>CM057349.1:312738841-317538841 GCA_030015575.1 Agapanthus africanus
CTACTAGTGTGAAGGGATGAAGAGAGATGTCACAGATTTTGTTTTGGGATGTTTGACTTGTCAGTCAGTCAAGGCCGAGCATCAAAGGCTAGCAGGAGAGTTACAACCTTTGCCTATTCCGGAGTGGAAGTGGGAGCAGATCTCTATGGATTTTGTCATCGTTCTACCTAGGACCAGTCGAGAGTATGAATCTATTTGAGTGATCATAGATGATTGACGAAAGCGGCTCACTTTCTGCCGGTCAAGACCACTTTCGGATTCGTTCAGTATGCTCAGATGTATATTGATGAGATTGTGCGACTATCTGGCGTTCCGACTTGTATTGTGTCCGACAGAGGCACCCAGTTCACCAGCCGTATTGAAATTAGTTACTTCGGGAAACTTTGCGACTATGGCAGAAACTTCAGGAGGCTTTGGACACCCAATTGAGTTTCAGTACAGCTTTCCATCCGCAGACCGATAGTCAGTCAGGGCGGATTATTCAGACTCTTGAGGACATGCTCCGAGCTTGTGTTCTAGATTTCAGTGGCAGCTGGGATCGCCACTTGCCCTTGATAGAGTTTTCCTATAATAACAGTTTCCAGGAGATGATTCAGATGGCACCCTTCGAGGCGTTATATGGGAGGAGATGTCGATCGCCCGTTTGTTGGACAGAGCTCAGTAAGAGCAGCATTTTGGGGCTGCAGATTGTACAGGAGACGACCGAAAAGAGATCCAGTTGATTCGAGATAGGATGAGAGCGGCCCAGAGCAGCCAGAAATCTTATGCAGACTGACGTTGGCGCAGACTTGAGTTTATAGTAAGCGATCATGTTTTCTTGAGGGTTTCTCCGATGAAGGGCATGTTGAGATTCGAAAAGAAAGGGAACCTTAGTCCCAGATATGTGGGTCCCTTAGAGATTCTCGAGCGTATCGGCGCAGTTGTTTATCGTTTGGATCTTCCACCTAGCTTTCTAGATGTTCACCCCGTGTTTCATGTATCGATACTCCGCAAGTACCTTCATGACTTGTTCAGTCGAAAATATTGCAATCTTGAACATATCAATTTCCTCACTTTTCTAATCATTTAAGGATAGTTGATATATATATATATATATATAACACATATTACAAGTTCGTCCACTAAATATCAAATACCACGTGTTATGTATATAATCAACGTCTTTTTAAGGAAATTGTATGTTTATCATGTCACGCATAATATTCTATATCTCCACCATTCTTCAGTGAGATTTTGTGCAGAAAACTACCTCAGGACAGATATCGGAATCGCAATTTTGCCGACAAAATACAACAAGTCAAAGAGTTAAAATCTGGCAGAGATTCAGAGGAGATAAAAAGATTCTAGATATCAGAGGAAGACCTAAATGCCAAAATCAGAACACTCCAGAAATACGAAGCAATGAACGCACCAAATGGCTGCGGAACCGCGGCCGATTCAGCCCGATCCGCCGTGGATCCGCGGCCGAGTTAGTTCGTCGGCGGTCGATACTTTTCCAGAGGCTCCATTATAACTTCCTAGTTTGTTGAAGACGCTTCGAACTTCCTAGCTTACTCCAGAAGCTTCCCTACAACAGCCAAGCTTCTTATGCAAGCTTGCTAACTACCTTACTCTAGAAGCTTCCCTACAACTACCTAGCTTCTTTGAGAAGATTAACCTAGCTTCTAGTGGAAGATTGAGGAGGACTATAAAAAGGGACCTAGGTCTTCATTGAAAAGGTTGTTCAGTATTCATTAAGTTAAAAAGCACAAACCAAATCCAAATCCAATTCAATTCAATAAAAATCCAAATCAAGATTCGTTGAGATCAACATCAAGCGAAGACATCGAAGATCCTTTACGTGAAGGCAATCATCATCAAGAGCACCGAGATCATCGACAGGTCCAAGTCTCATGGAGATCGAGCAACGCGAATTTCGACGGAATTAGTTACCTCTTCAAGGGAGCGATCAGAGCAAATCTTGTAACCTCGTATTGAGGGCAAGTGTAATTAGACGTCGATTTAATAAAGGTGATCATTTGTTAATTCTAGCTTTCTTTAAATTCTCGTATTATGAAATTCCTAATTCCTAATTCTTTTATTTTCATGATGCGTGAGTGAAATCTCCGCTTGTTAAGGAATCAAAGGAAATCGGTAGATCAAAATGATGATGAAATCCTAAACTAATCTTAAGTCTTATGAGAATTATGAACTTTAGGAAAAAGAATCATCAATGACCAAATTGGGAGCGAGATCACCATTCTTGATAATTTCATTGCAATTTGGGATTAAATGATTGATGATTCTTTTTGCTAAAGGCTAGATTTGAATGATGATCAATGAAAAGACAAGAGATAGTGAAGGAGAAACTCTAGTTTCTTCAATAGATCTCTAATCTTGATTCATCGCCATCGTTCTAGTTATAATTCATCAATAGATAAGATTAGTCATTTTTAGTATTCATCATTGCTACGATTTCCTATCGAATCCTACAAGCTATTATACATTTTCTTGATAATTCAAATTGATATTGGACACTTTCTTAATTTCTAATTCTTGAATATTTTCTTGATTTTCTTGAAATGACAACTCAATTAAATCTCGAATTACTTTCTTGAATTTTTCTGTACTATTTTCTTTCGACTCATCTAAAGCAAGATCGAATAAATGCACAAATCTCAGTGGACGGTCCGTTCTCATTAACGAAACTACATCGACACCGTTATTGATTGCGGTTATAAATTCTTTGATTGTGATTACTTTTCAAAACACAACTAAAACGATCAACCAAATGGCACCGTTGCCGGGGATTGCGTGCTAATTTTTAGTTTTTGGTATTTGAGTTGAAATTTTATTATTCCATCAAAAATTTGAATCAAAATCGCATCGTGTGCTTAACGATTAGCGTGTGAATTTTGCAAGAAAATCTGGAATCACTGCAGTAAGGAGAAAATTATTCAGATCATTGCATTTAGGACAGAGGAGCGAAAGGAGCAGCAGTACAAAATCTTGTTCAAAGAACTGTTCATACCACCGCGGAACCGCGGCACAAAGCAGCATTTGGCGGCGGAACCGCGGCTAATTTGACATAGGGCTTCAGTTTTCTGTGGTATATTCTATACTTTCTTATCTCTTCTCTGCTCTTGTCCAATAATCACTTTTCTACAGGATTCTTTGCAAAAATTCATAGAGCCGCTAAAAAAATAAAATAATTGTTGCGTGTTTTGATATTGGTTGTTTGTGCATATTTTAACACGAAAATTAAGAGGCAAAAACCAAATTTAGATTAGGTGGGGATTTCATTACCCTTCCTAAGCCCCGCAAATCACAAAACTAGCATCCGCATCATCCTTCATTTACTAAAAAATATCTAGACAAGACTCTAAGGACCGTCACGCTCAATTAGGACAGAAGAAGGTCGTGGGTAATCTATTTCTTATCCGCATTTCTTTTGTGGTGTCTAAGACAAGTGTGTCTAAGGCAAGTGGTTACTTAATTAGGCCCGCTACTTACGTAGCGGAGAACCTCCCACTTACCTGGCACTTATCTGGCCACATGAGGGATAAAGAGGCAGTAGAGGATTTATCCTGCGATTTGTCTTCTGGAAGTCTAGGAACGGTCTAGTGACTTGACCTAGGTGACCATTAGATCTTGGGTTGCTTGTGCATTTTTTGTGTGATTTTTCAAAATCCGTCTTTTTCAAAACGAACACAAACCAACTTTTATCTAATTATCACAAACGCTGCCATTTGTGCTAAACCGTTTAGTGCATGCTCGGCTGGACACGGGATCCTAGTGCCCTTCTTGTCCGCGTTCCTCCTATCGACTCCGAAGTCGGTAATTCTACATCTACTTTTTCTTTACCCACTACTACATCCACCGCGATGGACGGATTTCCATCAAACTTTAACACCACTCTGCCACCGCCCGCAGGTGCGCAGAACCCACCGCGCATCTCTTCCTAAGAGAGATGCTACCCTATTCGAGGTCCTCTTCCTACCTGTCTTTCCATTCCACCAGCTAACGGTGATAACTTAGAAATCAAACCACAATATATCAATCTTTTACCTAAATTTTACAGGCTCGAGTCTGAATACGCATACGTTTTTATTACCAAATTTGAAAACGTATGCGCTATGATGGGTACTTCACAGCTTTCTGTGGATGCTATGCGTCTACGTCTTCTCCCGTTCACTTTGTGCGATTTAGCTGAGAAGTGGCTTTATAACACAGCCACACACTCTATTTCAAACTGGGACGAATTCGTCACAACATTTCTTAAGAAATTTTATCCCAATCATAAGACCGCCCATGTCCGTAGCGAAATCAATCAATTCACTCAGCTTCCTAATGAACAATTTTAGAAATGTTTTGAACGATTTAAGGATCTGTTAGTTCAATGTCCTCATCACGGAATCCATCGATGGGATCTCTGTCGAATCATATATGAGGGCATTAATCCAGCAATTTGCTTGAATCCATGTGTCAAGGCTATTTCATGTCTAAAGATGATGGTGAAGCTTGGAAATTTTTAGAAGATTTCGCTGAAAAAACTTTGCAATGGGAGAATGTTAGTCAATCATCATCTAGGGGTGGTATCCATCAACTGGATGTGTCCATAGCAGTCAAAGCTGAAATAGCAGCAATGCAAAAGAAACTTGACTCTATGGAACACAAATTTCTATTAGCCTCCCTAAACCAGGTCACACTCCCTAAAACTGCTTGTGGATGCTGTTCTGATCCATCACATTTGACGGAAGAATGTCCTTTGAATTCTCCGTTTCAAGGTCAAGAACATACTAATGCTGCTTTCCAGCAAAGACCTAGAAACGATCCTTATTCTTCCACTTATAATCAGGGTTGGAGGAATCACCCTAATTTTGCTTGGAACCAACACCAAACTCAAAACACGGTTCCAAACTAAAATAATTTCCAAAGGGTCCCTCCACAATAACAACAACCATTATAATTGACTCATCACCCTTATCAACCACAAAATTTTCAAAATCAGGCCAACACTGCTGCACCGTATACTAATTCTTTGCAGTTGGCCGGTACCGATAACTCCTCTTCACTCGAACAAACCATGAATTTGCTTCTAAAAAATTTCATGCAAGTTTCGGCTGAGATGAAGTCTTCTGTCGATGACATAAAGAAGAACTCCGCCTCCCACGATGAGAGTATTAAATCGATAGAAACACAAATTGCACGAATAAATGCCGAAATGAGTGCTAGAGAAGGTAAACTTCTATCTCAACCCTTACCGAATCCTGGGCTTTCACAACACTACAATGTGAATGTCATTACAACGTTGAGATCTGGAAGAGTGCTGAATAATCAAGTAGGTGAACAGATTGATGATCATAATGAAATAATCAATGACACCCTGGCTTCCACTTCCACTTCTACATCCACTTTCACTTCTAACCCTACACCACCTTCTTGCGAGCCTATTATCCGTTTTTCTCAAGGCTCGAACCCTCAGCCCACTTCTTCTAGTCCACTACACTCGATCCCCACCTCAATTCTGGGATCTGTTCCACCCATACGACCTTCTCCAATGTCGGACCCAGCTCTTATTGCTAAAGCTCCTTATCCGAATCGATTAAGGGGAAACAAAATGAGTCCGCATATGGAGAAGATTATGAAACTATTTAAATAGGTTAACATCAACATCTCTCTCCTAGATGCTATACAACAAGTCCCGGCTTATGCGAAAATTCTTAAGGACTTGTGTACTAGGAAGAGGAAGATTCAAATGCCCAAAAAGGTATTCATGACAAATAATGTTAGCACAGCTTTTACCCCATAATTAACAAAGAAACGTAAGGACCCTGTTCACCGCCGGAAGCCGGGAAGACTGGACGTCTTGCCTGAATCTGGGGGCAGATGCTAATTGGTGCTATCCGTTCACCTCTCCGAAGATGTCAAGTTGATTTATGGCACCGTGTATCGAAGGTTTAAACAGATGCGGCCGATGTAGCAGACTTCGTCAGATTCCCCCTCGCCTGAGGAGTTTTTGATTGTGGGGACGCTCTTTCCTGCAGGCGCAAGCCCCTGCAGTTAATTACGCTACCGCATCGCGGTAACAACTTTCTCCTTCTCCATATGGTCACTTCGTGTCGTGGGTGTTTGTTTTGTGTTTGGTTGCCCATGAATTGTATACGGAGACTAAGTTATGTTGTCGCCCGTAGGGCGTGGACTAGTCCAAATCCGTATCTTTCTTAGATTTGGGTTTGGGGGGGGGTTGTGTTTAAAAATACGTTAGCCTTATTTGAGGCTAAGATCAACTTAAATGTTTGTTAAGGACACGTTAGTCTAATTCTAGACTAAGATCAACTTAACGGGATCGTTTAGATCCGACAAGAGAGCAATTGAGCTCTATTGTCTAGTTTAATGACATTACAGTCGATAATTAGTTTAAGGACATTACGGTCCATTGTTAGTTTTAAGACGTCGCGGTCAAAGTTAAGGACATCATAGTCCGTGGGTTTAAGGACCCCACAGTCCGATGTTAGTTTAAAGACATCACGGTCGAGGTTAAGGACATCATAGTCCGTGAGTTTAAGGATCTCACCGTCCGATATTAGTTTTAAGACATCGCGGTCAAGGTTAAGGACATCATAGTCCATGAGTTTAAGGACCCCACAGTCCGTAAAATGTGTAGTCGTCGGGACCCGTCACCTCTTTGAAGACGTTGAGGAATTACAACGGCAAATATCAAAGAAGTGAAGAGATGTACCCTTGAACCGTGGTGATTTGGTTGAAAGAGCAGATGTGCTCCTTTCAAAGTAAGTTGAGGACTTATGGCCAGAATTGGGCTAAGTCTGGCTATTAAGACTTTATTTGGGCTCAGCCCTTTTTAATAATGCTAAGCATTGGGCTTTGTCATTTTGTCTGGAATTAAATGCATAGAATTTATCAGGAACAAAGTGGTGTTCTGATAGTGCGCCACGTGGCGCGTCAGGCGCTTTGCGCCAACTAAAGAGTGCATTGCGCTAGCACACGCGAAGGTGACACGTGTCGCGCTCAGCGCTAAGCGCCGGTTCATTAGCGCACTTGCACTTTCCATCTATGAGCGCTTTGAGCTAGTCTGTTGGCGTGCCAGCGAGCGACACGTGGTGCGCTTGGCGCTGAGCGCCAGTCTATGAGCGCAACGCTCTGTTTCAGGAGCGTAAAGCGCAGATTGTGTCTCTGGTTGACACGTGGCAAGTTCTGGCGCCGTGCGCCGGTCCAATGAGCGTAAGGGCACAGTTCATGAGTGCAAAGTACTTTTCAATAACGCAAAGCGCATCTGGTCGATTTCAAGATCACAGAACAACTTTATGTTCTTCTAAGGAGGCTTTGCTTCAAGATCCAAGAACAAAAGTTCTTGATTTGATAAAAGGCTCTGCTTTTATAGATCAAAGATCTGTGGACGAAGTAAAATACTTCTTATATTTTTTTATAATTAGATCTTTTGATCTTATTATCAAAGACCTTGGTCTTTTTTCAGATCTGTGATCTTTTTAGAAGAGGGTTCTTCTTTTATGAGATATTTTCATCTTTGTTTTTCAAGAACATAGTTCATTTTTACCTTGAATATGAAGAAAACTCTTCTTTCTCAAGATCTCGCTTTTTTTTGCAGAGGGTTTTTCTCTCTCTTCGTCTGTATTCTCTCTATTCTTTCTTCTTCTTTTTTTTTATTTTAGAAAGAAGGATCATTGGTCGTTGGGACCCACCACCTCTCCGACGACACTGAGAGATTACAGTGCCATATATTGAAGGTGTGGAGGGATGTACCCTTTGAACCATGTATCACTCATCATGGGGGAAGAAAAGGCTGGAGCTTAAGCTTCTCGCTGCTGAAAAAGGTTTTTTTGCGTTCGCGCACGTGCGTCGCACGTGTTGGGCGCTCGTAGCGCACATGGAGCTTGCGCATATGCGCATTATGGGGGAGCAAGCTCCTATGGAGAACGAGTCTCCTTTTAATATTATTGAATATTCTCATGTGGTGCGCACGTGCGTTGCACGTGGTGTGCGCATGGCGGGCACACGTGTGTTGCACGTAGCGCACATGGCGCTTGCGCATATACGCATTATGAGGAGGAGCAGGCTCCTAGCTTGGAGAACTTTGCTCCTATGGAGAACTAAGCTCCTTTTAATATTATTGAATATTCTCATGTGGTGCGCACGTGCGTTGCACGTAGTGCGCGCGTGTCGTGCACACGTGCGTTGCACGTAGCGCACTTGGCGGGTGCGCATATGCGCATTATGGGGAGAAGCAGGCTTCTATATATGGAGAACTAAGCTTCTTTTAATATTATTAAATGTTCTCATGTGGCACGCACGTGCGTTGCACGTGGTGCACGCATGGTGGGCACACGTGCGTTGCACGTAGTGCACATGGCGCTTGCGCATATGCGCATTATGGGGAGGAGCATGCTCCTATCTTGGAGAACTAAGCTCCTATGGAGAACTAAGCTCCTTTGAGTATTGAATCCTTTGAGAATTGAACTCTACCCTTTCTAAGAGGTATCCCCTCTTATTTATATGGGAGTGGTAGAGAAGCCATCTCTCCTTTTCCGATGTGGGACTAAAAATCCATTCCCCATATAGTAGAGCATTACTGTAAATTACACGTGCATAGCATATTTGCTCATAACTTTTGATCTCGGATGAATTATGAGGCCCATAATATATCAAATCGAAGGATTTTTCAAGACACTTTCGATATCATCAAAATTATAGCTGTTTCTCTTTCCGAAATTTGTCAAAATACAGCTCAAAAAATACTGGTTCGCATCTTCTTCCTTAGATCACATGTGCGTAGACATTTGCTCATAAACTTTTGATCCCGGATGAATTATGAGGCCCATAATATATCAAATCGAACGGTTTTTTGAGATGCTTTCAATAAAATCAGAATTTAGCTATTTATCATTTCAAAGTTTGCCAAAATACAGCTCGGAAAATACTGGTTCGCATCTTCTTCCTTAGATCACATTTGAATAGACATTTGCTCATAACTTTTGATCCCGGATGAATTATGAGGCCCATAAAATATCAAATCGAAGGTTTTTTCAAGATGCTTTCAATACCATCAGAATTTAGCTATTTATCATTCGGAAATTTATCAAAATACAGCCCGGAAAATACAGGTTCACATTTTCTTAAGCGTATCGTTGTCATTTGATGCCTTGGGCTCTTTTGTGCAGAAATTTTTGGCGGGAAAAAATGCCCCCTACTATTTTGCCCACGTAAGTATATACATGGGTGAAGTATTGCAGAGTAATTCATAGTGTATGATCAGTTTCGGGTTGGTATATAATTTTCAAAATCTTGATCTGAGAAGATAACGAGCGGACACAAGCGTCGTCATTTATCATTGACTCAAATCTCGACTTTTAAGGGGTATAGTCCCAAACCCTCAGCTCCATGAGCCGTACCCTTCTATTCCTTTATGTTTTACTCTGGCGTGAAGTAGTTTATATGCTCATGAGTAACTTCTCTATTTCAGTGACATGTAGCTTTGGCAAGTGTGGCCCATAGATGGTAGATAACAGTTAATCTTGAACTCTTTATAAGATAGTGATGGCTTAGGAGACAGGGGTAGGATCTGTCACCTAAGACTTTTCAACTTTATGAGCCGTGAGGGTCTCATAAAGACTTTTCTCCCTACGAGTCGAGAGGACCTCGTAGGTGTAATTTCTCCTTAAGAATCGTGAGGATTCCTAAGTGTATTTTCTCTTGAAAGTCGTAAGGATCTCACAAGAGAATTTACTCCCTTACGAGTCGTGACGACCCGTAAGTGATGGATAAAGTTGCCCTTATCCGCATTTCACGGAGTCAGGGGTTGCTCTGGTTCACTGCCGTGTTCTGTGAGGACCAGGCTCTGCTCTGGACGTTTTCCAGGATACCGTAGTTTAAAGACATCGCGGTCGAGGTTAAGGACATCATAGTCCATGGATTTAAGGACTCCACAGTCCGTTGTTAGTTTTAAGACATCACGGTCGAGGTTAAGGACATCATAGTCCATGAGTTTAAGGACCTCACAGTCCAATTTTAGTTTAAAATCATTGCGGTCAAGGTTAAGGACAACATAGTCCATGAGTTTAAGGACCTCACAGTCTAATTTTAGTTTTAAGACATCACGGTCGAGGTTAAGGACATCATAGTCTGTGAGTTTAAGGACCTCACAGTCCAATTTTTGCTCTGGATGCTTCCCACGGGTTCACTTCCGTGTTCGGCGAGGACCAGGCTCCGTTCTGGATGCTTCACACAGGTTCACTGCCGTGCTCTGCGAGGACCAGGATCCGCTCTGGACGTTTTCCAGGATACCGTAGTTTAAAGACATCGCGGTCGAGGTTAAGGACATCATAGTCTATGGATTTAAGGACTCCACAGTCCGTTGTTAGTTTTAAGACATCACGGTCGAGGTTAAGGACGTCATAGTCCGTGGATTTAAGAACTCCACAGTCCGTTGTTAGTTTTAAGACATCACGATCGAGGTTAAGGACATCATAGTCCATGAGTTTAAGGACCCCACAGCCCAATTTTAGTTTTAAGACATCACGGTCGAGGTTAAGGACATCATAGTCCGTGGATTTAAGGACTCCACGGTCCGTTGTTAGTTTTAAGACATCACGGTCGAGGTTAAGGACATCATAGTCCATGAGTTTAAGGACCTCACAGTCCAATTTTTGCTCTGGATGCTTCCCACGGGTTCACTGCCGTGTTCGGCGAGGACCAGGCTCCGCTCTGGATGCTTCACACGGGTTCACTGCCGTGCTCTGCGAGGACCAGGATCCGCTCTCGACATTTTCCACGGGGTCAGAAGTGACATAATCCGCGTTCCACGTAGCCATGAATTTTACTCTAGATGCTTCCCACGGGTTCACTGCCGTGTTCGGCGAGGACTAGGCTCCGCTCTGGATGCTTCACACGGGTTCACTGCCGTGCTCTGCGAGGACCAGGATCCGCTCTGGACATTTTCCACGGGGTCAGAAGTGACATAATCCGCGTTCCACGTAGCCAGGAATTTTGCTCTGGATGCTTTCCACGGGTTCACTGCCGTGCTCGGCGAGGACCAGGCTCCGCTCTGGATGCTTCACACGGGTTCACTGCCGTGCTCTGCGAGGACCAGGATCCGCTCTGTACGTTTTCCACGGGGTCAGAAGTGACATAATCCGCGTTCCACGTAGCCAGGAATTTTGCTCTAGATGCTTCCCACGGGTTCACTGCCGTATTCGGCGAGGACTAGGCTCCGCTCTGGATGCTTCACACGGGTTCACTGCCGTGCTCTGCGAGGACCAGGATTCGCTCTGGACGTTTTCCACGGGGTCAGAATTGACATAATCCGCGTTCCACATAGCCAGGAAATTTTCTCTAGATGCTTCCCACGAATTCACTGCCGTATTCGGCGAGGACTAGGCTCCGCTCTGGATACTTCACACGGGTTCAGTGCCGTGCTCTGCGAGGACCAGGATCCGTTCTGGACGCTTTCCACGGGGTCAGAAGTGACATAATCCGCGTTCCACGTAGCCAGGAATTTTGCTCTGGATGCTTCCTACGGGTTCACTGCCGTGTTCGGCGAGGACCAGGCTCCGCTTTGGATGCTTCACACGGGTTCACTGCCATGCTTTGCGAGGACCAGGATCCGCTCTGGACGTTTTCCACGGGGTCAGAAGTGGCATAATCCGCGTTCCACGTAGCCAGGAATTTTGCTCTGGATGCTTCCCACGGGTTCACTGCCGTGCTCGGCGAGGACCAGGCTCCGCTCTGGATGCTTCACACGGGTTCACTGCCGTGCTCTGCGAGGACCAGGTCCGCTCTGGACGTTTTCCACGGGGTCAGAAGTGACATAATCCGTGTTCCATGTAGCCAGGAATTTTGCTCTAGATGCTTCCCAAGGGTTCACTGCCGTGTTCGGCGAGGACTAGGATCTGCTCTGGATGCTTCATACGGGTTCACTGCCGTGCTCTGCGAGGACCAGGATCCGCTTTGGATGTTTTCCACGGGGTCAGAAGTGACATAATCCGCGTTCCACGTAGCAAGGAATTTTGCTCTGGATGCTTCCCACGGGTTCACTGCCGTGTTCGGCGAGGACTAGGCTCCGCTCTGGATGCTTCACACGGGTTCACTGCCGTGCTCTGCGAGGACCAGGATCCGCTCTGGACGTTTTCTACGGGGTCAGAAGTGACATAATCTGCGTTCCACATAGCCAGAAATTTTGCTCTAGATACTTCCCACGGGTTCGCTGCCGTGTTCGGCGAGGACCAGGCTCCGCTCTGGATTCTTCACACGGGTTCACTGCCGTGCTCTGCGAGGACCAGGATCTGCTCTGGATGTTTTCCATGGGGTCAGAAGTGACATAATCCGCGTTCCACTTATCCAGGAATTTTGCTCTAGATGTTTCCCACGGGTTCACTGCCGTGTTCGGCGAGGACTAGGCTCCGCTCTGGATGCTTCACACAGGTTCATTGCCGTGCTCTGCGAGGACCAGGATCCGCTCTGGACGTTTTCCATGGGGTCAGAAGTGACATAATCCGCATTCCACGTAGCCAGGAATTTTGTTGATCATATCCGCATTTCACGGAGTTGGGGTTTGACTTTCGGTCGTTTGTGCACCGCCGAGTCATGGAACTGGGAGTTGCCGCTGTTCTGCTTTGCTTGATGTTGTGTCTGCTACAATGAGACGAATGTTGAGATGATCTCTAGGCTATCTGTGACCCGTCGAGATTTGGCTTCTTCTTTTGATGAAACCTACGGAGGAGGAGTGTGACTCCCTCTTTGTTTGCGCCCCTGGATTGTATACTGGAATTGATATAATATCACCTGTAGGGCATAAATTTCATTTTTTATTTTTCAATTCTTTCCGCGATGCTCTATCATTTCAGCTTTTATATCGGAAGGTCGCGATTGCCCAATCATTTCGGCTATTTTTCGCGGTGCCCAATCATTTCGGCTATTTATTTTATTTTTTACCCACTGCTTTTTATTGCGAGTTGCCCAATCATTTCGGCTATTTTGCATGCATACATCTTTTAGTTGCTGCTTCTGTTGCAAGTTGCCCCATCATTTCGGCTATTTCGTATGCATGCGTGGCTTGCTAGCTTTTCGCTACAAGCTTGGGATTAGACACCGATTTCGGCATCAGCACCGCTACAACTGGGATATTGCCAGGAGCGAATCATCATTTGCCTCTGTCGATATCGAACAAAGGTGGCTTAGCGAACAGGGTTAGGATCCTGTCGACTAAGGCTTTTGACTTCATGAGCCGTAAGGGTCTCACAAAGGTATTTCTCCCTGCGAGTCGTGAGGATCTCGTAGGTGTGTTTTCTCCTTAGGAATCATGAGGACTCCTAAGTGTATGGCTTCTTGTAAGTCGTAAGGATCTTACAAGAGAGTTTTCTCCTTATAAGTCGAGGGGACTCATAAGGGTTGTTCACCGTGTAGACATATCCCTAGTCACGGATAGGACTTTGTTAGGGAAATGTTTATTCGCGCCCGTGGATTGTATACAAGGGTCAGCATTGAGCCGCTTGTAGGGCAGTATTGGATGTTGTGGGGGCGGCTTAAGAACAGATTCAGGTCTCTGTAACTTAAGACTTTTGAATCTTATGAGCCGTGAGGGTCCCATAAGAGGGTTCTCCCCACGGGCCGAGAGGATCCCGTGGGTGTAATTTCTCCTTAAGAATCGTAAGGATTCCTAAGCGTGTTGCTCCCTTATGAGTCGTAAGGATCTCACGCAGGTGATTTCTCCCTACAAGGTCAAGAGGATCCTGTAAGTGTCTTTTAACGAGGTTGCGCCCTTTCGGGTTTTCACAAACACTCGCCGGTAGCCTTGCCGTTTTTACTCACGGAGCCCTTTCGGGTTTTCATCCGTGCCCATTTTTCTTATGGACATACCGTTTTTCTCTCTTTTTTTCTTTTTTTTTCCTAACGAGGTTGCGCCCTTTCGGGTTTTCACAAGACTCGCCGGTAGCCCTGCTGTTTTTACTCGTGGAGCCCTTTCGGGTTTTCATCCGCGCCCATTTTGCTTATAGACATACCGTTCTTCTTCTTCTTTTTTTTCTTTATTTTTGCTTTGGGATGCTGCAATCCACCGTAGTTTCTCGACATCTCGGTCAACAGCTAGTTTTAGAACATAGTGGTCCATTGTTAGTTTAAAGACGTTTCGGTCCGTCGTTAGTTTAAGGACGTTTCGGTGCGCTGTTAGTTTAAGGACGTTTTGGTCCGTTGTTAGTTTTAGGGACGTCTCGGTCCGTTGTTAGTTTAAGAACGTTCTTAAACTAACAACGGACCGAGACGTCTAGCTAGACCGTTGGCTTGGGGATTATAAACTGAGCAGTATCTCCAGTCTATGTTGTGTTGTTGTGCGAAGCGGCTGATCTTGTGGCTTCCGTAGGCTGGCCCGTTATCGGATATGATCCGTCTCGGAGTTCCAAACCGATAAATAACGTGTGTCTTGAAGAAATGGAGGATATTCTCCGTATTCACTTCCCTCAGCGGTACTGCTTCTGCCCATTTGGAGAAGTAATCAGTTGTCGCCAAAATGAAACGATGTCCTCTGGACGATGCCGGTTCGATAGGGCCGATTATGTCAGTCCCCCACATTTCGAATGGCCAGCTAGCCACTGTCAGGTGTAACGGATTTGGGTGCTGATGGATAAAGTCCCCGTGGATTTGGCACGAGTGGCATTTCTTTGCATACTCGAGGCAGTCCTGGATCATCGTGGGCCAATAATAACCCATCCGCTTGATCTTCAGCTTCATCTTCGGCCCGGCTTGATGAGAACCGCAGAGCCCGTCGTGAACTTCTTGGACGACTCTTCTTGCTTCTTCAGGTCCCAGGCATCTTAACCACAGAGAATCAAACGACCTCTTGTACAGAGTATCATTGACGAAGGCGAAAGATAGGGCTCGCTTCATGAGCTGATGTTTTGAGGACGCATCTTCAGGCGTTTGACGGGATTTGAAGTAGTCTATAAAGACTTCTCTCCAATCCTCAGCCTTTTCCTGATCTTTTTTTTGCATAGCCATTTTCTCAGTCGCTCTTTTTTCCTCGGACGACTCCGGAGATATTTCCGTCGGTGCAAGAACCCGACGGCTTTGCACAACGATCCTCACGTCATCGAGGTTCTCATCAGCCAATTCTTTAGCAAGCTTGGCTAATGCATTCGCTTTGCTATTTTCCGCACGCGGTATGCTTTTCAAGGTGTAGGAAGGAATTTGAATCAGCAGTTGCTGTACCCTCTCGCCGTACTTTACCAGTTCTGGTTTGCACGTTTGATAGTCGCCGTTTACTTGGCTAACGACCTGTTGGGAGTCTCTGTATATAAGAAGGTTTTCAATTCCCATGTCGATGGAGATCTCGAGGCTTGCTATCAAAACTTCATACTCGGCTTCATTGTTTGTCCTCGGCTCTGTTAAGGAGAAAGCAAAGCACATTACCCCTCCTTGTAGGGTCACGAAGATAAGGCCTACCCCCGATTTGATTATGGGCGTGTTCTGTTTGCGATTCTTCATGGAAGACGCTCCATCAAAATAAAGTTCCTATCGGGTATCACCACCGTCGATCACATCAAACGCATGTTCGTCTGGCAGTTCGCAATTCAAAGGGGAATCGGCCAGTATCGGATGCTCAGCGAGGAAGTCGGCGATGGCCTGGCCTTTCACTGCCTTAAGAGGTTGATAAGTTATTGAGAACTCCATTAGGAGCAAGGCCCATTTAGCGAGCCGTCCCGTCAATATGTCCTTTGACATCAAATATTTGAGAGGGTCCACCTTCGATATGAGGCGGACTTCATGCGCCACATAGTGCCTGAGTTTCGTTATCGCGAAGATCAACACCAGGCAGTGTTTTTCGATGGGAGAGTAATTGTTTTCTGCCCCCAGGAGAACTCGACTCAAGTAATAGAGAGCTTTTTCTTTCCCTTGGTCGTTCTCTTGTGCCCATAATGCGCCTAAGGAACCTTCGAGGGCTGTTGTATAAAGAATAAGGGGCTTTCCCTTGACCGGAGCGGCCAGTACTGGCGGGTTCTGCAGATACTACTTGATTTCGTCCAGTGCGCTTTGGCATTTGTGATCCCAGACGAACGGGGTTCCCTTCATCAGGTGACTATAAGGACGGCATTTCCCTGAAAGATTAGCTATAAATCGCCGGATATACGCGAGCTTTCCCTGGAGAGACCGCAATTGTTTAAAAGTCCTTAGCGGAGACATTTCCATGATCGCCTTGATCTTTGACGGATCTATCTCGATACCTCGGTGTCGGATGACGAATCCTAAGAATTTACCTGAGGACACCCCGAATGCGCATTTGAGAGGGTTCATCTTCAAGTTGAATTGCCGAAGGCATTGAAATACAGTCTTCAAATGTTCAAGATGTTCCTCGTATGATTTGCTTTTCACCACGAGGTCGTCGATATAGCATTCGACAATTTCATGTATGAGGTCATCGAAGATCTTCGTCATGGCCCTCTGATAGGTGGCACCGGCGTTCTTTAGACTGAAGGACATCACCTTGTAGCAGAATATACCCAAAGGGGTCCGGAAAGCAGTGTGCTTCTGGTCCTCGGGATGCATTTTTATCTGATTGTATCCTGATAAGCCGTCTATGAAGGAGAAGACTTCGTGAGTGGACGTGTTATCTATCATCAGCTCAGTGACCGGTACCGGGAAGTCATCTTTCGGGCAGGCTTTATTGAGATCCCGAAAGTCCACACATATGCGCACTGTCCCATTCTTCTTCATCACTGGGACGATGTTGGCGATCCAGTCAGGATACTGAACTTCTTGGATGAAGCCGGAGTCGATTAGCTTCTTGACCTCGGCGTTGATACTCATCTCAAGCTCAAGCCGCATTCTTCTCGGTGCTTGTTTGATTAGCTTGACGTCCGGGGATATTGCCAGTTTGTGGACAGCAATCTCTGGGTCTAGACCTGGCATTTCGGAATAGTTCCACGCGAAACAATCCTTATGCTGCATAAGCACGTCTTTCAGTGTAGCTACCCTTTCCTCAGACAGCAACTCACTGACGAATGTCGGTCGCGGGTCACTCGCCGTTCCCAAATCAATTTTCTTGAGGTTATCTGCAGTGGTATGTATTCCATCTTCCAGCTCTTTTGGCGCTGGTAGAAATTCTGAGATCACCTCGTCATCATTGTTTTTGAAGCACCAGGGGAGGTCATCCATATTCTCGGGCTCTCCTTTTGATTGCGTTATCATATGACAGGTACGAGCCCGCTTCCAATACCGATGTTGATCTGGTTCTACTCTTGCGGATTTGGGTTCATGCTTCTGTGGTGGGGTTACCCTCCAGCTGCTGGATAGAGCGAACCTGCCTTGCTGATATTGATCTTCGACCCAGTTCTTGAAGGTGAAGCAGTCTTCAATAGGATGTCCTATTGACCTATGATAGGAGCAATAGTCCGGGTGAGAGACTTCGCCTGTTTGCTCGGGGTGCTTGGACTCCGGGAGGATAATCATTTGATATTTTATGGCAAGATCAAGTATCTTCTTTGTCTTGTCTTGAGGAAAGGAGTATGCTCGACCCATCTTCTTTATAAGGGATGGATCCGGACCGCTCGATTCTCGATCGCGTGACTTCTTGGTCCCGCTTTGCCGCCGTCGAACGCGTTTTCCGCTCTTTTACTTGTTTCTGCCTCTGCGTCGAGCCTTTTGTACAACAGGTTGACAGGGAGGGGCATTTTCATCTTTCGCAGCCTGTTGAAGAAGGCGTTGCGTCCTGGCTTTCTCGTAGATGGCCATTTCGCGATTATGGTCGTCTCGAACTTTTTGACCAGCTTCCCTTATAAGCTTGTCCATTTGTTCTTCGAACGACGGACTGGGCATTTTCACGTAGGGGGCTCTTTCTGGTTCAGGGTTAGCATTCTCCCATTGAGCATCTCCTTCTTCATCAAAGTCATGTACGACATAGCAGTCGCGGAGTAGCTCTCGTTTCTTGGACCGAATATATCCAAGACCGATCGCTTCCATTCTCCCGTTAGGCAACTTGCGCTGAGTTCCGGGAACGTTCCAGATCCTGTCATAGAACTTAGCTTTTCAAGCGGTCTGTTCGAAGGGTATCCTTTGGCGCTTCAATAGCTTTTTCAAGCCTTCTGTGTAATATCTAAGCAGACGGATGGGCTGGATCCTGTCAAGTGTAGAATCTGCGCCATGCCAAACTTCTTTCTCCAGTCTTGTTTCCATGGATCGGTAGAATAGGATCGCCTTTTCACCTTTTCGCCTGGGAGGGACATAAAATGTTTGTAGCTCTTGCACACTATAAGCTTCAAGTGCGTCGAGATCTTTGTAGTGCTCCCGCGGAATCATGGTAATTTGCAAATCCTGATTATCACCAGCGAATGCTTGTATTGGTGGCCGAGCGGAGAATATAGCATGGACCTCATCTTCCGAGTCGCTGCCAAAGATCAACATAGGAGCGGACGGTCCCGGCTTTTTGTACTGGGATGGACTTGAATAAACCATCTCTTCCTCTTCCTCAGTATCACTCCCGAAGACCGGGATGGTGGCGATAGTTTTGTTCTCCGGTTTGCGAAATCTTTCCGTGTCCTCGAAATCTGGCAAAAAGTATTTTGCATCTTCGTACTTGCGGACTTCGTTCATGGAGAATGGGTTCATCTCTCCTGTTACGGTATACTCGAGACCATCCTTAAAGTATTTCATACACTGATGTTGTGTAGAAGGGATGATGTTGTACTCGTGTAACCAAGGCCGGCCAAGCAAAGCGTTATAGCATGTCTTGGCGTCAATCACATGAAATTTAATATCCGTGACAAGTAGCCTGAATCGTAATGTCAATATCATAAACCCGAGAGTCCGCGATGACTGGGAGTCAAAACTGGAGATGGTGATTTTATCATGAGCGAGATGCTGGACGCTCATGCAGATTTCTTTCAACACTTCCACGTTGAGGAGATTGACGGAAGACCCATTGTCGACCAGGATTTTGCCCATCTTTATATCGTGGCAGTACCCTGAGACATAGAGGGGATGGTTGTGCTCGCACGTCCTAAGGAGGAGGTCTTCGTCGCCGAAGGTGATATCGGCTGTATGTACTTCCTCCAGCTCGTCCTTCATCTTTTCTTCGGCGAGAAAAGCTTGGAATTGCTCCGGTTCGTGTAGCGCCTTGATCAATGAATCTCTCACTTCTTTAGATAGTAAAAGGGCATCGAGAACGCTGAGCTGCGAAGGTAACTTCCTCAAGTGTGCCAGAATGTTGTAGTCCACCTTGTTCTTCTTTGGCGGGTCCTTGGCAGTCAGCTCTTTCATGACTTGGTCATCCAGGGCGATATCCTCAGAGACCTTTCTTTTCCCTTGTCTTTTCTATTCGTGGGTCCGAGATTCTTTTCTGGAAGCGTACGGTTGCGCAGCTGGATATTTTCATAGGCCTTCGATTCTTCCTCTTTCCCCAAGGTGGATTCTTTAAAGAGAGGGCCAAGAGCCATTTCCTCGTCAGACTCGCTCCCGAAGGTGAGAACCTGTGATTCCCCGGCGTTGACCATGCGACAGCTGCCGGTGGTTCTTTTATGCTCCTCGGTCGTACTTCTTTGCTCCCGACGAGTCTTGCATTTCATCCGCTTGAAATGTTGCCGGTGAGCAACATATCTCTGCCACCATCTTTTAAAAGCATCGCATTCTTTGGTGGGGTGTGCCTTCTTTTGGTGATATAGGCAGTAGCTAGGATGCATCTCCGCTTCACCGGGAGTGTTTCCTTCGGAGGGTGGTAACTTCATTCCCATTGATATGGCTTTAGCAAACCTTTTCCTCGTCTTGAACTTGTTTTTATCCACGACGGATGTTCCTTGATTCGGCGGGAGTGTCACGACTCTTTCGTCTAGTCGTCGGCGTTTGGCTCTTTCAAATATGGTTATCTCACGCTCCCGATTGGCTTTACTTTTCAGATGAATCTCATTCAGGAAGGCGTCGATCGTTTCGTCTCACGGCCATAGAAGTTCCGGCTCGGGACCTGCCTCCAGTCTCTCTGTGCAGGGAGCTTCTTCATCGTCTAGCAATGAATGAGAGATCAAATGGCAGCTTTCTACGTAATCCTCAGATCCATCCGACGAGTCTTCTCCATCATCTTCGTCCTCAAGGACGTGGTTGAGGAACTCTTGGAGTGTGATTGGAGTCCGCACCTTCTGATTATACTCTTCCAGCGCGTCGATCTGTTTCTGCAGGTCCATGCGCTTGTCACCATGCTTCACGGGCTTTTTCGATTTCTTCTTCTTTTTTGAAGATTTCGACGGCTGGTGTGAGCACCTTGGCCATCACCACCAATCTTTGGAGTTAGGCACGGCTTGAGGATCCCTTCGATGATCTGGGGTTCCAGCGGCTTCTTCCACCTGATCGTCGGGAATGTCTGGAGATCATTCAACATCCTTTTGGTTTTGGCTGAAAGCACGACCTCCCATGGAGCTTCTTCAACAAAAGAGCATGTTGCCCCCGGTGTGTCCATCTTCTTAGGAGTGTGCGGTTGTGGTGGGTTTACTTTCCACTTCTCAGACAGTCCAAACTTGCCCTGTTGGTACTGATCCTCGATCCATCCCTTAAAGACGAAGCAATCTTCGATCGGATGGTTTACCGTTTGGTGGTAAGGGCAATAATTAGGATTATTCACTTCGCTGGGTTGCAGTGGTCGCCTTGGGTTCGGCAAATTGATAAGCCTGTTGCGCATAGCCAGCTCGAACAGCCTCTTCGTTTTATCCCGCGGGAATGAGTAAGGGCGCTTCATTTTCTCATTGTAATAGCGCCGTCTCTCCTCCAATTGATCCGTTAGTCTTGGAGCACTGGGCTGCTGTTGGGTATTCGCAACGAAGGTCGCCTTTCCTTTACCCTTTTCGTTCCGCGGCTCCGGTTTCGGAGGAGACGGTCCGTGACCCATCTGATCCATCTGGGCTAGCTTGTCGATTAAAGCCTGGAATGTGGTCGGTTTGAAAAACATCATGAACTATGAAATAGTTGCATGAGGGTCTAGGGTGCCCATGAACATGCCCACCGCTGGTGCTTCTTCGATGCGTTGTTCGCACTTTGACCACAGATTTCGCCATCGGATCGCGTATTGAACCCAAGTTTCGCCCGGCTTTACTCTCACATTAATCAATGCTATTATCGGGGTGCGTTCACTTGCGCTCGCGAATCGCTGGGTGAACAATAACTCCATTTCTGCGAAAGTTTTGACGGAGTCGTTTGGAAGTTCGGAGTACCATTCAAACGCCGTCTCTGATAAGCTGCCGACGAATTGGCGGAGCAAAAGCTTATCATCGCCCCCGGTGTTGCCGCACAGAGCTCTGAATTGGGCGACGTGCTGGTGGGGATTTCCTGTCCCCTTGTATACGTGGAATTTGGGGATCGTGTAGCCTGACGGGTATTTTATCTAGTCATACCAGCCCGGATATGGTCGCCCAGTCTTCACGACCTGGCCAGCCGCTTCATTTGCCTGGTGAACTCGTATTTATTGAGCAATATAATCATCCAGGGCGGCCTTCGAGATAGTTTCCTCTTTGGCTGTTGAAAGAGCCGGAGGTGGATTTGATGTTTCTCCTCTGTCGTCTTCGAGGATAATCGGAGGATCTTCAGCTGGAGGGTCCTGCTGGATCATCATACCCACCATGTCTTGGAACAGAAGAACCATTTGCTTTATATTGGACGCTTGTTCCGCAGCTTCCTTGTCCTTCTTTTCGAGCATTCTCCGAAGGAATTCAACATCAGTCTCGTGTTCGTGACGTTGTTCCGATGACGCCTCCGGGCTTTCTTTTGGCCCGGTGAGTGCGGCCATTGCAGTCAGCATCTCATGGAGCTTCTGCTGTTGCTGTTCCTGAGCCCTTGTGATGGATCGGGTGAGTGGTCGGTGGCCCGTAGAAGCGCGGTTATCCTCTTTCTCGGATGCCATGTAAATAGTATGGACCGTTATGGCCCCAGACTAAGGGCGTTTGGGCTCTGTGCCTTTGACATTTGTCATAGGCATGGGGATCTTCTCCGGCCTTCTCTTCTTATGAGCGGTAGAAGTTGAGGGGGCCGTCGCAGTGGGCATCCAGATACCTTTTCGTGGCTTGGCAGGATGACTTTCTTCTTGTTGAACCTTCGCCCTTTCCTGTTGGCGAGGGTAATCTTGATCAACTACTGAGTTCCGAGCCTGCTGCCAAACTTTGTAGATTTTGGAGGACAGCAGCTGAGGGGACCGTTCTGGTTTTGTTTCCGCAACATTTTCCATAGATGGAGGGGATCTTTTCAGTACGACGGTAGGAGAATTCCTGCGCACCCTATTCAGCAGCTCAAAACTGTTCCCGGTTGGAACAGCAGCATTAATTTCCACCGTTGGAGCTGGGGGAGTTAGCCCAGAAGGGGAGTTGCCCCCGGCCTTCCTTACTCGGCGCCAGTGGCGACGTTGAGTGTGTCGAGCTGTTGGGGCTGGTTCGGCGACGGGGATGGCTTTGTCTTGCCCCCTGTTTAGGTGAGGGGCTGTTGCTGGTGTCAGCCTGTTGAAGACTGATGTCCTTTGAGTAGCAGGAGCGGGAGTGGGAGTTGGGACAGTCAGTCTTGTAAAGACCGACCCCTTGGCAGGAGAAGCCGCCTTGACGACTTTAGGAGCAGGGTTGGTTACTCTCTTCGGAATAACCTTCTCTGGGATTGCAGGCTTCATTGTGGGCCCACAGGAACTTTGGCTCAATCTGGAGAAGACCGAGGCACCGGTGCTGGACGACCCGTTGAGAGGGGCCGCAGTAGCTGTAAGCCGATCAAAGACCAATTTCTTGGGAGCTTCTGGTACGGGCACGGGGGTGCTGAAGCTCATCGGTGGAAGCATGGTTCCGAAGAACAATCCCGTGGTGGCTTAAGTGACCTGTTCCACGGGTATCGTGAACAGGGAAGCCGCTTGGGGACCGTAGGCTATGCCCCTAGTTGAGGCAGGACGTGGGTTGCAGTTGCATGTGGAACACTTTGAGCAGGTGAAAGCCATCGATCCTTTGCTTTCTGCACCAAGCAAAACGCCAAATCTTAATACCTTGAAACCCAAGGGCAACCATTAGCAAACCGCGATTGGTTCGCGAACACGACACACGAAGTGTGGAGTGGAAAGAGGAAAAGGTCCCACCGGGCGTGCCAGAATCTGTTCACCGCCGGAAGCCGGGAAGACTGGACGTCTTGCCTGAATCTGGGGGCAGATGCTAATTGGTGCTATCCGTCCACCTCTCCGAAGATGCCAAGTTGATTTATGGCACCGTGTATCGAAGGTTTAAACGGATGCGGCCGATGTAGCAGACTTCGTCAGATTCCCCCTCACTTGAGGGGTTTTTGATTGTGGGGACGCTCTTCCCTGCAGGCGCAAGCCCCTGCAGTTAATTACGCTACCTCATCGTGGTAACAACTTTCTCCTTCTCCATATGGTCGTGTCGTGGGTGTTTGTTTTGTGTTTGGTTGCCCATGAATTGTATACGGAGACTAAGTTATGTTGTCGCCCGTAGGGCACAGACTAGTCTAAATCCGTATCTTTCTTAGATTTGGGTTTGGGAGGGTTGTGTTTAAGGATACGTTAGCCTTATTTGAGGCTAAGATCAACTTAAACGTTTGTTAAGGACATGTTAGTCTAATTCTAGACTAAGATCAACTTAACGGGATCGTTTAGATCCGACAAGAGAGCAATTGGGCTCTATTGTCTAGTTTAATGACATTACGGTCGATAATTAGTGTAAGGACATTACGGTCCATTGTTAGTTTTAAGACGTCGCGGTCAATGTTAAGGACATCATAGTCCGTAATTTTAAGGACCCCACAATCCGATGTTAGTTTAAAGACATCACGGTCGAGATTAAGGACATCATAGTCCGTGAGTTTAAGGACCTCACAGTCCGATGTTAGTTTTAAGACATCGCGTTTAAGGTTAAGGACATCATAGTCCATGAGTTCAAAGACCCCACAGTCCTTAAAATGTGTGGTCGTCGGGACCCGTCACCTCTTTGAAGACGTTGATGAATTACAATGACAAATATCAAAGGAGTGAAGAGATGTACCCTTGAACTGGGGTGATTTGGTTGAAAGACCAGATGTGCTCCTTTCAAAGTAAGTTGAGGACTTATGGCCAGAATTTGGCTAAGTCCAATTAAAATGTTTTAACATTTTATTTTTTGTGGTGGCTATTAAGCCTTTATTTGGGCTCGGACCTTTTTAATAATGCTAAGCATTAGGCTTTGTCATTTTGTCTGGAATTAAATGCATAGCATTTATCAGGAACAAAGTGGTGTTCTGATAGTGCGCTACGTGGCGCGTCAGGCGCTTTGCGCCAATTAAAGAGCGCATTGCGCCAGCGCACGCGAAGGTGACACGTGTCGCGCTCAGCGCTGAGCGCCGGTTCATTAGCGTACTTGCATTTTCCATCTATGAGCGCTTTGAGCTAGTCTGTTGGCGCGCCAGCGAGCGACACGTGGCGCGCTTGGCGCCAGTCTATGAGCACAACGCTCTGTTTCAGGAGCGCAAAGCACAGATTGTGTCTCTGGTTAACACGTGGCAAGTTCTGGCGCCGTGCGCCGGTCCAATGAGCGCAAGGGCGCAGTTCATGAGTGTAAGGCACTTTTCAATAACGCAAAGCGCATCTGATCGATTTCAAGATCACAGAACAACTTTATGTTCTTCTAAGGAGGCTTTGCTTCAAGATCCAAGAACAAAAGTTCTTGTTTTGATAAAAGGCTCTGCCTTTATAGATCAAAGATCTATGGACGCAGTAAAATACTTCTTATATTTTTTTATAATTAGATCTTTTGATCTTATTATCAAAGACCTTGGTCTTTTTTCAGATCTGTGATCTTTTTAGAAGTGGCTTCTTCTTTTATGAGATGTTTTCATCTCTGTTTTTCAAGAACATAGTTCCTTTTTACCTTGAATATGAAGAAAATTCTTCTTTTCTCAAGAGCTCACTCTTTTTTGCAGAGGGTTTTTCTCTCTCTTGTTCTGTTTTCTCTCTATTCTTTCTTCTTCTCTTTTGTTATATTTTAGAAAGAAGGATCATTGGTCGTTGGGACCCACCACCTCTCCGACGTGAGAGATTACAGTGCCATATATCGAAGGTGTGGAGGGATGTACCCTTTGAACCATATCTCACTCATCAGGGGGGGAAGAACAGGCTGGAGCTTAAGCTTCTCGCTACTGAAAAAGGCTTTTCTGCGTTTGCGCACGTGCGTCACACGTGTTGGGCGCACGTGCGTCGCACGTGTTGGGCGCTCGTAGCGCACATGGAGCTTGCGCATATGCGCATTATCGGGGGAGCAAGCTCTTATGGAGAACGAGCCTCCTTTTAATATTATTGAATATTCTCATATGGTGCGCACGTGCGTTGCACGTGGTGCGCGCATGGCGGGTACACATGCGTTGCACGTAGCGCTTGCGCATATGCACATTATGAGGAGGAGCAGGCTCCTATCTTGGAGAACAAAGCTCCTATGGAGAACTAAGCTCCTTTTAATATTATTGAATATTCTCATGTGGTGCGCACGTGCGTTGCACGTGGTGCGCGCGTGGCGGGCACATGTGCGTTGCACGTAGCGCACATGGCGCTTGCGCATATGCGCATTATGTGGAGAAGCAGGCTTCTATATATGGAGAACTAAGCTTCTATGGAGAACTAAGCTCCTTTTAATATTATTAAATGTTCTCATGTGGTGCGTACGTGTGTTGCACGTGGTGCGCGCATGGCGGGCACACGTGCGTTGCACGTAGCGCACATGGCGCTTGCGCATATGCGCATTATGGGGAGGAGCATGCTCCTATCTTGGAGAACTAAGCTCCTTTGAGTATTGAATCCTTTGAGGATTGAACTCTACCCTTTCTAAGAGGTATCCCCTCTTATTTATATGGGAGTGGTAGAGAAGCCATCTCTCCTTTTCCCGATGTGGGACTAAAAATGCATTCCCCATGTAGTAGAGCATTACTTTAGATTACACGTGCATAACACATTTGCTCATAATTTTTGATCTCGGATGAATTATGAGGCCCATAATATATCAAATCGAAGGATTTTTCAAGACACTTTCAAAACCATCAAAATTTAGCTGTTTCTCTTTCTAGAGTTTGTCAAAATACAACTCGGAAAATGCTGGTTCGCATCTTCTTCCTTAGATCACATGTGCATAGACATTTGCTCATAACTTTTGATCCCAGATGAATTATGAGGCCCATAATATATCAAATCGAAGGTTTTTTCGATATGCTTTCAATAAAATCAGAATTTAGCTATTTCTCATTCCGGAGTTTGTCAAAATACAGCTCGGAAAATACTGGTTCGCATCTTCTTCCTTAGATCACATGTGCATAGACATTTGCTCATAACTTTTGATCCCGGATGAATTATTAGGCCCATAATATATCAAATCGAAGGTTTTTTCTAGATGATTTCAATACCATCAGAATTTAGCTGTTTTTCATTCGGGATTTTGTCAAAATACAGCCCGAAAAATACAGGTTCACATTTTCTTAAACGTATCGCTGCCATTTGATGCCTTGAGCTTTTTTGTGCAGAAATTTTTGGCGGGAACAGACCCTGGCTGTCCTACAATATCAATTTCTATTGGGGGTAAAAATATTAACCGTGCTCTACTTGACCTTGGCGCTAGTGTTAATCTGCTTGCATACTCTGTCTACGAGCAGTTAGGGATTGGAGAGTTGAAACCAGCTCACTGCATTCTCCAAATGGCAGACCGATCAATCACCAAACCTAGGGGTGAGCTGGAGGATATGTTGATAAAAGTTGGGGAATTCATATTTCCTGTGGACTTTATTGTTCTTGATACACAACCTGTAGCAAACCCACGGAACCAAATTTCGGTGATTCTTGGTCGACCCTTCCTAGCCACTTCCAATGCTTTCATTAATTGTCGAAACGGTTCCATGAACCTATCCTTTGGAAAAATGACAATTGAGCTTAACATTTATAAGATTGGAAGTCAGCTATCTGAACCCTCTGCTCATCTTCTTGATGTCTGTTTTATCCACGAGATAGCTCCCGAAAGCTGCAAGGTTGATGAACTTTGCTTTGATAATCTCAATGACAGTAGCACATCATTATTTGATCTTGCACATTATAGTGAGGACACCTTTGACGAGTCCACTCCTGATTCTGAACCTTTTGACTCATCACTTTCCGAGTTTGTATCCTTTGCAGGCTATGAGCTTCTTCGAGAATCTGAATGTCATTCACTTGCCCCACCTTCTATTGTCTCTCCGCCGACATTAGATCTCAAATTACTATCTTCTCATCTTAAATATGCATATTTAGGTGAGAATGAGTTTTTACTTGTGATCATATCTGCTTATCTAGCCTTAGAGTAAGAGAACGCTCTTTTGATGGTCCTGAGAAGTAATAGGCAGGCATTTGGTTGGACGATGGCGGACATCAAAAGGATTAGTCTCTTAATTGTTGAACATCATATACATCTGATGGATGAAGCCAAACCGACCCGAGAACCACAAAGACGGTTAAATCCCGTCATGAAGGAGGCGGTAAAGAAAGAAATCGTCAAATGCCTTGACAGTGGTATCATTTACCCAATCTCTGATAGCCAATGGGTAAGTCCTATTCATGTAGTCCCTAAGAAATCTGGCATCACAGTCATAACTAATGAGGCTAATGAGTTGATCCAGATACACACTCAAACCGGATGGCGTGTATGTATTAATTACAGAAAACTCAATGCCGCAACGAGGAAAGACAACTTCCCTCTACCTTTTATTGACCAGATGTTGGAACGCTTAGCTGGACATGAATATTATTGTTTCATGGATGGATACTCCGGCTATAACCAGGTCCCTATTGCCGAAAAGGATCAAAATAAAACCACATTTACTTGTTCTTTTGGTACTTTTGCTTATATACGCATGCCTTTTGGGTTATGCAATGCTCCCGCTACATTTCAGCGGTGTATGATGGGGATATTCTCGGACATGGTCGAGAATTTTCTGGAGATTTTCATGGAAGATTTCTCGATATTCGGAGATTCTTTTGATGATTGCCTATCTCATCTTGACTCAGTTCTTACTCGTTGTAAAGATAAGAACTTAACTTTGAATTGGGAAAAATGCCATTTCATGGTCCAAGAGGGTATTGTGCTTGGACATGTCATTTCACAGAAAGGCACTGAGGTAGACAGAGCTAAAATTGATGTCATTCATAACCTTTCTCATCCCAAATGGGTCAAAGATATACGATCTTTCTTTGGTCATGCAGGCTTTTAGAGGAGATTCATTAAGGATTTTAGCAAAATTGCTAGACCCTTAACTCTTCTCTTGGCCAAGGATACCACATTTCACTTTGACTCGGACTGTGAGGCTGCATTTGACTTACTTAAAAACTCTCTCACTACAGCCCTTTTCTATCATCTCCTGATTGGAACCACCCGTTTGAGCTAATGTGCGATGCATCAGATTTTGTTGTTGGTGCAGTCTTAGGACAACACATTGATAAGATGCCACACGCAATTTATTATGCAAGTAAGACCTTGAATGATGCCCAAATTAATTATACAACCACCGAGAAAGAACTCTTGGCAGTTGTATTTGCATTAGAAAAATTCAGGCCTTACTTGATTGGCTCACCGATTGTGGTTTACACTGGTCACTCCGCCTTGAAACATCTTTTATCTAAGAAGGATGCTAAAGGTAGGTTAATACATTGGATCCTATTATTACAAGAATTTGATCTTGTTATACGAGATAAGAAAGGATGTGAAAACGTAGTAGCCGACCATCTTTCGCGCATTTCTTCTTCACCAACTGTGACCATGCCAATAAACGATTCTTTTCCGGACGAACAACTCTTGAATGTATCCGACGAACCTTGGTTCGTGGATAATGTGAATTATATTGCAACGGGACTTATTCCAAGCGATTGGTCTAAACAAGACAATTATCGATTTCTATCCCAAGTAAAGCATTTTTACTGGGATGAACCTTATTTGTTTAAATATTGTCCTGACCAAATCATTCGCAAATGTGTCCCCAATGATTAATTCAAGAGTGTTCTGTCTTTCTGTCATGATTAGGCATGTAGAGGCCACTTTGGTCCACGAAAGACGGCGGAGAAGGTTTTGCAATGCGGTTTTTACTGGCCGACTTTATTCAAAGATGCATATGATCATTGCAAAACCTGTCCACAATGTCAACACACGGGTCGGATTTATAAAATAAATGAGATGCCACTTCAACCGATCTTGGTTGTTGAAATTTTCGACGTTTGGGGTATTGATTTTATGGGTCCTTTTCCCAACTCTTTTGGGAATTTGTACATCTTGTTAGCTGTTGATTACGTCTTGAAATGGGTTGAAGCTATTCCATGTTGCACTAATGACAAAATGGTTGTCATTAAGTTCCTGAAAGATAATATATTTTCGTGATGGACAACCACGCGCTATCATTAGCGATAATGGGACGCATTTCTGTAATCGGTCTTTCGAGATTTTGATGAGGAAATATACAATCAACCACAAACTTTCCACACCCTATCATCCCCAAACGAGCGGGCAAACTGAGATTTCCAACAGGCAGATCAAACTAATTTTAGAGAAAACTGTTTCTAAAAATCGAAAAGACTGGTCAACCAAATTGACGGATGCTCTTTAGGCATTCCGTACCGCTTATAAGACCGATCTCGGTATGTCTCCTTATCGTCTAGTGTTAGGAAAGGGTCGCCACCTTCCGGTCAAGATTGAGCACAAAGAAATGTGGGCTATAAAAGAACTTAATTTTGATTTAAATCAAGCCTGCAACTTTCGGAAGCTGCAATTAAATGAGCTAAGCGAATTCCGCGAGGAAGCTTACGATAATGCGGTGATAGTAAAGAACCGGACTAAGATATTTCACGATAAAATATTTTGAGAAAAACTTTTACTTCAGGTCAACGGGTCCTTCTTTACGATTCCCATCTCCATCTTCATGCGGATAAGCTACGATCTTATTGGAAAGGACCATTTGTTGTGCGGTATATATACCCGCACGGGGCAGTTGAAATTGAAAATAGGAAAAATGGTACAACTTTCAAAGTGAATGGGCATAGATTAAAACCGTATTTTTCCACTGACCCCATGGAGGAGCTCATGTTTTTACAGGAGCAGCTTTATAATGACTAATCTTCCTCCACCCCACCTCCATATTTCGGTAATATTGTCTCATCTTTAGAATGGAGGTGAGTCAAAATTGTGTGTGTGTGTGTGTGTGTGTGTATATAAAATTTAAAAATGCAAAAATTGTAAATAAATAAAAAATAAGTTTGGGGGAGACTTTTACTTTTCGCCCCCTGTCAATAACTTTTTCTTCCAAGCCTACAGTTTTTTTTGAGATGACAACAGTGAGGACACTGCTGTAAACAGGTTTGGGGGAGGTTTGTGCTTATTTACGCATATCACTTTGCATAAGCACAAAACATAAAAAAGTAAAACTTTTTTTTATAATAAAAGATTAGAAAGTGAAAAATTACAATTAAAAGATTGGAAAAATTTAAGAAAAATAAGAAAGTTAGATATTTTCTTAAACGAAACTAGTAATAAATAGTTTTGAGCCGTTGTCCTAAGGGTTAGTAAGATGAAGGAAGTCACTAATCTGAGGATAAAAATTAATCTGAAAAATAGTTCATATTCTGGAAGCCAAACATCTGAATGTTGATACCCTACTATACGCACTTACACACATCTTGAAACTCGGGATAGTAGAGGATACCTTGAAATGCTCTTGTCTAAAAGCCAAAGTACGAAGATTATAAATGAAGAATAAAAGATAAAATGGTGAAGAAAAATGAACATTGGTTTTGTAATCACCAAGGCAGCATATAAAAAAAATATAGCGAGGGTGCTTCATCACCTAGTGCCTTAGATCAACTGGTTTGAGAGTCACTGCTAAGTCTTAAGTGTTGCAAGACGAGAAAATTATTAAATACGCCTAATATGTGAGCACATTTAGTAATCGGTCGGTTAGTACCTCAAGAAATATTAACGGTCGCATGAAAAATGTGTGAGCAATTCCATCCAAAATATTCACCAACTAAAAAGTACCGAGGTAGATGGACAAGAGTATGATGCTTGAATTGAATTCTCCGAGTGTAGGGATGTCTTTTACACACGTAGGGGTATATGATCGGTGTTTGGAAGAAAGGTAGAGATGAAGAATAAAGGCGATGTTTTATTGAAGGATGATGTGATTTCTAACATCTTTTCATGACTATTAAGATAGGGCTCATGACAACTGAAAAACTAGTGTAGTTGAAAACTCTGATTTTCAAGTTCTTTCTTTTATAATTCTTATCTTTATATGTAACTTTCACCGTCTTCTTTTTATTATGGGATTTTGTGGGTGCAATCCGCTGAAAACCCTCAGGAGACAACACTTCTCCTACTAGGGACACCTAGAGATTTAAAGGTTTGTTGCACGTGCTCAGTGCAATCATGTTGCTTACGAAAGTGTGCTTGTTAGTTTTTCTTTTTCTTTTTATTTTCTCCTTCTCTTGAATAAAAGAAGTTTGCTCGAGACGATCAAAATCAAGTTTGGGGGAATTTGTTCAGTCGAAAACATTGCAATCTTGAACATATCAATTTTCTCACTTTTCTAATTATTTAAGGATAGTTGATATATATAACACATATTACAAGTTCGTCCACTAAATATCAAATACCACGTGATATGTATATAATCAACGTCTTTTTAAGGAAATTGTATGTTTATCATGTCACGCATAATATTCTGTATCTCCACCATTCTTCAGTAAGATTTTGTGCAGAAAACTACCTCAGGACAGATATCGGAATCGCAATTTTGCCGACAAAATACAACAAGTCAAAGAGTTAAAATCTTGCAGAGATTCAGAGGAGATAAAAAGATTACATATATCAGAGGAAGACCCAAATGCCAACATCAGAACACCCCAGAAATACGAAGCAATGAACGCACCAAACGGTCGCGGAACCGCGACCGATTTAGCCCGATCCGCCGCGGATCTGCGACCGAGTTAGGTCGTCGGCGGTTGATACTCTTCCAGAGGCTCCCTTATAACTTCCTAGCTTGTTGAAGACGCTTCGAACTTCCTAACTTACTCCAGAAGCTTCCCTACAACAGCCAAGCTTCTTATGCAAGCTTGCTAACTACCTTACTCTAGAAGCTTCCCTACAACTACCTAGCTTCTTTGAGAAGATTAACCTAGCTTCTAGTAGAAGATTGAGGATGACTATAAAAAGGGACCTAGGTCTTCATTGAAAAGGTTGTTCGGTATTCATCAAGTTAAAAAGCAGAAACCAAAACCAAATCCAATTCAATTCAATAAAAATCCAAATCAAGATTCGTTGAGATCAACATCAAGCGAAGACATCGAAGATCCTTTATACGAAGGCGATCATCATCAAGAGCACGAGATCCTCGACAGGTCCAAGTCTCACGGAGATCGAGCAACGCGAATTTCGACGGAATTAGTTACCTCTTCAAGGGAGCGATCAAGAGCAAATCTTGTAACTTCGAATTGAGGGAAAGTGTAATTAGACGTCGATTTAATAAAGGTGATCATTTGATAATTCTATCTTTCTTTAAATTCTCGTATTATGAAATTCTTAATTCTTGATTCTTTTATTTTCATGATGCGTGAATGAAATCTCCGCTTGTTAAGGAATCGAAGGAAATCGGTAGATCAAAATGATGATGAAATCCTAAACTAATCTTAAGTCTTATGAGAATTATGAACTTTAGGAAAAAGAATCATCAATGACCAAATTGGGAGCGAGATCACCATTCTTGATAATTTCGTTGCAATTTGGGATTAAATGATCTCTTTGCTAAAGGCTAGATTTGAATGATGATCACTGAAAAGATAAGGGATAGTGAAGGAGAAACCCTAGTTTCTTCAATAGATCCCTAATCTTCATTCAACTCCATTGTTCTAGCTATAATTCATCAATAGATAAGATTAGTCATTTTTAGTATTCATCATTGCTACGATTTCCTATCGAATCCTACAAGCTATTCTACATTTTCTTAATAATTCAAATTGATATTGGACACTTTCTTAATTTCTAATTCTTGAACATTTTCTTGATTTTCTTGAAATGACAACTCAATTAAATCTCGAATTATTTTCTTGAATTTTTCTTTACTATTTTCTTTCAACTCATCTAAAGCAAGGTCGAATAAATACACGAATCTCAGTGGACGATCCGTTCTCATTAACGAAACTACATCGACACCGTTATTGATTGCGGTTATAAATTCTTTGATTGTGATTACTTTTCAAAACACAACTAAGACGATCAATCATGACCCCTCTCATGTGATTCAGTATTAGACAATTCTGCTTGAGCGTGATATTTCTTTCATCGAGCAGCGGTAGTCATTCTAGATCGGCAGGTAAAGAAACTGAGATCCAAGGTCATATCGTCCGTAAAGGTTCTTTGGCGTGGTCCGAACAGCGAAGAGGTCACGTGGGAAGCCGAGGACGAGATGAGGAAAAAATATCCCCATCTCTTCGGGGGTACGCTGTTAGTGATATGTATGCCCTAGAGGCCATTACTGTACATACGATGTATATTGTAGTGGATGCTTGGACATATATAGTGAGGAATTTCTTGCTCGACATGATAGTATTCTATCTGGTTGCTCTTTATCTTAACATGTACTCTGATTGTCTCTATGTTACATGTTGATAAAGCCCTTAGAATATGTACTTGACTAACAGAACTATGATGCAGATCATACTAGTGGGGACAGAGTAGTCGCTAAGTACATCCTTCAAATGTTCTTAGTCGCAGGTGATCGAGACAGGGCATCGATATACCAGAGTAGACTAGCGTATGCTTCTCGACCCATGTAGATGGGCGATGGATGATCCCATATCCATTGGTGTTTGACATCAGAGATAGTATACGGGTGCTCAGTGGAGACTGGGTATAATGGACGGACTCGCCGAGAACTCTCAGATGGTATTATACCTTACGTCAGATGGCAGTTCTCTGGTGACACTGGTATAGGTTAGTCTGCAGACCCGAGATCGTCATAGAGTCTTGTGTGATTCCCACTGTACTTTGATTTCCACTTTACCACGTCCAAGAGGGCATGCAAAACAGTGGCTTTTAGGTACAATCCCGAATCACATGGAGGCAATGAGTGATAGGAGGGGTTTCGTCTCTCCCGGTATAGGGAGTTGATGTTGCGCTGTGTTCGATTGGCTATAACTGGAAATTCCTGACCAGGGTTGCTGAGATTTACTGGAAAGTGTTATCAGTAGTTTCTCGAACTGTTATGGACCTCATATCGACATGACTTATCGGTTACTGGGGTCTGACGTTTACCACCCCTAGACTGGATATGCGACATATCAGACGAAAAGACCGGAATGTACGGTAGTGTTACTGATTGGATTCACAGGAGAATGTACATGCTTACTTGTTGATCTTCTGATCGCTCAATATCTGGGTGGCTGTTACGTTTAGCTGACCGCTTGCAGCTTGTGGGTGTTTGATATGATCATCACCTACTGCCGGCGTATTGATGATTCTTTAGAGTCCTACACAGAGGTTTCCTGGCTCAGGCAAAACGGAGTAGGAGCACATATGTGATATGTGCGGGACCAAGAATAATACGTGTATGTGATACCGTATTCGATTCTCACGATATGTGATATCGGCCGGGTATATGTGATATAGCCGGGTCATCGGATCAAGTGTTGATTCGATGAACTGATACAGATTATATTAGTCGGTTATTTATGAAATAGCCGGATTATCGGATCAAGTGTTGATTTGATAATTTAATATATAATTATATATTTGATATATTACATTACATTAACTAATATAAGCTCACTTAAAGATTCTTTTTCTCACATGGATAATACATTGATGTATATGCGATATATGTTAATTGTATTATTTTCTTTTGTTACTATATATATTATATATGTGATATATAATATTGTAACATGTTAGGGTTAAAATTGTAACTAGGGTTTTGAGAATAAAACATGTTAGGGTTTGGATTAGGGTTAATGTTATGGATGAGCTTTGTGGAAGCTTCTTGAAGCTTTGACTTTAGTCTTCATCCTTTGATATTTTGTGAAGATATTTGTTAACCCAACCCAAACCTCAACCCATGGTTTATTCTCTACAAGGGTTAAGGATGTTATCTTTAACCCATGGTTGCAATTCTAACCTCATACAATAATTCATTATTCATCACAAAAGAAATTCTTCTTCTTCTTGCTCTTGAAAAAGCTTTCTACCTTTTGGGTTTGTGATGATTTTGAGTGAGAAATTGAAAACAAAAGAGAGCTAAATTCTTACTTCATTATCCTTATCTATTCTACCCACTTAGATTAGGGTGTTTGCTTTACTAATACTTGATTAGTGAAGCAAGAGCTCGGGTTTGAGATTCTTCAAGGTAGATCATCTTGGATTAGTGAAGTCTTCAAGTAAGGTTGCATCTTTCTCTTCATGGAGCCTCTCTAGAGTCCGGGTACTTGATGATCGCAGCGAAAGGACCTCAACACGGAGCTTATGAAGCGAAGGAACGAAGTAAAAAGGTTGTAATCCCTAACTCTTAGATGTTAAAGAGTTTAACATGCTTGTTTGGTTTGATTCTCTAGTTAAAGTTCCTAGGTTTAGGGTTGTCTTCAATGGCAAAATTTGAAATTGGCATGGATGATGACTCCCGAATCCTTGCTGCCGTTGTAGGTAACCCAACAGTGCAAAACCGAAACAACTCCGAAACACCCGATGCAAAACCCTAGTTTCTGTCGAATTATTTCTGGAGTCAAAATTTTTTTAAACAGTCGCAGAATGTTGCATGTGATGTAATATGAACATACCACAAAATCCACCCCTCTGCTCGGTTCTTAGCCGGCGACTAGGCCAGTAATTCCGGTGACCCCGGTTTTTGCTTAGGGTTAGGGTTTGGGGTATGTAGTGTGCTCCAGGTTCTGGGGTTTGGTACTTATGGTGTTGTTTATTTTTGCTAAAATTACATGTGATGTTAATTTACTGCATTATAAATTCGGAGTGTTTCGTATTCGCAATTCTAGCTTGGTTTCATGATTGTTTAGACAGTGTTAAAAAGTTCGAACGGATATCAATAACTCACTTTTTCCCTGCCGGAAAATTTCCAAGTGTTGGATTTTTCCTTAGTTAAAGAACATTCAAAGTCGTGCAAGTAATGTGGTGGACCCTCTAGAAGAACGAAACCTTAACTCGATTATGTGACCGTCAGAACCGCCTCTAAACCCTAGGGTTTGTAGCAATTCGGCGTTGCCACATGTGAGGCGTTGGTTTGACCCTTCTACGGCTGGACCATTGGTACTGTGGCATGTGATGGATGCTTTTAAACTAAGTTCAAGTGTTGAGCAAATAGGGAAATTTTGGGTGTTTGTTGATTCGATCGGAATGTCTAATATCGTCTAACTTTTTCTGTAATGTGATACAATATTTGGAATCCATAAATGTAGTGATGAGATAACTAATTTGAATGTTATAAATCTAGTAATTTAGTCACATTTGATCGGTTGCCTCGGGATTTTGATGCGATCAAAATTCCGTTGCAATCACGTAGCGTACGTGGATACTCGCCGGGTAAACTTAATAGATAGCCACGCCCCATAGCCCCGACCAAGTGACTGTAGAAGAACCCCGTCGCCAGAAGCATCCGTTCGGGTGCTCACAGCAACGGTGTTCCGCCTTAGTGCACTTCGTCGACGGCATCGGGGGTGCTGCCGTCTACTAAATTTTCCGACGAGCATTCGATCAGGATGTCGGGAATCTTGTTGAATTGCCCGACTTGATATTGAAAAGTGTTTTCGATATTGATACTAAAATGCAGGGTTTATAATTGTTAGGCATGCGATGTCTAAGGAATTCATTTGGTTAGGCATGTGATGTCTAAGGAGGTTGCGGATTCTAACTGTTGTTGTTTTACACTTTCTTTTCTGCGACCGTAAGTGTAATATATGGTGTATCGCCGGTTTCGTTGCTATACATCAACGACAATTGGGATACACATATTTACTTACGTTGATGACATGTGATGTTATGTGTTGCTGTGATATGTTATATTGGATCGTCGTGTTTTGAATAGCTGGGGGTTTTATGTAAGATGAGGGTTTTTATTTTCATTCATGTAAAATTCATTGTATGTAATATTCTTTTATTGGGGCACTTATGAGTTGAGGATGATGTCACCATTGTATATTATTTACTTTTCCGCATTAGGATAGACCCAAGGCATGGAGCACAAGTAACCAGGTTCTAGGGTCCAGTGGGAGACCATCTCGAGGAGTCGAGACCGGGTCTCCTAACTCTAGAATTGGTAGGGTTGCTTGCCGCTCTCGTAGGGGTCTAGGGGTATGGGATTGGATGTTCATCACGACCATGGAATCCGTGTTTTATACATACTCGCAATAAAACACGGACCTCCTAGTATATCCAATATTTTATATGTTTCTTCTACTGCAATGTTCTGTGATGAGATCATATTACTGCCTGAGACGAATGTTTATATTATATATATGAGATATATATTATATTGTTGATTTCGTTTCAAACGTGATGCTTGTGAAGCATAATAAAAATTGGAATTCATTAATGAGATTAATGAAATAAAAGAAACCTAAAGATGTTGTGGAATCGAATTTTCAAAAACAGGTAGCTCTAGTTGTTACTTTGCATAGCGGTGTTCCTTGTAGAACATCCAGCACCTTATTCGATAAGGAAAAAGCCGAGATCCCTTCATCGGGAATGACCTCTTTAGCAATAACTGGCAGATGCTACAACCCTCGGTTTTGTCTTTTGATTGTTTTTCTAGTTATTGCTTTGCATAGTGGTATTGTGAATATCCTACACCTCATTCGATGAGTAAAGAGCCGAGATCCCTTCACCGGGAGTGACCTCTTTAGCAAAACTAGTAAAAGCCTAAAAAACACTCCATTTAAATCATTTGATTCTACGATGATATCAAGTTCATTACGTAAAGGGTTTTCTTAAAAACCTGTCGTAGCCCTCCGTCATTTCAGATAAGTACATCATAGTATTCGTGCTGCGTTTGTTGACCTTGTCAAGGCGTAGTGTGTGGTAGCTATTTATGCATATCTGCAAAAGCATATGATGCGATTGAGTTAGGGTAGTTGTGCGATTTTGTTGATCTTAGCCAAGGGTCGTGCGGGTGGGTTTAATTTAATCAGGAAATGACGGGTTGAACTTGGCTAGCACTTATGATTTGTTGACCTTAGCCAAGGTCATAAGTTTCTAGGGGTAAAATATTATCGGGAATTTTTAAGTGTTGAAATTTGCAATGAGATTGCATACCTCCTATGAGATAGTTGGATCTCGATACCCGCTGCGAGTAAGAGTTACTCCTGGGAGAGTTTTACACATTATAATTAGCCGATCAAGTAGGTGTCTAGAAAGGTGTCAACGGGGTTACGTCCCTGGGAAAATGAGGTTTATTTTAATTAGGTCCATGCAAAAGCACGGGGAATCTCCCTCAAAGTACCGGCACTGGCCTGGCTGAAAGATTGGCGAACTTGTAGGGTGTAATTAATCCCGACTAGTATTTCCTTTTAGGGTTTGAAGGAAGATTTGATTAAAACAGCGGGAGCCATCCTGATTAGATATATTAATAACTAATCTAATCTTGCAAGAGTATACGCTGAGTGTTTTCTTCTCTCTCTCTCCAGGTAGCGACCATGTCGCGTCTTAATCAAGATAATAATACGGATGTATTGACCGAACCCGCTTGTTATACTGCGCTAGGGAACGTTGGTCCCGCTCCAACTTATAATTGTTATAAGACCGAGCAGGAAATAGGGGATTACCAGAATTCCCGTGCCGCCTAAACGAAGAAAGTGCATGCTGATGCATCTTCTTCGGGTGTGTTCATTACCGAGAACTGTTGGTGTATATGCCCTAGAGGCCATTACTGTATCATACTAGTATGTATATTACTTAATGGAAGCTTGGGATATTCACAGTTGTACAGACAATCTTGCTCAATATAGTAGTATGCTACTTGGTTTGTCTCTGCTTTAATGTGTACATGTGTGTTTATTTATTATATCACCTATACGCATTAGTAGAGCCCTTAGGATCTTTGCTTGATTACCGGCATTGTGATGGCGATCACACTCGTGGGGGCTGGGTAATCTACAAGCACATCCTTATACACGTCCCTAGTCGTGGGAGTATCGAGATAGGGCATCGATACTCCGGAGTAGACTAGCGTATGCGCTTCTCATCCCAGCACGGGAGACGGTCTGTCCCACAGCCGTCAGTACGTCGTACTTGAGATAGTATGCGGGTGCTCGTTAGGTTACGAGTACACTGGACAGGACTCGTCGGGAACTGTTGGTTGGTAATATACCTATCGTCAGTTATCAGTTCCCAGGTGACATGAGTACAGCTTAGTCCGCTGACTTGACACTGTCACTTCGCCTCGAGTGTGTTCCCACTGTTCTTTGATTGCTACCCTACCACGGCTCTACTGAGTCGTGCAAACAGGTAGTAGTTGGGAGCAGTCCCGAAGCACTTGGAGGCAGTGACGGTTAGACAGGATTCGTCTCTCCCGGTATTGGGGGTTGACATCGCGCTGTGTCTAGGAGAGCCATTACACGAGTAGTCCCTGGCCAGGGCAAGCGAGATATACTGGTAGGTTTCCAGTGTTATCTCAGGGTGTATTGGGCTTCACTCCGACACGACTTGTACCGCTATTAGGGGACTGACGTTTACCGCCCCCCTAGGCCCGCCATGCGATGTATCAGACGAACAGACCGGACTGTACGGAGACTGTCACATACAGGCTCAGTAGGAGTGCAGATGGGGTTCACCTCGTCAGTCTTCTTATCGACATCTACCTGGGGACCGTTACGTACAGCTAGTGCCGCTTGCGGTCTGTGGTTAAACCCACTGCCAGCGTAGTGTCGAGTCTTTAGAGTCCCACACAGAGAGCTATTCGCCTTTAGGCAAAATGAGTAGAGGTCGCATGGTTTTGCGACAGGGTTCGTTCGCATCCGCGCACTTGTGCACGTTTGCTGTCCGGACAGTTTGTACTAGCGGGCTTTGGTTTAAGCCGGATCCTAGTATATGATTTGAGATTGGTTTTTCTCATTGTGTTCGTGTTCCTCGGATCACGAATGCGGGTGCGTATGCACAGTTGCTTGAGATTGAGGGAGAGGACCTAGTTTAGGGTTAATGACTATTGTCATTTTATTAACCCTATTGCTTTTGTGTGTATTATTGTTAATTGATAATTAGCTTAATTATTGTGCATGGTTGTTGTTGTTGACCTATTGACTTCATTGACTTGTTGACCATGGTTGACACTTTGACCATCATCATTTGTTTTGGAAGATGCTCTTTGATCTTTGCAAAATTGAAATGATAATGGTCATTTCATGATTTACCATGACAATTTTCAAGCTAATTATACAATTAAAATTATACACACATATTAGTGAGAAAGGCTCACAAATAATTCATATTCTCTCATATCATTTCTCTCTCTTGTTCATCCTCTCCCTCAAGCTCTCTCCCTCTCATGTGTTGAGAAACAAAAAGCTTGAGAAAAACCTTCACTTGATCTTCTCTACTCTCTTCTAGGGTTCAAGTCTTAGCATTTCTTGCACTCTAGTTACTCCTAGCTTGGAGTTGAAGCCAAAGGTCGAGGCTTTCGGGTGGATCCTTCTTTGACGGGAGAAGACAAGCAAGGTGACCTCTTTCTACCATTCCTAGGGGCAAGGAGAGAAGGACTAAAGACCAAAGGTATAACCTTTCCATCACTTAGCTACTTTGTAGTTAGGGTTAGCAAGTTTATGTTTAGCAAAGATCCTCACAAGCAAGGTCCATGTTGCCTAAGTCCATAAAAATCCGTTTTTTATTATGTTTTTCGCCTCCCCGTAAGCACCGGGGTGGGCAACACGGACCTAACAGTGGTATCAGAGCCTAACTAAACATAAACTAGCTTGGTAGTAAAGTGTATCGAAGTTCGAAACGGAAAAATCGAAAAAACCAAGTTATAAAAACCTGAGTTTCTGTTAAAAAGTTTTCTGGTCAAAACAAAATTTGTTATATCCCAAAAATCATCTCAGGCTTTTTAGAAGAAAACCACCAAAAACGATGCAGCAACTCAACCAAAGCGCCGCCCTTACGTGGCAAAAGCAAGCTCTTTGCCGCGGAACCGCGGCCAACTTTGTGAGTTACTGCATCGATTTTGGTGCAGTATGTTTCTGACATGGTTTTAGGATTTTTCTGATATATTATATGTGCCCAGATTTTCCAGAATAGAAATTTGTTTTTGGGGGCCTATAATTCCGTATTGTTTTCCGAACTTCAATATACTTTGACTATAAAGGTTATATCTGTGATGTTCTTATGTATTGAACGTCGGCTAATCGCTATATGACGATTAGTCGGGGTTATACATATCTGTGATCTGTGATTGTTGTTGATGGTTTGTGTATATGAACTCGTTGGATTGTCGCGGATGAATAGCCGGGGTGGATGTGAGATGAGAGTTTCTTTTTCTTTCATTCATGTAATAAATTTGTAAATTGATGTAATATTATTTGTTTGGCCGCACAACCGGGTCGGGGTTGTAGCCGTCATTGTATAATTCTTTTTACTGTTTTTGCTCCTAGGATAGACCCATGGAGGGGGTGCACAAACTACCGGGTAGCTCGAAGTGCCGAGTGGCCTACTCATGGCATTGAGGGAGGTTGCTTCGCTTCGGGTACTTGGCGGGTAGTTTGCCGCACCCGTAGGGGTCTTGGGTGGGGTTTGGCTATTCATCGCGACCGTGTAATCCGTTTTTCGTCGCAGGCTCGAACGAATTGCGGATTCCTAGTATATCCAAAGTGTTCATCTGTGATCTGGATTGGCTATCATTGCTATATTGCTATATATAATAACTATTTAGGCGTTGCTTATGTTTTACAGCCGCGCTAGCCCAGCCCCCGCTCTGTCGTTAGTTAAGTAACCTAACGGGTGATGACGGGGCCCCGTGGCGAATGCGAATGGCATAAGCGTACGTCATATTTTGGTTGTTTTCTGCAATGGTAGGATTTAAATGATGGGACGCATTAAAAGAACTAATGCAAGAAAATAAACCTAAAAGACGTTGTTGGAACAATTTTTCAAAAAGCTGTTATTACAAGGACGTTCATCTTTTTGTTTTGCATCGAGGTATTCGGTTATGAATGCCCAGCACCTCAATCGACGAGGCAAGGGCCGAGATCCCCTCATCGGGAGTGACCCCTTGGACAAAAGGTTTGCGTCAGGGTAATAACTTCACCATAGTCGATTATTCTTGCTTTGCATCGAGGTATTCATCTTACGGATGCCCAGCACCTCACTCGACGAGGAAAGAGCCGAGATCCCTTCACAGGGAGTGACCTCTTTAGCAAAAGTTTTCGCCACTATGTTTTTCAAAAAGACTACCAGGTTCCTTCAACGATATCAAGTTCATTACGTTAACGGGTTTTTCGCCAAAAACCCAGCCGTAGCCCTCTGTCATTTCTTATAAGTAACACTTAGTATTCGTGCTGCGTTTGTTGACTCCGTCAAGGCGTAGTGTACGGTAGCTAAGTACTGCTTGTTTGTATCGGTATATGGGATTGATTAGGACAGTCGTATAACCTTGTTGACTCCGTCAAGGGTTATGCGGGTGGGTTTAATGCAATCCAGATAATGACAGGTTGAACTTGACTAGGACTCTTTGATTTGTTGACTCCGTCAAGATCACTTGGGTCCTAGGGGCAAAAACCACATCGGGAGTTTCAAAAGAACTGAAACTTGCAGATTTAGCATACCTTCTGGAGTGTGGTGACTAGAGTGGATTCCATCTAGGTTATCACACAATGACAGTTGGATCCCGATCCCACTGATGAGTTGGTCTACTCTCGGGAGATTATTTCACTTAACGATCAATGCTATAAACCTAGTAGGTGTCTAGAAAGGTGTTAGCGGGGTTACGCCCCCAGGGAAAAGAGGTTATTTAATTAAGGAACTTCGCGAAAGCGTTGGAAAACCTCCCTCGAAGTACCGACACTAGCCTGGCTGAAAGGTTAAGCAAGTATTGTGACGTGAATTAAAACCCGGCTAGTTCTTCTTTTAAAAGGTTTTAAGAAGAATTTGAGTAAACAGTGGGAGACATCCTGGTTAGATAAATTAATAAACCAATCTAATCTTGCAAGAGCATACGCTGAGTGTTTCTTTTCTCTCTCTCCAGGCAGCAACCTTTTCACGCCCTAATCAAGATAATAAAATGTATCGCTTGACCGAACCGAATTCTTATTCGGGACTGGGGAAAGTTGGTTCAGCTCTAACTTGTGACAACAGTCATGAGTATGAGAATGGGAAAGAGGAAAGTATGGATTTCCAGGATACCCAGTTGAAGAAGAAGCATGGTTTTGCATCTACTTCAGGTGTTCTTGTAATTGAGAACTGTTTTACGGTCAGCCCTACCTCCTGGGTACTTGATACCGGATCAGGATCTCATATCTGTAATTTATTGCAGGGACTGAGAAAAAGTAGGAAAGTTGCACCGGGTGATATGTCGCTCAGAGTAGCGAACGGAGCACAAGTTAATGCGGCAGCCGTCGGTGAATATCACCTAGTATTGCCTAATGGCAAGACTATGATTTTGAACGATTGCTACTATGTACCCTCCATGGTTTGCAACATCATATCAGTTTCTTTACTCGATAAAGATGGATATGACTTTGTTCTTGAAAATAATATCATGAACATTTACCTTCATAAGGTACTGGTTGCAGAGGGTACACTGTGTAATGGTATCTACGTTCTAAATCAGAATACAGTTCTCAATATACAAAACACACGCAAGAGGAAGAATTCAGATACGAATGAATCCTACTTGTGGCATTGTAGGCTTGGTCATATCGGAGAGAAAAGACTGAGTAAGTTGCATAAAGATGGACTCTTGAATACGTTCGAATTTTCATCTTATGAAACTTGTCAGTCTTGTCTCAAAGGGAAGATGACCAAATCTCCGTTCACCGGACATGGAGAAAGAGCAAGAAAGCTCTTGGGACTCATACACAGTGATGTGTGTGGTCCGATGTCTATACATGCAAGGGGTGGGTTCTCGTACTTCATCACATTCACTGACGATCTCTCTAGGTTCGGATATGTGTATCTGATGAAACACAAATCTGAAGCTTTTGAGAAATTCAAGGAATTCAGAAAGGAAGTAGAGAACCAGATTGGCAAAAGTATCAAGATCCTCCGGTCTGATAGAGGAGGGGAGTACTTAAGCACGGAATTCCTAGATTACTTAAAAGAGAATGGTATTCTCTCTCAGCTTACTCCTCCTTATACACCACAGCACAACGGTGTTTCGGAGCAGAGGAATCGTACCCTATTGGATATGGTTCGGTCCATGATGAGTAGTGCTGAGTTGCCTCTTTCATTCTGGGGACATGCGCTTCAGACAGCGGCATACCTAGTGAACTATGTTCCATCCAAATCAGTGCCTAAGACTCCATATGAAATATGGAGTGGAAGAAATCTGTATCTTAAGCGATTTAAGATATGGGGTTGTCCGGCCTATGTGAAAACACAGAAACCGGACAAGTTAGAGGCACGGTCAGTTCTTTGTAAATTTATGGGATATCCTAAAGACTCACTAGGATATCTGTTCTACCACACTGAGGAACAGAAGGTGTTTGTATCTCGCCACGCTACCTTCTTAGAAAGGGAGTTTCTTGCAAAAGAAACTAGTGGGAGTTCGGTAGAACTGAAAGAAATTCAGCGACCACAAAATGTAACTGAAAATTTGGAGGAACCGCTAGATTCAATAAACCCAGACGAACCTCAGCCACTCCGCAGATCTGGTAGGATTTCTCATCCGCCCGAGAGATACTACGGTTTTCTCATAGACGGGGATCGAGAGGATTGCATCTTGGAAGAAGATGACCCTACCAGTTTCAGGCAGGCCATTATCAGTAGGGACTCTGATAAGTGGCAGGAAGCAATGCAATCCGAAATGGAGTCCATGTACGCCAATAAAGTGTGGACCTTGGATATTGCTCCAGCTGGGGTAAAACCCGTTGGATGCAAATGGATCTACAAAAGAAAACTTGGTGTAGATGGGCAGGTGGAAACCTATAAAGCTAGGCTCGTTGCAAAAGGTTTCCGTCAAAGACCTGGTTTGGACTATGACGAAACTTTTTCTCCGGTGGCTATGCTCAAATCCATTCGGATCCTACTTGCCATTGCTGCCTTCCATGACTATGAGATCTGGCAGATGGATGTTAAAACGGCTTTCCTAAACGGTTGTTTGGAAGAGTGCGTTTACATGGATCAACCAGAAGGTTTCGTAGACAGTGGGAGCAGCGGAAAGGTGTGCAAGTTGCTTAAATCCATTTATGGATTAAAGCAGGCATCGCGGAGCTGGAACATCTGTTTTGATGAGGCAATCAAGGAATTTGATTTCATCAAGAACGAAGATGAACCCTGTGTATATAAGAAGATTGTAGGACGAACTGTCGTATTCCTAGTCTTGTACGTGGACGACATTCTTCTGATAGGAAATGACATTCCTATGCTACAATCGGTCAAGCTGTTTTTGTCACAAAGGTTCTCCATGAAGGACCTGGGTGATGCCTCGTACATTCTGGGGATCAAGATCTATAGAGATAGATCCAAGAAACTATTGGGACTTTCGCAGTCCAGGTACATAGAGACCGTACTAAAGAGATTTAGTATGGAGGATTCCAAGCGCGGTAACATACCCGCATTGCACGGAATTACCCTCTCCAAGAAGATGTCTCCTAAGACTGACGAGGAGAGGGTTCGCATGAGCACTATACCCTACGCTTCGGCGGTAGGATCTATAATGTATGCGATGCTATGTACAAGACCAGATGTAGCTTACGCGTTGAGCACGGTAAGCCGGTATCAGTCGGACCCAGGGGAGGACCACTGGACAGCAGTGAAGAACATTCTTAAGTACCTGAGAAGGACTAAGGAGATGTTCCTGGTTTACGGTAATGGAGACCTTAGGGTCGAGTCCTTTACCGATTCAAGCTTCCAGAGTGACAAAGATGACAGCAAGTCCGTCTCGGGTTTTGTGTTTACCCTCAACGGAGGGGCGGTATGTTGGAGGAGTTCCAAGCAGGATACCGTCGCAGACTCGACGATGGAGGCTGAATACATTGCTGCAAGCGATGCCGCAAAAGAGGCGGTCTGGATTAAGAAGTTCATTAGTGAACTTCAGGTGGTTCCGTCCATTGTTGACCCAATACCTTTGTATTGCGATAACAATGGGGCTATAGCTTTAGCGAAGGAACCAAGGTCCCATCAGAAATCCAGGCACATCTTAAGGCGGTATCACCTGATCAGGGAGATCATTGATCGACAGGAGATCGAGGTGCGGAGAGTGGACACAAAGGACAACACTGCGGACCCATTCACGAAGGCTTTACCCCAGACTCAGTTCGAGCGGCTGATCGAGATGATAGGTCTTCGATACGCCAGTTCATGGCCTTAGTGCAAGTGGGAGATTGTTGGTGTATATGCCCTAGAGGCCATTACTGTATCATACTAGTATGTATATTACTTAATGGAAGCTTGGGATATTCACAGTTGTACAGACAATCTTGCTCAATATAGTAGTATGCTACTTGGTTTGTCTCTGCTTTAATGTGTACATGTGTGTTTATTTATTATATCACCTATACGCATTAGTAGAGCCCTTAGGATCTTTGCTTGATTACCGGCATTGTGATGGCGATCACACTCGTGGGGGCTGGGTAATCTACAAGCACATCCTTATACACGTCCCTAGTCGTGGGAGTATCGAGATAGGGCATCGATACTCCGGAGTAGACTAGCGTATGCGCTTCTCATCCCAGCACGGGAGACGGTCTGTCCCACAGCCGTCAGTACGTCGTACTTGAGATAGTATGCGGGTGCTCGTTAGGTTACGAGTACACTGGACAGGACTCGTCGGGAACTGTTGGTTGGTAATATACCTATCGTCAGTTATCAGTTCCCAGGTGACATGAGTACAGCTTAGTCCGCTGACTTGACACTGTCACTTCGCCTCGAGTGTGTTCCCACTGTTCTTTGATTGCTACCCTACCACGGCTCTACTGAGTCGTGCAAACAGGTAGTAGTTGGGAGCAGTCCCGAAGCACTTGGAGGCAGTGACGGTTAGACAGGATTCGTCTCTCCCGGTATTGGGGGTTGACATCGCGCTGTGTCTAGGAGAGCCATTACACGAGTAGTCCCTGGCCAGGGCAAGCGAGATATACTGGTAGGTTTCCAGTGTTATCTCAGGGTGTATTGGGCTTCACTCCGACACGACTTGTACCGCTATTAGGGGACTGACGTTTACCGCCCCCCTAGGCCCGCCATGCGATGTATCAGACGAACAGACCGGACTGTACGGAGACTGTCACATACAGGCTCAGTAGGAGTGCAGATGGGGTTCACCTCGTCAGTCTTCTTATCGACATCTACCTGGGGACCGTTACGTACAGCTAGTGCCGCTTGCGGTCTGTGGTTAAACCCACTGCCAGCGTAGTGTCGAGTCTTTAGAGTCCCACACAGAGAGCTATTCGCCTTTAGGCAAAATGAGTAGAGGTCGCATGGTTTTGCGACAGGGTTCGTTCGCATCCGCGCACTTGTGCACGTTTGCTGTCCGGACAGTTTGTACTAGCGGGCTTTGGTTTAAGCCGGATCCTAGTATATGATTTGAGATTGGTTTTTCTCATTGTGTTCGTGTTCCTCGGATCACGAATGCGGGTGCGTATGCACAGTTGCTTGAGATTGAGGGAGAGGACCTAGTTTAGGGTTAATGACTATTGTCATTTTATTAACCCTATTGCTTTTGTGTGTATTATTGTTAATTGATAATTAGCTTAATTATTGTGCATGGTTGTTGTTGTTGACCTATTGACTTCATTGACTTGTTGACCATGGTTGACACTTTGACCATCATCATTTGTTTTGGAAGATGCTCTTTGATCTTTGCAAAATTGAAATGATAATGGTCATTTCATGATTTACCATGACAATTTTCAAGCTAATTATACAATTAAAATTATACACACATATTAGTGAGAAAGGCTCACAAATAATTCATATTCTCTCATATCATTTCTCTCTCTTGTTCATCCTCTCCCTCAAGCTCTCTCCCTCTCATGTGTTGAGAAACAAAAAGCTTGAGAAAAACCTTCACTTGATCTTCTCTACTCTCTTCTAGGGTTCAAGTCTTAGCATTTCTTGCACTCTAGTTACTCCTAGCTTGGAGTTGAAGCCAAAGGTCGAGGCTTTCGGGTGGATCCTTCTTTGACGGGAGAAGACAAGCAAGGTGACCTCTTTCTACCATTCCTAGGGGCAAGGAGAGAAGGACTAAAGACCAAAGGTATAACCTTTCCATCACTTAGCTACTTTGTAGTTAGGGTTAGCAAGTTTATGTTTAGCAAAGATCCTCACAAGCAAGGTCCATGTTGCCTAAGTCCATAAAAATCCGTTTTTTATTATGTTTTCCGCCTCCCCGTAAGCACCGGGGTGGGCAACACGGACCTAACAAGAACTGTTTCTCAATATCCTTTACATCCTTGGTATGAGATACCGGATCAGGATCCCGCAAATGTAATTTGTTACATGGGCTACAGATAGGTAGAGAACTGAAAAAGGGTGATAAGTTTTAAGAGTTAAAAATGGAGCAAGTGTTGCAGCCAAATCTGTTGGCAGTTATCACCCTGTATTAACAAATACATTGATTCTGAACGAATGTTATTAGATACCGAACCTGATATACAACATCCTCATATCAGTCTCTTTATTAGTAAAGAAGGATATAATTTTGTACTGATGGATAATGTTTTGAAAATTTTCTAAATCAAGAGTTGTTCGGTTTATGCACGTTATCTAAAAGCATAGACGTTCTAAATCAAACTACAGTTCTTAATGTACAGAACACACACAAGAGGAAGAGTTCAGAAATGAGCAAATCCTTCTTAAGGTATTGTAGACTAGGTCATATCAATACGACCCTACTAGATGAAGTTACATAAATATGCATATTTAAATTAGTTTGGATTTACATCTTGTAAAACTTGCCAGTCATGTCACAAAGATAAGATGACCATAGCTTCTTTTATTGGAAACAGAGAAAGAGTTAATGAAATCTTGGGATTGATACATGATGATGTATGAGGTCCCCTGTCTACACATGCCAGGACTGGTTCTTTGTACTTCAGAAGTAGAGAACCAAAACGGGTATAAGTATTATATCCTTTGATGTGATCAGGGAGGAGAATACTTGAGCACGGAATTCCTGGACTATTCTAAAGGAGAATGAGATTCTCTCTCAGCATTACTCCTCCGTATACACCATAATACGTTGGTGTATCGGGGCAGAGCAATCGCACCCTATGTGATATGGTGTGCTCTATGATGAGTACTACTGAGTTGCCTATTTCCTTTTGAGGGTTATGCACTTGTGAAGTTGCATACCTATTGAATAGGGTTTAATCAAATCAGGTGCCTACCACTCCATATGTGATATAGTATGGGAAGAGCCCATCTCTTAAAGATGTTAAGATTTTGGGTTGTCCGGCCTATGTCAAAAGCAAAATCCGGACAAGCTCGAGGCAAGGTCAGTTCTGTGGAAGTTTGTTGGATATCCCAAGCATTCGCAAGGGAATATTTTCTACCACTCTGAGGAACAAAAGGTGTTTTGATTCTCAACATGCCACCTTTTGGAAAGGGGATTTCTTGTGAAGAAATTAGTGGTCATGAGGTAGAACTGGAAGGAGTTCCAGCTATACAAACTGTAGCTGATGATTTGGTAGAACCGGAGGATTCAATAGATCCCAACGAACCTCAGCCTCTCCGCCGATCTAGTAGGGTTCCTCATCCACCTGAGAGTTACTTAGGTTTCTCTATGACAGTGGGAGTGAGGATTGGATCATGAGATGATGACCCAACTACTTTCGAGCAGGCCATCAGGAGTGGGGACTCTGTGAGAATGGCTGGATGCTAAGCGATCTGAGATGGAATTCATATACACCAACAAAGTATGGACTTTGGTTGCTTTATCTGAAGGGTTAAATCCCCATCAGGAGCAAGTATATCTTGAGAAGATTACTTGGTGTACATGGAAAAGTTGAGACTTTCAAAGTAATGCTTAAGTCCATCTAGATCCTTCTTGCCATTGCTACATACCATGACTACGATATCTGGCGGTTAGGTATTATGACTATTTTTCTAAATAGTGATTTAGAAGAGAGCGCCTATAAGTACACAGCCAGAGGGCTTCGTAGACAGTGGGAGCAGCGAAAACATGTGCAAGTTGTTTTATAGGATAAATCAGGCATCGCGGAGTTGGAACGTCTGTTTTGATGTGGTAGTCAAAGAGTTTGACTTCATCAAAATGGTAGATGAATCTACTATATACAAAAAGGTAGTAGGGAGTATGGTGATGATCCTCGTAAAGTACGTGGATGACATACTCTTGATAGGAAAGGAGTTTCCTATGCTACGCTCGGTCAATCTCCTCTTATCAGAAGGATTCTCCATATAGGATCAAAATGATACCTCCTAAATCCTGGATTTTGGATCTATGAGATAGATCTAATTGGATGTTAGGATTCTCACTAAGTGTGGTGAGATGGTATCAATCGATCCTGGGGAGAATCACTGGAAAAGTTCCAGAGTGATAAGGACGACTGAATGTCAGTCACAGGCATTGTTTTCACCCTCAGTGGAGGGAAGGTATGTTGGAAGAGTTCCAAGCTAGATACCGTGATATACTAGACGATTAAAGGAAAGATACATCGTTACCAAGGATGCTACCAAAGAGGCAGTCTGGATATATATAAGTTCATGAGATGAACTTCGTTCCTACCATTGTGTGACAATGGAGTTGTGGCTTATGCCAAGGAACATCCGTCCCATCAGAGATCTAGACATATTCTTAGACAGTATCACCTGATCATAGAGATGGATGATCTCCAGGGAGATCGAGATCAGGAGAGTAGATACAGAGGACAACAGCGCGGATCCACTCACAAAGGCCTATTTCCCAATAGAGACTATTATGGGATGGTTGAGTATGAGATATTTCAACCACAGCTGATTGTTGGGTATGAGATACCACAACAGATGGCCCTAGTGCAAGTGGGATATTGTTAGTGATATGTATGCCCTAGAGGCCATTACTGTACATACAATGTATATTGTTGTGGATGCTTAGACATATATAGTGAGGAATTTCTTGCTCGACATGACAGTATGCTATCTGGTTACTCTTTATCTTAACATGTACTCTGATTGTCTCTATGTTATATGTTGATAAAGCCATTAGTATATGTACTTGACTACCAGGACTATGATGCAGATCATACTAGTAGGGACAGAGTAGTCGCTAAGTACATCCGTCAAATGTTCCTAGTCGCAGGTGTATCGAGACAGAGCATCGATATACCAGAGTAGACTAGCGTATGCTTTTCGACCGATGTAGATGGGCGATGGATGATCCCATATCCATTGGTGTTTGACATCAGAGATAGTATACGGGTGCTCAGTGGAGACTGGGTACACTGGACGGACTTGCCGAGAACTCCCAGATGGTATTATACCTTACGTCAGATTGCAGTTCTCTGGTGACACTGGTACATGTTAGTATGTAGACCCGAGATCGTCATAGAGTCTTGTGTGATTCCCACTGTACTTTGATTTCTACCTTAACACGTCCAAGAGGGTGTGCAAAATGGTGGCTTTTGGGTACAGTCCCGAATCACATGGAGGCAATGAGCGATAGGAGAGGTTTCGTCTTTCCCGGTATAAGGAGTTGATGTTGCGCTGTGTTCGATTGGCTATAACTGGAAATCCCTGGCCACGGTTGCTGAGATTTACTGGTAAGTGTTATCAGTAGTTTCTCGAACTGTTATGGACCTCATATCGACACGACTTATCGGTTACTGGGGTCTGACGTTTACCACCCTTAGACTGGATATGCGATATATCAGATGAAGAGACCGGACTGTACGGTAGTGTTACTGATTGGATTCACAGGAGAATGTACAGGCTTGCTTGTTGATCTTCTGATCGCTCAATACCTGGGTGGCTGTTACGTTTAGCAGACCGCTTGCAGCTTGTGGATGTTTGATATGATCATCACCTACTGCCGGCGTATTGACGAATCTTTAGAGTCCTACACAGAGGTTTCCTGGCTCAGGCAAAACGGAGTAGGAGCATATATGTGATATGTGCGGGACTGAGAATAATACGTATATGTGATACCGTATTCGATTCTCGCGATATGTGATATTGGCCGGGTATATATGATATAGCCGGGTCATCGGATCAAGTGTTGATTCGATGCACTGATACAGATATATTAGTCGGTTATTTATGAAATAGCTGGATTATCGGATCAAGTGTTGATTTGATAATTTAATGTATAATTATATATTTAATATATTACATTACATTAACTAATATAAGCTCACTTAAAGATTCTTTTTCTCACATGGTTGATACATTGATGTATATGCGATATATGTTAATTGTATTATTTTCTTTTGTTACTATATATATTATATATGTGATATATAATATTGTAACATGTTAGGGTTAAAATTGCAACTAGGGTTTTGAGAATAAAACATGTTAGGGTTTAGATTAGGGTTAATGTTATGGATGAGCTTTGTGGAAGCTTCTTGAAGCTTTGACTTTAGTCTTCATCTTTTGATATTTTGTGAAGATATTTGTTAACCCAACCCAAACCTCAACCCATGGTTTATTCTCTACAAGGGTTAAGGATGTTATCTTTAACCCATACTTGCAATTCTAACCTCATACAATAATTCATTATTCATCACAAAAGAAATTCTTCTTCTTCTTGCTCTTGAAAAAGCTTTCTAGCTTTTGGGTTTGTGATGATTTTGAGTGAGAAATTGAAAACAAAAGAGAGCTAAATTCCTACTTCATCATCCTCATCTATTCTAGCCACTTAGATTAGGGTGTTTGCTTTACTAATACTTGGTTAGTGAAGCAAGAGCTCGGGTTTGAGATTCTTCAAGGTAGATCATCTTGGATTAGTGAAGTCTTCAAGCAAGGTTGCATCTTTCTCTTCATGGAGCCTCTCTAGAGTCCGGGTACTTGATGATCGTAGCGAAGGGACCTCAACACAGAGCTTATGAAGCTAAGGAACGGACTACAAATGTTGTAATCCCTAACTCTTAGATATTAAAGTGTTTAACATGCTTGTTTGGTTTGATTCTCTAGTTAAAGTTTCTAGGTTTAGGGTTATCTTCAATGGAAAAATTTGAAATCGGCATGGATGATGCCTCCCGAAATCTTGCTGCCGTTGTAGGTAACCCAACATATGCATAGTTAGATTTTAAATTCGGGGACCAAATTTCTTTAAGGGGGGAAGATTGTAACGTTTTAAAAATCCTTTAGGTGAATTTTTTGATAATCGGTAATATAACTCGTGTTTTCCGTAAAACTTAGTTACCATTATTTTTCCACACAGACTTAAATACACCTATTTTAACTATGTAATTGCTAGTATTTGGTATTTAATCGGTCACTTATAAATTGCTAGTTTACTTAAATATTTATCTTAATTAATTATTTTAAATATTATTTTAAACTTTCACTTATACATTTAATTGGTGATAATTACAAATTAGAATGGATTAAGCACAGAATAGTGCACCATGACAATTCAAAACCTAGTTTATAATGTGTTCTTTCTTTCTATAATTGTCTCCAAGATTCTAGATAATTCTAGGGTAAAGTTTAGAAAAATTTAATGATTAAGAAATAAGTTAATAGGTGTAATAATTGGGGGATGTTTCTACCCACACACACACCTCACTCTCTCCCTCTCTCCCCTCATTTTCTAGACGAAACCATGGCTGCCCCTTCTCCATTTTCTCCACTTCATTTCCACTTCTAAAATCCTCAAAATTTCATCAAAAATCCACACAAACTCTCACTAATTCATAGTTAAATCTTCATCCAATATTCTTTGGCCTAAACTAGCTTGGATTTTGAAGCAAGATGGCAATTTTTGAGGCAAGTTTGCACGTTGGATCCCTAAATCTTTGAGGTATAAATCTTAACCCTATGGTTAAATTGTTGGTTAATTACTTTAATCTAACTTAATTAGGTTTAAATATCATTCTAATTGCAAGATTTAGTTTTTAAAGAGAAGGGGTTTGGGTTCAAGTTAGGGTTTTTTACCACTTGATTATGGTTGCAATGTGTAGTTTAACATCTTAAGACTTGCAAAATCTAACCTAGTTGTTCATTTGCTAATTGTTACTTTTAAATTGTCTTAATTAACTATTCTTGCAAACTAATTTCATGATTAATGTAAATTGGTGAGATTAAAATTTAGTTAATAATTGTGTAGCCTAATTAAGATATTAAATGAACATTATGGCCACTAGATTTGTTAAAACATCTAGTTTTGCATTAAAATGGTAAATTGTTGCTAACTAGATTTTTGGAATAAATAGATTTTAATTAAGTTGAGGTTGGAATGATCTACATACTATTTCCTAAAAATATTTAGTGTGTTATGAATACGCGATTGGTATGATTGGGTTCTAGGTTTGGGGATTTTCACGTATAACGACCCTAGTTATGGTTTGTGACGTTGTCGCGAGCGTGTTTTGTGCACCAAGTGCGTGCGCGTTTAGTAGTGCGCGTTGGTTGACTTGTATCGTTGTGTCCGCGACTATTTATATATCTATCCTCTTATTTATTTGTGTGCGATTCTAGGATCGGGTGTAGAGACGTTGGACGTGGCGCGGAAAGGCAGGGCTGTGATTGGAGCAGATTAGCCGAGGCGTCCCGGTGAGTAGATGTACATATCTATGAGGGGATCGTCTGGATGGCGCGAGGCGCCGATAGTTAGGATTACTCGTAGTGCTTGTGTTTATATCTGTATTCTCCTAGTCATTCATCTCATTGCATTGCATCATCTTATATATATATATATTATCTCATAGGACACTTGCACCATTACCATTGGTCCATGACACACGTGCACTATTTTTATGTGAACACGCACGCCATTGGTAATTGCTATGCCACGAACACTATAGAACTTGCTTATAATCGGTATCTGTGCATTTGCATCATATACGATCTGTAGACTTGTACTTGTATATTCATTTCATCAGGATGGATACGTAAGATTGTTAGTCATAAATACATATCTCATTGCATCATGATTCATGCATAGCTTCTAGCCGTACTTCGCATGGTATATATACTATCAGATTATAGACATCCACCATCACCGGCATGTTTACATATTATGATTTTTCTCGAGGATTTTAGTATTTATTAGATTTCTGGATTTTGAGGAAAACCGCAAGAAATTTATAAACCTATTATCATTTTAAAATCAGAAATTTGCGGTTTTCTCGTGATATGATGTGTGTGGCGTCCACCATGTGTTTTCTCGGTTCTTGAGCTGTATCATATACCCTATTCGAGGAGGGGGATGCACCGTCTGCGGGTACATGGTGGACCCAGTGCGGTACCTTGGGGCAAGAAGATCGCATAGAAGGCGTTGAGCCCGGCACGGGAGCACTACCTACCGGTTATTATTGATGCAGCGGATATCCGGAGGATACCGAGATTTGATGCGATGGGCCGATCCAGACTGATGGAGCCCGAGGCATTGAGATATTGAGATATCGAGACATTGAGATATCGAGATATTGAGACATTGAGATATTTAGATATACATATATTGTGTCGATACTTGACACAGATTTTCTGTTGATTTCATTGATGATACTTCGGTTTATTGCTTAGAGGTTTTTCTAAGATAAGAATAAATATTTTCTCATACCAGACATGTTCAGGTTTCATGTTTGATTATGCATTCATGTTGCATTCATGCTAGTAGATCGTAACATATTGATATATGTAAGGTGTGACGCATTTGCGTGCATGCTTACGATAGCCTTGTTAGATGTTAGTTACTACTCACGAGTTGGCAACTCACCCCCGTTGTGCCACAGTACTTTGCATGTCTGACCCGTCAGCACAGTAGCGGCGGGCGTACTTCCTATTTTTGCTTCTTTTGCTTGACCTGCGGCTTGCTCATAGGTGGGTTGTGAGGATATTTTATTCCCAATTTGTGTATCATTATTGTATCTAGTATACTCCATCTACCTTATCCACCGTTTTCCACTAGTTGTGTATTGGACTTAGATGGTGAGCTTGTGAGACTTGTATGTATTCTATATTCTGGTGTCGATGCTCACTTGAGCCGATGTGCCATTTTCTTATTTCCTGTTTTCAGATGCTCATCTCATATTATAATGATATATATATTGCATGCGGTTGTGATTCCGCCATTGGCGAATATCTAGCTCCCGCTTGGGGATGCCTTTATTCTTTACTTGTATATATTCATGTGTTGTACCCGTTTGGGGACAGTTTTTACAAAGAAGACTCTGCCGAAAATTTCGGAAATTTTGATTTTTTTTAATGTTTAATGAGACTTATTTTGTTAAAATCGCTTTCTTTAGTCAAGTTTTCCTTAACTCTATTTGTTTAACGGTTTATATTTCTGGGCTTTGGCTTACTTAGATTACGTACGCCTTGAGACGTTTCGTAATTTAAGTGTCAGTCACATTCCGTACCTTCGGGTCGTGACAAGTTTGGACGGTCTTGCTTGTCGATCTTCTTTTCGACAGATATCTGGGTAGCCGTTATGTACATATAGTGCTACCAACATGCTTCTAAGTTATGGATTGGATCCAGTAACTCACGGCCAGCGTATTGTCGAGTCTTTAGAGTCCTACACAGAGGGTTTTCCGAATTTAGCGATATGATGTAGCCGTGTATATTGGATGCGTAGCGAGGTTTGATTAAAATTAGTGTATTGGATACATTGACGGTAATCAGACATGGAATTTACTAGCCGGTCTTTTGGAAAGAACGGATATGAAATCAAGTGCTGATTTAACATATTAATACATGTATTGGATATATGTATTTACTAGTAATTTGTCACCATTTATTTATGTCTCATTCATGTATTTATAATACATATGGAACACACACACACACACACACACACACACACACACAGACACAGATATATTGTTTTTTCCTTTTTCCTTTTCATTATCTTTTAAGTTATTTTATGCCAAAGATGTAGCACATGCATAACTATTCTCTACATGGTGAAAAGTGGAGGGGAGAGAAGAGAGTGAACACTTAGCCGATGGATTAAATCCAATGAATGAGATTTGTTTATGTTATGATAAATATTTACAACCATTTTGAAAAATGTTTAAGGTATTTATTCTAGCATAATAACTCTCATCTTCTTCAAGCTCCTCCTTTCTTCTTCCTCCAAAATTCAAAAAGAATTCAAAAGGAAAATTAGATGGTGAAATTATATTTAAGTGACTTGCTATATTCCTAACACCACAAAACAAGCAAGCTTGTGTTATTAGTTTCTTCATAAATTGATTGGAGTAAGAAGTAAAGATGGAGCTAGTGAAGAGTTTTCTCAAGTGGATCCATCTATGACCAAGAGTGGTCCTCATCACATATCTTAGGAACCTAGCTAGAATTCAACATAATAATGGAGCACTTGAAGATGCTACAAGGGTTGTATGCTCTTTACCTTGTAAGAAAACTCCTAGTTTTTAGTTGCAAGTTCAATTTTTTAGTCTAAAGTTCCTAATTTGTAGACTTGAGCTCTCTAGATTTTTTAAAATCTTATTTGTACATGTTCTAAAACCTTAGTAGAAAGCCCAAGGTCTACTAACAGTTTCCTCATTTTTAATTATGGTTGTATAATTTAGTTTACATTGGTCATGATACACTTGCATGTACTTATACTTCATACTTAATTTCTAGGCTAAATTGCACAAATGTATCGATGAACTTTCATGTTTTTTGCATTTGATATCATAAACTTTAAAAATTACAAATAACTACTAACCCCCGACTGCAACTGAATACCATCAACTATTTTTCCTTCCACAAGCATTTTATTTAACTGCCATGTCAGCTGTTTTTCCCATTTTACACTTATGTTCTTAGTCAACCCATGAAATCTTTAACTTTAAAAAATAAAAAATAAAAAAAAAAACAAAGGGCTAACTAAAATCAAGTACATCCTCCATCCTCGCCCTCCCCTTCTCCCTCCGTTCTTGAGGCCATCAAATCCTTCTCCACTGTCGTTTCCTCCGCTTTTGTCATCGCCGGCGATGGCATTTTCTTCTCCAATGGACTGAGCCCATGCCTCGTCCTCTAAGTGCCATCCTATTCTCTCGTTCATTCTTAAGAAAACTTTCAAGCAGTCTCTGAATCCCTCCATCACCCCCAAAATAACAATACCAACCTCTCTCTCTCTCTCAATTCATCTCCAAATCCAAAAATCACTCCCCAGCATCGGTACTCCTCCATCGCCACCTTATGATGCTCAATATCAGTGACTCCGCAGATCATGACACGTGGCAGATGACGTGTCCCAGAGCTTACAAGAAAGGATCAAGAACGGTACGTTGGAAGCATACCACGGGCCTGCGTCCTGGGGATGTTACCGACCTTTGGTGTCCTTCCAGATCACCCCCAGTTTGCCTCCGAGCTATCACAGAACCAAGATGCCTCGGCCTCCCTCTTGTTCCTGAGCTTCCCGCCGAGCTTATCTTCCTCGGTCTCACCGACCGACCCACAACACCGATCACAGGCGCCTTTGCCATGGCTCCGCGAATCTCGCCATGCACGAGATATCCGCCATCCATGATCCCGCGTTCCACGCCATCACGATCCCCATTAACCAGTATATCTCATCATTAATGGGGAATCCCGCCTATCATGCGGGCGTAACGGCCGACGTGAATCTCGCACCTGGCTGCCTATTGCTGCCACTATATAAACCCCTCTCCCAGATGACTCAGGTAAGCCAATTTCACCCCAATAGACCGTTACTCTGCCAAAATACCCCGTCTAACTTGATCGTCGGAGGGTCCTTGGTGGCACAACCACCCCGGGACTTCCTTGCAGGTAGATCGGCCTCAACCACACAAAACCCATTGATATCTACACGCTTCAGGAGGCAACTCTCCAAACCCAATCTCAGCCATCCATCAGCGCTCGCAGCAGATCACCGGAAGGTAACATCTGAAGGAGATCCAGAGCTCCATCAGTTGGCGCTGTCTGTGGGAATCTTAGTTCCATTCAACGAAAGTTCATCTTCCGATCTCGACTACATGGCCAGCGGTCACCGCAACGATCTAAGCACCAGCCGTCGTCCTCCCCTAAGTGGGGACGAGGGAGAATCCCCTCCTCCCCCGAACGCCATTCACGCCCTATCCGCTCGGATAGATCGGCTCGCGTCCATCGTGGATGCACTCGTCCGTGTCCAAACGGACGGGCAAGCTCCCCAGGTCGCCGCTCCCCCACCTTGGGGTCGGGACCCTTACAGAGAGAGGGAAGACTCTGCCCACGTTGGCACGACCGAACACCGCCTCGCTGTCTCCGGCGGCCGCAGATCCCCTGGGCCAACATATTCAATGACCCGCTGGGCGCCGCACAGCCCAACACCGAGATATCTCGCCAAAGCACTTTTCCCCGAGGCCCATCGCGGCCCTGTCCCTCCCGAGGAGGTATCGTTCAGCTCACCTGCGCCCAGGCATTACTGGTACCCCTTCCCTCGACAGGGTCACGCGGACGGGATTCTCTACGGCAGCTCGAAGACGACCTCGCCAGGGACCTGAGGAACCTCATCGAATGGAACCGGCGCCGTGGCCAGGCATAGGTCTCCGGCAGCATAGGCCAAAGATCAGAGTATGCCGAATCGTCGGGATACTACAGTCGACTCGATGCCCTCGAAAAGAGGATCGAAGGCATGCATCGGGAAAATCGTCCTTCGAGCAACGGGGCCAAGTATGACGCCGACTCACTCATGAAGCCCTTCGCCAAAGAGCTACTCGCCGTCTACGTCTCCTCTCGGAACAATCCCCTGAAAGTCTCCCTCTTCGATGGGAAGTCTGACCCGAAGGACCATTTGGACGCGTTCACGGCCGGGATGAGTTTCCAGGACTGTTCCGACGCCGCACAATGCCGCGCTTTCCCCTCCACTCTCATCCGCTCCGGACGAGACTGGTTCCGAGGAATCGCGCCATGCTCGATCTCTACCTTCGATGAGCTGGCCACCCAATTCCTCGGCCATTTCGTCGGGAACAGACGGCAGAAGCGGACCGTCGATCATCTCTTCACCATAAAGAGCAGGGATAAAGAATCCTTCAAAGGATACGTCACTCGCTTCTACAACGCCCTCCTTGAGGTCCCAGAACACCGGGACGAGACGGTCATTACGGCCCTTAGGTCGGGTCTTAGGCATAAGGAGTGGCTACACTCCTTTGCATTAGCATAACCTAAGACTATGGCCGAGGTAAAGGCCTGGACCGAACGTGAGATCGAGCTTGAGTCCGAGGTGAACGCCAAACTGCTCCAAACAGAATAAGCTGATCAGAAGAAAAGGGCCCGGGAAGATAAAAAGAAGATTGAGTGGCCAAAGCCCTACTCCCCGAAGTTTCAGGAGTACACCCCACTTAACGTCTCCCAGACGGTACTGTTGGAGGAGGCTAAGGGCGAGAGGCTCTTCAAACTCCCCCCAGTCTCGAATACGGCAGCAAAGCGCACCAGAGGCCCCTACTGCGGTTTCCATAGGTCATAGGGCCACTCCACTGAGAACTGCAAGAAGCTCCGAGACTACATCGAGGATCTAATCTGCTCGGGGCACCTGGCAACGTACTTGCGAGACAAGCAGCAAGCTGACCGTGAGCAAGAGCAACGTCCCCCTCCCGGCAAATTGAAAATCGGCCAAATCATGGCCATATCAGCGGGGGCTACGACGAAGACCGACGAGACTCAGCATCCCTCACCGATCGAGGGGACTGGCAGCCACCCGAGGAAGAAGGCCAAAGCAGCTGAGCCGATCGTTTTTACCGACGGGGACCTCCACGGTATATCCCTGCCTCACAACGACCCGCTGGTGATCGCAGCTCGGGTCCACCGCTACGAAGTGCAGAGGATACTGGTCGACTCAGGAAGCTCAGCGGGCATTCTCTTTTATGACTGCTATCTGCGTATGGGACTCACTCCGTCGGACCTAAGGCCGACCGCCACGTCCTGCAGGGTTCATTAACTACTCTATCCCGGCGGAGGGGGTAATCACTCTCCAATTTAACATCGGGGAGGCGGGCCGTACGTGCACCGTGCCTGTGGAGTTTATCGTTGCGAGAATTCCATCGTCCTACAACGTCCTCCTCGGTCGCCTGACACTGAACTCCCTCCGGGCCCAGATATCGACCTACCACCTTGCGATGAAATTCCCGCTCGACCAAGACGGGATAGGTCGGGCCTACGGGGACCAACTAACCACAAAGGTTTGCTTCACCGCAACATCTATGTCTGAGTGGCCAAACAATGATGTTGAATGCGAGGGTGACATCAAGGGTTCTCTGGACACTCGAAACGAGCAAAAGGAGGTCCGAGGGACCCCGGTGGAGCTACCAATAGAGGTCCCCCTCATAGAAGGGGATGATGAACGAACCATTCAGATCAGGTCACTTTTGATGGGGACTCAGCGTGACGACCTGGTTCACTTCCTTAGAAACAAATCTGACGTGTTCGCCTGGGCGCCTGCCGACATGCCTGGGATCGACCCCAAAATCATATCTCACAAGCTCGGGGTGGACCCTATGGTCCGACCCGTCCGGTAGAAGAAACGAAGCTTCGCCTCGATCAAGCAAAAGGCGATCGAAGACGAGGTAGACAGGCTTCTCGCCGCCAACTTCATTCGGAACGTGCCTTACTCAGAATGGTTGGCGAACGTAGTGATGGTTAAAAAATCAACCGGGAAGTGGCGCATGTGCGTCGAGTTCACCGACCTCAACAAGGCCTGCTTGAAAGACAACTATCCCCTCCCTCGGATAGATCGGCTCGTCGACAGCTCGGCAGGCCATGAGCTACTTAGCTTCATGGATGCTTTCTCCGGCTACAACCAGATCCGTATGAATCCGGCAGATGAGGATCTCACCGGTTTCACAACGGATCGGGGGGTATACTACTACAAAGTGATGCTTTTCGGCCTCAAAAACGCCGGAGCTACGTACCAACACTTGGTCAATCGCATGTTCAAGATGCAGATCGGCAGGAACATGGAAGTTTACGTCGACGACATGCTCGTCAAATCGGTCTCATCGGATGAACATGCCAAGGATCTGGGCGAGACCTTCGACCTACTCCGCAAATACAAGATGAAACTGAACCCTGCCATGTGCGCATACGGGGTCACCGGTGGAAAGTTCCTCGGTTTCATAGTCACCCACTGTGGGATCGAAGCTAACCCGGAGAAAATCAGCGCCATCCTTAACATGGCCGTGCCCAAGACTAACGTCGAAATCATGCAGCTGACAGGGCGGGTAGCCGCTCTGAGTCCATATCGAGGTCTGGGGAGAAGTGCCTCCCGTTCTTCAAAGCTCTAAGGAAGATACCAAGGTTCGAGTGGTCGGAGGAGTGCCAAACCGCCTTTGAGCAATTAAAGAGGGACCTTGCAACTCCCCCGCTGCTCACCTGGCCGGTTGAAGGAGACAAGCTATCGCTATATCTAGCGGTGTCCGACCAAGCTGCAGGCTCGGTGCTCGTCCGAGAGGTCGAGGGAGTCCAGAAGCCGGTATACTATGTGAGCCACGTCTTCAAGGACGCAGAAACGAGGTACCCAGCCATAGAGAAGATCGTCTTGGCACTCATCGTGGCCTCAAGGAAACTACGGCACTATTTTCAGGTGCACACCATCGTCGTTCTTACCGAGCGGCCTTTGGGGGCTATCCTCGTGTCACGCCCCGCTTCCCGGTATACAGCGAAGGGGACACGACTGGTCTGCTACGTATTTACTCAGAAGCAAATACGCTAAGCGTAGCTAAGCAATATAAAAGAAAATATACACAAGAGACAAGGTATAATAAAAACAACAACTTTATTTATTAACATTCTTTTGTACAATGCATGAAAAGAAAATACAACTGAAATAAAAGCAATGCCTAAACAATGGCATGACAGGAAATTAAAGGTACTGAAAAGAAAATGTACAATGTTTAGAGCTCAGGGTCTTTGCTGTACTGATCTAAGTCTTCTGCAGTTGGCTCGATCTCTGACGGTTCCAAATCACCTGACGACATTCAAAGAAGAAAGAAATAGAATGTCGTCAGCGAACAGATCTCTCGGTAAGTCCCAAAAATAAGAGGAGAAATAGAATGGACAGAGAGTAAGAGAGAGAGAGTAGCTTTTACAGTTGTATTATATTGTTATATTGTTGTATTTAGTGTTAACGCTGTTGTTTGTAGCTTGGTACAGAAAGATGCCTGTGTATACGAGAGGAGTCTCACTTGCCCCGGAGACTAAGGTATCAGGAACTCAAGGAACCGTTTATGCCACGGTATAACAACAACTGGATTCATGTTAGATGTCTTAATCATACCGTCTCATGCCACTTTTAGCACCTTCCGTACCAATCTACCCCTTAAACCCCGTAGTGTTTTGATTGTATTGTTGTATTGTGTTGTCTTGCATTATAAACTGTATAGATTGTATAATTGGATGACTGACCAAAACCATGATATCAGTAAATGAATGTAACTGTATAATCATGTAAATGGAATAACCGGAGAACCATGTAAATAGAATGTATATCCATGGTTCGGTTCAGTCAAGTTGTATAGATTGATAATTGGATTCATGGATTCATGTTGAATTGTAATATTGAAGATTGTAGATTGTAGGCTGTAGATTGTAGATTGTAGATTGCACTTGAATCATATTCAAGTCAGATTATACTGAGACTCAAACTGAGTCAGACAATTAGAAAGTAAATTGAAGTCCTGGTTGTTTTTATTAATTTGTCTACTTTGGATAGGCAAGCACCCACTTCTCCGGCTCCCTGAGGCTCAAGAGATTGGTTCCGCTTAAACCTATGTTTACTAGGGTCCTTAGTGTAATTTATAGAACTTGAGGGGGTTTTATGTAAAAATACTTTTATATATTTTTCAAAATGCACCCCAAGTATTTATTATTCGTTTTTAGAGTTGTAATGAATGTAGATTTTATATTGTGATATTTCTAGTGAAAATATCCTAATTTCATAAATAAAGGTATTTATTTGTAATATTGATTGTGTGGAATTTATGGTATTTTAGTGTAAAATTGATTCTTGTGATTTTTAGAAAAAGGTGGAACATATATATCATAACAAAATAGGTATTTTAATGATAAATATACATATATTCATACAAAAATAATTTTAATATTTTTTATATTCTAAAAAATCTCATTTTCTTAAGTTGTCGTATTTTAAATCTTTCGAGACCGAATGCTCCTTGTAGAGGTCTGAATCTCGCACTACTAAGCCCGAGGATGTGCGATAATCTGCACCATCCCGAACGGGTTCCCCAAAATAGATTGTAGCGGCGCTTTGCAAAGATTTTTAGAAATACTAAATCTTTTAGAAAACGGTTTTATTAAGTAAATGGTATTTATTTGTAAAGATGTAAATTTTCCCGTATTCTATGTTCTAGGGTCTCCTAAGTCAACTAGACTGTTCCTAAATGGTCCAAAGCGATAAGTTGTGAGATACCTCAAATCGTCTCTTCACCGCCAATTGTGGCCAGGTAAGTACAAGTGAAGAAAGGAGGGATCCGCTCACGAATCACCGTGAGACGGGCCTTTTAAAGTTACCTTTCTCACTTGCCTGGCCTAGACACCACAAAGTCAGGTTTAGATAAACGACTGATGTCCACAACTTATCCTATTTTCATAATAAGTGGTATTTATTTAAAAATGTATCAATACTAAATATTTTAGAAATGGTTTTATTAAGTAAAGGGTATTTAAATGAAATGTTTGTTTTCTCGTATTATAAGTTTTCGATGGTATCGTGTTAGGTTGTATATGAGTGTGTGAGGAGGTAGGTCATTACCTCGTGCTCTACTTTAAAGGTATAGCAAGTTTAACGAAGTTAAATGTAGGATTGAAACAATGTGGTATTTAAGTGAAAAATACGATGAATGGAAATAGCCATCATTTTATGTAATGAAACTTGATCAATTTGTTTGATTAGTGTTTAATAGTCAACACGAGAAAGTTTAAGTATGATTGTATTAGTGAGAAGTGGAATTTTATACGAAACCGAATCGGAAATCGGATTTGTTCCGATTCCGTCGGGTTTTGTAAATCTGTATTTTTAGATAGAAGAGATAGGTAGAAATTGGGACTTACGGGTTTTAGATCACACAAGAGAGTGAGAGGGAAGGAGAGGAATCGCCGATGTGTTGCGTCGTCGCCGGTAGTTCCTAAAATGATCACTGGAATTTTGCCGTAGATTTCGCCGGAGCTTCGCTTTTCGCTCATTTTCAAAGTACACACGATTCTTGGAATTTTGAGAGAGTGGGCTCAGATTTAGGGGTGAGAGGGTAGAGGGTAGGGGTGGTATTTATAGGATTAGGTTAGGGTTAGGGTAGATGAAGAGTTAAATTGAAAAAGTGTAAAAATAATGTGATAATTGTAATAAAATGGAGTAAATAGGGTTTTATGACCTCTCTGGAACCGATCTAGGAAAATGAAGTGTACAGGGGGGTTTAGAAGATGAAGAGCCCTAACTTTGTTCCGATTCCGTCGGATTTTGTAAATCTGTATTTTTAGATAGAAGAGATAGGTAGAAATTGGGACTTACGGGTTTTAGATCACACAAGAGAGTGAGAGGGAAGGAGAGGAATCGCCGATGTGTTGCGTCGTCGCCGGTAGTTCCTAAAATGATCGCTGGAATTTTGCCGTAGATTTCGCCGGAGCTTCGCTTTTCGCTCATTTTCAAAGTACACACGATTCTTGGAATTTTGAGAGAGTGGGCTCAGATTTAGGGATGAGAGGGTAGAGGGTAGGGGTGGTATTTATAGGGTTAGGCTAGGGTTAGGGTAGACGAAGAGTTAGGATAGGGTTAAATTGAAAAAATGTAAAAATAATGTGATAATTGTAATAAAATGGAGTAAATAGGGTTTTATGACCTCTCTGGAACCGATCTAGGAAAATGAAGTGTACAGGGGGGTTTAGAAGATGAAGAGCCCTAACTTTGATGTTGGGGACTTAAATGTAACGCCCCACGCCCCAGTACAGATGGTATAGTCTGCTTTGGCCGAAACCGCACGGTTTTTCCCTTTAGAGCGAACCGGACCCTACCAGGGGCCACTTCCCAGGAGGTCACCCATCCTAAGACTTCCCTGGCCCGAGCACACTTAACTACGGAGTTCTCAAACTCCTGTAGTTCCGGTTCACTTAAAAGGTGCCTCTGTAATTGAGGGTGGTATTATTATATTTATTATGCAGTCTGGTCCTCTTTCGGAATGTGTTCCGAAGATTCTCCATTGTTCTACAGTGGGTCCCACGGACTCTAGAGGTGGCTCCCAGATTTAAGAGGTGGCCCCCTCCCCCTTGGTATGACAATTGGTGTGGCACTTTGTTCTGTGTGGCACTTTGCTCCGTGAACAAGAACTGGGTCCCGACATTTTCCCCACCTTTGAACAATGGTTCGTTCTCGAACCACAGACCTATTAATGAGGGACCTGCAGGGGCCACCATAAATGTAACGCCCCATGCCCCAGTACAGATGGTATTGTCTGCTCTGGTCGAAACCGCACGGTTTTTCCCTTTAGAGCGAACCGGACCCGACCAGGGGCCACTTCCCAGGAGGTCACCCATCCCAAGACTTCCCTGGCCCGAGCACGCTTAACTACGGAGTTCTCAAGCTCCTGTAGTTCCGGTTCACTTAAAATGCGCCTCTGTAATTGAGGGTGGTATCATTATATTTATAATGCAGTCCGGTCCTCTTTCGGAATGTGTTCCGAAGATTCCCCATTGTTCTACAGTGGGTCCTACGGACTCTAGAGGTGGCCCTCATAGATTCAAGAGGTGGCCCCTGCCCCTTGGTATGACAATTGGCGTGGCACTTTGTTCTGTGTGGCACTTTGCTCCGTGAACAAGAACCGGGGCCCGACACCTCGCCTCCCCCGAGTCCTCTGGCCGCTTGGAGAAATGGAGGTGGGAGTTGTCCCAGTTCGACATAAAATACCGCCCGAGGCAGGCTATCAAAGCACAAGCCCTGGTCGATTTTATCGTCGAGTGCACCATCCCCAGCAAAGAGCCGGAGTCCACGCCGGCCACCGCAGCTCAACCCTCAGTCGATGGGAAGCCCGACTCCGTCCCAGATTGGATCCTCTACGTCGACGGGTCCTCGACCGAGGAAGGCTGTGGTGCCGGACTCATTATTCGGGGCCCAAACGAGGAAGAAATGGAGTATTCTCTGAAGCTCGGGTTCAAAGCCACAAATAACGCGGCGGAATACGAGGCCTTGCTGGCCGGATTGCACATAGCTTTCGGACTGGGGCTGAAAACGATCTGGATCCACAGCGACTCCGCCCTAGTCGTTGGCCAAGTGACAGGCCGATTCGAGGCACGGGAGCCTCTGATGGTGAAGTATCTGGCCGAGGTAAGAAAATTACGAAAGGACTTCCACGAAGTCCAGGTAGAGCATATCCCCAAGCAGCTAAACGCCTAGGCTGACGCCTTGAGTAAGCTGGCTTCATCTTATACGGCCAACAACAAGAGGAACATCCTCTTCGAGGTCTTGCCATGGCCCAGCGTGGAAGACGGGGAAACTTCACTTCAAGTGTGCACATCCCGAGAAGAAGACCGGGATGGGAGAAAGCCCCTCGTGGAATTCCTGAGGGAAGGTACGCTCCCGAAAGATCGGGGAGAAGCCCGCCGTCTCCGAGCCAAAGCTCGCCATTTTGTCTGGAGCAATGGTATCCTCTACAAGAATTCCTTCACTCAGCCTCTGCTCCGGTGCGTCGACCCCCACGAAGCTGACTATGTCCTCCGTGAGATCCACGAAGGGGTCGGCGGCGTGCACCAAGGGGCCCGCACTTTAATCTAGAAGGCACTGCTCCATGGGTACTACTGACCGACGATTCATCAGGATGCCCAGAAGCTTGTCAGGAGATGCAAAAGCTGCCAACTCCATGGAAGCATACCTTGCCTACCGGCTACCGAGTTAACCGACCTAACCTCCCCGTGGCCGTTTTCCCAGTGGGGAATGGACATGATAGGCCAGTTCCCTACCGGTACGGGCGGGCACAAGTATGTCCTCGTCACGGTGGAATACTTCACGAAGTGGATCGAGGCCATTCCCATCAGGAAACCGGACTCCACCATGACTATCAAGTTCTTGCAGAATAACGTGGTACTCTGGTTCGGCATCCCGAGGTGTATCATCACCGACCATGGGACAAATTTCGAAAACGAAAAATTTAAGGAATTCTGCAGCGAATATCGTATCCTCATGAAGTTTTCCACGGTCGCACATCGCTAATGCAATGGGCAGGTCGAGATCGCTAACCGGGACGTCCTCCGGGGTCTTCGGACGCGCCTAGAAGGACGCCAAGGCAGTTGGGTCGAGGAATTACCCTGGGTCTTATGGGCCCTGCGCACGTCGAAGAAAACCCCTACTGGGGAAACCCTTTTCAGCCTCTGCTACAGTACCGAGGCGATGGTCCTAGCGGAGATCGGGCTCTCCAGTTACCGGGTCGAGCACTTCGACGACGAAACGAACACCTCGGCCCTCCGAACTAACCTGGACATCTTGCTAGAGAAATGAGACCGGGCTCAGATCAGAGCTGCCACCTATCAACAACAAATCGCCCGTTACTACAACGCGTGAGTCAAGCGTCGCTTCTTCAAGGCCGGAGATTTAGTCCTAAGGCGAAACGAGTTCGTCGATTAAGGCTGTAGGGTGTTTTTTGTCACCCCATTGAGATGGGAATACGCGCGCGCTTGTCAGGCGCATTACAGATTCCCCCTGCCTAAGGTAGGCCGGGGTTTAATGATTGTGGGGATTCGAGTCTCCGGCAGCCGCGGACTAAGCTGCCGTTAATTACCCCTCGCCTTTGGGGCGAGGGAACCTCCGATTAACGGGTTAAACTGGTCATGCGAGCTCAATGTGCAGTGTACGTGTGTTTTGTTTTGGAGGGGGGTTTAAATATATCGGGAGCCACGCAGAGTTTTTACGGGGGTCCCGCTACCCGCTAGCGGGCTGAGGGTCAAGGGGGCTAGCAGCCCCCTTACAGGGTGCGGGGCAGCGCCCCGTTAGAAATTTTTTCTAACAGGGACAGTGTCGTGGAGTATGTGTGTATGCACATATGTATACATATGTATATATATATATGTATATATATATATATATATAAAGTGAGGGGGAAAAGGCATCCAAAGGATGCGTGGGGGCAGCACCTTGGGCGCTGTGCGCCTAGGTGCTGTGCGCTCAGGCGCTAGAGTGCCACATGTCGGCATGTGGGCGCTCTGTGCTTGAGCGCTGGGCGCTTGAGCGCAAGTACGCCACGTGTCGGCACGTGGGCGCTTTGCGCCTCAGCGCCTGACTCTCGAGCGCAAGTGCGCCACGTGTCGGCACGGGGGCGACTTGCGCTTGAGCGCAAGCGTACCATGTGTCGGCACGGGGGCGACTTGCGCCTGAGCGCTTGCGCTGGAGCGCAAGCGCGCCACGTGTCGGCACTGGGGCGACTTGCGCTTGAGCGCTTGCGCTGGAGAGCAAGCGCGCCACGTGTCGGCACGTGGGCGCTTTGCGCCTGAGCGCAGGGCGCTGTAGTGCAAGTGCGCCACGTGTCGGCACGTGGGGGCTCTGCGCTTGAGCGCCGGCGAGAAAAAGCGGCTTTTAGCCTAAAAAAATTTCTCGGAAGAGAATTCAGAGAGGAGTTGGACTCCTGAGTGTATTTTTTGGGTTAATGAAAGGGGTTCTTCTTCTTCCTCCTCTGTTAGCTGGATCTTGAAGATCAAGAGATATGGGATTTTTAAAAATCTCTTCTTTTTGAGATCTAATGGAAGATCTGGTTCCCCTTTATCGGTTTTGTGGTGAAAAACTAATTTGTTTTATAAAAAGAAGAGTAAAACTCTTGATTTAATTCAAGAGAAAGAAGAAGGTTTTGGAACCTTGAAGAAGGAGAAAAGATCTCAGATCTGAAAAATTTTAGAGAGTGAAAAAAGTTGTTGAGATATTTCATTATCTTTGCCTTTATAGGCTGTACACTTTACACATAGCCCCTTGGGCTTCACAAAATGGCATTTTGCCCATCCCATGGCTCATGTGCCATTTCTTTTTGCTCATAAGCCATGGGCTTTATAACAAATTGGCTTTATGCCTATTTTTCTTACATTTATCCATAAAATAAAATAAAAGAAATACAACAAAATTATTTATTACAAAATTTTTATCTTGGCATGGGGGGAGGCCGGACGCTTCATGTTCGGGCTCGACCCGGGCATGGGCCCACTGGATCTGGGCTTGGGCCCACTTGGCTTGGGATTGACTTGGATTTTGACTTGGTCAACCGGGGTGTAAATTTTTACCCCAACAAATTGCTCTCCATCAATAAATGCACACCACATATGTGGGTCGTGTGCATGAAATTGATGGATCTTCTTTTACTTGGAGGCGTCCTGATTTGGTTCCCGCTTTTTGGGAAGCTGGCACTGCCCTTTTTATGACATGGACGGTCATTGCTTGACATGTCTCCGAGACGGAATGTCCGTGATAGACGTTTCTCTGGCCCGGAGTGATCTGGTTCCCGCTTTGTAGGAATCCTGCGCTGCCCTTTTTGCGACTTGGACGGTCGATGCTGCCCTTTTAGCGACGTGGACAGTCGATGCTGCCCTTTTTGCGACTTGGACGGTCGGTGCTGCCATTTTAGAGACGTGGACGGTCGATGCTGCCCTTTTTGTGACGTGGACGGTCGATGCTGCCCTTTTTGCGACGTGGACGATCGATGCTGCCATTTTAGCGACGTGGACGGTCGGTGCTGCCCTTTTTGCGACGTGGACGGTCGATGCTGCCCTTTTTGCGATTTGGACGGTCAGTGCTGCCATTTTAGCGACGTGGACGGTCGATGCTTCCTTTTTGCGACGTGGACGGTCGATGCTGCCATTTTAGCGACGTGGACGGTCGGTGCTGCCCTTTTAGCGACGTGGACGGTCGATGCAGCCCTTTTTGCGACTTGGACGGTCGGTGCTGCCATTTTAGCGACGTGGACGGTCGATGCTGCCCTTTTTGCGACGTGGACGGTCGATGCTTCCCTTTTTGCGACATGGACGGTCGGTGCTCTGATCCGGAGCGATTTGGGTTCCCGATTTGTGGGGAGCTTGTGCTGCCCTTTTTACGACCTGGACGGTCGATACTTGATTTGACTTTCTCTGCTTCTTGCAGTGTCAGGGGTGAACTTGACTTGTTCCGCTTCTTGCGGTGTCGAGATTGCATTCTGACTTGCTCCGCTTTCTGCGGTGTCGGAGTTGAAGTTGACTTGTTGATTGTGATTTGGATTGACATCAGCATCGCCATACTGGAATATGGTACTAGGAGCGAATCATCCTTTGCCATGAGAGGATTTGGGGATTGGTTTTGGTTTGGCATCAGCATCGCTGCACTGGAATATGGTACCAGGAGCTAATCATCATTTGCCATGAGGAGATTTCCCTCGTTCCCAGTTTAACGACTTAGGGGTCATCTGTTCCCAGTTTAACGACTTAGGGGGTCATCTGTTCCCAGTTTAAAGACTTAGGGGTCTATTGGATTGGAGTTTGGGATTTTGGGGTTAGGACAGGCATCAGCGTTGCTAACACTGAAGCACGCGTGCCAGGAGCAATTCATCATTTGCCTATTCCTGTTGGGGGAGCGATGGCTTAGGAGACAGGTTTAGGTCCCTATCACCTAAGGCTTTTCAATTTTATGGGCCGTGAGGGTGCCATAAAAGCATTTTCTCCCTACGAGTCGTAAGGATCCCGCAGGTGTATTTTCTCCTTAGGAGTCGTGTGGACTCCTAAGTGTGTCGCTCCTTTGTGAGTCGCAAGGATCCCACAAAGGTTCTCCTCATGTATCGTGAGGACACATGAGTGGGTCTTCTCAATGGAGCATAATTCTAAAGGCGAAGACCAGCCGCGTAACTGGTGATTGTGGTGGGGCATGGGTATGACGAGAATTATTTGAGCCCGTGGATTGTATACGGCAATCAATTTGAGGACTGGCCATAAGGCTGGGAGAATTTTAAGAAATTGGATTTTGGTTGGCGTCTGCATCGCTGCACTGGAATATGGTACCAGGAGAGACTCATCATTCGCTGTTTGGGGACTTGGAATTTGGATCTTGTTTGGCATCAGTATTGCTACACTGGAATAATGCCAGGAGCAACTCATCATTTGCCTTGGGAGGACTTGGGATTTGGGTTTTTGGTCAGCATCAGCACCGCTAACAATGAAGCGAAATGCCAGGAGCGACTCATCATTTGCCGTTTGGGGAACGATGGCTTAGGAGACAGGTTTGGGTCCCTATCACCTAAGACTTTTCAATTTTATGAGCCGTGAGGGTCTCATAAAAGCATTTTCTCCCTACGAGTCAAGAGGATCTCGCAGGTGTATGTTCTCCTTAGGAACCGTGAGGATTCCTAAGTGTGTTGCTCCTTTGTGAGTCGTAAGGATCTCACGCAGGGGTTTTCTCCTCACAAGGTCGAGAGGACTTTGCGAGTGTATTCATCTCTTTTCACGAGTTTGCGCCCTTTCGGGTTTTCACAAACTCGCCGGTAGTCCTGCTGTTTTTACTCGCGGAGCCCTTTCGGGTTTTCATCCGTGCCCGTTTTGCTTGTGGACATATCGTTGTTTTTTTCCGCTGGCGGGACTTTAAGAGTTGTCTTACCGGCAGGATTTGGGAGAGATAGGGGTCGTTTACGCCCGTGGATTGTATACGGTTTTACAGGATGTATGATCCAGACCGTAGGGCTGATGTGCTCAATTCGCCTGCGACTTAGAGCATTCACGTGTAGTATTTCTTGAGATATCGGCTATTGATGGGTGGCATAGGCCTTTCTCCCTCGGCACTTATTAGTTGGTAGGATCCTCCGTCGAACACTTTCTCGATGGCGTATGGTCCTTCCCAGTTTGGTTCGAATTTTCCCTTGGCATGTCGATTGGGGATGATCGGTCTTTTAAGGACCAACACCAATTCACCTTTCTTGAAAGCGCGGAGACGGGTTATTTTGTCATAGGCCCGTGACATTTGGGCTCGGTATAGCTCAAGATTTTGCTGCACCGCGAGCCTTTTTTCTTCGAGGGCATCAAGCTCTTCAAGTCGAAGGAGCATGTTTTCCTCCTCCGTCAACTCGTGCTGAACGGCCATTCTTAAGCTTGGAACTTCGATTTTGAGGGGGAGGACCGCCTCCACTCCGAAGAGCAATGAGTATGGAGTGGGCTGAGTTGGAGTACGATGCATGGTACGATATGACCACAACGCCTCGTGAAGCTTGAGATTCCAGTCTCTCTTGTTGGCTGAAGCATTTTTCCTCAGGAGCTTGCATAGAGTCTTATTGAAGGCTTCGGCTAGCCCATTGGCCCTTGGATTATAGATGGAGGAATATCTCCAGTCTATCTTGTGCTGAGTAGCGAACCTTGAGACATTGAAGCTCTTGAAAGAAGGCCCGTTGTCAGAAAAGATTCTTCTTGGTGTACCGAAGCGGTATAGAATATTATGCTGGAAGAATGTCAGAATATCTTTTGTCTTGACTTCTTTTAGCGGGACAGCTTCAGCCCATCTGGAGAAGTAGTTTGTCGCAGCCAGTATGAACCGGTGGCCTTTGGATGACGGAGGATCAATTGGGCCAACAATGTCGGTGCCCCAGACTTCGATGGGCCACGACGCCACCGAAGGATGCAACGGATTGGGATGCTTGTGAATGAAATCACCATGGATTTGGCAGATCTGACATTTCTTTGCATGCTCTCCGCAATCCCGTATCATGGTGGGCCAGTAATACCCAAGCCGTTTGATTTGAAGTCGCATCTTGGGGCCAGATTGGTGAGCACCGCAAACGCCCGAGTGAACATCTTTCATGACCTTTTGGGCTTCGGCCAATGACAGACACCTGAGCCAGAGTTGGTTATATGACCTGCGGTATAACGTGTCATTTACAAACACGTATCGAAGAGCTCTTTTCTTCAGCTGAATTCTCGCAGATTTTTCTTCGGGCAGCTTGTCGTATCGGAGGTACTCTATGAAGGGTTCTCTCCAATCGGGCTCGTCTTGGATGATCGAAGCTTCTTCGGCAGGACTGCTCTTCTGTTCCGCGCTTTCCTCTTCTTGTAGAGAGACTGGGGGTAGAATTTGTCGGCTCCTGACTATGATCAGAATTTCGTCCATGTCAGGATCAGCCAGCTCCTTGGCTAGGCAAGCGAGTATGTCGGCTTTTCCGTTCAATGCTCTGGGGATTCTCATTAGTTCAATGTGAGTGAACCATTTCATGAGTTCCACCACTCGGCCTCTGTACCGAGCTAACTCGGGTTTGTATATCTTATAGTCGCCGCTTACTTGGTTGACGACAAGCTGGGAGTCACCGTAAACCCGTAGCCGATGGATTTCCATTTCTATGGCGAGTTCCAAACCAGCTATCAGGGCTTCATACTCAGCTTCGTTGTTCGTTCAAGGCTCGGTGAGAGCGAAAGAACGCCGTAGGGTTCCCATTGTTGGCGTGATGAACACCAATCCTATCCCCGCTTTTACCTCCGGGACGCTTGATCTGCCGGAGTTCCTTATTGATGACGCCCCATCGAAGTAGAGCTCCCAACATGGCTCATCTTCCTCGAGGTGCAGCACTTGTTCGTCGGGTAACTCACAATTTAGCGGCGACCTTTCTGGTATAGGATGAGCGGCAAGGAAGTCTGCAAGAGCTTGCCTTTTCACTGCTTTCTAAAGAGTATAAACTATGTCAAACTCAAGTAGCATGACAGCCCATCTTACCATTCTGCCGGCTAGGCTTGCTCTGGTCATCAAGTGTTTGAGCGGGTCGACCTTGAAGATCAGCATAACCCGATGAGCCAGCAGATAGTGCCTCAGCTTCTTCACAGCAAATATCAGAGCCAGGCATTGCTTTTCGATTGGGGAATAGTTGTGTTCCGTCCCGACTAGAGTTCGACTGAGGTAGTAGAGGGCATTTTCCTTTCCCTCCTCGTTATTCTGGGCAAGGAGCGCACCGAGTGACTCATCTAGCACGGCAGTGTAGAGAATCAACGGTTTATTTGGAATGGGAGCGGCCAGCACTGAAGGGTGCAACAAGTATTGTTTGATGCTTTCGAACGCTGCTTGACATTCAGCATCCCAGATAAAAGGAGCTCCTTTCTTCATGAGCTTTGAGAAGGACCTACATCTCCCCGATAAATTTGAGATAAACCTCCGTATATAAGCAAGCTTGCCTTGAAAAGATCTTAGTTGCATCAGACTCTTCGGAGGGGGCATCTCCATGATGGCCTTTATCTTTTATGGGTCAACTTCGATCCCTCGATGTTGGACTTTGAAGCCCATGAATTTTCCCGATGACACGCCAAAAGCGCATTTCAGAGGATTCATCTTCAGGTCAAATTCCCTCAGTCTGGTGAGAACGGTCCTAAGATCCTGGATATGATCGGCCTTGGTTTTAGTCTTAACGACCAGATCATCAACATAACATTCGAAGACTTTATGAATTAGGTCATCGAAGATATTGGTCATTGCCCTTTGATATGTAGCACCTGCGTTATTCAATCCGAACGGCATCACCTTGTAGCAATATATTCCGATCGGGATTCGAAATGCTGTGTGCTTCTTATCCTCAGACGACATCTTGATCTGATTGTATCCAGACGAGCCGTCCATAATGGTGAACAGCTCGTAATTTGAGGTGTCATCGACCATCATTTCCATGACCGGTAGCGGGAAGTCGTCTTTAGGACATGCCTTGTTGAGGTCCCTGAAATCGACACAAACTCGGATCTGCCCATTTTTCTTCTTCACTGGGACTATCCATGCGATCCAGTCCGCATATTTCTCTTCCCTGATGAAGCCGGCATTGATGAGCTTCTTAGTTTCCTCGATGACCTTTTCTTCTAGTTCCCTTCTCATTCTTCGAGGAGCTTGTTTGACTGGCTTAGCATCAGGAGATATAGCCAACTTATGTACGGCCACTTCAGGGGAAAGGCCAAGCATTTCTTTGTATGTCCACGCGAAGCAGTCGACGAACTCATGCAGCAGGGCAATTATCCGCGCTTTCATTTCCTCTGACAAGAGCGAGCTGATGTAGGTCGGCCTTGGATTATCGGGCGTTCCTAAGTCAATCTCGGTTAGCTCGTCAAAGGTTGCTTGTCCGCCATCTTCGAACTGTTGAGGAGCTTCTTCTGGCTCGGCTATCTCGTCATCATCATTTGATCTTTCACTGTCCTCACCAACATGGATCATGTAGCACACTTTGGAATCAGGTTGAATGTAGCCTATGCCCCGTCTATCTGGATTTCGTCCATCGATGAGTGCTTGGACCTGGGGCGGATACCATAGCCCTTCGTAAAACTTTGCTTCGGACTCCGTTTGATATAACCGGCATCCGCACTTCTTAAAGTATTCCCGCATCTCGGGCGCATAGTATCTGGAATTGAGGACGACTCTTATGCCTCTCTCATAGGGAAGGCAGGCGACAGAAAGATCGTCCGGGTGCACAACGGGGTTTGACCTGTAAAACAGGATGCTCTTCTGTCCATTTTTCCTCCCGGGCACGTAGAAAGTTTTCAGCTGGTCCAAGGTAGAGACTGACAATGCGTCGAGCTCTTTGCACATCCGTTCCGGCACCCTTGTGATGGCCAGGGACCCTTCTGCGACTTCGAAGGTCTCTCGTAGTTTCGCTTGCTGCATGGGGGGCCAATCTGCACAGCTGTTGCATGGCAGGTCCTCTTCTTCTGACTCTTCAGTGTCACTGCTAAGATGAGGGTGGACTTTGCTGCTAGATGGGCCTTCAGTAACAGATTCATCTGTATCGCTGCCGAAACGAGGGCGAGTTTTACGGAAGGACGGGTTTCCAGCGTCGGACTCATCAGTGTCGCTGCCGAAATGCGGACGCACTTGGGTATTTTTGCTTTTGAAAGTGACAGCCGGTGCAGATTTGCTTTTGAGTCTTGGGGCCGGTCTATCCTCAGTCAGTTGTGGCTTAGCATTTTGGTGGTTCATAAAGTACCGAGAATCTTCATATCGGACTTCATGCATACCGAACGGCTGGATGTCTCCGTCAATGCGTCTTTCTTCACCATTTTTAGTATACTTCATACATTGATGGAGAGTTGACGGAATGATGCCGTAATCGTGGAGCCACGGCCGCCCCAAGAGAATCTTATAAGATGTGTCGGCGTCGATCACGTATATCTTAGCTTCAGTTTGTAGATCCCCGAATTTGATTGGCAAAGCTATACACCCCAGAACTTGCTGGCAATTTTGGTTGAAGCCTTGAATGACGATCCTTTCCCTTGACAGGTGTCGGACGTCCATTGACAAACTCTTCAAAGTTCGCAAGTTCATGATGTTCACTGAGGACCCCGGATCAATCAATATGCGATTAATTCGATCTCCGTCGTTGTACCCGGTCACGTAAAGCGGCCGATTATGCTCAGCCGTTCCCAGTAGCAAGTCTTCATCCTTAAATGTGACTACGGCGGCATGCAAAGCTTGCTGGGCTTCTTTCATATTAATTTCCGCAAAGTGAGCTTGATACCGCTTGGGGTTTTGTAGAGCGTGAATGAGAACATCTCTAAGCTCCTTAGATAGGACCAAGGCGTCGTAGATGCTCAGGAGAGACGGAAGCTTCCGGAGATGTGCCAAGACATTATAGTCCACCGAGGAAGGACTTATGTTTTCATCAGCCGGTTCTCTGCCATCTTCTTCATTAGCAACTTATTTTTCCTTCCCTTTTGGGGCGTTGCCCTGATTTGGCGGTAGAGCCCTGCCGCTTCTGAGCTGGATTTGATTAGTCGTTGTAGCGAGCTCCTCGTCCTCTCCGGGAAAACAGAGCTCCTCTTCCGAGTCGCTGCCAAGATGGATGGCGTAGCAGGTCACTACTGGGATCTCTTCATTGGAGTCTTCTTCTAACTCCTCCAGAATTTCAGCCGCTTGTACAGGGAAGAACTCCTTCAATTGAATCAATGTTCTTTCCTTTTGTTCATATTCTTTGAGGGAATCGATATATTTTTGAATGGTCGATCTCCCTGCAGACACTTTTTTGCGTCGAGCTGCACTTTTCTTCTTCTTGAGCTTCTTGGATTTTGAGCCTGATGGAGTCGCATTGGCAGCTGGACTGGTAGGCTTCTTCTGCCCTTCCCATTCCGTCCTGGGTTCTTTCCGAAGTAGTTTTATCATCTTCTTCGTCTTATTATATATGTGCGTACTCCACGGAGGCCCCGATGAGACCGTTTCATTTCTCAGGGCAGCGGTTTCGGCTGTCTGCTCCCAGAAGGCTTCAGTTTCTGTCTGTATAAAGTTGGTGGTTGCAACTTGATTGTTCACCAACACACTTTTGAACAGCTCAATCTCTCCAGCCTTGTACTTCTTCTCAACCCAGTCTTTGAAGATATAGCAATCCTCGATCGCATGGCTCACTACTCGGTGGTACGGGCAATACAGAGGATTGTCGGTCATTTTTGCTTCTTGGGGTCTTTTCGACTCCGGCAATTGTAGGCCGTTCATCAAGGCATCTTTAAATATCTTGCGGACCTTGTCCCTTCTGAAAGAGTAAACCTTGTTCTTTTTCTCCTCTAGAGAAGGCCCATCTCCTCCCAGCAATGGCTTTCGAGACCGGTTGGTTTTGGATTCGCCCGCCCTTCGCTTTTCTTTATTGTCGGACGCATTGAAGACATTGGTACTGCTGGAACTCCCACTTCTATGGTTGTCGTCCCGCTTGCTTTTCCAAGTTTTGTCTCTCTGAGAGTCTGGCGGGGACTCTTGTTTCGAGCGTTCCAGAATTTGGACTTTCTTGGTTAGCTCTTGAAATGTCTTGAGGCCCGCTGTACACAAGAATGAGACCATCCAATTGCTGAGGTTCCCAATGAGAAGGCTGACGGACTGATCCTGCTCCAGCGGCGGTTCGCACTTGACTGTGAGATTATGCCATCGGGCGATAAAGTCGGTGTTGCTTTCAATCTTTCCCGGCTTGGTCCTCACAAGGTCGGCAATAGAGATTTTATCATTGACGCTCATGAACCTTTGCCGGAACAGGGACTCCATTTGGGCAAAGGTAATGACGGACCCGTCCGGTATACTCGCATACCAGTCGAAGGCGACGCCGGTCAGGTTGTTGACAAACTGACGAAGAAGGAGCGCGTCATTGCCCCCTGTATTTCCGCACGATGCTTTGAAGTGGGCGACGTGCTGATTTGCATTCCCCGTTCCATCAAATCTTCCGAACTTAGGAATGACGTAGCCGCTTGGGAACTCAATCAGATCGTACTGCGCGGGATATGGCCGCCCACTACTGCTGATTTCTTTCTGAGCTTCAGCTTTGGCCACCAATGTTTTAACCTTGCTGGTGACCAAATCCATTATCCGATCCTGTGTTAGCGGGATAGTGCTATCTGGGGCCAAGGCGTCCCCAGAAGCGGAATGTGGTTGGCTTTCATGCGGCTCGACCAGTCTTGGTCCCAAAGGAACAAGCATTGGCTGCCTCGGATTGTCATCACCCGGCTGATTAGTAGCGGCTTGTGCCTGATTGGGATGCGCTCGAGCAATTTGAACCGTAAGCTGCATCACCACGTTCGTTAAGTCGTCAATCTTCGAATAGAGCTTGGCCATCTCTTTATCTTTGCTCCTGAGCTGTTTTCGAAGCTCTTGAAGAAGCTCTTGCTCCGCAGTCCTGGGGCGGAAAGTTGGCTCTTCCTCGCTGTCCGAGCTTGACTCTGCATGGACCGAGGGGTCTTTCTGCCTATCATCCTCATCGAGAGGGTTTTCTTCATCCAGCGGGGGCGGCTGTTTTTGGGCGGCGGCAACCACATTCAGGCTAGATTGGGCTTGGGATGTGGTAGCCCCATCCTTGCTTTTGCTGCGAAGGTTGTCGCTGGGGCGTCCGCCCGCCATATAGACTGTATGGATGATATATCTAGCTGTCTTTCTATCATTGGCGGCTGATTTCACGGATCGCTGTCTTGACCCCCTTGCCTCGGTAGCTGGTAGTCGATTGAAGGCGGCTGGCCTAACCAGGTTCTTGAATGGTGCTGGCGCTTCTTTTCTGTATTTGCCCCGCTGCTTTCATGCGGCACAGAGCGCCTGATAGACCCTTGAAGAGACAGTGTCATACTTTTTCTGTTGGGGCCCGGACACGTCTCTTTGTAGCACTGTTCGGACCGCTGTCTTCTTGATTCTGGCGGTCATGGCATTTTTCTGAACCCACTTCAGAGGCTCGAAGGAATTGCTGATTCTTACGTCCGACTCAGCCGTCGTAGCAGGGAAACCCTGCACTTGGAACTTCACACGATTCCATTTGGCCGAAGCCCTGGCCCTCTTGCTGGCTCGATACCTGAGCCGCTTCTGCCTTAACTTTTCTGTTTTAAGCGCCTGGCAGACTTCGGCCCTTTGGGAAGACGCCGCAGACCGGGCGATGGAGGGCCTTGGAGATACGCTCGATTGCGCATTTGTTTGAGTCATCGCCTGAGCTCGTCCGCGACATTTGATGTTGCCCTTTGCACCAGAAGTCTTGACCCCAGCTGGAGCGCCAGGGAGTCGTTCAAACACCATCTTAATTTTCGGTTGTGGTGCCTTAGCAATCACAACATTCGGCCTCTTGCCCCTTGGGACCGGCTTGGCCACCTGTTCCGCCGGGATTTCCGCCAGATGAGCGCTTCCGGCAGGGTAGATGATGACGGAGCCAAACTGGCGGGGCGGTTCCTCCCACTGTCGACTGAGGCTTGCGGGGAGAACCACACGAGCGTTGATCTTGACCATGTACGGAATTGGGGTCACGTTGGAAGCTGAATTCGTCTGGGGAAACATTGTCGTCGAAGGTTGATTGCTCCACGGAAAAAAAAATCATTTCAGTATAGGCAATCGATATGTATATTGATTGAGTTCGCATGAACGTTTAACCCAAAATATGGGAGGAGAGATTGGTCCCACCAAGCGTGCCAGAATCTGTAGGGTATTTTTCGTCACTCCATTGAGATGGGAATACACGCGCGCTTGTCAGGTGAATTACAGATTCCCCCTGCCTAGGGTAGGCCGGGGTTTAATGATTGTGCAGACCCAAGTCTCCGGCATCCGCTGACTAAGCTGCCGTTAATTACCCCTCGCCTTTGGGGCGAGGGAACCTCCGATTAATGGGTTAAACTGGTCATGCGAGCTCAATGTGCAGTGTACGTGTGTTTTTGTCACGACCCGAAAGTACGGAACATGACCGGCACTTAAACTACGAACGCCTCGAGGCGTACGTAATCTAAGTAAACCGAAAACCCAGAAATCCAAACCAAGAAAAGTAGTAGAGTGCAGGAAAAACCAACTTAAAGCAAGTAGTTTCAATAGCATAAGCCGAATTATGCGGTTTTTAACAACATCAAAAATTTACTGAAAATTTCGGCAGAGTCTCCTTTGTAAATACAGGCCCCCAAACGGGATACAACATGAATAGTATACGAAATCAAGAAAAGGCATCCCCAAGCGGGAGCTAGCTCTTCGTCAATCGACGGTCACAACCACACAAGCAATATAATATACAACGCCAACGGCGAGGATCAAAACTCAAAAGGTAACTCAAAACCACCAGAAACATAACGAGCGACTCTAAGGTCGAAAGAATAAACAACACTGGTCTCTATCTCAAAAATACATGTTTGGTTGATGGAATTTACTAGATACAACGGAATAATATTATACAAGGTAATATGATGAGTACGATACAAGAAAAACCCACCTACTAGCAAGTCACCCGAATGAAACTGAGCCCGCAAAGCCGTAATGAAACCTGTACGGCAAACCTGCAAGAAACAGGGCCACAACGGGGGTGAGTTGCCAACTCGTGAATAGAAAAACATCTACGCACAGAAATCGCATAAATAACGCAACCTAGGTCAATGATCATAATATATCCTTAAATATATGAATAACATGCAGCCTATAACAATGGCTAGGGTAATATCTAACCGAGTGAAATCTCATGTGCCCGTGTCGGTGCCTCAGGTAGCAATATATCATATGAATGAGGTATGAATGCATGAAAACAGAATACATGTAAATGAAGAAACTGTTTTCATAAATTAGTGAGATTTCCTTCGTATTTTTAAAAGAAATGAGGTATCATAATGAAATCAGTATCAACAGTGTCTAGCATCAACACAAAACATAAATCTCACTGTCTCGAAATATCAATGTCTCAATCTCAATATCTAGGGCGCCGTCAGTCCAGACCGGCCCCTACCATCCATCTCAAGACCACGACGGTATCCTCCGGATATCCGACGCGTCGGGTAATATCACCGGTAGGTAATCTGTCCCCTGCCAGGCTCAACGTCAACACCACATTCATCTTGCCCCGGGTACCATACCGGGCCCACCATGTACCCGTGACGGTTCCTCCACTCCTCGACACGGATCTCGAAAACCACAGCAAACTCATGGTGGACGACACTTACATCACTAGAAAACCGCAATTTACATATTTTAAAAGGTTAATAAGTTTAGAAATTTTGCGGCTTTCCCCCGAAATCCAGAAATATCATAAATCTCAAGAAGTCATCACAAGTGCATATGTCAATGCTAATGAATGTATATGGTATCAATAACCAAGTTGCAATGTATGATTAATAACTAGGCATGAACAATGGAATAACAGTATGCATGAAGTGACAAGTAATAACTACAATGTCTAAACTGGCATATAACCCAGGTACACTAATATCGTATCAACTACTAACTAACAAGCTAAGCCAAGCAATAGTATTTTCTAAGTGTACGTGACATGGCAATTACCGATGAAGATGTGTGTGAGCCGGCAAGTAAGTGTATGTGGTACATACGCATCATCGGTAATGGTGCTGGTGTCCTAACAGCATGATATCAATAATGGAGTATGCAGCAAAATAAGTATGCGGGGCAGAGCGAACAGCAATAATGTGCAGAAGCAGAATACTAGACACAACGATAACTAATCAGTATTAAACTAATATAAGTCCTACAAATGGTGCCTTTTGAAATAACACGAATCATGGGGTTTTGAAAATAGGGGCTACGGTGTTTTTATGAAAAGATACGTCTTTTGAAATATCCGTAGGATCCCTTGGGCTGTCTTTAAAAATGCCCACGATTCGTTAGTTTTTGAAATAGGTAAGAAGTCTAATCTAATCTAACAACTACACTAAACTATACGGCTGAACTAACAAGCTGAACTACAGGTAAGGAAACCGCCTATCATCTGAGTCGATACATATACATACCTGTATATGTATAGTCGGTGATCCCGCCTCAATAATATCATATCCGATACCATATCTATAATCAGGCATCCCAAGTCAAGAGTGCGGATCAATCATCAATATAGCTCGTACGTAAATCCGTCGTACGGCATCCCAATCTGGGTACGGGTCAATATCACATTCGTCATACTATTCACCTGGTATCCTCTTTATCAAATATCATGATCGGGGTACTGATCTACGTCTAGTACCATACTGATACCGCCTACGTATGCATGGACGTGTGTGAAACGCTACGTCAAGGACCCGCTACAACGTCATGTCGTATCTAAGATACGAACCCTGCTATATCACCGATCTCACGGCCTCAAATCGAATCTCATCGACTCAGCTCAATCCCAAGTATCATCCTCAATCCGTATGTGAACACATAGTCCCATACCCATGTGAACACATAACTATAAAGAATCCCATGAGCACATATCAATAGGAATGTATGCAAGTATGTATGTGTGTATGTGTAGTGCAACACTACCCTAGGGTTCGCAACACTAAGGTAATCCAACACACCAATATCCATCCTAAGCAACGTTATTAATCCCAAATAATATATAATAAATGTTGGTGTATATACGCATCCGTATACACCACCACGGACTGCAAGGGTGCTATACGCCATCCACCCGACTTCTCCCCGTAGATATAAATCTACTCACCTGGTCCTCGCTAAGCCGGTGCCGACGTCGCCACGCGCTTTCTTGTCGTCTCGAAGTCCACATGGGATACCTACATATCATAACGCACCGTATCGCATTAAAACTAAATTCGAAATCGAAATGGCATACGAAAATCAAATCGGCACGCGTATCACGCATAGGTCCAAACCTATCGCCTACGCATGCAAGAATAGTCAAACCAACCCTCGATGTCGATGTACAAACGTCAAACCATCGAGAAAAAATCCAATCACACTCATTTGCACATTCACGAACACTAATTTTAATATAAATTAGGTTAAAACTCACAAAAACTCCAATTTCACTTAAAAAGTCATTTTTCCGTAAATCTAGCAAGCACAATTCGCCGTTTTTGTACAAAACATGATGTTTAAATGAATGTAGCGGCCAATATATTTATTAAATATCTTAAATAAGTCATATAAACAATTCCCGGAATTTAATCTCATTAAATTCCAAAAAACCTAATATTCTAGTTTACAAAATACCTTTTTTTAACAATTTCATAGCAAAATGCACAAACTACAATTTAGGTTGGATTTCCATGAACTAAAGTGTTAAACTATACTTAATAGAGTTAATAATATGATAAAAACCCTAACCATATTTTTAATCTCATATTTCGAATTAAATCAAAAAACCTAGTTTGCAACAAAAAGCTTAATTAGACAAATTTTAAAATAACAATTAGCAAACTAGTTACTAGGTAAGATTTTACATGCCATAATATGTTAAATTATACACTTAAACCATGATCAAGTGATTTAAAACCCTAACTTGATCCATACCCAATTCTAGAATTTCCAAACTTGCAACTAAAGCCTAATTAACACTTAAATAAATTAGCTTTAAGAAATTAACTAACAAATTAAGCAAAAGGTTTAGAAATTATACCCAAAAACATTTGAAGATCCACAAGCACCCATAGCCTCCCAAATTGAAATCTTATTCCCTAGATCCATGCTAGATAGGCAAATGAAAAATGGGTAGGAGTTGGATTTTGATTTTGTTTTGATTTTGGGTGGAATTTGATGAATTTTTGAAGGTAAAAAGGGTGGGATTTTTGGAGATGAGATGAGATGAGGTAAAGAGAGAGGAGGGCTGCAGGAAATCAGCAAGGGCTCGGCTAATGAGGGGAGAGAAGAGAGTGTGAGGTGATTGGAGAGAGAATGTGGTCAAAAAGTCAACATTTTACTTCTATCATTCTCTTTTCTTTTCTTTCTTTTCTTTTGCAACACAAGTGGGGACAATTGAGGGGGGGACTGCTGAAATCAGCCATAGGGAAGGAAAAAATGGGGGTGTGTGAGTGTGAGTGTGGGTATGGGTGTGGGGTGATGAAAAATGATAAATACAATACCCCAAACATCCATTTACGCTAAAAAAAGCCTTTTTTCTTCAATAATTTCTAAACCGTTTTGGCAAATGATTTCGTTCCAAAAACCACATGATAAAATTTTATTTAATGTTTTATGATGCACAAAATTTGTTTCAACTCATTCCAATTTGTAATTTTCCCTAATTAAATGTATTAGTGACGGCTTAAAATAATAATAAAATAATATTTTTTTCAGAAAATTTGAAATTTCACCAGCGGCTCAATAAACACCAAATAATAGCAATTACATAGCTAGAATATGTATATTTAATTTTTATAATAAGATATTTGTATTTTGACTTTTTACAGAAACCCCCCCTTATTTTACCGATTTTTTCGAAATTTCACCGAAACGATTTTCAAAACGTTACAGTTTTGTTTTGGAGGGGGGGTTTAAATATATCGGGAGCCACGCAGAGTTTTGTGTGTATGCACATATGTATACATATGTATATATATATGTGTGTGTGTGTGTGTGTGTGTGTGTGTGTAATAGAGAGGGGGAAAAGGCATCCAAAGGATGCGTGGGGCAGCACCTTGGGCGCTGTGCGCCTAGGTGCTGTGCGCTCAGGCGCTACAGTGCCACATGTTGGCACGTGGGCGCTCTGCGCTTGAGCGCAAGCGTGCCACATGTCGGCACATGGGCGCTTTGCGCCTCAGCGCTTGACGCTCGAGCGCAAGCGTGCCACGTGTCGGCATGGGGGCGACTTGCGCTTGAGCGCAAGCGCGCCACGTGTCGGCACGGGGGCGACTTGCGCCTGAGCGCTTGCGCTTGAGCGCAAGCGCGCCATGTGTCGTCACGTGGGCGCTCTGCACCTGAGCACAGGGCGCTGTAGTGCAAGCGCGCTACGTGTCGGCACGTGGGCGCTCTGCGCTTGAGCGCCGGCGAGAAAAAGAGGCTTTTAGCCTAAAAAAATTTCTCGGAAGAGAAATCAGAGAGGAGTTGGACTTCTGAGTGTATTTTTGGGGTTAATGAAAGAGGTTCTTCTTCTTCCTCCTCTGTTAGCTGGATCTTGAAGATCAAGAGATATGGGATTTTTAAAAATCTCTTCTTTTTGAGATCTAATGGAAGATCTGAGTTCCCTTTTATGGGTTTTGTGGTGAAAAACTAATTTGTTTTATAAAAAGAAGAGTAAAACTCTTGATTTAATTCAAGAGAAAGAAGAAAGTTTTGGAACCTTGAAGAAGGAGAAATGATCTCAGATCTGAAAAATTTTTAGAGAGAGAAAAAAAGTTGTTGAGATATTTCATTATCTTTGCCTTTATAGGCTTTACACTTTACACATAGCCCCTTGGGCTTCACAAAATGGCATTTTGCCCATCTCATGGCTCATGTGCCATTTCTTTTTGCTCATAAGCCATGGGCTTTACAACAAATTGGCTTTATGCCTATTTTTCTTGCATTTATCCATAAAATAAAATAAAAGAAATACAACAAAATTATTTATTACAAAATTTTTATCTTGGCATGGGGGGAGGCCGGACGCTTCATGTTCGGGCTCGACCCGGGCATGAGCCTACTGGATCTGGGCTTGGGCCCACTTGGCTTGGGGTTGACTTGGATTTTGACTTGGTCAACCGGGGTGTAAATTTTTACCCCAACAAAGGCAAGCTGCATAAGTTTTCCCCAAAATGGGACGGTCCCTTCCTCGTCTCCGAGGTACTGCCCGACGGAGCCTATCGTTTACAAGACGCGAATGGTCACAAATTTCCACGGCCTTACAACCCTGAGAAGCTCAAGCTGTACCTCTGAAAAGAATATCTATGAATGTATATTTCTTCTTTCGCAAAGACGATGTAAACCTTTCTAAAGTTCTTTCTATTTGAATAATAAGAAGGGAACAACGGGGCAACGCAAAAAGGAGAATTTTATTTATTCAAAAGGTATTATGGGCTCCTCAGCCTTACAGAAAAGGAAAAATTTACAACAGAGGGGGAACGGGATCGAGGAAGTACTCCTGGTGATACTCAGAGTTGATCTCCGCTAGCCGGGCCCTAGCCTCTTCAGCCCGCTCCCGCCGATGCTTCACGCGAATCCGAGACGCTACGGAAGCACCCGTCGCTCCGCCCTCCGCGCCTTGGCTCACGATGTACCTCTTTTTGAAGCACTCCAAAATGATGGCTAGGGATCGGTCGTGCCTGGCCTTCGAGATAAGGCCGAGCAGGTAGATCGAGCGCACCTTATCGAACGCCTCGTCCAGCAACTCCTCGGAGAAGGGGTTGTACAACCCCGGGGACCTCCTCCAAATTGCGTACATCAGCAACTGTAGGAGGGACGATCGCCGAGGGAGAAGCCGGCCAACGTGACCCTCGAAGCGTTGAACCACTCCTCGGTACCCATCCTCAGCCAGGGATTGGTCATACATGAAGACATCATCGAAGGTGATGATCTCTTCGATCGAATACATGTGCCCAGTCATCTCAAAAAGCGATGCCGAAGAAGTTGCCGCCTCCTTCTCTATTTATAACCTCAAACAGAATCCTTAAGGACCCAGATTCACACGCGCATAGGTGTGAATCCTGGGATCCACCAAGATTACTCCAATACCGCGCCACCACGTGGCGGAACTGATGCGGCTCCCCGAAACGTTACGCCTCCCCCAAGCATTCTTGACACGTGCCGCTTGTGACGGTCGCTCCTCCCAATGTTCACGAACCAAAGAAGGTTAGATTGAACCTCCGGATCCACCTAGCAGCTACCCTGCTCGGTCCATCCTCAGAAAACCACTACTTGGGTTCTTTAACAAAGCGATGTAAATTCTTCTAAGTTCTTTTTATTTAAATAATAAGAAGGACACGATAGAGCATTGCAAAAGGGAGAATTTTATTCATTCAAAAGGTATTGTAGGCTCCTCAGCCTTACATTACATTAAAAAAATAATATTACAGCAGCGGGGGAAGGGGGTGCAGGAAACATTGCTCGTGGTACTCCAAGGATATTTCCACCAGCCGAGCCCTTGCTGCCTCAGACCTCTGCCTCTGATGCTGTCCGCGAACCCTCATGGCCACGGACGGGCCAGAAAGCTCCACGGGCGGGCACCCATCGGCGAGATGCCTCAATTGGCAGCACTCGAGGACGAGTGCCACCGATCGATCCTGTCGACTCATCGAGATCAGGCCGAAGCGGCATAAAGATCTCAGCTTACCAACCGCCTCGTCCTTCATTTGCTCGGACAAGGGGTTGTGCAGCCCCGGCGATGCCCTCCAGATCGAGTACATCAGTAGCTGAAGCAGGGGTGATTGCCGGGGAAGCAGTCGGCCAAAATGATCCTCAACGCGCCGGATCACCGCCTGCCGTGTCTCCTCGGAGCACAGCTGGTCGTACAAGTATACGTCCTCGAAAGAGATGATCTCGGGGATGGAGAAAGGGAATTGATCTATTCTGATGTTTTGAAGATAGAAAAAGGAGTGATCAACATGCCTCCCTATTTTATAGCCCCACAGCGCCTCCAAGAGTCCAATATTCGCTCGTTTCTTCTAATACCGTACCGCCACGCGGCGGATATCCCGCCTTTTTCGGCGAACCGAAATCGGAATGATGCGGTTCTTACGCTTCGCTTCCTCCCATGCGTTCATAACACGTGTCACCCACGACGGTCGCTCTTCCCAATGTTCACGAACCAGGGAAGGTCGGACAGAACCTCACAAAATCGAGCAGCTACCCTGCTCGGTCCATCCTTGGCTGGTAATCTCTTACCCCACGACGCCAAGGATCAAAGCCCTCATCAAGAGGCCACCGAGCAGCTACCCTGCTCGGTCCATCCTCAGCAGGCCTCTCAATGCTCTCCCGCGCTAAGGATCAAGCCCTCATAAAGAGTCCACTAGGCAGCAACCCTGCTCGGTCCATCCTTGGGTGGTAATCTCTTACCCCACAACGTCAAGGATCAAAGACCTCATCAAGAGGCCACCGAGCAGCTACCCTGCTCGGTCCATCCTTAGCAGGCCTCTCGATGCCCTCCTGCGCTAAGGATCAAAGCCCTCATCAAGAGGCCACTGGGCAGCAACCCTGCTCGGTCCATCCATGGCTGGTAGTTCACTACCAACCGACGCCAAGGATCAAAGCCCTCATCAAGAGGCCACCGGGCAGCAACCCTGCTCGGTCCATCCATGGCTGGTAGTTCACTACCAACCGACGCCAAGGATCAAAGCCCTCATCAAGAGGCCACCGGGCAGCAACCCTGCTCGGTCCATCCATGGCTGGTAGTTCACTACCAACCGACGCCAAGGATCAAAGCCCTCATCAAGAGGCCACCGGGCAGCAACCCTGCTCAGTCCATCCATGGCTGGTAGTTCACTACCCACCGACGCCAAGGATCAAAGCCCTCATGTAGAGGCCACCGGGCAGCAACCCTGCTTGGTCCATCCATGGCTGTTAGTTCACTACCCACCGACGCCAACGATCCAAGCCCTCATCAAGAGGCCAACGGGCAGCAACCCTGCTCGGTCCATCTATGGCTGGTAGTTCACTACCCACCGACGTCAAGGATCAAAGCCCTCATCAAGAGGCCACTGAGCAGCTACCCTGGTCGGTCCATCTATGGCTGGTAATTTCTTACCCCACGACGCCAAGGATCAAAGCCCTCATCAAGAGGCCATCAAGCAGCTACCCTGCTCGGTCCATCCTTGGCTAGTAATTTCTTACCCACGACGCCAAGGATCAAAGCCCTCATCAAGAGGCCACCAAGCAGCTTCCCTGCTCAACTTACTACGTGTCTTTACTAAGCGATCTCCACCTCGATTTCGGGGCCATGGAGATATCGACCTTTCACCGGTCTTTGCACACTTGGCAAATGGTCGAATTCAACTCGACGTGCGATCGCTAGACGAAAAACCGACCTAACATGAAAGCAGGAAAATAAAAATGTTTACCACAAACAAAGGGAAAATGCGCACGCAAAGAACACTGCAAAAAGATTTTTTATTCATAAAAAATAGGAAGTCTTTACAGAGGTATTATGGGCTCCCCAGCCTTACAAAAACGCTCGGAGGCTTACAAAATTTTAGCGCAAAGAAAATAAGGAGGCGAGGAAGTTCAGGCCTCTAGGCCGGGGAGAACCTCGATGAGCTGCGCTTCCACTGCGACAACAGGGATGGTATCTTAAAAGTCGGCGCCCACAGCGGGAGCCTCGGCGCCGGTGGCCGGGGCGACCGACTTATCCCCAACGCTCCCACCAGGGGCCTCTCCCCCTGCAGTGCTTCCGGGGGAATTCCCTTGCGCCTCATCCCCGAGGGGGTACTCACCCCGGAGCTCGCCGTCAGGGAACTCCGGCATCAAGGCCTTGACGGCGTCAAGGGCATCGTGCCAAACGACGGTAGCGGCTCCGGCGAGGTTGGTATAGTACTGATCCGACTTCTTGTAGCTATCCACCACCTTCGAAGCTCGGAGCTCGGTACGCCTCGTTCCCTCCTTCGCCGCCTCGTTCTCCCTCCGGAGGGTGTTCGCCGTCTTCTTCAGGGTGGCGACAAGCACCCTGGAGTCTTCTAACCTGGCCTCGGCAGCTCGGGCAGTCTCTTGGTACTTGGCGATCTCTCGATCCCCGGCCGCCACCCGGTCTTCGAGAGCAGCGACCTTCTCCATCGCCGCCTCCAGCTCCAGCCTTGAGCTCTCCTCCCGCGAGGAGAACTTACCCGCGGCCCGCATCGCTGGGGAAATTTCCTCGTCCTCCATGTTGACGACGAGGGCGACGTGCCGGAGGACCTGAAGAAAACAGAGGAGGGTTAAAAAGAAAAAGGGGGCACCCAATCTTGCGAACAAAAATACTGAATGAAGAACCGAGTGTGGTGCGAACACTAACTTGGACGGCCTCTTGAGCTTTGGCCGCCATTTAGGCCCAGAGGGTCCCCCGAGGGATTCTACCCCCGGTTGACCTTTCCATCTCCGAAAGCAGGCTGTCGGTGATGGAAATCCTCGAGGGCACCTCGAAGCGAAGCTCCCCATCGTCCACGATGATCGGGGAAGCCGGGGAGTGGGGCGCCGTCCTATGGAACCTCTTGAGGAGAGACGCAGGGGAACCGGTCTCACCTCCCACCTCCGAAACCCGGGGCTCTTTCTCTCGAGCACGTTTTCGGCTCGACGCACGGCTAAACTCCAGGGCTCGGGGCGCGCTTGTGCGCCTGGATGGAGCGGCCGCCGGTGGAGCCGCAGCCGACGACGGGCGAGAAGGGCCGGCACCTCCGGCCTTCTTCCCCTTCTTCTGTTCGACCAGGGCTGCCCGAAATTTGCCTAAGTCCATGGGTTTTGCATAAGACAAAAATACACAGGAGTCAGCAATGCCAGAAAAAGTGAAAGAATCCACAAATCTAAAACAGGTCGCCTGAAAACTCCTAACTTACCCATGAACTGGGCGGGGCTGAGCCCAGCCCAACCGAGGGCCCGTTCAGACAGCAACACATCGGCCTGGGGGAAGGGCTCCCACTCCAACACTGCCACCGCGTCGGGATCTTCGACCGACTCACCTGCGGGCAGCTGGCCCTATGCCACTGGATGGGCACAGGCCAGTCCTTACCCTCGGGCGGCCCAACAAACAAAAACTTCTTCTTCCTTTCATGAATGGAAGAAGGTACTACGACGACCCCCGACCCGGCGGCATCTTCCCGGTGTTTTCTAAAAAAGATGTATACCCAGCTCGGCTCGCCCCTGCGAGTGCCGGGGTGGTTTTTTTTAGCAAAGAGAAGAAACGAGAAGGCTCCGGCTGAAAGGGATCAAACGTAATTTCAACCGGACCAGGAACCTAAGGAGAATCCTCTAAGAGTTCAGCACTAATTTGCCCGGGGCTAACTCGAAACAATTCAACGCAGCACTCACCTCTGGGGAGAAGGGCAGGAGCATCTCGGCCCAAAAGGCTTCCAGGTACAAGGCAATCTCCCTGGCCCTTACCTGGTCTGCCCTCTCCCCCTCCTCGGCCAAACAAAGCGAGTAGCCGGGAGGAATGTGGAAACGAGTCCGGATGGTGGCGAGCTCATCCGCATACCTCAGCGTGGATGACGCGCCAAGAGCATCCATGACCTGCGCTCTGGGGACCGCCCCCGTCGCACGACCCTGGGAAGCATGACTAACCCTAACTTCCCGGGGGGGACTTCGACTCAGTCTAGCAAGAAGCAGAGGAAGAAGAAGAAGAGGAAGCTGCAGAAGACTCTCTAGACTCTATCTGGACTATTTCTAAAGACTTCTTGGTAGAAGACATCTAATCTGATCAAAAGGATGAGTCCTCGGGAGAGAAAACGAAAGGAATCCGACCTAAGGAGGAGAGCGTCGAGCTAACACGACTAGGGACGAGGAAATTATGGTGAGGTATGGGCCCTGATGGGGATCCCACCTCTATTTATAGCTGCCGGCATACACATCCTACGGCTCCGATCGCCTCCCACCAAAACAACAATTCGCAACCAACGACCGACAACATTCCACTTGTCGCACTCATATTGGACGCGTCCCATCGGGTACGTGAACACCTGTGGCCCATCTCGTCAGCCAACCAACGCCAGACACGTGGGTTGTCGCTTCGACGAACGTACGCACAAACCGGCGCTTCCCCTTTAATGCGAGATCTCTCCCCTGATCCGCTGACGTCATCAGGAAAATACGACTAACTACCCATGAGTACACACCGACGATATTTTCAAATAAGAGCTCACCCCGGGTGACCGGTCAGACCACTCTCGACCCGACCTAGGAACGGGTCGAGACGAGAGTGGGGGGCTAATGATGATACTCAATATCGGTGACTCTGCAGATCATGACATGTGGCGGATGACGTGTCCCAGAGCTTACAAGAAAGGATCAAGAATGGTACGTTGGAAGCATACCCCGGGCCTGCGCCCCGGGGATGTTACCGACCTACGGTGTCCTTCCAGATGTAACATTTTGGAAAATTTTAAATATTAATTTATAATTTTAAATATGAATTCAAATAAAGTTTGCAAAGTGATATCACATACGACTTTTGGTATCGGTATTATATCCGTAAAAATGTGGTTATTTCGGTATAATGCGAATAAAGGTGTGTGATATCATAAAAATGATATTTTAATTATTTTAACATGACATGTATTTGTCATTAAGCAAATGATAATTAAGTGATAGATTTATCATTTCATATCTTTTATGTCATATGGATTTGGATTTATAATATGAAAGTTTTCTTTATTGTTATATTTCTTGTAATCATGGATGGCATATGATATTCTATGTTAACCTTCACATAACACCTCATTTTCACCCTTGCCCATAACCCTTCACCTCCTCCTTGCATGAATGCATCATGCTTCATTATAGTGACACATCCTCTTTCCTCCATGCCGCCTCCACCTCCTAACCTCCACATCATGCTTTCTCTACACATATTATTTCTTCTTATCTTAACTGAACACATTAGTTTTCAACTCCAAGCAAAATAATTCCTAAGTGTTCATACCAAAAGAGAGAGAGAGAGAGAGCAATGACTTCCTTCATCAAGTGTACCCTTCATCAAACTCAATTCAATACAACCCTTAGATGATTCCATCATAAGATTCTTGAGCTGGTGTTCTTTTGTGAATCATCTCCATAGGTATATCTTCTTCTCTCTTCAATTAATCAATTCTGTCCAATATCAGTTTTGTGTGCAGTATTACAAAAACAGTTTGTTTTGTGATATTTAGCTACTGTAATTGAATCTGGAACCAACAGGTATAACCACTAGAAAAACTAGAAAGACCAAAACTATAATGAGACCACTAGAAAACTTTACTCAAAACCCGAGACCCCAACCCCATGTTTTGGCTGGCGACAATACCTTAAAATCCGAGCTCGCCGGACTTTTGGTGGAGTTTGATATTGGTTTTTGTTCTACAGGGTTATATTGGTATTTTATAAGTTTCTGTATTGTTTGTTTTGTCCAAATATTTACAAAGTAAAATCTGGGAACGTTTTAGTAATGGCTTTACCAAATTTCAGATATTTACGATACGGTTTTTTGTATTTTTGTACTGCAGCTGAACTGTTGACGTTTATACGTTAACGACAGATATATATTGTCATTTTTGGGTTAAGTATACTGTAGGTTATAACCTATGGGTGTCTATCTCGTTGTTTTGAATTTCAATATGATATTTACATCGATGTGGTTTTAAATACGATTATAGGTGCCGTTGCGAGGATTTCCGAGACGGAGTTGGCGGATATAGCAGCGTGGATTTCAGCAATCTTATGAAGTTGGTGAGTAGATTTACAACTACGGGGGAAGTCGGGTGGATGGCGTATAGCACCCCCGCAACCTTATAAATAGTATTATGATATCTAGTTAGTTTAGTATTTATTCAAGTTATTGATATAGTATCACATCTAGTATGTCCCTCATTTGCATATAGTTTCATACATAGTTTTAGATGAGATACGTACGTGATGTTAGATCCGTACGATGTGGATATGGTTTGATGGATTTGTACGAGGGATCATACCGTACTTGAGATGATACAGATACAGTGATACGATGGGGTATTATACAAGAAATTTTACGTATTGGAAATGATGAGATTCGTATGCCGAATAACGGCCAAGTTTTCCGTTGAACTCGTAGAATTAGATTATATTCCGTTTTAGGATGTAATACTTGTGTGAGCTATATTCTTTTAAAAACTATGATTCGTTTATCTTTTAATGATAAAATGCAAGGATGCGATGCCAATTTCCAAAACGAATATCTATTTTAATCTAAGGCAGCTTCCTTATTTAAAAACCAACGTTTCGTTTCATTTCTAAACATAATGGTATAGCTCATAGCAAGTAATTACAATAGTTACGCTTAGATTAATTTACATATTAGCATTATATTATCGATGTTATACGTTTCCGCGATACGAAAACTCTGATAGAACACTGCACAACTACCAATGGGTACTATGTCGCACAAACACGTATATCTATGTTACACTACACCTCATTGGTACTGCCATGTCACTGTAGGACCGTTATGATATATTGCATATGTAGATGTCGATATGAGTAGGCTATTACAGTTTTAGAACACTTGCACAAATACTAATGATTGCCATGCTGCACGAGCACAGACGCGTGTGATACACTACACATCATTAGTAGTCCCATGACACAGTAGGATTGATATCATTATGCCTATATGAGTAATTAAGCAGCCTTTCCTTATTTCCTATTGTAAATTTCGAATATCAGTACTATAGATGTTGTATTTGATTCTTATGGATTTTCTGGATATTTTACTCCTGATGATATATATCGGTGGTATGGGACACTGTTATATATGTATATATATAATATATCATCAGAATGATCTATGCAAATATTCTTATTCTTTACTTGATATTTTTGTATATGATGAGTTGGCGTCCACCATGAGCTTTATGTTTTCTGATTATTTTATTCCAAACCGAGTGGGGGGGCTATACGGTTTCGGACTTGTTACTTATCCAGACTTAGTGGGGGGGCTATACAGTTGGATACATGGTAGACCCGGTTGAGACCGAGAGGCAGGATAACCTCATGTGAGGCAGGGAGCCTAGCGAGGATACTCGATAACGGAGATAGAGATGAGCACGGTAGATATCCCGGGGATACTGATCGGGGTTCGATTGGACAAGGCTGATATCCAGGGAATATTGACCGAGGCCAGGGATATCGGATGACGATCATCTGTTGAGATGGTGTCGACGATATCTGCATTTGCGTGTCGGTGTTGGACACGAGGGATTTGAGGATTTACGTGTCGGTATTGGACACGAAGTAATTCTGATTTCGGTTGTCGATGTTGGACATCCATATATATATTATATGTTGCTATCATGAAGTACACAGTTATATCATAGTCATAGTAGCCGACCAGGACTGATCCGGTGGACAGTACCCGCATACCTTTTTATGAGTAGTTGCATATAAAAAGGATTTGAAAATCGAGCTATAGCCTCATTATTTTGACGTGTCTGAGATGACACTGAAATCTTTTAAATGGTAAACCTCTTAACACTATTCATTAAAATAGCAAGACGTATATCATAAATAAGATATCTATTATATTTCATACTGTCATGTCTGCTTTATGCCGGGACATATCTATACCGCGGCTATTTTAAAGAAGGGGTTTATATATATATTTTTTCGGTTACATTGGGCTTATATCTAGAGATAGGTTAATTGCATTGGATATATTCTAATTGAGATTGCATGATAGTTAGTGCTGCATTATGATACATTAGATGTTCTTTTATTCACTGAGTATTTCTATGACCTAGGTATCGTCGTGCATTTCTATTTCTACCTTTAGATGTTCTTTTATTCACTGAGTTGGCAACTCATCCCCGTTGTGCCATAGTTTCTTGCAGGTTTTACCGCTTGGATTATCAGCGGCTTTGGGCACACATTCCTTTCGGTGATTGCTTGGTAAGTGAGTTACTATTGTATCGTACTCACACTTGGTTATTCATATATTCTTGTATCTAGTGAAAACTCCATCAACTTAGAAAGGGTATATTGTGGACTTAGAAGCGAGACTTAGAGTTTGTGTTTTGTGATGTCGTACTCATTGGAATCGACCATTTTAGATTGTTGATTTTTTTCGCTTTTCTTTTCTTCGCCATTGTGCGTCGTATATTGGTTGCTTGGTTGCTCCACTGTTTGGGCGTGGAAACTAGCTCCTGTTGGGATGCTATTTATATTTTTATGTTGTATCGGGTTTTATACAAAAATGCAAAGGAGGTGTTGTTGAATTTCAAAAACGTCATAGCTGCTTTTCAAACATGCTTAGTTAAATTTAAACGTTATTTAAACTGATTCCATCTGATGACCATTTTAAACTCACCTCCAATATTTTTCAAAAAGGGTTTAGATTCGGGGTTTTGGCTTACTTGAACCGCGTCGACGTCTTTAGATGTCACGTGATTTAAGTGCCGGTCATGTGCCACCTTTGGGTCGTGACAAAGTTGGTATCAGAGCATTTGGTTTAATCTTTGTTCGGGTCTAGGTTGGCTATATGGGATCTAGACATGCACTTTGGTTACCTGGACTTATCCTATAGGACTTAGACTTGACTTTGGGGGTCTTATACCCGAACTTTTGTTATATAGGATGAACTTGGTTGATGGAGTAGGTACTAAGTTGAGTGACGTACCATACATATGTTCCGCGACATATTTACGATATGATACTCCGCCTAAGTTACCTTAGGATATATATTTTGAGATTTTCCTTCTATTCATTCCGTTGATCTATCCTCGTAAATGCATGTTGATTGTTCCGGTCACCATGTTTATGGAAGCCGAAAGTGCTGCGGTTAGAGATACGGTCAGAGCAGACTTGTCTGGGATAAGGACTGACCAGGCTGACTTTCCGGTGATATAGGGACATGTCGTTTATTGATATTGATCGAGTTCTAAAATTGAAGCGAGTTTCTTCGGGATCTACACCAGATGGTTGAGTCATTGCTAGAGATTAGCCGGACTTGAGGCGTGATGTTTTCCCCTCTCCGAAGGTCGTGGTGTCGTGTACTGTCCAGACAGCGGTACCAATCATTGCAGAGGTTATCGAGATGTTGCTCCCAGAGTTCACGAAGTTAATGGTTGACGATGTTTACAAGGGTAGACGGATCAGAAGGATTCGTACCCGTTAAGATGCAGGATGGTTAGGACTTTTAATCCGTTATAGCGCTCCGATACAAGATCGGTGAAATTGATTAGCTTCTTCTGATGGATCTTGCTCAAACCTGATGCAAGTTGCTCAAGAAAGGGATCATGCAGTAAGTTTTCCTCCGACGAATTGGGACTAGTTTTCGAAGGCGAACTTAGCCAGATTCTTCTACAGTCTGATACCGGATTCGTGATTTTGGAAGTCTTGTAAGGCTCCGGGCATGGTCATAATCGAGTATGACTTGCAACTCGCCGGATAATCGAGATACACTCCTTAAATGGTTGATATTCGAAATTTATGGAACATGAGATTGGTGCGAAGTTTCAGTGGACAGTTGTTCTTCATCATTGATATTGAAGATTTGATTCTTATACTGAGAAGCGTACGACTACACTTTCAGGAGGAAATTAGAAAGGAATGACAGTTGTTACTAAAGAGTAAGTGGATTCAGTAATGAGTGCTAGTTCCGGGCAGGCTGGATAGCTGAGGTCAGCAGGAGACCTGAAGGAGTTCTTTCTAGAAGTTGATAATAAATAAGATTGGACCCAGAATCAGTTGTTAGCAAACCAGCAGAGATTAGAGATTGCTGTTATCAACATGTTGTGTTACGAGAAACTGGACTACTGGCTAAGGAGATGTGGTGAGAGGCATCAGCAGTAGGACTGATTGTGTTGTTGCTCCTCACCGGACGATTGTATGAAGAGACCCTGACATTTGAGATCCGCAAGAAGAACCAGAATTTAGAGACAGAGAACGTTAGAACGTAGTAGACGGCAAGTAGTAATCCTTGCTATGCCAATTCCGGTGGTATAAACATCTTCCGACTTTGAAGGGGATAGGCTTCGATATCCTTTGAGTTCGATTTGTGTTTTATGATCTAAAACATTTCATTTTCAACATTGAAGAAAGGAAAACTCAACGTTCGTTATTTGATATATGTATTTTGAAGATTTGTGGGTCACATGAGGTTTTGTGCACACCAGGTGCACTTGATGAGATTTCCATATACAGTGATTTCACTTTGATTTATGTTTTGTGCACACCAGGTGCACATGTTAAGATTTTCGTGCAAGGTGACTACACTCGATTGGAGTGTTATGTACACTGGAAGCACTACACTGATGTTTCCGTGCACATCAGATGCACATGGTTAAGAAATTTTAGACACACACACACACACACACATACACACACACACACACACACACACACACACCCTAGGTATATTTGGTTTTTGATTTGTGCACTCCGATACACATGATTTTTGATTTTGTGCACCCCAATGCACTTGAGATTTATTTTTGTGCGCCCCGATGCACTTGATACTATTTTTTACACTTTTGTTCCATGCATAGTAGATGCAGTGGATATCGTTTCGTTCACACCTATTGCAGTTAACGCTGTTTTGTTTTCATGCACACCATATCGGGTGGTTTGAGAATTGCACGCAAAACCATTATGGTTGATTTTGTTTTCATGCTTTGCACTTGATAGAATATGTTATACATTTGATTTATATAAATTTTTCACTTGGTCGTGTGGACCGATATTGCACTACGATTATGTCATTGATTGTGTACTTAGGATACACAACGGTTTTCGTATTTGGCAAAGTGCATCATAACTGGAGTAATTCTCATAGCAACCGCTAGAGTTACAGTTATAAAAAATTATATCTTTTTGAGTTTTCACGCACACGGTTGCGTTATAATGCGTTTTAGCTCATATGGGACTTGGAGTTTCGTTATATCGAGCGGATTATATGTTTTAAATTTGGACCCCGGAAAATTGTTTTGAATTTGAGCAGATTGGATTAAGAAAAAATGTTTTAAGAAGAGAGTTTAATTTAAATTCGAGGACCGAATTTCTTTAAGGGGGAGAGACTGTAATATTTTGGAAAATTTTAAATATTAATTTATAATTTTAAATATGAATTCAAATAAATTTTGCAAAGTGATATCACATACGACTTTTGGTATCGGAATTATATCCGTAAAAATGTGGTTATTTCGGTAAAATGCGAATAAAGATGTGTGATGTCATAAAAATGATATTTTAATTATTTTAACATGACATTGTATTTGTCATTAAGCAAATGATAATTAAGTGATAGATTTATCATTTCATATATTTTATGTCATATGGATTTGGATTTATAATATAAAAGTTTTCTTTATTGTTATATTTCTTTTAATCATGGATGGCATATGATATTCTATGTTAACCTTCACATAACACCTCATCTTCACCCTTGCTCATAACCCCACACCTCCTCCTTGCATGAATGCATCATGCTTCATTATAGTGACACGTCCTCTTTCATCTATGCCACCTCCACCTCTCAACCTCCACATCATGCTTTCTCTATACATATTATTTCTTCTTATCTCAACTGAACACATTAGTTTTCAACTCCAAGCAAAATAATTCCTAAGTGTTCATACCAAAAGAGAGAGAGAGAGTGCAATGACTTCCTTCATCAAGTGTACCCTTCATCAAACTCAATTCTCTACAACCCTTAGATGATTCCATCATAGGATTCTTGAGCTGGTGTTCTTTTGTGAATCATCTCCATAGGTATATCTTCCTCTCTCTTTAATTAATCAGTTCTGTCCAATATCAGTTTTGTGTGCAATATCGCAAAAACAGTTTGTTTTGTGATATTTAGCTACTGTAATTGAATCTGGAACCAACAGGTATAACCACTAGAAGAACTAGCAAGACCAAAACTATAATGAGACCACTAGAAAACTTTACACAAAGCCCGAGTCCCCAACCCTATGTTTTAGCCGGCGACAATACCTTAAAATTCGAGCTCGCCGGACTTTTGGTGGAGTTTGATATTGGTTTTTGTTCTACAGGGTTATATTGGTATTTTATAAGATTCTGTATTGTTTGTTTTGTCCAAATATTTACACAGTAAAATCTGGGAACGTTTTAGTAATGGCTTTACCAAATTTCAGATATTTACGATACGGGTTTTCGTATTTTTGTACTGCAGCTGAACCGTTGATGTTTATACGTTAACGACAGATATATATTGTCGTTTTTGGGTTAAGTATACTGTAGGTTCTAACCTATGGTTGTTTATCTCTTTGTTTTGGATTTCAATATGATATTTACATCGATGTGGTTTTAAATACGATTATAGGTGTCGTCGCGAGAATTTCCGAGACGGAGTTGGCGGATATAACAACGTGGATTTCAGCAAGCTTATAAAGTTGGTGATTATATTTACAACTACGGAGGAAGTCGGGTGGATGGCGTATAGCACCCCCCAACCTTATAAATAGTATTATGATATCTAGTTAGTTTAGTATTTATTTAAGATATTGATATAGTATCATATCTAGTATGTCCCTTGTTCCCACCAAAAATTTCTACGCAAAGGAGTCCAAGGTATCAAATGGCAGTGATACACTTAAAGAAATGCGAACCAGTATCTTCTGGCCTATATTTTGATAAACTCCTGAAGGAGGAACTATTAAATTCTAACGGTATTGGAAGCATCTCGAAAAACCCTTCGATTTGATATATTATGGGCCTCATAATTCATCCGGGATCAAAAGTTATGAGGTATCACATGTCCACACGTGATGGACCTTTAAGAACCCGCTGGAGGAGTTAAAAGATATAATAAAAACTCAAAAAAGACCCCAATGGGGCATCACGTGACCATGGGTCACGTGCAGACACGTGATGGGCTCTTAAGGCCTCTAAAATAATTAATAGAATTAAATTCTAAAATCTGTTCCCTGATTAAAAATCAGAAGTTACCTCAATGAGGTATCACGTGCTCACACGTGACCAATGGTCACGTGTTGACACGTGATGGTTAAAACAACAATATAAACAAGCGGCTGTTAAAAGAACCAATTTGGGGTCACGTGCTCACACGTGACCAAGGGTCACGTGCCAGCACGTGACAGGCTTTGAAATCCTTACAGTTTAATAGAAATAAAATTCTAAATTTCTCTAAAATCTTTCGAAATAGAATTAAAATTCTAAAAGCTTCTAAATCTTTCCAAATGGAAAAAAATTATGGGGACCGTTGGATTAAAGATCCAAGAGTGATTAAAAATCACCAATTTATGGAAAAAATCTTAGACAAGGAAAGATTTCCCCTAAATCTCACCGAGAATAACAAACATAATATCTTTGGATTTAAAATCCAACGGTGAATAAAATTCACTGAATGATCTAAAGGATCATATTAATCATGAAATCAATTAAAATCTTTCAATGAAAGATTCACAAAACAAATTGATTCTCTTCCTCTTCCTATAAATAGGAGCCAAGAGAAGAGAAGAGGGATCGACCCTTTTTGGAGAGAAAAACAGAGAGAGGAGAATTTAATTCTCAAAAGGGAAGAAAAGAGAGGAGAATTTAATTCTCAACAAAGAAAATCCTAGGTGAGAAAAGAAAGGGAATCAAAACTTCAAAAAGAGAATTTAATTCTCAAAAGAGTTTAACTCTTCTATAAAGAAAAGAACTTAGTTCTTTTTCTGGTTGAAGATCTCCAAAGTGCACATCTCCCCATAAATTGAGAATTTAATTCTCATTGGGTTGAGATCCTGCCATGCAGATCTAAAATATAGAGGAGTAATTGAGTTTTGAGAATTTAATTCTCACAAGAGTTATAGGAATTTAATTCCTTTGAGATAAAATTAGGGTTTAACCCTATATTATAGGAATTTAATTCCTTCAAAATGGACAGAACTAGGGTTTAACCCTAATTGAGAACTTAATTATCTCAAACTCACGGGAATTTAATTCCCTTAAAAAAGAAATTAGGGTTTCACCCTATGCCAGAATTTAATTCTTTACATATATGGGGAATTTAATTCCTACAGAAAAGAAATTAGGGTTTAATCCTATCTAAGAATATAATTCTTCAAAAGAAAAGTGGGAATTTAATTCCTTTAAAATTATTACTAGGGTTTAACCCTATGAAGGATTTGACTCTTAAAAAGATAAAAAGATCTTCAAACATGCAAAGAACCAGAGTCACGTGCTACCACGTGAACCCTGTAAAGATCCACAGAAAAGAACTTTGAGGCAATGCCTCACGTGCTCCCACGTGACTCCCAAAACGCAGAAAAAGCAAAGGAAATGAAGGCTTTGGGAGCTCTCACGTGTTACCACGTGACCCTTTGGCAAACGCTTTAACAGTCAGCGCATAAATCCCCATCACGTGTCAACACGTGACGCTCAAAATATAAGACAAAAAGTGTTGAACACTTAATTGCAGAACGAAGAAAAGGGATCTGGTCCCCCTTTTGGGCGCTCTCACGTGTCCACACGTGACCCCTCTGTCTTTAGTGTTTAACACTAATTTGGGGATTATATTTCCAGTGTTTAACACTGATTGTTTTTTAGTGTTTAACATTAATTTGAGAGTTCTATCTCCAGTGTTTAACACTGTTGTCCTCTAAGTGTTTAACACTACTTTTAGCTAAATTGGCTAATTTTCCAGAGGCAAAAGTCCCTCCTCCAAACGAATCTCAAAATTGAGGAAATCAAAGACAAAATGTTGTCAGAGCCCCCAAACCTCAGTTTAACACTGCTGAATGACGAGGGGCTGAACCCAGACAAATGTCTAATGGCCCAAAGGGCCAACATTTCAAACATAATTGGACTTAGCCCAAACTGGCCATAAATCCTCAAATCATCTTGAACTGAGCACATCTACTCTTTCAACCAACTCATTGGTTCAAGGGTACATCTCTGAACTCCTCTGATATTTGTCGTTGTAATCCTTCAACGTCTTAAGAGAGGTGACGGGTCCCGACAACCACACATTAATACGGACTGTGGGGTCCTTAAACTCATGGACTAATGCGTCCTTAAACTAACATTTGTCCCCAAAACGGGAATGATGGACCACCATGTCCCTAAACTGGAACAATAGAGCCCAAACGCTCTTTTGTCGGATCTAAACGATCCCGTTAAGTTGATCTTAGTCTCAAACTGGACTAACGTATCCTTAACAAACGTTTAAGTTGATCTTAGCCTCAAATACGGCTAAAGTATCCTTAAACCCTCAAACAGACTTTAGTCCCAAATTGGACTACAGGTCTCCCAACCAACTTTGGTTCAAAGGTACATCTCTGAACTCCTCTGATATCTGTCGTTGTAATCCTTCAACGTCGTCAGGGAGGTGACGGGTCCCAACGGCCATACATTCAATGGACCACCATGTCCCTAAACTGGAACAATAGAGCCCAAATGCTCTTTTGTCGGATCTAAACGATCCCGTTTAAGTTGATCTTAGCCTCAAATATGGCTAACGTGTCCTTAAACCTTGAAACAGACTTTAGTCCCAAATTGGACTCTAGATCCCCTGATCAAATTTGGCTCAAGGGTACATCTCTGAACTCCTCTGACATCTGTCGTTGTAATCCTTCAACGTCGTCAGAGAGGGGATGGGTCCCGACGGCCATATATGTAATGGACCCCTATGTCTCTAAACTGGAACAATAGAGCCAATTGCTCTTTTGTCGGATCTAAACGATCCCGTTAAGTTGATCTTTGTCTCAAACTGGACTAACGTATCCTTAACAAACGTTTGAGTTGATCTTAGCCTCAAATATGGCTAACGTATCCTCAAACCAAAACCCCAAAGCCAAATCTAAGAAAACACGGATTTGGACTAGTCCACGTCCTACGGGCGACGACATAACTCAGTCTCCGTATATAATCCACGGGCAACCACAAATAAAACAAACACACACGACACGAAGTGGTCATCTGGAGAAGGAGAAAGTTGTTACCGCAATGCGGTAGCGTAATTAACTGCAGGGGCTTGCGCCTGCAGGGAAGAGCGTCCCCATAATCAAAAACCCCTCAAGCGAGGGGGAATCTGACGAAGTCTGCTACATCAGACGCATCCGTTTAAACCTTCGATACATGGTGCCATAAATCAACTTGGCATCTTCGGAGAAGTGGACGGATAGCACCTATTAGCATCTGCCCCGAATCTCAGGCAAGATGTCCTCACGTCTTGGCCGCCGTTCGGAGGGAAACAGATTCTGGCACGCCCGGTGGGACCTTTTCCTCTTTCCACTCCACACTTCGTGTGTTGTATTCACGAACAAATCGCGGTTTGCTGTGGTTGCCTGTGGATTCGAGGTACTTAGATTTGGTGTCTTGCTCCGTGCAGAAAACAGAAGATCAATGGCTTCAAACTGCACTATCTGCAACTGCAACTCTCGCTCCGTCCTTCATGGAGGAGTGACTTATGGGCCCCAAGCGGCCTCCCTTTTCAAGATGCCAGTGGAGCAGGTAACTCAAGCCACCGCTGGACTATTCTTCGGGACCATGCTCCCACCAATGAGCTTCAATGTCCCGATGAAGTCGCAAGAAGCCCCAAAGAAGTCGGTCTTTGATCGACTTACCACTGCCGTGGCCCCTCTCAATGGGTCGCCCAATTCCACTACCTCAGTTTTCAACAGACTGGGCCAGAACGTCTACAAGCCTGCGATACCAGAATGCGTTATCCCGAAGCAGATAGCCATCCCTGCTCCCGTTCCAGGCGAAATCACCAAGATTCCTTCCCCTACTCGGAAGTTTGCTTTTGATATGTTGGCCGTCCCCATTCAACGGACGTCGGTCTTTAAAAGGCTGATACCAGCGAATTCTGACCAACACAGGGGACATGAGGCGGTCACCCCTACGGCTAAACCAACTCCAATCGCGCGACATGGTCGCCTTCGTCACTGGCACCGGATAAGGAAGGCTGGGGGCAACTCCCCCTCTGAGATAACTCCGCCAGCTCCGATGGTGGAAATCAATGTTGCTGTTCCGACCGGGAATAGCTTTGAACCGCTAAGAAGGGTGCGCAAAAACTCGCCAACCACTGTATTGAAAAGATCTCCTACACATGTGGATAATGGCCCAAAGGTGAAGCTGGAGCAGCCCCTTCAGCGGCTGTCCTCCAAAATTTATAAAGTCTGGCGACAGGTCCAGGAGTCGGTGATTGATCAGGACTACTCTCACCGGCCAAAGAAGCTTAAAGCTCAACAAGAAAAGAGCCATCTCGTGGTAACACAGGAGATGTCATCCGTCTGGGTGCCCACTGCAACGACTCCCTCAACATCAACTGCTCAAAGAAAAAGGAAGCCACAAAAAGCCCCTGTGAACATGGTGAACCGTAAAAGCGCTGAGCACAAACGCCTCGAGTCTGGGGGCATAGTGGTGCACACTGTTTATATGGCTTCCGGAAAGGAGGAAAGCCGTGCTTCGACGGGTCACCGACCGCTCACCCGATCCATGACAAAAGCTCAGGAGCAGCAACAGAAGCTTCAGGAAATGCTGACACAAATGGCCGCACTTACCGGGCCAAAAGAAAGCCCGGAAACATCATCAGAACAGCGTCACGAACAGGAAACTGACGCTGACTTCCTATGCAGAGTCCTCGAAAAGAAGGACAGAGAGATAGAAGAACAAGCTGCCAACATAAAACAAATGGCGCTTCTCTTCCAAGACATGGTGGGAATGATGTCACAGCCGGACCCTCCAGCTGAAGACCCTCCGATCATTATTGAAGACGATAAAGAGGAGACATCTAATCCTCCTCCGGCTCATTCAACAGCCAAGGAGGAAACCATTTCCAAAGCTGCACTAGATGACTATATAGCTCAGCAAATACGAGCTCATCAGGCGAATGAAGCGGCCAGTCAAGTCGTCAAAACTGGGCGACCATACCCGAGCTGGTATGACCAAATCAGTTACCCGCCGGGATATACGATCCCTAAGTTCCATGTATATAAGGGGACGGGAAATCCGCATCAGCACGTCGCTCAATTCAGAGCCTTATGCGGCAACACTGGCGGCGATGATAAACTCTTGCTTCGCCAATTCGTCGGCAGCTTATTGGAGACGGCGTTCGAGTGGTACTCTGAACTCCCAAATGACTCTGTCAAGACATTCGCAGAGATGGAGTTGCTATTCACCCAGCGTTTTGCAAGCGCTAGCGAACGCACCCCAATCACGGCATTGATCAATGCTAGGGTGAGGCCTGCAGAAACTTGGGTCCAGTATGCGATACGGTGGCGTAATCTATGGTCAAAGTGCGAGCAGCGCATCGAAGAAGCTCTTGCCGTGGGAATGTTCGTGGGTACTCTCGACCCTCAAGCGACCATCTCCCAATTCATGATGTTCTTTAAGCCAACTACTTTCCAAGCCTTGATTGACAAGTTGGCCCAAATGGATCAGATGGATCATAGATCATCTCCTTCAAAGACGGATCCTCAGAATGAAAAGGGGAAAGGAAAAGCAACTTTCGTCGCCAATACTTAACAACAGCCGAGCAACTTAAAGCCAGTTGTTCGTCGAAACAATATGCGTCCACGCCCATCCCTTGAGGAAAGACTAGGACGTCCTTACTCGTTTCCTCAGGATAAAACGAGAAGACTGTTCGAGCTGGCAGTGCGCAACAGACTCATCAATCTGCCGAGTCCAAAACGTCCGTTGCAACCAGGCGATGTCAACGATCTCGATTATTGCCCTTACCACCGGACGGTAAGCCACCCGATCGAGGATTGCTTCATCTTTAAAGGATGGATCGAAGATCAGTACCTACAAGGCAAGTTTGCGCTGTCCGAGAAGTGGAAAATAAACCCACCACAACCGCACACTCCAAAGAAGACGGACACACCGGGGGCAACTTGTTCTTTTATTGAAGAAGCTCCATGGGAGATCGTGCTTTCAGCAAAGACCAAAAGAATGCTGAATGAGCTTCAGACATGCCCGGCGATCAGGTAGAAGAACCCGCTGGAACCCCAAATCACTGAAGGGATGCTGAAGCCGCGCCCAACTCCAAAGATCGGTGGTGATGGCCCAAGTACTCACACCCAGCCGTCGAAATCTTCAAAGAAGAAAAAGAGGTCCAAAAAGCCCGTGAAGCCTGGCGACAAGCGCACGGACTTACAGAAACAAATTGACGTGCTGGAAGAGTACAATCAAAAGGCGCGGACTCCCATCACACTCCAAGAGTTCCTCAACCACGTCTTTCAGGAGGAAGATGACGGAGAAAGCTCGTCGGATGAATCCGAGGGATACGTGGCGAGTTGTCACGTGATCTCCCACTCATTTACGGACGATGAAAAAACTCCTTGCACTGAGAAACTGGGGGCAGAGCCCGAGCCGGAATTCGTGTGGCCGTCAGACGAAATGATCGACGCTTTTCTAGATGAGATTCGTCTAAAAAGTAAAGCTGATCGGGAGCGCGAGATGGCCATATTTGAAAAGGCCAAATGCCGGCGACTGGACAAAAGGGTCGAAACACTCCCACCAGATTAAAGTACATCCGCCGCAAACGAAAAAAGGATCAAGACAAAGAAACGATTCGCCAAAGCCATATCGATGGGGATGAGGCAGCCCTCTTTCAGAGAAAATTCTCCTGGTGGTATACATCTTGATGAAGCGGATGTACATCCTAACTTCTGCTTATATCATCAGAAGATCGCACATCCTACTGAGGACTGCAACTCCTTTAAGTGTTGGTGGCAAGGGTATGTCGCTCATAGGCAACACTTCAACAGAACAAAGCGTGAAGCTCGTAAACAGCAGAAAAATGCGACAGATAAGCGTAAAAGAATTGCCGGCAATTGTCATAGGGTTGATCCCGAGGGACCGCGAGTTCTCACATTCGGGAGCAATTCCGACAAAAAAGTAGCCCTCGGCCCTCTTTTCAAGGAGTCCATATCTAAAACGAAAGAATTGAGGAGTTGCGAGAGCATTCAGCCTTGCAATTGCACGATACCCGGAAAAATTCTCAGCCCCGCAAACAAAGGATCGAGCAAAAAGGATAAAGGGAAAGAAAAAATAGCCCTCGTAGCCAACACTCAACAGCAATCGAGTGGCCCTAGACCGGTTGTTTGCCGAAACAACAAGCGGCAACCCCTCTATGAAAAGTTGAAACGTCCTTACTCATTTCCCCGGGATGAAACAAGGAGGCTGTTCGAACTAGCAGTGCGCGACGGGCTTATCACTCTACCGGAGCCGAAATGCTAGCTACAACTGAATGAGGTCAACAATCCTAATTACTGCCCTTGCCACCAAGTATAGGGCCATCCGATTGAAAATTGCTACGTCTTCAAAAACTGGGTTGAAGACCAGTACCAACAGGGCAAGTTCGTGTTGTCCGAAAAATGGAAGGTGAACCCACCACAACCACATGCTCCGAAAAAGATGGATATGCCGGGGGCATCATGCTCATTCATAGAGAAAGCCCAACGGACCACTACGTCCTAAAACTGGATAATAGACCGAAACGTCATTCAACTAACGATGGACCACTATGTCCTAAAACTGGATATGGACCGAAACGTCCTTAAACTAACGGCGGACCGCAATGTCCTAAAACTTGCAAATGACCGAAACGTCGTTAAACTACTCCCAACCCACAGCATCTTCAGGCTGACGTGGTAAAAAAAACAATAAAAAACGGTACGTCCACAAGCAAAATGGGCACGGATGAAAACCGGAAAGAGCTCCGTGAGTAAAAACAGCAGGGCTACCGACGAGTGTTCGTGAAAACCCGAAAGGGCGCGACCTCGTTAAAAAAAAAGAATAAAAATAAAAAATAAAAAGAACGGTATGTCCATAAGCAAAGGGGGCACGGATGAAAACCCGAAAGGGCTCCGTGAGTAAAAACAGCAGGGCTACCGGCGAGTGTTTGTGAAAACCTGAAAGGGCGCAACCTCGTTAAAAGACACTTATAGGGTCCTCTCGAACTTGTAAGGAGAAACCACCTACGTGAGATCCTTACAACTCACAAGGGAACAATACACTTAGGGACCCTCACGATTCCTAAGAAGAAAATACACTTGCGGGATCCTCACGACTCGTAAGGAGAACTCTCTTATGAGACCCTCACGGCTCATAAGATTTGAAAGTCCTAAGTTACAGAGACCTGAACCTGTTCTTAAGCAACCCCCACAACCTTCGATACTGCCCTACAAGCGGCTCAATACTGGCCCTTGTATATAATCCACGGGCGCGAATAAACATTTCCCTAACAAAGTCCCACCCATGACTGGGGATATGTCAATATGGTGAACAACCCTTGTAAGTCCTCTCGACTTATAAGGAGAAAACCCTTTTGTAAGATCCTTACGACTTACAGGGGAACATGCACTTAGGAATCCTTACGATTCCTAAGGAGAAAACACACCTACGAGATCCTCACGACTTGTAGGGAGAAATACCTTTGTGAGACCCTTACGGCTCATGAAGTCAAAAGCCTTGGTCGACAGGATCCTAACCCTATTTACTAAGCCACCTTTGTTCAACATCGACAGAGGCAAATGATGATTCGCTCCTGGCAATATCCTAGTTGTAGCGATACTGATGCCTAAACCAGTATCAAATTCCAAGTCCTGTCATGGCAAATGATGATTCGCTCCTGGAAACATCCCAGTTGTAGCGATACTGATGCCTAAACCGGTATCAAATTCCAAGTCCTGTCATGGCAAATGATGATTCGCTCCTGGCAACATCCCAGTTGTAGCGATGCTGATGCCTAAACTGGTATCAAATTCCAAGTCCTTTCATGGCAAATGATGATTCGCTCCTGGCAATATTCGAGTCGCAGCGATGCTGATGCTAAGATTGGTATCAGATCCCAAATCCCCCACTCGCAAAAAAAATGCATATGAAATAGCCGAAATGATGGGGCAACTTGCAACGAAATCAGCAAGTAAAAATGTATGCATACAAAAATAGCCGAAATGATTGGGCAACTCGCAATAAAAAGCAGCGAGTAAAAACAAAGAAAAATAGCCGAAATGATTGGGCACCGCGAAAAATAGCCGAAATGATTGGGCAATCGCGACCTCCGCGATATAAAAGCTGAAATGATAGAGCATCGCGGAAATAAAAAAAATCTGAAAGAATGAAACTTTTTGCCCTACAGGTGAGGTCACATTGACCCCTATATACAATCCACAGGCACAGATAAAGTGGGAACCATACCTTCTCAACAGGCTCCATCAGAAAGCGTAGCCAAATCTCGACGGTTCATAGACAACTTAGAGATAACCTCGACATTTGTCGCAATATTGCAGACACAATGTCAGCAAATGAAGCAAAGGAAGATCCCTAGCTTTAGGGTCTCGACATCAACATCGACGACTTATAGATCAACACCGGCGTTCTTCGTCCCTCCAACCTGATGCAGACGTGACGTCAACAACCGATCTCAGATTCGCAACGAAAGGGAGCCATGGCAAATGCCCTAGTTCCAAATCTCAATGGCCACATCTGCAGCCTGGAGACCAACAATGGTGTGCCTCCTCATTCCAGCAGGACACAGATGTTACACCATCAAACGAAGTGACGGCGAAATCCCAGCTCAACCTCAGCATTCGTCTCGTTACAGCAGACGAGATAACGATAACGGCGTTCCTTCGCAGTCCAGCAGGATGTAGATGCAACGTCAACGAAAGACCCCATGGTCAGCTAAGCGGAGTGACGACCAAATCCTGGCTCCACCCCAGTGTTCGTCTAGATACATCAGACGCAATGCCAAAAGCAAATGAAGCAAAAGGCCAAATTCCTGGCTTCAGGGTCTTGACGGCAAGTCATATAAAGCCTGAAAGACAATCGGAGATCATCTCGCACCAGCGCGGAGTGGTCACTACCTCGACAATCGTCTCGATACAGCAGATGAAATGTCACACCAGCGTTCTTCCTCCAACAAGATCCGGACACGCCAAAGCAAATGAAGCAAAAGGCCAAATTCCTAGCTTCAGGGTCTTGACGGCAAGTCATATAAAGCCTGAAAGACAATCGGAGATCATCTCGCACCAGCGCGGAGTGGTCACCATCTCGACAATCGTCTCGATACAGCAGATGAGATGTCACCACAGCGTTCTTCCCCCAGCAGGATTCGGACGCGCCAAAGCAAATGAAGCAAAGGGCCAAATTCCTAGCTTCAAGGTCTTGACGGCAAGTCATATAAAGCCTGAAAGACAATCGGAGATCATCTCGCACCAGCACAGAGTGGTCACCACCTCGACATTCGTCTCGATACAGCAGATGAGATGTCACTACGGCATCCTTCCTCCAACAGGATCCGGACACGCCAAAGCAAATGAAGCAAAAGGCCAAATTCCTAGCTTCAGGGTCTTAACGGCAAGTCATATAAAGCCTGAAAGACAATCGGAGATCATCCCACATCAGCACGGAGTGGTCACCACCTCGACGTTCGTCTCGACACAGCAGACGCAACATCACCAAAAGGAGACACGGCAAAATCCCTAGTTCCAAACCTCGACGGTTCACCGGCAACCTAGAGACAACCTCGACATTCGTCTCGTTACAGCAGATGCAATGCCAGCAAATGAAGCAAAGGCCAAATTCCTAGCTTCAGGGTCTTGACGGCAAGTCATATAAAGCCTGAAAGACAATCGGAGATCATCTCGCACCAGCGTGGAGTGGTCACCACCTCGACGATCGTCTCGATACAGCAGATGAAATGTCACCCCAGCGTTCTTACCCCAGTAGGATTCGGACGCGCCAAAGCAAATGAAGCAAAAGGCCAAATTCCTAGCTTCAGGGTCTTGGCGGCAAGTCATATAAAGCCTGAAAGACAATCGGAGATCATCCCACATCAGCGCGGAGTGGTCACCACCTCGACGTTCGTCTCGACACAGCAGACACAACATCACCAAAAGGAGTCACGGCAAAATCCCTGGTTCCAAACCTCGACAGTTCACCAGCAACCTAGAGACAACCGCGACATTCGTCTCGATACAGCAGACGTGATGCCAGCAAACGAAGCAAAGGCCAAATTCCTACCTTCAGGGTCTTAACGGCAAGTCATATAAAGCCTGAAAGACTATCGGAGATCATCCCACACCAGCGCGGAGTGGTTATGACTCATCGGGGCTCTCCAAAATGAGCCTAACCTCAAGTAAAAAGCGGCATGGCAAATTCCTAACGCTTGCTCTTCCGACGGTCAAACTGCCTAGGAGGATTTCTTGAAGACGTCTTGTCCAGCCCCCGAAGGGATCAGAGATACGGCAGTCGCAGGGCTACTCGAACAGCACGATTGCCTATCGAGGGATACATCAGCCAATGCGATGGCACGACGGCCAAAACCCTAAATACCACAGACCCTAACGGACTTCTGTCGTAAAGAGTAGAGGTTAACTGTGACTTTAGGATATTCTTGCGAGATCTGCTCGATCCGTTTCGACTCGTGAGGAAATTGATGTCTTTGCGAGAACTTCTCGATTCGTCTCGACTCGTGAGATAAAGCCTTAGGCAGTGGGGATTAAAAAACCTGTTTCCTAAGCACTGGGATCCTGCAAGTCGGCCCAAAACGGTCTCTTGCATACTATCCACGGGTCTCACTCTCCAAAGTCGAATCTCGACAAAGAGGGAAACAACTGCTTACGGGTCCTCTCGACTCGTAAGAGGGAAAATTCTCTTGTGAGATCCTTACGACTCTCAAGAGAAAACACACTTAGGAGTCCTCACGACCCCTAGGGAGAAAATACACCTACGGGATCCTTTCGACTCGTAGAGAGAAAAGTCTTTATGAGACCCTCACGGCTCGTAAAGTTGAAAAGTCTTAGGTGGCAGATCCTACCCCTGTCTCCTAACCCATCATTGCCCTGCAAAGAGGTCAAGATGGACCATCTATGAGCCACACTTGCCAAAACTATATGCCACTGAAATGGAGAACTTACTCATGAGCGTATAAGACTACTTCATGCCAGAGTAAGACATAAAGAAATAGAAGGGTGCGGCTCATGGAGTTGAGAGTTTGGAACTATATCTCTTAAGAGTCGAGATTGGAGTCAATGTGAAATGACGACGCTTGTGTCCGCTCGTTATCTTCTCAGATCGAGATTTTGAAAGTGATACACCAACCCGAAACTGGTCATACGCCATGCAAAACTCTGCACTACTTCACCCATGTACATACTTACGTGGGCAAAGTAGTGGGGGGCATTTGTTCCCACCAAAAATTTCTACGCAAAGGAGTCCAAGGTATCAAATGGCAGTGATACGCTTAAAGAAATGCGAACCAGTATCTTTCGGCCTATATTTTGATAAACTCCTGAAGGTGGAACTATTAAATTCTAATGGTATTGGAAGCATCTCGAAAAACCCTTCGATTTGATATATTATGGGCCTCATAATTCATCCGGGATCAAAAGTTATGAGGTATCACGTGTCCACACGTGATGGACCTTTAAGAACCCGCTGGAGGAGTTAAAAGATATAATAAAAACTCAGAAAAGACCCCAATGGGGCATCACGTGCTCACACGGGACCATGGGTCACGTGCAGACACGTGATGGGCTCTTAAGGCCTCTAAAATAATGAATAGAATTAAATTCTATAATATGTTCCCTGATTAAAAATCAGAAGTTACCTCAATAAGGTATCACGTGCTCACACGTGACCAATGGTCACGTGTTGACACGTGATGGTTAAAACAACAACATAAACAAGCGGCTGTTAAAAGAACCAATTTGGGGGTCACGTGCTCACACGTGACCAAGGGTCACGTGCCAGCACGTGACAGGCTTTGAAAGCCTTACAGTTTAATAGAATTAAAATTCTAAATTTCTATAAAATCTTTCGAAATAGAATTAAAATTCGAAAAGCTTCTAAATCTTTCCAGATGGAAAAAGATTATGGGGACCGTTGGATTAAAGATCCAAGAGTGATTAAAAATCACCAACTTATGGAAAAAATCTTAGACAAGGAAAGATTTCCCCTAAATCTCACCGAGAATAACAAACATAATATCTTTGGATTTAAAATCCAACGGTGAATAAAATTCACTGAATGATCTAAAGGATCATATCAATCATGAAATCAATTAAAATCTTTCAATGAAAGATTCACAAAACAAATTGATTCTCTTCCTCCTCCTATAAATAGGAGCCAAGAGAAGAGAAGAGGGATCGACCCTTTTTGGAGAGAAAAACAGAGAGAGAGGAGAATTTAATTCTCAAGAGGGAAGAAAAGAGAGGAGAATTTAATTCTCAACAAAGAAAACCCTAGGTGAGAAAAGAAAGGGAATCAAAACTTCAAAAAGAGAATTTAATTCTCAAAAGAGTTTAACTCTTCTATAAAGAAAAGAACTTAGTTCTTTCTCTGGTTGAAGATCTGGAAAGTGCACATCTCCCCATAAATTGAGAATTTAATTCTCATTGGGTTGAGATCCTGCCATGTAGATCTAAAATATAGAGGAGGAATTGAGTTTTGAGAATTTAATTCTCACAAGAGTTATAGGAATTTAATTTCTTTGAGATAAAATTAGGGTTTAACCCTATATTATAGGAATTTAATTCCTTCAAAATGGACAGAACTAGGGTTTAACCCTAATTGAGAACTTAATTATCTCAAACTCACAGGAATTTAATTCCCTTAAAAAAGAAATTAGGGTTTCACCCTATGCCAGAATTTAATTCTTTACATATATGGGGAATTTAATTCCTACAGAAAAGAAATTAGGGTTTAACCCTATCTAAGAATATAATTCTTCAAAAGAAAAGTGGGAATTTAACTCCTTTAAAGTTATTGCTAGGGTTTAACCCTATGAAGGATTTGACTCTTAAAAAGATAAAGAGATCTTCAAACATGCAAAGAACCAGTGTCACGTGCTACCACGTGACCCCTATAAAGATCCACAGAAAAGAAGTTTGAGGCAATGCCTCACGTGCTCCCACGTGACTCCCAAAACGCAGAAAAAGCAAAGGAAATGAAGGCTTTGGGCGCTCTCACGTGTTACCACGTGACCCCTTGGCAAACGCTTTAACAGTCAGCGCATAAATCCCCATCACGTGTCAACACGTGACGCTCAAAATATAAGACAAAAAGTGTTGAACACTTAATTGCAGAACGAAGAAAAGGGATCTGGTCCCCCCTTTGGGCTCTCTCACGTATCCAAACGTGACCCCTCTGTCTTTAGTGTTTAACACTAATTTGGGAATTATATTTCCAGTGTTTTACACTGATTGTCTTTTAGTGTTTAACACTAATTTGAGAGTTCTATCTCCAGTGTTTAACACTGTTGTCCTCTAAGTGTTTAACACTACTTTTAGCCAAATTGACTAATTTTCCAGAGGCAAAAGTCCCTCCTCCAAACGAATCTCAAAATTGAGGAAATCAAAGACAAAATGTTGTCAGAGCCCCCAAACCTCTGTTTAACACTGCTGAATGACGAGGGGCTGAACCCAGACAAATGTCTAATGGCCCAAAGGGCCAACATTTCAAACATAATTGGACTTAGCCCAAACTGGCCATAAGTCCTCAAATCATCTTGAACTGAGCACATCTACTCTTTCAACCAACTCATTGGTTCAAGGGTACATCTCTGAACTCCTCTGATATTTGTCGTTGTAATCCTTCAACGTCTTCAGAGAGGTGACGGGTCCCGACAACCACACATTAATACGGACTGTGGGGTTCTTAAACTCATGGACTAATGCGTCCTTAAACTAACATTTGTCCCCAAAACGGGAATGATGGACCACCATGTCCCTAAACTGGAACAATAGAGCCCAAACGCTCTTTTGTCGGATCTAAACGATCACGTTAAGTTGATCTTAGTCTCAAACTGGACTAACGTATTCTTAACAAACGTTTAAGTTGATCTTAGCCTCAAATACGGCTAACGTATCCTTAAACCCTCAAACAGACTTTAGTCCTAAATTGGACTACAGGTCTCCCAACCAACTTTGGTTCAAGGGTACATCTCTGAACTCCTCTGATATCTGTCGTTGTAATCCTTCAACGTCGTCAGAGAGGTGACGGGTCCCGACGGCCATACATTCAATGGACCACCATGTCCCTAAACTGGAACAATAGAGCCCAAATGTTCTTTTGTCGGATCTAAACGATCCCGTTTAAGTTGATCTTAGCCTCAAATATGGCTAACGTGTTCTTAAACCTTCAAACAGACTTTAGTCCCAAATTGGACTCTAGATCCCCCAATCAACTTTGGCTCAAGGGTACATCTCTGAACTCCTCTGACATCTGCCGTTGTAATCCTTCAACATCATCAGAGAGGTGATGGGTCCCGACGGCCATACATGTAATGGACCCCTATGTCCCTAAACTGGAACAATAGAGCCAATTGCTTTTTTGTCGGATCTAAACGATCCCGTTAAGTTGATCTTAGTCTCAAACTGGACTAACGTATCCTTAACAAATGTTTGAGTTGATCTTAGCCTCAAATATGGCTAACGTATCCTCAAACCAAAACCCCAAAACCAAATCTAAGAAAACACGGATTTGGACTAGTCCACGTCCTACGGGCGACGACATAACTCAGTCTCCGTATACAATCCACGGGCAACCACAAATAAAACAAACACACACGACACGAAGTGGCCATCTGGAGAAGGAGAAAGTTATTACCGCAATACGGTAGCGTAATTAACTGCAGGGGCTTGCGCCTGCAGGGAAGAGCGTCCCCACAATCAAAAACCCCTCAAGCGAGGGGGAATCTGACGAAGTCTGCTACATCGGACGCATCCATTTAAACCTTCGATACATGGTGCCATAAATCAACTTGGCATCTTCGGAGAGGTGGACGGATATCACCTATTAGCATCTGCCCTGAATCTCAGGCAAGACGTCCTCATGTCTTGGCCGCCGTTCGGAGGGAAACATCCCTCATTTGCATATAGTTTCATACATAGTTTTAGATGAGATACGTACGTGATGTTAGATCCGTACGATGTGGATATGGTTTGATGGATTTGTACGAGGGATCAGGCCGTACTTGAGATAATACAGATACAGTGATACGATGGGGTATTATACAAGAAATTTTACGTATTGGAAATGATGAGATTCGTATGCCGAATAACGGCCAAGTTTTCCTTTGAACTCGTAGAATTAGATTATATTCCGTTTTACGATGTAATACTTGTGTGAGTTATATTCTTTTAAAAACTACGATTCGTTTCTCTTTTAATGATAAAATGCAAGAATGCGATGCCAATTTCCAAAACGAATATCTATTTTAATCTAAAGCAGCTTCCTTATTTAAAAACCAACATTTCGTTTCATTTCTAAAGATAATGGTATAGCTCATAGCAAGTGTCACGCCCCGCTTCCCAGAGTACGCTAAGATAGGCACGTGACATAGCCAACCATGCTACCTGTGGATAGGAAATATCCTTCCACGGTCACATTACGGCTGTAGAGATATCAAGAACAATAATAAACTATCTAATACATGTCCATAAGCTAGAGATAACGAGTCAAGAATAAAATAATGCGGAAGCAAAAGATCCAATACAAGAATAAACTGGAATGTACGTCCCATAATTCGGCCTCACATCAGGAATGAAAATACCGAAAGTAAAAAATGAACTAACTACTAACAAGTCCTCACTGCTCAGCCTGCTGACTGAAATACTCCTGCTCGGCCTGTAGCGAAGGTAAAGAATCTGGGCCATGCAAAACCCAGATGTCAGTGCGTCATAACATCAAGCAATAATATAAACAGGGGTAGCAAGACATGCAGGTATGATCATGAATGGTAAAACAGGTAAGACAACAATATAAATAAGAACAGTGAAGGGTAGTGTGCAGTGAGTAATCTAAACTGGTTTACTGTGTTAACTACTCTCAAGTCTTTGAAATCAATTTGATGAATCATCGATGTAACTCAATAGTATCCCGTGTGTGCCCGGGATCACGGTCTATGACTCTCGGGCTGAATCCGAGACGTGCCGCGAGGCAGTAAAAGGAAGTAGGTAATGACGAGTGATGTCAGCAGCATCACCCTGGGGCTGGCTTAGCACGTAAGACTGATCAGTAAAGGTATCGAACTGTCGAGTTACAAGTCAGGTTTCATCATTGATTTTCCCATACCCCCAAGTTATATATGTTCAAGTCAGGTATTAATAAATCTGGAGCTAATGCCAACATAGGATCAGCAGGTATAGGTTTGTCTGGATAGACAACAGGAAAAGTCCGCAGGGACAACAGGTCAAGTTTGTTGGCATTAGTAACAAGATCAGGTAACAGGTCAAGGTATGGTACATCAGGTCAAGTCAGGTAGTATATATGTATCATGTCATGTCAAGAAGTGCACGGTATCACATCGTGTCAAGTAATAGGTGTATCAAGTCATGTCGGGGGTGCACAAAATGTCACATGGGTGCTCATAATCAAACCCTAATAAGTATGGGTATATAAAACAAGTATGGGGTACTAATGGAACAATAAAAATGGAACATTGTGATGTGGTATGCAAATAGGTACAGATTAAAGCATATGGATTCACCACTATCGATTTGGGTTAAGGTTATAGTTCAAACGTTAATTAAAATACACTTCATCAAATATGGAATGTTAAATTTACAATATTATATAATCAAGTGATCTATGGATGCAATTGTATATCTAATAGGCTAAATGGATGAAAACGGTGTCCGAAAGGTTATAAACAATTAAAAGGGTACTATGGGCTGTACAAATAAGCATTATGTAATTCAAATATGGACATGGGTATAATGGATTGTAATTTAATATGCAACATGATATGTTTCAAGTTTTTGATCTAAAATGATATAAATAGACATCGAAATGTTAAAATGGAACATGTGGTATTAGATTTAATCTACAGATTTAATATGCAATTAAATAAGTATAAATAAATTAAATAGCATGTAGCAAGTTTTACTTGCCTAAACGGATCAAGAAACGGGTATACGGAATGTCACACATCGGCGGAAAAAGTCACGGCGCGCGCACGATGCACGGAACGGATCCAAAAAATGCACAAAGTGATCATACGGGTCAGGTATGCTTGCTAGGTCGTCGGGATCGTCGACGGCACGACCGGATTCCGGCGATCTAGAAAAACAGTGAACACTTTTAATGGAAAAATGCATGGAGGGAAAGAAAAGAGACGAATGGAAGGAGGAAGGAGAAGAGTGAGAAGAAGTAGCTCACTGTGGTCAGCGGATAGGGCCGTGAGGGTGTCGATGACGTCGACGGAGCTCCGGCGAAGAGATCTGCAGAAGACATCGGCCATTAAAAGAAAACAGAAGAAAGAAAGAAAAGAAAGGAAGAAGGAAAGAAAGAAGAAGAGGAGATGGAGTGCAGCGCTTACTGGGGTGCACGGAGTCGGGGAAACGAGACGAGATCACTGGTGGCGATCAACTCCGGCAGTGCAAGACGTGAAGGGGTGTTCGGGTTTGGTCTCGGGTGCAAGCACAGGGCTCGGGGAAGAAGAGATGGAGGCGGCGGCGATGAGGGTGAGGAGGCGACGAGGTCGGGAAGGCGTCGTCGGTATTCTGGGCGACGGCGAAGAGGAGGTAGGCGCCTATGGTTTTGGTTATGGGTTCGTTTTAAAGAAGGAAGGAGAAAAGAAATAATATATAGAGAGGGCGAGAGAAAGAATATACGAGAGGGGAGAGAGAGAGGGATTCTGAGAGAGAGGAGAGAGAGATCGAGAGGTGAGAGAGAGAGAGAGATGAATAGGAAGGAGAGAGAAATTTGTTTTTATTTGGGGAGAGAGAAAGGAAACGGGGAGGAGAGAGAGAGGTAAGGAAAAGAAAGAGAAGGGAAAAGAAAGGGAGAGAGAGAAATTGTGGGGCCGGGCCAGAGAAAGAGTTGTGTGTGTGAGTTATGATTTGATTTTGTAAAAAAATTTTAAAAAGATTTAAATTGGTGTTTGTAAAATATTCTTAGTTGTTAAAAATGAATTTTAAACGAATGTTAAAATTTTAAAATAATTAGGATTTTGGTGGAATACAAAAGTATTTCAAAATACGCCCGGGTCGGGTCCAAAAATTCAGATTTAAAATACGAAAATTATATGCAACTTCCAAATTTTAAAATGAATGATTAGGTAACAAAAATGCATATCCCTAAGAACGGACGCACGTACGTGCGCGTAGCTATCCAAATACGCCCGTTTCACTGAACGGGACGAGAACAAGATGCGCGGACGCTACCACGGGGTTAGGGGTATCAAGCAGGCTATGAAATGCAATTTTAATTTATTTTATATGACCTAAAATGTTATATGTAAAATGTGCGATGTCAGACGAAAAGTCAATATGCAGTTTACACTAGATGCACGTTTCTATGTAACAAGACAGGGTAATCTATAACTATGAGTCAACCAGTTCAAGCAAGCGGGTCGGGTCGAATGCAATATAAAATGTAAAAATTACTATTCGCACCAAGCACGATAAATAAATAAAATACCACAGATTAATGAATACGGAAACAGAAATTGGTATAACTGAACTCAGTTGTTACATTATACCCAACTACAAAAAGAATTTCGTCCTCGAAATTCCAAGGACAAGAAAGGATAACAATCAACACACAACAAGAATAGATGTGGAAACTTCTGCCGGATTTCATCTTCTCATTCCCAAGTTGATTCTCTATATGAGCGATTACCCCAAGAAACAAGTACAAGAGGGATAACTTTTTTCTTAAGAACCTTTTCCCTTCGATCCATAATCGACATCAGTCGCTCCTCAAAAGTCAAATCTTCTCGGACAGTCAGCTCCGAATGATCCAATACATGTGTTTCGTCTTGAACATACTTACGGAGTTGAGATACGTGAAACACGTCATGAACATTCACCAAGGATTGCGGTAACGCCAATCGATACGCCACTTCTCCAACACGTTCCAGAATCTCATAAGGTCTAACGAATCGAGGTGTAAGCTTTCCTCGACTTCCGAAACGAATCACCCCTTTAGTCGGTGATATCTTTAAGAATACCAAATCACCCACGGCGAACTCTAAAGGTCTTCTCGATGTATCTGCCCAACTCTTCTGTCGGTTTTTTGCTGCTTTCATATAATTCCGGATAGTATTAACCTTCTCAACTGTCTGCACAACCAAATCTGGTCCCAACAATCTTCGTTCACCAACTTCGTCCCAACAAACAGGTGAACGACACTTGCGACCATATAAAGCTTCGAATGGAGCCATCTGAATAGTCGCCTGGAAACTGTTGTTGTAAAAAAACTCCACCAAATGTAGATGATCCTCCCATGAACACTTGAAATCTAACATGCAAGCTCTCAACATGTCTTCAAGAGTTTGGATCGTTCTCTTTGACTGGCCATCTGTCTGAGGATGATAAGCTGTGCTAAACTTCAATCGAGTCCCCAAATTTTCCTGTAAGCTCCTCCAAAAGTGTGATAAGAAACGAGTGTCACGGTCGGACACGATGCTCACCGGTACTCAATGCAATCTTAAAATCTCCTGCATGTACTGTTCTGCCAAGGTTTCTGTTGATTGACCAACTCGAAAAGGTATGAAATGAGCTGCCTTGGTCAATCGATCAACGATCACCCAAACTGCATTGTTGCCTTTCGGACTCCACGGTAGAGCCGTCATGAAATCCATGGTTATATGTTCCCACTTCCACTGAGGGATCGGAAGTGGTTGCAATAAACCAGAAACCCTTTGATGTTCAGCCTTAACTTGCTGACACACCAAGCACTTTGCCACAAAGCGAGCAATCTCCCGTTTCATGCCTTCCCACCAGAAATGTTGTCATATATCTCGGTACATCTTCGTGCCTCCTGGATGTACGGAATATGCTGAACTGTACGCCTCCTTCATAAGTTCTTCGCGAATATCTCCTTTTGGCACACACAAACGGCTACCATATCGCATCGAACCATCTTCATGAATCAACAAGTCTGTTCGAAGTCCAGCTTCAACCTGTTCTCGAAACTTCTGCAATCTAGGGTCCTGTAATTGCGCTGCTTTAATATTCTCGATCAACGACGACTGTACTTACAGCTGCATCAACTGTCCCGAAGAATGCAGTAGCACAATCTCTAAATCGAATCTTCGAAAGTCTTCAATAAGTTCCTTCTGTGCAGTCAACACGTGAATTGCTGGCAACCGACTAAGCGCATCCGGCACGACATTAACTTTCCCCGGATGGTACTTAAGATCAAGATCGTAGTCATCCATCAGCTCCAACCATCTATGCTGCCTCATATTAAGCTCCTTCTGCGTGAACACATACTTCAAGCTTTTATGATCGGTGAATACTTCGACCCTTTTGCCCAATAAGTAGTGTCTCCAAATCTTCAAAGCGAAAATCACAGCTGCTAGCTCCAAGTCATGAGTTGGGTAATTCTTCTCATGGGTCTTCAACTGTCTCGATGCGTAAGCGATAACCTTCCCATGCTGCATCAAAACACATCCCAATCCTTTCCCAGATGCGTCGCTGTGAATCACCAATCCTCCGGAATTGTCTGGCACGGTCAGAATAGGAGCGGTTATCAACCTCCGTTTCAACGCCTCAAAAGCTGACGCACACTTATCCATCCACACAAATGGTACTTCTTTGCGCGTAAGCTTGGTCAAAGGCTCCGCCAGACGAGCAAAGTTCTCCACGAACCTTCTGTAATACCCGGCAAGTCCAAGAAAGCTTCTGATCTCTGCAACGTTCTTCGGAATCGGCCAATCTCGAACTGTTGAAATATTTTCGAGATCAACGGCGATTCCATCACCAGACATGACGTGTCCCAAAAACTTCACTTCTTCAAGCCAAAACTCGCACTTGCTCATCTTTGCATATAATTTTTCTTGTCTCAAAGTCTGCAGCGCGATCTTCAAGTATTCTGCATGCTCTTCAATACTCTTCGAGTAGACCAGAATATCATCAATAAACACTACTATAAACTGGTCTAAGAATGGTGAAAAGATTCGGTTCATCAAGTCCATGAATATCACCGGTGCATTCGTTACTCCGAAGGGCATCACTAAATACTCATAATGTCCATACCGAGTTCGGGACGCCGTCTTGCAAATATCTTCTGTTTGAACTCGGACCTAATGATATCCGGATCGCAAATCCAGCATCGAGAATACCCTCGCGCCACTAAGCTGCTTAAATAATTCGCCAATGCGAGGGATCGGGTACTTGTTCTTAATAGTCACCCGGTTTAATTCTCGATAATCGATGCACATCCTCCTTGTGCCATCTTTCTTCTTAACTAGAAGAACTGGAGCTCCCCAAGACGAGTTACTGCTGCGAATCCAACCCTTCTCAAGTAATTCAGTAAGCTGCTTCTTGACTTCTTCCAACTCCACTGGTGCCATTGGATAGTACGCTTTAGAAACTGGCGCGGCACCAGGAACAAGATCAATAGCGAACTCCACGTCTCGCTTCGGCGGTAAACCTGATATGTCCTCGAACACGTCCATGAAATCCCGAACAATAGCTGGCGCTTCATCTTTAACAACTTCCATCGACGAAAGAACATTAGTTGTCGGCCTATCCCTAAACTCGACTGGCCCAACAGAACCGCTTCCTCCAGTAAAGATAAACTCTGGATGTCCGGGAATCTGGAAAATTACTTTCTTTTCCCTACAATCAATGTGAGCGTGGAAAGTACCGAGAAAATCCATTCCCAAGACGACCTCATAGCTGCCTGTATCAATCACCAAGAAATCTGCAAAAAGCTCCCGTCCGCAAACAACAACTGCACAATCCTTACGTTCTCTACTAGATATGATCTTCCCATTCCCAGTGTGTATGTCCCAAAAACTAGACAGGGCCGTGCAAACAATCGAGTGTGTAGCAATAAACTTGGACGACATAAAACAATGGGATGCACTAGAATCGAATAACGCTAATACGGGAAAACCATGAACAAGTAGAATACCTGAAATAACTTCTCCTAAAGCCTTAGCTTCCTCAGCCGTCAGGGTAAATGCTCGAGCTTGATTGGGTCGCTGAGTCAGCTGCTTCTGTCCCTGAAACGGTTTCTGTGGTGGCTTCTGAACATCATCTTTCGTGCGAAGCTTTAACGGACAAGTGCTGATAGTATGATCCGCCGCTCCACAAACCAAACAGAGTCCCTGCCTCCTTCGACATTCCCTTTGCATGTGTCCAGGTAAATGGCAGTAGTCACAAATCACGGTCCTCCTCTGATCAACAACAACAGGCTTCTTCATCGGTGTTACGCCACGTCGGTTCACTGGAATACCTCTGCGTCCATATGCTCGGTTCGATGTAAATGCCGGCTTCCGTACTGTAACTGCTGGCTGCTGTGTACTCCCAGTCTTCATAGATAGGCTTTGCTGCTCTCGTGCCGCTGTAAGTATTTGTGAGAAAGTGGTCAAACCCAGGGAGACAATCTGCCTTTGGATGTCCACATCCAAACTGCGCATGAACCTCCTTGCCCTATCAGCATCGTTGGCAACCAAAGGTCCAGCGAATCTACTGAGCCGCGTCCATTCAGCTGCATGTATATCTACAGGTGCGCCGTTCTGCTTCAAACTGATGAACTTTTCTTCCATTTCCTCCCGTGCAGTCCGCAGGAAGAACTTCTCCAAGAAACTCTTCGATAAAACCGCCCAACTGATCGGCTTGGGCAAGTGGGTCTCTTCCACAAGCCACCATTCACGGGCATAATCCACCAACTGGATGCGTACCACATCCACCCTCTTATCCTCTGGAATCTGTGCCGCAACGAGTAAATTCTCCATATCAACCAGCCACTGCTCCGCTGGCAACGGCTCCTCCAAGCCAGTAAAAACAGATGGACCCAGTCTCCTGAAATCCGCCATGGTACCCACACGTTCAACTGGTCTGGCCACAACATTGTTCACGGACTGCTGAACGGTCCGCAAACCTTCCTGAAAAGCTTCAGCTTACTGCTGGTTCAGCTCGGTCTGTCGCTTTTGGTTCTCCAACATCCCACGGATTACTCCAAGCATAGCGGCTTCGTCAACACGCCTTTGGTACGTTTTCAGATTCTTGTCTGCCATGTTCCTGAAATCAAAGCACCAAAAGGAATAGCATGATAACAGATTCAAAATATAGATCAAGGATATGAATCAAGGCTAGAACTCCAAGTTACTTAAATAGAGTACCACATTATAACCATGCCGCGGTATCATAGCTACAATCACATAACTCCACCCAAGTCGCCTAAGTTCTAGAAATAAACGAAAGGAAACCAGGTTTCGAGTCGATATGCAAAGGAGGTTTGCATGTCGTAAAAGTAGAATCAGGAGGAGGATAAGATTCAAAAATGGTAAGACAGTAAGGTGGCAGGACATGTTTCCTAATCACGAGTATTCTGATTCGTGTATTGGGTCCAATACCTAACTACAAAAAGAATCAAACCCGATAAACCTATATCCTATGGCTCTGATACCAAAAGAACCATGTCACGCCCCGCTTCTTAGAGTACGCTAAGATAGGCACGTGACATAGCCAACCATGCTAACTATGGATAAGAAATATCCTTCCACAGTCACATTACGGCTGTAGAGATATCAAGAACAATAATAAACTATCTAACACATGTCCATAAGCCAGAAATAACGAGTCAAGAATAAAATAATGCGGAAGCAAAAGATCCAATACAAGAATAAACTGGAATGTGCGTCCCATAATGCAGGCTCACATCAGGAATGAAATAACCGAAAGTAAAAAAATGAACTAACTACTAACAAGTCCTCACTGCTCAGCCTGCTGATTGAAATACTCCTGCTCGGCCTGTAGCGAAGGTAAAGAATCTGGGCCATGCAAAACCCATACGTCAGTGCGTCATAACATCAAGCAATAATATAAACAGGGGTAGCAAGACATGCAGGTATGATCATGAACGGTAAAACAGGTAAAACAACAATATAAATAAGGACAATGAAGGGTAGTGTGCAGTGAGTAATCTAAACTGGTCTACTGTGTTAATTACTCTCAAGTATTTGAAATCAATTTAATGAATCATCGATGTAACTCAATAGAATCCCGTGCGTGTCCGGGATCACGGTCTATGACTCTCGGGCTGAATCCGAGACGTGCCGCGAGGCAGTAAAGGGTAGTAGGTAATGACGAGTGATGTCAGCAGCATCACCCCGGAGCTGGCCTAGCCCGTAAGACTGATCAGTAAAGGTATCGAACTGTCGAGTTACAAGTCAGGTTTCATCATTGATTTCCCCATACCCCCAAGTTATATATGTTCAAGTCAGGTATTAATAAATCTGGAGTTAATGCCAGCACAGGATCAGCAGGTATAGGTTTGTCTGGATAGACAACAGGAAAAGTCCGCAGGGACAATAGGTCAAGTTTGTTGGCATCAGTAACAAGATCAGGTAACATGTCAAGCTATGGTACATCAGGTCAAGTCAGGTAGTATATAGGTATCATGTCATGTCAAGAAGTGCACGGTATCACATCGTGTAAAGTAATAGGTGTATCAAGTCATGTCGGGGGTGCACAAAATGTCACATGGGTGCTCATAATCAAACCCTAATAAGTATGGGTATACAAAACAAGTATGGGGTACTAATGGAACAATAAAAATGGAACATTATGATGTGGTATGCAAATAGGTACAGATTAAAGCATATGGATTCACCACTATCGATTTGGGTTAAGGTTATAGTTCAAACGTTAATTAAAATACAATTCATCAAATATGGAATGTTAAATTTACAATATTATATAATCAAGTGATCTATGGATGCAATTGTATATCTAATAGGCTAAATGGATGCAAACGGTGTCCGAAAGGTTATAAACAATTAAAAGGGTACTATGGGCTGTACAAATAATCATTATGTAATTCAAATATGGACATGGGTACAATGGATTGTAATCTAATATGCAACATGATATGTTTCAAGTTTTTGATCTAAAATGATATAAATAGACATCGAAATGTTAAAATGGAACATGTGGTATTAGATTTAATCTACAGATTTAATATGCAATTAAATAAGTATAAATAAATTAAATAGCATGTAGCAAGTTTTACTTGCCTAAACGGATCAAGAAACGAGTATACGGAATGTCACACGTCGGCGGGAAAAATCGCGACGCGCGTACGATGCACGGAACGGATCCAAACAACGCACAAAGTGATCACACGGGTCAGGTATGCTCGCTGGGTCGTCGGGATCGTCGACGGCACGACCGGATTCCGGCGATCTAGAAAAACAGTGAACACTTTTAATGGAAAAATGCATGGAGGGAAAGAAAAGAGACGAATGGAAGGAGGAAGGAGAAGTGTGAGAAGAGGAAGCTCATTGTGGTCAGCGGATAGGGTCGTGAGGGTGTCGATGACGTCGATGGAGCTCCGGCAAAGAGATCTGCAGAGGATATCGGCCATGAAAGGAAAACAGAAGAAAGAAAGAAAAGAAAGGAACAAGGAAAGAAAGAAGAAGAGGAGAGGGAGTGCAGGGCTTACTGGGGTGCACGGAGTCGGGGAAACGAGACGAGATCACCGGCGGCGATCAACTCCGGCAGTGCAAGGCATGAAGGGGTGTTCGGGTTTGGTCTCGGGTGCAAGCACAGGGCTCGGGGAAGGAGAGAGCAATTTGTTTTTATTTGGGGAGAGAGAAAGGAAATGGGGAGGAGAGAGAGAGAGGTAAGGAAAAGAAAGAGAAGGGAAAAGAAAGGGGGAGAGAGAAATTGTGGGGCCGGGCCAAAGAAAAAGTTGTGTGTGTGAGTTAGGATTTGATTTTGTAAAATAATTTTAAAAAGATTTAAATTGGTCATCGTAAAATATTCTTAGTTGTTAAAAATGAATTTTAAACGAATGTTAAAATTTTAAAATAATTAGGATTTTGGCGGAATACAAAAGTATTTCAAAATGCGCCCGGATCGGGTCAAAAAATTCAGATTTAAAATACGAAAATTATATGCAACTTCCAAATTTTAAAATGAATGATTAGCAAACAAAAATGCATACCCCCAAGAACGGACGCACGTACGTGCGCGTAGCTATCCAAATACGTCTGTTTCACTAAACAGGACGAGAACAAGATGCGCGGACGCTACCACGGGGTTAGGGGTATCAAGCAGGCTATGATATGTAATTTTAATTTATTTTATATGACCTAAAATGTTATATGTAAAATGTGCGATGTCAGACGAAAAGTCAATATGCAGTTTGTTTAGTAGATAAAACTGCATATTTAATATGCCATTTTTCCTACCATTTCTATATAATAAAAGGTGTTTATTATAATATATGATACTTATGAAGGTTTATCTGTAAAAGTACTATTTTCATGTGTTTATATATTATAAATAACATTTTGTAGGAAAAAGTAAGCATATAATATCCATGTAACATTTGGCCCATTTAAATATGCTTACCTTATTAATACCTTTGACCAATTCTCAATGGTTAAGTTAATATCTCAATAGAACAAACTCTACTAATATTGTTTGTTGAGTTATTGTGCAGAATTTTCAGGGCTGAAATCAAGGAAATCAAAGTTGGCAAATCAAATCTACCAAAGATATTCAAGAAACTAATTCTGGTAGAAATGTAGAAAAGATTTTCAAAGTGTAGATACTCAAAAAATTACCAAGTGTTACAGATATGAAGCTACAAAAATTAGAGGCCATGATCTCACCAAAAAGGGGTGGATCCGCGGCCAAACCTATCCAATGGCCACGGTTCCGCCGCGGATTTGAAGAGTTGAGATATGGGATTGTGGTGGTTAGGATCCTAACAACTAGTTTCCATATTAGGAAACGAGGGTTCTGGCTCTGTGACTATAAATAAGGACCGAGAGCCTCTTGGAAAAATTATCAAGCCGACGCGATCACGAAGTCCAAGACGGCTCAAGCATCCAGGCTGGTCATCAACGGTTCTTATACCTCCTTAGAAGAGATCGAGAAGCAACTAGTACTTGTAGTCATTTTCTAAGGAATCAAAGTGTAATGAATATTGTTGATTAATAAAGGTAGCTTTCTTTTTCTTATTCTATTTCTTCGTAGTTTAATTATGCAATTTCTCTCCATCTCTTTTTCTCTCAACATGCGCGAGTAATTCTCCGTTTGTTAGGGGTTGTAGGATTAGGGTAGGCTAATGGATGATAAAAATCCCTAAACTCTTTTTAAGTCCTATAAAGTTTATAAACTTTACTAAAAGAATCATTAACATCCTAATCGGGCACGCTACCAATTCATTGTTAGCCGCGACCGCGATTAGAGATTAGATTAATGATTGTTTTGGTAAAGGTTAGATATGAACGGAGTTCCGTGTCGAGATAGGGGTTAAGAGTGGGATTCCTTTTCCCTCCAGAAACCCTAATCTACACGAATCACTGTCGTTCTAGTTTTAATTCTATTAAAGGATAAAAAGAATAATTTTTAATTAATCATCCATAACTACTAAATCCTAATGAACCCTACAAGCCCTCTTCTTATATAAACTTACATTCATAAATAATCTAGATCTATATTTTGCATTAGTGCTTAACTTAGATCTAGAAACCATTCTACAATATTCTTTATCCCTCGTCTCTTTTTCAACACATCTAAACTAAGAGTAAAAGATTCAATGTTTCCCTGAGGACGACCCGTACTCATCTCGGTCTAGCTACACGCGACACCGTTCTGATTGCGGTTAACTACAAACACACTTTTTCGCAACAATCAAATGGAGCCGTTGCCACAATGAGTGCAAGAGAGAAAGGGAAACTCCCATCTCAACCCCTACTGAATCCTAGCCATTCACAAAATCATAATGTGAATGCCATTACTACGTTGAGATCGGGAAGAGTGTTGAATAACCGAGTGGGTGAGCAATTTGATATTAGTGACACCATTAATACCCCAGCTTCTTCTTCTTCTTCCCCTAATTCGTCTAGTCTCCCACCTTCATCCGAGCCTATTCTCCGTTTGGGCGTGGAAACTAGCTCCCGTTGGGATTCTATTTATATTATTATGTTGTATCGGGTTTTATACAAAAATGCGAAGTGGTGTTTTCGAATTTCAAAAACGTCATAGCTGCTTTTCAAACATAGTTAGTTAAATTTAAACGTTATTTAAACTGATTCCATCTTATGACTATTTTAAACTCACCTCCAATATTTTTCAAAAAGGGTTTAGATTCCGGCTTTTGGCTTACTTGAACCGCGTCGACGTCTTTAGATGTCACGTGATTTAAGTGTCAGCCACGTGCCACATTTGGGTCGTGACACCAAACCACCCCTAGCTCGCCTCCGAGCTATCACAGAACCAAGATGCCTCGGCCTCCCGCTCGTTCCCGAGCCTCCCGCCGAGTTTATCTTCCTCGGTCTTACCGACCGACCCACAACACCGATCACAGGCGCCTCCGCCACGGCTCCGCGAATCTCGCCAGGCGCGAGATATCCGCAACCCATGATCTCGCGTTCCATGCCATCATGATCCCCCATTAACGAGAATATCTCGTCATTAATGGGGAATCCCGCCTATCACGCGGGCATAACTCCAGGGGTGTAACGGCCAGCGTGAATCTCGCGCCTGGCTGCCCATTGCTGCCACTATATGAACCCCTCTCCCAGACGACTCAGGTAAGCCAATTTCACCCCAATAGGCCGTTACTCTGCCAAAATACCCCGTCTAACTTGATCGTCAGAGGGTCCTTGGTGGCACAACCATCCCGGGACTTCCTTGCAGGTAGATCGGCCTTAACCATACAAAACCCATTGAGATCCACACGCTTCAGGAGGCAACCCTCCAAACCCAATCTCAGCCATCCATCAGCGCTCGCAACAGATCAACGGAAGGTAACATCTGAAGGAGATCTAGAGCTCCATCACCACCTGATCCCTCCTCGAGATCAATTAGCATTCTACTTCTTGAAAGCCAAGTCAACAAGATCGCCATCGACGAGCACGATCTCCCCTTCGAAGGCGATGGAAAGATAGAAACTGGAGATAGTTTCGGGACAGCAGCCGGCGTCGTATTTTGTGCAAGAGAGATCCTAGGCGAAATGTATCGCGTGGCTCTAGTAGAGGAATCACCTCGATCTGTGGCGGTTGAATAGGAGCCACAGCCGGATCTTGAAGATGAGAGGCTGCATGTCATCGGCGGCGGCGGCACCGAAGGAGAGGCAGAGGTCGGCATGGACGAAGATACCGATGAAGGCCTGAGACTAGGAAAGATAAAAGGGTATTAAAGTATTGAGTTAATGGGGATGGGGTCAACCCCAGCCCTATAGCTGCGGTTGGGGGCCCACAACCCTTTAAATCGCGAGTGGAAACTCTATGGTTTCCTCTCGTGATCACTAGGTATGAGGCGACGCCGGCGGAGATGACGATGAGGCGGTCGAGGATGGGGCGGCTCTTGAGGAAGTCGGGATGGTAGGCGGCGATGCCGAAGTCAGGGAACCCGATGAAGCCGCCAAGGGGGAAGGTGCGGAGCGAGTACTGGACGTTGTTAGAGCCGAAGCGGGCGAGGACGGGGCTAAAGCCGATGAAGAACTTGCTGACATGGATGCCTTGGAGGGTGGCGGTGAGGAAGTGGCCAGACTCATGGACAACAATGATCCCCGTGAGGATCGAGGTTGCAGAGAGGACTGAATCTAGGGTTTCGACCGAGGGGAGGAGCTGTGCGCGTGGAATTATGAAGAGTTTCTGACGGCGGCGGCCGCGGCTGTGGTAAGGTCGTAATTTGTGAGAAGATGGTAGGTGGAAGTGGAGGAGGGGTTTGGTTGTTGTTGAGGTCAGGAGAGAGAAAGTTGGGGTGAGAAGAGATAAAGAGAGTGGGCATCTTTTGATTTTATTTTTAGGGGTTAGAGAAGGGATGATGATGGGGTTTCATTTTTTATGGGAGAGGAAAGAAAGCGGAAGGGTTGGGGTTGACCCCAACCGCTGCCATGGGGCTGCCCAATTTAACTCTAAAGTATTATACTGTCTTGAAATACATTGTTATCTCACAACCTAACAACTTAAGTTTTTAGGTAAAGTGGTTTTTAATATGGTATCAGAGCACACCAAGTTCAAGAGGTCCTGAGTTCAAACCTCATAATTCTCAATTTAAATTATATTTGGTTACCCCTATTTCTTCCGTCTATACTAGCGAGAATTTCTGCTAGAGGCTTTTCTTTTCACGCGGTCTGACCCACGTGAGGTGGAATATTAAAGTATTATATTGTCTTGATATAAATTGTTATTTCACAACCTAACAGCGTAACTTTTTGGGTAAAGTGGTCATTGACAAAGAAAATGAGTAATTAAATAAAGAAAAAATTTATATTGACAAACGATTAATAAAAATTCGAGGGATATAACAGTCTATTAATGCACAAAATTTAACGTCGTATCCTAGTTATGTCAGAAAAACAGTCATTGGTAGTTATTTGAAATTTTTGAAGTTCATGGTATCAATCGCAAAAAACATGAAAGTTCATTGATATATTTATGCAATTTAGCCCTAATTTCTATCACCCTCCACTTTGAGAGAGGTGTGCTAATAATTGCCTAAGGGAAAAGATACATTAACTCTCAACGCGGGTATAGAAACTCCGTAACAACTCAAATGATGTATAGCATTTTCAATCCAAGCAAACCCTAGCTTTACATTTCTCTTAATGATAGCTTTAGCATCGGAGGGACGTCGCCGGCGAAAACTCCGACGTTGTTTCTTTGCAAGTTCTCGGTGTATGCCGGTGCATTGTCTTACTGCTCAAGGTGTCTAACGGGCCGGGTCGCCCGTAGGCCACCTCGGCCCGGTCCGGCCTGGCCCGAGCGCCATGTGGCGGCCCCGGGCCGGGCTGGGCCAGCTGTTGGCGGCTCGATGGCCCGGCTTTGGCCTGAGCCCGGTCCAGCCCGGCCAAATTCAAATTTGAATTTGGGCGTTTGACCTTGGGGGGTTTGGGGTGGGGGCTGGTCAATTCCTTAGGATGGGTTTTTTTTTGAATGGGGGTGGGATTTTAATAAATGGGGGAAATTTGAATTAAAGTTGGAGGTTGTAAAATTATCTAAAACCTCTTCACTCAAAATGATGCATTCCAATATCTTTAATCCAAAACTCTATAAATATATATCTATACTTCTCATTCTTCTCACAATTCACAACAACAAAATTTTCAATCTCCCAATCACTCTCTTTAATTTCCGAGAAGTTTACTGTTAAAATTAGAATCACGCAATCTTCATTTCCGCAGTCTCAATCTTTGCTTGAGTTTGACTAATTTGATTTTGCTATTTGGAATCAGGTTTTTTTTATGTATTGATTATATATTTTTCTCGTGTATTTTTTATCATCTCTCTTTCTCTCTTACTAATATTTTTAATTAAGAATGTCAGGTTCATCTTCACAAGGTAACATGTATGCTTCATCTTCACGGAGATGTTCATTTCAAATTAATATGGATTCACAAGAGAGACATAAATTAACTAATATGCTGCAAACTAATATTGATTTTTATTTCCCTAACTATGAATTTTCTAATTATGAGATCTCTGCTACGTCACAAATTCATGTCCTTAATGAAGTTCCTGTTCCTACCATTCCTGAAGTAAAGAGCTTCTGCTTCTAAAGATAAAAGAGCTAAAACTTTTGATGTTTGGAAATATTTTGTAGTACAAACAGTTGCAGGTAAAGGTGAGCGGGCAGTTTGCACTCATTGCCTAGCATATTTTAATTGTGCCATTTCAGGTGGAACTACTCACCTAAAAAGATATTTAATCAAGCACGAAACAAAAGATTCTCGGTAGACAACTCTAAATATGCCGTCTAACTTTTTAACTAGTTTTTCTTATTCGCAAGATACTAATAGAAAATAACTTGCAAGATATGTCATACATGCTGAACAACCATTTGGTTTTGCAAAAAACGAAAAATTTGATAGATTGGTAAAAAAATGCATATAATCCGGCATTTCAAAGAGTACCCAGAACAACACTCAGAAGTGATGTTTTAAAAAAATTTCATGATGGTAAAGCCAATCTGATTAATATTTTTGCAAATTTTAAAAGTAAAATTGCATTAATTTCTGATTTTTAGACTACAAAATGGAGCATGTGTTATATTTGTATTACTGCACATTTCATTGATAATGATTGGTTTTTACATAAAATGATTATTGGTTTTTCAAAGATGGAGCATCCACATAGTGGATATAATATAAGTAATTATATTTTGACTATTGTATATGATTATAATATTCAAAATCAAATATTTTCTATTAGTTTTGATAATACTACTGCTAATAATTCTGATATAGCAATTTAAAAAAAAATTAAATCCTGTTTTGAATGGAGAATTATTTCATCAAAAATGTGCATGCCATATTTTAAATTTAATTGTGCATGATGATTTTAGTATAATTGATTCTCGTTTAGCGAAACTTGAAAATGTAATGATATTTGTTGAAACCTTTGGACTTCGAAAACAAATTTTTTAGCAAAATTGTACCCAGTTAAATTTAAAATTTAGATCTTTCAAATTCAACATTCCAACTTGGTGGAATTCCACTTATGAGATATTGAAATGTGTTTTAAAATATCGGGAGTCCATTAATTTATTTTATGAGGAACAGATACCCAATAATAATTTAGAGAATTATGATTGGTTTGTTTGTGAATATATTTTGAAATTTTTAGAAATATTATACAATGCAACTAAATGTTTATATGGTGTTTATTATTCTACTACATGTTTAGCAGTAGAACCGTTATTTTATGTTAGTTAGATCATTAATGAGTATGTAATTGACCCTGAAAGTGTATTTTCTGGAATGTTACATAGTACGCCTACGAAATTGAATAAATATTGGTGAAAAGTTCCTATATTGTTTTGTTTAGATTCTGTTTTTGATCCTAGACTTAAATAACATAATTTATTTTTTTATTAGATGGATACCATGAAAACTTAGATACTGATACAGGAGATTATAAAAATGTTTTAGATTCTTATTTGCATGAATTGTATAATATATATAATGCACAGTACGGTCAAAATAGAACTTCTTCTTTATCTTCCTCTTCACAGCAAACTTCCAAAAAAGGAATATTTCAGGCTTTACAGCAGAAAAAATAACTGTTCTACTTCTTCCACTTATAATGAGCTTACAATGTATTTGCAAACTGATTTCAATAATTTTCTCACTGTGGATCAAATAGATAATCTTGAAATTTTGGATTGGTGGAAAACAAATGGACACATGTATCCTGTGTTATCTGCCATGTCTCGTGATTTACAAACTCCGGTGTCCACAGTAGTTTCAGAGTCTGCTTTTAGTGCAGCTAACATGGTTCTGAGCAACAAGAGAGCGAGGCTGTCGGATGACATATTAGAGATTGCAGCGTGCCAAAAAAATTGGTTCGATTCAGAAACTAGACAATAACACGTTAAGAGTATTGAAGACTCCGACACCGATGAAGAGTAAAGACCGATAGGAGCTCATCAGTTAGTTTTTTTTTATTGAATTGTATTTTAAATTTTTTTGGAAATTTTATGAGGGGTAAAGTTTGCCAACTTATGTCCCTCTTCAAATTTTTTTTAATCAATAAAATATCTCGGTCTGTCGCGGACCTACACGAAATTCAGGTTAAAAAAATTTCAAAAAAAAATTCATAAAAGTAAAAATTTACTTTAAAGATACTTTTAATTTTTTTTAAAAAAATCAATTTTTTTAAACTGGCCGGCCCGACGGCTCGAGCTCGACCCAACCCAAGCCGGGCCACGGGCCGGGCTGGGTTCGGGTTTTAGAGGCTTCAGGCCGGGCCTAAGCCCGACCCGAAGCCCGGTCAACCCGGGCCAGGCTTGGCCTGAAGACCATCCAGCCAGGCGGGCTTCGGGCCGGCCCGGCCCGATAGACACCTGACTTGCTGCACTCTCTCCTCAAATAAATATATGAGGTGATCCCGTTTTTGGTAAACATCAGGACACATTGCACTAACACATCCATTCACACACAACCTCACACAACCTATGGCACTAATCAACAACACCCTTCACAACAAAATTCATTCTATAACATGTCAAGTTAATTAACACCCATTCAAAAACAACACCCTTCACAACAAAATTCATTCTATAACATGTAAAGTTAATTAACACCCATTCAAAATGATTGTTCAATAGCGAACAGGTTTAGTAACCAATACCCCCACTTAAAGCTGTTCACAGATCGGTTTGTTGTCCCCCGATCGAGAAACTATACTTTATGAGAATCTTTGCTGTCATCTAGACATGCAAGAGTTTGCTCTTCTTCTTCTTCAAAAATACCTTCAAAGTGCAAAGCAGCTCTTTGATCCGAATCTGCTTTAAGCTCAGTGTTCATGAACGCACAACAGCTCTGTGATCTAGCAATTGCTCAACAACTCGATCTAGTAATAGATAGTTCTAACTTGATCTAGCGACAGATCTAGTTTGAAGCACAAATTTTTTAAAATTTGTCGTCGCCCATTCTACTCCCCTGCTCCAATAGAAATCCCATCAAGCATTAATTGGCCAATGGAGAGTTCTCTATCATGAAATAGAAACTAGAATTTTGGAACCGTTAGAAATATGAATCATATTAACTATTAACATTTTTGAGGAAGATCAATACAACCTATCAAGTAGTAGTGTTCTTGTTAATCTACAAATTAAACTTTTCACAAAAAGATGAAAGAAAAGAGAAAAAAAGAACAATGTCATATTAAATATTGTTAAGTACTAAAGGTCAAGTGTTTTTTTTTTTGCCAAAGACTTCAGGTCAAGTTACAGCGTCATGAGATTATTTGGCCTAGGGGTAACCTGAGGTTTAACCTTCAAATTGATTGTGTATCAATCAATTTGCAGGAAGTGCATAGCCTTATGGCACATTTAATTGTGTGCAAGCTCTTGCACATGGAGATGACATATAGGCTCATTGGACCACTAGCTAACTAAGGAAATTGCTAGATTCATAGATTGCTGAAAGCCATTGTAGACGCTCAGCCAAATATTCAGTTTAAGTATATGAAGATATTGAAGATCCCAGAAGATTTGCAAAGCATTTATTCTAAGCCATGTGCTTTTAAGAAACTTAAACTTCTGTATCAAAACTCCAACATTGTGGCAAGGGGAAATACTTTTACCTTTTAATGGGTGAATTTAATATGAGAATAATGGAGAAAAGAGGACATAGGAGGGGATTTCCTCATATGATGTCGAAAAAATACAACCCCCACCATTTTTTCTGACGGTCGGCATCCATCATCATTATCGTTATCATCTAAGATGTGCATACACCAAATTTCATGTGATTCCACTACCTTTTCACCGTTGAATTAACAATGTAAAATGTTCTATTGTCGGTAAACCATTAATTTTGCACCAACTAAATCAACGGTGAAAAAATGGTATAATTACATGAAATTTGGTGTATCCACATCTTAGATGATAAAGATGGAGGTGATGTATGCCGATCGTCGAAAAAATCACGGAGGATGCATTTTTCCGACGCGAGAAAATCCCCTCCTATGGCACATTTTCTCCATTAACCTCGTTTAATATACCATCTTCAAGTTACTGCAGCTGCACTGGAGAAGGTACAGGGAACTAAAGCATAGTTGGTGGTACTAAAGTGTATGTAATTATGCAGAGGATGTCGAGAAAGAATTCCTGTAATCATTTAGACTGAAACAAGTCCAAGTGATTAAAAAAGGGGTGCTGATAATTTATATATGTTTCAGAAATGATATTTCATTCTCTATGTGACTGTTAACTCAACCACTGTTTGTAAGCGCTAGGTTTGACTTACACTCTGAGTTCGAAAGGTCTAGAAACGACTAGAAGATTAATTGACAGATTATCAATAATTTAGTGTTTCCCCCTGTTTTCGCATGTTTAGTGTTATTTTCATCCGGAGAAAGCATGGTAAGTTTTGTTAGATTGGCTATAAAGACTTCTACTATCATTTTGTAGTCATATCTTGTTTAATAAAACTTTAATTTGAAATTTATATCTTTTTATACTAAGGTTGAATGACGAACCATGATTATATTAAAATTAGTTCTCTGGATATTAGTCACGTATTAGCCACATTTTGTGTAGGTTTTGTTGTGAAGGATGTCTTGTATATTAAAACTGCAGATCCATAAAAGGACCAGACGTATGAAGTTATGAGCTCAGTCGTTTGGCAATGAAGTCCCAAATTTTCAGATGAGACGCTGACGTCTGATGCAATGAGGCCTATTCTTTGGCCAGTCATGCTATGAAGGGTCAGACGTCTGCACCTATAAGGTAAGACACGTTCTGTTGAATTAGCAGAGAAGGCGCATACATCTGCCCCATATAAGGTCAGATGTCATGTAAAAAAAATATTATTTTGTAATTTAAATAATAAAATAATAAATTTCACGGATATTATACGAATATAGATTTGAGTTTTCGTAGAATGGTATAATTATATACCTATATTTTTCGAAAATAATTGGGATTTAAAATGAATTATTATTTGTGAAAGCATTTATTTGATTTAGGTATTTTATAAATTAATATATAATTATTTACATACATATTTAATGTTAAACTTGATTAGTATTTCCTAATTATGCATAAGCCAAGTCCATTTTGTTAACCATGTGTTAATGTGCCATAACATATTTATTTGTAGGAGTTAACACATTTTACATTTTGTTTTCTATGTATGGTTTTTATTTAGAAAAGATAAGAAAAGAAAAAGAAAAGAAAAGAAAATGGGGAAGGGGGGACCAGGAGGTATGGGTGAGTGAGAGAAGGGGAGAGAGAGAGAGAGCGTATGGTTGCCTCTAGCCATTCATTGCCTTCTCATTATTTTCTTTACCCCTTCATCTTCTTCTTCCTTCTTCGCCTTTCTCCTACCTTCTGCCACCATACAAACACCCCCAAATCACCGCAAAACACTCTAAAATATTCACTAAAATTGTTCACAATCTCATTCTAAATCTCATGGTGGGATCAAGTGTTAGTTTTGAGAAGCTTTTGCCATCTTGGAAATTTTTTTAGTTGCTTTTTGAGCTAATAATTCCACCTTTAGTTAAGTTTTCAAGTATTCTTGCCATCACCATTAGTTTAGAGTTGAAAAGTTCATGTTTACAAGTCTTGAGAATTCTAAAGTGAGGCTTGATGGGTAGAACTTGTAGTAAAAGTGTAGTAGAGAGTTTAAAGAGTGATTACTAGCCTATTAGTGAGAGAATCCTTGGTCTAGATGAGTTTAGAAGTTCCTAAGATGAGTTCAAAATTTTCCGATATCGGTTTTTCATGGAATTTTGATGATCAAATGGAGTGTGGTATTACTTGGGAACTCTGAAAATTAATTAGAAGATATAGAGAGATGTATAGACTAGTAGAAATCCACCGTAGATGCCCGAGCCCCTAACTCTTTTCCTTGGTTGCCGTTTTATTCATGTTGACCGTAATTTGCGGGTCAATTTTGGAATTAGGTTTTGAAATTCGTTCTGTAGCTCACTCATAAGACTATGTTATATGCTAAAAAGTCTCAGATCACCTTAAGAAAAATCTGGGAGCATTTTACTAGGTTTTGGGCTATGTTTTATGATATTTGAAACTTGGTTTTTGAGTTTTCTTGATGTGACTTGGTCGTTTGACGTTTGAACGTCAACATCGGAAAGTATTTTGTTGTTTAAGCACGTGTTGACCATAGGTTCTAACCTATATGTCCTTCGCTTGTCGTATCGTTTTTGGATATGGATTTCTATGCAATTTAATTCGGGTTTCTATTGGATTTTGATTATGGACTCGATTGTAGGTACATTCGTGTGGATTTCCGAGATGATGAAGGAGGGCAAGGCGTTCATCGACTTCGGATACAGCGGGGATATTAGGTAAGCAGATGTATATCTACAGGGGAAGTCAGGTGGATGGCGTATAGCACCCCTGCAACTGTAGAATTAGGTTATATATATGTATATTGGATATGTATGCCTAGCTAATAAAGTTCTAGAATACTTAGTAGAAGATATATCCCTAGTTCTAATTCTTGTCAATTGGCTATATATTTATATACACACATATATATTTATATATATAAAGATATGATACGATATGATGACAAGAGTCGATATGATACGATATGATCACAAGAGTTGATGTGATACGATACGATACAAGATAACATGAGATGATATATGATGATATGAGATGACATGATGTACGTGACTATAGATCCGTACTATGGATTTGATGATATCGTATGATGGATATTCCATACGTGATAGGATGAGGATGGATCGCTGACTTTTATTTCGACTCGAGAAAATCTTATTTAAATCAGGAAGTAGATATTATGATATGATTAGAGCTATACCTACTTTCAAAACTAACGAACCGTTACACACTTTTAAATGAGAACTTCAAGGGGACGTTACGGCTTTTCAAATGGTATTTTCTTCAAAAAACATCGTAGCCCCCTATTTTCTAAAATAATGTTTCATACTATTTTAAATTATAACTGCATGGCTCATACGTAGTTGCATATTTTTTAATATTGTTTACGTTACGATTTCTTTATTCGGTTTACGCTCGCATTACGATTTCTTATTTCTGCACACGCTCGCATTTTTTTCATTTACGATATATATATATATATATATATATATATATATTGCGTTTCATACCCTTATTTTTACATGACTTCGTTTGTTAGGACATACGGACCATTGCCGATGATGCACATGTTACACATACACTTACTCGCATGGTCACACACACATCATCGGTAATTCCCATGCCACATACACAGATAGAACTCGTTATGTTACCGTATCACATTATAACCTGTTAGTATTTTAGTTATTGTTTAGTACCCAGTACTACATTGTAACATTTCAGAAATACAAAATGTTAGTTTTAGAATTTAAATAATAAAATAATATATTTCACGAAAACTATTCGCGTATGAATTTGGGGTTTTCGTAAAATGGTATATTTATATACCAATATTCGGAAAATAATTGGAGATTAATATGTATTATTAATTAAAAAGGTATTTATTGGATTTAGGCACTTTATAAATAATTATGCAATTATTTATATACAAGTTTATACTAAACTTGATTAGTGCACTACTAATCATGCTTTAAGCCAAATCCACTTGTGTATTAACCATGACTAGTGCACCCTGACATATTGCATTTGACACATGCATGGTTTCATTTGTTTTGTGATTGTTATCTTTGTTATTTATAAATGAGAGGGAAAATGAGAAAAGAAAAGAAAAGAAAAGGAAAAGAGGGGACAAGGAGGCATGGCTATGAAGCATAGGCAATGAGAGAGAGTGAGCATGAGAAAGAGAGAGGAGAGAGGGGTTATCTATCAACCATGGCTTTATTTCCTTCAACTCCTTCATCTCCTTCTCTTCGTTCCTCCACCTCCACTACCACCTCCAAAACATTCCCAAATCCTCATCAAAATCCCACACCACCTTCATTAAAAATGACCACCACCTCATCCTACACCCCCTAGTGAGCTCAAATTTGGATTTTGAGCAACTTGCACCATCTTGGAATTTTCTTTAGTTGCTCCAAGAGGTAAAGCTTTAACCTTCTTTCATATTATCTAGTTTCTTAACTTCCTATTCGTGTTTAGAATTCGATTAAGCAAGTTTAGTGACTTTGGAAATTTCTAGAATGATTCTAGTGGGGGATTTGAGTAGTAGAGATGCAATTGAGCTTTAGTTAGTGACCCCCAAGCCATTAGTGATGATATTCTGGCTAAACTTGAGACTAAAACCCCAAAACACGAACTTAGAATTTTCCCGATATCGGTTTTTGGTGATTTGTGTGTTAGTGTATATACCCTAGGGGCTATTATTGTATCATACTAGCTTGTATATTACTTAATGAAAGCTTGAGATATTCACAGTTGTATTAACAGTCTTGCTCAACATAGTAGTATGCTACTTGGTTTATATCTATCTTAATATGTGTATATGTTTCTTTTAGCATATCGCGAATACATATTGATAGAGCCTTTAGGATCTTGCTTGACTACCAGCGTTGTGATGGCAGTCACACTAGTGGGAGCTGAGTAGTCTACAATCACATCCTTTTTCAGATCTCTAGTCGTAGGATTATCGAGACAGGGTATCGATACTCCAGAGTAGACTAGTGTATACGCTTCTCATCCCAGCAGAGGAGATGGTCTGTTCCACAGCCATTAGTATGTTGTACTGGAGATAGTATGCAGGTGCTCGTTGGGTTACGGGTACACCGGACAGGACTCGCAGGGAACTGTTGGTTGGTATTATACCCGTCGTTAGTTAACAGTTCCCAGGTGACATGAGTACAGCATAGTCCGTAGACTTGACACTGCTGCTTCGCCTCGAGTGTGTTCCCACTGTTCTTAGATTGCTACCCTACCACGGCTCAAAGGAGTCGTGCAAACAGGTAGCAGTTGGGTGCAGTCCCGAAGCACTTGGAGGCAGTGGCAGTTAGAAAGGATTTGTCTCTCCCAGTATTGGGAGTTGATATCGCACTGTGTTTGGAGAGCCATTACGCAAAGTCCCTGGTAAGGGCAAACAAGATTTACTGGTAGGATTTCCAGTAGCTTCTCAAGGTGTAATGGGCTTCACTCCGACACGACTTATACAGCTTTTAGGGGACTGACGCTTGCCGCCCCCTAGGCCCGATATGCGATAGTCTTAGACGAATAGACCGGACTGTACGGAGATTGTCACATCAGGCTCAGTAGGAGTCCGGATGGGTTTCCTCATTGGCCTTCTTATCGACATCTACCTGGGGACCGTTACGTACAGCTAGTACCGCTTGCAGCCTGTGGTTAAACCCACTGCCAGCGTAGTGTTGAGTCTTTAGAGTCCCACACAGTGAGTTTCCCTGCTTCAGGCGAAACGATATAGAAGTCGTATAGTTTTACGACAGGGTTCGGACATATACGTGTACTTGTGCACGTATGATGTTCGGACGGATTATACTAGAGGGCTTTAGTTTAAGCCAGATTCTAGTATTGAATTATTGGATTTATGCAGTCTCAGAATATCCGTGTTTTACGGATGGGAGGGGCATTCTCGTAATTAGTCAAGAAGCTTCTAGAAGAAAGGTGAGGTGGAGAGCTTATGTGTAATTTGTATTAAATGAATTAGTGACTCATGAGATGATTCATCCAAATGAGTTAATGAAGCATTAATTATTTTAATGACTCATGAGATGATTCATTCATTGTATTAAATGAAGCATGGTTGTAATTATCTTATGTGATTTATTTGATAATCATTATGCTTCATATAAATATAGAAATGAGTTATTTTTCATTTCATTCTCACATACACACTCTCTCTCCTCAAGCTCTCCTCTTCTTCAACCTAACCCTAATCCTCTCATGTGTTGAGATCCCAAGGGTTAGAAAGACTATTAGATCCTTAATCCACTTCTATATCTTCTAGGTCACTTGGATTAGCAATCCTAGCCACTTAGTTACCTCAAGTGAGAGGTTAAAGCTTGGAGAAGGAACTCTTGGGTGAATCTTCTATGACATCGAGGAGGCCGACGAGGAGGTGAACTACAAGAACAAGAAGGACTAGTATCTTGAGGTATAATCATCTATCATAGTAGTTTAACACTTCTAGATAGTTGTTAGTTAGGGTTTAGTAAAGATCCGTAAAATTAGTCGATATTAACTTGAACAAAATGATTGTTTTACCTATTCCGCCTTCCCGCATCATGTGGGGTGTCTAACGTCGACTTACAGTGGTATCAGAGCCTAGCCAAACTATAACTAACATGTTAGCAAAGTCTTTAGAAATTCGATCGCAAAATAATCCCGAAAATACGACGTTTTCACCTAGGTTCTGCCGATTTTAAAACGGGGTCTAAAAATTTTTCAGGGACTCTTAAAACTACAAGCAGGGTTTTCTAAGAATTGTGAAGAAATTTGGGATCATGACTCGACCAAACCACCGTGGAACCACGGCCGATACAAGCGATCCGCTGCGGATCCGCGGTCGAGTTGATACCGAGTCAACCCAAACTTGCTCAGTTATTCTTCTGTGTTGATGTTGTGTTTTCTGGGATGATTTGTTTCTGCTCAGGTTTTATGTGCACAGAGAATTGTTTGGAGTAGATTCATATGTGTTGCTTGATCGAAATTCTAAGAAGTTTGGCTAACTGGATTATGTCTGTGTTATGATTAATGTATTCGTAAACCTCCCCTGACTGCTAATATGTTGGTTAGCAGGGGGATGTACATTTCTGTAATGGTTTTTACTGGTTTGTGAATATGAACTTGTTGGATTGTCATGAATGGATAGCCGGGGATGTGAGACGAGTGTTTCTTTCATTCAAATGTAAATTGCAATTTGTTGTAATATTCTTTTGCGGTGCACATCCGGGTTGAGGTTGTAGCCACCGTTGTATTATTTCATTTACTGTTTTCTGCTCCTAGGATAGACCCAAGGTGGGGTGCACAAACTACCGGGTACTTTGAAGCGTTAAGTGGCCTACTCACGTCGTTGAGGGAGACCGCTTCACTTCGGGTACTTGGCGGGTAGTTTGCAGTACCCGTAGGGGTCTAGGGTGGGGTTTGGCTATTCATCGTGACTGTGTAATCCGTCTTTCATTGCAGGCTCAAAAGAAATGCAGATTGCTTGTATATCCAATATGTTCATTTGTGATCTGGAATGCCTATTATTGCGTCCGACGAATGTACAATATCTATATATGATATCTAGTAGGCGTTACTTATGTTTTGCATCCGTGCTAGCCTAGCCCTCGCTCTGTCGTTAGTTAAGTAACCTAACGGGTGAATGACGGGCCCAGTGGCGAATGCGGATGGCATATGAGGATGTTGTATTTTCGTTGTTTTCTGCAATGATTGGTTAAATGATGGGACGCATTATTTTAATACAAAGAAAATAAACCAAAGTTGAATCGTTGGAACAGTTTAAAAGAAACCACTCGGTTATTTTAAAACAGAAGATTTTTTTAATTGCGGAGCTTAAACCACTCCTTTTAAAAGCTATCAGGTTCCTTCGATCATATCAAGTTCACTACGTTCACGGTTTCGCCAAAACCATTTGTAGCCCTCCGTCATTTCATTTAGGTATTCAGTAGTATTCAAGTTATGTATTTTGACCAGCGCCAAGGCATAGAGTTTGGTAGCTGCTGGGTATTCATCTGTTGCATAGATAGATGAGTTGGTTTGGGACAGTCGTACTGTCATTTGGCCAACGTCAGGGGTATGTACGGGTGGGTTCAAATTAACAAGATAATGATGGATAGAACTTGATATGTGACTTATGACATTTTGACCAATGCCAAGGTCATAAGAGCATGGGGCAGAAATCCATATCAGGAGTTTCTAAAGAAACTAAAACTTGCTAGAGATGCATACCATTTGGAGTGTGATAATTTTGGTAGGATTCCTTCAGCTTTATCACACGATGATATTTGGATCCCGATCCTACTGTAAGTATATGCTACTCATCGGGAGATTCTTTCACTTAACGATCAATGCTATAAACCAAGTAGGTGTCGAGAAAGGTGTCAGCGGGGCTACGCCCCCAGAGAAAAGAGGTTATTTAATTAAGGAACTTCGCGAAAGCGTCGTAAAACCTCCCTCGAAGTACCGACACCGGCCTGGATGAACGGTTAAGCAAGAATTGTATGGTGAGAATAGTCCTGACTAGTTCTTCTTTTATAGTTTGAGGAAAGATTCGAGAAACAGTGGGAGCCATCTTGTTTAGATAAACTAAAAACCACTCTAAACTTGCAAGAGCATCATGCTAAAGTGTTTCCTCTATCTCTCCTAATTGCAGCGACCCAGAACATGACAGGCCTTAAGTTATTATTAGATAAAAATATTTTGATAGGGCCAAACTATAAAGATTGGTTCCAGAATGTCAAGATGGCAATTACCTATGACAAAATGGGGTATGTCCTTACTACTAAGGCCCCTTCCGTCCCAGGTCCTGAATCCAGTGTCGCGAATAAAGAAATCCGCAAGACCTGGGATTTAGACTGCGCGAAGGCCAAGTGCATCGTGCTTGCCTTTATGAATAATGAACATCATAGGAGGTACGAGAATATGGATCTAGAATCCATATTTCTCCACACCAAGGAACTGTATGGAAAGCAATCTCGTATAGCTAGATACGGGACCTCGAAGAACTTGTTTCAGTCGAGAATGGCCGTCGGATCATCTGTAGGGGAACATGTCCTTAAGATGATTGTCTATACTGAAGAGCTCGCAGACCTCGGGACAACATTAGAGAACGAGCTGTATACAGACTTGATTCTCCAGTCCCTTCCTTCCACCTACGCCCAGTTTATCTTGAATTTCAACATTCAAGGTAAAGAAGTTGAACTTCCAGAACTCCTTAACATGTTGAGGAGTGCAGAGGGCACCTTACAGAAAGCAAGGGAAACACGCACTATGTTTGTTCGTGGTGCTTCCTCTTCCAGGTCCAAGGCAAGGGCCAAAGGAAGGAAGAAGAAGGCCGCTACCAAACTGAGAGGTGGTGTTGGTAAGGTGGGAGTCAAGGGAAAGGAAAAGGTTGTGATGCCAGTAGTGGCAAAGGATGAATGCTTCCACTGTCATAGGAAAGGCCATTGGAAGAAGGATTGCAAAGCTTGGATTGCCAAGAACCAGGACCCGAGGCAAGTTGTGGCTTCGGCTTCAGGTGTGTTTGTAATTGAAAATTGTCTGTCAATCAACTCTACTTCCTGGGTATTGGATACTGGATCAGGATCTCATATATGCAATTCATTGCAGGCACTTAGAAACCATAGAGTGCTGAAGGTTGGTGATATGACCCTCCAGGTTGCTAACGGAGCTAGCGTAAATGCTGTGTCCGTAGGGGATTATCATCTTGGATTGACGAGTGGACATATTTTGGTTTTGCGCAACTGTTTTTGTGTACCTAGTTTAACGTGTAATATCATATCAATATCTTTGTTATCAAAAGAAGGTTATAATTTCACGTTTGTAAGCGATGTTGTTAACATCCACCTTAATCATGGTTTGATTGGGTCCGATATACTAGATAACAGTATATACGTGTTAAACCAATTACATATTTTCAATGTCCAGAACACACTAAGAAGAAAGTCTCCAGAAATAAATCAGGCTTTCTTATGGCATTGTAGACTGGGTCACATCAATGAGACAAGGTTAACTAAGTTACATAGAGAAGGATATTTGGATCCGTTCGAATATCAATCTTATGCCACTTGTCAATCATGTCTCAAAGGAAAGATGACAATGACTCCATTCACTGGACATGGAGTTAGAGCGAGCGAGCTCTTAGGACTCATACACAGCGATGTATGTGGTCCAATGTCTACGCATGCAAGAGGTGGTTTTTCATATTTCATTACTTTTACGGATGATTACTCTAGGTATGGATTCATTTTCTTGATGAAACATAAATCCGAGGCCTTTGAGAAATTCCGAGAATATAAGAATAAAGTAGAAAACCAAACCGGCAAAAGTATTAAGACACTGAGATCTGATCGAGGTGGTGAATACTTAAGTGCCAAGTTCCCGGGTTACCTAAAAGAGAAAGGAATTCTCTCTCAGCTTACTCCTCCATACACTCCACAATATAACGGTGTATCGGAAATGCGGAACCAAACTCTATTGGATATGGTACGTTCCATGATGAGTAATGCTGAGTTACCACGATTTTTCTGGGTTATGCATTAGAATCAGCTGCATATCTTTTGAACAGGGTTCCTACCAAGACTGTGCCTACCACACCATATCAGATGTGGTGTAGGAAGAAACCCTATCTTTAGTATTTCAAGATATGGGGATGTCCAGCTTTTGTTAAAAAGCAGTATGCGGACAAACTCGAGGCACGATCAGTACAGTGTAAGTTTGTGGGATATCCAAAGAACTCCAAGGGGTATTTTTTCTATTACGCAGAGGAACAAAAGGTTTTTGTTTCTCGTAATGCCCATTTTCTAGAACAGCAGTATTTAGAAAAGGAAACAAGTGGGAGCACAATAGAACTGGAAGAAATTCCAGAACCACAAACTACTACTGAAAGTTTGGTAGAGCCAGAAGTTCCATAAGAACAGGACATTCCCGCATCTCTCTGCAGGAGTAGTAGGCCGTCTCATCCGCCTGAGAGATATTACGGTTTTCTCATAAACGGGGATAGAGAGGATTGCGTCATTGATAATGATGAACCTACTAGCTTCCAGCAGGCCATCCAGAGCGGCGACTCGGTAAGATGGCTGGATGCAATGCAGACCGAGATGGAGTCCATGTACACCAACAAAGTATGGACTTTGGACTTTGCTCCAGATGGGGTAAAACCCATAGGATGAAAATGGATCTTCAGGAAGAAGATTAGTGTAGATGGACAGGTGGAAACCTATAAGGCTAGACTTGTTGCAAAGGGTTTTCGTCAAAGACCTGCTTTGGACTATGATGAAACTTTTTCTCCCGTGGCTATGCTCAAATCCATTCGGATCCTTCTTGCCATTGCCACCTTCCATGATTATGAGATCTGGCAGATGGACGTAAAGACGGCTTTTCTAAATGGTAATTTAAAAGAGTGCGTCTATATGGATCAGCCAGAAGGTTTCAATCAGAGTGGGAGCAGCGGGAAAGTGTGCAAGTTACTTAAGTCCATTTATGGACTAAAATAGGCATCGCGGAGTTGGAACATCTGTTTTGATGAAACGGTCAAAGAATATGACTTTATCAAAAATCCAGATGAACCATGTATATATAGTAAAATTGTATCACAAACTGTCGTATTCCTCGTCTTATACGTGGATAACATTCTCTTGATAAGAAATGACATTCTTATGCTACAATCTGTCAAAGGATTCTTGTCACACAAGTTCTCCATAAAAGACCTGGGTGATGCCTCTTACATTCTAGGGATCCAGATCTATCGTGATAGATCTATGAGGATGTTGGGACTTTCGCAGTCCAGGTATATCAACACTATACTGAAAAGATTCAGTATGGAAAATTCTAAGCGTGGTAATTTACCGGCTTGTCACGGAATCACCCTCTCCAAAGAGATGTCTCCCAAGACTGATTTGGAAAGGGATCGCATGTCAGTTATACCCTACGCTTCTGCAGTAGGCTCTATAAAGGATGCGATGTTCTGTACCAGACCAGATGTAGCTTACGCACTGAGTGTGGTAAGCCGGTATCAGTCAGACCCATGGGAGAAGCACTGAATAGCAGTAAAGAACATTCTCAAGTACCTGAGAAGGACTGAGGAAATGTTCTTGGTTTACGGTGGTAAAGACCTCCAGATCGAGGCTTTTGCTGACTCCAGCTTCCAAAGTGACAAGGATGACTCCAAGTCCATGTCAGGTTATGTCTTTACCCTCAATGGAGGGGCGGTGTACTGGAAGAGTTCCAAGCAGGACACCGTTGCTGACTCGACGATGGAAGCGGAGTATATAGCTGCTTGCGATGCCGCAAAAGAAACAGTCTGGATGAAGAAGTTCCTAACAGAACTTCAGGTGGTTCCTACCATTGTTAATCCAATACCGCTGTATTGTGATAACAACGGCGCTATAGCTTTAGCGAATGAACCCAGGTCCCATCAGAAGTCCAGACACATCTTGAGGCGGTATTGTAGGGTCCCTAGGCACTCTCAAGAGGTCTCACAAGGCATCAACCATGCCAATTTAAAATTTTACGGTGCCGAGAAACCCTAAACTACGGATCGTTGGCTAGATTTCTAGGCGAAACAATAAACTAGTTAACACTTAACTACAAGTAAACGGAAATACAACCTTTGTAGATCCGGTTCTCCACCTCCATAGCTCCGTAATGAAGTCTTCTCGCTGTCCATATCAAATCCCGGGCTCTAGCGTCGGCTTCATCGGAGAAAGAGCGGGCTAGGTCATCGACGACGTGCCGAAGATGATCTACGTCGAGGCATCGCTAGATCAAGCTCCAACTTCACCAAGTCTAGAAAACTTGTGAAGGAAACACACTCTACTACTTGGCAAGAGGTAGAGGATGAAGAAATAGGAAGTGGGTAGACTTTAGAATTGGATTTCTCACTTTATTTCATCAATCACCATTGATGAAGAAAGGTTTTCTTCAATGAAGAAGATGAAGAAGAAGAAGAAGATAATATTATGATAAGTCATTTGAATAGAATAGAAAATCAATACTTATCATAATTTTAACTATAGTTATGTGTAGAGAATTGACCAAGGTTAAAGGAATGGTTAGGGTTAAGCATGGAGAAAAGAATGGTTACAAAGTCAAAGCTTCATGAAGCTTTGACTAGAAACAAAGAAAGCCACCATTCTCTCCAAAATCTTTTCCAAATAAATCAATAAATAAATAAAAGATTATGCAAAACCCTAATCATCATCTTAATCATGGTTTAATTCTATACACGTAACCAAAGAAGCAAGTATCATCAAACATGATACAAACATGTGCACAAAAATATATCACATATACAATGTGCACATGCAAGTGAGAAAATCCATTTAAAGTGAACCAATACTAGTTAATGCAAAGTAATATATCAAATATATAATTATACATTAAATCATTAAATCAACACTTGATTTAACGATCCGGTCATATCGCATATAACCGACTAGTATCCAATGTATCGGCTTATCGAATCAATCCTCGATTCGATAACTAGGTTATATCGCATACAACCATTCGACACATTCATCGCGAGAATGAAATACGGTATCACATACACGCATTATTCTCGGTCCCGCACATATCTCATATGCGCTCCTATTTCGTTTTGCTTGAGCCAGGAAACCTCTGTGTAGGACTCTGAAGACTCGTCAATACGCCGGCAGCAGGTGATGATCATATCAAACACCCACAAGCCGCAAGCGGTCTGCTAAACGTAACGGCCACCCGGGTATTGAGCGATCAGAAGATCGACGAGCAAGCCCGCTCACACTCCTGTGAATCCAACCAGTAACACTTACCGTACAGTCCGGTCTGATCGTCTGATATGTCGCATATCTCGCCTAGGGGTGGTAAACGTCAGACCCCAATAGCTCGATAAGTCGTGTCGATATGAGGTCTATAACATTCGAGAAACTACTGGTAACACTTACCAGTAAATCTCAGCAACCCTGGCCAGGGATTTCCTGTTATAGCCAATCAAACACAGCGCAACATCAACCCCCTATACCGGGAGAGACGAATCCCCTCCTATCGCTCATTGCCTCCATGTGATTCGGGACTGTACCCAAAAACCACCGTTTTGCACGCCCTCTTAGACGTGGTAAGATGGAAATCAAAGCACAGTGGGAACCACACAAGACTCTATGACGATCTCGGGTCAACAGACTACTCTGTACCAGTGTCACCAGAGAACTGCCATCTGACGTAAGGTATAATACCATCTGGGAGTTCTTGGCGAGTTCGTCCAGTGTACCCAGTCTCTACTGAGCACCCGTATATCATCTCTGATGTCAAACACCAATGGATATGGGATCATCCATCGCCCATCTGTATGGGTCGAGAAGGTATACGCTAGTCTACTCTGGTATATCGATGCCCCGTCTCGATACACCCACGACTAGGGACTTTGAAGGATGTACTTATGGACTACCATGTCCCCACTAGTATGATCCACATCATAGTCCAGGTAGTCAAGTACACATCCTAAGGGCTTTACCAACATGTATCGGAGAGACAATCAGTGTACACGTTAAGGTAAAGAGTAACCAGATAGCATACTATCATGTCGGGCGAGAAAGTCCTCCCTATATATGTCCAAGCATCCACTGCAATATACATCCTATGTATAGTAATGGCCTCTAGGGCATACATATAACTAACAATCTCCCACTTGCACTAGGGCCATCTGATAGCAGTGGTTGTAGTATCTCATACTCAACCATCCCGTAAAAATCTCTCTCTGGGAACAGGCCTTTGTGAGTGGATCCGCTGTGTTGTCCTCTGAGTCTACTCTCCAAACCTCGATCACCCTGGAGATCAACCATCTCCATGATCAGGTGATACTGCCTTAGAATATGTCTGGATCACTGATGGGACCTGCGTTCCTTGGCATAAGCCACAACTCCATTGTCACACAATGGGAGGAACATAGTTCATCTTATGAACCAATATACACCCAAACAGCCTCTTTGGTAGCATCTTAAGTAGCGATGTATCCTGCCTTTATCGTCTAGTATGTCACGGTATTTAGCGTGGAACTCTTCCAACATACCGTCCCTCCATTGAGGGTAAAGACAATGCCTGTGACTGACATTCAGTCATCTTTATCACCCTGGAACCATTCCAGTGATTCTCCCCAGGGTCGATTGATACCTTCTCACTACAACTAGTGAGAATCCTAACATCCATTTAGATCTATCTCATAGATCCAAAACCTAGGATTTAGTAGGTATCTCTTTGATCCTATATGGAGAATCATTGTGATAAGCGGAGATTGATCGAGCGTAGCATAGGAAACTCCTTCCCTATCAAGAGTATGTCATCCACGTACTCTACGAGGATCACCACCATACTCCCTACTACCTTTTTGTTTATACAAGGTTCATCTACCATTTTGATGATGTCAACTTCTTTGACTATTTCATCAAAACAGATGTTCCAACTCCGCGATGCCTGCTTTATCCTATAAAGCATCTTGCACACGTTTCCGCTGCTCCCACTGTCTACGAGGCCCTCTGGCTGTGTACTTATAGACGCTCTTTTCTAAAACATCATTTAGAAAAGCTGTCATGACACCCAACCACCAGATATCGTAGTCATGGTATGTAGCCGTGTCAAGTAGGATCCGGATGGACTTAAGCATAGCCACTGGAAAAGGTTTCATCATTATCCACGCCTGGTCGATGACGAAAAACTTTAACAAGTCTAGCTTTGAAAGTCTCAACTTTTCCATCTACACCAAGTAATCTTCTCAAGATATACTTGCTCCTGATAGGGATTTAACCCTTCAGATATAGCAACCAAAGTCCATACTTTGTTGGTGTATAAGGATTCCATCTCAGATCGATAAACATCCAGCCATTCTTACAGAGTCTTACTCTCGATGGCCAGCTCGAAGCTAGTTGGGTCATCATCTCATGATGCAATCCTCGCTCCCACTGTCATAGAGAAATCGAAGTATCTCTCAGGTGGGTGAGGAACCCTACTAGAGGCTGAGGTTCGTTGGTAACTATTGAATCCTTAGGTTTTATCAAATCATCTGCTGTAGTTTGTATAGCTGGAACATTTCCAGTTCTACATAACAGATCTTGCCTCGAGCTTGTCCGGATTTTGCTTTTAGACATAGGCCGGACAACCCCAAATCTTAACTAACTTAAGATATGGGCTCTTCCCTTATCATATCACATATGAAATGGTAGGCAACTGATTTGATTTGAACCCTATTCAATAGGTATGCAGCTTCTCAAGTGCATAACTCCCAAAAGGAAATGGGTAACTCAGTAGTACTCATCATAGAGCACACCTTATCACATAGGGTGTTATTGCTCCATCCCGATATACCATCGTGCTATGGTGTATACGGAGGAATAATGCTGAGAGAGAATCTCATTCTCCTTTAGAATAGTCCAGGATTTCCGTGCTGAAGTATTCTCCTCCCTGATCTCATCAAAGGACATAATACTTATACCCGTATTGGTTCTCTACTTCTAACTTATATTCTGTGAATATCTCAAAAGGTTCGGACTCATGTTACAACAGGAACATAGGTCTGAATCTCGAAAGATCATCAGAGAATATAATGAAGTACAAAGAACCGGTCTTGGCATGTGTAGACAGGGGACCTACATACATCAACATGTATCATCCCAAGAGTTCACTAACTCTTTCTCTGTTTCCAGTAAACGGAGCTATGGTCATCTTATCTTTGTGACATGACTGGCAAGTTTCACAAGATGTAAATTCAAACAGGATTTAAATATGCATCTTCATGTAACTTCAGCCAGTCTGGTCGCATTGATATGACCTAGTCTACAATGCCTGAAGAAGGATCCGTTGATTTCTGAACTCTTCCTCTTCTGTGTGTTCCATATACTAAGAACTGTAGTTTGATTTAGAACATTAATGCTTTTAGATAACGTGCCTGAACCGATCAACTTTTGATATAGGAAATGTTCAAAACATTATCCAACAATACAAAATTTTATCATCTCTTTACTATTAAAGAGAGTGATATGATTTTGTATATCAGGTTCGGTATCTAATAACATTCGTTCAGAATCAATGTATTTGGAATACAGGGTGACAGTGACCAACAGACTTGGCTGCAACACTTGCCCCGTTTTCTGCCTCATGAAACTTATCACCCGTTCTCAGTTCTCTACCTATCGTAGCCCTATGTAACAGATTACATATCTGGGATCCTGATCCGGTATCATATACCCAGGATGCGGAGGATACTGAGAAACAGTTCTTTGTAATGAACACACCCGAAGATGATGCATCAGCATGCACTCTCTTCGTTTGGGCGGCACGGGAAATCTGGTATTCCCCAATTTCCTGCTCTGTCTTATAACAATTATAAGTTGGAGCGGGACCAACGTTCCCCAGCTCAGTATAACAAGCGGGTTCGGTCAATAATCCGTATTATTATCTTGATTAAGGCGTGATATGGTCGCTACCTGGAGAGAGTGAGAAGAAAACACTCAGCGTGCGCTCTTGCAAGATCAGATTGGTTATTATTTTATCTAATCAGGATGGCTCCCATTGCTTTTTATCAAATCTTCCTTCAAACCCTAAAAGGAAAGACTAGCCGGGATTAATTACACACTACAAGTTCGCCAATCTTTCAGCCAGGCCAGTGTCGGTACTTTGAGGGAGGTCCCCCGTGCTTTCGCACGAACCTAATTAATGTAAACCTCGTTTTCCCAGAGGCGTAACCTCGTTGACACCTTTCTAGACACCTACTTGATCGGCTAATTGTAATGTGTAAAACTCTCCCAGGAGTAACTCTTACTCGCAGCGGGTATCAGGATCCAACTATCTCATAGGAGGTATGCAATCTCATTGCAAATTTCAACACTTGAAATTCCCGATAATATTTTACCCCTAACCTCCTATGACCTTGACAAAGGCCAACAAACCATAGGATGCTAGTCAAGTTCAACCCGTCATTTCCTGATTGAATTAAACCCACCCGCACGGTCCTTGACAAAGGCCAACAAGGTCGCACGACTACCCTAACTCAATCTGCATCATATGCATAAGAAGATAAGCACCAGTTAGCTACCGCACACTGCGCCTTGACAAAAGCCAACAAACGCAGCACGAATACTAACTACTACTTATCTGAAATGACGGAGGGCTACGACAGGTTTTTATGAAAACCTATTGCGTAATGAACTTGATATCGTTGTAGGATCGAATGAATTTTGAAATGGAGTGCTTTTGAGGCTTTTCTAGTTTTGCTAAAGGAGTCACTCCCGGTGAAGGGACCGTCGGTCCTTTCCTCGTCGAATGAGGTGCGGGATATATCACATATATCACTGTGCAAAGCAAAAACACTTTAAAGCAATCAAAAGACAAACCGAAGGTTGTAGCATCTGCCAGTTATTGCTAAAGGAGTCACTCCCGGTGAAGGGATCTCGGTCCTTTCCTCATCGAATAAGGTGCAGGATATATCGTATATACCGCTGTGCAAAGCAAGAACTGTAGCTACCTGTTTTATTTTTGAAATTCGATTCTACAACATCTTAGGTTTCTTTTATTTCATTAATCACATTAATGAAGTCCCATCATTTAAGTACCTAAACATCACAAATAAATACGACGTACACTTATGCCATCCGCATTCGCCTCGATGTCCCCTCGTGCACCGTTAGGTTAGGTAACTAACGGCAGAGCGGGGCAGGGCTAGCGCGGGTGTAAAACATAAGTAACATCTATATAATATATCATATATACTATATACTGTATCTATCACAGAACATCACATGATCACATCACAGATATCGCAGCAGAAGAATCATATGAAATATTGGATATACTAGGACGTCCGTGTTTTCAATACGAGCCAGTATAAAACACGGATTCCACGGTCGTGATGAATAGCCAAACCCACACCCCTAGACCCCTACGAGAGCGGCAAGCAACCCTACCAATTCTAGAGTTAGGAGACCAGGACTCGACTCCTCGAGTTGGTCTCCCACTGGACTCTAGAAACCGGTTACTTGTGCTCCCCTCCTTGGGTCTATCCTAGTGCGGAAAAGTAAATAATATACAAACGGTGACAACTTCCGCAACCTGGAAGTGCCCCAATAAAAGAATATTACATATAAGTTTTTACATGAATGATAATGAAAAACACTCGTCTCACATAAAAACCCCCCGGCTATTCGAACACGACGATCCAATATAACATATCTAGCAACACATAACATCACATGTCATCAACGTAAGTAAATATGTGCATCCCAATTGTCGTTAACATATAGCAACGAAACCGGCGATATGACATATTACACTTACGGTCACAGAAAAGAAAGTGTAAAACTACAACAGTTGGAATCCGCAACCTCCTCAAACATCACATGCCTGATAAAATGAATTCCTTAGACATCGCATGCCTAACAATATAAACCTCTCATTTTAGTCTCAAAATCGAAAACACTTTTCAATATAAAGTCGGGTAATTCAACAAGATTCCCGACATCCTGATCGAATGCTCGTCGCAAACTTCAGTAGACGGCTGCACCCCTGATACCGTCGACGAAGTGCACCAAGGCGGAACACCGCTACCGCGAGCACCCGGACGGATGCTTTCGGCGACGGGGTTCTCCTACAGTCACTTGGTCGGGGCTATAGAGCGAGGCTGTCTATTAAGTTTACCCGGCGAGTATCCGCGTACCCTACGTGATTGCGACGGACTTTTGATCACATCAAAATTTCGTGGCAACCGATCAAGTGAGACTAAACTGCTATGTTTATAACATTCATTCAGTTATCTCATAACTTTTGTGAATTCCAATTATTGTATCCCATTCCAGATAAATAGAAAATGACAAACTTTCCGATCGAACAGTCAAACACCCAAGTTTTCCCGAAACAGATCAACTCTTGAAATAAGTCTAAAAACATTCAGTTCGTGCCTCAGTACCAATGGTCCAGCCGTAGAAGGGTCAAGCCAACGCCTCACATGTGGCACGCCGTACTGCCCCAAACCCGAAGGTTCAAAGGGCAGTTCAAGACGATCACATAATCGAGTTAAGGTTTGTTGTCTTCTAGAGGGACCATCGCGTTACTTGCACTACTTAGAACGTCGTTAAACTACGGAAAATCCAACACTTGGAAATTTCCCGACAGGGGAAAAATTGGGTATTTATATCCGGTCGAACTTTTTAACATATTCTAAAATTATCCGGAAAGCCACACAGACAAAATTTGATAATCCGATCGAACATTCGAATTCCCAAAACAACCCAGAAAAATTCAACTCTTGAATAAAAATTAAAAATTCCCATAAAATCCAGCATCAGAAAAGAGGAGTTACTGTGCAATAATGACAGTGAGATACGACCGTACGGCCGCGGAACCGCCGCATGAGCCATGCTCATGCCGCGGAACCGCGGCGGTTTAGATGAATTAGGATGTCGTATTTCACCATAACTCTTAGATCTTCCTGCTGAATTTTTTACGAATTTTTAATCTGGAAAAATCCCAGAATTTAGAAAAAGTCCAGAGAGCATGGAAATTTTGGGGTTTCGGTTCGTTCGGACTTCAAACTCCGTCTAGACTTCGCCTAAGGCTCTAGCTAGGCTCTGATACCACTGTAGGGTCCCTAGGCACTCTCAAGAGGTCTCACAAGGCATCAACCATGCCAATTTAAAATTTTACGGTGCCGAGAAACCCTAAACTACGGATCGTTGGCTAGATTTCTAGGCGAAACAATAAACTAGTTAACACTTAACTACAAGTAAACGGAAATACAACCTTTGTAGATCCGGTTCTCCACCTCCATAGCTCCACAATGAAGTCTTCTCGCTGTCCATATCAAATCCCGGGCTCTAGCGTCGGCTTCATCGGAGAAAGAGCGGGCTAGGTCATCGACGACGTGCCGAAGATGATCTACGTCGAGGCATCGCTAGATCAAGCTCCAACTTCACCAAGTCTAGAAAACTTGTGAAGGAAACACACTCTACTACTTGGCAAGAGGTAGAGGATGAAGAAATAGGAAGTGGGTAGACTTTAGAATTGGATTTCTCGCTTTATTTCATCAATCACCATTGATGAAGAAAGGTTTTCTTCAATGAAGAAGATGAAGAAGAAGAAGAAGATAATATTATGATAAGTCATTTGAATAGAATAGAAAATCAATACTTATCATAATTTTAACTATAGTTATGTGTAGAGAATTGACCAAGGTTAAAGGAATGGTTAGGGTTAAGCATGGAGACAAGAATGGTTACAAAGTCAAAGCTTCATGAAGCTTTGACTAGAAACAAAGAAAGCCACCATTCTCTCCAAAATCTTTTCTAAATAAATCAATAAATAAATAAAAGATTATGCAAAACCCTAATCATCATCTTAATCATGGTTTAATTCTATACACTTAACCAAAGAAGCAAGTATCATCAAACATGATACAAACATGTGCACAAAAATATATCACATATACAATGTGCACATGCAAGTGAGAAAATCCATTTAAAGTGAACCAATACTAGTTAATGCAAAGTAATATATCAAATATATAATTATACATTAAATCATTAAATCAACACTTGATTTAACGATCCGGTCATATCGCATATAACCGACTAGTATCCAATGTATCGGCTTATCGAATCAATCCTCGATTCGATAACTAGGTTATATCGCATACAACCATTCGACACATTCATCGCGAGAATGAAATACGGTATCACATACACGCATTATTCTCGGTCCCGCACATATCTCATATGCGCTCCTATTTCGTTTTGCTTGAGCCAGGAAACCTCTGTGTAGGACTCTGAAGACTCGTCAATACGCCGGCAGCAGGTGATGATCATATCAAACACCCATAAGCCGCAAGCGGTCTGCTAAACGTAACGGCCACCCGGGTATTGAGCGATCAGAAGATCGACGAGCAAGCCCACTCACACTCCTGTGAATCCAACCAGTAACACTTACCGTACAGTCCGGTCTGATCGTCTGATATGTCGCATATCTCGCCTAGGGGTGGTAAACGTCAGACCCCAATAGCTCGATAAGTCGTGTCGATATGAGGTCTATAACATTCGAGAAACTACTGGTAACACTTACCAGTAAATCTCAGCAACCCTGGCCAGGGATTTCCTGTTATAGCCAATCAAACACAGCGCAACATCAACCCCCTATACCGGGAGAGACGAATCCCCTCCTATCGCTCATTGCCTCCATGTGACTCGGGACTGTACCCAAAAACCACCATTTTGCACGCCCTCTTGGATGTGGTAAGATGGAAATCAAAGCACAGTGGGAACCACACAAGACTCTATGACGATCTCGGGTCAACAGACTACTCTGTACCAGTGTCACCAGAGAACTGCCATCTGACGTAAGGTATAATACCATCTGGGAGTTCTTGGCGAGTCCGTCCAGTGTACCCAGTCTCTACTGAGCACCCGTATATCATCTCTGATGTCAAACACCAATGGATATGGGATCATCCATCGCCCATCTGTATGGGTCGAGAAGGTATACGCTAGTCTACTCTGGTATATCGATGCCCCATCTCGATACACCCACGACTAGGGACTTTGAAGGATGTACTTATGGACTACCATGTCCCCACTAGTATGATCCGCATCATAGTCCAGGTAGTCAAGTACACATCCTAAGGGCTTTACCAACATGTATCGGAGAGACAATCAGTGTACACGTTAAGGTAAAGAGTAACCAGATAGCATACTATCATGTCGGGCGAGAAAGTCCTCCCTATATATGTCCAAGCATCCACTACAATATACATCCTATGTATAGTAATGGCCTCTAGGGCATACATATAACTAACAGGTATCACCTGATCAGGAAGATCATAGATCGCCAGGAGATCGAGGTCTGGCGAGTTGCTACAGAGGAGAACACTGCAGATCCATTCACAAAGGCCTTACCTCAGACACAGTTCGAGAGGCTATTCGAGATGATAGGTCTTCGATACGCCAGTATATAGCCCTAGTGCAAGTGGGAGATTGCTAGTGTATATGCCCTAAGGGCCATTATTGTATCATACTAGCTTGTATATTACTTAATGGAAGCTTGGGATATTCACAGTTGTATTAACAGTCTTGCTCAACATAGTAGCATGCTACTTGGTTTATATCTATCTTAATATGTGTATATGTTTCTTTTAGCATATCACGAATACATATTGATAGAGCCTTTAGGATCTTGCTTGACTACCAAGGTTATGATAGCAGTCACACTAGTGGGAGCTGGGTAGTCTACAAGCACATCCTTTTTTAGGTCCCTAGTCGTAGGATTATCGAGACAGGGCATCGATACTCCAGAGTAGACTAGTGTATACGCTTCTCATCCCAGCAGGGGAGATGGTCTGTTCCATAGCCATTAGTACGTTGTATTGGAGATAGTATGCAGGTGCTCGTTGGGTTACGGGTACACCGGACAGGACTCGCAGGGAACTGTTGGTTGGTATTATACCCGTTGTCAGTTAACAGTTCCCAGGTGACATGAGTACAACATAGTCCGTAGACTTGACACTGCTGCTTCGCCTCGAGTGTGTTCCCACTGTTCTTAGATTGCTACCCTACCACGGCTCAAAGGAGTCGTGCAAACAGGTAGCAGTTGGGTGCAGTCCTGAAGCACTTGGAGGCAGTGGCAGTTAGAAAGGATTCGTCTCTCCCGGTATTGGGAGTTGATATCGCACTGTGTTTGGAGAGCCATTACGCAAAGTCCCTGGCCAGGGCAAACGAGATTGACTGGTAGGATTTTCAGTAGCTTCTCAAGGTGTAATGGGCTTCACTCCGACACGACTTATACAGCTTTTAGGGGACTGACGCTTGCCTCCCCCTAGGCCCGATATGCGATAGTCTTAGACAAACATACCGGACTGTACGGAGATTGTCACATCAGGCTCAGTAGGAGTTTGGATGGGTTTCCTCATTGGCCTTCTTATCAACATCTACCTGGGGACCGTTACGTACAGCTAGTACCGCTTGCGACTTATGCTTAAACCCACTGCCAGCGTAGTGTTGAGTGTTTAGAGTCCCACACAGAGAGTTTCCCTGCTTCAGGCGAAACGATATAGAGGTCGTATGGTTTTACGATAGGGTTCGGACATATACGTGTACTTGTACACGTATAATGTTCGGACAGATTATACTAGCGGGCTTTAGTTTAAGCCAGATTCTAGTATTGGATTATTGGATTTATGCAGTCTCAGAATATCCGTGTTTTATGGATGGGAGGGGCATTCTCGTAATTAGTCGAGAAGCTTCTAGAAGAAAGGTGAGGTGGAGAGCTTATTTGTAATTTGCATTAAATGAATTAGTGACTCATGAGATGATTCATGCAAATGAGTTAATGAAGCATTAATTATTTTAATGACTCATGAGATGATTCATTCATTGTATTAAATGAAGCATGGTTGTAATTATCTTATATGATTTATTTGATAATCATTATGCTTCATATAAATATAGAAATGAGTTATTTTTCATTTCATTCTCACATACACACTCTCTCTCCTCAAGCTCTCCTCTTCTTCAACCTAACCCTAATCCTCTCATGTATTGAGATCCCAAGAGTTAGAAAGACTATTAGATCCTTAATCCACTTCTATATTTTCTAGGTCACTTGGATTAGCAATCTTAGCCACTTAGTTACCTCAAGTGAGAGGTTAAAGGTTGGAGAAGGAACTCTCGGGTGGATCTTCTATCACATCGAGGAGGCCGATGAGGAGGTGAACAATAAGAACAAGAAGGACTAGTATCTTGAGGTATAATCATCTATCATAGTAGTTTAACACTTCTAGATAGTTGTTAGTTAGGGTTTAGCAAAGATCCGTAAAGTTAGTCGATGTTAACTTGAACAAAATGATTGTTTTACCTATTCCGCCTTCCCGCATCATGTGGCGTGTCTAACGTCGACTTACATTGTGTTATCTCTGTAGAATCTGATATGATCCGAGAGCTCCATAAAATAAGTTACCAACATAGTGTGACATGCAGGCTTCCAAGAATTTTCTCTAGAAACCCGAGCCCCTACCTACATTTCCAGGCCGCAGATTTAATCATAACGGCCGCAAATTGCGGCCTGACCAGTGCGATAGGGTGTGAGTTTTGGTGCATGGCTTTGTTATGTGATATGTAGACCTACCCTATATGCAAAATCTCCTAATTTGACTTAGGGTAGAATCTGGGAGTGTTTTCCCATGTTGCTAATTTTCAATGTACGATTCGTGAAAACTTGGATTTGGTATTGGAGTTTGGAATTGTTCGTTGGACGTTCATACGTCAACGCTGATGGCTATTTGGTTGTTCTTCCATGTGTAGGCTATAGGTTCTAACTTATGAGCGTATCGGTTTTCGAATTTGGTTTTAATATCGTTACGATGTGCATTGATTTGTAGGTACCTTCACGTGGACTTCCGAGATGACGAAGGAGATTAGGATGTTCATCGACTTCGGATAAGCAAGGATATTGCAAGTGAATAGATCTATATCTACGGGAGAAGTCGGGTGGATGGCGTATAGCACCCCCGCAACCATTGTAATGGAAAGTCGATATATAGAATATAATTTGGAGAAACCTATGCTATGAACTTACGGATATGATCAAAAGATTTAGTATGAGATGATATGATAAATACAAGATGACCCGGATTGATATATTGATATGATGAAATGAGGATGTGAAGTGATATATATAATTAAAAAGAGGACAAGTACGAAATGATATATATTGATATGAGGATATGATGAAACAAGATAACATGAGCGGATATGCTTAATATGAGGATGTGTGGCAATATGAAAACATAGAAACATATGCCAAGATATGTTATGAGATTGATAAGATATGATGTGAGATTGATATAGATATGATACGATGTTGATATAGATATGACATGAGATATGTATATATATGAGAATATGAGATGATGTTATGTATTAGGATGATAGATCCTTACTCTGATTAATAGCACCGTACGATATATTATACCTTACATGATATGATACCGGATGGTTGATCCGCACTCTCGACTCGAGGATGATGTACGAGTATTTATCGCATCTGATACTATGAGGCTGGATCGCCGACTTATGGATTTGTATTGATTCGGAGAATCATTGCTTCTAAACACTTTAGTGGATAATGGGTTATATTTGATGTATCCAGGGGTAGTTACATATCTTATTACCGTTCATGTTATGCTGTATTATTCCCCGTGACATACGTACTATGTTCCCATCACTTACTTGCATATGTCTTTGTCTACTAGTACACCTGCACTATTACCGATGATGCACATGTTACACTTACATAGATTTGCCGGCTCACACATTCATCATCGGTAATTGCCATGCCACTTACACAGTAGAACTGCTATATCACGGTATTACTCTTAACTGTAAAGTACAATCATTGTTCAGTAATTATCACATGACATGCGTACATGATAATACTTGAGATGCTTACAGTACTGTTCTATGTTTGCATATACTGTACTTTAAAGTTACATGCATTGAGATGTTATTTTCATGAGATCTCTGGATTTGAGAACCGCGGCTATATTTCAAAAGAAATTATGAATTGTTTTAAAGACGCGGTTTCTCGTGATGTGATATTTCGTGTCCACCATGAGTTTTCTCGGTTCTGAGCTATGTGATACCCGATTCGAGGAGTGAGGAGGAACCGTCTACGGGTACATGGTGGACTCGGTAAGATACTCTGGGTGTAACGCCTTAGATTTCGGTTAGTGTTAGTTTAGACGGTAATGCGGGTTTACTGTAAAAAGTTTACCAATTTGGGTTCCTCACATTTTATAACATTTAATTAATAATTTATTTTTATTTGGTATGGCATGCACGCACGTGTGCACATTAATGTGAGGGTTTGTTTTGTGTTAAACTAGATTAGCAACCATGACAACTTAACCTAATCTAATCTTTGCTTTAATCCAATCCTTTGCTTTAATCTTATCCTTAACCCTAGACCTCAAGATATTTGTTGTGAGAGAGATATTTCCTAGGGTTTTGTTTGATAGAGAGGTGGCATTGTAGTTGTGTGAATGCATTAATGGGGATTTAATGCATAAGGTTACTCTCATCTCACTCTCACCCTACACTCACCTCCCTTTCTCATTATCCTCTCACTCTCTCATTCTCTCTCACTTATTGCTTTCTCATTTCTTTTTCATTTCCTCTCACAACTAAACTGAACACTTCACTATCCATCACAAATCCATCTCAAATCTTCATCCAAACTCACAAAAATCACATCTTTTTCTTGGTTTTGCCTCTTGGATGCCTTGGAGCTTGGGAAGCTAGAATCTTTGAGTTCTTTTGGTTAGGTAATGATCTCTTTCTGTTATTTATGTGTTTATTGTGCGGCGTAGCATAGTCGTTTCAGTTTAGATCGCGTAACGTATCGTTTCGGGTAAATATCGTATTTTTAGTGTTGTTTTGGGGTCTCGGATGATCTGCTATCAAACCAGATATTTGTTGCAAAAGTTCCCATCACAGTGATCTAGTGTAGTGACCTAGAACCTACCCTCAAAATACGAGCCCAGTCCCTCATGTTACGGCCGCAGATTTATTGCTTCTGGCCGCAAATTGTGGCTAGACTAGGGAGTTAGGGTTTGGGTTTTGGTGTAGGGGTCTCTGGGGTTGTATGTGGTCTCATGGTAGTTGCAACTTTTACAGATTGTTAGTATAGCAAAATCTGAGACCATTTTGTGTATTTCTTGTGTTTCGTTTCACGCGTTACGTTATCCGATACGGTTCGTGTTCGGTGTTGTTGTTTCTCTGAGTTGGTTTCATAGTGTCATTATGCACGTTAGCTACAATATGAATACTTGAGAGTACGTTTATGGTGTCATGTTGGTCCGCGTAGTTTGTTCGGGTTTTGGGTCTATTGCTAATATATACTTGCTTTGTTGTGTTATATTTTAGGTTCGCAGGTGGGGACTTCGGGCACTGCGAAGAAAGGGAAACAGGTGGTAGGCTTTACTTAGCCAGGAGCATTGGTGAGTAGATTTAATATCTACAGGGGAATCGCCCGCATGGCGTTATGCGTCTGGGCTAGAGATGTTATAATATTGTCGCATATTCTATTTCATATATAGAGTTGCGCATACACCTTATTGCTTAGTTACTAGTTGTGCTTGGACTTGTACCCTTAGGACACTGCACTATTATTGACGGCTCATGTTGCACGAGCACTGATTGTATGCCACACACACCGTCAATAATTGCCATGACCCACACAACACACATATAGATATGATATTGTTTGGTTAGGGACATTGTGACATTGATTCATATTCCTTTATGCATATGACATATAGCATACCTATATACCTACATACTTACACATATTCCTTGACATGCTTACATGCTGGTTACCTGTATACCTATAGGGTATTGTACCACTAGCGATAGATACATACACACATAATGACATAGCTACATGTATACCTTGCATACATACTTCACTTATACCTGGAGGGTACATTACATCATTACTGATAGGTAGATACATATACCTTACTATACCTTTATGTTTACATATATCTGGCTATAGCTACATGTTCACCTTTATTTAATGTTATATAGACATGGAGAAATTAGGAACCGCATGATATTTATATTAACTTGTTGCAGTTAAATAGCGGCTTTTCCTTTATATGCTCGCATTTCAGTTTTATGTTGCGTATATTATATTCATGGATTTTCGCATTGAGATATGGATTTTTCATGATGTTTTCTGGATTTGAGGGCCGTGGTAGTTTCATGAAATTATGCATTATTTGAAAAACCCGGTTTCTCTTGATATGATATTCAGAGCCATCATGAGTTTTATCGGTTCTGATATATATACCCCATGCGAGAAGCGTCATGGGCCGTGTGAGGGTACATGGTGGGGCCCGGAGGTACCCCGGGGCAAGACGATTGAAGGACCTTGCCGATTGAGCCTGACAGGGGAACTATACCTACCGGTGACAGTACCTATGACTCGGCGGTTATCGTGGGGATACCGACGGGAGTCATGTACGTATAGATACGTCGAAGGACGAGGGTCGAAGCTGGGCACTCGGGTTTTCGGATAGCATATGATACGTACCTATCAGGGTGCCAGTCATGGTGACAGCACCTGATAGATCAGCCTTTATGTGTCGATGCTAGACACTTGTTTTCATGATATTTTTACTCCTAAGAATATATAACAGTGGAATGGTACGCTGTTATATATGCATATATATATATATATATATATATATATATATATATATATATTAGTGGAATGGGACGCTAATATATATGTATACATATCAATTCATATACATCATCATAATTATTAATGCAAATATAATTAGGATATATGAGATTCACTTGATATTAGATACAGGATTTATGAGATTCATTTGATATTGGACACAGGATAAATGAGATTGACTTGATATTGTACATTCAAGACATATGAGGCTGACTTGATATTGTATATTCAGGATATATGAGATTTATTTGATATTGTACATTCAGGATATATGAGATTTACTTGATATTGTACATTCAGAATATATGAGATTTACATGATATGAGAGCCAATTTGGGGGCTGATTTGAGGAAATTTGAGATTTGGATTGTCTTGATGGATTTTGGTCCTACCACGAGGTCAGGATTCCGTGGGAATGACATGTTTTATCCCATACTCCGCATTTATTGTTTATGCACTGCTTCATGTATTAGTAGTACCTGATAAAGTACCTTTCATGACTGTTGCATATATACATTGTCATATCATTATATCATTACTTCATGTATTAGTAGTACCTATTAGAGTACCTTACATGATTGTTGCATACTGATTGTCATATTATTGCTTCATGTATTAGTTTTACTTGCTAGTGTACCTTTCATGACTGTTGCATTCATATGACCTTTTATTGCTATTAGCTTGCGTATGTTAGATTCGCGCTGTACGTGCATACTTGCGATTACCCGCATATGTCATTTACTATTCACAAGTTGGCAACTCACCCCCGTTGTGCCACAGTGTTTTGCAGGTTGTTCCCCACAGTAGTCGAGGCAGGCTATTTATCTATCTTATCATCTTTTGCTGCGGATACCGCTTCAGCTCATAGTGTGCAGTTTTGCTTAGGTGGGTTTTGTGGTTATCCGTTTATGTTTATTATATATTCGTTGTATCCTGTACTCTCTATCTACCATTATCTTGTATGACTTAGAGACCTGTTGTGAGGACGATATTGTATATTATTTTGGCGACTTGGATATTTTTTATGCAGTTTTATTTATATCGTCTTTTATTTCTTCGCTACGGCGTCGTATATCTGTTGTGGTGGTTGTTTTCCACCTTTGGGCGTGTATTTGCTCCCGTTTGGGGATGCTTTACTTTTATCTTTGTTGTACCTATTTTTGGGGTTGGTTTTTACAAAGGAGGTGCTGGCAAAATTTTAAAGGAAATAAAGTTGGACTTTTAAAGAATTTGGGTTGAGATTTCAAAGGTTTTAAAATGCTATTAATTCTTACTACTTTTGATGGTTTAGATTGCTGGGTTTTCATCTTATTTAAATTGCGTTACGCCTGTAGACGTTGCGTAGTTTAAGGGCCATCACGTGCCTGTTGGCTATAGTGCCCTCAAGGCAATTATCATAGTCGCAGACAGGTGATTATGATGATTGAGGGAGGACCTATACCGATAAAACAGTCTTACTCGAGATGATAGTATGCTATCTGGTTTGTCTTTATCATTATGTACATGTTGATAGAGCCCATAGGATTCTTGCTTGACTACCAGCATTGTGATGGCGATCACATACGTGAGAGCTGGGGTCTATAAGAACATCCTTAAATGTCCCTAGTCGTGGGAGTATCGAGACTGGGCATCGAGACTCCAGTGTAGACTGGTGTATACTTATCTAGACCCTGACGAGGGGCGGTGGCCGGTCTCACAAGCCATTGGTGTCAGTTGTTCACCTAAGATAGTATACATGTGCTCATTGGGTTATGAGTACACTGGCGGACTCGCCGGGAACATGCTAGTTGGTATTATACCTATAGTCAGATAGCAGTTCCCTGGTGACATGTGTACAGGTTAGTCTGTCGACCTGAGATCGTCATTTGTCTCGTGTGAGTTCCCACTGTGCTTTGATTACTACCCTACCGCGGCTCAAAAGAGTCGTGCAAACAGGTTTTAGTTGGGTACAGTCCCGAGCCACATGGAGGCAGTGAGCAGATCGTCGGGGATTTGTCTCTCCCGGTATTGGGGGTTGATGTTGCGTAGTGCACGGGTGGCCATCACTAGAAATCCTCGGCCGGGGTATGTGAGAATTACTGATCCAGGATCGATAGTTTCTCGGGTAGTGATGGGTTTCATACCGACACGAATTATCGCGTTGTTAGGGATCTGACTTTATCCATCCCCCTAGACTCGATATGCGATACTCTTAGACGAACAGACCGGACTGTACGGATATTGTCACTGACAAGCTCAGTAGGGGTTCGGATGAGTTTGCTCGTCGGCTTTCCTTTCGCTCAATACCTGGGTAGCCGTTACGTACAGCTAGTGCCGCTAACGTGCTTGTGGTTAAACCCACTGCCAGCGTATTGACGAGTCTTTAGAGTCCCACACAGAGGGTTTTCACGGTTCAGGCGATATGGTGTAGGTGACGTATGTTGATACATACAGGTATCCGATTGAATATGTGCACAGGCTGCACAGACTTTAATCGGACGGTTGATAATACTAGCGGCTTAGGATTAAGCCAGATTGTTAAATCAAGTTTTGATTTAATAATTTACATATGTATTTACATATATGTATTCTACTATTATTGCTCACTATTTATTTTCTCTCTTTGGCTATTCGTATTTTTCGTACTAATACGCGTATGTGTATTTCGATACATGTACCGGGAAGTATTCCGTATTTATGCGGAATGACTTTTCGAAGATGCCACATCATTATTGATTTTATTTATAAAATCACATGTTTAAATGAGGTGGATATGATGACATAGAAAGGCATGGACATTTGGGTCAAAGCATGGGTTGGACATGTTGTGATTGGTATGGGTTGATTTCTTTATTGTAATTTGGTAAGTGTTTTGTGTGCATTATTTTTTGGGTGAGGAAAGAAGGGGCCGGCCACTTTGGATGAGAGGCTTTGCTCATTTTTGTATAGCTCACTCTCATTTTACTCATACATCAAAAACACTTAGCAAATTTCTAAGCTCATGCCATTCCATGCCTTCATGATCTCCACATCTTCCATGGTTGTTCTATGAGCATAAAAAGTTGAGAGAAAGTTTTAGTGACACTACCCTACACTCCCCACTCTCCACTACTAGAAATTTTGAAGAGTCGGTTGGTTCGCTTGGCGAACCTGAAGCTTGCGCCGTTTCCCTCGGGTGGATCATCGGAGATGAAGGAAGACCGGCGACCAAAGTCGATCCGCATCACTACGAGCTTGGAAATGGTTGAAGACCCGAAGGACATGATCCGTTAGGTATAACCATTCTATCTCCTTTTCTTAGATTGCTAGTTTTAGGGTTAATGGTTTCGATCTTGCAAAATTGGATAATGGTAGCACCGGGTTTTAAGAATTTTTTGTTCCGTATTTGGCCACGTTTCGATGGCCGGGGCGCTCTCACTACCCAACAATGGTATCAGAGCCACCCATTAACCCCTACTAGCTAGTTTGCACAAGCTTAAAATCTCGATCGATCAAAATTTCCGAAACATTTTTCCGTATTGTCAAGTTTCTGTCGGTTTCTGAAAGTGCTCCAAAAAATATTTCCGGAGGCCTAAAAATCCGTTCAGGCGATTTTATGAACGCAGAAAAAATTTGGGCTCCTAAAGCCTCTAAAGCACCGCGGAACCGCCGCACTTACCCCTATTGGCGGCGGTTCCGCGGCCGTTTAGTAGCGATGGGCCATGAAATTTTTCCTGTAGCTCAGAACATTGAATTGTGATTTTTTGTGATATATGGTTTTGGCCCAGAATCTTTTGAGTACTGGATTTGCTTTTGGGGCCTTTGCGGATAAATTTAGTCGATCGAATTTTTAACTGTGTAATTTTTCAGTACTTTACATTTCTATCTGTGACCGTGAATGTCATTTGATCGGTAAACTTTGTCTAATCGCTATAGTCCTTTTAGACGGGTTTGCGAATGTGACATTCACATTGATGTTCTGTATTGTGCTGTGATGTTGCTGATTATCGTGGTGGATAGCTTGTGTGCAATGGTAGTGCAGTTCGGATTTATTTGTACATTTGATATTGCGGGGCGAGCGTCCGACATGTGTACTGCCGTCACTGCCTGTTTGTATATTATTCTTTTGGGGCACGACCGGGCTGAGGTTGATATCACTCTTGTATATTATTTTCTTTTCTGTACTAGGATTACCCCGCGGTGGAGTGCACGGATAGCCGGGTTCTAGAGGGCAACAGATCCGCATCTCATGGCGTTGATACGGAGGGGACCTTACTCTAGAATTGGCGGGCTATTCGCCGCACTCGTAGGGGGTATAGGTTGACCCAAGGAGGGGTGCTCAAGTTACCGGATTCTGTGAAGTGCTGGGTGGTTCATTCACTTTGCTGAAGGGGCTGCCTCGCTTCAGGTTTTGGCGGGTAACTTGCCGCACTTGTAGGGGTCTAGGTTTTCATTGCACAGGCTATCCACACGACCAGGGGAACGTCGGGTTTTCAGTTGTGGCTCAAAGGAAACCCGAGGCTCTAAGATTATCTGTATTGTTCTGTGATGCTTATTACTTTTCTTTGATGTTGCATTTATTATGCCTGGGACGATTGTTATATATATATATATACTAGTAGATGTTGTATATGTTTTGCACCCGCGCTAGCCCAGTCCCCGCTCTGTCGTTAGTTAAGTAACCTAACGGGTGATGATGGGACCCGGTGGCGAATGCGGATGGCATATACGTACATTTTATTTTCGTTCTTTTCTGGTGTGATTAATTGATGGGATTGTGTTGATTCTTATCAATGCAAGGAAAACAAACCTATATATATATATATGATGTTGTTGGAACCAAGATTTTAAAAACTAACATTACAGACGTACGCTTTTGCTTTGCACAGTGGTATTCAGTTATGAATATCCAGCACCTCATTCGACGAGGCAAGGGCGCGGGAGTGACTCCTTGAGTAAAAGTTTGCGTCAATGTAATAACTTCACTATAGTCGATTATTTTTTCTTTGCATCGTGGTATTCAGTTTGGAATATCCTGCACCTCATTCGACGGGGAAAGAGCCGAGATCCCTTCACAGGGAGTGACCTCTTTAGCAAAAGTTTTCGCTACTATACTTTTATAAAACCACTTGGATTCCTTCAACGATATCAAGTTCATTACGTTAAAGGTTTTTCGCCAAAAACCAGCCGTAGCCCTCCATCATTTCTTATGAGTATTATTTGGTATTCGTGCTGCGTTTGTTGACCTAGTCAAGACGTAGTGTTCGGTAGCTAAGTAGTGCTTGTTTGTGGCATTTTAAATGCGATTGGTTAGGACAGTCATGCGACCTTGTTGACCTAGTCAAGGGCACGTGCGGGTGGGTTTAATGCAATCCAGGATAATAACGGGTTGAACTTAACTAGCGGTTTATGGTTTGTTGACCTAGTCAAGGTCATAAACCGCTTGGGGTAAAAATCATATCGGGAGTTTCAAATATACAGGAAACTTGCCAAGCATGCGCATACCTTCTGAAGTGTGATAACTTGAGTGGCTTCCATCAAGTTATCATGCGATGATAGTTGGATCCCGATTCCCACTGATGAGTAAGATTACTCCTCGGGTGATTCCGACTAATTCTCCTTTTGGGTTTGGAGGAGAATTTGAGAAAACAGTGAGAGCCATCCAGACTAGATAAAGTGATTATCCATTCTGATCTAGGTTAGAGTGCACGCTGAGTGTTTCTTCTCTCTCTCTCTTTGGCAGTGACCATGGCCCGACCCTAGACAATAACTCAATGACCAAGTTAACTGAACTTTCTTAAAAACACTAGCTTTTGGATTTTCTGAGTTGCATATATCATTGCCGCTCCTTCTTCTACCCTTTGTATTTCTCCAGAACACCCCGTATTATTACAAACATCCATTTCCATTGGATAAAACCATCGCATGGTTATATACGAACTCGAAGGAACTTTTTCGAGGATGGTTTCTGGTTCTGGAGAAAATGAACAGGATAATTCAGTTGTCTTTTCCTTTTACCTTCTCTCAGGTTGTGAGGGCTCCTAGGATTAGGAGATAGTACACCTATTATGCTTATTGGATAGTCTTCTTCCAAACCATAGGCTGGTGCCGAAAGGTAGGGAATGAAGAAAACCAATTAGCCTAAGTATGGTGTGCAGAAGGTAATAAGTAAAGACAAATAAAGAATTAGAAAGAAGGCAAAGTAAAATGCGACTGCTATGATTCACGACCAAACCACGTATTTCATCGCCACTCCTACTTCACCTTTGTATTTCTCTAGAACACCCTGTATCACTACGAACATCCAATTCCATTGGATAAATCCATCGTATGGTTATATACGAACTCGAAGGAACTTTTTCGAGGATGGATTCTGGTTCAGGAGAAATAGGAATAAGGTTTATTCAGTTGTCTTTTATCCTTACCTTCTCTCAGGTTGCGAGTGCTCCTAGGATTAGGAGAGTACAATTATTATGCTTATTGGATAGTCTTCTTCCAAACCATAGGCTGGTGCTGAATGGTAGGGAAGGAAGAAAACCACTTAGCCTAACGATGGTGTACAGAAGGTAATGAGTAAAGACAAATAAAGGGAATTGGAGAGATGGCAAGGAAATATACGGTTACAATCATGAATCTGATAATGGAAGAGGCATTACTAGGAATACTCGGATACCCCTTCGAAACATATTCATGTTTCAGTTTCACTGTGTATTGTTAATAGAAAACTTATTTCCCAATTAGACCCTTACTCCAGGGTATGTATTTACCAGGTATGATTCTCACATCTGTATGGTTTTACAGATGATGAGTAGGAGTAAGTTATTGGGAATTAGGTGATCATCCTCATTATATCGGAATTCGTTGTAATTGGTGATATTTGAGGAAATCACCTGGGTACAGTTTTCAACCTACGACGCATAGGGTTTGAAAGATTAAACTCAGGGGACTTATACAAAGTATTGTATGTTGTCCAGTGTCCATTAGGACAAAGGGGTTGGTCCTCGTACTATATTCTATTTACTTGTGAATTCTCAAGTTTTGGACAAGTGTTTCGTACAAATACAAGGTCCAAGTTTGAGAAGTTATAGGTACAAGAATAAAGTAGAGAACCAGGTGTCACAAGTATCGGGATTCTTCAAGGTGATCGAAGATGTAGATACTTGTATGAGGTATTCAGTTGATAGTAATGGTTTTGAGAAACTTGTTTCTCTTTCAGGTTACTCATAATTGGACGCACTTCTAAGTTGAGTAATGCTGATCGGCTTCTCTCCATTAAGTTGATATGCACTGGAAACAGCTGCATAATTTGAATCTGGTTCCAATTAAATTAGTGCCTTTGTTTTTATATTAGATATATATAGAATTAATTTATATCTTAACGAGGTTAAGGTATAGGGAGTCGTCCGGCTGATGCTTAAAACCAGAATCCGGATAAACTCAAGGCACGTTTTAGTAATGGCTGTTTGTGGGTTATCCCGGGCTTTGACGAGGGTTAACTTTCTACCATCAGGGAGATCAATATTGATATTGTTCTTGACTCGTCACAGTTTTAGTAAAATGGATTTTTTCAGAAAAACAGCAAGTGGGAGTATGGTAGAACTGGAAGTGATTCCAGAACTACTAACGATTATTGAAAATTTAATGAGAACTTAAATATTCATTCAGGTTTGACATTCCATTAGCTACTCCGCAGATATGGTGGGTTACCTTAGGCACCCGAGGGTACTTTGGTAGCCTCAAGAACGGTGACAGGAAGGTTCTTGTTTACCCAGACTTGACACTACTGTTGTTCCAGACTATGAGACCCAGCAGGAGGATCAGTATAGCGTCATTATAAACTAGTTTTAGAAGTGCACGTGTATATGACTCTGCCAGAAGGTTGTCGTAGTCGGTGGGAGCAGCGGAAGCGTAGTGGACAAGTAGCTTGTGTCTATTTATAGACTAAAACGGATATAGCGGAGATAGATCATCTATTTTTGATGTGACAGTCATAGGTTTTTGACTTCATCAGAATAGGGGATGGATCTGTTAAGAAGGTAGTAGGGTGTGATGTCCTGGTATTTGGATGACATACAAAGAGTAGGAAGTAAAATTCCTATACTATGATCGGTTATACATTGGTTGTCACACAGTAGTTTCTCCACATAGGTTATGGATATTATATCAGACATTCTGGTTACTAGATCTATGGTTTTAGATCTATATTTGGGAAGTGTCCCAATCCGGGTACTTAGACAGTATTCTAAAGGCATTTTAGAATGGACGACTCCTGGTATGGTGGTGAACCTGCAGGTGATGGAGTCACCCTCTCTAAAGGTGTCTTACAGACTAAAGGGGAGAGGGATGTGCATAATTGGCATATCACTTATTTAGGCAATTGAGTCAATCATGACATATCAAGTACCACACCAGATATTGATTTTGCAGTAGATGCAAAAGGTTGATATATTAATCCAATCCTGGAGAAAAACGATTGGAAGCAGTTTATGAACATAAGTGGATTTCTAGGGATTTGATAACGGCAGCCTCCTTTGGGAGACGGTTATCATTCCAGGCTTCTAAGGTGACCTGGATGACAGAGTGACTGTCAGATTTATTGTTTTCCCTCTGACGAGGGGCATTATTTTGGACAGGTGGTCCAAGCGGATACTGAGGAAGGCATGGCGCAACATACTGATTAAGTTCAATAGACGATACAGTCTAAGAAGTTTGCTGGATTTGGAGTTCATTTATGAACTGGGTCCCATCAGATATCCAGAAATATTCTAAGACGGGTATTGCTCATTTCGGGAGATGGTATTCTCCGCGAAGTTGAGATAAAGAGAGACATAGAAAGAAACACTGGAGCGGATCCACTCACTGAGGCTATTTCTCGAACGCAATAGTTTTACGAACGAGGTTTGTGAAACTGGTTAGTAAAGGAGTTGGATGTTCGGTATCACACGGGCTGTGAGTATGCGACATCACAATAATTAGTCTTAAGTGCAAGTGGGAGATTGTTGGCTATAGTGCCCTCAAGGCAATTATCATAGTCGCAGACAGGTGATTATGATGATTGAGGGAGGACCTATACCGATAAAACAGTCTTACTCGAGATGATAGTATGCTATCTGGTTTGTCTTTATCATCATGTACATGTTGATAGAGCCCATAGGATTATTGCTTGACTACCAGCATTGTGATGGCGATCACATACGTCGGAGCTGGGAGTCTATAAGCACATCCTTAAATGTCCCTAGTCGTGGGAGTATCGAGACTGGGCATCGAGACTCCAGTGTAGACTGGTGTATACTTATCTAAACCCTGACGAGGGGCGGTGGCCAGTCTCATAAGCCATTGGTGTCAGTTGTTCACCTAAGATAGTATACAGGTGCTCATTGGGTTATGAGTACACTGGACGGACTCGCCGGGAACATGCTAGTTGGTATTATACCTATAGTCAGATAGCAGTTCCCTGGTGACATGTGTACAGGTTAGTCTGTCGACCTGAGATCGTCATTTGTCTCGTGTGAGTTCCCACTGTGCTTTGATTACTACCCTACCGCGGCTCAAAGGAGTCTTGCAAACAGGTTTTAGTTGGGTACAGTCCCGAGCCACATGGAGGCAGTGAGCGGATCGTCGGGGATTCGTCTCTCACGGTATTGGGGGTTGATGTCGCGCAGTGCATGAGTGGCCATCACTAGAAATCCTCAGCCGGGGTATGTGAGAATTACCGATCCAGGATCGATAGTTTCTCGGGTAGTGATGAGTTTCATACCGACACGAATTATCGCGTTGTTAGGGGTCTGACTTTATCCACCCCCGTAGACTCGATATGCGATACTCTTAGACGAACAGACCGGACTGTATGGATATTGTCACTGATAGGCTCAGTAGGGGTTCGGATGAGTTTTCTCGTCGGCCTTCTTTTCGCTCAATACCTGGGTAGCCGTTACGTACAGCTAGTGCCGTTGACGTGCTTGTGGTTAAATCCACTGCCAGCGTATTGACGAGTCTTTAGAGTCCCACACAGAGGGTTTTCATGGTTCAGGCGATATGGTGTAGGTGACGTAAGTTGATACATACAGGTGTCTGATTCAATATGTGCACAGGCTGCACAAACTTTAATCGGACGGTTGATAATACTAGCGGCTTAGGATTAAGCCAGATTGTTAAATCATGTTTTGATTTAATAATTTACATATGTATTTATATATATGTATTCTAGTATTATTTCTCACTATTTATTTTCTCTCTTTGGCTATTCGTATTTTTCGTACGAATACGCGTATGTGTATTTTGATACATGTACCGGGAAGTATTCCGTATTTGTGCGGAATGACTTCTAGAAGATGCCACCTCATTATTGATTTTATTTATAAAATCACATGTTTAAATGAGGTGGATATGATGACATGGAAAGGCATGGACATTTGGGTCAAAGCATGGGTTGGACATGTTGTGATTGGTATGGGTTGATTTCTTTATTGTAATTTGGTAAGTGTTTTGTGTGCATTATTTTTTGGGTGAGGAAAGAAGGGGCCGACCACTTTGGATGAGGGGCTTTGCTCATTTTTGTATAGCTCACTCTCATTTTACTCATACACCAAAAACACTTAGCAAATTTCTAAGCTCATGCCATTCCATGCCTTCATGATCTCCACATCTTCCATGGTTGTTCTATGAGCATAAAAAGTTGAGAGAAAGTTTTAGTGATACTATCCTACACTCCCCACTCTCCACTACTAGAAATTTTGAAGAGTCGGTTGGTTCGCTTGGCGAACCTGAAGCTTGCGCCGTTTCCCTCGGGTGGATCATCGGAGATGAAGGAAGACCGGCGACCAAAGTCGATCCGCATCACTACGAGCTTGGAAATGGTTGATGACCCGAAGGACATGATCCGTTAGGTATAACCATTCTATCTCCTTTTCTTAGATTGCTAGTTTTAGGGTTAATGGTTTCGATCTTGCAAAATCAGGTAATGGTAGCGCCGGGTTTTAAGAATTTTTTGTTCCGCATTTGGTCACGTTTCGATGGCCGGGGCGCTCCCACTACCCAACAGTGCCAAGTTCGGGTCGTGACACCGGGACAAGAAGATTGTGGAGTAGATGATGAGCCTGGCAGGGGATGTACTACCTACCGGTGATAGTTTAAGCTCGGCGGTTATCCGGGGGATACCGACCAGAGTCGTGAGATCAGATGGATATGAGGCTCGATCTGAGGATGCGGCGCCCGAGATATGATGATTTACGTGTCGATACTGGACACGGGTTTTATAATGTTTCAGCGTCGATATTGGACACTCAAGTTTCATGATGATTGATGTGCCGTTGATGGACACACGTTAGTTGATATTCACATACATACATACATATGATTCAGATGACTGGATTTTACATACTGATTACTGGCATGACATTGTTGTTGACACTTATGCATACACGATCACCCTAGATACTACATAGTATTACCTTCATGTTACAGTGTGACCTAGGGATCGTTGTACATTCGATTTCTACCTGCTGATGTTTTCTACTCACGAGTTGGAAACTTACCCCCATTGTGCCACAGTTTTCTTACAGGTTCGACCGCTTGGATCAGTAGCGGTATCGCTGGCACACAGCTTTCTTCAGGGTGTTTTGCTTTGGTAGGTGGGCTACACATTTGGATCGTGACCACTCTTGTACCTATTATTTCCATTGTATCTAGATAAGCTCCATCCATCAGAAACCAGACTTTGTATATTGGTAGACCTAGACACAGACTTGTATATTTGTGAGACTTAGAGCGAGATGGGTGTATGTTCGCTATTTGAGTTGATAATGTCTTGCTTTACTTATTATTCTTTCTGCGTTTGATCTTTACCGTAGAGAATCGTATATATGCTTATTGTGTGGTTGTGATTCCGCCAATTGGCGAAGAGCTAGCTTCTGCTTGGGGATGTCTTTTTATTGCATGTATGTGGTTTTGGATCAAAATATATAAGGGAGGTGCTGCCTAAATTTCAAGGACGAAAATGTTTTCAAAGATAGATTGCAAACTGTTGCATTTTCATATAATGCTATTTATACTTTAAAAGAAGGCTTAAATTCCTTATGCCGATATTTCAAAACTGCACCCCCACTATTTTCCGCATAAATGTTTAAATTTTTGGGCTTCGGCTTACATGAATTACGGCGGGGTCCTGTAGACTTCACATAATTCTCGTGACGGTCATGTGCCAATTCTGGGTCATAATAAAGTTGGTATCAGAGCATTAGGTTTAACCTTGGTTCGAGTTAGGCTTGATCTTATGGAACTTAGACTTGACTAGGGGGGTTTGGGACCCGAGATTTCAATTCATAGATTGACCTTGGTTGATGGATTAGGTATCTTGAGTAGAGTGACGTACTGTGTGTATGTTCCGCGGCATACTTACGACACGCTGCTCCGCTTAAGTGACCTTAGGATGTACATTTCCTGAGATCTGTGCTTCTATTCGTTCCTATAATCATGCTCACATTGATTCCATTCTTTCCTATGATCATATTTCTATTTCAGACCTATTGATTTCATTCGTTCCCTTGATCTATCTACATCGATACTTGCTTGAGGTTCCTGTCACCATGGCTACAAGAGCAGAGAGAGCTGCTGCTTGAGATACGGTCAGAGCGAGCTCATCACGGACGGAGACCGACCATGATGTTTTCTGATGACATAGGAACGTATCGGTGTATTGTTTATGTTGAGATCTCTCATTTGAGGCGAGTGTTCAGATCTGTACTGGATGATCGGGCCATCGTTAGAGGCTGCCAGATTGAGAGGACTGTTGATGTACAGCCTATCCCAGGGGTCGTGATGTTGTCTACCATGCAGACAGATGACCCAGCTGTTGCTGAGATTGATGGGATGTGGCCTCCAGAGTTTATAAGATGAAACCACAGGAGATTACAGGTAGTGATGTGACAAAAGATCGCTAGTCCATCTTGAATAAGAGCGACTAAGATGATTTATTTAATTGGATGCGCCGACGCAGGCTCAGTTGAGTTGGATAATTCCAGTCGAAGGATCTTACTCAGATCTAGAGTAAATCGATCAAGAGAGGACATTATTCTTTAGATGCTCCGATGTGAGATTAGTAAGTTAACCGGCTTCAAATAGAAGGAACGCACCCAGACGTGCTGTGAGTTGATCGAGAAAGGACGAATGAAGCGTATTCCCCTGATGTTTTGGACGAGTTCCCGAGGATGTAGTCGGCTAGATATCTTCCACAGAGCGGTGAAGATACCTAAGTTAGTAATTTTGAGTCCTTATGAGAGACTTTAGATTAACTGTGGCCGAGAATGAATTGCAGTACTTAGCCAGCAAGTTATGACATCAAAGTGGACGATAATGAAGACAGGTGGAATAAGAGGTTCGTGCGAGATATTAACGAGCTGTTGTTACTCCCCATTGATACCAGAGGATTGATATGTATGCAGAGACATTGGATACGTCCAAATTTTAGAAGAAAGCCGTGCTGAGGATGTAGCTGTCCGGAAATGAGAAAAGGAATTTAAGTAAAGAGTGCCAACCTCCGTACGGTTCGGCATAGGTGAGATCAGAAGAGACCATAAGCATGTTCTTTTCGGGACACCATAGTGATAAGGATTTGCATCCAGGATCAGTTGTATCACGCATAATCAGAGGGCGAGATGCCACCATCAGTAACGTGCTGCTTTACGAGTGATCATGTTGATTGGCCAAACGATGATCAGAGAGGTGCCAGAGTGGAACTGTTCCGTCATTACACCTAACCGGGCTGACAAGCAGAAATATTATAGGATTGGTAATCCACAGAGAAAACAAGGACCCAGAGACAGAGAACACCAGACTGTGAGAAGGAGGCAAGTGGATGTTCTTGCTCTGCCAGCTTTTGTCACGCCCCGCTTCCTGGTATACGGGCGGAGGACGTGACTGGTCCGCGACGTATTTACTGTGAAGTAAATACGCTAAGCGTATCTAAGCAATATAAAAGTAAAAGCACAAGAGACAAGATATAATAAAACATCAACTTTATTTATTCACATTCTTTCTGTACAATACATGGAAATGTAAATACATCTGATGAAAACAATGCCTAAACAATGGCATAACAGAAAAAGAAAAGAAGAAAAGTACTGGAATGAAATGTGTACAATGAAGCTAGAGCTCTGGGTCTTCAATAATCTGGTCCAAGTCCTCGATGCCGGGCTCCATCTCCAGAAGGTCCGAAACACCTAACGACATTCAAAGAAGAAAGAAAGAGAATGTCATCAGCGAATAAATCGCTTGGTAAGTCCCAAAGATAAGGGAGAAGTAGAAAAGAAGAAAAAGAGAGTGTAGCTTTTAAAGTTGTATTATATTGTTATAATGTTAAAGCTGTTATTATCGTAAGTTCAAGGGTGAATGTCAACTAATCTCAAGAGTGTTCTCAAACCTATTAGGCCACAGTCCAGGGGTAGGGAACCATGAGCCTGAATGATATGTTAGTAGTGGGACTTCGACAACCGCCGAAGTATTCTAAACTCAACAGGCCACAGTCCAGGAGCATGGAAACACGGGCCCTCATGATTGCTTACTTGTGTTAGTAGATATGGATTCATGATCTAGGGGGACTCTTGAGCTTCTGTTGGATTCACGAATGAACTACCCCAATACCCTGTGTAGTTATTGTATTGATAGTATTGTATTGCATTGTAATGTCTTGTAAATTGAATTGTATAATTGGATGACTTGCCGAAACCATGATATCAGTAAACGGATATAACTGTAGAATCATGTATATAACTAGAGAATCATGTAAACTAGATGATCATGTAACTGGAACGTATATCTATGGTTCGGTTCAGTCAAGTTGTATAGATTGATTGATTGAATATATGGAATAATGGATTCATGTTGAATTGTAATATTGTAGATTGTAGATTGTACTTGAATCATATTCAAGTCAGATTATTAATGAGACTCAGTCTGAGTCAGACAAAAAGAAATTAAAGTCCTGATTGTTTTGAAGTTATCGGTAACCGCTGCACATGGGCGGCAGGATTTGTGTCTTTTTCAAAGACGATTACCGTGTTGATAACACCGTTGTTAAATTGTCTATCTTAAATAGGCAAGCACCCACTTCTCCGGCTCCCTGAGGCTCAAGAGATTGGTCCTGCTTAAACCTATGTTTACTAGGGTCCTTAGGGTAATTTATAGAACTTGAGGGGGTTTTGTGTAAAAATACTTTTATATACTTTTCAAAATACTCCCCAAGTATTTAGTTATCGTCTTTAGGGTTATCATAGATATGGATTTTATACTTGTGATATTTCTAATGAAATAACCTAATTTTCATAATATATGGTATTAAATTGTAATCTTGATCTTGCATAGTATTCATGGTATTTTAATGTAAAATGATTCTTGTGATTTTTAGAAAAAGGTGGAATATTTATATCATAACAAAATAGGTATTTTAATGATATATATACATATATTTATATGAAAATAATTTTAATATATATTATATTTCTAGAAATCTCATTTTTCTTAAAATGTCGTATTTTAAATCCCTCGAGATTGCGGAGGTCTGCATCTCACACTACTAAGCCCGAGGATGTGTGATAATCCACACCATCCCGAACAGGTTCCCCAAATGGGTTGTAGCGGATCTTTGCAAAGATTTGTGTAAAATACTAATATTTTAGGAAACGGTTTTATTAGTAAATGGTATTTATTTGCAATGTTTCATTTTTCCCGTATTCTATGTTTCCGAAAATATTGTGCTATATTGCATATGAGTGTGTGAGAAAGTAGTTCATTACCTCATGATCTACTTAAAGGTATATCAAGGTTTTGATGGTTTAAATGTCGAAATGAAATTATATGGTATTTAAATGAAAAAGTACGGTAAAATGGAAATAGCAATTTATTTTGATATGGAACTTGTTCAATATGATTAGTTAGTATTTAATAGTCAATATGTAATGGTTTAACAAGATTGTATTAAAGAAAAGTGAGAGTTTTAAGAAGAAACCGAATCGGAAATCGGATGTGCTCCGATTCCGTCGGGTTTTGTAATTCCGTATTTTTAGAAAAAGAATAGAGAAGGGGGATGGGGACTTACTGGCTTAGAGATTAGAAGGGAGGAAGAGGAATCAGGAGGAGGTGTCGGCGCGTCGTTTCGTCGCCGGAAGCTCTTAGGGTTGTCGTCGGAATTTCGTCGAAGCTTCGCCCCTTTGCTAGCTTGAATTGTACACAATTTCACTAGTGTTTTCTTAAGAGTTTTGATCAGAGTTTTGGAGTGAGGGGGTAATGTTTAGGGGTTGTATTTATACGGTTAGGGTAGGGTTAGGGTAGATGAAGAGTTTAATTGAAAAAATGTATTAAAAATATATTAAAATGTTATAAAAGTGGAGTAATTGAGGTATTAAGAGGTCTCTGGAAATGGTCTGAGGATAGATTTTGCAGGTGTATAGGGGAGATGAAAAGATACATTTTTCATGTTGGGGTCGTCGCCAGAATCGGCCGACTCGGCCGTGACTCGACTGTGACTCGGTCGGAGGCCTGAGTCGGCAAAGTCGAGGCCGAGTTGGCCGATTTCCGGGTCAGGCGGCCTGAATCCCCCCGACGGTTCATCTATCCTCTGGCAATGTTACATTTTTGGGTGTAGTGGGGTTTAATATTAAAAATAATGTGAGGTATGAGATTTGAACTCTGGTGGTTTGGTTCAGCAGTGCAAGGTATTACCAATGAGCTATAAGCTCCTTCTTGCTATTAATTAGCAAAACAAATATTTAACTTGTGCTTAAGCAAAAGTACCCCTTTCTTTAAATTTTGAAAAAAATTGCATAAAAAGTTGTACAGGAAATTTAGGGTTGTTACAGCTTTTGGCGCACCAGCATTTTTCGATATTGAAGGAGGTGTACCTCAATATCAGTTATTGCGATTTGCGTTTTAGTAATCCGAGTATCACACTTTTATCGCTTGGACTTGAGTTTTGATAATTCAGATTCATGATATTTGTTTTTGTGCACAGTTATTGCACTTGGTTTATGTTTTATACATCCGTTACGTTGGTTTATGATTTATGCATATCTATTGCACTTGATATCGATTTTGTGCCTTGGCTGCACATATTTATGATTCCGTGGATTTTAATACTGTCGATTTGATTTCGTACATGTTGTATGCACTCGACTGGACTTATGCACTCGGTGTAGTTCACATGTGCTTGTAATGCATTGATATAGATTTTGTGCACACAGTTGCACACGTTTATGATTTTATACACCTTGACACGCTCGGTGTTGTTTTTGTGCACTTTTGGTATATTAACGAGTTTTCAGGCACTTAGTGCACCTGATATTGTTTTCGTGCACCGTTTGCTCTTGACGTTCGTTATCGTGCACTCTACTGCACTAGATATTTTTGTGCGGTCTTGACGCACTTGATTTAGATTTTCACGCATATTAGGCACATGGGATGTGACTTTGTGCACATCGGATGCACTTGATTGTGATTTTTATTCATGCATGTTAGTTGCACTTGGTTGAGATTTTCGTGCACTCTAGATGCACTTGATGTTGTTGTCGTGCACACCTGTTGCACTTGATAGATGCTTTCGTGCACACCCGTTGCACTAAGTTTTGCTTTTGTGCACATTCGTGGCATTTGTATATAGCTTTGATTTCCGTGCGCACCAGACGTACATGATGTTGGATACGCCTTTAGAGGCTGATTTTACTTATGAGCATCATATTTTTATGACAGGTACTATATTATATAGTAACCGAGCAGAACTGGTCTGAGAACAGTACCTGAGTATTTTTTCATGTATCAGTATTTACCAAGAGGTTTTCAAAAAGGAGTTTTAGTCTCACTATTTCGTACATGTCCGTGAGTGACACGAACTTTTACGAAGGAAAACTTTTGGGATATTTCAAAAAGGTGGGACGTATATCTTAAGCAAACATATATAGACATATATCTATTTCTTTACCAAATGAGCATTCGCCACTTGTACCATGAGTTACGCATCGCACGGCGATTCGGGAAAGATTGTGCATGTGTTTTATTCAGTTTTTAGAGGGTTTTATAAAGATGTGTACTATATACGTATTATGATTTTGACTGTAGTATATTTGGATTTCAGCAGTGGATTTCGAGACTTACATCTCCATTATAACTCTCGTGATTGCGTGACACTTGACGGAGTTCGATTTTTAGTTGTGTGCTCATTTTCATGCGCACTCGATGCGTTGTGTTATATTGAGTATTCCGTGATTTCGGAGCCCCGTTGATTGAAGTGGTTATTGAAATGTTTTAGTATTTAGGGGTTTAAATTTAAATTCGGAGACCGAATTTATTTAAGGGGGGAAGATTGTAACATTTCAGAAATAAAAAATATTATTTTTGGAATTTAAATAATAAAATAATATATTTCATGAAAACTATTCGAGTATGAATTTGGGGTTTTCGTAAAATGGTATAATTATATACCAATATTTGGAAAATAATTGGAGATTAATATGTATTATTGATTAAAAAGGTATTTATTGGATTTGGGCATTTTATAAATAATTATGCAATTATTTATATGTAAATTTATACTAAACTTGATTAGTGCACTACTAATCACGCTTTAAGCAAAATCCACTTGTGTATTAACCATGGCTAGTGCACCATGACATATTGCATTTGACACATGCATGGTTTCATTTGTTTTGTGATTGTTATCTTTGTTTTTTTTAAATGAGAGGGAAAATGAGAAAAGAAAAGAAAAGAAAAGAAAAAGAGGGGACAAGGAGGCATGGCCATGAAGCATGGGCAATGAGAGAGAGTGAGCATGAAAAAGAGAGAGGAGAGAGGGGTTATCCTTCAACCATGGCTTCATTTCCTTCAACTCCTTCATCTTCATCTCCTTCTCCTCCTTCCTCCATCTCCACCACTACCTCCAAAATATCCCCAAATCCTCATCAAAACCCCATACCACCTTCATTAAAAATGACCACCATCTCATCCTACACCCCCTAATGAGCTCAAGTTTGGATTTTGAGAAACTTACACCATCTTGGAATTTTCTTCAGTTGCTCCAAAAGGTAAAGCTTTCACCTTCTTTCATGTTATCTAGTTTCTTAACTTCCTATTCGTGTTTAGAATTCGATTAAGCAAGTTTAGCGACTTTGGAAATTTTTAGAATGATTTTAGTGGGGGATTTGAGTAGTAGAGATGCAATTGAGATTTAGTTAGTGACCCCCAAGCCATTAGTGATGATATTCTGGCTAAACTTGAGACTAGAACCCCAAAACATGAACTTAGAATTTTTCCGATATCGGTTTTTGGTGATTTGTGTTATCTCTGTAGAATCTTCTATGACCCGAGAGCTCCATAAAATAAGTTGCCAACACAGTGTGACATGCAGGCTACCAAGAATTTTTCCTAGAATCCTGAGCCCCTACCTATATTTCCAAGCCGCAGATTTAATCATAACGGCCGCAAATTGCGGCCTGACCAGTGTGATAGGGTGTGATTTTTGGTGCATGGCTTTGTTATGTGATATGTAGACCCACCCTATATGCAAAATCTCCTAATTTGACCTAGGGTAGAATCTGGGAGTGTTTTCTCATGTTGCAGATTTTGAATGCCCGATTAGTGAAAACTTGGTTTTGGTATTTGAGTTTGGACTTGGACATTGGATGTTCGTATGCCAACGCAGAGGGTTATTTGGTTATTCTTGCATGCGTAAGATATAGGTTCTAACCTATGAGCACTTCATGTGACGTATTAGTTTTCGCACTTGGTTTTAATATCATTACGATGTGCATTGATTTGTAGGTACCTTCGCGTGGACTTCTGAGACGACGAAGGAGATCAAGATGTTCATCGACTTCAGATAACCAAGGATATTGTAGGTGAGTAGTTCTATATCTACGGGGGAAGTCGGGTGGATGGCGTATAACACCCCCACAACTATTGTAATGGAAATTCGATATATAGAATATAATTTGGAGAAACCTATTCTATGAACTTACGAATATGATTAAAAGATTTAGTATGAGATGATATGATAAATACAAGATGACTCGGATTGATATATTGATATAATGAAATGAGGATGTGAAGCGATATATATATATATATATAATTGAAAAGAGGACAAGTACGAGATGATATATATTGATATGAAGATATGATGAAACAAGATAACATGAGCGGATATGCTTAATATGAGGATGTGAGGCGATATGAAAACATAGATACATATGCAAAGATATGTTATGAGATTGATAAGATATGATGTGAGATTGATATAGATATGATACGAGGTTGATATAGATATGACATGATATATGTATATATATGAGAATATGAGATGCTGTTATGTATTAGGACGATAGATCCTTATTTTAATTGATAGCACCGTACAATGGATTATACCGTACGTGATATGATACTGGATGATTGATCTGCACTCTCGACTCGAGGATGATGTACGGGTATTATATCGCATTTGATACTATGAGGCTGGATCGCTGACTTATGGATTTGTATTGATTTGGAGAATCATTGCTTCTAAACACCTTAGTGGATAATGGGTTATATTTAATGTATCCATGTGTAGTTACATATCTTATTACCGTTCATGTTATGATGTATTATTTTCCATGACATACGTACTATGTTCCCAGCACTTACCTGCAAATGGTTTTGTCTACTAGTACACCTGCACTATTACCGATGATGCGCATGTTACACTTACACAGATTTGCCGACTCACACATTCATCATCAGTAATTGCCATGCCACTTACATAGTAGAACTGCTATATCACGGTATTACTCTTAACTGTAAAGTACAATCATTGTTTAGTAATTATCACATGACATGCGTACATGATAATACTTGAGATGCTTACAGTACTGTTCTATGTTTACATATACTGTACTTTATAGTTACATGCATTAAAATGCCGTTTTCATGAGATCTCTAAATTTGAGAACCGCAGTTATATTTCAAAGGAAATTATGAATTGCTTTAAAGACGCGGTTTCTGGTGATGTGATATTTCGTGTCCACCATGAGTTTTCTCGGTTCTGAGCTATGTGATACCCGATTCGAGGAGTGAGGAGGAACCGTCTGCGGGTACATGGTGGACTCGATAAGGTACCCCGGGGCAAGAAGATCGTGGAGTAGACGATGAGCCTGGCAGGGGATATACTACCTACCGGTGATAGTTTGGGCTCGACGGTTATCCGGAGGATACCGTCTGGAGTCATGAGATCAGATGGATATGAGGGCCGATCTGAGGATGCGTCGCCCGAGTTTTGAGGATTTACGTGTCGACGCTGGACACGGGTTTTATGATGTTTCGAGTGTCGATATTGGCCACTCAGGTTTCATGATGATTGATGTGTCGTTGATGGACACATATTGGTTGATATTCACTTACATACATGCATATGATTCAGATGATTGGATTTTACATACTGATTACTGGCACGACATTGTTGTTGATACTTATGCATACACGATCACTCTAGATACAACATAGTATTACCTTCATGTTACAGTGTGATCTAGGGATCGTTGTTCTTTCGATTTCTACCTGTTGATGTTTTCTACTCACGAGTTGGCAACTCATCCCCGTTGTACCACAGTTTTCTTGCAGGTTCGACCGCTTGGATCAGTAGCGGTATCGCTGGCACACAACTTTCTTCACGGTGTTTTGCTTTGGTAGGTGGGATACACATTTGGATCGTGACCACTCTTGTACCTATTATTTCCATTGTATCTAGATAAGCTCTATCAATCAGAAACCAGATTTTGTATATTGGTAGACATAGACACAGACTTGTATATTTGCGAGACTTAGAGCGAGATGGTTGTATGTTCTCTACTTGAGCTGATGATGTCTTGCTTTACTTATTATTCTTTCTGTGTTTGATCTTCGCCGTAGGGCGTCGTATATATGCTTATTGTGTGGTTGTGATTCCGCCAATTGGCGAAGAGCTAGCTCCCGCTTGTGGATGCCTTTTTATTGCATGTATGTAGTTTTGGATCAAAATATACAAGGGAGGTGCCTAAATTTTAAGGACGAAAATGTTTTCAATGATAGATTGCAAACTGTTGCATTTTCATATAATGCTATTTATACTTTAAAAGAAGGCTTAAATTCTTTATGTCGATATTTCAAAACTGCACCTCCACTATTTTCCACAAAAATATTTAGATTTCTGGGCTTCGGCTTACTTGAATTACGGCGGGGTCCTATAGACTTCACGTAATTCTCGTGTCGGTTATGTACCAATTCCGGGTCGTGACATACATACTAGTTCAGTTATTGCACTTTCTTACTTTGCTATACGCCATGCTCATATGAACACACTTTTTATGCATTACATTATTGTTCTTTGGCTGTACATATCATTTCATGATTTCCATTTTCTTTGAGATTCTGTTTTCATGAGATTTCTGGATCTGAGAAACCGCGGATATTATTTAAAAACTTATGAATGTTTTAAAAAATGTGGTTTTCTCTTGATATGATAATTTGACGTCCACTATGAGATTTCTCGGTGCTGAGCTATGATGATTATCCGAATCGAGTCAGGAAGAGAAACCGATTTCAGATACATGGTGGACCCAGTACGGTACCCCAGGGCAAGAAAATCGTATAGAAAGGCGTTGAGCCTGACAGGAGAACACTACCTACCGTTGACAGTATTGGACTCGGCGGATATCCGGAGGATACCGACCAGAGTGATATGATGACCGATCTGATGAGATAGTGCCTGAGATATGAGGGCCGATCCGATGAGACGACGCCTGAGGTATGAGGATTTACGTGTCGATACTGAACACGGGATTTATGATGATTTCGAGTGCTGATACTGAGCACTTAGGATTTTATGATGATTTCAAATATCGTTGATGGACACTCCTTGGATGATATGTATATATATGATATGGACGACATGGTATCACATATTGACACAGGAACGATATTATATTTATATACTTATGTATACACGATCACCTTCAATACCACACGATATGATATTACTATTATGATATGCCCTAAGTAGATCGTTATACATTCGATTTCTACCTGATGATGTCTTCTACTCACGAGTTGGCAACTCACCCCCGTTGTGCCATAGTTTTCTTGCAGGATCTACCGCTCGGATCAGTAGTGGCTTGCGGCACATTACTTCTTTTGGGTGATTTGCTTGGTAGGTGGGTTACACTACAGATCGTAACCACTATTGTATATTTATATTCATTGTATTTAGTTAAAAACTCCATCAACCAGACTATGTATATTGTGGACTTAGAGACCAGTTGTATATTCTTTCGGACTTAGTGTCGAGACTTGTATTATTCTTTTTACTTGAGTTTGATGATGTTTTGGTTTTCTTTACTTTCTTTTTCGGTGATCGATCTTCGTCTTGGGCGTCGTATACTTACTTGCGTGGTTATGTTTCCACTGATTGGTGAAGAACTAGCTCCCACTTGGGGATGCAAATATTATTATCGTTTATGTACTGTTTTGATCAAAATTTACAACAGAGGTGCTGCCCAAATTTCAAATGACGAAAACTTTTTCAAATTTTAGTAAACTACCTACTTGCATTTCTATGAATCTTATCTATACTTTAAAATAAGAACTTGATTCCATTTATACCCCTTTTCAAAACTTCACCTCCACTATTTTCCTAAAAAGATTTAGATTTCTGGTTTTCGGCGTATTTGGGTTACGGTGGGGTCCAATAGACTTCACGTGATTCAAGGGCCGGTCACGTACCATTTTCGGGTTGTGACATGCCTGTTGAAGATAAGTGCGAATTCCCAGTTCAAGTTTTATCTTGAAAAATCAGTTTCTGGGTGGCAGTTTTATAATTTCTGGGATTTTATTGTAACTTAGATCTGTATGGTTATATATAGGATCTTAGGTTTAAAGTTTAAGGTGATAGTTTTGATTATAAAGGTTAAAGAGAGACGACGGCTCCATAAAAGATCAAGACAATCAACTAGGAAGAACTTGTACAGAAAGAGGAAGATCTCGTTGTAGATCATGAGGAGAGAGTTAATTGTAATATTCTGTAAGGTTTTTCTTTCTCTTAAAGTTCTAATAAAGGTTCTCCCATTTCCCCCCCAAATCTCTTCTTGTGTTATTAATGCGTTTATACGATTTTTGTTATTCGTTTTAAACGGATCTATGTTTAGATCCATAAGGGTTGGTTGTCAACGCATCCGCTACACCCTTGATTCCCAACCGTTGACACTTGTATCACACGATCCTCAGTTTTGATTATTTAGTTCAAAACTTTATTTAAAAGAATTAATAATTTACCGACGACGTTTCCAAGTACTTATTCTTGAGCACTGCATGCACAATATATCAAACATCAAGCAAGATTGCCTACAATATGATATGCAGTCAAAATGGTGATATGACATGAAGACTTGATGCAAGTAATAACGTGATGCAAACTTAATCAAGATATAATGACGTCTCGACGTAACGATTCAAGAAAATGAAGATTAAAGAAGAACCAAGATCAAGAAAGAAGATATAAGTGTTGTACATGTGTCTAGTGTTGATCTCATAAGCTTAGAAACCTTATTCCAACATGTTTTCAATACTCCAGACGTCTTCCCTCTCATTGAGAGATGTCTAGCTTATCTATTGGAATTCAAACTACCTTTTTAAAACATATATTCAACAATGTAAGAAAGCAGATGTCTGGTACAGATGTCTGTAGCACAAATTTCCAAAATTCTATATACTTGATATATTTCAAAGACGCATCAAACAGACGTCTGCTGAAATTTTTTTTAGCCCTAGATGTCTCCCACAGACGTTTTGTGAAGGAATTTGTCTAATGGTAGACGTCTTCTACAAATAGAGGTGTGCACGGGTCGGGTTGGACGGGTTTTTGACCATAAATGAATCCGAACCTGCTACGTCGGGCGTGTTTTCTAGGAACTTTAAACCCGCCCGTTGCAATGGGTAGATAATCCCGAACCCGACGGGTTCGGGTGGGTTTCGGGCCCGGGTTTAGTTTTAATTAATTCCGGCGGGTTAAACGCAGTTTCGGATACTAACAGGATTAACATACTAAATTTAATGTATAGTTTATATGAAATAAAGCAATGAACCATAAAAGCCTAATTTTCTCTCATCTTTTTATCGTGAAATCATAGTTTTCGATAATCTTTTGATTTTAGAAATTGAAATCATAGGTTTCTCCACTAAATCCTATGACTAAGAACTAACAAGATTTGATAATTTAAGAAGATGGAAAGAGATGAGAAGAGAGAGGAGATTAAAAAATGGTGAGGCTCAATTAAATTTTAGATATGAGAAGTGAGAATAGAGATTAAATAATTTATTTATGATTAGAGTTTAATCTTAGTCTAAAATTAAACCTATCAACGGTTCAAATGTTAATGAAATGAGTGAATTCGGGTCGGTTGTGGGCCGATTAGGGCTGCGGGCAGGTGTAGGTGTGGGTCCGGGCGGGCTATAAAAAATTTAAAACCCGCCCTATTCAAATGCGGGCTGGTTCGGGTTTTGAACCCGTCAATTTCGGGTGGGTTTTGCACGACCATTTTACCCATCAAAGGCGGCCAGGTTCGGGTGGGTAACGGGCCTAACCCGTCCTGGTGAACACCCCTACCTACAAATGTCTGTACGAGCAGTTTTTGGCAGTTAATTTTGATTTGAATTTTGAATCATATGGATATTTATGCCGATTTCTTTTCTAACCGTCTCGAATGGTCATTAACTCTTTTATGACAGTTTTTGGCAGTTATTGGGAGTTAGAATAACTTCCCATTCAATCCATATATAAAGCTATGAGATCTCACACTTTCAATTAACAATTCATTGCAAATCATTTTAAGAAATCATTTTATTCTTCTTGTTCTTACACTTGCCCAAATTCTTTTCATTTCTACAGAGCCAAAACCTGATATAATCTCTCAAATCAATCCTTATGCCACACCGGTTATAATCTATTGAGAGTGAGTAAATTTGTCGTTTGTAAAACAATTGTAAACCCATGAGAGAGGGTGTTTCTCAACCCACGAGAAAGGGTGTTTCTTATTGCATGAATTGTGTGGATTCAGAGTGGAAAAAAAGATCTTCTTAGAGAGTCATGGATTAGAAAGGATAGTGCGGCTTTCCTAGAGAATTGCAGACTAGAGAGAAAGAAGACTTATTTCTTAGGGAATCACAAGTTCAAGATTACGATCCTTGTGAAGAGGGATTGGTGTTCTTCACATTCATATGAAGAGGGATTTGAGCGTTTCATAATAATAGTGCAGAAATCATGAGAAGGTGTCTCAGGAAGGGACTAGCCACAGGAGTATGGTGAACCCTTGTCAACAGATCTCTGTGTCTTTAACTCTATTTACTTTTCTATGATTGTGTTAATTACCTTACTAAGTTTCATTATTTAAACTTGTTTAAATTATTTCCGCAGAAACTTGGCAATCAATTAAAATATAGTAATTTAAACCTCTAGGTGTCCTTAGTAGGAGGAGTGTTGTCTCCTGAGGGTTTTCAGCGGATTACACCCACAAAATCCTATAATAAAAGAGAGATGGTAATATTTACATATAAAGATAAGAACTATAAAAGAAATACATTGAAAATTTAGAGTTTCCAACTACACCAGCTTTTCAGTTGTCATGAGCCCTATCTTAATAGTCATGAAAAGATATTAGAAATCACATCATCCCTCAATAAAACATCGTCTTTATTCTTCATTCCTACCTTTCATCCAAACATCGATCATATACCCCTACGTGTGTGTATAGAACATCCCTACACTCATAGAATTCAATTCAAGCTATCATATTCTTGTCCATCTTCCTCAGTACTTTTTAATTTGATGAATATTTGGATGGATTTGCTCGCACATTTTTCATGCGACTGTTAATACTTCTTGAGGTACTGACCGATCGATTACTCATGTGCTTACTGATTAGGTGTATTAGTATTTTCCTCGTCTTGCACCACCTAAGGCTTAGCAGTGACTCCCAGACTAGTTGGTCTAAGGCACCAGGTGATGAAACACCCTCGCTATATTTTTTTATTGCTGCCTCGGTGATAACAAAACCAGTGTTCATTTTTCTTCACCATTTTATCTTTTATTCATTTTTTACTTCCTTCATACTTTGGCTTTTAGACAAGAGCATTTCAAGGTATCCTCTACTATCCCGAGTTTCAAGACATGTGTAAGTGCATATAGTAGGGTATCAACAATCAAATGTTTGGCTTCTAGAATAGGAACTATTTTTCAGACTTATTTTTATCCTCAGATTAGTGACTTCTTTCATCTTACTAACCCTTGGGACAACGGCTCATAACTACTTATTACTAGTTCGTTTAAGAAAACTTCTAATTTTCTTGGTTTTCTTAAACTATTCCTATCTTTTAAATATAATTTTTCACTTTCTATTCTTTTGTTATATAAAAAAAAATTTGAATGCCCAATGCCAAAGATAATTCAGTGAATACAAACCTCCACGGTGTCGCGCGTAGTTAGACCGAGATGAGTACGGGTCGTCCTCTGGAAAACGTTGAATATTTTATTCTTACTTTAGGCGTGTTGAGAAAGATAGGAAGAAGAATAAAAAATGGTGAAGAATGGTTATAGGTTCTAGATCTACGTTAAACACGGATGCAAAATATAGATCTAGATTAATTACGGATGTAAGTTTAATATTAAAAGGGGGCTTGTAGGGTTCATTAGGATTTAGTAGTTATGGATGATTAATTAAAGATTAATCTTTTTATCCTTTAATAGATTTAAAACTAGAACGACAGTGATGCATGTAGATTAGGGTTTCTGGAGGGAAAAGGGTTCCCACTCTTAACCCCCTATCTCGACATGGAACTCCGTTCATTTCTAGCCTTTACCAAAACAATAGTTAATCTAATCTCTAATCGCGGTCGAGACTAGCAATGAATTGGTAGCGCGCCCGATTAGGATGTTAACTATTCTTTTGATAAAGTTTATAAACTTTATAAGACTTAAAAAGAGTTTAAGGATTTTCATCATCCATTAACCTATCCTAATCCTATGAACCCTAACAAGCGAAGAATTACTCGCGCATGTTGGGAGAAAAAGAGATGGAGAGAGAAATCATATTAAAACTACAAAGAAATAGAATAATAAAAAAGAACTATGTTTATTAATCAACAAAATTCATTTACACTTTGTTCCCTTAGAAAATGATTACAAATGCTAGTTTGCTTCTCGATCTTTTCTAAGGAAGTAGACGAACAGTTGATGATCAGCCTGGATGCGTGAGCCTATCGTGGACTTCGTGATCTCTTCAGCTTCATAAATTTTTCCAAGAGGCTCTCGGTCCTTATTTATAGTCCCAAAGTCAGAACCCTAGCTGCCTAATTTGGAAGCCAGAGGTTAAGATCCTAACCACCAAAATCCCAACTCCCAACTCATCAAAAGCGCGGCGGATCCGTGACCAATAGGTGCGTTTGGCCGCGGATCCACGGCCAAGTAGGGGAATCTTGGGCTCATTCTTCTTATGACTTCTTCTGGTGACACGTGGTGATCTTTTGAATCTCTGGAAACTGAAAATCTTTTCTACGTCACTGCCGGAATTGATTTCTTTAGTTTACTTTCTTAATTAGGCAGGTTTGTTTTAACAACTTTGATTTCCTTAATTTCAGCCCTGCAAATTCTGCACAATAACTCAACAAATAATATTAGTAGAGTTTGTTTTATTAAGATATTTAACTTAACTTTTAAGAATATGTTAAAGGCTTTTAATAAGGTAAGCATATTTAAATGGGCCAAATGTCACATGAATATTATATGCTTATTTTTTCCTACCAAATATTAATTATAATATATAAACACATGAAAATAGTATTTTTACAGATAAACCCTCACATGTATCATATATTATAATAAACACCTTTTATTATATAAAAATAGTAGGAAAAATGTCATATTAAATGCGCAGTTTATCAACTGAACTGGTTGCTCTTTATCTTAACATGTATACAAGTATTATTATATTGTCTCTCTCTGATACATGTTGATAAAACCCTTAGGATGTTAGCTTGACTACCAGGACTATGATGCAGATCATACTACTGGGGATTGGGTAGTCCGTAAGCATATCCTTTAATTGTTTCTTGTCGAGGGAGTATCAAGACAGGGTATCGATATTCTAGAGTAGACTAGTGTGTACGTTTCTTGACCCTGTATGGGGCGATGGATGATCCCATATTCATTGGTGTTTGACATCAAAGATTGTACACAGGTGCTCATTGGAGAATGGGTACACCGAACAGGACTCGCCGAGAACTCCTAAATGGTATTATACCTATCGTCAGATAGCAGTTCTCTGGTGACACTGGTACAGGTTAGTCTGTAGACCCGAGATCGTCATAGAGTCTTGTGTGGTTCTTACTATGCTTTGATTTCCTCCCTACCACGGCTTAAAGGAGTCATGAAAACAGGCCGATTTTAGGTACAGTCCCGAGTCATATGGAAGCAATGAGCGATAGGAGGGGTTTCGTCTCTCCCGGTATTGGAAGTTGATGTTGCACTATACTCGATTGACTATAACAGAAAGTCCCTGGCCAGGGCTGATGAGATTTACTAGTAAGTGTTATCAGTAGTTTCTCGATATGGTATGAGCCTCACATCAGCATGACTTATCAAGTTACTGGAGTTTGACGTTTACCACCCCTAGACTCGATATGCGACATATCAGACGAAGAGATCGGACCATACGGTAGTGTTGCTTATAGGTTTTGTGGGGAGTTTGGATAAGCTTGCTTGTTGATCTTCTATTCGCTCAATACCTGGTTAGCCATTACGTCCAGCTAGTACCGCTGACGGTTTGTGGGTAACTGATATGATCATTACCTACTGATGTCATATTTACGAGTCTTTAGAGTCCTACAAAGAGGTTTCCTAGCTCAAGCGAAACGAAGTAAGGCACATATGTGATATGTGCGGGACTGAGATTAAATACGTGTGTAGGGTTTTCTTAGCACCTTGCCTAGGGTTTTGCAAGTATCACACATGCCATATTATAATTTTAGGAGGTGCTAAACAAACTAACCTAGGAATCGAACTAGAATAATTAGGGTAACAACTTGTAGTATCTCATACTAACTAGTGTCTAACACTTAGTGTGGAGAAATACAACCTTTGTAGACCTCCTTTGCAACTCCTTGGATCTCCTTGAGTTTGAACCGGCTAGCTAAATCTTCTTCTACGTCCACGATGATCCACCCGGAGTCCCTTTGCTCAAATCTCCTTGCTCCACTTGATCAAAATGAAGATGAAGCAAACAATCCACACCAATAGGCTAGACAAGTGTAAAATGATGATGTAGTTTGTGTTCTCACATAAAAATCCTTTCTTTCTTTTTACTTCACTCACTTTAGAAACTCAAGAGAGCTAAGAGAGGAAGAGGATGATAATTCTAAGCATAGAAAACAATCTACACCAATGGGCTAGACAAGCTTTTTCTCGTTTTGTGATAATGATAATTCTAAGCATAGAAAAGATAAATATCAAAGACAAATATCTCATGCCAAACTATGGTTAATAAATATCTAGATATTTTTGTATATGAGTTAAATAACAAATGAAATCAAACCATGGTTCCACTTAGGTCAAGCAAAGAATAGTCAACCATGATTTAAATCATTTTTATTTTTCTCAATATCTAATAAATATAAAGATATTTATATACCATGTGAGTCTTGAGTTGCCATGTTCTATGTATCAACAACCATGATACAATATATATGTATGTATGTGTGCATGCACATCAACATGTACATATATCCATGCATACATCATAAAGAAAAGGTTTATATAAATGAGATAAAAGTCAATATTAAATCAACACTTGATTTAATAAACCGGTCATATCTTATATGACCCGACCAATAGAAAATGCCCGATTAAAATACGGCATCATATACACGCATTTAATCGAGCTCCCGCGCATATCTCATATGCACACCACATCATTTCGCCTGAGCTAGGAAACTCCTGTGTGGGACTCTAAGACTCGTCAATACTTCGGCAGCAGGTGATGATCACATCAAACACCCACAAGCCGCAAGCGGTCAGCTAAACGTGACGGTCACCCGAGTATTGAGCGATCAGAAGAAGAATAAGCGAACCTGTCAAAACTCCCGTCGAGCCAACTGGCAACACTTACCGTACAGTCCGGTCTCTTCGTCAGATATGTTGCATATCGAGTCTAGGGATGGTATCGTTAACCCCAATAACTCAATAAGTCATGCCGGTACAAGGTCTATAACAGATCGAGAAACTACTGATAACACTTATCAGTAAATCTCAGCAGCCCTGGCCTGGGACTTCCTGTTATAGCCAATCGTGCATAGCGCAACATCAACCCCCCAATACCAGGAGAGACGAAACCCCTCCTATCGCTCATCGCCTCCATGAGCTTCCGGGAATGTACCTAAAATCCACTTGTTTGCACGACTCAGTAGAGCCGTAGTATGGTGGAGATCAAAGTACAGTGGGAGGACACACAAGACTCTATGACGATCTCGGGTCTACAGACTAACCTGTACCAGTGTCACCTGAGAACTGCTATCCGACGATAGATATAATACCATATAGGAGTTCTCGGCGAGTCCGTTCAGTGTACCCAGTCTCACTGAGCACCCATATACAATCTTTAGTGTCACCACACCAGATGGATATGGGATCATCCATAGCCCATCATATGGGACAAGAATAGTATACGCTGGTCTACTCTGGAATATCGATGCCCCGTCTCAATACACCCATGACTAGGAACATTTCAAGGATATGCTCATAAACTACACATGTCCCACTAGTATGATCCACATCATAATCCCAGTAGTCAAGCAAATATCCTAAGGGCTTTATCAACATGTACTAAATAAGTAAAAGCATGATTAATTGAACATGTCAAGATAAAGAGTAACCAGATAGCTATCATGTCGAGCAAGACTGTCCTCTGAACACACACACACACACATCCTGGTACATACACTATCACATAATGGCCTCTAGGGCATACATATATCTAACAATCTCCCACTTGCACAGAATTGCAAATATACAACCCATCGGTAACCCCAGGTGATACTCTCCCACTGAAACTGCATGTACATTGGAACCATTTCCAACTCGGAGAGTATGATCAAAACTCTGCTATTTCTCAACGCCTGCACAGAATTACAAATATGAGAACCCGAACCGGTATCTAATACCCAGAAAGCAGAGTTTATAGAGAAACAGTTTTCAGTTACGAACACACCTGAAGCTGAAGCATCACCATGCTTCTTTTTCTTGAGATCAAGGTACTCAGTACAGTTCCGCTTCCAGTGTCTTGTCTTCTTACAGTAGAAACATTCTCCTTTCCCCAACTCCGCAGCTTTAGATTTGTCCTTTCCTTTTACCTTCTTGATTCCACCTCTCGGTTTGGTGAATTTCTTCTTATTCTTTCCTTTGGCTTTGGCTTTTGGGACGGAATAGGAAGATTGTCCAACAATCAGAGAGGGGGACTTCGCTTTAAGCGTGCTCTCCGCACTTCTCAACATACTGAGAAGTTCGGGTAGTGACTTCTCCATGTTATGCATGTTGAAGTTTACTATGAATTGAGTAAAGGTAGAAGGAAGCGACTGAAGAACAATATCAGTATACTGTTCGTTATCCATTGTCCATCCGAGGTCCTCAAGCTCTTCAATAAGAGCTATCATCTTCAAAACGTGATTGCCTACTGCTGTGCCAGGAGCCATGCGCATCTGAAACAACTTTCGAGATGCGTCGTATCTCAGGGTCCGAGATTGTTCCCCATACAACTCTTTTGTATAGAGAAAATGGATTGAACATCCATCTGCTCGTGTTTCTTTTGATGTGTAGTGTCCATCGATGCAAGCGTGAGGCATTTGGCAGTAGCACAATCAATATTCCACGTTTTGCGGATTTCATTATCCGCAGTAGAAGATTCAGGACCTGGGGTGGGCGGGGCTTTGGCAGTGAGGACATATGATACCTTATCATATGTGAGAGCAATGTTAATGTTCCTCAACCAGTTTTTATAGTTTGGTCCGGTCAGCTTGTTTTTATCTAGTAAAAGCTTAGGGCCTATCATTGGTATCTTTCATTAAGAGAAAGAAAAGAATACACTCAGCGAAAGCTCTTTGCAAAGATAAGATTGGTTATAATCTTGTCTAATCGATGTCTCCCACTGCTTTTATCAAATTTTCCTTAAAACCTTTAAAAAGAAAATTAGCCGGGATTAATTACATTCTACAACTTCGCTAACCGTTCAGCTAGGCCAGCATCGGTACTTTGAGGGAGGTTCCCCGTGTTGTCGCACGGACCTAATTAGAATAAACCTCGTTTTCCCAGAAGCGTAGCCCCGTTGACACCTTCCTGGACACCTAATGGGTTAGCTAATTGTAAAGTGCAAAGCTCTCCCGGGAGCAACTCTTGCTTACAGTGGGATCAGGAACCTACTATCACATAGAAGGTATGCAATATCATTGCAAATTTCAACTCTTGAAACTCCTGATATTGTTTTTACCCCTAGCACTTATGACCTTAACTATGGTCAACATATTATAAGTACTAGTCAAGTTCTTCCCGTCATTTCATGATTAACTAGACCCACCCATATGACCCTTAACTATAGTCAACATAATCATATGAATGTTCTAACTAATCCGCATCATATGCAGTGTAGGAAGACATCACTTAGCTACCGTACACTGCATCTTAACTATAGTCAAAATACACAACATGAATACTAAGTACTCTACTTTCTAAAATGACGGAGGGCTGAGGATAGTTTTTAAGAAAACCTTTAACGCTTTGAACTTGATATCGTTATAGAATCTAATGGTTTTAAAAGGAGTGGCCTAAGCTCCGCACTTTGAAAACTTGATTTATCATAAAAAGCCGAGTGGGTTTCAAATCCGATTCTACATCATCTTTTAGGTTCATTTTTCTTTACATTAATCTCATTAATGTAGTCCCATCATTTAAGTCCTTAAGCCATCACAGAAAAGAAACGAAAATAGAACGTATGCTTACGCCATCCACATTCGCCTCAATGTTCCGCTATGCACCGTTAGGTTACTTAACTAACGGCATAGCGAAGCGGGACTAGTGCGGGTGAAAAACATAAGCAACGTTTATTATATACTATATATATAATACTATTACTCTCATCATGTAAAGTGATCACATCACAGAACATACACAGCAGAAGCACATATGAAAATATAGGATATCTAGGAGGTCCGTATTTAGTATTTAGCCAACAATAGAAAATACGGATTCCACGGTCGTGATGAATGGCCAAGCCCACACCCCTAGACCCCTACGAGAGCGGCAAGTGACCCTACCAATTCTAGAGTTTAGGAGACCCGGTCTCGACTCCTCGAGATGGCCTCCCACTGAACCCTAAAACCCGGTCACTTGTGCTCCCCTCCTTGGGTCTATTCTAATGCGGAAAAGTAAATAATATACAACAATGGTGACATCATCCTCAACCCGGAAGTGCCCCAAATAAAAGAATATTACATACAATTTAATTTTACATGAATGAAAATAAAAACTCTCATCTCACATAAACCCCCCGGCCATTCATTCACGACGATCATGTACAATATATCTCAGCAACACATAATATCACATGTCATCAACGTAAGTAAGTATGCGTACCCCGATTGTCGTTGATGTATAGCAACGAAACCGGCGATACACCACATACTACACTTACGGTCACAGAAAAGAAAGTGAAAAACAACAACACTTGCAATTATCACCTTCATATATATATATATATATATATATATATATATATATATATATATATATAAAGACGATGTTAAACGTTTTGATCAAATCAACAAACACCCACAAATTACCCCGAGAGATCAACACTTGAGCAAAGTTGAAATACCCAAAAACGTGCCACAGTGTCTATGCACCAGCCATAGAAGGGTTAACCAATGCCTCACCTATGGTGCTACGGAACTACGGAAAACCCTAGGGTTCGGTCGCATTTCCGTGGACATAGAATCGAGTTATGGTTTTTTGTTCTTCTAGAGGGTCCATAGGGATACTTGCACGACCATTAAATATAATCAACTTGGAAAATTACAACACTTGAAAATTTCAGAGGAGGTGATAATGTGGGGTTTGAAATTCGTTCGAACTGTTAAACGTCGTCAAGGTTACCAACACAATGTTAAATTTACGACTACGAAACACTACGAAATAGCCCCCAAGCACAATTATCATCACATGAAAAATTGGGCTAAACAAACAATACCTGAAACCCCAAAACTTACACACCAAAGCACACAAGCAAAACGAGGCAATTTGGACACACTAGGGCCGGCCTGCTCGGATTTCAAGGGCATGTGCTCGGTCGAAATCCGATGGAATGGCCCCATTTTTCTTGTATGCTCTAGTTGTATCATATACAAGCTTCTGCAGTTGTTTAAATAATTTTTACAGATCGGTTAAAATTCGACAGAGAGCAGATTTTGGGTTTCCAGAAAACCGTATTTTCGTAGTTGTTTCGGTTTTGTAATATCTAACATCGTCTAAAATTCTAGCTTGGCTCTGATACCACTGTATGATTTCCTTAGCACCTTGCCTAAGATTTTGCAAGCATCACACATGCCATATTATAATTTTAGGAGGTGCTAAACAAACTAACCTAGGAATCAAACTAGAATAATTAGGGTAACAACTTGTAGTATCTCATACTAACTAGTGTCTAACACTAAGTGGGGAGAAATACAACCTTTGTAGACCTCCTTTGCAATTCCTTGGATCTCCTTGAGTTTGAACTGGCTAGCTAAAGCTTCTTCTACGTCCACGACGATCCACCCGGAATCCCTTTGCTCAAAGATCCTTGCTCCACTTGATCAGAATGAAGATGAAGCAAACAATCTACACCAATAGGCTAGACAAGTGTAGAATGATGATGTGGTTTGTATTCTCACATAAAAACCCTTTCTTTCTTTTTACTTCACTCGCTTTAGAAACTCAAGAGAGCTAGAGAGAGGAAGAGGATGAAGATGGGAAAGCTTTTTCTCATTTTGTGATAATGATAATTCTAAGCATAGAAAAGATAAATATCAAAGATAAATATCTCATGCCAAACTATGGTTAATAAATATCTGGATATTTTTGTATATGAGTTAAATAACAAATGAAATCAAACCATGGTTCCACTTAGGTCAAGCAAAGAATAGTCAACCATGATTGAAATCATTTTTCTTTTTCTCAATATCTAATAAATATAAAGATATTTATATACCATGTGAGTTTTGCATTGCCATCTTCTATGTATCAACAACCATGATACAATATGTATGTAAGTATGTGTGCATGCACATCAACATGTACATATATCCATGCATAAATCATAAAGAAAAGGTTTATATAAAGGAGAAAAAAGTCAATATTAAATCAACACTTGATTTAATAAACCGGTCATATCTCATACGACCCGACCAATAGAAAACGCCCGATTAAAATACGGCATCATATACACGCATTTAATCGAGCTCCCGCACATATCTCATATGCACACCACATCGTTTCGCCTGAGCTAGGAAACTCCTGTGTGGGACTCTAAGACTCGTCAATACGCCGGCAACAGGTGATGATCACATCAAACACCCACAAACCGCAAGCGGTCAGCTAAACGTAACGGCCACACGGGTATTGAGCGATCAGAAGAAGAACAAGCGAACCTGTCAAAACTCCCGTCGAGCCAACTAGCAACACTTCCCGTACAGTCCGGTCTCTTCGCCAGATATGCAGCATATCGAGTCTAGATATGGTATCGTGACCCCAATAACTCAATAAGTCATGCCGGTACAAGGTCTATAACAGATCGAGAAACTACTGATAACACTTATCAGTAAATCTCAGCAGCCCTGGCCAGGGACTTCCTGTTATAGCTAATCGTGCATAGCGCAACATCAACCCCCCAATACTGGGAGAGACGAAACCCCTCCTATTGCTCATCACCTCCATATGCCTCGGGACTGTACCTAAAATCCACCTGTTTGCACGACTCAGTAGAGCCGTGGTAGGGTGGAGATCAAAGTACAGTGGGAGGACACACAAGACTCTATGACGATCTCGGGTCTACAGACTAACATGTACCAGTGTCACCTGAGAAATGCTATCCGACGATAGATATAATACCACATAAGAGTTCTCGGCGAGTCCGTTCAGTGTACCCAGTCTCACTGAGCACCCGTATACAATCTTTGGTGTCACCACACTAGATGGATATGGGATCATCCGTCGCCCATCATATGGGACAAGAATAGTATACGCTGGTCTACTCTGGAATATCGATGCCCCGTCTCGATACACCCATGACTAGGAACATTTCAAGGATATGCTCATAAACTACACATGTCCCACTAGTATGATCCACATCATAATCCCAGTAGTCAAGCAAATATCCTAAGTGCTTTATCAACATGTACCAAATGAGTAAAAGCATGATCAAGTGAACATGTCAAGATAAAGAGTAACCAGATAGCATACTATCATGTCGAGCAAGACTGTCCTCTGAATACACACACACACACACATCCTGGTACATACACTATCACATAATGGCCTCTAGGGCATACATATATCCAACAACGTGTATGTGATACCGTATTCTAATCTCGCGATATAAGTTATATATGATATAACCGGATTATTGAATCAAGTATTGATTCAATAATTTGTTATATGTATATTTGATATACATAGAAATGATATTAGTCGGTTATATATGATATAGCCGGATTATTAAATCAGGTGTTGATTTAATAATTTAATATATGATTATATATTTGATATATTAATATATATTAACTAATATTAGCTCACTAAAGAATTTCTTCTCTTGATGTATGTATATATGATGATATATATATACATTTGTATAGAATATTACATATACTATTGTGTCATGCTAGATGATACATTGGACATGGGTGTATGAGACTCACACCAAGCTAAAGATAATTTGGGTGATTTAATTATTAAGGGAAAAACCAAAATTAGGTGGTAATTAGCATGACTTAAGATGCTTGTGGAAGCATGTAGAAGTTTTGGCTTAGTCCACTAATTTTGTTTTACTCTAGATATTTATTAACCCAACCATTAGCCATGGTTAACTTTCTTGATATATCTCTTGAGATATTTTTCACCCTAGTTGATTCATTCATCATCTTCTTCATCTCATTTTGCTCTCTAGCTTTTGGTGAGGTGATAAAAGAAAAGGAGAAAAAGAATTCTAAAGTGAGAAAAATTCCTATTTTATCAACCTACTCTCATCTAGCCCATTAGTGTTGCTTCACTTATTCCTTAGTTAGTGAAGATGTAGCTTAAGTTAGAGATTCCTCAAGGTGGATCATCTTCAGCCTCGAAGATCCTTAATCAAGCTTGTTCCTTTCACCAAGTGGAGCCTAAGAAGAGTGCGAGGGACAATTACTCGAAGCTAAGGGACTACTCCTTGGAGCTTTAGAAGTGAAGGACCGGTCTACAAAGGTTGTATTCTCTATTCACTTAGTGTAAAGTTGTTTACTTGCTTAGAAACCCTAATTATCTAGTTCGATTCTAGGTTAGTGTAGCTTAGACCTCTAAATTTTTTTAAATTGCATACTTGATGCATGTAGAAACTAAGTAGAGGTGCTAAGAAACACTTTGACCTGAGATATGAGGATTTATGTGTCGATGCTGGACACGGGTTTCATGATGTTTCGAATGTTGGTGTTGGACACTCAGGTGCCATGATGTTGAAGTGTCGTTGATGAACACATGTTAATTGATTTCCTCATACATACAGGCATTTGATTCAGATGATTATTTTTACATGTTATTGGCATTAACTCTATTCTTGATATATATGCATACATAGTCACCCTAGATATCATAGTATTACCTTCATGATATAGTATGACCTGGGAATCGTCGTTTTATTCGATTTCTACCTACTGATGTTTTCTACTCACGAGTTGGCAACTCACCCCCGTTGTGCCACAGTTTTCTTGCAGATTTGACCGCTTGAATCAGTAGCGGTATCGCTGGCACACAGTCTCTTCCAGGGTGGTTGCTATAGTAGGTGGGACACTTTAGATCGTATTCACTCTTGTATTTATTATTCTATTATATCTAGTCAAACTCCACCAATCAGAAAATAGACTTTGTATATTGGTAGACCTAGACCGACTTGTGTTGCGAGACTTAGAGCGTAGGGTGTATGTTCGCTTCTTTTTGAGGTTTTGATGTCTCACTTTATTATTTGTTTCTTTCAGTGTTTGATCTTCGCCATTGGGCGTCGTATATATATTGTTTACTTGTGTGGTTTTGATTCCGCCAGTTGGCGAAGAGCTAGCTCCCGTTTGGGGATGCCTATATATATATATATTGCTTGTATGTGGTTTTGGATCAAAATATACAGGGGAAGTGCAGCCCAAATTTTTAAAGACGAAAAATGTTTTCAACTATAGCATAATCCACTTGCATTTTCATATATCATTGTCTATGCATTTAAAGAAAAACTTGATTTTATTATACAGTTATTTCAAAACTGCACCTCCACTATTTTCCGCAAAAAGGTTTAGATTTCTGGGCTTCGGCTTACTTGAATTATGTTACGCCTTTAGACGTTGCGTGATTTAAGTGCCGGTCATGAGCTAAATTCTGGGTCGTGACAAAGTTGATATCAGAGCGTTAGGTTTAACCTTGGTTCAAGTTTAGGCTTGACCTTATGGAACTTAGACTTGACTGAGGGGGTATTAGACCCGAACTTTCGTCGTGTAGGTTGACCTTGGTTGATGGAGTAGGAAGCTTGAGTAGAGTGACGTACCGTATGTATGTTCCATGGCATACTTATGACACGCTGCTCTGCTTAAGTGACCTTAGGATGTACAGTTCTTGAGATTCTTGATTCTATTCATTCTTATGATTATACTCCTATTGATTTCATTCTTTCCTATGATTATATATCCATTTTGGACCTATTGATTTCCTTCCTTTTCCTTGATCTATCTTCATCGATACCTGTTTGAGGTTCCTGTCACTAGGGTTTTGAGCACAGAGAGAGCTACTGTTAGAGATACGGTCAGAGCGAGCTCGTCACGGACGAGGGTTGACCATGATGTTTTTTGGTGACATAGGGACGTACCGGTATAGTGTTGTGTGAGATCCCTCGGTTGAGGCGAGTGTTCGGATCTGCACCGGATGATCGGACCATTGATAGAGGCGGCAAGATTGAGAGGACTGTTGATGTACAGCCTACCTCAGAAATCACGATGTTGTGTACCGTGTTGACAGATGACCCAGCTATTGTTGAGATTTGACGGGATGTCACCTCTAGAGTTATAAGCTGAAATCATTGGAGCTTTCAGGCAGAGATGTGACAGAGGACCGCTAGTCCATCTTGAATAGAGCGACGAAGATGATTCTTCTGATTTGATGCGCTGACGCAGGCGCAATTAAGTTGAAGAATCCCAGTTTGAAGGGTCTTACTCAGATTTAGAGTAAATCGATCAAGAGAGGAAATTGTTCGTTGGATACTCCGATATGAGATCGGTAAGTTGACCAGCTTCAGATAGAAGGACCTAACCCAGATGCGTGGTAAGTTGATCGTGAATGGACGAATGAAGTATATTCTTCAGATAAATTGGGACGAGTTCCCGAGGGCGTGTTCGGCTGGATATCTTCCACAGAGTGGTAAAGATACCCGAGTTTGTATTTTGAGTCTGTGTGAGAGACTCCGGATTAACTGTAGCCGAGAATGAATTATCGTATGCAGACAGCAAGAGATGACGTCAAAGTGGACGATAATGACAACGAGTGGAACAAGAGGTTCATGCGAGATGTTAACGAGCTGTTTTTACCCCCTCCACTCCGTTGATGCCAGAGGATTGATATGTATGCAGAGGTGTTAGATATGACTGATTTCATAGGAACACCGTGCTGAGGATGCAGCTGTCCCGGAATGAGAAATGAATTATGTAAAGAATGCCAACTTTTGGGCAGTTCGGCAGAGACGAGACTGGGGAAGAGACCCTGATAGGATCTTTCGGGAATACTTCATGATAAAGACTTGAACCAGGATCGATTGTATCGTGCACACTCAGGGGGCTAGAGATTGACATTGTCGACATGATATGTTACGAGTGACCATGTTAATTGGTTAGAAGATCTTTAAAAAAACGCCAGAACGGAACTGTTTCTGTCGGTACTCCAAATCAGGATGTCGAGCCGAGGAGTCATATAACTGGTAAACCACAAGGAGAAACGAGGATTTCAGAGCAGAGGACGCTAGACCGTGGGCAAGAGGCAAGTAGATATTCTTGCTCTGCCAGCCTTGGATGCACCGGCACCTTTCGACATTGGAGGAGGGCACCTCGAGGTCAGTTTTTATTATTTGCGTCCTGATGATTCGGATATCACATTTTCGTCATTTTGATTTCGGTATTTATATAATTGATATTTCCTATGTGCACCCCAGTTGCACTTGATTCGTATTTTATGTATCAGTTCTGCTGATTTCGTTTTGTGCATACCCATTGCACTTGATTTTGATTTCATACACAACGATATACTTGATTTGATTTCATGCATATAGTATGCACATGATTTTGGCTTATGCATTCGGTGTAGTTTACATGAGCTTTCAGTACTTTGACATGGTTTTGTGTACGCAGATGCACATGTTTATGAGTTTATATACTGCGGTATACTTGAATTGGTTTAGTGTTTGTCGTATACCGTTGATTTCGACTTTGATATTCGATATTTGTTTTCGTGCACCTTATACACTTGATTGAGATTCTTGTGCACCCTGGACGCACTTGATGTGATTTTGTGCACACCAGATGCACTTAGTCGAGATTCTTCGTGCATATCAGATGCACCTGATATTGTTGTCGTGCACACCCGTTGCACTCGACAGATGTATTTGTGCACACCCGTTGTACTTAGTTTTTTTTCTGTGCATATTCGTGGCACTTGTATTTGATTTTGATTTCCGTGAGCACCAGACGCACGTGGCATTTTTGTATACCTTATTTGAGATCGATTTCATTTCAAGCATCATGTTTTTACAATATATACTATACGGTTTAGTAACCGAGCAGGACTAGTCTGAGGACGGTGTCTGAGTATTTTGCATGCATCGATATTTACCGAAGGGATTTTCAAAAAGGAGCTATAGTCTCAGTATTTTCTTACGTGTCCGTGATGACACTAAACCTTACGAAGAAAACCCTTCTAAGTTCTTTTTTTTCAAAAGGGCGGAACGTGTATGTTAAACAAAAAATATATATATATATATATATATATTCTTATAAATGAACGTCTGCTACTTATGCCGTGATTTGCGCATCACACGGCGATTTGGAAAGGGATTTTGCATGCACTGTCATTTGGTTTTTTTTAACGGCTTCACAACGAAGCGTACTATATATATGATATTGTCATAACAACATTATACTTGATTTTCGTAATAGATTTGACATTGTATTTTCGCATTAACTCCAATGGTTGCATGATGCTTGACGGAGTTTTGATTTTGAGTTTTGCACTCGTTTCCATGCGCATGCATTGCTCTATGATATGTCTTATGTATTCATGATTCCGGAACCCCGACGACATGATTGTTTTGCTGAAATGTTTTAGTAAATGGGGGGTTTAAATTTAAATTCGGGGACCGAATTTATTTAAGGGGAGAAGATTGTAACATTTCAGAAAAATAAAATATTACTTTTGGAATTTAAATAATTAAAATAATAAATTTCATGAATATTATTAAAGTATGGGAATTAGTTTTAATGAAATGGTATAATTATATACCAATAGTTTGGAAAATATTTAGAAAATTAATATGATTATTGATTTTGAAAGAATTTATGTGATTTAGACAATTCATAAATTATTTATATGCAAATTATGTTAAACTTGATTAATATTTCGCTAATTATGCATTAATCTGGTTTATGTGCATGACATGCAACATGACATGTTACAAACACTTGTTACATTTTTATGAAACCATGGCCTTATTTCTTCATGCGCATGTATATATGGTTTTTGTTTTAAAAATAAAAAGAATTAAAGATGAGATATTTTGTGAGAAGGGGACATGGGAGTATGGGCAAAGAGAGAGAGAGAGTGAGAGAGAGGGGGGTTATCTTGTGAACATGGCTCATTTCATTCCTTCTTCATTTCTCATCTTCATCTTCTCCTTCTCCTTCACTCTCCTCCACCTCTTCTACCCCTCACTAACACCCTCAAAACCACCACTAAAACATCTTGCCACCTTCAAAAAAAATAATCACAAGCTCATCCTAAACCCTATGGAGGCATCAAGTCAACACTTTCAGCACTTTGGGCAATCTAAGAAAATTCTTGAGTTGCCAAATGAGATATAATCCTATACTTTTAGCTTAGTTATTAGTTTTCTTTACACCCTATAGTAGTTTAGAACCAAACCGATGTATTTTAGTGATCTTTGAATTTTCCAAGAAGAGCTTTAGGGATATTTTGATTGTGAAAGTGTAATTGAGGTTTAGTAGTGGCCACAAACCCTTTTAATGTTAGAATTCTGGTCTGGACTTGAGATAGAAGCCCATATACGAAAACTGAAATTTTCCGATGTCGGTTTTATGGAATTCTTGAGGGTTAAATGGAATATGGAGCAACTTGGGATAATTTTAAGAAAATCAAATAGCTACATTGACCTAGTTAGACTACTAGAAGACCACCACAGAAGAACAAGACCCATATCCCACCAGAAAACCGGCGACATCGGTCCTGTAGCTTGATCTCGCCGGCCAAGTGTTGGTGTCTGGTGTTGGGGTTTTGCCTGTAGCTCATACTCCTTATAACCTAGCTACTGTATTGTTAGTTTTGTCCTAGACCCCCTGTGCCAAAATCTGGGAGCTGTTTGAGTTGGTTTTGGCAATGTTTTCCGATATTTGAATTCTTGGTTTTGATATTTGAAATTGGATTTGGTCGTTGGACATTTGTACGTCAACGACGAGGGTTATTTGGTCGTTCTTGCATGCGTAAGCTATAGGTTCTAACCTATAAGCAATTCATGTGCCGTATCGGTTTTCGGACTTGATTTTAATAATGTTACGATATGTGTTGATTTGTAGTTACCTTTGCATGGACTTCCTAGATGACGAAGCACATCGACTTCGGCTAAGCAAGGAGATTTGCAGGTGAGTAGATTTATATCTACAGGGAAAGTCGGGTGGATGGCGTATAGCACCCCCGCAATTTATAAAATGGAAACTAATATATAGAATATAGTTTGGAGAAACCCAAGTATGAACATACGGATATGATTAAAAGATATAAGATGAGATTATAATGATATAAGATGACATGTGCGGATACGATTGATATGAGGATGTGAATCGTGATATGTGTGTGTGTGTGTGTGTGTGTTTGATTGAAAGAGGACAAGTATGAGATTTATAGTGGCGTGATATAAGATCGAAGTCGACATGATATGAGATCGATATCGATGTGACATGAGATCGATAAATACGATAAGATTGAGATAGATGTGTTTAGAGATCGATAAGATATAACGTACGAGAACATAGATCCGTACCTTTATTGATGAATAGGACGATAGAATCCCTATTCTGTTTGATGTCACCGTATGCTGGATTACCGTACGCGATGTGATATACCGGATGATCGATCTGGTATGCTGGATTGATCCGCGCTCGTGATTTTAGGATGATGATCGATCCGCGCTCGTGATTTTAGGATGATGATTGAGGATATTTCCATATCGGATGCTATAAGGCGAGATCACCAACGTAAACATGCCACCTGAACCATACTTATTTCCAAAACTGACAAATCGTATGCATCTTTTAAAACAAAAACCTTAAAGGACGCTACGGATTTTCAAATGGTGTATTTTCCTTAAAAACACCGCAGCCCACACTTTCAAAACTACGATTTGTATCTTTTAAAATTGACCGTATGGTTCATGTGTAGATATATATAAACCCGTTGATTATTCATGTTTGTGTGGGATTATCCCTCGTGACATACGTATCATGTTTTCGGTATATATTGTTATATGATATCAGCTGCTAGTACACCTGCACAATTACCGATGATGCGCATGTTACACTTACACCGATTTGCCGGCTCACACACATTCATCATTAGTAATTGCCATGCCACTTGCACAGTAGAACTGCCATATCATGATATTATTCATAACCGTAAAGTACATTCATTGTTTAGTACCATCACTTAACATGCTTGCATGATATACTTGATATGCTCATATTACTGTTCTATGTTTGCATACATCGTACTTTATGGTTACATACATTGAGATGATGTTTTCATGAGATCTCTGGATTTGAGAATCGCAGTTATAATTCAAAGGAAATTATGTATTGTTTTAATAACGCGGTTTCTCATGATATGATATTTCGTGTCCACCATGAGTTTTCTCGATTATGAGCTTGCTTTCGAGACCCGATTCAAGCAGTGGATGAACCGTCTGCGGGTACATCGTGGGCCCGGAAAGGTACCCCGGGGTAAGAACGTTTTGGTAGGGATGACGCTGAGCCTGGCAGGGGGAGCACTACCTACCGGTGATAGTTTGGACCCGGCGGTTATCCGGAGGATACCGACCGGAGTCTTGAGATGGATACGAGGGCCGATCAGAGGATGCAGCGCCTGAGATATGAGGATTTACGTGTCGATGCTAGACACGGGTTTCATGATGTTTCGAGTGTCGGTGTTAGACACTCAGGTTCCATGATATTGATGTGTCGTTGATGGACATATGTTGGTTGATTTCCTCATACATACAAGCATTTGATTCAGATGATCGTTTTTATATGTTATTGGCATTGACTCTATTGTTGATATATATATGCATACATGGTCACCCTAGATATCATAGTATTACCTGCATGATATAGTATGACTTAGGAATCGTCATTTTACTCGATTTTTACCTGCTGATGTTTTCTACTCACGAGTTGGCAACTCACCCCCGTTGTGCCACAGTTTTCTTGCAGGTTTGACCATTTGGATCAGTAGCTGTATCGCTGGCACACAGTCTCTTTCAGGGTGGTTGCTATGGTGGGTAGGACACTTTGGATCGTACTCACTCTTGTATTTATTATTCTATTGTATCTAGTCAAACACCACTAATCAGAAAATAGACTTTGTATATTGGTAGACCTAGACCGACTTGTGTTGCGAGACTTAGAGCGTAGGGTGTATGTTCGCTTCTTTATAAGGGTTTGATATCTTGCTTTATTATTTGTTTCTTTCTGTGTTTGATCTTCGCCATTGGGCGTCGTATATATATTGCTTACTTGCGTGGTTTTGGCGAAGAGCTAGCTCCTGCTTGGGGATGCCTATATATATATATATATATATATATATTGCTTGTATGTGGTTTTGGATCAAAATATACAAGGGAGGTGCTGCCCAAATTTTTAAAGACGAAAAATGTTTTCAACTATAACATAATCCACTTACATTTTCATATATCATTGTCTATGCATTTAAAGAAAAACTTGATTTCATTATACCGTTATTTCAAAACTGCACCTCCACTATTTTCCGCAAAAAGGTTTAGATTTCTGGGCTTCGGCTTACTTGAATTACGTTACGCTTTTAGACGTTGCGTAATTTAAGTGCCGGTCACAAGCTAAATTCCGGATCATGACATATAACCATTATGCTTATATATATATATATATATATATATATATATATATATATATTGATCGTGCGTGAGTACCATTTTGCACATCCTATTACCTGTTGTACATGGGCATAGTATTAATGGACACTGTACCATTACTAACGGTTCATGTTGCACGAGCACCGAATTGTATACCACACACACACACACCGTTGGTAATTGCCATGACACACACACTATAGAAATTGCCACGGATAATATATTGTACCGCTTCCATTATTATTAACAGTTAGACATTAATTCTTGTTCTATTGCACATATCAATTGCATCATACGTACATACATACATGCGTACATACATACATGCATGCATACATACATTGATATGGTTACATATACACTCTCATGTGATGTTGCATTTCGATTTCGTGGATTTGGGAAATCGCAAGATACCTTTGAAACTTGATACATTTAAAAAGAGCGGTTTTCCCTTGATATGCTTACATTACTGTTCAATGTTTGCATACATCGTATTTCATGGATATATGTATTGAGATACTGATTTCATGCGATTTATGGATTTGAGAACTGCAGATATATTTCAAAGGAAATTATAAATTGTTTTAAAAATGCGGTTTCTCGTGATGTGATTTCAAGGCGTCCACCATGAGTTTTCTCGATTCTGAGCTTGTTTACGAGACCCGATTCGAGAAGTTGGACGAACCGTCTGCGGGTACATGGTGAACCCGGTAAGGTACCCCAGGGCAAGAAGATCACGGGGATGACGATGAGCCTGGCAAGAGGGAGCACTACCTACAGGTGATAGTTTGGACCCGGCGTTTATCCAGACGATACCGACCGGAGTCGTGAGATGGATATGGGCCGATCTGGACTAACAGAGCCCATGGGATGATCCGGACTGACGGAGCCCGGGATATGTGGATTTATGTGTCGATGCTGGACACGGGTTTCATGATGTTTCGAGTATCGATGTTAGACACTCAGATTCCATGATGTGAAGAATATGAGGGCCGATCAGAGTGATGGCGCCTGAGATATTGGGATTTGGGGTGTCGTTGTTAGACACCGGATTTGATGATGAGGATTCATTGATGAGGATTATGTTTTATCCCACACTTAGGATTTATTATGACATGCACTTTTTCATGTTGTTGTTGTAACCTGGTGGTGTACCTTGAGCATGATTTGTTGCATATCCGTATTGTTATACTTATGCCATCAGATTGCATATTTTAGATTATCACTTTTCGTACATGCTTGCGATTATCTGTATGATGTTATTTACTATTCATGAGTTGGAAACTCACCCCCGTTGTACCGCAGTGTTTTGCAGGCTTGACCCTTAGTGTAGTCGTGGCAAGGCTCCTTATTGCATCTACTTCTACGGATACCATTACGGTTGATCGTGATTTTGGCGTAGGTGCGTTTTTGCCAATATCCATATGATTCCATTGTATATCTTATTTTGTATTTAGTACTCTCCATCTACCACTTACATGTATTTGACTTAAAGACGAGATTTTGAGGATCGATATTGTATTATTGGTGACTCTGGGTGTCGCGCTCGTGTGAGTCGGCTTTTATTTCATGTTGTGATGTTGTTTTACTTCCTCTTTACTTATTTCTTCACTACGGTGTCATATATATACCTGTTGTGGTTGTGTTCCGCCTTTTGGTGTGAGTTGCTCCCGTTTGGGGATGCCTTTAATTTATTCTATGCTTGTACCCGTTTGGGGCTAGTTTTTACAAAGGAGATACTACCGAAATTTTTAAGAAAATAAATTTAAGTTCAGATTTTTATAACTTGAGATTTTTAAATGGTTTCAACTACTGTTTTATCACTTTACTTCTTTTCTTGGATTAGATTTCTGGGTTTTTCGGCTTACTTGAATTGCGTTATGCCTTTTTACGTCGCGTGATTTAAGTGCCGGTCGCGTTCCTAAATTGGGTCGTGACACTCTGCAACCCACGTCGTATCAACCATTTCAACCTCTCCCACTTTCTTATGTTGATACCCTATTTGAGAGTCCTATTACGACTCCAAAACCCATGTCCATTACCGACAGAATCGAACAATCTCATAGCCGATCTTTTACTCCTTTCACCATTTTGAATTCTTTTGATCAACAATTTCAATCCCCTTCTTATCATAATGTTGATCCTAACCCTGTCCAATCATTCAATTCCTATCAATCCTACCCGACTTTTATACCTTCTCTAGACATTTCTTCTGAACGGCCATTTGGGAGTTTCATGTATCCAAACGAGTTGAATCATTTACTGAAACCCCTTCACAAACCATGTCTAGTCTTGAACAGTCATTATAAGAAATTCGGGTAGCATCAAACCAACAGATGATGGATTTGAATGTGTCTATAGCCGCCCTTATGCAACCTAACGAACCGGCAGCTAGTTTTCAATTAACTTCGAATTTTCCAATTTAGGCGATAGGACAATTTGAGAATTTGAGTCGTGAAAGTGAGCACTACACCCTTCCAAATCAAACCTAGGAATATGTATGCCCTAGAGGCCATTATTGTACATTGATGTATATTATAGTGTATGCTTGGACATATATAGAGAGGACTTTCTTGCTCGACATGATAGTATGCTATCTGGTTACTCTTTATCTTAACATGTACACTTAGTATTATTATACTGTCTCTCTGATACATGTAGATAAAGCCCTTAGGATGTTTGCTTGACTACCAGGACTATGATGCAGATCATACTACTGGGACTTGTGTAGTCTACAAGCACATCCTTTAATAGTTCCTAGTCGAGAGAGTATTGAGACAGGGTATCGATATTCCAGAGTATACTAGTGTGTACGTTTCTTGACCCTGTAGGGGGCGATGGTTGATCCCATATCTATTGGTGTTTGACATCAAAAATTGTACGCATGTGCTCATTAGAGAATGGGTACACCGAACAGGACTCGCCGAGAACTCCTAGATGGTACTATACCTATCATCAGATAGCAGTTCTCTAGTGCCACTGGTACAGATTAGTCTGTAGACCCGAGATCGTCATAGAGTCTTGTGTGGTTCCCATTGTGCTTTGATTTCCTCCCTACCACGGCTCAAAAGAGTCATGAAAACAAATGGATTTTGGGTACAGTCCCGAGTCATATGGAGGCAATGAGCGACAGGAGAGGTTTCGTCTCTCCCGGTATAGGGAGTTGATATTGCGCTATGCTCTATTGGCTATAACAGGAAGTCCCTGGCCAGGGATGTTGATGATATTTACTGGTAAGTGATATCATTAGTTTCTCGTACCGTTATAGGCCACATATTGGCATGACTTATCAAGTTATTGGGGTCTGACGTTCCACCCCCAGACTCGATATGCGACATATCAGATGAAGAGACCGGACTATACGGTAAACGATACCTATAGGCTTAATGAGAGTTTGGACAAGCTTGCTTGTTGATATTCTATTCGCTCAAAACCTGGGTATCTGTTACGTCCAGCTAGTACCGCTGACGGCTTGTGGGCAACTGATATGATCATTATCTACTGCTGTCGTATTGACGAGTCTTTAGAGTCCTACACAGAAGTTTCCTAGTTCAGGAGAAACGAAGTAGGGCACATATGTTGATATGTGCGGGGGCCTGATTAAATACGAGTATATGATACCGTATTCTAATCTGGCGGTTATTTGTTATCAGTTAGGTTATATGTGATATAACCGGATTGTCGAATCAAGTGTTGATTTGATAATGTGATATACAGATAAATAATATTAGTCGGTTGTATGTGATATAACCGGATTATTAAATTACATGTTGATTTAATAATATGATATATATTTATATTTGATATAATTATATATTAACTAATATTATTAGCTCACTAATTATTTTCTTCATAATATATATATATATATATATATATATATGAAGCATGGTAAGATTTTCTATTTTGTGAAAATAAAAAATGAAGTGAAAAATGGGGTGACTTTTGAGGGATGGGCAAAGCATGGCTTTTATCTTTTCTTTATTAGTCTTGACTCACTATTCAAGTATGGTTGCAATTTATTATTGCAATTTATTCCATACTTGAATAAGTGAGGTCAAGAGAGGAGCCATTCTTCACTTGAGTTTTTTTCATGAGTTCATTTGATTCACTCTCTTGAGCTCTCTCCATCTTCTTCTTCCTTTTCTACAAAACCCTAACCCTCACAGATGATGTGAATCATAGGGTTTTTTGATAAATCCTAATGAGCTTAGAACCCCAACTTCACCATCCTACATTTGATTAGCACTTAGGTGTAGTGTGTTTCCGTCACTAAAGTAAGCTTAGTGAAAAGGTAGCTTGGATTAGCGGAGCTTCGGGTGGATCATCTTCAGCATGAAGATCGTAAAAAGAAGCTTGTTCAATCTTCAAGTGGAGCCTTGTGGAGTCATAGGAACTACAACCTGGAGCTTTTAACGAGAAGGACTCGGTCTACAAAGGTTGTAGCCTCCATCTTTTACTATAAAGTTCTTTAGATATCATGTAAACCCTAATATTCTAGTTTGATCCTTAGTTAGTCTAGCTTAGCACATAGAAATTTTTAAGATTGCATGCTTGATACTGGTTTAAATCTCATGGTGGTGCTAGGGTAGACTTTCATGGTATCAGAGCCAGGCTAGAATATTTTGGTAGGTCTTTACGACGTTAAAGTGTTCGATCGGTTTTTGAAAAACCCGATTTTTTCAAGTTTTTGTCGATTTTCAAAAGTTGATATTTTCGTGATTAAAAATATGCAGAAATTCTTGTAGGGTATTATATGGAACCTCAAGAAATTCGACGCGCCAATTCCACCAAGCCGCCATGGAACCGCGGCGCAAACCCATGTTTAGCCGCGGTTCCGCCGCACTTTTGTGGCATGATGGCATCGTTTTTCTTGTGCTGCTCCAGTGTAATATTTGGCACTTTCTGGATGTTTTTAATGAGACTCAAGTTGTTGAGATCTCTGGATTTGTGGGTGTTTGTTAAATCAATCGAAATGTTTAGCGTCGTATAGATTATGATGATATGTGATACAATATTTGGAATCCACAATAATTAGTTTTGTGAAAACTAGTTAGTATATTGTAAATCTAGCCGTTTAGTCTCGTTTGATCGATTGCCATGGAGTTTTGATTCGAATCAAAACTCCATCGCAATCGCGTATAGTACACGATCACTTGTTTGGGAATCTTGTTAAATTATCCGACAACTTATTGAAAAGAGTTTTCAATTTGAGACTAAAATGCAAGATTTATAGGTTAGGCATGAAATTCGGAATATGAGATATTCCGGGTTTATGATGTCTAAGGTATTTGCGGATTCTAAATATTGTAGTTTTCATTTCTTTTCTACGGCCGTAAGTGTAATATGTGGTCTATACTCGATCTCGTTGCTATATGTCAACGGAATTTGGGATACGCATATTTACTTGCGTTGATGACATATGATGTTATATGTTGCTGATATGTTATGTTGGATCGTCGTGAATGAATAGCCGGGGGTTTTTGCGTGAGATGGGAGTTTTTCATTTTCATTCATGTAAAAATGTATGTAATATTTTTTTATTATGACACTTCCGGGTTGAGGATGATATCACCATTGATGTATATTATTTACTTTTTCGCATTAGGATAGACCCAAGGCGTGGAGCACAAGTAACCGGGTTCTAGAGTCCAGTGGGAGACCATCTGAAGGAGTCAAGACCGGGTCTCCTAACTCTAGAATTGGCAGGGTTGCTTGCCGCTCTCGTAAGGGACTAGGGATGTGGGTTTAGCTATTCATCACGACCGTGGAATCCATGTCTTTCATTACTGGCTGAATTTGAAACACGGACCTCCTAGTATATCCAATATTTCATATGTTGACTTTTGCTACTGTGTTCTGTGATGTGATCATATAACTGCGTGAGACGAATACTATATATATGATATATATAATAAACTTTGCTTATGTTTTGAACTCGCGCTAGTCCAGCCACCGCTCTGTCGTTAGTTAAGTAACCTAACGGTGCATGACGGGGCTCCGTGGCGTATGCGGATGGCATAAGTGTACGTTCTATTTTCGTTTCTTTTCTGTGATGTTTAGGGAAACATAAATGATGGGACTTCATTAATGAGATTAATGAAAAGAAAAGAAACCTAAAGATGTTGTAGAATCGAAATTTTAAAAAGATAGCTCTAGTTCTTACTTTGTATAGTGGTATTCCTTGATGAATATCCAGCACCTCATTCGATAAGAAAAAAGCCGAGATCCCTTCACGGGGAGTGACCTCTTTAGCAAAACTAGCAAATACTACAACACACTCGGTTTTGTTTTTATAGCTTCTCAAGTTCTTGCTTTGCATAGAGGTATTCCTTGATGAATATCTATCACTTCATTCGATGACGAAAGAGTCGAGATCGCTTCACCGGGAGTGACCTCTTTAGCAAAACTAGCAAAAGCTACAAAAACCACTCCTTTTCAAATCACTAGATTCTACAACGATATCAAGTTCATTATGTTAAAGGTTTTCTTAAAAACCAGTCATAGCCCTCCGTCATTTCAGATAAGTGCTATTTAGTATTCGTGCTGCGTTTGTTGACCTACGTCAATGCGTAGTGTACGGTAGCTGATTAGTGCTTATCTGCTGCATATGATGCGATTGGATTAGGATAGTCGTACGGCCTTGTTGAATTCAATCAAGGGTCGTGCGTGTGGTAATTCAATCACGAAATGAACGGATTGAACTTGACTAGCGGCTTATGGTTTGTTGACCTCCGTCAAGGTCATAAGTCGTTAGGGGTAAAAACAGATATTAGGAATTTCAAGTGTTGAAATTTGCAATGAGATTGCATACCTTTTATGAGATAGCTGGATCCCGATACCCACTGCGAGTAAGTGTTACTCTTGGGAGAGTTTTCCACTTTACAATTAGCCGATCCATTAGGTGTCTAAGAAAGGTGTTAACGGGGTGATGCCCCTGCGGAAACGAGGTTATTTAATTAGTTCCATGCGAAAGTATGGGGAGACTCCCTCGGAGTACCAATACCTGCCTGGATGACCGATTGGCAAACTTGTAGGGTGTAATTAATACTGGCTAATCTTACCTTTTATGGTTTGAAGGAAAATTTGATAAAAACAGTGGGAGCTGTCATGATTAGATAATATAATAACCAATTTAATCTTGCAAAGAGCGCACACTAATGCGTTTCCTTCTCTCTCTCTCCAAGTAGCGACCAATGACACGCCTTAATCAAGATAATAATATGGATGTATTGACCGAACCCACTTATTATACTGGGCTAGGTTCCTCTCTATCTTATGACTGTCATAAGTCTGAGAAAGGAATAAGGGAATACCCGGATTCCCACGCCACCCGAACGAAGAAGGAGCATACTGATGCATCTTCTTCGGGTGTGTTCGTAACCGAGAACTGTTTCTCAATTTGATCTACGTCCTGGGTATTGGATACCGGATCAGGATCCCACGTATGTAATTTTTTATATGGGCTAAAGAGAGGTGGAGAACTGGGAAAGGGTGATATGTCTCTAAAAGTAGGGAATGGAGCAATTGTTGCAACCAAAGCGGTTGGTGAATATCACCTTGTATTACCAAATGGTAATATAATGATTCTGAACGACTGTTATTATGTACCAAAAATGATGTGCAATATTATATCAGTTTCATTGTTGTATAAAGAAGGATATAACTTTGCATTGGAGGATAATATTATGAACATTTTCCAAAATCAAGTGCTGATTGGGTTTAGTACGTTTTGTAACGGTATATACATTCTGAATCAAACCACAATTCTAAATATACAGAACACACACAAGAGGAAAAGTTCAGAAATGAACGAAGCCTACTTGTGGCATTGTATTAGAACTTCACACTACATCCTAGAGATCTTGGATTAGCATCCCAAGTTCTTTAGTTGCTCCTTTTGTTACTTATCAAGGAGCTAGAGCCATGGATCACATCCCTCGGGTGGATCATCTTCGATGGAGGAGGACCAAAGAGCAAGCTCGATCCCGGAGTACCGATGGAGCGAGAAAAAGAGATCAAGCGCGATCATGGTGGCCACTTGGAACGAACGATGAGGAAAGAAGACTGAAGGACTTGGATCGTTTGGTGAGACTTCTTTTTATAGTAGTTAGCTCTATTTATTTAGCTAGTAAGGTTTATGGAAAGATCCGGTTTAATGGGTTATTCTAGCGCTTTCTTTACTTTGGTAAGAAAATTTTTGTTCCGAAAACGGCCACGGATGATGGCTTGGGGGTTAGGGTAACCCAACAATACATGTGGGAGCTGGGTAGTCCATAAGCACATCCTTAAATGTCCTTGGTCGTGGGAGTATCGAGACTGGCCATCGATATTCTGGAGTAGACTGGTGTATACGTTTCTAGACCCGACGAGGGGCGATGGTTGGTCCCACAGCCATTGGTCTTTCGTACCTAAGATCGTATACAGGTGCTCACTGGGGTGAGTACACTGGACAGACTCGCCGAGAACATGCTAGTTGGTATTATACCTATTGTCAGATAGCAATTCTATGGTGACATGAGTACATGTTAGTCCTTCAACTTGAAATCATCATTTGTCTCGTGTGAGTTGCCACTGTGCTTTGATTACTACCCTACCACGGCTCAAAAGAGTTGTGCAAACAGGTTTTAGTTGGGTATAGTCCCGAGCCACATGGAGGTAGTAAGCAGATCGTCGGGGATTCGTCTCTTCCGAATTTGGGGGTTGATGCCGTGCTGTGCATGGGTGGCCATCACCAGCAATCCTTGGCCAAGGTGGACAAGAATTACTGATTTGGATCAGTAGTTTCTCAGTGGGTGATGGGCTTCACACCGACACGAAATATCGCGTTATTAGGGGTCTGACTTTATCCACCCCCTAGACCCGATATGCGATACTCTTAGACGAAGAAGCTGGACTGTATGGAGATTGTCACAGATAGGCTCAGTAGGGATCCGGATGAGTTTGCTCGTTGGCCTTCCTTTTCGACAGGTACTCGGGTAGCCGCTACGTACAGCTAGTGTCGCTGACGTGCTTGTGGTTATGGATATATCCAGTAACTCACTGCCGGCGTACTGTTGAGTCTTTAGAGTCTCACACAGAGGGTTTCTCTGGTTTAGGCGAAATGATGTAGTAGCCGTATTTTGATACGTGCAGGGTTCCAATCGAATAATTGTACTAGTTACCCAGACTTTCGATGTGACGGTTGATAATACTTGCCGGCTTAGAATTGAGCCGGATTATTAAATCAGGTATTGATTTAGTAATTTATGTATATATATTTTTATATGTATATTCTAGTATTATGTTCTTTGTGTTATTCTATCTCTTTGGGTATTCGTATTTTGATACGAATACGGGTATGTATATACAGTTGAGTGTATTCCGTATTTATACGAAAAACATTCTACAACGTGGACACCTCATTTTGGTTTATCCATTTATTAATTTAAATGAAAATGATGTGTAAAGGTAGTGAGGTGAGAATTGTGACATTTCAGAAAATATAAAATAATATTTTTGGAATTTAAATAATAAAATAATAAATTTCATAAAAACTATACGAGTATGGATTTGAGTTTTCATAGAATGGTATAATTATATACCTCTATTTGGAAAATATTTGAAAATTAATATGAATTACTAATTATGAGACCATTTATTGGATTTGGGCTTATATAAATTATTATACAATTATTTACATACAAGTTTATGTTAAACTTGATTAGTATATTACTAATTATGCGTTTAACCAAATCCAATTTTGTGAACCATATATGTGAGTGTGCATGAAGATTTGTCGCATGTTACATTGAGATGTTATTTTGTAATATGGTTTTTTTTTTAGAAAAGAGAAGAAAGGAAAAAGGAAAAATGAGAGGGAGACATAGATTTGACTAGTATTTATGAAGATAGAAGGGGGGAAAGAGAGAGAGATCATGGTTACTTTGTTAGTTATATGTATGCCCTAGAGGCCATTACTGTACATACGATGTATATTGTAATAGATGCTTGAACATATATAGGGAGGACTTTCTTGCTCGACATGATAATATGCTATCTGGTTGTACTTTATCTTAACATATACTCTGATTGTCTCTTTGTTACATGTTGATAAAGCCCTTAGGATATGTACTCGACTACTGGGACTATGATGAGATCATACTAGTGGGGCCACGGTAGTCGACGAGTACATCCTATAACTGTTCCTAGTCGAGGGTGCAACGAGATAAGGCATCGATACACCAGAGTAGACTAGCGTATACGCATCTTGACCCATATGATGGGCGATGGATGATCCCATATCCATCGGTGTTTGACATCAAGAATGGTGTACGGGTGCTCAGTAGAGACTGGGTACACTGGACGGACTCGCCGAAAACTCCCAGATGGTATTATACCTCACGTCAGATGGCAGTTCTCCGATGACACTGGTACCGAGTAGTCTGTTGACCCGAGATCGTCATAGAGTCTTGTGTGATTCCCACTGTGCTTTGATTTCCATCATACCACGTCCAAGAGGGCGTGCAAAAAGGTGGCTTTTGGGTACAGTCCCGAATCACATGGAGGCAATGAGCGATAGGAGGGGATTCGTCTCTCCCGGTATAGGGAGTTGATGTTGTGCTGTGTTCGATTGGCTATAACTGGAAATCCCTGGCCAGGGTTGCTGAGATTTACTGGTAAGTGTTATCAGTAGTTTCTCGAAATGTTATAGACCTCATATAGACACGACTTATCAAGCTACTGGGGTCTGACGTTTACCACCCCTAGGTGAGATATGCGACATATCAGACGACGAGACCGGACTGTACGGGAGTGTTACTGATTGGATTCACAGGAGAATGTACATGCTTACTTGTTGATCTTCTGAGCGCTCAATACCTGGGTGGCTGTTACGTTTAGCTGACCGCTTGCAGTTTGTGGGTGTTTGATATGATCATCACCTACTGCCGGCGTATTGACGATTCTTTAGAGTCCTACATAGAGGTTTCTTGACTCAGGCAAAACGGAGTAGGAGCACATATGTGATATGTGCGGGACCGAGGATAATGCGATATGAGATACCGTATTCTATTCTCGCGATATTTGATATCAGCCGGGTCATCGGATCAAGTGTTGATTCGATGAATCGGTAAATGAGATATTAGTCGGTTATATGCGATATAGCCGGATTGTCAGATCAAGTGTTGATTCGATAATTTAATATATAATTATATATTTGATATATTAAATTACATTAACTAATATTAGCTCACTAAAAGATTCTTTTTCTCACTCGAGTAATACATTGATATATATGCGATATATGTTAATTGTATTATTTTATTTTGTTACAATAAATATTATATATGTGATATATAATATTGTAACATGATATGATAACTAATGCAACATGATTAGTGGATATTAAACAAGATTAGGGTTTGAATTGGGTTAGTTCATTCATGAACCTTCTAGAAGATTTCTTTTTGTTTTTGCAAAGATATTTTCAAATGACTCATGCTTTAACCCAACCCAAACCCTAGCCCTAGTTAAATCTCTACAAAGGTTTAGTCAACCATGGTTGCATTATTCATCATGTTTATCTTTTCATTATTCATCACAAAAGGATTCTAATTATTTTTCATCATCTTCTTCCTTGAGTTCTTCATGGAAAAAGCTTTCTAGTTTTTTTCCAAGTGATGAAAATGAGTGAGAATAAGAAAATAAAAGAGAGCAAAAATCCTACTTCATCATTTTTATCTACCCTTTCCATTTAGATGAGGGTGTTCACTTCATTTAGTGAGTGTTAGCTTGTGTTAATGAAACTTCAAGGTAGATCATCTTTGTTATCGAAGATCGGAAGCAAGCTTGCATTTTTCTCTTCGCGGAGCCTCTCGAGAGTCCGGAACACGACGATCGCAGTGAAGGGACTTCAACACGGAGCTTAAGAAGTGGAGGACCGGATCTACAAAGGTTGTAATCCCTCTCACTTAGTGTTAAAGTGTTTAACATACTTGTTTTCGCCTAATCTCTAGTTTAAAGATCCGGTTTTGGGTTGTTCGGCACGGCTAAATTTTAAATCGGGCATGGTTGATGCTTCGTAGACCCTTATGCGTGTGCCTAGCAACCCTACAATGGTATTACAGCCAAGCTAGAGCTTTAGGCGAAGTCTGGACGAAGTTTAAAGTCCGATCGAACCCCGAAACCCTAGTTTTTACCCCTTTCTGGAAATTTTCTAAAATTGTGATTTTTTCTGTATTAAAAATGCTCAAAAAAATCAGCAGGGAAATACAAGAGTTACTGTGAAACACGTGCCCAACATACCTTTAAAGCGCCGCGGATCCGCGGCCTTACCATTGCTTTGGCCGCGGTTCCGCGGCCAAACAGTAGACTCATTGTTTACTGTTTGCACAGTAATATCAGTATTTATTTTCTGATATTTTGGGGAATTTTTATTTTTACTCAAGTGTTGAGTTTTCTGGGTTGTATTGGGGACTCGTTGATTCGATCGGATAATTTAACTTCGTTTATTTTTTCCCGGATAATTTTAGAAACTGTTAAAAAGTTCGAACGGATATCAATAACTCACATTTTCCCCTGTCAGAAAATTTTTCAAAAGTTGGATTTTTTCTCGAGTTTAAGAACGTTCTAAGTCGTGCAAGTAACGCGGTGGACCCTCTAGAAGACAACAAACCTTAACTCGATTATGTGACCGTCTTGAACTGCCTCTAAACCTTAGGGTTTGTGGCAGTACGGCGTGCCACATGTGAGGCGTTGGCTTGACCCTTCTACGGCTGGTCCATCGGTACTGTGGCATGTGATGGATATTTTTGAACTCCGCTCAAGTGTTGAGCTATTTGGGAAAACTTGGGTGTTTGATTATTCGATCGGAAAGTTTAACATTTTCTATTTATCTGGAATGTGATACAATATTTGGAATCCACAGGTAGTTATGAGATAACTAATTTGAATGTTATAAATCTAGCAGTTTAGTCTCAGATGATCGGTTGCCACGGAATTTTGATGTGATCAAAAGTCCGTCGCAATCACGTAGCGTACGCGGATACTCACCGGGTAAACTTAACAGACAGCCATGCCCCATAACCCCGACCAAGTGACTGTAGGAGAACCCCGTCGCCAAAAGCATCCGTTAGGGTGCTCGCGGCAGCGGTGTTCCGCCTTAGTGCACTTCGTCGACGGCATCCGGGGTGCGGCCGTCCACTAAAGTTTGCGACGAGCATTCGATCAGGATGTCCGGAATCTTGTTGAATTGCCCGACTTGATATTGAAAAGAGTTTTCGATAATGAGACTAAAATACGGGGTTTATAATTGTTAGGCATGCGATGTCTAAGGAATTCATTTGGTTAGGCATGCGATGTCTAAAGAGGTTGCGGATTCCAACTGTTGTAGTTTTACACTTTCTTTTCTGTGACCGTAAGTGTAGTATGTGGTGTATCGCCGGCTTCGTTGCTATATATCAACGACAATCGGGATACGCATACTTGCTTACGTTGATGATATGAGATATTATGTGTTGCTGTGATATGTTATATTGGATCGTCGCGTTTTGAATAGCCGGGGGTTTTATGTGAGATACGAGTTTTTCTTTTTCATTCATGTAAAATTCATTTGTATGTAATATTCTTTTATTGGGGCACTTCCGGGCTGAGGATGATGTCACCATTGTATATTATTTACTTTTCCGTATTAAGTAGACCCAAGGCAGGGAGCACAAGTAACCGGGTTCTGGGGTCCAGTGGGAGACCATTTCGAGGCGTCGAGACCGGGTCTCCTAACACTAAAATTGGCAGTGTTGCTTGCCGCTCTCGTAGGGGTCTAGGGATATGGGTTTGGCTATTCATCGCGACCGTGGAATCCATGTTTTATACAGGCTCGTATTAAAACACGGACGTCCTAGTATATCCAATATTTCATATATGTTCTTCTGCTGCAATGTTCTGTGATGAGATCATATTACTGCCTGAGACGAATGTTTAATTATATATATGAGATATATGTTATATTGCAGATTTCGTTTCAAATGTGATGCTTGTGAAGCATAATTAAAATGGGACTTCATTAATGAGATTAATGAAACTAAAAGAAACCTAAGATGTTGTAGAAACTTGTTTAAAAACTGGTAGCTCTAGTTCTTGCTTTGCATAGCGGTGTTCCTTGTAGAACATCCAGCACCTTATTCGATAAGGAAAGAGCCGAGATCCCTTCACCGGGAGTGACCTCTTTAGTGAAACTAGCAGATGCTACAAAATCGGTTTGTCTTTTAATTGGTTTTATAGTTCTTGCTTTGCATAATGGTATATATGATATACCCTGCACCTTATTTGATGAGGAAAGGGCCGACGATCCCTTCACCGGGAGTGATCCCTTTAGCAAAACTAGAAAAGCCTCAAAAACACTCCATTTAAAATCACTTGATTTTACAACGATATCAAGTTCATTACGCAAAAGGTTTTCTTAAAAACCTGTCGTAGCCCTCCGTCATTTCAGATAAGTACTTCATAGTATTCGTGCTGCATTTGTTGGCTTTCGTCAAGGCGTAGTGTGCGGTAGCTATTTATGCTTATCTGCATAAGCATATGATGCGATGGAGTTAGGGTAGTCGTGCGGCTTTGTTGGCTTTCGTCAAGGGTCGTGCGGGTGGGTTTAATTCAATCGGGAAATAACGGGTTGAACTTGACTAGTAGCCTATGGTTTGTTGGCATTCGTCAAGGTCATAGGACGCTAGGGGTAAAATATTATTAGGAATTTCAAGTGTTGAAATTTGCAATGAGATTGCATACCTTCTATGAGATAGTTGATCCCGATACCCGCTGCGAGTAAGAGTTACTCCTGGGAGAGTTTTACACATTACAATTAGCCGATCAAGTAGGTGTCTAGAAAGGTGTTAACGGGGTTACGCCCCTGGGAAAACGAGGTTTACTTTAATTAGGTCTGTGCGAAATCACGGGGAACCTCCCTCAAAGTACCGACACTGGCCTGACTGAAGGATTGGCGAACTTGTAGGGTGTAATTAATCCTGGCAAGTCTTTCCTTTTAGGGTTTGAAGGAAGATTTCACTAAAACAGTGGGAGATATCCTGATTAGATAAATTGATAACCAATCTAATCTTGTAAAAGCGCACGCTGAGTGTTTTCTTCTCTCTCTCTCTCCTGGTAGCGACCATGTCACGCCTTAATCAAGATAATAATACGGATGTATTGACCGAACCCGCTTGTTATACTGAGCTGGGGAACGTTAGTCCCGCTCCAACTTATAATTATTATAAGACAGAGCAGGAAATTGGAGATTACTAGAATTCCTGTGCCGCCCAAACGAAGAAAGTGCATGCTGATGCATCTTCTTCGGGTGTGTTCATTACAGAGAACTGTTTCTCAGTATCCTTTACGTCCTGGATATTTGATACCGGATCAGGATCCCACATATGTAATTTGTTACATGGGCTACAGATAGTTAGAGAACTGAGAACGGGTGATAAGTTTCATGAGATAGAAACGGTGCAAGTGTTGCAGCCAAGTCTGTTGGTCACTATCACCCTGTATTACCAGAATACAATGATTCTGAACAAATGTTATTAGATACCAAACCTGATATACAACATTATATCAGTCTCTTTATTAGTAAAGAAAGGATATAATTTTGTATTGTTGGATAATATTTTGAACATTACCTATATCAAGAGTTGATCGGTTCAGGCACGTTATCTAAAAGCATTGACGTTCTAAATCAAACTACAGTTCTTAGTATACATAATACACACAAGAGGAAGAGTTCAGAAATGAACGAATCCTTCTTTAGGCATTGTAGACTAGATCATATCAATGCGACCCGACTAGCTAAGTTACATTTAGATGCATATTTAAATTAGTTTGAATTTACATCTTGTGAAACTTGCCGATCATGTCACAAAGATAAGATGACCACAGCTCTGTTTATTGGAAACAGAGAAAGAGTTAGTGAACTCTTGGGATTGATACATGCTGATGTATGATGGTCCCCTGTCTACACATGCCAAGATCGGTTCTTTGTACTTCATTACATTCTCTGATTATCTCTCAAGATCCGGACATATGTTCCTGTTGAAATACAAGTCTGGAAATTTTGAGAAATTCAATGAATATAAGTTAGAAGTAGAGAACCAAAAACAGGTATAAGTATTATATCCTTTGATGAGATCAAGGAGGAGAATACTTGAGCACGGAATTCCTGGACTATTCTAAAGGAGAATGAGATTCTCTCTCGGCATTACTCCTCCATATACACCATAGCACGATGGTATATCGGGGCGGAGCAATAGCACCCTATGTGATATGGTGTGCTCTATGATAAGTACTACTGAGTTTCCTATTTCCTTTTACGAGTTATGCACTTGAGAAGTTGCATACCTATTGAATAGGGTTCAAATCAAATCAGTTGCCACCATTTCATATGTGATATGGAATGGGAAGAGCCCATATCTTAAGTAAGTTGAAATTTGGGGTTGTCCGGCCTATGTCTAAAAAGAAAAATCCGGACAAGCTCGAGGCAAAGTCGGATCTGTGGAAGTTTGTTGGATATCCCAAGCTTTAGCAAGGGAATATCTTCTACCAAACCGAGGAACAAAAGATGTTTTGTTTCTCAACATGCCACCTTTGTGAAAGGGAATTTCTTGTGAAGAAATTATTGGTCATAAGGTAGAACTGAAAAGAGTTCCAGCTATACAAACTACAACTGATGATTTAGTAGAACCAAAGGATTCAATAATTTCCAATGAACCTCAGCCTCTCCGCTGATCTAGTAGGGTTCCTCACCCACCTGAGAGATACTTCGGTTTCTCTATGACAGTGGGGGCGAGGATTGCATCATGAGACGATGACCCAACTAGTTTCGAGCAGGCCATCAGGAGTGGGACTCTGTAAGAATGGCTGGATGCTTAGCGGTCTGAGATGGAATCCTTATACACCAACAAAGTATGGACTTTGGTTGCTTTATCTGAAGGGTTAAATCCCTATCAGGAGCAAGTATATCTTAAGAAGATTACTTGGTGTACATGGAAAAGTTGAGACTTTCAAAGCTATGCTTAAGTCCATCCAGATCCTACTTGCCACTGCTACATACCATGACTACGATATCTGGTGGTTGGGTGTCATGACTACTTTCTAAATGATGTTTTAGAAGAGAGCGTCTATAAGTACACAGCCAGAGGGCTTCGTAGTCAGTAGGAGCAGCGGAAACGTGTGCAAGTTGCTTTATGTGATAAAGCAGGTATCGCGGAGTTGGAACGTTTGTTTTGATGTAGTAGTCAAAGAGCTTGACTTCATCAAAATGGTAGATGAACCTTGTATATACAAAAAGGTAGTGGGGAGTATGGTGGTGATCCTCGTAGAGTACGTGGATGACATACTCTTGATAGGGAAGGAGTTTCCTATGCTACGCTCGGTCAATCTCCGCTTATCACAAGGATTCTCCATATAGGATCAAGGTGATACCTCCTAAATCCTAGGTTTTGGATCTATGAGATAGATCTAATTGGATGTTAGGATACTCACTAGTTGTAGTGAGATGGTATCAATCGATCTTGGGGAGAATCACTAGAAAGGTTTCAGGGTGATAAGGACGACTGAATGTCAGTCGCAGGCATTATCTTTACCCTCAGTAGAGGGACGGTATGTTGGAAGAGTTCCAAGCTAGATACCGTGACTTACTAGACGATTAAAGGCAAGATACATCGTTACCAAGAATGCTACCAAAGAGGCAGTCTGGATATATATAAGTTCAAAAGATGAACTTCGTTCCTACCATTGTGTGACAATGGTAGGAACGAAGTTCATCTTTTGAACTTATATATATCCAGACTGCCTCTTTGGCTTATGCCAAGAAACCCCCCGTCCCATCAGAAATCCTGATATAATTCTTAGGCAGTATCACCTGATCATGGAGATGGTTGATCTCCAGGGAGATCGAGGTTAGGAGAGTAGACACAGAGGACAACAGCGCGGATCCACTCACAAAGGCCTTTTTCCCAGTAGAGACTTTTATGGGATGGTTGAGTATGAGATACTTCAACCACAGCTAATTGTTGGGTATGCGATACCAGCACAGATGGCTCTAGTGCAAGTGGGAGATTGTTAGTTATATGTATGCCCTAGAGGCCATTACTGTACATACGATGTATATTGTAATGGATGCTTGGACATATATAGGGAGGACTTTCTTGCTCCACATGATAGTATGCTATCTGGTTGTATTTTATCTTAACATATACTCTGATTGTCTCTTTGTTACATGTTGATAAAGCCCTTAGGATATATACTCGACTACTGGGACTATGATGAGATCATACTAGTGGGGCCACGGTAGTCAACGAGTACATCCTATAACTGTTCCTAGTCAAGGGTGCATCGAGACAGGGCATCGATACACCAGAGTAGACTAGCGTATACGCATCTTGACCCATATGATGGGCGATGGATGATCCCATATCCATCGGTGTTTGACATCAAGGATGGTGTATAGGTGCTCAGTAGAGACTGGGTACACTGGACGGACTCGCCGAGAACTCCCAGATGGTATTATACCTCACGTCATATGGCAGTTCTCCGGTGACACTGGTACAGAGTAGTCTGTTCACCCGAGATCGTCATAGAGTCTTATGTGATTCCCACTGTGCTTTGATTTCCAGCATACCACGTCCAAGAGGGCGTGCAAAAAGGTGGCTTTTGGGTACAGTCCCGAATCACATGGAGGCAATGAGCGATAGGAGGGGATTCATCTCTCCCGGTATAGAGAGTTGATGTTGTGCTGTGTTCGATTGGCTATAACTGAAAATCCCTGGCCAGGGTTGCTGAGATTTACTGGTAAATGTTATCAGTAGTTTCTCGAAATGTTATAGACCTCATATCGACACGACTTATCAAGCTACTGGGGTCTGACGTTTACCACCCCTAGGCGAGATATGTGACATATCAGACGACGAGACCGGACTGTACGGGAGTGTTACTGATTGGATTCATAGGAGAATGTACAGGCTTGCTTGTTGATCTTCTGAGCGCTCAATACCTAGGTGGCTGTTACGTTTAGCTGACCGCTTGCAGCTTGTGGGTGTTTGATATGATCATCACCTACTGCCAGCGTATTGACGATTCTTTAGAGTCCTATACAGAGGTTTCTTGGCTCAGGCAAAACGGAGTAGGAGCACATATGTGATATGTGCGGGACCGAGGATAATGCGATATGAGATACCGTATTTTATTCTCGTGATATTTGATATCAGCCAGTTCATCGGATCAAGTGTTGATTCGATGAATCGGTAAATGAGATATTAGTCGGTTATATGCGATATAGCCGGATTGTCGGATCAAGTGTTGATTCGATAATTTAATGTATAATTATATATCTGAAATATTAAATTACATTAACTAATATTAGCTCACTAAAAGATTCTTTTTCTCACTCGGGTAATACATTGATATATATGCGATATATGTTAATTGTATTATTTTATTTTGTTACAATAAATATTATATATGTGATATATAATATTGTAACATGATATGATAACTAATGCAACATGATTAGTGGAGATTAAACAAGATTAGGGTTTGAATTGGGTTAGTTCATTCATGAACCTTCTAGAAGGTTTCTTTTTGTTTTTGCAAAGATATTTTCAAATGACTCATGTTTTAACCCAACCCAAACCCTATCCCTAGTTAAATCTCTATAAAGGTTTAGCCAACCATGGTTGCATTATTCATCATGTTTATCTTTTCATTATTCATCACAAAAGGATTCTAATTATTTTTCATCAGCTTCTTCCTTGAGTTCTTCATGGAAAAAGCTTTCTAGCTTTTTTCCAAGTGATGAAAATGAGTGAGAATAAGAAAATAAAAAAGAGCAAAAATCCTACTTCATCATCCTCATCTACCCTTGCCATTTAGATGAGGGTGTTCACTTCATTTAGTGAGTGTCAGCTTGTGTTAATGAAACTTCAAGGTAGATCATCTTTGTTATCGAAGATCGGAAGCAAGCTTGCATTTTTCTCTTCGCGGAGCCTCTCGAGCGTCTGGAACACGACGATCGTAGCGAAGGGACTTCAACACGGAGCTTAAGAAGTGGAGTACCGGATCTACAAAGGTTGTAATCCCTCTCACTTAGTGTTAAAGTGTTTAACATACTTGTTTTTGCCTAATCTATAGTTTAAAGATCCGGTTTTGGGTTGTTCGGTACGGCTAAATTTTAAATCGGGCATGGTTGATACCTCGTAGACCCTTGTGCGTGTGCCTAGCAACCCTACATACTTGACCATTCTTTCATTCTTTTTCTTTCATCTTATTTCTTCATCTCCCTCATCCTCTTCATCCTCAACCTCCTCCACCTCCACTACCACCTTGAACCACCATAAAACTCCACTAAAACCTCACACCACCTTCACAAAAAATGTCCACAATCTCATCCTACACCAAATGATGGAATCAAGTTGGCGTTTTGAGCACTTTGGAGCATCTATGAATTTTCTTGAGTTGCTCCCTTGAGGTAAAACAATCATCCTTATTCAAGTTTTAAGTTTCCTAACCTCAAGTTTAATTTAGAGTTAAAAAGTTTAAGTTTTGTGATTTTGAAAATTTTTAGGATGTGAGTTAGTGGATAGAACTTGTAGTAGAGCTTAGTAAAGGGTTTATGGAGTGTATACAAGACCATTAATGAAAAGTGAGGGTGATATAGTGGAGAAATTCTTGGATTCGACGAACTTAGAATTTTCAAATATCGGATTTTTGATAAAATGTGATGATCAATTAGAATCTGGGATGAATTGGGGACTCTGAAAATTAAATTGCAAACACAGTGAGATGAGCAGGCACATAGGAAGCCACCCCAGAAGCCCGAGCCCAAACCAATTCGTTCTGGCTACCAATTTATTCTTATTGGCTGCAAATTACAGCCCAAGTGTAGAATTAGGGTTTGGTTTTTTGTCCAAAGCTCAATCATCTAATAACTAGGCCTATTCTATGTGCAGAATGTTCTAATTTCACTTTAGGTAGAATCGGGGAGTGTTTTACTAGGTTTCTGATTTCTTTTTACGACTTTTGAAAACTTGGGTTTTGATATTTGAGACCCGGTCGCTTGACGTTTGTACGTCAACGCCGGGTTTTTTTGTTATTCTTGCATGTGTGGACCATAGGTTCAAACCTATATACGTTTTGCTTGCCGTATTGGTTTTCAGGAGTTGATTTTGATTTCGATACGATATGCGTTGAATTGTAGGTACTTTGGCGTGGACTTTCGGGGCGGCGAAGGAGAACAAGGCGTTCATCGACTTCGGCTGGAGCGAGGATAGTAGGTAAGTAGATGTATATCTACGTGGAAAGTTAGGTGGATGGCATATAGCACCCCCGCAACCATAGTACAAGGATATTAGAAATACAGTATATATATATATATATTAATTATATATGTATACCCAGCTAATAGGGTTCTGGGATACTATAAACCATAGTAGTTATGTGTAGGAAGGTATATCCCTAGTCCTAGTTTTCTTAGTCCATAAGTCATAGGTACATGCGCATATATATATATATATATATATATATATATATATATATATATATATATATATATATATATAACCATGAGGATAATTACGAGATGATATGATGAGATGAGGGTATGATGAAATAAAATGACACTAGTCGATATGTTTGATATGAGGATGCGAGGCGATATATATGCTAAGATATGACATGAGATGATATATATGAGATGAGATGATATGATGTACACGACCATAGATCCGTACTTTTGATTTGATGATACCATACGATAGATTATACCGTACGTTATATGATGTACAGGACGATAGATCCGTACTTTTGATTTGATGATAACGTATGATGGATTATACCGTACATGATATGATGAGGATAAATCGCCGACACATATATATCAACTCGAGGAATATTGTTTTAGATCACTTAAGTAGATAATAGGATATATTTAGAACCATACATATATTCAAAACTAAGCAATCGTTATTCACTTTTAAATGACAATCTTAAGGGACGCTACGGATTTTCAAATGGCATATTTTTCTCAAAAACACCGTAGCCCCCATTTTCAAAAAGTATTCGTACTATTTTAAGCTATAATGTATGGTTCATATGTAGTCACGGATTTTATACAGTTCATATTTACGCTTTCCCTTATTCTGTTTACGTTATATTATTTTCTTTTGTGACATAGATACCACGTTCCATGTCCTTATCTTGTATGATATCGTCTGCTAGGACACACACACCATTACCAATGATGCGCATGATGCATGTACACATACTAGCCGGCTCACACACTCATCATCGGTAATTGCCATGTCACTTACACATTAGAAACTGCTATATCGCTGTATTCTTCCTTAAATTGTAGAATTATAGTTAATGTTTAGTACTTATTATCGCACATGCTAGTTAGATATTGCACTTCCTTACCTAGTTAAACAACATGCTTATATGAAAACATCGGTTATACCTTGCAGTACTGTTATGTGCTTGTACTTACTATTCCATCGTAGTTACATACATATGCGATTCTGTTTTCATGAGATTTCTGGATTTGAGAACCACAGATACATTTTTAAAGTCTTATGATTGTTTTGAAATTGCGGTTTATCTTGATATGATATTTCGACATCCACCATGAGATTTCTCGGTTATGAGCTATGATATTACCTGAGGAGTGAGGAGGCACCGTCTGCGGGTACATGGTGGACCCGGTACAGTACCCCAGGACAAGAAGATTGTATCGAAAGGTGTTGAGCCCGGCAGGGGAACACTACCTACCGGTGATAGTGCTGGACTTGGAGGATATTCGGAGGATACTGACAAGAGTGATATGAGACAGATAGATATGAGGACCGATCTGATGAGACGGTGCCTGAGATATGAGGATTTACGTATCAATACTAGACACGAGTTTTGTGATGATTTTGAGTGTCGATGCTGGGCACTCAGGTTTCATGATGATTTGATGTGTCGTTGACAGACACACGTTGGATTATACACGTATATACATACGTATGACACAGAAGACTTGGTACTATATACTGATACTGGCACGACATTGTTATTATTACACATACGTATACACGATCACCTAGATTCCACACCGTATGATATTATTATATTACAGTATGACCTAGGAGATCCTTATATATTTGATTTTTATCTGATGATGTCTTCTACTCACGAGTTGGCAACTCACCCCCGTTTTGCCACAGTTTTCTTACAGGATTGACCATTCGGATTCAGTAGCGGCTTGTTGGCACACTGCTCCTTTCTAGGAGAATGCATTTGGTAGGTGGGTTACAGTTCAGAGTGTAACCACCCTTATATGCATTTATTATTCATTTGTATCTAGTTAAAAGCTCCATCAACCAGACTATATATATTTGGTCGACTTAGAAACCACAGACTTGTATATTCTTTCAGATTTAGAGCGAGATGTGTGTATTATTCTTATTTCTAGATTTGATGATGTTTTGGTTTCTTTACTTTCTTTTCTGTGCTTGATCTGCGCCTTGGGCGTCATATATTTGTATTTCTGTGGTTATTTCTGCCAATTGGCGAAGAACTAGCTCCCGCTTGGGGACGCCTATATTATTGTTGTTATGTATTGGTTTTGGATCAAAATTTACAAAGGAGGTGCTGCCCAAATTTCAAATGACGAAAATGTTTTCAACTATAGTATACAACCCACTTGTATTTTCATATAACATTACTTATACTTTTAAAGAAAGAACTTGATTACATTATACCTTTATTTCAAAACTCACCTCCATTATTTTCATAAAAAGATTTAGATTTCTGGGCTTTCGGCTTACTTGGGTTACGGTGGGGTCCTATAGGTTTCACGTGATCCAAGTGCCAGTCACGTGCCAATTTCCCGGTCGTGACAAGAATGGTAAGAACCATGATTGAATAGTGTTGACAAATGAATTGTAAATTCATTTGTGCAAACTATTCAAATATGGTTGCTTTATTTTTATTGGAAAATGGTTTTATACAAAAGTATGCTTCATAACTTTCTGTCACTTAATGAAAATCATTCTCACATTTTGGTTATCTCTCCTCACTAGCCTTTCTTGAGCTCCTCCTTCTTCTTGATCTTCCACCCTACCATCTCGTGTGTTGAGAATCAAGGGTAGATGTGAGATAGAAATACATTAAGAACAACTCACTACGTCTCTAGACACTCTAGATTAGCAACCTAGAGTCCCTAGTTGCTCCACTAGATTTTTAGTGTGGAGCTAGAGCCATAAACCACATCCTTCGAGTGGATCATCTTCGATGGAGGATAACTTGCGGCCAAGCTTGATCAAGGAGACCTCAAGGAGCTAAGAAGAGTGTAGAAGACCGAAGGACACGGATCTTTTGGTAAAACACTCTATCACAGTAGATAACCTCTTTGTAGCTTGCTAGTTTCATGTTTGGTTTCGATTCTAGGTTGTTGTTTCTAGCGCCAATTTTTTTTAAACCCAAAATTTTTTGTTCCGCAACGGCCGCGGTTGACGGCCAGGGCGCTAGGAACCCCAATAGTCGATATCAACGTCAAATAGGACAAACTGGGGGCAGTTCTCCATCTGGTCCTACTTCAACTCCAATGGTGAATGTTGTTGTTCCAACCGAGAACAGCTTCAGCTTCGAGATGCTGCGGAGGGTCAGACAAAATTCCCCCACCGCAGTACTTAAGAAGTCTCCGCAGCCCGTGGAGATCCAACGAGAGCAGAAAACAGTTATCCCCCCAAAGGACTTTCCTCATCTATATATAAGGTGTGGAAGGAAGTGAAGAACTCGGTCGTTGTCCACGGCTCTTCCCCTAAGTGTCAGCCAAACTCTAACAACTCCCCTTTTAAATAAAAGGGGACTCATCCTAAGGCAGTTCCTAATATGATGGTTCTTCCTAAAGTGGGTTCTCATAAAAAAAAAGAGGCCAGATAAAGCTCAAGCGCCCGAGACAAAATCTAGAGGCCAAAGTTTCAAACGTCCCAAGCCTGTGGGAATGGTAGTTCATACAGTCTGTATGGTGAACTCCAAAGATGAAGGTCATGCTTTTACTAGTTACAGGCCGTATACTCGGTCTCTGACAAAAGCTGAGCAGCAACATGAAAAGCTGCAGGAGATACTTGCTCAGGCGGCAACACTTACGAGTCCACTACCTAAGGCAAATCCTGAAGACACACCCGAAAAAAGGACAGGGAAGGAGTCAGATATTGATTTCCTGAAGCGCACTCTCAAAAAGAGATATGAAGAAGCGGCAACGATGCCCGCTAAAATGAACAAGATGGCCATTTTGATCCAGAATATGGCTGGAATGATGGTCCAATCAGAACCACTGGCAGATGAACCGCCGGTAGTCACTCTTAATAACAAGGGTGACACTTCAAATCTTCCGAAGCCCCATCAACGGCTAAGGAGGAAATGATCCTAAAAGCAAAGATGGATGAATACATCGCTCAGCAAATCAAAGCTCACTATGCCAGTGAAGCGGGAAATAAGTTGACCAAGATTGGTCGACCATATCCGGCATTGTACGATCAAGTACAGTACGCGCCGGAATACACGTTTCTGACGTTCCGTATGTACAATGGGACCGGGAATCCTCGCCAGCACATCGCACGGTTTAAATCCATGTGCGGAAACACTGAAGGAAACGATATACTGCTCTTCCGACAGTTCTTCAACAGTCTAGCTGGCACCACCTTCGAATGGTATGTAGAACTCCTAAATGAATCCGCGAAGACCTTCGACGAGATGGAGATGCTCTTCTGTCAGAGATTCTCCAGTGCGAATACATGCACTACCCTGACGGCGTGGGTCAACAAAATGGTTAGACCAAATGAGACTTGGGTCTAATATGTTACCCGATGGAGAAAGCTCTGTCAAAATGCGAGCAGTGTATCGACAAAGCTCCAGCCATGGGAATGTTCATAGCCACCCTTGACCCAAATTCAAAGGTGTTCCCATATATGGCCATCTTCAAGCCTTTGACCTTCTAAGAGCTCATAGACAAACTGGTTCAGTTGGATTAGATGGGTCAAGACCTTTCCTTTTCCGATGAAGATATATGAAAAGTAAAGGCAAGACGGCGTTTGTCGCCAACGCTCAATAATAAATGAGCGGCACTTAAGCAACTTGTCGTCAAAATAACGACTGTGCGAGTCCTACCCTTAATAATATTAGGATGCAAATACTTGCTCCCCAGAAATATACGCAGAGAGCATCTTGCTTGCTGGTGGAGGAATCTCTATGTGAGGTGGTCCTTTCTTCAAAAAACAGAAAGGATATTAAGGGACTTACAAGCGGGTCTTGCAATCAAGTGGACTAGATCGCTTGAGCCAGGAATCATTGAAGGAATGTAAAAGCCATATCCCACTCAGAAAACAGATGATGAGGAGAAAAGCCCCCAAGTCAAGTTCATTCTTCCAAGGAAGAAGAAGACTCAGCAGAAAGAGTGATAAAATATCTCGTTCCTTCGTATATGAAGAATATTCTCCGTCGGCGTCAGAAAGCGACATTGATGAGCAGGGGGCAGGTACTGTGTGAAGTGCTCTGTGTTTCCTACAAGACAGCCTGATTGACGTAATGATGAAAGTGTAGGGTTCCTAGGCACTCTAATAAGGTCTCACAAGGCATCAACCATGCCAATTTCAAATTTTATGGGTGCCGAGAAACCCTAATACGGATCGTTGGCTAGAAGTTTAGGCGACAAAGCGACTAGTTAACTACTTTAACTAAGAGTACGGAAATACAACCTTTGTAGATCCGGTCCTCCACCTCCACGGCTCCGTGATGAAGTCCTCTCCGCTGTACAAATCGGATCCCGGGCTCTAGTGTCGGCTTCATCGGAGAAATGGGCGGGCAAGGTCGTCGGCTTCGTGCCGAAGATGATCTACGTCGAAGCATCACAAGATCAAGCTCCCACTTCACCAAGTCATGAAACTTGTGAAGAAAACACACTCTACTACTTGGCAAGAGGTAGAGGATGAAGAAATAGGAAGTGGGTTCACTTTAGAATTGGATTTCTCACTCATTTTCAAGAGTTGCCATTGATGGAGGAAGGTTTCTTCTTCAAGTGAAGAAGAAGAAGAAGATGATCATAATATATTGAGTTCTTTTTGAAAAGAATAATAAAATGATTCTTATCATAAAATTAACCATGGTAATGTGTAGAGAATAAACTAGGGTTAGTTGGAATGGTTAGGGTTAAGGATGAGATAAGAATGGTGGACTAGGTCAAAGCTTCATGAAGCTTCAACTAAACTACAAATAAAGCCACCATTCTTTTCTTATCATTTCCAAAATGAATAAACAAATAAATAAATGATTAAGAAAGTTAAAAACAAAACCCTAACCATTTAAATAACCATGGTTTAATCTTTACACAAACCCAAGTAAGCATGTATCATCAAACATGATACAATCATGTGCACAAAAGTATATCACATATACAACTTGCACAATTCAAGTGAGAAAATCCATTTAAAGTGAACCAATACTAGTTAATGCAAAGTAATATATCAAATATATAATTATACATTAAATCATTAAATCAACACTTGATTTAACGTTCCGGTCATATCGCATATAACCGACTAGTATCCTATGTATCGGCTTATCGAATCAATACTTGATTCGATAACTAGGTTATATCGCATATAACCAATCGATACATTTATCGCGAGAATGAAATACGGTATCACATACACGCATGATTCTCGGTCCCGCACATATCTCATATGCGCTCCTATTTCGTTTCGCTTGAGCCAGGAAACCTCTGTGTAGGACTCTAAAGACTCGTCAATACGCCGGCAGCAGGTGATGATCATATCAAACACCCACAAGCCGCAAGCAGTCTGCTAAACATAACGGCCACCCGGGTATTGAGCGATCAGAAGATCGATGAGCAAGCCTGCTCACACTCCTGTGAATCCAACCAGTAATACTTACCGTACAGTCCGGTCTGATCGTCTGATATGTCGCATATCTCGCCTAGGGGTGGTAAACGTCAGACCCCAAAGCTCGATAAGTCGTGTCGATATGAGGTCTATAACAATTCAAGAAACTACTGGTAACACTTACCAGTAAATCTCAGCAACCCTGACCAGGGATTTCCTGTTATAGCCAATCGAACACAGCGCAACATCAACTCCCTATACCGGGAGAGACGAATCCTCTCCTATCGCTCATTGCCTTCATGTGATTCGGGACTGTACCCAAAAACCACCGTTTTGCACGCCCTCTTGGACGTGGTAAGATGGAAATCAAAGCACAGTGGGAACCACACAAGACTCTATGACGATCTCGGGTCAACAGACTACTCTGTACCAGTGTCACCAGAGAACTGCCATCTGACGTAAAGTATAATACCATCTGGGAGTTCTCGGCGAGTCCGTCCAGTGTACCCAGTCTCCACTGAGCACCCGTATACCATCTCTGATGTCAAACACCAATGGATATGGGATCATCCATCGCCCATCGCATGGGTCGAGAAGATATACGCTAGTCTACTCTAGAATATCAATGCCCCGTCTCGATATTCCCTCGACCAGGAACATTGAAGGATGTACTCATGGACTATCCAGGCCCCACTAGTATGATCTGCATCACAGTCCTGGAAGTCGAGTACACATCCTAAGGGCTTTACCAACATGTAACAGAGAGACAATCAGTATACACGTTAAGGTAAAGAGCAACCTGATAGCATACTATCATGTCGAGCAAGAAAGTCCTCCCTATATATGTCCCAGCATCCACTACAGTATACATCCTATGTACAGCAATGGCCTCTAGGGCATACATATAACTAACAATCTCCCACTTGCACTAGGGCCATCTGATAGCAATGGTTGCAGTATCTCATACTCAACCATCCCATAAAAGTCTCTCTCTGGGAAAAGGCCTTTGTGAGTGGATCCGCCGTGTTGTCCTCTGAGTCTACTCTCCTAACCTCGATCACCCTGGAGATCAACCATCTCCATGATCAGGTGATACTACCTTTAGAATATGTCTGGATCACTGATGGGACTGGCGTTCCTTGGCATAAGCCACAACTCCATTGTCACACAATGGTAGGAACGTAGTTCATCTCATGAACCAATATACACCCAAACAACCTCTTTGGTAGCATCTTAAGTAGCGATGTATCCAGCCTTTATCGTCTAGTATGCCACGGTATCTAGCTTGGAACTTTTCCAACATACCGTCCCTTTGCTGAGGGTAAAGACAATGCCTGCGACTGACATTCAGTCGTCTTTATTACCCTGGAACCCTTCCAGTGATTCTCCTCAGGATCGGTTGATACCATCTCACTACAACTAGTGAGAATCCTAACATCCAATTAGATCTATCTCATAGATCCAAAACCCAGGATTTAGGAGGTATCACTTTGATCCTATATGGAGAATCATTGTGATAAGTGGAGATTGACCGAGCGTAGCATAGGAAACTCCTTCCCTATCAAGAGTATGTCATCCACGTACTCTACGAGGATCATTACCATACTCCCCACTATCTTTTTGTATATACAAGGTTCATCTACCATTTTGATGATGTCAAACTGTTTGACTACTACATCAAAACAGATGTTCCAACTCCGCGATACCTGCTTTATCTTATAAAGCATCTTGTGCACGTTTCCGCTGCTCCCACTGTCTACGAAGCCCTCTGGCTGTGTACTTACAGACTCTCTCTTCTAAAACATCATTTAGAAAAGCAGTCATGACACCCAACCGCCAGATATCGTAGTCATGGTATGTAGCCGTGGTAAGTAGGATCTGGATGGACTTAAGCATAGCTACTTGAAAAGGTTTCATCATTATCCACGCCTGGTCGATGACAAAAAGCTTTAACAAGTCTAGCTTTGAAAGTCTCAACTTTTCCATCTACACCAAGTAATCTTCTCAAGATATACTTGCTCCTGATGGGGATTTAACCCTTTAGATATAGCAACCAAAGTCCATACTTTGTTGGTGTATAAGGATTCCATCTCAGATCACTAAGCATCCAGCCATTCTTACAGAGTCCCACTCCTGATGGCCTGCTCGAAACTAGTTGGGTCATCATCTCATGATGCAATCCTCGCTCCCACTGTCATAGAGAAACCGAAGTATCTCTCAGGTGGGTGAGGAACCCTACTAGATCGGCGGAGAGGCTGAGGTTCGTTGGAATCTACTGAATCCTTTGGTTCTACCAAATTATCTGCTGTAGCTTGTATAGCTGGAACCTTTCCAGTTCTACATTACAGACCTTGCCTCGAGCTTGTCCGGATTTTGCTTTTTAGACATATGCTGGACAACCCCAAATCTTAACTAACTTAAGAGATGGGCTCTTCCCTTATCATATCAAATATGAAGTGGTAGGCAACTGATTTGATTTGAACCATATTCAATAGGTATGCAGCTTCTCAAGTGCATAACTCCCAAAAAGGAAATAGGAAACTCAGTAGTACTCATCATAGAGCACACCATATCACATAGGGTGATTTTGCTCCGCCCCGATATACCATCGTGCTATGGTGTATACGGAGGAGTACTGCTGAGAGAGAATCTCATTCTTCTTTAGAATAATCCAGGAATTCCGTGCTCAAGTATTCTCCTCCTTGATCACATCAAAGGACATAATACTTTTACCCGTATTTTGATTCTCTACTTCTAACTTATATTCTGTGAATATCTCAAAAGGTTCTGACTTGTGTTTCAACAGGAACATATGTCTGAATCTTGAGAGATCATCAGAGAATGTAATGAAGTATAAAGAACCAGTCCTGGCATATGTAGACAGGGGACCTTTACATACATCAACATGTATCATCCCAAGAGTTTACTATCTCTTTCTCTGCTTCCAGTAAACAGAGCTATGGTCATCGTATCTTTGTGACATGACTGGCAAGTTTCACAAGATGTAAATTCAAACTGATTTAAATATGCATCTACATGTAACTTCAGCTAGTCGGGTCGCAGTGATATGACCTAGTCTACAATGCCTCAAGAAGGATTCGTTCATTTCTGAACTCTTCCTCTTGTGTGTGTTCCGTATACTAAGAACTGTAGTTTGATTTAGAACATCAATGCTTCTAGATAACGTGTCTGAACCGATCAACTTTTGATATAGGAAATGTTCAAAACATTATCCAACAATACAAAATTTTATCATTTCTTTACTAATAAAGAGATAGATATGATTTTGTATATCAGGTTCGGTATCTAATAACATTCGTTCAGAATCAATGTATTTGGAATACAGGGTGACAGTGACCAACAGACTTGACTGCAACACTTGCCCCGTTTTCTGCCTCATGAAACTTACCACCCGTTCTCAGTTCTCTACCTTTCTATAGCCCTATGTAACATATTACATATCTGGGATCCTGATCTGGTATCACATACCTAGGACGTAAAGGATACTGAGAAATAGTCCTCTGTAATGAACATACCCGAAGATGATGCATCATCATGCACTTTCTTCGTTTGGGCGGCACGGGAAATATGGTATTCCCCAATTTCCTGCTCTGTCTTATAACAATTATAAGTTGGAGTGGGACCAACGTTCCCCAGCTCAGTATAACAAGCGGGTTCGGTCAATATTCCGTATTATTATCTTGATTAAGGCGTGATATGGTCGCTACCAGGAGAGAGAGAGAAGAAAACACTCAGCGTGCGCTCTTGCAAGAATAGATTGGTTATTATTTTATCTAATCAGGATGGCTCCCACTGCTTTTTATCAAATCTTCCTTCAAACCCTAAAAGAAAATACTAGCCGGGATTAATTACACACTACAAGTTCGCCAATCTTTCAGCCAGGCCAGTGTCGGTACTTTGAGGGAGGTCCCCCGTGCTTTCGCACGAACCTAATTAATGTAAACCTCGTTTTCCCAGAGGCGTAACCTCGTTAACACCTTTCTAGACACCTACTTGATTGGCTAATTGTAATGTATAAAACTCTCCCAGGAGTAACTCTTACTCGCAGCGGGTATCGGGATCCAACTATCTCATAGAAGGTATGCAATCTCATTGCAAATTTCAACACTTGAAATTCCCGATAATATTTTGCCCCTAGCTCGCTATGACCTTGACGCATGCCAAACAACCCATAGTCCGCTAGTCAAGTTCAACCCGTACATTTCTTGATTGAATTAAACCCACCCGCACGACCCTTGACGCATGCCAAACAACGCCGTACGAATACCCTAATCCAATCGCATCGTATGCTAGCAGATAAGCACTAGTTAGCTACCGTAGACTACGCCTTGACGTATGCCAAACAACCGCAGCACGAATACTAACTAGTACTTATCTGAAATGACGGAGGGCTACGACAGGTTTTTCTGAAAACATATTGCGTAATGAACTTGATATCGTTGTAGAATCAAATGATTTTTAAAATGGAGTGTTTTTTAGGCTTTTCTAGTTTTGCTAAAGGAGTCACTCCCGGTGAAGGGATCGTCGGTCCTTTCCTCGTCGAATGAGGTGCGGGATATATCATATATATCACTGTGCAAAGCAAAACACTTAAAAGCAATCAAAAGACAAACCGAGTGTGTAGCATCTGCCAGTTTTTGCTAAAGGAGTCACTCCCGGTGAAGGGATCTCGGTCCTTTCCTCATCGAATAAGGTGCAGGATATATCACATATACCGCTGTGCAAAGCAAGAACTGTAGCTACCTGTTTTAATTTTGAAATTCGATTCCACAACATCTTAGGTTTCTTTTTACTTCATTAATCACATTAATGAAGTCCCATCATTTATATACCTAAACATCACAGATAAATACGACGTACACTTATGCCATCTGCATTCGCCTCGATGTCCCCTCGTGCACCGTTAGGTTAGGTAACTAACGGCAGAGCGGGGCAGGGCTAGCACGGGTGTAAAACATAAGTAACGTCTATATAATATATCATATATACTATATACTATATCTATCACAGAACATCACATGATCACATCACAGATATCGCAGCAGAAGAATCATATGAAATATTGGATATACTAGGACGTCCGTGTTTTCAATACGAGCCAGTATAAAACACGGATTCCACGGTCGCGATGAATAGCCAAACCCACACCCCTAGACCCCTACGAGAGCGGCAAGCAATCCTACCAATTCTAGAGTTAGGAGACCCGGACTCGACTCCTCGAGTTGGTCTCCCACTGGACTCCAGAACCCGGTTACTTGTGCTTCCCTCCTTGGGTCTATCCTAGTGCAGAAAAGTAAATAATATACAAAAGGTGACATCTTCCGCAACCTGGAAGTGCCCCAATAAAAGAATATTACATACAAGTTTTTACATGAATCTCACATAAAAAACCCCGGCTATTCAAACACGACGATCCAATATAACATATCCAGCAACACATAACATCACATGTCATCAACGTAAGTAAATATGCGCATCCCAATTGTCGTTGACATATAGTAACGAAACCGGCGATATCACATATTACACTTACGGTCACAGAAAAGAAAGTGTAAAACTACAACAGTTGGAATCCGCAATCTCCTCAGACATCACATGCCTGACCAAATGAATTTCTTAGACATCGCATGCCTAATAATTATAAACCCCGCATTTTAGTCTCATCATTGAAAACACTTTTCAATATCAAGTCGGGCAATTCAACAAGATTCCCGATATCCTGATCGAATGCTCGTCGCAAACTTTAGTAGGCGGCCGCACCCCCGATACCGTCGACGAAGTGCACCAAGGCGGAACACCGTTGCCGCGAGCACCCGAACGGATGCTTTCGGCGACGGGGTTCTCCTACAGTCACTTGGTCGGGGCTATGGAGCGAGACTGTCTATTAAGTTTACCCGGCGAGTATCCGTGTACGCTACGTGATTGCGACGGACTTTTGATCACATCAAAATTCCATGGCAACCGATCAAGTGAGACTAAACTGCTATGTTTATAACATTCATTCAGTTATCTCATAACTAATTGTGAATTCCAATTATTGTATCCCATTCCAGATAAATAGAAAATGTTAAACTTTTCGATCGAACAGTTAAACACCCAAGTTTTCCCGATACAGATCAACACAAGAAACAAGTCTAAAAACATTCAGTTCGTGCCTCAGTACCAACGGTCCAGCCGTAGAAGGGTCAAGCCAACGCCTCACATGTGGCACGTCGTACTGCCCCAAACCCGAAGGTTCAAAATGCAGTTCAAGACGGTCACATAATCGAGTTAAGCTTTGTTGTCTTCTAGAGGGTCCATCGCGTTACTTGCACTACTTAGAACGTCTTTAAACCACGGAAAAATCCAACACTTGGAAGTTTCCCGACAGGGGAAAAGTTGGGTATTTTTATCCGGTCGAACTTTTTAACATATTCAAAAATTATCCGAAAAAACAAATAGACAAAGTTTGACAATCCGATCGAATAATCGAATCCCCAAAACAACCCCAGAAAATTCAACTCTTGAATAAATATTAAAAATTCCCAGAAAATCCAGAATAATAAAATAGGAATTACTGTGCAACAAAGGGAAGGTGACGTCATCACCTCGCCGCGGAACCGCCGCAGAAGCCAGGCTTCTGCCGCGGTTCCGCCGCACTTTGGTGGATTCATGGGTACGGGCTTCACAGTAATTCTTACAATTCCCTGCTGATTTTTCTGCATATTTTTAATATCGAAAAACTCCAGATTTTAGAAAAAGTCCAGAGAGCATGTTTGGTTTAGGGTTTCGGGTTCGTTCGGGTTTCAAACTTCGTCTACGCATCGCCTAAGGCTCAAGCTAGACTCTGATACCACTGTAGGGTTCCTAGGCACTCTAATGAGGTCTCACAAGGCATCAACCATGCCAATTTCAAATTTTATGGGTGCCGAGAAACCCTAATACGGATCGTTGGCTAGAAGTTTAGGCGACAAAGCGACTAGTTAACTACTTTAACTAAGAGTACGGAAATACAACCTTTGTAGATCCGGTCCTCCACCTCCACGGCTCCGTGATGAAGTCCTCTCCGCTGTACAAATCAGATCCCGGGCTCTAGTGTCGGCTTCATCGGAGAAATGGGCGGGCAAGGTCGTCGGCTTCGTGCCGAAGATGATCTACGTCGAAGCATCACAAGATCAAGCTCCCACTTCACCAAGTCATGAAACTTGTGAAGAAAACACACTCTACTACTTGGCAAGAGGTAGAGGATGAAGAAATAGGAAGTGGGTTCACTTTAGAATTGGATTTCTCACTCATTTTCAAGAGTTGTCATTGATGGAGGAAGGTTTCTTCTTCAAGTGAAGAAGAAGAAGAAGATGATCATAATATATTGAGTTCTTTTTGAAAAGCATAATAAAATGATTCTTATCATAAAATTAACCATGGTAATGTGTAGAGAATAAACTAGGGTTAGTTGGAATGGTTAGGGTTAAGGATGAGATAAGAATGGTGGACTAGGTCAAAGCTTCATGAAGCTTCAACTAAACTACAAATAAAGCCACCATTCTTTTCTTATCATTTCCAAAATGAATAAACAAATAAATAAATGATTAAGAAAATGAAAAACAAAACCCTAACCATTTAAATAATCATGGTTTAATCTTTACACAAACTCAAGTAAGCATGTATCATCAAACATGATACAATCATGTGCACAAAAGTATATCACATATACAACTTGCACAATTCAAGTGAGAAAATCCATTTAAAGTGAACCAATACTAGTTAATGCAAAGTAATATATCAAATATATAATTATACATTAAATCATTAAATCAACACTTGATTTAACGATCCGGTCATATCGCATATAACCGACTAGTATCCTATGTATCGGCTTATCGAATCAATACTTGATTCGATAACTAGGTTATATCGCATATAACCAATCGATACATTTATCGCGAGAATGAAATACGGTATCACATACACGCATGATTCTCGGTCCCGCACATATCTCATATGCGCTCCTATTTCGTTTCGCTTGAGCCAGAAAACCTCTGTGTAGGACTCTAAAGACTCGTCAATACGCCGACAGTAGGTGATGATCATATCAAACACCCACAAGCCGCAAGCGGTCTGCTAAACGTAACGGCCACCCGGGTATTGAGCGATCAAAAGATCGACGAGCAAGCCCGCTCACACTCCTGTGAATCCAACCAGTAACACTTACCGTACAGTCCGGTCTGATCGTCTGATATGTCGCATATCTCGCCTAGGGGTGGTAAACGTCAAACCCCAAAGCTCGATAAGTCGTGTCGATATGAGGTCTATAACAATTCGAGAAACTACTGGTAACACTTACCAGTAAATCTCAGCAACCCTGGCCAGGGATTTCCTGTTATAGCCAATCGAACACAGCGCAACATCAACTCCCTATACCGGGAGAGACGAATCCCCTCCTATCGCTCATTGCCTTCATGTGATTCGGGACTGTACCCAAAAACCACCGTTTTGCATGCCCTCTTGGACGTGGTAAGATGGAAATCAAAGCACAGTGGGAACCACACAAGACTCTATGACGATCTCGGGTCAACAGACTACTATGTACCAGTGTCACCAGAGAACTGCCATCTGACGTAAGGTATAATACCATCTGGGAGTTCTCGGCGAGTCCGTCCAGTGTACCCAGTCTCCACTGAGCACCCGTATACCATCTCTGATGTCAAACACCAATGGATATAGGATCATCCATCGCCCATCGCATGGGTCGAGAAGATATACGCTAGTCTACTCTGGAATATCGATGCCCCGTCTCGATATTCCCTCGACTAGGAACATTGAAGGATGTACTCATGGACTATCCAGGCCCCACTAGTATGATCTGCATCACAGTCCTGAAAGTCGAGTACACATCCTAAGGGCTTTACCAACATGTAACCGAGAGACAATCAGTATACACGTTAAGGTAAAGAGCAACCAGATAGCATACTATCACGTCGAGCAAGAAAGTCATCCCTATATATGTCCCAGCATCCACTACAGTATACATCCTATGTACAGCAATAGCCTCTAGGGCATACATATAACTAACAGAAAGCAGTCCAAGAGGGTGAAGATAGCTTAAGGTGTGAAGTGATCATTTATAAAAAGGCCAGGCAGCAGCGCCTAAGCAAGTAAGATTTGGAAGGGATGAGTTATGTAACTCTCTGACCGAATGATTCATGTCGGACCAAAATGTCCATAAACTAATGTCAGACCAAAATGTCCCTAAATTAATGATAGACTCCTACATTTTTAAACTGGCATTGGACCGAAATGTCCCTAAGCTAGCATATCGCCCCAAACACGGGGATGTTGGACTAAAATATCCCTAAACTAGCACGTCGTCCCGAACATGAGGATGTTGGAGCGAAATGTCCCTAAACTAGCGTGTTGTTCCAAACACGACTGTAATGGACCGCAATGTCCCTAAACTAATATACTCCTTGAGGTCAATATTGCAATTGAAGTCCTACCGGCGATGATTACAACTGAAGTCTCACTGGCTACATAGCTACTCCAGCGATGAAGCCACCCTAAGTCCCACCGGAAAACAGATGGGTCACCTGCGGCGAAGCAATTTTCGAAAGTTCCACCGTTCGCAAAAAACGATATGTCCACAAGTGAAATGGGACAGATGAAAATCCGAACGGGCACTGTGAGTAAAAACGGCGGGACTGCCAGCGAGTTCGTGAAAACCAAAAAGGGCGCAATCTCGTAAAAAATAATAATAATGTGTATACACTTGCAAAGTCCCCTCGACCTTGTTAAGGAGAAAATACCTGCGTGAGATCCTTATGACTAACAAAAGAGCAACACACTTAGGAACCATACGATTCATAAGGAGAAAATGCACTTACGAGATCCTCATGACTCGTAAAGAGAATATACCATATATGTGACCCTCACAGCTAATGGAATTCAAAAGCCTTAGGTTATAGGGATCTAAATCTATTCTTAACCCATCATATACCCCCAAGTTGCGCTATAGGTTCGATATCGACTCTTGTATACAATCCACATGCACGAACAAAATATGTTCTAACCGAGTTCCACCAATGGCAAGAAATATCCCAATTTGGTGAACGGCCCTTTTAAGTCCTCTGGACTTATAAGGAGAAATACTCTTGTAAGACCCTTACGACTTACAAGAGAAAACACACTTAGAAATCCCCACGATTCCTAAGAAGAAAATACATCTACGAGATCCTCTCGACTCGTAGGGAGAAATACCTTTATGAGACCCTTATGGCTCATAAAGTCAAAAAAGGCTTAGTTAGCAGAAACCTAAACCTATCTTCTAAACCATCTTTGTTCAAATCAACAAAAGCAAATGATGAGGCGCTCCTGATAATATTCCAGTTGTAGCGATATTGATGCCAAAACAGGTATCAAACCCCAACTCCTCCAAAGGCATATGATGATTCGCTCCTGGCAATATTTCAGTTATAGAGATACTGATGCAGAAGCTAGTATTAGATTCCAAGTTCCTGTAATGTTTTAAAAATTATTTAGAATAATTATAAATTAATTAATGGTATAACATGTGTTTTTCAATAAAACTAGTTAATAATTATTTCTATATGTGTGTGTGTGTGTGTTTATTCAATTAATTAATTATTTAATTATTTATTCAATTATTTATTTATTTATTTGATTATTTATTTATTAAATTATTTTAAATGCATCTACACATTAATCTAGTAAGTATAGGTTAAAATATGTTTATGCAACCATGACACTTAAAACACAAATTAAAATGGTTAATATATTTTTAAATCTAGGATGGTTCTAGAAAAATTGAGAAAAAGGGGAAATGAAAATGAAAATGGGTATGGTGCATTAAATGAAGGGTGAGAGTGTTCCATGGTGAGAATTTTCTCTTTCTCTTTAAACTCGTCCCTTTCTCATTCTCTTCTTCTTCTTTTTTTTATTGTATATTTGTTGTATCCATGTACTCTCCATCTACTACTTCATGTTTGACTTAGAGACTTGATGTGAGGACGATATTGTATATTATTCTGTGACTTGGAGATCTTTTATACAGTTTTCTTTTATCGTCTTTTATTTCTTCGCTACGGCGTCATATATCTGTTGTGGTGGTTGTTTTCTGCCTTTGGACGTGTATTTGCTCCCGTTTGGGGATGCTTTCCTTTTATCTTTGTTGTACCCATTTTTGGGGTTAGTTTTTACAAAGGGGGTGCTGTCAAAATTTTAAAGGAAATAAAGTTGGACTTTTAAAGAATTTGGGTTGAGATTTCAAAGGTTTGAAAATGCTATTATTTCTTACTACTATGATGGTTTAGATTGCTGGGTTTTCGGCTTACTTAAATTGCGTTACGCCTGTAGACGTTGCATAGTTTAAGGGCCGTCACTTGCCAAATTTCGGGTCGTGACAAAGTTGGTATCAGAGCGCTAGGTTTTACCTTTCGGAGTGTAGGATGACCTTGGTTTGATGGAGTAGGTAGCTTAAAGCAGAGTAACGTACTGTGTGTATGTCCGCGGCATACTCACGATGCGGGATTTCGCCTAAAGTTACCTAAGTACAAAATTGCTTGAAATTCCTTCCTTGATGATTCATATCTTTGTGATTCGATTTCCGTGTTCTTATCGAATCTTATTTCCATTTATAGCCTTGCCGCCGATGAGTATGGGGACTCAGAGCGATGCAGCGAGGGCCGAGGTCAGGATTGACTCGGGTAGTATGAGGACTGACCGGGATGGCACGCTCGTTGCCCAGGAGCAGATGGATCCGCCTTCGACAGATAGTATCGCTAGGCTTGTGGAAGAGATGCAGGACATGCGCCAGATGATGAGTTCATTGGTTGAGGTCGTTCGAACGCAGCGACAGGAGGTTGTCACCCCTGCTACCCAGTTGTTCCTTGCGATCAGCATGCAGCATTCCGTCACATATATAGCACCAGTGGATGCAGCCCCAGTTGACGAGGCACGCCCTCTAGAGACTTTAGGAGTTCCGGAGCAGAGGAGGAATCGTACAGGTGTGTCATCCCCAAGACAGAGGTTTAGCCGCCGTGAAAGATTTCGTGACCGTCGCGGGAGTAGCTGAGGCTTAGGACGAGGTCAGTTTGAGGTTGTGTATTGATTGATCGTCAATTGAACTGGCTTACGGTACAGATAGGTATCATTTACCTTGCATTGACGATTTCTTCGATCAGCTCCAGAGTGTGAGGCATTTTCTAAGTTTGTTTGGGATCAAGTCATCATTGTTACGGGTTCGGAGTGATGACATTCTGAATACTGCCTTGTATATGCTACGGGTATTGTGTTTTGGGTGGCGTCATTGGACTCACCAATGCCCTAGCAGCATTCGTAGATATGATGAACCAGATTTCTACAGGCCGTTCCTCGACCAGTTATTGTTGTGTTATTGACGACATTCTGGTCTATTCAATATGTCGTGAGGGACAGAAGTAGCACTTGAGGATTTATTTTGCAGACATTGGGAGAGCCCCAGCGGTTTGCTAGATTCTCGAAGTATTCCTTCAGGCTTGATTGTGTTGACTCCTAGGTCTTGAAGTTACGGAAGACGGTTTTCGTATGGTTCCGAGGAAGATCGAGGCCGTACAGCTTTGGCCCAAACTTGTGTATGGGACGGAGATCCGCAGATTTTTGGGCTTAGCAAGTCTTACCGCCATTTCGTGCAGGATTGCTAGTGTAGTGCCGCACCGCTGACTGAACTGACCAGAAAGGAGATTCCTTTTTCTTTGGACTGAGGCATGCGTGCGGTGTTTTCGACAGTTAAAGACCCAGTTAACAACTACATCAGCTCTTTCTTTGCTTTCTGGTTCGGGCGACCTTATTGTTTAACTGTGATGTTTCGCGAGTGGGGATCGATTTTTTGTTTATGCAGCATTATAGAGTTATCTGTAACGTTTTAAAAATAATTAATTAAATAAATAAAATCGTTTAAGTGAATTTTCTGGTTTTCGGCAAAATTAGCAGTCTTTTCCGTAAAAAGTCAAAATAGGTATTTTTCATTATAGACATAATTATACAAAATTTAGATAAGATATTACTATAAATTGGTCACTAAAATGTCACTTAAAATTTTCTAGTTAATTAAAAAAAATTCCTTAATTAATTATTCTTAATATTATTTTAAGCTTTTAAAAATACATTTAATTAGTGATAAATACAAATTTAATTGGGTAAATTACATAATTAGGAACCATTATAAACTAAAATTAAGTGTAACAAAAATTTTAGCAAAACATTTCAAGTTTAGTTGTTTATGGTAAAATGGGTTGGAAAATGAATTTAAATTGGGTTTTTTATGTAAAATTTGATATGATGGACATTAAATGAGCTTGGAAAAGGCTTTTGTGTGGAAATTTCTACACAAATCTCTCACCAATCCCTCCTCTACCCTCTGGCCGAGCCTCACAGCAGGAAAACCCCCCTCATTTTTCCCCATTTTCTTGCATCAAAATTCTTGCAAAAATCCTCCGAAATTCACAAAAATTCACAATTTTCCTTCACAAATTCAAACCAAAAACTTAAGCCATCTCTTCTCAAACCCTAGTTGGTCTAAAGAAAGGGGAAAAGAGGCCACTTTGGAGGTTTAGTGCAAGGGAATCAACACTTGTAAGGTATAATCCTAATCTAGTTGTTTAATTGTAGTTTAAATTTGCTAGATTAAAAAGTTTTAGTGTGTAATTTGGTTTAATTTATTTGCTTATGATTTTCAAGAGAGGTGTTGATAATCTAATTAGGGTTTTCATTCTTGGGTATTGATCTAAATTTGTAGTTTAACATATTAGAAAATGTTAAACCTAATCTAGTAGCAAAATTGCTAGTTGTTGCATTTAAATTGTTTGAATTTGGTTCTTTTTGCAAACTAGATTTTTACAAAACATATAATTAGGTTAGATAAAATTATAATTAGGGTTTTTATTATTAGATTGTGGTATTAATGTGTAGATTAATATGTAATTTGAGTGTGAAGCATAATCTAATTACAAATTTTTAGCTTTCACTTTAAAATTGTCACAATATTGCTATTTTTATTAAACTAGGTTTTGAAAATTTATTTAAAATGAGGGATTAAAAATAAAGCTAGGGTTTTAGCACATCCTTAAGGTTTCAAGGAGGGGTTTAACAATTTGAAATGTGCAAAATCAAGTGTAATTGTGGAATTGTAAAATTTTTCTTTAAAATATCGAAATCGGGCAAGTTTGCAAACTAGAATTTCGATTTAATACAAATTAGGGTGTTAAAAGTATAGTAATGGTTTATATAATCTAGTTATGCTATTTAATGAGTATTATGACCATTAATTTCATTTAAACGTCAAGTTTTGAAGTAAAATGGTAAATTGACGTTTTCTAGGCTTTTACGAAATCGGACGATTTGATCGATTTTAAGTTTTCGATGATTTAAACCATATTTTATATTATAAATAATGAGTTTTGAAACTACGAGTAGTTTGTTGATGTTTTATCTCGATCAATCGGCGTTTGTACGCCGATATCGAGCGATAATTGGTTCTTTTGCATGAGCGGGTCATAGGTTTTTACCTATGCGCGTTTCGTGCGTCGTTTTGGTTTCGTCCGTGATTCAGTTTACGATATTATATATATGTTTGCATATAGGTACCCCCCCACGTGGACTTCGGACGTGGAAGAAGAGGAGGGCGATATCGTTTTCGGCAGACAAGGACCAGGTGAGTAGATGTATATCACGGGGGAAGTCGGGTGGATGGCGTTTAGCACCCCCGCAAACGTAGAATAGGAATATTACTTATTGTCATTAGGAAGCTAGACGTGACCTTAGATTCTTGGTGAGTAGGACCCTATTAATGACCTTAGGTTGGACTAGACGGATTTTAGAAAGACCTTACCAGAGGATGAATATCTTGGAGGAGGTTCGTAGGTTTCAGGTAGATACACACACGCACACACACAGAAACTTGACTTTGTGTATATGTGTATGTGTATATATATATATAGGGTTATGTGTAGGTATATATATACACAGCATGTATATGTGATATAAGGATGTGATATGATACATGGGGATGAAACACTATAACTAGGCTTGATGTCGTGATCTCTTGGCTATACAGTCGTGTTATGATGTTAGCGGATCATTAGAAATGAGATAATGGATATGTATACATAAACAATAATCGGTGGTGATGATATTGAGGTACATGAGACTCTAAAATAGAACCCGGACTGTAACCTGTGACTGAAATCACGATATGATATATGTGTGACTTGATTACGATATCATATAGGTGTGACTTGATTACAATATGATATAAATGTGACTTAATCACGATATGATACGTGTGACATGATATTTCTGAGGATAAATTGATGATGTATATTTATGCTGGCAATGATATATGATTAATGATATTGGGATGTATGTGATTACAGTACAGTACCTTTGATCATGACATTATTCGACGATGATATTAAACGAATGATGAGATACGTAGGTGATACTTGACCCGTACCCCGATATTGGGATGCCGTACGATGGATTTTACCGTACGAGGCATAGCTGTGATGATTGATCCGCACTCTTGATTCGAGAAAGTCGTACCACGTACGTGACGCTATTGAGGCTGGATCTCCGACTATTAGAGATATGGACTCAAACCTTAGGTGGATTCTTATTTCTTATCGGCTAGTTTCTTAGGTTTAGTTCCTTAGGGGGGTTAGATAGATACTAGTTTAGGCTCGAGTTATATAATTGTAGTTAGACATGTATATTACAAATGAGTGATTAATACACATTCATCTTTACATTCAGATTGTAATCATCATGTTGCATGTTCATACATATGTTTCTTTAATCAGTATAAAACTCTACCTGTTAGGACACCAGCACCATTACCGATAATGCGCATATTCCACGCACACTTATTGCCGGCTCACACACATCATCATCGGTAATTGCCATGTCACATACACTTTAGAACATATTATCTTTTATTGATAGAATCAGCTAGAGGCTAGATCAATATAATATTGTGATTACTCTCAGGTGTTAGTCTAGACATGGCCTTTATTACTTAGACATTTCATGCATTCACATTTTCATGTTATCATGCAGTATTGTGGGGCATATGCCGACACTTATCATATATTTACTCATGATTTTGGGATTTTTGATTTCTATGAGATTTCTGGATTTTGGGGAAAACCGCAAGAATATATATAAAACTTTTCTCTCTCTCCACCTCTCTTTTTAAATATAAGTTGCGGTTTTCTCGTGATGTATGTGTCGTCCACCATGAGATTTCATGTTTTCTGTTGGATTTCGAGACTCGATTCGAGGAGTGGATGAACCGTCTCGGGTACATGGTGGGCCCGGTATGGTTCCCCGGAGCAAGAAGATCGAGTTATAGACGATGAGCCTGGCACGGGAGGACTACCTACCGGTGATGTCTGGCGCGGCCGATATCTGGAGGATACCGACCGTTGTCGTGAGATTTGATGATATGGGCCGATCCGGACTGACGGAGCCCGAGATATTGAGACTATGAGATATTGAGACTATGAGGTATTGAGACTTGAGTTTTACTTGTTTTGTGTCGATGCTTGACACGGATTTTTATGGATTTCATCGATGATACTTCAGATTTCTATACCAATTTACCATGATAAAAGTTAAAGATTTCTTATACAGATATATCCAGATTCCAGGATTGATTGTTTTACATACATGGTGCATACATACTCATTCACATGACATATTACTATTTGAGGCACTGACACGAGCTCGGAGCATTTGCACTTATACGTAGTTTATTACCCTGCCATTACTAGACGACTAGTAATATATTAGTATATTATTATGACCTAGGACAGCGTTGGCAACTCACCCCCGTTGTGCCAAATTTTATTACAGGTTCGATGTACAGGTTTCCTTGGCAGCTTGCTGGCACCTCTTTTCATTCAGGGTGATTTGCACGGTAGGTTGGTTCACTTGTATCAGGACCGCCGTTGTACTTTTATTATTTCATTGGTATCTAGTAAGCTCCATCAACCAAACTTGTATTACTTGATAAGTTTAAAGGACCAGTTATTTATTTCGACCTTAGAGTCGCGCATGTATTATTATGGTTTGGTGGATTTGTTTTCTTTTGAGTTTTGAGCCTCGCCCTTTGGCGTTGTATATTATTATGCTTGGTGTGGTTGTTTCCGCCTGTTGGCATAGAGCTAGCACCCGCTTGGGGATGCCATTTTATCGTTTGTATATATTATACTTGTTTGTACCCGTTTAGGGCCAGTTTTTACAAAGGAGACTCTGCCGAAATTTTTGAGAAAATTTGATCTTGTTTCTTTTTAAACTTGTTTTCCTATATGCTTTCATTTACTTCTTCTTTTATATGATTTAGATTTCTAGGCTTCGGCTTACTTAGATTACGTTGCGCCTCTAGACGCTTCGTAATTTAAGTGCCGGTCACGTTCCGTACTTTCGGGTCGTGACATTATCGCTTTTACTTCCTTACATTTGGAGGAAGTACTAGCAGGATATCCCACTCATGATCTGGAGATGGCCGCGGTGGTCTTGCGTTGGAGATTTGGAAATACTACTCGTTCGGAGAGTCGTGTCAGATTTTCACGGACCACCAGAGCTTAATGTACATCTTCCTGCAGCGGGTTTTGATTGTTGAGACAGTCTTCTGCAGATTTACAGTCCTTGTGCGATCGTTGAGTACAGCTTAAGTTCGCCGCTACTAAGGGGACAGCTTGCTCATGTCCGCGCCCGACCACTTTTCCTTAATCGCTTTCGCGAGGCACTGCCCGCCGATGCTCGGTTGTCAAAAATTCTGGAGCATACTCGGTTGGGTAAAGATTTAGAGTCCTTGATTTGTGATAAGGGTGTGCTAAGTTTAGAGACGCGTTTGTGTACCTAATACTATTGGGCAGAGACGCGAAATCCTAGAGTAGACACATCAGTCAGCTTTCTGTGTTCATTCAAGTTCCACCAACATTTGACTTGACTTTTGAGACAGTTACGGGTGGGCAGGGATGAAGAGTGAAGTTTCGGATTTCGTTTCTAGGTGTCCGTCTTGTTGTGAGCTAAGGTTGAGCATCTGAGACCGGCTGGAGAATTGCAACCTTTAACCGTTCCGGAGTGTGAATGGGAGTAAACCTCCACGAATTTCGTTATGGTGTCTACCAAGGACTAGACAGGGTGTGACTCCATTTGGTGTTTGTTGTCCGGTTATACTCGGTTTGCTCAGTTATTCTTTGTTAAGTTTGTGCGTTGCACGGAGTTCCTTCACGCGTTGTATCCAATTGAGGCACCCTTTTCGCTTGCCGTCTTGGACAGGAGCTTCAGGAAGCCTTAGGTACTGGTTGAACTTTAGCTCCGCTTTTCCATCCACAGGACGAGGTTGTGAGAGCGGGCTATACAGACTCTGGAATATGTGCTTGTGCGTGCGTACTAATCGTTGTGGGCAGTTGGGATCGTCACTTGCCATTGTTAGGGTTCTCCTTCGATAGCAGTTATCAGGAGACACTCCAATTGGCAACCTTTAGGTTTAGTTGTTAGGTCGTGTGATCACCAGTCTGTTCTTCTGACTCTGCGTAAGTAGGATTTTTGGAACCCCAGCTAGTCTAGAGACTTCGGAGATGATCCAGTTGGTTTAGGTCAGGATGAGAACAGCCCAGTGCAAACAGAAGTCTTATACCGACCGTGGTGGTCGCAGACTTGAGTTCGCAGTGGGAGATCATGTATTCCTACGGATTTTCCGATAAATGACGTGTTGAGTTTTGGGAAGCTTATTCCAGAATTGTAGGTCCTTTGAGATCCTTAGAGCGAGTTAGTTCCGTTGCCTTTAATTTGGAATTTCCGCCCAGATTATTAAGTATTCACCCCGTATTCCTTGTGTCGATACTTTGCAATTACCTTCATGACCTTTCTCACATGATTCAGTATCAAACCATTTAGTTTGGACGCGATCTTTCGTTCACCAGCAGCCAATTGTGTTAATGGCTCGGCAGGTGGAGAAACTTCGTTCAAAGTCCTTGCCATCTGTGAGGGTTTTCTTGGGCGTAGCCGTATAGTGAGGTGATCACTTAGGAGGCTGCGAGCGAGAATTGTGAGTTTTGCACTCATCTCTTTGAAGGTATGCGTAGCTAGATTTTTTTTTTAAATTCGGGGACCGAATTTCTTTAAGAGGGGAAGATTGAAACGCTTTGAAATTCGTTTAGATTAATTCGTGTTATTTAGCAATAATGCGTGTTTTTCATAAAATCTCGTAAATTTTAAATTTCCACTTAAACTAAAATAAAATCAGTTTTAATTGTGATAAGGTATGTTTTTATATATATATGGGTTTTATTAATTATAATTAGCTTAGTGTTCACTTAATTAGAAATTTTCCTTAATTACTTTTTCCTAAGCAAAAAAAAAAGTTGTGTAGCATGCACATTTTCACCCTAAGTTAAGTTTTAACATGTCTACCATTCTTCTTTTCCTTCTTTGTCCCAATTTCTTTTTGTAATCCCAAAACAAAACTAAAACTATTAAAGAAAATAGAAAATAGAAAAGAATTGATAAAGAGGCATGGTGGGATATTATATTGAGGCATGGGCTTTTGACTTCTTTGCACACACACACTCTCTCTAATACTTGCAGCAGCAGCAGCAGCAATCCCAGCAGCAGCAGCAACAAAGCCCTCCCCTTTCCCTCTTCTTCTTCTTCTTCTTCTCATTCTTGCATCCAAGCACATTTCCATATCAAAAATCCATCTTTTCTTCACTAAACATCTTGTTAAACACCCCAAAACCCTTCCCTTTTTGGTTCTTGATGCAAGGCCAGCAAGATTGATCCCTCCTAGGACCAAGTTGAGGTATAAAGCCTACCCTATTTACCTCTTTGCTAAACTTGTAGTGTGGTTAGCTTAAATTAGTGTTTTAATGGGTTTTTATGCTAATTATGTGGTTTAAGTGGAGATTAAGTTAAATTAGGGTTTTTATGATTTGATTAACTTAATTAGGTGCCATTAATGTTGTTTAAACCAAGTTAATTTCTCAGGTTACACTAAATTACCATTTTGTATCAAATTAGTGTTAAATTAGCATTTTAATTAAGATTTGTGCTTTTTTTATCTGCTTTCAGACCGGTTGCTTCAGGCAAAAGTTGCAATTACTGGAGCATTTACACTAGACCTAGACCACACACACGAAGCACGGGACCCCAATTTCCCAAATTGGCTGCAAATAAATGGGTTCTGGCCGCAATTTGCGGCCAGATGAGCGTTCTGGGTGTCGGGGTTTGGTCTGGGTGAGTCTGCTACATATTTAAGGTATTTAGTGTATGCAACTTTTTCTAATTCTGTCTGTATCAAAATCTGGAGCAAAATACCGTATTTCCTATACTTTTAAGCTTGCGCGACACGTGTGTTATGTGTGTGGGTTTAGTGTTTGCTGCGTGTCACCGCATGTCGGGGTTGTTTCAGACACGTATTCACACGTTTTAGCGTATCGGATTCACACGCGTTTAGTTCGCGACGCGAGTTTCTCGTTTGGTTTTGATATCGCGTTTTTCCAGGATTTTAGCTTATGTGTATTCTTTTTGTAAATTCTAGGTTCGCAGGCGGGTACGTCGGACGCCGCAAGGAAGGGGAAGCAAGTAGTCGGCTACACTTAGCACGAGACCACGGTGAGTAGATTTAACATCTACAGGGGAATCGCCTGCATGGCGTTATGCGTCTGGGCTAGAGATATTAATATTGTTGCATTTTCTATTTCATATATATAGTTTGCGCACACCCTTATTGCTTAGTGATTGTTGTGCTTCGACTAGTATCCTTAGAACACTGCACATATTATTGATGACTTATGTTGTACGAGCACTGATTGTGTGCCACACACACCATCAATAATTGCTATGTTATGCACAATACACATACCTATATGATATCGTTTGGTTAGGGACATTGAGACATTGATTCATATTTTTTTACACATATGACATATAGCATACCTGTATACCGATAGGGTATTGTACCATTAGCGATAGGTGCATACACACATAATGACATAGCTACATGTTTACCTTTACTTGATGTTATATAGATTTAGAGAATTTAGGAACCGCATGTTTTATTTTATAATTTGTTGCAGTTAAATAGCAACTTTTCCTTATATGCTCATATTACTGTTTCATGTGCATATATTATATTCATGGATTTGGCTTTGAATTATGGTTTTCATATGATATTTTCTAGATTATTTTACTTCTGCGTATATGTATCAGTGGTATGGGACGCTGATATATATATGTATACCTATCGTATATATATATCAGTGGTATGGGACGCTGATATATATATATATACTTATTCATTATATGAGTGGGCCTGTATGGTCGATGAGAGGGGCCTATGTGCTCGGGGTCTATGTGCTCGATGTGAGAGGCCTATATGGTCGATGCTCGAGGCCTATGTGCTCGGGGCCTATGTGCTCGATGTGAGGGGCCTATATGGTCGATGTGTGGGGCCTATGTGCTCGATATAGTATTTTATATACATCATCATATTTATTCATGCTATTATATTTAGGTTATATGAGATTCACTTGATATTGGATTTGGGATATAGGAGATTTATTTGAGATTGGATACAGGACATATATGAGATTGCTGATTTTGTACATTCAGGATATATGAGACTTACATGATATGAGAGCCAATTTGGGGGCTGATTTGAGGATTTGGAATTTGGATTGTCTTGATGGATTTGGGTCCAACCACGATATCAGGATTCCGTGGAAATGACATGTTTCATTCCATACTTCACAGTTATTGTTTACGCACTGCTTCATATATTAGTTGTATCTGTTAGTGTACCTTTCATGACTGTTGCATATATACATTTTCATATTACTATTGTTTCATGTATTAGTTTTGCCTGCTAGTATACCTTTCATGATTATTGCATTCATATGATCTCTTATTACTATTAGTTGCACATGTTAGATTCGCGCTGTACGTGCATACTTACGATTACCTGCATATGCTATTTACTATTCACGAGTTGGCAACTCACCCCCGTTGTGCCACAGTGTTTTGCAGGTTGTTCCCCAGAGTAGTCGAGGCAGGCTATTCATCTATCTCATCATCTTTTGCTGCGGATACCACTTCAGCTCATAGTGTGCAGTTTTGCTTAGGTGGGTTTGTGGTTATCCGTTTTTTAATTGTATATTCGTTGTATCCATGTACTCTCCATCTACTACTTCATGTTTGACTTAGAGACTTGATGTGAGGACGATATTGTATATTATTCTGTGACTTGGAGATCTTTTATACAGTTTTCTTTTATCATCTTTTATTTCTTCGCTACGGCGTCGTATATCTGTTGTGGTGGTTGTTTTCCGCCTTTGGGCGTGTATTTGCTCCCGTTTGGGGATGCTTTCATTTTATCTTTGTTGTACCCATTTTTGGGGTTAGTTTTTACAAAGGGGGTGCTGTCAAAATTTTAAAGGAAATAAAGTTGGACTTTTAAAGAATTTGGGTTAAGATTTCAAAAGTTTTGAAAATGCTATTTCTTACTACTATGATGGTTTAGATTGCTGGGTTTTCGGTTTACTTAAATTGCGTTATGCCTGTAGACGTTGCGCAGTTTAAGGGCTATCACATGCCAAATTTTGGGTCGTGACATATCCGGAGGATACCGACCGGAGTCATGTAAGATGGATTTGAGGGCGGATCTGAGAGACGGCACCTGAGATATTGAGATTTTTTTGAGTGCCGATGCTTGACACATGATTATGCTGTTTTTATTGATGATACTTTTGGTTCTACCATATTAAAATTAATTAAGACATACCCAGTTTCTTATAGCAGCTATACCCAGATTTCATGCTTGATCACTTATTCATGTTGCATCTATACTAGTACATCGCATCATAATTCATACTGAGGAGCTGACACCTTTACGTACATACTTGCGATTGTCACATATGATGTTACTTACTACTCACGAGCTGGTAACTTAACCACGTTGTGCCACAATGTCTTGCAAGACCGACCCGTCAGTATAGTCGCAGCGGGGCACACTGCTACTACTTTTGCTACTTCTACTACTACGATTTTTGGATGTGATATTTTGTAGGTGGGTTGCGCGTATTCTTTTGTCTCCTACCTTGTATATTTTCTCTTTGTATCTTGTATACTTCATCTACCACTTGTTTATTTGACTTAGAGGCGAGATTGTGAGACTAGTATTTTATTGATATCTGGTGTCGAGCTCGTGTGAGCCGACTTTTATGTTTTCATTGTGGGTGTTGTTTTCTTTTCTTACTTCTTTATTGTTTCGCACTATGATGATATATGTCTTGCTTGCGATTGTGTTCCGCCGGATGGTGTTGAGATTGCTTTTATGTGGGGATACTTTTATATGTATCATGCTTATGTATATTTTTGTTATGTATCGGTTTGGGATCAAATTTTACAAAGGAGATGCTGCCGAAATTTTTACAATAACTTGGATCTTTATAAAGGTTTTGATATGATCCTTCTACTTTTAAATTTGTATTTTGAACAAGTATTTCACCACTCTACTTTATTTCACGATTTAGATTCTAGGATTTCGGCTTACTTGAATTACGTTACGCCTTTAGGCGTTACGTGATTTAAGTGCCGGCCACATTCCACATTTGGGTCGTGACAAAGTTGGTATCAGAGTGCTAGGTTTTACCTTTCTGAGTGTAGTGTAGGGTTCCTAGGCACTCTCAAGAGGTCTCACAAGGCATCAACCATGCCAATTTCAAATTTTACGGTGCCGAGAAACCCTAGACTAGATCGTTAACTAGATATTTTAGGCGAAAGATGCAACTAGTTAACAAATTAACTAAGTGAACGGAAATACAACCTTTGTAGATTCGGTCCTCCACCTCCATAGCTCCGCAATGAAGTCTCCTCACCGTCCAAATGGAAACCCGGGCTCTAGCGTCGGCTACATCGGAGAAATGGGCGGGCAAGATCGTCGGCTTCGTGCCGAAGATGATCTACGTCGAGACATCACAAGATCAAGCTCCCACTTCACCAAGTCATGAAACTTGTGAAGAAAACACACTCTACTACTTGGCAAGAGGTAGAGGATGAAGAAATAGGAAGTGGGTTCACATTAGAATTGGATTTCTCACTCATTTTCATCAATCATCATTGATGGAATCAAGGTTCTTCATCTTGAAGAAGAAGAAGAAGAAGAAGATGATATTATGATAAGTTTTATAATAAGAATAATAAAATCATTCTTATCATAATACAACCATGGTTAGGTGTAGAGAATTAACTAGGATTAGTGAATGGTTGGGTTAAGACATGAAGACAAAATGGTCACTTTAGTCAAACCTTCATGAAGCTTCAACAAGCTTCATCTTTTAAAGCAACCATTTTCTCTTTTTCTTTTGTCAAAACAAAATAAATAAATGCATAAATAAATCAAATAAAACCCTAACCATTAACTAACCATGATTTAATCACACACTTAACCAAGTTAACATGTATCATCAAACATGATACAATCAAGTGCACAAAAGTATATCACATATACAACTTGTGAACTTCAAGTGAGAAAATCCTTTTAAAGTGAACCAATACTAGTTAATGCAAAGTAATATATCAAATATATAATTATGCATTAAATCATTAAATCAACACTTGATTTAACGATCCGGTCATATCGCATATAACCGACTAATATTCAATGTATCGAATTATCGAATCAATCCTTGATTCGATAACTAGGTTATATCGCATACAACCAATCAATACATTCATCGCGAGAATAGAATACGGTATCACATACACGCATTATTCTCGGTCCCGCACATATCTCATATGCGCTCCTATTTCGTTTCGCTTGAGCCAGGAAACCTCTGTGTAGGACTCTAAAGACTCGTCAATACGCCGGCAGCAGATGATGATCATATCAAACACCCACAAGCCGCAAGCGGTCTGCTAAATGTAACGGCCACCCGGGTATTGAGCGATCAGAAGATCGATGAGCAAGCCCGCTCACACTCCTGTGAATCCAACCAGTAACACTTACCGTACAGTCCGGTCTGATCGTCTGATATGTCGCATATCTCGCCTAGGGGTGGTAAACGTCAGACCCCAATAGCTCGATAAGTCGTGTCGATATGAGGTCTATAACAGTTCGAGAAACTACTGGTAACACTTACCAGTAAATCTCAGCAACCCTGGCCAGGGATTTCCGGTTATAGCCAATCGAATACAGCGCAACATCAACTCCCTATACCGGGAGAGACGAATCCCCTCCTATCGCTCATTGCCTCCATGTGATTCAGGACTGTACCCAAAAACCACCGTTTTGCATGCCCTCTTGGACGTGGTAAGGTGGAAATCAAAGCACAGTGGGAACCACACAAGACTCTATGACGATCTCGAGTCAACAGACTACTCTGTACCAGTGTCACCAGAGAACTGACATCTGACGTAAGGTATAACTGCCATCTGGGAGTTCTCGGCGAGTCCGTCCAGTGTACCCAGTCTCCACTGAGCACCCGTATATCATCTCTGATGTCAAACACCAATGGATATGGGATCATTCATCGCCCATCTGTATGGGTCGAGAAGGTATACGCTAGTCTACTCTGGTATATCGATGCCCCGTCTCGATACACCCACGACTAAGGACCTTGAAGGATGTACTTATGGACTACCATGTCCCCACTAGTATGATCCGCATCATAGTCCAGGTAGTTAAGTACACATCCTAGGGGCTTTACCAACATGTAACAGAGAGACAATCAGTATACACGTTAAGGTAAAGATCAACCAGATAGCATACTATTATGTCGAGCAAGAAAGTCCTCCCTATATATGTCCAAGCATCCACTACAATATACATCCTATGTATAGTAATGGCCTTTAGGGCATACATATAACTAACAATCTCCCACTTGCACTAGGGCCATCTGATAGCAGTGGTTGTAGTATCTCATACTCAACCATCCCATAAAAGTCTCTCTTTGGGAAAAGACCTTTGTGAGTGGATCCGCTATGTTGTCCTCTGAGTCTACTCTCCTAACCTCGATCACCCTGGAGATCAACTATCTCCATGATCAGGTGATACTGCCTTAGAATATGTCTGGATCACTGATGGGACTGACGTTCCTTGGCATAAGCCACAACTCCATTGTCACATAATGGGAGGAACTAAGTTCATCTCATGAACAAATATACATCCAGACTGCCTCTTTGGTAGCATCTTAAGTAGCGATGTATCGAGCCTTTATCGTCTAGTATGCCACGGTATCTAGCTTGGAACTCTTCCAACATACCGTCCCTTTACTGAGGGTAAAGACAATGCCTGTGACTGACATTCAGTCGTCATTATCACCCTGGAACCCTTCCAGTGATTCCCCCCAGGATCGATTGATACCATCTCACTACAACTAGTGAGGATCCTAACATCCAATTAGATCTATCTCATAGATCCAAAACCCAGGATTTAGGAGGTATCACTTTGATCCTTTATGGAGAATCATTGTGATAAGCGGAGATTGACCGAGCGTAGCATAGGAAACTCCTTCCTTATCAAGAGTATGTCATCCACGTACTCTACGAGGATCATCACCATACTCCCTACTACCCTTTTGTTTATACAAGGTTCATCTACCATTTTGATGATATCAAACTCTTTGACTAACACATCAAAACAGATGTTCCAACTCCACGATACCTGCTTTATCTTATAAAGCATCTTGTACACGTTTCCGCTGCTCCCACTGTTTACGAAGCCCTCTGGCTGTGTACTTATAGACGTCCTCTTATAAAACATCATTTAGAAAAGCAGTCATGGCACCCAACCGCCAGATATCGTAGTCATGGTATGTAGCCGTGGCAAGTAGGATCTGGATGGACTTAAGCATAGTCACTTGAAAAGGTTTCATCATAATCCACGCCTGGTCGATGACGAAAAGCTTTAACAAGCCTAGCTTTGAAAGTCTCAACTTTTCCATCTACACCAAGTAATCTTCTCAAGATATACTTGCTCCTGATGGGGATTTAACCCTTCAGATATTGCAACCAAAGTCCATACTTTGTTGGTGTACATGGATTCCATCTCAGATCTCTAAGCATCCAGCCTTTCTTACAGAGTCCCACTCCTGATGGCCAGTTCGAAACTAGTTGGGTCATCATCTCATGATGCAATCCTTGCTCCCACTGTCATAGAGAAACTGAAGTAGCTCTCAGGTGGGTGAGGAACCCTACTAGATCGGCGGAGAGGCTGAGGTTCGTTGGTAACTATTGAATCCTTTGGTTCTGTCAAATCATCAGCTGCAGTTTTGTATAGCTGGAACCTTTCCAGTTCTACATAACAGACCTTGCCTCGAGCTTGTCCGGATTTTGCTTTTCAGACATAGCCCGGACAACCCCAAATCTTAACCAACTTAAGATATGGGCTCTTCCCTTTCCATATCACATATGAAGTGGTAGGCAACTGATTTGATTCGAACCCTATTCAATAGGTATGCAGCTTCTCAAGTGCATAACTCCCAAAAGGAAATAGGTAACTCAGTAGTACTCATCATAAAGCACACCTTATCATATAAGGTGTGATTGCTCCGCCCCGATATACCATCGTGTTATGGTGTATACAGAGGAGTAATGCTGAGAGAGAATCTCATTCTCCTTTAGAATAGTCCAAGAATTCCGTGCTCAAGTATTCTCCTCCCTGATCACATCATAGGACATAATACTTATACCCGTATTTTGGTTCTCTACTTCTATCTTATATTCTGTGAATATCTCAAAAGGTTCGGACTTGTGTTTCAACAGGAACATATGTCTGAATCTAAAGAGATCATCAGAGAATGTAATGAAGTACAAAGAACCAGTCCTGGCATATGTAGACAGGGGACCTTACATACATCAACATGGATCATCCCAAGAGTTCACTAACTCTTTCTCTGTTTCCAATAAACAGGGCTATGGTCATCTAATCTTTGTGACATGACTGGCAAGTTTCATAAGATGTAAATTCAAACTGATTTAAATATGCATCTATATGTAACTTCAGCTAGTCTGGTCGCATTGATATGACCTAGTCTACAATACCTCAAGAATGATTCGTTCATTTCTGAACTCTTCCTCTTGTGTGTGTTCTGTATACTAAGAACTGTAGTTTGATTTAGAACATCAATGCTTTTAGATAACGTGCCTGAACCGATCAACTTTTGATATAGGAAATGTTCAAAACAATATCCAACAATACAAAATTTTATCGTTTCTTTACTAACAAAGAGACAGATATGATTTTGTATATCAGGTTCGGTATCTAATAACATTCGTTCAGAATCAATGTATGTGGAATACAGGGTGACAGTGACCAACAGACTTGGCTGCAACACTTGCCCCGTTTTCTGCCTCATGAAACTTATCACCCGTTCTCAGTTCTCTACCTCTCTGTAGCCCTATGTAACATATTACATATGCGGGATCCTGATCCGGTATCATATACCCAGGACGTAAAGGACACTGAGAAACAGTTCTATATAACGAACACACCCGAAGAAGATGCATCATATGCACTTTCTTCGTTTGGGCGGCACGGGAATTCTGGTAATCCCCTATTTCCTGCTCTGTCTTATAACAATTATAAGTTGGAGCGGGACCAACGTTCCCCAGCTCAGTATAACAAGCGGGTTCGGTCAATAATCCGTATTATTATCTTGATTAAGGCGTGATATGGTCGCTACCTGGAGAGAGAGAGAAGAAAACACTCAGCGTGCGCTCTTGCAAGAATAGATTGGTTATTATTTTATCTAATCAGGATGGCTCCCACTGGTTTTTATCAAATCTTCCTTCAAACCCTAAAAGGAAAGACTAGCCGGGATTAATTACACACTACAAGTTCGCCAATCTTTCAGCCAGGCCAGTGTTGGTACTTTGAGGGAGGTCCCCCGTGCTTTCGCACGAACCTAATTAATGTAAACCTCGTTTTCCCAGAGGCGTAACCTCGTTAACACCTTTCTAGACACCTACTTGATCGGCTAATTGTAATGTGTAAAACTCTCCCAGGAGTAACAATTACTCGCAGCGGGTATCGGGATCCAACTATCTCATAGATGGTATGCAATCTCATTGCAAATTTCAACACTTGAAATTCCCGATAATATTTTACCCCTAGCGTCCTATGACCTTGACAGAGGTCAACAAACCATAGGCTGCTAGTCAAGTTCAACCCGTCATTTCCTGATTGAAGTAAACCCACCCGCACGACCCTTGACAGAGGTTAACAAGGTCGCACGACTACCCTAAATCAATCACATCATATGCTTATACAGATAAGCACTAATCAGCTACCGCACACTACGCCTTGACAGAGGTCAACAAACGCAGCACGAATACTAACCAGTACATATCTGAAATGATGGAGGGCTACGACAGGTTTTTCTGAAAACCTATTGCGTAATGAACTTGATATCGTTGTAGGATCGAATGAATTTTGAAATGGAGTGTTTTTGAGGCTTTTCTAGTTTTGCTAAAGGAGTCACTCCCGGTGAAGGGATCGTCGGTGCTTTCCTCTTCGAATGAGGTGCGGGATATATCATATATATCACTGTGCACAGCAAAAACTCTTAAAAGCAATCAAAAGTCAAACCGAGTGTGTAGCATCTGCCAGTTATTGCTAAAGGAGTCACTCCCGGTGAAGGGATCTCGGTCCTTTCCTCATCGAATAAGGTGCAGGATATATCACATATACCTCTGTGCAAAGCAAGAACTGTAGCTACCTGTTTTATTTTGAAATTCGATTCTACAACATCTTAGGTTTCTTTTATTTCATTAATCACATTAATGAAGTCCCATCATTTAAGTACATAAACATCACAGATAAATACGACGTACACTTATGCCATCCGCATTCGCCTCGATGTCCCGTCGTGCACCGTTAGGTTAGGTAACTAACGGCAGAGCGGGGCAGGGCTAGCGCGGGTGTAAAACATAAGTAACGCCTATATAATATATCATATATACTATATAAATTATCCATCACAGAACATCACATGATCACATCACAGATATCGCAGCAGAAGAATCATATGAAATATTGGATATACTAGGACGTCCGTGTTTTCAATACGAGCCAGTATAAAATACGGATTCCACGGTCGCGATGAATAGCCAAACCCACACCCCTAGACCCCTACGAGAGCGGCAAGCAACCCCACCAATTCTAGAGTTAGGAGACCCGGACTCGACTCCTCGAGTTGGTCTCCCACTAGACTCCAGAACCTGGTTACTTGTGCCCTCCTCCTTGGGTCTATCCTAGTACGGAAAAGTAAATAATATACAAAGGGTGACATCTTCCGCAACCTGGAAGTGCCCCAATAAAAGAATATTACATACAAGTTTTTACATGAATGAAAATGAAAAACACTCATCTCACATAAAAACCCCCGGCTATTCAAACACGACGATCCAATATAACATATCCAGCAACACATAACATCACATGTCATCAACGTAAGTAAATATGCGCATCCCAATTGTCGTTGACATATAGCAACGAAACCGGCGATATCAGATATTACACTTACGGTCACAGCAAAGAAAGTGTAAAACGACAACAGTTGGAATCCGCAACCAGCATAGACATCGCATGCCTAATCAAATGAATTCCTTAGACATCGCATGCCTAACAATTATAAACTCTGCATTTTAGTCTCATTATCGAAAAAACTTTTCAATATCAAGTCGGGTAATTCAACGAGATTCCCGACATCCTGATCGAATGCTCGTCGCAAACTTCAGTAGACGGTCGCACCCCCGATACCGTCGACGAAGTGCACCAAGGCGGAACACCGCTACCGCGAGCACCCGAACGGATGCTTTCGGCGACGGGGTTCTCCTACAGTCACTTGGTCGGGGCTATGGAGTGAGGCTGTCTATTAAGTTTACCCGGCGAGTATCCGCGTACGCTACGTGATTGCGACGGACTTTTGATCACATCAAAATTCCGTGGCAACCGATCAAGTGAGACTAAACCGCTAGATTTATAACATTCATTCAGTTATCTCATAACTATGTGTGAATTCCAATTGTTGTATCACATTCCGCATAAGATAGAAAATGTTAAATTTTCCGATCGAATAATCGAACACCCAAGTTTTCCCGAAACAGATCAACACATGAAACAAGTCTGAAAACATTCAGTTCGTGCCTCAGTACCAACGGTCCAGCCGTAGAAGGGTCAAGCTAACGCCTCACATGTGGCACGCCGTACTGCCCCAAACCCGAAGGTTCAAAGGGCAGTTCAAGACGGTCACATAATCGAGTTAAGGTTGTCTTCTAGAGGGTCCATCGCGTTACTTGCACTACTTAGAACGTTTTTAAACCACGGAAAAATCCAACAATTGGAAATTTTCCGGCAGGGGAAAAAGTGGGTATTTATATCCGGTCGAACTTTTTAACATATTCTAAAAATACACGGAAAAACACACTGACAAAATTAGACAATCCGATCGATACACCGAGTCCCCAATACAACCCAGAAAATTCAACTCTTGAAAAAACATTAAAAATTCCCAGGAAAACCAGCACTGCAAACTAGGAATTACTGTGCAAAATTGATTGCAAGAAGAGACAAAAGGGCCGCGGAACCGCCGCATTAGCATGCTAATGTCGCGGTTCCGCCGTGCTTTTATGGATTCAGGGGCCCCGTTTTATACAGTAATTCTTAGAATCTTCTACTGAGTTTTCTGCATATTTTTAATTCTCAAAAATCCACGATTTTCAAAAATATACAGAGAGCAATATTAGGGTTACGGTTTCGGTTCGATCGGATTTCTAACTCCGTCTACGCATCGCCTAAGGCTCTAGCTAGGCTCTGATACCACTGTAGGGTTCCTAGGCACTCTCAAGAGGTCTCACAAGGCATCAACCATGCCAATTTCAAATTTTACGGTGCCGAGAAACCCTAGACTAGATCGTTAACTAGATATTTTAGGCGCAAGATGCAACTAGTTAACAAATTAACTAAGTGAACGGAAATACAACCTTTGTAGATCCGGTCCTCCAACTCCATAGCTCCGCAATGAAGTCTCATCGCTGTCCAAATGGAAACCCGGGCTCTAGCGTCGGCTTCATCGGAGAAATGGGCGGGCAAGATCGTCGGCTTCGTGCCGAAGATGATCTACGTCGAGGCATCACAAGATCAAGCTCCCACTTCACCAAGTCATGAAACTTGTGAAGAAAACACACTCTACTACTTGGCAAGAGGTAGAGGATGAAGAAATAGGAAGTGGGTTCACATTAGAATTGGATTTCTCACTCATTTTTATCAATCATCATTGATGGAATCAAGGTTCTTCATCTTGAAGAAGAAGATGATATTATGATAAGTTTTATAATAAGAATAATAAAATCATTCTTATCATAATACAACCATGGATAGATGTATAGAATTAACTAGGATTAGTGAATGGTTGAGTTAAGACATGAAGACAAAATGGTCACTTTAGTCAAACCTTCATGAAGCTTCAACAAGCTTCATCTTTTAAAGCAACCATTTTCTCTTTTTCTTTTGTCAAAACAAAATAAATAAATACATAAATAAATCAAATGAAACCCTAACCATTAACTAACCATGATTTAATCACACACTTAACCAAGTTAACATGTATCATCAAACATGATACAATCAAGTGCACAAAAGTATATCACATATACAACTTGTGAACTTCAAGTGAGAAAATCCTTTTAAAGTGAACCAATACTAGTTAATGCAAAGTAATATATCAAATATATAATTATGCATTAAATCATTAAATCAACACTTGATTTAACGATCCGGTCATATCGCATATAACCGACTAATAATCAATGTATCGACTTATCGAATCAATCCTTGATTCGATAACTAGGTTATATCGCGTACAACCAATCAATACATTCATCGCGAGAATAGAATATGGTATCACATACACGCATTATTCTCGGTCCCGCACATATCTCATATGCGCTCCTATTTCGTTTCGCTTGAGCCAGGAAACCTCTGTGTAGGACTCTAAAGACTCGTCAATACGCCGGCAGCAGATGATGATCATATCAAACACCCACAAGCCGCAAGCGGTCTGCTAAACGTAACGGCCACCCGGGTATTGAGCGATCAGAAGATCGACGAGCAAGCCCGCTCACACTCCTGTGAATCCAACCAGTAACACTTACCGTACAGTCCGGTCTGATCGTCTGATATGTCGCATATCTCGCCTAGGGGTGGTAAACGTCAGACCCCAATAGCTCGATAAGTCGTGTCGATATGAGGTCTATAACAGTTTGAGAAACTACTGGTAACACTTACCAGTAAATCTCAGCAACCCTGGCCAGGGATTTCCGGTTATAGCCAATCGAACACAGCGCAACATCAACTCCCTATACCGGGAGAGACGAATCCCCTCCTATCGCTCATTGCCTCCATGTGATTCGGGACTGCACCCAAAAACCACCGTTTTGCACGCCCTCTTGGACGTGGTAAGGTGGAAATCAAAGCACAGTGGGAACCACACAAGACTCTATGACGATCTCGAGTCAACAGACTACTCTGTACCAGTGTCACCAGAGAACTGCCATCTGACGTAAGGTATAATACCATCTGGGAGTTCTCGGCGAGTCCGTCCAGTGTACCCAGTCTCTACTGAGCACCCATATATCATCTCTGATGTCAAACACCAATGGATATGGGATCATCCATCGCCCATCTGTATGGGTCGAGAAGGTATACGCTAGTCTACTCTGGTATATCGATGCCCCGTCTCGATACACCCACGACTAGGGACCTTGAAGGATGTACTTATGGACTACCATGTCCCCACTAGTATGATCCGCATCATAGTCCAGGTAGTCAAGTACAGATCCTAGGGGCTTTACCAACATGTAACAGAGAGACAATCAGTATACACGTTAAGGTAAAGATCAACCAGATAGCATACTATTATGTCGAGCAAGAAAGTCCTCCCTATATATGTCCAAGCATCCACTACAATATGTAGGGTTCCTAGGCACCCTAATGAGGTCTCACAAGGCATCAACCATGCCAATATCAAAAAATTTAGGTGCCGAGAAACCCGACTACAGATCGTTGGCTAGAAATCTAGGCGAAAAGATAATAAGTTAACACTTAACTAAGAGAATACGGAAATACAACCTTTGTAGATCCGGTGCTCCACCTCCATAGCTCCGCAATGAAGTCCTCTCGCTGTCCAAAACAAATCCCGGGCTCTAGCGTCGGCTTCATCGGAGAATAGGCGAGCTAGGTCGTCGATGTCCATGCCGAAGATAATCTACGTCGAAGCATCGCAAGATCAAGCTCTCACTTCACAAAGTCATGAAACTTGTGAAGAAAACACACTCTACTACTTGGCAAGAGGTAGAGGATGAAGAAATAGGAAGTGGGTAGACTTTAGATTTGGATTTCTCACTCTTTTTCATCACTTGCCATTGATGGAGGCAAGCTTTCTTCACTTGAAGAAATGAAGAAGAAGAAGGTAAATGTTATGATAAGTTCATTAAAAGGAATAATAAAAATGAATACTTATCATATCATTAACCATGGTAATGTGTAGAGAATCAATCATGGTTAAAGGAATGGTTAGGGTCAAGCTAGAGACAAAATGGTCACTTAGTCAAAGTGTTCATGAAGCTTCATGAAAACAACAAATGAAAGCCACCATTTCATTTCATTTTCTTTTATTCATTTATCAAAAATAAATGGATAATTAAATAAGATAAATGAATAACAAATAATAAACCCTAACCATTTCATTAACCAAGGTTTAATACTTTACACTTAACCAAAAAGCATGTATCATCAAACATGATACAAGCAAGTGCACAAAATCATATCACATATATAATGCGCACATTCGAGTGAGAAAATCTATCTTAAGTGAACCAATACTAGTTAACGCAAAGTAATATATCAAATATATATAATTATGCATTAAATCATTAAATCAACTCTTGATTTAACGATCCGGTCATGTCGCACATAACCGACTAGTATCCTATGCATCGGCTTATCGAACCATTCCTTGATTCGATAACTAGGTTATATCGTATATAACCAATCGATACATTCATCGCGAGAATGGAATACGGTATCACATACCATTATCATTCTCGGTCCCGCACATATCTCATATGCGCTCCTATTTCGTTTCGCTTGAGCCAAGAAACCTCTGTGTAGGACTCTAAAGACTCGTCAATACGCCGGCAGCAGATGATGATCATATCAAACATCCACAAGCCGCAAGCGGTCTGCTAAACGTAACGGCCACCCGGGTATTGAGCGATCAGAAGATCGACGAGCAAGCCCGCTCACACTCCTGTGAATCCAACCAGTAACACTACCGTACAGTCCGGTCTGATCGTCTGATATGTTGCATATCTTGCCTAGGGGTGGTAAACGTCAGACCCCAATAGCTCGATAAGTCGTGTCGATATGAGGTCTATAACAATTCGAGAAACTACTGATAACACTTACCAGTAAATCTCAGCAACCCTGGCCAGGGATTTCCTGTTATAGCCAATCGAACACAGCGCAACATCAACTCCCTATACCGGGAGAGACGAATCCCCTCCTATCGCTCATTGCCTCCATGTGATTCGGGACTGTACCCAAAAACCACCGTTTTGCACGCCCTCTTGGACGTGGTAAGATGGAAATCAAAGCACAGTGGGAACCACACAAGACTCTATGACGATCTCGGGTCAACAGACTACTCTGTACCAGTGTCACCAGAGAACTGCCATCTGACGTGAGGTATAATACCATCTGGGAGTTCTCGGCGAGTCCGTCCAGTGTACCCAGTCTCCACTGAGCACCCGTGTATCATCTCTGATGTCAAACACCAATGGATATGGGATCATCCATCGCCCATCTGTATGGGTCGAGAAGGTACACGCTAGTCTACTCTGGTATATCGATGCCCCGTCTCGATACACCCACGACTAGGGACTTTGAAGGATGTACTTATGGACTACCATGTCCCCACTAGTATAATCCGCATCATAGTCCAGGTAGTCAAGTACAGATCCTAAGGGCTTTACCAACATGTAACAGGGAGACAATCAGTGTACACGTTAAGATAAAGAGCAACCAGATAGCATACTATCATGTCGAGCAAGAAAGTCCTCCCTAAATATGTCCCAGCATCCACTACAATATACATCCTATGTATAGCAATGGCCTCTAGGGCATACATATAACTAACAATCTCCCACTTGCACTAGGGCCATCTGATAGCAGTGGTTGTAGTATCTCATACTCAACCATCCCATAAAAGTCTCTCTCTGGGAACAGGCCTTTGTGAGTGGATCCGCTGTGTTGTCCTCTGAGTCTACTCTCTTAACCTCGATCTCCCTGGAGATCAACCATCTCCATGATCAGGTGACACTGCCTTAGAATATGTCTGGATCACGGATGGGATGGACGTTCCTTGGCATAAGCCACAACTCCATTGTCTCACAATGGTTGGAACGTAGTTCATCTCATGAACCAATATACACCCAAACATCCTCCTTGGTAGCATCTTAAGTAGCGATGTATCCTGCCTTTATCGTCTAGTATGTCACGGTATCTAGCTTGGAACTCTTCCAACATACCGTCCCTTTACAGAGGGTAAAGACAATGCCTGTGACTGACATTCAGTCGTCTTTATCACCCTGGAACCATTCCAGTGATTCTCCCCAGGGTCGATTGATACCTTCTCACTACAACTAGTGAGAATCCTAATATCCATTCAGATCTATCTCATAGATCCAAAACCTAGGATTTAGTAGGTATCACTTTGATCCTATGTGGAGAATCATTGTGATAAGCGGAGATTGATCGAGCGTAGCATAGGAAACTCCTTCCCTATCAAGAGTATGTCATCCACGTACTCTACGAGGATCGTCACCATACTCCCTACTACCCTTTTGTTTATACAAGGTTCATCTACCATTTTGATGATGTCAAACTCTTTGACTACTACATCAAAACAGATGTTCCAACTCCGCGATGCCTGCTTTATCCTATAAAACATCTTGCACACGTTTCCGCTGCTCCCACTGTTTACGAAGCCCTCTGGCTGTGTATTTACAGACGCTCTCTTCTAAAACATCATTTAGAAAAGCTGTCATGACACCCAACCGCCAGATATCGTAGTCATGGTATGTAGCCGTGGCAAGTAGGATCTGGATGGACTTAAGCATAGGTACTTGAAAAGGTTTCAGCATTATCCACAGCTGGTCAATGATGCAAACTTTTAACAAGTCTAGCTTTGAAAGTCTTAACTTTTCGATGTACACCAAGTAATCTTCTCAAGATATACTTGCTCCTAATGGGGATTTAACCCTTCAGATATAGCAACCAAAGTCCATACTTTGTTGGTGTGCATGGATTCCATCTCAGATCGCTAAGCATCCAGCCATTCTTACAGAGTCCTACTCCTGATGGCCAGCTCGAAACTAGTTGGGTCATCATCTCATGATGCAATCCTCGCTCCCACTGTCATAGAGAAACCGAAGTAACTCTCAGGTGGGTGAGGAACCCTACTAGATCGGCGGAGAGGCTGAGGTTCGTTGGTAACTATCGAATCCTTTGGTTCTTTCAAATCATCAGCTGCAGTTTGTATAGCTGGAACCTTTCCAGTTCTACATTACAGACCTTGCCTCGAGCTTGTCCGGATTTTGCTTTTAAACATAGCCCGGACAACCACAAATCTTAACTAACTTAAGATATGGGCTCTTCCCTTATCATATCAAATATGAAGTGGTAGGCAACGGATTTGATTTGAACCCTATTCAATAGGTATGCAGCTTTTCAAGTGCATAACTCCCAAAAAGGAAATAGGTAACTCAGTAGTACTCATCATAGAGCACACCTTATCAAAAAGGGTGTATCTGCTCCACCCCGATATACCATCGTGCAATGGTGTATACGGAGGAGTAATGCTGAGAGAGAATCTTATTCTCCTTTAGAATAATCCAGGAATTCCGTGCTCAAGTATTCTCCTCCTCGATCACATCAAAGGACATAATACTTATACCCGCATTTTGGTTCTCTACTTCTAACTTATATTCCGTGAATATCTCAAAAGGTTCGGACTTGTGTTTCAACAGGAACATAGGTCTGAATCTCGAAAGATCATCAGAGAATGTAATGAAGTACAAAGAACCGGTATTGGCATGTGTAGACAGGGGACCTACATACATCAACATGTATCATCCCAAGAGTTCACTAACTCTTTCTCTGTTTCCAATAAACAGAGCTGTGGTCATCTTATCTCTGTGACATGACTGGCAAGTTTCACAAGATGTAGATTCAAACTGTTTTAAATATGCATCTATATGTAACTTCAGCCAGTCGGGTCGCATTGATATGACCTAGTCTACAATACCTCAAGAAGAATCCGTTCATTTCCGAACTCTTCCTCTTGTGTGTGTTCCGTATACTAAAGAACTGTAGTTTGATTTAGAACATTAATGATTTTAGATAACGTGCCTGAACCGATCAACTTTTGATATAGGAAATGTTCAAAACATTATCCAATAATACAAAATTTTATCATTTCTTTACTAATAAAGAGACTGATATGATTTTGTATATCAGGTTCGGTATCTAATAACATTCGTTCAGAATCAATGTATTTGGAATACAGGGTGACAGTGACCAACAGACTTGGCTGCAACACTTGCCCCGTTTTCTGCCTCATGAAACTTATCACCCGTTCTCAGTTCTCTACCTGGCTATAGCCCTATGTAACAGATTACATATCTGGGATCCTGATCTGGTATCACATACCCAGGACGTAGAGGATTCTGAGAAACAGTTCTTTGTAATGAACACACCCGAAGATGATGCATCAACATGCACTGTCTTCGTTTGGGCGGCACGGGAATTCTGGTAATCCCCAATTTCCTGCTTTGTCTTATAACAATTATAAGTTGGAGCGGGACCAACGTTCCCCAGCTCAGTATAACAAGCGGGTTCGGTCAATAATCCGTTTTATTATCTTGATTAAGGCGTGATATGGTCGCTACCAGGAGAGAGAGAGAAGAAAACACTCAGCGTGCGCTCTTGCAAGATCAGATTGGTTATTATTTTATCTAATCAGGATGGCTCCCACTGCTTTTTATCAAATCTTCCTTCAAACCCTAAAAGTAAAGACTAGCCGGGATTAATTACACACTACAAGTTCGCCAATCTTTCAGCCAGGCCAGTGTCGGTACTTTGAGGGAGGTCCCCCGTGCTTTCACACGAACCTAATTAATGTAAACCTCGTTTTCCCAGAGGCGTAACCCCGTTGACACCTTTCTAGACACCTACTTGATCGGCTAATTGTAATGTATAAAACTCTCCCAGGAGTAACTCTTACTCGCAGCGGGTATCGGGATCCAACTATCTCATAGAAGGTATGCAATCTCATTGCAAATTTCAACACTTGAAATTCCCGATAATATTTTGCCCCTAGCTCGCTATGACCTTGACGCATGCCAAACAACCCATAGTCTGCTAGTCAAGTTCAACCCGTACATTTCTTGATAGAATTAAACCCACCCGCACGACCCTTGACGCATGCCAAACAATGCCGTACGAATACCCTAATCCAATCGCATCATATGCTAGCAGATAAGCACTAGTTAGCTACCGTACACTACGCCTTGACGCATGCCAAACAACCGCAGCACGAATACTAACTAGTACTTATCTGAAATGACGGAGGGCTATGACAGGTTTTTCTGAAAACCTATTGCGTAATGAACTTGATATCGTTGTAGAATCAAATGATTTTAAAATGGAGTGTTTTTGAGGCTTTTCTAGTTTTGCTAAAGGAGTCACTCCCAGTGAAGGGATCGTCGGTCCTTTTCTCGTCGAATGAGGTGCGGGATATATCATATATATCACTGTGCAAAGCAAAAACTCTTAAAAGCAATCAAAAGACAAATCGAAGGTTGTAGCATCTGCCAGTTATCGCTAAAGGAGTCACTCCCGGTGAAGGGATCTCGGTCCTTTCCTCATCGAATAAGGTGCAGGATATATCACATATACCTCTGTACAAAGCAAGAACTGTAGCTACCTGTTTTATTTTGAAATTCGATTCTACAACATCTTAGGTTTCTTTTATTTTCATTAATCACATTAATGAAATCCCATCATTTATATACCTAAACATCACAGATAAATACGACGTACACTTATGCCATCCGCATTCGCCTCGATGTCCCCTCGTGCACCGTTAGGTTAGGTAACTAACGGCAGAGCAGGGCAGGGCTAGCGCAGGTGTAAAACATAAGTAACGTCTATGTAATATATCATATATACTATATACAGTATCTATCACATAACATCATATGATCACATCACAGATATCGCAGCAGAAGAAACATATGAAATATTGGATATGCTAGGACGTCCGTGTTTTTAATACGAGCCAGTATAAAACACGGATTCCATGGTCGTGATGAATAGCCAAACCCACACCCCTAGACCCCTACGAGAGCGGCAAGCAACCCTACCAATTCTAGGGTTAGGAGACCCGGACTCGACTCCTCGAGATGGTCTCCCACTGGACCCCAGAACCCGGTTACTTGTGCTCCCCTCCTTGGGTCTATCCTAGTGCGGAAAAGTAAATAATATACAAAGGGTGACATCTTCCGCAACCTGGAAGTGCCCTAATAAAAGAATATTACATACAAGTTTTTACATGAATGAAAATGAAAAACACTCATCTCACATAAAAACCCCCGGCTATTCAAACACGACGATCCAATATAACATATCCAGCAACACATAACATCACATGTCATCAACGTAAGTAAATATGTCCATCCCAATTTTCGTTGACATATAGCAACGAAACCGGCGATATCACACATTACACTTACGGTCACAGAAAAAAAAGTGTAAAACTACAACAGTTGGAATCCGCAACCACCTCAGACATCGCATGCTTGACCAAATGAATTCTTTAGACATCGCATGCCTAACAATTATAAACCCCGCATTTTAGTCTCATTATCGAAAACACTTTTCAATATCAAGTCGGGCAATTTAACAAGATTCCCGACATTCTGATCGAATGCTCGTCGCAAACTTTAGTAGGCGGCCGCACCCCCGATGCCGTCGACGAAGTGCACCAAGGCGGAACACCGCTACCGCGAGCACCCGAACGGATGCTTTCGGCGACGGGGTTCTCCTACAGTCACTTGGTCGGGGCTATGGAGCGAGGCTGTCTATTAAGTTTACCCGGCGAGTATCCGCGTACGCTACGTGATTGCGACGGACTTTTGATCACATCAAAATTCCGTGGCAACCGATCAAGTGAGACTAAACTGCTATGTTTATAACATTCATTCAGTTATCTCATAACTAATTGTGAATTCCAATTATTGTATCCCATTCAAGATAAATAGAAAATGTTAAACTTTCCGATCGGACAATCGAACACCCAAGTTTTCCCGATAGAGATCAACACATGAAATAAGTCTAACAACATTCAGTTCGTGCCTCAGTACCAACGGTCCAGCCGTAGAAGGGTCAAGCCAACGCCTCACATGTGGCACGCCGTACTGCCCCAAACCCGAAGGTTCAAAGGGCAGTTCAAGACGGTCACATAATCGAGTTAAGGTTTGTTGTCTTCTAGAGGGTCCATCGAGTTACTTGCACTACTTAGAACGTCTTTAAACTACGGAAAAATCCAACACTTGGAAATTTCCCGACAGGGGAAAAATTGGGTATTTATATCCGGTCGAACTTTTTAACATATTCTAAAATTTATCCGGAAAGCCACATAGACAAAATTTGATACTCCGATCGAAACACCGAATCCCCAAAACAACCCCAGAAAATTCAACTCTTGAAAAATTATTAAAAATTCCCAGAAAAATCACCACTGGAAACTAAGAATTACTGTGCAAAATAATTTAAATACTGTGGCCGTACGGCCGCGGATCCGCCGCATGAGCCTTTCTCATGCCGCGGATCCGCCGCATGAGCCTTGCTCATGCCGCGGAACCGCGGTGGAATAGTTGAATTAGGTCCACGAAATTTACAGTAATTCCTAGAAAACCCTGCTTGATTTTCTGCATATTTTTAATTTCGAAAAATCCACAATTTTCAAAAAAGGACAGAGAGCATGTTTGGAATTGGGTTTCGGGTTCGTTCGGACTTCAAATTGCGTCTAGACTTCGCCTAAGGCTCTAGCCTGGCTCTGATACCACTGTAGGGTTCCTAGGAACCCTAATGAGGTCTCACAAGGCATCAACCATGCCAATATCAAAAAATCTAGGTGCCGAGAAACCCGACTACAGATCGTTGGCTAGAAATCTAGGCGAAAAGATAACAAGTTAACACTTAACTAAGAGAATACGGAAATACAACCTTTGTAGATCCGGTGCTCCACCTCCATAGCTCCGCAATGAAGTCCTCTCGCTATCCAAAACAAATCCCGGGCTCTAGCGTCGGCTTCATCGGAGAATAGGCGAGCTAGGTCGTCGATGTCCATGCCGAAAATGATCTACGTCGAAGCATCGCAAGATCAAGATCTCACTTCACAAAGTCATGAAACTTGTGAAGAAAACACACTCTACTACTTGGCAAGAGGTAGAGGATGAAGAAATAGGAAGTGGGTAGACTTTAGATTTGGATTTCTCACTCTTTTTCATCACTTGCCATTGATGGAGGCAAGCTTTCTTCACTTGAAGAAATGAAGAAGAAGAAGGTAATGTTATGATAAGTTCATTAAAAGGAATAATAAAAATGAATACTTATCATATCATTAACCATGGTAATGTGTAGAGAATCAATCATGGTTAAAGGAATGGTTAGGGTCAAGCTAGAGACAAAATAGTCACTTAGTCAAAGTGTTCATGAAGCTTCATGAAAACAACAAATGAAAGCCACCATTTCATTTCATTTTCTTTTATTCATTTATCAAAAATAAATGGATAATTAAATAAGATAAATGAATAACAAATAATAAACCCTAACCATTTCATTAACCAAGGTTTAATACTTTACACTTAACCAAAAAGCATGTATCATCAAACATGATACAAGCAAGTGCACAAAATCATATCACATATATAATGCGCACATTCGAGTGAGAAAATCTATCTTAAGTGAACCAATACTAGTTAACGCAAAGTAATATATCAAATATATATAATTATGCATTAAATCATTAAATCAACTCTTGATTTAACGATCCGGTCATGTCGCACATAACCGACTAGTATCCTATGCATCGGCTTATCGAACCATTCCTTGATTCGATAACTAGGTTATATCGTATATAACCAATCGATACATTCATCGCGAGAATGGAATACGGTATCACATACCATTATCATTCTCGGTCCCGCACATATCTCATATGCGCTCCTATTTCGTTTCGCTTGAGCCAGGAAACCTCTGTGTAGGACTCTAAAGACTCGTCAATACGCCGGCAGCAGATGATGATCATATCAAACATCCACAAGCCGCAAGCGGTCTGCTAAACGTAACGGCCACCCGGGTATTGAGCGATCAGAAGATCGACGAGCAAGCCCGCTCACACTCCTGTGAATCCAACCAGTAACACTACCGTACAGTCCGGTCTGATCGTCTGATATGTTGCATATCTTGCCTAGGGGTGGTAAACGTCAGACCCCAATAGCTCGATAAGTCGTGTCGATATGAGGTCTATAACAATTCGAGAAACTACTGATAACACTTACCAGTAAATCTCAGCAACCCTGGCCAGGGATTTCCTGTTATAGCCAATCGAACACAGCGCAACATCAACTCCCTATACCGGGAGAGACGAATCCCCTCCTATCGCTCATTGCCTCCATGTGATTCGGGACTGTACCCAAAAACCACCGTTTTGCACGCCCTCTTGGACGTGGTAAGATGGAAATCAAAGCACAGTGGGAACCACACAAGACTCTATGACGATCTCGGGTCAACAGACTACTCTGTACCAGTGTCACCAGAGAACTGCCATCTGACGTGAGGTATAATACCATCTGGGAGTTCTCGGCGAGTCCGTCCAGTGTACCCAGTCTCCACTGAGCACCCGTGTATCATCTCTGATGTCAAACACCAATGGATATGGGATCATCCATCGCCCATCTGTATGGGTCGAGAAGGTACACGCTAGTCTACTCTGGTATATCAATGCCCCGTCTCGATACACCCACGACTAGGGACTTTGAAGGATGTACTTATGGACTACCATGTCCCCACTAGTATGATCTGCATCATAGTCCAGGAAGTCAAGTACAGATCCTAAGGGCTTTACCAACATGTAACAGGGAGACAATCAGTGTACACGTTAAGGTAAAGAGCAACCAGATAGCATACTATCATGTCGAGCAAGAAAGTCCTCCCTATATATGTCCCAGCATCCACTACAATATACATCCTATGTATAGCAATGGCCTCTAGGGCATACATATAACTAACACAATATACATCCTATGTATAGTAATGGCCTCTAGGGCATACATATAACTAACATGTAGGATGACCCAAAGATGGAGTAAAGGCATATTCCTAACTCCAAGTCTCGATAGCAATATATGCGGCCTAAAGACCAATTCGATATCCCTCTTACTCCAGCAGAGTACAGACGTGGTGTCAACAAAGCTCTAAGGAGACAAAGCAAAAGTGGAGTGACGGCAAAATCCTAACTCCAGATCTTGATGGCAACATCTACAGCCTAGAGATCATCTCGACGTTCCTCCTCATGCCAGCAGGATGCGGACACAACGTCAACATGGACCAAAAGGTCAGATCAAAGTGGAGCAATGGAATATTTCTAGCTCCAGATCTCAATGGCAATATCTACAGCCTAGGTATCATCTCAGCGTTTCTTCTCATCTCAGCAGGGTGCAGATGCGACGTCAACATGAACCGAAGGGTCAAATCAAAGTGGAGTGATGGCATATTCCTAACTCCGGATCTCATTGACGATATATATGGCTTAGATGTCATATGGATGTCTACCCTACTTCAGTGAAGAATCAGCGTGACATCATCAAAGCAAAAGCGAAGGGACGACATATTCCTAATTTCGAGTTTCGACGGCAATACATACAAAGCCTAAAGAATATTGGATGTCATCCGATCCTAGAAGGGTGCGATCATGACTCATCGGGGCTCCAAATAGAGTCTAACCTCAAGTAAAGCACCATGGAAATACCTAACGCTGGATCTTCCGATGGTAATATGGATATTCCAACCTAAGAAGATTACTTGAAGTCGTCATGTCCAGCCTTAGAAGAGATCAGAGACATGACAGATGCGTGGCTACTTGAGTCGCAACCTAAGGGACTCTATGTCGAGAAGATATCGGCCAATGCGACGGTACGATGGATTTAACCCAGTACCACAAACTTAACGAACTCCTATATCGAAAAGGGCTATCTATATTTCACATTAGGATACACCTGCGAGATCCTTTCAGCTCGTAGGGAGAAACACCTTTATAAGACCCTCACGGCTTATAGAGTTGAAAAGTCTTAGGCAACGGGGATATAAACCCGTTTTCTAAGCCATCGTTGTTCAACAAGTAGGTCAATACTGACTCTTGTATACTATACACGGGCCATATTCGACAAAATTGTATACCAATGAGGAGAAGGGGCCACTTACGGGTCCTTTCAACTCATGAGGGGAAACCACTCTTGTGAGATCGTTACGACTCTCAAGAGAAAAGACACTTAAGAGTCCTTACGACTTCTAAGGAGAAAATGCACCTACGAGATCCTCTCAAATCATAGGGAGAAATACTTTTATGAGACCCTCACGGTTCATAAAATTGAAAAGCCTTAAATGACGGGGATATAAACATGTTTCCTAATCCATCGCTAACTTGCGGTCGGTTCAAGATTGACTACCGTATACTATCTATGGGCCACCTATGACAAAAGTTGTAAATAATGACGCCATCAAAGGAGGAAGGCACAGATCATGGCGAAGAATTATATTTCTTAAGGATCTTGATTTGAGTCAATGGTGGATGACAATGCCGATGTTCTTCTTAGATCAAGCTTCTGAAAGTTATGAATAATCCACCAGCCCGAATTCAGTCGTGTACTCTACACTACTTAACCCATGTATATACTTATGTGGGCAAAGTAGTGGGGGCATTTGTTCTCATCTAAAATTTGGGCGTTCATGTCAAGCACAAGCATAATATATAAGGAAAAAAGCCCCAAAGCATTAAGTGGCTTCAATATGTTCAAGAAAATGCAAACCAATATTTTCTGGGTTGTATTTTGCCAAACTCTCGACTGAGAATCAGAAAAATTATGATGGCATCGAAAGTGTCTCGAATAGTCCTTCGATTTGATATATTACCGGCCTAATAACTCTTCCAGAATCAAAAGTTATGAGCAAACGTGCTATGCACATATGGTCTATATAATGCTCTACCACATGGGGATACATCTTTAGTCCCACATCGGGAAAAGAGAGATCCCTTCTCCACCTTTCCCCTATAAATAAGAGGTGAGACCTCTCAAAAAAGGGGAGAGAATTCGTCCTCACAGAAGCCATTGCCTTTTTTTGAAAACCATTACTTTCCTTAGGCATACGTGCCCCCTAGTGCACATATGCACAAGCGCAGGTGCCATGCACACACGTACAACGCACGTTCGCAGGTGCCATATGCACTATGTGCATCGCACGTGCGCCAAAATCAAGCACAACACGTGCGACGCATGTGCGCCGGCATCTAGCGCAATACGTGCGACACACGTGCACTAAGCTCAAACAAGCCTTTTCGACATCTCAGGAGATACTGCTCCAACATGTTCTCTACTATGATGAACGGGACTGATTTAAGAGTACATCCCTCTATAGCTTCGATGTATGGCGCTGTAATTCCTCGGTGTTTTCGGGAGAAGTAGTAGGTCCCAACGACCAACAATCTCTCTTTCATCTTCCGTTTGAAGCCTAGTCTTCACCAAATAAAAGTATACACTTCACTTGAAAGCTTAAGTTTTCATCAATGGGAACATCCTATGCAATTGCGCAAGGGCACAAATACCAATGGTGTTCTCCAAATGCGCACGTGCGATGCACGTGCATCTAAAAAGAATGAAAGACATGAGTTTGAAACTTTTGCTTCATTGAAAGCCTTTACTTTCTCGAAAGTCAACAACTTTCCCATACAGATGCGCACTATAGATTTCTGATGAACGGTGCGCATTTGACCTTAGGTCGCATTTAAAAAGAAGTTTGCCCATACAGAAGTGTGCACATAAGCACTTAAATAAAATAATACTTCTGATAATAAGTGCGCAACCACGTGATATGTACGTACGCAACCACATGATTAATAACAAATGCGCAACCATGTGATATGCACGTGCATAACCCCCATGATTGATAACAAGTGCATAAACATGTGATATGCACGTGTGCACCCCCCAACCACAAGAGATGCGCATCACGTAATATGCACGTGCGTAGTCCCCGATCACAAGCAAATGTGCAACCCTTGTAATATGCACGTGCGCACCCTCATTAAAAATGATACGTGTACATGCGCACATAGATAGAAAGCCTTTGCTTAAGTATTTAGTTAAAATAAACTAAGTATAGAAGTTTTTGTTTCTCATATATGATCCATTGATCAACATATCAATGATGTCCAAATTGATCTTATTCTCATATACGACTAATGATCGTTCTTCCATATTAATCTTACTCTCATATATGACTAATGATCTTTCATTTATGATACATATATTGATCTTAGTCGGATATATGACTAATGATCTTTCATCCATGATCTTAGTCTCATATAAGACCAACAATCCTCAGTTCCGACCCGATCTCTTCCCTTATACATGGGATTTGGTTTAAGGGTACATCTTTCTACACCACTGATACACAGCATTATAATTCCTCAACATCTTCAGAGAGATAGAGGGTTCCAACAACCAATAACTCTTTCTTCGTCCCTACTTGATGAAAGATATAAAATTTCATCAAGATAGGAAATGCCCTACACATCCCATATAGATATGCACCCTCATATCGATGCACCCCACATTGATGCACTTCCATATTGATGTGCATACCTCATATTGACACGCATCCCATATAGATGCGCATCTCATATTGAGCTCCGACTTTATACATGTATGTATATGTATATCTTTGAACGAAACATATATTTTTGAAGGAAACATAAATGCCTTCAAATTAGATGCATCCGAATATTGGGTGCATCCCATGTCACTATCATTCACTTCACCACGTAACATATACACGTGCGTGAAAGATGAAAGATAAGCTGTAATGTCCCTAAACTAATACTAGACCACGATGTCCTTACACTAATATATGTTTGGCCCTACGGCCGGTTTCCATATTGACCCCCGTATACAATCCACGGGCACAAACAAACCATATTCCATCCATGTCTCTGATGGACCGTGACGTCCTTAAACTAATATGTTTGGCTCTACCGACTATCTCCATATTGATTACTATATATTATTCATGGGGTATTCATATATGATCTGATGATCAATTGAGCCCATATGGTCAGTGTTCCTAAGTCGATCTTAGTCTGATATACGACTAACGATATTTAGATCAAACCCATATATTCCATGAACTGGTGGACCTTATTTATATGAGATCTGCATCCTAAGTTCAAAACCCCAAATCTAATATATGGATTTGGACTAATCCGCGCCCTACGGGCGATGATATATATCGGTCTCCGTATACAATCCAAGGGCAACCACATATAAACAAACATAACACAACATGAAGTGATATCTATGGAGAACGTGAAAGTTGTTATCACTCGGCGATATCATAATTAACTGCAGGGGCTTGCGCCTGCATAGAAAATCATCCCCACAATAAAAAAACCCTCACGTACGAGGGGGAATTTGATAAGTCATGCTACATCGGTCGCATCCATCCAAATCTCCAATATACGATGCCATAAATCAACTTGGTATGTTTAGAGAGGTGGATGGATATGTTCCATATAGCATCTGCCCCCCACATTTAGGCTGGACATCCTCCCGATGTCTTAGACCCATCTCCGGCGGTAAACAATAACCACTAGGGCACCTTTGACAACCTTTAGTACTCTGTCTTGACTAACGAACTTGCATCCTACCGCATCTAATACTCCAAGAAAAATCAAGTTCTTCTTTAGTTCTGGAACGTGACACACGTTCACAAGCGTTCGCACTACCCCATTAAATATGTGGACTTTGATGCTCCCTGCCAATGGCCTTGCATGCCCATTATTCCCTATGAGAACACTGCTGCCATTATACTCTTTATAGGTGTTGAACAACTCCTTCTTCGGGCACATATGGTATGAACATCCGGAATCAAGAATCCAAGCATCAGAATCTTCCTTCCCGATGTGTACGGCGAGTATATCACATGAATTTTCTTCTACTTCGGTCGCAACACTGGCTTGATTCGAACCCTTTGTGCTGGCACCTTTACTCTTCTTCTCTAACCACTGTTTATATTTCTAACATTGCTTCTTTAGATGTCCTGACTGTTTGCAAAAGAAGCGTGGCCCGCTCTCTTACCCGGATAATTTGTATTTTTCCCTTATACTCTTGTCTCTGTCTCTATTCTTCGACCTTCCCCTTTCACCGGTGAACAACCCCGATAATTCCTCCGATGGATTTGATTTCTTCATGACCTCATTATTTAGAAGTGTCATTGTAACCTCCTCCATCTTGAGAGTCTCCTTTCCATAAAGGATCATTGTCACCAAGTGTTCATACAAATTCGGAAGTGAAGATAGGAGCAATAGCGCTTGGTCCTCATCCTCTGACTTGACTTCAAGGCATAGAAGATCACTCACCATCTTGTTGAAGCTGTTTAGATGGTCATGAATAAAAGTCCCTTCCTTCATGCGTAATCTGTAAACTTGCTTCTTTAGATACACTTTGTTTGACAACGACTTTGTCATGTACAAGCTCCCTAGCTTCAACTACAAACTTGACGCAGAAGTCTCCTTTATAACGTTATACATCGCGTTATCCGCCAAACAAAATTCTATCATGCATTGTGCTTTCAAATCCATCTCTGCCCATGCATCATCTGTTATAGTGTAGGTTTACTACCCCCAAGTGCCTTAAACAGCCCTTTCTTCACCAGATGTGCTTTTACTCTTCTTTGCCACATCGAGAAGTTTTGTTTCCCATTAAATTTCTTCACCTCAAATTTTATGCTATTAACTTTTTATCCATCATCCTTAATTCAAAAGAAAAAACATTTTCCTCGGATCCTTACGAACCACTATCAATATAATCATGATCTAAGAAGATAGGAAGAAGACACAAGTGTCGTCATCTACCGTAAACTTAAATCGCAAAAATACAGAATGTAGCCCTGATACCAATTGTTGATGAACCACAAGACCAATCGGCAACGCAGCAAAAAACCTTACGGATCTATAAACCTAGATCCCTTTATAGACGAATGACAAAAGAACTAGATGACAACCGCAATAATTAAATAACTCAATAGATTGGAGGGAAAATTGGAGAAATTTATTAGAATTTGAGAAAAAGAACACCTTGCAGAAGATTACAAGAAACCCTCTCCTAATGATCTCCTTCTTCTACAAATTCTCCTTATGGTCGTTTTGATCCCTTGTGGAGCTGTCGTTTCGTCTTTCTTAAACTTCATGATCAAAACTATCTCTTAATGACCGTCTTGATCCTTTATGGAGTCGTCTTTCTTCTCCCTTGAACCTTATGATCAAGTCGATTATTTTTCCTTGATAAGAGCACCTTTCTATTTATAGCATAGAATAAACTTTCTCCCACTTAAATTAGGATTAACATAGATCTTTTTTATCCTTATCTAAAGATAGGGGTTAATACCAAATTGAGACGAAAGCAGGGGTTAATACCAAATTGGAGTTATGGAGGCAAACGTTGGAATCTCGGGGGTTTAGATTGAGCAGGTCTAAGACAGCATATATGCATTGAAAATTTAGCAAACAGAGAAATCAAAATTATATTGATATAACATTGGAAGGGAAAGAGATATCATCGAGCGATTAGTTTAGATATCTAGGTTCCATCATCTAAAAGGATGGGGAGATCGATAGCAATGTTAATCAAAGGATCCAAGTTGGTTGGTTGAAATGGAGGAGTGCAACAGGGATTTTGTGTGATCGTAACTTTCCGTTAAAATTGAAAGGGAAGTTTTATCGGAGTGTTAATCGGCATGCCTTATTATATGGTATAGAATGTTGGGCTCCTAAGAAGCATCATACACAGAAGATGCACATAGTGGAGATGCGCATGCTTCGTTGGATGTGTGGTAACACTAGAAAAGATAAGGTGCGAAATGAGAATATTCATACAAAAGTTGTTGTCGCACCTGTGGAGGAGAATATGCGGGAAAACCGGCCAAGATGGTTTGGTCATGTGCGACGCAGACCTATGGAAGCACTAGATCGATGAATGAATACTCTCGATATAGGCAATATTAAAAGGGCGAAAGGGAGACCGATGAAAACATGGATGGAGGTGATACCAAAAGATATGGTTGCCAAAGGCCTCAATGAAAGTATATTGTTCGATAGGAGTGAGTGAAGGCGGAGGATTCATGTGCTGGACCCGGCGTGATTCTCATGTTAGTTCATGTAGCCTACCATATATGCTTGGGATAAAAAGCTCAGTTGTTGTTGTATCCTTATCTAAAGAAATATTATCTCTTATTTAAATTTAAATCTAAATCTGCACTTAAATAATAGATTTATCAATAAGAATATTTCCTCTTATCTATTAAATAAGAGATTTATCTTAATTCTATCTATAATAACTAACTATTTAAATTTAAACTATTCATAACAATTGTTTAATAGGTTCAAGATTTAAAGATTTCTTAAATTTTCCTTATTCCCCACTTTTATGATTAAATTTTATTTTTGTCAGCAATTTTTAAGAATCTATCTTTCTATATAGAAAGATATGTGGAAAATTTCAAGGTTTCTTTTGCCTTCTAGCCCAGTATTATATATATATATATATATATATATATATAAGGAATTTTCAAGACCAATTTTGTCTTTTTGCGAAAAAATTGTAGGAAAGCCACTCAATTTTTAGACATCTAACCGAAAATTATGTAGAGGACCCTAATTTCCACAATTTTGTTAGGGTTTAAAATTTCATAAATAAACTCCAATAATACACTTTAACTTCGTCATGCAAAACTTTTAGCTTGCAACAACCATCTTGTCACACCCTGCTTCCCAAAAGACGGTGACGGCATAGGACGAGCTCCGCAACGTATTAACTACGAGAAGATCTATTCCCTTAATAAATACGTTAAGCGTTTTTAAAAAATTTAACATCATGCAAGAATTAACAAGAGTAATTAAAATTCAATGACTTTATTTACATTTAAATTTCAAAGCACAGATGTCTGAAATAAAAGATACAATAACTGGAACGTGCTTAAAATGACATACTGGAAATAAATGCATAAAAGAAAACTAGTAGTCTGGCTGAGCAGTAAGCTGATTGAAATCTTCCTGGCTTGGTTCGATCTCTTCTGAATTCTGTCCTCCTAACGAACATTCTAAGAAAACAAAAGAGGAAGAAATGTCGTCAGCGAACTAGCGCTCAGTAAGTCTCCAAAGGAATAAGGATATAAAGTATGGAAAAAGCATGATTGTAAGTAGAGCATGAATCTAATATAGCAGTAGCCAGGTAAGAGTGTTAATTGGACAGGAGTATGTTGATCTATCTTAAACATGGTATTATGTAATAGTATAACAATGTATATAAAAATGATTACTCTATTCTAACGTGTTGTTTATGGTTTGATAGTGAAGGTATGCGTGTATACAAGAGTAGTCTGTCAAACCCATGGACCAACCGCACGTTTCATTCAAGGCCTGTCAAACCCATAGGACAACGGCACATGAGATTCATGTTAATTGATTTTTAGTGGACTCTCGTGCCACGTCATACATTCTTTACCAAACTACCCATTGACCCCGCGTATTTAAAATTATATAGATCATGTTTATAGGTCTTGACCGAATCCATAAATATAAAGAGTACAAGTTCAAGTTCAAGTGGTGTTCAAATAGTCATGTCAAATTCATGTCAAATCATATTCATGGTTTGGGTCAAGTCAAATCAAGTGTTCAAGTTCAAGTCGAGTTCGAGTTTGTGTTTGAGTTCGAGTTCAAGTAGATTAGATGTCAAGTCAATTTATGATTCGAGTTCAAGTTCTAAACATATCTTATTAAAAAGATTTATCCTTTGAAATTCGTGTTTGGGAATAATCAGGCAACCGCTGCACATGGACGGCTGGATTTGTATCTTTTTCAAAGACTGTTGTTATTGATAATTCCTTTAAGTTGTCTATACTAGGAAGTAGGCAAGTACTCACTTTCTCCGGCTTCCCGAAACTTAAGAGAAATGATACCGCTTAAACCCATTATTAATTTAAAGTCCTTAAAAATTTATCAATTGTTTATTATATGTATTTACATGTTTGCATTTCTTGAGGAGGTTTATGTAAAATGTTTTAACTTTTAAAATAAACCTCGTAGGTGTTTTTGATAAAAACAAGTTAATTAGAATGTCAAGAGGTTTTTTATAAACTTTATTTTAGATATAATGGTATTTTTATATAAAAAAAATCTATCTTTTGGAAACTTGAAGGTATTTTCTTAAAATCTTTATCTTTTCAATTTAGAAAAAAAATCTAATTTTCACAAATTTGTTTTTCTTTGGAAAAAAGAATATATGAATTAAATTATTTAAAATTTGTTTACTTTGCAGTAAAATTTCGTATTTTCTTTAAAACCGTATTTTATTCTTTTCAAAACAAAATTCTCCGTGAGGAGTTCTGCATCTCACTCTACTATCTCCAGGATGTGCGATAATCCGCACTATCCATATACGTGTCCCCTAAAGAGAGTTGTAGAGACGTATATCGCAAAGGAAAGGATTAAAGGTTATATTGTATTTTAAACTTAAGGGTATTATATTACAAGTCTAATCTTTTAGGATTATGCTACAAACATTCAATCGTGGTATGAAATAAAAGTGTGCGTGTGGGGTAGGTCATGCTGCGTGCATGATCTACAAATTTTTAACAATAAACTACCATAAGTTTAATATAAGAACATGGTATTTATATGCAACGTGGTGTTCTTTTAAAATATCTACATGTAAAATTATACGGGTAAGCATGTGAATCATATAATAAAACATGCACTACTTGAGCATCCTAGTCTAAGTTATTTAAATCATATATCGAAGAGTTCATGATGCATATCTACTATATAAAAAGAGTGTTGCTAACATGGAAAATTAGAAAGCAATAGTTTTAACAAGATTAACGGTGATATTAAAATTATCCATGTATATCTAAGTTTACTGATGGAGGTCCATTTCGGGTCTCTATCAGATGTTGTCCTCCGTCGATCTCCCGGTGGATTCTGATGATTATCTTCTGTTGCGTGTGGGTCTCAATGGGTTTTGGTGGAAGAGGTGGTATAAGGAGTTGGTGCCGAGTACCTGCAAAGAAGTCCCGGGTGGTTTGGTACCACCAAGGAACCTCCGACGATCAAGTTAGTGATGGGATCCGAGCAGAGTAACAGCTTAGAAGAGTAAAGAATGGCTTACTTGACCCCTCTGTGATGGGGGTTTATATAACGGTGGTGGCACGCAGCAGCAGGCGCGAGAATCTCGCCAGCAGTTACGCTCCCGACGTCACGCCCGTGTATAGAGCGAATCGCCCATTAATGGGGATAGTGATGGCATGGAACGTGGGATGTTGCTGGTATAGAATCTGCGCATGGCGAGATTCGCGGAGCGGCGGTTACGCCTGTGAGTGGTGGAGTCGGTTGGGGGGCCGAGGAAGACAGCCTCGGCCGGGAGCTCGGGGACGAGCGAGGAGGCCGAGGAGTCTTGGTCCTGTGGTGGCTCGGGGCGAGCTGAGGGGCCGAGGAGGCTAATTCACAGGGGGCCCCGAGGAGGACCAGCTCGCGCTTGCAGGTCGGGTGTAGGGTGGCCCGGTCGGCCCCTGTGGGCCCTTTCTTCTGAGTCGTAGGACACATCATCTGCCACGTGTCCTGATCTTGGGGACCGCCAATATTGAGTATCATCATTAGCCCCCCACTCTTGTCCTGATCAGCTAGTAGGTTGGGTCAGGAGTGGACTGCCAGGTCTCCCAGGGTGAGCTCCTTTCTAGGGCTTTGTCGGGACGAGTCCTCGGGCCGTCGGTTGTCTTTTCCGCCAGCGAATCAAGGCGAGATCTCTGCATTTAAAGAAGGTGTGTCAGTTCGTGCACTCTGCCACTGAAGCGACGGGCCACATGTCAAGCGTCGACTGGCTGACGTGACGTATGCAGGCCTGCGGCGTCTGATGGGACGCGGTTCAGCGCAGGATCGACATGTGGAGCGATCAGAGCCGTTGGGCGATAGGAGTCGTTTCGGCGGGAGATGACGGGCGCCGTTGGATGAGGCCGTACTCAGCAATAAACAGGGGTGAGGCCCGCCCCAGGGCCCCCAATCTTTCATTTTTCCCTCTTCCGTGAGTCGTTGCTGCACGGCGTTCTTCTTCCTTTTGAATACATGGTTCGCTCCTACTCTTCGGGCTGCCCGCGTCAGAAGGAGGCTAGCGGAGCGGCCGAGCCCCCGGCTAGCTCATGCCCTCCACCGGATCCTCTGTCGGCGGTAGGGCCGTCTACTTCGTCGACAGCATCTGGTGGTTTCTCCGGCAGTGGCCCGAGACGTCCACAGTTACCCGAGCCCCAGACGGGGGACAGAGGGAAGGGCGAGGGCAGGCCCCTCTCAAGAGGAAGAGGACGGTTTCTCGCACGTCGTCGTCGAGAGTCCCTAAGGGAATTTCCGTGCAAGAGGGGGGCACCGTCTTCACGGTTCCGTCTGGACTTTCCGTTGCCGCTGGCCTGCTCGCCAGGATGGAGGAGTCGGCTGGGGGAAAGCTGCCGTACGGCTCCCTGAGGGATCAATTGGAGGCCATGGCCCAGGGGGCGGTCCAGGTACGAACCCCTTTACGTGTATTTTTCTCGTTACACCTTTCCTTGGCTCGGGGGCCTCCTGATTTCTCATCGGCTTTCCGTCAGGTTCTTCAACACTGCGCTCTTGCCACTCGTATAGAGGCCGAGGGGGCGTTCCACGCCCCAAGGCCAGTGGAAGCGTTCCCTTCAGAGGTCTAGGTTTTGCGACGGGACCTGCGCCTGGAGAAGGCAAGGGCCGACGTCTTGGCGGGCCGGGCGGAGGCTGCGGAACTTGCCAATTCAGCGAATCGGGGTGCCCTTCGTCGTATGAATGCGTCCCTCCGGGTTGCCGATAGGAAGCTGGCAGATCTGGTCGAACGCTTCGCGGCCCTGGAAAAAGAGAGGGAGGCCAGCAGGGGAGATGCTGAGGCGGCGCTTCTTGAGGCCTAGGTTGCTGAGGCTCGGGCTAAGAAAGCTGTGGCCGATTATAAGTCATCAGAGCAGTTTTACGCCGAGCTCGGGGAGTATTCTGCCGTCGCATGGAACAAGGCCCTGGACGCCGTGAAGGAACAGCTTCCTGAGTTCGACGATGGTGAGCTCTGCGCTTGGGCTCCGCTTCCGGCGGCGAGGCCTCCGGTGGGAGATGGCGAGGGGAGCAGGGCGCGCCCCTGGTGGCAAAATCTCCGGTGGTAGAGCCCCCGGCAGGCCGTGATGTCAGCGATGAGGGGACCGAAGTAAGCCTCCGGGCAGTTTGTAGGGCTGGGAAGCCCCATAATACCCTTTGTAAAAACTTTGCTTTTGGTAATAAAAGAAAATCCTTGTTTCGTCGGTTTGCATTTCATCTTATGTGTGTGAAGGATGTTCGTAGGATATCTTTGCTTGTACCGTTGTGTTTTCATGTCTGGTTGGCCATCTGTCTGGCGATCTTCCGTCGAGTTGACTTCAAGCACCAGCTGACGAGCATGTCAAGCGCTGCCGAGGAGGTATCCCCATGGGCCCCGGAGTCGAGGGGAGATCTTCTAGACTTGGATAAACCTGACGTCCCTCCCTGGTGTCTCGGATCCTCCGCGGGCCACAGGGCATCCTTGACTTCGAGCATCGACCACCAGCCTGGGGTGATTGGGCAGGGTAGCTACACAGTTGCCTCTTATAAGGGCTTACCGATCCCTGGCGTAGTGGTAGGGAAGCTACCAGCCGGGGATAGCCGAGCAAGGACTCGACTGCCTCTTGGAGGACTTTGGTCCTTAGCACTGGAGGGGCTGTAAGAAGCTCGCTAAGGATGACTGGGCAGTGAAGCTGCGCGGTTGCCTCTTGGCGAGGGCTTTGACCTTTGGCGTCAGGGGTAAGCAACTACCAGCCTGGGATAGAAGAGTGGGGTAGCCGCTCTGGTGCCTCTTCCGAGGGCATTCTGATCCCCGGCGTCATGGGTAGGGAGCTACCAGCCGGAGTAGAACGAGCAGGGTAGCTGCTCGGTTTCCTCTTGTGAGGGCTTTGATCCTTCAGGACGGGGATTGAGCAGGGTTACTGCCCAGTGCCACTTGGCGAGGACTTTGATCCCTATCGGTTGTGGTAGGAAGCTACCAGCCGGGGATAGCCGAGCAAGGACTCGACTGCCTCTGGGAGGACTTTGGTCCTTAGCGCGAGAGGGGCTGTAGAAGCCTACCAAAGACCCTTGGCCGGGCAGGATTACTGCCCGGTGCCTCTTGGCGAGGGCTTTTGTCCTGAAAGATAGCCGAGCGAGGGATCCTCGGGCACGACTGCCTCTGGGAGGGCTTTTTGATCCCCGGCGTTGTGGCAGGGAAGCTGCCCGCTGGGAATAGCCGAGCGAGGGATCCTCGGGCTCGACTGTCCCTGTGAGGGCTTTTTGATCCCCGGCGTTGTGGCAGGGAAGCTGCCCGCTGGGGATAGCCGAGCGAGAGATCCTCGGACTCGACTGCCTCTGGGAGGGCTTTTTGGTCCGGGCAATAGGGTGCACGGTCGCACCGTGGCGAGGGCCCGTGTGTTGCACGGACGCTTCGTGGCAAGGGCCTTGAGTTGTAAAGGAGGAACTCTACTGGGGAAAAAGATTCGACGTTTCTTTATTCGTATGGACAGGAATTTCAGAGAACGCTTTACACCATCTTTGTGAAAGGGAAATCTCGAGGGGGCAACGCTCGCTGGCTTTGACCTCATTGGTATAGCTTGAGTTTCTCGGCGTTGTAAGGCCACGGCAGCTTTCGTCCGTCCGCGTCTTGTAGGCGGTAGGCTCCGCCGAGGAGCGCTTCAGAGACGAGGAAAGGACCCTCCCACTTTGGGGAGAACTTGTGAAGCCTACCTTGGTCGATGAACTCGTTCCTCCGTAGGACCAGGTCCCCGGTCTTGAAGGAGCGGCGTTTGACCCGAGTGTTGTAGTATCGAGTCGTCTGTTGCTGATAGGCGGCGGCCCTGATCTGGGCCCGATCCCTTTTCTCCAACAATATGTCGAGGTTGGTCCGTAGCGCCATGGTGTTTGCGTCATCGTCGAAGTGCTCGACCCGGTGACTGGGTAGCCTGATCTCCGCTGGGACCATCGCTTCGGTCCCGTAGCAGAGGCTGAAGGGGGTCTCCCCAGTTGGAGTCTTTCTTGACGTGCGCAGGGCCCATAAGACCCGGGGCAGCTCTTCGACCCAACTGCCTTGTCTCCCTTCTAGGCGGGTCCGGAGACCCCGGAGGACGTCTCGGTCAGCGACCTCGGCCTACCCATTACATTAGGGGTGCGCGACCACGGTAAACTTCATGAGGATATGGTACTCTTTGCAGAAGTCCTTCACTTTCTCGTTCTCGAAGTTCGTCCAGTGGTCGGTGATGATGCACCTCGGGATGCCAAACCGGAGTATCAGGTTGTTTTACAGGAACTTGATGGTTGTGGCGGCGTCTGGTTTCCTGATAGGGACGGCCTCGATCCACTTGGTGAAGTAGTCCACCGCAACGAGGACGTATTTGTGCCCGCCTGTTCCGGTAAGGAACTGCCCGATCATATCCAGTCCCCACTGGGCGAACGGCCATGGGGATGTCAGGGCAGTTAGCTCGGTAGCCGGGAGGCGTGGAACGCTGCCATGGAGCTAGCAGCTCTTGCACCTCCTGACCAGCTTCAAGGCGTCCTCGTGCATGGTGGGCCAGTAGTACCCTTGGAGTAACGCCTTTTGGATCAAGGTTCGAGCCCCCTGGTGCGCGCCGCCCACCCCTTCATGGATTTCCCGAAGGACGTAGTCGACCTCTTGGGGGTCAACGCATCGGAGCAGGGGCTGAGTGAAGGCCTTCTTGTAGAGGTTCTCGTTGCTCCAGACGAAGTGGCGGGCTTTGGCCCGGAGACGGCGGGCGGCCGCCCGGTCCTCCGGGAGCGCGCCGTCCTTCAGGAACTCCACAAGGGGCTTCCTCCAATCCTAGTCGCTCTCCTGCGTCGCGTACACGTAGAGTGTCGTCGCTTCGTCTCCCACGCTGGGTCGAGGCAAGGTTTCGAAGAGGATTGACCGCCTATTGTTGGCCAAGTACGACGAAGCTAGCTTGCTCAGGGCGTCTTCTTGGGCATTCAGCTGTCTGGGTATTTGTTCTACCTGGACCTCGTCGAAGTTTTTCCGGAGTTTCCTTACCTCGTCTAGGTACTTCATCATTAGAGGCTCTCGGGCTTCGAAGCGGCCGGTCACTTGGCCGACAACAAGGGCCGAGTCGCTGCGGATTCGAATTATCTTCAGCCCCAGCCCGACGGCCATACGCAGTCCGCCCAGGAGGGCCTCGTATTCTGCCGCGTTGTTCGACGCTTTGAAACCGAGCCTCAAAGAGTACTCCATCTCGGCTTCGTTTGGGCCCCGGATGATGAGGCCGGCACCGCAACCTTCCCCGGTAGAAGACGCATCGACGTAGATGACCCACTCCGGAACTAAGCTAGGGCCTTCCGGGACGGGACACCGGGTTGCGAGGGGCGGCGCAGACTATGGCCTCCTTCTAGGGATGGTGCATTCGACAATGAAATCGGCCAGGGCCTGCGCCTTGATGGCTTGCCTCGGGCGATACCTTATGTCGAATTGAGATAGCTCCCATCTCCATTTTTCCAGGCGGCCTGAAGATTCCAGTGATGCCAGGATAGCTCCCAACGGGCGCTCGGTGAGGACGATGATGGTGTGTGCTTGGAAGTAGTGCCGCAGCTTCCGCGAGGTTACCACGAGAGCCAAGACAATCTTCTCTATGAAGGGTTACCCTAGTGCCCCGGCCAACTTCCGTGGCCAAATACGGAACAAAAATTTTCTAACGAACAAAAACTTGGCACTAGTTTAACTCCAAAACCCGGATCTTTCCATAAAACTAACTAGCTATACTAGGAGAGCTATCTACTATGATGAGGAATTCTTACCAAACGAACCAAGTCCTTCGGTCTTCGTTCTTCATCCTTAGCTCCTACTAGCCACCTTGAACTTGCTTGATCTTCTTTCCTTGCTCCGTCGGTCCTCCGGGATCGAGCTTGTTCTCCGGCCTTCCTTGGTCCTTGATGATCCACCTGGGGAATGTGATCCATAGCTCTAGCTCTTTGCTAAGTGTCAAAAGAGCAACTATAGAACTTGGGATGCTAGTCCAAGTAATCTAGGATGTAGTTTGGATGTCTAAGTGTTTGCTATCTCTTTTCTAACCTCTTCACTTGTTTCTCAACACATGAGAATGTTGGTGAAGAAGAAGAAGATGAAGATGGAGGAAAGCAAGAGGAGGGAGGAGCTTGGAGAGAAAATGGAGCTCAAGAAAAAATGAGCAAGCATGAGAGAGAAATTCACACACAAGAGTTTTGTATGTTCATTTCTTTCATTAAACAATAGCAACCATGCTTCAATAGTAAACCCAAAATGAATTATAAATTCATTTGTAAACTATTGAAGCATGGTCAACTCCATACCTCCCTCACCTTTCACTTTACACCTCATTTCCATTTATCAAATAAATGGAAAATCCATAATGAGGTGTCCACCTTCTAGAAGGAAATCTGTAATAAATACGGATTTCAGTCTACTGTACAAATATACCGGCAATCAGATAAAAATCCGAACGCCCAAAAGAGATAGAATAACACAAAGAACGTAATACTAGAATATATATCGAAATACATATACGTAAAGTATTAAATCAATACCTGATTTAATAATCCGGCTCAAACCCGAGCCGGCTAGTATTACAAACTGTCCGATCGAAAATCCGAGTAACAAGTACATCAATCGATCGAACCCTGCATGTATCCAATACGGCTACTACATCATTTCGCCTGAATCAGGGAAACCCTCTGTTTGGGACTCTAAAATCTCGACAGTATTCTGGCAGCGGGTTTAACCACAAGCACGTCAGCGGCACTAGCTGTACGTAACGGCTACCCAGGTACCTGTCGAAAAGAAGGCCGATGAGCAAACTCATCCGGATCTCCTACTGAGCCTATTCGTGACAATATCCGAACAGCCCGGTCTCTTCGTCAAAGAGTATCACATACCGGGTCTAGGGGATGGTGAACGTCAGACCCTAACAACCTGATAAGTCGTGCCGATGTGGCTCAGGACCAATCCGGGAAACTACTGATCAACCTATCAGTAAATCCCAAGTGCCTTGGCCAAGGTCTTATGGTCCTGACCAATCGAATCACAGTGCGATATCGACTCCCTTTACCGGGAGAGACGAATCCCCGACAATCGCTCACTGCCTCCATGTGGCTCAAGACTGAACCCAACCAAAACCTATTTGCACGACTCAGTAGAGCCGTGGTAGGGTAGTGATCAAAGTTCAGTGGGAACTCACACGAGACAAATGCCGATCTCGGGTCCAAAGACTAACCTGTACACATATCACCTGAGAACTTCCATCTGACGATAGGTATAGTACCATATGGAAGTTCTCGGCGAGTCCGTCCAGTGTACTCACACCCAGTGAGCACCTGTATATGATCTTAGGTGTATCAGACCAATGGCTGCAGGACCAACCATCCCCCGACGAGGGTAGAAACGTACACACCAGTCTACTCTGGAGTATCAGTGCCCAGTCTCGATACTCACGCGACTGGGGACCATTTAAGGATGTGCTTATGGACTACCCTGCTCCCACAAGTATGATCGCCATCACAACGCAGATAGTCAAGCAAGATCCTAGGGGCTTTATCAACATGTGACCGCAATATGTAATAACGAGTATGACATATGCCATGTTAAGATAACGACAAACCACAATAGTATACTACCGTATCGAGTCTTTATCAATATGTATAAACCAGATATAACAAGAATACAAATAAATACACATATCCCGATAAAGACAAGTCAAATAATATACTATAAAACTGAGCAAGATTGTTCTGTACATTCGTATCCCTAGTATCCATATGTATACATATACAATACTGGCCTCTAGGGCATATACATCCAACACTCTATGGCGGGGTACCTCGTCTCCGCGTCCTTAAACATGTGGCTCACATAGTACACCGGCTTCTGCGCCCCTTCGGCCTCTCGAACGAGCACCAAGCCTGCAGCTTGGTTGGATACTGCCAGATACAGCGACAACTCGTCTCCTTCCACTGGCCGGGTGAGCATTGGCGGTGTTGCGAGGTGCTTCTTCAATTGGTCGAAGGCGGCTTGGCACTCCTCTGACCACTCGAACCTCGAAATTTTCCTCAGCGCCTTAAAGAACGGAAGGCACTTCTCCCCCGACCTGGACATGAAACGGCTCAGAGCGGCGACCCGCACCGTGAGCCGCATGATCTCGACGTTGGTCTTGGGTGAGGCCATGCTCAGGATAGCGTCGATCTTCTCCGGTTAGCTTCGATTCCGCGGTGGGTGACCATGAACCCGAGGAACTTTCCTCCGGTGACTCCGAATGCGCACTTGGCGGGGTTTAATTTCATGTTGAATTTGCGGAGCACTCCGAATGCCTCGCCCAGGTCCTTGGCATAGTCGGCCGACGAGGTGGACTTGACGAGCATGTCGTCAACGTAGACTTCCATGTTCCTGCCGATCTGTGGCTTGAACATGCGATTGACCAGCCTTCGGTACGTGGCCCCGGCGTTCTTGAGGCCGAAGGGCATCACCCTGTAGCAGTACACCCCCCGGTCCATTGTGAATGCGGTTAGGTCTTCGTCTTCAGGGTTCATACGGATTTGGTTATAACCGGAGAAAGCGTCCATGAAGCTCAGTAGCTCGTGACCGGCCGAGCTGTCGATGAGCTGGTCTATACAAGGGAGCGGGAAGTTGTCCTTGGGGCAGGCCTTATTGAGGTCGGTGAAGTCGACGCACATACGCCATTTCCCGCTCGACTTCTTGACCAGGACTATGTTTTCCAGCCACTCTGAGTAGGGTACATTCCTGATGAAGTTGGCGGCGAGGAGCCGATCAACCTCCTCTTCGATCGCCTTCTTCTTGACCGGGGCGAAGCTTCTTTTCTTCTGTCTTACGGGTCGGGCCGTAGGATCAACTCCGAGCTTGTGGGAGATGATTTTGGGGTCGATCCTGGGCATGTCAGCAGGCGCCCAAGCGAAAACGTCGGAGTTGCTTCCGAGGAACTTAATCAGGTCATCCCGCTGGGTCCCCATCAGGAGCGACCCGACCTGGACGGTCTTTCCTTGGTCTCCTTCTGCTAGGGGTACCTCGGTAAGAGGTTCGACTGGCGCCCCACGGACCTCCTTCCGCTCGTCCCGGGTGTCCAAGGATCTTTTGATGTCGCTGCACGCATCGGCGGCGTCAGCGTGCTGCTAGGGCGAAGACGTCTCTGTAAGGCCTATCTTCGCGACCTGCTGGCTCCCATATGCCTGACCTATCCCACCCCGATCGAGGGGGAATTTTATCGCCAGGTGGTATGTCGTGATCTGGGCCTGGAGGGAGTTCAGCGTCGGGCGGCCGAGGAGGACGTTGTAGGCCGACGCCTTTGCTACGATGAAGTCCACAGGCAGCGTGCGCGTGCAGCCGGGCTCCCCGATCGTGAACTGCAGGGTGACCACCCCTTGTGCCGGGATGGAGTGGTTGGTGAACCCCGAGAGGACGTGGGAGGTCGGTCTCAGGTCTGTTGGGGCGAGCCCCATACACAGGAAGCAGTCGTGGAAGAGGATGTCCACCGAGCTGCCCGAATCGATGAGTATCCGGTGGACCTCGTACCGGTGAATTTGGTCTATGATCACCAGCGGGTCACTATGGGGCACATATATGCCGTGGAGATCCTCGTCGCCAAAGGTGATGGGCTCTCGACCCCTAGCCCTTTTGCTCGGGCGGTCGCCGAGGCCTATGAGACGGCAGCCAGCGGGGAGGCCGACGACATTGGGTGAGGGTCCGTCTGCGTCTCTGTTGTGAGGGAGGCGACAGTGGGTGTTTGGATCTTCGGGGGGATCGATTGCCATGTGGGCAGAGATTGGAAGGCCAACTTTTGTTTTTGTGGAGTTTTCGTTTCCTACAGACGGCGGCAACTGATGGAGGTCCTTTTCGGGTCTCCATCAGATGTTGTCCTCCGTTGATCTCTTGGTGGATTCTGATGATTATCTTCTGTTGCGTGTGGGTCTCAATGGGTTTTGGTGGAAGAGATGGTATAAGGAGTTGGTGCCGAGTACCTGCAAAGAAGTCTCGGGATGGTTTGGTACAACCAAGGACCCTCCGACGATCAAGTTAGTGATGGGATCCGAGCAGAGTAATGGCTTAGAAGAGTAAAGAATGACTTACTTGACCCCTCTGTGATGGGGGTTTACATAACGGTGGTGGCACGCAGCAGCAGGCGCGAGTATCTCGCCGGCAGTTACGCTCCCGACGTCACGCCCGCGTAGAGAGCGGATCGCCCATTAATGGGGATAGTGATGGCGTGGAACGTGGGATGTTGCTGGCGTAGAATCTGCGCATGACGAGATTCGCGGAGCGGCGGTTACACCTGTGAGTGGTGGAGTCGGTCGGGGGGCCGAGGAAGACAGCCTCGGCCGGGAGCTCGGGGATGAGCGAGGAGGCCGAGGAGTCTTGGTCCTGTGGCAGCTCGGGGCGAGCTGAGGGGCCGAGGAGGCTAATTCACAGGAGGCCCCGAGGAGGGCCAGCTCACGCTTGCAGGTCGGGTGTAGGGTGGCCTGGTCGGCTTTTGTGGGCCCTTTCTTCTGAGTCGTGGGACACGTCAGCTACCACGTGTCCTGATCTTGGGGACCGCCAATATTGAGCATCATCATTTACGTATCTTAAAACCAGGGCAACGATTCGTGGAAGAGGCAAGATATATGAAAGGATAGATATAAAGAGATGAAAAAGAGATATCAAAAGAGGAAGGGGATGAGAAGAGGACTTACACGGGGTGTGAATTGGTATAGAAACCAATTCACCATTAGTTAGGAAATAGATTGATTGTTTACGCGTAAAGAAGATTTGGTTGAACGGAGCTACGACGTCCGAGGAGAAAGGGTTTGGAGATTGGCTATCGAGCGTTCCTTGGTTGGCTTAGGGTTTCATAGATAAGAAGGAGATTTGGTTCGAGATTGATGACGCAATAGAAACGAACTTGAGAACTCCGTCACAAGAGACGAGCTTGATTCAGCTTGAAAATGTCTTGAGTGATAAAACTTTTGAGAGTATTTTGAGTGGAAATTTCAGAATATCTTAGAAAGGAGGAGTAGAGAATATGGTGGGTATTTATAGGAGATGGAGAAAGGGTGTATGATGAATTAAAAAGAATTAAAAGGATTAGTGGGAGATATGAAGGATCTCTAGTTTTTTTCAGAAGTTTTAAACTATTAAAGGCCGTGTAATGCCCGTACAAACTCTTGGGCTTCCAAAACGTCAGAAAGAAAAATAATATAAAATATTCCAACTGATAGGATTCGAACATATAGGCTATGGCATAGTAATGAAGAGTCTTAACCAATAGACTACAAAGAGTTTCTTGCTCAAACTTAACTTGAATAATTTATAACCTGATATCGGAACTAAATACCTTCTCTTTTATGAACTAAAGCAAAAGGAATGGTACATAAGATTTAGGGTCGTTACACATCTTATTACTGCTATATTGAGAAATCGTCGCTTAATGCACTGTTTATTTTGCTCTCAAATGTATAGATGGAAAATTCGGTTTTTCATGTTTTTTAGGCATCTCGCGGATAATTATTGGAAGACGCTCATTTTCAAAATTTTGTCATGGTTACAAACTTTCGTAAACAAACTCCAATAATACACTTTAACTTCATCATGAAAAATTACATTTTAATTTCGTCATGGAAAATTTTAAATCTGCGACAACCTTCTTACTGCAGGTATATTGGGAAATCGTCACGTAATGCAGTGTTCGTTTTGCTTGCAAATGTATAGATGGAAACTTTGGTTTTCATGCTCGTTTTGGCATATATGGAAAACCCTCATTTTCAAAATTTAGTAATGGTTATAAAATTTCGCAAATAAACTCCAATAATACATTTTAACTTAATCATGGAAAATTATACTTTTTCTTTGTCATGAAATTTTTTTAATGTGCGACAATCATTTTATTGTAGCTATAATGGGAAATCTTTGTTTAATGTACTGTTCATTTTGCTTTCAATATACGGATTCTATACTCTTTTTTGACATCTATCTGAAAATTATATGGGAGACCATTTTCAAAATACCGCCACGGTTGTAAAATTTTCTAAACGAATTCCAATAATATACTTTAACTTTTCATGGAAATCTTTTAATTTGCGACAACTGTCTTACTGCAACTGTATTAGGAAATTGTCGCTTAATTAATGCACTGTTCATTTTGTTTTCAGTATACGAATGGAAATATCGGTGTCCCTGCACTGCGCTTGGGCAGGGTTCTTCCTAGCAGTTTGGAAAGAAATTGGAGCTTGTAATTCATGGTGGTGGGAATTATGTGAGGGCTCCAAACTTAAGATATAGTGGAACATGCATTCTAATAGATGAAGATAATTTCCCATCCATATTCCTAGAACCATTTGAGTTTCATGAAGCAGATGCCATGAGGATAATTAAGAACTTGATCGGATAGGGCAAAGGAAAAAGAGGAGGAAAACGAAGATGAGAAGAGAAGAGTTGGTTGGTATGTAGGTAATCATATATTGACAATTCTCTTTAGTTCCGGTTATGGGGCGTCTAGCGGCTGGGAAGTGAAATAGAATTTAGTAGGTAAGAAAAAACTAAAAAGGTGAAATGGAAAGGAAGTGAAAAATGTATTGATTCATATTTGTTTTGTTAAAAAGAAAGTGGGAAAGAAACTGAGTTGGTGCTAATGTCGTAATAAAAAGTGAACTTGGATTGTTTGGTTGGAGCGATAAAAATTAGGAAAGTGTGAAAGAAAAATAGAAACTTTCTAAATTGTCCTTAATTTACTCGAACAACTTATTACCTTTTATAAAGATTTGACATGGTTTCATCTTTCTTATCTTATTAACTCATCTTAAATTCTAGATCATTGGGCAACCCTTCGAAGTTGGGTTAACCAAGACACTGCTTTCGGATTACTTGGCAAACCCAGCATAATCTTAGTTCTCATACCGAACATAAAAAAATCCCCTACTAAATTTAGAAGTAGGGTAAAGCTTTTATTAGACAATTTGTACAAAATCTTTCTCCAAAAATGAGCGGAGTTTTATCTTTCTAAGAGGATAAGTTTTGGATGAAAAAGAATTGCTCTAATTTTAGCTCATAAGATAACCCTTGATTTTGGAATTTTAATAAATCCTAAACAAAATGGTAGCTTTTGAAGTGAAAAGGGGAGGAAGAAAATCTTTGGAGGACATATCCGGTCATTTACCAATCTTTTTAACGGTTCTAAACTCCACTAATAGTAAATATCTAATCGACACAAAGTAAAAGTAATGAGTATTTTGATTAACTTATACCTTTTGGCGGAGGAAAATGAAATTTCAAGCTATTTTTGAGGTGAAATATGAAATTACCTGCGCTTTAGACGTGACATTTCGAATTTAAAAACCCATTAAAATATATTTGAAAAGCTCTAATGAGTCAAGCAAATGCTTATAATGCTTATTCTTGGCTGCGCATACCCTATTACACTTACAATTACTGCCCTATTATGCTTAATGGTGTGAAAATTGATGACCGGGCGGTGAGCAGAGCCCTGCAATATTAATAGTCGGTGGAGGCTGTGGAGCCCACCAAACCACCCAACCTCCTGGTTGCTCTTAAAATGGCCTGTGATCCATGTGCGGAGGAGCTCTAAAACTCAAAACAAACCCATCTTTTTTTTTAAAAATAATCTTTGATGATGGACATCTTCAACAGCTTTCTAAGTGTGGTGATGCACCTGGCCATTGCTATATTGCTGTTGATATATGTCCCTGTATCATTGCTGTGGAGATTGGTGTTCTTTGTGTTTGTGAGGCCTTTCTTGACAGAGGACTTGAGAGGCAAGGTGGTCATCATCACCGGGTCTTCCTCCGGCATCGGCGAGGTAGGGCTCCGTCTCTTTTCCTCAAAGATATATAGATATATATAGATATATATAGACACTACTACAATATGGGGTACTCAGAAATTCGTAGGGGCAAATATTTCTTGTCCCTAAAGATTTATCCGTAGGGCCAAATCGTTGTCCCTACGGTGCCTTACGTTCTAATTTTTTCTTTGGCTCTACGGAGCCGCAAGCTGGAGACCTACGATTATGTCCGTAGGGGCATCTACATAGGTTATTAATAAAAAAAAAGCACAGAAAAATTATATTCATCGTTCCCAAATTTCTCTCTCTCACTACCGCGCCTCTCTTCGTCTGTTCCCGTGCTTCGTCGCCACCGCGCTCACGAGCCTGCGCCAGCTTCGTCGGTCTTCCTCACACCTTCGTCGACTTCCCGCGTCTCGTCGCCACCTTCGCCGATCGTCGGCAACCACCAATTTCTACCGTCGCCTCCACCGCGCGCACGGTTTGTAAGTAAATCTCAAATAATTTTTAATTTTGACGTTGTAGTTTAGGGTTCAGGCCAGGTTCGGATAGGGGAGAGGGCATCGGCGTCGGCATCGATCAGGTTCGGTTAGGGTTAGGGTTAGGTTGTAGGGTTCGGTTGGGGCTGGGACTGGGGTTGGGGCTGGGCTTGGGATTGGGGCTGGGGCTCGGTTGGGCTTGGGCTCGGTTGGGCTTGGGCTGGGGCTGGGGCTGGGCTGGGGCTAGGGCTCGGTTGGGCTGTGAGATGTGAACTGTAGAGTGCCCTATTTATCCCTTGCAGTAGGTGTAAGCTTGTAGTGTAAATATACTTTGCTTGTTGATTTAGTTCCATCCCGGCAAAACTTTAGGCTAATTCGAGGTCGAGTTTGTATTGGTGCATTTATTCTGTTACCTTCACTTTTGTGGACGTAACATTCGATGATAAGGTGATAGTTGTTCCAGATTTGGCGTCTGCAGGGACTTTATGTTTAATAATGTATCAGTAGAACTGTAAGCAAGCTGTTTGGCATATTTAGAGGGTATTTAAGCTTAAGAAATTGTTTTTCTGTTATTTTTCTTGTGACATGTATGCTATCGAATGTCTGGGCGAGCAACCAATGCGGGATAATATAATTTGATCTGATTTTGCTTCAAGCTCTTCTTTCTCCTTTAAATTATAATCCATTTTGTTTTGTACTTAGTAATGGCAGAATCTGCTTGTAGTTTATGGAAAACTATGAATCTTTTCGCCCGTTTCTTTCAGCCAGCATATGAAATAGTTGGTGGTTTGTGTTCATGGCCTGAATTCATTTACATATATTGTAAGTCCACGTTGCCCACCCCGGTACTTGCGGGGAGGCGGAAAACGGAATAAAAATCGAATTTTTATGAGCTTAGGCAACATGGACTAGACTATGAAGGATCTTTGCTAAACAAAAACAAGCTAAAGCTAACAAGAAACTAGCTAAGTGCTAGAAAGGTTATACCTTGGGCTTTAAGTCCTTCTCTCCTTGCTCCTTGGAGTGGTGGAAGGAGGTCACCTTGGTCGTCTTCTCACGTCGAAGAAAGATCCACCCGAAAGCCTCAACCTTTGGCTTCAACTCCAAGCTAGAAGTAACTAGGGTGCAAGAAGTGCTAGTCCTTGAATCCTAGATGAGAGTAAAGATGATCAAGAGAGGGTTTTTCTCAAGCTCAAGTGTTTCTCAACACATGAGAGGGAGAGAGCTTGAGGGAGAGGAAGAACAAGAGAGAGAAAGTAAAATGATAGAATAAGAGAATAATAACCATTCTCATATATATGTGTGAATTATTGTAATTAGATAATTAGCTAGATAATTGTCATGGTTAATCAAGACATGACCATTATCATTTCATTTTTAATGCAATTTGCAAGGATCAAAGAGTATCTTCCAAATGAAATGATGATGGTCAAAGTGTCAACAAGGTCAACAAGTGAAGATAGGTCAAATGGTCAACAACCATAACCATGCACAATTATTAAACTAATATCAATTAACAATAATACACACACAAGCATTAGGGTTAATAAAATGACAATAGCCATTAACCCTAATCAAAGTCCTCTCCCTCTATCTCAAGCAACTGTGCATACGCACCCGTATTCGTGATCCGAGGAACACGAATACAAAGAGAAAAAACCAATCCCAAATCTATACTAGGATCTGGCTTAAACCAAAGCCCGCTAGTATAAGCTGTCCGGACAGCAAACGTGCACAAGTGCGCGGATGTGAACGAACCCTGTCGCAAAACCATGCGACCTCTACTCATTTTGCCTAAAGGAGAATAGCTCTCTGTGTGGGACTCTAAAGACTCGACACTACGCTGGCAGTGGGTTTAACCACAGACCGCAAGCGGCACTAGCTGTACGTAACGGTTCCCAGGTAGATGTCGATAAGAAGACTAACGAGGTGAACCCCATCTGAACTCCTACTGAGCCTGTATGTGACAATCTCCGTACAGTCCGGTCTGTTCATCTGATACATCGCATGGCGGGCCTAGGGGGGCGGTGAACGTCAGTCCCCTAATAGCGGTACAAGTCATGTCGGAGTGTAGCCCAGAACACCCTGAGATAACACTGGAAACCTACCAGTATATCTCGCTTGCCCTGGCCAGGGACTACTCGTGTAATGGCTCTCCTAGACACAGCGTGATGTCAACCCCTAATACCGGGAGAGACGAATCCTGTCTAACCGTCACTGCCTCCAAGTGCTTCGGGACTGCACCCAAAAACTACCTGTTTGCACGACTCCTTTGAGCCGTGGTAGGGCAGTAATCAAAGTGCAGTGGGAACACACTCGAGGCGAAGTGACAGTGTCAAGTCAGCGGACTAAGCTGTACTCATGTCACCTAGGAACTGATAACTGACGATAGGTATAATACCAACCAACAGTTCCCGACGAGTCCTGTCCAGTGTACTTGTAACCTAACGAGCACCCGCATACTATCTCAAGTACGACGTACTGACGGCTGTGGGACAGACCGTCTCCCACACTGGGATGAGAAGCGCATACGCTAGTTTACTCCGGAGTATCGATGCCCTGTCTCGATAGTCCAACGACTAGGGACCTGTATAAGGATGTGCTTATAGATCACCCAGCTCCCACGAGTGTGAGCGCCATCACAACGCTGGTAATCAAGCAAAGATCCTAAGGGCTCTACTAATATGTATATCAGCGATATGCTAAAAGAAACACATGCACATATTAAAACAGAGACAAACCAAGTAGCATACTACCATTTCGAGCAAGATTGTATATACAACTGTGAATATCCCAAGCTTCCATCAAGTAATATACAAACTAGTATGATACAGTGATGGCCTCTAGGGCATATACACTAACAATCTCCCACTTGCACTAAGGCCATGTACTGGCGTATCAAAGACCTATCATCTCGATCAGCCGCTCGAACTGAGTCTGGGGTAGGGCCTTCGTGAGTGGATCTGCAGTGTTGTTCTCCGTATTTACTCTCTTCACCTCGATCTCCTGGCGATCTACGATCTCCCTGATCAGGTGGTACCGCCTAAAAATGTGCCTGGACTTCTGATGGGACCTGGGTTCCTTCGCTAAAGCTATAGCTCCGTTGTTGTCGCAATACAGCGGTATTGGATCAACAATGGTAGGAACCACCTGAAGCTCCGTGAGGAACTTCTTCATCCAGACAGCTTCCTTTGCGGCATCGCAAGCAGCTATGTACTCCGCTTCCATAGTTGAGTCTGCAACGGTCTCCTGCTTAGAACTCTTCCAGCAAACCGCCCCTCCATTGAGGGTAAAGACATAACCCGACATGGACTTGGAGTCATCCTTGTCACTCTGGAAGCTGGAGTCAGCAAAGGCCTCAAGCTGGAGGTCTTTTCCGCCATACACCAAGAACATCTCCTTAGTCCTTCTCAGGTACTTGAGAATGTTCTTTACCGCTATCCAGTGTTTCTCTCCTGGGTTCGACTGATACCGGCTTACAACGCTCAATGCGTATGCTACATCTGGTATGGTACACAACATCGCATACATTATAGAGCCTACCGCAGAAGCGTAGGGTATAATAGACATGCGATCCCTTTCCAAATCAGTCTTGGGAGACATCTCTTTGGAGAGGGTGATCCCGTGACAAGCCGGTAGATTACCGCGCTTGGAATCTTCCATCCTGAACCTTTTCAGTATGGTGTCGATGTACCTTGACTGTGAAAGTCCCAACATCCTCTTAGATCTATCACGATAGATCTGGATCCCCAGAACGTAGTTGGCATCGCCCAGGTCCTTCATGGAGAATCTCTGCGACAAGAATCCTTTGACTGACTGTAGCATAGGAATATCATTTCCTATTAGGAGAATGTCATCCACGTACAAGACGAGGAATACCACAGTTCTTCCTACAATCTTACTGTAAATGCATGGTTCATCTGGGTTTTTGATAAAGTCGAATTCTTTGACAGTATCATCAAAGCAGATGTTCCAACTCCGCGATACCTGCTTAAGTCCATAAATGGACTTGAGCAACTTGCACACTCTACCGCTGCTCCCACTCTGAATGAATCCCTCCGGCTGATCCATATAGACGCACTCTTCCAAATTTCCATTTAGGAAAGCCGTCTTTACGTCTATTTGCCAGATTTCATAATCGTAGAAGGCAGCAATGGCAAGAAGGATCCGAATGGATTTCAGCATAGCCACTGGAGAAAAGGTCTCATCATAGTCCAAACCAGGTCTTTGACGAAAACATTTTGCAACAAGTCTAGCTTTATAGGTCTCAACCTGCCCATCTACACCAATCTTCTTTCTGAAGATCCATTTGCATCCTACGGGTTTCACCCCTTCTGGAGCAAAGTCCAAAGTCCAAACTTTGTTGGTGTACATGGACTCCATCTCGGCCCGTATTGCATCCAGCCATTTTACCGAGTCGCCGCTCTGAATGGCTTGCTGGAAGCTAGTAGGCTCACCATAAGCCATGGTGCAATCCTCTCTATCCCCGTCTATGAGAAAACCGTAGTATCTCTCGGGCGGATGAGACTGCCTACTACTCCTGCGGAGTGGCGCTGGGATGTCCGGTTCTCTTGAAACCTCTGGTTCTTCCAAGCTTTCAGTAATAGCTTGTGGTTCTGGAATCTCTTCCAGTTCTACTACGCTCCCACTTGCTTCTTTTTCTAAAAACTGATGTTCTAGAAAATGGGCATAACGAGAAACAAAAACCTTTTTTTCCTCTGCGTAATAGAAAAAATACCCCCTGGAGTTCTTTGGGTATCCCACAAACTTACACAGTACTGAGCGTGCCTCGAGCTTGTCCGCATGCTGCTTTTTTACAAAAGATGGACATCCCCATATCTTCAGGTACTTAAGACAGGGTTTCTTCCCACACCACATCTGATATGGTGTGGTAGGCACAGTCTTGGAGGGAACCTTGTTCAAAAGATATGCAGCTGATTCTAGTGCATAACCCCAGAAGGATCGCGGCAACTCAGCCTTACTCATCATGGATCGAACCATATCCAATAGGGTTCGATTCTTTATTTCCGATACACCGTTGTGTTGTGGTGTGTATGGGGGAGTAAGTTGAGAGAGAATTCCATTCTCTTTTAAGAAGCCCAGAAACTCGGCACTCAAGTATTCGCCACCTCGATCAGATCTCAGTGCCTTGATACTTTTGCCTGTTTGTTTTTCAACTTCATTCTTGTATTCCGGAAATTTCTCAAAGGCCTCGGATTTGTGCTTCATTAAGAAGACATGCCCATACCTAGAGAAATCATCTGTGAAAGTAATGAAGTATGAATAACCACTTCGCGCATGTGTAGACATTGGACCACACACATCACTGTGTATGAGTCCCAAGAGCTCGCTCGCTCTTTCTCCGTGTCCAGTGAACAGAGTCTTTGTCATCTTTCCCATGAGACAAGATTCACAAGTGGCATAAGACTGGTACTCGAACGGATCCAAGTATCCTTCTTTATGTAACTTTGTCAACCGTGTCTCATTAATGTGACCCAGTCTACAATGCCATAAAAAAGCCTGATTCATTTCCGGAGACTTTCTTTTAAGTGTGTTCTGGACACTGAAGACCTGAGCTTGATTCAAAACGTATATACCGTATTTCAATGTACCTGACCCAATCAGCACTTGATTTAGGTGGATGTTTACTATATCGCTTACAAAAGTAAAATCATATCCTTCCTTAGAAAGTAAGGATACGGATATGATGTTACAAGTCGCACCTGGTACATAAAAACAGTCACGCAGAATCAATATCTGCCCAGTTGTCAGTCCTAGATGATATTCCCCTACGGATTCAGCATACATGCTCATTCTGTTAGCAACCCTGAGAGTCATATCACCTTTCCTGATAACCCTACGGTTTCTCAAAGCCTGTAACGAATTACAGATATGAGATCCTGATCCGGTATCCAATACCCAGGAAGTAGGGTTAACTGACATACAATTCTCTATCACAAACACACCTGAAGCCGAAGCCACAACATGCTTCGAATTCTGGCTACTGGCTTTACTAGCCCTGCAATCCTTCTGCCCATGTTTATTCCCGTAACAATAGGAACATCCTTCTTTTACTACATCTATTCCTGAAACTTCTGCCCTTCCCTTTCTTTCTACTTCCCTAGTTTCCTTTAAGGTAGTAGGTAGAGACTGTTGAACTGAGTCAGTATCTGACCCGTTCTTCAACGTGGTCTTCAGGTCCGAGAGCTCAAAAGAGCTGGTCTCTGTAAGGACGTTGCCCCTTACAGATGACCCGATAGCCAACCTCGCTGGAAGCAATTCGTTCGAGGTCTCATATCTTGCGATACGAGATTGCTCTCCATATAAATCTTTGTTATGGAGGAAGATAGAAGCTGAGTCCATCTTCTCGTGCTGCCTCTGGTATATACCATCAACTGAGGCTAACACGAGGCACTTGGCTTTCGCACAGTCTTCTTCCGATGTCCTACGAATATCAATATCCGTGACAGGGGAAACTGGACCTGAGACGGCAGGGGTTGGATCAGTCAAGAGGTGTTCCAGCTTGTCCTGGGCAATGGACATCTGGACAGACCTTTGCCAGTCATAACAGTCAGATTCAGTCATTTTATTATCTAGATGTAACCTAGGTGCAGTCACAGGGTCGCTGCAATTAAGAGAGAGAGAAGAAAACACTTAGCATGATGCTCTTGCAAGTTTAGATTGGTTTTTAATTTATCTAAACAGGATGGCTCCCACTGTCTCTCGAATCCCTCCTCAAACCACAAAGGAAGAATTAGTCGGGATCTTTCTCACCGTACAATACTTGCTTAACCGTTCAGCCAGGCCAGTGTCGGTACTTCGAGGGAGGTTTTCCAACACTTTCGCGAAGTTCCTTAATTAAGTAAGCTCTTTTCCCTGTGGGCGTAGCCCCGCTAACACCTTTCTAGACACCTACTTGGTTTATAGCATTGATCGTTAAGTGAGAAAGTTCCCGAGGAGTAGCATATACTCACAGTAGGATCGGGATCCAAATATCATCGTGTGATAAAATCGAAGGAATCCTACCAGAATTATCACACTCCAAATGGTATGCAGCGCTAGCAAGTTTCAGTACTTATGAAACTCCCGATGTGGATTTTTGCCCCATGCTCTTATGACCTTGACGAAGGCCAACATATCATAAGTCACATGTCAAGTTCTACCCGTCATTATCCAGGTTAATTTGAACCCACCCGTACATACCTTTGACGAAGGCCAAAATAGTAGTATGACTGTCCCAAACCAACGCATCTATCTATGCTACAGATAAATATTCAGCAGCTACCAATCACTATACCTTGGCGAAGGTCAAAATACATAGCTTGAATACTACTGAATATTTAACCGAAATGACGGAGGGCTACGAATGGTTTTGGCGAAACCGTGAACGTAGTGAACTTGATATGATCGATGGAACGAGATAGCTTTTAAAAGGAGTGGTTCAAGCTCCGCGTTTAAAATGCTGGTTTTTGAAAAGAACCGAGTGGTTTTCAAAGTGTTCCAACGACTTTTACTTGGTTTATTTTCTTGCATTAGTTCTTTTAATGTGTCCCATCATTTAAGCCTACCATTGCAGAAAACAACCAAAATATGACGTACGCTTATGCCATTCGCATTCGCCACGGGGCCCCGTCATCACCCGTTAGGTTACTTAACTAACGACAGAGCGGGGGCTGGGCTAGCGCGGCTGTAAAACATAAGCAACGCCTAAATAGTTATTATATATAAATATATAGCAATGATAGACATTACAGATCACAGATGAATACATTGGATATACTAGGAATCCGCAATCCGTTCGAGCCTGCAACGAAAAGCGGATTACACGGTCGCGGTGAATAGCCAATACCCCACCCAAGACCCCTACGGGTGCGGCAAACTACCCGCCAAGTACCCGAAGCGAAGCAACCTCCCTCACCACCGTGAGTAGGCTACTCGGCACTTCGAGATACCCGGTAGTTTGTGCACCCCCTCCATGGGTCTATCCTAGGAGCAAAAACAGTAAAAAGAATTATACAATGACGGCTACAACCCCGACCCGGTTGCGCGGCCATACAAATAATATTATTACATCAATTTACATATTACAATGAATGAAAGAAAAAGCAGCACTCATCTCACATCCACCCCGGCTATTCATCCGCGACAATTCAACCCATTCATATACACAAACCAGTATCAATCACAGATCACAGATATGTATAACCCCGACTAATCGACATATAGCGATTAGCCGACGTTCAATACATTCAAACATCACAGATATAACCCTTATAGTCAAAGTGTATTGAAGTTCGAAAAAAATACGGATTTATAGGCCCCCCAAAAACAAATTTCTATTTTGGAAAACCTGGGAACATATAAACCATCTTAAAAATCCCAAAACCCTACCAGATGAACACTGCACCAAACCCGGTCACGAGAAGAGCTTAAACGGCGGCGGTTCCGCGGCAAATGTATGCCTATTGCCGCGGAACCGCGGCGGTTTGAAGGATTCAGGCGACCGTTTTTGGTGGGTGTCTTCATAAAACCCTGAGCCTATTTTTGGAGTAAAACTTTTTATTTTTAGAGCACAAAAAATTTCAACAGAAAGTTAGGGTTTTGATGTTTAGGTTTTTGCGATTTTTCCGATCGAACTTCCATACACTTTACTACCTAGCTAGTTTATGTTTAGTTAGGCTCTGATACCACTGTAAGTCCACGTTGCCTATCCCGGTACTTGCGGGGAGGCGGAAAACGGAATAAAAATCGAATTTTTATGAGCTTAGGCAACATGGACTAGACTATGAAGGATCTTTGCTAAACAAAAACAAGCTAAAGCTAACAAGAAACTAGCTAAGTGCTAGAAAGGTTATACCTTGGGCTTTAAGTCCTTCTCTCCTTGCTCCTTGGAGTGGTGGAAGGAGGTCACCTTGGTCGTCTTCTCACGTCGAAGAAAGATCCACCCGAAAGCCTCAACCTTTGGCTTCAACTCCAAGCTAGAAGTAACTAGGGTGCAAGAAGTGCTAGTCCTTGAACCCTAGATGAGAGTAAAGATGATCAAGAGAGGGTTTTTCTCAAGCTCAAGTGTTTCTCAACACATGAGAGGGAGAGAGCTTGAGGGAGAGGAAGAACAAGAGAGAGAGTAAAATGATAGAATGAGAGAATAATAACCATTCTCACATATATGTGTGAATTATTGTAATTAGATAATTAGCTAGATAATTGTCATGGTTAATCAAGACATGACCATTATCATTTCATTTTTAATGCAATTTGCAAGGATCAAAGAGCATCTTCCAAATGAAATGATGATGGTCAAAGTGTCAACAAGGTCAACAAGTGAAGATAGGTCAAATGGTCAACAACCATAACCATGCACAATTATTAAACTAATATCAATTAACAATAATACACACACAAGCATTAGGGTTAATAAAATGACAATAGCCATTAACCCTAATCAAAGTCCTCTCCCTCTGTCTCAAGCAACTGTGCATACGCACCCGTATTCGTGATCCGAGGAACACGAATACAAAGAGAAAAAACCAATCCCAAATCTATACTAGGATCTGGCTTAAACCAAAGCCCGCTAGTATAAGCTGTCCGGACAGCAAAGGTGCACAAGTGCGCGGATGTGAACGAACCCTGTCGCAAAACCATGCGACCTCTACTCATTTTGCCTAAAGGCGAATAGCTCTCTGTGTGGGACTCTAAAGACTCGACACTATGCTGGCAGTGGGTTTAACCACAGACCGCAAGCGGCACTAGCTGTACGTAACGGTCCCCAGGTAGATGTCGATAAGAAGACTGACGAGGTGAACCCCATCTGAACTCCTACTGAGCATGTATGTGACAATCTCCGTACAGTCCGGTCTGTTCGTCTGATACATCGCATGGCGGGCCTAGGGGGCGGTGAACGTCAGTCCCCTAATAGCGGTACAAGTCGTGTCAGAGTGTAGCCCAGAACACCCTGAGATAACACTGGAAACCTACCAGTATATCTCGCTTGCCCTGGCCAGGGACTACTCGTGTAATGGCTCTCCTAGACACAGCGCGATGTCAACCCCCAATACCGGGAGAGACGAATCCTGTCTAACCGTCACTGCCTCCAAGTGCTTCGGGACTGCACCCAAAAACTACCTGTTTGCACGACTCCTTTGAGCCGTGGTAGGGCAGTAATCAAAGTGCAGTGGGAACACACTCGAGGCGAAGTGACAGTGTCAAGTCAGCGGACTAAGCTGTACTCATGTCACCTGGAAACTGATAACAGACGATAGGTATAATACCAACCAACAGTTCCCGACGAGTCCTGTCCAGTGTACTCGTAACCTAACGAGCACCCGCATACTATCTCAAGTACGACGTACTGACGGCTGTGGGACAGATCGTCTCCCACACTGGGATGAGAAGCGCATACGCTAGTCTACTCCGGAGTATCGATGCCCTGTCTCGATAGTCCAACGACTAGGGACCTGTATAAGGATGTGCTTATAGATCACCCAGCTCCCACGAGTGTGAGCGCCATCACAACGCTGGTAATCAAGCAAAGATCCTAAGGGCTCTACTAATATGTATATCAGCGATATGCTAAAAGAAACACATGCACATATTAAAGCAGAGACAAACCAAGTAGCATACTACCATTTCGAGCAAGATTATATATACAACTGTGAATATCCCAAGATTCCATCAAGTAATATACAAACTAGTATGATACAGTAATGGCCTCTAGGGCATATACACTAACATATATTATCATGTATATAATCTTATTGGTGGATTCATTTATATTCAATCAGCAAATATAGCATCTTTCAAGCATATTATCTTGTTCATCATTCTAATCTTATATTTTATCTGTCTCTGTCCTGTTGATCTTATTGACGGGAAACTGTATGTCCATCTCCACTCCCAGATCCTTGATAATTGATTCTTTTGAAGCATCATAACTATGTTTTGCGTTAATTTATTTGCAATATTGTAAATATGTGATTAGGTTTATGGCTTGACTTTAATAGATCTATATTTCTCTGTTTTTCCCTTGTTTTAGAGTTGAACATGATCTTTTAATAGCAAATATACTGCCCTTTAGAATTCAGATATGGACTGATAAGAAGAGATGATTGTTATCATGTTAACGGCCACTTATAAAATTTCTCAAATCTTGACTCAATGGTTTAAAATCATGTTACACATACAACACGAATGCACAACAAACGCATAATTAGAGAGTGATTCGAGATGTTCAGGTTAAAACCAATATATGATACTCGATGACAATATGAAACCTTCATATTCTCATCGATACTCATATATGAAACTAAAAGCGCCACTTAGTCCCCGTCTATCGGTTAACATACGTGCGATATTCGTCGTGACATAGAACTATACGAAGCTTGTTAAATATCGGACGGTATAGCTCGATACTAACAACCGTCGTATAGTCTACGCGACGAGAAAATTCAATCGTATGGTAACCCATAGATTTGTCCCGTGTGGACAAGTTAAGAATGTATAAAGCAAACGCCTTCATTCACTTGTGTTTTCATCCGTTTCGAGATATTTCGTCGGTACCTTTCCGCTGGTTCTCCGTGTACAAAGATAGATTAGATATTCATTTCAACGTTGTTTCACAGCTTTGAAATGATTATCTATTCTATTACAGTGTACTCGGAGAACAGCGGGGAGGTGCTGCCGGAATTTACTCGAAATGGTTGAAAGCACAAGTGATGGGTGTTCGCTCTATACATTCTTAATGGGATAGAAGCCTACCCCCGATAGCCGGAACACACACATACAACAAGAATACACAACAAACGCATAATTAGAGAGTGATTCGAGATGTTCAGGTTAAAACCAATATATGATACTCGATGATAATATGAAACCTTCATATTCCCATCGATACTCATATATGAAACTAAAAGCGCCACTTAGTCCCCTTCTATCGGTTAACATACTTGGGATGTTCGTCGTGACATAGAACTATACGAAGCTTGTTAAATATCGGACGGTATAGCTCTATATTAACAACCGTCGTATAGTCTACGCGACGAGAAAATTCAATCGTATGGTAACCCATAGATTTGTCCCGTGTGGACAAGTTAAGAATGTATAAAGCAAACGCCTTCATTCACTTGTGTTTTCATCCGTTTCAAGATATTTCGTCGGTACCTTTCCGTTGGTTCTCCGTGTACAAAGATAGATTAGATGTTCATTTCAACGTTGTTTCACAGCTTTGAAATGATTATCTATTCTATTACAGTGTACTCGGAGAACAGCGGGGAGGTGCTGCCGAAATTTACTCGAAACGGTTGAAAGCACAAGTGATGGGTATTCGCTGTATACATTCTTAATGGGATAGAAGCCTACCCCCGACAGCCGGAACACACGCATACAACAAGAATACACAACAAACGCATAATTAGAGAGTGATTCGAGATGTTCAGGTTAAAACCAATATATGATACTCGATGATAATATGAAACCTTCATATTCCTATCGATACTCATATATGAAACTAAAAGCGCCACTTAGTCCCCGTCTATTGGTTAACATACGTGCGATGTTCATCGTGACATAGAACTATATGAAGCTTGTTAAATATCAGACGGTATAGCTCGATACTAACAACCGTCGTATAGTTTACGCGACGAGAAAATTCAATCGTATGGTAACCCATAGATTTGTCCCGTGTGGACAAGTTAAGAATGTATAAAGCAAACGCCTTCATTCACTTGTGTTTTCATCCGTTTCGAGATATTTCGTCGGTACTTTTCCGCTGGTTCTCCGTGTACAAAGATAGATTAGATGTTCATTTCAACGTTATTTCACAGCTTTGAAATGATTATCTATTCTATTACAGTGTACTCGGAGAACAGCGGGGAGGTGCTGCCGAAATTTACTCGAAATGGTTGAAAGCACAAGTGATGGGTGTTCGCTCTATATATTCTTAATAGGATAGAAGCCTACCCCCGACAGCCGGAACACACACATACAACAAGAATACACAACAAACGCATAATTAGAGAGTAATTCGATATTTTCAGGTTAAAACCAATATATGATACTCGATGATAATATGAAAGCTTCATATTCCCATCGATACTCATATATGAAACTAAAAGCGCCACTTAGTCCCCGTCTATCGGTTAACATACGTGCGATGTTCGTCGTGACATAGAACTATACGAAGCTTGTTAAATATCGGACGGTATAGCTCGATACTAACAACCGTCGTATAGTCTACGCGACGAGAAAATTCAATCGTATGGTAACCCATAGATTTGTCCCGTGTGGACAAGTTAAGAATGTATAAAGCAAACGCCTTCATTCACTTGTGTTTTCATCCGTTTCGAGATATTTCGTCGGTACCTTTCCGCTGGTTCTTCGTGTACAAAGATAGATTAGATGTTCATTTCAACGTTGTTTCACAGCTTTGAAATGATTATCAATTCTATTACAGTGTACTCGGAGAACAGCGGGGAGGTGCTGCCGAAATTTACTCGAAACGGTTGAAAACACAAGTGATGGGTGTTCGCTCTATACATTCTTAATGGGATAGAAGCCTACCCCCGACAGCCGGAACACACACATACAACAAGAATACACAACAAACGCATAATTAGAGAGTGATTCGAGATGTTCAGGTTAAAACCAATATATGATACTCGATGATAATATGAAACCTTCATATTCCCATCGATACTCATATATGAAACTAAAAGCGCCACTTAGTCCCCTTCTATCGGTTAACATACTTGCGATGTTCGTCGTGACATAGAACTATACGAAGCTTGTTAAATATCGGACGGTATAGCTCTATATTAACAACCGTCGTATAGTCTACGCGACGAGAAAATTCAATCGTATGGTAACCCATAGATTTGTCCCGTGTGGACAAGTTAAGAATGTATAAAGCAAACGCCTTCATTCACTTGTGTTTTCATCCGTTTCAAGATATTTCGTCGGTACCTTTCCGCTGGTTCTACGTGTACAAAGATAGATTAGATGTTCATTTCAACGTTGTTTCACAGCTTTGAAATGATTATCTATTCTATTACAGTGTACTCGGAAAACAGCGGGGAGGTGTTGCCGAAATTTACTCGAAACGGTTGAAAGCACAAGTGATGGGTGTTCGCTCTATACATTCTTAATGGGATAGAAGCCTACCCCGACAGCCGGAACACACACATACAACAAGAATACACAACAAACGCATAATTAGAGAGTGATTCGAGATGCTCGGGTTAAAACCAATATATGATACTCGATGATAATATGAAACCTTCATATTTCTATCGATACTCATATATGAAACTAAAAGCGCCACTTAATCCCCGTCTATCGGTTAACATACGTGCGATAATTTATTCTTTTCAAAGACAAACGCACACACAAAGCATATACACGGATTTTCTCCTTTGTCGGTAACTATCCCGTTCTTATATTTCTCAATATAGTCACCATAAGCTACAATTTATATGTTATACAGTCTAACATGGCCCATGAGTACGTCAGAGTTAAGGACTGGATGTATGTGGATTAGCAACAACGTATGCAACCTAAGTTTGTCGCAGGAGTTACTGCTTTTATTGAATTTGCACGCGCACATAATAAGATCATAATAGAGAAGATTCTCTGTCCGTGCGATAGATGTGGCAATAAGTACTGGCAGAAGGTAGAATTGGCAGAGCTTCATATTGTAAAATATGGGTTTACTAGATTTTATACAACTTGGAAATATCACGGGGAAGGAGAAGAATGCAGTACTGCGGCAGAAGAAGAAGGAGAACACGATAATGCGGCAGGAGAAGAAGAAGAATTCGGTAATGCGGCAGAAGGAGAAGACGGTAATTTATTTCCATCAGAAGAAATGGAGGATATGGTAGAGGCTGCCCTTGGTGAATCTATTCGTACCGAAGATGACATTCCTTCCGGTCAAGAACCGCGTGCGGATAAATATGAAAATTTCATGAATGATGCTAGGAAACCAATTTATGAGAATGCGAAGTATTCCACCCTCTCATGGTTTGTCACGCCCCGCTTCCCAGTGTACGACGAAGGAGACGCGACGAGGTCCGCTACGTATATACTCAGAAGTACATACGCTAAGCGTATCTAAGCAATATAAAATAAATACACAAGAGATAAGAAATAAAAAGAACAGTAACTTTTATTTATTAACATTCTTTGTACAATACATGAAAGGAAATACAACTGAAATAAAAAGATGCATAAACAGTGGCATAACAGGAAATGAAAAGTACAGAAAGGAAAAGTGTACAATGAAACTAAAGTGCTGGATTTTCGGCAAACTGCTCCAAGTCTTCTGCAGATGGCTCGATCTCTGCCGGGTCCGAATCACCTGACGACATTCAAAGAAGAAAGAAATAGAATGTCGTCAGCGAACAGGTCGCTCGGTAAGTCCCAAAGGTAAGAGGAGAAATAGAATAGACAGAGAGTAAGAGAGAGGGGGAGAGGGTGGCTTTTATAGTTGTATTATATTGTTATATTATTATAGTATGGTGTTAACGCTGTTGTTGTAGCTTGGTACAGAAGGATGCCAGTGTATACGAGAGGGGTCTCAGTATGCTAGAGACCAGGGCAAATGGAAGTACAAGGCTCCGTTATACAACCCGGAACAACGGCAATTGGATTCATGTTAGGTGTCTTAATCTTACTGTCTCGTGCCACCTTTAACACCTTCCGTACCAATCTACCCCTTAAACCCCGCGATGTCTTATTTGTATTGTTATCTTATAAATTGTGTTGGTTGTATGATTGATTGATTGACTGACTGACCGAAACCATGAAATCAGGAAATGGTTATAACCGTAGAGTCATGTAAATGGAATACTGTGAATCATGTAAAAGGAATATATATCCATGGTTCGGTTCAGTCAAGTTGTGTAAATTGATGATTGTATTCATGGATTCATGTGTTCATATTGAATTGGAATCTTGTAGTTTATAGATTGAATTGAATCATATTCAAGTCAGATTAATCAGACTCAAACCCGAGTCAGACAATCAGAAATGTGAATCGAAGTCTTATAATTGCTAGGGTCCTTAGGGTAATTTATAAACTTGAGGGGGGTTTTATGTAAAAATACTTTTATATACTTTTCAAAATACACCTCAAGTATTTATTGTTCGTCTTTAGAGTTGTAATGAGGGTGTATTTTATATTGTGACATTTCAAGTGAAAATATCCTAGTTTTATAAATAAGGGTATTTATCTGTAATATTGTTTATTTGAAGTTCATGGTATTTTAGTGTAAAATTTATTATTGTGATTTTTAGAAAAATGTGGAATATTTATATAAAATAGATATTTAAATGATAAATATACATATATTTATACAAAAATAGTTTTAATAAATATTTTATATTCCAAAAATCTCATTTTCTTAAGATGTCGTATTTTAAACCTTTCGAGACCGAATGCTTCTTGCGGAGGTCTGAATCTCGCATTACTAGCCCGAGGGTGCACGATAAACCGCACGATCCCGAACGGGTTCCCCAAAGATGGGTTGTAGCGGCGCTTTGCAAAGATTGTAAAATACTAATCCTTCAGAAAACGGTTTTTTTATAAAGTAAAAGGTATTTATTTGCAAAGTGTAATTTTTCCGTATTTTAGATTCTAGGGTTTCCTAATCCAACTAGCCTATTCTAAAAGGTCTAAACGACAAGTCGTTAAAAGTCTCAAATCGCCTCTTCACCGCCAATTGCGGCCAGGTAAGTGCCAGGTAAGTAGGAGGCTCCCCACTACAAGTAGTGGCCCTAATTAAGTAACCACTTGACTTAGACACACTTGCCTAGACACCACAAAGTCAGGTTTAGATAAACGATCGATGTCCACAACTTATCGTATTTTTCCTATTAAAGATATTGTTTAAACAAATGTATCAAACCTAAACTTTTATAAAAGGTTTTATTAAGGAAATGGTATTTTAATGTAAAATCTTGTTTTATCGTATTAGGAGTTTTCAAGATAGCGTATTATGGTTTTATATGTGTGTGTGAGGAGGTAGGTCATTACCTCGTGATTTATTTTAAGGTATAGCAATGTTAAAGGGTTAAATGTGAAATTGAAACATGATGGTATTAAAGTGAAAAAAATACGATAGATTGGAAAGGTTATCATTTCATGTGAGAAAACTTGTTCAAATTATTCGTTGAATGTTTAATAGTCAACAATAAGATGTTTAAGCATGATTGAATTGATTAGAAGTGAAATTTTATAGAAGACCGAGTCGGAAATCGGATTTGTTCCGATTCCGTCGGGTTCCGTAATTTCGTATTTTAAAGAAATAGAAAGGGGGATAGAATGGGACTTACGGGTTTCGATCTATACTAAGGAGTGAGGGGGACTAAAGGGGTTGCCGATGCGTTGCGTCATTGCCGGTAGTTCCTAAAAACGTCGCCGGAATTTCCGCCGGAATTTCGTCGGAGCTTCGCCGCGGGCTTGTTTTCAAAGTACACAACTCTTGGAAAATTTTGAGAGAGTGGGCTTAGGATTTTTGGGATGAGAGGGTAGAGGGGAGGGGGTGTATTTATAGGATAGGCTAGGGGTAGGGTAGGTGAAGGGTTTTTAAATAAAAATGTAAAAATATATAAAATCATTAAAAGTTGGAGTAAATAGGGTATATGAAAGGTTTTAATGTAAAAATGTATAAAATCATTAAAAATTGGAGTAAATAGGGTATATGAAAGGTTTTAATGTAAAAATGTATTAAAAATCATTAAAATGGAGTAAATGGGGATTTCAAAGGTCTCTGAAACCGATCTAGGAATTTGAAGTGTACATGGGGGTTTAGAAGATGAAGAGACACAATATTGAAGAAGAATTTAAAACAAAATAAATATTAAAAATAATGTGGGGCATGGGATTTGAACTTTGGTGGCTTGGTTCAGCAATGCAAGGTATTACCAATGAACTACAAGCTCCTTCTTGTAATTAAATTGTTAATTAATTACTTAAATCTTGTGCTCAGGCCATAAATACCCTTTATGGATTTTTGAAAAAATATTTGAAAAAATTTTGTATAGGAAATTTGGGGTTGTTACATGGTTCGTCCAACCTTTCCAGATTAAGTGCCTAAATGGATGGAGCAACAAATCATTCATAATGCTTCTTTCGTTCTTGAAAGATTCTATGTCTCCGGGAAATAACGTGCCCGACAGCTGGTACGGAGCCCAGAAGATGATGTCTGATTTAGGTCTAAAGTGCGAGAAGATTCAAGCATGTCCTAAAAATTGCGTGTTGTACCGGAAAGAGAATTCAGATTTGAAAGAGTGTCCAACATGCGGAGAGGCCACATATAAGCCGAAAGATTCTGATAAGAAGCCCGATATACCTATCAAGATAGCACGATACTTTCCCATAACACAGAGGCTACAGAGGCTATTCAGGTGCAAGAAAACAGCCGAGGCAATGATTTGGTATCACCGTGCTCCTCCAAGTAAATTACAATAGACCGACCTTTGTGCTATTCTGCAATACTAAGAGTTATTTTCTAATATTTCTAATATTAAGAGTTATTTTCTAATATTGCACACAGCTCAGACCGTGGCGCAAGGTGGTACACCGAACGTGCTGTCCGCATATCTTGCCGTCCACGGCGCCTAGACAGATCCCGCCACGGGCGAGCTTCGATATCCCGACGTCGCTACCCAGGAGTATTGCGTAAGTGTTAATATTTATTCTACCCATATTTGAAATTTTAGTTTTGGAAGGTTCAAGTTTAAATTTTATACTTATACTTTACTGCTTAATGTGGGTGTAGGAGAGGGTAGTTGAGCAGGCCGAGGCCTCGAGGATCGATTTTACCGGACAGAGCGATCCGAGACTGCTGACCCCAGTTCTGGACGCCGCACACGGAGGGCACCACGGAGGTTGGGAGAGAGGCCGGGGACTGGGCCCTAGCAGGGCCCATATGAGGTTGGACTCCACCCCGGCGGTTACTTCCTCCGTCTCCAGTGAGCGACGTGTCCAGCAGGAACTGGAGAGCTTGAGGGCCGCCGTTCAGGAGTTGAAGGAGATCTTGGTATGTATACTATTTTATAGTAAAATATCATGTCATATTATAGATATCAACATATCCATAATTAGTACGTAGCTTGAGCTTATTTGGTTTTAGACTGTAACACCTTAGGATAATGGTTAGTGAATAGTTATATTTAAATAATGGGTTTTAATAAAAAGTTTACCAAATTGTGTTTCAAATATTTTTTTCCTAATTTAATAAGTATTTTTCTAAAATTTTCCTAGGCTTGCACACACATGTGCATGTAAACTAGGGTTTTTAAATGAGTTAATACCATGATTATTAACCATGGTGGGTTAATCATGGGATTAAGCCTTTTGGGTTTTAATCAAGTTTAATTAGTTAATTAGTAGTTACTTTAATTTGAATTTGTTTAGGGGTTGACTTGTGAGAGAGAGAGAGAGGGCATCATGGCTCAAGCCATGCTTGCCATTAATGAAGAGAGAGAGAGGAGGGTTGACAAGTGAGTGATAATTGTTGCCTCTCATTTCCTTTTTGTTTTTCTCTCAAAACTCTCACACACTCACACACACACACAAACACTTACCTCTCCAACCTCAGCAGAACCCCCAGCAGCAGCAAGCACAGCAGCAGCACCAAGCACAGCAGCAGTGGCAGCAAGAAGCAGTAGCAGCAGCAGCAAAGTTCAGCAGCAGCAGCAGTGAGCACCAACAGCAACAACAGCAAGTGCAGCCCCTTCCCTTCACTTCTTCATCTTCCTGCAGCTCCCTAGGGTTAAGTGTGAGGTATATTTCCTAACTTGCTTCCCTAGTTTGCTTGGTTGGCGTAGATTTGCATCGGTTAATGGTTTTAGTGCGTTTTAGTGTGATATGGAGTGTTTAGTGGGGACTTTGTGCTAATGAGGTGTAAATTGGTTTCAGTAGGATAGTTGAGGTTTGTTGAGACCATGTTAACTTAGTTTAACCCCGATTGCACTAAAATACCACCAGTTTCCCTATTTGATGCAATTGTCGTTTTTAAGCAAATTTGAGGTTTTCTGGATCTGCTTTTGACCCGATGAGATCTGAGTGAAATTGAGGAGACTGTAGTATAGTAGTGATGTGCTGATACCCTAGCTTGAACCCGACCCCCTAATTGCTACAGTAGGCCTCCGATTTTCTCTTTCTGGCCGCAAATTGCGGCCAGATGGGTAGGGTTTGGGGTGGTGTTTGGTCCTGTAGGTGTCTGCTAGTGTGTAGGGTGTTGTTATATATATAGTTTTGTAAATCTAGTTCTGTATAGAAATCTGGGACCAAATACCTATTTTTCCGTTTTTCTAAACCTTCGCGACACGCGTGATACGTGAGTAGGTTTGGGGTTTTTGCGTATCGCGACGCGTCGGGGTAGTTTCAGGCGCGTGATCACACGTTTTAGCGTATCGCGCACACGCGCGATTGGTTTGCGACACGGGTTTATAGTTGGACCGTAATGTCGCGTTTCTGTGAAATTGAGCTTATGTGTGATATATGTTATGTGATTCTAGGTTCGCAGGCCAGTGAGACGGACGCTGCGAAGAAGGGCAAGCAAGTTGTTGGATACACTTAGCGCGAGACACGGTGAGTAGATTTCACATCTACGGGGATATCGCCTGGATGGCGTTATGCGTCAGGGCTGATAGGACTTTATTATTATATGTTGCATGTACCCCATAGAATGTCATCGCATATTGCATTCCCTGCTACATATACATATGCTTAGAACTGATAGAACACTGCACTATTACTAACGGTTTATACTGCACGGGCACTAATTTGCATGCTACACACACACCGTTAGTAATTGCCATGCCACACCCACTGTAGAACTGCCATGATTATATTGCTGTAGTTTATCTTACATATGATTGGTGGTGATTTCCTGGAAATTGGGAGCCGCATGACATCTTTAAAAACGGAAACTATTTTTAAAAAAAAAGCGGTTTTTCCCCTTATACCCATACCATGGATTGATTTACATTGTATCACTCATTGGATTTACTTAGTGATGGATTTTCATGTGATTTCTGGTTTTGAGGACCGTGGAATTATTTAAAGAAAAGATGCACCATTTTGAAAAACCCGGTACCTCGTGATATGATATTTTGGTGTGTCCACCACGCGTTTTCTCGGTGCTGAGACGTGTGCTTGAAACCCGATTCGAGGAGTGGATGATCCGTCTGCGGGTTCGTGGTGGGCACGGTATGGTTCCCCTCGGCGAGATGATCGATGGGTTTTGCCGATTGAGCCTGGAGGCGGGCGAGTACCTACCGGTGATTGGTTGGACCTGGCAGTTGTCCGAAGGATACTGACCAGAGTCGAGAGATGGATGCGGGATGATCCGTACTGCCGCGGCCGAGGGCCGACACCGCAGACGGACCCCGTGGGGCCGATCCGGACTGACGGAGCCCGATATACGAGGATTTAAGTGTCGATGCTGGACACGGGTATTCTATGATATTTTGGGTGCCGATGTTGGGCACTCGTGATTCCTCTGAGATATACAGGATTTGAGGGCCGATGGGTGTGCCGGCGCCTGAGTGTATTTGGGATTTGGGTGCAGTCTGAGGCACCGGTTATTGTTTTCCATGTTGACATAGTCCATGTAGATGTTATTTATCCCATACTCAGTATTGACTGCTATATATCTCATCCTATAGCATTTACCAGTTAGAGTACTTGCATTACTATTGCATCCACTGTTTGGCATGCATTGACATCATCTGCTGGCATTAGTAGAGCCACGCTATATGTGCATGCTCGCGATCACCTTTATATGTTATCTCTATTCACGAGTTGGCAACTCACCCCCGTTGTGCCACAGTATTTGCAGGTTGCCCTTGGGAGTAGTCACGGCTGGCTGTTTACCGCATCTTTTGGCACAGATATCCTTTTGATGCGAGATAGCCTTTTGCTGATAGGTGGGTTTTGTACGGTATCTGTTATCTTTCAGTTGTATATTGATGTATCTAGTATTCTCCATCTACCTTTCTGTATTAACTTAGAGACAGTTGTGAGGACGATGTGTATGATTTTATACTCTGGTGTCGAGCTCGCATGAGAGCCGACTTTATTTTATGCAGTCTTATCTTTGTGATATTTGTCCTTGCTTTACTGTGTATTCTTCGCTACGGCGTCGTATATCATATTGTGATGCTTTATTCATTTCACTTGTTATTTCTGCTATACCTTGCTTTTACCCGACTTGCGGGACAAATGTTTTAAAAAGGAAATGTTGCCAAAATTATAAAAAAATTATAACTCTTGAACTAAAAAGGATTTCTACTAAATAAAATGGAAGTTTCTCAGATATGTATGACTGTTTTTACAAAAAATGTTTCAATCACTCTATATTTATTGGTTTTGATTTCTGGGTTCGGCTTACTTAGCCACGTTACGCCTGTAGACGTTGCGTGGTTAAGTGCCGGTCACGAGTCGAAATTCTCGGGTCGTGACAAAGTTGGTATCAGCGTAGGTTTTACCTTCGGAGTGTAGGATGACCCTGGTATGATGGAGTAGGTAGCTGCAGCAGGGTAGCGTAGCGTGTGTATGTTCCGCGCCATACTCACGACACGGTGCTCCGCCTACGCGACCTTAGGACTTGTTGATTTAAATTCCTTCTTGAATACATACATTCTTGCGATTCGATTTCCGTGTTCTTATCGAATCCAAATTTTCTTTCAGCCATTATGCCGCCTAAGACTACGAGGGCACAGAGAGCGGCCGCGAGGGCCAAGATTCGTGTTGACTCGTCCGAGACGAGGACTGATCCGGGCAGTGCACCCGTTGTACCCGAGCAGACTGTTCCTCCTGTGACAGATCAGATCGCCACGCTAGGGGCTGGTATGCAGGAGATGCGCCAGACGGTGGGATCTAGCATGCAGGAGATGCGCCAGATGATAGGATCGCTAGTTGAGACGCTTCGAGCGCAGCGACCGGAGGTAGCTCCACCTGTTCCAGCGACCGCGATGGTACCTACCGCGCAGCCAGTTGCCCCTGCGCCACGGAGGTGATTACAGTATCGCTATCAGAGTTCATGAGGCTGAAGCCTCCGGTCTTCACAGGCACCGATACAGCCGAGGACCCGCAGTCTTTCATCGACAGGATGGCCAGGATATGCCGTTCCCTCAGATGCGCAGATGCGAGATGGGTCGAGTTCGCGAGCTTTCGCCTGGAAGGTCTTGCGCAGAAGTGGTGTGATTCAGTTGAGAAGGGCAGAGCAGCAGGTCTTCCTCCTATGACCTGGACGGAGTTCGTGACCATATTTCTAGCCCGTTTCCTTCCCCAGAGTGTTAGGGATGCCCGAGCACGCAGATTTGAGTCCTTGCGCCAGACGCCAGGGATGACAGTGGCAGAGTATGACGTGCTGTTTACAAAGCTAGCAGTCTACGCCCTATATTTAGTGGCTACCGAGGAGTTGCGAGTCAGGAGATTTGTTCGAGGCTTGCTTACACCACTGTTCCTCGCGATCAGCGCGCAGCACTACGAGACCTATGCAGCAGCTGTAGACGCAGCCCTAGTAGTGGAGGAGCACCTTGCTGAGACTTCGGTAGTTCCAGAGCCGAAGAGAGTTCGTACCAGTATTTCCGCACGGAGGCAGTCATTCAGACGCCGCGACAGGTATTGTTCTGGTACGAGGAGTAGCAGAGATTCGAGACGAGGCCGGATGTTTAGTTCGTATCCCCAGGAAAGTCAGCAGTCGCCGCGGGGTTGCTTCAGATGTGGCAGCCTACTTCACCTCGTTCGAGATTGTCCAGAGACACACCGGAGGGAGGCGGCAGCACCGCATGTTACTTTACCACCTTCACCACCCCAGAGGGCGTTGCCCGTTGTACCTACCGTTGCTCCGCGCCAGACTCACGCACAGAGAGGTCGTGGGCGTGGAGGAGTTGCTCAGAGAGGACGAGATGACCGAGGCAGAGGGCAGTCAGTTGCAGGTGGTGGACAGGCACGGGTTTTTGCCTTGACACATCAGGACGCGCAGGCGTCCAATGCAGTGGTTTCAGGTATCCTTCCTGTATGTTCAGTTGATGCACACGTGTTGTTCGATCCCGGATCCACACACTCGTACGTATCCACACACTTTGTGCCGAGTTTGAGTAGAGAGTCCGGCTTGCTTGATCAGCCGCTTGTGGTGACCACTCCTGTGGGAGAGTCGTTTGTTGCTAGGCACATGTTCCGATCCTGTATCGTCTGTATTGGCGAGAGGAAGTTGCATGTCGACTTGATCCTTCTGGAGATGTTGGACTTCGACGTTCTTTTGGGCATGGATTGGTTAGCCACGTGCTATGCTTCTGTGGACTGCCGAGAGAAGACAGTTAGATTCTGTTTCCCCGGCGAGTCGGTTTTTGTTGTGTTGGGGGACCGTAGTGCCGCCCCTCACAGGGTGATTTCTTCTTTTCGCGCTGGACAGCTTTTGAGGAAGGGATGCCAGGGATTTCTCGCCTATGTTTGCGATGCTCGCGCTACAGAGGTTCTATTGGATCAGGTTCCGGTTGTTAGCGAGTTTCCTGATGTGTTCCCTGCCGAGCTTCCAGGGTTGCCGCCCGAGCGCGACATTTCTTTCTGTATTGATTTGGTTCCTGGCTCGGGGCCTATTTCCATACCGCCTTATCGGATGGCCCCGGCGGAACTTAGAGAATTGAAGGGTCAATTGCAAGATTTGCTAGGCAAGGGACTTATTCGACCCAGTGTTTCTCCTTGGGGTGCTCCAGTCCTGTTCGTCAAGAAGAAGGACGGCAGTTTGCGTCTGTGTATCGACTACCGCCAGCTGAACAGGGTGACAGTGCGGAACAGGTATCCTTTGCCGCGTATCGACGATTTGTTCGACCAGCTTCAGGGGGCAGGGTACTTTTCGAGGATCGATTTACGATCGGGCTATCATCAGCTGCGGGTTCGACAGGAGGACATTCCCAGGACAGCTTTCCGTACGCGCTACGGCCATTACGAGTTTTTGGTGATGTTGTTCGGACTCACCAATGTGCCAGCAGCCTTCATGGACTTGATCAACCGTATTTTCCGGCCATACTTGGATCTGTTCATCATAGTCTTCATTGACGATATCTTGGTGTATTCCCGGAGTAGTGAGGAGCACGAGCAGCACCTACGGATCACATTGCAGACCTTGAGAGAGCACCAACTCTATGCGAAATTCTCTAAGTGTGCTTTTTGGCTGGACAGCGTAGATTTCTTGGGGCATGTGATTTCACGAGACGGTATATGTGTAGATCCGAGGAAGATAGAGGCCGTTCAGCGTTGGCCCAGACCCACATCGGTGACGGAGATTCGCAGCTTTTTGGGGTTGGCCGGTTACTATAGACGTTTTGTGCAGGACTTCTCCCGTATTGCTACACCGTTGACCGGGTTGATCCGGAAGGGAGTTCCTTTCGATTGGACGGAGGAGTGCGAGCACAGTTTCCAGCAGTTACGGACACTGCTGACGACGGCACCGGTGTTATCTTTACCTTCCAGATCGGGCGGATTTGTGGTCTTTTGTGATGCCTCTCGAGTGGGGCTAGGGTGTGTTCTGATGCAGCATGATAGAGTGACCGCGTATGCCTCGCGACAATTGAAGAAGCATGAGCAGAACTACCCCGCTCACGATTTGGAGATGGCAGCAGTGGTCTTCGCACTTAAGATCTGGCGACATTACCTATACGGCGAGTCGTGCCAGATATTCACGGATCACAAAAGTCTGAAATACATATTCCAGCAGCGGGACCTGAACCTTCGACAGCGCCGATGGATGGAGTTAGTGAAGGATTACGATTGCGAGATCTTATATCACCCGGGCAAAGCAAATGTGGTGGCAGATGCTTTGAGCAGGAGGCCCGGGAGCAGTCTATCTTGTTTGAGCGCAGTACAGGGACAGTCATCAGCAGACTGGCAGATATTATGCGACAGCCGGATACAGTTCGAGTTCACGCCGATTGGAGGACAGATAGCGCATGTCCGTGCACACCCACAGTTGATCGATCGTATACGTGAGGCACAGCTCAGTGATGACCGATGTTCAGAGATCATGGCACAGATTGGACAGGGCAGATTTTCCGAGTTCGTGATCGATGGTCAGGGGATACTACGATTTGGAGTCAGACTATGCGTACCAGATGCTGAGGGACTGAGACGCGAGATTCTTGAGGAGGCACATCGATCGGTATATAGCGTCCATCCTGGTTCCACCAAGATGTATCATGATATGAGAGGTGTTTACTGGTGGGACGGAATGAAGAAGGACATTGCAGATTTTGTGGCGAGATGCCTGACTTGTCAGCAAGTCAAGGCTGAGCACCAGAGGCCCGCAGGAGAGCTACAGCCGTTACCTATTCCGGAGTGGAAATGGGAACAGATTTCGATGGACTTCATTGTGGGACTACCCAGGACTGGTCGGGGGTATGACTCCATCTGGGTGATCGTGGATCGTTTGACGAAAGCGGCTCACTTCCTACCGGTGAAGACGACTTTCGGATTTACTCAGTATGCCCAGATCTACATTGACGAGATAGTGCGACTACACGGAGTCCCGACACGTATTGTGTCCGACAGAGGCACCCAGTTTACCAGTAGACTATGGCAGAGGCTTCAGGAGGCTCTGGGCACTCGCTTGAGTTTCAGTACAGCATTTCATCCGCAGACCGACGGACAGTCAGAGCGGACGATTCAGACTCTCGAGGACATGCTCAGAGCTTGTGTATTAGATTTCGGAGGTAGCTGGGATCATCATTTGCCCTTGGTAGAGTTCTCCTACAATAACAGCTACCAGGAGACCATTCAGATGGCACCATTTGAGGCTCTTTATGGAAGGAGATGCAGGTCGCCCACTTATTGGACAGAGCTCAGTGAGAGCAGTATCTTAGGGCCACAGATCGTTGAGGAGACGACAGCGAAGATCCGGTTGATTCGCGATAGGATGAGAGCAGCCCAGAGTAGGCAGAGATCTTATGCGGACCGTCGGCGACGCAGACTTGAGTTTTCGGTTGGTGATCATGTTTTGTTGAGGGTCTCCCCAATGAAAGGTGTGATGAGGTTTGGGAAGAAGGGGAAGCTCAGTCCCAGGTATGTGGGCCCCTTCGAGATCCTCGAGCGTGTTGGTACAGTAGCCTACCGTTTAGCCCTTCCGCCCAGCTTTCCAGATGTGCACCCCGTGTTTCATGTCTCGATACTCCGCAGATATCTTCATGATCCTTCGCACGCGATTCAGCACCCGACGATCCAGCTGGAGCGCGACCTTTCCTATGCAGAGCAGCCGGTGATGATTTTGGATCGACAAGTGAAGAGGTTGAGATCGAAGGACATTCCATCAGTCAAGGTACTTTGGCGTGGTCAGAACCGTGAGGAGGTCACTTGGGAGACCGAAAGCGAGATGATGAAGACCTATCCCCATCTTTTTGAAGGTACGTGTAGTTAGATTTTTGAAATTCGGGGACGAATTTCTTTAAGGGGGAGAGATTGTAACACCTTAGGATAATGGTTAGTGAATAGTTATATTTAAATAATGGGTTTTAATAAAAAGTTTACCAAATTGTGTTTCAAATATTTTTTTTCTAATTTAATAAATATTTTTCTAAAATTTTCCTAGGCTTGCACACACATGTGCATGTAAACTAGGGTTTTTAAATGAGTTAATACCATGATTATTAACCATGGTGGGTTAATCATGGGATTAATCCTTTTGGGTTTTAATCAAGTTTAATTAGTTAATTAGTAGTTACTTTAATTTGAATTTGTTTAGGGGTTGACTTGTGAGAGAGAGAGAGGGCATCATGGCTCAAGCCATGCTTGCCATTAATGAAGAGAGAGAGAGGAGGGTTGACAAGTGAGTGATAATTGTTGCCTCTCATTTCCTTTTTGTTTTTCTCTCAAAACTCTCACACACTCACACACACACACAAACACTTACCTCTCCAACTTCAGCAGAACCCCCAGCAGCAGCAAGCACAGCAGCAACACCAAGCACAGCAGCAGTGGCAGCAAGAAGCAGTAGCAGCAGCAGCAAAGTTCAGCAGCAGCAGCAGTGAGCACCAACAGCAACAACAACAAGTGCAGCCCCTTCCCTTCACTTCTTCATCTTCCTGCAGCTCCCTAGGGTTAAGTGTGAGGTATATTTCCTAACTTGCTTCCCTAGTTTGCTTGGTTGGCGTAGATTTGCATCGGTTAATGGTTTTAGTGCGTTTTAGTGTGATATGGAGTGTTTAGTGGGGACTTTGTGCTAATGAGGTGTAAATTGGTTTCAGTAGGATAGTTGAGGTTTGTTGAGACCATGTTAACTTAGTTTAACCCCGATTGCACTTAAATACCACCAGTTTCCCTATTTGATGCAATTGTCGTTTTTAAGCAAATTTGAGGTTTTCTGGATCTGCTTTTGACCCGATGAGATCTGAGTGAAATTGAGGAGACTGTAGTATAGTAGTGATGTGCTGATACCCTAGCTTGAACCCGACCCCCTAATTGCTACAGTAGGCCGCCGATTTTCTCTTTCTGGCCGCAAATTGCTGCCAGATGGGTAGGGTTTGGGGTGGTGTTTGGTCCTGTAGGTGTCTGCTAGTGTGTAGGGTGTTGTTATATATATAGTTTTGTAAATCTAGTTCTGTATAGAAATCTGGGACCAAATACCTATTTTGCCGTTTTTTTAAACCTTCGTGACACGCGTGATACGTGAGTAGGTTTGGGGTTTTTGCGTATCGCGACGCGTCGGGGTAGTTTCAGGCGCGTGATCACACGTTTTAGCGTATCGCGCACACGCGCGATTGGTTTGCGACACGGGTTTCTAGTTGGACCGTAATGTCGCGTTTCTGTGAAATTGAGCTTATGTATGATATATGTTATGTGATTCTAGGTTCGCAGGCCAGTGAGACGGACGCTACGAAGAAGGGCAAGCAAGTTGTTGGATACACTTAGCGCGAGACACGGTGAGTAGATTTCACATCTACGGGGATATCGCCCGCATGGCGTTATGCGTCAGGGCTGATAGGACTTTATTATTATATGTTGCATGTACCCCATAGAATGTCATCGCATATTGCATTCCCTGCTACATATACATATGCTTAGAACTGATAGAACACTGCACTATTACTAACGGTTTATGCTGCACGGGCACTAATTTGCATGCTACACACACACCGTTAGTAATTGCCATGCCACACCCACTGTAGAACTGCCATGATTATATAGCTGTAGTTTATCTTACATATGATTGGTGGTGATTTCCTGGAAATTGGGAGCCGCATGACATCTTTAAAAACGGAAACTATTTTTAAAAAAAAGCGGTTTTTCCCCTTATACCCATACCATGGATTGATTTACATTGTATCACTCATTGGATTTACTTAGTGATGGATTTTCATGTGATTTCTGGTTTTGAGGACCGTGGAATTATTTAAAGAAAAGATGCACCATTTTGAAAAACCCGGTACCTCGTGATATGATATTTTGGTGTGTCCACCACGCGTTTTCTCGGTGCTGAGACGTGTGCTTGAAACCCGATTCGAGGAGTGGATGATCCGTCTGCGGGTTCGTGGTGGGCCCGGTATGGTTCCCCTCGGCGAGATGATCGATGGGTTTTGCCGATTGAGCCTGGAGGCGGGCGAGTACCTACCGGTGATTGGTTGGACCTGGCAGTTGTCCGGAGGATACTGACCAGAGTCGAGAGATGGATGCGGGATGATCCGTACTGCCGGGGCCGAGGGCTGACACCGCAGACGGACCCCGTGGGGCCGATCCGGACTGACGGAGCCCGATATACGAGGATTTACGTGTCGATGCTGGATACGGGTATTTTATGATATTTTGGGTGCCGATGTTGGGCACTCGTGATTCCTCTGAGATATACAGGATTTGAGGGCCGATGGGTGTGCCGGCGCCTGAGTGTATTTGGGATTTGGATGCAGTCTGAGGCACCGGTTATTGTTTTCCATGTTGACATAGTCCATGTAGATGTTATTTATCCCATACTCAGTATTGACTGCTATATATCTCATCCTGTAGCATTTACCAGTTAGAGTACTTGCATTACTATTGCATCCACTGTTTGGCATGCATTGACATCATCTGCTGGCATTAGTAGAGCCACGCTATATGTGCATGCTCGCGATCACCTTTATATGTTATCTCTATTCACGAGTTGGCAACTCACTCCCGTTGTGCCACAGTATTTGCAGGTTGCCCTTGGGAGTAGTCCCGGCTGGCTGTTTACCGCATCTTTTGGCACAGATACCCTTTTGAGGCGAGATAGCCTTTTGCTGATAGGTGGGTTTTGTACGGTATCTGCTATCTTTCAGTTGTATATTGATTTATCTAGTATTCTCCATCTACCTTTCTGTATTAATTTAGAGACAGTTGTGAGGACGATGTGTATGATTTTATACTCTGGTGTCGAGCTCGCATGAGAGCCGACTTTATTTTATGCAGTCTTATCTTTGTGATATTTGTCCTTGCTTTACTGTGTATTCTTCGCTACGGCGTCGTATATCATATTGTGATGCTTTATTCATTTCACTTGTTATTTCTGCTACACCTTGCTTTTACCCGACTTGCGGGACAAATGTTTTAAAAAGGAAATGTTGCCAAAATTATAAAAATTATAACTTTTGAACTAAAAAGGATTTCTACTAAATAAAATGGAAGTTTCTCAGATATGTATGACTGTTTTTACAAAAAATGTTTCAATCACTCTATATTTATTGGTTTTGATTTCTGGGTTCGGCTTACTTAGCCGCGTTACGCCTGTAGACGTTGCGTGGTTAAGTGCCGGTCACGAGTCGAAATTCTCGGGTCGTGACATAGACTTAGGTTTGATTAATCATACATACATATGTAATTAAAATAAACAACGGTTTTCCAAACTAGATATCCAAATGGGATTTCGAAATAACTTGATAATGATACGAATTCGAATAACACACAGTTCTTACACACTTCTTACACACGTTAGGTCCAGACGCGACAGGGTACATGGGGCGAGCCTCCACATGCATCTCCTTCGGCTGCGGCTCCGCAAGCCACTACATCGGCTGCGGTTCCGCAGACAGCTCCTATAGCTCCACCGCTCGCTCAGACTCCCGCAGCCGCGGCTCCGCAAGCTACTACCTCGACGGTGGTTGCGCAGACCGCATCGCCAGCTCCACAGGACGCTCAGACTCCCGCCCGCGCCGAATTGCATGGTTTATTGACCGAGGAGCAGGCGCGTCTTATTCTATCGTTTATCAGATGTGGAGCTGGACCGAGCTAGGGTAGCTTTTTGATTCTTATTTTTTGAAACATATATTTATTTATATCATACATATTGTACTACATTTTGAAACGATATTGATATTGATATTGATTTATATTTATATCATATTCAGTATTTGGGTTTCTTTTGTATATTATATGCGTGAGATATGATTATGAATACTGCGATATATGTTGTGTGATGATTAATTTTATATTTTATTGATATATATATTATTGTGCACAGGGCGAGAAAAAATCAGGCAGCCCTTTTTAAAAAAAAAACAGATAATGTGTACCTACGGATTAATCTGTAGGTACACACGTTGCCCCTACGGTTTAAACCGTAGGGGCAAAATATCAGCATTAACTGATATTTCCCCCCTGATCTCAGTATCAGCGGGTTGGGCTTACCCCTATGGATATATCCGTAGGGGCAAACAAAGACCCCTACGGCGTTATCCGTAGGGGTAAAATATCAGGATTTCTGATATTTTGCCCCTACGGATATGTACCTACGCATGTATCCGTAGGGGATAGTACTTGGCCCTACGGATACCTCCGTAAGTACAGTTAATATATTTAAAAAAACCGTAAATAAAATAACTTTTTTTCCCCTACGGCCTACTCCGTAGGTGAAAATGGAGCTACACAGAACTTCGTAGAGGCAAGTTCAGGGCTTCAATTTGCACCTACGGCGTTTGCACCTACAGATTATTTTTTCGCCCCTACGGATATATCCGTAGGGGCAGTGGTTTGCCCATACGGGTAAATCCGTAGGGGCAACCCTTATTTGTAGTAGTGAGAGAGAGAGAGAGAGAGTGATGTAGAAAAGAAGCTCTAAAAGGCTTTTTACGCGTCAAAAAACTACATCATCCACCATTTTATTCGACGATCAGCATCCATTATCATCATCTTTATCATGTAAGACATGAATACACCAAATTTCATGTGATTTCATCAATTTTTCACCATTGAATTAGCAATGTAAAAAGTTCTATTACCGGTAAACCGTTGATTTTGCATCCACTAAATCAACAGTGAAAAAGTGATGGAATCACTTGAAATGTTGTGTATCCACATCTTAGATGATAAAGATGATGATGGTGGATACCGATCATCGAAAAATTCCATGGATGACATTTTTTCGATACCATATGATGAAATTCCCTTGTATGACACATTTCCTCTCTCTCTCTCTATATATATAGCTATAAGAGAATAATGGAGGAAAGAGGCCATAAGACGGAATTTACTCCCATGGTGTCGAAAAAATACACCCTCCCTCATTTTTTCTGACGATTGGCACTCACCATTTTCATTGTTATCATCTAAGATGTGGGTACACCAAATTTCATGTGATTCTACAACTTTTGCACTGTTGATTTAGTGGGTTCAAAATTAACGGTTTACCGACAATAGAACATTTTACATTGCTAAATCAACAGTGAAAAAGTTGTAGAATCATATTAAATTTGGTGTACCCACATCTTAGATGATAACAATGAAAATGGTGAGTGCCGATCGTCAGAAAAAATAAGGGATGGTGTATTTTTTCGACACCATAGGAGTAAATTCCCTCCTATGGCCTCTTTCCTCCATATTATATATATATATAAAGTTGAGAGGTTCATGCCGTTGTGGTCGCTCACAGCCACTGGGCTGGGGTCCGTGCAGCCCTAATTTGGTTGAAACAGGAGGGAGAGTGTGACTTGGGTTAAGCTGCGGCGGACCCCACCCGCGGGGATGGGTCACAAGCCACAGCCTTGTGGCCACAGACCACACCAGCCTCATTTAATTCTATAAAGTTTCTGGTTGTATCCGACGGTAAAGTTGTTGAAGTTATAGTTAAGGTTGAGAGATACGCCTATATATATTCAAACATGTTCCTACATGTTTTTAGGTGATGTCACAAGTTGAAATTCAGAGCATCCGTACGCTGGTAATTGAAGTTAACTTTCTATTTAATATTGTACAGATACACAGAAACCAAGAAAGAACAATAATGATGAAGAATTAAATGTTTTAATATATTCCAACTAAAGATGGCCAAGCTATATATAGTTCTTTCATGGACGCCTCTTTGACTATACAGTTTGACCGTATTGTTTCACTATATGGTTTATGACAATTCGTTTTCAATGGAAATCGTCTTGCGTTTAGGAATTTGACATTAATTCAGATACACCTTATCATATTAATGATTGCAAGATGTTATCAAACTTTTGTGAAGCGCATTTCTCGATGGTTGATCATATTTGATTGAGAATTAGATGATAATGATTTTATAGATAATTGTGACAAAATACTTGCTTATTAAGGAATTTACTTGCTTTCAAACACTTGTGGCCTCATTTCTTTTAATTTATAGGTTTGATTAAGGGATGAGGAATAATAATTAGCTTAAAGCTTAGGTTCTATTAAGAGCCAATTAAGCCAGGTGGCAAGGGTCCTGTACAAAAGTTTGCATAGGCATGTACACAATGACATGAACATCAATGCATGCATGTGTATATATACCTATGTGCTGTCTCTTTCATTAACATATCTAGGTGTACACCTTACATTTATAGCATTTAAACAAAATATTTGAAAATTGCAGTTATTTATTATATATCCAAGAATAATAGGGACAACATTTACAGTATTTTAAAGGAATACTACCTGCTTCCAACAGAGAAGATGACTTAAACAAAATTTATGACCTTAAATTCTTCATAGAACAAAACACTCATCTTGCCACCTACTTTATGGCACCAAGAAATTTGGATTGAGGGTAGATGATCACATTATACATATATACATATATACATATATATATTATGGAGGAAAGATGCTATAGGAGGAATTTCCTCCTATGGCACTGAAAAAGTACGCCCTACATCGTGTTTTCCGACGATTGGAATCCATCATCTTCATCGTTATCATCTAAGATGTGGGTACGCCAAATTTCATGTGATTCTATAACTTTTTCATCGTTGATTTAGCAATGTAAAAAGTTCTATTGTCGGTAAATCGTTAATTTTGAACCCACTAATTCAACGGTGAAAAGGTTGTAAAAACACATGAAATTTGGCGTACCCACATCTTAGATGATAACGATGAAGATGGTGGGTGCCGATCGTCGGAAAACACGACGGAGGGTGTACTTTTTCGACGCCATAGGAAGAAATTCCCTCTTATGGCATCTTTCCTCCATTATTCTATATATATATATATATGAGAATAATGGAGGAAAGATGCCATAGGAGGGAATTTCCTCCTATGGCGTCGAAAAAGTACACCCTCCCTCAATTTTTTCGACGATCGGCACCCACCATCTTAATCGTTATCATCTAAGATGTAAGTACATCAAATTTCATGTGATTCTACAATCCTTTCACCGTTGATTTTGCAATGTAAAAAGTTCTATTGTCGGTAAACCGTTAATTTTGAACCCACTAAATCAACTGTGAAAAGATTGTAGAATCACATGAAATTTGGTGTACCCACATCTTAGATGATAACGATGAAAATGGTGGAAGCCGATCGTCGTAAAAAATAATGGAGGGTGAATTTTTTCGACGCCATAGGAGAAAATTCCTTCCTATGGCCTCTTTTCTCCATATATATATATATCAATCAGAATAATGGAGGAAAGATGCCATAAGAGCGAATTTCCTCCTATGGCGTCGAAAAAATGCACGCTCTCTCATTTTTTCCGCCGATCGGCACCCACCATCTGCATCGTTATCATCTAAGATGTGGGTACACCAAATTTCATGTGATTCTACAACCTTTTCACCGTTGATTTAGCAATGTAAAAAGTTCTATTGTCGGTAAACCGTTAATTTTGAACTCACTAAATCAACGGTGAAAAAGTTGTAGAATCACATGAAATTTGGTGTACCCACATTTTAGATGATAACGATGAGATGGTGGGTGCCGATCGTCGGAAAAAATGATCGTCGGAAAAAATGAAGGAGGATGTATTTTTTCGACGCCATAGGAGGAAATTCCCTCCTATGGCCTCTTCCCCCCCCCCTCTCTCCATAGGAGGGAATTTCCTCCTATGGCGTCGAAAAAATACAACCTCCACCTTTTTTTCCGACGATCGACACCCCTCATCATCATCGTTATCATCTAAGATGTACATATCCCATACTTCATATGATTCCACCACTTTTTCACCGTTGAATTAGCAATGTAAAAAGTTCTATTGTCGGTAAACCATTAATTTTGTATCAACTAAATAACGGTGAAAAATGGTATAATCACATGAAATTTGGTGTATCCACATCTTAGACGAAAAAGATGAAAGTGATGTATGCTGATCGTCGAAAAAAATCATGGAGCATCTGTACGGGTCGAAAATTGCACCCCGATTGATCAAGTCAAAGTCAAGGTCAACCCCAAACCAAGTGGGCCCAAGCCCAGATCAAGTGGGCCCATGCCTAGGTCGAGTCCGAACATGAAGCTGCCGGCCTTCCTCCATGCCAAAATAAAAATGATGTAATAAATAATTTTTATGTAATTTTTTATGCATGAATGTAAGCAAAATGGGTATAAAGCCAAATTTTTGTAAAGCCTATGACTTATGTGCAAAAAGAAATAGCACATGAGATATGGGATAGGTAAAATGCCATTTTGTAAAGCCCAACGGGCTATATGTAAATGTGTAAGCCTATATAAAACAACATGATGATGAATAAAGCATATAGACTTTTCAATCTCCCCAAAAAATAGGAAATAGGGTTCATGTGCCTCTTTCTCCTTCCTCAAGGTTCTAAACCTTCTTCTTTTTTTTGAATTAAATCAAGAGTTTTACTCTTCCTTTTCCAAAACTAAATAGTTTTTCACCATAAAATCTATAAAGGGGAACTCAGATCTCCCATCAGATCTCAGAAATAAGAGATTTTTAAAATCTTATAGTTCTTGTTCTTCAAGATCCAGCCGACAGAAGAGGAGGAAGGAGACCCATCTCCAGAAATCCCAACTTGGGAAGATCCAGAGCCAAAGGGAGAAACAAAGCAGCCCCTTTGATCATTTCTAGATATTTTTAGGAGTTTAACTTCATCCAAGATCTCGGAGTTTAACTCCCTAAATTAATCTCTGTTAGGAGTTCAACTCCATCAGTCAAATCGGGAGCACAGCTCCCAGTAAAGGGACCAAGTCCCTTTTTCTGCCAAGCGCGCGCGGCGCCCGCGTGATAGGCACGTGGTGCGTCGGCGCTCTTGCGCGCGGCGTCCGTGTGCCTTGCACGCGGCGCTCGCGTGCCAGGCACATGGTGCGCCGGCGCTCTTGCGCGCGGCGCCCGCGTGCCAGGCACCTGGTGCCCTGGCCCTCTCCCACGCATCCTTTGGATGCCCTTTTCTTTATACACACACACACACACACACACACACACACACACATATATATATGCGCTCACACACACACACATACTCCACCACACTGTTCCCGTTAGAATAAATTTCTAATGGGGCGCTGCCCCGCACCCCGCAAGGGGGCTGCTAGCCCCTTTGACCCCCAGTCCGCTATCCGGGTAGCGGGACCCGCGTAGAAAACTCTGCGGGTCCCCCCGATATATTCAAAACTCCTTTCAAAATACAATACACGTACACTGCATATCGAGTTTGCATGACCTGTTTGACCCGTTAATCGGAGGTTCACTCGCTCCAAAGATGAAGAGTAATTAACGGCAGCTTAGTTCGAAGCTGCCGGGGATTCGGATTCTCAAAATCAATAAACCCCAGCCTACCCTAGGCAGGGGGAATCTGTAATGCGCCTGACAAGTGCGCGCGTATTCCCATCTCAATGGGGTGACGAAAAACACCCTACAGATTCTGGCACGTCCGGTGGGACCGATCTCTCCTCCCATATTTCAGGTTAAACGTTCATGCGAACTCAATCAATATACATATTTATATTTATACTAAAATAATACTCTTTCATGCAGGTTTTCAAGCAATCACTTTTCAACAATATCTCCAAATATGAACTCAGCTCTCAGCACGGCTCCCATCTCCTACACGATGAAGATGGACGCCAGGACGGTCATTCCGGCCAGTCTCGGGCGACAGTGGGAGGAGCCGCCGCTACCATTTGGCTCTATTCTGTTCATGCCAGCTAACGCCGTCCCTACTCTGCAAGCCCCAGTGATGGATAAACCAGCTTCAAAGGGGAAAATGCCGAATGTCATGGTCGCGAGGGCGCTCCAACCCAAACGCAAGTCGGTGTTTGAACGACTTTCCTTGTCCCCAGCTGGGGGCAAGGCCATCAACACCAACAAAGAAACAAGGCATCTCGGGCAAGCTCCAGTGACGCCCCTGACAACTGCTTGATTGGGTATCTTCTCTAAGCTCCCCATCACTCGGCCTATGGCGACTTCCCGAAGAGCCGAAGCCTGCCAAGCACTCAAGACAGAGAAGCTGAGGCAGAAGCGGCTCAGATACAGAGCTAAAAAAAGGGCTAGGACTCTGGCCATGTTAAAATTTATGAATTTCCAAAGCCCAGACTGCTCTTCAAAATCAGCCGCCAAAGATAAAGAGATGGTTGGATATATGGTCCACACTGTCTACATGGTCGGACATGAAGAAACGAACCCTCCTAAGCTTCACAGCCAGGGTGATGATACGGTGGACGCTACCCAACGTCAACTCGGTCTAAATGATGAAGAGCTCGCTCAGGCCGATAAGCCAAAAGAGCCCGGGGTTCCTGCGGAATTGTGCTCAAGCAATAAGGATGATCGAGTTGTCATAACCGAAACTACAGAACAAGCATTATTCCGATGGCTTCAGAGGCAACTTCAGGACAGGGACGAGAAGTTAGCCAAGGTACAGTCTAAGCTCGACGAATTGTTAAACGTCACGGCAGATCTCGAGACCCAAGTCGCCCGATTGCAATTACAGCAGGATCAAATTTTGGTTCATGAGCCAGGGATTGATACCTGGAGACAGCCAACTGATACCCTCTTCAACCTAAGAGCGGAGCGCCTTCATGAAAAACGGCCGCGATCAGCCTCCAGTCCCTTCGATACTTACACCGAAGGGGAATCGCCTCTGAAAGAGAAACTGGATAAGGTCTATTCCTTCAAAAGGGACAAAGTCCACAAGATATTCAAGGACGCCCTAAGAAATGGTCTACAACTGCCAGAATCAAAGAGACTGCAAGAAGCGAATATGACCGACGACCCAAAATATTGCCCCTATCACAGAGTGATAGGTCATGCCATTGAGAACTGCTTCGTCTTCAAAGATTGGGTCGAAAAGCAATACAAGACGGGAGAGATAGAACTGTCTAAAGGCGTGTTAGCAAATAGTCAAGCTACGACCGCCGATTTCATACAAATGGAGACCGAAGCCTTTCGGGAACCTAATCCTCCCAGACATATGCCATTATCTGAAAAGGACAAACCAAAGACTGATTGGCCTCAACAACTAGCATCAGTAAGGGAACCTACTTTAATGGAGAGAAAGAAGAAGGTGTACTCCTTTAGGAGGGATGAGGTCCGCAGTATATTCGAGAAAGTCTTGAACAACGGTCTGCAACTGCTTATTCCGAAGAGGCCACATGAAATGAATATGACTGGCAATCCCGTATACTGCCCATACATGGGATGGTGAGTCATACCATTGAAGACTGCTGTATTTTCAAAGATTGGGCAGAGGACCAATACAAGCTTGGAAAAACCTCACAATTCTCGGATGTATCGGCAAGCCATAGAGCTACGGTCATCAACATAGCTCCGCCAAGATCAAAGTTCGAAGAGCTGGGATAAACAAGCCCAATAGACCTCCACGTCTTTAAACTGGAAACAGATGACCACCACGTCGTTAAACTGGAAACAGACGACCACCACGTCATTAAACTGGGAACAGTCGACCTCTAAGTCGTTAAACTGGGAATATAAATAAAAAATGTGTAAATAAAAAAAGAAGAAGTGCAAGTAAAAAATATATAATAATAAAAAGCCAAAATGATGGGGAAACTCGTAATAAAAATCAGCGAGTAAAAATAAAATTGAAAATAAAGACGAAATGATGGGGCAACCGTGAATAAATAGCCGAAATGATAGGGCAATCGCGACCTTCGCGATAAGAAAACCTGAAATGATAGAGCAATCGCGGTATAAAAAAATAATAAAATAATTAAAAAAACCTCCTCCAAATGGCAAATGATGAGTCGCTCCTGGTACCATATTCCAGTGCAGCGATACAGACGCCAACCAAAACTCAAATCCCCGAATATCCCAATGGCGAATGATGAGTCGCTCCTGGTACCATATTCCAGCGCAACGATACAGACGCTAACCAAAATTCAAATCCCCAGACGGCGAATGATGAGTCGCTCCTGGTACCATACCCCAGTGCAGCGATGCAAACGCCGACCAAAATCTAAATTCTCAAACGGCGAATGATGAATCGCCCCTGGTACCATATTCCAGTGCAGCGATGCAGACACCGACAGTTTTCCAAAATTCTTCCGGCCCTACGGTTGGTTCCCAAGTTGACTACCGTATACAATCCACGGGGTCAAATAATTCTCATCATACCCATGCCCCACCGCAATCACCAGTTACGCGGCTGAACTCCGTCCTTGGACTTATGCTCCATTTGGGAAGACCTACTCATGTGTCCTCACGATACATGAGAATGATAAACTTACGGGATCCTCATGACTCGTAAGAAAACACCTTCGTGGGATCCTTACGACTCACAAAGGAAAAACACACTTGGGAGTCCCTATGACTCCTAAGGAGAAAATACACTTACGGGATCCTTACGACTCGTAGCGAGAAAATGCTTTTATGAGACCTTTACGGCTCGTAAAATTGAAAAGCCTTAGGTGATAGGAACCTAAACCTGTCTCCTAAGCCATCGCTTCCCAACAGGAAAAGGCAAATGATGAATTGCTCCTGGCACATGTGCTTCAGTGTTAGCAACGCTGATGCCTATCCTAAGACCAAAATTCCAAACTCTAATCCAATAGACCCCTAAGTCTTTAAACTAGGAATAGATGACCTCTAAGTCGCTAAACTGGGAACAGATGACCCCTAAGTCGTTAAACTGGAAATGAGGGAGATCCTCTCACGGCGAATGATGAGCCTCTCCTAGTACCATATTCCAATGCAGCGATGCAGATGCCAACAAAGTCCCGAAATTTTTCCGGTCCTACGGTTTGAATCATACATCCTACAAAACCGTATACGGTCCACGGGCGTAAACGACCCCTATCTCTCCCAAGTCTTACCGGCGAGACCACATTCAAAGTCCCACCAGCGATAAAAAAAAGAAAAAAAAGAAAAAAAAGGTATGTCCACAAGCAAAATGGGCACGGATGAAAACCCGAAAAGGCTCCGTGAGTAAAAACAGCAGGACTGCCGGCGAGTTTGTGAAAACCCAAATGGGCGCAAACTCGTGAAGAAAAGATGAAATGCACTCGCAAAGTCCTCTCGACTTTGCGAGGAAAAAATTCCCGCGTGAGATCCTTACGACTCACAAAGGAGGAACACGCTTAGGTGTCCCCACGACTCATAAGGAGAAAATACACCTACGAGATCCTTTCGACTCGTATGGAGAAAATGCTTTTATGGGACCCTTACGGCCCATAAAATTGAAAAGCCTTAGGTGATTGTGATCTGAACCTGTCTCCTAAACCACCAATTCCCAAATTCTCCCGGGGCAAATGATGAGTTGCTCCTGGCATTATTTCAGTGCAGCAATGCAGATGCTGACCAAAACCAAAATCCCTAAATCCTCTCAAAGACAGATGATGATTCGCTCCAGGTACCATATTCCAGTGTAGCGATGCTGATGTCAACCCAAATCACAATCAACAAGTCAACTTCAACTCCGACACTGCAGAAAGCGGAGCAAATCAGAATCCAATCTCGACACCGCAAGAAGCGGAGCACGTCAAGTTCACCCCTGACACTGCAAGAAGCAGAGCAAGTCAAATCAAGCGTCGACTGTCCATGTCGTAAAAAAGGTAGTGCAGGCTTCCCATAAATTGGGAACCAAACCGCTCCGGGGCAGGGAAAAGTCTACCATGAACACTCCGCTTCGGAGACGCGTCAAGCGTTGACCGTCCATGTCGTAAAAAGAGCAGTGCGGGCTTCCCACAAACTGGGAACCAAATCGCTCCGGGCCAGAGCGTCGACCATCCATGTCGTAAAAAGGGCAGTGCAGGCTTCCCACAAATCGGGAACTAAATCGCTCTGGGCCAGGAAAAAGTCTACCACGGACACTTCGCCTCAGAGACGCGTCAAGCGTCAACCGTCCATATCGTAAAAAGGGCAATGCAAGCTTCCCAAAAATCAGGAACCAAATAGCTCCGGGTCAGGGCGTCGACCGTCCATGTCGTAAAAAGGGCAGTGCAGGCTTCCCACAATTCGGGAACCAAATCGCTCTGGGTCAGGGCATCGACCGTCCATATCATAAAAAGGGCAGTGCAGCCTTCCCACAAATCGGGAACCAAATCGCTCCGGGTCAGGAGGTCGACCGTCCATGTCGTAAAAAAGCAGTGCAGGCTTCCCACAAATCGGGAACCAAATCGTTCCGGGTCAGGGAAAAGTCTACCACGAACACTCCGCCTCAGAGACGTGTCAAGCGTCGACCATCCGTGTCGTAAAAAGGGCAGTGCAGGCTTCTCACAAATCGGGAACCAAATCGCTCCGGGTTAGGGCGTCGACCGTCCATGTCGTAAAAAGGGCAGTGCAGGCTTCCCATAAATTGGGAACCAAATCGCTCCGGGTCAGAACGTCGATCGTCCATGTTGTAAAAAGGGCAATGCAGGCTTCCCACAAATTGGGAACCAAATCGCTCCGGGCCAGGGAAAAGTCTACCATGGACACTCCGCCTCGGAGACGCGTCAAGCGTCGACCGTCCATGTCGTATAAAGGGCAGTGCAGGCTTCCCACAAATCGGGGACTAAATCAATCCGTCTCGGAGACGCGTCAAGCGTCGACCGTCCATGTCGTAAAAAGGGCAGTGCAGGCTTCCCACAATTCGGGAACCAAATCGCTCTGGGGCAGGGCGTCGACCGTCCATGTCATAAAAAGGGCAGTGTAGGCTTCCTACAAAGAGGGAACCAAATTACTCCGGGCCAGGAAAATGTTTACCATGGACACTCCGTCTCGGAGACGCGTCAAGCGTCGACCGTCCATGTTGTAAAAAGGGCAGTGCCGGCTTCCTAAAAAGCGGGAACCAAATCAAATCGCCTCCACATGAAAGAAGATCCATCAATTTCATGCACACGACCCACATATGTGGTGTGCATTTATTGATGGGGGGCATTTTGTTGGGGTCGAAAATTGCACCTCGATTGACCAAGTCAAAGTGGGCCCAAGCCCAGATCAAGTAGGCCCAAGCCCAGATCAAGTGGGCCCATGCCCAGGTCGAGTCCGAACATGAAGCGGCCAGCCCTCCTCCATGCCAAAATAAAAATCATGTAATAAATAATTTTTATGTAATTTTTTATGCATGAATGTAAGCAAAATGGGCATAAAGCCAAATATTTGTAAAGCCCATAGCTTATGTGCAAAAAGAAATAGCACTTGAGACATGGGATAGGAAAAATGCTATTTTGTAAAGCCCAAAGGGCTATATGTAAATGTGTAAGCCTATATAAGGCAACATGATAATGAATAAAGCATATAGACTTTTCATTCTTCCCAAAAAATAGGAAATAGGGTTCATGTGCCTCCTTCTCCTTCCTCAAGGTTCTAAACCTTCTTCTTTTTTTTTGAATTAAATCAAGAGTTTTACTCTTCCTTTTCCAAAACTAAATAGTTTTTCACCATAAAACCCATAAAGGGGAACTCAGATCTCCCATCAGATCTCAAAAATAAGAGATTTTTAAAATCTCATATTTCTTGTTCTTCAAGATCCAGCCGATAGAAGAGGAGGAATGAGACCCATCTCCAGAAATCCCAACTTGGGAAGATCCAGAACCAAAGGGAGAAACAAAGCAGCCCCCTTTGATCAGTTCTAGATATTTTTAGGAGTTTAACTCCATCCATGATCCATCGGAGTTTAACTCCCTAAATTAATCTCTGTTAGAAGTTCAATTCCATCAGTCAAATCGGAAGCACAGCTCCCAGTAAAGGGACCAAGTCCCTTTTTCTGCTGACGCCTAGCCCCCGCGTGCCAGGCACGTGGGGCGCTAGCGCTCTTGCGTGCAGCGCCCGCGTGCCAGACACGTGGGGCGCTGGCGCCCTCTTCCACGCATCCTTTGGATGCCCTTTCCTTTATATATATACTGTAACAACCGAGTTCATTTATACCAATTTTAGTTCCCGTATTTATATATCTGTGGTATTTTATTGATTTATCATATTTGTGTGCGAATGGTATTTTACATTTGACATTGCATTCGATCCGACCCGCTTTCTTGAACTTGTTTGATTCACATTTATAAACTACCCTGGCTTGTTAAATAGACACGTGCATCTCATGTATACTGCATATTGACTTTTTATCTGACATCGCACATTTTATCATATAATATTTTAGGTCATATAAAATAAATTAAATTTCATAGCCTGCATGATACCCCTAACCCCGTGGTAGCGTCTGCGCATCTTGTTCTTGTCCCGTTCAGTGAAACGGACGTGTTTGGATAGCTACGCGCACGTACGTGCATCCGTTCTTGGGGGTATGTATTTTCGTTACCTAAGCATTCATCTTAAAATTTAGAAGTCGCATATATTTTTCATATTTTAAATTTGAATTTTTAGACCCGACCCGGGCGTATTTTGAACTAGATATGTATTTACCTGAAAATCCAATTTTTTATTAAATTTAATACACGACTTAAAATTTTATATAACCAACTTACAAAATACAAATCTTTTAAGTAAATTCTAAATCTTTTCGTAACTAACCCCCAGCCTCTCTCCTCTCACTGGCCGACCCCACCTCTTTCTCTCTCTCTCTCTCTTTTCTTTCCTTCCTTTTCTTTTCTTTTCTTTCTCTCTTTCTTTTTCTCCTTCTCTCTCTTCCCTTCTCTCCCTTTCTCTCTCCCCCACAAACAAACAACTTTATATCTCCTCCCTGTTCATCCACTCTCTCTCTCTCCTCTCGATCTCCTCTCTCTCTCTCAGAATCTCTTTCTCTCTCCTCTCGCTATTTCTCTCTCTCTCTCTCCATATATTATATTTCTTCTTCTTCTCCTCTCTTATTTCTTCTTTAAACCCACGACTGCAAACCCTAGCCGCCGCCTCCCTCGCCTGCATCGCCGTCATCGTCGCCATCGCCTACTCGTCGCCGTCTCCTCACCCTCCTCGACACCTCCACCCACTCTCTCCTTCCCCAAGCCCTGTGCACACCCGAGACCTCACCCGAGCCCCTGCATACCTTTTCACCGCCGATGAGCTTCGCCGGAGTGATCTCGTCGTCGCCCTTGTCCCAATTCCGGTGCACCCTGTGAGCCCTGCACTCTCTCTCCTTCTCCTTTTTTCTTCTTCCTTTCTTTTCTTCTTTTTCTGTCTTCTTTAAAGAAGTGGACATATGTTCTCTGCAGGTCACATCGCCGGAGCTCCGTCGACCCCCTCGACACCCTCACGACTCCTCTCTGAACTACAGTGAGCGTTTCTCTTTCTCTTCTTCCCTCCTTTCTTCTCCTTCTTCTTTTTTTCCCTTTGCTTTTCTTTCTTTAAAGTTCCCTGCCGTTTTGGTTTGCCGGAAACCGGTCGTGCCATCGACGATCCCGACGACCCAGCGAGCGTACCTGACCCGTGTGATCACCTTGTGCGTTGTTTGGATCTATTCCATGTACCGTGCGCGCGTCGCGACTTTTTCCGCCGACGTGAGACGTTCCGTACACCCGTTTTTTGATCCGTATAGGAAAATAAAACTTGCTACATGCTATTTAAATTATTTTATACTTATTTAAACACGTATTAAGCCTGTTGTTTAAAACTAGTGCCCCATATTCCATTTTAACATTTCGATGTTCCATTTATATCATTTTAGATTTAGAACCTGAAACATATCATGTTGCATATTAGATTACAATATATTGTACCCACGTTCATATTTATATCACATAGTGCTTGGTTGCATGGCCCATAATACCATTTTAATAGTTTATAATCTTTCGGACACCGTTTGCATCTATTTAGCCAATTATTTATACAATTGCATCCATAAATCACTTGAATGTATAATATTGTAATTTTAACATTCCATATTTGATAAAGTGTATTTTAATTAATGTTGGAACTATAATCTTAACCCAAATCGATAACTGTGCATCCATATGTTTTAATCTATACCTATTTGCATACTACATCACACTATTCCATTTTATTTTTGCATTTGTACCCCATACTTGTTTTTGTGTACCCATACTTATTAGGGTTTGATTATGAGCACCCACGTGATATTTTGTGCACCCCTGACATGACTTGATACACCTACTACTTGAAACGACTTGATATCGTGCACTTCTTGACATGATTGGATTTATTTATACTACTTGACCTGACCTGATATACCATATCTTGACCTGTTACCTGATCTTGTTACTAATGCCAACAGCCATGACATGTTCTCCCTATGGACATTTCCTGTTGTCTATCCAGACAAACCTGTAACTGCTTGATCCTGTGTTGGCATTAGCTTTAGATTAGTAATACCTAACTTAAACATATAACTTGGGGGTATGGGGAAATCAATGATGAAATCTGACTTGTAATTCGACAGTTCGCTTGCTTCTAGTTTTAGAGGCTAGGCCAGCCTTAGGATGCTGCTGCTGACATCATTCATCTATACATATTTCCTGTTTTAGTGCCTAGCGGCATATCTCAGATTCAGCCCGAGAATCTTGACCGTGGTCCCGGGTATGCACGGGATACTATTGAGTTATATCGATGATTCATCAAATTGATTTCAAAGACTTGAGAGTAGTTAACACAATAGACCAGTTTAGATTACTCACTACACATTACCCTCACTGTCCTCACTTATATCACTGTTATACCTATTTTACCATTTATACTCATACCTGCATGTATTGCTACCCCTGTTTATAGTATTGATTGATATTATGACGCATTGACGTCTGGGTTTTGCATGGCCCAGATTCTTTACCTTTGCTGCAGGCCGAGCAGGAGTATTTCGGTCAGCAGGCCGAGCAGTGAGGACTTGTAGTAGTTAGTTCATTTTACTTTCGGTATTTTCATTCCTGATGTGAGCCCGCATTATGGGACGTACATTCCAGTTTATTCTTGTATTGGATATTTTGCTTCCGCATTATTTTATTCTTGACTCGTTTTATTCTGGCTTATGGACATGTATTAGATAGTTTATTATTGTTTTTGATATCTCTACAGCCGTAATGTGACTGTGGAAGGATATTTTCTATCCACAGGTAGCATGGTTGGTTATGTCACGTGCCTATCTTGGCGTACTTTGGGAAGCGGGGCGTGATATATACATATATGCACACACACACACAACATACTCCACCATACTGTTCTCGTTAGAATAAATTTCTAACGGGGCGCTGCTCCACACCCCGTAAGGGGGCTGCTAGTCCCCTTGACCCCCAGCCCGCTATCCGGGTAGCGGGACTCCCGTAGAAAACTCTGCGGGGTCTCCGATATATCCCAAACCCCTTTCAAAATACAACACACGCACACTGCACATCGAGTTCGCATGACCTGTTTGACCCATTAATCGGAGGTTCTCTCGCTCCAAAGACGGGGTAATTAACGGCAGTTTAGTCCGCGGCTGCCGGAGATTCGGATCCCCAAAATTAATAAACCCCAGCCTACCCTAGGCAGGGGGAATCTGTAATGCGCCTGACAAGCGCGTGCGTATTCCCATCTCAACGGGATGACGAAAAACACCCTACAGCATGTATTTTTCCGATGCCATAGGAGGACCTCCATTAACCTTATATATATATATATATATATAGTTTGACTAGGATCCTATTGGAAGAATTTAAAATAAATCTTTCCCACATTTTCACCATTAGATTATTTTTGGAATGTGTACTAACAATTATATAAATAAATGCTTTCATTTATTATAAAACATAAAATAATTAAATGCATAAATCACAAAATTAATCTAATGGTGAAAAAGCGGTAATGATTTATTTTCAAATCCTTCCGATAGGATTCTAGTCTCTCTTATATATATATATATGTATATCTATATATATATATATAGAGAGAGAGAGAGAGAATAATGGGGGAAAGAGGCCATACGAGTGAATTTCCTCCTATGGCGTCGAAAAAACACCCCCTCCATCTTGTTTTCCGACGATCGGAATCCAATATCTTCATCTTTATCATCTAAGATGTAGGTACACAATTTCATGTGATTATATATATATATATATATATATATATATATATATATATGAGAATAATGGAGGAAAGATGCCATATGAGGGGATTTCCTCCTATGGCGTCAAAAAAACATACCCTATCGTGTTTTGCGACGATTGGCACCCATCATCTTCATCGTTATCATATGGGAACACCAAATTCAATGTGATTCTACAACTTTTTCACTGTTGAATTAGTGGGTTCAAAATTAATGGTTTACCAACAATAGAACTTTTTACATTGCTAAAACAACGGTGAAAAAGTTGCAGAATCACATGAAATTTGGTGTACCCACATCTTAGATGATAAAGATGAAGATGATGGATTGCGATCGTTGGAAAACACGATGGAGGGCGTATTTTTTCAACGCCATAGGAGAAAATTCCCTCCTATGACCTCTTTTCTCCATTATTCTCTCTCTCTCTCTCTTTCTATATCTATATCTATATCTATATCTATATCTATATATATATATATATAAATGATTTTTAAAGAATATAATTTTTAGGTTTGTTCAACAATTATTGAAAATAACTAACTTGAGTAGACCAACCCCTTAATTGCCACAACACTTGCATAAATCAATAACCTCTTCAAAAATCAATTTCTGTAGCATAAAATAACAAAATAGCATGGGGAAAAAAACAATTTCCCACATTAATGCCAAACTATGAAAAATCGAACCTTTAATAGATTCAACATCTACATCACACAAGGTTTGGTATAGGTCGAGAGCAGTCATATTATTGATTCTTTTATCTGGATCAAAAGTTATTGGGAAAACAGTGAACATGTGTATAATTGATTTAGCCTGATCGATATGATCACTATATATACCTTTGCTATTATAGTCCTCAAATCAAAAACCTAACTACTTAGTTTTCTGGTTTCCTTTCAAATTAATTAACTGCAGCAATTGACGTACGGATATGTGAAGGGAGGAGCTTATTTAGTGCTTACTGCAAGGCGAGAGGCTGCTCTCAAGTCTGTCGCCAAGGCTGCTCGAGAGCGTGGGGCCCCCGACGTGCTCGTGATACCTGCAGACATCTCTGATTGCTCTGAATCCCGAAGGGTCGTCGAAGAAACCATAGCCCGTTTTGGCCAATGTCAGTAACAGAAGAAAAAAAGATAATAAGAGCGGATATCCAGTGTATTGCAGAAACTAACATATCTTATTTTGCTTTTGCAGTGAATCATCTTGTGGTAAATGCAGGTGATGATGCTCGATATCGGTGATCTTCCAGACCATGACACGTGGCAGATGATGTGTCCTGAAACTTGAAAGAAAGGACCTGCAGTGGCCGACCACCTACAAACAGCCGCTGGCTCACCTCCGAGCCCCCTGTACAATTGGCCTCCTCGGCCCTCTCAGCTCGCCTCCAGGCTACCATAGAACCAAGATAGCTCGGCTTTCCGCTCGGTCCCGAGCCTCCCGCCGAGATCATATTCCTCGGTCCCATCGACCGACCGACGACATCATTCGCAGGTGCTTCCGTCTCGCCTCCGCGAATCTCACCATGCGCGAGATATCCGCCGGCCACGTCCCACGTTCCACGCCATCACGATCCTCCATTAACGAGCCTGTCTCGCCATTAATGGGAGATCCCGCCTATCACACAGGCGTGACGTCGGGGGCGTAACGGCCGGCGTGATTCTCGCACCTGCCTTCCTATTGCCACCGCTACAAAACTCCTCTTTCAGACGACTCAAGTAAGCAATTCTTTCCTCACTAAGCCGCTACTCTGCTCGACTTGCACCACTAACTTGATCGTCGGAGGGTCCTCGGTGGTACAATCACCCCGGGACTTTCTTGTAGGTAGCTCGGCTCAACCTCAAAACTACAGCCCATTGAGATCCACACGCTTCAGGAGTCAACCTCTAATTTAATCCCAGCCGTCCATCATCGCCAACAGCAGATCTACGGAAGGTAATATCTTGACGTGATCCGACATCCGTCAGCTGGCGCCGTTTGTGGGAACGCCTTGATTCCACTAAAACAAAAGTTTATCTTCCGATCTCAACCCAATGTCGAGCGATCACCACAACGATCCAAGCACTAGCCGCCGCCTTCCCTACAACAGAGGCGCGGACGAATCTCCTTCCCCAAACTCCATCAATGCGCCAGCCGTCCGGATAGATCGAATCACGTCCGTCGTAGATGCGCCCGTCCGTGTCCAAACGGCAGGGCAAGCTCCCTAGGTCGCCACTCCCCCACCTTGGGACCGGGACCCCTACAGAGGGAGAGAAGACTCTGGTCGCGTCGGCACTGCCGACCACCGCCTCGCTACCTCCCACGGCCGCAGATCTCCCGAGCCAACATATTCTGTGACCCGCTGGACGCCCCACAGTTCAATGCCGAGGTCCGTCGCAAGAGCGCCTCGCCCCGAGCCCCTACGTGCCCCTGTCCCTCCCGAGGAGATGTCGGTCAGCTCTCCTGCTCCTAGGCATGACAGACACCCCCTCTCTCGACGGGTTCGCGCGGACGGGACTCGTCACGGCGGCTGGAAGACTACCTCGCTAGGCGACCAAAGGAACCTCATCGAAAGGAACCGGGGCCGTGGCCAGACACAGGTCTCCAACGGCAGAGGCTAAAGATCAGAATGTGTCGAATCATCGGGATATCTCGGCCGGCTCGACTCCCTCGAAAAGAAGATCGAAGGTATGCATCGGGAAGGTCATCATTCGAGCGACGGGGCTAAGTATGCCGCCGACTCGCTCACCAAACCCTTCACCGAGGAGCTTCTCGCTGTCCATGTCTCCTCCCGGAACAAGCCCCCGACGGTCTCTCTCTTCGACGGTAAGTCTGACCCGAAGGACCATTTGGATGCATTCACCGCAGGAATAAGCTTCCAAGATAACTCCGACGCCGCCCAATGCCGGGCTTTCTCGGCCATTCTCACCCACTTCGAATGTGACTGGTTTCGAGGACTCGCGCCACACTCGATCTCAACTTTCGACGAGCTGCCCACCCAATTCCTCGGCCACTTCATCGGGAACAGGCGGCAGAAACGGACAGTCGACCATCCTTTCGCAATCAAGAGTGAGGACAAAGAGACATTCAAAGGGTATGTCACCCGCTTCTACAACGCTCTTCTCGAGGTCCCAGAACATCGGGACGAGACGGTCATTACAGCACTTAGGTCTGGTCTTAGGCATAAGGAGTGGTTACGCTCCTTTGCATTATCTCAACCTAAGACCATGGCCGAGGTAAAAGCCTAGACCGAGCGTGAGGTCCGGCTCGAATCCGAGGTGAACGCAAATCTCCCCCGGGCAGAGCAAGCCGACCAAAAGAAAAGGGTGAGGGAAGAGAAAAGAGGACCTGAGTGGCCAAAACCCTACTCCCCGAAATTCCAGGTGTACACCCCGCTCAACGTATCCCAGACGGTACTGCTAGAGGAGGTTAAAGGCGAGGGGTTCTTCAAGCTCCCCCGATCTCGCGAATGGACTCAAAGAGAACCTGGGGCCCCTACTGCGGTTTCCACAGGTCTCTAGGCTACTCCATGGAGGGCTGTAAACAGCTCCGAGAGTACATCGAGGAGCTCATCCATTCGTGACACCTCGCAGCGTACTTGCGGGACAAGAGGCAAGCTGACCGTGAGCAAGAGCAGCGTCCCCCTCTCGGCGAGTTGACAATCGGCCAAATCATGGTCGTGTCAGCGGAGGGTACGTCGGGTACCTACGAGGCTCAGCACCCGACGCCGGTCGTGGGGGCTAACAGACATCCGAGGAGCTCAAGCTGCACCAATAAAAAGAACATCTACTAGCGTGTACTTCTTTTTACTAAGGTAGTGTAAACTTTTCTCAAGATCTTTTTGTTTATATAATAAGGGATCAATAAAACATTGCAAAAAGAAGAGTTCTGTTTATTCAAAAGGATACTATAGGCTCCTCAGCCGTACATCGAAAAAGGAAAATTACAATAGCTGGGGAAGAGGGTGCAGAGAACATTGCTCGTGGTATTCCGAGGATATCTCCGCCAGCCGAGCCCTCGCAGTCTTGGTCCTCCGCTTCTTGTGCCGTCCGTGAACATCGGCATCGTGCCTCAATTGGTAGCACTCAAGGATGAGTGCCACCGAGCAATCTCGCCGACCCGCAGAGATCAGGCCGAAACACCGTAAAGTCCTCAGCTTGCCAACCGCCTCGTCCTTCAGCTGTTCGGACAAGGGGTTGTAGAGCCCCGGCGACGCCCTCCAGCTGGAGTACGATAACAGCTGGAGCAGAGGAGAGCCGGGGAATAAATCGGCCGAAATGATCCTCAATAAGCTTATTACTAACTGCACCGTGCCCTTGGTGCAGTGCTGATCATAGAGGTACACGTCCTCGAAGTTCACGATCTCGGGAATGGTAAAAACAAAGTCCTCCATTCTTACGTTTGATGTGGAGGAAGGAGTGCTCAACACTCCCTCCTTTTTATAGCTCACAAACGCCCCAGGAGCCCGACAGTCGCTCGTTTCACCCACAACTGTGCTGCCACGCATCAGACGTGTGGCCTTCCTTGGCGAAATCGAAATGACGCAGCTCCAGCGCTTTGCCTTCCCTATGCTTTCACGCTACGTGTCGCCTGTGACTGTCCCTTTTCCCCATACCCACACCGGGAAGGTCGGACGGAACCCCACGCCACGACCGAACAGCTTCCCTGCTCGGTCCATCCTTAGCAGGCCTCTCACGGCCCCTCCCGCACTAAGGATCAAAGCCCTCACCAAGAGGCAACCGGGCCCGCCCTTGCTCGGTTATCCCTGGCTGGTAGCTCCCTACCTCACAATGCCAGGGATCAAAGCCCTCTCCAAGAGGCACCGGACAGCAACCCTGCTTGGCATGTCCTTAAGGATCAGAACCCTCGCCAAGAAGCACCGGGCAGCAACCCTGCTCGGCCCGTCCTTAGTAGGTCTCTCACGACCCCTCCCGCGCTAAGGATCAAAGCCCTCACCAAGAGGAAACCGGGCCAGCCCTTGCTCGGTTATCCCTGTTTGGTAGTTCCTTACCCCACAATGCCAGGGATCAAAGCCCTTGCCAAGAGGCACCGGGCAGCAACCCTGCTCGGCATGTCCTTAAGGATCAAAGCCCTCGCCAAGAGGCACCGGGCAGCAACCCTGCTCGGCCCGTCCTTAGTAGGCCTCTCACGGCCCCTCCCGCGCTAAGGATCAAAGCTCTCACCAAGAGACAACCGGGCCCGTCCTTGCTCGGTTATCCCTGGCTGGTAGTTTCCTACCCCACAACGCCAGGGATCAAAGCCCTCGCGAAGGCACCGGGTAGTAACCCTGCTCGGCCCGTCCTTAGTAAGCCTTTCACGGCTCCTCCCGCGCTAAGGATCGAAGCCCTCACCAAGAGGTAATCGAGCCCGACCTTGCTCGGTTATCCCTGGCTGGTAGCTCCCTATCCCTCCAACGCTAGGGATTAAAGCCCTCACCAAGAGGCACCAAGCAGCGACCCTGCTCGGCCCGTCCTTAAGGAACAATTCCCCCACCAAAGGACGTCCGGTCTATCTACGCCTGAGCGATCTCCACCTCGACTTCGGGGCTATGGAGATACCGACCCATCACCGGTCTTTGCACACTTAGCAAATGGTCGAATTAAACTCGACGTGCGATCGCCAGACAAAGAACCGACCTGACATGAAAGCGGAACCGTGCAAATATGAATGCTCTCCACAAACAAAAGGATAATGTGCATGCAAAGAAACTGCAAAAAGATTCTTTGATTCGCATAAATCAAAAGTCTCTACAAAGATATTATGAGCTCCCCAGCCTAACAAAAGTGCCCGGAGGCTTACAAAGATTCCCAAAGCAACAAAAAATACATATAAAGAAGACGAGGGGTTTTAGGCCTCAGGGCCGGGGGAAACCTCAAGGAGCACCGCATCCATCATGACCGGGGCTTCGTCTGGAGGGCCGGTGCCCATCGCAGGAGCCTCGGCGCCGCCGTTGCCGGGGGCATCTTCCCCGGCGATGCTTCCAAGGGCATCGTCCTGCGCGTCATTCCCACGAGGATACTCGTTCCGGAGCTCCTCATCAGGGAACTCCGGCATCCGAACCTTAACGGCGTCGAGGGCATCGTGCCAAATGAGGGTAGAGGCTGCGGCTAGGTCAGCGTAGAAGCGGTCCGACTTCTTATAGTTCTCCACCGCCTTCGACGCTTTGAGCCCGGCTCGCTTTGTCCCCTCTACCGCCGCCTCCAGCTCCTTCCGGAGGGAGCTCGTCGACTTCTTCAGAGTGCCGACGAGCACCTTGGAGTCCTGAAGCTTAGCTTCGTCGGCCGGGCAGCCTCACGGTGCCTGGCGACCTCCTGCTTTCCGGCTGCCACCTCCTTCTTGTAGGGTTCCTAGGCACCCTAATGAGTTCTCATAAGGCATCGATCATGCCAAATTAAAATTTTAACGGTGCCGAGAGACCCGACTACGGATCGTTTGCTAGAAAACTAGGCGAAAAAGCTAACTAGTTAACACTTAACTACAAGATACGGAAATACAACCTTTGTAGATCCGGTACTCCACCTCCATAGCTCCGCAACGAGGTCCTCTCCGCTGTCCAAATCAAATCCGGGCTCAAGCGTCGGCTTCGTCGGAGAATGGGCAAGCTAGGTCGTCGATGTCCATGCCGAAGATGATCTACGTCGAGGCATCGCTAAATCAAGCTCCGACTTCACCAAGTCAAGAAACTTGTGAAGAAAACACACTCTACTACTTGGCAAGAGGTAGAGGATGAAGAAATAGGAAGTGGGTAGACTTTAGAATTGGATTTCTCACTCTAATTCATCACTTGCTATTGATGGAGGCAAGCTTTCTTCACTTGAAGAAATCAAGAAGAAGAAGAATAATGATATGATAAGTTAATTAAAAACAATAGAAAAATCAAAACTTATCATAATGTTAACTAGAGTCAAGTGTAGAGAATGAATCATGGTTAGTGGGAATGGTTAGGGTTAAGGATGAGATAAGAATGGTTGACTTGATCAAAGTTTCATGAAGCTTCAACTAAACTCCAAATTAAGCCACCATTCTTTTCTCCTCTTTTCCAAAATGAATAAACAAATAAATAAATGAATAAATAAAGGAAATGAAACCCTAACCATTCTTTTAACCATGGTTTAATTCTTTGCACTTAACCAAGTAAACATGTATCATCAAACATGATACAATCAAATGCACAAAATCATATCGCATATGTAAGGCGCACACCCGAGTGAGAAAATCCATTTAAAGTGAACCGATACTAGTTAATGCAAAGTAATATATCAAATATATAATTATGCATTAAATAATTAAATCAACACTTGATTCAATGACCCGGTCATGTCGCACACAACCGACTAGTATATAATGTATCGGCTTATCAAATCAACCTTTGATTCGATAACTAGGGTATATCGCATATAACCTAATCGATACATTCATCGCGAGAATGGAATACGGTATCACATACACGCATTATTCTCGGTCCCGCGCATATCTCATATGCGCTCCTATTTCGTTTTGCTTGAGCCAGGAAACCTCTGTGTAGGACTCTAAAGACTCGTCAATACGCCGGCAGCAGGCGATGATCATATCAAACACCCACAAGCCGCAAGCGGTCTGCTAAACGTAACGGCCACCCGGGTATTGAGCGATCTGCAGATCGACGAGCAAGCCCGCTCACACTCCAGTGAATCCGACCAGTAACACTACCGTACAGTCCGATCTGATCGTCTGATATGTCGCATATCTCGCCTAGGGGTGGTAAACGTCAGACCCCAATAGCTCGATAAGTCGTGTCGATATGAGGTCTATAACTTTTCGAGAAACTACTGGTAACACTTACCAGTAAATCTCAGCAACCCTGGCCAGGGATTTCCTGTTATAGCCAATCGAACACAGCGCAACATCAACTCCCTATACCGGGAAAGACGAATCCCCTCCTATCGCTCATTGCCTCCATGTGACTCGGGACTGTACCCAAAAACCACCGTTTTGCACGCCCTCTTGGACGTGGTAAGATGGAAATCAAAGCACAGTGGGAACCACACAAGACTCTATGACGATCTCGGGTCAACAGACTACTCTGTACCAGTGTCACCAGAGAACTGCCATCTGACGTGAGGTATAATACCATCTGGGAGTTCTCGGCGAGTCCGTCCAGTGTACCCAGTCTCTACTGAGCACCCGTATATCATCTCTGATGTCAAACACCGATGGATATGGGATCATCCATCGCCCATCTGTATGGGTCGAGAAGGTACACGCTAGTCTACTCTGGCATATCGATGCCCCGTCTCGATACACCCACGACTAGGGACTTTGAAGGACGTACTTATGGACTACCATGTCCCCACTAGTATGATCCGCATCATAGTCCAGGTAGTCAAGTACATATCCTAAGGGCTTTACCAACATGTAATTGAGAGACAATCTGTGTACACGTTAAGGTAAAGAGCAACCAGATAGCATACTATCATGTTAAGCAAGAAAGTCCTCCCTATATATGTCCCAGCATCCACTACAATATACATCCTATGTACAGTAATGGCCTCTAGGGCATACATATAACTAACAATCTCCCACTTGCACTAGGGCCATCTGTAGCAGTGGTTGTAGTATCTCATACTCAACCATCCCATAAAAGTCTCTCTCTGGGAACAGGCCTTTGTGAGTGGATCCGCTGTGTTGTCCTCTGAGTCTACTCTCCAAACCTCGATCACCTTGGAGATCAATCATCTCCATGATCAGGCGATACTGCCTTAGAATATGTCTGGATCACTGATGGGACAGACGTTCCTTGGCATAAGCCACAACTCCATTGTCACACAATGGCAGGAACGTAGTTCATCTCATGAACCAATAAACACCCAAACAGCCTCTTTGGTAGCATCTTAAGTAGCGATGTATCCTGCCTTTATCGTCTAGTATGTCACGGTATCTAGCTTGGAACTCTTCCAACATACCGTCCTTCTACTGAGGATTAAGACAATGCCTGTGACTGACACTCAGTCGTCTTTATCACCCTGGAACCTTTCCAGTGATTCTCCCCAGGATCGATTGATACCATCTCACTACAACTAGTGAGAATCCTAACATCCAATTAAATCTATCTCATAGATCCAAAATCCAGGATTTAGGAGGTATCACATTGATCCTATATGGAGAATTATGGTGATAAGCGGAGATTGACCGAGCGTAGTATAGGAAACTCCTTCCCCATCAAGAGTATGTTATCCACGTACTCTACGAGGATCGTCACCATACTCCCTACTACCTTTTTGTATATACAAGGTTCATCTATTATTTTGATGATGTCAAACTGTTTGACAAACTCATCAAAACAGATGTTCCAATTCCGCGATGCCTGCTTCATCACATAAAATATCTTGCACACGTTTCCGCTGCTCCCACTGTCTACGAAGCCCTCTGGCTGTGTACTTATAGACGCACTCTTCTAAAACATCATTTTAGAAAAGCAGTCATGGCACCCAACCGCCAGATATCGTAGTCATGGTATGTAGCCGTGGCAAGTAGGATCTGGATGGACTTAAGCATAGCTACTTGAAAAGGTTTCATCATTATCCACACCTGGTCAATGATGCAAACTTTTAACAAGTCTAGCTTTGAAAGTCTCAACTCTTCCATGTACACCATGTAATCTTCTCAAGATATACTTGCTCCTGATAGGGATTTAACCCTTCAGATATAGCAACCAAAGTCCATACTTTGTTGGTGTATAAGGATTCCATCTCAGATCGCTTAGCATCCAGCCATTCTTACAGAGTCTTACTCCTGATGGCCAGCTCGAAGCTAGTCGGGTCATCATCTCATGATGTAATCCTCGCTCCCACTGTCATAGAGAAACCGAAGTATCTCTCAGGTGGGTGAGGAACCCTACTAGATTGGCGGAGAGGCCGAGGTTCGTTGGTAACTATTGAATCTTTTGGTTCCATCGAATCATCTTCTGTAGTTTGCATAGCTGGAACCTTTCCAGTTCTACATAACTAACCTTGCCTTGAGTTTGTCCGGATTTTGCTTTTAGACATAGGCCGGACAACCCTAAATCTTAACTAACTTAAGAAATGGGCTCTTCCTTTTCCATATCACATATGAAGTGGTAGGCAACTGATTTGATTTGAACTCTATTCAATAGGTATGCAGCTTCTCAAGCGCATAACTCCCAAAAGGAAATAGGTAACTCAGCAGTACTCATCATAGAGCACACCATATCAAATAGGGTGTATCTGCTCCGCCCCGATATACCATCGTGCTATGGTGTATATGGAGGAGTAATGCTGAGAGAGAATCTCATTCTCCTTTAGAATAGTCCAGGAATTCCGTACTCAAGTATTCTCCTCCCTGATCACATCAAAGGACATAATACTTTTACCCGTATTTTGGTTCTCTACTTCTAACTTATATTCTGTGAATATCTCAAAAGTTTCGGACTTGTGTTTCAGCAGGAACATAGGTCTGAATCTTGAGAGATTATCAGAGAATGTAACGAAGTACAAAGAACCAGTCTTGGCATATGCAGACTGGGGATCTACATACATCAACATGTATCATCCCAAGAGTTCACTAACTCTTTCTCTGTTTCCAATAAACAGAGCTGTGGTCATCTTATCTTTGTGACATGACTAGCGAGTTTCATAAGATGTAAATTCAAACTGATTTAAATATGCATCTACATGTAACTTCAGCTAGTCGGGTCACATTGATCTGACCTAGTCTACAATACCTCAAGTAGGATTCGTTCATATCTGAACTCTTCCTCTTGTGTGTGTTCCGTATACTAAAGAACTGTCGTTTGATTTAGAACATCAACGCTTTTAGATAACGTGCCTGATCCGATCAACTTTTGATATAGGAAATGTTCAAAACATTATCCAACAATACAAAATTATATCCTTTCTTTACTAATAAAGAGATAGGTATGATTTTGTATATCAGGTTCGGTATCTAATAACATTCGTTCAGAATCAATGTATTTGGAATACAGGGTGACAGTGACCAACGGACCTGGCTGCAACACTTGCCCCGTTTTCTGTCTCATGAAACTTATCACCCGTTCTCAGTTCTCTACCTTTCTGTAGCCCTATGTAACAGATTACATATCTGGGATCCTGATCTGGTATCACATACCCAGGACGTAAAGTATACTGAGAAACAGTTCTGTATAATGAACAAACCCGAAGATGATGCATCAGCATGCACTCTCTTCGTTTGGGCGGCACGGGAAATCTGGTATTCCTCAATTTCCTGCTCTGTCTTATAACATTTATAAGTTGGAGCGGGACCAACGTTCCCCAGCTCAGTATAACAAGCGGGTTCGGTCAATAATCCGTATTATTATCTTGATTAAGGCGTGATATGGTCGCTACCTGGAGAGAGAGAGAAGAAAACACTCAGCGTGCGCTCTGTCAAGAATAGATTGGTTATTATTTTATCTAATCAGGATGGCTCCCACTGCTTTTTATCAAATCTTCCTTCAAACCCTAAAAGGAAAGACTAGCCGGGATTAATTACACACTACAAGTTCGCCAATCTTTCAGCCAGGCCAGTGTCGGTACTTTGAGGGAGGTCCCCCGTGCTTTCGCACGAACCTAATTAATGTAAAACCTCGTTTTCCCAGAGGCGTAACCTCGTTAACACCTTTCTAGACACCTACTTGATCGGCTAATTGTAATGTATAAAACTCTCCCAGGAGTAACTCTTACTCGCAGCGGGTATCGGGATCCAACTATCTCATAGAAGGTATGCAATCTCATTGCAAATTTCAACACTTGAAATTCCCGATAATATTTTGCCCCTAGCGTCCCATGACCTTGACAGAGGTCAACAAATCATAGGCTGCTAGTCAAGTTCAACCCGTCATTTCCTGATTGAAGTAAACCCACCCGCACGACCCTTGACAGAGGTCAACAAGGTCGCACGACTACCCTAAATCAATCACATCATATGCTTATGCAGATAAGCACTAATCAGCTACCGCACACTGCGCCTTGACAGAGGTCAACAAACGCAGCACGAATACTAACCAGTACATATCTGAAATGACGGAGGGCTACGACAGGTTTTTCTGAAAACCTTTTGCGTAATGAACTTGATATCGTTGTAGGATCGAATGAATTTTGAAATGGAGTGCTTTTGAGGCTTTTCCAGTTTTGCTAAAAGAGTCACTCCCGGTGAAGGGATCGTCGGTCCTTTCCTCGTCGAATGAGGTGCGGGATATATCACATATATCACTGTGCAAAGCAAAAACACTTAAAAGCTATCAAAAAACAAACCGAGTGTGTAGCATCTGCCAGTTATTGCTAAAGGAGTCACTCCCGGTGAAGGGATCTCGGTCCTTTCCCTATCGAATAAGGTGCAGGATATATCATATATACCGCTGTGCAAAGCAAGAACTGTAGCTACCTGTTTTATTTTGAAATTCAATTCTACAACATCTTAGGTTTCTTTTCCTTTCATTAATCACATTAATGAAGTCCCATCAATTAAGTACCTAAACATCACAGATAAATACGACGTACACTTATGCCATCCGCATTCGCCTCGATGTCCCCTCGTGCACCGTTAGGTTAGGTAACTAACGGCAGAGCGGGGCAGGGCTAGCGCGGGTGTAAAACATAAGTAACGCCTATATAATATATCATATATACTATATACTGTATCTATCATAGAACATCACATGATCACATCACAGATATCGCAGCAGAAGAATCATATGAAATATTGGATATACTAGGACGTCCGTATTTTCAATACGAGCCAGTATAAAACACGGATTCCACGGTCGTGATGAATAGCCAAACCCACACCCCTAGACCCCTACGAGAGCGGCAAGCAACCCTACCAATTCTGGAGTTAGGAGACCCGGACCCGACTCCTCGAGTTGGTCTCCCACTGGACTCCAGAACCCGGTTACTTGTGCCCTCCTCCTTGGGTCTATCCTAGTGCGGAAAAGTAAATAATATACAACAACGGTGACAACTTCCGCAACCTGGAAGCGCCCCAATAAAAGAATATTACATACAAGTTTTTACATGAATGAAAATGAAAAACACTCATCTCACATAAAAACCCCCGGCTATTCAAACACGACGATCCAATATAACATATCCAGCAACACATAACATCACATGTCATCAACGTAAGTAAATATGTCCATCCCAATTGTCGTTGACATATAGCAACGAAACCGGCGATATCACATATTACACTTACGGTCACAGAAAAGAAAGTGTAAAACTACAACAGTTGGAATCCGCAATCTCTTTAGACATCACATGCCTAATCAAATGAATTACTTAGACATCACATGCCTAACAATTATAAACCCAGCATTTTAGTCTCATTATTGAAAACACTTTTCAATATCAAGTCGGGCAATTCAACAAGATTCTCGATATCCTGATCGAATGCTCGTCGCAAACTTTACCAGGCGGCTGCACCCCCGATACCGTCGACGAAGTGCACCAAGGCGGAACACCGCTACCGTGAGCACCCGGACGGATGCTTTCGGCGATGGGGTTCTCCTACAGTCACTTGGTCGGGGCTACGGAGTAAGGCTGTCTATTAAGTTTACCCGGCGAGTATCCGCGTACGCTACGTGATTGCGACGGACTTTTGATCACATCAAAATTCCGTGGCAACCGATCAATCGAGACTAAAGTGCTATGTTTATAACATTCATTCAGTTATCTCATAACTTTTTGTGAATTCCAATTATTGTATCCCATTCCAGATAAACAGAAAATGTTAAACTTTCCGATCGAACAATCGAACACCCAAGTTTTCCCGATACAGATCAACACATGAAACAAGTCTAACAACATTCCATTCGTGCCTCAGTACCAACGGTCCAGCCGTAGAAGGGTCAAGCCAACGCCTCACATGTGGCACGCCGTACTCCCCCAAACCCGAAGGTTCAAAGGGCAGTTCAAGACGGTCACATAATCGAGTTAAGGTTTGTTGTCTTCTAGAGGGTCCATCGAGTTACTTGCACTACTTAGAACGTCGTTAAACTACGGAAAAATCCAACACTTGGAAATTTCCCGACGGGGGAAAAATTGGGTATTTATATCCGGTCGAACTTTTTAACATATTCTAAAATTTATCCGGAAAGCCACACAGACAAAATTTGATACTCCGATCAAAACACCGAATCCCCAAAACAACTCCAGAAAATTCAACTCTTGAATAAATATTAAAAATTCCCAGAAAACTCAGCTCTTTGAACTAGGAATTACTATGCAAAGGAACAGGGCTGACGTCATCAAGGGGCCGCTGATCCGCCGCAGAAGCCATGCTTCTGCCGCGGATCCGCCGCGAAATTTACTGTTCACCAGAAAATTTTTGCACCGTAATTCTTATTTTTCCCTGCTGAATTTTTTAGCAATTTTTAATTTGGAAAAACTCACTGTTTTCAAAAAAGTACAGAGAGCATATTTTGGGTTTCGGTTTTGGGTCGTTCGGACTTCAAATTCCGTCTACGCTTCGCCTAAGGCTCTAGCTAGGCTCTGATACCACTGTAGGGTTCCTAACCATGGTTTAATTCTTTGCACTTAACCAAGTAAACATGTATCATCAAACATGATACAATCAAATGCACAAAATCATATCGCATATGTAAGGCGCACACCCGAGTGAGAAAATCCATTTAAAGTGAACCGATACTAGTTAATGCAAAGTAATATATCAAATATATAATTATGCATTAAATAATTAAATCAACACTTGATTCAATGACCCGGTCATGTCGCACACAACCGACTAGTATATAATGTATCGGCTTATCAAATCAACCTTTGATTCGATAACTAGGGTATATCGCATATAACCTAATCGATACATTCATCGCGAGAATGGAATACGGTATCACATACACGCATTATTCTCGGTCCCGCACATATCTCATATGCGCTCCTATTTCGTTTTGCTTGAGCCAGGAAACCTCTGTGTAGGACTCTAAAGACTCGTCAATACGCCGGCAGCAGGCGATGATCATATCAAACACCCACAAGCCGCAAGCGGTCTGCTAAACGTAACGGCCACCCGGGTATTGAGCGATCTGCAGATCGACGAGCAAGCCCGCTCACACTCCAGTGAATCCGACCAGTAACACTACCGTACAGTCCGGTCTGATCGTCTGATATGTCGCATATCTCGCCTAGGGGTGGTAAACGTCAGACCCCAATAGCTCGATAAGTCGTGTCGATATGAGGTCTATAACTTTTCGAGAAACTACTGGTAACACTTACCAGTAAATCTCAGCAACCCTGGCCAGGGATTTCCTGTTATAGCCAATCGAACACAGCGCAACATCAACTCCCTATACCGGGAGAGACGAATCCCCTCCTATCGCTCATTGCCTCCATGTGACTCGGGACTGTACCTAAAAACCACCGTTTTGCACGCCCTCTTGGACGTGGTAAGATGGAAATCAAAGCACAGTGGGAACCACACAAGACTCTATGACGATCTCGGGTCAACAGACTACTCTGTACCAGTGTCACCAGAGAACTGCCATCTGACGTGAGGTATAATACCATCTGGGAGTTCTCGGCGAGTCCGTCCAGTGTACCCAGTCTCTACTGAGCACCCGTATATCATCTCTGATGTCAAACACCGATGGATATGGGATCATCCATCGCCCATCTGTATGGGTCGAGAAGGTACACGCTAGTCTACTCTGGCATATCGATGCCCCGTCTCGATACACCCACGACTAGGGACTTTGAAGGACGTACTTATGGACTACCATGTCCCCACTAGTATGATCCGCATCATAGTCCAGGTAGTCAAGTACATATCCTAAGGGCTTTACCAACATGTAATTGAGAGACAATCTGTGTACACGTTAAGGTAAAGAGCAACCAGATAGCATACTATCATGTTAAGAAAGAAAGTCCTCCCTATATATGTCCCAGCATCCACTACAATATACATCCTATGTACAGTAATGGCCTCTAGGGCATACATATAACTAACACTTCTTCCCGGCCGCCACCTCGTCCTTAAGGACAGCGACCCTCGCCATCGCCGCTTCCAGCTCCAACTTGGAGCTCTCCTCCAGAGAGGAAAACTCGCTCGCGGCTTGCATCGCCGGGGCTATCTCCTCGTCCTCCATTTGGACGGCAAGGGTGACATGTTGGAGGACCTGAAGAAATCAGAGAGGGGTCAGAAAGAAAAGGGGGGCACCAAATCTCACGATTAACGAGACGCTGAGAGGAAAACCAAGTGAGGGGTGAGCACTAACCTGCACGGCCTCTTAGGCGATGGCCGCCATTTGAGCCCTGAGAGAACCCCGAGGGACTTTGCCCCCGGCCGACCTCTCCATCTCGGCCAGCAGGCTGTCAGCAATGGAGAGCCCTGAGGGTACCTCAAAGCAGAGATCCCCCCATCCACCAGGATCGAGGATGTCGGGGTGCGCGGGACCGTCCGGTGAAACCTCTTGAGAGACGGCACCAGGGAGCTAGTCTCTACCTCCGCAGCCCGGGCCTCCTATTCCCGAACCCGCTTCCGGCTTGGCGCCTGGATGGACTCCGAGGCACGGGCTACACTCGAATGCCTGGGTGGAGCGGCTGCCGGGGGAACAAGGGCCGACGTCAGATGAGAGGAGCTGGCACTTCCAGCCCTCGATCCCTTCTTCTGCTCGAGCATGGTTGCTCGGAATTTTCCCACGTCTATGGGTTCTGCACAAAACAAGGTACAATGAAGTCAGCAACGTAAGTAAAGTAAAATAAACGCAATTCTAACAGATCGACTGTAAACTCCTAACTTACCCATGAATTGGGCGGGGCTGAGCCCAGCCCAACTAAGGGCCTGCTCAGAAAGCAGCACGTCGGCCCGAGGATAGGATCCCACTCCGCCATTTTCAGCACGTCGGGATCGCTTGACTGACTCTTCCGCCGACACCTATCCCTAGACCACTGGGTTGGCATGGGCCAGTCCTCACCCTCGGGCGGCTCAACAAAGAAAAACTTCTTCTTCCAATCATGGATGGAAGAAAGCATGACAACGACTCTCGATCCGGGAGCACTTCCCTGCTGTTTCCTAAAGGAGATGTATACCCACCTCGGCTCACCCGTGAGAGTGCCTGGGTGACTCTTGTAATAGAGAGAAGAGGCGAGGGTGCTCAACCTGAAAGGGATCGCACGCAACTTCAAACAGACCAGGAACCCAAGGAGAATCCTCCAGGAGTTCGGCACTAACTGGCCCGGGGCTAACCCAAAATAATTCAGCGCTCTAACAACCTCGGGAGAGAAGGACAGGCGCATTCCGGCCCAAAAAGATTCCAGGTACAGGGCAATCTCCTTACCCCATACCTGATCTGCCCTCTCCCCTTCCTCGGCCAAACGTAGCGTATAATCGGGAGGAATGTGGAAATGAGCCCGAGTGGTGGCGAGCTCATCTTCGTACCTCACCGTGGATGACACACCATGGACATTCGCTCTTGGAACTGCCCCCATCTCGTGACCCCGAGAAGAGGATCTGACCCTAACTTCCCGGGAACACTCCGACTCAGTGGAAGAAGAAGCAGCAGAAGAAGAAGAATCTACGAGGGGCTCCCTAGACCCTACCCGATCTATTTCTACAAACTCTTCAGAAGAAGACATCTAACTTGATTGGGAGGATGAGTCCTCGGAAGGGAAAACGCAGAGATCCGACCTAAAAAGAGAGCGCCGAGGTAACGAGACTCAAGACGAGGAAGGTATGAAGTGATACGGGCCATGATAGGGACCCCACCTCTATTTATAGCTGCCTGCGTACACATCCTATGGAGACAGCCATCTCCCACCGAAACGACCCATTGCATTCAACGGCCACGATCGCTCCACCTGTCGCACACGTATTGGTCGTATCCCATTAGACGCCAGAAGTCTGTGGCCCATCGCATCGGCCAACTAGCGCCCGAGACGTGGGCTGTCGCTTCGGTGAACGTACGCACGATCCGGCGTATCCTCTTTAATGCGAGATCTGACCCCTGACCTGCTGATGTCACCAAGAAGATACAGTTGACTTCCTGGGAATGCACGCTCACGACATCTACGACAAGGAGCTCACCTCGGGTGACCCGGCAGACCACTCTCGACCCGACCCGTGAGCAGGTCAGGACGAGAGTGGGGAGCTAATGATGATGCTCGATATCGGTGATCTCCCAGATCATGACATGTGGCAGATGACGTGTCCTGAAGCTTTCAAGAAAGGACCTGCAGTGGCCGACCAGACCACTCCTATGCCCGTCCTACAAACAGCCGCCGGCTCACCTCCGAGCCCCCTGCATAATTGGCCTCCTCGGCCCTCTTAGCTCGCCTCTGGGCTACCACAGAACCAAGATAGATCGGCCTTCCGCTCGGTCCCGAGCCTCCCGCCGAGCTCATCTTTCTCGGTCCCATCGACCGACCAATGGCATCATTCGCAGGTGCTTCTATCTCGCCTCCGCGAATCTCGCCATGCGCGAGATATCCACCGGCCACGCCCCACGTTCCACGCCATCACGATCCTCCATTAACGAGCCTGTCTCACCATTAATGGGAGATTCCGCCTATCACGCAGACGTGACGTCGGAGGCGTAACGGCGGCGTGATTCTCGCACCTGCCTGCCTGTTGCCACCGCTACATAAACTCCTCTTTCAGACGACTCAAGTAAGCAATTATTTCCTCACTAAGCCGCTACTCTGTTCGACTTGCACCATTAATTTGATCGTCGGAGGGTTCTCGGTGGTACAACCACTCCGGGAGTTCCTTACAAGTAGCTCGGCTCAACCTCAAAAACCACAGCCCATTGAGATCCACACGCTTCAGGAGTCAACCTCCAATCTAATCCCAGCCGTCCATCATCGCCAACAGCAAATCTATGGAAGGTAACATCTTGACGTGATCCAACATCCGTCAGCAGGATTTCTTGCGAGCTGCCTCTTCGAAGAGATCACCAACCTCTCTGCTTTCAGACAAGTCATGGTAACAATAATAAGCATTAACATGCAGTTATCTTTTTTTCTCCCTCTAATCAGGATACTAATCGATTATATCGGCTTGTCTGTTATGATATCTCAGGATGTAAATTATTGGGGAGCAGTATATCCGACATATTGCGCTGCCTTACCTCAAGAAAAGCCAAGGGAATATCATCGTCACTGCGTCCATGGCTGGTCGCGTCCCTATTGCCAGAATGAGCTTTTACAATGTACCTAACTTTTAACAACTCAAACACTAGCTACTACTTCATATATTAGCATCTTATATAATCAAATAGTATCATTATAGTTTCTAGCTCTTACGTTATTATTGTTGTGATTGCCTGATTTTAGGCAAGCAAAGCCGCACTAATCAGGTTCTATGAGACTTTGCGGGCAGAGCTAGGCTCCGAGGTCAAAATAACCATACTCACACTTGGCTATGTTGCTTCAGAGCTCACACAGGGAAAATTTCTTCAGAAAGGTGGGGAATTTGAAATCAATGAAGAAGTTAGAGATGTAAGCAACTCAAAAATTGTCTAATATACTATCCAGATCATAGAAATATGGACACCATAAACTAACGAAGAATAATAACTCTGCAGGTTCAAGTTGGGCTGTTGCCGGTAGGACACACCGAGACATGTGCAGAGGTGATTGTCGATGGCGCATGCAGAGGAGATGCGTACGTGACGTGGCCATCATGGTGCAAGCCTCTCCATATGGTGATGTGCGTGGCGCCAGAGATGGTGAACTGGTTCTCACGCTGGTTCTATGTTACTAAACCTGGAAGTTATTCAGAGAAGACCCTTAGCAAGAAGATACTAGAGATGACTGGGGCGAAAATGTTCTTATATCCATCTTCTATCAGATCGAACAATACTAATTTAGCGCTCGCCAAAAACGATCCTGAAAACAAAGTGTAATGTTGGGTAGACTAGATGCAGAATATGGTGATTTAATTTGTTATCAATGATATGTTGTGAAAATAGTCCTAAAGTACGCAATAGATTATCGATATATGTGAATCGGAACTAATGAAAAAGATCAAATGCAGCAGCTACACAAAAATAATAAGTAATAAGGGAAAAAACAAACCAAGCAAAGAACACAGGATATTACCAGGTTCGGTGTGCACTTGCATCTAATTCTGCAAACCGACGACAAATTGCTTCCATTAATCAACGAAAAATTACAAGAGATAATTGCTTTCCTCTCAATCTCACCAAAGTATAAAATACAATATCTCTCTAACTGCAAACCTCTCAATCTCCTCTCGGCCAATCAATATCAGCCGCTACAAGGCTCCTTAGCCGCAGCCTTCTTTAATCTTCTATGTTGATAGCCACCCAATGAAGTGGTGGATTAATTCATTGCCGCAGCAGCTCTGTTGATTGGTGCCTTAACATAGAGCTTTTAATTAATTATTATATAGGCTGAGGGTCTCAATAGAGTGAAGCTTAATATTTAAATGAAGATTAAATAATATAACTAATCCTAATCCAACTCCTGGCAACCGCAGCCGCCACTTGAATTGCTCCCATTAGACAAAGCTTTCCATTAAGTGCGCTGCACATGCATGCTAAACTTGGGCCTATTCCCGGGCAAGAATTTGCCATCACAAAATCAACACTCTATCTTGAAGCAAATTCATCCGCAAAATCTCTACGCTTCCATGAAAAAATTTGGAATTCTGCAATTCGTCGTCTCTAACGTTTATCAAGCAACTGGGCAAATCAAGTCCAAGCAAATCTTGAACTTGGAAACTGAGACCGCCTTCGTACATGCATCCGCCGGATTTTCATGGATACCGATCTTCGTAAACGAAATAACTTTCTTCTCATTCTCTAAAAATAAATCTTTCAAATCGATATGCTTAGTTCTCAAACTATAAACATGATGCTCCGCCAAGTGATTCATGCTCTGACTGTCGCAAAACACCTTTGTGAAATCATGCGAAACACTCATACCATCCATTAATCTCCGCAAATATATAGCCTTCTTGACAGCCTCTATAGCAGATATCAACTCTGCATCTGTCGTCGATAATGCGACAATAGACTATAATGTCGATCTCCATGACACTGCACCAGTGCCCAGCGTGAATATGTAACCCATCATAGAACTCCGTCTGTCCTTATCACCACCAAAATCTGAGTCACAATACCCTGTCACAATACAACCATCTGTACTGGCTCTGCTGAATAACAAGACGAAACCCGTAGTACCTCTCAAGTATCTCAGAGTCCACTTTACAGCTTGCCAATATTCTGTTAGTTATATGTATGCCCTAGAGACCATTATTTTACATGTGATGTATATTATAATGGGTGCTTGGATATATATAGAGAGGATTTTCTTACTCGACATGATAGTATGCTATCTGGTTGCTCTTTGTCTTAACATGTAGACTTGTATTGTGATACTGTCTTGTTCTCACATGTTGATAAAGCCCTTAGAATGTGTACTTGACTACTATGACTATGATGGAGATCATACTAGGGGGGTCAGGGTAGTCCATAAGTACATCCTATAATTGTTCCTAGTCGAGAGTGTATCGAGATAGGGCATCGATATTGCAGAGTAGACTAGCGTATACGTTTCTTGACCCATATGATGGGTGATGGATGATCTCACATCCATTGGTGTTTGACATCAAACATGGTATACGGGTGCTCAGTGGAGACTGGGTACACTGAACAGACTCGCCGAGAACTCCTGGTTAGTATTATACCTATCGTCAGATAGCAGTTCTCTGGTAACACTAGTACAGATTAGTCTGTAGACCCGAGATCGTCATAGAGTCTTTTGTGATTCCCACTGTGCTTTGATTTCCACCTTACCACGTTCAAGAGAACGTGCAAAACGGTGGCTTTTAGGTACAGTCCCGAATTACATAGAGGCAATGAGCGATAGGAGGGGATTCGTTTCTCCCGGTATTGGGGGTTAATGTTGCGCTGTGTTCGATTGGCTATAACAGGAAGTCCCTGGCCAGGGCTGATATGGAGATCTACTAGTAAATATTATCAGTAGTTTCTCGACCCGTTACGAGCCTCACATCGGCACAACTTATCGGTTACTGGGGTCTGACGTTTACCACCCCTGTACTGGATATACGACATATCAGACGAAGAGATCAGACTGTACGGTAGTGTTACTGACAGGCTTTACAAGAGTATGAGCAAGCTTACTTATTTATCTTTTGATCGCTCAATACCCGGGTAGCCGTTATGTCCAGCTAGTACCACTGACGGCTTGTGGGTGCTTGATATGATTATCACCTACTACCGGCGTATTGACGAGTCTTTAGAGTCCTACACAGAGGTTTACTAGCTCAGGAAAAACGAAAAAGGAGCACATATGTGATATGTACGGGACCGAGATTAATACGAGTATGTGATACCATATTCTATTCTCGTGATTTATTCGTATCGGCCGGTTATATATGATATAGCCGGGTTATCGAATCAAGTGTTGATTCGATAAGTTGATACAAATAATATTAATGGGTTGTATATGATATAGCCGAATTATTAGATCAAGTGTTGATCTAATGATTTAATGTATAATTAAATATTTGATATATTAATTTACATTAACTAATATTTGCTCTCTTAAACATTTCTTTTTCTCACATGTGCACACTTGATATATATGTGATATATATTATTTGTGTTTTCTTTTTTATGTCATGCTTGATGATACACACTATATGGGTGTATAAGACTCACATCAAGCTCATGATAATGTGAGGTTTATTTATTTAAAGTAAATCCAAATTAGTTGAAAATCGGTCACATGGCATGAAGCTTGTAGAAGTTTGGAGATCCATTGAGTTAGTCTACTAATTTTGTTTTACTTAAGATATTTATTAAACCAATCATTCTCATTAGCTACGGCTATATCTATACATGAGTTAATATATGATATTTTCTCACCCACGGTTGCAATTCACTCTCTCATCCATTATTTGCTTCATCTTCTTCTTGCTCATGAGAGAGCTCTCTAGGTTTTTGAGAGGAGAAGAAAAATAGTGAGAAAAAGAATTCTAAAGTGAGCAAAATTCCTACTTCATCATCCTATACTAGATTAGCCATTTAGTTTAGGGTGATAGCTTCACTAATCCCTAATTGGTGAAGAGGTAGCTTGGGTTAGTGTCTCCTCGACGTAGATCATCTTCGGTCTCAAAGATATCGTGCAAGCTTGTTCCATTCATCTTGTGGAGCCGTTCTAGAGTCCGCAAGATCACTATTTGGAGCGAAAGGATTACCACTCGGAGTTATTGAAGTGAATGACAAGTCTACAAAGTTTGTATTCCTTATTCACTTAGATATAAAGTAGTTTATATGTTCTATTGTCTAAATCTTTAGTTAAGATTCTAGGGTTAGGATTGGTTAGCATGGAAAATTTTTGAAAATGGCATGGACGATACCTCCCGAAACCTTACTGTCATGCTAAGCAATCCTACAGTGGTATCAGAGCCAAAATAGAGATTTAGACGATATTTGTAGAATTACGAAACCGAAACAACTCCAAAACACTCGAAACAAAAACCTAGATTCTGTCAAATTTTTTAAGTCATCGAAATTTTTTTTAAGCAACTGCAGAATGTTATATGAGATGTAACATGAACACTGAACAAATACGAACTCCTTTCGCCAGTTTTGACCCGGCGACATGCACAATATTTCCGAGTTGGCCGGCCTTCTTGATGCTTCTGGGGTTTGTTTTTGTTCTGTGTTCTGGTCTCTGGGTTTTGGTGTTTCAGGTGTTGCTTGTTTTCCTAAAACTGCATGAGATGTTAATTTTCTATAAAGCCAATTCGGAGTGTTTCGTAGTCGTAATTCTAACATTATTTCGGGTTATTTAGACGGCGTTAAAAAGTTCGAACGAATATAAAATACCCATTTTAACACTCGCTGGAAATTTTCCAAGAGTTGGATTTTTCCAAGTTAAAGAACATTCAAAAATCATGCAAGCAATGCGATGGACCCTCTAGAAGAACGAAACCCTAACTCGTTTCTATGACCGTAAGAACCGCCGCCAAATTCTATAGTTTGCGGTAGTTCCGCGGCGCCATAGGTGAAGCAAGGATTGACCTTTCTACGGTTGGTCCATAGGTACTGTGGCATATTCTGAGTATTTTTAAACTGTGCTCAAGTGTTGAGATTTTAGGGAAATTTTGGACGTTTGTTGATTCGATCGGAATGTTTAACATCGTCTAGCTATTTGAGGAATGTGATACAATATTTGGAATTCATATTTTTAGGCATGAAATCCAAAGTATGATATTTCGGGTTTATGATGTCTAAGGTGATTATGGATTCCAAATGTTGTAGTTTGACATTTTCTTGTTTGCGATCGTAAGTGTAATATGTGCTGTATCGCCGTTTTCGTTGCTATATATCAACGACAATTGTGATACGCATATTTATTTACGTTGATGACATGTGATGTTATGTGTTGTTGTGATATGTTATATTGGATCGTCGTGTTTTGAATAGCCGGGGTTTTTATGTGAGATGAGAGTTTTTATTTTCATTCATGTAAAATTCATTGTATATAATATTCTTTTATTGGGGCACTTCCGAGTTGAGGATGGTGTCACCATTGTTGTATATTATTTACTTTTCCGCATTAGGATAGACCTAAGGCGAGAAGCACAAGTAACCGGGTTCTAGAGTCCAGTGGGAGACCATCTCGAGGAGTCGAGACCGGGTCTCCTAACTCTAGAATTGGTAGGGTTGCTTGCCGCTCTCGTAGGGGTCTAGGGATGTGTGTTTGGCTATTCATCGCGACCGTGCAATCCGTGTTTTATACTGGCTTAATTTAAAACACGGAATTCCTAGTATATCCAATATTTCATATGTTATCTTCTGCTGCTGATGTTCTGTGATAGGATCACTTTATATGCGTGAGATGAATGCTTTATTATTTTATATATGATATATAATAAACGTTGTTTATGTTTTGCACCCGCGCTAGTCCCACCCTGCTATGCCGTTAGTTAAGAACCTAACGGTGCATAACAAGACACTGTGGCGAATGCGGATGGCATAAGCGTATGTTTTATTTTCGTTTCTTCTGTGATGCTTAGGAAGCATAAATGATGAGACTTCATTAATGAGATTAATGAAAGAAAAGAAAACTAAAAGATGTTGTAGAATCAAATTTTCAAAAAGGGTAGCTTTAGTTCTTGCTTTGTATAGTGGTATTCCTTGTAGAATATCCGGCACCTAATTCGATAAGGAAAGAGCCGAGATCCCTTCAACGGGAGTGACCTCTTTAGCAAAACTAGCAGATACTACAACCCATTTGGTTTTGTCTTTTGATTGTTTCTTTTAGTTTTTGCTTTGCATAGTGGTATTTATGAAATATCCCACACCTTATCGATAAAGAAAGAGCCGAGATCCCTTCACCGGGAGTGACCTCTTTAGCAAAACTAGTAAAAAGACTCAAAAACACTACTTTTCAAAATCACTCGATTATGTAACGATATCAAGTTCATTACGCAAAAGGTTTTCTTAAAAACATGTCGTGGCCCTCCGTTATTTCAGATAAGTACTGCTTAGTATTCGTGCTGCGTTTGTTGACCTTAGCCAAGGTATAATGTGCGGTAGCTAATTAGTGCTTATCTGCTGCATATGATGCGATTGAATTAGGGTAGTTGTACGACTTTGTTGACCTTAGCCAAGGGTCGTACAGGCGGGTTTAATTCAATCAGGAAATGATGGGTTGAACTTGGCTAGCACTTATAATTTGTTGACCGTAGCCAAGGTCATAAGTTGCTAGGGGCAAAAGATTATCGGGAATTTCAAGTGTTGAAATTTGCAATGAGATTGCATACCTTTTATAAGATAGTTGGATCCCGATACCCACTGAGAGTAAGAGTTACTCATGGGAGAGTTTTACACATCACAATTAGCCGATCAAGTAGGTGTCTAGAAAGGTGTTAACGGGGTAATGCCTCTGGGAAAACGAGGTTTATTTTAATTAGGTCCGTGCGAAAGCACGGGGAACCTCCCTCAAAGTACCGACAATGGCCTGGCTGAAAGATTGGCGAACTTGTAAGGTGCAATTAATCCCGGCTAGTCTTACCTTTTTGGCTTTGAAGGAAGATTTGATAAAAACGGTGGGAGCCATCCTGATTAGATAAGATAATAACCAATCTAATATTGCAAGAGCATACGCTAAAGTGTTTTCTTCTCTCTCTCTCCAGGTAGCGACTATGTCAGGCTTTAATCAAGATAATAATATGGATGTATTGACCGAACCCGCTTGTTATAATGAGCAGGGGAACGCTGGTTCCGTTCTTTCTTATAATTGTTATAAGACAGAGCAGGAAATAGGAAAATATCCGAATTCCCATGCCGCCCAAACGAAGAACAAGCATGTTGATGCATCTTCTTCGGGTGTGTTTGTTACCGAGAACTGTTTCTCAGTACACTCTATGTCCTGGGTATTAGATACCGGATCAGGATCCCATATATGCAATATGTTGCATAGGCTAAGAAAAGGTAAACAACTGGGAATGGGTGATCATTCCGTAAGAGTAGAGAATGGTGCAAATGTTGCAGCCAAAGCAGTTGGCGAATATCACCTTATATAACCAAATGGTAATACATTGATTCTGAACGAATGCTATTACATACCGACCCTGATATGCAATCTTATATCAGTTTCTTTATTAAGTAAAGAAGGATATAATTTTATAGTACAGGATAATATTATGAATATCTTCCTGAATCAAAAGTTGATTGGACCAGGCTTGTTAAATAATGGCATATACGTTCTAAATCAAATCACAGTTCTTAATATACAAAACACACACAAGAGGAAGGGTTCAGAAATGAATGAATCCTTCTTATAGCATTGTAGACTAGGTCATATTAATGCGATACGACTAGCTAGGTTACATAAGGATGGATATTTGAATCCGTTCGAATTATCATCTTATGAAACTTGCCAGTCATGTCTCAAAGGCAAAATGACCAAAACTCTGTTTAGTGGACACGAAAAAAGAGTTACAGAACTCTTGGGATTGATACATAATGATGTATGCGGTCCCATGTCTACACATACTAGGAATGGTTTCTCGTACTTCATTACATTCACTGACGATCTCTCAAGATACGGACAAGTGTTCCTGTTGAAACACAAGTCTGAAGCTTTTGAGAAATTAAAAGAATATAAGCACGAAGTCGAGAACAAAATGGGTAAAAGTATTAAAATCCTTTGATTTGATCGGGGAGGAGAATACTTGAGTAATGAGTTCCTGAACTATTTAAAAGAGAATGTGATTCTCTCTCAGCTTACTCCTCCGTATACACCACAGCACAATGGTGTATCGGAATGGAGGAATCGCACCCCATTAAATATGGTGCGCTCTATGATGAGCACCGCTGAGTTGCCTATTTCTTTTTGGGGTTATGCGCTTGAAACAGCAGCATACCTATTGAATCAAGTTCCATAATCTACCACACCATATAAGATATAGAGTTGGAAGAGACCATATCTTAAACGAGTTAAGATATGGGGTTGTCCGGCCTATGTCAAAAGACAAAATATGGACAAACTCGAAACACGATCAGTTATTTGCAAGTTTGTGGGATATCCAAAGAATTCACAAAGATATATTTTCTACCACGCTGAGGAGCAAAAGATGTTTTTTTCTCAATACGCCCCCTTTTTAGAAAAGGAATTTCTTGTAAAAGAAATTAGTGGCAAAGAGATAGAGCTGGAAGAAGTTCCAGCAGCACAAACTGCAACTGATGATTTAGTGGAACCAGAGGATTTGATAGCTCCTAACGAACCTCAGCCTCTCCGCCGATTTAGTAGGGTTCCTCATCCACATGAGAGATACTACGGTTTTCTCATTGATGGTGGGAGCGAGAATTGCATCATGGAAGATGATGACCCAACTAGCTTCGAGCAGGCCATCACGAGTGGGGACTCTGTGAAATGGCTGGATGCAATGCGATCTGAAATGGAATCCATGTACACCAACAAAGTATGGACTTTGGAAGATACTCCTGAAGGGGTAAAACCCATCGGGAGAAAGTGGATCTTTAAGAAAAAACTTGGTGTAGATGGAAAAGTTGAGACTTTCAAAGCTAGACTTGATGCAAAAGGTTTTCGTCAAAAACCAGGTGTGGATTATGATGAAACCTTTTCTCCAGAGGCTATGCTTAAGTCTATCCGAATCCTACTTGCCATCGCTGCATACCATAACTATGAAATCTGGCAGATGGATATTAAGACCGCCTTTCTAAATAGTGATTTAGAAGAGAGCGTGTACATGACTCAGCCAGAGGGCTTCGTGGACAGTGGAAGCAGCGGGAATGTGTGCAAGCTGCTTAAATCCATCTACGGGTTAAAGCAGGCGTCGCGGAGTTGGAACATCTGTTTTGATGTGGCAGTCAAAGAGTTTGACTTCATCAAAAACATAGATGAATCTTGTATATACAAGAAGGTGGCAGAGAGTAAGGTTGTCTTCCTCGTATTGTACATGGATGACATACTTTTAATAGGAAATGATGTTCCTATGCTGCACTCGGTCAAGCTCTTTTTATCACAAAGATTCTCAATGAAAGATCTAGGTGATGCCTCCTAAATCTTGGGGATTAAGATCTATAGAGATAGATCTAAACGGATATTGGGATTGTCCTAATCCAGGTATATTGTCAGCATACTAAAGAGGTTTAGTATGGAAGATTCCAAGCGTGGGAATTTACCCACGATCACAGGACTCACTCTCTCCAAAGAGATGTCTCCCAAGACTGATTTGGAGAGAGCTTGCATGCAAGGGATACCCTATGCTTCGGCAGTAGGCTCTATCATGTACACGATGTTATGTACCAGACCCGATGTAGTATACTCACTAAGTGTACTGAGTAGGTATCAAGCAGATCCAGGAGAAAGTCACTGGACAGCTGTGAAGAACATTCTCAAGTACTTGAGAAGGATTAAAGAGATGTTCTTGGTTTATGGTAACGGAGAACTCCAAGTGGAGTCCTTTACCGATTCGAGCTTCCAGAGTGATAAGGACGACTCTAAGTCAGTCTCGAGATTTATCTTTACTCTCAATGGAGGGGCGGTTTGTTGGAAGTGTTCCAAGCAAGAAACCGTGGTAGACTCGACGATGGAGGCTGAATACATCGCTGCCAACGATGCTGCCAAAGAGGTTGTCTGGATGAAAAAGTTCATAACCAAACTTGGTGTGGTTTCGTCCATCGAGCATCCAATACCTTTGTATTGCGATAACAATAGAGATGTGGCTTTGGCCAAGAAACCCAGGTCCCATCAGCGATCCAGGCATATTCTGAGGTGGTATCACCTGATCCGGGAGATTGTTGATCGCCGGGAGATCGAGGTCAGGAGAGTTGACATGAAGGACAACACAGCGGATCCACTCACAAAGGCCATACCCCAGATACAATTTGAGAGACTCTTCGGGTTGTTGGGTATGAGATACTACAACAACTGGCCTTAGTGCAAGTGGGAGATTGTTAGTTATATGTATACCCTAGAGGCCATTATTGTACATGTGATGTATATTATAGTGGATGCTTTGATAAATATAGAGAGGACTTTCTTACTCGACATGATAGTATGCTATCTGGTTACTCTTTGTCTTAACATGTAGACTTGTATTGTGATACTGTCTTGCTCTCACATGTTGATAAAGCCCTTAGGATGTGTACTTGACTACTATGACTATGATGGAGATCATACTAGTTGGGCCAGGGTAGTCCACAAGTACATCCTATAATTGTTTCTAGTCGAGAGTGTATCGAGACAAGGCATCGATATTCCAGACTAGACTAGCGTATACGCTTCTCGACCCATATGATGGGCGATGGATGATCCCACATCCATTGGTGTTTGACATCAAAGATGGTATACGGGTACTCAGTAGAGACTGGGTACACTGAACGGACTCGCCGAGAACTCCTAGTTGGTATTATACCCATTGTCAGATAGCAGTTCTCTGGTGACACTGGTACATGTTAGTCTGTATACTGGAGATCGTCATAGAGTCTTGTGTGATTCCCACTGTGCTTTGATTTCCACCTTACCACATTCAAGAGAATGTGCAAAACGATGGCTTTTGGGTACAGTTCCGAATCACATGGAGGCAATGAGCGATAGGAGGGGATTCGTCTCTCCCGGTATTAGGGGTTGATGTTGCGCTGTGCTCGATTGGCTATAACAGGAAGTCCTTGGCCAGGGCTGATACGGAGATCTACTGGTAAGTGTTATCAGTAGTTTCTCGACCCATTATGAGCCTCACATCGGCATGACTTATCAGTTACTGGGGTCTGACGTTTACCACTCCTAGACTGGATATGCGACATATCAGACAAAGAGACCAGATTGTATGGTAGTGTTACTGACATGCTTTACAGGAGTATAAGCAGGCTTCCTAGTTGATCTTCTGATCGCTCAATACCCGGGTAGCCGTTACGTCCAGCTAGTACCGCTGACGGCTTGTCGGTGCTTGATATGATCATCACCTACTGCCGGCATATTGACGAGTCTTTAGAGTCCTACACAGAGGTTTACCGGCTCAGGCAAAACAAAGTAGGAGCACATATGTGATATGTGCGGGACCGAGATTAATACGAGTATGTGATACCGTATTCTATTCTCGCGATTTATTCGTATCGGTTGGTTATATATGATATAGCCGGGTTATCGAATCAAGTGTTGATTCGATAAGTTGATACAAATAATATTAGTCTCTTGTATGTGATATAGCCGGATTATTAGATCAAGTGTTGAGAAGTTGCATACCTATTGAATAGGGTTCCAACCAAATCAGATGTCGACCACTCCATATGTGATATGGTATGGGAAGAGCCCATCTCTTAAGGAAGTTAAGATTTGGGGTTGTTCGGCCTATGTCAAAAGAAAAATCCGGACAAGCTCGAGGCAAGGTCAGTCCTGTGGAAGTTTGTTGGATATCCTAAGCATTCACAAGGGAATATTTTCTACCACACCGAGGAACAAAAGATGTTTTATTTCTCGGCATACCACTTTTTGAGAAAAATGGAATTTCTTGTGAAGAAATTAGTGGTTATGAGGTAGAACTGGAAGGAGTTCCAGCTGTACAAACTGCAGCTGATGATTTGGTAAATCCGGAGGATTTAATAGTTTCCAACGAACCTCAGCCTCTCCGCCGATCTGGTAGGGTACCTCATCCACCTGAGAGATACTTCGGTTTCTCTATGACAGTGGGACAGAGGATTGCATCATGAGATGATGACCCAACTAGTTTCAAGCAGGCCATCAGGAGTGGGGACTCTGTGAGCATGGCTGGATGCTTAGTGATCTGAGATGGAATCCTTATACACTAACAAAGTATGGACTTTGGTTACTTTATCTGAAGGGTTAAATCCCCATCAGGAGCAAGTATATCTTGAGAAGATTACTTGGTGTACATGGAAAGGTTGAGACTTTCAAAGCTATGCTTAAGTCCATCCGGATCCTATTTGCCACGGCTACATACCATGACTACGATATCTGGCGGTTGGGTGTCATGACAACTTTTCTAAATGATGATTTGGAAGAGAGCGTCTATAAGTACACAGCCAGAGGGCTTCGTAGACAGTGGGAACAGTGGAAACGTGAGCAAGATGTTTTATAGGATAAATCAGGCATCGCGGAGTTGGAACGTCTGTTTTGATGTGCTAGTCAAAGAGTTTGACTTCATCAAAATGGTAGATAAACCAAGTATATACAAAAAGGTAGTAGGGAGTATGGTGGTGATCCTCGTATGGTACGTGGATGACATACTCTTGATAGGGAAGGAGTTTTCTATGCTACGCTCGGTCAATCTCCTCTTATCATAAAGATTCTCCATATAGGATCAAGGTGATACTTCCTAAATCCTGGGTTATGGATATATGAGATAGATCTAATTGGATGTTAGGATTCTCACTAGTTGTAGTGAGATGGTATCAACCGATCCTGGGGAGAATCACTGGAAAGGTTCCAGGGTGATAAGGACGACTGAATGTCAGTCGCAGGCATTGTCTTTACCCTCAGTGGAGGGACGGTATGTTGGAAGAGTTCCAAGCTAGATACCGTGACTTACTAGACGATTAAAGGCAAGATACATCGTTACCAAGGATGCTACCAAAGAGGCAGTCTGGATATATTTTAGTTCATGAGATGAACTTCGTTCCTACCATTGTGTGACAATGGAGTTGTGGCTTAGGCCAAGGAACCCCCCGTCCCATCAGAAATCCAGACATATTCTTAGGTAGTATCGCCTGATCATGGAGATGGTTGATTTCCAGAGAGATCAAGGTTAGGAGAATAGACACAGAGGACAACAGCGCGGATCCACTCACAAAGGCCTATTTCCCAGAAGAGACTTTTATGGGATGGTTGAGTATGAGATACTTCAACCACAGCTAATTGTTGGGTATGCGATACCACAACAGATGGCCCTAGTGCAAGTGGGAGATTGTTAGTTATATGTATGTCCTAGAGGCCATTACTGTACATACGTTGTATATTGTAGTGGATGCTTGGACATATATAGGGAGGACTTTCTTGCTCGACATGATAGTATACTATCTGGTTACTCTTTATCTTAAAATGTACTCTGATTGTCTCTATGTTACATGTTGATAAAGCCCTTAGGATGAGTACTTGACTACCGGGACTATGATGCAGATCATACTAGTGGGGACAGCGTAGTCTCTAAGTACATCCTTCAAATGTTCCTAGTCGTGGGAGTACCGAGACAGGGCATCGATACTCCAGAGTAGACTAGCGTATGTGCTTCTTGACCCATATGATGGGCGATGGATGACCCCATATCCATTGGTGTTTGACATCAGAGAAGGTATACGGGTGCTCAGTGGAGACTGGGTACACTGGACGGATTCGCCGAGAACTCCCAGATGGTATTATACCTCACGTCAGATGGCAGTTCTCTGGTGACACTGGTACATGTTAGTCTGTAGACCCGAGATTGTCATAGAGTCTTGTGTGATTCCCACTGTGCTTTGATTTCTATCATACCACGTCCAAGAGGGCATGCAAAAAGGTGGCTTTTGGGTACAGTCCCGAATCACATGGAGGCAATGAGCGATAGAAGGGGTTTCGTCTCTCCCGGTATAGGGAGTTGATGTTGCGCTGTGTTCGATTGGCTATAACTAGAAATCCCTGGTCAGGGTTGCTGAGATTTACTTGTAAGTGTTATCAGTAGTTTCTTGAACTGTTATGGACCTCATATTGACACAACTTATCAAGCTACCGGGGTTTGACGTTTACCACCCCTAAGCGAGATATGCGACATATCAGACGAAGAGACCGGATTGTACGGGAGTGTTACTGGTTGGATTCATGGGAGAATGTACAGGCTTGCTTGTTGATCTTCTGATTGCTCAATACCTGGGTGGCTGTTACGTTTAGCTGACCGCTTGCAGCTTGTGGGTGTTTGATATGATCATCACCTACTGCCGGCGTATTGACGATTCTTTAGAGTCCTACACAGAGGTTTCCTGGCTCAGGCAAAATGGAGTAGGAGCACATATGTGATATGTGCGGGACCGAGAATGATACGTGTATGCGATACCGTATTAGATTCTCGCGATATGAGATATCGGCCGGGTATATGTGATATAGCCGGGTCATCGGATCCAGTGTTGATTCGATGAACTGATACAGATTATATTAGTCGGTTATTTGTGAAATAGCCGGATTATCGGATCAAGTGTTGATTTGATAATTTAATGTATAATTGTATATTTGATATATTAAATTACATTAACTAATATAAGCTCACTTAAAGATTCTTTTTCTCACTCGGGTAATACATTGATATATATGCGATATATGTTAATTGTATTATTTTATTTTGTTACAATAAATATTGTATATGTGATATATAATATTGTAACATGTTATGGTTATAAATGCAACATGATTTGTGGAGTTTAAATATGGTTAGGGTTTGGATTAGGGTTAAGCTTTCATGAAGCTTTCAAGAAGCTTCTTGAAGCTTTAACTTTGACCTTGATATTTTGTGATATTTTGCAAAGATATTTCTTTAACCCAATCCAAATCTTTAACCATAGTTAAATCTCTACAAGGGTTAAGTCTTCTAACTTAACCCATGGTTGCAATTCTAACCTCACACTTGATTCATTATTCATCACAAAAGGATTTGATCATCTTCTTCTTCTTTTTTGCTTGATGAAAACCTTCACCAGCCTTTTCATATGTGATGATTTTGAGTGAGAAAAAGAAAACAAATGAGAGCTAAATTCCTACTTCATCATCCTAATCTATTCTAGCCACTTAGATTAGGGTGTTTGCTTTGCTAATACTTGATTAGTGAAGCAAAAACTTGGGTTTGAATTTCTTTAAGGTAGATCATCTTTGTTATTGAAGATCGGAAGCAAGCTTGCACCTTTCTCTTCATAGAGCCTTTTTAGAGTCTGGGTACTCGATGATCGCAGCGAAGGGACCTTAACACGGAGCTTTAGAAGTGAAGGAACGGACTACAAAGGTTGTAATCCCTAACTCTTAGAAGTAAAGTTGTTTACTTGTTCTTTGTTTCGCCTAATCTCTAGTCTAAGATCTTGGTTAGGGTTGTTCGGCACGTCTAAATTTTAAATTGGGCATGGTTGATGCCTTATAGACTCTTGTGACAGTGCCTAGTAACCCTACAGTCGGGTCATGAGTGGTCTGCTAGGTTTCCTCTGCTCAGCTTGGCGCCGAGAATTCTTCGTGGTGGATTGTCCAGGAACGTCATGGTGTTTGGCGGTTGCGTCGTTACGATCTTTGAGTCCGTGTGGCATTTCACCGCGTGCCTAAGTTTTCGCGCGTATCCTTGATGACGTCAGCGGATCGGTGAAATGATTGTGCTTTAAAGAGGGGGCGCCGTTTCACTCGATCGTCAGTTGGGGTATGGGCCACGTGTCCGATGTCGATTAGCGGGCGCGATAGGCCGTCTCTGACTCCTGCAACGATGACACGTCCCCAATGGTCGACCGCCACATGGAGCCTCGACGGCTGCTAGGCGCGATGTTTCGTTTTGGTGGAAATCGATCTGGGCTGTAGGATGCTCTCTTTGGGTGTATAAATAGGAGGGGACCATCCTAGGGCCAACACTTTGCCTCAAATCTCTTTTATTGTTTGAAGATTGCTCGGCGTACCTCCGCTTAGATCGAATCTTCTGTTGCATTTTCCTCGGCGAGTCCCTTTCTTTGAATCAGGTTAGATATCTTCCTCCGAGAAGTCTGTATATGTAGTTAGGGAAGAGTCGGACGATGAGGCTCCGGTTGCTGAGGTCGAGTCCAGTGGGTCTTCCTCATCTTCGGCTTCAGATAGCCGAGAGAGTTCTTCTTTTGCGTCTTCTGTGTCGGGCTTGCCCCTAGAGTCAGGGCCGCTTTTGTCACTCGCCGTCGGGCGGCGACAAGGGCTCCTAAGGTGCGCATCAGCAACACCCGTGATGTGCCATCCATTTTGAATCGCATGGTCGAGCTTTCCAACATCCGGACTTGATTCCATGTTCCCGCTAACTATTCACTCCATTTAGCCAGAGAGGGTGAGCGGGAAGACCGGGTGTAGAGCAAGGAGATTGCTCTTTATCTGGAAGTATTCCGGGCAGGAATGCATCTGCACTTCTCACCCGAGGTTCATGCGGTACTTCATTGCTTCCGTCTTGCCCCGGGCCAGCTAGCGCCGAAATCATAGAGGATCCTCCTCGGGTTTCTGATCTGGTTAAAATTTGATCGAATTCCCTTCAGTTTGACCCTCCTCTTGTCTTTTCTTTGTTACAAAAAGCACCCCGGTACCAGTAAGCAAGAGCCGAGCTGGGTGTACTTTTCGTTTAAAAAACGTAAGGGTGGGGCAGCCGGATCGGGGGTAGTGGTCGTCCATTCTTCCAACCATGAATGGAAGGAGAAGTACATCTTCGTTGGGCAACCGGAGGGGCAAAATTGGCCTGTGCCCACACAGGGGCACATGGCCGACTGCCCGAGGGCGAAGCAATTGACCACCTCCAAGGTGAGGGTGGTGTCCCAGTGGGAACCGATCCAGCGGGCTGATGTCCTGCTTTCCGAGCAGGTATTGAGCCGGGCTGGGCTCAGTCCTGCGTGTTTTCTGGGTAAGTTAAGGTTTTTGATGACCCGTTTAGACTTTGCTAAGTTTTCTTTGCCTTTTTAGTGTCACTGACCATTTTGCTCCTGTGTGTTCTTTTTTGCAGAGCCCATGGACCGATCAAAAATCATGACCGCTATGGTCGCCAAGGCCCAAGGAAGAAAGACCAGCGGCGCAAGCTCGTCCCGACCCGGTCCAAGGGCAACCCCGAGGCAAACTCCTATGGCCAAGCCTTCCGTAGCACCCCCAATCCTGGAGGAGTGCCGTGGAGGGGGGTCAGAAGCACGTGCGGGACCCACCGCCCTGGATGAGGGAGGAGGAGTCTCCCCCTGCCGAGGAAATCCCCCTCAAGAGACAGAAGCGGGTGGTCTCTCGGCCACCCTCTACCGGGATCCCAGTGTAGGAGGACAACTTCTGCATTGAGGTGTCCTCGGGGCTATCTTTGGCCGACAGCTTGCTGTCGGACATGGAGAAGTCAGCTGGGAGCAAGATTCCCCGAGGCACCATGAAGGCCCAGGTGGCCGCAATAGTGCAGGAGGCGGATCAGGTCAGTATCTATCTTTCTTCAAAAACTCCTTAAGTTTTATTTTCTCTATTTTAGCTTTTTAACACGCTTGCTGTTTACTTCAGGTCCTTCAGCACTGCGCTGTCCTCGTCACTAGGAAATAACCCCGGCGATGAAGAAGGCAGGCGAATACTCCTCGTGGGAGGAAGAGCTTCGCCTTCAATTGCAGCAAGCGGAGGAGAAGGCGGCCCTCCTTGACTCGAGATTGGTCGCCGAGGGGCTGACGATCTCAAAGCCGAAGGAGTCTTGTCGGCTTCTAAACGAGTCCAACCGGGCTATCCAAGCCAAGATGGATGAAATGAACGACCTCTACAATTCTACGAAAAGGTCGAGGGACGCCATCAATAAGGATGCTCGGATGGCCTTAGACGCGGCGAAGCTTGCCGAGAGCTAGGCGGCGAAGGACGTGGAGGAATACAAGGCGTTTGATCAATTTTACCTTGATCTTGCCGAATCCGCGGCCGTCGGGTGGCACCAAGCCCTAGACGCCGTCAAGGAATTTATGCTGGAGTTCGTCGACGGCAGGCTCCGCGCTAAGTTCCCCCTCGCCGAGGAAGCGCCGCAGGGGGGAAGCGCCGAGCTGGCTGTGGGAGGCGAGGCTGTCGGCGGAAGCGCCGACCCTGAGGTCGCCGTTTTGTCCCCCGATGGTGGCGTCGAGCAGGGTGAGATCCCGGCCGAGCGGGCGGTCTGAGCTATCCCCCATCTACGATTTTTTCCTTCTTTCTTCTTTTAGAATTTTGTAAGCCTCCGGACATTTTTGTATGGCTGAGAAGCCCACAATACCTTTGTACATAATTTTGATCATAAATAAAGTATGTATTTGTTAGTTGTATGTATGCCCTAGAGGCCATTATTGTACATGATTGTATATTATATTGGATGCTTGGACATATATAGGGAGGACTTTCTTGCTTGACATGATAGTATGCTATCTTGTTGCTCTTTATCTTAACATGAAGACTAGTATTGTGATACTGTCTTTCTCTCACATGTTGGTAAAGCCATTAAGATGTGTACTTGACTACTAAGATTATGATGCAGATCATACTAGTGGGGACAGGGTAGTCCACAAGTTCATCCTTTAATTGTTCCTAGTCATGGGTGTATCGAAATGGGACATCGATATTCCAGAGTAGACTAGCATATACGCTTCTTGACCCATTTGATGGGCGATGGATGATACCATATCCATTGGTGTTTGATATAAAAGATGGTATATGGGTGTTTAGTAGAGACTGGGTACACTGAACAGGACTCGCCGAGAACTCCTAGATGGTATTATACCTAACGTCAGATAGCAGTTCTCTGGTGACACTGATAGATGTTAGTATGTAGACCCGAGATCGTCATAGAGTCTTGTGTGATTCCCACTGTGCTTTGATTTCCACTTTACCATGTTCAAGAGAGCGTGCAAAACGGTGGTTTTTGGGTACAGTCCCAAATCACATGGAGGCAATGAGCGATAAGAGGGGATTTCGTCTCTCCCGGTATTAGGGGTTGATATTGCGCTGTGCTCGATTGGCCATAACAGGAAGTCCCTAGTTAGGGAGGAAACAGAGATTTACTGTAAGTGTTATCAGTAGTTTCTAGACCCGTTATAAGCCTCACATCGGCACGAATTATCAAGTTATTGGGGTCTGACGTTTACCACCCCCAGACTCAATATGCGACATATCAGACGAAGAGACCGGACTGTATGGTAGTGTTACTCAATGGATTCATGGGAGTATGAACAAGCTTGCTTGTTGGTTTTCTGATCGCTCAATACCCGGGTAGCCGTTACGTCCAGCTAGTACTGTTGACGGCTTATGGGTGACTGATATGATCATCACCTACTACCGGCGTATTGACGAGTCTTTAGAGTCCTACACAGAGATTTCCTAGCTCATGCGAAACAAAGTAGGGCACATAAGTGATATGTGCGGGACCGAGATTGATACTTGTATGTGATACCGTATTCTAATCTCGCGATATAGGTTTTATGTGATATAACCGGATTATTGAGTCAGGTGTTGATTCAATAATTTATTAAATGATATTAGTCGGTTGTATGCGATATAGCCGGGTTATTAAATCAAGTGTTGATTTAATAATTTAATGTATGATTATATATTTGATATATTAATATACATTAACTAATATTAGCTCATTTAAGAAATTGTTTTCTCTAAATACATTTAAATATATATATGATATATATTAACATATTTGTTTGTGTCATTCTAGATGATACATAGGACTTGGGTGTATGAGACTCATACCTAACTTAAGATAATTTTGGTGTTTAAATATTAAGGGAAAAATCAAAATTAGGTGGAAATTAGCAAGGCTTGAGATGCTTGTGGAAGCATGGAGAAGCTTTAACTTAAGTCCATTAATTTTTTTTTACTCTAGATATTTATTAACCTAACCAATATTTTTAGCCATGGTTTAGTCTCTACATGGGTTTATATGAGATATTTTCTCACCCATGGTTCATTACACTTAATCAGTCGACTTTCTTCTTCATCTCCTTCCTTGCTTTCTAGCTCTTAAGAGTGATGAAAAGAGAGAGAAATAATTCTAAAGTGAGCAAAATTCCCACTTCACCAATCTATACCAAACTAGCGATTTAGTATAGGTTGTTTCTTCACTAATTCATTAATTAGTGAAGAGGTAGCTTGAGTTAGCGATTCTTCGACGTAGATTATCTTCGGCCTCGAAGATCCTTGAGCAAGCTCGTTCCTTTCACCTAGTGGAGCTTAAGGAGAGTCCGGGAGACCACTACTTGGAGCAAAGGGACTACTACTACACGGAGCTTTAGAAGTGAAGGACCGGTGTACAAAGGTTGTATTCCTATATCATATAGTGTAAAGTTGTTTACATGTTTAAAAAACCCTAATTCTCTAGTTAAATCCTTGGTTCGGGCTCGCCCGACACCCTAAATTTTAAAGTTGCATACTTAATGCTTGCCGAAACCATGTCGGGGTGCTAAGCGAACCCAGCAGTGTTATCAGAGCCTTCTAGAGCATTAGGAGTCGTCTAGGCGAAGTTAAAGTGTTCGATCGGCTTTTCAAAACCCATTTTTCCCACTCTCTGGAAATTTTTTCAAAAGTTGTTATTTTTCCAATTAAAAATATTCAGAAAATAGTGCAGGGTTTTCTATGGACCCACAAGAAAAAAGATGGCCCAACACGACCAAACGACCGCGGAAGCGCGGCCAAAGCATGCCTTTGGCTGCGGTCCCACAGCGCCGTTGGCGAGGCAGGGAGCATGCCTTCTTATGTAGGCCCGTAGGTACATGGGGCACTTTCTGGGCATTTTTAACTGTGACTCAAGTGTTGAGCTCTCTGGGAATTTTGGGTGTTTGATAAAACGATCGAAATGTTTAACATCGTCTAGATATCTATGATTTGTGATACAATATTTGGAATCCATAATATTTAGTTTTGTGAAAACTAATTAGAACTTTATAAATCTAGCAATTTAGTTACTTTTGATCGGTTGCTGCGGGGTTTTGATTCGGATCAAAACTTCGTCGCAATTTCGTATAGTACGCGAACGCTCGCCGGGTAACACTACTAGATAACCATGCCTCATAACCCCGACCAAGTGACTGTAGGAGAACACCGTAGCCAAAAGCATCCGTTCGGGTGCTCGCGGCCGCGGTGTTCCGCCTAAGTTCACTTCGTCGACGACATCGGAGGTACGGCCGTCTACTAATGTTTCCGACGAGCGTTCGATCATTTGTTGGGAATCTTGTTGAATTGCCCGACTAGATATTGAAAAGTGTTTTCAATTTGAGACTAAAATGCCGGGTTTATAACGTTAGGCATGAAATTCGAAATATGTGATATTCCACGTTTATGATATCTAAGGAATTTATACGGGTAGGCATGAAATCCGAAGTATGTGATATTTCGGGTTTATGATGTCTAAGGTGGTTGCGGATTCCAATTATTGTAGTTTTCACTTTCTTTTCTGCGACCGTAAGTGTAATATATGGTGTATCGCCGGTTTCATTGCTATACGTCAACGACAATTAGGATACGCATATTTACTTACATTGATGACATATGATGTTATGTGTTGCTGCGATATGTTATATTGGATCGTCGTGATTGAATAGTCGGGGGGTTTTGCGTGAGATGAGAGTTTTTCATTTTCATTCATGTAAAAATTTGTATGTAATATTCTTTTATTGGGACACTTTCGGGTTCAGGATGATGTCACCATTGATGTATATTATTTACTTTTTCGCATTAGGATAGACCCAAGGCGGGGAGCACAAGTAACCAGGTTCTAGAGTCCAGTGGGAGACCATCTCGAGGAGTCGAGACCGGGTCTCCTAACTCTAGAATTGGCGGGGTTGCTTGCCGCTCTTGTAGGGGTCTAGGGATGTGGGTTTGGCTATTCATCACGACCGTGGAATCCGTGTTTTTTACAGGCTTGATTTAAAACACGGACCTCCTAGTATATCCTATATTTCATATGTTGACTTCTGCTGCAATGTTCTGTGATGAGATCATATAACCGCGTGAGACGAATGCTTTATATTATATATATGATATATAATAAACGTTGCTTATGTTTTGTATCTGCGCTAGTCCTGCCCCACTCTGCCGTTAGTTAACTAACCTAACGGTGCATGACGGAACCCCGTGACGAATGCGGATGGCATAAGCGTATATTATATAGGTATTTTCGTTTCTTTATCTGTGATGCTTGAGAAGCATAAATGATGAGACTTCATTAATGAGATTAATGAAAAGAAAAGAAACCTATTGATGTTGTGGAATCAAATTTTCAAAAAATGTAGCTCTAGTTTTTGCTTTGCATAGTGGTATTCCTTGATGAATATGCAGCACCTCATTCGATGAAGAAAGAGCCGAGATCCCTTCACCGGGAGTGACCTCTTTAGCAAAGGCTAGCAGATGCTACAACCCACTCGGTTTTGTCTTTTGATTGCTTCTCTAGTTCTTTCTTTGCATAGTGGTATTCCTTGATGATTATCAAGCACCTCATTCGATAAGGAAAGAGCCGAGATCCCTTTACCGGGAGTGACCTCTTTAGCGAACTTATCAAAAGCCTCAAAAAACACTCCTTTTCAAAATCACTCGATTCTACAACGATATCAAGTTCAATACGCAAAAGGTTTTCTTAAAAACCTGTCGTAGCCCTCCATCATTTATTTAGTATTCGTGCTGCGTTTGTTGGCCTTTATCAAGGCGTAGTGTGCGGTAGCTGATTAGTGCTTATCTGCAACCATATGATGCGCTTGGATTAGGGTAGTCGTACGGCCTTGTTGGCCTTTGTCAAGGGTTGTACGGGTGGGTTTAATTCAATCAGGAAATGTACGGGTTGAACTTGACTAGCGCTCTATGGTTTGTTGGCCTTTGTCATGGTCATAGGATGCTAGGGGAAAAATATTATTGGGAATTTCAAGTGTTGAAATTTGCAATGAGATTGCATACCTTCTATGAGATAGTTGGATCCCGATACCCACTGCGAGTAAGAGTTACTCCTGGGAGAGTTTTGCACTTTACGATTAGCTAATCCAGTAGGTGTCTAGAAAGGTGTCAATAGGGTTATGACTCTGGGAAAACGAGATTTATTTTAATTAGGTCCGTGCGAAAGCACGGAGAAGCTCCCTCAAAGTACCGACACTGGCCTGGCCGAAATGATTGGCAAACTTGTAGGGTGTAATTAATCCCGGCTAGTCTTACCTTTTAGGGTTTGAAGGAAGATTTAATAAAAGCAATAGGAGCCATCCTGATTAGATAAAATAATAACCAATCTAATCTTGCAGGAGAGCATGCAGTGTTTTATTCTCTCTCTCTCCTAGTAGTGACCATATCATGCCTTAATCAAGATAATAATATGGATGTATTGACCGAACCCACTTGTTATACTGAGCTGGGGAACGTTGGTTCCGCTCCATCTTATAATTATTATAAGTCTGAGCAGGAAATAGGGGAATACAAGGATTCCCACGCAACCCGAATGAGGAATAAGCATGATGATGCATCTTCTTCGAGTGTGTTTGTTACCGAGAACTGTTTCTCAGTACACTCTACGTCCTGGGTATTAGATACCGGATCGGGATCCCATATATGTAATATGTTTCATGGGCTAAAGAAAGGTAAAGAACTGGGAAAAGTGATCATTCTCTAAAAGTAGGGAATGGTGAAAGTGTTGCACCTAAAGCAGATGGTGAATATCACCTTGTATTACCAACTGGTAATACATTGATTCTGAACGAATGTTACTACATACCGAACCTGATATGCAATATTATATCAGTTTCTTTATTAAATAAAGAAGGATATAATTTTGTATTGCAGGATAATGTTATGAACATTTTCCTGAATCAAAAAGTTGATTGGATCAGGCACGTTATGTAATGGCATATACGTTCTAAATCAAACCACAATTCTCAACGTACAGAACACACACAAGAGGAAAAATTCAGAAATAAAAGAATCCTTCTTAGGTCATATCAATGAGACACGACTAGCTAAGTTACATAAGGATGAATATTTGAATCCGTTCGAACTTACATCTTATAAAACTTTCCAGTTATGTCTAAAAGGTAAAATGACCAAAACTCCTTTTACTAGACACGGAGAAAGAGCTACTGAACTCTTGGGACTAATACATAGTGATGTATGCGGTCCTATGTCTACACATGCCCGGGTTAGTTTCTCGTACTTCATTATATTCACCGATGATCTCTCAAGATTCGGACATGTGTTCCTGTTGAAACGCAAGTCTGAAGCTTTTGAGATATTCAAGGAATATAAGTGCAAAGTAGAGAACAAAACGGGTAGAAGTATTAAAATCCTTCGATCTGATCGGAGAGAAGAATACTTAAGCATGGAGTTCCTAGATTATTTAAAAAAGAATGAGATTCTCTCTCAGCTTACTCCTCCGTATACACCACAGCACAACGGTGTATCGGAGCGTAGGAATCACACCCTATTAGATATGGTGCGCTCTATGATGAGTATTGCTGAGTTGCCTATTTCCTTTTTGGGGTTATGCGCTTGAGAAGCCGCATACTTATTGAATAGAGTTCCATCCAAATCAGTGCCTACCACTCTATATGAGATATGGAATGGGAAGAGATCATCTCTTAAACGAGTTAAGATATGGGGTTGTCCGGCCTATGTTAAAAAGCAAAATCCGGACAAGCTCGAGGCAAGGTCAGTTCTATGTAAGTTTGTTGGATATTCCAAACATTTGCAAGGGTATATCTTCTACCATACTGAGGAGAAAAAGGTGTTTTGTTTCTTGGAATACCACCTTTTTTAAAAAAGGAATTTCTTATAGAAGAAATTAGTGGTCATAAGGTAGAACTGGAAAAAGTTCCAGGTAGACAAACTAACAGCTGATAATTTGGTAGAACCGGTGGATTCAATAGTTCTCGACGAACCTCAGCCTCTCCGCAGATTTAGTAGGGTTCCTCATCCGCCTGAGAGATACTACGGTTTTCTTAATGACAGTGGGAGCGAGGATTGCATCATGGAAGATGATGACCCAACTACTTTCGAGCAGGCCATCACAAGTAGGGAATCTGTGAAATGGTTGGATGCTATGTGATCTGAGATGGAATCCATGTACACCAACAAAGTATGGACTTTGTAGTTGCACCTGAAGGGGTAAAACCCATCGGGAGCAAGTGGATCTTGAGAAGATTCATGGTATAGATGGAAAAGTTAAGACTTTCAAAGCTAGAATTATAGCAAAAGGTTTTCGTCAATGACCAGGTATGGATTTTGATGAAACCTTTTCTCCAGTGGCTATGCTTAAGTCCATCCGGATCCTACTTGTCATCGCTGCATACCAAGAATACGAAATCTGGCAGATGGATGTCAAGACCGCTTTTCTAAATGGTGATTTAGAAGAGAGCGTGTACATGACACTGCCATAGGGCTTCGTAAACAGTGGGAGCAACGGAAAGGTGTGCAAGTTGCTTAAATCAATTTACGGATTAAAGCAGGCATCGTGGAGTTGGAACATCTGTTTCGATGTGGCAGTCAAAGAGTTTGATTTCATCAAAAAGGTAGATGAACCTTGTATATACAAGAAGATTGGAGAGAGTAAGGTTGTCATTCTCGTATTGTACGTAGATAACATACTCTTGATAGGAAATGGTGTTCCTATACTACACTCGGTCAGGCTCTACTTATCACTAAGTTTATCCATGAAGGATTTAGGTGATGCCTCTTGCATCCTGGGGAGAAACACTAGACAGCTGTGAAGAACATTCTTTAGTACTTGAGAAGCACTAAAGAAATGTTCTTGGTGTATGGTAACGGTGAACTCTATGTCGACTCCTTTACCGATTCGAGCTTCCAGAGTGATAAGGTCGCCTGTGAGACAGTCACGGGTTTTGTCTTTACCCTCGGTGGAGGGACGGTATGTTGGAAGGGTTCCAAGCTAGATACCGAAGCAGATTCGACGATAAAAGCTGAATACATCGCTACTAATGATGCTACCAAAGAGGCTGTCTGGATGAAGATGTTTATGAGAAAAACTTGGTGAGGTTCCTACCATTGTGATAACAATCTAGCTGTGGCCTTGGCCTAGGAACCCCGGTCCCATCAGTGATCCAGACATATTCTTAGGCAGTATCACCTGATCAGGGAGATGGTTGATCTCCAGGCGATCGAGGTCAGGAGAGTTGATAGGCAGAATTACACGGCGGATCCACTCACCAAGGCCATACCCAAGATATAATTTGAGAGTTTTTAGGATGTTGGGTATGAGATACTACAACAACTGGCCTTAGTGCAAGTGGGAGATTGTTAGTAGTATGTATGCCCTAGAGGCCATTATTGTACATAATTGTATATTATAATTGATGCTTGGACATATATAGGGTGGACTTTCTTGCTCGACATGATAGTATGCTATCTGGTTGCTCTTTATTTTAACCTGAAGACTAGTATTGTGATACTGTCTTTCTCTCACATGTTGGTAAAGCCCTTAGGATGTGTACTTGACTACTAGGATTATGATGTAGATCATACTAGTAGCGCCAGGGTAGTCCACAAGTTCATCCTTTAATTATTCCTAATCGTGGGTGTATCGAGACGGGGCATCGATATTCCAGAGTAGACTAGCGTATACGCTTCTTGACCCATTTGATGGGAGATGGATTATCCCATATCCATTGATGTTTGACATCAAAGATGGTATACGGGTGCTCAGTAGACACTGGGTATACTGAACAGGACTTGCCGAGAACTCCTAGATGGTATTATACCTAACGTCAGATAGCAGTTCTCTGGTGACACTGGTACAGGTTAGTCTGTAGACCCGAGATCGTCATAGAGTCTTGTGTGATTCCCACTGTGCTTTGATTTCCACCTTACCACGTTCAAGAGACCGTGCAAAATGGTGGTTTTTGGGTGCAGTCCCGAGTCACATTGAGGAAATGAGCGATAGGAGAGGATTTCGTCTCTCACGGTATTGGGGGTTGATGTTGTACTGTGCTCGATTGGCCATAACAGGAAGTCCCTGGCCAGGGCGGAAATTGAGATTTACTGGTAAGTGTTATCAGTAGTTTCTCGACCCGTTATGAGCCTCACATCGGCATGACTTATCAAATTATTGGGGTCTGACGTTTACCACCCCAGACTCGAAATGCGACATATAAGATGAAGAGACCGGACTGTACGGTAGTGTTACTCAATGGATTCACGGGAGTATGAACAAAGTTGCTTGTTGATCTTCTGATCGCTCAATACCCGGGTAGCCGTTACATCCAGCTAGTACCGCTGACGGTTTTTGGGTGACTGATATGATCATCATCTACTGCCGGCGTATTGATGAGTCTTTAGACTCCTACACAGAGGTTTCCTAGCTCATGCGAAACGAAGTGCCTTCAGTACAAATGAAACTAGAAATGTAACTGTCACTGTAATTGTCAGTACCACCGAAAATGTAACTATGAATACCGACTTCAAAACGAAGATAAGGGTTCGCAACTAAGATCTGCACATCCCGACACAGATCTTCCATTTGAAAGCACATATGTGATATGTGCGGGACCGAGATTGATACTTGTATGTGATACCGTATTCTAATGTCGCGATATAGATTATATATGATATAACCGGATTATTGAGTCAAGTGTTGATTCAATAATTTATTAAATGATTTTAGTCAGTTGTATGCGATACAGCCGGGTTATTAAATCAAGTGTTGATTTAATAATTTAATGTATGATAATATATTTGATATATTAATATACATTAACTAATATTAGCTCACTTAAGAAATTGTTTTCTCCAAATACATTTAAATATATATGTGATATATATTAATGTATTTGTTTATGTATCATGCTAGATGATACATAGGACTTGGGTGTATGAGACTCATACCTAAATTAAGATAATTTGGGCGTTTAAATACTAAGGGAAAAATCAAAATTAGGTGGAAATTAGCAAGGCTTGAAATGCTTGTGGAAGCATGGAGAAGGTTTGACTTAAGTCCACTAATTTTGTTTTACTCTAGATATTTATTAACCTAACCATTATCTTTAGCCATGGTTTAGTCTTTACATGAGTTTATATGAGATATTTTCTTACTCATAGTTCATTACACTTGATCACTTGACATTCTTCTTCATCTCCTTCCTTACTTTCTAGATCTTGAGAGTGAAAAAAAGAAAGAGAGAAAAATAATTCTAAAGTGAGAAAAATACCTACTTCACCAATCTATACCAAGCTAGCCATTTCGTATAGGTTGTTTCTCCACTAATTCATCAATTAGTGAAGAGGTAGCATGAGTTAGCGATTCTTCGACATAGATCATCTTCGGCCTTGAAGATTCTTGAGCAAGCTCGTTCCTTTCGCCCAGTGGATCCTAAGGTGAGTCCGGGAGACTACTACTTGGAGCAAATGGACTACTACACGGAGCTTTAGAAGTGAAAGACCGGTCTACAAAGGTTGTATTCCTATATCACTTAGTGTAAAGTTGTTTACATGTTTTAAAATACCCTAATTCTTTAGTTAGATCCTTGGTTCGGGCTCGCTCGACACCTTAAATTTTTAAAGTTGCATACTTGATGCTTGCCGAAGCCGTGTCGGGGTGCTATGTGAACCCAGCAGTATTTTCCTTTGCTCAAATGTCTAATCATCCTGCAAGCACTTCAGCTCGTAAGTCTTTTCATCTTGTAAGTAATTTTTGCTCGTGAGTCGCTTTATCTTGCTAATGTTAGGCCAGTGTCCACTCTTTCTAGGTGACGATCGTTCTTTGAGTATGAGTCAAACGATAGCCAAGTGTAGGAAGGTCGGTATCCTCCTTATCCCCGGAGTCGAGGTGGAGATTGTGCATCAAGTATGAGTCGAACGATAGTCAACTGTAGGAAGGTCGGTATCCTCCCTTTCCCCGGAGTCGATGTAGCGATTGCACATCGAGTATGGATCGAACGATAACCATGTGTAGGATGGTCGGTATCCTCCCTTTCCCCAGAGTCAAGGTAGCGATCGCGCATCGAGTATGAATCGAACGATAGCCAAGTCTGAATAGGTCGGCACCACTCGATTATGCCCGGTCGCCTCGCGATGAGGGCTTTGGATCCACAACATCTATTTGGCAGGAAGCTACCCGCAGTGGATGGGCCGGGCAGGAATCTGCTCGGTGGCCTTGTGAGGGGGGCTTTAGATTCACAGCGTTGTTGGGCAGGAAGCTATCCGCTGTGGATGGACCGAGCAGGAATCTACTCGGTGGCTTCACGTGAGGGCTTTGGATCCATAGCGTTGTTGGGCAGGAAGCTACCCGCTGCGGATGGACAGAGCAAGAATCTACTCAGTGGTCTCATGAGGAGGGCTTTGGATCCACTTCTTCGTAGGGCAGGAATCTACCCTTTGTGGATGAGCCAAGCAGGAATCTGCTCGGCAGCCTCGTGAAGAGGGCTTTGGATCCACAGCGTTATTGGGTAGGAAGCTACTGTAAGTCCATGTCATGCATCCCACGAACTTGCGGGGAGGCGGAATATATGAAAAACGATTATCAAAGGTTCGTAACACGGACTTGAGCGCATGAATCGTTCTAAACCGTTACTAGTAAACTATCAACTAGAGGTTTAACTACTCGGATTCAAAGTTATACCTCATGTTACATGTCCTTTGGGTCTTCATCGCTGTCCTCCACTCCTCGTAGGCTCCTTGGAACATCGGCACCTCAACGGCCTCCTCGAATCAAAGACGATCCACCCGAAAGCTCCTACGCCAAGCTTAATCTCAAACTTGAGATAACTAGGTTGCTTAATGTGCTAATCTAAACTACCTAGAGGATATAGAGTGAGGTTATGGATGTATTAGTCTAGCTAACCTTTGATCTCAACTCATGAGAGGTTAGGGTTAGGGTTTGAAGAATGAGAGAGCTTGAGGAGAGAGAAGGTGAAGATGATAATGAAATGAGGTAATGATCTATCAAAATATATATGAAGTATTATTTATTTATCCAAAAATGAAATAAAAGAATTAACAACCATGCTTCATAAATATCTATGAGTGATTCATCTCCATGAGTCATTAAGCATTTATGATACATTAATGACATGGATGAATCATACAAATGAGTCACTAATCTCATTTAATGCAATGCCACCTTACCCCCAAGTCACCACTCTTCTAGAAGCTTCCCGACAAATTACGAGAACGCCCCTCCAATCCGTGAAAACACGGAAAAACTTTAGACTGTATAAATCCAATAACCCGATACTAGAATTTGGCTTAAACCAAAGCCGGCTAGTAAAAACTGTCCGAAAGTCGTACGTGCGTAAACACACGTACGTGTCCGAATCCTTGTCGTAAAACCGTACGACCTCTATAACGTTTCTCCTGGAGCAGGGAAACTCTCTGTGTGGGACTCTAAAGACTCGACACTACGCTGGCAGCGGGTTTAACCACAGACCGCAAGCGGCACTAGCTGTACGTAACGGTCCCCAGGTAGATGTCGATAAGAAGGCCAATGAGGAAACTCATCCGAACTCCTACTGAGCCTGATGTGACAATCTCCGTACAGTCCGGTCTGTTCGTCTAAGACTATCGCATATTGAGCCTAGGGGGCTGTTGGAGATAGTGCCCTCAGAGTCAATTATTAGGTCACAGGTACGTGATTGCAATGATTGATGGATGACCTATCCCGGTAGGACAGTCTTACTCGAGATGATAGTATGCTATCTGGTTTACCTTTATCATCGTGTACTGTTTTAAGTGACCTGACACGTCGCTATTACACGTTGATAGAGCCCCTAGGATTCTTGCTTGACCACCAGCAGTATGAGGGCGATCATATAAGTGGGAGCTGGGGGTCTATAAGCATATCCTTAAAAGGTCCCTAGTCGTGAGAGTTTCGAGACAGGGCATCGATTCTCCATAGTAGACTAGTGTATACAGTCGAGACCCCGACTAGGGGCGGTGGCCGGTCTCACAAGCCACTGGTGTCAGTTGGATCACCTAAGATGTATACAGGTGCTCATTGGGTTATGAGTACACCGGACAGGACTCGCCGGGAACATGCTAGTTGGTCATATACCAGACGTCAGATGGCAGTTCCCTGGTGACATGTGTACATGTTAGTTCATCGACCTGGGGATTGTCATTTGTCTTGTGTGAGTTCCCACTGTACTTTGATTACTACCCTACCACGGCTCAAAGGAGTCGTGCAAACAGGTTTTAGTTGGGTACAGTCCCGAGCCACATGGAGGCAGTGAGCGTATCTTCAGGGGTTCGTCTCTCCCGGTATTGGGGGTGAGGTCGTGCTGTGTCTAGGAGAGCCATTACACGAAGCCCTCGGCCGAGGCAAGGAGATTTACTGGTAGGTATTCCAGTAGTATCTCAGGGTGTTCTGGGCTACACTCCGACACGACTTGTACCGCTTTTGGGGGTCTGACTTTTACCAACCCCCTAGGCCCGCCATGCGATGCTCATAGACGAACGGACCGGACTGTACGGATATTGTCACTGACAGGCTCAGTAGGGTTGTCAGGCTGAGTTCGCTCACAGACATCCCTTTTAGTCAGTACCTGGTAGCCCGTTACGTATTGGCTTATACCTCTGACGTGCTAGTGGTTAAATCCACAACCAAGGTGTTGACGAGTCTTTAGAGTCCCCCACATTCTGTTACTCAGCTTTCGGGCGAAAGGTTGTAGAGGCCGTATGGAGATATGGCAAGGTCCGATCAGATACGTGCGATATTGCACGGATCAGGATCGGACAGTCTGTACTATAGGCCGTATGGTTATATGGCAGGGTTCGATCAGATACATGCGGTATTGCACGGATCAGGATCGAACGGATATTACTGGCCGGCTTTGGTTTAAGCCGGATCATAGTATAGTACAGTGTAGATTTTGTCTCATTGCATTTGTATTTCGGTCGAAATACAAATGCGGGTGTGTATGCACAGTATCGGGGTTTTCCTATAATTTATTACGGGACCAGTTTTCTGGAGTTGCCAGTTTGTTTTCCGTTTCGGCCGATTTCCATTGTTCCGTTCATTGGCCGAAGATTGGTGGAGGAGGGCTTATTTGCATTGTTGCAAATAAGTGGTTGTGGAGGGGGTCTTTGCATTTTTGTTGCATCATGATTATAGCCCCATCCCTTGACCTTGACTTCTTGATCACTTCATGATGGCTTGACTTTGTAAGCATCATGGTTGTTGATGATTAGTGTGTTGAGTGTGGTTTTGGTGTTAGTGATCATGTTCTTTCATGATGGCTTTTGTTTCCCTCTTGCATTATGGTGTGATCTATCTCATTCTATCACCCCACTCTCTCATTCCTCCCTCTCTTGATTGTCATGGCCGGCCTCCCCTTTAGTGGGCTGTCCAAAATTTTGAGGGTGGGATTTTGCTTCATTTCATGTTGCAAAATTCCCACAAGATCAATCCAAAAAGCTCCAAGTTCAATCCCTCCACCAATGGCAATTCCACAATCCCAAAGTGAGACATGGTTCTACATATATTCTACAGCAAACCTTGGCACGTCGACTAGCCAGCTTCGTGCCCGAGTTGCCTCGGCATTGAGGTGGGAGCCCGTAAAAGAAGTAGGCGATGTGGTGCACTTCCGGCGACGAGGAGGAGACGGGATATTCCGCAGGAGATCGGGACGATGACGAGAAGACCGGAGGACTTGGATCGTCGGTATATCTCTCTTCCCTTTCTTGTTGTTAGCTAGGACTAGTTAGTGGTTCGATCCGGCTATTAGTGCGCGGCGGTTTGCCAGTTCAAGAAAATTTAAGTTTATCACCGCTTCCGCATTTGGCCGTCGGATTGACGGCCGGGGCTCCGCCGTGCACTTACAGTGGTATCAGAGCCTCGCCATTAACTTAGTCTAGCTTGGTGTAATGTGTTTTTCTGTTTCGATCGATCGAATGTTCCAAAACTGCATTTTAGTTCGCATCAGTTTCTGTTGAAAATTTTTGGTCTCGAAATTTTTTTCAGGTGATTGCAGAATGATGTACAGAGTACCCTAAGACCACTGGAAAATTTTGGTTGCCTGAACCCTCCGTACGACCGCGGAACCGCGGCCATAACACCTTGTTGGCCGCGGTTCCGCCGCAGGTAGTTGGGTTCAGCTCACCAGCTTTTTCCAGAGGGCTTGTGGGATTAAAATATGGGTTTTGGAATATTAATTTTGGGCCCAGATTTTCCTGATCTGCTACAGTAATGCTTTGGGGCCCACTTGTTAAAATTTGATTGATCGGATATTTTAAACACATTATTTCACAGTATTTACATTATATCTGCGACCGTGAATGTCACTTGATCGGTAAATCCGGTCTAACTGCTATAGCCCGGTTAGACGGATTTGCGAACGTGACTTTCACGTTGATGTTCTGTTTTTGCTGTGATGTTGCGGATCGGTCATGGGGGATAGCCTGGATGCAATGCTAGTACAGTTGTGGTTGTATTATGTACATTTGATATTGCGGGGCGAGCGTCCGACATGTGGACTGCCGTCACTGCCTGTTTGTATTATTTTTTTTGGGGCACGACCTGGTTGCGGTCGATGTACCCGTTGTATGTATATTTTACTTTCTGTACTAGGATTGCCCCGCGGAGGGGTGCACGGATAGCCGGGTTCTAGAGGGCAACAAGCCCGCATCTCATGGCATTGAGAGGGAGGGGGCTTCACTCTAGGATTGGCGGGCTATTCGCCGCACTCGTAGGGGGTACAGGTTGACCCAGGAGGGGTGCCCAAGTTACCGGATTCCGTGAAGTGCTGGGTGGTCCATTCACGGTGCTGAAGGGGGCTGCCTCACTTCAGGTTTTGGCGGGTGACTTGCCGCGCCCGTAGGGGTCTAGGATTTCATTGCACAGGCTATCCACACGACCAGGGGAACGTCGGGTTTCAGTAGTGGCTCTGTGAAACCCGGGGATCCCAGATATCTGTATTGTTTCTGTGATGCTGTTCATTCTCTGTGATGTTGCATTTTTTTTCACGCCTTGAGCGAAATATAATATATTGGTATATATATTAGTAGATGTTGTATATGTTTTGCATCCGCGCTAGTCCAGTCCCCGCTCTGTCGTTAGTTAGCTAACCTAACGGGTAATGACGGGACCCAGTGGCGAATGCGGATGGCATATACGTACATCAGTATTATTTTCGTTCTTTGTGGTGTGATCAATTGATGGGACTGCGTTGATTCGGATCAATGCAAGTTAAAAACAAACCTAATCTGATGTTGTTGGAACACTTTTCAAAAAGCTGTTATTGCAAGGACGTTCACTTTTGTTTTGCATCGTGGTATTCAGTTGGAATATCCTGCTCCTCAATCGACGAGGCAAGGGCCGAGATCCCTTCACCGGGAGTGACCCCTTGGACAGAAGTTTGCGTCAGGGCATTAACTTCACTATAGCCGACTACTTTTGCTTTGCACCGTGGTATTCAGTTAGAATATCCTGCACCCCATTCTACGGGAAAGAGCCGAGATCCCTTCACCGGGAGTGACCTCTTTAGCGAAGGTTTTCGTCACTATATTTTTAAAAGCTATCCGTTCCTTCAACGATATCAAGTTCATTACGTTAAAGGTTTTCGCCAGAAACCATTCGTAGCCCTCCATCATTTCAGTTAAATATTCGGTAGTATTCAAGCTATGTATTTTGACCTCACGCCAAGGCATAGTGTTTGGTAGCTGCCGGGTATTTATCTGTTGCATAGATAGATGCGTTGGTTTGGGACAGTCGTACTACTATTTTGGCCTACGTCAAGGGTATGTACGGGTGGGTTCAAATTAACCTGGATAATGATGGGCAGAACTTGACATGTGACTTATGATATTTTGACCTCACGCCAAGGTCATAAGAGCATGGGGCAGAAATCACATCGGGAGTTTCAAAAGAACTGAAACTTGCCAGATATGCGCATACCTTCTGGAGTGTGATACCGTGAGCGGATTCCGTCACGTTGTCATGCGATGATAGTTGGATCCCGATTCCCACTGATGAGTTAGTTTACTCCTCGGGTGACCCCGACTAATTCTTCTTTCAGGTTTAGAGGAGAATTTGAGGTACAGTGGGAGGATTCCAGATTAGATAAATTGGTAACCATTCTGATCTAGGTTAGAGTGCACGCTGAGTGTTTCTTTTCTCTCTCTTTGGCAGCGACCATTGACCCGACCCTAAGACTATGACTCAGTGACCAAGTTAACCGAACCTTCTTAAACACTGGCTTTTGGATTGTCAGAGTTGCGAACCTCATTGCCACTCCTACTTTTACCCTTTTCTCCAGGACACCCCGTATTACTACGAACGTCCACTTCCATTGGACAAAACCATCGTATGGTTATATACGAACTCGAAGGGATTTATTCGAGGATGGTTTCCGGTTCTGGAGAAAACGAATAGGACTATTCAGTTGTCTTTTCATTTTACCTTCTCTCAGGTTGCGAGTACTCCTTAGTTTAGGAGATAGTACACCTATTACGCAAATTGGATAGTCTTCTTCCAAACCTTAGGCTGGTGCCGACCGGTAGGGAATGAAGAAAACCAATTAGCATAACGATGGTGTGCAGAAGGTATTAAGTTCAGACAAAGCAAGGGATTAGTAAGAGGGCAAAGTAAATTGCAACAGATATTCACGACCAAACCAAGTATTCCTTCGCCAATCCTAAAATCACCTTTGTATTTCTCCAGGACACTCCGTATCACTACGAAGATCCACAGTTTATTGGATACTCCATCGTATGGTTATATACGAACTCGAAAGGAACTTGTTCCAGTTCGGGGATGGATTCTGGTCCAGGAGAAATAGGAATAGGGTTTATTCGGTTGTCTTTTATCTTCACCTTCTCTCGCATTGCGAGTGTTCCTGGGATTGGGACAGTACACCCATTATGCTTATTGGATAGTCTTCTTCCAAACCATAGGCTGGTGCCGAACAGTAGGGAAGGAAGAAAACCATTTGGCCTAAGGGGTGTGCAGAAGGTAATGACTAAAGACATATGAAGGGATTTGGAGAGGTGGCAAAGAATTATACGGTTACAGTCGTGAATCTGGAAGAGGAATTACTAGGAATACCATGATACCCCATCGAGACATTTCAATGTTTCAGTTTCGCTGTGTACTGTTAAAGGAAAACTGATTTCCCGATTAGATACTTACTCCAGGGTATGTATTTACCAGGTATGATTCTCACATCTGTATGGTTTTACAGATGATCAGTGGGAGTAGGTTATTGGGAATTGGGTGATCATCCTCATTATATCGGGATTCGTTGTAATCGGTGATATTTGAGGAAATCACCTGGGCTGTTTGCCGGTCGGCAAATATTTGGTTTTGAATATCCGCTGTTATGCACCAATTTCAAATTGATATATCTGTACGTCTATTTTCATAGAGTGAGATATACCTTTCTGAAATTATGTCTACGACATTTACCTATATCAGTGGATGGTTAGGTAAGGAGCATTAAGCAGCGGTGTAATTCTTCTTGACCATAAGTACAGTTTTCAACCTACGACACACAGTGAATGAGTTATCAGACTCAAGGGACTTATACAGAGTATTGTATGTTGTCCAGGGTCCATCAGGACAGAGGGGTTGGTCCTCGTACTATATTCGGTTTACTTATGACTTCTCTAGTTTTTAGAAAGGTGTTTCGTGGAAACACAGGGTCCGAATTTTGAGAAGTTATAGGTATTTGAATAGAGTAGAGAACCAGGTGTAGCAAGTATCGGGATTCTTCAAAGAGATCGAAGATGTAGATACTTGTATATGGTATTAAGTTGATAGTAATGACTAAGAGAACTTGCTTCTTTTTCAGGTTACTCATAATTGGAAGCATTCCTAAGTTGAGTAACGCTGATCGGCCTCCTTCCATTTAGTTGACATGCACTGGAGACAGTTGCATGATTTGAATCTGGTTCAATTAAATCAGTGCCTCTGGTCCTATAAGGGATATAGAACAGTTCATATCTTAACGATGTTAAGGTACGGGGAGTTGTCCGGCTTATGCTTAAAACCAGATACTGGACAACTCAAGGCACGTTTCTGTAATGGCTGTTTGTGGGTTGACCCAGGCTATGACGCGGGTTGACTTTCTACCATCTGGATGAACAATAGCAATATTGTTCTAAACTCGCCACAGTTTTAATAAAAATGGATTTTTTCAGAAAACAGTAGTGGGAGTATGGTAGAACTGGAAGTGATTCCAGAACCACAAACGATTACTGAAGATTTGATAAGGAACCTAAAGATTCAATCTGGATTGACATTCCATTGGCCACTCCGCAGATAAGGTGGGTAACTTCAGGCACCCGAGAGGTACTACGGTAGCCTCAAGGACGGTGACAGGGAAGTTCTTGTTTACCCACAATTACCATTGCTGTTGTTCCAGGCTGCGAGACCCGGTGGGAGGATGAGTATAGCGTCGTTCTAAACTAGTTTTAGAAGTGTACGTGTATATGACTCTGCCAGAGGGTTGTCGTAGTCAGTGGGAGCAGCGGAAGCATTGGTGGAAAGGTAGCTTATGTCTATTTATAGACTAAAGCAGATGTAGCGGAGATATATCATCTATTTCTGACGTGAAAGTCATGGGTTTGATTTCATCAGAATAGGGGATGGATCTGTTGAGAAGGTAGTAGGGTGTGATATCCTGGTATTTGGATGACATACACAGAGTAGGAAAAGAAACTCCTATACTACGATCGGTTATACTTTGGTCGTCACACAGTGGTTTCTCCACAAAGGAAATGGATTTTATATCAGACATACTGGTTACTGGATCTATGTTTTTAGATCTAGATTTGGGTAGTTTCCCAATCTGGGTACTTAGACAGCATTCTAAGAGTATTTAGGATGGACGACTCCTGGCACGGTAGTGTACCTGCAGGTAATGGAGTCACCCTCTCTAAAGGTGTCTTATAGACTAAAGGGGAGAGGGATGTGCATGATTGGCAGATCACTTGCTCAGGCAATTGAGTCAATCATGAGATGTCAAGTACCACACCAGATGTTGTTCTTGCACTAGATGCAATGAGTTGACATTGATCCAATCCTGGAAAAACAGTCGGAAGCAGTTTTAGAACATAAGTGGATGTTCTAGGGATATGATAACGACAGCCTCATTCGGGAGACAGTTATCATTCCAGGCTTCCAAGGTGACATGGACGACAAGGAGGTTGTCAGAGTTATAGTTTTTCCTTCCGACGAGGGGCAGTATTTTGGACAGGTGGTCCAAGGCAATACTGAGGGTGGCATGGCGCAGGATATTGATTAAGTTCAGTTGACGATACTGTCTAAGAAGTTTGGATTTGGAGTTCATTTATGAGCTATGTCCCATCAGACATCCAGACACATTCTAAGACAGGTATTGCTCATTTCGGGAGATGGCTTTCTCCGCGAACATGAGATTTAGAGAGACATAGAAAGAAACAACAAAGCGGATCCACTCACTGAGGCTATTCCTCGAACGCAATAGTTTCGCAAACGAGCTTTGTGAGACTGATTAGTAGAGGAGTTGGGTGTTCGGTATCACACGGGCTGTGAGTATGCGACATCGCAATAATTGGCCTTGAGTGCAAGTGGGAGATTGTTGGAGATAGTGCCCTCAGAGTCAATTATTAGGTCACAGGTACGTGATTGCAATGATTGATGGAGGACCTATCCCGGTAGGACAGTCTTACTCGAGATGATAGTATGCTATCTGGTTTACCTTTATCATCATGTACTGTTTTAAGTGACCTGACACGTCGCTATTACACGTTGATAGAGCCCCTAGGATTCTTGCTTGACCACCAGCAGTATGAGGGCGATCATATAAGTGGGAGCTGGGGGTCTATAAGCATATCCTTAAAAGATCCCTAGTCGTGAGAGTTTCGAGACAGGGCATCGATTCTCCATAGTAGACTAGTGTATACAGTCGAGACCCCGACGAGGGGCGGTGGCCGGTCTCACAAGCCACTGGTGTCAGTTGGATCACCTAAGATGTATACAGGTGCTCATTGGGTTATGAGTACACCGGACAGGACTCGCCGGGAACATGCTAGTTGGTCATATACCAGACGTCAGATGGCAGTTCCCTGGTGACATGTGTACAGGTTAGTTCATCGACCTGGGGATCGTCATTTGTCTTGTGTGAGTTCCCACTGTACTTTGATTACTACCCTACCACGGCTCAAAGGAGTCGTGCAAACAGGTTTTAGTTGGGTACAGTCCCGAGCCACATGGAGGCAGTGAGCGTATCTTCAGGGGTTCGTCTCTCCCGGTATTGGGGGTGAGGTCGTGCTGTGTCTAGGAGAGCCATTACACGAAGCCCTCGTCCGAGGCAAGGAGATTTACTGGTAGGTATTCCAGTAGTATCTCAGGGTGTTCTGGGCTACACTCCGACACGACTTGTACCGCTTTTGGGGGTCTGACTTTTACCAACCCCCTAGGCCCGCCATGCGATGCTCATAGACGAACGGACCGGACTGTACGGATATTGTCACTGACAGGCTCAGTAGGGTTGTCAGGCTGAGTTCGCTCACAGACATCCCTTTTAGTCAGTACCTGGTAGCCCGTTACGTATTGGCTTATACCTCTGACGTGCTAGTGGTTAAATCCACAACCAAGGTGTTGACGAGTCTTTAGAGTCCCCCACATTCTGTTACTCAGCTTTCGGGCGAAAGGTTGTAGAGGCCGTATGGAGATATGGCAAGGTCCGATCAGATACGTGCGGTATTGCACGGATCAGGATCGGACAGTCTGTACTATAGGCCGTATGGTTATATGGCAGGGTTCGATCAGATACGTGCGGTATTGCACGGATCAGGATCGAACGGATATTACTAGCCGGCTTTGGTTTAAGCCGGATCCTAGTATAGTACAGTGTAGATTTTGTCTCATTGCATTTGTATTTCGGTCGAAATACAAATGCGGGTGTGTATACACAGTATCGGGGTTTTCCTGTAATTTATTACGGGACCAGTTTTCTGGAGTTGCCAGTTTGTTTTCCGTTTCGGCCGATTTCCATTGTTCCGTTCATTGGCCGAAGATTGGTGGAGGAGGGCTTATTTGCATTGTTGCAAATAAGTGGTTGTGGAGGGGGTCTTTGCATTTTTGTTGCATCATGATTATAGCCCCATCCCTTGACCTTGACTTCTTGATCACTTCATGATGGCTTGACTTTGTAAGCATCATGGTTGTTGATGATTAGTGTGTTGAGTGTGGTTTTGGTGTTAGTGATCATGTTCTTTCATGATGGCTTTTGTTTCCCTCTTGCATTATGGTGTGATCTATCTCATTCTATCACCCCACTCTCTCATTCCTCCCTCTCTTGATTGTCATTGCCGGCCTCCCCTTTAGTGGGCTGTCCAAAATTTTGAGGGTGGGATTTTGCTTCATTTCATGTTGCAAAATTCCCACAAGATCAATCCAGAAAGCTCCAAGTTCAATCCCTCCACCAATGGCAATTCCACAATCCCAAAGTGAGACATGGTTCTACATATATTCTACAGCAAACCTTGGGCATGTCGACTAGCCAGCTTCGTGCCCGAGTTGCCTCGGCATTGAGGTGGGAGCCCGTAAAAGAAGTAGGCGATGTGGTGCACTTCCGGCGACGAGGAGGAGACGGGACATTCCGCAGGAGATCGGGACGATGACGAGAAGACCGGAGGACTTGGATCGTCGGTATATCTCTCTTCCCTTTCTTGTTGTTAGCTAGGACTAGTTAGTGGTTCGATCCGGCTATTAGTGCGCGGCGGTTTGCCAGTTCAAGAAAATTTAAGTTTATCACCGCTTCCGCATTTGGCCGTCGGATTGACGGCCGGGGCTCCGCCGTGCACTTACAGGGGCGGCAAGCGTCAGTCCCCTAATAGCGGTATAAGTCGTGTCGGAGCAAAGCCCATTACACCCTGAGAAACTACTGGAACCTACCAGTAAATCCCGCTTGCCCTGGCCAGAGACTGCGTAATGGCTCTCTGACACAGCGTGATATCATCTCCCAATACCGGGAGAGACGAATCCTGTCTAACCACTACTGCCTCTAAGTGCTCGGGACTGCACCCAACTGCTACCTGTTTGCACGACTCCTTTGAGCCGTGGTAGGGTAGCAATCTAAGAACAGTGGGACACACTCGAGGCGAAGTAGCAGTGTCAAGTTTGCGGACTATGCTGTACTCATGTCACCTGGGAACTGTTAACTGACGATAGGTATAACACCAACCAACAGTTCCCCTGTGAGTCCTATCCGGTGTACCCGTAACCTAACGAGCACCTGTATACTATCTCCAGTACGACGTACTGATGGCTATGGGACAGACCATCTCCCCAACTGGGATGAGAAGCGTACACACTAGTCTACTCTGGAATATCGATGCCCTGTCTCGATAATCCTACGACTAGGGACCTGTATAGGATGTTGCTTATAGACTACCCAGCCCCCACTAGTGTGACTGCCATCACAACGCTGGTAATCAAGCAAAGAACCAATGGGCTCTACCAATATGTATAAGTGATACGTTACAAGAAACATATGCACATATTAAAGTAGACACAAACCAAGTAGCATACTACCATTTTTAGCAAGACTGTATATACAACTGTGAATAACCCAAGCTTCCATTAAGTAATATACAATCTAGTATGATACAATAATGACCCCTAGGGCATATACACTAACAATCTCCCACTTGCACTAGGGCCATGAGCTGGCATATCGTAGACCTATCATCTCGAATAGCCTCTTGAACTGCGTCTTAGAAATGGCCTTTGTGAATGGATCAGCAATGTTATTCTCCGTCTCTACTCTTTTCACCTCGATCTCCCGGCGATCTACGATCTCCCTGATCAGGTGATACCGCCTTAAGATGTGTCTGGACTTCTGATGGGACTTAGGTTTCTTCGCTAAAGCTATAGCACCGTTGTTGTCACAATACAGAGGTATTGGACCAACACTGGAAGGAACCACCTGAAGTTCTGTGAGGAACTTCTTCATCCAGACAGCTTCTTTTGCGGCATCGCAAGAAGCTATGTACTCCGCTTCCATTGTTGAGTCAGCAACGGTCTCCTGCTTGGAACTCTTCCAACAGACCGCCCCTCCATTGAGGGTAAAGACATAACCCGACATGGACTTGGAGTCATCTTTGTCACTCTGGAAGCCGGAGTCGGCAAAGGCCTCCATCTGTAGGTCTTTTCCGTCATACACCAAGAACATCTCCTTAGTCCTCCTCAGGTACTTGAGAATGTTCTTTACTGCTATCCAGTGCTTCTCCCCTGGGTTTGCCTGATACCGGCTTACAACGCTTAATGTGTATGCTACATCTGGTCTGGTACATAACATCGCATACATTATAGAGCCTACCGCAGAAGCGTAGGGTATAGTTGACATGCGATCCCTTTCCAAATCAGTCTTGGGAGACATCTCTTTGGAGAGGGTGATTCCGTGACAAGCCGCTAGGTTACCACGCTTAGAATCATCCATACTGAATCTCTTCACTATGGTGTCTATGTACCTGGACTGCGAAAGTCCCAACATCCTCTTTGATCTATCACGATAGAGCTGGATCCCCAGAATGTAGGTGGCATCACCCAGGTCTTTCATGGAGAATTTATGTGACAAGAATCTTTTGACTGACTGTAACATAGGAATATCATTTTCTATTAGGAGAATGTCATCCACGTACAAGACGAGCAATACTACAGCTCTCCCTACAATCTTACTGTATATGTATGGTTCATCTGGATTTTTGATAAAGTCGAATTCTTTGACAGCATCATCAAAACAGATGTTCCAACTTCGCGATGCCTGCTTTAGTCCATAAATGGACTTAAGCAACTTGCATACTTTACCGCTGCTCCCACTCTGAATGAATCCCTCTGGCTGATCCATATAGACGCTTTCTTCCAAATTACCATTTAGAAAGGCCGTCTTTATGTTCATCTGCCAGATCTCATAATCGTGGAAGGCAGCAATAGCAAGAAGGACCCGAATAGATTTAAGCATAGCCACTGGAGAAAAGGTTTCGTCATAGTCCAAACCAGGTATTTGACGGAAACCCTTTGCAACAAGTCTAGCCTTATACATTTCAACCTGTCTATCTACACCAATCTTCTTTTTGAAGATCCATTTGCATCCTATGGGTTTTACCCCATCTGGAGCAATGTCCAAAGTCCATACTTTGTTAGTGTACATGGACTCCATTTCGGTTCGCATTGCATCCAGCCATTTTATTGAGTCACTGCTCTGAATGGCTTGCTGGAAGCTAGCAGGCTCATCATAGTCAATAGTGCAATCCTCTCTATCCCCGTCTATGAGAAAACCGTAGTATCTCTCGGGCGGATGAGATTGCCTACTACTACGGAGTGGCGTCGGGATGTCCCTTTCTTCTGAAATCTCTGTTTCTACCATACTTTCAGTAGTAGTTTGTGGTTCTGGAATTTCTTCCAGTTCTATTTTGCTCCCACTTGTTTCCATTTCTAAAAACTGATATTCTAGAAAATGGGTATTACGAGAAACAAAGACCTTTTGTTCCTCTGCGTAATAGAATAGATACCCCCTGAAGTTCTTTGGATATCCCACAAACTTACATAGTACTGATCGTGCCTCGAGTTTGTCCGCATGTTGCTTTTTAACATAAGCCGGACATCCCCAAATCTTCAGATACTGAAGATAGGGTTTCTTCCCACTCCACATTTGATATGGTGTGGTAGGCACAGTCTTGGTGGGAACCTGGTTCAAAAGATATGCAGTTGATTCTAGTGCATATCCCCAGAATGATCGCGGTAACTCAGCGTTACTCATCATGGAACGAACCATATCCAATAAGGTTCGATTCCTCCTTTCTGATACACCGTTATGTTGTGGCGTGTATGGAGGAGTAAACTGAGAGAGAATTCCATTCTCTTTTAAGTAACCCAGGAACTCGGCACTTATGTATTCACCACCTCGATCAGAACTTAGTGTCTTTATACTCTTGCCTGTTTGTTTTTCCACTTCATTCTTGTATTCTTGGAATTTCTCAAAGGCCTCGGATTTATGCTTCATTAAGAAGACATATCCATACCTAGAGAAATCATCCGTAAAGTAATGAAGTAGGAATAACCACCTCGCGCATGTGTAGACATTGGACCGCACACGTCACTATGTACGAGTCCCAAGGGCTCGCTTGCTCTTACTCCGTGTCCAGTGAACGGAGTCTTTGTCATCTTTCCTTTGAGACAAGATTCACAAGTGGCATAAGATTGATATTCGAACGGATTCAAATATCCTTCTCCATGTAACTTAGTCAACCTTCTCTCATTGATGTGACCTAGTCTACAATGCCATAAGAAAGCCTGATTTATTTCTGCAGACTTTCTTTTAAGTGTGTTCTGTGTAGGGTTCCTAGGCACTCTCAAGAGGTCTCATAAGGCATCAACCATGCCAATTTCAAATTTTACGGTGCCGAGAAACCCTAGACTAGATCGTTGACTAGAAATTTAGGCGAAATACGAATCTAGTTAACAACTTAACTAAAGATAAGAAGCTACAACCTTTGTAGATCCGGATATCCACTTCCTTGGCTCCACGTAGGCGTCCTCTCGCTGTCCATCTCGAATCCCGGACTCAATCGTCGGCTTGATCGGAGAAATGGGCAGACTAGGTCGTCGGCTTCGTGCCGAAGATGATCTACGTTGAGGCATCACAAGTTCAAGCTCCGACTTCACAAATTTGTGAAACTTGTGAAGAAAACACCCAAAACAACTTGGCAAGAGGTAGAGGGTGAAGAAATAGGAGGTGAGTTCACTTTAGAATTGGATTTCTCACTTTAGAACTCAAGTTGCCATTGATGGCATCAAGCTTTCTTTCTTGAAGAAGAAGATCAAGAAGAAGAAAGAATATGATAAGTGTTAATTAAAATTGAAAAGTAAATGAATACTTATCATATACTAACTAGGGTAGAGTATAGAGAATAGACCATGGTTACTTGGATGGGTTAGGGTTAAGCATGAAGACAAGAATGGTTAAGAAGTCAAAGCTTCATGAAGCTTCAACTAGAAACAAATAAAGCCACCATTCTTATCTAAATCATTTCCAAATAAATAAATGAACAAATAAATAAATAAATGAATATGCAAAACCTTAATCATCAAATTAACCATGGTTTAATTCTATACACTTAACTAAATGATCAAGTATCATCAAACATGATACAAAGATGTGCACAAAAGTATATCACATATACAACTTGCACATCAAGTGAGAAAATCCATTTAAAGTGAACCAATACTAGTTAATGCAAAATAATATATCAAATATATAATTATACATTAAATCATTAAATCAACACTTGATTCAATGATCCGGTCATGTCGCACATAACCGACTAGTATACAATGTATCGATTTATCGAATCAATGATTCGATAACTAGGTTATATTGAATATAACCAATCGATATATTCATCGCGAGAATGGAATACGGTATCACATACACGCATTATTCTCGGTCCTGCACATATCTCATATGCGCTCCTATTTTGTTTCGCTTGAGCCAGGAAACCTCTGTGTAGGACTCTAAAGACTCGTCAATACGCCGGTAGCAGATGATGATCATATCAAGCACCCACAAGCCGCAAGCGGTCTGCTAAACGTAACGGCCACCCGGGTATTAAGCGATCAGAAGATCGACGAGCTAGCCCGCTCACACTCCTGTGAATCCAACCAGTAACACTTACCGTACAGTCCGGTCTGTTCGTCTGATATGTCGCATATCAAGTCTAGGGGTGGTATACGTCAGACCCCAATAACCGATAAGTCGTGCCGATGTGAGGCTCATAACGGGTCGAGAAACTACTGGTAACACTTACCAGTAAATCTCTGATCAGCCTTGGCCAGGGACTTCCCTGTTACGGCCAATCGAGCACTGCGCAACATCAACCCCCAATACCGGGAGAGACGAAACCCCTCCTATCGCTCATTGCCTCCATGTGACTCGGGACTGTACCCAAAGACCACCGTTTTGCACGCCCTCATGGACGTGGTAAGGTGGAGATCAAAGCACAGTGGGAATCACACAAGACTCTATGACGATCTCGGGTCTACAGACTAACCTGTACAAGTGTCACCTGAGAACTGCCATCTGACGTGAGGTATAATACCATCTGGGAGTTCTCGGCGAGTCTGTCCAGTGTACCCAGTCTCCACTGAGCACCCGTATACCATCTCTGATGTCAAACACCAATGGATATGGGATCATCCATCGCCTATCTCATGGGTCGAGAAGCGTATACGCTAGTCTACACTGGTATATCGATGCCCCGTCTCGATACACCCATGACTAGGGACCTTGAAAGATGTACTTATGGACTACCATGTCTCCACTAGTATGATCTGCATCATAGTCCAGGTAGTCAAGTACACATCCTAAGGGCTTTACCAACATGTAACTAAAAGACAGTTTAAAGAGACTAGTGTACATGTTAAGATAAAGAGCAACCAGATAGCATACTATCATATCGAGCAAGAAAGTCATCTCTATATATGTCCAAGCATCCAATATAATATACATCATCTATACAATACTGGCCTCTAGGGCATACATACAACTAACAATCTCCCACTTGCACTAGGGCCAGCTGCTGTAGTGTCGCATACCGAGCATCCCGAAGAGTCTCTCAAACTGTATCTGGGGAATGGCCTTCGTGAGTGGATCCGCCGTGTTGTTCTTCGTGTCAACCCTCCTGACCTCGATCTCCCGGCGATCAACTATCTCCCGGATCAGGTGATACCGCCTCAGAATATGCCTGGATCGCTGATGGGACCTAGGTTCCTTGGCCAAAGCCACCGCTCCATTGTTATCGCAATACAAAGGTATTGGATGCTCAATGGATGGAACCACACCAAGTTCAGTAATGAACTTCTTGATCCAGACAGCCTCTTTAGCGGCATCGTTGGCAGCGATGTATTCAGCCTCCATCGTCGAGTCTGCCACGGTTTCCTGCTTGGAACTCTTCCGGCTAACCGCCCCTCCGTAAAGGGTAAAGACAAATCCCGACTGCAACTTAGAGTCGTCCTTATCACTCTGGAAGCTCGAATCGGTAAAGGACTCCACTTGGAGTTCTCCGTTACCATACACCAAGAGCATCTCTTTAGTCCTTCGTAAGTACTTGAGAATGCTCTTCACAGCTGTCCAGTGACTCTCTCCAGGATCAGCTTGATACCTGCTCACTACACTTAGTGAGTATGCAACATCGGGTCTGGTACATAGCATCGCATATATGATAGAGCCTACAGCCGAAGCATAAGGTATCCCTCGCATGCGAGCTATCTCCAAATCAGTCTTGGGAGACATCTCTTTGGAGAGAGTGACTCCAGAGATCGTGGGCAAGTTCCCACGTTTGGATTCTTCCATACTAAACCTCTTTAGTATGGTGTCAATGTACCTGGATTGGGACAATCCCAAAATCCGTTTGGATCTATCTCTATAGATCCTAATTCCCAATATGCAGGAGGCATCACCAAGATCTTTCATTGAGAATCTTTGTGATAAGAAGAGCTTAACCGATTGCAGCATAGGAATATCATTTCCTATCAAGAGTATGTCGTCCACGTACAATACGAGGAAGACAACCTTACTCTCTGCCACCTTCTTGTAAATACAAGGTTCATCTGGGTTTTTGACGAAATCAAACTTTTTGATAACGACGTCAAAGCAGATGTTCCAACTCCGCGATGCTTGCTTTAATCCATAAATGGATTTAAGCAGCTTGCACACCTTTCCGCTGCTCCCACTGTCTACGAAGCCCTCTGGCTGAGTCATGTACACGCACTCTTCTAAATCACCATTTAGAAAGGCGGTCTTAACATCCATTTGCCAGATTTCGTAATCATGATATGCAGCGATGGCAAGCATGATCCGGATGGATTTAAGCATAGCCACTGGAGAAAAGGTTTCGTCATAGTCCACACCTGGTCTTTGACGAAAACCTTTTGCAACAAGTCTAGCTTTGAAAGTCTCCACTTTCCCATCTACACCAAGTTTCTTCTTGAAGATCCACTTGCTCCCAATGGGCTTTACCCCTTCAGGAGCAACTTCCAAAGTCCATACTTTGTTGGTGTACATGGATTCCATCTCGGACCGCATAGCATCCAGCCATTTCACTGAGTCCCTACTCGTGATGGCCTGCTCGAAGCTAGTTGGGTCATCATCCTCCATGATGCAATCCTCGCTCCCTCCATCCATGAGAAAACCGTAGTATCTCTCAGGCTGGCGAGGAACCCTACTAGATCGGCGGAGAGGCTGGGGTTCGTCGGGTACTACTGAATCCTCTGGTTCCACTAAATCTTCTGTTGTGTTTTGTTCAGCTGGAACCTCTTCCAGTTCTACCTCAGAGCCACTAATCTCTTTTGCAAGAAATTCCTTTTCTAAAAAGGTGGCATGTTGAGCAACAAATACTCTTTGTTCCTCACTGTGGTAGAAGATATACCCTCGCGAATGTTTGGGATATCCAACAAATTTACACAATACAGACCTTGCCTCGAGTTTGTCCGGTTTTTGTCTTTTGACATAGGCCGGGCCACCCCATATCTTTATAAAATTAAGATATGGTCTCTTCCCTTCCCATATCTCATATGGTGTGGTAGGCACAGATTTGGTGGGAACCCTATTCAGTAGGTATGCTGCTGTTTCCAGTGCATATCCCCAGAAGGAAACAGGTAACTCAGCTACACTCATCATAGAGCGCACCATATCTAATAGGGTGCGGTTCCTCCGTTCAGATACACCGTTGTGCTGTGGTGTATATGGAGGAGTTAGCTGAGAGAGAATCCTATTCTCTTTTAGGAAGTCCAGGAATTCAATGCTCAAGTATTCACCTCCTCGATCAGATCGTAGGATTTTAATACTTTTTCCGGTTTGGTTCTCAACTTCTTGTTTATATTCTCTAAATTTCTCAAATGCTTCTGATTTGTGTTTCATCAAGAACACATACCCGAATCTAGAGAGATCGTCAGTGAATGTAATGAAGTATGAAGAACCATCCCTGGCATGTGTAGACATGGGACCGCATACATCACTATGTATCAGTCCCAAGAGTTCGGTAACTCTTTCTCCGTGTCCCGTAAATGGAGTTTTGGTCATCTTGCCTTTGAGACATGACTGGCAAGTGTCATAAGATGAAAATTCAAATGGATTTAAATATCCATCTTTATGCAACTTAGCTAGTCGTGTCGCATTGATGTGACCCAGTCTACAATGCCACAAGAAGGATTCGTTCAGTTCTGAACTCTTCCTCTTGTGTGTGTTTGTTATGCTCAGAACTGTTGATTGGTTTAGAACATAAATGCCATTGTACAACGTGCCTGATCCAACCAACTTTTGGTTACGGAAAATGTTCATAACATTGTCCTGTAATACAAAATTATATCCCTCTTTGCTTAACAAAGAAACCGATATAATGTTGCATATCAGGTTCGGCATGTAATAGCATTCGTTCAGAACCAATGTATTACCAGTTGGTAATACAAGGTGATATTCCCCGACAGTCTTAGCTGCAACAATTGCACCATTTCCAACTCTAATGTCTTTATTACCTTCTCCAAGTTCTCTACCTTTCCTAAGCCCATGTAACTGATTACATATATGGGATCCTGACCCGGTATCTAATACCCAGGACGTAGGGCAAATGGAGAAACAGTTCTCTGTAATGAATACACCTGAAGAAAATGCATCATCATGTACTTTCTTCAATCGGGTGGCATGGGAATCCTGGTATTCCCCTATATCATGTTCATTCCTATAACTCTTATAAGAAAGAACGGAACTAACGTTCCCCAGCACAGTATAACATGCGGGTTCGGTCAATACATCCATATTATTATCTTGATTAAGGCATGAAATGGTCGCTACCTGGAGAGAGAGAGAAGAAAAAACTTTAGCGTATGCTCGTGCAAGATCAGATTGGTTATTATCTTATCTAATCAGGATGGCTCCCACTGGTTTTTATCAAATCTTCCTTCAAACCCTAAAAGGAAAGACTAGCCGGGATTAATTACACCCTACAACTTCGTCGATCTTTCAGCCAGGCCAGTGTCGGTACTTTGAGGGAGGTTCCCCGTGCTTTAGCACGGACCTAATTAATGTAAACCTCGTTTTCCCAGAGGCGTAACCCCGTTGACACCTTTCTAGACACCTACTTGATCGGCTAATTGTAGTGTGCAAAACTCTCCCAGGAGTAACTCTTACTCGCAGTGGGTATCGGGATCCAACTATCTCATAGAAGGTATGCAATCTCATTGCAAATTTCAACACTTGAAATTCCCGATAATATTTTGCCCCAAGCATCCTATGACCTTGACGGAGGTCAACAAACCACAGGGTGCAAGTCAAGTTCAACCCGTCATTTCTTGATTGAATCAAACCCACCCGCACGACCCTTGACGGAGGTCAACAAGGTCGTACGACTACCCTAATCCAATCTGCTTCATATACATAAGCAAATAAATACTAGTTAGCTACCGCACACTACGCCTTGACGGAGGTCAACAAACGTAGCACGAATACTAAGTAGGATTTATCTGAAATGACGGAGGGCTACGTCAGGTTTTTCTGAAAACCTATTGCGTAATGAACTTGATATCGTTGTAGAATCAAATGAAGTTTTGAAATGGAGTGATTTTGAGGCTTTTCTAGTTTTGCTAAAGGGATCACTCCCGGTGAAGAGATCGTCGGCCCTTTCCTCGTCGAATGAGGTGCGGGATATATCATATATATCACTGTGCAAAGCATAAACTATAGAAGCAATCAAAAGTCAAACCGAATGTGTAGCATCTGCCAGTTATTGCTAAAGGAGTCACTCCCGGTGAAGGGATCTCGGTCCTTTCCTCATCGAATAAGGTGCAGGGTATATCATATATACCGCTATGCAAAGCAAGAACTGTAGCTACCTGTTTTGTTTAAAATTTGATTCTATAACATCTTAGGTTTCTTTTCTTTCATTAATCACATTAATGAAGTCCCATCATTTAAACACCTAAACATCACAGATAGATATGACGTACACTTATGCCATCCGCATTTGCCTCGATGTCCCCTCGTGCACCGTTAGGTTAGGTAACTAACGACAGAGCAGGGCAGGGCTAGTATGGGTGCAAAACATAAGTAACGTCTATATAATATATCATATATACTATATAAAGTATCTATCACAGAACATCACATGATCACATCACAGATATCGCAGCAGAAGAAACATATGAAACAATGGATATACTAGGACGTCCGTGTTTTCAATACGAGCCAGTATAAAACACGGATTCCACGGTCGTGATGAATAGCCAATCCCACACCCCTAGACCCCTACGAGAGCGGCAAGCAACCCTGCCAATTCTAGGGTTAGGAGACCCGGACTCGACTCCTCGAGATGGTCTTCCACTGGACCTTAGAACCCGGTTACTTGTGCTCCCCTCCTTGGGTCTATCCTAATGCGGAAAAGTAAATAATATACAAAGGGTGACAGCTTCCGCAACCTGGAAGTGCCCCAAATAAAAGAATATTACATACAAGTTTTTACATGAATGAAAAATGAAAAACACTCATCTCACATAAAAACTTCGGCTATTCAAACACGACAATCCAATATAACATATCCAGCAACACATAACATCACATGTCATCAACGTAAGTAAATATGCGCATCCCAATTGTCGTTGACATATAGCAACGAAACCGGCGATATCACATATTACACTTACGGTCACAGAAAAGAAAGTGTAAAACTACAACAATTGGAATCCGCAACCTCTTTAGACATCACATGCCTAATCAAATGAAATACTTAGACATCACATGTCTAACAGTTATAAACCCCGCATTTTAGTCTCATTATCGAAAACTCTTTTCAATATCAAATGAAACTAAACCGCTAGATTTATAACATTCATCCAGTTATCTCATAACTGTTTGTGAATTCCAATTATTGTATCCCATTCCGGATAAATAGAAAATATTAAACTTTCCGATCGAACATTCGAACACCCAAGTTTTCCCGAAACCGTTCAACACATGAAATAGGTTCAAAGACATTCACTTCATGCCTCAGTACCAACGGTCCAGCCGTAGAAGGGTCAAGCCAACGCCTCACATGTGGCATGCCGTACTGCCCTAAACCCGAAGGTTCAAAGGGCAGTTCAAGACGGTCACATAATCGAGTTAAGGTTTGTTGTCTTCTAGAGGGACCATCGCGTTACTTGCACTACTCAGAACGTCCTTAAACCACAGAAAAATCCAACATTTGGAAATATTCCGGCAGGGGAAAAGTTGGGTATTTTTATCCGGTCGAACTTTTTAACATATTCTTAAATTATCCGGAAAAACACATAGACGAAATTTGACAATCCGATCGAAATACCGAGTCCCTAATACAACCCAGAAAACTCAACTCTTGAGTGATATATAAAAATTCCCAGAAAATCCAGCATCAGAAAAGAGGAATTACTGTGCAAAAATTATAGGTCATTGTGACCATACGGCCGCGGAACCGCCGCAGAAGCCATGCTTCTGCCGCGGTTCCGCGGTGGGTTGATGGAATTGGGTTGTCGAATTTCACAGTAACTCTTAGATATTCCTGCTGACTTTTCTGCATATTTTTAATTTACAAAATTCCCCGATTTTCAAAAATGTACAGAGAGCATGTTTTGAATTAGGGTTTCGGTTCGATCGGACTTCTAACTCCGTCTACACATCGCCTAAGGCTCTAGCTAGGCTCTGATACCACTATAGGGTTCCTAGGCACTCTCAAGAGGTCTCATAAGGCATCAACCATGCCAATTTCAAATTTTACGGTGCCGAGAAACCCTAGACTAGATCGTTGACTAGAAATTTAGGCGAAATACGAATCTAGTTAACAACTTAACTAAAGATAAGAAGCTACAACCTTTGTAGATCCGGATATCCACTTTCTTGGCTCCACGTAGGCGTCCTCTCGCTGTCCATCTCGAATCCCGGACTCAATCGTCGGCTTGATCGGAGAAATGGGCGGACTAGGTCGTCGGCTTCGTGCCGAAGATGATCTACGTTGAGGCATCACAAGTTCAAGCTCCGACTTCACAAATTTGTGAAACTTGTGAAGAAAAAAGCCAAAAAAACTTGGCAAGAGGTAGAAGGTGAAGAAATAGGAGGTGGGTTCACTTTAGAATTGGATTTCTCACTTTAGAACTCAAGTTGCCATTGATGGCATCAAGCTTTCTTTCTTGAAGAAGAAGATCAAGAAGAAGAAAGAATATGATAAGTGTTAATTAAAATTGAAAAGTAAATGAATACTTATCATATAATAACTAGGGTAGAGCGTAGAGAATAGACCATGGTTACTTGGATGGGTTAGGGTTAAGCATGAAGACAAGAATGGTTAAGAAGTCAAAGCTTCATGAAGCTTCAACTAGAAACAAATAAAGCCACCATTCTTATCTAAATCATTTCCAAATAGATAAATGAACAAATAAATAAATAAATGAATATGCAAAACCCTAATCATCAAATTAACCATGGTTTAATTCTATACACTTAACTAAATGATCAAGTATCATCAAACATGATACAAAGATGTGCACAAAAGTATATCACATATACAACTTGCACATCAAGTGAGAAAATCCATTTAAAGTGAACCAATACTAGTTAATGCAAAATAATATATCAAATATATAATTATACATTAAATCATTAAATCAACACTTGATTCAATGATCCGGTCATGTCGCACATAACCGACTAGTATACAATGTATCGATTTATCGAATCAATGATTCGATAACTAGGTTATATTGAATATAACCAATCGATATATTCATCGCGAGAATGGAATACGGTATCACATACACGCATTATTCTCGGTCCTGCACATATCTCATATGCGCTCCTATTTCGTTTTGCTTGAGCCAGGAAACCTCTGTGTAGGACTCTAAAGACTCGTCAATACGCCGGTAGCAGATGATGATCATATCAAACACTCACAAGCCGCAAGCGGTCTGCTAAACGTAAGGCCACCCGGGTATTAAGTGATCAGAAGATCGACGAGCTAGCCCGCTCACACTCCTGTGAATCCAACCAGTAACACTTATCGTACAGTCCGGTCTGTTCGTCTGATATGTCGCATATCAAGTCTAGGGGTGGTATACGTCAGACCCCAATAACCGATAAGTCGTGCCGATGTGAGGCTCATAACGGGTCGAGAAACTATTGGTAACACTTACCAGTAAATCTCTGATCAGCCCTGGCCAGGGACTTCCCTGTTACGGCCAATCGAGCACTGCGCAACATCAACCCCCAATACCGGGAGAGACGAAACCCCTCCTATCGCTCATTGCCTCCATGTGACTCGGGACTGTACCCAAAGACCACCGTTTTGCATGCCTTCATGGACGTGGTAAGGTGGAGATCAAAGCACAGTGGGAATCACACAAGACTCTATGACGATCTCGGGTCTACAGACTAACCTGTACAAGTGTCACCTGAGAACTGCCATCTGACGTGAGGTATAATACCATCTGGGAGTTCTCGGCGAGTCCGTCCAGTGTACCCAGTCTCCACTGAGCACCCGTATACCATCTTTGATGTCAAACACCAATGGATATGGGATCATCCATCGCCCATCTCATGGGTCGAGAAGCGTATACGCTAGTCTACAATGGTATATCGATGCCCCGTCTCGATACACCCACGACTAGGGACCTTGAAAGATGTACTTATGGACTACCATGTCCCCACTAGTATGATCTGCATCATAGTCCAGGTAGTCAAGTACACATCCTAAGGGCTTTACCAACATGTAACTAAAAGACAGTTTAAAGAGACTAGTGTACATGTTAAGATAAAGAGCAACCAGATAGCATACTATCATATCGAGCAAGAAAGTCATCTCTATATATGTCCAAGCATCCAATATAATATACATCATCTGTACAATACTGGCCTCTAGGGCATACATACAACTAACATTCTGCACATTGAAAACCTGAGCTTGACTTAATACGTATATACCGTTATCTAATATACCAGACCCAATCAGAACTTGATTTAGGTGGATGTTAACTACATCGCTTACGAATGTAAAATCATATCCCTCTATCGAAAGTGAAGATACTGATATGATATTACAAGTCATATTAGGTACATATAAACAGTTACGTAGAATCAATATATGCCCACTTGTCAAACCTAGGCGAAATTCTCCCACGGATTCAGCGTCTACGGTCATTCCGTTTGCAACTCTGAGAGACCAATCACCTACCTTTATAACTCTACTGTTTCTCAAAGCATGTAATGAATTACAGATATGAGATCCTGCTCCGGTATCAAGTACCCAGGAAGTAGAGTTAATTGACAAACAGTTCTCAATTACAAACACACCCGAAGCTGAAGCCACAACATGCTTCGAATCCTGGCTACTGGCTTTACTAGCCCTGCAATCATTCTGCCATTGTTCATTCCTGTAACGATAGGAACGTCCCTCTTTTACTATATCCAGTCCCGAAACTTTTGCCTTTCTCTTTCCTTCTACTTCCCTGGTTTCCTTCAGGGTAGGAGGCAGAGACTGTAGAATCAAGTCAGTATTTGACTCGTTTCCCAACGTGGTCTCCAGGTCCTAGAGCTCATCAATACAGCTAGTCATTGTAAGGACGTTGTCCCCTACAGATGACCCGTCAGCCAACCTCGCTTGAATTAATTCGTTTGAGGTTTCATATCTAGTGATATGAGATTGCTCTCCATATGAATCTTTGTTATGGAGAAAGATGGAAACTAAGTCCATCTTCTCGTGCTGCTTCTGGTATACACCATTAACTGAAGCTAACACGAGGCACTTAGCTTTCGCTTTATCTTTTTCCCTTGTCTAACGGATATCTATATCTGCGACAGTGGAAACTGGACCTGGGACGGCGGGATCTTGAGTAGTAATAGGGTGGTCCAGCTTGTCATAGGCAATGTGTTAGTTATATGTATGCCCTAGAGGCCATTACTGTACATTGGATGTATATTGTAGTGGATGCTGGGACATATATAGGAAGGACTTTCTTGCTCGACATGATAGTACGCTATCTGGTTGCACTTTATCTTAACATGTATACTTTCTATCTCTCTGATTACATGTTGATAAAGCCCTTAGGATGTGTACTCGACTTCCAGGACTATGATGTAGATCATACTAGTGGGGCCTGGGTAGTCAATGAGTACATCCTTCATTGTTCCTAGTCGTGGGAATATCGAGACGGGGCATCGATATTCCAGAGTAGACTAGCGTATATCTTCTCGACCCATGTGATGGGCGATGGATGATCCCATATCCATTGGTGTTTGACATCGAAGATGGTATGCGGGTGCTCAGTGGAGACTGGGTACACTGAACGGACTCGCCGAGAACTTCCAGATGGTATTATACCTCACGTCAGATGGCAGTTCTCTGGTGACACTGGTACAGCTTAGTCTGTTGACCCGAGATCGTCATAGAGTCTTGTGTGTCTCCCACTGTGCTTTGATTTCCACCCTACCACGGCTCTACTGAGGCGTGCAAACAGGTGGTTTTTGGGTACAGTCCCGATTCACATGGAGGCAATGAGCAATAGGAGGGGATTCGTCTCTCCCGGTATTGGGGGTTGATGTTGTGCTATGCTCGACTGGCCATAATAGGAAATCCCTGGCCAGGGTTGCAGTGATAGACTGGTAAGAGTTATCAGTAGTTTCACGAATGTTATGGACCTCAAGTCGGCATGACTTATCGAGCTATTGGGGTCTGACGTTTACCACCCCTAGGCGAGATATGCGACATATCAGACGATCAGACCGGACTGTACGGTAAGTGTTACTGGTTGGATTCACAGGAGTGTGAGCGGGCTTGCTCGTCGATCTTCTGATCGCTCAATACCCGGGTGGCCGTTACGTTTAGCAGACCGCTTGCGGCTTGTGGGTGCTTGATATGATCATCATCCGCTACCGGCGTATTGACGAGTCTTTAGAGTCCTACACAGAGGTTTCCTGGCTCAAGCGAAACGAAATAGGAGCGCATATGAGATATGTGCGGGACCGAGAATAATGCGTGTATGTGATACCGTATTTCATTCTCGCGATGAATGTGTCGAATGGTTGTATGCGATATAACCTAGTTATCGAATCAAGGATTGATTCGATAAGCCGATACATTGGATACTAGCCGGTTATATGCGATATGACCGGATCATTGAATCAAGTGTTGATTTAATGATTTAATGTATAATTATACATATTTGATATATTACTTTACATTAACTGGTATTGGTTCACTTTAAATGGATTTTCTCACTTGGATTGTGCAAGTTGTATATGTGATATACTTTTATGCACAAGATTGTATCATGTTTGATGATACATGCAAGCTTGGGTTTGTGTAAAGAATTGACCATGGTTATATGAATGGTTAGGGTTTCATTTTATTTACTTATTCTTTTATTTATTCTTTTTGTTTATTTTGGAAAAAGAAAATGAAAAAGAAAATGAAATGGTGGCTTATTTTGTTTGTAGTTGAAGTTTCTTGAAACTTTGACTAAGTGACCATTTTGTCTTCTTTCTTAACCCTAACCCTTCAAACTAACCTTAGTCAATTCTCTACACCTAACTAAGGTTCATTATATGATAAGTATTGATTTTCTTTTCAAAATTAATTAACTTATCTTATTCTTTTTCTTCATCTTCTTCTTCTTCCTCCATGAGAAGAAAGCTTGCTACATCAATGGTGATTGATGAAAAAGTGTGTGAAATCCAAATCTAAAGTCTACCCACTTCCTATTTCTTCATCCTCTACCTCTTACCAAGTAGTATAGGGTGTTTCCTTCACAAGTTTTCTTGACTTGGTGAAGTTGGAGCTTGATCTAGCGATGCCTCGACGTAGATCATCTTCGGCATCGTCGTCGATGACCTAGCCCGTTTTTCTCCGATGAAGCCGATGCTAGAGCCCAAGATATGATTTGGACAGCGAGGGGACTTCATCACGGAGCTTAGGAGGTGGTGGAACGGATCTACAAAGGTTGTAGCCCCTTTCCTTTAGCTATATTTCCGTTTACTTGCTTGCTTCGCCTATTTATCTAGTTAACGATCCGTATTAGGGTTAATAGGCACTTGTAAAATTTCAATTGGCCATGTTTGATCACTTGTGAGACTCTATTAGAGTGCCTAGGAACCCTACAGTGGTATCAGAGCCTAGCTAGAGCCTTAGGCGAAGTCTAGACGGAATTTGAAACCCGAACGAACCCGAAACCCAACTCCAAAATAGCTCTCTGTCCTTTTTTCAAAAACTGGGATTTTTACAAATTAAAAATTGCTAAAAAATTCAGCAGGGAAATATAAGAATTACGGCGCAAAAATATTTTCATGAACAGTATAAACTGCGGCGGAACCGCGGCAGAAGCCTTGCTTCTGCGGCGGTTCCGCGGCAACATGGTGACGTCATCCTCCTCTTTCTGCACAGTAATTCATGTTTTCAGATGCTGATTTTTCTGGGAATTTTTAATATTTATTCAAGAGTTGAATTTTCTGGAGTTGCTTTGGGGATTCGGTGTTTTGATCGGAGTATCAAATTTTGTCTGTGTGGCTTTCCGGATAAATTTTAGAATATGTTAAAAAGTTCGACCGGATATAAATACCCAATTTTTCCCCTGTCGGGAAATTTCCAAGTGTTGGATTTTTCCGTAGTTTAACGACGTTCTAAGTAGTGCAAGTAACGTGATGGACCCTCTAGAAGACAACAAACCTTAACTCGATTATGTGACCGTCTTGAACTGCCCTTTGAACCTTAGGGTTTGGGGCAGTACGGCGTGCCACATGTGAGGCGTTGGCTTGACCCTTCTACGGCTCGACCGTTGGTACTGAGGCACGAACTGAATGTTGTTAGACTTATTTCATGTGTTGAGCTGTATCGGGAAAACTTGGGTATTCGACTGTTCGATCGGAAAGTTTAACATTTTCGGTTTATCTGGAATGGGATACAATAATTGGAATTCATAAGTAGTTATGTGATAATTGAATGAATATTATAAACGTAGCAGTTTAGTCTCACTTGATCGGTTGCCACGGAATTTTGATGTGATCAAAAGTCCGTCGCAATCACGTAGCGTACGCGGATACTCGCCGGGTAAACTTAATAGACAACCTCACTCCATAGCCCCGACCAAGTGACTGTAGGAGAACCCCGTCGCCGAAAGCATCCGTTCGGGTGCTCGCGGCAGCGGTGTTCCGCCTTGGTGCACTTTGTCGACGGCGTCGGGGGTGCGGCCGCCTACTAAAGTTTGCGACGAGCATTCCATCAGAATGTCGGGAATCCTGTTGAATTGCCCGACTTGATATTGAAAAGTGTTTTCGATAATGAGACTAAAATGCGGGGTTCATAATTGTTAGGCATGCGATGTCTAAAGAATTCATTTGGTCAGGCATGCGATGTCTGAGGTGGTTGTGGATTCCAACTGTTGTAGTTTTACACTTTCTTTTCTGTGACCGTAAGTGTAATATGTGATATCGCCGGTTTCGTTGCTATATGTCAACGACAATTGGGATGCGCATATTTACTTACGTTGATGACATGAGATGTTATGTGTTGCTGGATATATTATACTGGATCGTCGTGTTTGAATAGCCGGGGGGTTTTTATGTGAGATGAGTGTTTTTCATTTTCATTCATGTAAAAACTTGTATGTAATATTCTTTTATTGGGGCACTTCCAGGTTGCGGATGTTGTCACCATTTGTATATTATTTACTTTTCTGCACTAGGATAGACCCAAGGAGGGGAGCACAAGTAACTGGGTTCTGGGGTCCAGTGGGAGACCAACTCGAGGAGTCGAGTCCGGGTCTCCTAACCCAAGAATTGGTAGGGTTGCTTGCCGCTCTCGTAGGGGTCTTGGGGTGTGGGATTGGCTATTCATCACGACCGTGGAATCCGTGTTTTATACTGGCTCGTATTGAAAACACGGACGTCCTAGTATATCCAATATTTCATATGTTTCTTCTGCTGTGATTTATCTGTGATCATGTGATGTTCTGTGACAGGTATTATATATAGTATATATGATATATTATATAGACGTTGCTTATGTTTTACACCCGCGCTAGCCCTGCCTCACTCTGGCGTTAGTTACCTAACCTAACGGTGCAGACGGGACATCGAGGCGAATGCGGATGGCATAAGCGTACGTTATATTTATCTGTGATGGTTAGGTGGACTTAAATGATGGGATATTCATTAATGAGATTAATTAAAGAAAATAAACCTAATTGATGTTGTGGAATCGAATTTCAAAATAAAACAGGTAGCTACAGTTCTTGCTTTGCATCGCGGTGTTCATTATAGAACATCCTGCACCTTATTCGATGAGGAAAGGACCGAGATCCCTTCACCGGGAGTGACTCCTTTAGCAATAACTGGCAGATGCTACAACCCTCGGTTTGTCTTTGATCGCTTCTATAGTTTCCGCTTTGCACAGTGATATATATGATATATCCCGCACCTCATTCGACGAGGAAAGGGTCGACGATCCCTTCACCGGGAGTGACCCCTTTAGCAAAACTAGAAAAGCCTCGAAAACATTCCATTTAAAAACCATTTGATTCCGCAACGAGATCAAGTTCAAAGCGTTAAAGGTTTTCACAAAAACCAGCCGCAACCCTCCGTCATTTTAGGATGTAGAGTACTTAGTATTCGTGCTGTGTTTGTTGACCATAGTCAAGGCACAGTGTACGGTAGCTAAGTGATGTCTTCCTACACCGCATATGATGCGATTAGTTAGGACAGTCGCGTGACTTTGTTGACCTTAGTTAAGGGTCATGTGGGTGGTTCTAATTAATCATGAAATGATGGGTAGAACTTGACTAGTACTTATGATTTGTTGACCATAGTTAAGGTCATAGGTGCTAGGGGTAAAAACCATTATCTGGAGTTTCAAGTGTTGAAACTTGCAATGAGATTGCATACCTTCTATATGATAGTTGGATCCCGATACCCACTGCGAGTAATTGTTACTCCTGGGAGAGTTTTGCACTTTGCAATTAGCCGATCAAGTAGGTGTCTAGAAAGGTGTCAACGGGGTTACGCCTCTGGGAAAACGAGGTTTACTGTAATTAGGTCCGTGCGAAAGCACGGGGAACCTCCCTCAAAGTACCGACACTGGCCTGGCTGAAAGATTGGCGAACTTGTAGAGTGTAATTAATCCCGGCTAGTCTTTCCTTTTAAGGTTTGAAGGAAGATTTGATAAAAACAGTGGGAGCCATCCTGATTAGATAAAATATATAACCAATCTGATCTTGCAAGAGCGCACGCAGAGTGTTTTCTTCTCTCTCTCCTGGTAGCGACCATGTCACGCCTTAATCAAGATAATAATATGGATGTATTGACCGAACCCGCTTGTTATACTGAGCTGGGGAACGTTGGTCCCGCTCCAACTTATAATTGTTATAAGACAGAGCAGGAAATAGGGGAATGCCAGGATTCCCATGCCGCCCAAACGAAGAAAGTGCATGAGATGCATCTCCTTCGGGTGTGTTCATTACAAAGATCTGTTTCTCAGTATCCTCTGCATCCTGGGTATATGATACCGGATCAGGATCCCAGATATGTAATATGTTACATAGGGCTACAAAAAGGTAGAAAAACTGAGAACGGGTGATAAGTTTCATGAGACAGAAAACGGGGCAAGTGTTGCAGCCAAATCTGTTGGTCACTGTCACCCTGTATTATGAATACATTGATTCTGAACAAATGCTGTTAGATACCGAACCTGATATACAAAATCATATCAGTCTCTTTAGTAGTAAAGAAAGGATATAATTTTGTATTGATGGATAATGTTTTGAACATTTCCTATATCAAAAGTTGATCGGTTCAGGCACGCTATCTAAAAGCATTAACGTTCTAAATCAAACTACAGTTCCTAGTATACTGAACACACACAAGAAGAAGAGTTCAGAAATGAACGAATTCTTCTTGAGGCATTGTAGACTAGGTCATATCAATGCGACCCGACTGGCTGAAGTTACATTTAGATGTATATTTAAATCAGTTTGAATTTACATCTTGTGAAACTTGCCAGTCATGTCACAAAGATAATATGACCATAGCTCTGTTTATTGGAAACAGAGAAAGAGTTAATGAACTCTTGGGACTGATACATGATGATGTATGTAAAGTCTCCTGTCTACACATGCCAGGACTGGTTCTTTATACTTCATTATATTCTCTGATAATCTCTCAAGATTCAGTCATATATTCCTGTTGAAACATAAGTCCGAACCTTTTGAGATATTTACAGAATATAAGTTAGAAGTAGAGAACCAAAATACGGGTATAAGTATTATGTCCTATGATAAGATCAGGGAGGAGAATACTTGTGCATAGAATTCCTGGACTATTCTAAAGGAGAATGAGATTTTCTCTCAGTGTTACTCCTCTGAATACACCACAGCACAACGGTGTATCAGGGCGGAGCAATTGCACAATATTAGATATGGTGTGCTCTATGATGAGTATTACTGAGTTACCTATTTCCTTTTGGGGTTATGCACTTGAGAAGCTGCATACCTATTGAATTAGGTTTGAATCAAATCACTGCCTACCACTCCATATAAGATATGGTATGGGAAGAACCCATCTCTTAAGCGAGTTAAGATTTGGGGTTGTCCGGCCTATGTTTAAAGCAAAATCCGGACAAGATCGAGGCAGGATCAGCTCTGTAGAACTGGAAAGGTTCCAGCTATACAAAACTGCAGTTGATGATTTGACAGAACCATAAGATTCTATAGTTCCCGACGAACCTCAGCCTCTCCGCCGATCTAGTAGGGTTCCTCATCCGCCTGAGAGATACCTCGGTTTCTCGATGACAGTGAGAGCAAGGATTGCATCATGAGATGATGACCCAACTAGTTTCGAGCAGGCCATCGAGAGTAGGGACTCTGTAAGAATGACTGGATGCTTAGCGATCTGAGATGGAATCCATGTACACCAGCAAAGTATGGACTTTAGCTGCTATATCTGAAGGATTAAATCCCCATCAGGAGCAAGTATATCTTGAGAAGATTACTTGGTTTAGATGGAAAAGTTGAGACTTTCAAAGCTAGACTTGTTAAAGGTTTTCGTCATCGACCAGGCGTGGATAATGATGAAACCTTTTTCCAGTAGCTATGCTTAAGTCTGTCCAGATCCTACTTACCACGGCTACATACCATGACTACGATATCTGGCGGTTGGGTGCCATGACTGCTTTTCTAAATACTGATTTAGAAGAGAACGTCTATAAGAACACAGCCAGAGGTCTTCGTAAACAGTGGGAGCAGCGGAAACGTGTGCAAGTTGCTTTACATAATGAAGCAGGCATCGCGGAGTTGGAACGTCTGTTTTGATGTGATAGTCAAAGTGTTTGACTTCATCAAAATGGTAGACGAACCTTGTATATACAAAAGGGTAGTAGAGAGTAAGGTGGTCATCTTCGTATTGTACGTAGACAACATACTCTTGATAGGAAAAGAGTTTCCTATACTACGATCGATCAATTTCTTATTATCACAAGGATTCTCCAAATAGGATCAAAGTGATACCTCCTAAATCCTGAGTTTTCATCTATGAGATAGATGTAATTGGATGCAAGGATTCTCACTAGATGTAGTGAGATGGTATCAATCGATCCTGGGGAGAATCACTGGAAGTGTTCCAGGGTGATAAAGACGACTGAATGTCAGTCACAGGCACTGTCTTTACCCTCAGTAAAGGGACGGTATGTTGGAAGAGTTCCAAGCTAGATACCGTGGCAAACTAGACGATAAAGGCTGGTAACATCGCTATTAAAGATACTACCAAAGAGGAAGTTTGGGTGTATATTGGTTCATAAGATGAACTAGGTTCCTGCCATTGTATGACAATGGAAGTGTGGCTTTGGCCCTTGGAACCCTGGTCCCATCAGTGACCCAGACATATTCTGAGGCAGCATCACCTGATCATGGAGATAGTTGATCTCCAGGGTGATCGAGGTTAGGAGAGTAGACTCAGAGGAGAACACGGCGGATCCACTCACGAAGGCTTTTTTCCCAAAGAGAGACTTTTAGGGGATGGTTGAGTATGTGATACTGCAACCACTGCTACAGATGGCCCTAGTGCAAGTGGGAGATTGTTAGTTATATGTATGCCCTAGAGGCCATTACTGTACATTGGATGTATATTGTAGTGGATGCTGGGACATATATAGGAAGGACTTTCTTGCTCGACATGATAGTACGCTATCTGGTTGCACTTTATCTTAACATGTATACTTTCTGTCTCTCTGATTACATGTTGATAAAGCCCTTAGGATGTGTACTCGACTTCCAGGACTATGATGTAGATCATACTAGTGGGGCCTGGGTAGTCAATGAGTACATCCTTCATTGTTCCTAGTCGTGGGAATATCGAGACGGGGCATCGATATTCCAGAGTAGACTAGCGTATATCTTCTCGACCCATATGATGGGCGATGGATGATCCTATATCCATTGGTGTTTGACATCGAAGATGGTATGCGGGTGCTCAGTGGAGACTGGGTATACTGAACGGACTCGCCGAGAACTCCCAGATGGTATTATACCTCACGTCAGATGGCAGTTCTCTGGTGACACTGGTACAGCTTAGTCTGTTGACCCGAGATCGTCATAGAGTCTTGTGTGTCTCCCACTGTGCTTTGATTTCCACCCTACCACGGCTCTACTGAGTCGTGCAAACAGGTGGTTTTTGGGTACAGTCCCGATTCACATGGAGGCAATGAGCGATAGGAGGGGATTCGTCTCTCCCGGTATTGGGGGTTGATGTTGTGCTATGCTCGACTGGCCATAACAAGAAATCCCTGGCCAGGGTTGCAGTGATATACTGGTAAGAGTTATCAGTAGTTTCACGAATGTTATGGACCTCAAGTCAGCATGACTTATCGAGCTATTGGGGTCTGACGTTTACCACCCCTAGGCGAGATATGCGACATATCAGACGATCAGACCGGACTGTACGGTAAGTGTTGCTGGTTGGATTCACAGGAGTGTGAGCGGGCTTGCTCGTCGATCTTCTGATCGCTCAATACCCGGGTGGCCATTACGTTTAGCAGACCGCTTGCGGTTTGTGGGTGCTTGATATGATCATCATCCGCTACCGGCGTATTGACTAGTCTTTAGAGTCCTACACAGAGGTTTCCTGGCTCAAGCGAAACGAAATAGGAGCGCATATGAGATATGTGCGGGACCGAGAATAATGCGTGTATGTGATACCGTATTTCATTCTCGCGATGAATGTGTCGAATGGTTGTATGCGATATAACCTAGTTATCGAATCAAGGATTGATTCGATAAGCCGATACATTGGATACTAGCCGGTTATATACGATATGACCGGATCATTGAATCAAGTGTTGATTTAATGATTTAATGTATAATTATATATATTTGATATATTACTTTACATTAACTGGTATTGGTTCACTTTAAATGGATTTTCTCACTTGGATTGTGCAAGTTGTATATGTGATATACTTTTATGCACAAGATTGTATCATGTTTGATGATACATGCAAGCTTGGGTTTGTGTAAAGAATTGACCATGGTTATATGAATGGTTAGGGTTTCATTTTATTTACTTATTCTTTTATTTATTCTTTTTGTTTATTTTGGAAAAAGAAAATGAAAAAGAAAATGAAATGGTGGCTTATTTTGTTTGTAGTTGAAGTTTCTTGAAACTTTGACTAAGTGACCATTTTGTCTTCTTTCTTAACCCTAACCCTTCAAACTAACCTTAGTCAATTCTCTACACCTAACTAAGGTTCATTATATGATAAGTATTGATTTTCTTTTCAAAATTAATTAACTTATCATATTCTTTTTCTTCATCTTCTTCTTCTTCCTCCATGAGAAGAAAGCTTGCTACATCAATGGTGATTGATGAAAAAGTGTGTGAAATCCAAATCTAAAGTCTACCCACTTCCTATTTCTTCATCCTCTACCTCTTGCCAAGTAGTATAGGGTGTTTCCTTCACAAGTTTTCTTGACTTGGTGAAGTTGGAGCTTGATCTAGCGATGCCTCGACGTAGATCATCTTCGGCATCGTCGTCGATGACCTAGCCCGTTTTTCTCCGATGAAGCCGACGCTAGAGCCCAAGATATGATTTGGACAGTGAGGGGACTTCATTACGGAGCTTAGGAGGTGGTGGAACGGATCTACAAAGGTTGTAGCCCCTTTCCTTTAGCTATATTTCCGTTTACTTGCTTGCTTCGCCTATTTATCTAGTTAACGATCCGTATTAGGGTTAATAGGCACTTGTAAAATTTCAATTGGCCATGTTTGATCACTTGTGAGACTCCATTAGAGTGCCTAGGAACCCTACACAATGGACATCTGGACAGACCTTTGCCAGTCATATAAGTCAGATTCAGTCAATTTGTTATCTAGATGTAACCTATGTGTGGTCACAAGGTCGCTGCAATTAAGAGAGAGAGAAGAAAACATTTTAGCATGATGCTGTTGCAAGCTTAGATTGGTTTTAAGTTTATCTAAACAGGATGGCTCCCACTGTTTCTCGAATCCTTCCTCAAACCATAAAAGTAGAATTAGTCAGGACAATTCTCACCGTACAATACTTGCTTAACCGTTCAGCCAGGCCAGTATCGATACTTCGAGGGAGGTTTTCCAACGCTTTCGCGAAGTTCCTTAATTAAATAACCTCTTTTCTCTGGGGGCGTAGCCCTGCTGACACTTTTCTCGACACCTACTTGGTTTATAACTCGTTAAGTGACGAATCTCCTGATAAGTAGCATGTACTCACAGTAGGATCGGGATCCAAAATATCATCGTATGATAATGTTGAAGGAATCCTACCAACATTCATCAAACTCCAAAATGGTATGCAATACTAGCAAATTTCAGTTTCTTTAGAAACTCCCGATAAGGATTTTTGCCCCATGCTCTTATGACTTTGACTAAGGGCCAAATATGTCATAAGTCACATGTTAAGTTCTACCCGTCATTATCCAGGTTAATTTGAACCCACCCGTATATACTCTTGACTAAGGGCCAAGAAAAGTAATACGACTGTCCCAAACCAACGCATCTATCTATGCAACAAATGAATACCCCAGCAGCTACCAAACACTATGTTTTGACTAAGGGACAAATCTACATAGATTGAATACTACTGAATACCCAAATGAAATGACGGAGGGCTACGAATGGTTTTGGCAAAACCGTGAACGTAGTGAACTTGATATAATCGAAGGAACCTGATACTTTTTAAAAGGAGTGGTTAAAACTCTGCAATTTAAAAAATTCTGATCTTTTAAAATAACCGAGTGGTTACTTTTAAATTTTTTCCAACGATTAAACTTTGGTTTATTTTCTTTGCATTATAATAATGCGTCCCATCATTTATCTTATCATTGCAGAAAACAACGAAAATACCACGTCCTCTTATGCCATCCGCATTCGCCACTGGGTCCCGTCATCACTCGTTAGGTTACTTAACTAACGACAGAGCGGGGGCTGGGCTAGCGCGGGTGTAAAACATAAGTGACGTCTAATAGCTATCATATATAGATATTGTACATTCGTCAAACGCAATAATAAGCATTCCAGATCATAGATGAACTTTATTGGATATATCAGCAATCCGCATTTGCTTTGAGCTACAATAAAAGACGGATTACACAGTTGTGATGAATAGCCATTACACCACCCTAGACCCTTACGGGTACGGCAAACTACCCGCCAAGTACCCGAAGTGAAGCGGTCTCCCTCAACGACGTGAGTAGGCCACTAAACACTTCAACGTACCCGGTAGTTTGTGTACCCCACCTTGGGTCTATCCTAGGAGCAAAAACAGTAAAAAGAAATAATACAACGGTGGCTACAACCGCAACCTGGATGTGCCCCGCAAAAGAATATTACATCATATTACATTTACATCGAATGAATGAATATTAAACCCATCTCAAACCCCGGCTAATCATCACAACAGTCCAATACAGTTCATATACACAAACAGTAAACATTTCAGAAATGTGCAACCCCCTGCCAACCGACATACTAGCAGTTATGGGAGGTTTACGAACACATTAAACATTACAGATAAAAACCCAATTAGCAAATATCTTAGAACATCGATCGATCACCATTTTCCGTGTCTACCCCAAAAGCAAGCCTGTACTGAAGTAACCTGGGTAGAAACAGAACATACAGGAAAACAAAACACCAGAAAATATGAATTACTGTGAAACTCCGAGTCAACTCAGCGTTTACTCGGCGGTGGATCCGCGGCCAAAAGCACCATTTGGCCGCGTTTCCGCGGTCGTCTTGCCGAGTTGTGTCCTCGTATTTTCCCAGAACTCTTATAATACCCTGCTGTGAATTTTAAGGCATATCAAATAATTTTTCTGACACTTTTAAAATCAACAGAAACTGTTAGGGTGTTAGGGTTTGGTTTTCGTGTTTTCCGTCGATCGAACTTCTAATTAGTTGCTAACAAGCTAGTAATGGTTTAGTTGGCTCTGATACCACTTTAAGTCCATGTCACGCACCCCATGAACTTGCGGGGAGGCGGAATATATGAAAAAAGATTATCAAAGCTTTGTAACACGGACTTGAGCGCATGAATCGTTCTAAACCGTTACTAGCAAACTATCAACTAGAGGTTTAACTACTCGGATTCGAAGTTATACCTCACGTTACATGTCCTTCGGGTCTTCATCGCTGTCCTCCACTTCTCGTGTAACACCCGAGCCCAATACTACTATTTTCTGTTACTGGTTGAGCATTAGATATTACCCATTTCATTTAGCTTGCCTGTTTGACCCTTGCCGTGAAATTTTATCTGGCTAAGTCATTTCTGCATATAACAAATTTTAGCACCTAAAATAAAATTAAAAATATCTATCTTGGCCAACTCGACACCCCTAGCCGCGTGGTAGCGTCCGTGCATCGAGTTTTCGTCCCGTTCGGTGAAACGGGCGAGTTTGGACGACTACGCGCGCGTACAGGTGGCCGACTTGGGGGTATGCTTTTTAATCATAAAATATTTCATTTTAAAATTTGGAACCCGCTTAAAATCCTATTATTTGAATTTCGAATTTTTGGACCCAACCCGGGCACGATTTGGAAATGTTTCATTTAGCGCCAAAATCCTAAATTAATAAAATAATCAAAACCTTATATTATTTCATTTATATACTAAATCTTACTGTTATTTAAATCTTTTAAATAAATCTTTAACCTCTTAAATCTTTGTCCAGCCAATCGCGAGGCTGTTTGCCTTCCGTGGGCCCCTCTCCATTCCCATTCTCTCTCTCTCTCTATTTCTCTTTCTCTCTCTAACCTCACGTCTCTCAAATCTCTCTCTCTCTCCCATATATTTTAAAAACTCTTTCCCTCCCCATATTTTTTCCTTACGTGAACCCATCGGCAGCGAACCCTAATCTCCGGCTCCCTCACCACCGCAGCACCAAAGCCAACGCAAACATCACCACCAGCCTCGCCTCCTCGCCCTCGTCGCAGCCGCTACACAATTCCTTCCTTCTTTCCCTTCTCCCCATGCACCCTGCACCAGCCGTGGCCGCGCACCCCCCTGCACACGCGTTGCATCGCCGTGGGTCACCGCCGGTGACCCCGTCCTCTTGTCCACGGCCTCGCGAGCACCCCTCGGTGAGATCACCTTCTTCCTCTCTCCCTTTCTTTTCTCCTTTCTCTGTTAACGTAATTCTTGATCGGCAGATCTCCTCCACGATCACTGTTCACCGCCGGAGCCCGATCGACGCCGTCGACCGTCGTGACCCCCTTCAACCCACAGTGAGTATCCTTTCCTTCTCCTCCCTCCTTCCTTCTTTAATTTTCCTTTCTTTCTCGTCCCAAACTAGATCATTCACTGTTCACTGTTTGGCCGGAATCCGGCGATGCCGACGACGTGATCCGACGATCCAGCAGAGTACTCTGACCCGTGTGGTTCCTTGGTTCGTTGTTTGGGTTCAATCCGTGAACCGTGCGTCCGTCGCGAGTTTCCCCGCTGACGTTACGTTCCGTTCTTTCCCGGTTCGCGACCCGTTGAGGCAAGTATCACTTGCTACATGCTATACTATACATTTATATATGTTTTGACTCATTAAACCTGCAGAACTTAACTTGGTATAGTCTTTTCTCATTTGGTTGCAATATGAAATATATCATTTTACAGTTAACATAACATTTACAGTCTGCCAATTTAACACTAATAACTAAGTTTACCTGTTAATCACATCTTACTGTTTAATAGATGGTAGCCCTTACACATGTAGTTCTATTATATTCGGACATTCGTATTCAAAGGCTTGATATAACTGTATTGCATCGTCATTTAACTATTGCACCGCTAAGGGTGCTCAAAACCAGTTAATATAATAAAACGGCTGCACTGTATTACTGCACTCTTGCGATTGAATGAAACTGCTTATTGTTATTTAGGTCATTACTCATTCCATGTTATTCAGTACCCTGTTCGATTATATATCTGTTTGTGAGCACATCCACGATATTGTTACATCTTGACTTGACTTTGTCATACATGATATATATTGATACACCTGACATGGTACCGTTTACTGTTGACTAAATCTGATGTACCATGACCTGACCTGGTACTTGATCTCGTGCCTAATGCCAACAAACCCGACATGTAGTCCTCGTGGACCATTCCTGTTGTCTATCCAGACAAAACCTGCTGTTACCTGATCCTGTGTTGGCATTAGTTCTTGATTACTGAATACCTGACCTGACACATATAATTTGGGGGTATGGGGAAATCAAAAGTGTAAACTAAAGTGTAACTTAAAAAGGGTATTACTTGATCCGTGGTCCCGGGGGGTAACGGGACAGAGCCATTCGTGACTCTTACATTTTCCTGATCCGTGGTCCCGGGGGGTAACGGGACAGAACCACTATTGGTTCACATATTCCTGATCCGTGGTCCCGGGGGGTAATGGGACATATCCTTTGAGTTACATGGAGGATTACTCAAATTGATTTCAAAGACTTTAGACTAGAAAACCTGATAGAACAGTTTAGCTACCCACTGCACACTGCCCCGCACTGCTTGATTCACATTTTTTTGCCACTCTCATTTTATTCATGTTTATTTTGCATTGCCTGTTACACTGTTCATATTATATTACTTGATGACATGACGCGCTGACGTCTGGGTTTTGCATGGCCCAGATTCTGTACCACTGTCAAAGTCCGAGCAGGAGTACTTCAGCCAACAGGCTGAGCTGTGAGGTGTTAGTACTAGTTAGTTTATTTTCCTGCATTTATTTCCTGATGTGAGCCCGCATTATGGGACATACTTTTCAGTTATTTGTACTGATCATTTGCTTCCGCATTTATTTATTATTGACTCCTGTTATTCTGGATTATGGACATGTTTTAGATAGTTTTATCTTGTTCTTGATATCTTTACAGCCGTAATGTGACTGTGGATGGATACTTCCTACCCACAGGTAGCATGGTTGGCTATGTCACGTGCCCAATCTAGCGTACTCCGGGAAGCGGGGCGTGACATGGTTCTTTTGGTATCAGAGCCATAGGTTAGTTTGGTTGATTCTGTTGTAGTTGGGTATTGTACCCAATACACGAATCAGAATACCCGTGTTTAGGAAACATGTCCTGCCACCTTGACCGTTTTACCATTCTTGAATCACATTCTTCCTGAGTATATCTTTTACGATGTGCAAACTTCCTTTGCATATCGATTCGAAAACCTGATTCCTTGTTATCTCTAGGACTTAGGCGACTTGGATGGAGTTATGTAATTGTGGCTATGATGCCGCGGCATAGTTACAATGCGGTACTCTATTTAAGTATCTTAGAGTTCTAGCCTTGATCTATATTCAGAATCTATCATCATACTAATGTTGGGTGTTTTGAGTTCAGGATTATGGCAGGTAAGAATTTCAAGACGTACCAAAGGCGTGTGGACGAAGCCGCCATGCTTGGAGTGATAAGAGGAATGCTGGAAAATTAAAAGAGACATACCGAGCTGATCCAGCAACAACCAGACTCGTTCCAGGAAGGTTTGCAGATCGTTCAGCAGTCTGTAAACAACGTTGGAGCTAAACCAGTTGACCGAGTAGGGACCGTGGCAGATTTCAGACGTTTGGGTTCGTCTACATTCACTGGTTTGGAGGAGCCGTTGCCAGCCGAGCAGTGGCTAGTCGGCACGGAGAATTTGCTGATTGCGGCACAGATTCAAGAGGACAAAAGAGTTGATGTGGTGCGCATTCAGCTAGTGGATTACGCCCGAGAGTGGTGGCTTGTGGAAGAGACCCGCTTGCCCAAGCCGATCAGTTGGGCGGAGTTTTCGAAGAGTTTCCTGGAGAAATTCTTCCCGCGGACCGCACGGGAGGAAATGGAAGAGAAATTTATTGGGCCAAGGCAGAATGGAGCACCCGTGGATGTGCATGCAGCAGAATGGACGAGACTCAGCAGATTCGCTGGACCTTTAGTTGCCAACGATGCAGACAGGGCACGGAGGTTCATGCACAGCTTGGATGTGGACATCCAGAGGCAGATTGTCTCACTGGGTTTGACCACTTTCTTGCAAGTACTCACGGTAGCCCGAGGGCAGCAGAGTTTAGCTGGGATGAAAGGGAGTTTGCAACAGACAGCAGTTGCGGTAAGGAAGCAGTTCTGTTGGGCCAGTCAAGTTTAGGGCTAGGCCGACGAACAATATACTTGCATCAATGGAAGTGATGAAAGTGAAGAGCCGGTGGTGGCTCGCGATTTCATGGACGTATTTGAAGATATATCGGGCTTACCGCCGAAGCGAGACGTGGAGTTCGCGATTGACCTTATTCCTGGTGCAGCGCCAGTATCTAAAGCGTATTATCCAATGGCACCAGTAGAGTTAGAAGAAGTCAAGAAACAAGTTGCTGAATTTCTTGAGAAGGGTTGGATTCGAAGCAGCAACTCGCCTTGGGGAGCTCCAGTTCTTCTAGTAAAGAAGAAGGATGGCACGAGAAGGATGTGCATCGATTATCGAGAATTAAACCGGGTAACTATTAAGAACAAGTACCCGATCCCTCACATTGGTGAACTTTTGAGCAGCTTAGTGGCGCGAGGGTATTCTCGAAATTGGATTTGGATCCGGATATCATCAGGTCCGAGTGAAAGCAGAAGATATTTGCAAGACGGCGTTTCGGACTCGGTATGGACATTACGAGTACCTAGTGATGCCCTTCGGAGTAACGAATGCGCCGGCAATATTCATGGACTTGATGAACCGAATCTTTTCACCGTTCTTGGACCAGTTTATTGTGGTATTCATTGACGATATTCTGGTTTACTCGAAGAGTTTTGAGGAGCATGCTGAGCATTTGAAGATCGCACCGCAGACATTGAGACAGGAGAAACTGCATGCGAAGATGAGTAAGTGCGAATTTTGCCTGGAAGAAGTGAAGTTTCTGGGGCATGTTGTGTCGGGCAATGGAATCGCCGTCGATCCCGAAAAGATTGCAGCAGTTCAAGATTGGCCTATTCCAAGGAATGTAGCTGAGATAAGAAGTTTCCTTGGATTAGCCGGATACTACAGGAGATTTGTGGAGAACTGTGCTCGTCTGGCAGAGCCGTTGACCAAGCTTACGTGCAAGGAGGTACCTTTTGTATAGGCGAATAAGTGTGCGTTAGCTTTTGAGACGTTGAAGCAGAAGTTGATAACTGCCCCTTTTCTGACCGTGCCAGACAATTCCGGAGGACTGGTGTTTCACAGCGACGCATCTGGGAAAGGATTGGGATGTGTTTTGATGCATCATGGGAAGGTCGTAGCATACGCATCAAGACAACTGAAGACCCATGAGAAGAATTATCCAACTCATGACTTGGAGCTTGCGGCTGTGATCTTCGCTTGAAGATTTGGAGACACTACCTTTTGGGTGAGAGAGTCGAAGTTTTTACAGATCATAAGAGTTTGAAGTATGTGTTCACTCAGAAGGAGTTGAACATGAGGCAGCGTAGATGGTTGGAGCTGATGGCCGACTGCGACCTTGATCTTAAGTACCATCCGGGAAAGGTTAATGTCGTGCCGGATGCGCTTAGTCGGTTACCAGCAATTCAGGTGTTAACTACGCAGAGGAAGATCATTGCAGATTTTCGAAGATTTGACTTGGAAGTTGTGCTACCGCGTTCTACGGGATAGTTGATGCAATTGCAAGTACGGTCGTCTTTGATTGAGAAAATTAAAGCAGCACAATCGCAGGATCCTAGACTGCAAAAGTTTCGAGAACAGGTTGAAGCCGGACTACGAACAGATTTATTGATCCACGAAGATGGTTCGTTGAGGTATGGTAGCCGTTTGTGTGTGCCAAAGGGTGATATTCGTGAAGAGCTTATGAAGGAGGCACACAGTTTAGCTTATTCTGTACATCCAGGAGGCACAAAGATGTACCGAGATATTCGACAGCATTTCTGGTGGGAGGGCATGAAGCGGGAGATTGCTCGCTATGTGGCAAAGTGCTTGGTGTGTCAGCAAGTTAAGGCTGAACATCAGAGGGTTGCTGGTTTATTGCAACCACTTCCGATTCCTCAGTGGAAGTGGGAACATATAACCATAGATTTCGTGACGGCTTTACCGCGGAGTCCAAAAGGCAACAATGCAGTATGGGTGATTGTTGATCGGTTGACCAAGGCAGCTCACTTTATTCCTTTCTGGGTTGGTCAATCAATGGAGACTTTGGCAGAGCGGTACATGCAGGAGATTGTAAGATTGCATGGCGTACCGGTGAGCATCGTGTCCGATCGGGACACTCGGTTCTTATCACAGTTCTGGAGGAGTTTACAGGAAAGTTTGGGGACTCGATTGAAGTTTAGCACAGCTTATCATCCTCAAACTGATGGTCAGTCGGAGAGAACGATCCAAACTCTTGAAGACATGTTGAGAGCATGCATGTTGGACTTCAAGGGTTCATGGGAGGATCATCTACACTTGGTGGAGTTTTCTTACAACAATAGTTTCCAAGCAACTATTCAGATGGCTCCGTTTGAAGCTTTGTATGGTCGTAAGTGCCGCTCACCTGTTTGTTGGGATGATGTTGGTGAACGAAGATTACTGGGACCAGATTTGGTGGTACAGACAGTTGAGAAGGTGAATACAATCAGGAAGCATATGAAGGCAGCTCAAGACAGGCAGAAAAGTTGGGCTGACACGTCAAGAAGACCTCTAGAGTTCGCCGCGGGTGATTTGGTATTCTTGAAGATATCACCGACTAGAGGGGTGATTCGTTTTGGGAGTCGAGGAAAGCTTAGTCCTCGATTCGTTGGACCCTTCGAGATATTGGAGCGCGTTGGAGAGGTAGCGTACCGTTTGGCGTTACCGCAGTCCTTGGCGGGTGTGCACGATGTGTTTCACGTATCTCAACTACGAAGGTATGTTCGAGATGAAACACACGTCTTGGATCATTCGGAGTTAACAGTACGGGAAGACCTGACTTTTGAGGAGCGACCGGTTGAAATCATGGATCGAAGGGAAAAGGTTTTTAAGAATAAGGTTATACCCCTTGTGCTCGTTTCTTGGGGTAATCGATCGCATGGGGAGTCCACTTGGGAGCGAGAAGATGAGATCCGGCAGAAGTTTCCTCACCTTTCCTGTAGTTTTCTATCTTGTATTCTTGGAATTTCGAGGACGAAATTCTTTTGTAGTTGGGTATAATGTAACACCCGAGCCCAATACTACTATTTTCTGTTACTGGTTGAGTATTAGATATTACTCATTTCATTTAGCTTGCCTGTTTGACCCTTGCCATGAAATTTTATCTGGCTAAGTCATTTCTGCATATAAAAAATTTTAGCACCTAAAATAAAATTAAAAATATCTATCTTGGCCAACTCGACACCCCTAGCCGCGTGGTAGCGTCCGTGCATCGAGTTTTCGTCCCGTTCGGTGAAACGGGCGAGTTTGGACGACTACGCGCGCGTACAGGTGGCCGACTTGGGGGTATGCTTTTTAATTATAAAACATTTCATTTTAAAATTTGGAACCCGCTTAAAATCCTATTATTTGAATTTCGAATTTTTGGACCCAACCCGGGCGCGATTTGGAAATGTTTCATTTAGCGCCAAAATCCTAAATTAATAAAATAATCAAAACCTTATATTATTTCGTTTATATACTAAATCTTACTGTTATTTAAATCTTTTAAATAAATCTTTAACCTCTTAAATCTTTGTCCAGCCAATCGCGAGGCTGTTTGCCTCCCGTGGGCCCCTCTCCATTCCCATTCTCTCTCTCTCTCTCTCTCTATTTCTCTTTCTCTCTCTAACCTCACGTCTCTCAAATCTATCTCTCTCTCCCATATATTTTAAAAACTCTTTCCCTCCCCATATTTTTTCCTTACGTGAACCCATCGGCAGCGAACCCTAACCTCCGGCTCCCTCACCACCGCAGCACCAAAGCCGACGCAAACATCACCACCAGCCTCGCCTCCTCGCCCTCGTCGCAGCCGCTACACCATTCCTTCCTCCTCTCCCTTCTCCCCGTGCACCCTGCACCAGCCGTGGCCGCGCACCCCCTGCACACGCGTTGCATCGCCGTGGGTCACCGCCGGTGACCCCGTCCTCTTGTCCACGGCCTCGCGAGCACCCTTCGGTGAGATCACCTTCTTCCTCTCTCCCTTTCTTTTCTCCTTTCTCTGTTAACATAATTCTTGATCGGCAGATCTCCTCCACGATCACTGTTCACCGCCGGAGCACGATCGACGCCGTCGACCGTCGTGACCCCCTTCAACCCACAGTGAGTATCCTTCCCTTCTCCACCCTCCTTCCTTCCTTCTTTAATTTTCCTTTCTTTCTCGTCGCAAACTTGATCATTCACTGTTCACTGTTTGGCCGGAATCCGGCGATGCCGACGACGTGATCCGACGATCCAGCAGAGTACTCTGACCCGTGTGGTTCCTTGGTTCGTTGTTTGGGTTCAATCCGTGAACCGTGCGTCCGTCGCGAGTTTCCCCGCCGACGTTATGTTCCGTTCTTTCCCGGTTCGCGACCCGTTGAGGCAAGTATCACTTGCTACATGCTATACTATACATTTATATATGTTTTGACTCATTAAACCTGCAGAACTTAACTTGGTATAGTCGTTTCTCATTTGGTTGCAATATGAAATATATCATTTTACAGTTAACATAACATTTACAGTCTGCCATTTAACACTAATAACTAAGTTTACCTGTTAATCACATCTTACTGTTTAATAGATGGTAGCCCTTACACATGTAGTTCTATTATATTCGGACATTCGTATTCAAAGGCTTGATATAACTGTATTGCATCGTCATTTAACTATTGCACCGCTAAGGGTGCTCAAAACCAGTTAATATAATAAAACGGCTGCACTGTATTACTGCACTCTTGCGATTGAATGAAACTTCTTATTGTTATTTAGCTCATTACTCATTCCATGTTATTCAGTACCCTGTTCGATTATATATCTGTTTGTGAGCACATCCACGATATTGTTACATCTTGACTTGACTTTGTCATACATGATATATATTGATACACCTGACATGGTACCGTTTACTGTTGACTAAACCTGATGTACCATGACCTGACCTGGTACCTGATCTCGTGCCTAATGCCAACAAACCCGACTTGTAGTCCTCGTGGACCATTCCAGTTGTCTATCCAGACAAAACCTGCTGTTACCTGATCCTGTGTTGGCATTAGTTCTTGATTACTGAATACCTGACCTGACACATATAACTTGGGGGTATGGGGAAATCAAAAGTGTAAACTAAAGTGTAACTTAAAAAGGGTATTACTTGATCCGTGGTCCCGGGGGGTAACGGGACAGAACCATTCGTGACTCTTACATTTTCCTGATCCGTGGTCCCGGGGGGTAACGGGACAGAACCACTATTGGTTCACATATTCCTGATCCGTGGTCCCGGGGGGTAACGGGACATATCCTTTGAGTTACATGGAGGATTACTCAAATTGATTTCAAAGACTTTAGACTAGAAAACCTGATAGAACAGTTTAGCTACCCACTGCACACTGCCCCGCACTGCTTGATTCACATTTTTTTGCTATTCTCATTTTATTCATGTTTATTTTGCATTGCCTGTTACACTGTTCATATTATATTACTTGATGACATGACGCGCTGACGTCTGGGTTTTGCATGGCCCAGATTCTGTACCACTGTCGCAGTCCGAGCAGGAGTACTTCAGCCAACAGGCTGAGCTGTGAGGTGTTAGTACTAGTTAGTTTATTTTCCTGCATTTATTTCCTGATGTGAGCCCGCATTATGGGACATACTTTTCAGTTATTTGTACTGGATCATTTGTTTCCGCATTTATTTATTATTGACTCCTGTTATTCTGGATTATGGACATGTTTTAGATAGTTTTATCTTGTTCTTGATATCTTTACAGCCGTAATGTGACTGTGGATGGATACTTCCTACCCACAGGTAGCATGGTTGGCTATGTCACGTGCCCAATCTAGCGTACTCCGGGAAGCGGGGCGTGACATGGTTCTTTTGGTATCAGAGCCATAGGTTATTTGGGTTGATTCTGTTGTAGTTAGGTATTGTACCCAATACACGAATAAGAATACCCGTGTTTAGGAAACATGTACGACGTACTGATGTCTATGGGACAGACCATCTCCCTAATTGGGATGAGAAGCGTACACACTATTCTACTCTGGAATATCGATGCCCTGTCTCGATAATCCTACGACTAGGGACCTGTATAGGATGTTGCTTATAGACTACCCAGCCCCCACTAGTGTGACTGCTATCACAACACTGGTAATCAAGCAAAGAACCTATGGGCTCTACCAATATGTATAAGTGATACGTTACAAGAAACATATGCACATATTAAAGTAGACACAAACCAAGTAGCATACTACCATTTTTAGCAAGACTGTATATGCAACTGTGAATAACCCAAGCTTCCATTAAGTAATATACAATCTAGTATGATACAATAATGGCCCCTAGGGAATATACACTAACAGCTACCCGTTGTGGATGGACCGAGCAGGAATCTACTCGGTGGCCTCGTAAGGAGGGCTTTATTATCTCCTTAGAATCTCCTTGGGGCGTTGTTCAACCTTCCGTGACCCATATAGGCAGGAATGGCGATCGTCACGGATGATACGTGCCAGCACCATATCGGGAAAGTGCGATATTTCGTGATTTGCATCGTTGTGCGAGTAAATCTCGGCCGTTGGAAGATTTTTGTTGAGGCTATAAATACCGAAAGCATATTGGTTTCTTTCCAGTCTTGCATTCCCTGAAGATGACCGGCCGCGTGTATACCATCATAGAGATCGTTTCTTATGATGATGTATACTTTTATAACCTCAATCGTTCCGAGGAGACATACGATACGGTGATAGGTCGCTTAAAGGGCCATTGTGGGAGCCTGCTTCCCCAGCGATCTCCTCTCCTTCAGGTACTAATTTATGCGATATGGAGGAATTTCTCGGGTCTGTACAACACCCTATCTCCGTGGTTGATGGACGAGGCGTTCGACAAAATGCACACTGTCCACGGGCTTGGTCTGATCTCAAAGAATAGGCGGGATCGCTCGGTGGACCTCCTTTTTTAGAGTTTCTAGCAAAGGTTGGTCATCACATCTTACTCGGTGGATGGGGATCCCGGAGAGTCCATGGCTTCTAGGGTCCGCGAGTACCGTCGGAGGGAGTGGGTAGAGGCTGCTTGGGCTCGGCTGGAGGAGCTTTCTTCGGTGTATCATCGACAATGCATCCTTAATCCTCGCCTTCCTTTGTTGTAATTGTTGTAAGGCTGGAGAGCCCATAATACCTCTTAATAAATAAATTTATCTTTTATTGAGGTGCATTGTCTGTTTTTATCCCCTCGGTACATTTTATACTTTTTGTTTAAAAAACCCTTAGAGTCTCGGAACAGAGAAAAGAAACAAAGGGTTAGAGCCTCATGGCGGTGTAAAAGGTCGCTTGTTCAGTTGATAAAACTGCACATTTGTTATTACATTTTTCCTACCATTTTCATATTAAAAAAGGTCTTTATTATAATATATTATACATATGAGAGTTTATCTATAAAAATAATATTTTCCATGTGTTGATATATTATAATTAGCATTTGGTAGGAAAATGTATGCAAATAATATCATTGACCAAATCATAGTAGAACAAAGTCTACTAAATATTATTTGAGTTGTTGTGCAGAATATTTCCAAGTTGTGCAGAATTTTTCCAAGACTAAAATCAAGGAAATCAAGTTGTTAAAGAAAACTTGCCTAATTAAGAAAGCAAAACTTGGAGACTAAGTCTGGCAGCAACTACGAGAAGATTTCAAAGATCCAAAGGTCCCAGATATCGCCACATGTCACAGGAAGCAAGCCTCAGGAAATTGATCAAGTGATCAACACCCTCGGCCGTGGATCCGCGGCCAAACCCCCCTTGGGCCGCGGATCCGCGGCAATATAGAAGATTTAGATTCTAAAAAATTGTGGCGAGAATCTCTACAGTTAGTTTCCATATTTGGAAGCAATAGTTCTGGCTTTGGGGCTATAAATAAAGACCGAGAGCCTCTTGGAAAAATTTATCAAGCCGACGCGATCACGAAGTCCAAGATGGCTCATGCATCCAGGCTGATCATCAATGGTTCATCTACCTCCTTAGAAGAGATCGAGAAGCAAATTAGGTTTTTGTAATCATTTTCTAAGGAATCAAAGTGTACTTGATCTTGTTGATTAATAAAGGTAGTTTATTGCATTTTATTTTCTTCATGATTTCTATCTCTTCTTCTCCCAACATGCGCGAGTAATTCTCCGCTTGTTAGGGTTCGTAGGATTAGGGTAGGCTAATGGATGATGAACATCCCTAAACCCTTTTTAAGTCCTATAAAGTTTATGAACTTTATCAAAAGAATCATTAACATCCTAATCGGGGGCGCTAACAATTCTTTATTAGTCCTGACCGCGATTAGAGATTAGATTAATGATTGTTTTGGTAAAGGCTAGATATGAACGGAGTTCCGTGTCGAGATAAGGGTTAAGAGTGGGATTCCTTTTCCCTCCAGAAACCCTAATCTACACGCATCACCGTCGTTCTAGTTTTAAATCTATTAAAGGATAAAAAGGGTAACTTTTAATTAATCGTCCATAACTACTAAATCCTAACGAACCCTACAAGCCCCCTATTATATTAACTACATCCCTAAAATAATCTAGATCTATATTTTTGCATTAGTGCTTAACGTAGATCTAGAAACCTTTCCACAAAATTCTTTATCCCTCCTCTCTTTTTCAACACATCTAAAGTAAGAGTAAAAGATTCAACGTTTCCCTGAGGACGACTCGTACTCATCTCGGTCTAGCTACGCGCGACACCGTTATTGATTGTGGTTACTTAACTACAAACACACACTTTTTTCGTATAAATCAAATGGCGCCGTTGCCGGGGAGACGTGTGTAATTTTTTATTCTTACTATTTGTGTTGAATTCTTATACGATCTGTATCATAAATAAAACAAAACAGCAAATTGTATATTTAACGATTATTGTGTGAATTTTGCGAGGGAATCTGGAGTTATAGACTTGAGGAAACAGGAGACAGATACATTCATTGAGATCCAAAGAAATAGAGAAGGCCACAGAAAAAAATTCATCAATTGATCTCTCCCTCTTGCGGCGGAACCGCGGCCGGAAGGGCACATCGGCGGCGGAAGCACGGCCAGTTAGGATCTAGGGCTTCAGTCTTCTCTGGTAAGATTCTAACCTCCTTCTCTCTCCTCTGAAATCCAATAAAATATCTTTTCTGCAGGATTCTTTGCAAAATATCGCCGCTCAAAAATCTTTTTGCAAAGTTTTGTTTTGCGATTTGTTTTTGCATATTTTAATACGGATTTTTAAGGGGCAAGACCAAAATTCAGATTAGGTGAGGATTTCATCACCCTTCCTAAGCCCCATAAATCACAAACCGAGCATCTGCCTCAACCCTATATTAATTAAAAAAATATCTAGACCAGAATCTAAGAACTGTCGCGCTCAATAAGGACAGAGGAAAGTCGTGGGTAATCTATCGCTTATCCGCATTACTTTTGTGGTGACTAGGAAAGTGTGCCAAGGCGAGTGGTTACTTAATTAGGACCACTACTTTTGTAGTGGGGAGCCTCCCACTCACCTGGTACTTACCTGGCTATACGGGTAGTAAAGAGGTGGTAGAGGATTGATCCTGCGGCTTGTCCTTTGGAAGTCTAGGAGCGGTCTAGAGACTGGACCTAGGTAACCATAGTTCTAGGGTTGTTTGTGCATTTTTGTGCGATTTGTCTAAATCCGTCATTTTTCAAAACAAACCAATTATTTTCTCCCCTTTTTACCCCTTCCCCCTTCTTCTCTTCTTATAATGGGTGACCTAAACAGAAGAACACTTGCCGAGCTTTGCTGTCCACAACCAGATATCTCTTGTTTTCGTAATCCCTTCGGTATACCGTCCGTCTCTTCCATGTCCTTAAGAGATCATATAGAATAAGCAGGAAGAAACAGTTGGCCACCTCAGTCTAGGTCTTATCAACCGTATCCTAATGCTACACCTATTTCAGTTGATACCCAGAGTGAGGAAGCCCCTAGACGAATGTCCATTGCTGAGCACATAGCTAAGGCTAGAGGCCAAAGTTTCAACCCGGACCAATATCAACCATCACCTCCACTTTCCAAAGAAGAGTTTGATAGCCAACCGACCAACCCATATCAATATTCTTCTTATCACAATATTGACCCTACTCCCACCCAATTTTCGCAACCATTCTATTCCTATCAATCCAATACAACTTTTCCACCTTCTCTAGACAGTTCTTCTAATCAGTCATTTGGGAGTTTTAATTATCCACAAGAATTTCAATCTTATACTGAAACCCCTTATCAACCCAAGACTAGTCTGGAGCAGACATTAGAAAAATTTCTGGAATTATCGAACCAAATTAGGAAGGAAACTGTTAGTTATATGTATGCCCTAGAGGCCATTACTGTACATTGGATGTATATTGTAGTAGATGCTGGGACATATATAGGGAGGACTTTCTTGCTCGACATGATAGTATGCTATCTGGTTGAACTTTACCTTAACGTGTATACTGATTGTCTCTCTGTTACATGTTGGTAAAGCCCTTAGGATGTGTACTTGACTACCTGGACTATGATGCGGATCATACTAGTGGGGACATGGTAGTCCATAAGTACATCCTTCAAAGTCCCTAGTCGTGGGTATATCGAGACGGGGCATCGATATACCAGAGTAGACTAGCGTATACCTTCTCGACCCATACAGATGGGCGATGGATGATCCCATATCCATTGGTGTTTGACATCAGAGATGATATACGGGTGCTCAGTGGAGACTGGGTACACTGGACGGACTCGCCGAGAACTCCCAGATGGTATTATACCTTACGTCAGATGGCAGTTCTCTGGTGACACTGGTACAGAGTAGTCTGTTGACCCGAGATCGTCATAGAGTCTTGTGTGGTTCCTACTGTACTTTGATTTCCACCTTACCACGTCAAAGAAGGCGTGCAAAACGGTGGTTTTTGGGTACAGTCCCGAGTCACATGGAGGCAATGAGCGATAGGAGGGGATTCGTCTCTCCCGGTATAGGGAGTTGATGTTGCGCTGTGTTCGATTGGCTATAACAGGAAATCCCTGGCCAGGGTTGCTGAGATTTACTGGTAAGTGTTACCAGTGGTTTCTCGAATTGTTATAGACCTCACATCGACACGACTTATCGAGCTATTGGGGTCTGACGTTTACCACCCCTAGGCGAGATATGCGACATATCAGACGACGAGACCGGACTGTACGGTAAGTGTTACTGGTTGGATTCAATGAAGTGTGAGCGGGCTTGCTCGTCGATCTTCTGATCGCTCAATACCCGGGTGGCCGTTACGTTTAGCAGACCGCTTGCGGCTTGTGGGTGTTTGATATGATCATCATCTGCTACCGGCGTATTGACGAGTCTTTAGAGTCCTACACAGAGGTTTCCTGGCTCAAGCGAAACGAAATAGGAGCGCATATGAGATATGTGCGGGACCGAGAATAATGCGTGTATGTGATACCGTATTCCATTCTCGCGATGAATGTATCGATATGGTTGTATGCGATATAACCTAGTTATCGAATCAAGGATTGATTCGATAAGCCGATACATTGGATACTAGTCGGTTATATGCGATATGACCGGATCGTTAAATCAAGTGTTGATTTAATGATTTAATGTATAATTATATATTTGATATACTACTTTGCATTAACTAGTATTGGTTCACTTTAAATGGATTTTGTGCACTTGATTGTATCATGTTTGATGATACATGCTTACTTGAGTTTGTGTAAAGATTGAACCATGGTTATTTAAATGGTTAGGGTTTTGTTTTTCATTTTCTTATTCATTTATTTATTTGTTTATTCATTTTTGGAAATGATAAGCATAAAGAGAAAATGGTGGCTAACTTTGTTTGTTGTTGAAGCTTCTTGAAGACTTTGACCAAGTGACCATTTTGTCTCATGCTTAACCCTAACCATTCCATTTAACCATGATTAACTCTCTACACATTACCATGGTTTGAATATGATAAGTATTCATTTTTTCTTTTGGATTTAGAATAACTTATCATATTCATTCTTATCTTCTTCTTCTTCTTCATCACATGAAGAAAGCTTTCTACAACAATGGGAACTTGAGAAAACAAGTGAGAAATCCAATTCTAAAGTGAACCCACTTCCTATTTCTTCATCCTCTACCCTTGCCAAGTAGTAGAGTGTGTATTCTTCACAAGTTTCATGACTTGGTGAAGTGGGAGCTTGATCTTGTGATGCCTCGACGTAGATCATCTTCGGCACGAAGCCGACGACCTTGCCCGCCCATTTCTCCGATGAAGCCGACGCTAGAGCCCGGGTTTCCATTTGGACAGCGAGAAGACTTCATTGCGGAGCTATGGAGGTGGAGGACCGGATCTACAAAGGTTGTATTTCCGTTCTCTTAGTAAAGTAGTTTACTAGTTGCTTCTATCGCCTAAACTTCTAGCCAACGATCCGTAGTCTAGGGTTTCTCGGCACCGTAAATTTTGAAATTGGCATGGTTGATGCCTTGTGAGACCTCTTGAGAGTGCCTAGGAACCCTACAGTGGTATCAGAGCCTAGCTAGAGCCTTAGGCGAAGTCTAGACGGAGTTTGAAATCCGAACGAATCGAAACCCTATTCCATAAAGTGCTCTCTGGACTTTTTCTAAAATCTGGGTTTTTTCCACATTAAAAATTCTTAAAAAATTCAGCAGGGAATTCTAAGAATTACGATGCAAAATTTTTTCCATGATACCTCTAATGCGCGGCGGAACCGCGGCAGAAGCCTGCCTTCTGCGGCGGTTCCGCGGCCTCTTGACTTGATTGGCCTTCAATCTTTGCACAGTAATTCATGCTTTCTGGTGCTGGTTTTCCTGGGAATTTTTAATATTTATTCAAGAGTTGAATTTTCTGGGATTGTTTTGGGGATTCGATGATTCGATCGGATTATCAGACTTTGTCTATATGGCTTTCCGGATATTTTGGAATATGTTAAAAAGTTCGACCGGATATAAATACCCAATCTTTCCCCTGCCGGAAAATTTCCAAGTGTTGGATTTTTCCGAGGTTTAAAGACGTTCTAAGTAGTGCAAGTAACGCGATGGTCCCTCTAGAAGACAACAAACCTTAACTCGATTATGTGACCGTCTTGAAATGCCCTTTGAACCTTCGGGTTTGGGGCAGTACGGCGTGCCACATGTGAGGCGTTGGCTTGACCCTTCTACGGCTGTCCCGTTGGTACTGAGGCATGAAGTGAATGTCTTTGAACCTATTTCTTGTGTTGATCTGTTTCGGGAAAACTTGGGTGTTTGACTGTTCGATCAAAAAGTTTAACATTTTCTATTTATCTGGAATGGGATACAATAATTGGAATTCACAATTAGTTATGAGATAACTGAATGAATGTTATAAACATAGCAGTTTAGTCTCACTTGATCGGTTGCCACGGAATTTTGATGTGATCAAAAGTCCGTCGCAATCACGTAGCGTACGCGGATACTCGCCGGGTAAACTTAATAAACAACCTCGCTCCATAGCCCCGACCAAGTGACTGTAGGAGAACCCCGTCGCCGAAAGCATCTGTTCGGGTGCTCGCGGTAGCAGTGTTCCGCCTTGGTGCACTTCGTCCACGGTATCGGGGGTGCGGCCGTCTACTGAAGTTTGCGACGAGCATTCGATCAGGATGTCGGGAATCCTGTTGAATTGCCCGACTTAGTATTGAAAAGTGTTTTCGATTTTGAGACTAAAATGCGGGGTTTATAATTTGTAAGTGCACGGCGGCGCCCCGGCCGTCAATCCGACGGCGGAATGCGGAAGCGGTGATAAACTTAAATTTTGCGGACTTAGCAAACCGGCACCACCGCGCACTAAACACCCGGATCGTAACCATTAACAAGTCTAAGCTAACTAGAAGATGGGTTAGAGATATACCGACGATCCAAGTCCTCCGGTCTTCTCGTCATGGTCCCGATCTCCTGCGGAAAAGTCCCGTCTCCTCCTCGTCGCCGGAAGTGCACCACATCGCCTACTTTGTTTACGGGCTCCCACCTCAATGCCGAGGCAACTCGGGCACGAAGCCGGCTACTCGACGTGCCCAAGATTTGCTGTAGAATATAATGTGGATTACATGTCTCATTTGGGATTATGGAGTTGCCATTTTGGTGGAAGAAAAGAGAGCAACTTTTGGAAATGAACTAGAGGGCTTTTCTAGCAAGCCTGAGAAACAAAAAGCCACCCATAAAAATGAATCCCATCCTATTCTCAATAGTGGCCGGCCCTCTTTGTGAATGGGGAGAGAGTGTGAGTGAGGAGAGTGCCAAGGATTAATCAATCACCACCATAATGCAAGGGAGAGAGAAAAGCTCATGATATCAAGAAATGATTGCAAGTAAATAACCTCACTCCAACTACCAAATCATCAACAACCATCATGTCCCTCCATCATCATACAAAAGTCAAGCCATGATGAGGTTATGAAGTCAAGCCATCATGAAGATATCAAGTCAAAAGATGGTGCTATCATGATACAACAAAATGCAAAGACCCCCTTCCACAAATGCCTATTTGCAACAATGCAAATAAGCCCTCCTCCACCAATCTTCGGCCAATGAACGGAACAATGGAAATTGGCCGAAACGGAAAGCAAACTGGCAACTCCAGAAAACTGGTCCCGTAATAAATTACAGGAAAACCCCGATACTGTGCATACACACCCGCATCTGTATTTCGACCGAAATACAAATGCAATGAGACAAAGTCTACACTGTACTATACTAAGATCCGGCTTATACCAAAGCCGGCTAGTAAAATCTGTTCGATCCTGATCCGTGCAATACCGCACGTATCTGATCGAACCCTGCCATATAACCATACGGCCTATAGTACAAACTGTCCGATCCTGATCCGTGCAATACCGCACGTATCTGATCGGACCTTGCCATATCTCCATACGGCCTCTACAACCTTTCGCCCGAAAGCTGAGTAACTGAAAAGTGGGGGACTCTAAAGACTCGTCAACACCTTGGTTGTGGATTTAACCACTAGCACGTTAGAGGTATAAGCCAATACATAACGGGCTACCAGGTATTGACCAAAAGGGACGTCTGTGAGCGAACTCAGCCTGACACCCTACTGAGCCTGTCAGTGACAATATCCGTGCAGTCCGGTCCGTTCGTCTATGAGTATCGCATGGCGGGCCTAGGGGGTTGGTAAAAGTCAGACCCCCAAAAGCGGTACAAGTCGTGTCGGAGTGTAGCCCAGAACACCCTGAGATACTACTGGAATACCTACCAGTAAATCTCCTTGCCTTGGCCAAGGACTTTGTGTAATGGCTCTCCTAGACACAGCACGACCTCACCCCCAATACCGGGAGAGACGAACCCCTGAAGATACGCTCACTGCCTCCATGTGGCTCGGGACTGTACCCAACTAAAACCTGTTTGCACGACTCCTTTGAGCCGTGGTAGGGTAGTAATCAAAGTACAGTGGGAACTCACACGAGACAAATGACGATCCCCAGGTCGATGAACTAACCTGCACACATGTCACCAGGGAACTGCCATCTGACGTCTGGTATATGACCAACTAGCATGTTCCCGGCGAGTCCTGTCCGGTGTACTCATAACCCAATGAGCACCTGTATACATCTTAGGTGATCCAACTGACACCAGTGGCTTGTGAGACCGGCCACCGCCCCTCGTCGGGGTCTCGACTGTATACACTAGTCTACTAATGGAGTATCGATGCCCAGTCTCGAAACTCCCACGACTAGGGACCTTTTAAGGATAAGCTTATAGACCCCCAGCTCCCACTTATATGATCGCCCTCATACTGCTGGTGGTCAAGCAAGAATCCTAAGGGCTCTATCAACGTGTAATAGCGACGTGTCAGGTCACCTAAAGCAGTACACGATGATAAAGGTAAACCAGATAGCATACTATCATCTCGAGTAAGACTGTCCTACCGGGATAGGTCCTCCATCAATCATTGCAATCACGTACCTGTGACCTAATAATTGACTCTGAGGGCACTATCTCCAACAATCTCCCACTTGCACTCAAGGCTAATTATTGCGATGTCGCATACTCACAGCCCGTGTGATACCGAACATCCAACTCCTCTACTAGTCAGTCTCACAAAGCTCGTTTGCGGAACTATTGCGTTCGAGGAATAGCCTCAGTGAGTGGATCCGCTTAGTTGTTTCTTTCTATGTCTCTCTATATCTCAAGTTCGCGGAGAAATCCATCTCCCGAAATGAGCAATACCTGTCTTAGAATGTGTCTGGATGTCTGATGGGACATAGCTCATAAATGAACTCCAAATCCAAACTTCTTAGACTGTATCGTCAACTGAACTTAATTAGTATTCTGCGCCATGCCACCCTCAGTATTGCCTTGGATCACCTGTCCAAAATACTGCCCCTCGTCAGAGGGAAAACTATAACTCTGACAACCTCCTTGTCGTCCATGTCACCTTGGAAGCCTGGAATGATAACTGTCTCCTGAATGAGGCTGTCGTTATCATATCCCTAGAACATCCACTTATGTTCTAAAACTGCTTCCGACTGTTTCTCCAGGATTGGATTGATGTCAACTTATTGCATCTAGTGCAAGAACAACATCTGGTGTGGTACTTGACATCTCACGATTGACTCAATTGCCTGAGCAAGTGATCTGCCAATCATGCCCGTCCCTCTCCCATTTAGTCTGTAAGACACCTTTGGAGAGGGTGACTCCATTACCTGCAGGTACACTACCGTGCCAGGAGTCGTCCATCCTAAATACTCTTAGAATGCTGTCAAGTACCCTGATTGGGAAACCACCCAAATCTAGATCTAAAACCATAGATCCAGTAACCTGTATGTCAGATATAAAATCCATTTCCTTTGTGGAGAAACCACTGTGTGACGACCAAAGTATAACCGATCGTAGTATAGGAATATCTCTTCCTACTCTGTGTATGTCATCCAAATACCAGGACATCACACCCTACTACCTTCTCAACAGATCCATCCCCTATTCTGATGAAGTCAAACCCATGACTGTCACGTCAGAAATAGATGATCTATCTCCGCTACATCTGCTCTAGTCTATAAATAGACATAAGCAACCTGTCCACCAATGCTTCCGCTGCTCCCACTGACTACGACAACCCTCTGGCAGAGTCATATAGACGTACACTTCTAAAACTGGTTTAGAAAGACGCTATACTCATCCTCCCGCCGGGTCTCGTAACCTGGAACAACAGCAATGGCAATTGTGGGTAAACAAGAACTTCCCTGTCACCGTCCTTGAGGCTACCGTAGTGCCTCTCGGGTGCCTGAAGTTACCCACCTTATCTGCGGAGTGGCCAATGGAATGTCAATCCAGATTGAATCTTTAGGTTCCTTATCAAATCTTCAGTAATCGTTTGTGGTTCTGGAATCACTTCCAGTTCTACCATACTCCCACTACTGTTTTCTGAAAAAATCCATTTTTAATAAAACTGTGGCGAGTCTAGAACAATATCGCTATTGTTCATCCAGATGGTAGAAAGTCAACCCTCGTCATAGCCTGGGTCAACCCACAAACAGCCATTACAGAAACTTGCCTTGAGTTGTCTAGTGTCTGGTTTTAATCATAAACCGGACAACTCCCCGTACCTTAACATCGTTAAGATATGAACTGTATAATATCCAATATAGAAACAGAGGCACTGATTTAATTGAACCAGATTCAAATCATGCAGCTGTCCCCAGCGCATGTCAACTAAATAGAAGGAGGCCGATCAGCGTTACTTAACTTAGGAATGCTTCCAATTATGAGTAACCTGAAAGAGAAGCAATTTCTCTTTATCATTACTATCAACTGAATACCATACACAAGTATCTACATCTTCGATCACTTTGAAGAATCCCGATACTTGCTACACCTGGTTCTCTACTCTATTCAAATACCTATAACTCCTCAAAACTTAGACCCTGTGTTTCAACGAAACACATGTCTAAGAACTAGAGAAGTTAAAAGTAAACAGAATATAGTATGAGGACCAACCCCTCTGTCCTAATGGACACTGGACAACATACAATACTCTGTATAAGTCCTTTGAGTCTGATAACTCATTCACTATGTGTCGTAGGTTGAAAACTGTAGTTATGGTTAAGAAGAATTACACCGCTGTTTAATGCTCCTTACCTAACCATCCACTGATATAGGTAAATGTCGTAGACATAATTTCAGAAAGGTATATCTCACTCTATGAAAATAGACGTACAGATATATCAATTTGGAATTGGTGCATAACTGCGGATATTCAAAACCAAATATTTGCCGACCGGCAAACAGCCCAGGTGATTTCCTCAAATATTACCGATTACAACGAATCCCGATATAATGAGGATAATCACCCAATTCCCAATAACTTACTCCCACTCATCATCTGTAAAACCATACAGATGTGAGAATCGTACATGGTAAATACATACCCTGGAGTAAGTATCTAATCGGGAAATCAGTTTTCCTTTAACATTACACAGTGAAACTGAAACATTGAAATGTTCCGATGGGGTATTCTGGTATTCCTAGTAATGCCTCTTCCAGATTCACGACTGTAACCGTATAGTTCTTTGCCACCTCTCCAAATCCCTTCATATGTCTTCAGTCTTTACCTTCTGCACACCCTTTTAGGCCAAATGGTTTTCTTCCTTCCCTACCGTTCGGCACCAGCCTATGGTTTGGAAGAAGACTATCCAATAAGCATAATGGGTGTACTGTCCCAATCCTAGGAACACTCGCAATGAGAGAGGGTGAAGATAAAAGACAACCGAATAAACCTTATTCCTATTTCTCCTGAACCAGAATCCATCCCCGAACTGGAACAAGTTCCATTCGAGTTCGTATATAACCATACGATGGAGTATCCAAATAAACTGTGGATCTTCGTAGTGATACGGAGTGTCCTGGAGAAATACAAAGGTGATGTGGGAGTGGTAACGAAATATTTGGTTTGGTCGTGAATATCTGTTGCAATTTACTTTGCCCTCTTACTAATCCCTTGCTTTGTCTGAACTTAATACCTTCTGCACACCATCGTTATGCTAATTGGTTTTCTTCATTCCCTACCGGTCGGCACCAGCCTAAGGTTTGGAAGAAGACAATCCAATTTGCGTAATAGGTGTACTACCCCTAAGCCAAGGAGTACTCGTAACCTGAGAGAGGGTAAAAGGAAAAGACATCTGAATAATCCTATCCGTTTTCTCCAGAACCTGAAACCATCCTCGAATAAATTCTTTCGAGTTCGTATCTAACCATACGATGGTTTTGTCCAATGGAAGTGGACGTTCGTAGTAATACGGGGTGTCCTGGAGAAAAGGGTAAAAGTAGGAGTGGCAATGAGGTTTGCAACTCTGACAATCCAAAAGCCAGTGTTAAAGAAGGTTCGGTCAACTTGGTCACTGAGTCAAAGTCTTAGGGTCGGGTCAATGGTCGCTGCCAAAGAGAGAGAGAAAAGAAACACTCAGCGTGCACTCTAACCTAGATCAGAATGGTAACCAATTTATCTAATCTGGAAACCTCCCACTGTACCTCAAATTCTCCTCCAAACCTGAAAGAAGAATTAGTCGGGATCAGCCGAGGAGTATACCAACTCATCAGTGGGAATCGGGATCCAACTATCATTGCATGATAACGTGACGGAATCCGCTCACGCTATCACACTCCAGAAGGTATGCGCATATCTGGCAAGTTTCAGTTCTTTTGAAACTCCCGATGTGATTTCTGCCCCATGCTTTATGACCTTGACGAAGGCCAACAAATCATAAGTCACATGTCAAGTTCTACCCGTCATTCTCCAGGTTGATTTGAACCCACCCGCACAAGCCCTTGACGAAGGCCAACAAGGCTATACGACTGTCCCAAACCAACGCATCTATCTATGCTGCAGAAAGGCAACAAGCAGCTACCATACACTATGCCTTGACGAAGGCCAACAAACATAGCATGAATACTACGTGCTACCCGTCTGAAACGACGGAGGGCTACGAATGGTTTCTGGCGAAAACCTTTAACGTAAAGAACTTGATATCGTTGAAGGAACTGATAGCTTTTTGAAAATATAGTGACGAAAACCGTTGCTAAAGAGGTCACTCCCGGTGAAGGGATCTCGGCTCTTTCCCCGTAGAATGGGGTGCAGGATATTCCAAATGAATACCACGGTGCAAAGCAAAAGTAATCGGCTATAGTGAAGTTAATGCCCTGACGCAAACTTTTTGTCCAAGGGGTCACTCCCGGTGAAGGGATCTCGGCCCTTGCCTCGTCGACTGAGGAGCAGGATATTCTAAATGAATACCGCGATGCAAAATAAAAGTGAACGTCCTTGCAATAACAGCTTTTTGAAAAGTGTTTCCAACAACATCAGATTAGGTTTGTTTTTAACTTGCATTGATCCGAATCAATGCAGTCCCATCAATTGATCACACCAAAAAGAACGAAAATATACTGATGTACGTATATGCCATCCGCATTCGCCACTGGGTCCCGTCATTACCCGTTAGGTTAGCTTACTAACGACAGAGCGGGGACTGGACTAGCGCGGATGCAAAACATATACTACATCTACTAATATATATACCAATATATAGTATTTCGCTCAAGGCGTGAATAAAATGCAACATCACAGAAAATGTACAGCATCACAGAAACAATACAGATATCTGGGATCCCCGGGTTTCACAGAGCCACTGCTGAAACCCGACGTTCCCCTGGTCGTGTGGATAGCCTGTGCAATGAGATCCTAGACCCCTACGGGCGCGGCAAGTTACCCGCCAAAACCTGAAGCGAGGCAGCCCCCTTCAGCGCCGTGAATGGACCACCCAGCACTTCACGGAATCCGGTAACTTGGGCACCCCTCCTGGGTCAACCTGTACCCGCTACGAGTGCGGCGAATAGCCCGCCAATCCTAGAGTGAAGCCCCCTCCATCTCAATGCCATGAGATGCGGGCTTGTTGCCCTCCAGAACCCGGCTATCCGTGCACCCCTCCGCGGGGTAATCCTAGTACAGAAAGTAAAATATACATACACCGGGTACATCGACCGCAACCAGGTCGTGCCCCAAAAGAATAATACAAACAGGCAGTGACGGCAGTCCACATGTCGGACGCTCGCCCCGCAATATCAAATGTACACAATACAACCACAACTGTACTAGCATTGCATCCAGGCTATCCCCCACGACCGATCCGCAACATCACAGCAAAAACAAAACATCAACGTGAAAGTCACGTTCGCAAATCCGTCTAACCGAGCTATAGCAGTTAGACCGGATTTACCGATCAAGTGACATTCACGGTCGCAGATATAATGTAAATACTGTGAAAAATGTGTTTAAAATATCCGATCGATCAAAAATTAACAAGTGGGCCCCCAATCAAAACTGTAGCACTCACAGAAATCCTGGGCCCAATTTTAATATTCCAAAACCCATATTTTAAGCCCAGAAGGCCTCTGTAAAAAATTGGTGAAGTGATCTCCACAGTGTGCGGCGGAAGGGCGGCGGGAAGGGGGTTTTCGCGGCGGTTCCGCGCTCCAACTGTGGAGTTACTTCGTCGAATTTTTACAGAGCTCTTAGATTTTCCAGTACATCAATATTTTACAACCTGAAAAATTTTTCGACACCAAAAATTTCCAACAGAAACTGATGCGAACTAAAATGCAGTTTTGGAACATTCGATCGATCGAAACAGAAAAACACATTACACCAAGCTAGACTATGTTAATGGTGAGGCTCTGATACCACTGTAAGTGCACGGCGGCGCCCCGGCCGTCAATCCGACGGCGGAATGCGGAAGCGGTGATAAACTTAAATTTTGCGGACTTAGCAAACCGGCACCACCGCGCACTAAACACCCGGATCGTAACCATTAACAAGTCTAAGCTAACTAGAAGATGGGTTAGAGATATACCGACGATCCAAGTCCTCCGGTCTTCTCGTCATGGTCCCGATCTCCTGCGGAAAAGTCCCGTCTCCTCCTCGTCGCCGGAAGTGCACCACATCGCCTACTTTGTTTACGGGCTCCCACCTCAATGCCGAGGCAACTCGGGCACGAAGCCGGCTACTCGACGTGCCCAAGATTTGCTGTAGAATATAATGTGGATTACATGTCTCATTTGGGATTATGGAGTTGCCATTTTGGTGGAAGAAAAGAGAGCAACTTTTGGAAATGAACTAGAGGGCTTTTCTAGCAAGCCTGAGAAACAAAAAGCCACCCATAAAAATGAATCCCATCCCATTCTCAATAGTGGCCGGCCCTCTTTGTGAATGGGGAGAGAGTGTGAGTGAGGAGAGTGCCAAGGATTAATCAATCACCACCATAATGCAAGGGAGAGAGAAAAGCTCATGATATCAAGAAATGATTGCAAGTAAATAACCTCACTCCAACTACCAAATCATCAACAACCATCATGTCCCTCCATCATCATACAAAAGTCAAGCCATGATGAGGTTATGAAGTCAAGCCATCATGAAGATATCAAGTCAAAAGATGGTGATATCATGATACAACAAAATGCAAAGACCCCCTTCCACAAATGCCTATTTGCAACAATGCAAATAAGCCCTCCTCCACCAATCTTCGGCCAATGAACGGAACAATGGAAATTGGCCGAAACGGAAAGCAAACTGGCAACTCCAGAAAACTGGTCCCGTAATAAATTACAGGAAAACCCCGATACTGTGCATACACACCCGCATCTGTATTTCGACCGAAATACAAATGCAATGAGACAAAGTCTACACTGTACTATACTAAGATCCGGCTTATACCAAAGCCGGCTAGTAAAATCTGTTCGATCCTGATCCGTGCAATACCGCACGTATCTGATCGAACCCTGCCATATAACCATACGGCCTATAGTACAAACTGTCCGATCCTGATCCGTGCAATACCGCACGTATCTGATCGGACCTTGCCATATCTCCATACGGCCTCTACAACCTTTCGCCCGAAAGCTGAGTAACTGAAAAGTGGGGGACTCTAAAGACTCGTCAACACCTTGGTTGTGGATTTAACCACTAGCACGTTAGAGGTATAAGCCAATACATAACGGGCTACCAGGTATTGACCAAAAGGGACGTCTGTGAGCGAACTCAGCCTGACACCCTACTGAGCCTGTCAGTGACAATATCCGTGCAGTCCGGTCCGTTCGTCTATGAGTATCGCATGGCGGGCCTAGGGGGTTGGTAAAAGTCAGACCCCCAAAAGCGGTACAAGTCGTGTCGGAGTGTAGCCCAGAACACCCTGAGATACTACTGGAATACCTACCAGTAAATCTCCTTGCCTTGGCCAAGGACTTTGTGTAATGGCTCTCCTAGACACAGCACGACCTCACCCCCAATACCGGGAGAGACGAACCCCTGAAGATACGCTCACTGCCTCCATGTGGCTCGGGACTGTACCCAACTAAAACCTGTTTGCACGACTCCTTTGAGCCGTGGTAGGGTAGTAATCAAAGTACAGTGGGAACTCACACGAGACAAATGACGATCCCCAGGTCGATGAACTAACCTGCACACATGTCACCAGGGAACTGCCATCTGACGTCTGGTATATGACCAACTAGCATGTTCCCGGCGAGTCCTGTCCGGTGTACTCATAACCCAATGAGCACCTGTATACATCTTAGGTGATCCAACTGACACCAGTGGCTTGTGAGACCGGCCACCGCCCCTCGTCGGGGTCTCGACTGTATACACTAGTCTACTAATGGAGTATCGATGCCCAGTCTCGAAACTCCCACGACTAGGGACCTTTTAAGGATAAGCTTATAGACCCCCAGCTCCCACTTATATGATCGCCCTCATACTGCTGGTGGTCAAGCAAGAATCCTAGGGGCTCTATCAACGTGTAATAGCGACGTGTCAGGTCACCTAAAGCAGTACACGATGATAAAGGTAAACCAGATAGCATACTATCATCTCGAGTAAGACTGTCCTACCGGGATAGGTCCTTGACCTAATAATTGACTCTGAGGGCACTATCTCCAACATAATTGTTAGGCATGTGATGTCTAAGGTATTCATTTGATTAGGCATGCGATGTCTAAAGAGGTTGCGGATTCCAACTGTTGTAGTTTTACACTTTCTTTTCTGTGACCGTAAGTGTAATATGTGATATCGCCGGTTTCGTTGCTATGTGTCAACGAAAATTGGGATGCGCATATTTACTTACGTTGATGACATGTGATGTTACGTGTTGCTGGATATGTTATATTGGATCGTCGTGTTGAATAGACGGGGGTTTTTATGTGAGATGAGTGTTTTTCATTTTCATTCATGTAAAAACTGGTATGTAATATTCTTTTATTGGGGCACTTCCAGGTTGCGGAAGTTGTCACCCTTTGTATATTATTTACTTTTCCGCACTAGGATAGACCCAAGGAGGGGAGCACAAGTAACCGGGTTCTGGAGTCCAGTGGGAGACCAACTCGAGGAGTCGAGTCCGGGTCTCCTAACTCCAGAATTGGTAGGGTTGCTTGCCGCTCTCGTAGGGGTCTAGGGGTGTGGGTTTGGCTATTCATCACGACCGTGGAATCCGTATTTTATACTGGCTCGTATTGAAAACACGGACGTCCTAGTATATCCAATATTTCATATGTTTCTTCTGCTGCGATATCTGTGATGTGATCATGTGATGTTCTGTGATGGATACATTATATAGTATATATGATATATTATATAGACATTACTTATGTTTTACACCCGCGCTAGCCCTGTCCCGCTCTGCCGTTAGTTACCTAACCTAACGGTGCACGAGGGGACATCGAGGCGAATGCGGATGGGATAAGTGTACGTCGTATTTATCTGTGATGTTTAGGTACTTAAATGATGGGACTTCATTAATATGATTAATGAAATAAAAGAAACCTAAGATGTTGTAGAATCGAATTTCTAAAAATAAAACAGGTAGCTACAGTTCTTGCTTTGCACAGCGGTATATGTGATATATCCTGCACCTTATTCGATGAGGAAAGGACCGAGATCCCTTCACCGGGAGTGACTACTTTAGCAATAACTGGAAGATGCTACACACTCGGTTTGTCTTCTGATTGCTTTTAAGAGTTTTGCTTTGCACAGTGATATATATGATATATCCCGCACCTCATTCGACGAGGAAAGGGCCGCGATCCCTTCACCGGGAGTGACCCCTTTAGCAAAACTAGAAAAGCCTAAAAAACACTCCATTTTAAAATCATTTGATTCTACAACGATATCAAGTTCATTACGCAATAGGTTTTCAGAAAAACCTGTCGTAGCCCTCCGTCATTTCAGATAAGTACTAGTTAGTATTCGTGCTGCGGTAGTTTGGCCTCCGTCAAGGCGTAGTGTACGGTAGCTAACTAGTGCTTATCTGCTAGCATATGATGCGATTGGATTAGGGTATTCGTACGGCGTTGTTTGGCCTCCGTCAAGAGTCGTGCGGGTGGGTTTAATTCAATCAGGAAATGACAGGTTGAACTTGACTAGCGGACTATGGGTAGTTTGGCCTCCGTCAAAGTCATAGGACGCTAGGGGCAAAATATTATCGGGAATTTCAAGTGTTGAAATTTGCAATGAGATTGCATACCTTCTATGAGATAGTTGGATCCCGATACCCGCTGCGAGTAAGAGTTACTCCTGGGAGAGTTTTACACATTACAATTAGCCGATCAAGTAGGTGTCTAGAAAGGTGTCAACGGGGTTACGCCTCTGGGAAAACGAGGTTTACATTAATTAGGTTCGTGCGAAAGCAAGGGGACCTCCCTCAAAGTACCGACACTGGCCTGGCTGAAAGATTGGCGAACCTGTAGCGTGTAATTAATCCCGGCTAGTCTTTCCTTTTAGGGTTTGAAGGAAGATTTGATAAAAAGCAGTGGGAGCCATCCTGATTAGATAAAATTATAACCAATCTATTCTTGCAAGAGCGCACGCTGAGTGTTTTCTTCTCTCTCTCTCCAGGTAGCGACCATATCACGCCTTAATCAAGATAATAATACGGAATATTGACCGAACCCGCTTGTTATACTGAGCTGGGGAACGTTGGTCCCGCTCCAACTTATAATTGTTATAAGACAGAGCAGGAAATTGGGGATTACCAGAATTCCCGTGCCGCCCAAACGAAGAGAGTGCATGCTGATGCATCATCTTCGGGTGTGTTCATTACAGAGAACTGTTTCTCATTATCCTTTACGTCCTGGGTATGTGATACCAGATCAGGATCTCATATATGTAATATGTTACATAGGGCTACAGAAAGGTAGAGAACTGAGAACGGGTGATAAGTTTTATGAGACAGAAAACGGGGCAAGAGTTGCAGCCAAGTCTGTTGGTCACTGTCACCCTGTATTCCAAATACATTGATTCTGAACAAATGTTATTAAATACCGAACCTGATATACAAAATCATATCTATCTCTTTATTAGTAAAGAAATGATAAAATTTTGTATAGTTGGATAATGTTTTGAACATTTCCTATATCAAAAGTTGATCGGTTCAGGCACGTTATCTAAAAGCATTGATGTTCTAAATCAAACTACAGTTCTTAGTATACGGAACACACACAAGAGGAAGAGTTCAGAAATGAACGAATCCTACTTGAGGCATTGTAGACTAGGTTATATCAATACGACCCGACTAGCTGAAGTTACATGAAGATGCATATTTAAATCAGTTTGAATTTACATCTTGTGAAACTTTCCAGTCATGTCACAGAGATAAGATGACCATAGCTCTGTTTATTGGAAACAGAGAAAGAGTTAGTGAACTCTTGGGATGATACATGTTGATGTATGATAGGTCCCCTGTCTACATATTCCAGGACTGGTTCTTTGTACTTCGTTACATTCTCTGATAATCTCTCAAGATTTAGACATATGTTCCTGTTGAAACACAAGTCCGAACCTTTTGAGATATTCACAGAATATGATTTAGAAGTAGAAAACCAAAACACGGGTATAAGTATTATGTCCTTTGATGAGATCGAGGAGGAGAATACTTGAGCACGTAAATCCTGGATTATTCTAAAGGAGAATGAGATTCTCTCTCAGCATTACTCCTCCATATACACCATAGCACGATGGTATATCGGGGTGAAGCAATAGCACCCTATGAGATATGGTGTGCTCTATGATGAGTACTACTGAGTTTCCTATTTTCCTTTTGGGAGTTATGCACTTAAGAAGCTGCATACCAATTGAATTGGGTTCCAATCAAATCAGTTGCTTACCGCTTCATATGTAATATAGAAAGGGAAGAGCCCATGTCTTAAGTTGATTAAGATTTGGGGTTGTCCGGGCTATGTCTAAAAGCATAATCCGGACAAGCTCGAGGCAAGATCTGTTATGTAGAACTGGAAAGGTTCCAGCTATACAAAACTGCAGCTGACGATTTGACAGAACCAAAGGATTCAATAGTTACCAACGAACCTCAGCCTCTCCGCCGATCTAGTAGGGTTCCTCACCCACCTGAGAGATACTTCGGTTTCTCTATGACAGTGGGAGTGAGGATTGCATCATGAGATGATGACCCAACTAGTTTCGAGCTGGCCATCAGGAGTGGGACTCTGTAAGAATGGCTGGATGCTTAGCGATCTGAGATGGAATCCTTATACACCAACAAAGTATGGACTTTGGTTGCTATATCTGAAGGGTTAAATCCCCATCAGGAGCAAGTATATCTTGAGAAGATTACTTGGTGTACATCGAAAAGTTGAGACTTTCAAAGCTAGACCTGTTAAAGGTTTGCATCATTGACCAGATATGGATCATGATGAAACCTTTTCTAAGGATCTATGCTTAAGTCCATCCAGATCCTACTTGCCACGGCTACATACCATGACTACGATATCTGGCGGTTGGGTGCCATGACTGCTTTTCTAAATGATGTTTTAGAAGTGGACTTCTATAAGTACACAGCCAGAGGGCTTCGTAAACAGTGGGAGCAGCGGAAACGTGTTCAAGATGCTTTATAGGATAAAGCAGGTATCGTGGAGTTGGAACATCTGTTTTGATGTGTTAGTCAAAGAGTTTGATATCATCAAAATGGTAGATGAACCTTGTATATACAAAATGGTGGTAGGGAGTATGGTGATGATCCTCGTAGAGTACGTGGATGACATACTCTTGATAGGGAAGAAGTTTCCTATGCTACGCTCGGTCAATCTCCGCTTATCACAATGATTCTCCATATAGGATCAAAATGATACCTCCTAAATCCTGGGTTTTGGATCTATGAGATAGATCTAAATGGATGTTAGGATTCTCACTAGTTGTAGTGAGATGGTATCAATCGATCCTGGGGAGAATCACTGGAAAGGTTCCAAGGTGATAATGACGACTGAATTTCAGTCGCAGGCATTGTCTTTACCCTCTGTAAAGGGACGGTATGTTGGAAGAGTTCCAAGATAGATACCGTGGCATACTAGACGATAAAGGCTGGATACATCACTACTTAAGATGCTACCAAAGAGGTTGTCTGGGTGTATATTAGTTCATGAGATGAACTTAGTTCCTCCCATTGTGTGACAATGGAGTTGTGGCTTATGCCAAGGAATGTCGGTCCCATCAGTGATCCAGACATATTCTAAGGCAGTGTCACCTGATCGTGGAGATGGTTGATCTCCAGGGGATCGAGGTCAGGAGAGTAGACACAGAGGACAACACGGCGGATCCACTCACAAAGGCCTGTTCCCAAAGAGAGATTTTTATGGGATGGTTGAGTATGAGATACTACAACCACTGCTATCAGATGGCCCTAGTGCAAGTGGGAGATTGTTAGTTATATGTATGCCCTAGAGGCCATTACTGTACATTGGATGTATATTGTAGTGGATGCTGGGACATATATAGGGAGGACTTTCTTGCTCGACATGATAGTATGCTATCTGGTTGAACTTTACCTTAACGTGTATACTGATTGTCTCTCTGTTACATGTTGGTAAAGCCCTTAGGATATGTACTTGACTACCTGGACTATGATGCGGATCATACTAGTGGGGACATGGTAGTCCATAAGTACATCCTTCAAAGTCCCTAGTCGTGGGTATATCGAGACGGGGCATCGATATACCAGAGTAGACTAGCGTATACCTTCTCGACCCATACAGATGGGCGATGGATGATCCCATATCCATTGGTGTTTGACATCAGAGATGATATACGGGTGCTCAGTGGAGACTGGGTACACTGGACGGACTCGCCGAGAACTCCCAGATGGTATTATACCTTACGTCAGATGGCAGTTCTCTGGTGACACTGGTACAGAGTAGTCTGTTGACCTGAGATCGTCATAGAGTCTTGTGTGGTTCCCACTGTACTTTGATTTCCACCTTACCACGTCCAAGAGGGCGTGCAAAACGGTGGTTTTTGGGTACAGTCCCGAGTCACATGGAGGCAATGAGCGATAGGAGGGGATTCGTCTCTCCCGGTATAGGGAGTTGATGTTGCGCTGTGTTCGATTGGCTATAACAGGAAATCCCTGGCCAGGGTTGCTGAGATTTACTGGTAAGTGTTACCAGTGGTTTCTCGAATTGTTATAGACCTCACATCAACACGACTTATCGAGCTATTGGGGTCTAACGTTTACCACCCCTAGGCGAGATATGCGACATATCAGACGACGAGACCGGACTGTACGGTAAGTGTTACTGGTTGGATTCACCGGAGTGTGAGCGGGCTTGCTCGTCGATGTTATGATCGCTCAATACCCGGGTGGCCGTTACGTTTAGCAGACCGCTTGCGGCTTGTGGGTGTTTGATATGATCATCATCTGCTACCGGCGTATTGACGAGTCTTTAGAGTCCTACACAGAGGTTTCCTGGCTCAAGCGAAACGAAATAGGAGCGCATATGAGATATGTGCGGGACCGAGAATAATGCATGTATGTGATACCGTATTCCATTCTCGCGATGAATGTATCGATATGGTTGTATGCGATATAACCTAGTTATCAAATCAAGGATTGATTCGATAAGCCGATACATTGGATACTAGTCGGTTATATGCGATATGACCGGATCGTTAAATCAAGTGTTGATTTAATAATTTAATGTATAATTATATATTTGATATACTACTTTGCATTAACTAGTATTGGTTCACTTTAAATGGATTTTGTGCACTTGATTGTATCATGTTTGATGATACATGCTTACTTGAGTTTGTGTAAAGATTGAACCATGGTTATTTAAATGGTTAGGGTTTTGTTTTTCATTTTCTTATTCATTTATTTATTTGTTTATTCATTTTTGGAAATGATAACCATAAAGAGAAAATGGTGGCTAACTTTGTTTTTTGTTGAAGCTTCTTGAAGACTTTGACCAAGTGACCATTTTGTCTCATGCTTAACCCTAACCATTCCATTTAACCATGATTAACTCTCTACACATTACCATGGTTTGAATATGATAAGTATTCATTTTTTCTTTTGGATTTAGAATAACTTATCATATTCATTCTTATCTTCTTCTTCTTCTTCATCACATGAAGAAAGCTTGCTACAACAATGGCAACTTGAGAAAACAAGTGAGAAATCCAATTCTAAAGTGAACCCACTTCCTATTTGTTCATCCTCTACCCTTGCCAAGCAGTAGAGTGTGTATTCTTCACAAGTTTCATGACTTGGTGAAGTGGGAGCTTGATCTTGTGATGCCTCGACGTAGATCATCTTCGGCACGAAGCCGACGACCTTGCCTGCCCATTTCTCCGATGAAGCCGACGCTAGAGCCCGGGTTTCCATTTGGACAGCGAGGAGACTTCATTGCGGAGCTATGGAGGTGGAGGACCGGATCTACAAAGGTTGTATTTCCGTTCTCTTAGTAAAGTAGTTTACTAGTTGCTTCTATCGCCTAAACTTCTAGCCAACGATCCGTAGTCTAGGGTTTCTCGGCACCGTAAATTTTGAAATTGGCATGGTTGATGCCTTGTGAGACCTCTTGAGAGTGCCTAGGAACCCTACAGAAACAACAGAGTGGATGCAAGCAAAGAATTTCAAACCTGCCCAAAATTTTTCAGTATATGATTCGGGCATAGAACAAAATGAGAATTTGGGTAGTGAGACAGAACTGTACACCCTTCCTAATCAAACCTCCCCATTCCAAACTGAAATCCACAACTCCAGTTTCATAGATTCATCAAGTACACCAAATAGAATGTCTGATAAGTTGTGTGAGTTTGTAGTGTTTGATTTACCCGATTGTGAAGGGTCCATTTCAAGTGAAACCATACCCAACCCTTGTGATCTCTACACCTCCACTCTTGAACCAAAACTGATTGAAAACCATACTTTTGATGAGGTGTTTGAGAATTTTAACCTTCACTTGAATGAGGTGATTGACGTTGGGGATATATTGATTGATGAACCCGAAATTTTGGATGATCTTGTTCCACCAATTCATCAGATCCTTTCACTTCCTTGTGGTCATCATCTTGAGCCTTTAATTCTTCCCGAACCCCAAATACGTCTTGAAGTTGATAATAATGGTATACCCGAAGATCAGACCGAAATACAGCCTCCATCTTCCACATCTGGTACAGCAACACTCGACACACCAATTTGTTTACCCATTTCACCTTCTACTTTCTCCGGTTCTTCCTCTGTTCCTATAGTTTCAGTGAGTTTTGATGAATCACAATCCGTTAATTCAAGTTCGATAATACCAGAAATTCAACTTGATTTGGATATTTTTGAAAATGAGGTAGATGCGTTTTTCGAGTCCTCTACCTTAATGATTTATGATGAATCAAGTAGGATAAATTCTGGCACAAAACTCTTTGACAGCAAAATGTTCAATCACACCATTGATAAAAGTTTTGAAGAACTTTTTGCTAACGAACTTGAATTTTTAAACAATACGGATTTTGTGATTGATCAATCTCCACCTATAGAGGTTGAACCGCCACCATTCCTTCTTCCTAATCATTCACATTCATCCACATTCTTTCTTTTCTCTAATTTAAAATTCAAACCCTTTCCAGACTACCTCTTATCCCTTCCCCATTTTTCTTGACTCGATACAATACATTCTTCCACCGACCTATACGCTATACTGATAAAATCTTTGAATGGTTGGTGTTAACTTTTGGTCTTTGTAAAGTCTTACTTTGACCAAACGACTCACCCCCTCTTAAAATGCTTCATATTGTCTAACCCATGTTTGAGGGGGGGTATATTTTTGGCTCTTGAACATAACTTTTGTCCTCAAATTTGTGAGCCAAAAATAAGTTTGGGGGAGGATTTTCACTTTCATATATTCTTGCCCCCATTAATAATGTCCTCCTAAGCTTACTGGGTTTTATGATCCAGCAGATAGCAACAGTGAGGACACTGTTGAAAACAAGTTTGGGGGAGGTTTGTGCTTATTTACGCATCACTTTGCATCATATTTTGCATAAGCACAACATTTTCAAAAAAAATTTAAAATTTTTCTTTTATAACAAAAAAGTAGAAAGTGAAAAAAAATTACATCCAAAAGATAGAAATAGTTTTAGAAAACCAAGAAAATTAGAAGTTTTCTTAAACGAACTGGTAATAAGTAGTTATGAGCTGTTGTCCCAAGGGTTAGTAAGATGAAGAAAGTCACTAATCTGAGGATAAAAATAAGTCTGAAAAATAGTTTCTATTCTGGAAGCCAAACATTTGAATGTTGATACCCTACTATATGCACTTACACATGTCTTGAAACTCGGGATAGTAGAGGATACCTTGAAATGCTCTTGTCTAAAAGCCAAAGTATGAAGGAAATAATAAATGAAGAAAATATAAAAATGGTGAAAAGAAAAATGAACACTAATTTTGGTATCGCCAAGGCAGCAATAAAAAAATATAGTAAGGGTGCTTCATCACCTAGTGCCTTAGACCAACTGGTTTGGGAGTCACTGCTAAGCCTTAGGTGGTGCAAGACGAGGAAAATACTATCACCTAATCAGCAAGCACATGAGTAATCGGTTGGTTAGCACTTCAAGAAGTATTAACGGTCGCATGAAAATGTGTGAGCAAATCTAATTATTCATCAAATTAAAAAGTACTGAGGTAGATGGACAAGAGCATGATAACTTGAATTGAATCCGAGTGTAGGGATGTTCTATTCACACACGTAGGGGTATATGATCGATGTTTGGATGAAAGATAGGAATGAAGAATAAAGACGATGTTTTATTGAGGGATGATATGATTTCTAACATTTTTTCATGACTATTAAGATAGGGCTCATGACAACTGAAAAGCTAGTATAGTTGGAAACTCTTATTTTCAAAGTCTTTCTTTTATGGTTCTTATCTTTATATGTAAATTTCACCATCTCTCTTTTATTATAGGATTTTGTGGGTGTAATCCGCTGAAAACCCTCAGGAGAAAACACTCCTCCTACTAGGGACGCCTAGAGGTTTAACGGCTTGTTGCACGTGCTCAGTGCAATCGTGTTTGCCTACGAAAGTGTGCTTAGTTTTCTCCTTTCTTTTTTCTCCTTCTCTTGAATAAACTAGTTTGCTCGGGACGATCAAAGATAAGTTTGGGGGTATTTGTTCAGTTGATAAAACTGCACATTTGTTATTATATTTTTCCTACCATTTTCATATTAAAAAAGGTCTTTATTATAATATATCATACATATGAGGGTTTATCTATAAAAATAATATTTTCCATGTGTTGATATATTATAATTAGCATTTGGTAGGAAAATGTATGCAAATAATATCATTGACCAAATCTTAGTAGAACAAAGTCTACTAAATATTATTTGAATTGTTTTGCAGAATATTTCCAAGTTGTGCAGAATTTTTCCAAGATTAAAATTAAGGAAATCAAGTTGTTAAAGAAAACTTACCTAATTAAGAAAGCAAAACTTGGAGACCAAGTCTGGCAGCAACTACGAGAAGATTTCAAAGATCCAAAGGTCCCAGATATCGCCACATGTCACAAGAAGCAAGCCTCGGGAAATTGATCAAGTGATCAACACCCTTGGCCGCGGATTCGCGGCAAAACCCCCCTTGGGCCATGGATCTGCGGCATTATAGAAGATTTAGATGCTAAAAAATTATGGCGAGAATCTCTACAGTTAGTTTCCATATTTGGAAGCAATAGTTCTGGCTTTAGGGCTATAAATAAAGACCGAGAGCCTCTTGGAAAAATTTATCAAGACGACGCGATCACGAAATCCAAGACGGCTTATGCATCCAGGCTGATCATCAATGCATCTACCTCCTTAGAAGAGATCGAGAAGCAAACTAGGTTTTTGTAATCATTTTCTAAGGAATCAAAGTGTACTTGATCTTGTTGATTAATAAAGGTAGTTTATTGCATTTTATTTTCTTCATGATTTCTATCTCTTCTTCTCCCAACATGCGCTAGTAATTCTCCGCTTGTTAGGGTTCGTAGGATTAGGGTAGGCTAATGGATGATGAACATCCCTAAACCCTTTTTAAGTCCTATAAAATTTATGAACTTTATCAAAAGAATCATTAACATCCTAATCGGGCACGCTAACAATTCTTTGTTAGTCCCGACCGCAATTAGAGATTAGATTAATGATTGTTTTGGTAAATGCTAGATATGAACGGAGTTCCGTGTCGAGATAAGGGTTAAGAGTGGGATTTCTTTTCCCTCCAGAAACCCTAATCTACACGCATCACCGTCTTTCTAGTTTTAAATCTATTAAAGGATAAAAAGGGTAACTTTTAATTAATCGTCCATAACTACTAAATCCTAACGAACCCTACAAGCCCCCTTATTATATTAACTACATCCCTAAAATAATCTAGATCTATATTTTTGTATTAGTGCTTAACGTAGATCTAGAAACCTTTCTACAAAATTCTTTATCCCTCCTCTCTTTTTCAACACATCTAAAGTAAGAGTAAAAGATTCAACGTTTCCCTGAGGACGACCCGTACTCATCTCGGTCTAGCTACGCGCGACACCGTTATTGATTGCGGTTACTTTAACTACAAAAACACACTTTTTTCATATAAATCATCGCTTCTGTGAGAGGACCTAGCTCAAGAGACTTAATTAAATACTAATAGGAATTACATTATTTCAAAAGAGGGTACATGTTTATTTATACAACTTAAGTTTTTCGGCGTTATAAGGCCGAAGAAAGTTACACCACCCAACGTCCTGCAGGAAGTATGCTCCACCGGGCAACGCTTCTGTTACGAGGAATGCTCCGTCCCACTTCGGGGAGAACTTATGTAGTCTCCCTTAGTCTACGAAATCCTTTCTTCATAAGACCAGATCTCCCATCTTGAAGACCCGATGTTTAACTCAGGCATTGTAGTAGTGAGCGGTTTGCTTTTGATAGGCGGCCGCTCTGATTTATGCTCGATCCTGCTTTTCCAATAGGACGTCCAAGTTGCTTCGGAGCGCCGAGGTGCTAGCTTCATCGTTGAAGTGTTTGACCCTATAACTGGGCAGTCCAATCTCCACGGGGACCATCGCCTCGGTACCATAGCAGAGGCTGAATGGGGTTTCTCCCGTGGGTGTTTTCTTCGATGTCCGCAATGCCTATTGCACCCATAGTAGTTCCTCAACCCAGCCGCCTTGCCTTCCTTCCAAATGGGCTCTGAGACCGTGGATGATGCCTTAGTTCGCTACCTCAGCCTGCTTGTTGCATTAAGGATGTGCGACTGCGGAAAACTTCATCAATATGTGGTAGTCCCTGCAAAACTCTTTGACCTTATCGTTTTCGAAGTTGGTCCCATGGTCGGTAACTATGCACCTCGGGATCCCAAATCGAGAAATTATGTTATTCTGCAGGAACTTTATCATAGAGGTGGTGTCCGGTTTCCTGATGGGTATGGCTTCTATCCATTTCGTGAAGTAGTCTACAGCGACAAGAATGTACCTGTACTCGTCCAGTTAGTGTGATATGACTTAGAGGCCATTATTATATAGTACTAGTTTGTATATTACATTTTAGAAGCTTGGGATATTCACGGATTTATAACAGTCTTGCTCAATATGGTAGTATGCTACTTGGTTTGTATCTATCTTAATATGTGTATATGTTTCTTTTAGCGTATCACTAATACATATTAATAGAGCCCTTAAGATCTTTGCTTGACTACCAGCGTTAGGACGGCAGTCACACTTGCGGGGCTGGGTAGTCCACAAGCACATCCTTATACAGGTCCCTACGTAGGATTATCGAGACAGGGCATCGATACTCCAGAGTAGACTAGTGTATACGCTTCTCATCCCAGGAGGGGAGATGGTTTGTCCCACAGCTAACAGTAAGTCGTACTGGAGATAGTGTTAGTTATATGTATGCCCTAGAGGCCATTACTGTACATATGATGTATATTGTAATGGATGCTTGGACATATATAGGGAGGACTTTCTTGCTCGACATGATAGTATGCTATCTGGTTGTACTTTATCTTAACATGTACTCTGATTGTTTGTATGTTACATGTTGATAAAGCCCTTAGGATATGTACTCGACTATTGGGACTATGATGAGATCATACTAGTGGGGCCACGGTAGTCGACGAGTACATCCTATAACTGTTCCTAGTCGAGGGTGTATCGAGACAGGGCATCGATACAACAGAGTAGACTAGCGTATACGCATCTTGACCCATATGATGGGCGATGGATGATTCCATATCCATCGGTGTTTGACATCAGGGATGGTGTACGGGTGCTCAGTAGAGACTGGGTACACTGGACGGACTCGCCGAGAACTCCCAGATGGTATTATACCTCACATCAGATAGCAGTTCTCCGGTGACACTGGTACATGTTAGTCTGTAGACACGAGATCGTCATAGAGTCTTGTGTGATTCCCACTGTGCTTTGATTTCCATCATACCACGTCCAAGAGGGCGTCCAAAAAGGTGGCTTTTGGGTATAGTCCCGAATCACATGGAGGCAATGAGCGACGGGAGGGGATTCGTCTCTACCGGTATAGGGAGTTGATGTTGTGCTGTGTTCGATTGGCTATAACTGGAAATCCCTGGTCAGGGTTGCTGAGATTTACTGGTAAGTGTTATCTGTAGTTTCTCGAACTGTTATAGACCTCATATCGACACGACTTATCAAGCTACTGGGGTCTGACGTTTACCACCCCTAGACGAGATATGCGACATATCAGACGACGAGACCGGACTGTACGGGAGTGTTACTGACTGGATTCACAGGAGAATGTACAGGCTTGCTTGTTGATCTTATGAGCGCTCAATACCTGGGTGGCTGTTACGTTTAGCTGACCGCTTACAGCTTGTGGGTGTTTGATATGATCATCATCTACTGCCGGCGTATTGACGATTCTTTAGAGTCCTACACAGAGGTTTCTTGACTCAGGCAAAACGGAGTAGGGGCACATATATGATACGTGCAGGACCGAGGATAATGCGATATGAGATACCGTATTATATTCTCGCGATATTTGTTATCAGCCGGCTCATCGGATAAAGTGTTGATTCGATGAATCGGTAAATGATATATTAGTCGGTTATATGCAATATAGCCGGATTGTCGGCTTAAGTGTTGATTCGATGATTTAATGTATAATTATATATATGATATATTAAATTACATTAACTAATATTAGCTCACTAAAAGATTCTTTTTCTCACTCGGGTAATACATTGATATATATGCGATATATGTTAATTGTATTATTTTCTTTTGTTACAAAATATATTGTATATGTGATATATAATATTGTAACATGATATGATTACTAATGCAACATGTTTAGTGGAGATTAAACAAGATTAGGGTTTGAATTGGGTTGGTTCTTTCATGAACCTTTTAGAACGTTTTCTTTTGTCATGAACAAAGATATTTGTGCTTGATATTTTATAATGACTCATTCTTAACCCAACCCAAACCCTATCCCTAGTTAAATCTCTACAAAGTTTTAGTTGACCATGGTTACATTATTAATCATATATTATTTCATTATTCATCACAAAAGGATTCATAATTATTCTTCATCTTCTTCCTTGAGTTATTCATGGAAAAGCTTTCTAGCTTTTTCAAAGGTGATGAAAATGAGTGAGAAATAGAAAACAAATGAGAGCTAAAATCCTACGTCATCATCCTAATCTATCCTAGCCATTTAGATTAGGGTGTTCACTTCATTTAGTGAGTGAGAGCTCGTGTTAATGAAACTTCAAGGTAGATCATCTTTGTTATCGAAGATCGGAAGCAAGCTTGTATCTTTCTCTTTGTGGAGCCTCTCGAGAGTCCGGAACTTGATGATCGCAGCGAAGGGACCACAACACGGAGCTTATGAATTGAAGGACCAGATCTACAAAGGTTGTAATCCCTCTCACTTAGTGTTAAAGTGTTTAACATGCTTGTTTCACCTAATCTCTAGTTTAAGATCTTGGTTAAGGGTTGTTCGGCACGTCTAAATTTTAAATCGGGCATGGTTGATGCCTCGTAGACCCTTGTGCGTGTGCCTATTAACCCTACAGTGGTATCAAAGCCAAGATAGAGCTTTAGGCGAAATCTAGGCGAAGTTTAAAGTCCGATCGAACCCGGAACCCCGATATATACCCTTCTCTGGATATTTTTCAAAAATGTGATTTTTTCTGCATTAAAAATACTCAAAAAAATCAGGAGGGAATTATAAGGATTTGTGTAAAAAACGACTCATTAATTCGCTTAAAGCGCCGCGTAACCGCGGCCGTACCATGGCTTGCGCGGCGGTTTGGCAGCGCGACAGTGGGATTATGGATTTATTTTTACACAGAAATGTCCGTCGGTGTTTCCTCATATTTCTGGGTATTTTTAATTCTTACTCAAGTGTTGAGTTTTTTGGGGTGTATTGGGGACTCGATGATTCGATCGGATAATTTAACTTCGTTTAAGTTTTTCCGGGTAATTTTTAGAACGTGTTAAAAAGTTCGAACGGATATCTATAACTCACTTTTTCCCCTGCCGGAAAATTTCAAAGCGTTGGATTTTTTCCGTAGTTTAAGAACGTTCTAAGTCGTGCAGGTAACGCGGTGGACCCTCTAGAAGACAACAAACCTTAACTCGATTATGTGACCGTCTTGAACTGCCTCTAAACCTTAGGGTTTGTGGCAGTACGGCGTGCCACATGTGAGGCGTTGGCTTGGCCCTTCTACGGCTGAATAATTGGTATCGTGGCATGTGATGGATGTTTTTAAACTAATTTCAAGTGTTGAGAACTATTTGGGAAAACTTGGATGTTTAATTATTCGATCGGAAAACATTATCTATTTATCTGGAATGTGATACAATATTTGGAATCCACAAATAGTTATGAGATAACTAATTTGAATGTTATAAATCTAGCAGTCTAGTCTCAGATGATCGGTTGCCAAGGGATTTTGATGCGATCAAAAGTCCGTCGCAATCACGTAGCGTACGCGGATACTCGCCGGGTAAACTTAATAGACAGCCACGCCCCATAGCCCCGACCAAGTGACTGTAGGAGAATCCCGTCACCAAAAGCATCCGTTCGGGTGCTCGCGGCAGCGGTGTTCCACCTTAGTGCACTTCGTCGACGGCATCGGGGGTGCGGCCGTCTACTAAAATTTGCGACGAGCATTCGATCAGGGTGTCGGGAATCTTTTTGAATTGCCCGACTTGATATTGAAAAGAGTTTTCAATAATGAGACTAAAATACGGGGTTTATAATTGTTAGGCATGCGATGTCTAAGGAATTCATTTGGTTAGGCATGCGATGTCTAAGGAGGTTGCGGATTCCAACTGTTGTAGTTTTTCACTTTCTTTTCTGTGACCGTAAGCGTAGTATGTGGTGTATCGCTGGCTTCGTTGCTATACATCAACGACAATCGGGATACGCATACTTGCTTACGTTGATGATATGAGATATTATATGTTGCTGTGATATGTTATATTGGATCGTCGCGTTTTGAATAGCCGGGGGTTTTATGTGAGATAAGAGTTTTTCTTTTTCATTCATGTAAAATTCATTTGTATGTAATATTCTTTTATTGGGGCACTTCCGGGCTGAGGATGATGTCACCATTGTATATTATTTACTTTTCCGTATTAGGTAGACCTAAGGCGGGGAGCACAAGTAACCGGGTTCTACGGTCCAGTGGGAGACCATCTCGAGGAGTCGAGACCGGGTCTCCTAACTCTAGAATTGGCAGTGTTGCTTGCCGCTCTCGTAGGGGTCTAGGGATGTAGGTTTGGCTATTCATCGCGACCATGGAATCCGTGTTTTATACAGGCTCGTATTAAAACACGGACGTCCTAGTATATCCAATATTTCATATATGTTCTTCTGCTGCAATATTCTGTGATGAGATCATATTACTGCCTGAGAGGAATGTTTATATTATATATATGAGATATATGTTATATTGCAGATTTCGTTTCAAAAGTGATACTTGTGAAGCATAATAAAATGGGACTTCATTAATGAAATTAATGAAATAAAAGAAACCTAAAGATGTTGTAGAAACTTGTCTAAAAAACTGGTAGCTCTAGTTCTTGCTTTGCATAGCGGTGTTCCTTGTAGAACATCCAGCACCTTATTCAATAAGGAAAGAGTCGAGATCCCTTCACCGAGAGTGACCTCTTTAGTGAAACTAGCAGATGCTACAAACTCGGTTTGTCTTTTGATTGTTTCTATAGTTTTTGCTTTGCATAGTGGTATTTGTGAAATATCCTGCACTTTATTCGATGAGGAAAGAGCCGACGATCCCTTCACCGGGAGTGACCTCTTTAGCAAAACTAGAAAAGGCCTAAAAAACACTCCATTTAAAATCACTTGATTCTACAACGATATCAAGTTCATTACGCAAAGGGTTTTCTTAAAAACCTGTAGCCCTCTGTCATTTCAGATAAGTAGTATTTAGTATTCGTGCTGCGTTTGTTGACCTCCGTCAAGGCGTAGTGTGCGGTAGCTAACTAGTATTTTATCTGTTTATGCATATGATGCAGATTGTTTTAGGGTAGTCGTAAGGCCTTGTTGACCTCCGTCAAGGGTCGTGCGGGTGGGTTTAATTCAATCAGGAAATGACGGGTAGAACTTGACTAACAGCCTATGGTTTGTTGACCTCTGTCAAGGTCATAGGACGCTAGGGGTAAAATATTATTGGGAATTTCAAGTGTTGAAATTTGCAATGGGATTGCATACCTTCTATGAGATAGTTGGATCCCGATATCCGCTGCGAGTAAGAGTTACTCCTGGGAGAGTTTTACACATTACAATTAGCCAATCAAGTAGGTGTCTAGAAAGGTGTCAACAGGGTTACGCCCCTGGGAAAACGGGGTTTACTTTAATTAGGTCCGTGCGAAAGCACGAGGAACCTCCCTCAAAGTACCGGCACTGGCCTGGCTGAAAGATTGACGAACTTGTAGGGTGTAATTAATCCCGGCTAGTCTTTCCTTTTAGGGTTTGAAGGAAGATTTGACTAGAACAGTGGAAGACATCCTGATTAGATAAATTGATAACCAATCTAATCTTGTAAATGCGCACGCTGAGTGTTTTCTTCTCTCTCTCTCTCCTGGTTACGACTATGTCACGCCTTAATCAAGATAATAATACGGATGTATTGACCAAACCCGCTTGTTATACTGAGCTGGGGAACATTGGTCCCGCTCCAACTTATAATTGTTATAAGACAGAGCAGGAAATAGAGGATTACCAGAATTCCCGTGCCGTCCAAACGAAGAAAGTGCATGCTGATGCATCTTCTTCGGGTGTGTTCATTACAGAGGATTGTTTCTCAGTATCCTTTATGTCCTGGGTATGAGATACCGGATCAGGATCCCGCATATGTAATTTTTTACATGGGCTACAGATAAGTAGAGAACTGAGAACGGGTGATAAGTTTCATGAGACAGAAACGGTGCAAGTGTTGCAGCCAAGTCTGTTGGTAACTATCACCCTGTATTAGCAAATACATTGATTCTGAATGAATGTTATTAGATACCAAACCTGATATACAACATCATATCAGTCTCTTTATTAGTAAAGAAGGATATAATTTTGTATTGTTGGATAATGTTTTGAACATTTCCTATATCAAGAGTTGATCGGTTCAGGCACGTTATCTAAAAGCATTGATGTTCTAAATCAAACGACAGTTCTTAGTATATAGAACACACACAAGAGGAAGAGTTCAGAAATGAACGGATCCTTCTTGAGGTATTGTAGACTAGGTCATATCAATACGACCCGACTAGCTGAAGTTACATTAAGATGCATATTTAAATTTGTTTGAATTTACATCTTGTGAAACTTGCCAGTCATGTCACAAAGATAAGATGACCACAGCTCTGTTTATTGGAAACAGAGAAAGAGTTAGTGAACTCTTTGGATTGATACATGCTGATGTATGAAGGTCCCCTGTCTACACATGCCAAGACCGGTTCTTTGTACTTCATTACATTCACTGATTATCCTTCAAGATCCGGACATATGTTCTTGTTGAAACACAAGTCTGGAACTTTTGAGAAATTCAATGAATATAAGTTAGAAGCAGAGAACCAAAAACGGGTACAAGTATTATGTCCTTTGATGAGATCAAGGAGGAGAATACTTGAGCACGGAATTCCTGAACTATTCTAAAGGAGAATGAGATTCTCTCTCAGCATTACTCCTCCGTATACACCATAGCACGATGGTATATCGGGGCGGAGCAATAGCACCCTATGTGATATGGTGTGCTCTATGATGAGTACTACTGAGTTTCCTATTTCCTTTTAGGGAGTTATGCACTTAAGAAGCTGCATACCTATTGAATAGGGTTCCAATCAAATCAGTTGCCTACCAATTCATAGATGATATGATATGGGAAGAGCCCATCTCTTAAGGTAGTTAAGATTTGGGGTTGTCCAGCCTATGTCTAAAAGCATAATCCGGACAAGCTCGAGGCAAAGTCAGATCTGTGGAAGTTTGTTGGATATCCCAAGCATATGCAAGGGAATATCTTCTACTTAACAGAGGAACAAAATATGTTTTGTTTCTCAACATGCCACCTTTGTGAAAGGGAATTTCTTGTGAAGAAATTAGTGGTCATGAGGTAGAACTGGAAGGAGTTCCAGCTATACAAACTACAGCAGATGATTTGGTAGAACCAAAGGATTCAATAGACTCTAACGAACCTCAGCCTCTCCGCCGATCTAGTAGGGTTCCTCACCCACCTGAGAGATACTTCGGTTTCTCTATGACAGTGGGAGCGGGGATTGCATCATGAGATGATGACCCAACTATTTTCGAGCAGGCCATCAGGAGTGGGACTCTGTAAGAATGGCTGGATGCTTAGCGATCTGAGATGGAATCCTTATACACCAACAAAGAATGGACTTTGGTTGCTTTATCTGAAGGGTTAAATCCCCATCAGGAGAAAGTATATCTTGAGAAGATTACTTGGTGTACATAGAAAAGTTAAGACTTTCAAAGCTATGCTTAAGTCCATCCAGATCCTACTTGCCTCTGCTACATACCATGACTACGATATCTGGTGGTTGGGTGTCATGACTGCTTTTCTAAATGATATTTTAGAAGAGAGCGTCTATAAGTACACAGCCAGAGGGCTTCGTAGACAGTGAGAGCAGCGGAAACGTGTGCAAGATGTTTTATGTCATAAAGCAGGCATCACGAAGTTGGAACGTCTGTTTTGATGTGATAGTCAAAGAGTTTGACTTCATCAAAATGGTAGATGAACCTTGTATATACAAAAAGGTAGTAGGGAGTATGGTGGTGATCCTCGTAGAGTACGTGGATGACATACTCTTGATAGAGAAGGAGTTTCCGATGCTACGCTCGGTCAATCTCCGCTTATCATAAGGATTCTCTATATAGGATCAAGATGATACTTCCTAAATCCTGGGTTATGGATATATGAGATAGATCTATTTGGATATTAGGATTCTCATTAGATGTAGTGAGATGGTATCGATCAATCCTGGGGAGAATCACTGAAAAAATTCCAGGGTGATAAGGACGACTGAATGTCAGTCGCAGGCATTGTCTTTACCCTCAGTGGAGGGACGGTATGTTGGAAGAGTTCCAAGCTAGATACCGTGACTTACTAGATGATTAAAGATAAGATACATCGTTACCAAGGATGCTACCAAAGAGGCAGTCTGGATATATATAAGTTCATGAGATGAACTTCGTTCCTGCCATTGTGTGACAATGGAGTTGTGGCTTAGGCCAAGGAACCCCCGTCCCATCAGAAATCCAGATATAATTCTTAGGCAGTATCACCTGATCATGGAGATGGTTGATCTCCAGGGAGATCGAGGTTAGGAGAGTAGACACAAAGGACAACAGCGTGGATCCACTCACAAAGGCCTTTTTCCCAGTAGAGACTTTTATGGGATGGTTGAGTATGAGATACTTCAACCACAGCTAATTGTTGGGTATGTGATACCACAACAGATGGCCCTAGTGCAAGTGGGAGATTGTTAGTTATATGTATGCCCTAGAGGCCATTACTGTACATACGATATATATTGTAATGGATGCTTGGACATATATAGGGAGGACTTTCTTGCTCGACATGATAGTATGCTATCTGGTTGTACTTTATCTTAACATGTACTCTGATTGTCTCTATGTTACATGTTGATAAAGCCCTTAGGATATGTACTCGACTACTGGGACTATGATGAGATCATACTAGTGGGGCCACGGTAGTCTACGAGTACATCCTATAACTGTTCCTAGTCGAGGGTGCAACGAGATAAGGCATCGATACACCAGAGTAGACTAGCGTATACGCACCTTGACCCATATGATGGGCGATGGATGATCCCATATCCATCGGTGTTTGACATCAAGGATGGTGTACGGGTGCTCAGTAGAGACTGGGTACACTGGACGGACTCGCCGAGAACTCCCAGATTGTATTATACCTCACGTCAGATGGCAGTTCTCCGGTGACACTGGTACAGGTTAGTCTGTAGACCCGAGATCGTCATAGAGTCTTGTATGATTCCCACTGTGCTTTGATTTCCATCATACTATGTCCAAGAGGGCGTGTAAAAAGGTGGCTTTTGGGTACAGTCCCGAATCACATGGAGGCAATGAGCGATAGGAGGGGATTCGTCTCTACCGGTATAGGGAGTTGATGTTGTGCTGTGTTCGATTGGCTATAACTGGAAATCCCTGGCCAGGGTTGCTGAGATTTACTGGTAAGTGTTATCAGTAGTTTCTCGAATTGTTATAGACCTCATATTGACACGACTTATCAAGCTACTGGGGTCTGACGTTTACCACCCCTAGGCGAGATATGCGACATATCAGACGACGAGACCGGACTGTACGTTAGTGTTACTGACTGGATTCACAGGAGAATGTACAGGCTTGCTTGTTGATCTTCTGAGTGCTCACTATCTGGGTGGATGTTACGTTCAGCTGACCGCTTGCAGCTTGTGAGTGTTTGATATGATCATCACCTACTGTCGGCGTATTGACGATTCTTTAGAGTCCTACACAGAGGTTTCTTGACTCAGGCAAAACGGAGTAGGGAAACATATGTGATATGTGCAGGACCGAGGATAATGCGATATGAGATACCGTATTATATTCTCGCGATATTTGTTATCAGCCGGCTCATCGGATCAAGTGTTGATTCGATGAATCGGTAAATGATATATTAGTCGGTTATATGCGATAAAGCCGGATTGTCGGCTCAAGTGTTGATTCGATAATTTAATGTATAATTATATATATGATATATTAAATTACATTAACTAATATTTGCTCACTAAAAGATTCTTTTTCTCACTCGGTTAATACATTGATATATATGTGATATATGTTAATTGTATTATTTTCTTTTGTTACAAAATATATTGTATATGTGATATATAATATTGTAACATGATATGATTACTAATGCAACATGTTTAGTGGAGATTAAACAAGATTAGGGTTTGAATTGGGTTGGTTCTTTCATGAACCTTCAAGAAGGTTTTCTTTTGTCATGAACAAAGATATTTGCGCTTGATATTTTGTAATGACTCATTCTTAACCCAACCCAAACCCTAGCCCTAGTTAAATCTCTACAAAGGTTTAGTTGACCATGGTTACATTATTAATCATATATTTTTTCATTATTCATCACAAAAGGATTCATAATTATTCTTCATCTTCTTCCTTGAGTTCTTCATGGAAAAGCTTTCTAGCTTTTTCAAAGGTGATGAAAATGAGTGAGAAATAGAAAACAAATGAGAGCTAAAATCCTACTTCATCATCCTAATCTATCCTAACCATTTAGATTAGGGTGTTCACTTCATTTAGTGAGTGAGAGCTTGTGTTAATGAAACTTCAAGGTAGATCATCTTTGTTATCGAAGATCGGAAGCAAGCTTGCATCTTTCTCTTCGTGGAGCCTCTCGAGAGTCCGAAACTTGATGATCGTAGTGAAGGGACCAGAACACGGAGCTTATGAAGTGATGGACCGGAACTACAAAGGTTGTAATCCCTCTCACTTAGTGTTAAAGTATTTAACATGCTTGTTTCACCTAATCTCTAGTTTAAGATCTTGGTTAAGGGTTGTTTGGCACGTCTAAATTTTAAATCGGGCATGGTTGATACCTCATAGACCCTTGTGCGTGTGCCTAGTAACCCTACAGATAGTATGCAGGTGCTCGTTAGGTTACGCGTACATTGGACAGGACTCGCTGGGAACAGTTGGTTGGTACTGTGCCTATCGTCAGTTAACAGTTCCCAGGTGACATGAGTACAGCTTAGTCCGTTGACTTGACACCGCTTCTTTGCCTCAAGTGTGTTCCCACTGTTCTTAGATTACTACCCTACCACGGCTCTATTGAGTCGTGCAAACAGGTAGTAGTTGGGTGCAATCCCGAAGCACTTGGAGGCAGTGGCGGTTCGATAAGATTCGTCTCTCCCGGCATTGGGGGTTGATATCACGCTGTGTTTGGAGAGCCATTACACAAAGTCCCTGGCCAGGGCAAGCGAGATTTACTGGTAAGTACTCCAGTAGTTTTTCAGGGTGTTTTGGACTACACTCCGCCACGACTTATACCGCTATTAGGGGACTGACATTTACCGCCCCTATGCCCGATATGCGATGCTGTTAGACGAACAGACCGGACTGTATGGAGATTGTCACATTCAGGCTCAGTAGGAGTTCGGATGGGTTCACCTCATCGGCCTTCTTATCGACATCTACCTGGGGACCGTTACGTACAGCTAGTACCGCTTGCGGCCTGTGGTTAAACCCACTGGCAGCATAGTGTCGAATTTTTAGAGTCCCACACAGAGGGTTGTTCACCTTTGGGCGAAACGAGGTAGAGGTCGTATGGTTTTACGACAGGGTCCGTTCACATACGCGCACTTGTGCGTGTTTGGTGTTCGGGTAGTTAATACTAGTGGGCTTTGGTTTAAGCCAGATCCTAGTATTTGATTTTGGGTTGGTTCAGTCTCATGGTATTCGTGTTCCTTGGAACGCGGATGCGGGTATGTATATACAGTAGACAGAGGCGAAGAAGAAGACACCTCATTAGGGTTTTGACCATTGACTTGATTAAAACCTTAATGAGATGGGAAATTGATTATTAATCTTTTATTAGAGATAATTGTGTTATGGCTAATTTGGTTTGATCATTTGACTATGTTAACCTTTGTTGACTTAGATATTTTTGTTGAGCAAAAGATATTTGTGCTTAGCATTAATTGTGACATGATAATGGTCAAATCAACATCAACCATGACAATTATCTTAATAAAATTTTAATTATTCTTTTATTCCTAATATGAGGGCTCACCCTTCATTTTATCATGATACATTCTCTCTCATAGTTTGCTCTCTCCTTCTTCCTCTCTCAAGCCCTAATCTTTCATGAGTTGAAAATCAAGGGCTATTGAGACCAAAATCCTTCTCTACTCACTCTAGGGTTCTTAGTCTAGCACACCAAGCACCCTAGTTGCTTCATTGTTGAGGTTGGAGCTCAAGGTAGAGGCCTTCGGATGGATCTTCTTTGACGTGGAGAAGACGGTGAGGAGGAACCATCCACAACCACTCCAAGGAGCTCACAACAAAGAGAACCACAACAAGGAGAAGAAGGAGTTCAAGCTTTTGGTATATTTTCTAACATAGTAGTTAACACTTCTAGTTAGTTTGTTAGTTAATATTTAGCAAAGATCCAAATGGCTTGTCTATGTTATCTAGAAAAGAAAATTTTGATTTTTATCTATTCCGCCTCCCCGTAAACTACCGGGGTGGGTAACATAGACTTACACGTCCGTGCCGGTAGGGAGTTTGCCCACCATATCCATCCCCCATTGTGCAAACGGCCAAGGGGAACTGAGTGGAGTTAGTACGGTAGCGGGGAGACGAGGTATGTTTCCGAAGAGTTGGCAGTTCTTGCATCTTCTGACAATCTTCTCGGTATCCTGGTGTATTCTCGGCCAACAGTACCCTTGTAGTAGTGCCTTTTGGACTAGGTTCGGGCCCATTGATGTGCTTCCCCAACCCCTTCATGTATCTATCGCAGAACGTAGTCAGCCTCGTGGGGGTCGATGCACCGGAGCAGAGGATGAGTGTATAATTTCTTATACAGGTTTCTGATGCTACAGACGAATGGCGTGCTTTGGCCCGAAGCCGGCGAGCTTCTCCTCGGTCTTCGAGAAGTACACCATCCTTTAGGAACTCCACGAAGGGCTTTCTCCAATCCCGGCCTTCTTCCTGAGTTGTGTTGATCTGGAGTGTTACCTCTCCGTCTTCCATACAGGGCCATGGCAAGAGTTCAAAAAGGATATTGCTTCTATGGTTAGCCAAATAGGAAGAAGCGAGCTTGCTCAAGGCGTCGGCTTGGGTGTTCAAGTTCTTAGGAATCTGCTCCACTTGGACTTCGTCAAAAATTTTTTGAAACTTTTTTACTTCGGCCAGGTATTTTATCATGAGTGGCTCCCATGCTTCGAAACACCTGGTTACTTAGACGACGACCAGTGCAGAGTCGCAGCGAACTCTGATGGTCTTCAGCCCTACCCGGGAGGCGTTTCGCAGTCCTGCTAACAAAGCCTCGTATTCTGCGGCATTGCTCGACGCTCTGAACCCGGGCTTTAAAGATTATTCCATTTCCGCTTCGTCCGGGCCGCGGATGATTAGGCCAACCCCGCTCCCTTCCTTGGTAGAGGATCCGTCCACATAGAGCGCCATGTATGGGATAGGGTCAGGTACCTCCTCGACCGAGGGACGTAGTTCGGGGCCCTGCGCTGTCGTTCCTTCATTAGCAGAAATAGTGCATTTGACAACAAAATCTACTAAGACATGTGCTTTGATGGCTTGTCTGGGGCGGTATTTGATATCGAATTATGACAATTCCGACCTTCATTTCTCCAGATGACCTGAAGACTCGGGGGAGGAGAGAATAGACCCTAAAGGTCGCTCGATGAGGACGAGGATTGTGTACGCTTGGAAATAGTGTCGAAGTTTTCTGGAGGCGATGAAAAATGCCAGGACTATTTTCCCTATAGCCGGGTATCTTGTTTCTGCATCCTTGAGAACATGGCTCACGTAGTAGACCGGCTTCTGTATGCCTTCGCATTCTCTGACAAGCATCGAGCCTGCAGCTTGGTCGGAGATGGCTAGATATAATAATAGCTTGTCGCCCTCGATCGATCGGGTGAGTAGCGGGGGAGTTGCTAGGTGTTCCTTGAGTTGTTCGAAAGCGTTCTGGCATTCCTCAGACCATTCGAACTTAGAAATTTTCCTTAGGGCCTTGAAGAACGGGAGGCACTTCTTTGCGGATCTGGACTTAAAGCGACTCAGGGCAGCCACCCTCCCCATGAGGCACATGATGTCGACATTGCTCTTGGGCGTTGCCATGTTGAGGATGGCGCTGATCTTTTCTGGGTTTGCTTCGATTCCTCGATGGGTAACCATGAACCCGAGGGACTTCCCACTGGTGACTCCGAACACGCACTTAGCTGGGTTCAGCTTCATTTTATACTTGCACAGGACATCGAATGTCTCGCCGAGGTCTATAGTATGCCTGGCTGAGGAGACGGATTTTACAAGCATGTCGTCGACATAGACTTCCATGTTTCTCCCAATCTGTGGTTTGAACAATTTGTTGACCAGGCGTTGATACGTGGCCCCAACGTTCTTGAGTCCGAAGGGCATCACTTTGTAGCAGTATACCCCCGATCTGTGGTGAAGGTGGTAAGTTCTTCATCGGCCGGGTTCATCTAGATCTGATTGTAACCGGAGAAAGCGTCCACAAAGCTCAGTAGTTCGTGGCCGACCGAACTATCCACTAGCTAGTCTATTTGAAGAAGTGGATAGTTTTCTTTGGGGAAAGCTTTGTTCAAGTCCGTGAAATCGACACAAATGTGCCATTTCCTATTTGACTTCTTGACCATGACCATATTCGCTAGCTAATCTGAGTAGTCCAGGTTCCTAATGAAGTTGGTTATGAGCAATCGATCTACCTCATGTTCTATCGCTTTTTGTTTAACCGGCGGAAAGCTTCTCTTCTTTTGTCGGATGGGTTGAGCTTGTGGGAGATAACCTTGGGGTCGATCCCGGGCATATCCGCTGGCATCCAAGCAAATACATCTGAGTTTCCCCGGACGAAATAGATCAAGTCTGTATGGTGGTCCCCAGTCAAGAGAGAGCCGATCTGGACTGTCCGGCCATCGACTCCTTCTACGAGGGGTACATCCATCAATGCTTCCACCGGGGCGCCTCAGATTTCCCTTTGGTTGTCACGTGTATCTAAGGATCCCTGGAAATCATGTGCGTCCTCAAAATCGTCGCCCTACTCTCCAGCGATGGACGTCGAGGCGAGGGAAATCTTGGCGGTTTGCTGGTTCTCGTAGACTCGGCCTATTCCCCCTTGATCCAAAGGGAATTTGATCGCAAGGTGATAAGTCGAAATTTGATCCCGGAGGGCGTTCAAGGTAGGGTGTCCTAGGAGAATATTGGACCTTAGGGACGAGGAAGTTCACCGGCATGGTTCGCGTGTTGCCCGCTTCCCCAATGTTGAGGAGGAGGGTGACCAGCCCCTCGGTCAGGACAGAATGGTTTATGAACCCAGAGAGGACATGGGAGGTCGGCTGAAGGTCAGATGGTCCTAGCCCCATACGCTGGAAACAATCGTGGAACAGGATATCCGCCGAGCTCCCTGAATCGACCAAAATTCTCTGGACCTCATAACGGTGGACTCGGGCCGTTATCTCGAGAGGGTCATTATGAGGAAGCGACATAACGTGGAGGTCTTCATCGATGAAGATGATCGGTTCGTCCCTCCTACACCTCTTGTAGGGCGTATCGTTTGCGCCCTCGACTGGGAGGAGGCGGTGGATCCCCCCTTTTCCCAAGCTAGATCTGAGGTAACGACCATGATTTATCCGATCGTTAATTCCCCGGGAGGAGTTTGGTCTTTTTGCTCCCGCTCTGCCTGGCGCTTGTCCCGTAAGTATTGTTGGGTTATGAAAGCGCACTGTCCATCAATCCGTGGCTAAATGCGGAACATAAATTTTCAAAAACCGGTGCTAACACAACCCTATAACCCTGATCGATCCATAAGCCCTAGATAACAAAACATACATATGAGCTAAACTAAAGGTTAGAAAGATTATACCAAAAGAACCAAGTCCTTCGGTCTTCCATCTTCCTCCTTAGCTCCTTGAGGCATGCTCGAACGAACTTGGCCGCCGGTCTCCATTCGTCGAAGACGATCCACCCGAGAGATGTAGTAATGGCTCTAGCTTCACATCAAGGATGCAAGTGAAGCAACTAGGGTTTCTAGGTTGCTAATCTAGAAAGCCTAGGATTTAGTGAGTGTTCTAAAGTGTTTAGCTATCTTATCTCACCTCCTCTCATGATTCTCAACATATGAGAGGGTTGAGAGGAGGTGATAGATGAAGGTGGAGGAAACCATGAAACTCAAGAGAGGAGTGAAGCATAATTGGTGAGGAGAGCTCAAAACTCAAGTGAAGAAAATAATGAATCATCCTTGGAGAGAGAAAATCCAATGCATGGTTTTGTAAAAACATTCTTTTCAATTTTAAAAACAAGCCATACTTGAATAGTATGCACAAATGAATTAAAAATTCATTTGTGCACACTATGCAAGTATGGTTCTCACCATACTCCACATTTTCTAATATCCACCTCATTTACCATTTTCAAATAAATGGTCAAATCCAAAAATGAGGTGTCCACATTCTAGAATGTGATCTGTAAAAAATTCAGATTACATTCTACTGTATATACATACCTGCATTCGTACCGAAATACGAATATCCAAAGAGATAGAATAATACAAAGAACATAATACTAGAATATACATATCGAAATACATATACGTGAATTATTAAATTAATACATGATTTAATAATCCGGCTCAAACCCGAGCCGGCTAGTATTATCAACTGTCTAATCGAAAGTCCGGGTACATAGTACAATCAATCGATCGGAACCCTGCACGTATCCAATATGGCTACTACATCATTTTTCCAGAACCAGGGAAACCCTCTGTGTGGGACTCTAAAGACTCTTCAATACGCTGGCAGTGGGTTTAACCACACGCACGTCAGCAGCACTGGCTGTACGTACTGTCTACCCAGGTATTGAGCGAAAGGAAGGTCGACAAGAAAACTCATCCGAACCCCTACTGAGCCTGTCCGTGACAGTCTCCATATAGTCTGGTCTGTTCGTCTAAGAGTATCACATATTGAGTCTAGGGGGTGGATAAAGTCAGACCCCTAATAACGCGATAATTCGTGTCGGTATGAAGCCCATCATCCAATAAGTAACTACTGATCCAAATCAATAATTCTCTTCCACCTCGGCCGAGAATTTCTGGTGATGGTCACCCATGCACAACGCGGCATCAACCCCCAATACCGGGAGAGACGAATCCCTGACGATCCGCTCACTGCCTCCATATGGCTCGGGACTGTACCCAACTAAAACCTATTTGCACGACTCCTTTGAGCCGTGGTAAGGTAGTAATCAAAGCACAGTAGGAACTCACATGAGAAAAATGACGATCTCAGGTCGACAGACTAACCTGTACTCATGTCACCTGGGAACTGCTATCTAACAATAGGTATAATACTAACTAGCATGTTCCCGGCGAGTCTGTCCAGTGTACTCATAACCCAATGAACACCTGTATACTATCTTAGGTGACTAACTGACACCAATGGCTTATTGAGACCGGCCACCGCCCTTCGTCGGGGTCTCGACAAGTACACACTAGTCTACTCCGGAGTATCGATGCCCAGTCTCGATACTCCCACGACTAGGAACATTTAAGGATGTGCTTATAAACCACCCAGCTCCCACGTATATGATCGCCGTCATAATGCTGGTAGTCAAGCAAGAATCGTATGGGCTCTATCAACATGTAATAGTGATCTGTAATGCCACCTAATGTTGTACATGATGATAAAGACAAACCAGATAGCATACTATCATCTTGAGTAAGACTGTTATCCCCATATAGGTCCACCCTCAATCATCAGAATCGCGCTCCTGCGGTTCAATAATTGACTTGGGGGCACTATAGCCAACAAGTATTTCGCCAGGTGGCCGGTGCAGATCAACTCCTCGATGTAGTCACGGAGTTGTTTACAGTTCTCAGTCGGGTGACCCTGCGACCTGTGGAAGGCGCAGTACGGGCCACGAAGACGCTTGCCCGCTCTTTGGGTAACTAGCGGGAGTTTAAAGAACCTCTCGCCCTTGGCTTCCTCCAGTAGCTCGGTCTGGGAAATGTTTAGAGGTGCGTACTCCTGGAACCTCAGGGAGTAAGGTTTCAGATGGTCGACTTTCTTTTTCTCCTCTCTGTCCCTTTTCTTTCGGTCCGTTTGGTCAGCTCGGGGAATATTTGAGTTCACCTCTGACTCGAGTTGGATCTTTCGCTCGGTCCAACCTTTCACTTCAGCCAAGGTCTTAGGTTGTGCTAATGCAAAAGAGCGGAGCCACTCTTTGTGCCTAAGACCTGACCTCAGCGCGGTGATAACTGTTTCATCGCGGTGCTCGGGAACCTCCAAGAGGGCGTTGTAGAAGCGAGTAACATACCCTTTGATGGATTCCTTGTCTCCGCTTTTGACAGGGAACAAGTAGTCAACCATCCTTTTCTGTCGCCGGTTTTCGACGAAATGACCGAGGAATTGGGTAGCCAGCTCGTCGAAGGTCGAGATGGAGCACGACGCGAGACCTCGGAACCAGTCCCGGCCAGCCCGAATTAAGGTAGTGGGGAAAGCTCGGCATTGAAATGCGTCCGAGTTATCTTGGAAGCTCATGCCTGCCGTAAATGCGTCCAAGTGGTCCTTCTGGTCGGACTTCGCATTAAAGAGGGCCACTTTGGGCTGCTTGTTCCTGGACAAGACGTGCTCGGCCAGCAGTTCTTCTGTAAAGGGCTTTGTGAGTGAATCGGCGGAATACCTGGCCCTTTCGCCGAACATGTGGCCATCTTGTCATATGCCTTCGATTTCTTTTTGAGGGCTTCGAGCCAGTGGTGGTACCCCGAGGATTCTGCACAGTCTGAGTGGTGGCTACCCCTGCTCCAGGTCTACACGGTGGCACGACTTTGATTCCGCTCTATCACATTTTTTAAATCCTTGGGAGGGGCTATTCTTGAGTAATCCCGATGTTCTTCATTTGCGTGGCCTCGACGGGAGTAGGGACGTCGGTCATGCCTAGAAGCAGGCGAATAGACCGACATCTTCTCAGGGGGTGAGACCGCGCAGCGGTCGTCGGAGCGACGACCTAGTCTCCCCTGAGATCGGGGTGTGGAGCTGTTCGGCCCCCAGCGGGTCATGGAATCATTCACCGCATGCGGGTCATGGTTTCCAGAATCGGCATGCTGGCTCTCAGTGACGATGAGATGAGCGTGAGCGAGATCGAGGGCCTACGCTTTTCCATCCGTCCTTCTGCGGACGTCGTTATCCCGAGGACGGGGAACCGTGGCTTGATGGGTAGGGCCCGCCGTTTGAACACAGTCGAGCACATCCACCAGAGCTGTGAGTCTGTCGATTCGGGCGGATAAGACACCGATGACGTTAGGAGGAGGAGGAGAACCGCTCCCGCCTCCGTTATAGATGGTTGGGCGGCTCATATTAGGATCGTCACGGTTGTTGCTCGCTATCGGGTCGAGGGCGGAAGATCAACTTTACGGGTGGAGAAGCTTCTGATCAGTTCCCACAGATGGCGTAGATGCCACCTTGCATTAATAATTCACAACAAAAGAAAATTTCAAGCATACTCAAATAGTAAAGAATGAGTCATGTCATGAGTCACCAAGTAGCCATGCTTCACTTAATGCAAATGAACACCTCATTTCTCCACCTCATTAACCTTTAACAATAATGGTTAAAACAAATAATGAGGTGTCTTCTTCTAGAAGCATCTTGCACAATTATAAGAATGCCCCTCACCGTATATACATACCCGTATCCGTATTCCGAAAAACACGAATACAAAGAGACAAAATAATCCAAGAATATAATACTAGGATCTGGCTTAAACCAAAACCCATTAGTATTATCCGCCCGAACATCACACGTGCACAAGTACACGTATGTGATCGAAGCCCTACCGTAAAACCATACGGCCTCTACATCGTTTTGCCCAAAGTAGGGAAACCCTCTGTGTGGGACTCTAAAGACTCGACAATACGCTGGCAGTGGGTTTAACCATAAGCATGTCAGCGGCACTAGCTGTACGTAACGGCTACCCAGGTACCTGTCGAAAAGGAAGGCCGATGAGCAAACTCGTCTGAACTTCTACTAAGCCTATTCATGACAATCTCCATACAATCCAGTCTCTTCGTCTACGAGTAGTGCATACCGGGTCTAGGGGTGGTAAACGTTAGACCCTAATAACCCGATAATTCATGCTGATATGGCTCAGGACCAATCCGGGAAACTACTGATCAACCTATCAGTAAATCACAACTGCCTTAGCCAAAATCTTATGGTCCGGACCAATCGAACACAGTGCGATATCGACTCCCAATACCGGGAGAGACGAATCCCCAACAATCGCTCGCTACCTCCTGTTGGAGATAGTGCCCTCAGAGTCAATTATTGGATCACAGGCACGTGATTGCAATGGTTGAGGGAGGACCTATCCCGGTAGGACAGTCTTACTCAAGATGATAGTATGCTATCTGGTTTATCTTTATCATCGTGTACTGTTTTAGGTGACCTTACATGTCACTATTGCACGTTGATAGAGCCCCTAAGATTCTTGCTTGACTGCCAGCAGTATGAGGGCGATCATATACGTGGGAGCTGAGGTCTATAAGCACATCCTTAAAAGGTCCCTAGTCGTGGGAGTTTCGAGACAGGGCATCGATACTCCAGAGTAGACTAGTGTATACAGTCGAGACCCCGACGAGGGGCGGTGGCCGGTCTCACAAGCCACTGGTGTCAGTTGGTTCACCTAAGATGTATACAGGTGCTCATTGGGTTATGAGTACACCGGACAGGACTCGCTGGGAACATGCTAGTTGGTCTCATACATGACGTCAGATAGCAGTTCCCTGGTGACATGTGTACAGGTTAGTTCATCGACCTGAGGATCGTCATTTGTCTCGTGTGAGTTCCCACTGTACTTTGATTACTACCCTACCACGCTCAAAGGAGACGTGCAAACAGGTTTTAGTTGGGTGCAGTCCCGAGCCACATGGAGGCAGTGAGCGGATCTTCAGGGGTTCGTCTCTCCCGGTATTGGGGGTGAGGTCGCGCTGTGTCTAGGAGAGCCAGTACATGAAAAGTCCTTGGCCAAGGCAGGAGATTTACTGGTAGGTATTCCAGTAGTATCTCAGGGTGTTCTAGGCTACACTCCGACACGACTTGTACCGCTTTTGGGGGTCTGACTTTTACCAACCCCCTCCCGCCATGCGATGCTCATAGACGAACGGACCGGACTGTACGGATATTGTCACTGACAGGCTCAGTAGGGTGTCAGGATGAGTTCGCTCATCGACATCCCTTTTGGTCAATAGCTGGCAGCCCGTCATGTATGGCTTATACCTCTGACGTGCTAGTGGTTAAATCCACAGTCATAGTATTGACAAGTCTTTAGAGTCCCCCACATTCAGTTGCTCAAGTTTTCGGGTGAAACGCTGTAGAGGCCGTATGGAGATATGGCAGGGTTCGATCAGATACGTGCGGTATTGCACGGATCAGGATCGGACGGTTAATACTAGCGGGCTTTGGTTTAAGCCGGATCTTAGTATTGTACAGTGTAGATTTTGTCTCATTGCATTTGTATTTCGGTCGGAATACAAATGCGGGTGTGTATACACAGTTGCGGGGTTTTCCTGTAATTTATTACGGGACCAGTTTTATGGAGTTGCCAGTTTGCTTTCCGTTTCGGCCATTTTCGTTTGTATCTTTCATTGGCCGAAGATTGGTGGAGGAGGGCTTATTTGCATTTGCACAAATAAGCATTGTGGATGGTGGTCTTTGCATATGGTTGCTTCATGATAGATCTTGTTTGACCTTGACTTCTATCTTCTTCATGGCTTGACTTTTGTGGGACATGGTTTTCATGATGGATGGTGGAGTGTGGGTTTTAGTGGGTGATCATTTCTTTTCATGATAATCCTTTTTCTCTCTCTTGCATTATGAGACTCTCTCACTCTCTTTTGGTACACACACTCCCCTCTTTTGCTCTCCCATTCCTTCATGGCCGGCCATTCCTATAAAAGGGCTGTCCCAATATTTTGTGGTGGGATTTTTGGTCTTTTAGCTTCACAAAAATCCCATAGTTCCACCTCCAAAGTATACTTCATTTCCTCTACCAAATGGCAAACTCCATGAACCTCTTGAGACACATAGTTCTCTACACAATTCTACAGCAAACCTTGGGCACGTCGACTCGCCAACTTCATGCCTGAGTTGCCTCGGTCCAGAGGTGGGAGCCCATAAAAGTAGCCGGCGACGTGGTGCCCTTCCGGCGAGGAGGTGGAGACCGGACATTCCGCGGGAGATCGGGACGATGACGAGAAGACCGGAGGACACGGATCACTCGGTATATCTCTCTTACCCCTTCTCTTGTTTGCTAAGACTAGATTAATGGCACGATCCGGGGTTTTAGTGCACGGTTGTGCCGGTTTATAAAGTTTAAAGTAAATCACCGCTTCCGCATTCCGGCGTCGGATTGACGGCCGGGGCGCCGCCGTGCACTTACACCTCCATGTGGCTCGGGACTGTATCTAACCAAAACATGTTTGCAAGACTCAGTAGAGTCGTGGTAGGGTAGTGATCAAAGCACAGTGGGAACTTACATGAGACAAATGAAGATCTCAGATCCGAAGACTAACCTGTACAATGTCACCTGAGAACTTCCATCTGACGATAGGTATAATACCATCTGGAAGTTCTCCATGAGTCTATCCAGTGTACTCACACCCAGTGAGCACCTGTATACGATCTTAGGTGTATCTGACCAATGGTTGCGGGACCAACCATCATCTCTCGTCGGGGTCTAGAAACGTATACACCAGTCTACTCTGGAGTATCAATGCCCAGTCTCGATACCTATGCGACTATAGACCATTTAAGGATGTGCTTATGGAATACCCTTCTCCCACAGTTATGATCGCCATCACAACGCAGGTAGTCAAGCAAGATCCTACGGGCTTTATCAACATATAACCACAATATGTAATAACATGTATAACATATGCTATGTTAAGATAAAGTCAAACCATAATAGTATACTGCTATATCAAGTCATTATCAATATGTGCAAGCTGGATAAAATATCAATAAAAAAACAAATACACATATCCTGATGAAGACAACTGAAATAATATATTGTATAACTAAGCAAGAAAGTCCTGTACATACATATCCCTAGCATCCACATGTATACATATACAATAATGGCCTCCAGGGCATACATATCCAACAATCTCCCACTTGCACTAAAGGCCAGTAATTGGTGTATTTAATACCCAACGTCTGCAATAAGGCCAGCTGCTTGCGTACCGCATAACCAACATCTCAAAAAGCCACTCGAACTGCGCTTAAGGGAGGGACTTTGCAAATGGATCCGCCGTGTTTTCATTAGTGTCCACTCTCCATATCTCGATCTCCTGGCGATCAATGATCTTCCTGATCAGGTGATATCTCCTTAAGATGTGTCTGGATTTCTGAAGGGATCGTGGTTCCTTCGCTAAAGCTATAGCCCCATTGTTATCATAATACAAAGGTATCGGATCAATAATGGACGCAACTACCTAAAGTTCAGCAATGAACTTCTTCATCCAGACCGCTTCTTTTGCGGCATCGCTTACAACAATGTATTCAGCCTCCATCGTCGAGTCTACGATGGTATCCTGTTTGGAACTCCTCCAACACACCGCCCCTCAATTGAGGGTAAACACAAAACTCGAGATAGACTTGTTGTCATCCTTGTCACTCTAAAAGCTAAAATCGGTAAAGGACTCGACCCTGAGGTCTCCATTACCATACACTATGAACATCTCCTTAGTCCTTCTCAGGTACTTGAGAATGTTCTTTACAGCCGTCCAATGATCCTCACCTAGGTTTGACTAATACCGGCTCACCATGCTAAGCGCGTAAGATATATCTGGTCTGGTACACAACATCACATATATTATAGATCTTATCACCGAAGTGTAGGGTATAATGCTCATGCGAACCCTCTCCTCATCAGTCTTGGGAGACATCTCTTTGGAGAGGGTGATTCCATGCAGTGCGGGTATGTTACCTCGTTTGAAATCTTCCATACTAAATCTCTTTAGTACGGTCTCTATATACCAGGACTGCGAAAGTCCCAATAATCTCTTAGATCTGTCTCGATAGATCTTGATCCGCAGAATGCACGAGGCATCACCTAGGTCCATCATGGTGAACCGTTGTGACAAGAATAGCTTGACCGACTGTAGCATAGGAATGTCATTTCCTATCAAAAGAATATCGTCCACGTACAAGACTAGGAATACGACAATTCTTTCTACAACCTTCTTATATATACATGGCTCATCCTCGTTCTTGATGAAGTCAAAGTCCTTGACTGTTTCATCAAAACAGATGGTCCAGCTCCGCGATGCCTTCTTTAATAAATGGATTAAAGAAACCTGCACATCTTCCCGCTGCTCCCACCGTCTACAAAACCTTCTGGCTGATCCATATAAACGTACTCTTCCAAACTTCCGTTTAGAAAAGTCGTTTTTACGTCCATTTGCCAGATTTCATAGTTATGGAAGGCAGCAATGGCAAGTAGGTCCGAATGGATTTGAGCATAGCCACTGGAGAAAAGGATTCGACATAGTCCACTCCTGGTCTTTAACGAAAACCTTTTGCAACGAGTCTAGCCTTATAGGTTTCCACCTGCCCATCTACACCAAATTTCCTTTGTAGATCCATTTGCATCCAACGGATTTTACCCCAGGTGGAGCAATATCCAAGGTCCATACTTTTTTGGTGTACATGGACTCTATCTCGGATCGCATAGCATCTAGCCACTTACCAAAGTCCTTACTGATAATGGCCTGCCTGAAACTAGTAGGATCATCTTCTTCCAAGATGCAATCCTCTCGATCCCCGTCTATGGGAAAACCGTAGTATCTTTCGGGAGGATGAGAAATCCTAGTAGATCTGTGGAGTGGCTAAGGCTCGTTCGGGGTTATTGAATCTTGGGGTTCCACCAATTCTTCAATTTGAGTTTGTGGTTCTTGAATTTCTTCCAGTTTTATCGTACTCCTACTTGTTTCTTTTGCAAGAAATTGCCACACTAAAAAGGTGGCGTGGTGAGATACAAACACCTTCTGTTCCTCAGTGTGGTAGAACAGATATCCTATTGAATTCTTAGGATATCCCACAAATTTACATAAAACTGAGCATGCCTGAAGTTTGTCCGAATTTTGTAGTTTAACATAGGCCGGACAACCCCATATCTTAATACGTTTAAGATACGGTCTTTTACTATTCCATATCTTGAACGGTGTCTTAGGTACGGATTTGGATGGAACATCATTCAACAGATATGCCGCTGTCAAAAGCGCATGTTCCTAAAATGAAAGAGGTAACTCGGTTTTACTCATCATGGAGCAAACCATATCCAATAGGGTACGATTCCTCCTCTCCGATACACCATTATGTTGTAGTGTATATAGAGGAGTAAGCTGAGAGAGAATACCATTCTCTTTTAGAAAGTCCCGAAATTCCTTGCTTAAGTACTCCCTTCCTCTATCAGATCGGAGAATCTTGATACTTTTTCCAGTCTGGTTCTCTACTTCGTTTCTATATTCTTTTAATTTCTCAAAAGCTTCAGATTTGTGTTTCAAAAGATACACATATCCGAACCTAGAGAGATCGTCGGTGAATGTGATGAAGTACGAGAACCAACCCCTTTCATGTATAGACATCGGACCACATATATCACAGTGTATGAGTCCCAAGAGATCTGCTACTCTTTCTCCGTGTCCAGTGAACGGAGATTTGGTCATCTTTCACTTGAGACGGGACAGAAAGTTTCATAAGATGAAAATTCGAACGTATTCAAAAACCCATCTTTATGTAACTTACTTAGTCTTTTCTCTCCGATATGACCAAATCTACAATGCCACAAGTAGGATTCGTTCATTTCTGAACTCTTCCTCTTGCGTGTGTTTTGTATATTGAGAACTGTGTTTTGATTTAGATCATAGATACCATTATACAGTGTACCTTCTGCAACCAATACCTGATTAAGGTAAATGTTCATGATATTTCTATCATGAACAAACTTATATCCATCTTTATCAAGTAAAGAAACTGATATGATGTTGCAAACCATGGAAGGTATATAGTAGCAATTGTTCAAAATCATAGTATTGCCATTTGGCAATACAAAGTGATATTCACCGACGGCTGCAGCATCAACGTATGCTCTGTTCCCTACTCTGAGGGACATATCACCAGATCCAACTATCCTACTTTTTCTCAGTCCTTGTAATAAATTACAGATATGAGATCCTGACCCAGTATCTAGTACCCAGAAGGTAGGACTGACCGAAAAACAGTTCTCAATAACAAGAACACCTGAAGAAGATGCAATAATGTGCTTCTTCTTCATTGGGGTTATCATGGAATTCATGCAATTCTCTTTCCCTTGCTCATACTCATGACTGCTGTTATAGTTTAGAGCCGAACCGATGTTGCCCGGCCCTGAATAAGAATTCATATCGGTTAACCGATACATTTTATTATCTTTATTAGGGCATGAAATGGTTGCTACCTGGAGAGAGAGAAAAGAAACACTTAGCATGCGCTCTTACAAGATTAGATTGGTTATTAGTTTACCTAACCAGGATGGCTTCCACTGTTTCCTCGAATTCTCCTTCAAACCTTAAAAGGGGAATTAGTCGGGATTAATCGCACATTACAATACTTGCTGAACCTTTCGGCCTGGCTAGTGTTGGTACTTCGAGGGAGGTTTTCCAATACTTTCGCGAAGTTCCTTAATTATGTAATCTCTTTTCCATGGAGGCATAGTCCCGCTAACACCATTCTAGACACCTACTTGGTTTATAGCATTGATTGTTTAGTGAAATAATCTCCCAAGAGTAATCCTACTCATCAGTGGGATCGGAATCCAACTATCATTGTGTGATGACCTAGATGGAATCCACTCTAGTCACCACACTCCAGAAGATATGCTAAATTTGCAAGTTTCCTGTATATTTGAAACTCCCGATGTGTTTTTTGCCCTTAGGCAAGTGACCTTGACTGAGCCAACATATCAAAGGATCTTAGTCAAGTTCAACCCGTCATTATCTTGATTGCATTAGACCCATCCGTACGATCCATGACTGAGCCAAAATGACCGCACGACTATACTAACCAATCGCATCTAATGCTACAGAAAAGTATTACATAGCTACCGAACACTACGCCTCGGCTGAGCACGACATACGTAGCACGAATACTAAGCAATAATAATCTGAAACGACGGAGGGCTATAGCTGGGTTTTTGGCGAAAAAACCCTTTAATGTAATGAACTTGATATCATTGAAGGAACCTAAGCGGTTTTGAAAAGGAGTGGTTTAGGCTCCGCTTTTGAAAAACTGGTGGTTTTGAAAAACCGAGTAATCTACAGTATAGAATTTTTCTCAAGAGGTCACTCCCTGTGAAGAGATCTCGGCTCTTGCCTCCTAGAATGTGGTGCTGGATATTCACTACCGAATACCACTATGCAAAGCGAAAGAATATAATTATAGTATTTCGAAATTTATTCCAACAACATATTTTAGGTTTCTTATCTTGCATTAATTAAAATTAATGTGGTCTCATCAATAAATCCTATCACATCAGAAAAGAACGAAAATACAATGTAAGTATATGCCATCCGCATTTGCCACTGGGCCCCGTCATAACCCGTTAGGTTACTTAACTAACGGCAGAGCGGGGGCTGGATTAGCGCGGGTGCAAAACATATACAACATCTACTTATATATATAAATATATATAACATTCGTTCCATGCATGATATAATCAACATCACAGAATCTCAGCAAGCAACAAAGAATAGTGGATAATCTTAGAGCCTCGGGTTTCATTTGAGCCGCAAATAAAACTCGACGTTCCCGGTCGTGTGGATAGCCTGTGCAATGAAAACTTGGACCCCTACGAGCGCGGAAAGTTACCTTCTAATCTCAGAAGTGAGGCAACCCCAATCATCAAAGTGAATGGGCCACCCAGCACTTCACGAAATCCGGTAACTTGGACGCCCCTCCATGGGTCAAACTATACCCCTTACGAGTGCGGCGAATAGCCCGCAAATTCTAGAGTGAAGCTCCCTCCGTATCAATACCATGAGATGCGAGCTTGTTGCTTTCTAAAACCCGGCTATTCGTGCACTCCTCCGTGTGGTAAACCTAGTACAGAAAAGAATAAATAATATGTACAATGGTGACATCGACCTCAACCCGGTCGTGCCCCAATCAAAAAATATACAACAAGCAGTAATGGCTGTCCACATGTCGGACGCTCGCCCCGCAATAACAAATGTACAAATGAAACTTAACTGTACTACAATCATTGCACCATAAGCTATCCACCACGATTATCCAACCATAACCATAGAACAAACACAGAACATCAACGTGAATGTCATGTTCGCACACCCGTCTAAAAGAGCATATAGCAATTAGGCGAGTTATACCGATCGAATGACATTCACGGTCGCAGATAGTAATGTATGCACTGTAACAATTAAACAGTGTTAAAAAAATAACGACTTTGAAATACCCCGTAAAGCCCCAAACTCAAAGATAATAGAATATCCAACCTGGACAAAAACAAACAACACCTGAAACCCAAAATCCAAGAGACAAGAACACAGACCAAAACCCAAGCCAATTCCTCTCTACAAAACCGGTGGGGCCGGCTATATAGGCACTTTGGCCGGCTAAGAAGAGATGGAATCATCTCTTTTTTTCTGTATGTTCATCTCACAACAAAAGGAGCACTCTGCAATTGTTTAAAAAAAATTTAGAGCCCTGAAAATTTCGACAGAAACTAGGATTTTCGTTTCGTGTTTTGGAGTTATTTCAGTTTCGTTACTTTAACATTGTTTAAACCTGCTAGTATAGGGTTTATGGGCGTGCTCTGATACCATGAAAGGTTATGCTAATTACCTGGCCATCATCCGTGGCCTTTTGCGGAACAAAAATTTTAATACGATACGAAACATGGCACTAGAATAACCCTAAACCGGATCTAACTATAAACCTAACTAGCAACATAAGAAGCTCTATCTACTATGATAGAAATTATACCTAAAGAAAACAAGTCTTTCGGGTCTTCGCTCCTCTCCTTTGGCTCCTCAAAATATGTACAGATCGTGCTTGAACTTCTGCCTCCTCGCGTCAAAGTGATCCACCCGAAAGTGCTTACTTTGAGCTCCTACATCAAATATGAGGTAACTAGAGAACTTAGCTTGCTAATCTAAGTAGCCTAGATAAAGTAGAGTGAGATGATGGATTAATATGTCTCACTAACTCTTGGTTTCTCAACTCATGAGACAATTAGGGTTAGAGCTAGAAGAAGAAGCAAGAAGAAGATAAGAGTGTTCAAGTGAGAATGAAATAATATCAAGTGATGAATGGCTAAGTAATAATTTGAACTAATAATGCAAACCCAAAATATCTAGATATCACAAAATATCTAGATGCCGCCTTGCATTAATAATTCATAACAAAAGAAAATATCAAGCATACTCAAATAGTAAAGAATGAGTCATGCCATGAGTCACCAAGTAGCTGTTCCCCGCCGAAAGACGTGCGAAGACGCGGCGAACGTCTCGCCTAAATTTCGGGGCAGATGTTAATTGGTGCTATCCGTCCACCTCTCCGAAAATGCCAAGTTGATTTATGGCACCATGTATCGAAGGTTTAAACGGATGCGGCCGATATAGCAGACTTTGTTAGATTCTCCCTCGTTGATGAGGGGTTTTTGATGTTGGGTATGCTCTTCCCTGCAGGAGCAAGCCCCTGCAGTTAAATACGCTACCGCATCGCGGTAACAACTTTCTCCTTCTCCAGATGGTCACTTCATGTTGTAGGTGTTTGTTTTGTTTTTGGTTGCCCGTGGATTGTATACGGAGACTAATTTATGATGTCGCCCGTAGGGCGTGGATTAGTCCAAATCCGTATTTTCTTAGATTTGGGTTTTGGTTTGGGTTTAAAGATACGTTAGTCTCATTTGAGACTAAGATCAACTTAAACGTTTGTTAAGGATACGTTAGTCTAATTTTAGACTAAGATCAACTTAATAGGATCATTTAGATCCAACAAAAGAGCATTTGAACTCTATTGTTTAGTTTAGGGACATTGCGGTCGATTACCAGTTTAAGGACATGGTGGTCCAAGCTTAAGGACATCATAGTCTATGAGTTTAAGGACCACACAGTCCAAGGTTAAGGACATCATAGTCCATGGGCTTAAGGACCCCACAGTCCAGGTTAAGGACATCGTAGTTCGTGAGTTTAAGGACCCCACAGTCCGGTTTAAAGACGTCATGGTCTATGAAATGTATGGTTGTCGGGACCCATCACCTCTCTGAAGACGTTGAAGGATTACAATGACAAATATCAGAGGAGTAAAGAGATGTATCCTCGAACCGGTGTGAGTTGGTTGAAAGATCTGTAGTCCAATTTGGGACTAAGATCTGTTAAATATTCATGAGCAGATAGGCTCAAGTAAATATAAGTTGAGCACTTATGGCCAATATTGGGCTAAGTCCAATAAATGTTTAACATTTTTATTCTGGTTATTGAGCCTTTATTTGGGCTTGGCCCTTCTGACAATATTTTTGTCTTATATTGAATGTTGAGCATTCATCAGAGCTCTGGCTTATTAAAGAACAATTTATGTTCTGTCAACGCGACACGTGGCGTGCCAGGCGCTTTGCGCCAGTTAATGAGCGCAATGCGCTTCTGCCAAGTAGCGCACATGTGAAGGACACGTGTCGCTCTTGGCGCTAAGCGCCAGATGATGGGCGCATTGCTCCATTTTATGGGCGCTAAGCGCTAGTCCATGAGCGCATTGCGCGATCAATTTAGTGGTGCACACGTGAGTGACACGTGGCGCATTTGGCGCTGAGCGCCAGCCCATGAGCGCAGTCCGCTATTTCGGAAGCGCAAAGTGCAAGTTACATACGTGGTTGACACGTGGTGCATTAGGCGCTGAGCGCCGGTCCAGAGAGCGCAGAAGCGCTGTTCAACAGCGCAAGGTGCAGTTCAATAGCGCAAAGCGCATTTGATCAATTTTTATGATCTGTGAACAAATTTATGTTCTTTTAAAAGAGACTTTATCTCAAGATTCAAGAACAACAGTTCTTATTTTTGAAAAGGCATGCCTTTTATAGATCAATAATCTGTGTGAAGAATATGTTCTTTTATTATGTGATGAAATCTTTTGATATTTTTTATGAAAGACCTTGGTCTTTGTAGATCTATGATCTTTTAAGAAGATAATTCTTTTATTTTATGAGATGGTTTCATCTCTGTGTTCATCATTCATCTTCTTTACCTTGAAGAAATAATCTTCTTTCAAGAGCTTCCTCTCTTTCTTTGAATTTTTGAAAGTTTTTTTGGGGGGGGGGGGTTTCTCTATATCAGACTTGAAGTCTTGGGGCCTTTATATAGGGCAAGTTGATTTGTTAAATCAGTTAAAGAGATCTTTCTCTGATTGATTTGGGGATGTTTCCCACCGTTGGATCTTTGATCCTAGGGCTTCTGTTTTACAGAAGGAAATCTTCTTGTTTTTAACAAAATTGGAAAATCTTTCCATAACAGAATTTTAATTCTGATTAATTAATGATTTATCATTATTATTAGATCTTTTGATATAACGGTGGGGAATTTTATAATTCCAGCGCTGGTGCACCCGTGCTTTGCACGTGGTGCGCTGCTCAGAGTGCAGCGCACTTTGCGCTAGCGTACTTTTTGCGAGCGCACCTGTGTTTGACACGTGGCACGCAACACGCCTAGCGCTGGATCTGAAGCGTTGCTTCAATTTTTGAAATTCGAATTTCAAACAGAGCTTTGCTCTAATTGGGGGAAACAAATGCCTCCCCACCGTTGCACTTACGTGGCCCATACGTGAGTGCAGCGGTGGCAGCATCTGCGCCCTTTGATCAACTCAGAAGTTGAAGAGGTATTTCAATACTTATAAATAGGACCTTTGGTCCCTTAGATGATTTTCATCTTCCTCTTTGAGAACTTTTACTCAGAGCATTGCTCTTTAGTTTAAGAACTTTTCAAGAGTAAAAACTCTGTCAAAACTTAGGTAAAGTTTAAAACTTTTAATAAATTAGGGTTTTACCCATTAACAGAGCCTTGCTCTTCATAGGTCTTTGATCTAAAGAAAACCCTTTTAGGGTTTTATTAATAGAGCTTTGCTCTCTTGAACCCATAGATCTTAAAGAGATCTTTTCTTGGGGTTTCTTAGCCCATGAACAGAGCTCGGCTCTTTTGGTAACATGTAGATTTCTTAAGCTTTTGTGAAGAACTCTTAAGAGTTTGTTCATGAATCTTGAAGATCCCAGAATTTTTTAATTCATAAAAATTGATTTTAATTAATTCTGATGGATTATTTCATCATCATTATTTTTTTCCAGAGCAAAGCTCTTGAAGAATTTTATTCCTTCATGATCAGTTTGACAAGTGTCACTCTGTCACAGAGCATTGCTCTCAAAGGGAGATTTACTCCTCTTCCTGAGGGATCTCTCATTTAATGAGAATTTCTTGAGGATTTGCTCATTACTAATCTTTTAATGATGTTTCTTTTCAGGCACTATGGCTGTTCATTTATATAGTCTGAACGAGTTTATCTCTTATGAGGATATTCGCGTGCAGGGTCATCGCCAGAACCAAGAGTTTACAGATGCCCAATGTGCGGAGATTATGGCTTGTCTATACGCACACAACGGTCGACTGCTTCCTCATCGCTCTGCTCTTTTGAAGATCGTAGTGGGAGAAATTTGTGGAGCACTTCCTGGGTTTTACGAAGCCATGCCGTTGAATGCGCTGGATGATGCTGAAGACAAAGTGCACTCAGTGTACCTGTCTGGCCTGATCTCAAAGAAGCGTCGAGATAACCTCACTGATATTCTGCATCAAACTTTCCAGCAGATGACGATAATTGCTTCTTATCAAAGGGAGGAAGGCATTGGCGAGGATCTCGACACCCGCGATCGCGAGAGGATGCACACGAGAATAGTCAGAAAGGCCAGAAAGATTCTAGACGGCCTTACTTTCGAATTCCTCAATCCATGCCCTGGATATGAGGTTTTACCATTGTAAACATTTCGATGCATCTTTTGTTTATTGTCTTTATTGATGTAAGAATTTTCCGAAGTATGAATGACAAATCTTTCGCTTCCCTTCCTTTATTTTCTGCTTTGTTGTTGGCATGTTACTCTGGCAAGTGTGGCCTGCAGGGCCCTAGTGCTTAGGAAACAGGTCCTTATCCCCATTGCCCAAGGCTTTTTCCTATGAGTCGAGACGAATCGAGAAGTTCTCGCAAAGACACTAATTTCCTTACGAGTCGAGACGAATCGAGCAGTTCTCGCAAGAATATTCTAACGTCACAGTTAACCTCTACTCTTTACGACAGAGGTCCGTTAGGGTTTGTGGTACTAGGGTTTTGTCCATTGTACTGTCGCGTTTGCTGATGTATTCCTCGATAGGCAATCTTGTTGTTCGAGTAGCCTTGCGACTGTCTTGTCTCTGATCCCTTCGAGGGCTGGACAAGTCGTCTTCAAGCAATCTTCCTAGGCAGTTTGACCGTCGGAAGAGCAAGCGTTAGGAATTTTGCTATGCCGCTTTTTACTTGAGGTTAGGCTCATTTTGGAGAGCCCCGATGAGTCATAACCACTCCGCGCTGGGGTGGGATGATCTCCGATAGTCTTTCAGCTTTTATATGAGTTGCCGTCAAGACCCTGAAGCTAGGAATTTGGCCTTCGCTTCGTTTGCTGGCATTGCGTCTGCTGTATCGAGACGAATGTCGCGGTTGTCTCTAGGTTGATGGTGAACCGTCGAGATTTGGAACTAGGGATTTTGCCGTGGCTCCGTTGTTTGATTGTCGCGTCTGAATCCTACTGGAGGAAGAATGCTGTAGTAACATCTCGTCTGCTGTATCGAGACGAACGTCGAGGTGGTGACCACTCCGCGCTAGCGTGGGATGATCTCCGATAGTCTTTCAGGTTTTATATGAGTTGCCGTCAAGACCCTGAAGCTAGGAACTTGGCCTTCGCTTCGTTTGTTTTAGCGTCTCCGAATCCTGTTGGAGGAAGAACGCTGTGATGACATCTCGTCTGTTATCGAGACGAACGTCGAGGTGGTGACCACTCCGCGCTGGTATGAGATGATCTCCGATGGTCTTTCAGGTTTTATATGAGTTGCCGTCAAGACCCTGAAGCTAGGAATTTGGCCTTTGCTTCGTTTGCTGGCATTCGTCTGCTGTATCGAGACGAATGTCGTGGTTGTCTCTTGGTTGTTGGTGAACCGTCGAGGCTTGGAACTAGGGATTTTGCCATGGCTCCGTTTGGTGATGTTGCGTCTGCAGTAACGAGATGAATGTCGAGGTGATCTCTAGGTTGTCTGTGAACCATCGAGATTTAGAACTAGGGACTAAGCCATGACTCCGTTTGGTGATGTTGCGTCTGAGTCCTACTAGAATGAGGAGGAACGCTGTTGTGGGTCTCCACGCTGTAGATGTGGCCGTCGAGACTTGGAACTAGGGATTTTTCCATGGCTCCGTTGTTTTGATCTTGAGGTCTTTCGTTGACGTTGCATCTGCATCCTGCTGGACTGCGAAGGAACGCCGTTGTTGACATTGCGTCTGGTGTAATGAAACGAATGCTGAAGTGGAATTGGGATTTTTCCATCACTCCGCCTTGCTGACATTGCGTCTGCTGTAACGAGACGAATGTCGAGGTGGTCTCTAGGTTGTCTGGGAATCATCGAGATTTAGAGTAGGGGCTTTGCTGTAGCTCCAGGGTTGATTACAGAGTCTGAATCCTGTTGGAATGGGGAGGAACGCTGTTGATGATCTCTAGGCTATCCCTGAACCGTCGATATTTGGCTTCGTTTTTTTATGAAGCCTGGGGAGGGAAGATGTGATTCCTTCTTTGTTTGCGCCCCTGGATTGTATACAGGGATTGATGTGATATCACCTGTAAGGCATAAGTTTTATTTATATTTTTTTATTTCTTTCCGCGATGCTCTATCATTTCAGCTTTTATATCGCGAAGGTCGCGATTGCCCAATCATTTCGGCTATTTTTCGCGGCGCCCAATCATTTCAGCTATTTATTTTATTTTTACTCGCTGCTTTTTATTGCGAGTTGCCCAATCATTTCGGCTATTTTGCATGCATACATTTTTACTTGCTGATTTTGTTGCAAGTTGCCCCATCATTTCGGCTATTTCGTATGCATGTGTGGCTCGCTAGCTTCTTTGCTGCAAGCTTGGAGTTAGACACCGATTTTAGCATCAGCACCGCTACAACTGGAATCTTGCCAGGAGCGAATCATCATTTGCCTTTGTTGATGTCGAACAAAGGTGGCTTAGCGATCAGGGTTAGGATCCTGTCGACTAAGGCTTTTGACTTCATGAGCCGTAAGGGTCTCATAAAGGTATTTCTCCCTGCGAGTCGTGAGGATCTCGTAGGTGTGTTTTCTCCTTAGGGATCGTAATGATTCCTAAGTGCGTGATCTCTTATAAGTCGTAAAGATCTTACAAGAGTGTTTTCTCCTTATAAGTCGAGAGGACTTACAAGGGTTGTTCACCATGTAGACATATCTCTAGTCACGGATGGGACTTTGTTAGGGAAATGTTTATTCGCGCCCGTGGATTGTATACAAGGGTTAGCGTTGAGCCACTTGTAGGGCAGCATTGGAGGTTGTGGTGGCCGCTTAAGAATAGGTTCAGATCCTTGTAGCTTAAGTTTTCTGAATCTTATGAGTCGTGAGGGTCTCATAGGAGGGTTCTCCTTACGAGTCGTGAGGATCTCGCAAGTGTAATTTCTCCTTAGGAATCGTGGGGATCCCTAAGTGTGTTGCTCCCTTGTGAGTCGTAAGGATCTCACGCGGGTGGTTTCTCCTTACAAGGTCGAGAGGACCTTGCAAGTGCCTTTTAACGAGATTGCGCCCTTTTGGGTTTTTATAGAACTCGCCGGTAGCCCTGCTGTTTTTACTCACGGAGCCCTTTCGGGTTTTCATCCGTGCCCTTTTCGCTAGTGGACGTACCGTTTTTTTACCACGTCAGCCTGAGGATGCCGCGGGTTGGTAGTAGTTTAATGACGTTTCGGTCATAAGTCAACATACGATTATGCAGCTAGATTTTGCCGCAAATCTTCGCATGTTTTGTGTCGGAGGTGGATTCCCTGAAGAGAGGGCTGAAGGCGATTTCTTCGTCAGAGTCGCTAACGAAGGTGATAACTTGCGATCCCTTGGTGTCGGCTATGTGACAGTTGCCAGCAGCTCTTTCGCGCTCATCTGTCGTGCTTTTCTGTTCCCGACAAGCCTTGCATTACACTCGTTGAACGTTTCGTCGATAGGCAACATATCCCTGCCACCAGGTTTTAAAGGATATGCACTCCTCGGTAGGGTGTGCAATCCTCTGATGGTATAGGCAGAAGTTAGGATGTATGTCCGCTTTATCAAGACGTATATTGCCAGGGGAATTTCCTTTATAAGAGGGCAACTTCATTCCTATTGCCAGGGCCCTAGCGAATTGTTTCCTTACTTTAAGCTTGCTTTTGCTGGCGATAGGGATGCTTTGCTCCAGATGGGGTGTCTCGACCTTTTCCTCCAGTCGTCGGCGTTTGGCTTTTTCGAATATAGCCAGTTCACGCTCTCGATTGGCTTTGCTTTTCTGACGGGCTTCGTTCAGTAGCAAGTCGATCATCTTGTCAGACGGTTCCAAGGGTTTTGGCTTCGATCCTGCCCCCAGCTCTTTTATGCTGTCTTCTATCGCTGAGTGCGTTTCTTCATTAGTTAATGCCGAATGAAAGATCATGTGGCAACTTTCCACATAGTCCTAAGATTCTTTTGACGAGTCATCCCAGTCGTTATTGTCGTTATCTCCATTCTCAAGGATATTGATGAGAAATTCTTGGAGTGTGACCGGGGTCCGCGCCTTCTGGTTATATTCGTCCAGAGCGTCAATCTGTTTTTGCAGGTCTGTGCGCTTGTTATCGAGCTTCACGGGCTTTTGGGTCTTCTTCTTCTTCTTCGAAGACTTTGACGGCTGGGTGTGAGCGCTTTGGCTATTACCACCAATTTTTGTAGTTGGGCACGGTTTCAGCATTCCTTCGACGATCTCGGGTTCCAGTGGATTTTTCTACTTGATTGCCGGGCACGTTTGGAGATCCTTTAGCATTCTTTTCGTCTTTGCCGAAAGAACAACTTCCCATGGGGCTTCCCTTATGAATGAGCACGATGCCCCTGGCTCGTCCAATTTTTTAGGGGCGTAAGATTGTGGCGGGTTCACCTTCCAGTTTTCTGATAATGCGAACTTGCCTTGTTGGTATTGGTCTTCAATCCAGCTTTTGAAGACGAAGCAATCTTCGATTGGATGGCTTACTGCTTGGTGGTAAGGGCAGTAATTAGGATTGTTGACATCACCTGGCTGCAACGGACGTTTTAGATCCGGCAAATTTATGAGCCTGTTGCGCACTGCCAGCTCGAACAGTCTCCTCGTTTTATCCTGGGAAAACGAGTAAGGATGTCCCAGTCTTTCCTTGAGGGATGGGCGTGGACACACGTTGTTTTGGCGATCAACCGGCTGTAGGTTGCTCGGCTATTGTTGAGTAGTGGCAACGAAAGTTGCTTTTCCTTTCCCCTTTTCATTCAGAGGATCCGTCTTTGAAGGAGATGGTCTATGACCCATCTGGTCCATTTGGGCCAACTTGTCAATCAAGACCTGGAACATGGTTGGCTTGAAGAACATCATGAATTGGGAAATAGTTGCTTGAGGGTCAAGAGTACCCACGAACATGCCTACCGCAGGCGCTTCATCGATGCGCTGCTCGCATCTCGACCAAAGGTTCCGCCACCGGATTGCATACTGCACCCATGTCTCTCCCGGCTTTACTCTAGCGTTGATCAATGCCGTGATCGGGGTGCGTTCGCTGGCGCTTGCGAACCGCTGAGTGAATAGCAATTCCATTTCTTTAAACGTTTTGACGGAGTCGTCGGGAAGCTCCGAGTACCATTCAAAAGCTGTCTCTGCTAAGCTACCGACGAACTGGCGAAGTAGAAGTTTATCATCATGCCCAGTATTGCCGCAAAGATTCCTGAACTGAACGACATGCTGATGTGGATTGCATGTCCCCTTGTACACATGGAATTTGGGGATCGTATATCCCGGCGGGTACTTTATTTGGTCATACCCACCTGGATATGGTCGCCCAGTTTTAACAACCTGGCCGGCTGCTTCATTCGCCTGGTGAGCTCGTATTTGCTGAGCAATGTAGTCGTCCAGAGCGGCCTTGGAAATGGTTTCCTCTTTGGCTACTGAAAGAGCCAGAGGAGGGTTCGATGTCCCCCCTCTGTCGTCTTCAATGATTATAGGAGGGTCTTCAGCTGAAGGTTCTGGTTGTAACATCATCCCAACCATTTCTTAGAAGAGAAGCGCCATTCGTTTTATATTAGCCGCTTGTTCTGCTGCTTCTCTGTCCTTCTTTTCGAGGACTCTGCGGAGGAAGTCAACATTGGTTTCTTGTTCATGACGCTGCTCTGATGACGCCTCCGAGATTTCTTTTGGCCCGGTAAGTGCGGCCATTTGCGTAACCATTTCCTGAAGCTTCTGTTGCTGCTTCTGGGCTTTTATCACGGATCGGGTGAGCGGTCGGTGACCCGTCGAAGCGCGGCTTTCCTCTTTTCCGGAAGCCATATAAACAGTATGCACCATTATGCCCCCAGACTTGGGACGTTTGGGCTCAGCGTCTTTGTGGTCTGCCGTAGTCACGGGGGCTTTCTATGGTCTCCTCCTCTTTTGAGCAGTTGAAGTCGAGGGGGCCGTTGTAGTAGGCACCCAGGTAGCTGTCGTCTTTCGTGGCTTGACAGGACGGTTCTCTTCCTGCTGAACCTTCACCTTTTTCTGTCGGCGAGAGTAATCTTGATCAATTACTGAGTCCTGAACCTGTCGCCAGACTTTGTAAATTTTGGAGGACAGCCGCTGAGGGGACCGCTCCGGCTTCGTCTTTGTAACATTCTCCACGGGTGGAGGAGATCTTTTCAGTACGGCGGTAGGAGAGTTCCTGCGCACCTTGTTCAGCAATTCAAAGCTGTTCCCAGTTGGAACAGCAGCATCGATCTCCACCGTTGGAGCTGGTGGAGTAAATCCAGACGGAGAGCTGCCCCCAGCCTTCCATACTCGGCGCCAGTGACGACGGCAAGCATGTCGCGCAGATGGCGCTAGTTTGGCTATGGGGATGGCTTCGTTGTGCCCCATGTTCTGGTGAGGCGCTGCTGGTACCATGTAAGTGCACGGCGGCGCCCCGGCCGTCAATCCGACGGCCAAATGCGGAAGCGGTGATAAACTTAAATTTTACTTGAACTGGCAAACCGCCGCGCACTAATACCCAGATCGAACCATTAAGTAGTCCTAGCTAACTACAAGATGGGGAAGAGAGATATACCGACTGATCCAAGTCCTCCGGTCTTCTCGTCGTCGTCCCGATCTCCTGCGGAAGCTCCGGTCTCCACCTCGTCGCCGGAAGTGCACCACATCGCCTACTTCTTTTACGGGCTCCCACCTCAATGCTGAGGCAACTCGGGCACGAAGCTGGCTAGTCGACGTGCCCAAGATTTGCTGTATAATGTTGTGTAGAACTTGTGTCTCTTTTTGGGGGTTTTGGATATTGCCTTTTGAGATGGTGGAGGAATGGATTTTTGAGATGAACTAGAGAGCTTTTCTTAGCACCATGAGAACCAAAAATCCCACATCAAAAATGAAATTCAATCCCTCCCAAGGAATGGCCGGCCCATGTATGGAAAATGAGAGAGGGAAAAAGTCAAGGGGGAGGTGACCAAAAGAATAATCCAAGAGAGAGAGAGAGGAATGGTTATCATATGGAAAAATGATCACAAAGAAACACCAACACTCAACAACCAAATCATGCAAAGAAATGATCACCAAAAGAGAACCTCACTCCACCACAACCATCATGAAAACCATGTCATATGAAAGTCAAGCCATGATGGAGAAGTCAAGAAGTCAAGGTCAAGGAATGGTGCAAACCATCATGACACAAGAATATGCAAAGACCCCCTCCACAAATGCTTATTTGCAACAATGCAAATAAGCCCTCCTCCACCAAACTTCGGCCAATGAACGATACAAAGGAAATCGGCCGAAACGGAAAGCAAACTGGCAACTCCAGAAAACTGGTCCCGTAATAAATTATAGGAAAACCCCGATACTGTGTATACACAACCGCATTTGTATTCCGACCGAAATACAAATGCAATGAGACAAAATCTACACTGTACTGTACTAGGATCCGGCTTATACCAAAGCCGGCTAGTATTACCCGTTCGATCCTGATCCGTGCAATACCGCACGTATCTGATCGAACCCTGCCATATATCCATACGGCCTATAGTACAAACTGTCCGATCCTGATCCGTGCAATACCGCACGTATCTGATCGGACCTTGCCATATCTCCATACGGCCTCTACAACTTTTCGCCCGAAAGCTGAGTAACTGAATGTAGGGGACTCTAAAGACCCGTCAACACCTTGGTTGTGGATTTAACCACTAGCACGTCAGAGGTATAAGCCAATACGTAACGGGCTACCAGGTATTGACCAAAAGGGACGTCTGTGAGCGAACTCAGCCTGACACCCTACTGAGCCTGTCAGTGACAATATCCGTACAGTCCGGTCCGTTCGTCTATGAGCATCACATGGCGGGCCTAGGGGGTTGGTAAAAGTCAGACCCCCAAAAGCGGTACAAGTCGTGTCGGAGTGTAGCCCAGAACACCCTGAGATACTACTGGAATACCTACCAGTAAATCTCCTTGCCTCGGCCGAGGGCTTCGTGTAATGGCTCTCCTAGACACAGCGCGACCTCACCCCCAATACCGGGAGAGACGAACCCCTGAAGATGCGCTCACTGCCTCCATGTGGCTCGGGACTGTACCCAACTAAAACCTGTTTGCACGACTCCTTTGAGCCGTGGTAGGGTAGTAATCAAAGTACAGTGGGAACTCACACAAGACAAATGACGATCCCCAGGTCGATGAACTAACCTGTACACATGTCACCAGGGAACTGCCATCTGACGTCTGGTATATGACCAACTAGCATGTTCCCGGCGAGTCCTGTCCGGTGTACTCATAACCCAATGAGCACCTGTATACATCTTAGGTGATCCAACTGAAACCAGTGGCTTGTGAGACCGGCCATCGCCCCTCGTCGGGGTCTCGACTGTATATACTAGTCTACTCTGGAGAATCGATGCCCTGTCTCGAAACTCTCACGACTAGGGACCATTTAAGGATATGCTTATAGACTGCCAGCTCCTACGTATATGATCGCCCTCATACTGCTGGTGGTCAAGCAAGAATCCTAGGGGCTCTACCAACGTGTAATAGCGACCTGTAAGGTCACCTAAAGCAGTACACGATGATAAAGGTAAACCAGATAGCATACTATCATCTCGAGTAAGACTGTCCTACCGGGATAGGTCCTCCATCAATCATTGCAATCACGTACCTGTGACCTAATAATTGACTCTGAGGGCACTATCTCCAACAATCTCCCACTTGCACTCAAGGCTAATTATTGCGATGTCGCATACTCACAGCCCGTGTGATACCGAACACCCAACTCCTCTACTAGTCAGTCTCACAAAGCTCGTTTGCGAAACTATTGCGTTCGAGGAATAGCCTCAGTGAGTGGACCCGCTTTGATGTTTCTTTCTATGTCTCTCTATATCTCAAGTTCGCGGAGAAACCCATCTCCCGAAATGAGCAATACCTGTCTTAGAATGTGTCTGGATGTCTGATGGGACCTAGCTCATAAATGAACTCCAAATCCAAACTTCTTAGATTGTATCGTCAACTGAACTTAATCAGTATCCTGCGCCATGCCACCCTCAGTATTGCCTTGGACCACCTGTCCAAAATACTGCCCCTCGTCAGAAGGAAAAACTATAACTCTGACAACCTCCTTGTCGTCCAGGTCACCTTGGAAGCCTGGAATGATAACTGTCTCCTGTATGAGGCTATCGTTATCATATCCCTAGAACATCCACTTATGTTCTAAAACTGCTTCCGACTGTTTCTCCAGGATTGGATCAAATGTCAACTTATTGCATCTAGTGCAAGAACAACATCTGGTGTGGTACTTGACATCTCATGATTGACTCAATTGCCTAAGCAAGTGATCTGCCAATCATGCACATCCCTCTCTACTTTAGTCTATAAGACATCTTTAGAGAGGGTGACTCCATTACCTGCAGGTACACTACCGTGCCAGGAGTCGTCCATTCTAAATACTCTTAGAATGCTGTCTAAGTACCCTGATTGGGAGACTACCCAAACCTAGATCTAAAACCATAGATCTAGTAACCAGTATGTCTGATATAATTTCCAAGTCCCATGTGGAGAAACCACTGTGTGACGACCAAAGTATAACCCATTGTAGTATAGGGATATCACTTCCTGCTCTGTGTATGTCATCCAAATACCAGGACATCACACCTTACTACCTTCTCAACAGATCCATCCTCTATTCTGATGAAGTCAAACCCATGACTGTCACGTCAGAAATAGATGATCTATCTCCGCTACATGTGCTTTAGTCTATAAATAGACATAAGCCACCTGTCCACCAATGCTTCCGCTGCTCCCACTGACTACGACAACCCTCTGGCAGAGTCATATACACGTACACTTCTGAAGCGAGTTCAGAACGACGCTATACTCATCCTCCTGCCGGGTCTCACAGTCTGGAACAACAGCAATGGCAAGTGTGGGTAAGCAAGAACCTCCCTGTCACCGTCCTTGAGGCTACCGGAGTACCCCTCTGGTGCCTGAGGTTACCTACCTTATCTGCGGAGTGGCCAATGGAATGTCAATCCAGATTGAATCTTTAGGTTCCTTATTAAATCTTCAGTAATCGTTTGTGGTTCTGGAATCACTTCCAGTTCTACCATACTCCCACTACTGTTTTCTGAAAAAATCCATTTTTAATAAAACTGTGGCGAGTCTAGAACAATATTGCTATTGTTCATCCAGATGGTAGAAAGTCAACCCTCGTCATAGCCTGGGTCAACCCACAAACAGCCATTACAGAAACGTGCCTTGAGTTGTCCAGTGTCTGGTTTTAAGCATAAACCGGACAACTCCCCGTACCTTAACATCGTTAAGATACGAACTGTTCTATGTCCAATATAGGACCAGAGGCACTGATTTAATTGAACCAGATTCAAATCATGCAGCTGTCTCCAATGCATGTCAACTAAATCGAAGGAGGTCGATCAGCGTTACTCAACTTAGGAATGCTTCCAATTATGAGTAACCTGAAAGAGAAGCAAGATCTCTTTATCATTACTATCAACTGAATACCATTCACAAGTGTCTACATCTTCGATTGCTTTGAAGAATCCCGATACTTGCTATACCTGGTTCTCTACTCTATTCAAATACCTATAACTTCTCAAAATTTGGACCCTGTGTTTCCACGAAACACCTGTCTAAAAACTAGAGAAGTCATAAGTAAACCGAATATAGTACGAGGACGAACCCCTCTGTCCTGATAGACCCTGGACAACATGCAATACTCTGTATAAGTCCCTTGAGTCTGATAACTCATTCACTGTGTGTCATAGGTTGAAAACTGTACTTATGGTTAAGAAGAATTACACCGCTGTTTAATGCTCCTTACCTAACCATCCACTGATATAGGTAAATGTCATAGACATAATTTCAAAAGGTATATCTCACTCTATGAAAATAGACGTACAGATATATCGATTTGAAATTGGTGCATAACAGCGGATATTCAAAACCAAATATTTGCCGTCCGGCAACCAACCCAGGTGACTTCCTCAAATATCACCGATTACAACGAATCCCGGTATAATGAGGATGATCACCCAATTCCCAATGACCTACTCCCACTCATCATCTGTAAAACCATACAGATGTGAGAATCGTACCTGGTAAATACATACCCTGGAGTAAGTATCTTATCGGGAAATCAGTTTTCCTTTAACAATACACAGTGAAGCTGAAACATTGAAATGTTTCGATGGGGTATCCCGGTATTCCTAGTAATGCCTCTTCCAGATTCACGACTGTAACCGTATATCTCTCTGCCACCTCTCCAAATCCCTTCATATGTCTTTAGTCATTACCTTCTGCACACCCCTTAGGTCAAATGGTTTTCTCCCTTCCCTACCGTTCGGCACCAGCCTATGGTTTGGAAGAAGACTATCCAATAAGCATAAAGGGTGTACTGTCCTAATCCTAGGAGCACTCGCAATGAGAGAAGGTGAAGATAAAAGACAACCGAATAAACCTTATTCCTATTTCTCCTGGACCAGAATCCATTCCCGAACTGGAACAAGTTCCTTTCGAGTTCGTATATAACCATACGATGGAGTATCCAATAAACTGTGGATCTTCGTAGTGATACGGAGTGTCCTGGAGAAATACAAAGGTGATGTGAGAGTGGTAACGAAATACCTGGTTTGGTCGTGAATATCAGTTGCAATTTACTTTGCCCTCTTACTAATCCCTTGCTTTGTCTGAACTTAATACCTTCTGTACACCATCGTTAGGCTAATTGGTTTTCTTCATTCCCTACCGGTCGGCACCAGCCTAAGGTTTGGAAGAAGACTATCCAATTTGCGTAATAGGTGTACTATCTCCTAAACCAAGGAGTACTCGCTACCTGAGAGAAGGTAAAAGGAAAAGACAACTGAATAATCCTATCCGTTTTCTCCAGAACCTGAAACCATCCTCGAATAAATTCCTTCGAGTTCGTATCTAACCATACGATGGTTTTGTCCAATAGAAGTGGACGTTGTAGTAATACGGGGTGTCCTGGAGAAAATGGTAAAAGTAGGAGTGGCAATGAGGTTTGCAACTCTAACAATCCAAAAGTCAGTGTTAAAGAAGGTTCGGTTAATTTGGTCTCTGAGTCATAGTCTTAGGGTCGGGTCAATGGTCGCTGCCAAAGAGAGAGAGAGAAAAGAAACACTCAGCGTGCACTCTAACCTAGATTAGAATGGTTACCAATTTATCTAGTCTGGAAACCTCCCACTGTAGCGTCAAATTCTCTTCCAAACCTGAAAGAAGAATTAGTCGGGGTCACCCGAGGAGTATACTAACTCATCAGTGGGAATCGGGATCCAACTATCATCGCATGATAACGTGACGGAATCCGCTCACGGTGTCACACTCCAGAAGGTATGCGCATATCTGGCAAGTTTCAGTTCTTTTGAAACTCCCGATGTGATTTTTGCCCCATGCTCTTATGACCTTGACTTTGGCCAACATATCATAAGTCACATGTCAAGTTCTACCCGTCATTCTCCAGGTTAATTTGAACCCACCCGTACATACCCTTGACTTTGGCCAAAATGGCAGTACGACTGTCCCAAACCAACGCATCTATCTATGCTGCATATGAATACCCCAATAGCTACCAATCACTGTGCCTTGACTTTGGCCAACATACACAGCTTGAATACTATTGACCACCCATATGAAACGACGGAGGGCTACGAATGGTTTCTGGCGAAAACCTTTAACGTAAAGAACTTGATATCGTTGAAGGAACGGATAGATTTTTAGAAAATATAGTGACGAAAACTTTTGCTAAAGAGGTCACTCCCGGTGAAGGGATCTCGGCTCTTTCCCCGTAGAATGGGGTGCAGGATATTCCGAATGAATACCGCGATGCAAAGCAAAAGTAATCGGCTATAGTGAAGTTAATGCCCTGACGCAAACTTCTGTCCAAGGGGTCACTCCCGGTGAAGGGATCTCGGCCCTTGCCTCGTCGACTGAGGAGCAGGATATTCCAACTGAATACTACGGTGCAAGACAAAAGAGAACGACCTTGCAATAACAGCTTTTGAAAAAGTGTTCCAACAACATCAGATTAGGTTTGTTTTTAAACTTGCATTGATCCGAATCAATGCAGTCCCATCAATTGATCACACCAAAACGAACGAAAATATACTGATGTACGTATATGCCATCCGCATTCGCCACTGGGTCCTGTCATTACCCGTTAGGTTAGCTAACTAACGATAGAGCGGGGACTGGACTAGCGCGGATGCAAAACATATACAACATCTACTAATATATATACCAATATATTATATTTCGCTCAAGGCGTGATAAAATGCAACATCACAGATATGTACAGCATCACAGAACAATACAGATATCTGGGATCCCCGGGTTTCACAGAGCCACTACTGAAACCCGACGTTCCCCTGGTCGTGTGGATAGCCTGTGCAATGAAATCCTAGACCCCTATGGGCGCGGCAAGTCACCCGCCAAAACCTGAAGCGAGGCAGCCCCCTTCAGCACCGTGAATGGACCACCCAGCACTTCACGGAATCCGGTAACTTGGGCACCCCTCCTGGGTCAACCTGTACCCCCTACGAGTGCGGCGAATATCCCGCCAATCCTAGAGTGAAGCCCCTTCCGTCTCAATGCCATGAGATGCGGGCTTGTTGCCCTCCAGAACCCGGCTATCCGTGCACCCCTCCGCGGGGTAATCCTAGTACAGAAAGTAAAATATACATACAACGGGTACATCGACCGCAACCTGGCCGTGCCCCAAAATAATAATACAAACAGGCAGTGACGGCAGTCCACACGTCGGACGCTCGCCCCGCAATATCAAATGTACATAATACAACAAAACACTGTACTAGCATTGCATCCAGGCTATCCCCCACGACCGATCCGCAACATCACAGTAAAAACAGAACATCAACGTGAAAGTCACGTTCGCAAATCCGTCTAACCAGGCTATAGCAGTTAGACCGGATTTACCGATCAAGTGACATTCACGGTCGTAGATATAATGTAAATACTGTGAAATAATGTGTTTAAAATATCCGATCGATCAAATATTAACAAGTGGGCCCCAAGCATTACTGTAGCAGATCAAGAAATTCTGGGCCGAATGTTATTATTCCAAAAACCCAATTTTCACCCCAAAAAGATACTGTAGAAATTTGGTGCAGGGAACCCAAAATAGTGCGGCGGAACCGCGGCCCAAAGGGGTGTTTGGCCGCGGTTCCGCGCTCCTACTGTGGAGTTGCTGCATCGAATTTTCACAGAATTCTTATTTTTTCTAGTAGATCAGTTTTCTGTAACCTGAAAAAAATTTCGACACCAAAAATTTTCAACAGAAAACTGATGTAAACTAAAATGCAGATTTTGGAATTTTGGTCGATCGGAAATGTAAACACATTAAACAAAGCTAGACTAAGTTAATGGCGAGGCTCTGATACCACTGTAAGTGCACGGCGGCGCCCCGGCCGTCAATCCGACGGCCAAATGCGGAAGCGGTGATAAACTTAAATTTTACTTGAACTGGCAAACCGCCGCGCACTAATACCCGGATCGAACCATTAACTAGTCCTAGCTAACTACAAGATGGGGAAGAGAGATATACCGACTGATCCAAGTCCTCCGGTCTTCTCGTCGTCGTCCCGATCTCCTGCGGAAGCTCCGGTCTCCACCTCGTCGCCGGAAGTGCACCACATCGCCTAATTCTTTTACGGGCTCCCACCTCAATGCCGAGGCAACTCGGGCACGAAGCTGGCTAGTCGACGTGCCCAAGATTTGCTGTAGAATGTTGTGTAGAACTTGTGTCTCTTTTTGGGGGTTTTGGATATTGCCTTTTGAGATGGTGGAGGAATGGATTTTTGAGATGAACTAGAGAGCTTTTCTTAGCACCATGAGAACCAAAAATCCCACATCAAAAATGAAATTCAATCCCTCCCAAGGAATGGCCGGCCCATGTATGGAAAATGAGAGAGGGAAAAAGTCAAGGGGGAGGTGACCAAAAGAATAATCCAAGAGAGAGAGAGAGGAATGGTTGTCATATGGAAAAATGATCACAAAGAAACACCAACACTCAACAACCAAATCATGCAAAGAAATGATCACCAAAAGAGAACCTCACTCCACCACAACCATCATGAAAACCATGTCATATGAAAGTCAAGCCATGATGGAGAAGTCAAGAAGTCAAGGTCAAGGAATGGTGCAACCATCATGACACAAGAATATGCAAAGACCCCCTCCACAAATGCTTATTTGCAACAATGCAAATAAGCCCTCCTCCACCAAACTTCGGCCAATGAACGATACAAAGGAAATCGGCCGAAACGGAAAGCAAACTGGCAACTCCAGAAAACTGGTCCCGTAATAAATTACAGGAAAACCCCGATACTGTGCATACACACCCGCATTTGTATTCCGACCGAAATACAAATGCAATGAGACAAAATCTACACTGTACTGTACTAGGATCCGGCTTATACCAAAGCCGGCTAGTGTTACCCGTTCGATCCTGATCCGTGCAATACCGCACGTATCTGATCGAACCCTGCCATATATCCATACGGCCTATAGTACAAACTGTCCGATCCTGATCCGTGCAATACCGCACGTATCTGATCGGACCTTGCCATATCTCCATACGGCCTCTACAACTTTTCGCCCGAAAGCTGAGTAACTGAATGTGGGGGACTCTAAAGACCCGTCAACACCTTGGTTGTGGATTTAACCACTAGCACGTCAGAGGTATAAGCCAATACGTAACGGGCTACCAGGTATTGACCAAAAGGGACGTCTGTGAGCGAACTCAGCCTGACACCCTACTGAGCCTGTCAGTGACAATATCCGTACAGTCCGGTCCGTTCGTCTATGAGCATCGCATGGCGGGCCTAGGGGGTTGGTAAAAGTCAGACCCCCAAAAGCGGTACAAGTCGTGTCGGAGTGTAGCCCAGAACACCCTGAGATACTACTGGAATACCTACCAGTAAATCTCCTTGCCTCGGCCGAGGGCTTCGTGTAATGGCTCTCCTAGACACAGCGCGACCTCACCCCCAATACCGGGAGAGACGAACCCCTGAAGATGCGCTCACTGCCTCCATGTGGCTCGGGACTGTACCCAACTAAAACCTGTTTGCACGACTCCTTTGAGCCGTGGTAGGGTAGTAATCAAAGTACAGTGGGAACTCACACAAGACAAATGACGATCCCCAGGTCGATGAACTAACCTGTACACATGTCACCAGGGAACTGCCATCTGACGTCTGGTATATGACCAACTAGCATGTTCCCGGCGAGTCCTGTCCGGTGTACTCATAACCCAATGAGCACCTGTATACATCTTAGGTGATCCAACTGACACCAGTGGCTTGTGAGACCGGCCACCGCCCCTCGTCGGGGTCTCGACTGTATATACTAGTCTACTCTGGAGAATCGATGCCCTGTCTCGAAACTCTCACGACTAGGGACCATTTAAGGATATGCTTATAGACTGCCAGCTCCCACGTATATGATCGCCCTCATACTGCTGGTGGTCAAGCAAGAATCTTAGGGGCTCTACCAACGTGTAATAGCGACCTGTAAGGTCACCTAAAGCAGTACACGATGATAAAGGTAAACCAGATAGCATACTATCATCTCGAGTAAGACTGTCCTACCGGGATAGGTCCTCCATCAATTATTGTAATCACGTACCTGTGACCTAATAATTGACTCTGAGGGCACTATCTCCAACATACCAGCCTCTTGAAGACCGACGTCCGTTGAGCAGCAGTATCCAATCTGTCAAAGACAGACCTTTGAGCGAGAACGGGAGCCGGAGTGGCCAGCCTCGTAAAGACTGATCCTTTGACGGGAGAAGCTTCTTTAGTGACCTTGAGAGCAGGAATGGCTATCCGCTTTGGGATGGCCGCTTTAGTTATCGTGGGCTTCTAGACAGGCCTATTGGAGTTCAGGCTCAGCCTGTCGAAGACTGACGCTGTTGACTTGACATCGGACGACCCGTTGAGAGGGGCCGTGGTAGTAGTGAGCCGATCAAAGACCGACTTCTTTTGCACTTCTTGCGGCATCGGGATATTGATGTTCACTGGTGGGAGCATGGTCCAGAAGAATAAACCGGTGGTAGCCTGCGTCACCTGCTCTATCAGCATTGTGAACAGGGAAGCCGCTCGGGGCCTGTAAGCTATGCCTCCAGACGAGGCGGAATGTGAGTTGCAGTTGCAGCTGGAACACTTCGTGCAAGTAGACGCCATTGATCTTTCGTTTTTTGCACCAAGCAAGACACCAAATCTTAGTACCTCGAACCCAAGGGCAACCATTAGCAAACCGCGATTCGTTCGCGAACACGACACACGAAGTGTGGAGTGAAAAGAGGAAAAGGTCCCACCGGGCGTGCTAGAATTTCTTCCCTGCCGAAAGATGCGCGAAGACGCGGCGAACGTCTCGCCTGAATTTCGGGGCAGATGCTAATTGGTGCTATCCATCCACCTCTCCGAAGATGCCAAGTTGATTTATGGAACCATGTATCGAAGGTTTAAACGGATGCGGCCGATGTAGCAGACTTCGTCAGATTCGCCCTCGTTGATGAGGGGTTTTTGATTGTGGGGACGCAGTTCCCTGCGGACGCAAACCCCTGCAGTTAATTACGCTACCGCATCGCGGTAACAACTTTCTCCTTCTCCAGATGGTCACTTCGTGTCGTGGGTGTTTGTTTTGTTTTTTGTTGCCCGTGGATTGTATACGGAGACTAATTTATGTAGCCGCCCGTAGGGCGTGGATTAGTCCAAATCCGTATTTTCTTAGATTTGGGTTTTGGTTTGGGTTTAAGGATACGTTAGTCTCATTTGAGACTAAGATCAACTTAAACGTTTTTTAAGGATACGTTAGTCTAATTTTAGACTAAGATCAACTTTACAGGATCATTTAGATCCAACAAAAGAGCATTTGAACTCTATTGTTTAGTTTAGGGACATTGCGGTCGATTACCAGTTTAAGGACATGGTAGTCCAAGCTTAAGGACATTATAGTCCGTGAGTTTAAGGACCCCACAGTCCAAGGTTAAGGACATCATAGTCCATGGGCTTAAGGACCCCACAGCCTAGGTTAAGGACATCGTAGTCCGTGAGTTTAAAGACCCCACAGTCCGGTTTAAAGACGTCATAGTCTATGAAATGTATGGTTGTCGGGACCCGTCACCTCTCTGAAGACGTTGAAGGATTACAACGACAAATAATCAGAGGAGTAAAGAGATGTACCATCAAATCGGTGTGAGTTCGTTGAAAGATCTGTAGTCCAATTTGGGACTAAGATCTGTTAAATATTCATGAGCAGATAGGCTCAAGTACATATAAGTTGAGGACTTATGGCCAATATTGGGCTAAGTCTAATAAATGTTTAACATTTTTATTTTGGTTATTGAGCCTTTATTTGGGCTTGGCCCTTCTGACAATATTTTTGTCTTGTATTGAATGTTGAGCATTCATCAGAGTTCTGGTTTATTAAAGAACAATTTATGTTCTATCAACGCGACACGTGGCGCGTTAGGCGCTTTGCGCCAGTTAATAAGCGCAATGCGCTTCTTCCAAGTAGCGCACATGTGAAGGACACGTGTCGCTCTTGGTGCATTGCGCCAGATGATGGGCGCATTGCGCCGGTTTATGGGCGCTAAGCGCTAGTCCATGAGCGCATTGCGCTATCAATTTAGTAGCGCACACATGAGTGACACGTGGCGCATTTGGTGCTGAGCGCCAGCCCATGAGCGCAGTGCGCTATTTCGGAAGCGCAAAGCGCAAGTTACATACTTGGTTGACACGTGGCGCATTTGGCGCTGAGCGCCAGACCAGAGAGCGCGGAAGTGCTGTTCAAGAGCGCAAGGCGCAGTTCAATAGCGCAAAGCGTATTTGATCAATTTTTATGATGTGTGAACAAATTTATGTTCTTTTAAAAGAGACTTTATCTCAAGATTCAAGAACAACAGTTCTTATTTTTGAAAGGGCTTGCCTTTTATAGATCAATGATCTATGTGAAAAATATGATCTTCTTTTATTATGTGATGAAATCTTTTGATCTTTTTCATGAAAGACCTTGGTCTTTGTAGATTTATGATCTTTTAAGAAGATAATTCTTTTTTTTATGAGATGATTTCATCTCTGCGTTCATCATTCATCATCTTTACCTTGAAGAAATAATCTTCTTTCAAGAGCTTGCTCTCTTTCTTTGAATTTTTCAAAGTTTGGGGGGGGGTCTCTATATCAGACTTGAAGTCTTGGGGACTTTATATAGGGCAAGTTGATTTGTTAAATCAGTTAAAGAGATCTTTCTCTGATTGATTTGGGGATGTTTCCCACCGTTGAATCTTTGATCCTTAGGCTTCTGTTTTATAGAACGCAATCTTCTTGTTTTTAACAAGATTGGAAAATCTTTCCATAACAGAATTTTAATTCTGATTAATTAATGATTTATCGTTATTATTAGATCTTTTGATCTAACGGTGGGGAATTTTATAATTCCTGCTCTGGCGCACCCGTGCTTTGCACGTGGTGCGCTGCTCAGAGCGCAACGCACTTTGCGCTAGCGCACCTATGTTTGACACATGGTGCACTGCTCAGAGCGCAGCGCAGCCTGTGCTAGCTCACCCGTGTTTGACACGTGGCGCGCAGCGCGCCTAGCGTTGGATCTGAAGCATTGCTTCAATTTTTGAAATTCGAATTTCGAACAGAGCTTTGCTCTGATTGGGGGAAACAGTAGCCATGCTTCACTTAATGCAAATGAACACCTCATTTCTCCACCTCATTAACCATTAACAATAATGGTTAAAACAAATAATGATGTATCTTCTTCTAGAAGCATCTTGCACAATTACAAGAATGCCCCTCACCGTATATACATACCCGTATTCGTATTCCGAAAAATATGAATACAAAGAGACAAAATAATCTAAGAATATAATACTAGGATCCGACTTATACCAAAACCCACTATTATTATCCGCCCGAACATCGCACGTGCACTAGTACACGTATGTGATCGAAGCCCTGCCGTAAAACCATACGGCCTCAACATCGTTTTGTCCGAAGCAGGGAAACCTTCTGTGTGGAACTTTAAAGACTCGACAGTACGCTGACAGTGGGTTTAACCATAAGCACTTCAGCGGCACTAGCTGTACGTAACGGCTACCCAGATACCTGTCGAAAAGGAAGGCCGACGAGCAAACTCGTCCGAATTCCTACTGAGCCTATCCGTGACAATCTCCGTACAGTCCGGTCTCTTAACCTAAGAGTATCGGATACCGGGTCTAAGGGGTGGTAGACGTCAGACCCTAATAACTCGATAATTCTTGCTGATGTGGCTCAAGACCAATCCGGGAAACTACTGATCAACCTATCAGTAAATCCCAACTCCCTTAGCCAAGGTCTTATAGTCCTGACCAATCGAACACAGTGCGATATCGAATCCCAATACCGAGATAGACGAATCCCCAACAATCGCTCACTGCCTCCATGTGGCTCGGGACTGTACCCAACCAAAACCTATTTGCACGACTCAGTAGAGCCGTGGTAGGGTAATGATCAAAGCACAGTAGGAACTTACACGAGACAAATGACGAACTCAGGTCCGAAGACTAACCTATACACATTTCACATGAGAACTTCCATCTGACGATAGGTATAGTACCATCTGGAAGTTATCCATGAGTTCTTCCAGTGTACTCACACCCAATGAGCATCTGTATACGATCTTAGGTGCATCTGACCAATGGTTGCGGGACCAACCATCGTCCATCGTCGGGGTCTAGAAACGTATACACTAGTCTACTATAGAGTATCAATGCGCAATCTCGATACTCACGCGACTAGGGATCATTTAAGGATGTGCTTATGGACTACCCTGCTCCCATAAGTATGATCTCCATCACAACACAGGTAGTCAAGAAAGATCATACGGTTTTTATCAACATGTAACTGCAATATGTAATAACATGTATACCATATGCCATGTTAAGATAAAGTCAAACCATAATAGTATACTACCATATCAAGTCTTTATCAATATGTGCAAGCTGGATAAAATATCAATAAAAAAATACACATATCCTGATGAAAATAGCTGAAATAATATACTATATAACTGAGAAAGAATGTCCTGTACATACATATCCCAAGAATCCACATGTATACATATACAATAATGGTCTCTGGGCATACATATCCAATACATGCTCCCGCCTGTGAACTTTGGCACCTCAGCGCCACAAGGAGAATCCCCCAGAAGGTCGGTCTTTAATTGGCTGGCGACCATCTCTGCTCCTATTAGCAAGCCATCAAACTCTAACATCTCAATCTTCAATAGGCTGAACAAGAACTCAAATAGGCTCGTAATGAAGCCTGTGATTACAGAAGGAGCTGCCCCAAAATGGCTAGCCCTCCCTACTCCTACTACAGGTGAAGCCGGTAAAAGTGCTTGCCCTCCCAGACGGTCGGTCTTCGAGAGATTGACCAACCTTTCTCCAACTCTAATGAGTACGTCGGTCTTCAACATGCTAACGCTAACCGAAACTCCCTAGCAATGCAGGAGGCCGAGCAAGACACTTCTAAAACTAAGGCAATTCCTACTCCATGACATGCTCGACGTCGCTACTGGCACCGAGTGAGAGAAGCTGGGGGTAACTCCCCTTCTGAGCTTACCGCACCAGCTCCTATGGTGGAGGTCGACGCTGCTGTTCTAACTAGGAACAGCTTTAACCCACTCAAAAGGTGCGCTAGAACTCCCCGACGGTGGTACTGAAGAAATCACCCCCACCAGCAGAAGCCCCGGCACAGAAGCAGTCAAAGCAGCCTTATCAATGGCTCTCCTTGCAAATCCATAGAGTCTGGCAAAAAGCCTAAGACTCAGTGCTTGACGAATATTTCTCTCATCGACCCAAGAAATCTAAGGGCAGATAAGAGAAAGATTGTTCCTCCGCCGTACAACGGGAGAGTTCTCCAAAACAGGCGCCTGTCATAACGACTCCATCGGCTCCAACCACTCATAAAAGAATGAGACCGGAGAAAACTCTATCGCCAGTGGCAAAATCCAAAGGCGAAGGATCTAAATGCCCTAAGTCTGGGGCATAACCGTACAACGATCTATATAGACAACAGTAAAGAAAAAAGCTGTGCTTCGGTGAGTCATAGGCCGCATACTCGGTTGCTCACAAAAGCTCAGAAGCAACGGCAAAATCTCCAAGAAATGCTGACCAAAATGGCAGCACTCATCGAACGAAAAGAAAGTCCGGACAAAGAAACCGAGCAGCGCCAGGAGTAAGAAACCGATACAGGGTTCTTGCAATGAGTGCTGGAGAAGAAGGACAAGGAAGCTGCGGAGCAGGCTGCTAACATAAAGCAGATAGCTCTTCTCTTTCAAGACATGGTTAGAATGTTGATCCAACCAGAATCACCGGCTGAAGATCCTTGCTCCCCGCCGAATACAGAGAGATGCGACCACGTAGGTCCGTCTTGCCTGAATTTCGGGGCAAATGCTAATTGGTGCTATCCGTCCACCTCTCTAAAGATGCCAAGTTGATTTATGACATCGTATATCGAAGGTTTAAACAGATGCAGCCGATGTAGCAGACTTCGTCAGATTCCTCCTCGTTTGAGGGGTTTTTGATTGTGGGGATGCTCTTCCCTACAGGCGCAAGCCCCTGCAGTTAATTACGCTACCGCATCGCGGTAACCACTTTCTCTTTCTCCAGATGGTCACTTCGTGTCGTGTGTATTTATTTTGTTTTTGGTTGCCCATGGATTGTATACGGAGACTAATTTATGTTGTCGCCCGTAGGGCGTGAATTAGTCCAAATCCGTATTTTCTTAGATTTGGGTTTGGGGTTGGGTTTAAGGATACGCTAGTCTCATTTGAGACTAAGATCAACTTAAACGTTCGTTGAGGGTTAGTCTAATTTTTAGACTAAGATCAACTCAACGGGATCGTTTAGATCCAACAAAAGAGCATTTGGACTCTGTTGTTTAGTTTAGGGACATTGCGGTCGATTACCAGTTTAAGGACATAGTGGTCCAAGGTTAAGGATATCATAGTCCATGGTTTTAAGGACCCCACCGTCCAAGGTTAAGGATGTCATAGTCCATGGGTTTAAGGACCCCACAGTCCAGTTTAAAGACGTCATAGTCTATAAACTTTAAGGACATCATAGTCCATGAGTTTAAGGACCCTACAGTCCATGGAATGTTTGGTTGTTGGGACCCATCACCTCTCTGAAGACATTGAAGGATTACAACGACAAATATCAGAGCAGTAAAGAGATATACCCTTGAACCAATTTTGGTTGAAAGATCTGTAGTCCAATTTGGGGATAACATCTGTTAAAAGATTTATGAGCATATGGGCTCAATTAATCTGAATGAGGGGTTTATACCCAATTTTGGCTCGGCCCACTCAATTAAAATGTTTAAACATTTATTTTGGGCTTTGGAGCCTTTATTTGGGCTTGGCCCTTTTAATAATACTGAGTATTGACTTGCATTCTGACAATATTTTGTCTTTTATTGACTGCTGAGCATTCATCATAGCTCTGGGCTTATTAAAGAACAATTTATGTTCTATCAGCGCAATACGTGGTGCGCTTGGCGCTTTGCACCAGTCAAAAAGCGCAGTGCGCTTCTGCCGAGTAGCACACATGTAAGGGATGAAATCTCTGAAAACTTAGAGAAAGAAGATTCTCTCTCTATGAAAGAAGATATACAAAAGCATAGAGAGATGAAATCTCTCAAAACTTATCGGGGATTTCTCTCTATGCTTTTGTATATCAGACTTGAAATCTAGGGGCTTTTTTATAGGGCAAGCTGATCAGTTCAATCAGTTAAGAAGATCTTTTCTCCAATTGATTTGGGGAATTTCCTATCGTTGGATTGTTGATCCAAGAACTTCTGATTTGCAAAAGGTAATCTTCTTGTTTTTAACAAGATTGGGAAATCTTTTCCATACAGAATTTATTCTGTATTTTGGTGATTTTTAATCACCATTGGATCATTGATCCAACGGTGCTCCGATTTACAGAGCACAATCTTGTTGTTTGGAAAGATTTTGAGAAATCTTTTCTTAACAGAATCTAATTCTGATTAATTAAAGATTTATCATTATTATTGGATCTTTAATCTGACGTTGGGGAGCTTTTAGTTCCAACATTGGCGCACCTGTGCTTTGCACGAGGTGTGCTGGTTAGAGCGCAGTGCAATTAGCGCTAGCGCACCCGTGCTTTGCACGTGGTGCGCTGCTTAGAGCGCAGCGCACCTAGCGCTAGCGCACACGTGCTTTGCATGTGATGCTCTCCTTAGGGCGCAGCGCACTCAGCGCTAGCACATCTGTGTCTTACACGTGGTGCGCTGCTTAGAGCGCAGCGCACCTAGTGCTAGCGCACACGTGCTTTGCACATGGTACGCTACTTAGGGAGCAGCGCCTTTGGCGCTGCTTCTGAAGCGTTGCTTCATTTTAAAATTTGAATTTTTAAGCAGAGCTTTGCTATGGTTGGGGGAAACAAATGCCCTCCCACCGTTGTGCTCACGTGGCACACATATGAGTGCAGCGGTGGCAACATCTACGCTCTTGGATCAACTCAGAAGTTGAAACGGCATCTTGGTGCCTATAAATAGGACCCTTGGCCCTTAGGATGATTTCTGTTCGTCTTCCTTCTTGTTTTCTGAGAATTTTTATTCTCCCACAGAGCATAGCTCTTCATTTTAAGAACTTTCTTAAGGACAGAACTCTGCCAAACTTAGGTAAAGATTAAATCTTTTTAAAAGACCTTTTAATAATCTAGGGTTTTACCCATTAACAGATCTTTGCTCTTCATAGATCTTTGATCTAAAGAAAACCCTTTTAAGGTTTCATCAATAGAGCTTTGCTCTCTATAGATCTTTGATCTAAAGAAAACCCTTTTAGGGTTTCATTAACAGAGCTTTGCTCTCTTGAACCCATAGATCTAAAGAGATCTTTCTTGGGGTTTCTTAGCCCATGAATGGACAGAGCTTTGCTCATGAAGAACTCTTAGAGTTTTTTCATAAATTTCAGAAATTTTTATTCATTAAAACTCTTATTTTAAATTTTCTGATGGTTATTCCATCATTTTTTACAGAGTAAGGCTCTTGAGGAATTTTTATTCCATCATCATTAGAATTTGACAGGTATCATTCTGTCACAGAGCACTGCTCTCAAGAGGAGATTTACTCCTTAGCCCGAGAGATTTCTCATTAAATGAGAATCAATTGAGGATTTCCTCATTTAATTGACAGTCTCATCAAATGATGAGGCTGTTTTATTTATGATGAACTGTCATCTAGATTTTGTGGGTCCCCCTTTGGTCCCCTTTTTACTGCATTGCAGTGTGGTACAAATTTAAAGTACCTAGTGACAGCACTTAAACTGTAGCATTGGCGGCTAACAATTTATTCTTTTCCCACGCAGGTACTATATCTTTCGACACTTCTTTCCCGTTCGTCCGCTCGGAAGGCGGGTTCCCCGAAGTGCCCGTAGACCGTGAGGTTCTTGCGCTGATTAAAGACCATGACCCGGAGCAAAAGATTCTTCATCTATGGGGTAGATGGTACGATCATATTATCAGAGGTCGCCGGAGCTTTTCTTGTGCGACACCCTCGGAGCCTATCTCTGCGATCCCTTATGCAGTTGCACCCCCGATAAGCTGTACAGTGGAAGAGGTAAATTGGACTTCAGAAGATCTTCTGCGGCCTTCTATAGCCGCAATACTCGTGCAGCCGCCGGTAGCTTTGGATACTTTAGGGCGGCATATATGCCAGGGTGAATCGCGCCCTTGGGGACAGCCCTACAACATAAGACTAACTCCCCGCCATCCGGCCGGATACTTACAGTGGGCCCGATATATTTTATCGGCGAAGAAGTCGCAGCTACTGAAGCTCGGATTGTACCCTGCGATTTACGCTTCCTTTTTCCAATATTCTGCACCTCCTACATGGTGGATCAAGGCGTTTTTACAGCAGTGGAACATTCTGACCCACACCTTCCTCCTATTGGATCGAGAGGTCTCCATTTCCTTAGAGGAATTTTCCGAGGTCTCTGGTTTACCCGTTAGGGGAGAGCACTATGAGGAGATGCTTCCTCCGGATGAGTATATTTTTGCCACCAAATCAGTGGTAATGGGTCTTACCCCAGAGAACTCCATTCAACACCAGTTCCCAAGTCTGATAAAGGTGTTGAATATGTATGAGAGCCTCTTTCTCGAATCCGAAGGCCGGGGGGTCAGCTTTGCGGACATCATTGCCCGTTTTCTTCGCCCAGAAATTTTATCACGACAAGGTGAAAAGTTTGCTAAACTTGATGATCCTTTCGGCTTTGGCTTGGATCGCCGGCCAATATTGGAAGCCGATCAAGAGGATTTCTTTCTTCCCAATGTCGCGATCATCCCCTTGTCAGAAATTGCCGTTCCGGGCATTGATGAGGAAGCATTCTTTCTCAGGTTCCTCGGTTTATGGTTAAGCTGGTTCGAGCTTCCTATGCACCCTCGCTACATGAGGCCTTCTGTCTTCTACCCCGCGCATCAAATGGTTGCCGGGATACAAGTGGCCATCGGGATTGCTGGGTTAGCCCACCTGTATCACGGCCTCAGCTTGGCAGCAGATACTACTGAGCCAGGGGTGCATCCTGCCAACTTCTCAATGATCTCTCTATGCTTTTGTATATCAGACTTGAAATCTATGGGCTTTTTTATAGGGCAAGCTGATCAGTTCAATCAGTTAAGAAGATCTTTTCTCCAATTGATTTGGGGAATTTCCTATCGTTGGATTGTTGATCCAAGAACTTCTGATTTGCAAAAGGTAATCTTCTTGTTTTTAACAAGATTGGGAAATCTTTTCCATACAGAATTTATTCTGTATTTTGGTGATTTTTAATCACCATTGGATCATTGATCCAATGGTGCTCCGATTTACAGAGCACAATCTTATTGTTTGGAAAGATTTTGAGAAATCTTTTCTTAACAGAATCTAATTCTGATTAATTTAAGATTTATCATTATTATTGGATCTTTAATCTTACGTTGGGGAGCTTTTAGTTCCAACATTGGCGCACCCGTGCTTTGCACGAGGTGTGCTGGTTAGAGCGCAGTGCAATTAGCGCTAGCGCACCCGTGCTTTGCACGTAGTGCGCTGCTTAGAGCGCAGGACACCTAGCGCTAGCGCACACGTGCTTTGCATGTGATGCTCTCCTTAGGGCGCAGCGCACTCAGTGCTAGCACATCTGTGTCTTACACGTGGTGCGCTGCTTAGAGCGCAGCGCACCTAGTGCTAGCGCACACGTGCTTTGCACGTGGTGCGCTACTTAGGGCTCAGCGCCTTTGGCGCTGCTTCTGAAGCGTTGCTTCATTTTAAAATTTGAATTTTTAAGCAGAGCTTTGCTATGGTTGGGGGAAACAAATGCCCTCCCACCGTTGTGCTCACGTGGCACACATATGAGTGCAGCGGTGGCAACATCTACGCTCTTGGATCAACTCAGAAGTTGAAACGGCATCTTGTTGCCTATAAATAGGACCCTTGGCCCTTAGGATGATTTCTGTTCGTCTTCCTTCTTGTTTTCTGAGAATTTTTATTCTCCCACAGAGCATAGCTCTTCATTTTAAGAACTTTCTTAAGGACAGAACTCTGCCAAACTTAGGTAAAGATTAAATCTTTTTAAAAGACCTTTTAATAATCTAGGGTTTTACCCATTAACAGAGCTTTGCTCTTCATAGATCTTTGATCTAAAGAAAACCCTTTTAAGGTTTCATCAACAGAGCTTTGCTCTCTATAGATCTTTGATCTAAAGAAAACCCTTTTAGGGTTTCATTAACAGAGCTTTGCTCTCTTGAACCCATAGATCTAAAGAGATCTTTCTTGGGGTTTCTTAGCCCATGAATGGACAGAGCTTTGCTCATGAAGAACTCTTAGAGTTTTTTCATAAATTTCAGAAATTTTTATTCATTAAAACTCTTATTTTAAATTTTCTGATGGTTATTCCATCGTTTTTTACAGAGTAAGGCTCTTGAGGAATTTTTATTCCTTCATCATTAGAATTTGACAGGTATCATTCTGTCACAGAGCACTGCTCTCAAGGGGAGATTTACTCCTTAGCCCGAGAGATTTCTCATTAAATGAGAATCAATTGAGGATTTCCTCATTTAATTGACAGTCTCATCAAATGATGAGGCTGTTTTATTTATGATGAACTGTCATCTAGATTTTGTGGGTCCCCCTTTGGTCCCCTTTTTACTGCATTGCAGTGTGGTACAAATTTAAAGTACCTAGTGACAGCACTTAAACTGTAGCATTGGCGGCTAACAATTTATTTTTTTCCCACGCAGGTACTATATCTTTCGACACTTCTTTCCCGTTCGTCCGCTCGGAAGGCGGGTTCCCCGAAGTGCCCGTAGACCGTGAGGTTCTTGCGCTGATTAAAGACCATGACCCGGAGCAAAAGATTCTTCATCTATAGGGTAGATGGTACGATCAGATTATCAGAGGTCGTCGGAGCTTTTCTTGTGCGACACCCTCGGAGCCTATCTCTGCGATCCCTTATGCAGTTGCACCCCCGATAAGCTGTACAGTGGAAGAGGTAAATTGGACTTCAGAAGATCTTCTGCGGCCTTCTATAGCCGCAATACCCGTGCAGCCGCCGGTAGCTTTGGATACTTTAGGGCGGCGTATATGCCAGGGTGAATCGCGCCCTTGGGGACAGCCCTACAACATAAGACTAACTCCCCGCCATCCGGCCGGATACTTACAGTGGGCCCGATATATTTTATCGGCGAAGAAGTCGCAGCTACTGAAGCTCGGATTGTACCCTGCGATTTACGCTTCCTTTTTCCAATATTCTGCACCTCCTACATGGTGGATCAAGGCGTTTTTACAGCAGTGGAACATTCTGACCCACACCTTCCTCCTATTGGATCGAGAGGTCTCCATTTCCTTAGAGGAATTTTCCGAGGTCTCTGGTTTACCCGTTAAGGTAGAGCACTATGAGGAGATGTTTCCTCCGGATGAGTATATTTTTGCCACCAAATCAGTGGTAATGGGTCTTACCCCAGAGAACTCCATTCAACACCAGTTCCCAAGTCTGATAAAGGTGTTGAATATGTATGAGAGCCTCTTTCTCGAATCCGAAGGCCAGGGGGTCAGCTTTGCGGACTTCATTGCCCGTTTTCTTCATCCAGAAATTTTATCGCGACAAGGTGAAAAGTTTGCTAAGCTTGATGATCCTTTCGGCTTTGGCTTGGATCGCCGGCCAATATTGGAAGCCGATCAAGAGGATTTCTTTCTTCCCAATGTCGCGATCATCCCCTTGTCAGAAATTGCCGTTCCGGGCATTGATGAGGAAGCATTCTTTCTCGGGTTCCTCGGTTTATGGTTAAGCTAGTTCGCGCTTCCTATGCACCCTCGCTACATGAGGCCTTTTGTCTTCTACCCCGCGCATCGAATGGTTGCCGGGATACAAGTGGCCATCGGGATTGTTGGGTTAGCCCACCTGTATCACGGCCTTAGCTTGGCAGCAGATACTACTGAGCCAGGGGTGCATCCTGCCAACTTCTCAATGCATTATTTCACCTCATGGCTCGAGTTGCACGTGCTTGGGGTCTTCGGTATCCATAAAAGGCCTTCCTTTTATGACAGATGCAAGTTCCCTCGAATAATGCGGCTGGTCGACGCCTCCGTCGTAAGTCCGTCACCGCGGGAAGCTAGGGGTTTCTTCCTTCGTCCGCGCATGGTTGGAGATGGTATGTCCTTCACCGATAAAATTTTAACCGTCGGCAAGGAGTCTGCAAAAGCGGTGCTGCCATTGCAAGACATTTTTAAAGACGAGGTATCTATGTTGAAAGCTCAGGAGATTCTTCATCTGTACTCCATCAGGCCGGGCTTTTTCGTATTTAGGCAAAATGATGCGGCGTTATTCATGAGATACAACCCGCATCGTTTCTCCTAGCAGCTGAGATATAATCAGGGAGTCCCGCTTGAGGCTTTCTTGGCAGAACCTGCTGCTACTGAAGAGGGAATGCGATGCGCGCTGCATCATTTTATGTGCCTGAACACAGGATCCAACTTCTTTATCAGTGAACCGAGCTGTGTTCTGAAGGCCCTGAATGTGTATGTGGCCTGGTATCAACATTCGATAGGCGCTGTCATTAGGGAGGAGAAACGATTGCTGCTTGATCGTAAGGGCACCGCTCCGGCTGGAAACCCAAATGTTCCTCTGAAGAGACGGACCATTGTCCGTCCTCCCTTAAGAGAAGTTGCTGCGGTCGAGGTCTCGCATGATAGGCCCGAGCTACCGGTACCCTGTGCTCCCATGGAAACGGTGATTGTAGCTTCCCCTGAGTCTGGCGTGGGTTCAGATATTGGGACTCATCGTCCCAAGGTGCCCACCAAGCGTAAGCTTGTGCTAGCGGCGACCGGTGCTCGCTCGCAGAAGAGGAAGAAGAAGTCGATTCTCTCCGCCGACGTTGTATTTGGTCAGGAGCCTCATGCTCCTTACAGTGAGGGCTTGGGCGAATATGGGACCAACGAGGGTCTATTCATAGCGCCGGACGATACCGACCTCGAGGATGCTATTGCAGCTTCTGAGCGATTAGCAAGCTACAAAGCGGGACTGGCCATCCTTACGCAGTCAAGTAAACATCAGTCGTACCTTTTGTCATTGCATTACATTTTTATTATCGTGTTTTGACTGACACTTTTCCTTCTTTAACAGGCATTTCCACTGAAGAGGGTCTCGTGGCTTCTCTCAAGACTTTTGAGGAAGAGGAGAGGATTCACGCTTCGCCGGGCGTTGGTATATTTCGGCTCATTATGCCTTCGCTTTTCTTATGGATAATCTGACCCCTTTTTCATCTGATCGTAGGGATTACCTCGGCTCAAGTCATGCCAAGTATAGTGCCGATCCCGCAAGGTGATGCGGAGATGCTTACAGGGCCAACTATCGAAGTCTCGGCCTCCTCAGTATTGCCAAAAGAGGCTTTACTTAAGCAACCAATGACGGACGCCATAACGGCTCCAGAGGTAGCTCCTGGCGCGGACGATGACGTCCCGTTGACAGAGGTCTTAAGAAGATCAGCTCTCACTGCCCGGGCGGAAAGGAAGCGCAGAATGCGTGCAGCGAGGGAACGTAACGCCGCCTTGGCCGTGGGTGTAGGCTCGAGCGCTGCTATCCCTGTCCTTGCTCCTTCAGAGGGTGCTTCGGCTGCCCTGTCTACCGCTCATAGACAGGCAGCATGTGCGGCTCGAGAAGCAATTGAAAGACCGACCCAAGGTAACGTAACACTGAGTTCTTTTATCAAAGTTTTAATCTTCTGATTCTCATATATCCTATCCTACAGGGCCGAGTCTTGATGAAGAAGCGGTAGGTGAGATGGCGGCAATCGCCGAGCCTGAGGTAGCCACTCTTTCTCAAGAGTCGGGCACTGCCCCAATCGCCAATTTTTTCTCTTGCGGTTCTTTGCCATTGCCGGGCGCTATGAGTGTCACGACGATTCTCATGGAGTCGGGGGATGAAGCTACGGGTGGCGAAACCATTCCGATAGAGGAGGGTAAAGCAGTCACTGCTTCCAGTGACGCCCTTGTCGCGGTTTCGACCGGCAACTCACTAGGTAGATTTTGAGTTATTGCTTTCTCTTTTATTCTGTAATCCCTTTCAATCTCTTCTGACAGTATTTCTCTCATTTCTGATGCAGGCGTGGTGAGCGTTGAGGTTGTGCCACCCGAGGAAGTATCGCCAGTTGCTGCTTTGACGGTAGCCGCCCCATTGCCTTCTCCCGTGTCCTTCCAAATGCTGAAAGGTATTTATGATCCATTGGTTTCATTGTAGGCAGTATATTTTATGTACTGACAATGCATTATTACATCCTTGCAGGAGTCCTTTTTGATCACCTGTATCAGGTGCTGCACCCACATTTCTCCTTCTAGACAGAGATTACCTCATCCAGTGGCGTTGGTGAGTACAACCTTTAGCAAATGTCTTCTCTTTTTTTTTACGTGCAGTCAAATCATTTCTAATTCTTCTTTGTTTTGACTGCAGCACTACAGATTGAAGAAGGAGATGAAAGAACAGTTGCACCACCGGTACTCTCGGCCTTGCCACCTGCTGCAGCTGGTATAGTAAACTCCGTTGTTCATGAACCTTCTCTATTTCTTGAACCTACATTTGACTGTGATTTATTTTGCAGCGGTGATACTGACTTCAGCTTCATTCGAGTCTCGAATCATAATACCAGCGGGCCCCTTTTCCAGACGAATGTCTTCAAAAGGCGCTGTGAATAGTCTGCGCATGTTGAGCGACTACATCGAGGAGCTTGACGCGGAGGCCCCTACATTCGCTGCAGATTTTTCTGCCGAGGTTAATCCAATGCTGGTGAAGCTTGTGAACTTCCATAACGAAGGCGTCGTTGAGTCCTGGATTAACCACTGCAGGAAGACTGAGGCCTGCCTGCATGAGCTTGAGCTTATGCGTCCTGCTCCCGAGATTCTGGCTGTGAACTCCCAATGAGCTGCATGGATCGAGCAGAGTGTGTCCTTCCTCCACTATTTTGAACAAGAAGCGACCTTAAGGCGGAAAGAACACGAGGAGGCTTCAGATGAATCTGCCCGGTTGCGCGCCCAAGTTAAAACGAATGCCGCGCAACTGAGAGCTTCTTTTGACACCTTGCAGCAGTATATCTCAGACGGGCTTGTATTGAGGCTTAAGCTCGACTCCATTAAGCGGGTTATGCAGAGTCACGAAGCTGCCCAACGGGAGATCGATGAGAAGATTTCGTCATGCTTGCAGCAAAGGGCTCGAATTGAAGCGGAGTTGGCCGTGGCGGCTGATCATGAGAAGGCACTGAAAGGAGTGCGCGAGCAATTTGGTAACTTAATGAAAACGCTTCCTTCTCAGTAGCTGTTTTGTATAGATTGAACACTTGTAATCTTTGAATAACATGTATCCATTTTTTATTCTTTCATATGATTCCACTTGTACTCTATTGAATTTATGAATAAAAGATACACATTTTTGTTCTACTGTTGCTTTCTTCTCTTTGCTGTGTCATTGCCATATGATTTTAGTACGTGTGGCCTGTAGATAGTAAGTGAACAGTCCATCTTGGACTCTTTGCTGGGTAACATTGGCTTAAGAAACAGGTTCAGGTCTGCTTGCCTAAGACTTTTCAACTTTATGAGCCATGAGGGTCTCATAAAGGGTTTTCTCTCTACGAGTCGAGAGGATCTCGTAGGTGTATTTTCTCCTTAGGAATCGTAAGGATTCCTAAGTGTGCTTCCTCTTGAGAGTCGTAAGGATCTCACAAGAGAATTTTCCCTCCTACAAGTTGAGAGGACTCGTAAGTGGTTGTTTCCATCCTTGTCGAGATTCGGCTTTGGAGAGCGTGGTCCGTGAATAGTATGCAAGAGCCTATTTTGGACCGACTTGCAAGGCCCCAGTGCTTAGGAAACAGGTTTTTTAATCCCCATTACCTAAGGCTTTGCCTTACGAGTCGAGACGAATCGAGAAGTTCTCGCAAGAATGTCCTAACGTCACAGTTAACCTTTGCTCTTTACGACAGAGGTCCGTTAGGGTCTGTGGTACTAGGTTTTGTCCGTCGTACGGTCGCGTTAGCTGATGTATTTCTCGATAGGCAATCTTGCTGTTCGAGTAGCCTTGCAACTGTCGTGTCTCTGATCCCTTCGGGGGCTGGACAAGACGTCTTCAAGCAATCTTCCAGGTAGTTTGACCGTCGGAAGAGAAAGCGTTAGGAGTTTTGCCATGCCGCTTTTTACTTGAGGTTAGGCTCAGTTTGGGGAGCCCCGATGAGTCATAACCACTCCGTGCTGGTGTGGGATGATTTCCGATAGTCTTTCAGGTTTTATTTGAGTTGCCATCAAGACCCTGAAGCTAGGAATTTGGCCTTTGCTTTCTTTACTAGCATTGCATCTGCTGTATCGAGACGAATGTCACGGTTGCCTCTAGGTTATTGGTGAACCATCGAGGTTTGGAACTAGGGATTTTGCCGTGGCTCCGTTGTTTGATTGTCACGTCTAAATCCTGCTGGAGGAAAATGCTGTGGTGACATCTCGTCTGCTGTATCGAGACAAACGTCGAGATGGTGACCACTCCGCGTTGGTGTGGGATGATCTCCGATAGTCTTTCAGGTTTTATATGAGTTGCCGTCAAGACCCTGAAGCTAGGAATTTGGCCTTTGCTTCGTTTGCTGGTATTGCGTCTGCTGTATCGAGACGAATGTCGCGGTTGTCTCTAGGTTGTTGGTGAACCGTCGAGGCTTGGAATTAGGGACTTTGTCGTAGCTCCGTCATTTGATTGTCGCGTCTGAGTCCTGTTGGAGGAAGAACGCTGGGGTGACATCGCATCTGCTGTATCGAGACGAACGTCGAGGTGGTGACCAATCCGCACTGGTGTGGGATGATCTCCAATAGTCTTTCAGGTTTTATATGAGTTGCCATCAAGACCCTGAAGCTAGGAATTTGGCCTTTGCTTCATTTGCTGGAATTGCGTCTGCTGTATCGAGACGAATGTCGCGGTTGTCTCCAGGTTGTTGGTGAACTGTCGAGTCTTGGAACTAGGGACTTTGCCATGGCTCCGTCATTTGATTGTCGCGTCTGAGTCCTGCTGGAGGAAGAACGCTGGGGTAACATCGCATCTGTTGTATCGAGATGAACATCGAGGTGGTGACCAATCCGCACTGGTGTGGGATGATCTCCGATAGTCTTTCAGGTTTTATATGAGTTGTCGTCAAGACCTTGAAGCTAGGAATATTGCCTTTGCTTCGTTCGCTTTGGCGTGTCCGAATCCTGTTGGAGGAAGGACGCTGTAGTGACATCTCGTCTACCGTATCGAGACGAATGCTGAGGTAGAGCTGGGATTTTTACCATCACTCCGCTTTATTTCGATCAAGAGGTCTTTCGTTAACATTGCATCTGCATCCTGCTGGACTGCGAAGGAATGCCGTTGTTGACATTGCGTCTGGTGTAACGAGACGAATGCTGAGGTGGAGCTGGGATTTTGCCATCACTCCGCTTTGCTGATGTTGCGTCTGTGGTAATGAGACGAATGTTGAGATGATCTCCAGGCTGTTTGTGAACCGTCGAAACTTGGCTCTCTTTTTTATGGAGCCTGGTGGGATGATATGGTTCCCTTTTTGTTTGCGTCCCTGGATTGTATACAGGGCTCGATGTGATCTTACCTGTAGGGCAAAAAGTTTCATTTTATATATATTTTTTCTTTCCGCGATGCTCTATCATTTCAGCTTTTATATCGCGAAAGTCGCGATTGCCCAATCATTTCGGCTATTTTTCGCGGTGCCCAATTATTTCGGCTGTTTGTTTTATTTACTCGCTGCTTTTTAGTGCGAGTTGCTCAACCATTTCGGCTATTTCGTATGCATACATTTTTACTTGCTGATTTTGTTGCAAGTTGCCCCATCATTTCGGCTATTTCGTATGCATTTGTGGCTCGTTGGCTTTTCGCTATGAATTTGGGATTTGATACCGATTTAGGCATCAACATCTCTACAACTGGGATATTGCCAGGAGCGAATCATCATTTGCCTCTGTCGACGTCGAACAAAGGTGGCTTAGTGAATAGGGTCAGGATCCTGTCGACTAAGGCTTTTAACTTCATGAGTCGTAAGGGTCTCATAAAGGTATTTCTCCCTACGAGTCGTGAGGATCTCGTAAGTGCGTTTTCTCCTTAAGAATCATGAGGATTCCCAAGTGTATGATCTCTTATAAGTCGTAAGGATCTTACAAGAGTGTTTTCTCCTTATAAGTCGAGAGGACTTACAAGGGTTGTTCACCATGTGAGCATATCCCCAGTCTCTGGTGGGACTTTGTTAGGGAAATGTTTATTCGTGCCCGTGGATTGTATACAAGAGTCAATATCGAGACGCTTGTAGGGCATCACTGGTGGTTGTTATGGCTTAAGAACAGGTTCAGATCCCTATATCTTAAGGCTTTTGAATCCTATGAGCCTGAGGGTCTCAAAGGGGAATTCTCCTTACGAGTCGTGAAGATCTCGTAAGTGTAATTTCTCCTTAGGAATCGTGGGGATCCCTTGTGAGTCGTAAGGATCACACGCAGGTGGTTTCTCCTCACAAGGCCGAGAGGGCCTTGCAAGTGTCTTTTAACGAGATTGCGCCCTTTCGGGTTTTCACAAAACTCGCCGGTAACCCTGCTGTTTTTACTCACAGAGCCCTTTCGGGTTTTCATCCGTGCACATCTCACTTATGGACGTACCGTTTTTTATACCACGTCAACCTAGGGATGCCGCGGGTTTGTAGTAGTTTAAAGACGTTTCAGTCATAGGTCCGAGATTTTTCGGGCAACGTACCATTATGCAGCTAGATTTTCTCGCAAATCTTCGAATATTTTTTTCGGAGGTGGATTCCTTGAAGAGAAGGCTGAGGGCAATTTCTTCGTCAGAGTCGCTTCCAAAGGAGATAACTTGCGATCCCTTGGTGTCGACCATGTGACAGTTGCCAGCGGCTCTTTTGCGCTCATCTATCGTACTTTTCTGTTCCCGACGAGCCTTACTCTTCACTCATTGAACGTGTTGCCGGTGGGCAACATATTCCTGCCACCAGTTTTTAAAGGCTATGCACTCCTCGGTAGAGTGTGCAATCCTCTAATAGTATAAGCAGAAGTTAGGATGTATGTCCGTTTCATCAAGATATATACCGCCAGGAGAATTTCCTCTGAAAGAGGGCAACCTCATTCCTATTGACAGGGCCCTAGTGAATCATTTCCTTATTTTAAGCTTGCTTTTGCTGGCGATAGGGATGCTTTTATCTGGTGGTAATATTTCAACCCTTTCGTCTAGTCGCCGGCGTTTGCCTTTTCAAATATGGCCATCTCGCGCTCCCGATCAGCTTTGCTTTTCAGAAGAGCTTCGTTCAGGAATGCGTCAATCATTTCTTCTGATGGTCCTAGAAGTTCCGGCTCAGGATCTGCTCCGAATTTCTTTGCGTCAGGAGCTTCTTCACCGTTTATCAACGAATGAGAGATCACATGGCAGCTTGCCACATAATCCTCAGGTTCATCCGACGAGTCTTCTCCATTGTCATCATCTTCGTCCTCAAGGACGTGGCTAAGAAATTCCTGGAGTGTGATTGGGGTCCGCGCCTTCTGGTTATATTCTTCCAGCGCCTCAATCTATTTTTGCAGGTCCGTGCGCTTGTCACCATGCTTCACGGGCTTTTTGGTCTTCTTCTTCTTCTTCGAAGACTTTGACGGCTGGGTGCGAGCGCTTTGACTATCACCACTAAGTTTTAGAGTTGGGAGCGGCTTCAGCATTCCTTCTATGATCTCGAGTTCTAGCTGATTTTTCCATCTAATCGCCGGGCATGTTTGGAGATCCTTCAGTATTTTTTTTGTTTTGGTTGAAAGAGAGACCTCCTACGGAGCTTCCCCTATGAATGAACACGATGCCCCCGACATGTCCATCTTTTTCGGGTCATGTGGTTGTGGCGGGTTCATCTTCGATGCGATACTCGCATTTTGACCATAGATTCCGCCACCGTATCGGATACAGCACCCATGTCGATCTAGACTTTACCCTGGCATTAATCAGTGCTGTGATTGGGGTACGTTCACTAGCGCTCGCAAAACGTTGGGTGAATAGTAATTCCATCTCTGTAAAAGTTTTGACGGAGTCGTTAGGCAGCTCTGAATACCATTCAAAGGCTGTTTCTGCCAAGCTGCTGATGAACTGACGAAGTAACAATTTGTTGTCACCTCCGGTATTGCCGCAAAGAGCCCTGAACTGAGCGACATGTTGATGGGGATTGCTTGTCCCCTTGTATACGTGAAACTTAAGAATTGTGTATCCTGGCGAATACTTGATATGATCGTACCATCCTGGATATAGTCGTCCAGTTCTGACGACTTGGCCAGTTGCTTCATTTGCTTGATGAGCCCGTATTTGCTGAGCTATATAATCATCCAGGGCAGCTTTGGAGATTGTCTCTTCGTTGGCTGTTGACAGATTCGGTAGAGTATTTGATGTCTCCGCTCAGTCATCTTCGAGGATAATCGAAGGATCTTCAGCCGGTGGGTCCGGCTAGATTATCATGCCCACCATGTCTTGGAATAGAAGGGCCATTTGTTTTATGTTGGCCGCTTGTTCCGCGGCCTCTTTGTCCTTCTTCTTAAGTATCCTCCGAAGGAATTCAGCATCAGTTTCCTGCTCACGGCGCTGCTCCGAGGATGTCTCCGGGCTTGCTTTCGGTCCCGTAAGTGCGGCCATAGCTGTTAGCATCTCTTGGAGCTTTTGTTGTTGTTGCTCCTGAGCCTTAGTCACTGATCGCGTAAGCGTTCGATGACCTGTGGAGATATGATTGTCCTCTTTTTCGGATTCCATATAGACGGTATGCACCACCATGCCCCCAGACTTAGGGCGTTTAGGTTCAGCGGTCTTGCGATTCGTCACAGATTCAGGGATTTTCTCCGGCCTTCTCCTCTTATGAGCGGTCGAAGTTGAGGGGGCCGTTGCAGTGGGCACCCAAACAGCTGTCGCTTTTTGTGGCTTGACAGGATGGTTCTCTTCTCGCTGAACTTTCACCTTTTTTTGTCGGCGAGAGTAATCCTGATCAATCTCCGATCCCTGAACCTTTCGCCAGACTTTGTAAATTTTGGAGGACAGCCGCTGAGGGGGCTGCTCTGGCTTCTTCTTTATAGCATTCTCCAGAGGTGGAGGAGATCTCTTCAGTAGGGCGGTCGGAGAGTTTTTGCGCACCCTCCTTAGCGGTTCAAAGCTGTTCCCAGTTGGAACAGCAGCATCGATTTCCACCGTTGGAGCTGGCGGAGTCAGTCCGGAAGGGGAGTTGCCCTCAGCCTTCCTTACTCGGCGCCAGTGACGACGTCGAGCGTGTCGAGCCGTTGGGATTGTCTCGGCTATAGGGGCGACTTCATCATGCCCCATGTTTTGGTGAAGGGTTGTCGCCGGCGTCAACCTCTTAAAGACCGATGGCCGTTGAGAAGCAATATCCAATCTATCAAAGACAAACCTCTGGGTAGAGAAAGTAGTTTTGAGGACATCTCCTGGAGCGGAAGCCGGAACAGTCAGTCTTGTGAAGACCGACCCTTTGGCAGGAGAAGCCGCTTTGGCAACTTCGAGAGCAGGAATGGCTATCCTTTTTGGGATAACCCTTTCTGGTATTGCGGGCTTCTTCATGGGCCCGTTGGAGCTTTGGCCCAGTCTGTCAAAGACTGAGGCGTTGGAGTTGGACGACCCATTGAGAAGAGCCGCGGTAGTGGTAAGTCGATCAAAGACCGACTTCTTTGGGGCTTCTTGCGACAGCAGCGGGACATTGAAGCTCATCGGTGGGATCATGGTCCCAAAGAACAGCCCAGTGGTGTCCTGAGTTACTTGCTCCACTGGCATCTTGAAAAGGGAGGCCGCTTGGGGCCCGTAAGTCACTCCTCCGGATGGAACAGAGTGAGAATTGCAGTTGCAGTTAGTGCAGTTTTAAGCCATCGATCTTCTGTTTTCTGCATGGAGGAAGACACCAAATCATAGTACCTCGAATCCATGGGCAACCATGTCAAATCGTGATTCGTTCGTGAAACACGACACACGAAGTGTGGAGTGGAAAGAGGAAAAGGTCTCACCGGCCGTACCAGAATCTGCTCCCCGCCGAATACAGAGAGACGCAACCGCGTAGGTCCGTCTTGCCTGAATTTCGGGGCAGATCTCCAAAGATGCCAAGTTGATTTATGACACCGTATATCGAAGGTTTAAACAGATGCGGCCGATGTAGCAGACTTCGTCAGATTCCCCCTCATTTGAGGGGTTTTTGATTGTGGAGATGCTCTTCCCTGCAGTCGCAAACCCCTGCAGTTAATTACGCTACCACATCGCGGTAACCACTTTCTCCTTCTCCAGATGGTCACTTCATGTCGTGTGTGTTTGTTTTGTTTTTGGTTGCCCGTGGATTGTATACGGAGACTAATTTATGTTGTTGCCCGTAGGGCGTGGATTAGTCCAAATCCGTATTGTCTTAGATTTAGGTTTGGGGTCGGGTTTAAGGATACGTTGGTCTCATTTGAGACTAAAATCAACTTAAACGTTCGTTGAGGATACGTTAGTCTTATTTTTAGACTAATATCAACTCAACGGGATCGTTTCGATCCAACAAAAGAGCATTTAGACTCTGTTGTTTAGTTTAGGGTTATTGCGGTCGATTACCAGTTTAAGTACATAGTGGTCCAAGGTTAAGGACATCATAGTCCATGGGTTTAAGGACCCCACAGTCCAAGATTAAGGACATCATAGTCCATGGGTTTAAGGACCCCACAGTCCAGTTTAAAGACGTCATAGTCTATAAAGTTTAAGGACATCATAGTCCATGAGTTTAAGGACCCCACAGTCCATAGAATGTTTGGTTGTCGGGACCCGTCATCTCTCTGAAGTCGTTGAAAGATTACAACGGCAAATATCAGAGGAGTAAAGAGATGTACCCTTGAGCCAATTTTGGTTGAAAGATCTGTAGTCCAATTTGGGGCTAAGATCTGTTAAAAGATTTATGAGCATATGGGCTCAATTAATCTGAATGAGGGGTTTATAGCCAATTTAGGCTCGGCCCACTCAATTAAAATGTTTAAACATTTATTTTGGGCTTTGGAGCCTTTATTTGGGCTTGGCCCTTTTAATAATGCTGAGCATTGACTTGCATTCTGACAATATTTTGTCTTTTATTGAATGTTGAGCATTCATCATAGCTCTGGGCTTATTAAAGAATAATTTATGTTCTATCAGCGCAATACGTGGTGCGCTTGGCGCTTTGCGCCAGTCAAAGAGCGCAGTGCACTTCTGCCGAGTAGCGCACATGTGAGGGGCAGGTGTCACGTTTGGCGCTAAGCGCCAGATGATGGGTGCATTGCGCCAGCTTATGAGCGCATCGCACTAGTTTATGAGTGCATTGCGCTATTAGTTCAGTGGCACACATGTGAGTGACATATGGTGCGCGTAGCGTTGAGCGCCAGCCCATGAGCGTAGTGCGCTATTTCAAGAGCGCAAAGCGCTAACTGTTAAGTGGCGCCTACGTGAAGGACACGTGTTGCGCTTAGCCCTGAGCGCCAGACAATGAGCGCAGTGCGCTATGTTTGGAGCGCTGAGGCTCTGCAGCGCTTTGCGCTAGATGTGGAGCGCTGAAGCGCTTTTAAATTAAGAGCGCTATAGCTCTTCTTTTATGCAACTTAGATCAGTTTGCGTCCTAAGAGTTAAATTCTCTTTTTATAAGAGACTTTGTCTCAAAGTTCTAAGAACAAAGTTCTTATTTTATAGGAGATGTTTCAATCTCTTTTATTTTATAAGAGACTTTGATCTGACGGTGGGGATCTTTTAGTTCCAGCGCTGGCGCACCCGTGCTTTGCATATGGTGCGCTGCTTAGAGTGCTGTGCACGTATCGCTAGCGCACCCATGCTTTGCACGTGGTGTGCTGCTTAGAGCGCAGCACACCTAGCGCTAGCGTACACGTGCTTTGCACGTGGTGCGCTGCTTAGAGCGCAGCGCACCTAGCGCTAGCGCACACTTAGGGCGCAGTGCGTGATGCACTACTTAGGGCGCAGTGCACTCAGCGCTAGCGCATCCATGTCTTGCATGCGGTGCGCTGCTTAGAACGCAGCGCACCTAGCGCTAGCGTACACGTACTTTGCACGTAGTGCGCTACTTAGGGTGCAGCGTACTTGGCGCTGCTTCTGAAGTGTTGCTTCATTTCAAAATTTGAATTTTTAAATAGAGCTTTGCTCTGATTGAGGGAAACAATCCTCCCCCAGCCTTATCAACGGAAAAGGAGGAAACGGTCTCTAAGGCGGCCCTAGATGATTACATTGCTAAGCAAATCAGAGCTCGCCGGGTTAATGAAGCCGTCAACCAACTCGTCAAAACCAGGTGACCTTATCCGGCCCAGTATGACCAAATAAAGTACCCACCAGGATATACGATCCCGAAGTTCTATGTTTTCAAAGGAACGGGTTGTCCACACCAGCACGTCGCACAATTCAGAGCTCTGTGCAGTAATACTGGAGGTGACGACAAACTGTTGCTTCACCAATTCATCGTGATCTTGTCGGAGACAGCTTTCGAATGGTACTCGGAGCTCCTAAATGACTCTGTAAAAACCTTCTCTGAAATGGAACTGTTGTTCATGCAACGGTTCGCTAGTGCGTGTGAACACACTCCGATCACGGCACTAATCAATGCCAGGGTAAAGCCGGGAGAAATATGGGTTCAATACGCGATCCGGTGGTGGAACCTGTGGTCTAAGTGTGAACAACGTATTGAAGAGTCTTCAGCCGTGGGCATGTTCATCAGGACCCTCGATTTTCAATCGACTATGTCCTAGTTCATGACTTTCTTCAAACCCACAACTTTCCAAGCGCTAATAGACAAATTGGCCCAAATGGATTAGATGGGTCATGGCCCTTCCCCCTTAAATAAGGACCCTCAAAATAACAAGGGAAAAGGAAAAGAGGCCTTCGTTGCCAACAGGCAACAACAACTGAGCAGTCCAAAACCAGCTGCTCGCCAAAACAACACACGTGCGCGCCCGTTCTTGGAAGAAAGACTGGGTTGTGCATACTCGTTCCCTTGTGATAAAACGAGGAGGTTGTTTAAGCTGGCAATGCGAAATAATCTGATCACGTTACCAGAACCACGACGACCCGGACAACCCGGCGATGTCAACAACCCTAACTACTGCTCCTATTATAGGACAGTGAGCCATCCAATTGAAGATTGCTACATCTTCAAAAATTAAGTCAAGGACCAGTACCAGCAGAGGAAGTTTGCGCTGTCTGATAACTGGAGGGTAAACTTTCCCCAAAAGCACGCTCCCGAAAAGGTGGACGCGCAGGGAGCATCATGCGTACTTGTGGAAGAAGCTCCATAGGAAGTAGTCCTTTCAGCGAAAACTAAAAGAATGCTAAAGGATCTACAGGCATGCCCGGCGATCAACTAGAAGAGCCCGCTTGAACCCGAAATTATCGAAGAGATGCTGAAACCATGACCTACACCGAAAGCTGTTGACAAGGGGAAAAGCCCCAAGTCAAGCCGTCAAAGTCTGCCGAGTATAATGACAAGAAATCCGTATAGCCTGCCGAGTATAATAACAAGCGTACGGACCTCTACAAATATATAGATGCGCTGGAAGAGTACAATAAAAAAGAACGAACTCCAGTCACAGTCGAAGAATTCCTCAAGTAATTCTTGAGTACGGAGACAATGACAATGATGAGGGAAATGACTCATCAGAAGAAGCGGAAGACTATGTAGCAAGTTGCCATATGATCTCCCATTCATCGTTATATGAAGAAGAAGCTCCACCAGCGTCAAAAAGCAACGCGGAAGAGCTGGGGTCAGAATCGGCGCTAAAATCCCCGAAACTTCCAAAAGAAGACCCAATTGAAAAGTTACTAAATGAAGCTTTTCAAAAGAGAAAAAATGACCAAGAACGTGAAACGGCCATATACGAAAAGGCCAAGCGGCAGCGTCTAGATAAAGAAGCTGCAGCAAGTATGGGTCATAAAGTTCTTCCGATGCCTACGACAAATAAGAGTAGGACTAAAGCTGAAAAGCAGTTCACCAAAGCCTTGTCCATGGGGATGAAACTGCCACCGCTCCTAATGTACACTCCCGTAGTCCGATACTTTGAAAGTGGTAAATCACATCCAAAATACTGCCTCTATCATCGAAGGGTCGCCCACCCCATCGAGGAGTGCAACGCCTTCAAGAAGTAGTGGCAAGGATATATTGCCCGAAAACACTTCAAGAAGGAGAAGCGCGAAGCTCGCGCTCGTCGACATGGGAGTGGCGAGACGAATACGCATAAAGAAATAACTGGCAACTATCATATGGTTGGTACCAGTACAGAAAGGGAAAACCCTAAGTTCTCACGTTTGGAAGCGATTCCGAGAATGAAACGTCCCTCAACCCTCTCTTCGAAGACTCCATCTCGGAAAAAGAAGAGGAGGAGAAGAACTACAAGAACATTCAACTGCATAACCATATACTGCCTGAAAAGAATCTCGGACCTGAAAAGAAAGGTTCGAATAAAAAGGACAAAGGGAAAGGGAGAATGCCGAAGAAATCGCCCTCGATGAAGAATTAGTCAAAGAGCTTGCCACAAAGGACCCGCCTAAGAAAAATAAGGTGAATTACAACGTCCTTGCACATCTGAGAAAAATACTCTCGCAGCTAAGCATATTAGATTCTTTCCTCCTGTCCAAAGAGGCACGAGATTCCCTGATCAAGGCCTTACTAGAGCCCGATCAGTTCTAAGCTTTCCTCGTAGAAGAAAAGATGAAAGATGAATTGGAAGGGGTCCACGCGACTGATATTACATTCAGCAATGAAGATCTACTCCTCGGTATGTGCGAACATAATCGACCCTTCTACGTCACCGTGTACTGCCATGACATCAAGATAGGAAAAATTCTTGTCGACAACAGATCCTCCGTTAATCTTCTCAACATGAGAGTGCTGAAGGAAATATGTATGAATGTTCAAGAATTTTCCCGAGATAAAATTACCATCTCCGGGTTTGATTCACAGTCATCACGGACACTGTCCGTAATACTGACACTGGGGTCCGTAATACTGACACTACACTTAGGGTTACTCATCACTAATATCAAATTTCATGTCATTGACGCCAAGTTTTTCTATAACGCTTTACTCGGCAGGCCTTGACTATACGAGTATAACATTATCCTTTCTACACAGCATCAGTGTATGAAGTATTTCAAGGATGGCTCGGAGTACACTATCATAGGAGGACTAAATCCGTTCTCAGTGAATGAAGTGTGAAAGTATGAAGATGCGAAGTACTTTCTGTCGGACTTTGAGGATACTGAAAGGTTCCATAAGCCGGAGGATAAGAAAAAATCCACGGCCACTATTCCGATCTTTGGAAGCGATACCGAGGAAGACGAACAAATAGTTTACTCAGGGCAACCTCAAAGGAAAAACAATAAGCCCGGACCACCTACTCTTATTTTGTTCTTTGGAAGTGACTCCAAGGACGAGACCAATGCAGTGTTCTCCGTCCGCCCGTTAATACAGACTCTTGCCGAAGCAGATCAGAGTCTACAAATCATGATGACTCCGTCTCGATACTGTAGGGAACTTGATGTGCTTGATACATATAGCGTACAAGAACTGCAAACCATCGATATGCCTCCTAGGCGAAGAGGTAAAAAAGCGATCCTCTTCTACATATCTAATGAGACCAAGGTAGAAAAAGAAGTCTGGCATGGTGTCGACCCTACTCTTAACAGGTTCCATCCCATCCGTATACCAAGATATTATGCGGAGGAATTAAAGAAACTGTTAAAGAGTCAAGGCGTATCTCTCGAACAAACAATTCAGCAAACCCAATTCTATAAAAAGATTTGGGATATTCCTGGGACTCAGCAAAAGAAGCCCAACGGGAATATGGAAACAACCGGGCTGGGATACGTTCAGTCCAAGAAATAGAAGAAAATCTACAGCTGTCGCGTTATAAACAGCTCGAGAGAAGAAGAAAACACTCTTCCAAGTAGCAATGACGTCAAATTGGAGCAAGATCTCACTCTGAGGACGTCACTCGAAGAACAAATTGATAAGTTAATAAAAAAAAAGCTTGTCAGGAAAGCTGAGACAACCATAGTTGCGAAATAGCCAAATATGAAAAGTCCAAGACACACCGTCTTAGTCAGTGATTGGTCGTAAAATTCGCTTCTTTGTTTTGAAAAAAAAAGATGTAGTAAAGAAGTGATGAAATGTTTTAGTCGTATAATAACCGCAATCAATAACGGTATCGGGTGTAGCGAGCGTTAGTGATTACGGGTCGTCCTCTGGGATTCGTGGAACTCATAAATTCTTGCTTTAGTTGAGTCGAAAGAACTAGTAAAGAAAATCAACAATTTGTTTTAAGATTTGGTTGAAGTAATCATTTCAAGAAGTTTAGGAAATAGTTTTCAAGAAAAAGAATTCAAGATAATGCTCAAGATTTAGTTATCAAGAAAATTGAAGAAGGCTTGTAGGATTCGAACGGAATTTGTAGCCATGGATGATGATTCAAGATGATTCATCTTATCTATTGGTAGAATTACTACTAGATCAATGCCTATAAATGAGAATTAGGGATCCTTTGAAGAAACTAGGGTTTCTCCTTCATTGCCCCTTGTCTTTTCATTAATTGTCATTCATATATAACTTTTAGCAAGAAAGATCATCAATCTAATCCCCAAATTGTGATGAAATTCTCAATAAATTGAACTCACTCACAATTTGGACATTAATAATTCTTTTTGCTAAATTTTATAATCTCCATAAGACTTAAGATGGATATAGAATTCTCTCACCCTTAGATCTACCAAATTTCTTCGAATCCTTAACAAGCGGAGATTTACTCACATTAGGAAAATAGAAGAATCAACAAATAGAGATTTCATAATGTGAAAATTTAAAGAAAGAAAAATTAAAAGTAATGATAATCTTTATTATTTAACTTCAAATTACAACTTCTTCAATCCGAGATTACAAGAAGAATTGCTCTCGATCACACACTTGAAGAGGTAATTTCTCTGTCGATCTTCGCTTAGCTCGATCACTATGAGTCTTGGATCTATCGATGATCACGTGCTCATTGATGATGATCGGCTTCGCGTAAAGGATCTTGAATGATCTCGCTCGATGAATTTCTCACGATTCTTGATTTCGGATCTTGATTTGGAATTAGATCTTGATTTGGTTTTTGGATCAAAAGTTTCCCTCTAAAAATCAACAACCTTTTTAATGTAAGCTTAGGTCCTTTTTTTTATAGCCCTTCATCAAGATTCCCTCATAAGCTAGGTTGTTATAGAGAGCCTTCTAGAATAAGCTAGGTAGTTATGAAGCTTGATCAACAAGTTAGATTGTTGTAGAGAAGTTTCCAGAACAAGGTTGTTACAACGAAGCATTCTCAGTAAGCTAGGAAGTTGAGAAGAAGTTTCTGAATAATTCCCAACTCCGAAGCCCACAACTCGGCCGCGGATCCGCGGCGACTCGGCCAGAATCAGCCACGGTTCCGCGGTCGATGGTGCCTTCGTTGCTTCAAACTTCTTCTGTCTTCTGGTGTTGATCTCTGGGTATTTATGTGATATTTGGAATCTTTTTATCTCTACTAAATCTCTGCCATAATTAAACTTTTTGATTTTCTGTATTTTATTGGCGAATTTCTGATTCCGATATCTGATCTGGGCTAAATTCTACACAAGATCTCAATGAAGAATATTAGAGATATATAATATTATGCGTGAAATAATAAACATACAATTTCCTTCAAAAGTGTTGATTATAATGTATGACACATGGTAATTGATATTTTCCAGATGAACTTGTAATATGTGTTATATTTATATCAAACATCCTTAGATGATTAGAAAAGTGAGAAAATTATTATGTTAAAAATTGCAATATTTTCGACTGAACAAATTCCCCCAAACCTGACTTTGATCGTCTATAGCAAACTTCTTTTATTCAGGAGAATGAGAAAAGAAAAAGAAAAACTAACTAGCATACTTTCATAGGCAACACGATTGCACTGAGCACGTGCAACAAGCCTTTAAACCTGTAGGTGTCCCTAGTAGGAGGAGTGTTGTCTCCTGAGGGTTTTCAGTCGATTACACCCACAAAATCCTATAATAAAAGAAAGACTGTGAAAATTACATATAAAGATAAGAATTATAAAAGAAAGTACTTGAAAATCAGAGTTTCAACTCACTAGCTTTTCGGTTGTCATGAGCCCTATCTTAATAGTCATGAAAAGATATTAGAAATCACATCATCTCTCAATAAAACATCACCTTTATTCTTAATCCCAACCTTTCCTCCAAACACTGATTATATACCCCTACGTGTGTGTAAAAGACATCCCTACACTCGAACAATTCAATTTGAGCTATCATACTCTTGTCCATCTACCTCAGTACTTTTTACTCGGTGAATATTTTAGATGGAATTGCTCACACATTCTTCATGCGACCGTTAATATTTCTTGAGGTACTAACCGACCGATTACTAAATGTGCTCACTTATTAGGCGTAATTAGCAATTTTCTCGTCTTGAAACACCTAAGCCTTAGCAGTGACTCCTAAACCAGTTGGTCTAAGGCACTGGGTGATGAAACACCCTCGCTATATTTTTTTATGCTGCCTTGGTGATTACAAAACCAATGTTCATTTTTCTTCACCATTTTATACTTTTATTTTTCATTTTAAATTTATTTTCTTCATACTTTGGCTTTTAGATAAGAGCAATTCAAGGTATCCTCTACTATCCTGAGTTTCAAGACGTGTGTAAGTGCGTATAGTAGGGTATCAACATTCAGATGTTTGGCTTCCAGAATAAGAACTATTTTTCAGACTTATTTTTATTGTCAGATTAGTGACTTCTTTCATCTTACTAACTCTTGGGACAGCGGCTCATAACTACTTATTACTAGTTTCGTTTAAGAAAATATCTAACTTTCTTGGTTTTCTTAAATTCTTCCAATCTTTTAAATGTAATTTTTCACCTTCTAATCTTTCATTATCAAAGAAAAAATTTAAAATGTTTGTGCTTATACAAAGTGTATTGCAAGGTAATGCGTAAATAAGCACAAACCTCCCCCAAACCTGTTTACAGCAGTGTCCTTACTGTTGTCATCTTTAAAATCTCAAAAAACTTGTAGACTTGAGAGGAAAAGTTATTAACGGGGTACAAGAATAAATGAACGTGAAAATCTCCCCCAAACTTATTTTTGGCTTACAATTTTGTGTACAAATTTTTTATTCGAGAGCCAAAAATATAACCCCCCCAAACTTGATTTAAACAATATTAAACATTTTAAAATTATAAGAGGGGGGTAAAGTTAATGGTCAATATAAAAATTTACAAAGACTAAAAGTTAATACCAACCATTCAAATATTTTATCAATGTAACACACCGGTTGGTGAAAGAACATGTTATATATAGCCAAGAAGAAGTGGGGAAAAGATAAGTGGTGGTATGGAAAGGGTTTGCGTCTCGATTTGGAGAGTCGACACAATGATAATGATGGATTACACGCATTCTCGTTATTGTTAAGAAATAGGGGTGATGGTTCAACTTCTTTGGTTTGGGGTTGATTCATCACAAATCCCGTTTTTTTTCTAAAAATGCGAGTTCATCAGCGAAAATTTCTTCAAAACTTTCATCGATACCCCGAAGAATAATCTCATCAGAAAGAACAGGATGATACTCAGATTCCATAAAAGGTTCACAATCAGCGTTAGATATTGACCCGGACAGCTCGATAGATGGGTCCGTATGTGTATAATAAATAGTGGGTCAAACAACAACGTATTAAGGGAGTTTAAATCAGTATCATGAAGCTGTTCAAATTCACTGCTGTCGACATCCATTAATTCGACAGAACATAATTGAGCGGAAGGTTCGGAGAGTTCACTTCCCAACTTGTAAATGTTAAGCTCAATTGACATCTTCCCGAAGGATGGGTTCATAGAGCCGTTTCGACAATTGATTACAGCGTTGGAAGTCTTTAAAAAGGGTCAACCTAAAATCACCGGAATTTGGTTCCGTGGGTTCGCTACAAGTTGTGTATCTAGAACAATGAAATCTACAGGGAATATAAATTCCCTGACTTTTATCAACACATCCTCTAACTTACCCCTAGGTTAGGTTATAGATCGATCTGCCATCTGTAGAGTGCAGTGCGACGGTTTTAATTCTCCGATACCCAATTTCTTATACACAGAATGTAGAAGCAAGTTAACACCAGCGCTTAAATCGAGTAAAGCACGATTAATATTTTTACCCCCAATAGAAATAGAGATTGTAGGACAGCCAGGGTCCTAACGTTTCTTTGGTAACTGATGGATAAAAGTTGTGCTAACATTACTCATCATGAAAACTTTTTTCGGCACTAGAGACTTTCTCTTCCTAGTGCACAAGTCCTTAAGTATTTTCGCATAAGCCGGAACTTGTTGGATATCATCTAGAAGAGGGATATTTATGTTAACTTGCTTAAACATTTCTACAATCTTCTCCATTTGTGTGTTAGGTTTGTTGGGCCTCAACCTATCTGGAAATGGAGCTTTATCAATAAGTGTTGGGTCCAACATTTGTGGAGAAGTTTGTGGGGGTGGAATCGATCACAGAATTAGAGTGGGGATCATCTTATGTTGACTCGAGGAGGTAGGTGGAGGGTTCGAGCCTTGGGGAAAACGAAGAATTGGCTCGGAAGAAGAAGGTAAACTAGACGAAATAGGGTAAGAAGTAGAAGTGCAAGCCGGGGTGTCATTGATTATTTCAATTATCAGTATCAATCTGTTCACCCACATGGTTATTCAACACTCTTCCAGATCACAACGTGGTAATAGCACTCACATGATGTGAGTAGCCAGGATTAGGTAGGGGTTGAGCTGGAAGTTTCCCTTTCTCTCCAACACTCATTTCAGCGTTTAATCGTGCAATTTGTGCTCCTATCGATTTAATACTCTTACCGTGGGAGGCGGAGTCCTTCTTTATAGTATCGACAGAAGGCTTTATCTCAGCCGAAACTTGCATGAAATTTTTCAGAAACAAATTCATGGTTTGTTCGAGTGAAGAGGAATTATCGGTACTGGCCAATTGCAAAGAATTATTATACGGTGCAAAATTGTTGGCCGGATTTTGAAAAGTTTGCGATTAAAAGGGGTGCTGACTTAGTTGTGGTGGTTGCTGTTGTTGTGGAGGGACCCTTTGAAAGTTATTTTGGTTTGGAACCGTATTTTGAGTTTGGTGTTGATTCCAAGCAAAATTAGGATGATTCCTCCATCCCTGATTGTACGTGGAAGAATGAGGATCGTTTCTAGGTTGCTGCTGAAAAGCAGCATTAGTGTGTTCTTGACCTTGAAGCAGTACATTCAAAGAACATTCTTCCGTCAAGTGTGATGGGTTGGAACAGCAACCACACACGGTTTTGGGGAGCGTAAATTGGTTTAGGGAGGCTAAAGAGAATTTATTTTCTATAGCATCGAGTTTCCCTTGTATTGCAGCCATTTCGGCTCTTAATGCGATGGAAACATCGAGCTGATGGATACCTTCCCTTGACGATGGGTGACTAACACTTTCCCACTGCATAGTGTTTTCAGCGAAATTTTCTAGGAATTTCCAAGCTTCACCATCGTCTTTAGACAGGAATTTGCCTTGACACATGATTTCAAGCATCTGCTTTGTTGTTGGATTAATAACTACATATTTAATGCGGCAAAGATCCCATCTACTGATTCTATAATGAGGACATTGGATAAGTAGATCCTTAAATCGTTCAAAGCATTTCCAAAATGGTTCATTGGGAAGTTGGGTAAATTGGAAGATCTCACTCCTAACACGGACGATCTTATGATTGGGATAAAATTTCTTAAGAAATGCTACAACGAATTCGTCCCATTTAGAAATAGAAAGTGCGGCAGTGTTATAAAGCCATTTTTCGTCTAGATCGCACAAAGAAAAGGGAGAAGACGTAAACGACCAGTATCCACAGAAAGTTGTGACGTGCCAATCATTGTACATACGTTTTCGAATTTGTTTATAAAAACGTATGCGTATTCGGACTCAAGCCCGTGAAATTTGGGTAACAGTTTGATAAATTAGGGTTTGATTTCAAAATTATCCCTATTGGCTGGTGGAATAGAAAGACAAGTAGGAAGGGAACCACGTGAAGGATAACATCTCTCTTGGAGAGACACACACGGTAGATTCTGTGCACCTGCGGGTGGTGGCAGGGTGGTGTTATTGAAATTCGATGGAGAATCGTCCATCTCAGTGAATGTGGTGTGTAGTGGAGAAAAAGAAGATGAAGAAATACCGACTTCAGAGTCGATGGATAAAATGCGGACCAGACGGGCACTAGAATCCCGTGTCCAGCCGAACATGCACTAAACGGGTTTAGCGCAAGTAGCAGCGTTAATTAATTATTTTTATTTTTATTTTTATAAAATAACTAAAAAGAAAGGTTGGTTTTGAAAAAGACGGGTTTAGAAAAAATCACAAAACAAAATGCACAATCAACCCTAGATCTACGGTCGCCTAGGTCAAGTCACTAGACCGCTCCTAGACTTCCAGAAGACAAATCGCAGGGTAAATCCTCTACTACCCCTTTATCCCTCCTGTGGCCAGGTAAGTGCCAGGTAACAGGGAGGTATCCGCTACGTAAGTAGCGGGCCTAATTAAGTAACCACTTGCCTTAGACACACTTGTCTAGGCATCACAAAAGAAATGCGGATAAGCAATAGATTACCCACGAACTTCTTCTATCCTAATTGTGCGTGACGGTCCTTAGAGTCTTGTCAAGATATTATTTAGTTAATGGGGGTGATGCGGATGTTAGTTTTATGATTTTTGGGGCTTAGGAAGGGTAATGAAAACCCCCACCTAATCTGAATTTGGTTTTTGCCCTTAATTTCCGTATTAAAATATGCACAAACAACCAATTTCAAGAAACGCAACAAGAATTTTTTTTTTGAGCGGCGAATTTTTACAAAGAATCCTGCAGAAAAGTGGTTATTGGACTTAGCAGAGATGAGAAGAGAAGGTAAGAAATATACCAGAGAAATTAGAAGCAGTGAATCACCAACTCAATGGCGTATCCGCCACAAAAACAATGAATCCGCCGCAGTTTCACGGTGGACTGGAAGAGTTAGGTGATGTTCTTTTCACTTTAGCATCCTTTGCTCCTATGGAATTTCCAGAACAACTCTGAATCTTGGTCTCTCTAATACAGTGATGCCAGATTCCCTCGCAAAAAATTCAAACAGTAATCGTTAAGCACACGATGCGATTTTGATTTAAAATTTTGATGGAATAATAATATTTCAACTCAAATAGCAAGAACGAAAAAATTACGCACACATCTCCGGCAACGGCGCCATTTGATTGGTCGTAAAATTCGCTTCTTTGTTCTGAAAGAAAAGATGTAGTAAAGAAGTGATGAAATGTTTTAGTCGTATAATAACCGCAATCAAAAACGGTATCGCGTGTAGCGAGCGTTAGTGAGTACGGGTCGTCCTCTGGGATTCATGGAACTCATAAATTCTTGCTTTAGTTGAGTCGAAAGAACTAGTAAAGAAAATCAACAATTTGTTTTAAGATTTGGTTGAAGTAATCATTTCAAGAAGTTTAGGAAATAGTTTTCAAGAAAAAGAATTCAAGATAATGCTCAAGATTTAGTTATCAAGAAAATTGAAGAAAGCTTATAGGATTCGAACGGAATTTGTAGCCATGGATGATGATTCAAGATGATTCATCTTATCTATTGGTAGAATTACTACAAGATCAATACCTATTAATGAGAATTAGGGATCCTTTGAAGAAACTAGGGTTTCTCCTTCATTGTCCCTTATCCTTTCATTAATTGTCATTCATATCTAGCCTTTAGCAAGAAAGATCACCAATCTAATCCCCAAATTGTGATGAAATTCTCAATAAATTGATCTCACTCACAATTTGGACATTAATAATTCTTTTTGCTAAAATTTATAATCTCCATAAGATTTAAAATGAATATAGAATTCTCTCACCATTAGATCTACCAAATTCCTTCGAATCCTTAACAAGCGGAGATTTACTCACACATTATGAAAATAAATGAATCAATAAATAGAGATTTCATAATGTGAAAATTTAAAGAAAGCAAAATTTAAAGTAATGATCACCTTTATTATTTAACTTCAAATTACAACTTCTTCGATCCGAGATTACAAGAAAAATTGCTCTTGATCACTCCCTTGAAGAGGTAATTTCTCTGTCGATCTTCGTTTTGCTCGATCACCGTGAGTTTTGGATCTATCGAGGATCGCGTGCTCGTTGATAACGATCGGCTTCGCATAAAAGATCTTGAATGATCTCGCTCGATGAATTTCTCACGATTCTTGATTTTGGATCTTGATTTGGAATTGGATCTTGATTTGGTTTTTGGATCAAAAGTTTCCCTCTAAAAATCAACAACCTTTTTAATGTAGTCTTAGGTCCTTTTTTTATAGCCCTTCATCAAGATTCCCTCATAAGCTAGATTGTTATAGAGAGGCTTCTAGAATAAGCTAGACAGTTATGAAGCTTGATTAACAAGCTAGGTTGTTGTAAAGAAGTTTCCAGAACAAGATTGTTACAACGAAACATTCTCAGCAAGCTGTAGTAAAGAAGTGATGAAATGTTTTAGTCGTATAATAACCGCAATCAATAACGGTATCGGGTGTAGCGGGCGTTAGTGAGTACGGGTCGTCCTCTGGGATTCGTGGAACTCATAAATTCTTGCTTTAGTTGAGTCGAAAGAACTAGTAAAGAAAATCAACAATTTGTTTTAAGATTTGGTTGAAGTAATCATTTCAAGAAGTTTAGGAAATAGTTTTCAAGAAAAAGAATTCAAGATAATGCTCAAGATTTAGTTATCAAGAAAATTGAAGAAGGCTTGTAGGATTCGAACGGAATTTGTAGCCATGGATGATGATTCAAGATGATTCATCTTATCTATTGGTAGAATAACTACTAGATCAATGTCTATTAATGAGAATTAGGGATCCTTTGAAGAAACTAGGGTTTCTCCTTCATTGCCCCTTGTCCTTTCATTAACTGTCATTCATATCTAGCATTTAGCAAGAAGGATCATCAATCTAATCCCCAAATTGTGATGAAATTCTCAATAAATTGATCTCACTCACAATTTGACATTAATAATTCTTTTTGCTAAAATTTATAATCTCCATAAGTCTTAAGATGAATATAGAATTCACTCACTATTAGATCTACCAAATTCCTTCGAATTCTTAACAAGCGGAGATTTACTCACACATTATGAAAACAGAAGAATCAACAAATAGAGATTTTATAATGTGAAAAGTTAAAGAAAGCAAAATTAAAAGTAATGATCACCTTTATTATTTAACTTCAAATTACAACTTCTTCAACCCAAGATTAAAAGAAAAATTGCTCTCGATCACTCCCTTGAAGAGGTAATTTCTCTGTCGATCTTCGCTTCGCTCGATCACAGTGAGTCTCGGATCTATCGAGGATCGCGTGCTCGTTGATAACGATCGGCTTCGCGTAAAGGATCTTGAATGATCTCGCTCGATGAATTTCTCACGATTATTGATTTTGGATCTTGATTTGGAATTGGATCTTGATTTGGTTTTTGGATCAAAAGGTTCCCTCTAAAAATCAATAACCTTTTTAATGTAGGCTTAGGTCCTTTTTTTATAGCCCTTCATCAAGATTCCCTCATAAACTAGGTTGTTATAGAGAGCCTTCTAGAATAAGCTAGGTAGTTATAAAGCTTGATCAACAAGATAGATTGTTGTAGAGAAGTTTTCAGAACAAGGTTGTTACAACGAAACATCCTCAGCAAGCTAGGAAGTTGAGAAGAAATTTCTAGAGAATTTCCGACTCCGAAGCCCACAACTCGATCGCGGATCCGCGGCGACTCGGCCTGGATCGGCCGTGGTTCCGTGTTCGATTGGTGTCTTCGTAGCTTCAAACTTCTTCTGTCTTCTGGTGTTGATCTCTGGGTATTTATGTGATATTTGGAATCTTTTTATCTATACTGAAAATCTGCCAGAATTTAACTCTTTGATTTCCTCTATTTTATCGGCGAATTTCTGATTTCGATATCTGATTTGGGCTTATTTCTGCACAAGATCTCAATGAAGAATGTCAGAGATATACAATATTATGCGTGAAATAATAAACATACAATTTCCTTCAAAAGTGTTGATTATAATGTATAACACATGGTAATTGATATTTTCCAGATGAACTTGTAATATGTGTTATATTTATATCAAACATCCTTAGATGATTAGAAAAGTGAGGAAATTGTTATGTTAAAAATTACAATATTTTCGACTGAACAGTCAGCAATCAGTGGGAGAAGTATATCGTAATGCCCTTTATCCACGGCCCGTTGAATACTTTTGCGAAGAGAGAAAATCCCGAAGTAGAGGTAAAAAATTAGGCTAAGAACACAAACAACATTCAAGGACGATAAAACAGGTCCAAAACGCCGTTCAATCGAGAAAATCATATCCATACACACCCGATGCTTTGGCTGAAAAGTCTTGGTTGGAGCCCATTATTTATAAAGAAGATAGGGCAGAAATATTCATTCCCTCGAGACAAGACAAGAAAAATATTCAGCCTTTTCATGAAGCACCAAATGATGACGCTTCCGAAGTCCTGGCACTCCGAACAAATAAACGAGGTCCATCACCCGGATTATTGCTCATATCACCGAACAATAGTTCACCCCCTTAAGAACTGCTTCACGTTCAAAAACTGGGTGGAAAACCAATATCAGCAAGGCAAGTTCGTGATGTCCGACAACTGGAAAATAAGCCCGCCGCAAAGGCACGAGCCAAAGAAGACCTACACCATTAGGTCAGGACCAGCTCGACCGTGAAAATGGAAGCGTACTCATACCTTCCATATAATAACACTCTTAAAATAGGGAGGGCATGAGAATATGATTGATCTCTTCGGGTACTTCGCAAATGAAGACGAGGACATAGTGATCTCGGAATTTCCACCGGCAGCAAAAGAGCTGAAGGACGGGATACACACCATGGCAGACAAGCTAAGGAAAATTGACTTAGGAACAGAAAATGATCTTAGACCGACGTTTGTCGATGAGCTACTATCTGAAAAATAGGGAGCCACGTTAAAAGATGTGCTCATGTAGTATAAGGACTGCTTTGCATGGAACTACTCCGAAATGTCGGATCTAGATCCAGAAGTAGCGGTATACAAACTGGCCATATTTCCAGACATAAAGCCAATCAAACAGGCACCAAGAAAGATGCGACTCGAACTTGAGATGAGTATCAACGCCGAAGTTCAGAAATTGATCGACTCAGGCTTCATCTAAGAGGTTGAATATCCTGACTAGACCGCTAACATCGTTCTGGTGATAAAGAAAATGGGACAGTTCGCATCTGTGTGGACTTTCGGGACCTCAACAAAGCATGTCCGAAAGATGAATTTCCAGTTCCCGTTACCGAGCTAATGATCGATAATACATCCACCCACGAAGTCTTCTCTTTCATGGATGGATCTTCAGGATACAACCAAATAAAGATGGATCCTGAAGACTAGAAGCATACCGTCTTTCGGACTCCATTAGGCGTATTCTGCTACAAGGTAATGCCCTTCGGTTTGAAAAACATCAGAGCTACATACTAAAGAGCCATGATAAAGATCTTCGATGACCTCATACGCAAGATCATCGAGAGCTATATCGATGACCTCGTCATCAAAAGTAAATCTCATGAAGAACATTGGAAACATCTAAAAATAGTGTTCCAACGTTTTCGGAAGTATAATCTGAAGATGAATCCTGTAAAATAAGCATTTGGGGTTTTCTCAAGCAAATTCCTGGGATTCATCATACGCCACCGAGGTATCGAAATCGATCCCTAAAAAATCAAGGCGGTTATGGAAATGCCCTCGCCAAGAACTCTCAAACAATAGCGATCCCTCCAAGGAAAGCTCGCGTATATCCGGCGGTTCATAGCCAACCTCTCCAGAAAATGATGTCCCTACAGCTATTTGATGAAGAAGGGGACCCCGTTCGTCTGGGATCAGAAGTTCCAAAATGCACTAGAAAAAATCAAGCAATACCTACAAAATCTGCCGGTATAGCCGCTCCGGTCAAAGGAAAACCCCTTATTCTATATACAAAGGCCCTTAAGGGTTCTCTAGGCGCACTATGGGCAAAAGAGAACGATCAAGAAAATGAAAGAGCTCTCTACTATCTGAGTCAAGTTCACCTGGGGATAGAAAGCAACTACTCCCCCATCGAAAAGCACTGCTTGGTGCTGATCTTCGCAATAACGAAGCTCAGACATTATGGCTTGGCACATGAGATCCACTTTAAATCAAAAGTGGCTTCTCTAAAATATCTGATGTCAAAGGCCATATTAATTGGAAAGCTTGCCAAATGGGCCCTTCTGCCGATGGAATTCTCGATAACGTATCGACCCTTCAAGGTGGTAAAAATACAAGATATCGCCGACTTTCTCGCAGAACATCTGAAACCGGCTGACTCCCTTTTAAATTGTGAGTTGCTAGATGAACACACATTCAACGCACTCGAAGAATAAAAAGAAGAAAACGGGTCTCAATGGAAGCTCTAATTTAATGGATCATCCTCCATGACACGGCGAAAGCAAAACACCCCCATAGTCAAAGCCGAGATGTGCCTTATCTTCATGACGCCGCAAGAAGGGATATTACGTTATGACCTCTTCTTAACGAAGCCAAGAACTAACAGCAAAGCTGAATATGAAGTTTTAATAGCCGGTCTTGAGATCGCTATCAATATGGGAATCAAAGACCTCCTCATATGCGGATACTCTCAGCTGATCGTTGGTCAACTAAATGGTGACTATCAAACATGTAAGGCAGAACTGATAAAGTGTGGCGAAAGAGTGCAGCAAATGCTGACACAGATCCCTTCCTATACCTTGGAAAGCATATGGAGAGCGGAAAACAGCAAAGCGGATGAGTTAGACAAATTGGCTAAAGAATTGGCCGATGAAGACCTTGATGACATAAGGATCATTGTGCAAAGCCACAGGATCCTCGCGCTAGCAGTTATATCTTCGGAAGACCTGATAGAACTACCTGAAGGAAAAGAAACGACCAAACAACTAGACCTTCAAATAGAGCACGAAGAAAAGGTCAAGGACTAGAGGAAGGTCTTCATAGACTACTTTAAGTTCCAACGAATGCCCGAAAATGTGTCGTTTAGACACCGGCTCATGAAACGAGCTTTGTCATTTGCCTTCGTCAATGATACTCTATATAAGAGATCATTCGACTTCCTATGGCTAAGGTGCCTGGGGCTGAAGGAAGCAAAGAAAATCATCCAAGAAGTACACGACGGACTTTGTGGCTCCCATCTAGCAGGTCCAAAGATGAAGCTGAAGATAAAAACGGATAGGCTACTATTGGCCCACAATGATTCAGGACTACCTTAAATACGCAAACCAATGTCACCCGTACCAAATACACGGAGACTTCATACATCAACATTCAAATCCGTTGCATTCGATAGTGGCTAGTTGGCCGTTCGAGATGCGGGGAACCGATATAATCGGCCCTATCGAACCAACGTCATTCAGGAGACATTGGTTTGTACTGGCAACAACCGATTACTTGTCTAAGTAGGCTGAAACAGTGCCGCTAAAGGAGGCGAAGATGGAGAATATCCTCCACTTCTTCAAAACCCATGTCATATATCGGTTCAGAACTCCGCGATAAATTATCTCGGATAATGGACCAGCTTATAGAAGCCATAAAATAAACTACTTCGCACAGCAACACAAGATAGACTGGAGATACTCCTCAGTCTACAATTCTTAGGCCAATAGTTTAGCTGAAGCCTTCAACAAGACTTTGACCAAGATCATAAAAAAGACGAAGTCCAGAAACAAAAAGGACTAACACGAAAGGCTATATAAAGCTCATTGGGCATACCAAACAATGTCCAAGATGGCCATAAATACAACACTGTATACATTGGTATTTGAACTGAGGCGGTACTCCTATTGGAGATAGAACTCCCCACTTTACGAGTAGCAGTTCAGTATAAGCTGACAGGCGAAGAAAATACTCATCTAAGAGATGGTCTCTTCCCAAACCATATCTCATATGGAGTGGTAGACACGGTCTTGGTTGGAACTTTGTTCAACAGAAAAGCTGCAGTCTCCAATACATGCCCCCAAAAAGAGAGGGGCAACTCAGCATCACTCATCATGGATCGTACCATATCTAATAGGGTTCGATTCCGTCGCTCTGACACACCGTTGTGCTGTGGTGTGTAAGGGCGAGTGAGCTGAGAGAGAATCCCATTCTCTTTTAGGAAGTTCGAAAACTCAGTACTAAGATACTCTCCACCTCGATCTGATCGAAGTATTTTGATGCTCATTCCAGTTTGTTTTTCTACTTCAAGTTTGTACTCTTTGAATTTCTCGAAAGCTTCAGACTTATACTTTAACAAAAACACATGACCGAATCTTGAGAAATCATCAGTAAAAGTTATGAAGTAAGAAAAACCACCTCTTGCATGTGTAGACATTGGCCCACATACATCACTATGTATGAGGCTCAAGAGCTCAGTAGCTTTTTCTCCGTGTTCAGCAAACGGAGTTTTGGTCATTTTCCCTTTGATAGAAGACTGACAAGTCGCATAAGATTTATACTCAAAAGAATTTAAATATCCATCTTTATGAAGCTTGTTCAGTCTTGTTTCATTAATATGACCAAGTCTACAATGCCAAAGAAAAGCTTCATTTATATCTGAAAATTTTCTTTTATATGTGTGTTGTATGTTGAAAACTGTGTGTTGATTCAGGACATATATCCCGTTATTAAGTGTACCATAACCAATCAACTCTTGATTCAGTTTAATGTTCATAACATTGTGCTACAATATAAAATAATATCCTTCATTGTCTAACAAAGAAACGGATACAATATTACAAAGCATACTTGGTAAAAAATAACATGGGTTCAAAACCAATATACAACCCGATGGCAACCCCGGATGATACTCTCCCACTGAAACTGCATGTACAATGGAACCATTTCCAACCTGGAGAGTATGATCATCTATCTTCAAAACTCTGCTATTTCTCAGCCCCTGCACAGAATTGCAGATATAAGAACCCGAACCGGTATCCAATACCCAGGAAGCAGAGTTTATAGAAAAACAGTTTTCAGTTACGAACACACGTGAAGCTGAAGCATCACCATGCTTTCCCTTTCTTGAGACCAAGGTACTCAGTACAGTTCCGCTTCCAGTGTCCCATCTTCTTGCAGTAGAAACATTCTCCTTTTCCCCCGACTCCGCAGCTTTGGATTTGTCTTTCCCCTTTGCCTTTTTTATTCCACCTCTCGGCTTGGTGGATTTCTTCTTGTTATTTCCCTTGGCCTTGGCTTTTGGGACGGAAGAAAAATATTGTCCAACAAGAAGGGAGGGAGACTTCGCCTTAAGCGTGCTCTCCGCATTTCTATACATATTGAGAAGTTCGAGTAGTGACTTCTCCATGTTGTGCATGTTGAATTTCACTATGAAAGGAGCAAAGGCAGAGGGAAGAGACTGTAGAACAATATCCGTATATTGCTCGTTATCCATTGTCCATCCGAGGGCCCTCAAGCTCTTCGATAATAGCTATCATCTTCAGAACGTGGTCACCTACTGATGTGCCAGGAGCCATCCGCATCTGAAACAGCTTTCAAGACGCTTCGTATCGTAGGATACGAGATTGCTCTCCATACAACTCCTTTGTATAGAGAAAGATGGATTGAACATCCATCTCCTCGTGCTGCTTTTGATGTGTATTGTTCATCGATGCAAGCACGAGACATTTAGCGGTGGCACAGTCAATATCCCACATTTTGCGGATTTCCATATCCGCAACAGAAGATTCAGAGCCTGGTTTGGGCGGGGCTGTGGTGGTGAGGACATATGATACTTTATCATATGTGAGAGCAATGTTAATGTTCCTCAGCCAATCTTTATAATTCGGTCCCGGTAAGCCTATTTTTCTCTAATAGTAGCTTAAGTCAAGTCATGGTTATCTGCCATTAGGAGAGAGAAAAGAATACATTCAGCGAAAGCTCTTGCAAAGATTAGATTGGTTTATTACCGTATCTAATCGATGTCTCCCACTGCTTTTATCAAATTTTCCTTCAAACCTTAAAAGGAAAAAAAATTATCCAGGATTAATTACATTCTACAACTTCGCTAACCGTTCAGCCAGGCCAGTGCCGGTACTTCTGAGGGAGGTTCCCCGTGCTTTCGCACGGTCCTAATTAAAATAAACCTCATTTTCCCAGAGGCGTGGCGCCGTTGACACCTTTCTAGACACCTAATGAGTTAGCTAATTGTAAAGTGCAAAACTCTCCCGGGATCAACTATTGCTCACAGTGGGATCGGGATCCTACTATCATATAGAAGGTATGCAATCTTATTGCAAATTTTAACACTTGAAACTCCCGATATGGTTTTTACCCCTAGTATTTATGACCTTAATTATAGTCAACATATCATAAGTACTAGTCAAGTTCTTCCCGTCATTTCATGATTAACTAGACCCACCCATATGACCCTTAACTGTAGTCAACATAATCATATGAATGTCCTAACTAATCGCATCATATGCGGTGTAGGAAGACATCATTTAGCTACCGTTACACTGCGCCTTAATTATAGTCAAAATACGTAGCACGAATACTAAGTACTCTACTCTACTTCCTAAAATGACAGAGGGTTGCGAATAGTTTTTAAGAAAACCTTTTAACGATTCGAACTTAATATCGTTGTAGAATCTAATGGTTTTAGAAAGGAGTGGCTTAAGCTCCGCCTTTTGAAATCTTACTTTTTCATAAAAAGCCGAGTAGGTTTCAAATTTGATTCTACAACATCTTTTTTAGGTTTCTTTTGTTTACATTAATCTTATTAATGTAGTCCAATCATTTAAGTCCTTAAGCCATTACAGAAAAGAAACGAAAATAGAACGTACGCTTATTGCCATCCGCATTGCCACAATGTCCCGTTATGTACCGTTAGGTTACTTAACTAACGGCATAGCAGGGCGGGACTAGCGCGGATGCAAAACATAAGCAACGTTTATTATATATCATATATATAATTCATCATTCGTCTCAACATATAAAGTGATCACATCACAAAATATCAACAGCAGAAGCACATATATGAAAATATAGGATATACTAGGAGGTTCCGTATTTTGTATTTAACCAACAATAGAAAATACGGATTCCACAGTCGAGATGAATAGCCAAGCCCACACCCTTAGACCCCTACGAGAGAGGCAAGTGACCCTACCAATTCTAGAGTTTAGGAGACCCGGTCTCGACTCCTCGAGATGGCCTCCCACTGAACCCTAGAACCCGGTCACTTATGTTCCCCTCCTTGGGTCTATCCTAATGCGGAAAAGTAATAATATACAACAATGGTAACATCATCCTCAACCCGGAAGTGCCCCAATAAAGAATATTACATACAATTAATTTTACATGAATGAAAAGAAAAACTCTCATCTCACATAAAAACCCCCGGCTATTCATTCGCGGACGATTCTGTACATCATATCTTAGCAACACATAATATCACATATCATCAACGTAAGCAAGTATGCGTACCTCAATTTTCGTTGATGTATAACAACGAAATCGGCAATACACCACATACTACACTTACGGTCGCAGAAAAGAAAATGAAAAACTACAACAATTGGAATTGACACCTGCCTTTAGATATCATTAAACCCGGAATATCACATATTCAGGATTTCATGCCAAACTATGCAAATCTTATATTTAGGTCTCAACTATGAAAACACATTTTCAAAAGAAGCCGGGTAATTCAACAAGATTCCTGATTCCACCTAGACCGAAATATTAGGACTTATACGCAACTAATTACTTTTCACAAAACTAATTAGTGTAGATTTCAATTATTGTATCACTTCACAAAAAATCTAGACAATTTTAAACGTTTCGATCGAGTTAACAAACACCCACAAATTACCTCGAAAGCTCAACAATTAAGCAAAAGCTAAAATATACAAAAACGTGCCACAGTGTCTATGGACCAGCCGTAGAAGGGTCAACCCTTGCCTCACCTATGGCGCCACAGGACTACGGTAAACCCTAAGGTTCGGCCGCGGTTCCATGGACATAGAATCGAGTTAGGGTTTTGTTCCTCTAGAGGGTCCATAGGGTTACTTGCACGAACATTCAAATATATTTAACTTGGAAAATTCGAACACTTGGAAATTTTCAGCGAGGGTAATAGGGGGGTGATTGATGTTCGCTCGGACTGTTAAATATCGTCCAAGTTACCAATACAATATTAAAATATACGACTACGAAACACTTCGAATAAGCCCATAAGCAAAAATTTGCATCACATGAAATTTTGGCTTAAAACAAACAATACCTGAAACCCAAAAAACCTAGACACCAGAACATAAGAAAAATTCGAAAGCAATTTGGGTTAAAGGGGCTGGCGACGCCGAATTTTGGGGTCGGGTGCTCAGCCCAAAAACCAGTGGGTGAGCCTCAAATTTGTTCTGTGTTCTCAGTGCATTACCAGTAAGCTTCTGCAGTTGTTTGAAAAATTTTCCGGTCACTTTTAAAAAATCGACAGAGAAGATTTTTCACGGTTACAACAAATTGTAAATTCGGAGTTGTTTCATTTTCGTATTGTTTCTAACATTATCTAAGTTTCTAGCTTAGCTCTGACACCACTGTAGGGATTCTCTAGCAACTTCCTAGGTTTAGGGTTACATCACACATGCTATAACAAAAATTTAGAGGGTGCTAAACAATTCCAAATATGAATCGAACTAGAAAAATAGAGTAACAAAACTATAGTATCACATACTATAAAGTGTCTAACACTAAGTGGGGAGAGAATACAACCTTTGTAGACCTCCTCCTAGATTCCTTGGATCGACTGAGGTTTGAACCGATTGGCTTGTGTCCTTCCAAGTCCACGATGATCCACCATGAAGTCCTTTTGCACCAAGCTCCAAGCTTCACTTGATCAAGGATGAAGATGAAGCAAACACTCCATACTAGTAGGCTAGACTAAAGTGGAATGGTGATGTGGGTTTGGATCTCACTACAAAACCTTTTCTTTTTAATTCTTTCTCTTTCTTTTAAAAACCCTAGTGAGCTTTGAGTAGAGAGAGGAAGATGGAGATGGCACAAAACTAAAACTCAAGAGAATAATATGATAACTCTCTCTAAACTCAAGAGAGTAAGTGAAGTCATCCATGCTAAACCATGGTCACAAAATATCTAGATATTTTGTAACTTGAGTTTAAGCAAAACCATGGGCTAAAAACCATGGGCAATGAAAACCATTGACTTTTGTCAACTCAGGAGAGTTGAATAGTCAACCCAAGATTTTAATCCCATTTTGCTTATCTCAAATAATCAAAATATCTAAATATGTTTACCATGTGAGTCTTGCATTGCCACCACCAATGTATCATCAACCATGACACATGTATACTTTCATGTGTGCACGCATATCAACATATACATACACTCATGCATGCATCATAAAGAAATAGGTTTTAATAAATGAGCTAATGGACTTAATATTTAATCAACAATTGATTTAATAACTCGGTCATATCTCATACGGACCTGTCCAATAGTAAACGCCCGATTAAAATACGGTATCCAATACATGCATTTAATCGAGCTCCCGCGCATGTCACATATGCACCCCACATCTTTTCGCCTGAGGTAGGAAACCCCTTTGTGGGACTCTAAGACTCGTCAATACGCTAGCAATAGGCAGTGATCACATCACATATCCACAAACCGTCAATGGCACAAGATGTACGTAACCGGCTCCCAGGTATTGAGCGATCAGAAGAAACACAAGCAAACCTGCTAAAACTCCCTTCGAGCCAACTGGTAACACTTACCGTACAGTCCGGTCTCTTCATCAAATATGCTGCATAATGTGAGTCTAGGGATGGTATCGTCGACCCCAATAACCCAATAAGTCATGCTGGTATATGGCTCATAACAGATCGAGAAACTTCTTATAACATTTATCAGTAAATCTTAGCAGCCCTGGCCAAGGACCTTCCTATTATAGCCAATCGTATATGGTGCAATATCAACCCCCAATACCGGGAGAGACAAAACCCCTCCTATCGCTCATTGCCTCCATGTGCCTCGGGGCTTTACCCAAAAGCCACCTATTTTGCATGACTCAGTAGAGCCGTGGTAGGATGGAGATCAAAAATACAGTTGGAGGCACACAAGACTCTATGATGATCTCGAGTCTACAAACTAACCTGTACCAGTGTCACCTGAGAACTGCTATCCGACGATAGATATAATACCACATAGGAGTTCTCGGCGAGTTCATTCAATGTACCCAGTTTCACTGAGCACTCGTATACGGTCTTTGGTGTCACCACACCAATGGATATGGGATCATCTATCGCCCATCATATGGGACAAGCAACGTATACGCTAATCTACTCTGGTAATATTGATGCCCCGTCTCGATACACCCACGACTACAAACATTTCAAGGACATGCTCATAAACTACACAATGTCCCACTAGTATGATCCGCATCATAATCTCAGTAGTCCTGTATATCCTAAGGGCTATATCAACATATACCAAATGAATGAAATCATGATCAAATGAACTTGTCAACATAAAAGGTGCAACCAGATAGCATACTATCATGTCGAGCAAGAATGTCCCCTGAATACACACACACACACACTCACACTCACACACACACACACACATACCGGTACATAAACTATCATATAATGGTTCTCTAGGGCATACATATATCTAACACCTTTGAAGAAACTAGGGTTTTTCCTTCATTTTCCCCTTGTCCTTTCATTAATTGTCATTCATATGTAGCCTTTAGCAAGAAGAATCATCAATCTAATCCCCAAAATTGTGATGGATTTCTCAATAAATTGATCTCACTCTCAATTTGGACATTATAATTCATTTTGCTAAACTTTATAATCTCCATAAGACTTAGATGAATATATAATTCTCTTCTTTGTTTTGAAAGAAAAGATGTAGTAAAGAAGTGATGAAATATTTTAGTCGTATAATAACCGCAATCAATAACGTTATCGCGTGTAGCGAGCGTTAGTGAGTACGGGTCGTCCTCTGGGATTCGTGGAACTCGTAAATTCTTGCTTTAGTTGAGTCGAAAGAACTAGTAAAGAAAATCAACAATTTGTTTTAAGATTTGGTTGAAGTAATCATTTCAAGAAGTTTAGGAAATAGTTTTCAAGAAAAAAGAATTCAAGATAATGCTCAAGATTTAGTTATCACGAAAATTGAAGAAAGCTTGTAGGATTCGAACGGAATTTGTAGCCATGGATGATGATTCAAGATGATTCATCTTATCTATTGGTAGAATTACTACAAGATCAATACCTATTAATGAGAATTAGGGATCCTTTGAAAAAAACTAGGGTTTCTCCTTCATTGTCCCTTGTCCTTTCATTAATTGTCATTCATATCTAGCCTTTAGCAAGAAAGATCATCAATCTAATCCCCAAATTGTGATGGAATTCTCAATAAATTGATCTCACTCACAATTTGGACATTAATAATTCTTTTTGCTAAAATTTATAATCTCCATAAGACTTAAAATGAATATAGAATTCTCTCACCATTAGATCTACCCAAATTCCTTCGAATCATTAACAAGCGGAGATTTACTCACACATTATGAAAATAAATGAATCAACAAATAGAGATTTCATAATGTGAAAATTTAAAGAAAGCAAAATTAAGAGTAATGATCACCTTTATTATTTAACTTCAAATTACAACTTCTTCGATCCGAGATTACAAGAAAAAATTGCTCTTGATCACTTCCCTTGAAGAGGTAATTTCTCTGTCGATCTTCGTTTTTCTCGATCCACCGCGAGTTTTGGATCTATCGAGGATCGCGTGCTCGTTGATAACGATCGGCTTCGCATAAAAGATCTTGAATGATCTCGCTCGATGAATTTCTCACGATTCTTGATTTTGGATCTTGATTTGGAATTGGATCTTGATTTGGTTTTTGGATCAAAAGTTTCCCTCTAAAAATCAACAACCTTTTTAATGTAGTCTTAGGTCCTTTTTTTTTATAGCCCTTCATCAAGATTCCCTCATAAGATAGATTGTTATAGAGAGGCTTCTAGAATAAGCTAGGCAGTTATGAAGCTTGATCAACAAGCTAGGTTGTTGTAAAGAAATTTCCAAAACAAGATTGTTACAACGAAACATTCTCAGCAAGCTAGGAAGTTGAGAAGAAGTTTCTGGAGAATTTTCGACTCCGAAGCCCACAACTCGGCCGCGGATCCGCGGCGACTCGGCCTATATCGGCCGCGGTTCCGCGGTCGATTGGTTTCTTCGTTGCTTCAAACTTCTTCTGTCTTCTGGTGTTGATCTCTGGGTATTTAAGTGATATTTGAAATTTTTTTATCTCTATTGAATCTCTGCCAGAATTTAACTCTCTTTGATTTTCCTGTATTTTTATCGGCGAATTTCTGATTCTGATATCTGATCTGGGCTAATTTCTGCACAAGATATCAATGAAGAATGTTAGACATATACAATATTATGCGTGAAATAATAAAACATACAATTTCCTTCAAAAGTGTTGATTATAATGTATAACACATGGTAATTGATATTTTCCAGATGAACTTGTAATATGTGTTATATTTATATCAAACATCCTAAGATGATTAGAAAAGTGAGAAAATTGTTATGTTAAAAATTGCAATATTTTCGACTGAACAAACTCCTCCAAACTTGACTTTGATTGTCTCAGTCAAACTTCTTTTATTCAGGAGAAGGAGAAAAGAAAAATGAAAAAACTAACTAGCACACTTTCGTAGGCAACACGATTGCACTGAGCACGTGCAGCAAGCCTTTAAACCTCTAAGTGTCCCTAGTAGGAGAAGTGTTGTCTCCTGAGGATTTTCAGCGGATTACACCCACAAAATCCTTTAATAAAAGAAAGACTGTGAAAGTTACATATAAAGATAATAATTATAAAAGAATGTACTTGAAAATCAGAGTTTTCAACTACATTAGCTTTTCAGTTGTCATGAGCCTTATCTTAATAGTCATGAAAAGATATTAGAAATCACATCATCCCTCAATAAAACATCGCCTTTATTCTTCATCCCTACCTTTCCTCCAAACACCGATCATATACCCCTACGTGTGTGTAAAAGACATCCCTACACTCGAAAAATTCAATTCGAGCTATCATAATCTTGTCCATCTAACTCAGTACTTTTTAGTCGGTGAATATTTTAGATGGAATTGCTCACACATTCTTCATGCGACCGTTAATATTTTTTGGTGCTAACCGACCGATTATTAAATGTGCTTACTTATTAGGCATAATTAGCAATTTTCTCGTCTTGAAACACCTAAGCCTTAGCAGTGACTCTCAAACCAGTTGGTCTAAGGCACTAGGTGATGAAGCACCCTCGCTATATTTTTTTATGCTGCCTTGGTGATTACAAAACCAGTGTTCATTTTTCTTCACCATTTTATACTTTTATTTTTCATTTTAAATTTATTTTCTTCGTACTTTGGCTTTTAGACAAGAGCATTTCAACGTATCCTCTACTATCATGAGTTTTAAGATGTGTGCAAGTGCGTATAGTAGAGTATCAACGTTCACATGATTGGATTCCAGAACAGAAACTATTTTTCAGACTTATTTTTATTCTCAGATTCGTGACTTCTTTCATCTTACTAACTCTTGGGACAGCGGCTCATAACTACTTATTACTAGTTTCGTTTAAGAAAACATCTAACTTTCTTGGTTTTCTTAAATTCTTCCAATCTTTTAAATGTAATTTTTTACTTTCTAATCTTTCATTATCAAAGAAAAAATTTAAAATATTTGTGCTTATGCAAAGTGTAATGCAAGGTAATGCGTAAATGAGCACAAACCTCCCTCAAACCTGTTTACAGCAGTGTCCTTACTGTTGTCATCTTTTAAATCTCAAAAAACCTGTAGACTTGGGAGGAAAAGTTATTAACGGGCTACAAGAATAAATGAACGTGAAAATCTCCCCCAAACTTATTTTTGGCTCACAATTTTGTGTACAAATTTTTTATTCAAGAGCCAAAAATATAACCCCCCCCCAAACTTGATTTAAACAATATTAAGCTTTTTAAAATTATAAGAGGGGGGTAAAATATATGGTCAATATAAAGCTTTACAAAGACTAAAAGCTAATACCAACCATTCAAATATTTTATCAATGTAACACACCGGTTGGTGAAAGAACATGTTATATATAGCCAAGAAGAAGTGGGGAAGAGATAAGTGGTGGTATGGAAAGGGTTTGCATCTCGATTTGGAGATACAACACAATGATAATGATGGATTACTCTTATTCTCGTTATTGTTAAGAAATATGGGTGATGGTCCAACTTCTTTGGTTTGGGGTTGATTCATCACAAATCCCGTTTTTCTAAAAATGCGAGTTCATCAGCGAAAATTTCTTCAAAGTTTTCATCGATACCCTGAAGAATAATCTCATCAGAAAGAACAGGATGATACTCACACTCCATAAAAGGGTCATAATCAGCGTTAGATATTGACTCGGACAGCTCAATAGATGAGTCTGTATGTGTATAACAAATAGCGAGGTCAAACAACAGCGTATTAAGAGAGTCAAGATCAGTATCATGAAGCTGTTTAAATTCGCTGCTGTCGACATCCATTAATTCGACAGAACATAATTGAGCAAAAGGTTCGGAGGGTTCACTTCCAACTTGTAAATGTTAAGCTCAATTGATATCTTCCCGAAGGATAGGTTCATAGAGTCGTTTCGACAATTGATTACAGCGTTGGAAGTCGCTAAAAAGGGTCGACCTAAAATCACCGGAATTTGGTTCTGTAGGTTCGCTACAGGCTGTGTATCTAGAACAATAAAGTCTACAGGGAATATAAATTCCCTGACTTTTATCAACACATCCTCTAATTTACCCCTAGGTTGGGTTATAGATCGATATGCCATCTGTAGAGTGCAGTGCGACTGTTTTAATTCTCCGATACCCAGTTGCCCATACACAAAATATAGAAGCAAGTTAACACTAGCTCCTAAATCGAGTAAAGCGCGATAGATATTTTTACCCCCAATAGAAATAGAGATTGTAGGATAGCCAGGGTCCTTACGTTTTTTTGGTAACTGATAGGTAAGAGCTGTGCTAACATTACTCGTCATGAAAACTTTTTTCGGCACTTGAGTCTTTCTATTCCTAGTGTACAAGTCCTTAAGTATTTTCGCATAAGCCGGAACTTGTTGGATAACATTTAAGAGAGGGATATTTATGTTAACTTGCTTAAACATTTCCACAATCTTCTCCATTTGTGCGTTAGGTTTGTTGGGCCTCAACCTATCTGGAAATGGAGCTTTATCAATAAGTGTTGGGTCCAACATGTTGGATATGTATGCCCTAGAGGCCTTCATTGTATAGGATGCTAGGGATATTTATGTATATAACAATCTTGCTTGATATGATAGTACGCTATTTGGTTTGTCTTTATCTTAACGTGTGATATATTTTACTTTGTATTTATATACATGTTGATAAAGCCCATAGGGTGTTTGCCTGACTACTGGCGTTGTGATGGCAGTCATACTTGTGGGAGCTGGATAGTCAATAGGCACATCCTTAAATGTCCCTGGTCACAGGAGTATCGAGACTGGGCATCGATGCTCCAGAGTAGACTAGTGTATACATATCTAGACCATGACGAGGGGCGATGGATTGGTCCCGCAGCCATTGGTGATGTGCACCTAAGATTGTATACAGATGCTCACTGAGTGTGAGTACACCGGACAGGACTTGCCGAGAACTGACTGGATGGTATTATACCTAACGTCAGATAGCAGTTCTCAGGTGACATGTGTGGAGATAGTCTGTTGACTTAAGGTCATCATTTGTCTCGTGTGAGTTCCCACTGTGCTTTGATTACTACCCTACCATGGCTCAAAGGAGTCGTGCAAACAGGTTTTAGTTGGGTACAGTCCCGAGCCACATGGTGGCAGTGAGCGACTGTTAGGGATTCGTCTCTCCCGGTCTAGGGAGTCGATATCGCACTGTGATCGGTTGGTCATTACCATAAGTCCCTGGCCAGGGCTGATTGAGAATTACTGGTGGACTGATCAGTAGATTCTCGGATGGTCTTGAGCCACACCGGCACGACTTGTATGGTTGTTAGGGGTCTGACGTTCACCACCTCCCTAGACCATACATGCGATACTCTCAGATGAACAGACCGGACTGCGCGGATATTGTCACGGACAGGCTCAGTAGGGGTTACCGACGAGTTCGCTCGTCGGCCTCCTTTTCGACACGTACCTGGGTTGCCGTTACGGACAGCTAGTGCTACTGACGGACTTGTGGTTAAACCCACTGCCAGCGTACTGTCGAGTATTTAGAGTCCCACATAGAGGATTTTCCTGGATCAGGCGAGACGATGTAGATGTCGTATGGTCTTACGGCAGGGTTTCGATCGCATTCGTGTACTGGCTACTCGAATGACGATCGGACGGATAATACTGGTAGGCTTTGGTTTAAGCCGGATACTAGTATTGTAGTATTGGATTATACCGATCTCAGTGCATCCGTATTTTTCGGAATACGGATACGGGTATGAAAATACGGAAAAGGGCATTCTTGTAAATTCACAAGGTTGACCTTCTAGAAGGAGACACCTCATTATTATTTTATTCTTTTTCATTAAAGAATTAATGAGGTGGAAATTAGGAGAGTTATGAGGCATGGGTTGAAAGCATGGCTAAGGATTTCTTTATTCATTTTGGAATTACTATTCAAGTAAGGTTGCATTTTGTATGATTTAATAATTCAATGGTTGAATTATTATCCAAAGACTTAGCCATTCTCTCAACTCAATTCTTTTCTCATTCTCACAAAAGCTTTCTCTCTCCTATTTTTCATTCTCTCCTTCTTCATGAAACTCATACACTTGCATGTGTTGCAAATCAATGAGTTTTGAGATCAACTAGTTCAATACACACTCTTTCTACATCCACTTAGTAATCTCTCCTAGCAAGATAGATCATTAAGGTATCTCATGGAGGTTGAAGCTTGGTCAAAGGCCCCTCGGGTGGATCCATCTTCGACGCAAAGGAGACCGGCAACCGAATTTTTCTAAGACCGAGAAGGAGCTTGAACCAAGGAGCAACTTGAAGACCCGAAGGACTAGGAACGAGGGTATAACTCCTTTACATAGTAGTTAGCTCTCTCTCTTAGTTTAGTTTTGTTAGATAAGGTTTAATAAAGATCCTAAAGTGGAATAAGTTCATGATGCAAAGCAAAAACATGTTTCTTTTTGTGGTGAGAAAACCGTTTTTCAAGTATTCCACCTCCCCGCAAGCCGTGGGGTGTGCATCATGGACTTACACTGGTATCAAAGCCATATTAAACCTTATCTAACTTGTTGGCATAGTGTTAGAAATTCGATCGCCGGAAAAATCCCAAAAACTCGCCCGAAAAACCAACTTTCTGTCGATTTTGAAATCTGGTCCTAAAATTTTTTCAGAAGGCTTAAAAATACAGGCAGGGTTTTTAAGGAAAACTGATGAAATTTGGGCTCCTGAATCAGTCAACTCACCGTGGAACCGCGACAGAACTCAGCGTTCTGCCGCGGATCCGCGGCCGAGTTGGCTCCGACTCGGCCCAAATTTCCTCTGTTATTCTTATTTTCTGTTTTTGTGATTTTTGGGATATTTTGATTCTGCCCAGATATTTTCTGTACTCTGTGGAACTAAGAGTAGATTCAAAATTGCTTAATCGATCGAAATTCTAATTGCTTTAGCTAATCGGTTCTTCTGTAATGCTCTATGTGTTTTGAAACGTCCGATAATCGCTATACGACGATTAGTGGGGGTTGCACATATCTGTAATGGTTGGTTTGTGTATATGAATGTTATTGGATTGTTGATGATGAATAGCCGGGGGATGTGAGACGAGTGTTTTCTTTTCTTTCATTCAATGTAATTTGTGAAATTGATGTAATATTATTTTTGCGGAGCACATCCGGGATGAGGTTGTAGCTACCGTTGTATTATTTCTTTTACTGTTTTTGCTCTAAGGATAAACCCAAGGAGGGGTGCACAAACTACCGGATATTTTGAAGTGCTTAGTGGCCTACTCACGTTGTTGAGGGAGACTGCTTCACTTCTGGTACTTGGCGGGTAGTTTGCCGCACCCGTAGGGGTCTAGGATGGGGTTTTGGCTATTCATCACGACCGTGGAACCCGTCCTTCGTTATGGGCTTAAACGAAGTGCGGAATTTCTAGTATATCCAATATGTTCATCTGTGATCTGGAATGCTTATTAGTGCGTGCGACGAATGGATATATCTATATATGATATTTATTAGGCGTTGCTTATATTTTACACCCGCGCTAGTCCAGCCCCCGCTCTGTCATTAGTTAAGTAACCTAACGGGTGATGATGGGGCCCAGTGGCGAATGTGGATGGTATAAGCGTACGTTGTATTTTCGTTGTTTTCTGCAATGGTTGGATTAAATGATAGGACAGCATTAATTCATTAATGCAAAGAAAATAAACCTAAACTAAATCGTTGGAACAAATTCAAAACCACTCGGTTTTCTTCAAAAAGCAAATTTTAAATGCGGAGCTTAAACCACTCCTTTTAAAAAGCTATCTTGGTTCCTTCGATCATATCAAGTTCACTACGTTAACGGTTTTTGCCAAAAACCAACCGTAACCCTCCGTCGTTTCAAATAAACAGCACATCGTATTCATGCTATGTTTGTTGGCCTACGTCAAGGCATAGTGTATGGTAGCAATGAGTTGCTTATTTGTTGCATAGATAGATGCATTAGTTTAGGACAGTCGTACAACCTTGTTGGCCTACGTCAAGGGCAAGTATGGATGGATCTAAATTAATCAGGACAACGACGGGTAGAACTTGACTTGCATCTTATGATTTGTTAGCCTACGTCAAGGTCATAAGAGCTTGGGGTAAAAATCACATCGGGAGTTTCAAACATAAAGGAAACTTGCAGATTTAGCATACCTTCTGGAGTATGGTGACTAGAGTTGCTTCCATCTAGGGCATCATGCAATGATAGTTGGATCCCGATCCCACAGATGAGTAGGATTACTCTCGGGAAATTTTTCTCACTTAACAATCAATGCTATAAACCAAGTAGGTGTCTAGAAAGGTGTTAGTGGGGCTACGCCTCCAGGGAAAAGAGGTTATTTAATTAAGGAACTTCGCGAAAGCGTTGGAAAACCTCCCTCGAAGTACCAACACTGGCCTGGCTGAAAGGTTAAGCAAGTATTGTGACGTGTGATTAAATCCTGACTAATTCTTCTTTTAGGGTTTGAAGAAGGATTTGAGGAAACAGTGGGAGCCATCCTGTTTAGATAAACTAATAAACCAATCTAAATTTGCAAGAGCATATGCTGAGTGTTTCTTTTCTCTCTCTCTGGCAGCTACCATGACAGGACTAAAAATATTACTTGAAAAAATACACTGACCGGGCCAAACTATAAAGATTGGCTAAGGAACGCCAACATTGCACTGACTTATGACAAAGTTGCATATGGTACCACCGCTGTTCCTCCCCCTATCCCAGGACCAGATTCCTCAGTTGTGGACAAGGAGGTTCGCAAAACCTGGGATCTAGACTGTGAGAGAGCTAAGTGTATCGTGCTGGCATCCATGAACAATGAACTCCGAAAACAGCACGAAAACATGGATATTATGTCCATCTTTCTCCATTGCAAGGATATGTATGGAGAGCACTCCCGTATCACGAGGTACGAGACCTCAAGGAAACTGTTCCAGATGAGGTTAGCTCCAGGATCACCTGTAGGAGAGCACGTCCTGAAAATGATCAGCCTCATTGAGGAACTCGCAAACCTGGGATGCGTGCTAGAGAATGAGTTGTACATTGACTTGATTTTGCAGTCCCTTCCCCACACCTTCTCTCAGTTTGTGCTGAACTTCAACATGCACGAAATGGAAGCTGATCTTCCAAAGCTCCTCAACATGTTGAGGGTAGTAGAGACCTCCTTGAAAAAGGAGAAGACCCCCGTTCTGTATGTTGGTCAATCATCCTCTTCTAAATCTAAAGCGAAAGCTAAAGGAAGAAGAAGATGAAAGCCACCAAACCGAAAGGTGGGGTCAAGAAGGTGCAAGGAACGAACAAGGCAGGAAGGGTGAAGGCAGATAAGAACGAATGCTACTATTGTCACAAGCAAGGGCACTGGAAGAAGGATTGCATGGCTTTCAAAGCCAAGGACACGAAGCAAGATGATGCTTCTGCTTCAGGTGTGTTTGTAATCGAAAATTGTCTTTCAGTAAACTCTACATCATGGGTACTTGATACCGGTTCTGGTTCTCACATCTGTAATTCTTTACAGGCTCTGAGAAACCGTAGAGCACTGAAGATAGGTGATATGACTCTCCGGATAGGCAATGGAATGCACGTAGATGCTGTTGCAATAGGGGAATATCACCCGGGGTTGACTAGTGGGCACATTTTGGTGTTGTACAGCTGTTTTTGTATTCCCAGTATGCTGTGTAATATTATATCAGTATCTTTGTTATCTAATGAAGGATATAATTTTGCGCTTGAAAGAAATGTCATGAACATTCTCCTAAATCAAGAAATGATTGGGTTTGGCACACTGGAAAACGGCATATACATACTTAATCAACCTCAAGTTTTCAATATTCAAAACACTTAAAAGAAAGGCTTCAGATTCAAACCAAGCCTTCCTATGGCATTGTAGACTTGGTCATATAAACGAAACAAGGTTGACTAAGTTACATAAAGATGGATATTTAGATCCGTTTGAATATTCATCATATGCAACTTGTCAATCATGTATCAAAGAAAAAATGACCAAATCTCCGTTCACCGGACACGGAGAAAGAGCCACGGAACTCTTGGGGCTTGTACACAGTGATGTATGTGGTCCAATGTCTACACATGCACGAAGCGGTCACTCCTACTTCATCACTTTTACTGATGACTTATCTAGGTATGGACATGTGTTCTTAATGAAGCAAAAATCCGAGGCCTTAAAGAAGTGTAAGGAGTATAAAAATGAAGTGGAGAAACAGACTGGTAAAAGCATCAAGACACTTCGATCTGATCGAGGTGGAGAAAACTTAAGTACCAGTTTCCTTGAATGCTTAAAAGAGAATGGAATTCTCTCTCAGCTTACTCCACCTTATACACCTCAGCATAATGGTGTATCAGAAAGGAGGAATCGCACGCTACTGGACATGGTGCGTTCAATGATGAGTAGTGCTGAGTTGCCACTTTCCTTCTGGGGTTTTGCACTAGAATCAGCAGTATACCTATTGAATAGAGTTCCGACTAAGTCTGTGCCTACCACTCCATATGAAATGTGGAGCGGGAAGAGACCATGTCTCAAGTATATCAAGATATGGGGGTGCCGGCATATGTTAAAAAGCATAATCCGGACAAGCTCGAGGCACGATCGGTTTTGTGCAAGTTTGTGGGATACCCCAAGCATTCAAGGGGATATCTGGTCTACCACACTGAAGAACAAAAGGTGTTTGTCGCTCGCCACATTGTCTTCTTAGAGAGCGAATTTCATGCAAAAGAAATTAGTGGGAGTGCGGTAGAGCTGGAAGAAATTCCAGAACCTCAAACTACTGCCGATGATTTAGTAGAACCTCAGGTTTCAATGGAGCCTGACAAACCAACGCCACTCCGCAGATCTAGTAGGCTTTCTCGTCCTCCTGAAAGATACTATGGGTTTCTTGTAGATGGGGATCGAGAGGATTGCATCATCGATGATGATGAGCCTACTAATTTTTAGCAGGCTATCACGAGTAAAGACTCGGTGAAGTGGCTGGATGCTATGAGATCCGAAATGGAATCCATGTACACCAATAAAGTATGGACTTTAGAAGTTGCTCCTCCTGGGGTGAAACCAGTTGGATGCAAATGGATCTTCAAAAAGAAGATTGGTGCATTTGGACAAGTGGAAACCTACAAAGCTAGACTCGTTGCAAAATGTTTTCGTCAAAGACCAGGATTGGACTATGATGAAACCATTTCACCAGTAGCTATGCTTAAATCCATTCGGATCCTGCTTGCCATTGCTGGCTTCCATGACTATGAAATCTGGCAGATGGACGTAAAAACAGCTTTTCTAAATGGACATTTAGAAGAGAGTGTTTACATGGATCAACCAGAAGGTTTCTTAGACAGTGGGAGCAGCGGAAAAGTATGCAACTTGCTTAAATCCATTTATGGATTAAAGCAAGCATCGCGGAGTTGGAACATCTGCTTTGATGAGAAGGTCAAAGAATTTGACTTTATCAAAAATGTAGATGAACCATGCATTTATAGGAAGATTGTAGAAGGAGAAGTAGTCTTCCTCGTTTTGTACGTCGACGACATACTACTGATAGGGAATGATGTCCCTATGCTACAATCAGTAAAGCTCTTCTTATCATAGAAATTCTCCATGAAAGACTTGGGAGATGCATCCTACATTCTGGGCATTAAGATCTATCGTGATAGATCCAAAAGGATATTGGGACTTTCACAGTCCGGGTATATTGACACTATACTAAAGAGATTTAGTATGGAAGATTCCAAGCGTGGTAATTTACCCGCTTGTAAGGGGATCACCCTCTCCAAAGAGATGTCTCTAAAGACTGATGAAGAGAGGGCTCGCATGGGCATTATACCCTACGCTTCGGCAGTAGGATCCATAATGTATGCGATGTTATGTACCAGACCAGATGTAGCTTACGCACTTAGTGTGGTAAGCAGGTATCAGTCTGACCCAGGTGAGAAGCATTGGATAGCGGTAAAGAACATTCTCAAGTACCTGAGAAGAACTAAGGAGATGTTCTTAGTTTACGGTAATGGGGACCTCCAGGTCGAGGCTTTTACCGACTCCAGCTTCCAAAGTGACAAAGATGACTCTAAATCCATTTCGGGTTTTGTGTTTACCCTCAATGGAGGGGCGGTATGTTAGAGGAGTTCCAAACAGGATACCATCGCAGACTCAACTATGGAGGCTAAGTATATAGCTGCTAACGATGCCGCGAAAGAAGCTGTCTGGATGAAGAAGTTTATTTCTGAACTTCAGGTGGTTCCGTCCATTGCCAATCCAATACCTTTGTATTGTGATAACAATGGGGCTGTAGCATTAGCGAAGGAATCAAGGTCCCATCAGAAATCCAGGCATATCTTGAGGCGGTATCACCTGATCAGGGAGATCGTGGATCGTCGGGAGATCGAGGTGCGGAGAGTGGACACAAAAGACAACACGGCAGATCCATTCACCAAAGCTATCCCTCAAGTCTAGTTTGAGAGGCTGTTTGAGATGTTGGGCATGCGGTACGCCAGCAACTGGATCTAGTGCAGACAGTGGGTACTCATTGCGCCAATTATAGGCCTTAGTGTAAGTGGGAGATTGTTGGATATGTATGCCCTAGAGGCCTTCATTGTATAGGATGCTAGGGATATGTATGTATATAACAATCTTGTTTGATATGATAGTACGCTATTTGGTTTGTCTTTATCTTAACGTGTGATATATTTTAATTTGTATTTATATACATGTTGATAAAGCCCATAGGGTGTTTGCCTAACTACCGGCGTTGTGATGGCAGTCATACTTGTGGGAGCTGGATAGTCAATAGGCACATCCTTAAATGTCCCTGGTCGCAGGAGTATCGAGACTAGGCATCGATGCTCCAGAGTAGACTAGTGTATACATATCTAGACCATGACGAGGGGCGATGGATTGGTCCCGCAGCTATTGGTGATGTGCACCTAAGATTGTATGCAGATACTCACTGAGTGTGAGTACACCGGACAGGACTCGCCGAGAACTGACTGGATGGTATTATACCTAACGTCAGATAGAAGTTCTCAAGTGACATGTGTGCATATAGTCTGTTGACTTAAGGTCGTCATTTTTCTCGTGTGAGTTCCCACTGTGCTTTGATTACTACCCTACCACGGCTCAAAGGTGTCGTGCAAACAGGTTTTAGTTGGGTACAGTCCCAGGCCACATGGAGGCAGTGAGCGACTGTTAGGGAGTCGTCTCTCCCAGTATAGAGAGTCGATATCGCACTGTGATCGGTTGGTCATTACCATAAGTCCCAGGCCAGGGCTGATTGAGAATTACTGGTGGACTGATCAGTAGATTCTCAGATGATCTTGAGCCACACCGGCACGACTTGTACAGTTGTTAGGGGTCTGACGTTCACCACCTCCCTAGACCATACATGCGATACTCTCAGACGAACAGACCGGACTGCGCGGATATTGTCACGGATAGGCTCAGTAGGGGTTACGGACGAGTTCGCTCGTTGGCCTCCTTTTCGACACGTACCTGGGTTGCTGTTACGTACAGCTAGTGCCACTGACGGACTTATGGTTAAACCCACTACCAGCGTATTGTCGAGTCTTTAGAGTCCCACACAGAGGGTTTCACTGGATCAGGCGAGACGATGTAGATGTCGTATGGTCTTACGGCAGGGTTTCGATCGCATTCGTGTACTGGCTACTCGAATGACGATCGGACGGATAATACTGGTAGGCTTTGGTTTAAGCCGGATACTAGTATTGTAGTATTGGATTATACCGATCTCAGTGCATCCGTATTTTTCGGAATACGGATACGGGTATGAAAATACGGAAAAGGGCATTCTTGTAAAATCACAAGGTTGACCTTCTAGAAGGAGACACCTCATTGTTGTTTTATTCTTTTTCATTAAAGAATTAATGAGGTGGAAATTAGGAGAGTTATGAGGCATGGGTTGAAAGCCTGGCTAAGGATTTCTTTATTCATTTTGGAATTACTATTCTGTAAGGTTGCATTTTGTATGATTTAATAATTCAATGGTTGAATTATTATCCAAAGACTTAGTCATTCTCTCAACTCAATTCTTTTCTCATTCTCACAAAGTTTTCTCTCTCCTATTTTTCATTCTCTCCTTCTTCATGAAACTCATACACTTGCATGTGTTGCAAATCAATGAGTTTTGAGATAAATTAGTTCAATACACACTCTCTCTACATCCACTTAGTAATCTCTCCTAGCAAGATAGATCACTAAGGTATCTTATAGAGGTTGAAGCTTGATCATAGGCCCCTCGGGTGGATCCATCTTCGACGCAAAGGAGACCGGCAACCGAACTTTTCTAAGACCAAGAAGGAGCTTGAACCAAGGAGCAACTTGAAGACCCGAAAGACTAGGAACGAGGGTATAACTCCTTTACATGGTAGTTAGCTCTCTCTCTTAGTTTAGTTTTGTTAGATAAGGCTTAATAAAGATCCTAAAGTGGAATAAGTTCATGATGCAAAGCAAAAACATGTTTCTTTTTGTGGTGAGAAAACCATTTTTCAAGTATTCTGCCTCCCCGCAAGCCGTAGGGTGTGTATCATGGACTTACACAACATTTGTGGAGAAGTTTGTGGGGATGGAATTGATCCCAGAATTGGAGTGGAGATCATCTTATGTTGACTCGAGGAGGTAGGCGGAGGGTTCATGCCTTGGGGAAAACTGAGAATAGGCTCGGAAGAAGAAGGTAAACTAGACGAAATAGGTAAGAAGTAGAAGTGGAAGCCGGGATGTCATTGATTATTTCATTATTATCAGTATCAATCTGTTCACCCACATGGTTATTCAACACTCTTCCAGATCTCAACGTGGTAATAGCACTCACATGATGTGAGTAGCCAGGATTAGGTAGGGGTTGAGCTAGAAGTTTCCTTTTTCTCTCTAGCACTCATTTCAGCGTTTAATCGTGCAATTTGTGCTTCTATCGATTTAATACTCTCACCGTGGAAGGCGGAGTCCTTCTTTATAGTATCGACAAAAGACTTTATCTCAGCCGAAACTTGCATGAAATTTTTTAGAAACAAATTCATGGTTTGTTCGAGTGAAGAGGAATTATTGGTACTGGCCAATTGCAAAGAATTATTTTGAAAAGTTTGCGATTGAAAGAGGTGCTGACTCAGTTGTGGTGGTTGCTGTTGTTGTGGAGGGACCCTTTGAAGGTTATTTTGGTTTGGAACCGTATTTTGAGTTTGGTGTTGATTCCAAGAAAAATTAGGATGATTCCTCCATCCCTAATTGTACGTGGAAGAATAAGGATCGTTTCTAGGTAGCTGCTGAAAAGCAGTATCAGTGTGTTATTGACCTTGAAGCGGTACATTCAAAGAACATTCTTCCATCAAATGTGATGGGTTGGAACAACAACCACACACGGTTTTAGAGAGCGCAAATTGGTTTAGGGAGGCTGAAGAGAATTTATTTTCTATAGCATCGAGTTTCCTTTGTATTGCAGCCATTTTGGATCTTAATGCGATGGAAACATCGAACTGATGGATACCTTCCCTAGACGATGGGCGACTGACACTTTCCCACTGCATAGTGTTTTCAGCGAAATTTTCTAGGAATTTCCATGCTTCACCATAATCTTTAGACAGGAACTTGCCTTGACACATGATTTCAAGCATCTGCTTTGTTGTTGGATTAACGCCCTCATATATAATGCGGCAAAGATCCCATCTACTGATTTCGTGATGAGGACATTGGATAAGCAGATCCTTAAATCGTTCCAAGCATTTCCAAAATAGTTTATTGGGAAGTTGGGTAAATTGGAAGATCTCGCTCCTGACACGTGATGTCTAATGATTTGGATAAAATTTCTTAAGGAATGCTACAAGGAATTCATCCTATTTAGAAATAGAATGTGCGGTAGTGTTATAAAACCATTTTTCGGCTAGATCGCACAAAGAAAAAGGGAGAAGACGTAAACGAACAGCATCCACAGAAAGTTGTGACGTGCCAATCATTGCACATACGTTTTCGAATTTGTTTATAAAAACGTATGCGTCTTCGGACTCAAGCCCGTGAAATTTGGGTAACAGTTTGATAAATTGGGGTTTGATTTCAAAATTATCCCTATTGGCTGGTGGAATAGAAAGACAAGTAGGAAGGGGAGCACGTGAAGGATAACATCTCTCTTGGAGAGACATACGCGGTAGATTCTGCGCACCTGCGGGTGGTGGCAGAGTGGTGTTATTGAAATTCGATGGAGAACCGTCCATCTCGGTGGATGTGGTGTGTAGTGGGGAAAAAGAAGATGAATAAATACCGACTTTGGAGTCGATAGACAAAACGCGGACAAGACGGGCACTAGAATCCCGTGTCCAGCCGAGCATGCACTAAACGGGTTTAGCGCAAGTGGCAGCATTAATTAATTATTTTTATTTTTTTTATAAACGAACTAAGAAGAAAGCTTGGTTTTGAAAAAACGGATTTAGAAAAAATCATAAAACAAAATGCACAATCAACCATAAATCTACGGTCACCTAGGTCAAGTCACTAGACCACTCCTAGACTTCCAGAAGACAAATCGCAGGATAAATCCTCTACTATATCTTTATCCCTCCTGTAGCCAGGTAAGTGCCAGGTAACTGGGAGGTATCCGCTACGTAAGTTGCGGGCCTAATTAAGTAACCACTTGCCTTAGACACACTTGCCTAGACACCACCAAAGAAATGCGGATAAGCAATAGATAACCCACGACCTTTTTCTATCCTAATTGAGCGCGACGGTCCTTAGAGTCTTGTCTAGATATTTTTTGTTAATGAGAGTGATGCGGATGCTACTTTTGTGATTTTTGGGGTTTAGGAAGGGTAATGAAAACCCCCACCTAATCTGAATTTGGTCTTTGCCCCTTAATTTCCGTATTAAAATATGCACAAACAATCAATTTCAAGAAACGCAACAAGAATTTTTTTTTTAGCGGCGAATTTTTACAAAGAATCCTACAGAAAAGTGGTTATTGGACATAGCAGAGGTGAGAGGAGAAGGTAAGAAATATACTAGAGAAATTTGAAGCAGTGAATCACCAACTCAACGGCGGATCCGCCGCAAAAACCATGAATCCGCCGCGGTTCCGCGGTGGACTGGAGGAGTTAGGTGATGTTCTTTTCACTTTAGCATCCTTTGCTCCTCTGGAATTTCCAGAACATCTCTGAATCTTGATCTCTCTGCTACAGTGATGCCAGATTCCCTCGCAAAAAATTCAAACACTAATCGTTAAGCACACGATGCGATTTTGATTTAAAATTTTGATGGAATAATAATATTTCAACTCAAATGGCAAGAACGAACAAATTACGCACTCATCCCCGGCAACGGCGCCATTTTATTGGTTGTAAAATTCGCTTCTTTGTTTCGAAAGAAAAGATGTAATAAAGAAGCGATGAAATGTTTTAGTCGTATAATAACCGCAATCAATAACGGTATTGCGCGTAGCGAGCGTTAGTGAGTACGGGTCGTCCTCTGGGATTCGTGGTACTCGTAAACTCTTGCTTTAGTTGAGTTGAAAGAACTTGTAAAGAAAATCAACAATTTCTTTTTATATTTGGTTCAAGTAATCATTTCAAGAAGTTTAGGAAATAGTTTTCAACAAAAAGAATTCAAGATAATGCTCAAGATTTAGTTATCAAGAAAATTGAAGAAGGCTTGTAGGATTCGAACGGAATTTGTAGCCATGGATGATGATTCAAGATGATTCATCTTATCTATTGGTAGAATAACTACTAGATCAAGGCCTATTAATGAGAATTAGGGATTCTTTGAAGAAACTAGGGTTTTTTCTTCATTGCCCCTTATCCTTTCTTTAATTGTCATTCATATCTAGCCTTTAGCAAGAAAGATCATCAATCTAATCCCCAAATTGTGATGAAATTCTCAATAAATTGATCTCACTCACAATTTGGATATTAATAATTCTTTTTGCTAAAATTTATAATCTCCATAAGACTTAAGATGAATATAGAATTCTCTCACCATTAGATCTACCAAATTTCTTCGAATCCTTAACAAGCGGAGATTTACTCACACATTATGAAAGTAGAAGAATCAACAAATAGAGATTTCATAATGTGAAAATTTAAAGAACGCAAATTTAAAATTAATGATCACCTTTATTATTTAACTTCAAATTACAACTTCGTCAATCCGAAATTACAAGAAGAATTGCTCTCGATCACTCCTTTGAAGAGGTAATTTCTCTGTCGATCTTCGCTTTGCTCGATCACCGTGAGTCTTGGATCTATCGAGGACCGCGTGCTCGTTGATGATGATCAGCTTCACGTAAAGGATCTTGAATAATCACGCTCGATGAAGTTTTCACGATTCTTGATTTTGGATCTTGATTTGGAATTGGATCTTGATTTGGTTTTTGGATCAAAAGTTTCCCTTTAAAAATCAACAACCTTTTTAATGTAAGTTTAGGTCCTTTTTTTATAGCCCTTCATCAAGATTCCCTAATATGCTAGGTTGTTATAGAGAGCCTTCTAGAATAAGCTAGGTTGTTATGAAGCTTGATAAAAAAGCTAGGTTGTTGTAGAGAAGTTTTCAGAACAAGATTGTTACAACGAAGCATTTTCAGCAAGCTAAGAAGTTGAGAAGAAGTTTCTGGAAAATTCCCGACTCTGAAGCCCATAACTCGGCCGCGGATCCGCGGCGACTCGGCCTGGATCGGCCGCGGTTCCGCGGTCGATTGGTGTCTTCGTTGCTTCAAACTTCTTCTGTCGTCTGGTGTTGATCTCTGGGTATTTATGTGATATTTAGAATCTTTTTATCTCTACTGAATCTCTACCAGAATTTAACTCTTTTATTTCCTATATTTTATCGGCGAATTTCTGATTCCGATATCTGATCTGGGCTAATTTCTGCACATGATCTCAATGAAGAATGTTAGAGATATATAATATTATGCGTGAAATAATAAATATACAATTTCCTTCAAAAGTATTGATTATATTGTATAATACATAGTAATTGATATTTTCTAGATGAACTTGTAATATGTGTTATATTTATATCAAACATCCTTAGATGATTAGAAAAGTGAGGAAATTGTTATGTTAAAAATTGCAATATTTTCGACTGAACAGTCAGCAATCAGTGGGAGAAGTATATCGTAATGCTCTTTATCCACAGCCCGTTAAGTACTTTAGCGAAGAGAGAAAATCCCGAAGTAGAGGTAAAAATAAGGCTAAGAACGCAAACAACGTTCAAGGACGAAAAACAGGTCTAAAACGCCGTTCAATCGAGAAAATCTCGGTTGGAGCACATTATTTATAAAGAAGATAGGGCAGAAATACTCATTCCCTCGAGACAAGACAAGAAAAATATTCAGCCTTTTCATGAAGCACCAAATGATGACGCTTCTGAAGTCCCGGCACCCCGAACAAATAAATGAGGTCCATCACCCGGATTATTGCTCATATCATCAAACAATAGGTCACCCCCTTGAGAATTGCTTCACGTTCAAAAACTAGGTGGAAAACCAATATCAGCAAGGCAAGTTCATGCTGTCCGACAACTGGAAAATAAGCCCGCCGCAAAAGCACGAGCCAAAGAAGACTTACACCGTTAGATCAGGACCAGCTCGACCACGAAAATAGAAGCATACTCATACCCTCCATATAATAACACTCTCAAAATAGGGAGGGTATGGGAATATGATTGATCTCTTCGAGTGCTTCGCAAATGAAGACGAGGACGAAGTGATCTAAGAATTTCCACCGGCACCAAAAGAGCTGAAGGACGGGATACACACCATGGCAGACAACCTAAGAAAAATTGACTTAGGAACGGAAAATGATCCGAGACCGACATTTGTCGGTGAGCTACTATCTGAAAAATAGGTAGCTACGTTAAAAGATGTGCTCATGTAGTACAAGGACTGCTTTGCATGGAACTACTCCAAAATGCCGGATCTAGATCCATAAGTAGTGGTATACAAACTGGCCATATCGCCAGACATAATGTCAATCAAACAGACACCAAGAAAGATGCGACTCGAACTTGAGATGAGTATCAACGCTGAAGTTCAGAAATTGATCGACTCAGGCTTCAACCAAGAGGTTGAATATCCGGACTAGACCGCTAACATCGTTCTGGTGATAAAGAAAAAGGGACAGTTCGCATTTGTGTGGACTTTCGGGACCTCAACAAAGTATGTCCGAAAGATGAATTTCCAGTACCCGTTACCGAGCTAATGATCGATAATACATCCACCCATGAAGTCTTCTCTTTCATGGATGGATCTTCACGATACAACCAAATAAAGATGGATCCTGAAGACTAGAAGCATACCGTCTTCCGGACTCCGTTAGGCAAATTCTGCTACAAGGTAATGCCCTTCGATTTGAAAAACATCAGAGATACATACTAAAGAGCCATGACAAAGATCTTTAATGACCTCATACGCAAGATCGTCGAGAGCTATATCGACGATCTCGTCGTCAAAAGTAAATCTCATGAGGAACATTGGAAACATCTAAAAATAGTGTTCCAACGTCTTCAGAAGAATAATATGAAGATAAACCCTCTAAAATACGCATTTAGGGTTTTCTCAAGAAAATTCCTGGGATTCATCATACGCCATCGAGGCATCAAAATCGATACCTCAAAAATCAAGGCGATTATGGAAATGCCCTCGCCAAGAACTCTCAAACAATTGCGATCTCTCCAAGGAAAGCTCGCGTATATCCGGCGTTTCATAGCCAACCTCTCCAGAAAATGCTGTCCCTACAGCCATTTGATGTAGAATGGGACCCCGTTCGTCTGGGATCAGAAGTTCCAAAATGCACTAGAAAAAATCAAGCAATACCTGCAAAATCTGTCGGTATTATCCGCTCCGGTCATGGGAAAACCCCTTATCCTATATACAACGGCCCTTAAGAGTTCTCTAGGCGCACTATGAGCAAAAGAGAACGATCAAGAAAATGAGAGAGCTCTCTACTGTCTAAGTCAAGTTTTCCTGGGGATAGAAAGCAACTACTCCCCCATCGAAAAGCACTGCTTGGTGCTGATCTTCGCAATAACGAAGCTCAGACAATATGCCTTGGCACGTGAGGTCCACTTCATATCAAAAGTGGATTCTCTAAAATATCTGATATCAAAGGCCATACTAATAGGAAAGCTTGCCAAACGGGCCCTCCTGCTGATGGAATTCTCGATAACGTACCGACCCTTCAATGTGGTAAAAATACAAGACATCGCCGACTTTCTCGCGGAACATCTGAAACCGGATGACTCCCTTTTAAATTGTGAGTTGCCGAATAAACACACTTTCGACACACTCGAAGAAGAAAAAGAAGAAAATGGGTCTCAATGGAAGCTCTAGTTCAATGGAGCATCCTCCATGAAGCGGCGAAAGCAAAACACCCCCATAATCAAAGCTGAGATGGGCATTATCTTCATGACCCAGCAAGAAGGGATATTGCGTTATGCCATCTTCTTAATGAAGCCAAGAACTAACAGCGAAGCTGAATATGAAGTTTTAATAGCCGGTCTTAAGATCGCTATCAATATAGGAATCAAAGACCTCCTCATATACGGAGATTCTCAGCTGATCGTTGGTCAACTAAATGGTGACTATCAAACATGTAAGGCAGAGCTGATAAAGTGTGGCGAAAGAGTGCAGCAAATGCTGACACAAATCCCTTCCTATGCCTTGGAAAGCATACCCAGAGCGGAAAACAGCAAAGCGGATGAGTTAGACAAATTGGCTAAAGAATTGGCCGATGAAGACCTTGATGACGTAAGGATCATTGTATAAAGCCACAGGATTCTCGTGCCAGCAGATATATCTTCGGAAGTCCTGATAGAACTACCCGAAGGAAAAGAAACGACCGAACAACTAGCCCTTCAAATAGAGGATGAAGAAAAGGTCAAGGACTAAAGGAAGGTTCTTCATAAACTACTTTAAGTTCCAACGAACGCCCGAAATTGTGTCGTCTAGATATCGGCCCATGAAACGAGCTTTGTCATTTGCCTTCGTCAATGATACTCTATATAAGAGATCATTTGACTTCCTATGGCTAAGGTGCCTGGGGATGAAGGAAGCAAAGAAAGTCATCCAAGAAGTACACGACGGACTTTGTGGCTCCCATCTAGCGGGTCCAAAGATGAAGCTGAAGATAAAAATGATGGGCTACTATTGGACCACAATGATTCAGGATTGCCTTAAATATGTAAAGCAATGTCACTCGTACCAAATACACGGAGACTTCATACATCAACATTCAAATCCGCTGCATCCGATAGTGGCTAGTTGGTCGTTCAAGATGTGGGGAACCGATATAATCGGCCCTATCGAACCAGCGTCATTCAGGGGTCATCGGTTTATACTGGCAACAACCGATTACTTCTCTAAGTAGGCAGAAGCAGTGCTGCTAAGGGAGGTGAAGATTGAGAATATCCTCCACTTCTTCAAAACCCATGTCATATATCGGTTCATAACTCCACGACAAATTATCTCGGATAATGGACCAGCTTATATAAGCCATAAAATAAACCGCTTCGCACAGCAACACAAGATAGACTGGAGATACTCCTCAGTCTATAATTCTTGGGCCAATAGTCTAGCTGAAGCCTTCAACAAGACTTTGACAAAGATCATAAAAAAGATGAAGTCCAGAAACAAAAAGGACTGACACGAAAGTCTATATAAAGCTCATTGGGCGTACCAAACAATGTCCAAGATGGCCACAAATACAACACTGTATACATTGGTATTTGAACTGAGGCGGTACTCCTATTAGAGATAGAACTCCCCACTTTACGAGGAGCAGTTCTGTATGAGCTGACAGGCGAAGAAAATACTCATCTTCGGCTCGAGGAACTTGATGCTCTTGACGAAACCCGCTTTATAGCACAGAAAAATCTGGAAGATTATAAGGCAAGGATGACACGGTCATGTGAAAGACTGACCAGGCCAAGAACATTCGACCAAGGCGTGCTCGTGCTGGTTGTCAAAAGACCAATGATTCCCAATCTTGCAAAATGGAAAAAGTTTGAGCCAAATTATGAAGGCCCATACATCATAGACAAAGTCTACCATGGTGGAGCCTACCTGCTCATGGATATGCATGGAGAAAGGCCATTCCGTCCAATAAACGGCCGATTCCTAAAAAAGTACTATGCCTGAGGAGTCATGACTTAGGTCAATGATAAATGACGACGCTTGTGTCCGCTCGCTATCTTCCTAAGTCAAAACTTTGAAAGTACTGCCAAATGAAATTCATCCCAAACATAACGATAATAGACCGAAACGTCCTTAAACTAAAACTTTGTCCCAAACATGGACACATTGGACCGAGAAGTCTCTAAACTAATATTGGACCACTACGACCTTAAACTGGCCTTGGCCCGAAATGTCCATAAAACTAAAATCCATACTAAATACTGGATTGATGGACCGAAATGTCCTTAAACTAAAATTCACCCCAAATACGGGAATGATGGACAAAAAAGTCCTTAAGCTAATACTCGCCCCAAAATACAGCGATAATGGACCGTCATGTCCCTACACTAACACGTTTAGCCCAACGGTTGATCCCCATATTGATCACCATATACAAACCACAGGCACAAACAATTCATAGCTATCCCAGGTCCTATATGATGTGATCCTTTGAAAAAGATCGGAGCCTACAGTTGATGGTGCATTACCTTATGGGCCGCCTAAAAAACGGTACGTCCACAAGAGAAATGGGCATGGATGAAAACCCGAAAAGGCGCCGTGAGTAAAAACAACAGGACTACCAGAGAGCTAGTGAAAACCCGAAAGGGCGCAAACTTGTTAAAAGAAAACAAAAGATGCACTTGCAATGTCCTCACGACTTTGTAAGGGAAAAACACCTGCGTGAGATCCTTACAACTTACAAAGGAGAAACACACTTAGAAATCCACATGATTTCTATGGTGAAATTACGCTTGCAAGATCCTCATGACTCATAAGGAGAATTCTCCCTATGAGACCCTCACGGCTCATAGGATTCAAAAGCCTTAAATTATAGGGATCTAAACCTGTTTTTAAGCCATCATATCCCCCATGTTTCCCTACAAGTAGTTCAATATCGACTCTTGTATACAATCCATGGGCATGAACAAAATATGTTCCAACCGAGTTCCACCAATGGCGAGAAATATCCCAATATGGTGATTGACACTTGTAAGTCCACTCGACTTACACGGAGAAAATACTTTCATAACATCCTTACGACTTAAAAGAGAAAATATCACTTAGGAATCCCCACGATTCCTAAGAAGAAAATACACCTATGAGATCCTCACGATTTGTAGGGAGAAATACCTTTATGAGACCCTTACTGTCATGACCCAAAATTTGGCATCTGACGGCCCTTAAACCACGTAACGTTTATAGGCATAACGCAATTCAAGTAAGCAGAAAACCCAGAAATCTAAACCATCAAAAGTAGTAAGTGATAAGAACATTGTTAAAACTTTTGGAAATCTTAAATGAAAATCTTTAACTTAAGTTTCTTTCTTAAAAATTTCGGCAGCACCTCCTTTGTAAAAACTAGCCCCAAAATGGGTACAACATAGAATATAAATAAAGCATCCCCAAACGGGAGAAAATCCACGCCCAAAGGCGGAAACAACCACCAAAACAGATATACGACGCCGTAGCGAGGAAAATGGACGATATAAAGTGACAACAGCATAAAAGACATCCAAAGTCACAAAATAATATACAATATCGTCCTCACAACTCGTCTCTAAGTCAATACATGAAGTAGTAGATGGAGAGTACTAGATACAACGAATATACAATGAGCATCATCGGATAACCGCAAAATCCACCTATAGCAAAACTGCACACAGTTAGCCGTAGCGGTATCCACTGCAAAAGATGATACGATGTGATGAAGAAGCCCTGCCGCGACTGCTCTGAAGAACACCTGCAAACACTGTGGCACAATGGGGGTGAGTTGCCGACTCATGAATAGTAAATAACATATGCAGGTAATTGCAGGTATGCACGTACTACGATAATCTATCACATGCAAGCTGATAGTAATAAATGGCAATATGTATATGCAACAGTCATGAAAGGTACTCTATCAGGTACTACTAATACATGAAGCAATGCATATCAAATAAATGCTGAATATGTGATAAAACAAATCATCAACACAGAATCCTCATCGTGGAGAAACTAGTGTCCATCAAGACAATCTAAATCCCAATACCAAAAGCACCGTATCCTCAGATCGGCCCTCATATCCTGTAAGTCTCAAGGAACCTGAGTGTCCAACATCGACACTCGAAAATATCATGAAAACTATACCTGTGTGTGTGTGTGTGTGTCCCTCAACGACACATCAAAATCATGGAACCTGAGTGTCCAAAATCGACACTCGAAAACATCATGAAAATACTCGTGTCCAGCATCAACACGTAAATCCTCATATATAGGGCTCCGTCAGTCTGGATCAGCCCTTGGGCTCCGTCAGTCCGGATCGGCCTCTGGGCTCCATTAGTCCGAATCGGCCCAGATATATATAGGGCTCCGTAAGTCCGGATCGGCCTTTGGGCTCCGTCAGTCCGGATCGGCCCAGATCAATATCTATATAGGGCTCCGTCAGTTCGGATCGGCCCTTATCAATACCTCGGGCTCCGTCAGTCCGGATCGGCCCTTGGTTCTCAAATCCATAAATCACATAAAGTAAAGAATAAGAATACTTGCATAGACCATTATGATGATATATATTATATATATGTACATATATAACAGTGTCCTATACCACTGATATATAAATTCATATATAACAGCGTCCCATACCACTGATATATATCATCAGGAGTAAAACATCCAGAAAACATTATATGAAATCCATATCTAAATGCGTAAATCTATGAACTATAATATATGCAACATAAAACAGTAATATGAGCATATAAAGGAAAAACCGCTATTTAAATACAACAAGTTATGAAATACATCATGCGGTTCCTAATTCCTCAAAAATCCAACGCAATATCATATAAGGGTGAACATGTAGCTATAGCAAGGTATATGTGTGTACATGTAAGTATGTATGCAACTTTTACATGTAGCTATATCGCATATGTTTATATACCTGTCAATAATGATGTAATACCCTCTAGGTATAGGTGTAGCTATGTCCAGGTATGTGTATATACATGTCAATAATGATGTAATACCCTCTAGGTATAGGTGTAGCTATGTCCAGGTATGTGTGTCTATACCTATCAATAATGATGCAATACCCTCTAGGTATATGTGTAGCTATGTCCAGGTATGTGTGTCTATACCTGTCAATAATGATGTAATACCCTTTAGGTATATGTGTAGCTGTAGCAAGCTATATGTATATACATGTCAATAATGATGCAATACCCTCCAAGTATGTGTAGCTGTAGCAGAGCAAGGTATGTGTATATATATGTCAATAATGATGCAATACTCTCCAGATATATGTGTAGCTATATCAAGGTATAGCAAGGCATATGTGTAAGCATGTAGGTATACAGGTATACTATATCTCATATGCACAATGGAAATAAAGATCATGTCTCAATGTCCCTAACTAATACAATATCACGTATGTATAGGTATTGTGCGTGTCATGGCAATTATCGACGATATGGGTGTAGCATACAATTTGTGGTCGTGCAACATGAACCGTCAATAATAGTGCAGTGTCCAATAGGTACAAGTCCCAGCACAACAAGTAATAATATGAAATGAAGTTCATGCACAATCTCTATATGTGCAATACTTGTAACTAATAATCATGTCATATAATCCATCCCAGACGCATAACGCCATGCGGGCGATTTACCTGTAGATGTTAAATCTACTCACAGATGATCTCGAGCTAAGTAAATCTGACCACCTGCTTCCCTTTCTTCGCAGCGTCCGAGTCCCTGCTCGCGATCCTAAATTTCATAAACACAACACATAAGGTTAAATATCCTGCGCCGACACAAAGACAACGAAACACAAGGATAACGTCCGCAAAATATGCACACTGTGCACCTAGTGCACAAAACGCGCACGATATCGGCACAACCCTAGCTAGGATGACACAACCACCAAGCCTAGACCCCGATCATACCGATCGCGCATTGACAACACAATATATATCTCGGAATCTAATATATATAACATAGCAACGTCAAAAAAACCCACGCCTAATTTATCCGAAAACCTAGTAAGCATACTTTTCATCATTTTAGCTCAAGTCTAGAAGTTTAACCAAATCTAGCGATCACAATTATCACAATATAGCTTACCTAAACCAGAAAAACTTTTACTACAAATTTTAATCTCACCCATAAGATTAGTAAAAGTTTAGTTTGCACTTAAGCTTAATTAGACGATTAGGAAAATAACAATTAACAAACTCATATCTAGGTTAAGTTTTTCCTTGTCTAAACATCTCACTTAACCATTTCAACCAAACAAAACCTTAACTTCATCTTCATAACTTTTCTTGAATTTTCTAAACATGCTAATTAAAGCTATAATAAACATCTAATAAGCTAGCTTAATGTATTTAAACAACAACTAAGTTTAGGGTTAGGATTTTTTACCTCACAGAAGATCCATAAACTTGCAAAAGAATTCCAAGATAGCCTCCAAAATGCTAACTTTCATGAAGATCCAAGCTTGTTTAGGGTTGAAGAATAATGGGTATGGATTTATATTTGAGTTTTTGGGATTATTTGAGGATTTTTGATGATTTTTAGAAGCTTGAAGAAGTGCAAATGGGGTGAGTGAGAGAGAGGGCAGCAAGGGGGAGGGGTTCGGCCATCATGGGAAAATGGGCGATATTTATGGATGTGTGGAAATATCTAGCTAAAAACTATTATTAAAGCTTAATAAAACAAATAATTATGCCATCTCTTATTCTTTTTCATTCTTTATTTAAAAATTTTCTTTTAATTCACCAAAATATCTAGATATTTCCTAGGATATTTTGCAAGGATGGTTTAGTGCTTAATCTTGTGATTAAGTTGGCATAGATTCCCTTTAGCATAATTAACCCAATCAAAATTGTAATTACCACTAATTAAGTGCATAATTAAAAGGTTATAATAATATTTTAATTAAGGAAAAATATTAAAGTGAACCAAAATTTTCAAGTGACAACTAAAAACCGTAAACTAGCAATTTCCTAGTTAAACTAGGTGCAATTAAGTCAATATTGAAAAATGATCACTTCGGGGTTTTTACGGAAAAACACAATTTATTTTACCTATTAACGGAAAATTCGCATAACGATTTCTAAAACGTTACACTTCCCCCCTTAAAGAAATTCGGTCCCCGAATTTAAAATTCGGTCCCCGAATTTAAAATTCTTATTATGCGTACCTTCAAAAAGATGAGTGCAAATCATCCACATCTCGCTCGTAGCCTACCAACTGATCTCCTCACTAGACGGCTACGCCAAAGAAAACCTCCACAGATGGCAAGACCTTTGACCGAAGTTTCTCCACTTGCCGATCCACTAACTATCGACTGCTGGTGAACGAAAGATCGCGTCCAAATCGAATGGTCTGGTGCTGAATCATGTGAGAAAGGTCATGAAGGTATTTGCAAAATATCGACACAAGGAATACGGGGTGAATACTCAAAAATCTGGGCGGAAGTGCCAACTTATAGGCAACGGAACTAACTCGCTAAAGGATCTCAAAAGGACCTACAATCTGGGACTAGGCTTCCCAAAACTCAACACGCCATTTCATCGGAAAAATCCGTAGGAATACATGATCTCCTATTGCGAACTTAAGTCTGCGACAACGACGGTCGGCATAAGACTTCTGTCTGCACTGCCTGCTCTCATCCTGACCTAAATCAACTGGATCTTCTCCGAAATCTCTGAACTAGCTGGGGTCCAAAAATCCTGCTCTCGCAGAGTCAGTAAAACAGCCTGGTGATAGACACAACCTACCACACAAGGCCTGAATGTTACCATTTGAAATGTCTCCTGATAACTGTTATCGTAGGAGAACCCCATCGATGGTAAGTGACGACCCCACAGTCAACAAACAATTAGTACGTACGCACAAGCATATCCTCTAGAGTCTGTATAGTCCGCTCTGTCTGACCATCAGCCTACAGAAGGAAAGCGGAGCTAAAGCTCAACCAGGTACCCAAGGCTTCCTGAAGCTTCTACCAAAGACGGCTAGCGAACTGGGTGCCTCTATTGGATACAACGCATGAAAGAACTCCACAAAAACGCACAAACTTATCGAAGAACAACGAGCAAACTGAGCATACTGAGCACAACCGGACAATAATTCACCCAAATGTAGTCACACCCTGTCTAATCCTGGGTAGACACCATGACGAAATTCATGGAGATCTGCTCCCATTCCCACTCTGGAACGGTTAAAAGTTGCAACCCTCCAGTTAGCCTCAAATGCTCAACCTTAGCTCGCTGACAAGCCAAGCACTTCAAAATGAAATCTGAAAGATCACTCTTCATCCCTGCCCACCCGTAACTATCTCTCAAGTCACGTTACATCTTGGTGGCACTTGGGTGAACACTAAAAGCTGACTGATGAGCCTGCTCTAGGACCTCGGGTCTCTACCCATCAGTATCAGGTATACGCCAACGAGTCCCTAAACGTAGCATACCCTGGTCATCAATAAATAACTCTGAATCTCTACCCTGCCGAACATGCTCAAGAATCTCAGACAAATGAGCATTGGCGAGCTGTGCCTCACAAAAACGATTAATTTGAAGTGGACAGGCGCGGACATGAGCAAGCTGTCCCCTCAGTAGAGGCGAACTTAAGCTGTACTCAACGGTCGCACAAGAACTGCAAATCTGCAAAAAACTGTCTCTGAACTGCGCTTAACTGGAACAAGCTACCCCCGGGCTTATGACTCAAAGCATCAGCTACTACAATCGCCTTGCCACGGGTAATAAAGGATCTCACAACCCATAATCCTTCACAAGCTCTATCCAACAGCGCTGTCTCAAACTCAAATCCCGCTGCAGGAAGATTAAGCTCTGGTGGTCTGTGAAAATCTGACACGACTCTCCGAACAAGTAGTGTCTCCAAATCATCAGCACAAGACCACCACGGCCATCTCCAGTTCATGAGTGGGATAAACCATGCTCGTACTTCCTCCAACTGTCGGGAAGTATAAGCGATAAATCTATCATGCTACATCAGTACACAATCGAGCCCCACTCACGAAACATCACAATAATCGACAAAGTCGCCCGATCCAAAAACAAGGATAGAACCGGTGCAGTCGTCAACCGAGTCTTCAACCGCTGAAAATCAGCTCTCATGCCTCAGTCTAAAGAAAAGAAACCCCCTTACTTGTCAGTACGGTCAATGGTGCAGCGATACTCAAGAAATCCTGCACGAACGGTGGTAAAAACCGGCTAAGCCCAAAACCTGCGGACCTCTGTCACTGAACAGGTCTGGGCCAAAGCTGTACGGCCTCGATCTTCCTCGGGTCCATATAAATACCGTCTCCCGTAACCACATGACCTAGGAAGTCAACACAATCAAGCCTGAAGGAAACACTTCGGGAATTTAGCAAACAGCTAGTACTCTCTCAATGTCTGCAAAGCAATTCTAAAGTGCTGCCCATGTTCTTCACAACTCTTGGAATAGACCAGAATGTCATCAATAACATAATAATAAACTGGTCGAGGAACGGCCTGAAGAATCTGGTTCATTACATCCATGAATGCTGCTAGGGCATTGGTGAGTCCAACGACACCACCAAAAACTCATAATGCTCGTCGCGCGCACAAAAGCAGTCTTCGGAATGTCATCACTCTAACCCGCAACTAATGATGACCTGATCCCAAATCTAACTTAGAAAAATGTCTCGCACCCTGGAGCTGATCAAAGAAATCGCCAATGCGAGGTAAAGGATGCCTAATCTGCACCGTAACTCGGTTCAATTAACGATCAATCAATACACAACCTAAAACTGTCGTCCTTCTCCCTGACGAATAGCATAGGAGCTCCCCAAGACGAAACACTCGGACGCACAAGTCTCCCTATCTAGCAACTCTGCAGCAAATCCTTAAGCCACGCCGATTCATCTGTAACAATGTCGGAAACTCTTACACGATAGGAACCCGGTCCAACGAAACTACTGTGGCTCCGGTATCAAAAATGAAAGCCAAGAATCCTCGACATCTTCTCCTCAAAAGCCGACTAGCGAAAAAGGCTAAAATCAAGCGGTGAGGGGCGGCACCACGATCCCTCTGCACAACAAGAACTGACTCGCCGGGAAAACAAACCTGACTGTTTTCTCACGGCAGTCCATAGATGCATAGCATGTAGCTAACCAGTCCATGCCCAGGAGAACGTCAAATCCAACATCTCCAGAAGGATCAAATCGACGGACGAATCTCTATCTCATATCCGATTGGCACATGACCGAAACACGTGTCACACAACAAAAGAATCGCTACAGGAGTAAACACAACAACGGCTGATCTAATACACGACTCTCGGCCCAACCACGACATGAAGTGTGTAGAACAAACGAGTGCATAGATCCCGAATTAAACAAAATACGCACATCAGAAGAACATAGGAATAAGATTACCTGAAAACTCTGCATTTGACGCCCGCGCGTCCCGATGAGTAGAAGCAAACGCTCGTGCCTTCCTTCTACCCGCAACTGGCTGTCCTCCTCCTCTGCCATCCTGTACTCTCTAAACGAACCCTCTGCGACCACGACCTCTCTAAACATAAGTCTGACACGGTGCGACAACAGGCGCAAGGGGCAACGCTCCCTAAGGTGAAGGTGGTAAGGTAACATATGGTACCGCTGCCTTCCTCTGGCGTACCACAGAACAATTCCTGACGGGGTGATGGAAACTCCCGCACCAGAAACATCCATACGATGACTGCTGACCCTCCTGGGGATAAGAGCTAAACAACTGTCCTCGCCCCAAGCCTCTGCTACTCTCGCGAACCGAACAAAATCTGTCGCGGCGTCTAAGCATCTATTTCTGGACTGATACACCTGTACGAGTCCTCCTCGGTCCTGAAACTTCCAAAGTCTCGGGAAGACATGCCTCATCTAGTAGGGCTGCGTCCACTGCTGCTGTACATGTAACACAATGTTGTGTGCTGATAGCAAGGAATAACTAGGTAACAGGGGTGGCAACCTCCTGTCGCTGTGCTCGACTGGCATCAACCAACAATCTCATCATCTGGTGCAAATCCTGCATATCTGCCTCAAACCTAGCGATACGATCTATCGAAGGCGGATCAAACTGCTCTAGTACAGCGAGCGTACTATCCTGGTCAGTCTTCCTCCTAAACGAGTCAACTCTGACCTCGGCTCTCGCTGTCTCTATCTGAGCCTTCATAGTCATCGGTGGCATAAAGGCTAGAAATGGAAATAGGATTCGATATGAACACGGAAATCAAATCACAAGGATATGTATCATCATGAAAGGAATTTCAAGCAATAAGTACTTAGGTCATTTTAGGCGGAGTACCGTGTCGTAAGTATGCCGCGGACATACACACGCTATATCACTCTGCTTAAGCTACCTACTCCATCATACCAAGGTCATCCTATACTCCGAAAGGTAAAACCTAGTGCTCTGATACCAACTTTGTCACGACCCGAAATTTGGCACGTGACGGCCCTTAAACCACGTAACTTCTACAGGTGTAACGCAGTTCAAGTAAGACAAAAACCCAGAAATCTAAACCATCAAAAATAGTAAGTGATAAGAATATTGTTAAAACTCTTAGAAATCTCAAATGAAAATTTTTAACTTAAGTTTCTTTCTTAAAAATTTCGGCAGCACCTCCTTTGTAAAAACTAGCCTCGAAATGGGTACAACATAGAATATAAATAAAGCATCCCCAAACGGGAGAAAATCTACGCCCAAAGGCGGAAATAACCAGCAAAACAGATATACGACGCCGTAGCGAAGAAAATGGACGATATAATGTGACAACAGCATAAAAGACATCCAAAGTCACAAAATAATATACAATATCGTCCTCATAACTCGTCTCTAAGTCAATACATAAAATAGTAGATGGAGAGTACTAGATACAACGAATTTACAATAAGCATCATCGGATAACCGCAAAACCCACCTATAGCAAAACTGCACACAGTCAGCCATAGCGGTATCCGCTGCAAAAGATGATACGATGTGATAAAGAAGCCCTGCCGCGACTGCTCTGAGGGATACCTGCAAACACTGTGGCACAACTGGGGTGAGTTACCAACTTGTGAATAGTAAATAACATAAGCAGGTAATCGCAGGTATGCACGTACTGCGATAATCTATCACATGTAAGCTGATAGCAATAAATGGCAATATGTATATGCAACGGTCATGAAAGGTACTCTATCAGGTACTATTAATACATGAAGCAATGCATATAAATAAATGCTGAGTATGGGATAAAACATATCATCAACACGGAATCCTCATCATGGAGAAACTAGTGTCCATCAAGACAATCTAAATCCCAATACCAAAAGCACCGTATCCTCAGATCGGCCCTCATATCCTGTAAGTCTCATGGAACCTGAATCTCCAACATCGACACCCGAAAATATCATGAAAACTATACCTGTGTGTGTGTGTATATGTGTGTGTGTGTGTGTCCCTCAACGACACTTTAAAATCATGGAACCTGAGTGTCTAACATCGACACTCGAAAACATCATGAAAATACTCGTGTCCAGCATCGACACGTAAATCCTCATATATAGGGCTCCGTCAGTCCGGATCGCTGGGCTCCATCAGTCCGGATCGGCCCGTGGGCTCCGTCAGTCCGGATCGGCCCATATATATATATATATATATATATATATATATATATATATGGCTCCATCAGTCCGGATCGACCCTTGGGCTCCGTCAGTCCGGATCGGCCCAGATCAGTACCTATATATGGCTCCGTCAGTCCGGATCGGCCCTTATCAATACCTCGGGCTCCGTCAGTCCGGATCGGCTCTTGGTTCTCAAATCCATAAATCACATAAAGTAAAGAATAAGAATACTTGCATAGACCATTATGATAATATATATTATATATATGTACATATATAACAGCGTCCCATACCACTGATATATAAATACATATATAACAGCGTCCCATACCACTGATATATATCATCAGGAGTAAAACATCCAGAAAACATCATATGAAATCCATAGCTAAATGCGTAAATGCATGAACTATAATATATACAACATAAAACAGTAATATGAGCATATAAAGGAAAAACCGCTATTCAAATGCAACAAGTTATTAAATATATCATGCGGTTTCTAATTCCTCAAAAATCAAACGCAACATCATATAAGGGTGAACATGTAGCTATAGCAAGGTATATGTGTGTACATGTAAGTATGTATGCAAGATTTACATGTAGCTATATCGCATATGTGTATATGCCTGTCAATAATGATGTAATACCCTCTAGGTATAGGTGTAGCTATGTCTAGGTATGTATATATACATGTCAATAATGATGTAATACCCTCTAGTTATAGGTGTGGCTATGTCCAGTTATGTGTGTCTATACCTGTCAATAATGATGCAATACCCTTTAAGTATAGGTGTAGCTATGTCCAGGTATGTGTGTCTATACCTGTCAATAATGATGTAATACTCTCTAGGTATATGTGTAGCTGTAGCAAGCTATATGTATATACATGTCAATAATGATGTAATACCCTCCAAGTATATGTGTAGCTGTAGCATAGCAAGGTATGTATATATACATGTCAATAATGATGCAATACCCTCCAGGTATATATGTATCTATATCAAGGTATAGCAAGGCATATGTGTAAGCATGTAGGTATACATGTATACTATATCTCATATGCACAATGGAAATAAGGATCATGTCTCAATATCCCTAACCAATACAATATCACGTATGTATAGGTATTGTGCGTGTCATGGCAATTATCGACGATGTGGGTGTAGCATATAATTTGTGCTCGTGCAACATGAACCGTCAATAATAGTGCAGTGTCCAATAGGTACAAGTCCCAGCACAACAAGTAATAATATGAAATGAAGTTCATGCACAATCTCTATATGTGCAATACTTGTAACTAATAATCATGTCATATAATCCAGCCCGGACGCATAACGCCATGCGGGCGATTCCCCTATAGATGTTAAATCTACTCACAGATGATCTTTGGCTAAGTAAATCCGACCACCTGCTTCCCTTTCTTCGCAGCGTCCGAAGTCCCTGCTCACGATCCTAAATTTCACAAACACAACACATAAGATTAAATATCCTGCACCGACACAAAGACAACGAAACTCAAGGATAACGTCCACAAGATACACACACTGTGCACCTAGTGCACAAAACGCGCACGATATCGGCACAACCCTAGCTAGGATGACACAACCACCAAGCCTAGACCCCGATCGTACCGATCGCGCATTTACAACACAATATATATCATGGAATCTAATATATATAACATCGCAACGTCAAAAGAAACCCACGTCTAATTTATCCGAAAACCTAGTAAGCATACTTTTCATCATTTTAGCTCATGTCTAGAAGTTTAACCAAATCTAGCGATCACAATCATCATATAATAGCTTACCTAAACCACACAAATCTTTACTACAAATTTTAATCCCATCCATAAGATTAGTAAAAGTTTAGTTTGCACTTAAGCTTAATTAGACGATTAGGAAAATAAAAATTAACAAACTCATATCTAGGTTAAGTTTTTCCTTGTCTAAATATCTCACTTAACCATTTCAACCAAACAAAACCTTAACTTCATCTTCATAACTTTTCTTCAATTTTCTAAACATGCTAATTAAAGCTATAATAAACATCTAATAAGCTAGCTTTATGTATTTAAACAACAACTAAGTTTAGGGTTATGATTTTATACCTCACAAAAGATCCATAAACTTGCAAAAGAATTCCAAGATAGCCTCCAAAATGCTAACTTTCATGAAGATCCAAGCTTATTTAGGGTTGAAAAATAATGGGTACGGATTTATATTTGAGTTTGTGGGATTATTTGAGAATTTTTGATGATCTTTAGAAGCTTGAAGAAGTGCAAATGGGATGAGATGAGAGAGAGGGCAGCAAGGGGGAGGGGTTCGGCCATCATGGGAAAATGGGGGATATTTGTGGATGAGTGTGGAAATATCTAGCTAAAAACTATTATTAAAGCTTAATAAAACAAATAATTATGCCACCTCTTATTCTTTTTCATTCTTTATTTAAAAATTTTCTTTTAATTCACCAAAATATCTAGATATTTGCTAGGATATTTTGCAAGGATGGTTTAGTGCTTAATCTTGTGATTAAGTTAGCATAGAATCCCTTTAGCATAATTAACCCAATCAAAATTATAATTACCACTAATTAAGTGCATAATTAAAAGCTTATAATAATATTTTAATTAAGAAAAAATATTAAAGTGAACCAAAATTTTCATGTGACAACTAAAAACAGCAAACTAGCAATTTCCTAGTTAAATTAGGTGCAGTTAAGTCAATACTGAAAAATGATTATTTCGGGGGTTTTACGGAAAAACGCAATTTATTTTACCTATTAACGGAAAATTCGCATAACGATTTCTAAAACGTTACACTTACGACTCATAAAGTCAAAAAGCCTTAGTCGACAGGATCCTAACCCTGTTTGCTAAGCCACCTTTGTTCAAATCGACAAAGACAAATGATGATTCTCTCCTGGCCATGTTCCAGTTGTTGCAATGCGAATACCAAGATTGGTACCAAATTCCAAATTCTTAACTCACAATAAAAAGCAATGACTAAAAAAATGACATAGCCGAAATAATTGGGCACCATGAATAAATAGCCAAAATGATCGGGCAATCACAAATTTCGCGATATAAAAAGCTGAAAAGATGTAACATCACGGAAAAAATTTTAAAAAGAGATAAAAGAAATAAAATAAAATTTTTCTGCCATGCAAGTAGGTCCATACCGACTCTTGTATACAATGCATGGACACAAATGAAAGAAAGGGAACCATATTTTCCCACCACGTTTCGTCAAAAGAAGTGCCAGATCTCGATGGCAATATCTACAACCTAGAGATCATTTCGGCGTTCCTTCTCAGTGCAGACGCAACGTCAACAAAGACCCAATGGTCAAAACAAAAGTAGAGTGACGGCATATTCCTAGCTCCAGATCTTGATGGCAACATGTACAGCCTAAAGATCATCTTTACGTTCCTCCTCATGCCAGCAAGGTGCAGACGCAACTGTCAAATGAAATTAGAGCAATGGAATATTCCAAACTCTAGATCTCGATTGCAGTACATAAACCATAGAATTCATACGGATGTCTACCCTACTTCAACAAAGAAACGGTGCGACGCCAAAGCGAGCAAACCACCCTTTGAAAGAACATCTAAGTTAAGTGACGACATATTCCTAAATTCGGATCTTGACAGCAATACATACAAAGCCTAAAGACCATCGGATATCATCCCACCCCAGAAGGGTGCAGTTATGACTCATCAGGGCTTCAAATTAAGCCAAACCTCAAGTAAAAAGCGCCACGGAACTACCTAACGCTTGATCTTCCGACGGTAGTACGGATATTCCAACCTAAGAAGATTAAATGAAGATGTCTTGTCCAGCCTCAGAAGGGATCAGAGACATGACAGATGCGGGGATACTCGAACAGCAACCTAAAGGACGGCATATCGAGAAATATATCAGCCAACACGACGGTACGATGGACTTAAATCTAGTACCACAAACTTAACAGACCCCTATCATAAAAGAGTGAGGGTTATATACATCCAACTTTAGGGCAAGTTTGACTGTAAACCTTAGGGAAGTAAACTAGAAACGCTCCAAAATGAGTGAATAAACTAGAAACTCTGAAATGAGTGAATAAACTAATTCATGCCGGACATAGAGATGCGAGTACAAAAAAAAATATTTTATTCATGAACCAAAGTGATTAAAAGATACAATATGTAAGAAAAATGTATATTTGCTTATTAAGAAGGCGGAGCTCCCCGTAGGTCGACGAAATATTGACTCCTCTCTTCAGACTCTTTTTCTCTCTGCTCCAGAGTAGCTAACAGGGCTTCAGTCTCCTCCTTTTGGCGACGGCGTTCGGTGAGTTTGTTATCGATAGCACGCTACTCTGCGACATAGTTCTCCACCACTGCTTCCATGGTCGCAACCTCAATATCCAAGGCCAGTCCTCGGGCCATAGCCTGGGCGAGTGCTCTGCGAAGTACGAACACATTATTAGTAGCAGTTTGTTGCTCCCTTCGTAAGCATTCGAGCTCCCGGGAAGTCGCCTCACTGATTAGTCTAAAATATTTCACATTTATATGAACATTTTCCTTACTATTATTAATAAATAAAAGGTGTTAATTATAAATAAAGAACATATGTGGATTTATTTGTAAAAGTTATTATCATATCTTTCTTCATTTATAATTAATATAATTATGGAAAATATATGCATATAATAGTTAAATGAAATATTAGTAATTAAAATATGCATATCATATCAAATATTCCTAATCAATATTCTTAAGATATTATATCATGTAAATGGTTGGAATAATATCTTAAAAATACCAAATACTACTAATACTTTGATTTGAGATATTGTGCAGGTATTATAAAAGATTAGCTCAAGTCTAAAATCTATGTAGGAGATCCAAGTCAAATCGGGATATCGAAACCGAATCTGCTAAATATTAGAAGCAAATCGAGGAATCTAACAACGGCAGAGACTAAGGACAATATTTTCATAATCTATATATCAAAAGGATCTCCAAATATCAAGAAGAAAAACCAGAAAAAATGTCAAGTTCCAAACCCACCAGAGGGCGGCGGAACCGCGGTTAAACATGGGCATGGGCGGCGGTTCCGCGGTCCTTTAGTGGTCGTTGGATCTGGGATTTTGGGGGCATGATCGTAACTACATCTACTCACATATAGCATTTAGGGTTTCTAGTTTTAGAGACTATATAAAGGATCGAAAGCTGTGCATTTGAAAATCATCTAAGAATCATCTAATCCAACAATTGAAGATCCCAAACTCAAAGTTCAAGAGAGAGATCTACGAGTAAAACTAGGATTCTTGTAATCTACTTTTGAAGAAGAAATTTTTGTAATACAATAATGGATTAATAAAGGTGGTATTTGTTTTAATTCTTTTCGCATTTACTTTTCGCAATTACTTTTTCCGCATTACTTTTCTGCATTACTTTTTCTACATTACTTACTGCATTTCTAATATGACTTCATTCATCTTCCACCTCTTTTTTAAATTGCCAATAACCATGAGTGAGTAATTTCTTCCTTACTAGGGTTTGTAGGATATGGTAGAATAATGGATGAAATATCTTTTAACTTCATTTGACATTTTAATGTTTATAAATTTTAGCAAAATAAAAATTAACCCTCTTATCAGGCACCTATCAATTAATGATAGTCACGACCATGATTTGATATTAGTTAATACTTATTTTGTTAAGGATATGAGATAAATAGAGATCAATGGATGGACAAGGGGTAGTAGTGGGAAACCCTAGTTCCCTCTAAGATCCCTTAATCCACATTCATCGCTATCTCTCTAGTTTTAAGCAATTAAAAAATAAAAAGAATCATTTCTAACATTCATCCATTAACTACTAAGTCCTATAAACCCTATAAGGCCTTCTATTATAAATTTTATATCCATATTAAAATAAAACGACAACAATCCCCCCTCTCTTTTATTGACTCGTCTAAAGCAAGAAAAGAAGCTCACGTTTCCCTACGGACGACCCGTACTCATCGCGGCTAGCTATTTACGACACTATCTTGATTGCGGTTATTTACAAAACACATACAAACACTTTCGCACGAACAATCAAATGGCGTTGTTGCCGGTGAAATGGTCGTAATTAATTTTCTTGTTATTCGGGTTGATTTTTAATAAAAACCAGCGAACATAAAAAAATAAATATAAATTAAAAAACCGCATTTTGTATTTTTAAAGATTTTTGTGTGAGTTTTGCGAAAAATCTGGAGCACTAGGAGAGAACCATCAGAGATTCAGAGATTGTCAAATAGAAGCAAAGGAGCATTGGAGTGCTTTGAAAAATTGTGATTGGAAGATTCCAACAGACAGTGGCGGAACCGCGGCCAAAGTGTGCTTTAGGCGGCGGAACCGTGGCCCTATTAAAGAATTAGGCCCCCAATCTTCTCTGGTATTGTCCTATTGTCTCCCTCTCTCGTTTAGAGCTTCAATAAATTGTTTTTACCTGCAGGATTCTTTGCAAATATCGCCGCTAAAAATAATTTTGCGTATTTTAGATTTTGGTTTGTTTTGCATATCTAATCGGGACATTAAAGAGAAAGTAACCCAAATTCAGATTAGGTGGGGATTTTATCACCCTTCCTAGGCCCCACAAATCAATAACGAGCATATTATCATCCTACATTAATAAAAAAAATATCTAGACCAAGCCCTTAAGGACTTTCGCGCTCAATTAGAACAAAGGAGGGTCGTGGGTAATTTATTGCTTATCCATATTTCTCTATTGGTGTCTAAGGCAAGTATGACTAAGAAAAGTGGTTACTTAATTAGGCCCTCTATTTCAGTGATCCGTATGGCAGATACCTCCAACTTACCTAGCACTTACATGGCTGCAAGATTGATAAGGAGGTGATAGAGGATTTATCCTATGTCTTGTCCTTTGGAAGTCTAGGAGCGGTCTAGTAATTTGACCTAGGTGACCCTAATTCTAGGTATAGTTTGTGCACGTTTGTTGAGTCCCTATTTCAAAGCAAAACAATTTCCAAAATCCAAAAAAAGAGATTAAATTATTACCATTTCACCATCTTTCCTTTTCACTTTCTTATTATATGTAACCCAAACAGACGAACTCTCGCCGAGCTTTGCTATTCAGAACCAGATATTTCTTATTTTCGTAATTGCTTTGGTACAAATTCCAACTCTACCATTGTAAGTCCATGCTACCTCTCCCGGTACTTTCGGGAAAGCGGAATATGGTAAAAAACAATTTTTACGGAGGTGGTAACATGGACCTATAACCCGGATCTTGGTTAAACTTCTATCTAACATCCTAACTATGAGTTTTAGCTACTCGGTTAGGGGGTTATACCTTGCTTGTCTTGAACTCCTTCGTCTTCAAAGCTCCGATGGTGGTCCGATGGCTTCTTCTCGTCGTCTCCGTACGCCGAAGATAGATCCACCTGAAAGCTCCAACCTTTAGCTCCTTCTTCGTTCTTTGAAGAAACTAGTTCACTTGGTTTGCTAAACCTAGTGAACTAGAATGAGTAGAGAGGAAATAGAATGGGATTTTATCTATGGTTCTTGATTCTCAACTCATGAGACAAGAGAACCATAGATCAAGAGAGGGAGCAAGAGGTTGAGGGTGAGAGCAAGAGGAGAGCTCAAGAACAAGAGAGAGAATGAGCAAGAAAGAATGAGCAAGTATTTTTGTCTCTCACCCTCTCATAATCCAAAGCAATGATAACTCATCATATTAACAAAAGTCTTATGTGATGGTTTGAAGCAACCACAACCATATCATTTCATGCACTCATTTTACACAAATGAGCAAGTAAACAAAAGTCTTTGCCATGAAATGATGGCTATGGTTATCATGATGGTCAACTAGTCAAGCCTAGTCAACCGGTCAACAAGTCAACAAAAGTCAACAAGTCAACAAAGTCAACAAGTCAACAAGTCAACAACCATATCACCATAATACTTAATTAATATAATAGTTAATCATATATCATATTCTCATTAGGGTTGAGCATAAAGTCAAAAAGTCAACGGTCAACTGTCAACAACCCTAATGAGAATCCGCTGCCTCTGCCTCCCTGTCAACTGTGCATACACACCCGCATCCGCGTTCCGAGGAACACGAATGCAAACTGGATAAATCCAATCCCATAAGGTACACTAGGATCTGGCTTAAACCAAAGCCCGCTAGTGTAAACTGTCCGGACACTGTACGTGCACAAGTGCACGGATGTGACCGAACCCTGTCGCAAAACCATGCGACCTGTCGCAAAACCATGCGACCTCTACCCTTTTGCCTAAAGGCGAAAAGCTTTCTGTGTGGGACTCTAAAGACTCGACACTACGCTGGCAGTGGATTTAACCACAGACCGCAAGCGGCACTAGCTGTGCGTAACGGTCCCCAGGTAATGCCGACAAGAAGACCGACGAGGCGAAACCCATCTGAACTCCTACTGAGCCTGAGTGTGACATTCTCCGTACAGTCCGGTCTGTTCGTCTGATACATCGCATGGCGGGCCTAGGGGGTGGTAAACGTCAGTCCCCCAATAGCGGTACAAGTCGTGCCGGAGCGAAGCCCAAAACACCCTGAGATAACACTGGAAACCTACCAGTATATCTCGTTTGCCCTGGCCAGGGACTACTCGTGTAATGGCTCTCCTAGACACAGCGCGATGTCAACCCCCAATACCGGGAGAGACGAATCCTGTCTAACCGTCACTGCCTCCAAGTGCTTCGGGACTGCACCCAACCACTACCTGTTTGCACGACTCCTTTGAGCCGTGGTAGGGTAGTGATCAAAGTACAGTGGGAACACACTCGAGGCGAAGTGACAGTGTCAAGTCAGCGGACTAAGCTGTACTCATGTCACCTGGGAACTGATAACTGACGATAGGTATAATACCAACTAGTCAGTTCCCGACGAGTCCTGTCCAGTGTACCCGTGACCTAACGAGCACCCGCATACTATCTCAAGTACGACGTACTGACGGCTGTGGGACAGACCGTCTCCCACACTGGGATGAGAAGCGCATGCGCTGGTCTACTCCGGAGTATCGATGCCCTGTCTCGATAGTCCTGCGACCAGGGACCTGCATAAGGATGTGCTTATAGATTACCCAGCCCCACTAGTGTGACGGCCATCACATCGCTGGAAATCAAGCAAAGATCCTAAGGGCTCTACTAATGTGTATAGGCGATATACAAAAATAAACACATGTACACATTGAAGTAGAAACAAACCAAGTAGCATACTACTATTTTGAGCAAGATTGTATATACAAGGTGAATATCCCAAGCATCCATTAAGTAATATACAAACCAGTATGATACAGTAATGGCCTCTAGGGCATATACACTAACAACCATTTCTTTAAGGGATAGGATAGAGCGCGCGAAAAATAATAATTGAACACCTCACTCAAGGTCCTATCAACCGTGTCAAAATTCAACATCTTCTTACGTTGATAATCCTTTTAAGGCTAGCGAGGAAACGTCTTAACGCATGTCCATCTCTGAGTATATTGCGAAGGCTCGTAGCCAATGTTTCATACCTTTCACTAATCCAAAACCGTTAGGACAACAATTACCATCATTTCCATATATGAAAATGTTGATACTTATTTTGAAGAGAATACGGCAACTTTTACACCCATGACCATTACTAAACAAATTGCAATTGATAGTCGCCAACTACCCAACCAATATTAATATTCTTCATATCACAATATTGATCATAATCCTGTTTATGAAACTTGGATACACCCCTATAATTCTTACCCACGGCATCAAACTTTCACACCATCTCATGTTAACACTTCTCTTGAGGCTAATATGGCAAGTGGTAAACGCATGTCGATTGCGGAACACGTTGAACTCGCCCGTAGCTAACAATTAAAACCATCTCATGTTAACACTTCTCTTGAGGCTAATATGTCAAGTGGTAAACGCATGTCGATTGTGGAACATATTGAACTCGCCCGTAGCCAAAAATTAAACCATTTCCAACCGTACTCAACTTTTTCACTGTATCTGGACAATGCTTATGAACGTCAATTAGAAAGTTCCACGGTTCAAAGAGAATCCTTCATTAGAACTTCTTCACAATCCATGTCTAGACTTGAAGTAGAGGTGGAATTGAGTAAAGAACAAGATATCCAACCAAGTCAAACCAGAACCAATTCTTTTGATCTCGACACCTTCTATCCTGCACCCCAACCGAACGTATTTTATGATAAACCACTTAATAATCTATTTGATGAGGTGCACGAGAATAACATGTTTGACATTTCCAATAGTGAGTGTGAAAGAGAGTCTTACACCGTTTCAAATCAAAACGATCTTTATTCGACTACACTTGATATTTCAAACCTTCCAATTCCATCAAGTGAACCAAGTGATTCTTCGATTGAGGATAGTATAATTAAGGAATTTTTAAAGAACTGTTCGGTTGATTTGACGGAAGGTGTTAGTGAGAACGGTGATGAGAATATCGTTGAAAATGAACCTGTTATGTTAGATGAGTTGGATTCTCCGACCCATCATGTCCCTTCTATTGAATATGAACATCTTCCTGTACAATTAACCGATCCTATTCTTACTACCGACCTATCCGATAAGCAAAACGATATTCATCCTTCATCTCTCACATCTGGTCTAATAACGCTCGACACCCAAATTCGTTTACCCATTTCATTACCCACTTTCTTTGGTTCTTCTTCTAATCTTCTTTCAATTCCATCGAGTTTTGATGAACTACACTCCGATATTTCGAGTTCTATGATTCCTGAAAGACCATTCGATTTAGACTCTTTTGAGAATGAGGAAGACGATCTTTTCGAAGCTCCTACCTCCATAATTTTTTATGAATCGAGTGTTTTGAATCTTGGTGCACAAAAAAATGATCTTGGAACTTTCAACCGTCCTTGTGAATCTGCATATTCCAGTAATATAGATATCGATTCCTTTCTTTCTGATGAAATTATAACTCGGACCATCGATGAAAGTTTTGAAAATAGTTTCGCCGAAGAACTCGCGTTCCTTAAAGACTTGGATGGTGTGATGAATCAATCTCCATCCGAGAAAGTTGAACCACCACCCCTTCATCTTATCCCGTACGAGAATGCGACTATTCTACCTATTCCTTATCTTTCAAATTCTCGTTTTCATTCACCATCACTGTTTCGTCTCTACCAACCGAGACGTAAAACCATTCAATTACACCTCTTATCTCCTCCCCACTTCTTCACGTCTATCTGTAATATGATCTTCTACCAATTATGGTGTTACATAGATAAAATATTTGAATGGTTGGTTTTAACTTTTGGTCTTTGTAAATCTTTGTATAGACCAATAATATTTACCTCCCCCCTCTTATGATTTTTAATGCTTAGTAATGAAAACACTGTTTTACTCAGGTTTGGGGGGAAAAAGAAAATAATTGTCTCTTGAATGAAAAGAAATTTTTGCACGATTATGAGCCAAGAACAAGTTGGGGGAGGATTTCACGGTTATTCACTCTTAACCCCTTCTTTATACCATCTTATTGACATGGTCCTCCTAGTTTTCAGGTTTTGAGCTTATAGGAAAACATCAGTGAGGACACTACTGCAAACAAGTTGGGGGGATGGTTTGTATATATCTACATATCATATATAAATATTACATTGCATACATTTTTTTTAAAATAAAAGTTAGAAAGTGAAAAATATATATGAAAGAGCGGAAGAGATTTAAGAAATGCAAGAAAATTAGATATTTTAAAACAAAGCTAGTAATGGGTCGTCATGAGCTGTTGTCCCAAGGGTTAGTAAGATGAAATGAATCACTAATCTGTGGATAGAAATAAGTCTGAAAAATAATCCATATTCTTTAGTCCAAACTTCTGAATGTTGATACCCTATTATACGCACTTACATATATCTTGAAATTTGGGATAGTAGAGAATATCTTAAAATGCTCTTGTCTAAAATCTTTAGTATGAAGGGGAAAAATATATAAACAAAAATATGACACAAAAAATATAAATGGTGAAGAAAAATGAACACTGGTTTTGTAATTACTTAAGCCAGCAGAAAAAAATATACCAAGGGTGGCTTATCACCTAGTGTCTTAGACCAACTGGTTTGAGAGTCACCGCTAAGCCTTAGGTGTTGCAAGACAAGGATATTGCTAATTACGCCTAAATAAGTGAGCACATTTGATAATCGGTTGGTTAGTATCTCAAGAACTATTAATGGTCGCATGAAGAATGTGTGAGCAAATCCATCTAAAACATCACCGACTAAAAAGTACTAAGGAAGATGGATAAGGGTATGATATCTTGAATTGAATTCTCCAAGTATAGGGATGTCTTTTACACATGCGTAGGGGTATATGATCGATATTTAGAAGAGAGATGGGGAGGAAGACTAAGGACAATGTTTTATTGAAAGATGATGTGATTTCTGATATTTTTTCAAGACCATTAAGATAGAGCTCATGGCAACTAAAAAGCTAGTGTAGTTTAAAACTCTTATTTTCATATTTTTTCTTTTATATGTTCATTATCTTTATATGTAACTTTCATCTTCGTTCTTTTATTATGAGACTTTATGGGTGAAATTCGCTGAAAACCCTCAGGAGACAACACTCCTTCTACTAGGGACACCTAGAGGTTTAAAGGCTTGTTGCATGTGCGAAGTGCAATCATGTGTTGCCTACGAAAGTGTGCTAGATTTTTATTTTTCTTTTTAATAAATTGTTTGCTCGAGATGATCAAAGATAAATTTGGGGGTATTTTATTATTCTAAAATATTGCACATTTGTATGAATATTTTCCCTACTATTATTAATAGATAAAAGGTGTTAATTGTAAATAAAGAACATATGTGGGTTTATTTGTAAAAGTTATTATCATATGTTTCTTCATTTATAATTAATATAATTAGGAAAAATATATGCATATAATATTTAAATGAAATATTAGTAATTAAAATATGCATATCATATCAAATTTTCCTAATCAATATTCTTAAGATATTATATCATGTAAATGGTTGGAATAATATCTCAAAAATACCAAATGCTGCTAACACTTTGATTTGAGATATTGTAAAGGTATTATAAAAGATTAGCTCAGGTCTAAAATTTATGTAGGAGATCCAAGTCATATCGGGATATCGAAACCAAATCTGTCAAATATTAGAAGCAAATCGAGGAATCTAGCAACGGCAGAGACTAAGGAAAATATTTCCAGAATCTATATATCAAAAGGATCTCCAAATATCAAGAAGAAAAACCAGGAAAAATGTCAAGTTCCAAACACACCAGAGGGCGGCGGAACCGCGGTCAAACATGGGCTTGGGCGATGGTTCCGCGGTCCTTTAGTGGCCGTTAGATCTGGGATTTTGGGGGCATAATCGTAACTACATCTACTCACATATGGCATCTAGGGTTTCTAGTTTTAGAGACAATATAAAAGACCGAGAGCTGCGCATTTGAAAATCATCTAAGGATCATCTAATCCAACAATTGAATATCCCAAACTTAAAGTTCAAGAGAGAGATCTACGAGCAAAACTAGGGTTCTTGTAATCTACTTTTGAAAAAGAAAAATTTGTAATACAATAGTGGATTGATAAAGGTAGTATTTGTTTTAAATCTTTTTGCATTTACTTTTCGCAATTACTTTTTCCACATTACTTTTACGTATTACTTTTTTCTGCATTACTTTATGCACTTCTAATATGACTTCTTTCATCTTCCACCTCTCTTTTAAATCGCCAATAACCATGAGTGAGTAATTTCTTCCTTTATAGGGTTTGTAGGATATAGTAGAATAATGGATGAAATATCTTTTAATTTCTTTTGACATTTTAATGTTTATAAATTTTAGCAAAATAAATGTTAACCCTCTTATCTGGCGCTATCAATTAATGATACTCGCGACCACGATTTGAGATTAGTTAATACTTGTTTTATTAAGGGCTTGAGATAAATAGAGATCAATGGATGGACAAGGGGCAGTAGTGGGAAACCCTAGTTCCCTCCAAGAACCCCTAATCCACATTCATCGCTATCTCTCTAGTTTTAAGCAATTAAAAAATAAAAAGAATCATTTCTAACATTCATCCATTAACTACTAAGTCCTATAAACCCTACAAGCCCTTCTATTATAAATTTTATATCCATATTAAAATAAAACGACAACAGTCTCCCCTCTCTTTTATTGACTCGTCTAAAGCAAGAAAAGAACATGTTTCCCTACGGACGACCCGTACTCATCACGGCTAGCTATTTGCGACATTGTCTTGATTGCGGTTATTTACAAAACACATACAAACACTTTCGCATGAACAATCACTCACCCTCTGACTTCTTCTGAATTAACTTATGCTCCTCAGACTAGATAAGAGCAACACATTGCTCGACGCGTGCGTTAAGCTAAGCCCTTGAACGTTGTGCTTCAGTGGCAGGACGCTTAAAAGGAATCTCATGAAGGCAGGCTTCTATTTGCCGACGGTAGTCAACCCAAGTACGGACCTAGGATTCTTCATGATAAATGCTGAAAGTGCCCAACATGAGATTGACTACCTCAGCAAATACAAGACTCCGTCATTCAATTCTGCGATGAGAGCCATCAACGACTGCAAGCTGCTCATTGCCAATATCGGAGATGCGCGTTGAGCAAAAGGCCCCGCAGGCATGACAACCTGGGATTTGAAATGAACCAAGTCTGCCAGAGCTGTCAGGGTGGGAAATGCAGCACGTTCCTTTGCGTTCTCATTGTCTATAAGCTCCAAGACTGCATCACAAATCATTATGAATGATTAATCTTTGTAATGGAACTGGAAAAGAATGGGCCAAAGATAAAACTTACCGACACTGGATCCAAGTGCTAGGCGAGGAAAATAGCACTGGCGAGTTGGGAAACCAACAGACCCGTCACTGAAACATCAGACAGACAACATAAGAACGGGGTTAATAATAAAAAAAGTGATAAATTGTAGAATAGATAAATACCTTCCGTCGCCATCGCAGAAGAAGTAAGAAGAGCGAAAATGGTCATAATGCCAGCCTCCTCACTGAATATAGCATCGGGAATCGCGAGAGGGGCGGCTCTCAATACTAAGGATGACAAGGTTACCAGCTCATCTACACCTGAAACCAAAAGAAAATGCATCAGCAAGTATATCAGATAAAGATAAAAAGGGGCGTAAGGTAAATACAGTGCAAAATACCAAGCGGCTCTACAGAAGTCATTGGGACAGGGGCTGCAAACGTTTCCCGAGCTCTGCTAACTACAACGTGGGCCTCAATAGAACCGCTTTGGATCACAGATTCAGAAGATACTGAAGCTCTTGAGTCAACAGCCCCTGTCGCCACGTTGTGAACCTCGCCAGATGTCTGCGAATCATTAACATAGGTTGTGACTTCAAGAGAAACAGGAACATGCATATCAGAAACTGAGTAATCAACTTCTTCCGTGTAAGGATTGGTATGGTCATCATTTGTCGGCTCCGCAGGTAGCGCAGGGAACTCCGCTGAAGGGATTTCACCTTCTTCAGGGGCATCAGCAAAGGCCTGATTGCCGGAGCTAGTGCCAGCTGTAAAAAAACATTCACCGAAGGGTTAGTAAAGTGTTCGCCCAAGCTCAGATAAATTGAAAAGAATATTCTTTTTACCTAAAGAGGCCCGAAGTACGGCTTCCTCTCGAAGACGCCGTACTGACTTAGCCCGAGCCATTCGAAGCGATCTTCTCTAAGCATGTACCAGTTGGATCTCCTCATCATCAATAGACTCGGCATCGATAGCAGTGGACATTGGTTGTTTAAGCGTTCTTTCCCATGACAATAGAGAGAGACCTTGAGCAAGAGCCGGCAACCCCGAAGAATGCGGGAATCTGATATATGAATACCGAACGCTCGTTCCCTAGCACCTATTAAAATAATTTGATAATTGTATAAGTTTCAATGGTGCATTGTGCACATAGAACATCATGAAAATACATCTCACCAGAACCCTAGGCGGCTCGTTGCCTTAGGCACACTTCATCAAGATATGAATCAAGAGATGCTCGGATGGCTTCTTCAGTAGACGTTCCTGCAGAAAAAGAAAAAAGATTAGACACATAATATGGCCAAAAAATACTTGAAGATAAGTATAAGAAACATACCAATTGCTGCAAGCACCTATGCCTTCTCCGCTTCTTCCACGGCTAATTGTGCATAAGCGGATAACGCTGCCGGAACATGAACGTCGTCATCCTCTTCCAATGACTCGACAACGGCTGTTGTAAGATCGACAGCATCCACAGTGGATGACTCTGGAAAGACAACGTCAATAGTCGTCCCATACTCAGAGATGCTCTGGGTCGGGAAAGCTGCAGGGCCAGCTATAAAAGAAGCCTTTCTCCTCTTGCGGGAGCCATCGCTGGCTTGAAAGACCCTGTTCGTACTTAATGGTGCCCTCAGCCGATGATTTCTAATTTCTGAATTAGATGACAAGTCACTTGCGACATCATCTCCGGCAGAGGACCTCACTTTCGATTCCAGAACAGGATCATCAGCAGGAAAAACGTTACTAGCATGACGTGACTTGTCGGAAGGTCCAGAGGCAATGGGTGAAGGAGCTCGCTTCCTACCCGGCACCGTTCCTTTTCAAGTGACAAGAACAAGTTCTGGCTGAACACTCCTGAAAGTGCAAGTTGTCCTCAGTTCCCGGACAGTGGAAGAAGCTGCCAGTGTCCCTTCTTGAGGCAAGGAGAGAAGAATAACAGACTTCGGTCTCAAAGGGAAATCGAGTTTCGATGCCCTCATAGAACCCTGATGACCAAGGAAGATATGCTTCTCTTGATCGATGACCTCAGCCATCGATGATGAGTACCATGATCGAAAGGCTGACAATAGTCGAGGGACGCGATTCGGATCGGGGATCACAAAGCGGGACCCGATGCCCAGCCTCATAAAATGATGAATGGTGTTCTTAGCCGACTCCCTCGTATAGACAAGCTCGCAATGAAAATCTTAGAGAAGAACGCCTTGATCATATCCAAATTGCGGGAGAAGCGATAGGGGCTATAAGTCCTGTAAGCGACATCGTCACCCTGCCGATACACTAAAAATCCAGGGCGAATCGAATAAAGATAAGCGATGTCCCTATTTTCTAAGTTCAAATTGCCTTCCTTCAACATATCAAGTGAAGGTTGACCAGGGTGGTGGGACCTTACAAGTGCCCAATCATCAAAGTAAATTTGCCTCTGCTCCCAGAGATTATAAGGATTGAGACACAGCCGGCGAATGTGTCTATTCGGTTTAAGCCCTGCGGCCCCGACGAGCTTCATTACCATAGGAAAAGAAACTGTGCAAAAAATGTTGGTTGCACCCACTTGCTGTATGCCCCATTCACATGCAAATGGATCTACGCACCAAAATAGTGCAATGGCATATACACGTGCTCTTCGCCTGGGTCGTTTGAGGTGGCTAATTCAGTGAGACCCTGATATAGAAATGACATCCCGGCGATACCGATCACTAGCCTTGCACTAGAAGCTATGCGATCGGCAGGGTAAAAGACGGAGGCCCGCATTAGTCTTGGGTGAACGGGGATTACGAACTAGCTCAGCCACAAGCCTATGAAAGCAATGAAAAAAGAGTTCCCGTCGATCCCCGGAGCAGCAACGTCCTTAAGCTCATAAGGAGATGCACTAGAACAGAAATATTCTTCCATCACCACGGGATCTTCCACTACATGCGTAGGCTGAAAGGGTTTCCTATGACCGCATGCCTTTCGATATCAGCTCTAAGGACATGCGGGTGCACAAACCGCGCAATAAAAGCCTCAAAGGTAACCCCTTCTCCTTTGGAGACCCTGTGCATCTCCTCAAAAATGGTCAGCAATTTCCTGAGGCCCGGTCGCAAGAAGGCTATCGCGTTATCGCCTGTTAAATCTTCAGCAGCCAGACCCGCAGTAAAAACAAACTCATCATAGGGAACTAGCTCCTCATAATATTCACCCATGATTTGCAACCCGGAGATATGTTGGAACTCCAACAAAGATATGCATGCCTCCCTATCAGACATCATGAAGTTGCTGGTTTGCATATTCTATTGCTCGAAGAAAGACTTCACCCACCAGGGTCTGGTCTTAGGATACTCAAACAAGGAGGCGTAGACTGCTCCATAGAGCCCAGTGTGCTCTAGCAAAGTCCTCTCCATCGATAGAATAAACCTGGCCCAGCCAACATAGCCGGTCATATACCTTAGGATCATACCTACATTGTAAGGTATTCCCCATAGCCTTGCCTCGTCCTGGCACATTTGGCGGCCCAAAAGATCTATGGGTGTTGGTGCCATTACTCCCTCTGAAGACGGTTGCAGCCTATTATGAGTTGTCTATTCCTCCATTTCCGCTGTGAAAGCAGTTGGCGGAGTCACTGTGTATTGGATAGGCACCAAAGGATTGGAGGACGCTGCACATTAGAAGCTAACCCGATCCTGGATTATCTGATTATACCATCCAACCCACAGATGTAGATCCTGTTGTGGAGCGTCATGCTACCTGAAAGGAAAAAGAAAAAGGATAGCATTAAAATAGCAATCATGGGGAATCCCAAACGGTGGGAGTTTTAACCACAAAGTTAAGAAACTCCACGAGAATTCTTTGGCAAAATCGTTCAAATTTCCTTTAAAGTACTTATACTAAAATGTTTAAGTTTCTGTTAAAGTCCTTAAACTAAACTATGTGAGTCGTTTTGAGGAATCCGGGCTAAGTCCTGGGTCAAAGTTATCCATAATTGCACATGCAAAGTGCACAGTTAACAAGTATTGGACAAGTGCGCAAGTCTTAAGTGTGCACTAGACAAGTGCGTAAGTTATAAGTGCAGCAGTCAAAGTGTGCACTAGGAAAGTGGGTAAAAAACAGAAGTGCACAACGCACATACCGTTTGAAGTTAAAGGAAGCAAAAGTTTCGAACAAGTGCATAAGCACCAAGAGAAACAAGTGAGCAAAAGAAGGAACAGTTTTTAGAGTGCGTAAATGAAAGTGAAAGTGATGAGCTTCGGCGAATGGGGTGCACCCCTTTTATAGGAGGTCAAAAGTCGATTCACCTTCAGCGAATCTCAAGACAAATTCGATGGTCCGAAGTTCGACATCGATTGCACCCACATGCAGGACATGTGCACACGATCGATGGGGGAATTTGTTCGTACCTGTTCAAGTGTGCACCTACATACATGCGCAACTGATGAACCAAGTTTAATTGACTTACACACTTATACACATGCGCATCTGATGAACTGGATTCAATTGACTTGCGCACCTATACATAGGCATACCTAATAAAATGGGTTCAATTGACTTGTGCACTTTTACACATGTGCACCTGATAAAATAGGTTCAATTGACTTGCGCACTTATACACATGCACACCTGATGAAATAGGTTCAATTGACTTGCGTAATTATATACATGCACACCTGATAAAGTTGATTCGATCAACTTACGCATCTCTATACATGCGCACATATGTGAGTGCGCACATAAGGACTGATGTACATATGATAACAAAAGACTCTTATAATGAAAGAAAACTTCAGCAAAAAAAAAAGTGCAAGTGTTAAAGAACAAAAACTTTTCATTGATATGTCAAAGAAGGGTTACTGGCTAATTAATGCTAAAAAGTAAAAAGACATATAAAAGAAAAGTTCACAACGGCAAAAAACTAGCGTCAGTGCATGTATTCTCAAAATCAAAAAGAAGGCCATGCAGGACGTCCCAGGCAGTATCCTCCATCTGTAGACGCTTCCGCTCATGAATACAAGTATCAGGGTTGCCATTGATATCCTCCGCCCTCGCGTATGAAGCTATGATCACCTTCTGTTGATATATCCGGTGCAGGATATCTATCGCACGATCTCTTTGATTCTTAGAGATCAAACACATTAGATAGACCGAGTGCACCTTATCCTCGGCCCCATCTAGAGCATGAAGGGCATCACCTCGACAAGCTTGGGTGTAGAATTCCATATCGTGACAAAAATCATCTGCAAGAGGGTAGAACGGCCAGGGAGCAGCCGCCCGCAATGATCCTCAAGACGGCGAAGTGTAGCCTCGCATTGGGCATCACTGTATGCCGGCTCATAAAAGCGGATGTCAATATGGGAAACAATCTCCCTAATCGTATAAAGAAGGCCAGCCATGACACCTGAAAGAAAAAAAATGGAAAGACGTCAGTTCATTAAAAGGATGAACTAAAAACTAAATCCATGAAATAAAAGAAATGTTTTAAGGTTTATCGTAAGTTAAGTGCGCAATCCAAAGGGGTGCACAAGATAAGTTAAGTGTGCAACCCAAAGTGGTGCGCATGATAAGATAAATGCCCAACCCAAAGGGTGAGGAAGCAAAATTAAAAACGCAAACTAAAAGGGGATGCGCAAGGAAGAAGTACGCAAACGCACTTACCAAATTAATAAGGAAGCAAAGGCTTCTAAAAGAAAACAAGAACTTCAGAAAAAGTACAAGTCTAAAGGGAGTGAAGAAAAAGACGCATATTTATAGGGTTCCGAAAGATGGTTCGCATTCTTACAAGTCCCGAAACAGAACCAATAAATCATAACTTGACACTTGTTTGTCACTTCGAAAACATGTGAAGAAGTAAGTGCGCACGCATGACTAATGACAAAGTCATATGACATGAGCGCACATGCAACAAGTGCATAAATGATAGGTGCGTACATGCACGTGCAACGCACGGGCGCAATGCGCACTTAATCAAACAACAAGTGCAAATACATGCGCATTCCTTGAAAACAGACGCTTATTGAAAAAAGAAGTAAATAAGCAAACAAATCTTTAATTAACAGTAAAATATTCTTTGATTAAATACCTTAACCAAAAGATTTGTGGACCAAAGATCCAACAGTGCGCATGTCACCCTCAATTGATATAAATCAATTAAATATTTGTAAATCAATCTAAAATCAGATTAAGATAAAAACAAACTAAAACAAACCAAAAAAAATCCAACAAATACTAATTTCTTCTTTCCTATAAATAGGAGTCTCATATGAAGAAATGGGATAGAAAAAAACCTCCTATAATCTTGAAAAATCTCAAGACTTTTTCTTGATCGGCAAAATTGTGTAAGGTAGAAGAAATAAAGAGAAAAACTTCTCTTTTCTTTAAAAGTTTTATCTTTTTATACAGAAGCCTTTGCTTCTTCTCGAATCAATTGATTCGAGATTAAAAGATCAAATGATCTTAAGGTTCGTCCTTCGTTCATAAAGTTCATACTTTTGCGAGAGACCGATGCCAAGACCCAAAGGAAAAAATAAAAGATGCGCACTAAAAAGAAAATAAATGAAAACCAAGGTTTTCAATTCTCTGCAAATAAAGGAAGAAAAGAAAAAAGAAAAAAAGACAGAAGCCATTGCTTCTTAGCAAAGCTTATGCCTTTTGATTAAAACAAATGCACACCCAAATTAGTGCGCGCCTAATGATAAAAATCATTGTTCTTGGAAAAATAACGCCGTAGGGACATGCGCATCACATGAAAATCACGTGTGTGCACTTAATAAAATCTGCCTATAAAGGCAAGCAAGTCACGTGAAATTTACGTGTGCGCACTTAACAAAAACAGTCTATGAAAACATGTGCATCACGTGATATCCATGTGCGCGAACTTAATAAAAATTGCCTATAAAGGCGTGCGCATCACGTGGCCCTCACGTGTGCGCACTTGATAAAACCCGCTAATATGGACATGCGCATCACGTGACCCTCATGTGTGTGCACTTCGTAAGATACATACATGCGTAAAATCCCTGAAAGGAAACAGTGGGTAGCCACATGCAACGCACGTGCACACCCTTTCAAATAAAATAAACGGGCATGTGCGCACCCATATACTTGTGCACTTGTTTCATAAAACATCATTTAATCACTTAAACAAAGTATAATTAAATGATGGACCCCCTATTGATCAAAATATCAATAAACCCAAGTGACTTTACTCTCAAAGATGACTAAAGACTCTTAATTCATATTTGTTAATCCAAACAAGATTAACAAGCCTTAACTATATAATCATGATTCGACCTTAGTCTCGAAAATGACTAATGATTCTCAGGTGACCTGCTTCGAACTAATGGACCTCGTTTATACGAGATCTGCGTCCTAAGTTCAAAAACCCAAATTCATATATATACGGATTTGGACTAATCCGCGCCCTACGGGCGACGACATAAACCTGTCTCCGTATACAATCCACGGGCAACCAAAATAAAACAAACACGACACGACACGAACTAACCTTCTGGATCCGGAGAAAGTTGTTATCGCAACGCAATGACGTAAGGAAAGAGCCTCTCCACAATTAAAAACCCCTCATAAATATGGGAGAATCTGATAAAGTCTGCTATATCGGTCGTATCTATCCAAACCTCCTATATATGGTGTCATAAATCAACTTTGTATCTTTAGAGTGGTGGGTGGATATGTCCAAATAGCATCTGCCCCCAAATTCAGGCTAGATGTTCTCCACGTCTCAGTCCAGTCTTCAGCGGTAAACAGATACTAAATTGTCATGCTCAACAGAGATAGTTTCAAGCTTAGTACTTAAATCAATGATATCATGTTTCAAAACATCATTTTCATTTTTCCAAAATAGTACAACAATTGTAAAAAATAGAAGAAGAATTCTTTTTCAAACTCTTGTACTTTGAAAATAATTTTTGAAAGTTTTCTTACAATTCAATATATGAATCTATCAACTTATCTCTATCTAAGTTATCTAGATCATCATCATTTACCTTGTCGTTGTTTCCATGTGCCATGAAGCAAATGTTAGCAGCGATCTTTTCTTCATTGCCCGAAGTTTCTGAGTCTGATTCGTCCCATTTTTTCTTGGAACGCTCTTTTCTTTTCATACTTGTCCTTACCATCCTTATGCTTGTTCTTTCTTTTGTTCAATGTTGGACAATCGGCCTTTATGTGACCCTGTTTGTGGCATTCATAACAAGTGGGATTAGTAGAAAAACTTGAAATCTTATTATCTCGATAGTTTCCTCTTTTCTTGAAGTTTTGGAACTTTATGAATTTCATAAACTGCTTTGCGAGAGCGGCCATATCGTCTTCATTTTCACTTTCGTCGCTTTCCTTTCCGATTCTTCTTGTGGAGTGTTCTTTGCTTTTAGGACTAAGCTTATTTTTCTTTAAAGGCTCTTCATCTTTTTATTTTTCTGTAAAGTCGTTAAGTTTCATCTCGTGCGTCTTGAGTTTCCCAACAAGGTTTTCCAAAGTTATTTCATCTAGATCATTCGCTTCTTCAATCGCAGTAACTTTGGGTTGACATTCTTCAGTAAGAATCCTCAAGATCTTGAAGCACTTCTTCTTTTCTGTAAATTTTTTACCATAGTTGAAATGTTTAGTAATGATCTTTTTAAACTTTGAATATATTACAACAATTGTTTCATCAGTGCTCATCTTGAATTGTTCGTACTCGCTCATGAGACGGTTGATTTTACTTTTTTCACTTGACTCATCCCTTCGTGAGAAGTTTCGAGAGTCTTCCAAATCTTATGTGTGGTAGTACACATAGAGACCCGGTTGAACTCATCAGGTGAAAGAGAGTAGTGTAATGAATTCATAGTTTTAATATTCATAGCTATATTTTTCTGATCATTCTCACTATAAGGTCTAGCCGGTGAAATGAATTTATCCTCTACAACATTTAGAATATCAAGATCGATACATTGAAGAAAAATTAACATCTTGATTTTCCAGAAGTTGTAGTCCATGCCATGGCAGAGTGGTGGCTTGACCTTCTAATGATCTATTGTTTTGAGTAATTTTATTATTGTTAGCCATAGAATCTAAGTTTCAGGGATTTAAACCAAAAAGAGAACTAACCGCTCTGATACTAATTGAAAAGTGTCCGAGAAAGGAGGTGAATAGGACAATGACTAATAATTAAAAATTTATTACTTAAATCAATAAATGTTGTGAAATAATAATATGAATAATAACAAACACACAATCAATAGAATAAATGAGATAAGAAAATGCAAACACGGTAGCGACACAAGCGATTGGTAACGAAGTTCGATACCACAGTATCTAGTCTCCGCCTAGGTCTCCCCCTACGAACATCCACAATTCAACTCTTCTTAAGGTGAAGAAAATTTTACAAATGATGGACCACCTCCACCTGGTTTACAACTGATAAACAATCTTTATCAGGTAATCTTTTCTGCAGGCTCAGATCAAACCTTTACAACTCAACACTGATGGATAATCTCCACTGGATAATCTTTTTAATAGGCTTAGATCAAACTTTACAATTCAACACTGATGGACAATCTCCACCAGGTAATCTTTTCAATAAGCATAGATCAAACCTTTACAGCTCAATTTCAATACAAGTAACCCAACAAACTCCTAATCTCGTATAATAGCCAATCACAATTTTAAAACCGGAGAATTATGGTATTTGATAAAATCAAGTTTAAAACTCTTTTGATCTCAAAGAAAATGATAAAGTGTTTCAGAATACGAGATCAAGATTTTGCAAAGGTAAGAAATTAAAATCTGTTTAGAAAAATCCTTTGCAAGAGTAAAACAAAAAGCTTTCAAAACCCGACAAAGAAAAAATAACCCGGTGACAATCTAGGGTTTCGAAAACTTAAAAGAAGATGATGACAATTGAGAGCAAGAGAGATGATAGATAATCTGTAGAATTGTTATAATTTAATTCGACCATGACAGCATATAAAGTGTTGGGAAAGAATCCTACAAAACAGGAAAGAAATTGGTCAAGAATAATTTTAGGGATTTCAAACGGTCATCAGTTGAGCCGGCTCAAATAAGTATGAGTTGTCTCATACCAACAGTGTAAAATCATCAAGTGGGGGCAATATATTGAGCCGGCTCAAAAAGAGCATAAGCTATCTCAAGATGAAAATTGAGCCGGCACAAAGCAATATGAGACGTCTCATGTCAACAGAGAAAAATTGCAGTTGCAGGGAATCCACTTGAGACGGCTCATCAGGACATGAGCCGACTCAAGGATATATGAAGTGAAAGTAAGTATTAAATGACTTATGAGATGGCGGTAAGTCAATATCGCGCACCCCGCAAGTTCGTGGGGAGGCGGAATATGTAAAAAACGATTTTTCAAAGCTCGCAACACCGACTTGAACTCCAGGATCGATACTAAACCCTAACTAGCTAACTGGTAAGAGGTTAACTACTCGGAAAGAAGTGTTATACCTCATGATACGAAGTCCTTCGGGACTTCTTCGTTGTCCTCCACCTCGTCGTTAGCTCCAAGAATCGAAACGGATCGAGCAACCTCGACGGCCTCCTCGAGTCAAAGACGATCCACCCGAGAATCTATAGTCCGAGCTCCTACCTCAAATCCGAGATAACTACAGCCTCTAGTTCGCTAAACTAGAAGTCCTAGGTTATGTAGAGTGAGAAGATAGAATGGTTTGTCTCTTGGAACCCTAGAATTCTCAACACATGAGAGGTCTAGGGTTTTGTTTAGGAAGAAGATGGCTTGAAAAAATGAGAGAGGAGAAGAGCTTAGATGAAGCTTAAACATTCATTTGTGATGAATAATGAACCAAGTGAATTATTGATGAGATAAATATCTGACAACAATCACCCATGGTTCACAAATATCTAATTTGTCAAGTGATGAGTCATGCCTCTTCCAAAAAATATCTCCACTCATTTTTTATACCTCATTATTCTTTAATCCAAATGGAAAAAGAAACCCTAATGAGGTGTCTCTTCTAGAAGCTTTCCTGCAAAATTATGAGAATGCCCCTCATCCGTATATACATATCCGCATCCGCATTCCGAAGAATACGAATACAAAGAGACAAAAATAATCCATCAATATAATAGAAGGATCCGGCTTCTACACCTTTTGCCCAGTGCAGGGAAACCCTCTGTGTGGAACTCTAAAGACTCGATGCTACGCTGGCAGTGGGTTTAACCACAAACCGCAAACGGTACTAGCTACACGTAACGGCAACCCAGGTATGTGTTGATAAGAAGGCCAATGAGCAAACTCATCCGAACTCTTATTGAGCCTGTATATGACAATCTCCGTACAATCCGGTCTTTTCGTCTAAGAGTATCGCATATCGGGCCTAGGGCGATAATCATCAGACCCCTAATAGCGCAATAAGTCCTGTCGGAGTGTAGCCCAAAACACCCTGAGAAACTACTAGAGTACCCACCAGTAAATCTCGCTTGCCTTGGCCAAAGACTTTGTGTAATGGCTTTCCGAACATAGCGTGATATCAACCCCCAATACCGGGAGAGACGAATCCTATCTAACCGCCACTGCCTCCAAGTGCTTCAGGACTGCACACAACTACTACCTGTTTGCATGACTCCTTTGAGCCGTGGTAGGGTAGTAATCAAAGAACAGTGGGAACACACTCGAGACCAAATAGCAGTGTCAAGATGACGAACTAAGCTGTACGCATGTCACCTGGGAACTGCTACCCGGCGATAGGTATAACACCCACCAACAGTTCCTAACGAGTCATGTCCAGTGTACTCATAACCTAATGAGCACCTGCATACTATCTCCAGTACGACGTACTAATGGCTATGGGACAGACCATCTCCCCTGTTGGGATGAGAAGTGTATACACTAGTCTAGTCTGGAGTATCGTTGCCCCGTCTCGACAATCCTATGACTAGGGGCTTGTATATGATGTGCTTATAAACTACCTGATCAGTCGAAAATAATGCATTTTTAACACGACAATTTCCCTACCATTTGCACTCATCTAGAGGTGTTCGGTATTAATATAGCACATATTAGCAAATTGACTGTAAAATACCAAATAATTTGTGTTATATATTAAAACCGACATTTCTGAGGGAAATTGAGTGTTTATCATGGCATCGCATCATCTTTGTGTAGTGCAACACTTGTCTCGAGAATCTGTGCAGGAAATTGCAGGAGAAAAGCCAAAACTGTTAAAAGTGCTGAGAAAAATACGCCAAGTCCAAGACTTGAGATCTGGCAGAAATCAAGAAAGCAAAATAGGATTCCACATATAACAAGAGTGCCAAGAAGTCAGTACAAGAATATTCCAGAAAGTTCATACACAGAGGCCTCCATTGCGCCATGGATCCGCGGCCAAAGGCCCATTCCTGCCGCGAATCCGCGGCTGTATAGTGACGTCAGCTCTTCGAATTTCCTCACGTGCCTCCCTTTAACGGCTCAGCTTCCAGAAGACTCCAAAATGACCACGTGGCTTCATCCAGAAGGCTCGGCCTAACAACCTTACCCAAGAATATTCCTCATTCTAGAATATTCCCTCCAACAAACTTCTTCTAGAAGCCTCCTTATAACAACCTTCTTCTAGAATCCTTCTTATAACAACCTTCTTCTAGAAGCCTCCTTGTAACAACCTCATTCTAGAATATTCCCTCAAACAAACTTCTTCTAGAAGATTCTTTCTAACAACCTCATTTTGGAGGGAAAATTCAAATGAGGTAGTTCATTTTGGAGGGAAAATTCAAATTCAAATGAGGTAGTTCATTTTGGAGGGAAAAGTTGTTCATTTTGGAGGGAAAAGTGGTTCATTTTGGAGGGAAATTTGAAATTTGAATTCTAGATCTAAGGTTGAGAAGTTTATAAAAGGAAATCTAGATCTAGGGTTTTGGGTTGTTCATTACTCATCTCTTCCCACAAGTTGAGTGACACAACTTGTGCATTCAAACCCTAACCCTAATCCAAAATCCAAAGCCAAATTCAAGATCCCCGAGTACAATTCAAGCAAGAAGCCTTCAACCTTTTAGGAGCGAAGCCGATCTTTATCCGAGCAAGTGATCCAAGACGATCCGCGACTCAAGGAGACGAGCGAAGCCAAATCGACGATCGAGTTCATTCCTCATTGTTGTTCTTGAGCGAATTGTAACGGAATTAGTTGGTAAATAAAAGGTGAAATTCTTTAATCTTGCTTTCTTTAAATTCTTGCATCATGATTCGATCTCAATTTGTGATTGTGGTTCTTGTTGTGATGTTTGAGTAAAACTCCGCTCGTAAAGGAGTCGAGACGATCAATAGAATGATGATGTAATAAATCATAAAACGATTCTTAAGTCCTACGAGTTTTGTAAACCCTAGCAAATTGAAGAATCGACGACCTAGTTTCGATGCGATGCTTTCTTGATTGTGTTCGCTCGAAATTAGGGATCCACGATCAATTCTTGAATTTACTAGAGGCTAGAATGTGAATGATATCGACGAAGGAACAAGGGATAGATGATGAAACCCTAGTTTCACAAGAAATCCCTAATTCTCGTTGATCATCATTGATCTAGTATCAATTCATCGATGGATAAGAATATGTAATCGCTAGATTTCATCACATCTACAGATCCGATCGATTCCTACGAGCCTCACTTCGATTCTTGATATTTGATTTGGAAATCATCACAAATTCTCAATTCTTGATTTTATTGTTTCTTGATTTAGACTAGATTTCACTAGTTCTTGAACTTCAATTCTTTAAATCATGAATTGTTTCTTTTCTTTTTTTAAAATTTTCGACTCATCTAATTCGAAATACGAACGATTACACTTTTCCTGTGGACGATCCGCACTTACTAACGCGCTACATTCGACACCGTTATTGATTGCGGTCAAATAATTTTTGGTTGTGATTTCTATATTCATTTTCTAAAACCACACAATCGAGGATTTCATTCAATCAAATGGCGCCGTTGCCGGGGATAGTGCGCTAATTGTTCGTATTTTGAAATTTGAGTTGGAAGATTTATTCCAATATAATTTTTAGATCATAATTCGCGCAAACACTAATACGAGTTATTGTGATTTGTTGCGAGAAAATCTTGAATCATTGGAGCTGTGGAAAAAAATTTCAGAATATTCCAGAGGACTTAGGGGCTGAACAGAAGCCTTCTGGTGAATTTTTGTACAGTGAACAGTACACATCACCGCGGAACCGCGGTTCAGTTGAAGCATCACTGTACCAATTTTGCTCTGTAAGTCTATATATTTCTTATCTCCTCCTCTGTCTACTCCAATTAACAATTTGCTGCAGGTTTCTTTGCAAATAAATCGCAGCGCCGCAAAAAGCAATAAAAATTGTGCGTGTTTTTGATTTTTTGGTTGTTTGCATATTAATACGGAAATTAAGGGGCAAAGACCAAATTCAGATTAGGTGGGGAGTTCATTACCCTTCCTAAGCCCCAAAAATCACAAACTTGCATCCGTATTTACCCTCATTAACTAAAAAAGATCTAGAGATGACTCTAAGGACCGTCGCGCTCACTTAGGACAAGAGAAGGCCGTGGGTAATTCATTGCTTATCCGCGTTTCTTTTGTGGTGTCTAAGGCAAGTGTGTTGAAGGCTAGTAGTTACTTAATTAGGCCCACTACTTACGTAGTGGAGAACCTCCCACTTACCTGGCACTTACCTGGCCACAGAAGAGACAAAGAGGCAGCGGAGGATTTATCCTGCGACTTGTCTTTTGGCAGTTAGGAGCGGTCTAGAGCTTTGACCTAGGTGACCACTAGATTTTAGGGCTGCTTGTTGCATTTGTTGTGATTCGCATCATTTTTTCAAAAATCCGTATATTTTTCAAAACAAACACCAACACTTCATTCATTTCCCCTAATTATTTTCACGCTGCCACTTGTACTAAACCCTTTTTAGTGCAAGATAGGCTGGACACGGGATTCTAGTGCCCGTTTAGTCCGCGTTCCCCTATCGACCCTAAAGTCGGTATTTCTACATTTACCTTTTCTTTACCCACCACCACACCCACACCGATGGATCCGTCTCCATCGAACCTCTTTACCACTACTCTGCCGCCGTCCGTTGGTGCGCAGAATCCATCCCGCATCTCTCTCCAAGAGAGGTGCTATCCAACACGAGGTCCTCTTTCGACCTGCTTATCTATTCCACCAGCCAACGGGGACAATTTTGAAATAAAACCCCATTACATTAACCTTCTACCAAAATTTCACGGTCTCGAGTCTAAAGACGCATATGCTTTTATCACCAAATTTGAAAATGTATGCGCAATGATGGGTACGTCACAGCTTTCTGTGGATACTATGCGTCTTCGTCTTCTCCCATTCACCTTGTGCGATATAGCCGAGAAGTGGCTGTATAACACAACTGCACGTTCCATTTCAAACTGGGGAGAATTCGTCAAAGCATTCCTTAATAAATTTTACCCCTATCATAAAACAGCTCGAGTCCGTAGCGAAATAAATCAATTCACCCAGCTTCCAAATGAACCATTTTCAAAATGTCTTGAACGCTTCAAGGATCTGTTAGTCCAATGTCCACATCACGGAATCCCTAGATGGGAACTGTGCAGAATCATTTATAAGGGCATTAATCCTAACACAAGACAGACCCTTGAATTAATGTGTCAAGGAAACTTTATGACCAAAGATGATGGGGAAGCCTGGAAATTTTTAGAAGATTTCGCTGAAAAATCTTTACAGTGGGAGGGTGTGAGTCAATCGTCTAAGGCTGACAATAACCAATCGGATGTTTCCATAGGAGTTAGAGCTGAAATTTCAGCTATAAATAAGAAACTCGAGACTATGGAAAACAAGTTTTTAGCTGCCGCCCTAAATCAAATGTCACTCTCCAAGACTGTATGTGGATGTTGTTCCGATCCATCACATCTCACGGAAGAATGTCCATTGAATTCTCCGTTTCAAGGTCACGAGCATACTAATGCCGCTTTTCAAAGACCTAGAAACGATCCATTTTCTTCCACATATAATCAGGGTTGGAGGAATCAACCTAATTTTGCTTGGAACCAATCACAAAATCAAAATACGGTTCCAAACCAACACAATTCCCAAAGGGTCCCTCCACCACAACAGCAACCACCACTTCAATTGAGTCAGCAACCCTACCAATCACAAAACTTCCAAAATCCGGCCAACACTTTTACACCACATGAAAACTCTTTGCAATTGACCGGTACAGATAATACCTCTGCACTAGCACAAACCTTGGACACTTTCATGAAACAATCCATCCAAGGGACGGCAAGTTTGCAATCTTCTGTCAAGAATGTGATGAAGATCATTGTCTCTCAAAATGAGAATATCAAATCGATGGAAGCACAAATTGCACAACTAAAAGCCGAAATGAGTGCAAGAGAGAAAGGAAAACTTTCAGCTCAACCTTTACCCAATCCTGGCTATTCACATCATGTGAATGCAATCACGTTGAGATGTGGAAGAGTGCTTGACAATCACGTTGGGGAAGAGATTGATGATACAGAAAGATCTATCAATGACACCCCGGCTGAGACCTTTCCTTCCACTTCTACTTCTAATTCTAACCCCAGTTCTTCTTGTAAGTGCACGGCGGCGCCCCGGCCTCCATCCCGAGGCCAAAATGCGGAAGCGGTAATTTACAATAAATTTTTCGAACCGGCACCACCGCGCACTAAAAAACCCGGATCGTGCCATTAATCTAGTCCTAGCTATCTAGAGAGGGGGTAGAGAGATATACCGAGTGATCCGTGTCCTCCGGTCTTCTCGTCGTCGTCCCGATCTCCCCGCGGAATATCCAGTCTCCACCTCGTCGCCGGAAGGGCACCACGTCGCCGGCTTCTTTTACGGGCTCCCACCTCTATACTGAGGCAAATCGGGCACGAAGTTGGCGAGCCGACGTGCCCAAGGTTTGCTGTAGAATGTGTGTAGAACTCATGTCTCATTTGGGATAGTGGAGGTTGCTATTTTGGTGGAGGGATGATACAAGCTAATGGAGATTGATCTTGTGGGATTTTTACCAAAGCAAAAGCACAAAAAACCCCACACATGAAATTGGGCAGCCCCCTCTCCATGCTTGGCCGGCCATGACCATGAGAATGAGAAGAGAGAGTGTGGTGAGTGTGTGAATCCAAAGAATGAGTGAGTCAACCAAAAATCCAAGGGAGAGACAGAAAAGGCTATCATGCAAAGAAATGATCACTAGGAAAGTCCAACACTCAAACAACAATCATCATCTCATCACAAAGTCAAGCCATCATGAAAGAAGAAGTCAAATGGTCAAGGGATGGTGCAACCATCATGATCCAACAATATGCAAAGACCCCCTTCCAAATTGCTTATTTGCACAAATGCAAATAAGCCCTCCTCCACCAATCTTCGGCCAATGAAAGATACAAAGAAATATGGCCGAAACGGAAAGCAAACTGGCAACTCCACAAAACTGATCCCGTAATAAATTACAGGAAAACCCCGATACAGTGTATACACACCCGCATCTATATTCCGACCGAAATACAAATGCAATGAGACAAAATCTACACTGTACTATACTAAAATCCGGCTTAAACAAAAGCCGGCTAGTATTATCCGTCCGATCCTGATCCGTGCAATACCGCACGTATCTGATCGAACCTTGCCATATATCCATACGGCCTCTAGTACTAACCGTCCGATCCTGATCCGTGCAATACTGCACGTATCTGATCGAACCCTGCCATATCTCCATACGGCCTCTACAGCGTTTCGCCCGAAAACTTGAGCAACTGAATGTGGGGGACTCTAAAGACTCGTCAACACCTTGGTTGTGGATTTAACCACTAGCACGTCAGAGGTATAAGCCAATACGTGGCGGGCTACCAGGTATTGACCAAAAGGGACGTCGATGAGCGAACTCATCCTGACACCCTACTGAGCCTGTCAGTGACAATATCCGTACAGTCCGGTCCGTTCGTCTATGTGCATCGCATGGCGGGCCTAGGGGGTTGGTAAAAGTCAGACCCCCAAAAGCGGTACAAGTCGTGTCAGAGATCAGCCCAGAACACCCTGAGATACTACTGGAATACCTACCAGTAAATCTTCTGCCTTGGCCAAGGACTTCGTGTAATGGCTCTCCTTGACACAGCGCGACCTCACCCCTAATACCGGGAGAGATGAACCCCTGAAGATCCGCTCACTGCCTCCATATGGCTCGGGACTGTACCCAACTAAAACCTGTTTGCACGTCTCCTTTGAGCGTGGTAGGGTAGTAATCAAAGTACAGTGGGAACTCACACGAGACAAATGACGATTCCCAAGTCGATGAACTAACATGTACACATGTCACCAGGGAACTGCTATCTGACGTCAGGTATAAGACCAACTAGCATGTTCCCGGCGAGTCCTGTCCGGTGTACTCATAACCCAATGAGCACCTGTATACATCTTAGGTGAACCAACTAACACCAGTGGCTTGTGAGACCGGCCACCGCCCTTCGTCGGGGTCTCGAATGTATACACTAGTCTACTCTGGAGTATCTATGCCCTGTCTCGAAACTCCTACGACTAGGGACCTTTTAACGATGTGCTTATAGACTACCAGCTCTCACGTATATGATCGCCCTCATACTGTTGGCATTCAAGCAAGAATCCTAGGGGCTCTACCAACGTGTAATAGCGACCTGTCAGGTCACCTAAAGCAGTATACGATGATAAAGATAAACCAGATAGCATACTATCATCTTGAGTAAGACTGTCCTACTGGGATAGGTCCTCCCTCAATCATTGTAATCACGTGCCTGTGATCCAATAATTGACTCTGAGGGCACTATCTCCAACAATCTTCCACTTGCACTCAAGGCTAATTATTGCGATGTCGCATACTCACAGCCCGTGTGATACCGAACACCCAACTCCTCTACTAGACAGTCTCACAAAGCTCGTTTGTGAAACTATTGCGTTCGAGGAATAGCCTCTGTGAGTGGATCCGCTTTGATGTTTCTTTCCATGTCTCTCTATATCTCAAGTTCGCGGAGAGTGCCATCTCCCGAAATGAGCAATACTTGTCTTAGAATGTGTCTGGATGTCTGATGGGACCTAGCTCATAAATGAACTCCAAATCCAAACTTCTTAGACTGTATCGTCAACTAAACTTAATTAGTATCCTGCGCCCTACCTCCCTCAGTATCTTCCTGGACCACCTGTCCAAAATACTGCCCCTCGTCAGAGGGAAAACTATAACTCTGACAACCTCCCTGTCGTCCAGGTCATCTTGGAAGCCTGAAATGATAATTGTCTCCCTAATGAGGTTGTCGTTATCATATCCCTAGAACATCCACTTATATTCTAAAGCTGCTTCCGATTGTTTCTCCAGGATTGGATCAATATCAACTTATTGCATCTACTGCAGGAACAATATCTGGTGTGGTACTTGACATATCATGATTGACTCAATTACCTAAGCAAGTGATCTACCAATCATGCACATCCCTCTCCCCGTTAGTCTGAGAGACACCTTTAGAGAGGGTGACTCCATCAGCTGCAGGTACACTACCGTGCCAGGAGTCGTCCATTCTAAATACTCTTAGAATGCTGTCTAAGTACCCTTAATTAAGAAACCACCCAAATCTAGATCTAAAACCATAGATCTAGTAACCAGTATGTCTGATATAATGTCCAAGTCCCATGTGGAGAAACCACTGTGTGACGACCAAAGTATAACCGATCGTAGTATAGGAATATCACTTCCTACTCTGTGTATGTCATCCAAATACCAGGACATCACACCCTACTACCTTCTTAACAGATCCATCCCCTATTCTGATGAAGTCAAACCTATGACTGTCACATCAGAAATAGATGATCTATCTCCGCTACATCTGCTTTAGTCTATAAATAGACACAAGCCACTTGTCCACCAATGCTTCCGCTGCTCCCACTGACCATGACAACCCTCTGGCAGAGTCATATAAACGTACACTTCTAAAGCTAGTTTAGAACGATGCTATACTCATCCTCCTGCCGGGTCTCACGGTCTGGAACAACAGCAATGGCAAGTCTGGGTAAACAAGAACCTCCATGTCACCGTCCTTGAGGCTACCGGAGTACCTCTCGGGTGCCTGAAGTTACCCACCATATCTGCGGAGTGGCCAATGGAATGTCAAACCAGATTGAATCTTTAGGTTCCTATCAAATCTTCAGTAATCATTTGTGGTTCTGGAATCACTTCCAGTTCTACCATACTCACACTACTGTTTTCTGAAAAAATCCATTTTTATTAAAACTGTGGCGAGTTAAGAACAATATCACTATTGATCTTCCAGATGGTAGAAAGTCAACTCTCGTCATAGCCTGGGTCAACCCACAAACAGCCATTACAGAAACATGCCTTGAGTTATCCAGAGTCTGGTTTTAAGCATAAGCCAGACAACTCCCCGTACCTTAACATCGTTAAGATACGAACTGTTCTATATCCAATATAGGACCAGAGGCACTGATTTAATTGAACCAGATTCAAATCATGCAGCTGTCTCCAGTGCATGTCAACTAAATGGAGTGAGGCCGATCAGCATTACTCAACTTTGGAGTACTTCCAATTATGAGTAACCTGAAAGAGAAGGAAGTTCTCTTAATCATCACTATCAACTGAGTACCATACTCAAGTATCTACATCTTCGATCACCTTGAAGAATCCTGATACTTGCAACACCTGGTTCTCTACTTTATTCATATACCTATAACTTCTCAAAATTCGGACCCTGTGTTTCCACGAAACACTTGTCCAAAAACTAGAGAAGTCATAAGTAAACTGAATATAGTACGAGGACCAACCCCTTTGTCCTCATGGACGCTGGACAACATACAATACTCTGTACAAGTATCTTGAGTCTAAAAACTCACTCCCTGTGTGTTGTAGGTTGAAAACTGTACTTATGGTTAAGAAGAATTACACCGCTGTTTAATGCTCCTTACCTAACCATCAACTGATATAGATAAATGTCATCGACATAATTTCAAAAAGGTATATCTCATTCTATAAAAATAGACGTACAGATATATCAATTTGAAATTGGTGCATTATAACGGATATTCAAAACCAAATATTCGCCGTCCGGCAAACAACCCAGGTGACTTCCTCAAATATCACCAATTACAACGAATTCCGATATAATGAGGATGATCACCTAATTCCCAATAGCTTACTCCCACTCATCATCTGTAAAACCATACAGATGTGAGAATCATACCTGGTAAATACATACCCTGGGGTAAGTATCTAATCGGGAAATCAGTCTTCTTTTAACAGTACACAGTGAAACTGAAACATTGAAATGTTTCGATGGGGTATCCTGGTATTCCTAGTAATGCCTCTTCCATTATCAGATTCACAACTGTAACCATATATTTCTTTGCCACCTCTCCACATCCCTTCATATGTCTTTAGTCATTACCTTCTGCACACCCCTTTAGGCCAAATGGTTTTCTTCCTTCCCTACCATTCGGCACTAGCCTATGGTTTGGAAGAAGACTATCCAATAAGCATAATGGGTGTACTGTCCTAATCCTAGGAGCACTCGCAATGCGAGAGAAGGTGAGGATAAAAGACAACCGAATAAACCTTATTCCTATTTCTCCTGAACCAGAATCCATCCCCGAACTGGAACAAGTTCCTTTCGAGTTCGTATATAACCATACGATGGAGTATCCAATAAACTGTGGATCTTCGTAGTGATACGGAGTGTCCTGGAGAAATACAAAGGTGAAGTGGGAGTGGTAATGAAATACTTGGTTTGATCGTGAATATCAGTCGCAATTTACTTTGCCCTCCTTCTAATCCCTTTCTTTGTCTTTACATAATACCTTCTGTACACCGTTTAGGCTAATTAGTTTTCTTCATTCCCTACCATTCGGCACCAGCCTAAGCTTTGGAAGAAGACTATCCAATTTGCGTAATAGGTGTACTATCTCCTAAACCAAGGAGTATTCGCAACTTGAGAGAAGGTAAAAGGAAAAGACAACTGAATAGTCCTATTCGTTTTCTCCAGAACTGGAAACCATCCTCGAATAAATCCCTTCGAGTTCGTATATAACCATACGATGGTTTTGTCCAATGGAAGTGGACGTTCGTAGTAATACGGGGTGTCCTGGAGAAAAGGGTAAAAGTAGGAGTGGCAATTAGGTTTGCAACTCTGACAATCCAAAAGCCAGTGTTTAAGAAGGTTCGGTTAATTTTGGTCTCTGAGTCATAGTCTAGGGTCGGGTCAATGGTCGCTGCCAAAGAGAGAGAGAAAAGAAACACTCAGCGTTCACTCTAACCTAGATCAGAATGGTTACCAATTTATCTAATCTGGAAACCTCCCACTGTAACCTCAAATTCTTCTCCAAACCCGAAAGAAGAATTAGTCGGGATCATCCGAGGAGTAAACCAACTCATCCATGGGAATCGGGATCCAACTATCATCGCATGATAACATGAGGGAATCCGCTCACGTCATCACACTCCAGAAGGTATGCGCATATCTGGCAAGTTTCAGTTTCTTTAGAAACTCCCGGTGTGATTTTTACCCCATGCTCTTATGACCTTGACTTTGGCCAACAAATCATAAGTCACATGTCAAGTTCTACCCGTCATTCTCCAAGTTAATTTGAGCCCACCCGCACAAGCCCTTGACTTTGGCCAACAAGGCTATACGACTGCCCCAAACCAATGCATCTATCTATGCTGCATATGAATACCCAACAGCTAGCAAACACTGTGCCTTGACTTTGGCCAACAAACACAGCTTGAATACTATTGACTACCCATATGAAACGACGGAGGGCTACGAATAGTTTCTGGCGAAAACCTTTAACGTAATGAACTTGATATCGTTGAAGGAACCGGATAGCTTTTTAGAAAAATATAGTGACAAAAACCTTTGCTAAAGAGGTCACTCCCGGTGAAGGGATCTCGGCTCTTTCCCCGTAGAATGAGGTGCAGGATATTCCAACTGAATACCACGATGCAAAGCAAAAGTAATCGGCTATAGTGAAGTTATTGCCCTGACGCAAACTTTTGTCCAAGGGGTCACTCCCGATGAAGGGATCTCGGCCCTTGCCTCGTCGACTGAGGAGCAGGATATTCCAACTGAATACCACTGTGCAAAACAAAAGTGAACGTCCTTGCAATAACAGCCTTTGAAAAATGTTCCAACAACATCAGATTAGGTTTGTTTAACTTGCATTGATCCGAATCAACGCAGTCCCATCAATTGATCACACCACAAAGAACGAAAATATACTGATGTACTTATATGCCATCCGCATTTGCCACTGGGTCCCGTCATTACCCGTTAGGTTAGCTAACTAACGACAGAGTTGGGGACTGGACTAGCGCGGATGCAAAACATATACAACATCTACTAGTATATACATCAATATATAATATTTCGCTTAAGGCGTGATAAAATGCAACATCACAGATATGAACAGCATCACAGAACAATACAGATATCTGGGATCCCCGGGTTTCACAGAGCCGCTACTGAAACACGACGTTCCCCTGGTCGTGTGGATAGCCTGTGCAATGAAAATCCTAGACCCCTACGGGCGCGGCAAGTCACCCGCCAAAACCTGAAGCGAGGCAGCCCCCTCCAGCAACGTGAATGGACCACCCAGCACTTCACGGAATCCGATAACTTGGGCACCCCTCCTGGGTCAACCTGTACCCCCTACGAGTGCGGCGAATAGCCTGCCAATTCTAGAGTGAAGCCCCCTCCGTCTCAATGCCATGAGATGCGGGCTTGTTGCCCTCTAGAACCCGGCTATCCGTGTATCCCTCCGCGGGGTAATCCTAGTACAGAAAGTAAAATATACATACAACGGGTACATCGACCGCAACCTGGTCGTGCCCCAAAAGAATAATACAAACAAGCAGTGACGGCAGTCCACATGTCGGACGCTCGCCCCGCAATATCAAATGTACATAATACAACAAAACTGTACTACCACTGCAACCAGGCTATCCCCACGACCGATCCGCAGCATCACAGCAAAATCACAGAACATCAACGTGAATGTCACGTTCGCAAATCCGTCTAACCGGGCTATAGCAGTTAGACAGGATTTACCGATCAAGTGACATTCACGATCGCAGATATAATGTAAATACTGTGAACTAATGTGTTTAAAATTTTCCGATCGATCAAATTTACCAAGTGGGCCCCAAAACTACTGTAGCACATAAAGAAATTCTGGGCCCAAAAAGAATGTTCCAAAAGCCCTATTTTCAAGTCAGGAGCTTTCTGAAAAATTTTGGTGCACTGAACAGTGTAAGTCGCGGCGGAACCGCGGCCCAAGCATGGGTTTGGCCGCGGTTCCGCGGTGGTTTAGACTGTTCACGAGACCAAATTTTCCCAAAACTCTTAAAATTCTCTGCACATCATTCTGCAATATACTGAAAAAATTTTGGAGCCAAAAATAAATCGACAGAAAACTGATGTGCATGATATCGGGTTTTCGGAAAATTGTTCGATCGGAAATGTAAAACACATTAGACAAAGCTAGACTATGTTAATGGCGAGGCTCTGATACCACTGTAAGTGCACGGCGGCGCCCCGGCCTCCATCCCGAGGCCAAAATGCGGAAGCGATGATTTACAATAAATTTTTCAAACCGGCACCACCGCGCACTAAAAAACCCGGATCGTGCCATTAATCTAGTCCTAACTATCTAGAGAGGGGGTAAAGAGATATACCGAGTGATCCTTGTCCTCCGGTCTTCTCGTCGTCGTCCCGATCTCCCCGCGGAATCTCCGGTCTCCACCTCGTCGCCGGAAGGGCACCACGTCGCCGGCTTCTTTTACGGGCTCCCACCTCTATACCGAGGCAACTCGGGCACGAAGTTGGCGAGCCGACGTGCCCAAGGTTTGCTGTAGAATGTGTGTAGAACTCATGTCTCATTTGGGGTAGTGGAGGTTGCCATTTTGGTGGAGGGATGATACAAGCTAATGGAGATTGATCTTGTGGGATTTTTACCAAAGCAAAAGCACAAAAAACCCCACACATGAAATTGGGCAGCCCCCTCTCCATGCTTGGCCGGCCATGACCATGAGAATGAGAAGAGAGAGTGTGGTGAGTGTGTGAATCCAAAGAATGAGTGAGTCAACCAAAAATCCAAAGGAGAGACAGAAAAGGCTATCATGCAAAGAAATGATCACTAGGAAAGTCCAACGCTCAAACAACAATCATCATCTCATCACAAAGTCAAGCCATCATGAAAGAAGAAGTCAAATGGTCAAGGGATGGTGCAACCATCATGATCCAACAATATGCAAAGACCCCCTTCCAAATTGCATATTTGCACAAATGCAAATAAGCCCTCCTCCACCAATTTTCGGCCAATGAAAGATACAAAGAAATATGGCCGAAACGGAAAGCAAACTGGCAACTCCACAAAACTGATCCCGTAATAAATTACAGGAAAACCCCGATACTGTGTATACACACCCGCATCTGTATTCCGACCGAAATACAAATGCAATGAGACAAAATCTACACTGTACTATACTAGGATCCGGCTTAAACCAAAGCCGGCTAGTATTATCCGTCCGATCCTGATCCGTGCAATACCGCATGTATCTGATCGAACCCTGCCATATATCCATACGGCCTCTAGTACTAACCGTCCGATCCTGATCCGTGCAATACCGCACGTATCTGATCGAACCCTGCCATATCTCCATACGGCCTCTACAGCATTTCGCCCGAAAACTTGAGCAACTGAATGTGGGGGACTCTAAAGACTCGTCAACACCTTGGTTGTGAATTTAACCACTAGCACGTCAGAGGTATAAGCCAATACGTGATGGGCTACCAGGTATTGACCAAAAGGGACGTCGATGAGCGAACTCATCCTGACACCCTACTGAGCCTGTCAGTGACAATATCCGTACAGTCCGTTCCGTTCGTCTATGAGCATCGCATGGCGGGCCTATGGGGTTGGTAAAAGTCAGACCCCCAAAAGCGGTACAAGTCGTGTCAGAGATCAGCCCAGAACACCCTGAGATACTACTGGAATACCTACCAGTAAATCTCCTTCCTTGGCTAAGGACTTCGTGTAATGGCTCTCCTTGACACAGCGCGACCTCACCCCCAATACCGGGAGAGACCCCCTGAAGATCCGCTCACTGCCTCCATGTGGCTCGGGACTGTACCCAACTAAAACCCGTTTGCACGTCTCCTTTGCGTGGTAGGGTAGTAATCAAAGTACAGTAGGAACTCACACGAGACAAATGACGATCCCCAGGTCGATGAACTAACCTGTACACATGTCACCAGGAAACTGCTATCTGACGTCAGGTATAAAACCAACTAGCATGTTCCCGGCGAGTCCTGTCCAGTGTACTCATAACCCAATGAGCACCTGTATACATCTTAGGTGAACCAACTGACACCAGTGGCTTGTGAGACTGGCCACTGCCCCTCGTCGGGATCTCGAATGTATACACTAGTCTACTCTGGAGTATCGATGCCCTGTCTCGAAACTCCCACGACTAGGGACCTTTTAAGGATGTGCTTATAGACTACCAGCTCTCACGTATATGATCTCCCTCATACTGCTGGCAGTCAAGCAAGAATCCTAGGGGCTCTACCAACGTGTAATAGCGACCTGTCAGGTCACCTAAAGCAGTACACGATGATAAAGATAAACCAGATAGCATACTATCATCTTGAGTAAGACTGTCCTACCGGGATAGGTCCACCCTCAATCATTGCAATCACGTGCCTGTGATCCAATAATTGACTCTGAGGGCACTATCTCCAACACTTCTACCCCACCGCCTTCTCACGAGCCTATTCTCCGCTTCCCAAAAGGCCCGCCACCTCAGCAAACCTCTTCTAGTCTACCACCGACGATCCCCGCTTCTATTCTGGGATCAGTTCCAAACACACTTCCTTCTCCTATGATGGACCCAGCGCTTATTGCTAAAGCACCTTATCCTAATCGGTTAAGGGCTAACAAATCGAGTCCACATATGGAGAAGATTATGGACATGTTTAAGCAAGTTAACATCAACATGCCTCTCCTAGATGCTATCCAACAAGTTCCGTCCTATGCGAAAACTCTTAAGAACTTGTGCACTAGGAAAAGGAAGACTCAAGTGCCCAAGAAGATATTCATGGCAAAGACTGTAGACACGGCTTTCCCCCAACAATTACCAAGGAAACGTAAGGACCCTGGGTGTCCTACTATTTCTATTTCTATTAGGGAAAAACACATTAACCGTGCTCTACTAGACCTTGGCGCTAGTGTTAACTTGCTTCCATACTCGGTTTACGAGCAGTTAGGTATCAGAGTGTTAAAGCCCTCGAGCATAACTCTTCAGATGGCTAACCGATCAATCACCAAACCTAGGGGTGAACTGAAGAATGTGTTAATAAAAATCGGGGAATTTGTATTCCCACGGAATCAAATTCCGGTGATTTTAGGTCGCCCCTTTTTGGCCACTTCCAACGCTATCATCAACTGTCGTAATGGTTCTATGACCCTATCTTTCGGGAATAGGTCAATTGAGCTGAACATTTACAGGTTGGGAAGTGTACCCTCCGAACCTACTGCTCAGGTCTGTTCTGTCGACTTAATGGATGTCGACAGCAGCGAATTTGACGATCCTCATGATACTGATCTTGACTCGTTTCATACGTTATTGTTTGACCCAACTATGTATCATACACATACGAACTCTTCCACTGAGTTGTCCGGGTCAACAACTAACACTGATTATGAACCATTTTTCGAGTCTGAAGATCGCCCCGCGCTTTGTGAGGACATTATTCTTCGGGGTATTGATGGGACTTTTGAGGAGATCTTCGCTGAAGAACTCGCATTTTTGAATGACACGGGTGTTGAGATGAATCATCTCCCTATCAATGAAATTGAACCTCCATCCCTTCTTCTGGACTGTAAAAAGAATGCGAGTAATCCATCACATTCACTGCATCGTCTCTCCAAAATGAGACGCACACACATTCTATTCCACCACTTACCTTTTCCCCACTTCTTCTTCCACCAACCAGAGCACTACATTGATAAAATCTTCGAATGGTTGGTGTTGACGTTCGGTCTTTGCAAAGCTTGGCATCGACCAATGTTGTTTGACCCCCTCTTGTGATTTTCAAAGATTAACATTGCTTAACTCAAGTTTGGAGGGGTGTAATCTGGCTCTTGAAAAGAAAATTTTTACACAAAATGATGAGCCAAAAATAAGTTTGGGGGAGGATCTTCATTTAAATATTTTGCCCCCACTAATAAATTCCTCCCAGGCTTACAGGTTTTTGTAAATATAGCGGATGGCAACAGTGAGGACACTGTTGAAAACAAGTTTGGGGGAGGTTTGTGCTTATTTTCACATCATTTGCATATCACTTTGCATAAGCACAAAACATTTTTGAAAACCTATAAAAATTTCAAAATTTTCAAAATAAAAATATATATATATTTATACATAAATAAGATAATAAAAGATTAGATAGTGAAAAATTACATCCAAAAGATTGGAAAAATTTAAGAAAACCAAGAAAATTAGAAGTTTTCTTATACGAACTAGTAATAAGTAGTTATGAGTCGTTGTCCCAAGGGTTAGTAAGATGAAGGAAGTCACTAATCTGAGGATAAAAATAAGTTTGAAAAATAGTTCCTATTCTGGAACCAAACATTTTGAACGTTGATACCCTACTATTCGCACTTACACACGTCTTGAAACTCGGGATAGTAGAGGATACCTTGAAATGCTCTTGTCTAAAAGCCAAAGTATGAAGGAAATAAAAAATATGAAAAAAATATAAAATGGTGAGAAAAATGGACACTGGTTTTGTTATCGCCAAGGCAGCAATAAAAAAATATAGCGAGGGTGCCTCTTCACCTAGTGCCTTAGACCAACTGGTCTGGGAGTCACTGCTAAGCCTTAGGTGGTGCAAGACGAGGAAAAAAATACCATATAAGCAAGCACATGAGTAATCGGTCGGTTAGTACCTCAAGAAGTATTAACGGTCGCATGAAAATGTGTGAGCAAATTCATCTAAATATTTATTAATTAAAATGTACTGAGGCAGATAGACAAGAGTATGATAGCTTGAATTGAATTCTCCGGGTATAGGGATGTTCTTTACACACACGTAGGGTGATCGATGTTTGGAAGAAAGATAGGAATGAAGAATAAAGACGATGTTTTATTGAGGGATGATGTGATTTCTGACATCTTTTCTTGACTATTAAGATAGGGCTCATGACAACCGAAAAGCTAGCATAGTTGGAAACCCTAATTTTCAAAGCTTTTCTTTTACAATTCTTATCTTTAAATGTAATATTCATGATCTTCCTTTTATTATTGGATTTTGTGGGTGCAATCCGCTGAAAACCCTCAGGAGACAACATTGCTCCTGCTAGGGACACCTAGAGGTTTAAAGGCTTGTTGCACGTGCTCAGTGCAATCGTGTTGCCTACGAAAGTGTGCTAGTTAGTTTTTCTCTTTCTTTATTTTCTCCTTCTCTTTTTAATAAAACAGTTCGCTCGAGATGACCGAAAATAAGTTTGGGGGAATTTGATCAGTCGAAAATATTGCATTTTTAACACGACAATTTCCCTACCATTTGCACTCATCTAAAGGTATTCGGTATTAATATAGCACATATTAGCAAATTGTCTGTAAAATACCAAATAACTTGTGTTATATATTAAAACCGACATTTCTAAGGGAAATTGAGTGTTTATCATGGCATCGCATCATCTTTGTGTGGCGTAATACTTGTCTCGAGAATCTGTGCAGGAAATTGCAGGAGAAAAGCCAAAACTGTTAAAAGTGCTGAGAAAAATACGCCAAGTCCAAGACTTGAGATCTGGCAGAAATCAAGAAAGCAAAATAGGATTCCACATATAACAAGAGTGCCAAGAAGTCAGTACAAGAATATTCCAGAAAGTTCATACACAGAGGCCTCCATTGCGCCACGGATCCGCGGCCAAAGGCCCATTCCCGCCGCGAATCCGCGGCTGTATAGTGACGTCAGCGCTTCGAATTTCCTCACGTGCCTCCCTTTAATGGCTCAGCTTCCAGAAGACTCCAGAATGACCACGTGGCTTCATCCAGAAAGCTCGGCCTAACAACCTTACCCAAGAATATTCCTCATTCTAGAATATTCCCTCCAACAAACTTCTTCTAGAAACCTCCTTATAACAACCTTCTTCTAGAAGCCTCCTTATAACAACCTTCTTCTAGAAGTCTCCTTGTAACAAGCTCATTCTAGAATATTCCCTCCAACAAACTTCTTCTAGAAGATTCTTTCTAACAACCTCATTTTGGAGGGAAAATTCAAATGAGGTAGTTCATTTTGGAGGGAAAATTCAAATGAGGTAGTTCATTTTGGAAGGAAAATTCAAATTCAAATGAGGTAGTTCATTTTGGAGGGAAAAGTTGTTCATTTTGGAGGGAAAAGTGGTTCATTTTGGAGGGAAATTTGAAATTTGAATTCTAGATCTAAGGTTGAGAGGCTTATAAAAGGAAACCTAGATCTAGGGTTTTGGGTTGTTCATTACTCATCTCTTCCCACAAGTTGAGTGACACAACTTATGCATTCAAACCCTAACCCTAATCTAAAATCCAAAGCCAAATTCAAGATCCCCGAGTACAATTCGAGCAAGAAGCCTTCAACCTTTTAGGAGCGAAGCCGATCTTCATCCGAGCAAGTGATCCAAGACGATCCGCGACTCAAGGAGACGAGCGAAGCCAAATCGACGATCGAGTTCATTCCTCATTGTAGTTCTTGAGCGAATTGTAACGGAATTAGTTGGTAAATAAAAGGTGAAATTCTTTAATCTTGCTTTCTTTAAATTCTTGCATCATGATTCGATCTCAATTTGTGATTGTGGTTCTTGTTGTGATATTTGAGTAAAACTCCGCTCGTAAAGGAGTCGAGACGATCAATAGAATGATGATGTAATAAATCTTAAAACGATTCTTAAGTCCTACGAGTTTTGTAAACCCTAGAAAATTGAAGAATCGACGACCTAGTTTCGATGCGATACTTTCTTGATTGTGTTCGCTCGAAATTAGGGATCCACGATCGATTCTTGAATTTACTAGAGGCTAGAATATGAATGATATCGACGAAGGAACAAGGGATAGATGATGAAACCCTAGTTTCACAAGAAATCCCTAATTCTCGTTGATCATCATCAATCTAGTATCAATTCATCGATGGATAAGAATATGTAATCGCTAGATTTCATCACATCTACAGATCCGATCGATTCCTACGAGCCTCACTTCGATTCTTGATATTCGATTTGGAAATCATCACAAATTCTCAATTCTTGATTTTATTGTTTCTTGATTTAGACTAGATTTCACTAGTTCTTGAACTTCAATTCTTTAAAACATGAATTGTTTCTTTTCTTTTCTTTAAATTTTCGACTCATCTAATTCGAAATACGAACGATTACACTTTCCCTGTGGACGATCCACACTTACTAACGCGCTACATTCGACACCGTTATTGATTGCGGTCAAATAATTTTTGGTTGTGATTTCTATACATTTCTAAACATACACACGAGGAAAACATTCAATCACTGTAAGTCCATGCTACCTCTCCCGGTACTTTCGGGAATGCGGAATTTGGTAAAAAACGATTTTCTTAAAGATGGTAACATGGACCTAAAAACCCGGATCTTGGTTAAACATCTATCTAACATCCTAACTATGAGTTTTAGCTACTCGGTTAGGGGGTTTTACCTAGCTTGTCTTGAACTCCTTCGTCTTCAAAGCTCCGATGGTGGTCCGATGGCTTCTTCTCGTCGTCTCCGTACGCCGAAGATAGATCCACCTGAAAGCTCCAACCTTTAGCTCCTTCTTCGTTCTTTGAAGAAACTAGTTCACTTGGTTTGCTAAACCTAGTGAACTAGAATGAGTAGAGAAGAAATAGAATGGGATTTTATCTATGGTTCTTGATTCTCAACTCATGAGACAAGAGAACCATAGATCAAGAGAGGGAGCAAGAGGTTGAGGGTGAGAGCAAAAGGAGAGCTCAAGAACAAGAGAGAGAATGAGCAAGAAAGAATGAGGCTCTCTTTTGTCTTTCACCCTCTCATAATCCAAAGTGATCATAACTCATCATATCTAAAAAAGTCTTATGTGATGGTTTGAAGCAACCATAACCATATCATTTCATGCACTCATTTTACACAAATGAGCAAGTAAACAAAAGTCTTTGCCATGAAATGATGGCTATGGTTATCATGATGGTCAACTAGTCAAGCCTAGTCAACAGGTCAACAAGTCAACAAAAGTCAACAAGTCAACAAAGTCAACAAGTCAACAAAAGTCAACAAGTCAACAACCATATCACCATAATACTTAATTAATATAATAGTTAATCACATATCATATTCTCATTAGGGTTGAGCATAAAGTCAAATAGTCAACGGTCAACTGTCAACAACCCTAATGAGAATCCGCTGCCTCTGCCTCCCTGTCAATTGTGCATACACACCCGCATCCGCGTTCCGAGGAACACGAATGCAAACTGGATAAATCCAATCCCATAAGGTACACTAGGATCTGGCTTAAACCAAAGCCCGCTAGTGAAAACTGTCCGGACACTGTACGTGCACAAGTGCACGGATGTGACCGGACCCTGTCGCAAAACCATGCGACCTGTCGCAATACCATGCGACCTCTACTCTTTTGCCTAAAGGCGAAAAGCTTTCTGCGTGGGACTCTAAAGACTCGACACTACGCTGGCAGTGGGTTTAACCACAGACCGCAAGCGGCACTAGCTGTGCGTAACGGTCCCCAGGTAGTGCCGACAAGAAGACCGACGAAGCGAAACCCATCTGAACTCCTACTGAGCCTGAGTGTGACATTCTCCGTACAGTCCGGTCTGTTCGTCTGATACATCGCATGGCGGGCCTAGGGGGCGGTAAACGTCAGTCCCCCAATAGCGGTACAAGTCGTGCCGGAGCGAAGCCCAAAACACCCTGAGATAACACTGGAAACCTACCAGTATATCTCGTTTGCCCTGGCCAGGGACTACTCGTGTAATGGCTCTCCTAGACACAGCGCGATGTCAACCCCCAATACCGGGAGAGACGAATCCTGTCTAACCGTCACTGCCTCCAAGTGCTTCGGGACTGCACCCAACCACTACCTGTTTGCACGACTCCTTTGAGCCGTGGTAGGGTAGTGATCAAAGTACAGTGGGAACACACTCGAGGCGGAATGACAGTGTCAAGTCAGCGGACTAAGCTGTACTCATGTCACCTGGGAACTGATAACTGACGATAGGTATAATACCAACTAGTCAGTTCCCGACGAGTCCTGTCCAGTGTACCCGTAACCTAACGAGCACCCGCATACTATCTCAAGTACGACGTACTGACGGCTGTGGGATAGACCGTCTCCCACACTGGGATGAGAAGCGCATGCGCTGGTCTACTCCGGAGTATCGATGCCCTGTCTCGATAGTCCTACGACCAGGGACCTGCATAAGGATGTGCTTATAGATTACCCAGCCCCACTAGTGTGACGGCCATCACATCGCTGGTAATCAAGCAAAGATCCTAAGGGCTCTACTAATGTGTATAGGCGATATACAAAAATAAACACATGTACACATTGAAGTAGAAACAAACCAAGTAGCATACTACTATTTTGAGCAAGATTGTATATACAAGGTGAATATCCCAAGCATCCATTAAGTAATATACAAACTAGTATGATACAGTAATGGCCTCTAGGGCATATACACTAACAATCTCCCACTTGCACTAAGGCCATGTACTGGCGTATCGAAGACCTATCATCTCGATCAGCCGCTCGAACTGAGTCTGGGGAAGGGCCTTGGTGAATGGATCTGCAGTGTTATCTTCTGAAGCGACTCTCCGAACCTCGATCTCCTGGCGATCTACGATCTCCCTGATCAGGTGATACCGCCTTAAGATGTGCCTGGATCTCTGATGGGACCTGGGTTCCTTTGCTAAAGCTATAGCCCCGTTGTTGTCGCAATACAGAGGTATTGGATCAACAATGGACGGAACCACCTGAAGTTCTTTCAAGAACTTCCTCATCCAGACAGCTTCTTTTGCGGCATCAGATGCAGCGATGTATTCCGCTTCCATCGTCGAGTCTGCAACGGTTTCCTGTTTGGAACTCTTCCAACACACCGCCCTTCCATTGAGGGTAAAGACAAAACCCGACATGGACTTGGAATCATCCTTGTCACTCTGGAAGCTGGAGTCAGCAAAGGCCTCGATCTGGAGGTCTTTTCCGCCATACACCAAGAACATCTCCTTAGTCCTTCTCAGGTACTTGAGAATGTTCTTTACCGCTATCCAGTGTTTCTCCCCAGGGTTTGACTGAGTGCATAAGCTACATCCGGTCTGGTACACAACATCGCATACATTATAGAGCCTACCGCAGAAGCGTAGGGTATAATAGACATGCGATCCCTCTCCAAATCAGTCTTGGGAGACATCTCTTTAGAGAGGGTGATCCCGTGACAAGCCGGTAGGTTACCGCGCTTGGAATCTTCCATACTGAATCTCTTCAGTATGGTGTCGATGTACCTGGACTGTGAAAGTTCTAATATCCTCTTGGATCTGTCACGGTAGATCCGGATACCCAGAATGTACGAGGCATCACCCAGGTCTTTCATGGAGAACCTGTGTGACAAGAACCCCTTGACAGATTGTAGCATAGGAATGTCATTTCCTATTAAGAGAATGTCATCCACGTATAAAACGAGGAATACTACAGTTCTCGCTACAAATCTACTATAGATGCATGGTTCATCTGGATTTTTGATAAAGCCAAATTCTTTGACCGTCTCATCAAAGCAGATGTTCCAACTCCGCGATGCCTGCTTTAGTCCATAGATGGACTTAAGCAACTTGCATACCTTTCCGCTGCTCCCACTCTGAATGAAACCCTCTGGCTGGTCCATATAGACACACTCCTCTAAATTTCCATTTAGAAAAGCGGTCTTTACGTCCATTTTCCAGATCTCATAATCGTGGAAGGCAGCAATGGCAAGAAGGATCCAAATGGATTTCAGCATGGCTACTGGAGAAAAGGTTTCGTCATAGTCCAAGCCAGGTCTTTGACGAAAACCCTTTGCTACCAGCCTAGCCTTATAGGTCTCAACCTGTCCATCTACACCAATCTTCCTTTTGAAGATCCACTTGCATCCTACGGGTTTTACCCCGTCTGGAGCAATGTCCAACGTCCATACCTTGTTGGTGTACATGGACTCCATTTCGGTCCGCATTGCATCCAGCCATTTCACTGAGTCAACGCTCTGAACGGCCTACTGGAAGCTAGTAGGCTCATCATAATCTATGATGCAATCCTCTCTATCCCCGTCTATGAGAAAACCGTAGTATCTCTCGGGCGGATGAGACTGCCTACTACTCCTGCGGAGCGGCGTAGGAATGTCCTGTTCTGTTGAACCCTCTGGTTCCACTAAGCTTTCAGTAACAGTCTGTGGTTCTGGAACTTCTTCCAGTTCTATTGTGTTCCCACTTATCTGGGTTTCCAAAAACTCAGTTTCCAAGAAGCGGGCATGCTGAGAAACAAAAACCTTTTGTTCCTCAGCTGAATAGAAAAGATACCCCCTGGAGTTCCTTGGGTATCCCACAAACTTACACTGTACTGAACGTGCCTCAAGCTTGTCCGCATGCTGCTTTTTTACAAAAGCTGGACATCCCCGTACCTTAAGATACTTAAGACAGGGTTTCTTTCCAGTCCACATCTCATATGGGGTGGTAGGCACAGTCTTGGTGGGAGCCTTGTTCAAGAGATACGCAGCTGCTTCTAGTGCATATCCCCAGAATGATCGTGGTAACTCAGCGTTACTCATCATGGACCGAACCATATCCAATAGGGTTCGGTTCCGTCTCTCCGATACACCATTATGTTGCGGAGTGTATGGAGGAGTAAGCTGAGAGAGAATACCATTCTCTTTTAAGTAATTCAGGAATTCGGCACTTAAGTATTCTCCACCTCGATCCGATCTTAGAATCTTAATACTTTTGCCGGTCTGTTTCTCTACTTCATTCTTATACTCCTGGAATTTTCCAAAGGCCTCGGAATTATGTTTCATTAAGAAGACATAGCCATACCTTGAGAAGTCATCCGTAAAAGTAATGAAGTAAGAATGTCCGCTTCGGGCATGTGTAGACATTGGACCGCACACGTCACTGTGTACGAGTCCCAAGAGCTCGCTCGCTCTTACTCCTTGTCCAGTAAACGGAGTCTTTGTCATCTTTCCTTTGAGACAAGATTGACAAGTGGCATACGATTGATATTCGAACGCATTCAAATATCCTTCTGTATGTAACTTAGTCAACCTTCTCTCATTGATGTGACCCAATCTACAATGCCATAAGAAAGTCTGATTTATTTCTGGAGACTTTCTTTTGTGTGTACTCTGGACGTTGAAAATCTGTGGTTGGTTTAACACGTATATACCATTACTCAATGTACCTGACCCAATCAAAACTTGATTAAGGTGAATGTTTACAACATTACTTACAAACGCAAATTCATAACCTTCTCTAGAAACTAAAGATACAGAAATGATATTACAAGTTGCGTTGGGTACAAAAAAGCAATTACGCAAAACCAAAACATGTCCATCTGACATTCCCAGGTGATAGTCCCCTACGGCTTTAGCATCCATGCTAGCTCCGTTCGCAACTCTGAGGGTCATGTCACCTGCCTTCAAAACCCTACGGTTTCTCAACGCCTGCAAAGAATTACAGATATGAGATCCTGATCCGGTATCCAATACCCAGGAAGTAGAGTTTATTGAAAGACAGTTTTCAATAACATACACACCTGAAGCTGAAGCTGCAACCTGCTTCAATTCCTGTGTTCTGGCCTTCCAGGCCCTGCAATCATTCTTCCAATGTCCTTTCTTATGACAATAGAAGCATTCTTCCTTATCCACAAGCTTCCCCGCTATCTTTGTTGCTTTTGCTTTTCCCTTCGTATCCACTTTACTAACACCGCCCCTTGGTTTGGCGGGGGCCTTCTTCTTCTTTCCCTTGGCTTTCGCCTTGGACCTAGAAGAAGATGATCCTCCTACAAACAAAGTGGATGTTTCCCTACCTTTCTGTAGGGTGCCCTCTGCGCTCCTCAGCATGTTGAGGAGCTCTGAAAGTTCAACCTCTTTTTCTTGTAAGTTGAAGTTCAGTATAAACTGGGCGTAAGTGGAAGGAAGGGACTGGAGAACTATATCCGTATATAGCTCACTCTCCAATGTGATCCCTAGGTCAGCGAGCTCCTCAATGTAGCCGATCATCTTTAGCACGTGCTCGGCTACTGATGATCCGACGGCCATTCTTGTCGAAAATAACTTTTTCGACGCTTCGTATCTTGCGATACGAGATTGCTCTCCATACAGTTCTTTTGTATGAAGCAATATGGACTCCATGTCCATATTCTCGTGCCTCCTCTGATGTTCGTTGTCCATCGAGGCAAGCAGGAGGCATTTGGCCTTCGCGCTATCAATCTCCCAAGTCTTGCGGATTTCCTTATCCGCGACGCTGGAAGTTGGACCAGGGACAGGGGGAGCTTTGGTGGTAAGAAGATACCCCAGCTTGTCGTAAGTGATTGCTATCTTGACATTCCTGAGCCAATCTTTGTAGTTTGGCCCTGTCAGTTTGTTTTTATCTAGGAGTAACTTAAGTCCAGTCATGTTGATTGGTCGCTGCAATTAGGAGAGAGAAGAAGAAACACTCAGCATGATGCTCTTGCAAGTTTAGAGTGGTTTTTAGTTTTTCTAAACAGGATGGCTCCCACTGTTTCTCGAATCCCTCCTCAAACCATAAAGGAAGAATTAGCCGGGATCAATCCCACCGCACAATACTTGCTTAACCGTTCAGCCAGGCCGGTGTCGGTACTTCGAGGGAGGTTTTCCAACGCTTTCGCGAAGTTCCTTAATTAGAGAACCTCTTTTCCCTGGGGGCGTAGCCCCACTAACACCTTTCTAGGCACCTACTAGGTTTATAGCATTGATCGTTAAGTGAGAAATTTCCCGAGGAGTAGCATATACTCACAGTAGGATCGGGATCCAAATATCATTGCGTGACGAAACTGAAGGAATCCTACCAGAATCATCACACTCCAAATGGTATGCAAATCTAGCAAGTTTCAGTACTTATGAAACTCCCGATGTGGATTTTTGCCCCATGCTCTTATGACCTTGACGAAGGTCAACAAATCATAAGTCACATGTCAAGTTCTGCCCGTCATTATCCAGGTTAATTTGAATCCACCCGTATATACCCTTGACGAAGGTCAACAAGGTAATGCGAATGTCCCAAACCAACGCATCTATCTATGCTACATATGAATACCCAATAGCTACCAATCACTATGCCTTGACGAAGGTCAACAAACACAGCTTGAATACTATTGAATATTCATACGAAACGACGGAGGGCTACGAATGGTTTTGGCAAAACCGTGAACGTAGTGAACTTGATTTGGTCGATGGAACGAGATAGCTTTTAAAAGGAGTGGCTCAAGCTCCGCATTTAAAAGTTGTTTTGAAAAGAACCGAGTGGTTTTTCGAAAGTGTTCCAACGACTTTAACTTGGTTTATTATCTTGCATTAGTTCCTTTAATGCGTGATATTCTTGCATTAGTTCTTTTAATGCGTCCCATCATTTAATCCTACCATTGCAGAAAACAACCAAAATATGACGTACGCTTATGCCATTCGCATTCGCCACGGGGCCCCGTCATTACCCGTTAGGTTACTTAACTAACGACAGAGCGGGGGCTGGGCTAGCGCGTCTGTAAAACATAAGCAACGCCTAAATAATATCATATATAGATATACTGCAATGATAAACATTTCAGATCACAGATGAATACATTGGATATACTAGGAATCTGTAATTTGCACGAGCCTGTAACAAAAACAGATTACACAGTCGCGGTGAATAGCCAAAACCCCACCCAAGACCCCTACGGGTGCGGCAAACTACCCGCCAAGTACCCGAAGCGTAGCAACCTCCCTCATCTCCATGAGTAGGCCACTCGACACTTCGGCATACCCGGTAGTTTGTGCACCCCCTCCATGGGTCTATCCTAGGAGCAAAAACAGTAAAAAGAAATTATACAATGACGGCTACAACCCCGACCCGGTTGTGCGGCCATACAAATAATTATTACATCAATTTACAAATTTACATGAATTGAAAGAAAAGAAAACTCCCGTCTCACAACCCCCGGCTATTCACCCGCGACAATCCAACATATTCATATACACATTCCAGCACATTACAGATCACAGATTTGTATAACCCCCACTAATCGACATATAGCGATTAGTAGACGTTCAATACAAATATCACATTACAGAAAAACCCGTTAGCTAAAGTCTTTTAGAAGTTCGATCAAAAATACGGATTTTCGGGACCCCAAAATAAATTTTCGTTCTGGAAAATCTGGGCAGAAAATATATATTCCAAAAATCCTAAAATACCCCCAGAAGAACACTGCACCAAAAAGGGGCCACGGCCGAGTCAACTCGGCCGCGGATCCGTGGCGGGAGCGTGCTCCCGCCGCGGATCCGCGGCGCTTTGACTCGATCGTGGGACCAATTTTGGTGGGTGTTCACAGAAAAGCCTGAGCCGATTTTAGGTGTTAAAATAATCAACTTTTGAACAGTGGAAATATCGACAGAAACTGCAAAATTTTTGGGGTTTGTTTCGGGACTTTTTCGTTGATCGATCTTCTAGTTACTTGCTAACATGCTAGATAGAGTTTAACTAGGCTCTGATACCACTGTAAGTCCATGCTACCTCTCCCGGTACTTTCGGGAATGCGGAATTTGGTAAAAAACGATTTTCTTAAATATGGTAACATGGACCTAAAAACCCGGATCTTGGTTAAACATCTATCTAACATCCTAACTATGAGTTTTAGCTACTCGGTTAGGGGGTTATACCTAGCTTGTCTTGAACTCCTTCGTCTTCAAAGCTCCGATGGTGGTCCGATGGCTTCTTCTCGTCGTCTCCGTACGCCGAAGATAGATCCACCTGAAAGCTCCAACCTTTAGCTCCTTCTTCGTTCTTTGAAGAAACTAGTTCACTTGGTTTGCTAAACCTAGTGAACTAGAATGAGTAGAGAAGAAATAGAATGGGATTTTATCTATGGTTCTTGATTCTCAACTCATGAGACAAGAGAACCATAGATCAAGAGAGGGAGCAAGAGGTTGAGGGTGAGAGCAAAAGGAGAGCTCAAGAACAAGAGAGAGAATGAGCAAGAAAGAATGAGGCTCTCTTTTGTCTTTCACCCTCTCATAATCCAAAGTGATCATAACTCATCATATCAAAAAAAGTCTTATGTGATGGTTTGAAGCAACCATAACCATATCATTTCCTGCACTCATTTTACACAAATGAGCAAGTAAACAAAAATCTTTGCCATGAAATGATGGCTATGGTTATCATGATGGTCAACTAGTCAAGCCTAGTCAACCGGTCAACAAGTCAACAAAAGTCAACAAGTCAACAAAGTCAACAAGTCAACAAAAGTCAACAAGTCAACAACCATATCACCATAATACTTAATTAATATAATAGTTAATCACATATCATATTCTCATTAGGGTTGAGCATAAAGTCAAATAGTCAACGGTCAACTGTCAACAACCCTAATGAGAATCCGCTGCCTCTGCCTCCCTGTCAATTGTGCATACACACCCGCATCCGCGTTCCGAGGAACACGAATGCAAACTGGATAAATCCAATCCCATAAGGTACACTAGGATCTGGCTTAAACCAAAGCCCGCTAGTGAAAACTGTCCGGACACTGTACGTGCACAAGTGCACGGATGTGACCGGACCCTGTCGCAAAACCATGCGACCTGTCGCAATACCATGCGACCTCTACTCTTTTGCCTAAAGGCGAAAAGCTTTCTGCGTGGGACTCTAAAGACTCGACACTACGCTGGCAGTGGGTTTAACCACAGACCGCAAGCGGCACTAGCTGTGCGTAACGGTCCCCAGGTAGTGCCGACAAGAAGACCGACGAAGCGAAACCCATCTGAACTCCTACTGAGCCTGAGTGTGACATTCTCCGTACAGTCCGGTCTGTTCGTCTGATACATCGCATGGCGGGCCTAGGGGGCGGTAAACGTCAGTCCCCCAATAGCGGTACAAGTCGTGCCGGAGCGAAGCCCAAAACACCCTGAGATAACACTGGAAACCTACCAGTATATCTCGTTTGCCCTGGCCAGGGACTACTCGTGTAATGGCTCTCCTAGACACAGCGCGATGTCAACCCCCAATACCGGGAGAGACGAATCCTGTCTAACCGTCACTGCCTCCAAGTGCTTCGGGACTGCACCCAACCACTACCTGTTTGCACGACTCCTTTGAGCCGTGGTAGGGTAGTGATCAAAGTACAGTGGGAACACACTCGAGGCGGAATGACAGTGTCAAGTCAGCGGACTAAGCTGTACTCATGTCACCTGGGAACTGATAACTGACGATAGGTATAATACCAACTAGTCAGTTCCCGACGAGTCCTGTCCAGTGTACCCGTAACCTAACGAGCACCCGCATACTATCTCAAGTACGACGTACTGACGGCTGTGGGATAGACCGTCTCCCACACTGGGATGAGAAGCGCATGCGCTGGTCTACTCCGGAGTATCGATGCCCTGTCTCGATAGTCCTACGACCAGGGACCTGCATAAGGATGTGCTTATAGATTACCCAGCCCCACTAGTGTGACGGCCATCACATCGCTGGTAATCAAGCAAAGATCCTAAGGGCTCTACTAATGTGTATAGGCGATATACAAAAATAAACACATGTACACATTGAAGTAGAAACAAACCAAGTAGCATACTACTATTTTGAGCAAGATTGTATATACAAGGTGAATATCCCAAGCATCCATTAAGTAATATACAAACTAGTATGATACAGTAATGGCCTCTAGGGCATATACACTAACAATCACTACCCAGCCCCCACTAGTGTGACTGCCATCACAACGCTGGTAATCAATAAAAAGATCCTAAGGGCTCTACCAATATGTATAAGCGATATGCTAAAAGAAACACATGCACATATGGAGGTAGAAACAAAACAGGTAGCATACTAACATTTCGAGAAAGACTGTTACTATATCCGTGTATATCCCAAGCTTCCATTAAGTAATATACAAACTAGTATGATACAATAATGGCCTCTAGGGCATATATCACTAACAATCTCCCACTTGCACTAAGACCATATACTGGCATATCGCGGACCTAAGATCTTGAATAGCCTCTCGAACTGTGTCTGAGGGATGGCCTCTGTGAGTGAATCTGCAGTGTTGTTCTTCGTATCTACTCTCCTCACCTCGATCTTCTGGGGATCAACGATCTCCCCGATCAAGTGGTACTGCCTCAAGATATGTCTGGATCTCTGATGGAACTTGGGTTCCATCCCTAAAGTGATAGCGTCATTTGTTGTCACAATACTAAAGTATTGGATCAACAATGGAAGTAACCACCTAAAATTCAGTTAAGAACTTCCTCATCCAGACTGCCTCTTTTGCGGCGTCTCATGCAGCGAACTACTCCGTTTCCATCGTCGAATCTGCAACGGTGTCCTGCTTGGAGCTCTTCCAACAGACCGCCCCTCTACTGAGGGTAAAGACATAACCTGACATGGACTTGGAGTCATCCTTATCACTCTGGAAGCTGGAGTCAGCAAAGGTCTCATTCTGGAGGTCTTTTCTGCCATACACCAAGAACATCTCCTTAGTCTTTTTCAGGTACTTAAGAATGTTCTTTACTGCTGTCCAGTGCTTCTCCCCTGGGTTTGACTGATACCGGCTTACCACGCTAAGTGCGTAAGCAACATCTGGTCTGGTACACAACATCACATACATTATAGAGCCTACCGCAGAAGCGTAGGGTATAGATGTGATGCGAGCCCTTTCCAAATCAGTCTTGGAAGACATCCTTTTGGAGAAGATGATTCCATGACAAGCCAGTAAATTACCGCACTTAGAATCGTCCATACTAAATTTTTTCAGTATGGTGTTGATGTACCTTGACTGTGAAAGTCCCACCATCCTCTTTGATCTATCACGATAGATCTGGATCCCCAGAATGCAGTTGGCATCACCCAGGTCTTTCTTGGAGAATCTTAGTGACAAGAATCCTCTGAAAGATTGTAGTATAGGAATGTCATTTCCTATCAAAAGAAAGTCATCCACGCAATCAACGAGGAATCCCACAGTTCTTGCTACAATCTTACTATATATGCATGGTTCATCTGAATTTTTGATAAAGTCGAATTCTTTGACCGTCTCATCAAAACAGATGTTCCAACTCCGCGATACCTGTTTTAGTCCATAAATGGACTTAAGAAACTTGCACACTTTCCCACTGCCCCCACTCTGATTGAAATCCTCTGGCTGATCCATATAGACGCACTCTTCCAAAAAAACCATTTAGAAAAGCCGTCTTTAAGTCCATCTGCCGAATCTCAAAATCTTGGAAGGCAGCAATGGCAAGAAAGATCCAAATGGATTTGAGCATAGCAACTGGAGAAAAGGTTTCATCATAGTCCAAACCAGGTCTTTGACGAAAACCTTTTGCAACAAGTCTATCCTTATAGGTTTCAACCTATCCATCTACACCAATCTTCTTCCTGAAGATCCATTTGCAGCTTACGGGTTTTATTCCTTCTGGAGCAATGTTTAAAGTGCACACTTTGTTGGTGTACATGGACTCCATCTCGGTCCGCATTGCATCAAGCCATTTTACTGAGTCACCGTTCTGAATAGCTTGCTGGAAGCAAGTTGTCTCATCATTGTCAATGATGCAATCCTCTCGATCACCGTCTATGAGAAAACCGTAGTATCTCTCGGACGGATGAAACTGCCTACTAGTCTTGCGGATTGGCGCAGGGATGTCCTGTTCTTTTGAAACCTCTGGTTCTACCTTACTTTCAGTAATAGTTTGTGGTTCTGGAATTTCTTCCGGTTCTGGAATTTCTTCCAGTTCTATTGCGCTCCCATTAGTCCTTTTTCAAAAATTGATTTTCTAAAAAGTGGGCATGACAAGAAACAAAAACTTTTGTTCCTCTGCGTAATAGAAAAGATACCCCTGGAGTTCTTTAGGTATCCCACAAACCTACACAGTACTGAGTGTGCCTCGAACTTGCCTGCATACTGCTTTTTGATAAAAGCTAGACATCCCTATATCTTAAGATACAGAAGATAGGGTATCTTCCAACTCCCTATATGATATGGTGTGGTAGGCACAGTCATGGTAGAAACCATATTCAAAAGATATGCAGCTAATTCTAGTGCATAACTTCATAAGGATCGCGGTAACTTAGCGTTACTCATCATGGAACGAATCATATCCAATAGGTTCTGTTCTGCCTTTCCGATACACCGTTATGTTGTGGTGTGTATGGAGGAGTATGCTAAGAGAGAATTCCATTCTCTTTTAGGTAATCCAGGAACTCGGCAATTAAGTATTCACCACATCGATCAGATCTTAGTGTCTTGATACTTTTGCCTGTTTGTTCTTCCACTTCATTCTTATTTACTCAGAATTTCTCAAAAGGCCTTGGATTTTTGCTTCATCAAGAAGACATGTCCTTACCAAAAAAAATTATCCATAAAAATAATGAAATGGGAATACCAACTTCGTGCATCTGTAGATATAGGACCACACACGTTGCTGTGTATGAGTCCTAAAAGCTCGCTCGCTCTTACTCCGTGTCCAGTGAACAGGGTATTTGTCATCTTTCCTATGAGACAAGATTGACAAATTGCATAAGACCGATATTCGAACGGATCCAAATATCCCTCTCTATATAACTTCAACAACCGTGTTTCATTGATGTGACCCAGTCTACAATACCATGAGATAGCCTTATTTAATTCTGGAGACTTTCCCTTAAGTGTATTCTGGACGTTCGAACTTTTTAACGTCGTCTAAATAACCCGAAGTGATATTAGAATTACGATTACGAAACACTACGAATTGCCTTTGCACAAAGATAACATCACATGCAATTTTAGCAAAAACAAGCAACACCTGAAATACCAAAACCCAGAGACTGGAACACCCTAAAAAATTCAACCCAGAACTCTCCTAAAAAACCGAGCAGGCCGGTTTTTACTGAGGTGTGGCCGGCCATTTTCCGGCGAGAGGGGTTCAATTTTCTATGGTGTTCATGTTACATCTCATATAACATTCTGCAGTTGCTTAAAAAAATTTTGACACTTTAAAAATTTCGACAGAAAGATTTTTATTTCGTATGTTTCGGAATTATTTCGGTTTCGTAATCCTACAAACATCATCTAATTCTCTAGCTTGGCTCTGATACAACTGCAGGGTTCCCTAGGGCGGCAGCAGGGTTTCGGGAGGAAATTTCAAAAATTTGCCGTACTAAAGAACCCTAACCTAGAATCTTAACTAGAGATTTAGACGAAACAACAATGTAAACAACTTTACATCTAAGTGAACAAGGAATACAACCTTTGTAGACCGGTCCTTCACTTCAATAGCTCCGTGTATTAGTCCCTTCGCTCCAAGTAGTGAACTCCCAGACTCTAGAAAGGCTCCACAAGATGAACGGAACAAGCTTGCTTGAAGTCTTCGAGGTCGAATATGATCTATGTCAAGGAGACACCAACTCAATCTACCTCTTCACTAATATGGAATTAGTGAAGCAAACACCCTAAACTAAATGGCTAGTATAATAAGGATGATGGAGTAGAAATTTTTCTCACTTTAGATTTATTTTTCTCACAATATTTCATCACCTTGAGAAAAGCTAGAAAGCTTTCTCTTGATGAAGAAGAAGATGAAATGGAGATGAGAATGAAACTCATGAGGTGAGAATAGCAACCATGGGTGAGTTTATGTCATACACTAACTCATGTAGAGACTAAACTATGGCTAAAGATAATGGTTAGGTTAATAAATATCTTAAGCAAAACAAAACTAGTGGACTAAATCAATGGGCTCAACAAGCTTCTCCAAGATTCTAGCCATGACAAAATTCCAACTAATTTTGAATTTCTTAAATAAATAAAACCCCTAGATTATCATAAGCATGGTGTAAGTCTCACACACTCATGAAGCATGTGGCATCAAGAATGACACAAAATAATGTACATTAATATATATCACATATATACTAAGTGTACACAAGTGAGAAAAAGAAATCTTAAGTGAGCTAATATTAGTTAATGTAAATCAATATATCAAATATATAATTATACATTAAATTATTAAATCAACACTTGATTTAATAATCCGGCTATATCAGATACAACCGACTAATATTATTAATATCAACTTATCGAATCAACACTTGATCCGATAACCCGGTTATATCACATATAACCGACCGATATCACATATCGCGAGAATGGAATATGGTATCATATACTCGTATTAATCTCGGTACCGCACATATCATATATGTGCTCCTACTTCATTTCGCTTGAGCCAGGAAACCTCTGTGTATGAGTTTAAAGACTCGTCAATATGCCGGCAGTAGGTGGTGATCATATCAGTCACCCACAAGCCGCAAGTGGTCTGCTAAATATAACGGCCACCCGGTTATTGAGAGATCAGAAGATCAACAAGCAAGTCTGCTCATACTCCTGCGAATCCAATCAGTAACACTACCGTACAGTCCGGTCTCTTCGTCTGATATGTCGCATATCGCAGCCTGGGGGTGGTAAAACGTCAGACCCCAATAGCCTGATAAGTCATGCAGATGTGAGGCTCATAACGGTTCGAGAAACTACTGATAACACTCACCAGTAGATCACAGCAACCCTGGACAGGGATTTTCTGTTATGACCAATCGAACATAGCGCAACATCAACCCCTAATACCGGAAGAGACGAAATCTTATCGCTCATTGCTTCCATGTGGCTCGGGACTGTACCCAAAAACCGCCGTTTTGCACGATCTCTTGAATGTGGTAAGGTGGAAATCAAAGCACAGTGGGAATCACACAAGACTCTATAACGATCTCGGGTCGACAGACTAACCTGTACCAGTGTCACCAGAGAACTGCTATCTGACGTAGGTATAATACCATCTTGGAGTTCTCGGCGAGTCCGTTCAGTGTACCCAGTCTCCTCTGAGCTCCCGTATACCATCTCTGATATCAAACACCAATGGATATGGTATCATCCATCGCCCATCATATGGGTCGAGAAGCATATACGCTAGTCTACTGTGGAATATCGATGCCCCGTCTCGATACTCCCACGACTAGGAACATTTGAAGAATGTACTTACCAACTACCTCTGCCCCACTAGTATGATCTGCATCATAATCCTGGTAGTCAAGTACTCATCCTAAGGGCTTTATCAGCATGTAATAGAGAGACCATAAGTGTACATGTTAAGATAAAGAGCAACCAGATAGCATACTATCCTGTCGAGAAAGAAAGTCGTCCCTATATATGTCCAAGCATCCACTATAATATACATCACATGTATAATAATGGCCTCTAGGGCATATATATAACTAACAATCTCCCACTTGCACTAAGGCCATTTGTTGTAGTATCTCACACCCAACGCCCCATAAAATTCTCTCTAGGGAAAGGCCTCTGTGAGTGGATCTGCCGTGTTATCTTTCGCCTCAACTCTCCTTACCTTGATCCCTTGGAGATCAACAATCTCCCTGATCAGGTGATACTTGCCTCAGAATATGTCTGGGTCACTGATGGGACCGGTGTTCCTAGGCCAAATCCACAACTCCATTGTTGTCATAATAACAGTTATTGGACGCTCAATGGGAGGAACCATGTTCATCTCATGAACAAGAATTATCCAAACATCCACTTTGGTAGCATCGTTGGTAGTGATGTATTCGGCCTTTATCGTCTAGTTTGCCATGGTATATAGCTTGGAACTCTTCCAACATACCGTCCCTCCGCTGAGGGTGAAAACAAAGCCCATGACTGACTTTCAATCTTCCTTATCACTCTGGAAGCTCGAATTAGTAAGGGACTCCCACTGGAGTTTACCGTTACCAAACCCCAAGAACATTTCTTTAGTGCTTCTCAAGTACTTGAGAATGTTATACACAGCTGTCCAGTGATTCTCCCAAGATCCGATTGATTTCTGATCACTACACCTAGTGAGTCAGCTACATCTGGTCCGGTACATAACATCGCATACATGATAGAGCCTACTGCCGAAGCATAGGGTATCTCTTGCACGCGAGCTCTCTCCAAATCAGTCTCGGGAGACATCTTTTGGAGAGAGTGATTCCTGAGTTAAGTGGGCGAACCACCACACTTAGAATTTTCCATACTAAACCCCTTTAGTACGTTGTCAATGTACCTGGATTTGGGACACTCCCAACATCCACTTAGATCTATCATCATAGATCATAATCCATAAGATGCAGTAGGTATCATCCAGATCTTCCATGGAGAATCCTCGTGATAAGAGGAGCTTGACCGAGTGTAGCATAGGAAACCATTTCCTATCAAGAGTATGTCATCTACGTACAATACGTGGAAGACAACCTTACTCTCTACAACCTTCTTGTATATACAAGGTTCATCTACCCTTTGATGAAGTCAAACTCTTTGACTACCATATCAAAACAGATGTTCCAACTCCGCGATACGTGCTTTAATCCTGATGGGCTTAAGCATAGCCACTGGAGAAAATGTTTCATCATAAACCATACCTGGTTATTGACGATAGCCTTTTACTACAAGTCTAGCTTTGAAAGTCTTAACTTTTCTATTTACACCAAGAATCTTCTCAAGATCCACTTTCTCCCGATGGGTTTTACCCCTTTAGATGCAACATTCAAAGTCATACTTTGTTGGTGTACATGGATTTCATCTTTGATAGCATAGCATCCAGCCATTTCACAGAGCCCCCACTCGTGATGGCTTGCTTGAACCTAGTTGGGTCATCATCTACCATGATGCAATCCTCGCTCCCACCGTCACCGAGGAAACCATAGTATCTCTCAGGTGGATAAGGAACCCTACCAGATTCGCGGAGAAGCTGAGGTTCGTTGGAGACTATTGAATCCTTTAGTTTTACTAAATTATCAGCTGTTAGTTTGTCCAGCTGGAACTCTTTCCAGTTCTACCTCATGACCACAAATTTCTTCACAAGAAATTCCTTTTTCTAAAATGGTGGCATGCTGAGAAAAAAAAATATCTTTTGCTACTCAGTGTGGTAGAAGATATTCCCTCGCAAATGTTTGGAATGTCCAACAAACTTATACAGAACTGACCTTGCCTCGAGCTTGTCCGGATTTTGCTTTTCAACATAGGCCGGACAACCCCATATCTTAACTCGTTTAAGACATGGTCTCTTCCCATTCCTGTAAGTGCACGGCGGCGCCCCGGCCGTCAATCCGACGGCCAAATGCGGAAACGGTGATAAACTTTAATTTTGCGGACTTAGCAAACCGGCACCACCGCGCACTAAACCCCGGATCGTAACCATTAACAAGTCTAAGCTACTAACAAGAAGGGAAAGAGATATACCGAATGATCCGAGTCCTTCGGTCTTCGTCTCCACTCCGATCTCTCGCGGATGCTTCGTCCGTCATCTCCTCGTTGTCGCCTCTTCGCCGGAAGGGCACCACATCGCCTGCATCTTTTACGGGCTCCCACCTCAATACCGAGGCAACTCGGGCGCGAAGCTGGCGAGTCGACGCATCCAAGATTTGCTGTAGGAAGTGTAGTGTAGAGGCTATGTCTCATTTGGGTTCGTTGCCATTAGAAGATGATGGAGGAAACAAGATAAGAAGAATGGTGCTTGCATTTTTCTTAACATGTAAAATGAGATCAAGAATGCTACTCTCTCAACGATGAAGCTCTCATCTTCTTCTCTCTCAACCATGGAAAAAACTTATCAACTTAGAAATGGTGGAGGAAAGAATATGAAGCATGAAGGGAGGTGATCGTAGGAGCACAAGTGGTGACCACACCCAAAACATCATCATAACAAAATCACATCATCTTTCAACTCATTTCTAATCTTAATAAAGCATGAAAAGATGAAGGAAAAGAATGGTATCTAAAGATGCTTTCATAATAAATACATTTGCAAGAAAAACCTCCACAATGTGTTATTTGCAAACTTGCAAATAACCCCCTCCATCGGAAAAGTCCGGCCGGGAAAGAACAAAGGAAAACCGGCCGGAACGGAATGCAAACTGGCAACTCCAGAAAACTGGTCCCGTAATAGATTACAGGAAAACCCCTATACTGTGCATACACACCCGCATCTGTATTCCGTCCGGATACAAATGCAATGAGACAAAATCTACTCTGTACTAAACTAGGACCGGCTTAAGCCAAAGCCGGCTAGTAATATCCGTTCGATCCTGATCCGTGCAATACCGCACGTATCAGATCGAACCCTGCCATATAACTATACGGCCACTAGTACAAAACTGTCCGATCCTGATCCGTGCAATACCGCACGTATCTGATCGGACCCTGCCATATCTCCATACGGCCTCTACAGCGTTTCGCCCGAAAGCTGAGTAACTGAATGTGTGGTGGACTCTAAAGACTCGTCAATACTATGGCTGTGGATTTAACCACTAGCACGTCAGAGGTATAAGCCAATACGTAACGGGCCACCAGCTATTGACCAAAAGAGACGTCGATGAGCGAGCTCATCCTGACACCCTACTGAGCCTGTCAGTGACAATATCCGTACAGTCCGGTCCGTTCGTCTATGAGAATCGCATGTCGGGCCTAGGGGGTTGGTAAAAGTCAGACCCCCAAAAGCGGTACAAGTCGTGTCGGAGTGTAGCCCAGAACACCCTGAGATACTACTGGAATACCTACCAGTAAATCTCCTGCCTTAGCCAAGGACTTCGTGTAATGGCTCTCCTAGACACAGCGCGACCTCACCCCCAATACCGGGAGAGACGAACCCCCGAAGATCCGCTCACTGCCTCCATGTGGCTCGGGACTGTACCCAACTAAAACCTGTTTGCACGACTCCTTTGAGCCGTGGTAGGGTAGTAATCAAAGCACAGTGGGAACTCACACGAGACAAATGACGATCCCCAGGTCGATGAACTAACCTGCACACATGTCACTTGGGAACTGCTATCTGACGTCAGGTATAAGACCAACTAGCATGTTCCCGGCGAGTCCTGTCTGGTGTACTCATAACCTAATGAGCACCTGTATACATCTTAGGTGAACCAACTGACACCAGTGGCTTGTGAGACCGGCCACCGCCCCTCGTCGGGGTCTCGACTGTATACACTAGTCTACTCTGGAGAATCGATGCCCTGTCTCGAATCTCCCACGACTAGGGTCCTTTTAAGGATTTGCTTGTAGACCCCAGCTCTCACGTATATGATCGCCCTCATACTGCTGGCAGTCAAGCAAGAATCCTAGGGGCTCTATCAACGTGTAATAGTGACCTGTCAGGTCACCTGAAGCAGTACACGATGATAAAGGTAAACCAGATAGCATACTATCATCTCGAGTAAGACTGTCGTACTGGGATAGGTCCTCCCTCAATCATTGCAATCACGTGCCTGTGATCCAATAATTGACTCTGAGGGCACTATCTCCAACAATCTCCCACTTGCACTCAAGGCTAATTATTGCGATGTCGCATACTCACAGCCCGTGTGATACCGAACACCCAACTCCTCTACTAGTCAGTCTCATAAAGCCTGTTTGCGAAACTCTTGCGTTCGAGGAATAGCCTTAGTGAGTGGATCCGCCTAGATGTTTCTTTCTATGTCTCTCTCTATATCTCAAGTTCGCGGAGAAAGCCATCTCCCGAAATGAGCAATACCTGTCTTAGAGTGTCTGGATGTCTGATGGGACCTAGCTCATAAATGAACTCCAAATCCAAACTTCTTAGACTGTATCGTCAACTGAACTTAATCAGTATCCTGCGCCATGCCACCCTCAGTATTTCGTTGGATCACCTGTCCAGAATACTGCCCCTCGTCAGAAGGAAAACTATAACTCTGACAACCTCCTTGTCGTCCATGTCACCTTGGAAGCCTGGAATGATAACTGTCTCCCAATGAGGCTGTCGTTATCATATCCCTAGAACATCCACTTATGTTCTAAAACTGCTTCCGACTGTTTCTCCAGGATTGGATCAATGTCAACTTATTGCATCTAGTGCAAGAACAACATCTGGTGTGGTACTTGACATCTCATGATTGACTCAATTGCCTAAGCAAGTGATCTGCCAATCATGCACATCCCTCTCTACTTTAGTCTATAAGACACCTTTAGAGAGGGTGACTCCATCACCTGCAGGTACACTACCGTGCCAGGAGTCGTCCATTCTAAATACTCTTAGAATGCTGTCAAAGTACCCTGATTGGGAAACCACCCAAATCCAGATCTAAAACCATAGATCTAGTAACCAGTATGTCTGATATAATGTCCAAATCCCATGTGGAGAAACCACCGTGTGACGACCAAAGTATAACCGATCGTAGTATAGGAATATTACTTCCTACTTTGTGTATGTCATCCAAAACCCGGATATCACACCCTACTACCTACTCAACAGATCCATCCCCTATTCTGATGACGTCAAACCTATGACTGTCACATCAGAAATAGATGATCTATCTCCGCTATATCTGCTTTAGTCTATAAATAGACATAAGCCTGATGTCCACCAATGCTTCCGCTGCTCCCACTGACTACGACAACCCTCTGGCAGAGTCATATAGATGTGCACTTCTAAAGCTAGTTTAGAACGACGCTATACTCATCCTCCTGCCGGGTCTCGCAGTCTGGAACAACAACAATGGCAAGTGTGGGTAAACAAGAACTTCCCTGTCACCGTCCTTGAGGTTACCGGAGTACCTCTCGGGTGCCTGAAGTTACCCACCATATCTGCGGAGTGGCCAATGGAATGTCAAAACAGATTGAATCTTTAGGTTCCTTATCAAATCTTCAGTAATCGTTTGCGGTTCTGGAATCACTTCCAGTTCTACCATACTCCCACTACTGTTTTTGAAAAATCCATTTTTATTAAAACTGTGGCGAGTCTAGAACAATATTACTATTGATCTCCCAGATGGTAGAAAGTCAACCCTCGTCATAGCCTGGGTCAACCCACAAACAGCCATTACAGAAACGTGCCTTGAGTTATCCAGAGTCTGGTTTTAATCATAAGCCGGACAACTCCCCGTACCTTAACAATGTTAAGATATGAACTGTACTATATCCAATATAGAACAAGAGGCACTGATTTAATTGAACCATATTCAAATCATGCAGCTGTCTCCAGTGCATGTCAACAAAATGGAGAGAGGCCGATCAGCGTTACTCAACTTAGGAATGCTTCCAATTACGAGTAACCTGAAAGAGAAGCAATTTCTCTTTATTATTACCATCAACTGAATACCATACACAAGTATCTACATCTTCGATCACTTTGAAGAATCCCGATACTTGCAACACATGGTTCTCTACTCTATTCAAATACCTATAACTCCTCAAAACTTAGACCCTGTGTTTCTACGAAACTCATGTCTAAGAACTAGAGAAGTTAAAAGTAAACAGAATATAGTATGAGGACCAATCCCTCTGTCCCAATGGACACTGGACAACATACAATACTCTGTATAAGTCCGCCGAGTCTAACAACTCTTTCACTGTGTGTCGTAGGTTGAAAACTGTACTTAAGGTTAAGAAGAATTACACCGCTGTTTAATGCTCCTTACCTAACCATCCACTGATATAGGTAAATGTCATCGACATAATATCAAAAGGTATATCTCACTCTATGAAAATAGACGTCCAGATATAACAATTTGAAATTGGTGCACAACAGCGGATATTCAAAACCAAATATTTGCCGACCGGCAAACAGCCTAGGTGATCTCCTCAAATATCACCGATTACAACGAATCTCGATATAATGAGGATGATCACCCAATTCCCAATAACTTACTCCCACTCAACATCTGTAAAACCATACAGATGTGAGAATCAAACCTGGTAAATACATACCCTGGAGCAAGTGTCCAATCGGGAAATCAGTTTTCTTTTAACAGTACACAGTTGAACTGAAACATTTAAATGTTTCAATGGGGTATCCTGGTATTCCTAGTAATGCCTCTACCATTATCCAGATTCACAACTATAACCGTATAATTCTTTGCCACCTCTCCAAATCCCTTTATATGTCTTTAGTCATTACCTTCTGCACACCCCTTAGGCCAAATGGTTTTCTTCCTTACCTACCGTTCGGCACCAGCCTATGGTTTGGAAGAAGACTATCCAATAAGCATAATGGGTGTACTGTCCTAGTCCTAGGAACACTCGCAATGCGAGAGAAGGTGAAGATAAAAGACAACCGAATAAACCTTATTCCTATTTCTCCTGGACCAGAATCCATCCCCGAACTGGAACAAGTTCCTTTCGAGTTCGTATATAACCATACGATGGGGTATCCAATAAACTGTGGATCTTCGTAGTGATACGGAGTGTCCTGGAGAAATACAAAGGTGATTTAGGATTTGGCGAAGAAATACTTGGTTTGGTCGTGAATATCAGTCGCAATTTACTTTGCCCTCTTACTAATCCCTTGCTTTGTCTTAATCTTAATACCTTCTGCACACCGTTTAGGCTAATTGGTTTTCTTCATTCCCTACCGGTCGGCACCAGCCTAAGGTTTGGAAGAAGACTATCCAATTTGCATAATAGGTGTACTATCTCCTAAACCAAGGAGTACTCACAACTTGAGAGAAGGTAAAAGGGAAAAGACAACTGAATAATCCTTTCCGTTTTCTCCAGAACCGGAAACCATCCTCGAATTCCTTCGAGTTCGTATCTAACCATACGATGGTTTTGTCCAATGGAAGTGGACGTTCGTAGCAATACGGGGTGTCCTGGAGAAAAGGGTAAAAGTAGGAGTGGCAATGAGGTCTGCAACTCTGACAATCCAAAAGCTAGTGTAAAGAAGGTTCGGTCAACTTGGTCACTGAGTCATAGTTTAGGGTCGGGTCAATGGTCGCTGCCAAAGAGAGAGAGAAAAGAAACACTCAGCGTGCACTCTACCCTAGATCAGAATGGTTACCAATTTATCTAATCTGGAAACCTCCCACTGTACCTCAAACTCTCCTCCAAACCTGAAAGAAGAATTAGTCGGGGTCACCCGAGGAGTAAACCAACTCATCAGTGGGAATCGGGATCCAACTATCATCGCATGATAACGTGACGGAATCCGCTCACGCTATAACACTCCAGAAGGTATGCGCATATCTGGCAAGTTTCAGTTCTTTTGAAACTCCCGATGTGATTTTTACCCCATGCTCTTATGACCTTGACGAAGGTCAACAAATCATAAGTCACATGTCAAGTTCCACCCGTCATTGTCTAGGTTAATTTGAACCCACCCGTACAAGCCCTTGACGAAGGTCAACAAGGCTATACGACTGTCCCAAACCAACACATCTATCTATGCAGCAGAAAGGCAACAAGCAGCTACCATACACTATGCCTTGACGAAGGTCAACAAATATAGCATGAATACTACGTGCTACCCGTCTGAAACGACGGAGGGCTACGAATGGTTTCTGGCGAAAACCTTTAACGTAATGAACTTGATATCGTTGAAGGAACGGATAGCTTTTTAGAAAATATAGTGACGAAAACCTTTACTAAAGAGGTCACTCCCGGTGAAGGGATCTCGGCTCTTTCCCCGTCGAATGGGGTGCAGGATATTCCAAATGAATACCACGATGCAAAGCAAAAGTAATCGGCTATAGAGAAGTTAAAGCCCTGACGCAAACTTCTGTCCAAGGGGTCACTCCCGGTGAAGGGATCTCGGCCCTTGCCTCGTCGACTGAGGAGCAGGATATTCCAAATGAATACCACGATGCAAAACAAAAGTGAACGTCCTTGCAATAACAGCTTTTTGAAAAGTGTTCCAACAACATCAGATTAGGTTTGTTTAACTTGCATTGATCCGAATCAACGCAGTCCCATCAATTGATCACACCACAAAGAACGAAAATATACTGACGTACGTATATGCCATCCGCATTCGCCACTGGGTCCCGTCATCACCCGTTAGGTTAGCTAACTAACGGCAGAGCGGGGACTGGACTAGCGCGGATGAAAAACATATACAACATCTACTAATATATATACCAATATATTATATTTCGCTCAAGGCGTGAATAAAATGCAACATCACAGAAATGTACAGCATCACAGAACAATACAGATATCTGGGATCCCCGGGTTTCACAGAGCCACTACTGAAACCCGACGTTCCCCTGGTCGTGTGGATAGCCTGTGCAATGAAATCCTAGACCCCTACGGGCGCGGCAAGTCACCCGCCAAAACCTGAAGCGAGGCAGCCCCCTTCAGCACCGTGAATGGACCACCCAGCACTTCACGGAATCCGGTAACTTGGGCACCCTTCCTGGGTCAACCTGTACCCCCTACGAGTGCGGCGAATAGCCCGCCAATTCCAGACTGAAGCCCCTCTGTCTCAATGCCCTGAGATGCGGGCCCGTTGCCCTCTAGAACCCGGCTATCCGTGCACCCCTCCGCGGGGCAATCCTAGTACAGAAAATAAAATATACATACAACGGGTACATCGACCGCAACCTGGCCGTGCCCCAAAATAATAATACAAACAGGCAGTGACGGCAGTCCACATGTCGGACGCTCGCCCCGCAATATCAAATGTACATAATACAACAAAACTGTACTAGCATTGCATCCAGGCTATCCCCCACGACCGATCCGCAACATCACAGCAAATACATAGAACATCAACGTGAAAGTCACGTTCGCAAATCCGTCTAACCGGGCTATAGCAGTTAGACCGGATTTACCGATCGAGTAACATTCACGGTCGCAGATATAATGTAAATACTGTGAAAGATGAGTTTAAAATATCCGATCGATCAAAAATTAACAAGTGGGCCCCCAACCAAAACTGTAGCACTCACAGAAAACATGGGCCCAATTTTAATATTCCAAAACCCCTAAAAATAGCCCAGAAGCCTACTGGAAAAAAATGATGCATTGACGACTCCAATGTGCGGCGGAACCGCGGCCCCAGGGGGGGTTTGGCCGCGGTTCCGCGCTCCAATCGTCGACTGAATGTATCGAATTTTTCCAGTAGTCTTGTAGTCTCCAGTACATCAATATTTTACAACCTGAAAAATTTTTAGAGACCAAAAAATTTCAACAGAAAGCTGATGTGAACTAAATTGTAGATTTTGGAATTTTGGTCGATCGGAAATGGAAAACACATCAAACGAAGCTAGACGAAGTTAATGGCGAGGCTCTGATACCACTGTAAGTGCACGGCGGCGCCCCGGCCGTCAATCCGACGGCCAAATGCGGAAACGGTGATAAACTTTAATTTTGCGGACTTAGCAAACCGGCACCACCGCGCACTAAACCCCGGATCGTAACCATTAACAAGTCTAAGCTACTAACAAGAAGGGAAAGAGATATACCGAATGATCCGAGTCCTTCGGTCTTCGTCTCCACTCCGATCTCTCGCGGATGCTTCGTCCGTCATCTCCTCGTTGTCGCCTCTTCGCCGGAAGGGCACCACATCGCCTGCATCTTTTACGGGCTCCCACCTCAATACCGAGGCAACTCGGGCGCGAAGCTGGCGAGTCGACGCGTCCAAGATTTGCTGTAGGAAGTGTAGTGTAGAGGCTATGTCTCATTTGGGTTCGTTGCCATTAGAAGATGATGGAGGAAACAAGATAAGAAGAATGGTGCTTGCATTTTTCTTAACATGTAAAATGAGATCAAGAATGCTACTCTCTCAACGATGAAGCTCTCATCTTCTTCTCTCTCAACCATGGAAAAAACTTATCAACTTAGAAATGGTGGAGGAAAGAATATGAAGCATGAAGGGAGGTGATCGTAGGAGCACAAGTGGTGACCACACCCAAAACATCATCATAACAAAATCACATCATCTTTCAACTCATTTCTAATCTTAATAAAGCATGAAAAGATGAAGGAAAAGAATGGTATCTAAAGATGCTTTCATAATAAATACATTTGCAAGAAAAACCTCCACAATGTGTTATTTGCAAACTTGCAAATAACCCCCTCCATCGGAAAAGTCCGGCCGGGAAAGAACAAAGGAAAACCGGCCGGAACGGAATGCAAACTGGCAACTCCAGAAAACTGGTCCCGTAATAGATTACAGGAAAACCCCTATACTGTGCATACACACCCGCATCTGTATTCCGTCCGGATACAAATGCAATGAGACAAAATCTACTCTGTACTAAACTAGGACCGGCTTAAGCCAAAGCCGGCTAGTAATATCCGTTCGATCCTGATCCGTGCAATACCGCACGTATCAGATCGAACCCTGCCATATAACTATACGGCCACTAGTACAAAACTGTCCGATCCTGATCCGTGCAATACCGCACGTATCTGATCGGACCCTGCCATATCTCCATACGGCCTCTACAGCGTTTCGCCCGAAAGCTGAGTAACTGAATGTGTGGTGGACTCTAAAGACTCGTCAATACTATGGCTGTGGATTTAACCACTAGCACGTCAGAGGTATAAGCCAATACGTAACGGGCCACCAGCTATTGACCAAAAGGGACGTCGATGAGCGAGCTCATCCTGACACCCTACTGAGCCTGTCAGTGACAATATCTGTACAGTCCGGTCCGTTCGTCTATGAGAATCGCATGTCGGGCCTAGGGGGTTGGTAAAAGTCAGACCCCCAAAAGCGGTACAAGTCGTGTCGGAGTGTAGCCCAGAACACCCTGAGATACTACTGGAATACCTACCAGTAAATCTCCTGCCTTGGCCAAGGACTTCGTGTAATGGCTCTCCTAGACACAGAGCGACCTCACCCCCAATACCGGGAGAGACGAACCCCCGAAGATCCGCTCACTGCCTCCATGTGGCTCGGGACTGTACCCAACTAAAACCTGTTTACACGACTCCTTTGAGCCGTGGTAGGGTAGTAATCAAAGCACAGTGGGAACTCACACGAGACAAATGACGATCCCCAGGTCGATGAACTAACCTGCACACATGTCACTTGGGAACTGCTATCTGACGTCAGGTATAAGACCAACTAGCATGTTCCCGGCGAGTCCTGTCCGGTGTACTCATAACCCAATGAGCACCTGTATACATCTTAGGTGAACCAACTGACACCAGTGGCTTGTGAGACCGGCCACCGCCCCTCGTCGGGGTCTCGACTGTATACACTAGTCTACTCTGGAGAATCGATGCCCTGTCTCGAATCTCCCACGACTAGGGACCTTTTAAGGATTTGCTTGTAGACCCCAGCTCTCACGTATATGATCGCCCTCATACTGCTGGCAGTCAAGCAAGAATCCTAGGGGCTCTATCAACGTGTAATAGTGACCTGTCAGGTCACCTGAAGCAGTACACGATGATAAAGGTAAACCAGATAGCATACTATCATCTCGAGTAAGACTGTCGTACTGGGATAGGTCCTCCCTCCATCATTGCAATCACGTGCCTGTGATCCAATAATTGACTCTGAGGGCACTATCTCCAACAATTCCATATCTCATATGGAGTGGTGAGCACTGATTTGGTAGGAACCACATTCAATAGGTATGTAGCTTCTCAAGTGTATAACACCAAAAGGAAACAGGCAACTCAGCAGTACTCATCATAGAGCGCACCATATCTAATAGGGTGCGATACCTCTGCCCCGACACACCGTTGTGCTATAGTGTATACGAAGGAGTAAGCTGAGAGAGAATCCTATTCTCTGTTTAGAAAATCCAGGAACTCCATGCCCAAGTATTCGCCTCCTCGATCACATCGTAGGACATTAATACTTCTACCCGTCTGATTCTCAACTTCAAGCTTATATTCCTTGAATTTCTCAAAAGTTTCAGACTTGTGTTTCAACAGGAACATATGTCCGAATCCTGAGAAATGATCAGTGAATATAATGAAGTACGAAGAACCAACCTTAGCATTTGTAGACATAGGACTGTATACATCATCATGTATCCGTCCCAAGAGTTCAGTAACTCTCTCTCTGTTTCCGGTAAACAGAGTATTGGTCATTTTACCTTTGAGACAAGACTGGCAAGTATCTTAAGATGAAAATTCGAACAGATTCTCATATTCATCCTTATGTAACTTAGCTGGTCGTGTCTCATTGATATGACCTAGTCTACAATGCCATAAGAAGGATTCGTTCATTTCTGAACTACTCCTCTTGTGTGTGTTCTGTATACTTTGAACTGTGGTTTGATTTAGAACGTATATGCCATTTCATAACGTGCCTGATCCAATCAACTCTTGATTCAGGGAATTGTTCACAACATTATCCTTCTATACATAATTATATCCTTCTTTAACTTAATAAAGAATCTGATGTAATGTTGTATATCAGGTTCGGTATGTAATAACATCCGTTCAGAATCAATGTATTTACCACTTGGTAATACAAGGTGATATTTGCCAACTGATTTGGCTGCAAAAATTGCACCATTCTCTAACACTTAGAGACATATCACCCAATCTCAATTCTCTACCTTTCTGTAGCCCGTGTAATAAATTATATATGGGGGATCCTGATCCGGTATCCCATACCTAGGACGTAGAGGATACTGAGAAATAGTTATTGTTAATGAACACACTCGAAGAATATGCATCAACATGCTTATTCCTCGATTGGGTCGCGTAGGAATCCGGATATTCCCCTATTTCCTGCTCGAATTTATAACAATTATAAGATAGAGCGGAACCAACGTTCCCCAGCTCAGTATAATAAGCAGGTTCGGTCAATGCATCCATATTATTATCTTGATTAAGGCGTGACATAGTCGCTACCAGGAGAGAGAGAGAAGAAAACACTCAGCGTATTCTTTTGGAAGATCAAATTGGTTATTATTTTATCTAATCAGGATGGCTCCACTGTTTTTATCAAATCTTCCTTCAAATCCTAAAAGGTAAGACTAGCCGAGATTAATTACACCTTACAAGTTCGTCAATCTTTCGTCCAGGCCAGTGTCGGTACATTGAGGGAGGTTCCCCGTGCTTTCGCACGGACCTAATTAAAATAAACCTCGTTTTTCCAGGGGCATAACCCCATTAACACCTTTCTAGACACCTACTTTGATCGGCTAATTATAATGTGTAAAACTCTCCCAGGAGTAACTCTAACTCGCAATAGGTATCGGGATCCAACTATCTCATAGAAGGTATGCAATCTCATTGCAAATTTCAACACTTGAAGTTCCCAATAATATTTTAACCCTAGTGTCCTATGACCTTGACGGAGGTCAACAAACCATAGGCTGCTAGTCAAGTTCAGCCCGTACATTTCATGATTGAATTAAACCCACCCGCACGACCCTTGACGGAAGTCAACAAGGCCGCACGACTACCCTAATCCAATCGCATCACAAGCTTTAGCAGATAAGCACTAATCATCTACCGCACACTACGCCTTGACGGAGGTCAACAAACGCAGCATGAATACTAAATAGTACTTAACTGAAATGACGGAGGGCTACGGCAGGTTTTTAAGAAAACTTTTTGTGTAATGAACTTGAAATCGTTGTAGAATCGAGTGGTTTTTGAAAAGGAGTGTTTTTAAGGATTTTGCTAGATTTGCTAAAGAGGTCACTCCCGGTGAAGGGATCTCGGCTCTTTCCTTATCGAATAAGGTGCTGGATATTCTGCAAGGAATACCGCTATGCAAAACAAGAACTAAAAAAGCAATCAAAAACAAAACCGAGTTGGTTGTAACATCTGCCGGTTTCGCTAAAGAGGTCACTCCCGGTGAAGGGATCTCGGCTCTTTCCTTATCGTATAAAGTGTTGGATATTCTACAAGGAATACCGCTATGCAAATCAAGAACTAGAGCTACCAGTTTTCGAAACAAGATTCTGCAACATCTTTTGGTTTCATTTATTTCATTAATCTCATTAATGAAGTCCCATCAATTATGCTTCCTAAGTATCACAGAAGAAACGAAAGCAGCAATATTAATTATATATCATATATATATAATATAAGCATTCGTCTCATTATATCAAGTGATCACATCATAGAATATTAGCAGCAGAAGAACGCATATGAAATATTGGATATACTACGAATTCCGTGTTTTAAATTAAACCAGTAAAAAATGCGGATTCCACGGCCGCGATGAATAGCCAAACCCACATCCCTAGACCCCTACGAGAGCGGAAAGCAACCCTACCAATTCTAGAGTTAGGAGATCCGGTCTCGACTCCTCGAGATGGTCTCCCACTGGACCCTAGAACCCGGTTGCTTGTGCTCTCCTCCTTGGGTCTATCCTAATGCGGAAAAGTAAATAATATACATCAATGGTGACACCATCCTCAACCCGAAAGTGCCCTAATAAAAAAATATTACATACAAGTTTTTACATGAATGAAAATGAAAAAACTCTCATCTCATATTAAAAAACCCCGGCTATTCAAAACACGACGATCCAATATATCATATTACAGCAACACATGACATCACATGTCATCAACGTAAGTAAATATGCATACCCAATTGTCGTTGACATATAGCAATAAAACCGGCGATACTCCATATATTACACTTACGGTCTTAGAAAAGAAAGTGAAAAACTACAACAATTGGAATCCGCAACCACCTTAGACATCATAAACCCAATGTATTGCATACTTTGGATTTCATGCCTAACAATTATAAACCCTGCATTTTAGTCTCGATATTGAAAACACTTTTCAATAACAAGACAGGGAATTCAACAAGATTCCCGAAAACCTGATCGAATGCTCATCGGAAATTTTAGTAGAAGGTCGCACCCCCGATGCCGTCGACGAAGTGCACTTAGACAGAACACTGCGGCCGCGAGCATCCGAACGGATGCTTTTGTCGACGGGGTTCTCCTACAGTCACTTGGTCAGGGCTATAGGGCGTGGCTATCTAGTAAGGTTACCCGGCGAGTATTCGCGTACGCTACGTGATTGCGACGGACTTTTGATCCACATCAAAATCCCGTGGCAACCGATCAAATAAGAATGAATTTCTAGATTTATAAAATTCAAACTAGTTATCACAAAACTAATTATTGTGGATTCCAAGTATTGTATCACAATCACAGATAGCTAGACGGTGTTAAACTTTTCAGTCGAATCAACAAACACCCAAAATTTTCTAAAGAGCTCAACACTTGAGCGGGGTTTAAAAATACCCAGAACATACCACAGCACCTATGGACCAACCGTAGAAAGGTCAACCCTTGCCTCACCTATAGCGCCGCGGAACTACCATAAACCCTAGGGTTTGGTGGCAGTTCCGACGGTCACAGAATCGAGTTAGGGTTTCGTTCTTCTAGAGGGTTCACAAAATCACCTGCATGATTTTTTGAAGATTTTTAACTTATAAAAAATCCAACTCTTGGAAAATTTCCAGCGAGGGAAAAATTGGGTTATTGATATTCGTTTGAGCTTTTTAACGTCGTCTAAATAACCCGAAATGATGTTAGAATTACGATTACGAAACACAACGAATTGCTTTTGCACAAAGATAACATCACATGCAATTTTAGCAAAAACAAGCAACACCTGAAATACCAAAACTCAGAGACTGGAACACCCTAAAAAATTCAACCCAGAACTCTCCTAAAAAACCAAGCAGGCCAGTTTTTACTGAGGTGTGGCCGGCCATTTTCCGGCGAGAGGGGTTCAATTTTCTGTGGTGTTCATGTTACATCTCATAAAACATTCTGCAGTTGCTTAAAAAAATTTGACACTTTAAAAATTTCGCCAGAAATTAGATTTTTATTTCGTGTGTTTCGGAGTTGTTTTGGTTTCATAATCCTATAAATATCGTCTAATTCTCTAGCTTGGCTTTGATACCACTGCAGGTTTCCCTAAGGTGGCAGCATGGTTTTGGGAGGTATCGTCCATACCAATTTCAAAAAATTTCCGTACTAAAGAACCCTAACCTAGAATCTTAACTACAGATTTAGACGAAACAACAATGTAAACAACTTTACATCTAAGTGAACAAGGAATACAACCTTTGTAGACCGGTCCTTCACTTCAATAGCTCCGTGTATTAGTCCCTTCACTCCAAGTAGTGAACTCCCGGACTCTAGAAAGGCTCCATAAGATGAACGGAACAAGCTTGCTTGAAGTCTTCAAGGTCGAAGATGATCTACGTAGAGGAGACACCAACTCAAGCTACCTCTTCACTAATATGGAATTAGTGAAGCAAACACCCTAAACTAAATGGCTAGCATAGTAGAGGATGATGAAGTAGGAATTTTGCTCACTTTAGATTTATTTTTCTCACAATATTTCATCACCTTGAGAAAAGCTAGAAAGCTTTCTCTTGATGAAGAAGAAGATGAAGTGGAGATGAGAATGAAACACATGAGGTGAGAATAGCAACCATGGGTGAGTTTATGTCATACACTAACTCATGTAGAGACTAAACTATTGCTAAGGATAATGGTTAGGTTAATAAATATCTTAAGCAAAACAAAACTAGTGGACTAAGTCAATAGGCTCAACAAGCTTCTTCAAGCTTCTAGCCATGACAAAATTCCAACCAATTTTGAATTTCTTAAATAAATAAAAATCCTAGATTATCATAAGCATGGTGTAAGTCTCACACACCCATGAAGCATGTGGCATCAAGCATGACACAAAATAATGTACGTTAATATATATCATATATATACTAAGTGTACACAAGTGAGAAAAAGAAATCTTAAGTGAGATAATATTAGTTAATGTAAATCAATATATCAAATATATAATTATACATTAAATTATTAAATCAACACTTGATTTAATAATCCGGCTATATCAGATATAACCGACAAATATTATTAATATCAACTTATCGAATCAACACTTGATCCGATAACCCGGCTATATCACATATAACCGACTGATATCACATATCGCGAGAATAGAATACGGTATCACATACTCGTATTAATCTCGGTACCGCACATATCATATATGTGTTCCTACTTCGTTTTGCTTGAACCAGGAAACCTCTGTGTAGGACTCTAAAGACTCGTCAATACGGCGGCAGTAGGTGGTGATCATATCAGTCACCCACAATCCGCAAGCGGTCTGCTAAACGTAACGGCCACCCGGGTATTGAACGATCAGAAGATCAACAAGCAAGTCTGCTCATACTCCTGCAAATCCAATCAGTAACACTACCGTACAGTCCGGTCTCTTCGTCTGATATGTCGCATATCGCAGTCTGGGGTGGTAAAACGTCAAACCCCAATAGCCTGATAAGTCATGCCGATGTGAGGTTTATAATGGTTCGAGAAACTACTGATAACACTTACCAGTAAATCATAGCAACATTGGCCAGGGATTTTCTGTTATAGCCAATCGAGCATAGTGCAACATCAACCCCCAATACCGGGAGAGACGAAATCCCCTCCTATCGCTCATTGCCTCCATGTGACTCGGGACTGTACCCAAAAACACCGTTTTGCTCAATCTCTTGAACGTGGTAACATGGAAATCAAAGCATAGTGGGAATCATACAAGACTCTATGACGATCTCGGGTCGACAGACTAACTTATACCTGTGTCACCAGAGAACTGCTATCTGACGATAGGTATAATACCATCTATGAGTTCTCGGCGGGTCCATTCAGTGTACCCAGTCTCCATTGAGCACCCGTATACCATCTCTGATGTCAAACACTAATGGATATGGGATCATCCATCGCCCATCATATGGATCGAGAAGCGTATACGCTAGTCTACTCTGGAATATCGATACCCCATCTCGATACTCCTACGACTAGGAACATTTGAAGGATATACTTACCGACTACCTCTTCCCCACTAATATGATATGCATCATAATCCAGGTAGTCAAGTACTCATCCTAAAGGATTTATCAACATGTAATAGAGAGACCATAAGTGTACATGTTAAGATAAAGAGCAACCAGATAGCATGCTATCATGTCGAGCAAGAAATTCCTCCCTATATATGTCCAAGCATCCACTATAATATACATCACATGTATAATAATGGCCTCTAGGGCATACATATAACTAACAGTGCGGTCCCAACATTTACACCTATCATCACAGAAAGAAATGAAAATATGACGTACACTTATGTCATCTGCATTCGCCACTGGGCCCCTTCTTACACCGTTAGGTTACTTAACTAACGCCGGAGCTGGGGGCTGGACTAGCGCGGATGCAAAACATAAGCAACGTATATTATATAGCACATATATAATAACCATTCATCTCACGCAATAATAGGCATTCCAGAACACAAATGAATATATTAGATATACTAGGAATTCCGCATTTCGTTTAAGCCTGTAACGAAAGACGGATTCCACTGTCGTGATGAATAGCCAAACCCCACCCAGACCCCTACGGGTGCGGCAAAATACCCGCCAAATACCCAAAGCGAAGCAACCTCCCTCAGTAACATGAGTAGGCCACTCAGCACTTCAAAATACCAGGTGGTTTGTGCACCCCACCTTGGGTCTATCCTAAGAGCAGAAAACAGTAAAAGAAAATAATACAACAGTGGCTACAACCTCAACCTGGATGTGCCCCGCAAAATAATATTACATCACTTTAAAAATTTATATCGAATGAAAGAATGAAAAACCTTCATCTCATATCCCTGGGCTATTCATCCACGACGATCCAATAAATTCATATACACAAACCAATATCACAGATTACAGATATGTGCAACCCCCACTAATCGACGTATAGCGATTAGCAAACGTTCAGCACATATATCACAATACAGATAAAACCAGATTAGCAAATAACTTAGAATTTCGATCGAAAACTATTTTCCATGTCTACCACAAATGCAAACCAGCACTCAGATCATCATGGGTAGAAACCAAATATACAAGAAAACAAAATACCAGAATAAGAAGCACAGAGGAAAAATGAGCCAACTCGACCACAACTCGGCCGCGGAACGGCGGCGAATCGATAGATTCGCCGCGGTTTCACAGTGGTTGTGATGAGTTAATGTCTCGTTTTTCTTCTGAATTCTTATAATTCCCTGCAGTGAATTTTCATGCCTCTGAAAAAAATTGCACAGTTTTAAAATTCGACAGAAACTTAGGATCGGGGTGTTTTGTTTTCAAGTTTTACGACAATTGAAATTCTAATAACTTGCTAATAAGCTAGTAAAGGTTTAGTTAGGCTTTGATACCACTGTCAGTCGATATCGCGCACCCTCCAAGTTCACGGGGAGGCGGAATATGCAAAAAACGATTTTTCAAAGCTCTCAACACCGACTTAAACTCCAGGATCGATACTAAACCCTAACTAGCTAACTGGTAAGAGGTTAACTACTCGGAAAGAAGTGTTATACCTCATGATACCAAGTCCTTCGGATCTTTTTCGCTGTCCTCCACATCTTCGTCAGCTTCAAGGATTGAAACGGATCGGGCAACCTCGACGGCCTCCTCGAGTCAAAGACGATCCACCCGAGAGTCTATAATCCGAGCTCCTACCTCAAATCCGAGATAACTATGGCCTCTAGTTCGCTAAACTAGAAGTCCTAGAGTGAGAAGATGGAGTGGTTTGTCACTTGGAACCCTAGGATTCTCAACACATGAGAGGTCTAGGGTTTTGTTGAGAAAGAAGATGGCTTAAGAAAATGAGAGAGGAGAAGAGCTTGGATAAGCTTGACCATTCATTTATGATGAATAATGAACCAAGTGAATTGTTGATGAGATAAATATCTCACAACAATCACCCATTGTTCACAAATATCTAATTTGTCAAGTGATGAGCCATGCCTCTTCTAAAAAATATCTCCACTCATTTTCTACGCCTCATTATTCTTTAATCCAAATGGAAAAAGAAACCCTAATGAGGTATCTCTTCTAGAAGATTTCCCGCAAAATTACGAGAATGCCCCTCATCCGTATATACATACCCGCATCCGCATTCCAAAGAATACGAATACAAAAAGACAAAAATAATCCATCAATATAATACTAGGATCCGGCTTAAACCAAAGCCCACTAGTATTATCCGCCCGATCATCATACGTGCACAAGTACACGTAAGTGATCGTAGCCCTGTCGTAAAACCATACGACCTCTACACCTTTTGCCAAGTGCAGGGAAACCCTCTGTGTGGGACTCTAAAGACTCGATGCTTCGCTTGCAGTGGGCTTAACCACAGGCCGCAAGCGGTACTAGCTGCACGTAATGGCTATCCAGGTATGTATCGATAAGAAGGCCGATAAACTAACTCATCCGAACTCCTACTGAGCCTGTATGTGACAATCTCCGTACAGTCTGGTATGTTCGTTTAAGAGTATCGTATATCGGGCCTAGGGGCGGTAATCGTCAGACCCCTAATAGCGCAATAAGTCGTGTCGGAGTGTAGCCCAAAACACCTTGAGAAACTACTGGAGTACCTACCAGTAAATCTCGCTTTCCTTGGCCAAGGACTTTGTGTAATGGCTTTCCGAACATAGCGTGATATCAACCCCCAATACCGGGAGAGAAGAATCCTATCTAACCGCCACTGCCTTTAAGTGCTTCGAGACTACACCTAACTACTACCTGTTTACACGACTCCTTTGAGCCGCGGTAGGGTAGTAATCAAAGAACGGTGGGAACACACTCAAGGCGAAGTAGCAGTTCAAGTCGACTGACTAAGTTGTACTCATGTCACCTGGGAACTGCTACCCGACGATAGGTATAACACCTACCAACAGTTCCCGATGAGTCATGTCTAGTGTACTCATAACCTAATAAGCACCTGCATATTATCTCCAGTACGACGTACTAATGGTTGTGGAACAGACCATCTCCCCTGCTGGGATGAGAAGCGTATACACTAGTCTACTCTGGAGTATCGATGTCCCGTCTCGATAATCCTACGACTAGGGACCTGTATAGGATGTGCTTATAGACTACCCAGCCTCCACTAGTGTGACTGCCATCACAGCGCTGGTAATCAAGCAAAGATCCTAAGAGCACTACAAATATGTATAAGCGATATACTAAAAGAAACACATGCACGTATTGAGGTAGAAACAAACCAGGTAGCATACTACCATTTCGAGCAAGACTGTTACTATATCCGTGTATATCCCAAGCTTCCATTAAGTAATATACAAAGCAGTATGATACAATAATGGCCTCTAGGGCATATATTACTAACAATGGCTCATCAGAATATGCGCCGGCTCAAGAACTGATATATCGGTTATATAGAGAATTTAGAAAACTTTTAAAACTGTGTGACTCATAGGAGATACATACGACTCAATGCAAAAGAAAATACATTTTTTACTCAATTTTAGCACGCAATCTGAGTCGCTCGAGTCTTCAATTCTATATCCATGTTCCTTTGATTCTTTAACACTTCGTTTTGATATTCCATTGCAGCCATGTCTTTTTTTCTCTATGATATCACCAAAGCTCATTCTTTTGATATCTTCATCTGTATGCTCTGTGAATCCATATTCATATCCTTTTGCTTTTTGATATCGCTGTACTTGTTCTTTTTCTTTGATATAGCTTTACCTGTTATGTCTCTCACACTGAAAACATAAAACCCAACCACAGGCATCGTAAGTGTGTAAAATAGTTAAATGTTGTTTTGTCCAATATCAAAACTAAGGTGAGTAAATGTTACCCAACAAGGTCAACATAATGGTAACATGGGATCGAATCCTAGTCCTCAGATCGTATGGTTTAATTGCGTTCATAATCATCTGAAATCTAAAAGAGCCATAATTCATGGTTTATCGTTTTATTGATGACTCGACCTAAATTTCTCTATCCTAACCAAATCTAATTGTGTTGGGCAGAAATAAGCTTCTCAAAACAAGGAGAACAGGAAGTCGGCGAAAAGAGGTGGCTAGAGGAATATCACTCGAGCCACGGAGATAGCGGTAATGTCACGACCCAGATGTGCAGAACGTGACTGGCACTTAAATCACGCAATGTCTAGAGGCGTAGCGTAATCTAAGTAAGCCAAAACCCAAAAATCTAAACCGTTTAAATAAATAGAGTGAAGAAATACTTGTTTTAAAAAGGTGGTTTTAATAAAATAAAGTTACTTTAAACATTTTTAAAGCATCAAGTTTTCCCGAAAATTTCGGCAGAGTTTCCTTTGTAAAAACTGGTCCCAAACGGGTACAAAACAAGAATATGTATAAACAACGAAATAAGGCATCCCCAAGCGGGAGCTAGCTCTTCGCCGAATGGCGAAACACAACCAGATACAAGATACATCATAATAGTGTGAAATAAGCATATAAAAACAAGAAATAAGAAGGCACCAAGTCGGCTCACATGAGCTCGACGCCAGAGAACAAAATATATTATTCTCACTGTCCAGTCTCTAGGTCACATATACACATGGTCGATGGAGTATACTAGATACAAAATAAATATATATGGTGGAAACAAAAGAATATCCTCTCAAAAACCCACCTATGCGCAAAGTCCTCGAGTTGAAGCAAAAGGTAACAGAAGAAGAAGTATGCTCGTCGCTACTATGCTGACGGGTCGGTCCTGCAAGACATTGTAGTACAACAGGGTTGAGTTGCCAACTCGTGAGTAGTAAGTAACGTCTAATAAGGCTATCACAAGCATTCACACAAATGCGTCACAACCTATATATACAACAATGATGCTATGCATTAATATGAATACGACATGAATGAATGATCAAGCACGAAATCTGGATATATATCTGGTATAAGAAAAATCTGTGTTCTGATCTTAGTAAAACTTTTGTATAATAAAACTGGGGTATCATCAGATCAAATCGATTAAAAACCGGGTAAAATATCAACACCATATATATAAGTCAAAACACGGTAGCCGTCTCTCAGATCGGCCCTCAAATCTGTCAAATCACACGACTCCGGTCGGTATCCTCTGGATGACCGCCGGGTCAAAAATCACCGGTGGGTAGTGCTCCTCTACCAGGCTCAACGTCTCACTATACGACCCTGCTGCCCCGGGTACCTTACCGGGTCCACCATATACCCGCAGACAGCGTCTCTCTCCTCGAATCGGTTATATGTACATACGTAGCTCAAGAACCGAGAAATCTCATGGTGGACGCCACACACATCATATCACGAGAAAACCGCACTTTATATTTGAAATTTTTATAAGTTTATGAAATTCCTTTGCGGTTTTTCCCAAATCCAGAATCTCATGAATACGGAAATCTCCAAGAAAATCACAATATATGAATATGTGGGTAACTATGAATGTCCATGATATCAATATGATGCAATGCGATGTATGACTAGAAGACTACGTATAAATGATGATGCAAAGAAGCATATGACTAGAAAACTACATATCATACATGATGCAAACGTACAGATACCGATTATTAAGCAAGTTCTAAAGTCTATCGTGATATAGCAATTACCAATGGCGTGTGTGTTCACATAAAATAGTGCACGTGCGGCATAAACCATTGATAATAGTGCAAGTGTCCTAGGTTATAATATCAATGTGCATGATGATGCAAAAACTACATGAAAATGACATACGCATATGAACACAAGAACTATAACTAGGTCCTAACTATCGGGCGCTTTACGCCATCCAAGTGATTTCCCCGTAGATGTGTATATCTACTCATCGGAACGCCTCGGCTAGTCGAATCTGATCACTGCCTTGCCTTTCCTTGCTGCGTCCGACGTCTCCGCGACTGATCCTATAATCACACAAATAATACATATGAGGCTAAATATTTAAATAGACGCGAACACAAAACTATACGAAGAAACCAATGTGCACTAGCTAAACGCGCGTGCACTTAGTGCACAAAACGCGCGTAATATCGCCACAAACCACAACTAGGGGTTGCTATGCGTAGCAAACACCAAATCTAGAATCTAATCGTTCGAATCGCACAAGACATCACACGAACTAATTGGGAAAAAAATTTAAATCATAACAACCTAAAACTTAACTAAAACCTTTTCTTTTAAAAACCTAGTTAGCAACCTTATGGTATTTTAGTGCAACACTAGGTGAATTGGTAAGTCTAGTAGCCACTAATTACACTTAAATATTCTAATTAAACCATACAAATATTAACTAAATTTAACCCTCACTTAAACACACTAATCATGCAATTAATCTACAAAAACATCTAATTAAGATAATTAAAAGCAATATTAGCAAAGTAACATTTATATTAGATTTATACCTCAAAATGGTTTGGGAAAAGATCCAAACTTGCTAGCCAAAATGAAGACTTCATCCAAAGAACCTTGCTTAGTTTGGAAAATAGAATTTTTGTGATGATTTTAGTAGAAATTAGAGTTGATATTGAGGAGATTTGAGTAAGGTAGTGAAGTTTTTGGCAAAGAAAAAGAAGAAGGAGGGGGGATGAGGGGCTGTAGTTTTTGGAGAAAGAGGGGAGAGAAAGAGAGTGGGTTCAAGTCATGGTTCACCCATACGTTCATAATATACGCCATACCTCTTTTGTTTTATTTTATTTTATTTCTATTTTCTTTTTAATAACTCATTATCTTTTCTATATATAAAAAAAACTAGAACCATCTTGATTTTTGAAAATGAGCTTATTACAAAAAGGGTTTTAGTTGTGTCATGGTGCACTAACATGAATTAACTAGTACTAACTAATAATTAATACTAATTTATTGTGTATGTGCATGATTAAAATAATATTTAAAAATAAATAAATAAGGAAAATAATTAAGTAAACTAGCAATTAAATAAGTAACTAATTAAACACCCATACATAAGCAATTACATAATTAAAATAGCTATATTTATGTCTATGTGGAAAAATAATTATAACTAGATTTTACGGAAAATACGTGTTGTATTACTAATTATCATACAAATAACCTAAACGATTTTTATAGCGTTACAATCTTTCCCCTTAAAGAAATTCGGTCCCCGAATTTAAAAATCTAGCTATGCGTACCTTCGAAAAAATGGGGAAATCTCTTCCGCATCTCGTCCTCGGTTTCCCAGGTGACCTCTTCGCTGTTCGGGCTACGCCAAAGAACCTTTATGGACGGTATGACCTTGGATCTCAATTTCTTCACCCGCCGTTCTAGAATAACTACCGGCTGCTCAGTGAAAAAAAGATCGCGCTCCAGCTGGATCGTCTGATGCTGAATCGCGTGAGAGTGGTCATGAAGGTACTTGCGGAGCATCGATATATGAAACACGGGGTGAACATCTGGGAAACTGGATGGAAGAGTCAAACGATAAGTAACGGTACCGACTCGCTCGGGAATCTCGAAAGGACCAACGTATCTGAGACTAAACTTCCCTTTCTTCCCGAATCTCATCACGCCTTTCATCGGCGAAACCCGCAAGAAAACATGATCACCCACGATGAATCAAGCCTGCGACGACGTCTATCAGCATAAGATTTCTACCTGCTCTGGGCCGCTCTCATTCTGTCCGGAATCAACTGGATCTTTTCTGTCGTCTCCTGCATAAGCTGCGGTCCCAAAATACTGCTCTCACCGAGCTCTGTCCAACAAACTAGTGATCGACATCGCCTCTCTTACAATGTATCGAAGGGTGCCATCTGAATCGTCTCCTGGAAGCTATCATTGTAGGAGAACTCTATTAAGGGCAAGTGACGATCCCAACTGCCACCGAAATCTAAAATGCAAGCTCGGAGCATATCACCGAGAGTCTGTATGGTCCGCTCTGACTGACCGTCTTCTTCGGATGGAAAGCTATACTGAAACTCAATCGGGTGCCCAAAGCCTCCTGAAGTTTCTGCCAAAGGCGGCTGGTGAACTGGGTGCCTCTGTCGGACACAATGCAAGTTGGAACGTCGTGTAGTCGCACAATCTCATCAACATATATCTGAGCATACTGAGCGAATCTGAAAGTGGTCTTCATTAGAAGAAAGTGAGAAGCTTTCGTCAATCGGTCTACGATCATCCAAATAGAGGCATATCCCCGACTGGTCCTAGGTAGACCCACGATGAAATCCATAGAGTTATGTCCCCATTTCCACTCCAGAATGGGCAAAGGCTGTAACTCTCCTACCGGCCTCTGATGCTCGGCCTTGACTTGCTGGCAAGTCAGGCATCTCGAAACGAAATCTGTGACATCTCTCTTCATCCTTTCCTACCAATAGACATCTCAAGTCATGATACATCTTGGTGGAATCCGGATAAACATTGTAAGCTGACTGATGCACCTCCTCTAAGATCTCGCATGTCAGTCCCTTGGAATCTGGCACACACAGTCGAGTCCCAAATCATAGCACTCTCTAATCATCGGTCACAAACTCTGAATCTCTACCCTGTCGAACCTGCTCCATGATCTATGACAAACGAGCATCACCGGACTGTGCCTCACGGATACGATCAAGTAACTGTGGACGGGCGCGGACATGAGCAAGCTGTCCTTCGGTCGAAGTAAATTCAAACTGTACTCGGCTGTTACATAGAATCTGCCAATCTACGGAAGACTGTATCTGAACTCCGCTCAAATAAGACAAGCTACCTCTGGGCCTCCGACTCAAAGCATCTGCCACGACATTCGCCTTGCCCGGATGATAAAGAATCTAGCAGTCATAGTCCTTCACAAGCTCCATCCAACGGCGCTGTCTCAAATTCAAATCCCGCTGCTGGAAGATGTACTTTAAGCTCTTATGGTCCGTAAACATCTAGCACGACTCCCCGTATAAGTAGTGTCTCCAGATCTTAAGTGCAAATACCACCACGACCATCTCTAAGTCGTGAGTGAAAAAGTTCTGCTCATGCTCCTTCAACTGCCGAGAAGCGTAGGCGACGACCCTACCGTGCTGCATCAACACACAGCCTAAACCCACTTGAGAAGCATTGTAATAGACAACAAAACCGCCTGATCCTGAAGGCAAGGATAAAACTGGAGCAGTCGTCAAACGAGTCTTCAACTGCTGAAAACTCTGCTCACAAGCTTCAGTTCAAAGAAAAGGAACTCCTTTCCGGGTCAACCCGGTCAGCGGTGCAGTGATACGAGAAAAATCTTGAACAAAGTGTCGGTAGTAGCCGTCCAAACCCAAGAAGCTGCGAACCTCTGTCACCGAAACAGGTCTGGGCCAGTGATGAACAGCCTCGATCTTCTTCGGTTCCATAAGTATACCATCTCTCGTAACTACGTGACCTAAGAAATCGACATTGTTAAGCCAGAAAGTGCACTTAGAACAGCTGGTGCTCCCTCAAAGTCTACAACGTAATCTTCAAATGCTGCCCGTGCCCCTCTCGACTTCGGGAGTATACTAGAATATCATCGATGAACACGATGATGAACTGGTCAAGAAACGGCTTGAAGATGCGGTTCATCAAATCCATGAATGCTGCTGGGGCATTGGTGAGTCCGAACGACATCACCAAGACTCCTAATGCCCGTAGCACGTATGAAAGCAATCTTCGGAATGTCATCCTTCCGAACCCGCGACTGATGATAACCCGATCGTAAGTTAATCTTCGAGAAATGTCCCGCACCCTGAAACTGATCAAACAAATCGTCAATGTGAGGTAGGGGATATCTATTCTGCACAGTAACTCGATTCAATTGACGATAATCGATACACAATCGCATAATGTCGTCCTTCTTCTTGACGAACAGGACAGGAGCTTGTAAGTCCGCGGTGGCGCCCCGGCCGTCGATCCGACGCCGGAAACGCGGAAACAAAAACTTTGCAAACTAGCAAACCGGCACCACCGCGCACTTTTAACCCGGATCGGGCCATTAACCTAGCTACTAGCAAACAAGAAAAGAGTAAAGAAGCTATACCAAGCGATCCGTGTCCCTCGGTCTTCGTCTCCACTCCGATCTCCCGCGGAATCTCTGTCCATCACGTCCTCGTCGGAAAGGGCACCACGTAGCCGGATACTTTTACAGGCTCCCACCTCTTGACCGAGGCAACTCGGGCGCGAAGTTGGCTAGCCGACGCGTCCAAGGTTTGCTGTAGAATAGTGTATAAGCTTGTCTCTTTTGGGGTTATGAGGTTGCCATGATGTGGTGGAGGTGAAGAAAGCAACTATGGAAATGAGCTTAGGAATTTGGTAGCATGAAAAATGAGATGAAACATTTTCCCTCACTAAAATGAAACCTCTGTCTCTTCTTTTAAAAAAGTGGCCAGCCTCTCCATCTTATGGGAGTGGGATAAAAATGGTGGAGGGAATAATCAATCAAAAAGAGAAATGAGAGATAAGCATGAGAAAAAAGTCACCTCAAAGTCAAATTAACTCTCATCTCACTCAAATCCCATAAATGCAAAAAGAGATGATAAGAAAAGGATCTCATGATGAAGCCGCACACTTACAATAAACCCCCTCCACAGAATGTTAATTGCAAACTGCAAATAACACCCTCCAACGATAAAGTCCGGCCATGAAGGAACAAAGGAAAACCGGCCGGAACGGAATGCAAACTGGCAACTTCAGAAAACTGATCCCGTAATAAATTACAGGAAAACCCCGCTACTGCAAATACATGTCCGCATTTGTATTCCCACTGAATACAAATGCAAAGAGACAAAATCTACACTATCTAATACTAGGATCCGGTTTAAACCAAAGCCGGCTAGTAAAAACCGTCCGATCACGATCCGTGCAATACCGCACGTATCTGATCGAACCCTGCCATATCTCCATACGGCCTCCACAGCGTTTCGCCCGAAACCTGAGTAACTGAGTGTGGTGGACTCTAAAGACTCGTCAATACTATGGCTGTGGATTTAACCACTAGCACGTCAGAGGTATCAGCCATACGTGACGGGCCACCAGCTATTGACCAAAAGGGACGTCAATGAGCGAACTCATCCTGACACCCTACTGAGCCTGTCAGTGACAATATCCGTATAGTCCGGTCCGTTCGTCTATGAGCATCGCATGGCGGGCCTAGAGGGTTAGTAAAAGTCAGACCCCCAATAGCGGTACAAGTCGTGTCGGAGTGTAGCCCAGAACACCCTGAGATACTACTGGAATACCGACCAGCAAATCTCCTGCCTTGGCCAAGGACTTTCCATGTTCTGGCTCTCCTAGACACAGCGCGACCTCACCCCCAATACCGGGAGAGACGAACCCCTGCAGATCCGCTCACTGCCTCCATGTGGCTCGGGACTGTACCCAACTAAAACTTGTTTGCACGTCTCCTTTGAGCGTGGTAGGGTAGTAATCAAAGCACAGTGGGAACTCACACGAGATAAATGACGATCTCAGGTCGATGAACTAACCTATACACATGTCACCAGGGAACTGCTATCTGACATCAGGTATAATCCCAACTAGCAGGTTCCCGGCGAGTCCTGTCCGGTGTACTCATAACCCAATGAGCACCTGTATACATCTTAGGTGAACCAACTGACACCAGTAGCTTGTGAGACCGGCCACCGCCCCTCGTCGGGGTCTCGAATGTATACACTAGTCTACTCTGGAGTATCGATGCCCTGTCTCGAAACTCCCACGACTAAGGACCATTTAAGGATGTGCTTATAGACTCTAGCTCTCACGTATATGATCGCCCTCATACTGCTGGTAGCCAAGCAAGAATCCTAGGGGCTCTATCAACGTGCAATAGCGACTCGTAAGGTCACCTAAAGCAGTACACGATGATAGAGATAAACCAGATAGCATACTATCATCTCGAGTAAGACTGTCCTACCGGCATAGGTCCTCCTCAATCATTGCAATCATGTACCTGTGATCCAATAATTGACTCTGAGGGCACTATATCCAACAATCTCCCACTTGCACTCAAGGCTAATTATTGCGATTTCGCATACTCACAGCCCGTGTGATACCGAACATCCAACTCCTCTACTGGTCAGTCTCACAAAGCTCGTTTGCGAAACTATTGCTTTCGAGGAATAGCCTCAGTGAGTGGATCCGCTGTGGTGTCTCTTTCTATGTCTCTCTTTATCCCATGTTCGCGGAGAAAGCCATCTCCCGAAATGAGCAATACCTGTCTTAGAATGTCTGGATGTCTGATGGGACCTAGCTCATAAATGAACTCCAAATCCAAACTTCTTAGACTGTATCGTCAACTGAACTTAATCAGTATCCTGCGCCATGCCTTCCCTCAGCATCCATCTGGACCACCTGTCCAAAATACTGCCCCTCGACAGAGGGAAAACTATAACTCCAACAGCCACTCTGCCATCCAGGTCACCTTGGAAGCCTGGAATGATAACCGTCTCCTAAAGGAGGCTGCCGTTATCAATTCCCTAGAACATCAACTTATGTTCTAAAACTACTTCCGATTGTTTCTCCAGGATTGGATCAACATCAACTTATTGCATCTACTGCAAGAACAACATCCGGTGTGGTACTTGACATTTCATGACTGACTCAATTGCCTAAACAAGTGATCTGTCAGTCATGCGTATCCCTCTCCCCTTTAGTCTGTAAGACACCTTTAGATAGGGTGACTCCATTACCTGCAGGTATACTACCGTGCCAGGAGTCGTCCATTCTAAATACTCATAGAATGATGTCTAAGTACCCAGATTGGGAAACCACCCAAATCTAGATCTAAAACCATAGGTCCAGTAACCAGAATGTCTGATATAATATCCAAGTCCTATGTGGAGAAACCACTGTGTGACAACCAAAGAATAACCGATCATAGTAGAGGAATATCACTTCCTACTCTGTGTATGTCATCCAAATACCAGGACATCACACCCTACTACCTTCTTAACCGATCCATCCCCTATTCTGATGAAGTCAAACCTATGACTATCACATCAGAAATAGATGATCTATCTCCGCTATATCTGTTTTAGTCTATAAATAGACACAAGCTACTTATCCACCAATGCTTCCGCTGCTCCCACTGACCACGACAACCCTCTGGCAGAGTCATATACACGTACACTTTTAAAGCTAGTTTAGAACGACGTTATACTCATCCTCCTGCCGGGTCTCACAGTCTGGAACAACAGCAATGGCAAGTCTGGGTAAACAAGAACCTCCCTGCCACCGTCCTTGAGCATACCGAAGTACCTCTCGAGTGCCTGAGGTTACCCACCATATCTGCGGAGTGGCCAATGGAATGTCAAACCAGATTGAATCTTTAGGTTCTTATCAAATCTTCAGTAATCGTTTGCGGTTCTGGAATCACTTCCAGTTCTACCATACTCCCACTACTGTTTTCTGAAAAAATCCATTTTTTGTTAAAACTGTGGCGAGTTAAGAACAATATCACTATTGATCTTCCAGATGGTAGAAAGTCAACCCTCGTCATAGCCCGGGTCAACCCACAAACAGCCATTACAGAAACGTGCCTTGAGTTATCCGGAGTCTGGTTTTAAGCATAAGCCGGACAACTCCCCGTATCTTAACAATGTCAAGATATGAACTGTTCTATATCCAATACAGGAACAGAGGCACTGATTTAATTGAACCAGATTCAAATCATGCAGCTGCCTCCAGTGCATGTCAACTAAATGGAAGGAGGCCGATCAGCGTTACTCAACTTAGGAATACTTCCAATTATGAGTAACCTGAAAGAGAAGCAAGTTCTCTTAATCAATACTATCAACTGAATACCATTCACAAGTATCTACATCTTCGATCACCTTGAAGAATCCCGATACTTGCAATACCTGGTTCTCTACTTTAATCTTATACTTATAACTTCTCAAAACTTGGACCCTGTGTTTCTACGAAACACTTGTCTAAGAACTAGAGAAGTCATAAGTAAACTGAATATAGTACGAGGACCAACCCCTCTGTCCTAATGGACACTGGACAACATACAATACTCTGTATAAGTCCCTTGAGTCTAGTGACTCATTCATTGTGTGTCGTAGGTTGAAAACTGTACTTATGGTTAAGAAGAATTACACCGCTGTTCAATACTCCTTACCTAACCATCCACTGATATAGGTAAATGTCATAGACATAATTTCAAAAAGGTATATCTCACTCTATAAAAATAGACATACAGATATATCAATTTGAAATTGGTGCATAACAACGGATATTCAAAACCAAATATTTGTCGTCCGGCAAACAACCCAGGTGACTTCCTCAAATATCATCAATTACAACGAATCCCGATATAATGAAGATGATCACCTAATCCCCAATAACTTACTCCCACTCATCATCTGTAAAACCATACAGATGTGAGAGTCAAACCTGGTAAATACATATCCTGGAGCAAGTGTCTAATTAGGAAATCAGTTTTCTTTTAACAGTACACAGTGAAATCGAAACATTGAAATGTTTCGATGGGGTATCCTGGTATTCCTAGTAATGCCTCTTCCATTATCCAGATTCACAACTATAACCGTATAATCTTTGCCATCTCTCCAAATCCCTTTATATGTCTTTAGTCATTACCTTCTGCACACCCCTTTAGGCCAAATGGTTTTCTTCCTTCCCTACCGTTCGGTACCAGCCTATGGTTTGGAAGAAGACTATCCAATAAGCATAATGGGTGTACTGTCCTAATCCTAGGAACACTCGCAATGCGAGAGAAGGTGAAGATAAAAGACAACCGAATGAACCTTATTCCTATTTCTCCTGAACCAGGATCCATCCCCGAACTGGAACAAGTTCCTTTCGAGTTCGTATATAACCATACGATGGATTATCCAATAAACTTGGGATCTTCGTAGTGATACGGAGTGTCCTGGAGAAATATAAAGGTGATTTAGGATTGGCGAAGAAATACTTGGTTTGGCCGTGAATAGCAGTCGCAATTTACTTTGCCCTCTTAGTAATCCCTTTCTTTGTCTTAACTTAATACCTTCTGTACACCATCATTATGCTAATTGGTTTTCTTCATTCCCCACCGTTCGGCACCAGCCTAAGGTTTGGAAGAAGACTATCCAATTTGCGTAATAGGTGTACTATCTCCTAAACCAAGGAGTACTCGCAACCTGAGAGAAGGTAAAAGGAAAAGACAACTGAATAGTCCTATTCGTTTTCTTCAGAACCGGAAACCATCCTCGAATTCCTTCGAGTTCGTATATAACCATACGATGGTTTTGTCCAATGGAAGTGGATGTTCGTAGTAATACGGGGTGTCCCGAAGAAAAGGGTAAAAGTAGGAGTGGCAATGAGGTTTGCAACTCTGACAATCCAAAAGCCAGTGTTAAGAAGGTTCGGTCAACTTGGTCACTGAGTCATAGTCTAGGGTCGGGTCAATGGTCGCTGCCAAAGAGAGAGAGAAAAGAAACACTCAGCGTGCACTCTAACCTAGATCAGAATGGTTATCACTTTATCTAATCTGGAATCCTCCCACTGTAACGTCAAATTCTTCCCCAAACCTGAAAGAAGAATTAGCCGGGATCACCCGAAGAGTAAACCAACTCATCAGTGGGAATCGGGATCCAACCATCATCGCATGATAACGTACGGAATCCGCTCACGCTATCACACTCCAGAAGGTATGCGCATATCTGGCAAGTTTCAGTTCTTTTGAAACTCCCGATGTGATTTTTGCCCCATGCTCTTATGACCTTGACTTTGGCCAACAAATCATAAGTCACATGTCAAGTTCTACCCGTCGTTCTCCAGGTTAATTTGAACCCACCCGTACAAGCCCTTGACTTTGGCCAACAAGGCTATACGACTGTCCCAAACCAACGCATCTATCTATGCAGCATATGAATACCCAACAGCTACCAAACACTGTGCCTTGACTTTGGCCAACAAATACAGCTTGAATACTATTGACTATCCATATGAAACGACGGAGGGCTACGAATGGTTTCTGGCGAAAACCTTTAACGTAATGAACTTGATATCGTTGAAGGAACGGATAGCTTTTAAAAATATAGTAACGAAAACCTTTGCTAATGAGGTCACTCCCGGTGAAGGGATCTCGGCTCTTTCCCCGTAAAATGAGGTGCAGGATATTCCAACTGAATACCACGATGTAAAGCAAAAGTAATCGGCTATAGTGAAGTTATTGCCCTGACGTAAACTTCTGTCCAAGGGGTCACTCCCGGTGAAGGGATCTCGGCCCTTGCCTCGTCGACTGAGGAGCAGGATATTCCAACTGAATACCACTGTGCAAAACAAAAGTGAACGCCCTTGCAATAACAGCTTTTTGAAAAAGTGTTCCAACAACATCAGAATAGGTTTGTTTATCTTGCATTGATCCGAATCAACGCAGTCCCATCAATTGATCACACCAATAAAGAACGAAAATAATGACGTACGTATATCCCATCCGCATTCGCCACTGGGTCCCGTCATCACCCGTTAGGTTAGCTAACTAACGACAGATCGGGGACTGGACTAGCGCGGATGCAAAACATATACAACATCTACTAGTATATATATAATATATAATTTTCGCTCAAGGCGTGATAAAAAATGCACCATCACATAAATGTAACCAGCATCACAGAACAATACAGATATCTGGGATCCCTGGGTTTCACAGAGCCGCTACTGAAACCCGACGTTCCCCTGGTCGTGTGGATAGCCTATGCAATGAAATCCTAGACCCCTATGGGCACGGCAAGTTACCCGCCAAAACCTGAAGCGAGGCAGCCCCCTTCAGCAACGTGAATGGACCACCCTGCACTTCACGGAATTCGGTATCTTGGGCACCCCTCCTAGGTCAATCCTATACCTCCTACGAGTGCGGCGAATAGCCCGCCAATTCTAGAGTAAATCCCCCTCCGTCTTAATGCCATGAAATGCGGGCTCATTACCCTCTAGAACCCGGCTACCCGTGCACCCCTCTGCGGGGTAATCCTAGTACAGAAAGTAAAATATACATACAATGGATACATCAACCGCAACCTGGTTGTGCCCCAAAAGAATAATACAAACAGGCAGTGACGGCAGTCCACATGTCGGACGCTCGCCCCGCAATATCAAATGTACATATAAAACAAAACTGTACTACCATTGCATCCAGGCTATCCCCCACGACCGATCCGCAACATCACAGCAATACACAGAACATCAATGTGAATGTCACGTTCGCAAATCCGTCTAACCAGGCTATAGCAGTTAGACAGGATTTACCGATCAAGTGACATTCACGGTCGCAGATATAATGTAAATACTGTGAACTAATGTGTTTAAAATATCCGATCGATCAAATTTATCGAAGTGGGCCCCAAGTAGTACTGTAGCACTTACAGAAAATCTGGGCCCAAAAAGAATATCCCAAAACCCCTATTTTCAACTCATAAGCTATCTGCAAAATTTTGGTCAAATGATCTGTCAAAAGTGCGGCGGAACCACGGCCCAAGCATGGGTTTGGCCGCGGTTTCGCGGCGATATGGTGAGATCACGTGATCAATTTTTCACAGCTTGCTTATAATTCCTTGCACAGTATTCTTCAACAACCTGAAAAAATTTTAGAGCTGAAAAAATTTCGACAGAGAACATATGTACAAAAAATACAATTTTTGGGATTTTGATCGATCGAGGCTTTAAACAAACTAGAGCAAGCTAGGCATGGTTAATGGCCTATCTCTGATACCAATGTAAGTCCGCGGCGGCGCCCCGGCCGTCGATCTGACGCCGGAAACGCGGAAACAAAAACTTTGCAAACTAGCAAACCGGCACCACCGCGCACTTTTAACCCGGATCGGGCCATTAACCTAGCTACTAGCAATCAAGAAAAGAGTAGAGAAGCTATACCAAGCGATCCGTGTCCTTCGGTCTTCGTCTCCACTCCGATCTCCCGCGGAATCTCCATCCGTCACGTCCTCGTCGGAAAGGGCACCACGTAGCCGGATACTTTTACGGGCTCCCACCTCTTGACCGAGGCAACTCGGGCACGAAGTTGGCTAGCCGACAAGTCCAAGGTTTGCTGTAGAATAGTGTAGAAGCTTGTCTCTTTTGGGGTTATGAGGTTGCCATGATGTGGTGGAGGTGAAGAAAGCAACTATGGAAATGAGCTTATGAATTTGGTAGCATGAAAAATGAGATGAAACATTTTCCCTCACTAAAATGAAACCTCTGTCTCTTCTTTTACAAAAGTGGCCGGCCTCTCCATCTTATGGGAGTGGGATAAAAATGGTGGAGGGAATAATCAATCAAAAAGAGAAATGAGAGATAAGCATGAGAAAAAAGTCACCTCAAAGTCAAATTAACTCTCATCTCACTCAAATCCCATAAATGCAAAAAGAGATGATAAGAAAAGGATCTCATGATGAAGCCACACACTTACAATAAACCCCCTCCACAGAATGTTAATTGCAAACTGCAAATAACATCCTCCAACGATAAAGTCCGGCCGTGAAGGAACAAAGGAAAAACGGCCGGAACGGAATGCAAACTGGCAACTTCAGAAAACTGATCCCGTAATAAATTACAGGAAAACCCCGCTACTGCAAATACATGCCCGCATTTGTATTCCCACTAAATACAAATGTAAAGAGACAAAATCTACACTATCTAATACTAGGATCCGGTTTAAACCAAAGCCAGCTAGTAAAAACCGTCCGATCATGATCCGTGCAATACCGCACGTATCTGATCGAACCCTGCCATATCTCCATACGGCCTCTACAGCGTTTCACCCGAAACCTGAGTAACTGAGTGTGGTGGACTCTAAAGACTCGTCAATACTATGGCTGTGGATTTAACCACTAGCACGTCAGATGTATCAGCCATACGTGACGGGCCACCAGCTATTGACCAAAAGGGACGTCGATGAGCGAACTCATCCTGACACCCTACTGAGCCTGTCAGTGACAATATCCGTATAGTCCGGTCCGTTCGTCTATGAGCATCGCATGGCGGGCCTAGAGGGTTGGTAAAAGTCAGACCCCCAATAGCGGTACAAGTCGTGTCGGAGTGTAGCCCAGAACACCCTGAGATACTACTGGAATACCTACCAGCAAATCTCCTGCCTTGGCCAAGAACTTTCCATGTTCTGGCTCTCCTAGACACAGCGCGACCTCACCCCCAATACCGGGAGAGACGAACCCCTGCAGATCCGCTCACTGCCTCCATGTGGCTCGGGACTGTACCCAACTAAAACCTGTTTGCACGTCTCCTTTGAGCGTGGTAAGGTAGTAATCAAAGCACAGTGGGAACTCACACGAGACAAATGACGATCTCAGGTCGATGAACTAACCTGTACACATGTCACCAGGGAACTGCTATCTGACATCAGGTATAATCCCAACTAGCAGGTTCCCGACGAGTCCTGTCCGGTGTACTCATAACCCAATGAGCACCTGTATACATCTTAGGTGAACCAACTGACACCAGTGGCTTGTGAGACCGGCCACCGCCCCTCGTCGGGGTCTCGACTGTATACACTAGTCTACTCTAGAAAATCGATGCCCTGTCTCGAAACTCCCACGACTAGGGACCATTTAAGGATGTGCTTATAGACTCCATCTCTCACGTATATGATAGCCCTCATACTGCTGGTAGCCAAGCAAGAATCCTAGGGGCTCTATCAACGTGTAATAGCGACTCATAAGGTCACCTAAAGCAGTACACGATGATAGAGATAAACCAGATAGCATACTATCATCTCGAGTAAGACTGTCCTACCAGCATAGGTCATCCTCAATCATTGCAATCATGTACCTGTGATCCAATAATTGACTCTGAGGGCACTATATCCAACAGAGCTCCCCAAGGTGACACACTCAGACGAATAAGCCCATTATCTAGAAAATCTTGCAACCGATCCTTCAGCTCTCTAAGCTCCGCCCGGGGCCATCCGATATGGCATTATAGAAATAGGCCCCGTGCCGGGGATCAAGTTAATGCAGAACTCGATATCACGCTCTGGCGGCAATCTAGGTAACTCATCAGGAAAGACGTCGAAAAACTCACTCACAATCGGAACCTGGTCTAGTGGGACCTCTGCGGCTCCAGTATCATGTATATATGCGAGGAATCCCTAATATCCTTTCCTCAAGAGCCGACTAGCACGAAGGGAAGAAATCATACTAGGGAGGGTGGCACTACGGTCTCCCTGAATAACAAGAACTGGCTCACCCGGAAAACTAAATCTGACTGCCTTCTCACGGCAGTCCACGGATGCATAACATGTGGCTAACCAGTCAATGCCCAGAAGAACGTCGAACTCTAACGTATCGAAAACAATCAAATCAACATAAGCATCCTTATCTCCGATATGAAAAAAAGAAACACGATCGAAAAACATGTCGAGCGACAAAAGACTCGCCTACGGGAGAAATCACAACAAGCGGCTGATTTAGCAAAGACGACTTTCGGCTAAACCTAGGTACAAAAAGTGTGGATGCAAAAGAATGCATAGATACCGGGTCAAACAAAAGCGTGCAACAAAAGGAAACACCGAGAGAATACCTATCACGACTACGCTCAACGCCTGCACGTCCTGAGGAGTCATCACAAAAGCCAGGGTATGTACCCTACCAGCTACCAGCTGTCCTCCGCCTCTGCCACCACGTCCTCTTAGAATAAGGCTACCACGACCACAGCCTCTTAGAGCGTCGGTCTGACATGGAGCAACAATGGGCGTAGGAAGTAAAACGCTCGAAGGAGGGGGTGAAAGTGGTAGAGTAAATGTGAAACTGATGCTTCGTCCTGTCGCCTCACGGTACAAATTCTGATGCGGTGATCTAGACTCCCACACCAGAAACATCCTAACAACGGCTGCCGATCCCGTAGGTAGGAGCGATATAACTGGCCCATAAAGAATCTGCCACGGCCTCTGTGAGCACACCTAGGAGCTGATATATCAGTATGAATCTGCCTTGATCCCGAAACAACCGTAGGTGGAGCAATATCCGATCTCCATGCTCGATTGATCTCTATCAAGGATCCGATCATTTGGCGTAAATCCTGAATACTCGCCTCCAGCTTAGCTATATGATCTATAGAAGGTGGATCAATCTGTCCATGAGGGATAAGCGTACTGCCCTGGTCGGTCCTCGTCTCAAACAAGCCTGCTCTAATCTTATCTCTGAGGGCAGCCCTCTGGGCCCTTGTAGTCTTCGGCGACATAGTGGCTGGAGCAAGAAATAGGATTTGATGAGAATATTGCAATCGAATCAAGGATATATGGAATCAAGGAAGGAAGTACAAGCAATTATATATCTTAAGGTCACTTTGGCGGATTACCGTATCGTAAATATGCCGCGGAACATATACACACCACGTCACTCTGCTTAAGTCACCTACTCCATCATACCAAGGGTCATCCTACACTCAGAAAGGTAAAACCTAACACTATGATACCAACTTTGTCATGACCCGGATGTGCGGAACGTGACTGGCACTTAAATCATGCAACATCTAAAGGCGTAGCGTAATTTTAGTAAGCCAAAGCCCAGAAATCTAAACCGTTTAAATAAATAGAGTGAAGAAATACTTGTTTTAAAAATGTGGTTTTAATAAAATAAAGTTACTTTAAACATTTTAAAAGCATCAAGTTTTTCCGAAAATTTCGGCAGAGTTTTCTTTGTAAAAACTGGCCCCAAATGGGTACAAAACAAGAATATGTATAATCGATGAAATAAGGCATCCCCAAGTGGGAGCTGTCTCTTCTCCGAATGGCGGAACACAACCACATGCAAGATATATCATAATAGTGTGAAATAAGTATATAAAAGCAAGAAATAAAAAAGCACCAAGTCGGCTCACATGAGCTCGACGCCAGAGAACAAAATATAATATCCTCACTGTCCAGTCTCTAGGTCACATATACAAATGGTCGATGGAGTGTACTAGATACAAAATAAAAACATGATGGGAACAAAAGAATATCCTCCCAAAAACCTACCTATGCGCAAAATCCTCGAGTCGAAGCAAAAGGTAACAGAAGAAGAAGTATGCCCGCCGCTACTATGCTGATGGGTCGGTCCTACAAGACACTGTGGCACAATGGGGTTGAATTGCCAACTCATGAGTAGAAAGTAACGCCTAATAAGGCTATCACAAACATGCACGCAAATGCGTCACAACCTATATATACAACAATGATGTTATGCACTAATATGAATACGACATGAATGAATGATCAAGCACGAAATCTGGATATATATCTGGTATGAGAAAAATTTGTGTTCTGATGTTAGTAAAACTTTTGTATAATAAAACCGGGGTATCATCAGATGAAATCGACAGAAAACCGTGTAAAATATCGACACCATATATATATGTGTGTGTGTGTGTGTGTGTGTGTGTCCAAACTCGGTAGCCGTCTCTCAGATCGGCCCTCAAATCTGTCAAATCGCACGACTCAAGTCGGTATGCTCCGGATGACCGCCGGGTCAAAAATCACCAGTAGGTAGTGCTCTCCTGCCAGGCTCAACGTCTCACAATACGACCCTCTTGCCCCAGGGTACCTTACCGGGTCCACCATATACCCGCAGACAGCATCTTTCTCCTCGAATCGGGTATATGTACTTACGTGGCTCAAGAACCGAGAAATCTCATGGTGGACGCCACACACATCATATCACGAGAAAACCGCACTTTATATTTGAAATCTTTATAAGTTTATGAAATTCCTTTGCGATTTTCCCCAGATCCAGAAATCTCATGAATACGGAAATCTCCAAGAAAATCATAATATGTGAATATGTGGGTAACTATGAATGTCCATGATATCAATATGATGCAATGCGATATATGACTAGAAGACTATGTATAAATGATGATGCAATGAAGCATATGACTAGAAAACTACATATCATACATAATGCAAACGTACATATACCGATTATTAAGCAAGTTCTAAAGTGTATCGTGGCATAGCAATTACCAATGGCGTGTGTGTTCACATAAAATAGTGCACGTGCGGTATAAACCATTGGTAATAGTGCAAGTGTCCTAGGTTATAATATCAATGTGCATGATGATGCAAAAACTACATGAAAATGACATACGCATATGAACACAAGAATTATAATTAGGTCCTAACTATCGGGCGCTTTACGCCATCCAATTGATTTCCCTATAGATGTGTATATCTACTCATCGGAACGCCTCGGCTAGTCGAATCCGATCACTGCCTTTCCTTTCCTTGTCGCATCCGACGTCTCCGCAACCGATCCTATAATCGCACAAATAATACATATGAGGCTAAATATTTAAATAGACGCGAACACAAAACGATACGAAACAACCAACGCGCACTAGCTAAACGCGTATGCACTTGGTGCACAAAACGCGTGTAACATCGCCACAAACTACAACTAGGGGTTGCTATGCGTAGCAAACACCAAACCTAAAGTCTAATCGTTCGAATCGCACAAGACATCACACGAACTAATTAGGAAAAATGTTGTCATCACAACCTAAAACTTAACTAAAACCTTTTCTTTTAAAAACCTACTTAGCAACCTTATGGTATTTTAGTGCAACACTAGGTGAATTAGTAAGTCTAGTAGCCACTAATTACACTTAAATATTCTAATTAAGCCATACAAACATTAACTAAATTTAACCCTCACTTAAACACGCTAATCATGCAATTAATCTACAAAAACACCTAATTATGACAATTAAAAGTAAGATTAGCAAAGTAACATTTAGATTAGATTTATATAATAAAATGGTTTGGAAAAATATCCAAACTTACTAGCCAAAATGAAGACTTCATCCAAAGAACCTTGTTTAGTTTGGAAAATAGAATTTTTGTGATATTTTAGTAGAAATTAGAGTTGATTTTGAGGAGATTTGAGTGAGGTAGTGAAGTTTTTGGAAAAGAAAAAGAAGAAGGATGGGGGATGAGGGGTTGCAGTTTTTGGAGAAAGTGGGGAGAGAAAGAAAGTGAGTTCAAGTCATGGTTCACCCATACCTCCATAATATGCACCATACCTCTTTTATTTTATTCTATTTTCTCTTTAATAACTCATTATCTTTTCTATATATATATATATAAAAAACTAGAACCATCTTGATTTTTGAAAGTGAGCATGTTACAAAAAGGGTTTTAGTTGTATCATGGTGCACTAACATGTATTAACTCATACTAACTAATAATTAACACTAATTTATTGTGTATGTGCATGATTAAAATAATATTTAAAAATAAAGAAATAAGGAAAATAATTAAGTAAACTAGAAATTAAATAAGTAACTAATTAAACACCCATACATAAGCAATTACATAATTAAAATAGGTATATTTATGTCTATGAGGAAAAATAATTATAACTAGATTTTACAAAAAACACGTATTGTATTACTAATTATCATACAAATAACTTAAACGATTTTTAAAGCGTTACAGGTAAATTACAATAAATCTATTTTCATAAAATGCAATGTGAAAAGTTATGTTATATATGTAAATTTTGTAAGTCGATGTCGCGCACCCCATGTGTTCGTGGGGAGGCAGAATTTGCAAAAAAAGATTTTTACGGGCTTCGCAACACCGTATAGAACCAAGGATCGTCCATAAACCCTAACTAGCAAACTACATGAGCTTTAACAACTCGGAAAGAATATTATACCTCATGATACAAGCCCTTCGGGTCTTCTCCGCTTTCCTCCTCGTTGTCGTAGGCTCCAAGGATCGATCCGGATCGTAGTTTCTTCGACGGCCTCCTCGAGTCAAAGACGATCCACCCGAGAGTCTATAGTCCGCGCTCCACCTCAAAACCGAAGTAACTAGGACAACAATCTTGCTAAACTTGATGGCCTAGGTGTTGTAGAGTATGAAGTTAGATTTATTTGTCTCTTGAAACCCTAGGATTTTCAACATATGAGAGCTTTTAGGGTTTTGATGGGAGGAGGGAGAAGAAAGCTAGCTTAAGGAAAGAGAAATGATTTTTGATAATGATAATGATAAAATGAGATGGCTCCCTTGACTTGACTACAAGCATGAAAAGAAAATATCTTACCCAAAATATCTAGTGCCACAAAATATCTCATAAGAACTATGTAGTCAAAAAGTCAAACCAAATCAAGTGGTCAAACCAAGTCAAGTGGTCAAAGCAAGTCAAGTCAAAACAAGTAGCCATGCCACAATTATCATTTACAAACATAACAAATACTTTTCTCCACCTCATGATTGTTTTAATCAAGTAAATGGTCAAAACCCTAATGAGATGTCTCCTTCTATGTCCCTCTCATCTGTATATACATACCCGCATTCGTGTTCCGAGAAACACGAATACAAAGAGATGAAACTGATCCATCAATATAATACTAGGATCCGGCTTAAACCAAAGCCCACTAGTATTATCCGCCCGAACATCATACGTGCACAAGTGCAGTAAGTGATCGAAGCCCTGCCGTAAAACCATATGGCCTCTACACCTTTTTCCCGGTGCAGGGAAACTCTCTATGTGGGACTCTAAAGACTCGACACTATGCTGGCAGTAGGTTTAACCACAGACCGCAAGCGGTACTAGCTGCACGTAATGGTCCCCAGGTAGATGTCGATAAGAAGGCCGATGAGGAAAACCCATCCGAACTCCTACTGAGCCTGAATACGACAATCTCTGTACAGTCCGGTCTGATCGTCTAAGAGTATCGCATATCGGGCCTAGGGGGAGGTAATCGTCAGACCCCTAATAGCGCAATAAGTCATGCCGGAGTGTAGCCCAAAACACCCTGAGAAACTACTAGAATACCTACCAGTAAATCTCACTTGCGTTGGCCAGGGACTTTGTGTAATGGCTCTTCGAACACAGCACGATATCAACCCCCAATACCGGGAGAGACAAATCCTATCTAACCGCCACTGCCTCCAAGTGCTTCGGGACTACACCCAACTCCTACCTATTTACACGACTCCTTTGAGCCATGGTAGGATAGTAATAAAAATACAGTGGGAACACACTCAAGGCGAAGTAGCAGTGTCAAATCGACAGACTAAGCTGTACTTATGTCACCTGAGAACTGCTACCCAACGATAGGTATAATACCAACCAACAGTTCCCGACGAGTCCTGTCCAATGTACCCGTAACCTAACGAGCACATGCATACTATCTCCAGTATGACGTACTAATGGCTGTGGGACAGGCCATCTCCCCTGCTGGGATGAGAAGCGTATACACTAGTCTACTCCGGAGTATCGATGCCCCTTCTCGATAATGCTACGACTAGAAACCTGTATAAGGATGTGCTTGTAGATTACCCAACCCCACTAGTGTGACTGCTATCACAACGCCGGTAATCAAGCAAAGATCCTAAGCGTTCTACTAATATGTATAAGCGATATGCTAAAAGAAACACATGCACATATTGAAGTAGAAACAAACCAAGTAGCATACTACCATTTTGAGCAAGACTGTCAATACAACTGTGAATATCCCAAGCTTCCATTAAGTAATATACAAACTAGTATGATAAAATAATGACCTCTAGTGCATATACACTAACAATCTCCCACTTGCACTAGGGCCATGTATTGGCGTATCGCAGACCTGTCATCTCGATTAGTCTCTCGAACTGTGTCTGAGGGATGGCCTTCGTGAGTGGATCTGCAGTGTTATTCTCCGTATCTACTATCCTCACCTCGATCTCCCGGCGATCTACGATCTCCCCGATCAGGTGGTACCGCCTCAAAATGTGTCTGGACTTCTGATGGGACCTGGGTTCCTTCGCTAAAGCTACAGCGCCGTTGTTGTCACAATACAAAGGTATTGGATTAACAATGGTCGGAACCACCTGAAGTTCCGTAAGGAACTTCTTCATCCAGACAGCTTCTTTTGCGGCATCGCAAGCAGCTATGTACTCCGCTTCCATCGTCGAGTCAGCAACGGTGTCCTGCTTGGAGCTCTTCCAACAGACCGTCCCTCCATTGAGGGTAAAGACATAACCCGATATGGACTTGGAGTCATCCTTGTCACTCTGGAAGCTGGAGTCAGTAAAGGCCTCGATCTGGAGGTCTTTTCTGCCATACCAAGAACATCTTCTTAGTCCTTCTCAGGCACTTGAGAATGTTCTTTACTGCTATCCAGTGCTTCTCCCATGGGTTTGACTGATACCGGCTTACAACGCTCAATGCATATGCTATATCTGATCTGGTACATAATATCGCATACATTATAGAGCCTACCGCAGATGCGTAGGGTATAGTTGACATGCGAGCCCTTTCCAAATCAGTCTTTGGGGACATCTCTTTGGAGAGGGTGATTCCGTGACAAGCCAGTAGATTACCGCACTTTGAATCTTCCATACTGAATCTTTTCAGTATGGTGTCGATGTACCTTGACTGCGAAAGTCCCAACATCCTCTTAGATCTAGCACGATAGATTTGGATCCCCAGAATGTAGTTGGCATCACCCAGGTCTTTCATGGAGAACCTCTGTGACAAGAATCCTTTGACTGATTGTAGTATAGGAATGTCATTTCCTATCAAGAGAATGTCATCCACGTACAAGATGAGGAATACCACAAATCTCCCTACAATCTTACTATATATGCATGGTTCATCTGGATTTTTGATAAAGTTGGATTCTTTGACTGTATCATCAAAACAGATGTTCCAACTCCGCGATGCCTGCTTTAGTCCATAAATGGACTTAAGCAACTTGCACACTTTCCCGCTGCTCCCACTCTAAATGAAACCCTATAGCTGATCCATATAGACGCACTCTTCCAAATTTCCATTTAGAAAAGACGTATTTACGTCCATCTGCCAGATCTCATAGTCGTAGAAGGCAGCAATGGTAAGAAGGATCCGAATGGATTTGAGTATAGCCACTGGAGAAAAGGTTTCATTATAGTCCAAACCAGGACTTTGACGAAAACATTTTGCAACAAGTCTAGCCTTACAGGTTTCAACATGTCCTTCTACACCAATCTTCTTTCTGAAGATCCATTTGCAGCCTACGGGTTTTACCCCTTCCGGAGCAATGTCCAAAGTCCATACTTTGTTGGTGTACATAGACTCCATCTCGGTCCGCATTGCATCCAACCATTTTACCGAGTCTCCGCTTTTGAATGGCTTGCCGGAAGCTAGTAGGCTCATCATTGTCAATGATGCAATCCTCTCGATCCTCGTCTATGAGAAAACCGTAGTATCTCTTGGGCGGATGAGACTACCTACTACTTCTGCGGAGTAGCGCGGGGATGTCCGGTTCTTCTGAAATCTCTAGTTCTACCAAGCTTTCAGTAATAGCTTGTGGTTCTGGAATTTCTTCCAGTTCTATTGCGCTCCCACTTATCTGATTTTCTAAAAATTCAGTTTCCAAAAAGCAGGCATGACGAGAAATAAAGACCTTTTGCTTCTCTGCGTAATAGAAAAGATACCCTTTGGAGTTTTTTGGGTATCCCACAAACTTACACTGTACCGAGCGTGCCTCGAGCTTGTCCGCATGCTTCTTTTTGACAAAAGCTGGACATCCCCATGTCTTAAAGTGTTTAAGACAGGGTTTCTTCCCACTCCACATCTAATATGGTGTGGTAGGCACTGACTTAGTAGGAACTTGGTTCAAGAGATATGCAGCTGATTCTAGTGCATATCCCTAAAAGGATCGCGGCAACTCAGCCTTACTCATTATTGAACGAACCATATCCAATAAGGTTATGTTCCGCCTTTCCAATACATCATTGTGTTGTGGCGTGTATGGAGGAGTAAGCTGAGAGAGAATTCCATTCTCTTTTAAGTAGTCCAGGAACTCGGCACTTAAGTATTCACCACCTCGATCAGATCTCAGAATCTTGATACTTTTGCCTGTTTGTTTTTCCACTTCATTCTTGTATTCCCGGAATCTCTCAAAGGCCTCGGATTTATGCTACATCAAGAAGATATGTCCATACCTAGAGAAATCATCCGTAAAAGTAATGAAATAGGAATAACCACTTCATGCATGTATAAACATTGGACCATACACATCGCTGCGTCTGAGTCCCAAGAGCTCGCTCGCTCTTACTCCGTGTCCTTTGTATTTCCCATGAGACAAGATTGACAAGTTGCATAAGACTGATATTCAAACAGATCCAAATATCCCTCTCTATGTAGTTTCGCCAACCGTGTTTCATTGATGTGACTCAGTCTACAATGCCATAAGAAAGCTTGATTTAATTCCGAAGACTTTCTTTTAAGTGTGTTCTGGATACTGAAAACCTGAGCTTGATTTAATACGTATATATCGTTATCTAATGTACCTGACCCAATCAAAACTTGATTTAGGTGGATGTGGACCACATCGCTTACAAATGTAAAATCATATCTTTCCTTAGAAAGTAAGGATATAGATATGATGTTACAAGCTAGACTAGGTACATACAAACAGTTACGTGGAATCAATATCTGCCCACTTGTCAATCCAAGATGATATTCCCTTACGAATTCAGCATCCACGCTCATTCCGTTAGCAACCCTGAGAATCACATCACCTAACCTTATAGCTCTACGGTTTCTCAAAGCCTGTAATGAATTGCAGATATGAGATCCTGATCCGGTATTTAGTACCCAGGAAGTAGAGTTAATTGACATACAGTTTTCTATTACAAACACACCCGAAGTCGAAGCCACAACATGCTTCGGATCCTGGATTCTGGCTTTCAAAGCCCTGTAATCCCTATGCCAATGCCATTTCCCGTAACGATAGGAACATCCCTCCTTCTCTACTGTTAGCCCAGAAACGTTTGCCCTTCTATGTCCTTCTACCTTATTGACACCGCATAACGGCTTTGTGGAGGTCTTTTTCTTCTCACCTTTTACTTTCGCCCTGGATGCAGAAGAGGAAGATTCCCCAATAAGCTGAGTGGGTGTCACCCTGGTTTCCTTCAGGGTGCCCTCAACTAGAAGTATAACTTTCTTCTCCTGGGAAAAAGTAGTTGGTAGGGACTGTAGAAACAAGTCAGCATATGACCCGTTTCCCAACGTGGTCTCCAGGTCCATGAGCTTATTAATATAGCTAGTCATCGTAAGGACGTTGTCCACTACAGATGACCTGACAGCCAATCTCGCTTGAAGCAATTCTTTCGAGGTCTTATATCTTGCGATACGAGATTGCTCTCTATATAAATCTTTGTTATGGAGGAAGATGGAAACTAAGTCTATCTTCTCGTGCTGCCTCTGGTATCCACCATCTACTGAGGCCAACACGAGGCACTTGGCATTCGCACAGTCTTTTTCCGATGTCTTACGGATATCAATATCCGTGACGGTGGAAACTAGACTTGGGACGGCGGGGGCTTGAGTAGTAAAGAGGTGTCCCAGCTTGTCATAGATAATGAACATCTGGACAGACCTTTGTCAGTCATTATAGTCAAATTCGGCCATTTTATTATCTATATGTAACCTAGTCTTGGTCACTGGGTTGCTGTAATTAAGAGAGAGAGAAGAAAACACTTAGCATGATGCTCTTACAAGTTTAGATTGGTTTTTAATTTATCTAAACAGGATGGCTCCTACTGTTCCTCAAATCCTTCCTCAAACCATAAAAGAAGAATTAGTCAGGATTAATCTCACCGTACAATTCTTGCTTAACCGTTCAGCCAGGCCAGTGTCGGTACTTCGAGAGAGGTTTTACGACGCTTTCGCGAAATTCCTTAATTAAATAACCTCTTTTTCCTGGAGGCATAGCCCTGCCAACACTATTCTAGACACCTACTTGGTTTATAATATTGATTGTTAAGTGAAAAATCTCCCGAGGAGTAGCATATACTCACAGTAGGATCGGGATCCAAATATCATTGTGTGATAATGCTAAAAGAATCCTACCAATATTATCACACTCCAAATAGTATGCAGCACTAACAAGTTTCAATTTCCTTAGAAACTCCTGATATGGATTTTTGCCCTATACTCTTATGACCTTGACTAAGGCCAACAAATCATAAGTCACATGTCAAGTTCTACCCGTCATTGTCCAGGTTAATTTGAACCACCCGTATATACTCTTGACTAAGGCCAACAAAGTAGTACGGCTGTCCCAAACCAACGCATCTATCTATGCAACATATGAATACCCAGCAGCTACCAATCATTATGCCTTAACTAAGGCCAACAAACGTAGCTTGAATACTATTGAATATTCATGTAAAATGACGGAGGGCTACGAATGATTTTGGCGAAACCGTGAACATAGTGAACTTGATATAATCGAAGGAACCTGATAGCTTTTAAAAGGAGTGGTTTAAGCTCCGCATTTAAAAGTCTGTTGTTTTAAAATAACCGAGTGCTTTTAAAATTTGTTCCAACGATTCAACTTTGGTTTGTTTGCTTTGCATTAATTTAATGCAGTCCCATCAATTAACCTACCATTGCAGAAAACAACGAAAATACAACGTACGCTTATGCCATCCGCATTCGCCACGGGGCCCCGTCATCACCCGTTAGGTTACTTAACTAACGACAGAGCGGGGGCTGGACTAGCGCGGATGCAAACATAAGCAACGTCTATTATATAATAAATATATAATAATATCAACTCGTCAGACGCAATGATAGGCATTCCAGATCACAGATGAACACATTGGATATACTAGGGATTCCGCGTTTCATTTGAGCCTGCAACGAAAGACAGATTCCACGGTCGTGATGAATAGCCAAACCCCACCCTAGACCCATACGGGTGCGGCAAACTACCCGCCAAATACCCGAAGTGAAGCAACCTCGCTCAACAAAGTGAGTAGGCTACTCGGCACTTCAAAATACCCGGTAGTTTGTGCACCCCACCTTGGGTCTATCCTAGGAGCAAAAACAGTAAAAAAAATAATACAACGGTGGCTACAATCTCAACCCGGATGTGCCCCGCAAAAATAATATTACATCACTTTACAAATTTTATATCGAATGAAAACCCTCATCTCACATCCCCGACTATGCATCCACGACGATCCAACAAGTTCATATACACAAACCATCACAACAACATCACAGATATGTGCAACCCCGACTAATCGACGTATAGCAATTAGTCGACTTTTCCAAACATATATATACATCACAAAGCTTGTAAAGTAACTACGACATTAGAACTTCTCGCGCAATTAGCAAACTTAACCAATTTTCCAAGACATGAAAATCTAGTGAGCTAAAGTTCCAAAACCGATAGTTTTGAGCCAATCCGGGAATCGAAACGAACTCGAAACCCGCCCGAATCTTCGCGTAAAGTTAGAGCACGAAATTAACTTCAAGTTAGAGGCCTAAAGGGGGTACCCCGCCCCCGAGGCTACCACGAGGTGGCCAAGGGGCGAGGCAAACCCGAAACTGCCTATGGTGGGGCAGTTTCGGGTCCCCACCGCCAAAACCACGTTGTGGTGGTCTTGGGGAGTGGGCTCAGCCATTCGGTCCCCCCTGGGGGTCCCCGGTGTGCGCACGCTCCACTCCGCATCTTCTCGGTTCAAACCGTGAGCCCGCGGGGTGTACAAATAACTCAAAACTTCACTTTTAAAAACTATTTTTTCGGCAGATTTTACGCAACAAAAACAGGCAGAATTCTAACATCGCTACAAGCTATCTAGGTTTTTGAGAGGCTCTGATAACACTATAAGTCGATGTCGCTCACCCCACGTGTTCGCGGGGAGGCGTAATTTGCAAAAAGAGATTTTTACAGGCTTCGCAACACCGACTAAAACCAAGGATCGTCCATAAACCCTAGCTAGCAAACTACATGAGCTTTAACTACTCGGAAAGAATATTATACCTCATGATACAAGCCCTTCAGGTCTTCTCCGCTTTCCTCCTCGTTGTCGTAGGCTCCAATGATCGATCCGGATCATAGCTTCTTCGACGGCCTCCTCGAGTCAAAGACGATCCACCCGAGAGTCTATAGTCCGAGCTCCACCTCAAAACCGAGGTAACTAGGGCAACAAGCTTGCTAAACTTGATGGCCTAGGTGATGTAGAGTATGAAGATGGATTTATTTGTCTCTTGAAACTCTAGGATTCTCAACACATGAGAGCTTTTAAGATTTTGATGGGAGGAAGAAGAAGAGAGCTAGCTAGAGAAAAGAGAAATGATTTTTGATAATGATAATGATAAAATGAGATGGCTCCCTTGACTTGACTACAAGCATGGAAAGAAAATATCTCACCTAAAATATCTAGTGCCACAAAATATCTCACAAGAAATATCTAGTCAAACCAAGTCAAGTGGTCAAACCAAGTCAAATGGTCAAACCAAGTCAAGCAGTCAAAACAAGTAGCCATGCCACAATTATCATTTACAAATATAACAAATACTTTTCTCCACCTCATAATTGTTTTAATCAATTAAATGGTCAAAACCCTAATGAGGTGTCTACTTCTATGCCCTCTCATCCGTATATACATACCCGCATTCGTGTTCCGAGAAACACGAATACAAAGAGACGAAACTGATCCATCAAGATAATACTAGAATCCGGCTTAAACCAAAACCCACTAGTATTATCCGCCCGAATATCATACGTGCACAAGTGCACGTAAGTGATAGAAGCCCTGCCGTAAAACCATACGGCCTCTAAACCTTTTACCCGGTGCAGGAAAACTCTCTATGTGGGACTCTAAAAACTCGACAATACGCTGGCAGTTGGTTTAACCACAGACCACAAGCGGTACTAGCTGTACGTAACGGTCCCCAGGTAGATGTCGATAAGAAGGCCGATGAGGAAAACTCATCCGAACTCCTACTGAGCCTGAATATGACAATCTCTGTACAGTCCGGTCTGATCGTCTAAGAGTATCGCATATCGGGCCTAGGGGCAGTAATCGTCAGAACCCTAATAGCGCAATAAGTCGTGCCGGGGTGTAGCCCAAAACACCATGAGAAACTACTGGAATACCTACCAGTAAATCTCGCTTGCCCTGGACAGGGACTTTGTGTAATGGCTCTCCGAACACAGCACGATATCAACCCCAATACCGGGAGAGACGAATCCTATCTAACCACCACTGCCTCTAAATGCTTCGGGACTGCACCCAACTACTACCTGTTTGCACGACTTCTTTGAGCCGTGGTAGGGTAGTAATCAAAGTACAGTGGGAACACACTCGAGGCGAAGTTGCAGTGTCGAGTCGACGGACTAAGCTATACTCATATCACCTGGGAACTGCTATCCGACGATAGGTATAATACCAACCAACAGTTCCCGACGAGTCCTGTCCAGTGTACTCGTAACCTAACGAGCACCTGCATACTATCTCCAGTACGATGTACTAATGGCTGTGGGACAGACCATCTTCCCTGCTGGGATGAGAAGCGTATACACTAGTCTACTCTGGAGTATCGATACCCCGTCTTAATAATCCTACGACTAGGGAACTGTATAAGGATGCGCTTGTAGATTACCCAGCCCCTACTAGTGTGACTGCCATCACAACGCTGGTAATCAAGCAAAGATCCTAAGGGCTCTACTAATATGTATAAGCGATATGCTAAAAGAAACACATGCACATATTGAAGTAGAAATAAACCAAGTAGCATACTACCATTTTGAGCAAGACTGTCAATACAACTGTAAATATCCCAAGCTTCCATTAAGTAATATACAAACCAGTATGATACAATAATGGCCTCTAAGGCATATACACTAACAATTTTTTGGTGAATTACAGAGAGCTCGAACCATGGCAGAGGGTGGTACACCGAGCGTGTTGACGGATTACCTGTCCGTCCATGCCACATCGACAGATCTGGCTATGGGCGAGCTTCGATATCCCGACACTGCTATCTAGGAGTACTGGATAAGTGTTAAAATTTCTTCTAATTTGAATGAAATTTTGTTCTGAATAGTTTAAATTTAAATGGTTTATTTATGTTTCAATGCTTTACATGGTGTAAGAGCGGGTGGTGTAGCAGGCAGGGTCATCAGAGATTAATTTCACCGTGGAGACTGATCCGGCCGTGCTGATCCCTGTCCTAAACATCGTATATGGAGGGCACCACGGTGGTTGGAAGAGAGGTCGGAAACTTAGTCCTAGAAAGGCCCATCTGAAGTTATCCTCCTCTACGGCGGTTATTACTCCTACCCCCGCGAGCGACGTCTGGAGCAGTGGTTAGACGCGCTGAACTCCAAATTCGAGACGTTTCAGGAAATAATGGTACGTTTGTTACAAACACACACAAATACACATACACACACAAACGTGTGCACACACACACAACACACACAGACAGAGAGACATACATACACACACACGCAAGCAAGCAAGCTCGCACAAAGACACACACATACACACAATAACAATAACAACACGACAACAATTACGATGACAACAACAACAAGCACAAAAACAAACCTGAGCGACGAGCCTATAGATCAATTACACGTCATTTCAATTCGCAAGACTTGATTTCTAGACTTAGAATTTCACAACTATACATATAGACTAAATCTATTACACCGTTCCTTACTCGTTTATACTTATAGATCAATACTAATACCTATACTTTATAGTTCTAATCTACATAGCATGGATTAAAATACAGATACGAGTAGGATTCGTGGATTCGCAAGAATCAGATATTGATACAAATCCAACACGAATCCTATATCCTATAAATCAATAACGCATCATTTCAATCCGATATTGATACAAATCTGACACGAATTCTATATATCAATACTTACATCTATATCTTTAATTTATAGACTTAGAATTTCATAACAAAACATATAAACTGAATCTAGTACACCGTTTCTTATTCTTTTATTACACAAAGTTAAAAACTTTATATATTCGGCAGACCACTGTTTCGGCTTCGACTTCGGCTCCGCATGCCACTCCTACTCTTGAAGCTTCAGTATTCAAGATTTTGTCGGCACAGAGCTACAGCGAGGAGCAGATGTGGCAAGTTTTGCAGATACTTGGAGGTGGAGCATCTGGATAGAGCTAGCATTAATTTATTTATATTTTTTGGATTTCTGGAGAATGTATGTACTTTTTGGAGAATGTATGTACTTTTTTTGATATGTATTATATATACTCGAAATCGGTTATTGTATATTAAATTGATTTAGTATTGTTTTTGTTTATTTCGTTATATATTATGCGTGGAATGTTGTTTATAAATATTTTTGTATTTGGTTATATGATATAATATGCGGTATATATATAATATTGTGTATAGGGCGGAGAAAAAACGGGGAAAACCTTTTTTAAAAAATAAATGAAAAGTTGCCCCTACGATGGCAACCGTAGGGGCAATGGATTAACTTGGAGCTGCAACTGTAGGGATAAAATATCAAGAAAAACTGATATTTTGCCCCTACGGTAAATTCCATAGGGCTAAATACATGCCCTTACGGTGTAAACCGTAAGGACGTAAATTATCAACTTTTTAAAAAATATATTTTATTAAAATGAAAGTATAGCCCTGCGGTGTAATCCGTAGGGCTAAAGTTTTGCCCCTACGGTTTTAACCGTAGGGTAATAAATTACCAATTTTTTTAAAAATTATTTTATTAAAATGAAAGCATGCCTCTACAGATAATTTTAATTCGGCCCTATGGTCTCAACCGTAGAGGTAAGAAATTACTACTTTTATAACTTGGATTTAAAAAAAAATAACCGTCGATACGTATAAAACCGTAAGAGCAGATTCCCCTACCATTATAACCATAGAATAAACTTTTCATCCGTTGGGGCAAAAATTTGCTCCTACGCTTTTTAAACCTACTGAGTGTTATTAAGTCTTTACGGTGAGAACGGTAGGGACAGTGAATTGCCCCTCCGATTTTAATCATACGGATAGCCCCTCTTTGTAACAACGGTGTAAAACGTACATGCATTGAACTTAAAAATCTCCTAAATGAACATGCATTAAAAGTTTTATTGTAAATTACGTCTAAATGAATATGCATTGTACATGAAAATGGTTCATGCATATGAATGTTGTACATGGCACATATCTATATAATGTTGTGAACAAACCTAGCTTCCCATCACCTTTGATCATCATCGTGGCACCATCTTTCTCTTCCACATCTCCAAACTCCAAGCTCCCCCTCTTCTCTCCTAAACTCAAAATCACAATGCTCCACCATGTAGCTATTCCGTAGGCACAAGTATTTTATTTTTTAAGCCAATAAATTAAATAAATATTTTGTCCCTGCAGAGTAATCTGTAAGGATACGTGTTCCCACGGAGTAATTCGTAGGAACAAGTATTTTACTTTATAAATCAATAAATTAAATACATATTTCAGCCCTACGGAATAATCCGCAGGGATGTGTCCTTACGGAGTAAGACGTAGGGGCAATTAGTACTCCGTAGGGACATGTTCAAGATGAAGACCTGCTCCTGCAGCCTTTGCCCCTATAGGGGATTTTTATGGCGCTTAGGGGCACCATTATTATAGTAGTGAAGTACACCGACGACGACGACCGTCATTGCCACCTCCTAAATGGTCCTCACTAAGCTCAGAGATCAACACCCACATCCTCAAATCCCTCCCCAAGACCCCGCCTCCGGATGTCGCCGACCCCATGCACCACTTGATCGCCGCCGCTCCCCTATTCGTCGTCCCCACCCTTTGCGTCGCCGCCTGCCTCCTCGTCTACAGGCCCACCGACCACGCCATGCCGGCCGCATGCGCCATCCAGCTCATCCACGCGGCCACACACAACCACACCCAGCTCCTCCTCCGCCGCCGCCACTACCCCCAGCCGTCCGGCGTCGATCTCATGACCCGGGACGGGCTCGTCCCCCTCGGGTACAAGATGGTGGCGGGGTCCGAGTGCGGGGACCCTGGGAGGGTCGTGTGGGTGGTTCTTGAGATGACGAGGGCGCTGGGGGCGGACGGGATGGTGGAGGGGCAGCTGATGGAGGCGGAGGGGTGGGGGAGAGGGAGTGGGTGTGGGACCAGAAGGGGGGGCAGGTGGCCGCATGCGGTGCCGCGTGCGGGGCCATCATGGGAGGAGGTAGCAAGGCAGAAGTGGAGAGGCTGAGGAGGTTCGTGATGTACGTCGGAATCATCAACGAGATGATGGTTTCGACAAACGGGAACAGCAGCAAGAATGCCAAGTTGCTTAGGTCATTGGCCAGATTGGAACTTCAAGGGTTCGAAGAGGAGAAAGCCGATTATGTTAGGGGGGTTTTCCTAGGGTTGGGATACAATAATGGCAAAGAGTCAGCAGCCACAGCTGCAATGATGTTCTTGCGCATGGGTGAAAAATAGATCATAGCTAGGATGCAAAAATTGTTCTGAATTGAATTAATGTTGTGTAATTACTTCAACCCCGGCCCTATGTTCTTAAATAAAGCTATGCATGGTTGAGTTTCATCATCATCTCCATAAATAAAGGTACTGATTATGAAATTCTCCTACTTAAACAACGCATTATATTGTTTTCTTCCGGTGATCCATTCTTGTAATATGTTTGCTTGCCCTATAGTTTAGGAGGAAACGGGACTCCAGGCCCGAACTGTAATGGACTTTCAGCTTAGAAGGTTCCTAAATATATCATATAGAAACTAATTAAGACATTTGATTTTCCACTATTATTTCCATCCCTCTTACTAATTTACCTATATGAGTTCACACTCAATAACCCAATATAAGCTTGCACTCAATAACGTTTTCAGCGTCGAGAGTAGCGAGCGAGCTAAAAACATTATGTATTGATGAGTGTTATCCCAGCTGTCACCTTGGGGCATTTTTTTATCTTAATGCATTGTTGCCTCGTGCTTGTGTTTGGATATATCTAGCCTTTTTCCTTGTTTTCTTCCGTTTTTGGATGCACCTCCTTCATAAACCAAATTGTCAAACCTCTAATTTTGAAAAAGAAAATCTTACGGAATGAATAGTCCAATTTGTTATCTAGCTTTGTTCGCTCTGCTTGAACAGAAATCCTATCTATAATAAAATGAAAATGAAATCCATCAATTCATACTGAAAATAAGGAGTAAACCTAAGAGAAACAAGTTTAATTTACAGTTCAAATTATTTGATAGGCAATTTACAGTAATCGCCTACATCGCTCCACACAAGTATTCGGTTCGTATTTTGAATGAAATTTGGTGCCATATAGATTGTGGTTCTTATACCGAGAGCAAAGGATGATTGAAAACAGAAAATAACAACTCTCAGACAGAAAATTACTGCTCATATATTAGTAATACAAACACTAAAAAGAAAACAATAATAAAGAAAATAGAAACTTGCAAGGCAATTTCCTGTGCAGCTCCATAATATTGGACTGGGGACTGCTTGATTCTAGTTTTAAACTAAAAAGTAGCTTCATCAAAAGGAAGCATAAAAACAAATTGAGTCCAGAAACATCATATTAATCAGTGATTTGATGACGGCTTGGTTCAAACCGAAAAAGGAACAAAATCAACAGCCTCAAAGTGTACTCAGAAAAACTCTCGACATTGTTCATAATAGCAAAAAAACATGGGTGCAATATGTAAATGGATCAGCTAAAAAGCGTGCAGTGAACTTTGGGAAGCTTGTCTAGATGAGTGGAAGCTCACCGCTGTCACTGATGACGACCTTCTTCTTAGGGCGGTCGCCTCTGTCCGTCTCTTGCGATTCGATCAGCTTCACTACATCCATTCCTTCCAGCACCTGCCCAAACACCACATGCCTTTGGTCCAACCATGGTGTCTGCAAAAATATTCCAAGAAGATTACATTTTGACAAAGATCAATCATTATGTATAATACATTTTGAATGTTGAGATGTTACTGTACCATCACAAAACAATTTATGTTCTGATACTAGTACATTATAAACAATTGAGTTGGACAACACAATTTCTGAGTGCCACTGGATTGCTTTAAGATTCATCAACATGGACCATCAGACTTTTGCTTTCTTCGAGTTTTAAATGCATTTAAATGCATCATGAAGCAATAGTTTGCACAAATCTAAAATATATCCAACAGTTAAAATATTTTTTGAAAATCATTTTGTGTAGACAACCCCCACGAACTAATGACGTCTCTATGATAATTGTTGTATAGGCATCCTAACTGTATGAATTAGACGAATTCTTCGACAAATAATCTAGGCATCTGTAGCTTCACGAAGGTTCTGAAATATAGAATACTTGCTGGCTCTCCTTTTCATTTTCATACCCCTCGCATAATTTTTTTACAATCAGGTTGGGCCAGTTTTTGAGACTTCCTGCACCCAGACCTATAATTTCAGGCGGAATTTTGCTATTAAAAACCCACATATAGTGTTTACTAGAGCCAGGTGCCAGGTAGGCCGCGGTCTCGGTGATGGACTTCTCAAACACATGTATATACTATGGCACACAAGTCCATTTTTCGAGAAGAGGACAAAATTTGACAGCTCGAATTTAGAAGGGTATACAGATTTCCTTAAACCTGTAGTTTCAGGTTGGATTTGAACAGGTGTGGGTTCAATTAAAGTGGCGAACACACCTATTAACGTATTCGCAAGACAGGCAACACATGGTGTATTGTTCCGATATCAACTCCCACAGGAACAATAACAAAAAGCAATAATCATTTTGGTATGATACCTTGACTGTGCAAATAAAGAACTGGCTTCCATTGGTATTAGGCCCTGCATTTGCCATGCTGACAACTCCAGGCCCCACATGAGTCACTGAAAGAAGAAAAAATGGGGCGAGGAACACTATACATGTAGTAACTGATATAAAGGTCAATCACAGGTTAGTATAATATAGTGTAACTTACATTTGAAGTTCTCATCCTTAAACGTGCGCCCATATATGCTTTTACCTCCGGTCCCCTGCAATATATAGTCAGTAGTTCAGACTTCAGAGAAAGGTTTGCTCCGAATGCACGTGCTGTTGAGACTAACAAATATTCTTCATGCATCATCATGGTTAAATATGCCTCTAAAGTATCAGCCTATCATGCTCACATAATAATATTTATTTGAAATAAGTTAGATCTATTGCCTAAATTGCTGGTTGCAAAGGAGTTCACTTTTCAACAGTTATAACATGAAATGACTGGTTCGAATTTTGAACGCCACCAATGCATAATCTTAGTTTTCATGGCATTGGTATGTATATGCATCTTTGTTACTAACAAGGGGATATGCAAAATCTAGATGATAGATAATCTTATCATCTGTTTAAAAAGCCTTTACTAAGCTAACTCTGACATTCTTTTAAAAGGGATTTTAAATCCTCTTTTGAATTAGAATAGCCATCCCCCTCCTCTCTTCACTTCTTTTCCTCCTCCATTTAAGCATTTCCTCTCTTCATAACCCTTCAAGGATTTTAAAAGGTGGCTAGTGACACTGACATTAGACTTGTATCACTGATTTCATGGTTCATCCCAAAAACATTTGATTCTCTAGTTCTTCTATATCACTATGTAGTTGTTCCTCTACTTATCCTGTGTTTTTAGAGTTTGTATATATCAAGGATATAGAGTGATTGATTATAAACTTGTGCTTGTATGTGACTTTAGCTTTATGGTAGACCTGATCTCAGAATCATCAGTATGTCTTATTTTGTTTCTTGCATTGATAGCAATGTTTACTTTATTAACTTGAACTTCAAGGTAAACTAACTTTGCATACTTCCAATCCTGGTTTGTTTTTCTACTTAATTCCTTGCCTCCACCTTCTAAAAACTTATGTGTTGAATTCAATGACACTTGTTTATAATTCTCTAAGAAGTCCAAATAATTATGGGTGGTCTCCCATCTATATGTACTAATGATATTGTTTGCTGAATTTTTATTTCTGTCATTATAATGAATAAGCACAAAAACACAATCTGTTGAATGGTTTAGTGTGTATTCACGTTGAAATATATTCATATAGTTATAGAAAGTGTGTTGGTCATACTCTTATACTACTTACTCTTATGGTTGATATTCCATTCTAATTGTTAGAGTTTGCCAGAATTATTAACCCTCGTATCTTTTTCAAAAAAAAAAACATTAGCTGTCTGAGGTTTGGTCCCATTTATTCCATGGTTGATGTGCATGTCGATCTTTCTATATGAGCTAATTATTGCAAACCAGTCATATTTTCACCAGTTGTCCATTGTTAATCTGCTATTAGGTCTACTTCTATATCACACTAGGCAAAAATTGGTTCTATAAGCTATTTTGATGTCCAGAATATTCTGCATCTTCTGTGCGTTTTGGGATGATCATTGGATTTTTCTGATGGATGCTACGACTGAAGCAACTCAAATTTTTTTTGTGAAATCCCTAAGACTAAGTTCTCGTTCACTTCACTCATTCTTCTTTCCTTTCCTAGTTGTGTTCTGAATTTTGTCCCTCTCATCCTATCCACTTTCTTATTGCATTTGTCTGTTGATTATATAGCTAATTTTACTGGTTTTCTCCTTTTTGATTTAATACAGGGCTAGCCCTTGGTGACTAGTTCTCTCAGAAGAAATGAAGCAGTGGGTGATTGAAGTTTCTCAGAGGGTCAAATGCTTGGCTGGAAATCATGTTGAAGTTAAAAAAAAGAAAGGAACCAATGTGGTTGAAGCATTCAATGATGTCAACTCTGATGCTTAGAAAACCTTATTTAGCTAAGCTGAGCTAGAGCTTAATGACTCTCATATTCGCCTCGCCTTCTCTTCTTCGACCCCTTGTTGGTCAACACTTTGTGGATGTGGATGCAAACATCTTTTTTATGTTTTTTTTGTTTCTCTTTTGTTGCTGTAGATTATGTTGTGTATCCCCATTTTATTCTTTTTCCTTTCATTTAGCTTGTAATTGAACACTATATGTTTGGTTAATACAATTATATGAGACGGGCTCACAAAGTCAGCTTATTATGTCAAGAAAATTTCTTTTGGTAAAACCATTTGCTTAGAAGAAATTCAAGTCCCCAATGGGAAATGAGAAGCTAAGCAAAAGCAAAAGAATTCGTATATCAACATAATTTCCATAGGTATTATGTGAGAATATTGGCTCCCTTCAAAACATAGAAGTATGAGCAATTTTTTTTAGTTTAGTTCTCATGTTAGCAACTTCCAAGTTGTGGCATATAATGCTGGCCTACCCCACATCCGCACACATCCACACCACATACACCTTATCAATCTCTATAAAAACTAAAAAGAAAAATTGAAAAATCATAGGCTAACTGCATGCTAACTATTAAACATTTTATTCATATAGAAACGAAAAGGGTTATAAGAAGATTTAGGCACAGCTGGCCATCATAATATGATGATGTAATCATATTATTCAGTTTCATTGTTTAGAAATCGTTCCCCTGATAAAAATGAAGAGTCTTCTAAAGGGCAGGCAGGTAATGAGGTCAGGACACTAAATTGAACACATTACTGACATCATAATAACCAAATAGGCTTATCCAAATACATGGAGTTGGCTTTCTAAATTCTTTGAAATCATTCTTACCGAGTGATGTTATTGTTGTATGCCTCGTCAAATGATTTCTTATAACTGCCATCTATATAAAATGGGGTATAGCCCCCATCATTTCAAACCCTTCAACATGTCCAATTACCTCTCCCTTTCAGGACCCTCTCAACTATATGGCATTCACTTTGGCACTATCACAGTAATTTCTCCATCACCTTGTCCTCACTTCGAGAAAGTCTTCACCTTTATTTACTCATTCCTCATCTTATTTAGATTTTGTTAGCATAGGATAGTCCTATAAAAAAAAAGTTGTACTTCGTGTTTCCCATAGAACTGAGATACTTAGAACTTTGATCTTTTCATACTGGATGTAATTCCTCTAACCCTATGTTCTGATATATATTGTGAGGCAAAAACATATTATTTTCATAACAGTTTGAACTTGTGTAAGACATCTGACATCATTAATTCATTTGCTATGCTATTACCAGTTTTGGTCAATTCAACATGGTTATTCTCAATTTAAAAAATTAAATGTAAAGGACAGATTTGGCACTCATTAAGACATCCCTTAAAATATCTTGCTGCATCACAACAGGAAGTTCATTCCTCTAATGATGGAAATAAAACTTTCAATGTTTAGAATGCACAAAGAAGTATGTAGTAAAAGCAGAAAGAAAACAGGACACGGAAGTCTCACTAACCAGGAACACATACCGCAAACAGATAAAGAAGATGCAAAATTTAGTACTTACATTGCCCTTGTCAAAAAGATATAAAATTTGAGTACTTACATTGCCCTTGTCAAAGTCTCCCCCTTGGATCATAAAATCTTTGATGACACGATGGAAAGCAGATCCCTTGAACCCAATCCCTTTCTCTCCTAATTACAACAAAATATAAGAGAGAGAAATGCATTTAGTTCTTTTTAATAACTATCTAATGATCCAAGAGAAAGAATGCGCATAAATTAATTTTTTTTTTCTTCAAGTGGATTTTAGATCTCAACCTGTACAAAGAGCCCGAAAGTTTTCTGCCGTCTGGGGCACATCATCACCAAAGAGCCCTATCACAATTCTACCAACAGGACTACCCACTGGATTACCAATGCTTATATCGAAATAGACTTTTTGGGTGACTTTTGATTGCACTGCAGGTTCCTGGAATCTCATTGGATCGCACAAAAGCCATAATCAGACAAAAAATGATCACTAGAACAAGATTTCAACCTTTGGCATTTCAGCAAGCATAAAAATAATATAATTAATTATGTATAACATCCAGCTCTATTCACTAATTAACACATCAAGAACATGAACCAACAAGTATAATTACTGCAAGAAGTTATATAAAAGCAGTTAAACATTAAACATAGCATAGGTTAGGCTATTTTGTTCAAAACGGTCTGAAATATAGATAATAAGGACAAAGAAACCAGAAAAGGGTAAATTTTTAATCCGACCCTACCATCATCTCCTGCTAGGGCCACTATGAAAGACAATTAATTTATTTTATAGTTATGAACCCCAAAAGGTATAAATAAATCAAAATGACTGTAAGTAATAAACTCAACCCCATTAACTTAACATTCATAACATAAGATTTCAATGTCATTCTCGTATTAAACATCAAGACTATAATAACGGAATTACTATATATAGAGGAAAACTAATCAGTTTGCTCCTTCTACCTACCTATGACTGAGCTAACAACTCGACTGAAACTTGACCAGCTAAAGATGTAATTCAAAGTTCTGTCCCACATAAGCGAAGTAAAGCGACTTAAACTTCAAGACCCTGTTTAGGAATGGAGTTGAGTTTAGATAACTAGATTGTCATAAGGTTATCCTAACTTAACTCCAAATCTTAAGTTTTAACTATGCCATGTTTGACATGGATATTTTGAGTTTCGAAAACTCCTATACTTAAACCCCAAAGTTGAGATAACCAGAGTTTATAAACTCCAAAACAACAACAAAATAGGGTTTTCTAAACTTGAATGCCAAACACCAATCAAAGTTATGTTTTTCAAATGGAGGTAGGATCTTGCAAACTAGAGTCTCTGGTTTTCCCAAATCCATACCCAAGTATGGCCCAAGTTTCCATCAGTAAAAATTAAACACTAAGGAATTGCACTTATACTTCAATCATTCTTACGTTTAACAACAGCATTACATCCAAGTAAATCAATTAAATACTTACATGAGTATTCTAAAACCCTAATTCCACAATAGAAATGAAAATGAGGAGCCCAAACTAACTACAAAACCCTAGAAATGCATAAACCCCTAATTCCAGATCGCAACTAGAAATTTTGTAACAAATTGTAAGACCAAAAAACCCTAATTTGGATGAGTTAGAGACCTGCAATGCGGATCGGATGGAGCTGGCGGATCGGGTCTGGATCCGATAAGGGGCGGGCGATGGGGTGAAGAAGGAGGAAGAGGACGAGAGCGAGATGGAGGACGCGGACGAGATTTCCCTCGCCCACTGAGGGCATTTTCGAAATCCACAGCTGCGAGTCGACGCCGGAGCGCACAGCGTAGGGAGAACGCTGGCCTGAGACATAGATACACAATCGTGAAGTGAGAGAGAGTAAATGGAGCACTTTTAGTGAGAGAGAGAGAGAGAGAGAGAGAGGAGAGAGATTACGATGGTAGTGAAGGAAGAAGCCGCCGCCATTAAAGGGGCGGGCGGAGAGAGTGAGGGGATTTCTGTTGATATGATTTTTTTAGTTTCTTTTTTGGAAAAAAATAGTCATAACTCCCTAGCAGAAAAGTAATAGGTTTAGGTACTTGACCCAAAATCCAATAGGATTAGATGGCTATGGTATATTTACTTTCTTTATGCCAACACTGACATCTCAAATAAACTATTATATTTACGCTTTAAAGTGCTGCATATATTTTTTAAAGTGCCACATTTATCTTCTAAAGTGCTGTATTTATATTGAAAAGGGTCAAATGTGTTGGATATAGTGCCCTCAAAGTCAATTATTGGATCGCAGGCACGTGATTGCAATGATTGAGGGAGGACCTATACCGGTAGGATAGCCTTACTCAAGATGATAGTATGCTATCTGGTTTATCTTTATCATCGTATACATAATTTAGGTGACATTACAGGTCACTATTGCACGTTGATAGAGCCCATAGAATTCTTGCTCGACGGCCAGCAGTATGATGGCGATCATATACGTGGGAGCTGGGGTCTATAAGCACATTTTTAAAAGGTCCTTGTCGTGGGAGTTTTCGAGATAGGGCTGTTAGTGTATATGCCCTAGAGGCCATTACTGTATCATACTAGTTTGTATATTACTTAATGGAAGCTTGGGATATTCACCTTGTATATACAATCTTGCTCAAAATAGTAGTATGCTACTTGGTTTGTTTCTACCTCAATGTGTACATTTGTTTATTTTTGAATATCGCCTATACACATTAGTGGAGCCCTTAGGATCTTTGCTTGATTACCAGTGATGTGATGGCCGTCACATTAGTGGGGCTGGGTAATCTATAAGCACATCCTTATGCAGGTCCCTGGTCGCAGGACTATCGAGACAGGGCATCGATACTCCGGAGTAGACTAGCGCATGCGCTTCTCATCCCAGTGTGGGAGACGGTCTGTCCCACAGCCGTCAGTACGTCGTACTTGAGATAGTATGCGGGTGCTCGTTAGGTTGCGGGTACATTGGACAGGACTCGTCGGGAACTGACTAGTTGGTATTATGCCTATCGTCAGTTATCAGTTCCCAGGTGACATGAGTACAGCTTAGTCCGCTGACTTGACACTGTCACTTCGCCTCGAGTGTGTTCCCACTGCACTTTGATTACTACCCTACCACGGTTCAAAGGAGCCGTGCAAACAGGTAGTAGTTGGGTGCAGTCCCGAAGCACTTGGAGGCAGTGACGGTTAGACAGGATTCGTCTCTCCCGGTATTGGGGGTTGACATCGCGCTGTGTCTAGGAGAGCCATTACACGAGTAGTCCCTGGCCAGGGCAAACGAGATATACTGGTAGGCTTCCAGTGTTATCTCAGGGTGTTTTGGGCTTCACTCCGACACGACTTGTACCGCTATTGGGGGACTGACGTTTACCGCCCCCTAGGCCCGCCATGCGATGTATCAGACGAACAGACCGGACTGTACGGAGAATGTCACATTCAGGCTCAGTAGGAGTTCAGATGGTTTCGCCTCGTCGGTCTTCTTGTCGGCACTACCTGGGGACCGTTACGCACAGCTAGTGCCGCTTGCGGTCTGTGGTTAAACCCACTGCCAGCGTAGTGTCGAGTCTTTAGAGTCCCACACAGAAAGCTTTTCGCCTTTAGGCAAAAGAGTAGAACTCGCATGGTTTTGCGACAGGTCGCATGGTTTTGCGACAGGGTTCGGTCACATCCGTGCACTTGTGCACGTACAGTGTCCGGACAGTTTACACTAGCGGGCTTTGGTTTAAGCCAGATCCTAGTGTACCTTTTGGGATTGGATTTATCCAGTATGCATTCGTGTTCCTCGGAACGCGGATGCGGGTGTGTATGCACAGTTGACGGGGAGACAGAGGCAGCGGATTCTCATTAGGGTTGTTGACCGTTGACAGTTGACTATTGACTTTTTTGCTCAACCCTAATGAGAATATGATATATGATTAACAATTATATTAATTAAGTATTATGGTGACATGGTTGTTGACTTGTTGACTTTGTTGACTTGTTGACTTTTGTTGACTTGTTGACTTTGTTGACCGGTTGACTAGGCTTGACTAGTTGACCATCATGATAACCATAGCCATCATTTCATGGCAAAGACTTTTGCTTGCTTGCTCATTTGTGCAAAATGAGTGCATGAAATGATATAGTTATGGTTGCTTCAACCATCACATAACACTTGATTGGTATGATGAGTTATCATTGTTTTTGGATTATGAGAGGGTGAAAGACAAAAGAAAGGCTCATTTCTCACTTGACCATTCTCTCTCTTGTTCTTGAGCTCTCTTGTTTTTGCTCTCACCCTCTTCCTCTTGCTCCCTCTCTTGACTCTATGGTTCACTTGTCTCATGAGTTGAGAATCAAGAACCATAGATAAAATCCCATACAAACTCTTCTCTACTCATTCTAGTTCACAAGGTTTAGCAAACCGAGTGAACTAGTTTCTTCAAAGAACGAAGAAGGAGCCAAAGGTTGGAGCTTTCAGGTGGATCTATCTTCGGCGTAAGGAGACGACGGGAAGAAGCCGATCCGGACCTCCATTGGAGTTTGAAGACGAAGGAGTTCGAGACAAGCAAGGTATAACCCCCTAACCGAGTAGTTAGCAACTCGTAGTTAGGTTGTTAGTTAGATGTTTAACCAAGATCCGGGTTATAAGTCCATGTTACCACCTCTATAAAAATCGTTTTTTGCCAAATTCCGCATGCCCGAAAGTACCGGGAGAGGTAGCATGGACTTACAGTGGTATCAGAGCCTAGTTAAACTCTATCTAACATGTTAGCAAGTAACTAGAAGATCGATCAAAGAAAAAGTCCCGAAAACGAACCCGAGAATTTCAAGTTTCTGTCGATTTTTATACTGTTCAAAAGTTGATTATTTTCATCTCTAAAATCGGCTCAGGGTTTTATTAGAATAACCACCAAAAATGGTCCAACGATCGAGTCAAAGCGCCGCGGAAACGCGGCGGGAGCACGCTTCCGCCGCGGATCCGCGGCCGAGTTGACTCGGCCGAGGTCCATCTTTGGTGCAGTGTTATTCTGGGGTTGTTTTGGGATTTTTGGTATATATGTTTTCTGCCCAGATTTTCCAAAACGAAAATTTTATTTTTGGGGTCCCGAAAATCCGTATTTTTGATCGAACTTCTAAAAGACTTAAGCTAACGGGTTTTTCTGTAATGTGATATTTGTATTGAACGTCTGCTAATCGCTATATGTCGATTAGTGGGGGTTATACAAATCTGTGATCTGTAATGTTGCTGGAATGTGTATATGAATGTGTTGGATTGTCGTGGGTGAATAGCCGGGGGGTTGTGAGACGAGAGTTTTCTTTTCTTTCAATTCATGTAAATTTGTAAATTGATGTAATAATTATTTGTATAGCCGCACAACCGGGTCGGGGTTGTAGCCGTCATTGTATAATTTCTTTTTACTGTTTTTGCTCCTAGGATAGACCCATGGAGGGGGTGCACAAACTACCGGGTATGCCGAAGTGCCGAGTGGCCTACTCATGGAGATGAGGGAGGTTGCTTCGCTTCGGGTACTTGGCGGGTAGTTTGCCGCACCCGTAGGGGTCTTGGGTGGGGTATTGGCTATTCACCGCGACCGTGTAATCTGTCTTTCGTTACAGGCTCGTACGAATTACAGATTCCTAGTATATCCAATGTATTCATCTGTGATCTGAAATGTTTATCATTGCAGTATATCTATATATGATATTATTTAGGCGTTGCTTATGTTTTACAGACGCGCTAGCCCAGCCCCCGCTCTGTCGTTAGTTAAGTAACCTAACGGGTAATGACGGGGCCCAGTGGCGAATGCGAATGGCATAAGCGTACGTCATATTTTGGTTGTTTTCTGCAATGGTAGGATTAAATGATGGGACGCATTAAAAGAACTAATGCAAGAATATCACGCATTAAAAGAACTAATGCAAGATAATAAACCAAGTTAAAGTCGTTGGAACACTTTCGAAAAACCACTCAGTTCTTTTCAAAACCAACTTTTAAATGCGGAGCTTGAGCCACTCCTTTTAAAAGCTATCTCGTTCCATCGACCAAATCAAGTTCACTACGTTCACGGTTTTGCCAAAACCATCCGTAGCCCTCCATCATTTCAGTTAAATATTCGGTAGTATTCAAGCTATGTATTTTGACCTCACGCCAAGGCATAGTGATTGGTAGCTGCCGGATATTTATCTGTTGCATAGATAGAATGCGTTGGTTTGAGACAGTCGTACTGCCATTTTGGCCTACGTCAAGGGTATGTACGGGTGGGTTCAAATTAACCTGGATAATGATGGGATGAACTTGACATGTGACTTATGACATTTTGACCTCACGCCAAGGTCATAAGAGCATGGGGCAAAAATCCACATCGGGAATTTCATAAGTACTGAAACTTGCTAAATTTGCATACCATTTGGAGTGTGATGATTCTGGTAGGATTCCTTCAGTTTCGTCACGCGATGATATTTGGATCCCGATCCTACTGTGAGTATATGCTACTCCTCGGAAAATTTCTCACTAAACGATCAATGCTATAAACCTAGTAGGTGCCTAGAAAAGTGTTAGCGGGGCTACACCCCCAGGGAAAAGAGGTTCTTTAATTAAGGAACTTCGCGAAAGCGTTGGAAAACCTCCCTCGAAGTACCGACACTGGCCTGGCTGAACGGTTAAGCAAGTATTGTGCGGTGGGATTGATCCCGACTAATTCTTCCTTTATGGTTTGAGGAGGGATTCGAGAAACAGTGGGAGCCATCCTGTTTAGACAAACTAAAAACCACTCTAAACTTGCAAGAGCATCATGCTGAGTGTTTCTTCTTCTCTCTCCTAATTGCAGCAACCAATCGACATGACTGGACTTAAGTTACTTCTAGATAAAAACATACTGACAGGGCCAAACTACAAAGATTGGCTCAGGAATGTCAAAATGGCAATCACTTACGACAAGCTGGGGTATCTTCTTACCACCAAAGCTCCCCCTGTCCCTGGTCCCACTTCCAGCGTCGCGGATAAGGAAATCCGCAAGACTTGGAAGATTGACAGCGCGAAGGCCAAGTGCCCCGTACTTGCCTCGATGGACAACGAACATCAGAGGAGGCACGAGAATATGGACCTTGAATCTATATTTCTCCATACAAAAGAACTGTATGGAGAGCAATCTCGTATCGCAAGATACGAAGCGTCGAAAAAGTTATTTTCGGCAAAAATGGCCGTCGGATCATCAGTAGCCGAGCACGTGCTAAAGATGATCGGCTACATTGAGGAGCTCGCGGACCTAGGGACCACATTGGAGAGTGAGCTCTATACGGACATAGTTCTCCAGTCCCTTCCTTCCACTTACGCCCAGTTTATACTGAACTTCAACTTACAAGAAAAAGAGGTTGAACTTTCAGAGCTCCTCAACATGCTGAGGAGCGCAGAGGGCACCCTACAGAAAGGTAGGGAAACATCCACTTTGTTTGTAGGAGGATCATCTTCTTCTAAGTCCAAGGCGAAAGCCAAGGGAAAGAAGAAGAAAGCCCCCGCCAAACCAAGGGGCGGTGTTAGTAAAGTGGATACGAAGGGAAAAACAAAAGCAACAAAGAAAGCGGGGAAGCTTGTGGATAAGGAAGAATGCTTCTATTGTCATAAGAAAGGTCACTGGAAGAATGATTGCAGGGCTTGGAAAGCCAGGACACAGGAATTGAAGCAGGTTGCAGCTTCAGCTTCAGGTGTGTATGTTATTGAAAACTGTCTTTCAATAAACTCTACTTCCTGGGTATTGGATACCGGATCAGGATCTCATATCTGTAATTCTTTGCAGACGTTGAGAAACCGTAGGATTTTGAAGGCAGGTGACATGACCCTCAGAGTTGCGAACGGAGCTAGCATGGATGCTAAAGCCGTGGGGGACTATCACCTGTGAATGTCAGATGGACATGTTTTGGTTTTGCGTAATTGTTTTTTTGTACCCAACGCAACTTGTAATATCATTTCTGTATCTTTAGTTTCTAAAGAAGGTTATGAATTTGCGTTTGTAAGCAATGTTGTAAACATTCACCTTAATCAAGTTCTGATTGGGTCAGGTACATTGAGTAATGGTATATACGTATTAAACCAACCACAGATTTTCAATGTCCAGAATACACACAAAAGAAAGTCTCCGGAAATAAATCAGACTTTCTTGTGGCATTGTAGACTGGGTCACATCAATGAGAGAAGGTTGACTAAGTTACATACAGAAGGATATTTGAATGCGTTCGAATATAAATCGTATGCCACTTGTCAATCCTGTCTCAAAGGAAAGATGACAAAGACTCCGTTTACTGGACATGGAGTAAGAGCGAGCGAGCTCTTGGGACTCGTACACAGTGACGTGTGCGGTCCAATGTCTACACATGCGCGAAGCGGTTATTCTTACTTCATTACTTTTACGGATGACTTCTCAAGGTACGGTCATGTCTTCTTAATAAAACATAAGTCCGAAGCCTTTGGAAAATTCCAGGAGTATAAGAATGAAGTAGAAAAACAAACCGGCAAAAGTATTAAGATTCTAAGATCGGATCGAGGTGGAGAATACTTGAGTGCCGAGTTCCTGGACTATTTAAAAGAGAACGGAATTCTCTCTCAGCTTACTCCTCCATACACTCCGCAACATAACGGTGTATCGGAGAGACGGAACCGCACCCTATTGGATATGGTGCGGTCCATGATGAGTAACGCTGAGTTACCGCGATCATTCTGGGGATATGCGCTAGAATCAGCCGCATACCTTTTGAACCGAGTTCCCACTAAGACTTTGCCTACCACACCATATGAGTTATGGAGTGGGAAGAAACCCTATCTTCAATATTTGAAGATCTGGGGATGTCCAGCTTTTGTCAAAAAGCAGCATGCGGACAAACTCGAGGCACGCTCAGTACTGTGCAAGTTTGTGGGATACCCAAAGAACACCAGGGGGTATCTTTTCTACTACGCAGAGGAACAAAAAGTCCTTGTTTCTCGTAATGCCCACATTCTAGAACACCAGTTCTTAGAAAAGGAAATTAGTGGGAGCGCAGTAGAACTGGAAGAAGTTCCAGAACCACAGACTATTACTGAAAGCCTAGTGGAACCAGAGGGTTCAAAAGAACAGGACATTCCTACGCCGCTCCGCAGGAGTAGTAGGCAGACTCATCCGCCCGAGAGATACTACGGTTTTCTCATAGACGGGGATAGAGAGGATTGCATCATAGATTATGATGAGCCTACTAGCTTCCAGCAGGCCGTTCAGAGCGTTGACTCAGTGAAATGGCTGGATGCAATGCGGACCGAAATGGAGTCCATGTACACCAACAAGGTATGGACGTTGGACATTGCTCCAGACGGGGTAAAACCCGTAGGATGCAAGTGGATCTTCAAAAGGAAGATTGGTGTAGATGGACAGGTTGAGACCTATAAAGCTAGACTGGTAGCAAAGGATTTTCGTCAAAGACCTGGCTTGGACTATGACGAAACCTTTTCTCCAGTAGCCATGCTGAAATCCATTCGGATCCTTCTTGCCATTGCTGCCTTCCACGATTATGAGATCTGGCAAATGGACGTAAAGACCGCTTTTCTAAATGGAAATTTAGAGGAGTGTGTCTATATGGACCAACCAGAGGGTTTCATTCAGAATGGGAGCAGCGGAAAGGTGTGCAAGTTGCTTAAGTCCATCTATGGACTAAAGCAAGCATCGCGGAGTTGGAACATCTGCTTTGATGAGACGGTCAAAGAATTTGGCTTTATCAAAAATCCAGATGAACCATGCATCTATAGTAGATTTGTAGCGAGAACTGTAGTATTCCTCGTTTTATACGTGGATGACATTCTCTTAATAGGAAATGACATTCCTATGCTACAATCTGTCAAGGGGTTCTTGTCACACAGGTTCTCCATGAAAGACCTGGGTGATGCCTCATACATCCTGGGGATCCGGATCCATCGTGATAGATCCAAGAGGATATTAGGACTTTCACAGTCCAGGTACATCGACACCGTACTAAAAAGATTCAGTATGGAAGATTCCAAGCGCGGTAACCTACCGGCTTGTCACGGAATCACCCTCTCTAAAGAGATGTCTCCCAAGACTGATTTGGAGAGGGATCGCATGTCTATTATACCCTACGCTTCTGCGGTAGGCTCTATAATGTATGCGATGTTGTGTACCAGACCGGATGTAACTTATGCACTGAGTGTGGTAAGCCGGTATCAGTCAAACCCTGGGGAGAAACACTGGATAGCGGTAAAGAACATTCTCAAGTACCTGAGAAGGACTAAGGAGATGTTCTTGGTGTATGGCGGAAAAGACCTCCAGATCGAGGCCTTTGCTGACTCCAGCTTCCAGAGTGACAAGGATGATTCCAAGTCCATGTCGGGTTTTGTCTTTACCCTCAATGGAGGGGCGGTGTGTTGGAAGAGTTCCAAACAAGAAACCTTTGCAGACTCGACGATGGAAGCGGAATACATCGCTGCATCTGATGCCGCAAAAGAAGCCGTCTGGATGAGGAAGTTCTTGAAAGAACTTCAGGTGGTTCCGTCCATTGTTGATCCAATACCTCTGTATTGTGACAACAACGGGGCTATAGCATTAGCGAAGGAACCCAGGTCCCATCAGAGATCCAGACACATCTTGAGGCGGTATCACCTGATCAGGGAGATCGTAGATCGCCAGGAGATCGAGATTCGGAGAGTCGCTTCAGAAGATAACACTGCAGATCCATTCACCAAGGCCCTGCCCCAAACTCAGTTCGAGCGGCTGATCGAGATGATAGGTCTTCGATACGCCAGTACATGGTCTTAGTGCAAGTGGGAGATTGTTAGTGTATATGCCCTAGAGGCCATTACTGTATCATACTAGTTTGTATATTACTTAATGGAAGCTTGGGATATTCACCTTGTATATACAATCTTGCTCAAAATAGTAGTATGCTACTTGGTTTGTTTCTACTTCAATGTGTACATGTATTTATTTTTGAATATCGCCTATACACATTAGTGGAGCCCTTAGGATCTTTGCTTGATTACCAGCGATGTGATGGCCGTCACACTAGTGGGGCTGGGTAATCTATAAGCACATCCTTATGCAGGTCCCTGGTCGCAGGACTATCGAGACAGGGCATCGATACTCCGGAGTAGACTAGCGCATGCGCTTCTCATCCCAGTGTGGGAGACGGTCTGTCCCACAGCCGTCAGTACGTCGTACTTAAGATAGTATGCGGGTGCTCGTTAGGTTACGGGTACACTGGACAGGACTCGTCGGGAACTGACTAGTTGGTATTATGCCTATCGTCAGTTATCAGTTCCCAGGTGACATGAGTACAGCTTATTCCGCTGACTTGACACTGTCACTTCACCTCGAGTGTGTTCCCACTGCACTTTGATTACTACCCTACCACGGCTCAAAGGAGCCGTGCAAACAGGTAGTAGTTGGGTGCAGTCCCGAAGCACTTGGAGGCAGTGACGGTTAGACAGGATTCGTCTCTCCCGGTATTGGGGGTTGACTTCGCGCTGTGTCTAGGAGAGCCATTACACTAGTAGTCCCTGGCCAGGGCAAACGAGATATACTGGTAGGCTTCTAGTGTTATCTCAGGGTGTTTTGGGCTTCACTCCGACACGACTTGTACCGCTATTGGGGGACTGACGTTTACCGCCCCCTAGGCCCGCCATGCGATGTGTCAGACGAACAGACCGGACTGTACGGAGAATGTCATATTCAGGCTCAGTAGGAGTTCAGATGGGTTTCGCCTCGTCGGTCTTCTTGTCGGCACTACCTGAGGACCGTTACGCACAGCTAGTGCCGCTTGCGGTCTGTGGTTAAACCCACTGCCAGCGTAGTGTCGAGTCTTTAGAGTCCCACACAGAAAACTTTTCGCCTTTAGGCAAAAGAGTAGAGGTCGCATGGTTTTGCGACAGGTCGCATGGTTTTGCGACAGGGTTCGGTCACATCCGTGCACTTGTGCACGTACAGTGTCCGGACAGTTTACACTAGCGAGCTTTGGTTTAAGCCAGATCCTAGTGTACCTTTTGGGATTGGATTTATCCAGTATGCATTCGTGTTCCTCGGAACGCGGATGCGGGTGTGTATGCACAGTTGACGGGGAGACAGAGGCAGCGGATTCTCATTAGGGTTGTTGACCGTTGACAGTTGACTATTGACTTTTTTGCTCAACCCTAATGAGAATATGATATATGATTAACAATTATATTAATTAAGTATTATGGTGACATGGTTGTTGACTTGTTGACTTTGTTGACTTGTTGACTTTTGTTGACTTGTTGACTTTGTTGACCGGTTGACTAGGCTTGACTAGTTGACCATCATGATAACCATAGCCATCATTTCATGGCAAAGACTTTTGCTTGCTTGCTCATTTGTGCAAAATGAGTGCATGAAATGATATGGTTATGGTTGCTTCAACCATCACATAACACTTGATTGGTATGATGAGTTATCATTGTTTTTGGATTATGAGAGGGTGAAAGACAAAAGAAAGGCTCATTTCTCACTTGACCATTCTCTCTCTTGTTCTTGAGATCTCTTGTTTTTGCTCTCACCCTCTTCCTCTTGCTCCCTCTCTTGACTCTATGGTTCACTTGTCTCATGAGTTGAGAATCAAGAACCATAGATAAAATCCCATACAAACTCTTCTCTACTCATTCTAGTTCACAAGGTTTAGCAAACCGAGTGAACTAGTTTCTTCAAAGAACGAAGAAGGAGCCAAAGGTTGGAGCTTTCAGGTGGATCTATCTTCGGCGTAAGGAGACGACGGGAAGAAGCCGATCCGGACCTCCATTGGAGTTTGAAGACGAAGGAGTTCGAGACAAGCAAGGTATAACCCCCTAACCGAGTAGTTAGAAACTCGTAGTTAGGTTGTTAGTTAGATGTTTAACCAAGATCCGGGTTATAAGTCCATGTTACCACCTCTATAAAAATCGTTTTTTACCAAATTCCGCATGCCCGAAAGTACCGGGAGAGGTAGCATGGACTTACAAGGGCATCGATACTCCAGGGTAGACTAGTGTATACAGTCGAGACCCCGACGAGAGGCGGTGGCCGGTCTCACAAGCCATTAGTGTCAGTTGGATCACCTAAGATGTATGCAGGTGCTCATTGGGTTATGAGTACACCGGACAGGACTCGCCGGGAACATGCTAGTTGGTATTATACCTGACGTCAGATAGCAGTTTCGTGGTGACATGTATACAGGTTAGTTCATCGACTTGAAATCGTCATTTGTCTCGTGTGAGTTTCCACTGTGCTTTGATTACTACCCTACCATGACTCAAAGGAGTCGTGCAAATAAGTTTTAGTTGGGTACAGTCCCGAGCCACATGGAGGCAGCGAGCGGATCGGCGGGGGTTTCGTCTCTCCCGGTATTGGGGGTGAGATCGCGCTATGTCTAGGAGAGCCATTACACGAAGTCCTTGGCCAAGGCAGGAGATTTACTGGTAGGTATTCCAGTAGTATCTTAGGGTGTTCTGGGCTACACTCCGACATGACTTGTACCGCTTTTGGGGATCTGACTTTTACCAACCCTCTAGGCTTGACATGCGATGCTCATAGACGAACGGACCGGACTGTAGGGATATTGTCACTGACAGGCTCAGTAGGGTGTCAGGATGAGTTCGCTCATCGACCTCCCTTTTGGTCAATACCTGGTAGCCCGTTACGTACAGCTAGTACCACTGACGTGCTAGTGGTTAAATCCACAGCCAAATTATTGATGAGTCTTTAGAGTCCCCCACAGACAGTTTCTCAAGTTTCGGGCTAAACGTTGTAGAGGCCGTATGATATATGGCAGGGTTCGATCATATACGTGCAGTAGTGCACGGATCATGATCGGACGGATCATACTAGTAGGCTTTGGTTTAAACCGGATCCTAATATTAGATTTGTTGGATTACTTTAGTCTCATCGCATTCGCATTCAGTCGGAATGCGGATGCAGGTATGTATATACAGGTGAGGGGTATCCTTATGATCCGTCACGAGTTTACTTTAGATATTGCCATATCTTTTTATTGTTGTAAACATTTGGGTTAATGTTTACAAATGGAAATTAAAATGAGCTCAAAGTCATGATTAGGAGCATTAATTGTGACACATGCACAAGTGATGACTCATAGTCTCTTTCTTTGTGCATGTGTCACATTATTGATTGATTTAAGTGTTGAAATGATAAGAGGAAAGAGAGAGGGCAGCCATATGTTGAGCTTAGCTCTTGTATTATTCATCATCTCACTCTCATTTTATCATACAACACAAAAGGAAAGCTCTTCTCCTTCCTCCTTCTTTCTTGAGCTCACTATCTCCATTAATGGCATCATCTTTAACCTCCATCCATACACTCTCATGTGTTGAGAATCAATGGATGCTTGAGACAAATTTATCACACACATTCTCTGCATCACCTTGGACACGTCGGTTAGCAAACTTCGTGTCCGAGTTGCTTCGGACGAAGCGGAAGCCCATAAAAAGACTCATTGATGTGGTGCCCTTTCCGACGAGAAGACCGGAGATCGGATATGCCGCGAGGAGCTTGGGAAAGTGGCCAAAGACCGATGGACACGAATCGATCGGTATAACCTTTCTAACCCTTCTCTAGTTTGCTAGTTATAGGTTAATGGTTCGATCCGGGATTAAAGTCCGTGATAGCGCCGGTTTCAAATTTAGAAAAAGTTTTCGTTTCCGCATTTTGGCCTCGGATCAACGGCCGGGGCGCTACCGTAGACTTACATGGTATCAGAGCCATGCCATTAACCTTAACTAGCTTGCTCTAACGTGTTTAAAACATCGATCAAACGAAATTTCTGAAACCGTGATTCCATTTCATGAAGTTTCTGTCGAATTTTTTTTGTGGTCTAAAAATTATTTTGGGTACGTCAGAAAATCAGGCAGGCTTTTCTAATACCACTGTAGAAATTTGGAAGTGTGACTCCACCATAGCGCCGCGGAACCGGGCATTACCCACGTTTTGGTCGCGGTTCCGCCGCTGTACTGTAGCTTCAGTGCACCAATTTTTCTACTGTGGTCTTTGACTTGAAATTGGGGTTTCTGGTATTTTTAGTTTTGGCCCGGATTATTTTGAGTGCTGGATTTGTGCTTGGGGCCCACTTCGGGAAATTTTGTCGATCAAAAATTTAAATAAATTAGTTTACAGTACTTACATTATATATGTGACCGTGAATGTCATTTGATCAGTAAATCTTGTCTAATTGCTATAGCTCTTTTAGACGGATTTGCGAACGTGACATTCACGTTGATGTTCTGTGTTGTGCTGTGATGTTGCGGATTTGTCGTGGTGGATAGCCTGGATGCAATAGTAGTATAGTTTGGTTATATTTATACATTTGATATTGCGGGACGAGCGTCCGGCATGTGGACTGCCGTCACTGCCTGTTTGTATATTATTCTTTTGGGGCACGACCGGGCTGAGGTCGATATACCCGTTGTATATATTTTTACTTTCTGTACTAGGATTACCTCAAGGTGGGGTGCACGGATAGCCAGGTTCTAGAGGGAAACGGGCCCGCATCTCATGGCTTTGAGACGGAGGGGGCTTCACTCTAGAATTGGCGGGCTATTCGCCGCAATCGTAGGGGGTACAGGTTGACCCAAGCAGGGGTGCTCAAGTTACCGGATTCCGTGAAATGCTGGGTGGTCCATTCACTTTGTTGAAGGGGGCTTCCTCGCTTCAGGTTTTGGCAGGTAACTTGCCGCACCTGTAGGGGTCTAGGATTTCATTGCACATGTTATCCACACGACCAGGGGAACGTCGGGTTTCAGTTGCGGCTCAAAGGAAACCCGGGGCTCCCAGATTATCTGTATTGTTCTGTGATACTTATTACTTTTCTGTGATGTTGCATTTATCACGCCTTGAGCGATTATTATATATTGATATATATACTAGTAGATGTTGTATATGTTTTACACTCACGCTGGTCCAGTCCCCGCTCTGTCGTTAGTTAAGTGACCTAACGGGTGATGACGGGACCCAGTGGCGAATGCGGATGGCATATACGTACATCGTATTTTTGTTCTTTTGTGGTGTGATTAATTGATGGGACTGCATTGATTCGGATCAATGCAAGCTAAACAAACCTATTCTGATGTTGTTGGAACATTTTTCAAAAAGCTGTTATTGCAAGGACGTTTTCTTTTGTTTTGCCAGAATATACTAAGGTAGGCACGTGATATAGCCAACCATACTACCTGTGGATAGGAATTATCCTTCCACAGTCACATTACGGCTGTAGAGATATCAAGAACAATAATAAAACTATCTAGCACATGTCCATAAGCCAAAATAAAATGAGTCAAGAATAAATAATGCGGAAGCAAAAGATCCAATACAAGAATAACCGGAATGTATGTCCCATAATGCGGGCTCACATCAGGAATAAAATACTGAAAAGTAAAAGAACTAACTACTAAGAGTTCTCACTGCTCAGCCTGCTGGCTGAAGTACTCCTGCTCGGACTGCAGCAAGGGTAAGGAATCTGGGCCATGCAAAACCCAGACGTCAGCGCGTGATGACATCAAGCAATAATATATAAACATGGCAGCAAGACATGCAAGTATAATCATAAATGATAAAGCAGGTGTAACAGCAATATAAATCAGGGCAGTGAAAGGTAGTATGCAGGGAGTAATATAAACTGGTCTACTGTGTTAACTACTCTCAAGTATTTGAAATCAATTTGATGATTCATCGATGTAACTCAATAGTATCCCGTGCGTGTCCAGGATCACGGTGAAGATTCTCGGGCTGAAACCAAGACATGCCGCTAGGCACTAAAGGAACAGGGTAATGATGAATGATGTCTGCAGCATCATACCAAGGCTGTCCTAGCCTCTAAAAGGTAGTGGATATGATGGATGATGTCAGCAGCATCATCCCAAGGCTGGCCTAGCCTATAAAACTGATCAGTAAAGGTGGCTCACTGTCGAGTTACAAGTCCAGTTTCATCATTGATTTCCCCATACCCCCAAGTTATAAGTGTTCAAGTCATGTATTAAATAATCTAGAGCTAATGTCAACACAGGATCAGGCAGGTACAGGTTTGTCTGGATAGACAACAGGAACGGTCCATAAGAATAACAGGTCAGGTTTGTTGGCATTAGACATAAGATCAGGTAACAGGTAATACCATGGTACATCAGGTCAAGCCAGGTAATGTATAAAGGTGTCATGTCACGTCAAGAGTTGCATGGTACCATGTTGTGTCAAGTAATAGGTATAACAAGTCATGTCAGGGTGTACAAGATATCATGTGGGTGCTCATAATTAAACTAGCATAAGCATGGGTATACAAAACAAGCATGGGTACTAAAAGAACAATAAACTAGAATATGTAATATGATATGCGAATAGGTACAGATTAAACTATATGGATGTACGGTTAACGATCAGAGCTAGGGTTATAGTTCCAACACTAAGTATCATACACTTAAATGAATATGGATTGTTAAAATCTCGTTATTATGGGTTAAAAGATCTAGGGATGCAAATGTATTTAAAATAGGTTAAAGATGCATACGGGTGTCCAATAGGGTAAAACTATAAAAAGGTACCATAGACTATGTAAATAGTTATCATGTGATTTAACATACAGATGTGGTTACTAGGTATAGTAAACTAAAATGCAACGGGTAAGTTTCAAGTTCTGAATCTAAAAGATATAAACGGAACATCAAACTGTTAACTTGGAACACGTGACTTTAGATTCGATCCATAGGATTAATATTCAGATAAATAGTTATAAAAACATATAGATAGCATGTAGCAAGTTTTACTTGCCTCGACGGATTGCGATACGGTACACGGAACGTCACGCGTCGGCGGAAAAGTCGCGACTCGCGCACGGTACACGGAAAGAGTCCAAACAACGCATGATGGGATCACACGGGTCAGATATCCTCGCTGGGTTGTCGGGATCGTCGCCGGTACAGTCGGATTCCGGCAACCAAGATCAACAGTGAATAACTCAAGAAAGAAAAATGCATGGAAATGAAAAGAGAAAGAAATGAAAGAGAATAGAGAAGATTGAGGAGAGAGGCTTACTCGCTGGATTGCAGAGGGGTGACGGCGTCGACTGTGATGATCGGCGAAGCTCCGGCGAGGGTGCAGGTGCTCGGGTGATGGGTTAGGGTTGCACTAGGGTTTGGTTTCAAAGGTTGGGGTTTAGATGCAGGGTTCTGGCGCTCGGGAAAGGGTAAAGGAGAGGAAGAGAGGGAGAGGAAGGAGGTGACGACGAGATGAGGGAGTCGGCGGCGACGAGCTGGCGGTGCTGGGTTAATGGCTGCAGTAGGTTTTCTGGGTTTGGAGAGGAACGAGAGGAAGGAGATGAGGTCGGGGAAGGAGATGATGATGAGGGTTGAGAAGCGAGGTCGAAGGAGGAGGAGGTAGAGGAGTAGGGTTAGGGTTTCTTATGGGTTCTCGTGGCGAGGAGGTGTAGGTTTAAATAAGAACGAAGAGAAAAGAAAAGAGGAGAAGAAAGAAAAGGAGAAGGGAGGTGACGGGATCCGTCGGGCGATGACCCGACTCGAGAAGCGAACAGTGTTCACGAGAGGTGAGAGAGAGAGCGCGAGAGAAGAGAGAAAGAGAAGAGAGAGAGAGCTGCGGAGGAGGAGAGAGAAAGAGAAGAGAGAGAGAGAGACATGGGGCCCGGTACAAAGAAAGAGAGGGATGCGATTGGCTCGTGGGAAATAAAGAGAGAGAAGGAGAAGGAAAAAGAAAAAAATTTAGTGGGAGAGAGGAAACGTGTGGGGCCCAGTGAAACAAAAGGGAAAGTTTTGATTAGTTGTGGAATGAGAATTAGGTTAGGAAAAATATATAAAAGATTTTAAATAGTTTTAAGAATATTTTGCTGGCTGTAAAAATATTCTAAACGGATTAAGGAAATTTAAAAATAATTAGAATTTGGCGGGATACAAAATAATTCAGAAATGCGCCCGGGTCGGGTCCAAAATTTTGGATTTGAAATACGAAAATTATTTGTAAGTTCCAAAAATTAAAATGAAGGATTATGTAACAGAAATGCATACCCCCAAGAACGGACGCACGTACGTGCGCGTAGCCATCCAAACACGTCCGTTTGACTGAACGGGATGAGAACACGATGCAAGGACGCTACCACAGGGTTAGAGGTATCAAGAAGGCCATGTCATGTATTTTTGAATTATTTTAAGTGACTTAAATTGTTATATGCAAAGTATGTGATGTTAGGGTATTCTATAACTAAGAAACCACAAGCTCAAGCAAGCGGGTCGAATATAAAGTAAACTACCATTCGCAACCATACAGTAAATGAAATAAACACCACAAACAACACATATGGCAACAGAAATTGGTATAACTGAACTCGGTTGTTATATTATACCCAACTACAAAAAGAATTTCGTCCTCGAAATTCCAAGAACACAAAAAGGATAAACGACCAACAAACTACAAGAAAAGATGGGGAACTTCTGCTGGATTTCATCTTCTCGTTCCCAAGTTGACTCTCCATGTGAGCGATTACCCCAAGAGACAAGTACAAGAGGGATAACCTTGTTCTTAAGAACCTTTTCCCTTCGATCCACAATCGCAATCGGTTGCTCCTCAAAAGTCAAGTCTTCTCGTACAGTCAGCTCCGAATGATCCAACACATGTGTTTCATCTCGAACATACTTACGGAGTTGAGATACGTGAAACACGTCATGAACATTCGCCAAGGATTGCGGTAACGCCAATCGATACGCTACCTCACCAACACGCTCCAAAATCTCAAAAGGTCTGACGAATCGAGGACCGAGCTTTCCTCGACTCCCGAAACGAATCACCCCTCTAGTCGGTGATATCTTCAAGAATACCAAATCACCCACGGCGAACTCTAGAGGTCTTCTCGACGTATCCGCCCAACTCTTCTGTCGGTCTTATGCTGCTTTCATATGATTCCGGATGGCGTTAACTTTCTCAACTGTCTGCACAACCAAATCTGGTCCCAACAATTTTCGTTCACCGACATCGTCCCAACAAACAGGTGAACGACACTTGCGACCATACAAAGTTTCAAATGGAGCCATCTGAATAGTCGCCTGGAAACTGTTGTTGTAAGAAAACTCCACCAAATATTGATGATCCTCCCATGAACTCTTGAAGTCCAATATGCAAGCTCTCAACATATCTTCAAGAGTTTGGATCGTTCTCTCCGACTGGCCATCTGTTTGAGGATGATAAGCTGTGCTAAATTTCAATCAAGTCCCCAAACTTTCCTGTAAGCTCCTCCAAAAGTTTGATAAGAACCGAGTGTCACGGTCGGACACGATGCTCACCGGTACTCCATGCAATCTTACAATCTCCTGCATGTACCGTTCTGCCAAAGTTTCTGTTGATTGACCAACCCGAAAAGGAATGAAATGTGCTGCCTTGGTCAAACGATCAACAATCACCCAAACTGCATTGTTGCCTTTTGGACTCCGCGGTAGAGCTGTCATGAAATCCATGGTTATATGTTCCCACTTCCACTGAGGAATCGGAAGTGGTTGCAATAAACAGCCACCCTTTGATGTTCAGCCTTAACTTGCTGACACACCAAGCACTTTGCCACAAAGCGGGCAATCTCCCGTTTCATGCCTTCCCACCAGAAATGCTGTCGTATATCTCGGTATATCTTCGTGCCTCCTGGATGTACGGAATATGCTGAACTGTGTGCCTCCTTCATAAGTTCTTCGCGACTATCTCCCTTTGGCACACACAAACGGCTACCATATCTCAACGAACCATCTTCATGAATCAGTAAGTCAGTTCGAAGTCCAGCTTCAACCTGTTCTCGAAACTTTTGCAATCTAGGGTCCTGCGATTGCACTCTTTAATATTCTTGATCAACGACGAATGTACCTGCAGCTGCATCAACTGTCCCGAAGAATGCGGTAGCACAACCTCCAAATCAAATCTTCGAAAGTCTTCAATGAGTTCCTTCTGTGCAGTCAACATCTGAATTGCTACTAACCGACTGAGCGCATCCAGCACGAATTAATTTTCCCCGGATGGTACTTAAGATCGAGATCGTAGTTAGCCATCAGCTCCAACCATCTGCGCTGTTTTATATTAAGCTCCTTCTGCGTGAATACATACTTCAAGCTTTTATGATCGGTAAAAACCTCGACCCTTTCGCCCAAAAGGTAGTGTCTCCAAATTTTCAAAGCGAAGATCACAGCCGCAAGCTCCAAGTCATGAGTTGGGTAATTCTTCTCATGGGTCTTCAACTGTCTCGATGTGTACGCTATAACCTTCCTATGCTGCATCAAAACACATCCCAATCTTTTCCCAGATGCGTCGCTGTGAATCACCAATCCTCCGGAACTGTCGGGCACGGTCAGAATAGGAGCGGTTATCAATTTCTGCTTCAACGCCTCAAAAGCTGATGCACACCCATCTGTCTACACAAAAGGTGCCTCCTTGCGCGTAAGCTTAGTCAACGGTTCTGCCAGAAGAGCAAAGTTCTCCACAAACCGCCTGTAATACCCGGCTAGTCCAACAAAGCTTCTTATCTCCACAACATTCTTCGGAATCGGCCAATCTCGAACTGCTGCAATCTTTTCGGGATTAACAGCGATTCCATCACCAGACACGACATGCCCCAAAAACTTTACTTCTTCCAGCCAAAACTCGCACTTGCTCATCTTTGCATACAATTTTTCTTGCCTCAACGTCTGCAGTGCGATCTTCAAATGTTCTGCATGCTCTTCAATACTCTTCGAGTAGACCAGAATATCGTCAATGAACACCACAATAAACTGGTCCAAGAATGGTGAAAAGATTCGGTTCATCAAGTCCATGAATATCGCCGGTGCATTCGTTACTCCAAAGGGCATCACTAAGTACTCGTAATGTCCATACCGAGTTCGGAACGCCGTCTTGCAAATATCTTCTGTTTTCACTCGGACCTGATGATATCCGGATCGCAAATCCAGCTTCGAGAATACCCTCACGCCACTAAGCTGCTCAAATAGTTCACCAATGCGAGGAATCGGGTACTTGTTCTTAATAGTCACCCGGTTTAATTCTCGATAATCGATGCACATCCTTCTTGTGCCATCTTTCTTCTTGACTAGAAGAACTGGAGCTCCCCAAGGCGAGTTACTGCTTCGAATCCAACCCTTCTCAAGTAATTCAGTAATCTGCTTCTTAATTTCTTCCAACTCCACTGGTGCCATTGGATAATACGCTTTCGAAACTGGCGCTGCACCAGGAATAAGATCAATCGCGAACTCTACGTCTCGCTTCGGCAGTAATCCTGATATGTCTTCAAACACGTCCATAAAATCTCGAACAACAGCTGGCATTTCATCTTGAGCAACCTCCATCGACGAAAGAACATTAGCTATCGGCCTAGCCCTAAACTCAACTGGCCCGACAGAACTGCTTCCTCCAGTAAAGATAAACTCTGGATGTCCGGGAATCTGGAAAATTACTTTCTTTGCCCTACAATCAATGTGAGCATGGAAAGTACCGAGAAAATCCATTCCCAAGACGACTTCATAGCTGCCTGTGTCAATTACCAAGAAATCTGCAAAAAGCTCCCGTCCGCAAACAACAACTGCACAATCCTTACACTCTCTACTAGATATGATTTTCCCATTCCCAGTGTGTATGTGCCAAAACTAGACAGAGTCGTGCAAATGATCGAGTGTGTAGCAATAAACTTGGACGACATAAAACAGTGGGATGCACCAGAGTCAAATAACGTTAATGCGGGAAAACCATGAACAAGTAGAATACCTGATGTTCCCCTCCGAACGGCGGCCGACAACGCGAGGTACGTCTTGCCTGAGATTTAGGGCAGATGCTATATAGTTTTATCCGTCTACCTCTCCGAAGATGCCAAGTTGATTTATGGCACCATGTATCGGGGGTTTAGACGGATGCGGCCGATGTAGCAGACTTCGTCAGATTCCCACTCGCTAGAGGGGTTTTTGATTGTGGGGACGCTCTTCCCTGCAGGCGCAAGCCCCTGCAGTTAATTACGCTACCGCATCACGGTAGCCACTTTCTCCTTCTCCAGAATTTCAATTCGTGTCGTGTGTGTTTGTTTTGTTTGTGGTTGCCCGTGGATTGTATACGGAGACTGAGTAATGCCGTCGCCCGTAGGACGTGTATTAGTCCAAATCCGTATTTACTTAGATTTGGGTTTGGTGTTTTTAGTTTAAGGATACGTTAGCCGTATTGAGGCTAAGATCAACTTAAACGTTCGTTAAGGATACGTTAGTCATGTTTGAGACTAAGATCAACTTAACTTGGTGATCCATTTAATATATAGCCGTCGGGACTCGTCACCTCTCTGACGTCGTTGAAGGATTACAACGATAGGTGTCAGAGGAGTTCGGAGATGTACCCTTGAACCAAAGTCGATTTAGAGTTTTATAGTCCATTTGAATATTTAAGGATGCGTTAGCCGTGTTTGGGGCTAAGATCAACTTAAACAGGACCGTTTAGATCCGGCAAAAGAGCGTTTGGAGGCTCTATTGTTCCAGTTTAGGGACGTAGTGGTCCATGTTCCAGTTTAGGGACGTAGTGGTCCGTCATTAGTTTAGGGACGTAGTGGTCCGTCATTAGTTTAAGGACGTTTCAGTCCAACATTAGTTTAAGAACGTTTCGGTCTAACATTAGTTTAAGGACGTTTCGGTCCACGAGTTTAATGACTCCGCAGTCCGTGTTGATGTATGGTCATCGGGACCCGTCACCTCTCTGACGTCGTTGAAGGATTACAACGATAGGTGTCAGAGGAGTTTAGAGATGTACCCTTGAACCTTAGGAGAGCAATCTCGCTCAGTCAATTTAGTTTGAGGACTTACGGCCATGATTGGGCTAAGTCCAGTTGAAAAATATTTAACGCTTTTATTTGTTTTTGGTCTATTAGACCTGTGCTAGGGGTTGGCCCATTTTTAAATAATGCATTGCATTATTTTCTATATTTTTTTTTGTTTGGGCTCTGCCCATAAAAGATGCAGAGCATCAATTTATTCTGGGCTCTGCTCATTTATGAATGATGCAAGGCATCTACTTTGTTTGGGTTCTGCCCCCCTTTTTTTAAATGCATAGCATTTTTATTATTTTGTTTGGGCTCTGCCCATTTATAAATGATGCAGAGCATCAATTTAATTAGGCCTGCTTGGTCTTTTTGATTTGGGCCTGGCCCTTTAAGAAATGTCTTGCATTTATCAGGCGCTTTGCGCCAATCAGAGAGCGCAAGCGCTTATAGTGTTGACACGTGTCGCGCAAGCGCAGTGCGCTGCGCTAATATGCTATGCCTGCGCTGCTGACACGTGGCTCACTCTGGTGGCTTGCGCCAATCCAGGAGCGCAAGCGCAGTTTGCAAGTGCAAGGCACTATGATTTAAGAATCTTTTAGATTCAAGAACCAATGGTTCATAAAAGAAGTGCAAAGCACTATTCGTTTCCTTGATCTAATTTAGATCAAAGAAAAAACAAGTTTTTCTTTTTATTTCAGGAACCAAAGGTTCATAAAAGTGCAAAGCACTATTTATTATGTGAAGATCATTGATCTTGTTTTTAGATCAATGATCTATTAGAAGAAATTTCTTCTAATTTGTGAAGGTTTTTACCTTTTTCTTGAAACTTTTTCAGAGTTCTCTCTGTTTGAAGCTCTTGATTTCTCAAAATTGTTCATGCCTTTGAATTGAGGTTTAGGGGCCTTTATATAGCGCCCATAAATTTGTTAAAGAGATCTTTCTCTGAGTGATTTGGGGAATTTTCCCCACCGTTGGATCTTTGATCCAAGGGCTTCTGTTTTACAGAAGAAAATCTTCTTGTTTTAACAGGAACAGAAAAGATTTCTTTGAAATCTTAATTTTGTTTGGCGCAAATGCCCCAGCGCGTGACACGTGTCGCGCAGCGCACAGCGCAGCGCAACTGCGCTGCCGCAACTGCGCAGCGCAGGGCACAGGCTAGCTGAAGCGTTGCTTCATCTTCCGCCATGGAATTTGATCAGAGCTTTGCTCTGATTGGGGTAAACAAATGCCCCCCACCGTTGCGCTTACGTGGTGCCAAACGTGAGCGCAACGGTGGTGGAATTCCAACCGTTGCGGCAACTTTGGAAGTTGAAAGCGCACTTGATGCCTATAAATAGGACCTTTGGTCCTGCACAGATGATTATCATCTTTAAAATTCTCATTTTCAGAAACTTCAGAGCTTTGCTCTTGCCTTCAAGAACTCTCAGAGTTAGATTTTCTTTAAGAGAAATTATTTAAGTAAGAATTAGTCTTAAATTAAATCAATTTTAATTAATAGAGCTTTGCTTTCATAGATCTTTGATCTAAAGAAAATCCTTTTGGGGTTTCACCAAATAGAGCCTTGCTCTCAGGAATCTGTTTCAGGGTTTCTTAACTCATGAACAGAATTTTGCGTCTTTGGAAAAACATAGATCTCTTTGATCTAAAAAAAATGAACTCTTAAGAGTTCGAATATGGATAATGAGAATTAAAAATGGAGTTTTGTATTTAATGGATTATATCATCTTTTAATAGTAACAATCTTAGAGTTCTCGGGGGATTTATTTAAATTCCCCCTACTAGGATTTTGGAAGTCACTCCTGTTTGCAGAGCGTTGCTCTCGAGAAGTTTAACTCTCTGTGTATTTTTTTATCGCTAATCTTCCTGTGATGTTTCCTCCAGGCATAATGGCGGTGCGTCTATACAGTTTGCACGAGTTCATCACCTACGAGGATATCCGCACACAGGGCCGTCATTAAAACCAGGAGTTTACGGACGCCCAGTGTGCGGAGGTCATGGGTCGCCTCAACGCAAGCGGTGGTTGGCTGCTTCCTCGTCGTTCGGCTCTCTTGAAGGTCGTGCTGGGAGCAATATGGAGAGCACTTCCGGGGTTTCACGAGGCCCTACCGCTCAATACGATGGATGATGCCGAAGACAAGGTGCATTCAGTGTACCTGACAGGGCTGATTTCGAAGAAACGGCGGGACAGCCTCATCGACATCCTACATCAAATTTTCCAGCAGACGACGATAGTCGCTGCTTATCGAAGGCTGGGAGGGCTTGCCGAGGATCTTGACACACAGGAGCGCGAGAGGCTGCGTACAAGAATAATCAGAAAGGCCAGAAGAACTCTGGATGGCCTTATTTTTGAATTCCTCAATCCGTGCCCTGGATCTGAGGTTATTCCATTATAATAATATTTTTCGTTTATTGCTTTTATGATTGTAAGAACTTTTGGCAATATTAATGGAAAATTTTTATCTCAGCTTGTCTCTACTTTTCGTTCTGAATCTTTTGCTTATGCATGAACGAGTGTGTCTCGAACGCCTGATCAAATGTAACTCGTATGCTCTTTCCGTCGCTTTTTTCTTTCTCTTATTATCAGCATGTTGTCACAATTAGCAGATAATAGAGCAAGCACCTTGATTTCTTCACGAGATAGCGATGACTTAGGCCGCAGGTTCAGATCTGCCGCCCAAGACTTTTCAACTCTATGAGCCGTCAGGGTCTCACAGAGATTTTTCTCCCTACGGATCGAGAGGATCTCGTAGGTGGGTTTTCTCCTTAGGAATCATGAGGATTCCTAAGTGTGTTTTCTCTTGTAAGTCATAAGGATCCTATAAGAGAATTTTTCCCTCTTACGAGTCGAGAGGACCCTTAAGCGGTTGTTTCCCTCCTTGTCGAAACTCGACTTTGGAGAGTGAGACCCGTGAATAGTATGCAAGAGATCGTTTTAGATCGACTTGCAGGGTCCCATTGTTCAGGAAGCAAGTTTTTTAGTCCCTGATGCCTGAGGCTTTATCTTGTAAGTTGAGACGAATCGGGAATTTCCCGCGGAGAAACTGGTTTCTCTGCTAGCCGACGCGAATCAGGAGGCTCTCGTCAAGGATTGTTTGTTTCCCTGAGTTGAGGTATTTGCCAAGGATTATTTGTTTCCCTAGCGCCAAGGATTATTTGTTTCCTTGGTGTTGAAACGAGTCGAGAATTTCCCACGGAGGCACTGGTTGCTCTGCGAGTCGACGCAGATCAGGAGGCTCTCGTCAAGGATTGTTTGTTTCCCTGAGTTGAGGTATTTGCTAAGGATTATTTGTTTCCCTAGCGCCAAGGATTATTTGTTTCCTTGGTGTTGAAACGAGTCGAGAATTTCCCACGGAGGCACTGGTTGCTCTGTGAGTCGACGCGGATCAGGAGGCTCTCGTCAAGGATTGTTTGTTTCCCTGAGTTGAGGTATTTGCTAAGGATTATTTGTTTTCCTAGCGCCAAGGATTATTTGTTTCCTTGGTGTTGAAACGAGTCGAGAATTTCCCACGGAGGCACTGGTTGCTCTGTGAGTCGACGCGGATCAGGAGGCTCTCATCAAGGATTGTTTGTTTCCCTGAGTTGAGGTATTTGCTAAGGATTATGTGTTTCCTTAGCGCCAAGGATTATTTGTTTCCTTGGTGTTGAAACGAGTCGAGAATTTCCCACGGAGGTACTGGTTGCTCTGCGAGTCGACGCGGATCAGGAGGCTCTCGTCAAGGATTGTTTGTTTCCCTGAGTTGAGGTATTTGCTAAGGATTATTTGTTTCCTTAGCACCAAGGATTATTTGTTTCCTTGGTGTTGAAACGAGTCGAGAATTTCCCACGGAGACACCGGTTGCTCTGCGAGTCGACGCGGATCAGGAGGCTCTCGTCAAGGATTGTTTGTTTCCCTGAGTTGAGGTATTTGCTAAGGATTATTTGTTTCCTTAGCACCAAGGATTATTTGTTTCCTTGGTGTTGAAACGAGTCGAGAATTTCCCACGGAGACACTGATTGCTCTGCGAGTCGACGCGGATCAGGAGGCTCTCGTCAAGAATTGTTTGTTTCCCCGAGTTGAGGTATTTTGCTGAAGACATTGGTTTCTTCAGAGTTGGGATGAACCGTCGAAATTTGGCTTCGTTTTCTGGCAGATCCTGTTGGGAAAGTATGGTTCCCTCTTCGTTTACGCCCTTGGATTGTATACAGGGATCGATGTGATCTTAACTGTAGGGCCAAAGTTTTATCATCATTTTTTTGTTTTATTTCCGCGATGCTCTATCATTTCAGCTTTTATATCGCGAAGGTCGCGATTGCCCAATCATTTCGGCTATTTTTCGCGGTGCCCAATCATTTCGGCCGTTTATTTCGTTTTTACTCGCTGTTTTTTATTGCGAGTTGCCCAATCATTTCGGCTATTTTGCATCCATACATTTTTACTTCCTGCTTTTTATTGCAAGTTGCCCCATCATTTCGGCTATTTCATATGCATGTGCAGCCTACTGGCTTTTCGTCGTAAAGCTGAAATTGGACACCGATTTCGGCATCAGCACCGCTACAACTGGGACAATACCAGGAGAGAATCATCATCTGCCTCTGTCGATGTCGAACAAAGGTAGCTTAGCGACCAGGGTTAGGGTCCTGTCGACTAAGGCTTTTGACTTCATGAGCCGTAAGGGTCTCACGAAGTTATTTCTCCCTACAAGTCGTGAGGATCTTGTAGGTGCATTTTCTCCTTAGGAATCGTGAGGATTCCTAAGTGTTCGTTTCCTCTGTACGTCGTAAGGATCCTACAGGAGGGTTTTCTCCTCATAAATCGAGAGGATTTACAAGAGTTGTTCACCATGCGAACATATCCCCAGTCTCGGATGGGACTTGATCAGGGAAATGTTTATTCGCGCCCGTGGATTGTATACAAGGGCCAGTATTGAGCCACTTGTAGGGCAATATCAGGAGTTGTGGGGATTGCTTAAGCACAGGTTTAGGTCTCTGTAACTTAAGACTTTCAAATCTTATGAGCCGTGAGGGTCTCATAAGAGAGTTCTCCTTACGAGTCGTGAGAATCTCGCAAGTGTATTTTCTCCTTAGGAATCATGGGGATCCCTAAGTGTGCTGCTCCCTTGTGAGTCGTAAGGATCTCACGCGGGTGATTTCTCCTTACAAGGTCGAGAGGACCCTATAAGTGTCTTTGAACGAGATTGCGCCCTTTCGGGTTTTCACAAACACTCGCCGGTAGTCCCGCTGTTTTTACTCACGGAGCCCTTTCGGGTTTTCATCCATGCCCATTTTGCTTACGGACATACCGTTTTTTTTATTCTTTTTATTTTTATTTACCTTTTTTTTTTACGAGGTCGCGCCCTTTCAGGTTTTCACGAACACTCGCCGGTAGCCCTGCTGTTTTTACTCACGGAGCCCTTTCGGGTTTTCATCCGTGCCCATTTTGCTTATGGACATACCGTTTTTTTTATTCCTTTTTTTTATTTTCCCTCTTTTTTTACGAGGTCGCGCCCTTTCGGGTTTTCATGAACACTCGCCGGTAGCCCTGCTGTTTTTACTCACGGAGCCCTTTCTAGTTTTCATCCGTGCCCATTTTGCTTATGGACATACCGTTTTTTTTTAATTCCTTTTTTTTATTTTCCCTCTTTTTTTACGAGGTCGCGCCCTTTCGGGTTTTCACGAACACTCGCCGGTAACCCTGCTGTTTTTACTCACGGAGCCCTTTCGGGTTTTCATCCGTGCCCTTTTTGCTTAAGGACATACCGTTTTTATTATCATCATTTTATTATTTTCTTTTTCTCTCTTTTTTTTATCTCGTCAGCCTAAGGATGCTGCGGTAGTAGTTTTAAGGACGTTTCGGTCCGCTATTAGTTTAAGGACGTTTCGGTCCGTCATTGAGAAGGCTAGCTACTGCTTATAAAGCTTGAGCTTAGGAAGATAGCGAGCGGGCATAGTCGTCGTCATCTATCATTGACCTAGGCTGTGGCTTGTTAAGCGTAGTACTTCTTTAGGAAGCGACCGTTTATTGGCCTGAAAGGCCTTTCACCGTACATATCCATGAGTAGATAGGCTCCACCCTGGTAGACCTTATCTATGATGTACGGGCCTTCATAGTTTGGCTCGAATTTTCCCCACTTGGCGCGATTGGGGATCATAGGCCTTTTGACCACTAGCACGAGTTCGCCTTGGCGGAATGTCCTCGGTCGGGTCAATCTTTCATATGAGCGCGTCATCTTTGCTTTATAAGCTTCCAGATTTTGTTGCGCTATGAGCCGTGTTTCTTCAAGGGCATCAGGCTCCTCAAGCCGAAGGTGAGCGTTTTTTTTCGTTCGTCAGCTCGTAGTGGACTGCCACTCGCAGAGAGGGTAACTCTATCTCGAGGGGGAGTACTGCTTCCGTACCGAATACCAACGCGTACGGCGTTGTGTTTGTGGCCGTCTTGAACGTAGTTCGATATGCCCAAAGAGCCTCTTGCAGTCTCTCGTGCCAGTCTTTCTTATTTCGGGAGACCGTCTTTTTCATGATTTTCGTCAGGGTCTTGTTGAAGGCCTCGGCTAGACCATTAGCTCGCGGATTATAAACCGAGGAATATCTCCAGTCTATGTTATGCTGTTGCGCGAAGCGACTGATCTTGTGGCTTCTGTAGGCTGGCCCGTTATCGGAGATGATCCGTCTCGGCGTTCCAAACCGGTATATGATGTGCGTTTTGAAGAAATGGAGGATATTCTTCGTCTTCACTTCTCTCAACGGCACTGCTTCTGCCCATTTAGAGAATTAATCAGTTGTCGCCAGGATGAAGCGAAGTCCTCTAGACGATGCTGGTTCGATAGGGCCGACTATGTCAGTTCCCCACATTTCGAATGGCCAGCTAGCCACTGTTGGATGGAGTGGATTTGGATGCTGGTGGATGAAATCCCCATGGATTTGGCACGAGTAACATTGCTTCGCATATTCGAGGCAATCCTGATTCATCGTGGGCCAGTAGTAGCCCATCCATTTGATCTTCAACTTCATTTTTGGGCCTGCTTGGTGAGAACCACAGATTCCGTCATGAACTTCACGGACGACTCTTTTCGCTTCGTCAGGTCCCAGACATCTCAGCCACTGGGAATCAAATGACCTCTTGTACCAGAGTATCATTGACGAAGGCGAAAGACAGAGCTCGTTTCATAAGCTGATGTCTCGAGGACGCGTCTTTAGGCGTTCGGTGGGATTTAAAGTAATCTATGAAGACTTCTCTCCAATCCTCGGTATTTTCCCGGCCTTTTATTTGCAGAGTCGTCTGCTCAGTCGCTCCTTTCTCTTCGGATGATTCCGGAGATATTTCTGTTGGGGCAAGCACCCTACGGCTTTGTACCACGATTCTAACATCATCGAGATTCTCGTCGGCCAGTTCTTTAGCAAGTTTGGCCAACGCGTCTGCTTTGCTGTTTTCCGCGCGCGGTATGCTTTCCAAAGTATATGAGGGAATTTGGGTCAACAGTTGTTGCACCTTTTCACCGTACTTCACCAACTCCGGTTTGCACGTTTGGTAGTCGCCGTTTACTTGACTAACGACCAGTTGAGAATCTCCGTATATGAGGAGGTTTTCAATTCCCATATCGATGGCGATCTCGAGACCTGCAATCAAGGTTTCATATTCGGCTTCGTTATTCATCCTCGGCTCTGTTAAGGAGAAGGCGTAGCGCATAATCCCTCCTTGTGGAGTTACGAAGATGAGTCCTACCCCCGATTTGATTATAGGGGTACTTTGTTTGCGCTTCTTCACGGAAGATGCCCCATCGAAATAAAGCTCCCATCGGGTATCATTATCGTCGATCGCGTCAAACGCAGATCGCAATTTAGAGGAGAATCGGCAGGTATCGGGTGTTCAGCAAGGAAGTCGGCGATGGCCTGGCCTTTCACTGCCTTGAGAGGTTGATACGTTATCGAGAACTCCATCAAGAGCAGGGCCCATTTGGCAAGTCGACCTGACAATATGGCCTTCGACATCAAATATTTGAGGGGGTCCGCCTTTGAAATGAGACGGACCTCATGCGCCAATGCATAGTGCCTGAGCTTTGTTATCACGAAGATCAACGCCAGGCAGTGTTTTTCAATGGGAGAGTGGTTGCTTTCTGCTCCCAGTAGAACTCGACTTAAGTAATAAAGAGCTCTCTCCTTCCCTTGATCATTCTTTTGCACCCATAATGCGCCTAAAGAACCTTCGAGGGCGGTTCTGTAAAGAATGAGAGGCTTTCCCTTAACCGGAGCAGCCAACACTGGCGGGTTCTGCAGGTACTGTTTAATCTCGTCCAGCGCGCCTTGGCATTTTTGATCCCAGACGAACAGGGTTCCCTTCTTCATCAGGTGACTGTAAGGACGACACTTGCCCGAAAGGTTGGCTATAAATCGCCGTATATATGCGAGCTTCCCTTGGAGAGATCGCAGCTGCTTAAGAGTCCTTGGCGGAGGCATTTCCATGATCGCTTTGATCTTTGACGGATCTATCTCAATGCCCCGGTGTCGGACGACGAATCCCAGGAATTTGCCTGAGGAAACTCCGAATGCGCACTTGAGAGGGTTCATCTTCAAGTTGTATTGCCGAAGGCGTTGAAATACAGTTTTTAGGTGCTCGAGATGTTCCTCATACGATTTGCTCTTAACCACGAGGTCGTCAATATAACATTCGACAATTTCATGTATAAGGTCATCGAAGATCTTCGTCATGGCCCTCTGATAGGTGGCACCGGCGTTCTTCAGACCGAAGGGCATCACCTTGTAACAAAATATCCCTAGAGGGGTCCTGAAAGCAGTATGCTTCTGGTCTTCAGGATGCATCTTTATATGATTATACCCTGATGAGCCGTCCATAAAGGAGAAAACCTCATGAGTGGACGTATTGTCTATCATCAGTTCGGTGACTGGCACTGGGAAATCGTCTTTCGGGCAAGCTTTATTGAGATCCCGGAAGTCTACGCATATGCACACTGTCCTATTTTTCTTCATCATCAGGACGATGTTGGCGATCCATTCAGGGTATTGAACTTCCTGGATGAAGCCAGAGTCGATTAGCTTCTTGACCTCGGCGTTGATACTCATCTTAAGCTCGAGCCGCATTCTTCTTGGTGCTTGTTTGACTGGCTTGACGTCCGGGGATATTGCCAATTTATGCACCACAATTTCTGGATCTAATCCCGGCATTTCAGAATATTTCCATGTGAAGCAATCTTTGTGCTGCATAAGCAGGTCTTTTAACGCAGCCACCCTTTCTTCAGACAGCAGCTCGCTGACAAATGTCGGTCACGGGTCATTTAGCATTCCCAACTCAATTTTCTTGAGGTTATCTGCGGTGGTATGTATTCCATCCTCCAGTTCTTTCGGAACTGGCGGAAATTCTGAGATCACCTCATCATTGCTGTTTTCGAAGCACCAGGGAAGGTTGTCCATGTTCTCGGGCCTTTCTTTTAATATTGTGATCATGTGACAAGTGTGAATCCACTTCCAATCCCAATGTGGAGTTAGTTCTGTTCTTGCGGCTTTGGGTTCATGCTTCTGTGGCGGCGCTACCCTCCAGTTGTCAGACAGAGCGAACTAGCCAAGCTGATACTGATCTTCGACCCAATTCTTGAAGGTGAAGCAGTCTTCGAGAGGATGCCCTATTACTCGATGGTAAGAGCAATAATTTAAGTCAGAGGCTTCGCCTGCTTGCTCGGGGTTCTTGGACTCCGGCAGTGTAAGCATTTGATGTTTTAGAGCAAGATAGAGTATCTTCTTCGTCTTGTCCCGAGGAAATGAGTACGCTTGACCCATTTTCTTCATGAGGGATAGATCAATAACGCTCGTCTCCCGTTTGCGTAGCTTCTTAGCCCCGCTTTGTTGCTGTTGAGCGTCTTTTTGGCCTTTCGACTTGTTTCTGCCTCTGCGTCGAGCCTTTTTTATAACAGGTTGACAGGGGGCGGCACTTTCATCTTTGACGGCCTGTTGAAGGAGGCGTTGCGTTTTGGCTTTCTCGTAGATGGCCATTTCGCGGTTGTGATCATCTCGGAATTTTTGACCAGTTTCCCTTATAAGCCTGTCTATTTGTTCTTCAAACGATGGACTGGGCACTTTTGCATCAGGAACTTTTACTGGTTCAGGATTAGTGTCCTCCCGTTGCGCATCTGCTTCTTCATTGAAGTCGTGCATGACGTAACAGTCGCGGAGCAGCTCTCGTTTCTTGGAGCGAATGTATCCGAGCCCGATCGTCTCCATCCTCCCATTAGGCAGCTTGCATTGAGTCCCAGGAACGTTCCAGACTTTGTCGTAGAACTTGGCTTTTCGAACGGTCTGCTTGAAGGATATCCCTTGGCGTTTCAGCAGCTTTTTCAAACCTTCCGTATAATATCTGGGTAGACGGATGGGTTGAAGTCTGTCCAGCGTAGGATCTGTGCCATGCCATATTTCTTTTTCCACTTTGGTTTCTTCGGAGCGGTAGAATAGAATTGCTTTTTCGCCTTCTCGCCTGGGAGGGATATAGAACGTTCGCAGCTCTTCTACACTGTAGATATCAAGTGCATCCAGTTCCTTACGGTGTTTAGGCGGCACCATAGCAACTTGTAGACTTTCCTCTTCATCAGCAGACGCTTGTATTAAGGGTCGAGCGGGGAATACAGCATGGACCTCATCTTCCGAGTCACTACCAAAGATCAACGTAGGAGCAGGTGGCCCTGGCTTGTTGTATTGGGGCGGATCCGAATACACTATCTCCTCTTCCTCCTCGGTATCACTGCCGAAGACAGGGATGGTAGCATTAGTTTTATTCTCCGGCTTGCGACACCTTTCCGTGTCTTCAAAATTCGGTAAGAAGTATTTGGCATTTTCATATTTGCGAACTTCGTTCATGGAAAACAGATTCAATTCTCCCGTCACGGTATACTCGAGACCATCCCTAAAATATTTCATACACTGATGCCATGTAGAAGGGATGATGTTGTACTCGTGTAACCATGGTCGGCCGAGCAGAGCGTTGTAGCACGTCTTGGCATCTAAGACGTGGAATTTAATGTCCGTGACGAGCAGCCCGAAGCGTAGCGTCAGTATCACAGATCCAAGAGTCTTTGATGATTGGGAGTCGAACCCGGAGATGGTGATCTTGTTCCGAGCAAGGTGTTGAACGCTTATGCAGATTTCCTTTAACACCCACACATTGAGTAGGTTAACAGACGATCCGTTATCGATCAGGATTTTGCCTATCTTTATATCATGGCAGTATCCCGAGACGTAGAGAGGGCAATTGTGTTCGCACGTCCCAAGGAGAAGGACTTCATCGCCAAAAGTAACATCTGCCGTGTGCACGTCCTCTAATTCATCCTTTATTTTTTCTTCGGCCAGGAAAGCTTGGAACTGCTCCGGGTCTTGTAGTGCCTTAATTAACGAATCTCTCGCCTCCTTTGATAGTAAAAGGGCGTCAAGAATGCTGAGCTGCGATGGTAGTTTCTTCAGATGCGCTAAGACGTTGTAATCCACCTTATTTTTCTTCGGCGGGTCTTTGGCAGCTAGCTCTTCCATGACTTGGTCATTTAGGGCAATGTCCTCAGAGACCTTTTCTTTCCCTTTATCTTTTTTGTTTGGGGGTCCGAGATTCTTTTCGGGGAGCGTCCGATTCCGCAGCCGGATATTTTCGCAGACCTTCGGCTCTTCTTCTTTTCCCGAAGTGGACTCGTTAAAGAGAGGGGCAAGTTCCAGCTCCTCATCAGAATCGCTCCCGAATGTAGGCACTTGTGACCCGCCGGTGTTAACCATGCGACAATCACCGGTAGTTCTGTTAAACCCTTCGGTCATATTTTTCCGTTCCCGACGAGTTTTACGTTTCTCCCGTTTGAAATGTTGTCGATGAGCAACATATCCTTGCCACATCTATCGAAAGCTTTGCACTCTTGAGTGGGGTGCGACACCTTCTGATGATATAAGCAATAGGAGGGGTGTATTTCTATTTCACCAGTAATTTTTCCTTCGGAGGATGGTAGCTTCATGCTCATTGATATGGCCTTAGCAAACCTTTTCCTCATCTTGAATTGGATTTTATCCGCAGTGGGTGTACTTTGCTCCAGCGGGAGTATCTCAATTCTTTCGTCAAGGCGTTGGCGCTTGGCCCTTTCGAATATGACCGCCTCGCGTTCTCGATCAGCTTTACTTTTTAAGAGAGCTTCATTGAGGAATGCGCCAATTACTTCATCCGATGGCCCCGAAATTTTTGGTTCAGGATCTACCCCCAGCTTTTCAGTACAAGGAGTCTCCTCATTGTTCGTGAGCGAATGGGAAGTCATATGACAGCTCGCCACATATTCCTCGGATTCATCAGATGAACTTTCTCCCTCATCTTCCTCTTGAAAGACGTGATTAAGGAATTCTTGGAATGTAATGGGAGTCCGTGCCTTCTGGTTGTATTCCTCCAGCGCGTCAATTTGTTTTTGCAAGTCCGTGCGGTTGTCGCCAGGCTTCACGGGCTTCTTTGACTTCTTTTTCTTCTTCTTTGAAGATTTCGACGGCTGGTTATGAATGTTTGGGCCACCTCCATCGATCTTTTGAGTTGGATGAGGCTTCAACATCCTTTCAATGATCTGCGGCTCTAACGGGTTCTTCCACTTGATTGCTGGCCAAAATTGAAGATCATTTAGCATCCTCTTTGTCTTGGCTGATAATACAACCTCCCAAGGAGCTTCTTCAATGACAGAGCATGTTGCCCCCGGCGTATTCATTCCCTTAGAGGTGTGGGGCTGCGGTGGATTCACCTTCCATTTGTCAGACAATGCAAACTTGCCCTGTCGGTACTGGTCTTCAAGCCAATTTTTGAATACGTAGCAATTCTCGATCGGATGACCCAGTACTCGATGATAAGGACAGTAGTTGGGCTCATTGACATCACTTGGTTGCGACGGACGTTTTGGATCCGGCAGATTTATGAGTCGGTTGCGCAACGCTAACTCGAATAACCTTCTCGTCTTATCTCGCGGAAAAGAGTAAGAATGTCCCATACTTTCCTTAAGGGCTACACACGGGCGCATATTATTTTGACGAACGACTGGCTTCGAGTTGTTCGGCTGTTGTTTAGCATTAGCGACAACGATCGCTTTCCCCTTTCCCTTCTTATTTCGGGAGTCCGGCTTTGGAAGAGGAGGTTTATGGCCCATTTGATCCATTTGCGCCAGCTTATCGATTAGTGCCTGGAAGGTGGTCGGCTTGAAGAACATTATAAATTGTGAGATGGTTGCTTGCGGATCAAGGGTTCCCACGAACATACCCACTGCGGGAGCTTCTTCAATGCGCTGCTCGCACTTCGACCATAAGTTCCGCCATCGTATAGCATATTGAACCCATGTCTCGCCCGGCTTTACCCTGGCGTTAATCAGTGCCGTCATCGGGGTGCGTTCACTGGCGCTTGCAAAATGCTGAGTAAACAACAGCTCCATCTCCGCGAAGGTCTTGATAGAGTCGTTCGGGAGCTCAGAGTACCACCCGAACGCTGTATCTGATAATCTTCCAACAAACTGGCGAAGCAACAGATTGTCATCACCGCCGGTGTTGCCGCAGAGCGCCCTGAACTGGGCAACATGCTGGTGAGGATTGCCCGTCCCCTTGTAGACATGGAACTTGGGAATTGTGTAACCCGGTGGGTACTTGATTTGGTCGTACCAACTTGGATATGGCCGCCCCGTTTTTACGACCTGGCCGGCTGCTTCAGTCGCATGATGAACCCGTATTTGCTGGGCTATGTACTCGTCCAAATTAGCTTTAGAGATTGTATTCTCTTTAGCCGTTGACCGAGCTGGCGGAGGATTTGATGTCTCTCCCCTATCGTCTCCAAGGACGATCGGGGGCTCTTCAGCCGGAGGATCTTGTTGTATCATCATCCCTATCATGTCTTGGAAGAGGAGGCACATACGCTGTATGTTGGCTGCTTGTTCAGCAGCCTCTTTGTCCTTCTTCTCCAATATTCGACGAAGGAATTCAGTGTCGGTTTCTTCCTCTTGGCGTTCATCCGAGGACATTTCAGGGCTTTCTTTTGGCCCAGTAAGTGCGGCCATGGCATTCATCATCTCTTGGAGCTTCTGTTGCTGCTCCTGCGCTTTGGTCACTGATCGTGTAAGCGGTCAATGACCCGTAGATATGCGACTGTCCTCTTTACCAGAAGCCACATAGACGGTATGAACTACAATGCCCCCTGATTTAGGGCGTTTGGATTCAACACCTCTGATATTTGTCGCCGACGCGGGGGTTTTCTCCGGCCTTCTTCTTTTGTGGGCCGTTGAAGTTGAAGGGGCCGTTGCAGTGGGCACCCTAGCGATCGTTGTCCCCTGCTATTTAATAGGACGGTCTTTTTCTTTTTGCACCTTCGTCTTCTTTTGTTAACGAGAGTGACCTGGGTCGATCACGGAGTCATGAACCCTTCGCCAAACCTTGTATATTTTTGAGGACAGCCGTTGAGGGGGCTGTTCTTGCTTTGTTTCCGGAACTCTCTCTGCGGGTGGAGGAGATCTTTTCAGTGTGGCGGTTGGAGAGTTCTTACGTACCCTCCTCAGCAGTTCAAAACTGTTCCCAGTTGGAACAGCAACGTTGACTTCCACCACTGGAGCCGGTGGAGTTATCCCAGAAGGGGAGTTGCCTCCAGTCTTCCTTACTCGGCGCCAGTGGTGTCGTCAGGCGCGACGAGTCGTCGGTATTGACTCAGAGACAGAAACAGCTTCTTCTTGCCCCCTGTTCGGGTGTGGGGCGGATGCCGGTATCAGCCTATTGAAGACTGATGTCTTTTGAGCAGCAAGAGTAGGAGTGGGAGTTGGGACGGTCAATCTTGTAAAGACCGATCTCTTAGCAGGAGAAGCCGCCTTAACGACTTCAGGGGCAGGTTTAGGTACTCCTTTTGGAATAACCTTTTCTGAGACTGCAAGCTTCATTGCGGGTCCGCGAGAGTTTTAGCCCAATCTGGAGAAGACCGAGGCACCGGTGTTGGGCGACCCGTTGAGAGGGGCTGCAGTAGCTGAAAGCCAATTGAAGACCGACTTCTTAGGAGCTTCTTGTATGGGCACAGGGGTGCTGAAGCTTGTTGGCGGAAGCATAGTTCTGAAAAACAACCCCGTAGTGGCTTGAGTAATCTGCTCCACGGGCATGGTAAACAGAGAGGCCGCTCGGGGCCCATAGGTTATGCCCCCAGTTGAGACCGGACGCGAGCTGCAGCTGCAGTTAGAGCACTTCGAACAGGTAGAGGCCATCGATGCTCGATTTCTTTTCTGCGCCAAGCAATAGACCAAATCTTAGTAAACTTGAAATCCAAAGGCAACCGTTAACAAACCGCGATTGGTTCGCGAAGACGACACACGAAGTGTGGAGTGGAAAGAGGAAAAGGTCCCACCGGGCGTGCCAGAGTCTGTTCCCCTCTGAATGGCGGCCGACGACGCGAGGTACGTCTTGCCTGAGATTCGGGGCAGATGCTATATGGTTTTATCCGTCTACCTCTCCGAAGATGCCAAGTTGATTTATGGTACCATGTATCGGGGGTTTAGACGGATGCGGACGATGTAGCAGACTTCGTCAGATTCCCCCTCGCTATAGGGGTTTTTGATTTTGGGGACGCTCTTCTCTGCAGGCGCAAGCCCCTGCAGTTAATTACGCTACCGCATCGCGGTATCCACTTTCTCCTTCTCCAGAATTTTACTTCGTGTCGTGTGTGTTTGTTTTGTTTGTGGTTGCCCGTGGATTGTATACGGAGACTGAGTAATGCCGTCGCCCGTAGGACGTGGATTAGTCCAAATCCGTATTTACTTAGATTTGGGTTTGGTGTTTTTAGTTTAAGGATACGTTAGCCGTATTGAGGCTAAGATCAACTTAAACGTTCGTTAAGGATACGTTAGTCCTGTTTGAGACTAAGATCAACTTAACTTGGTGATCCATTTAATATATGGCCGTCGGGACTCGTCACCTCTCTGACGTCGTTGAAGGATTACAACGATAGGTGTCAGAGGAGTTCGGAGATGTACCCTTGAACCAAAGTCGATTTGGAGTTTTATAGTCCATTTGAATATTTAAGGATGCGTTAGCCGTGTTTGGGGCTAAGATCAACTTAAACGGGACCGTTTAGATCCGGCAAAAGAGCGTTTGGAGGCTCTATTGTTCCAGTTTAGGGACGTAGTGGTCCATGTTCCAGTTTAGGGACGTATTGGTCCATCATTAGTTTAAGGACGTTTCGGTCCAACATTAGTTTAAGGACGTTTCGGTCCAACATTAGTTTAAGGACGTTTCGGTCCACGAGTTTAATGACCCCGCAGTCCGTGTTGATGTATGGTCGTAGGGACCCGTCACCTCTCTGACGTCGTTGAAGGATTACAACGATAGGTGTTAGAGGAGTTCAGAGATGTACCCTTGAACCGGTCGTAAATTGATTTAGGAGAGCAATCTCGCTCAGTCAATTTAGTTTGAGGACTTACGGCCATGATTGGGCTAAGTCCAGTTGAAAAATATTCAACGCTTTTATTTGTTTTTGGTCTATTAGACATGTGCTAGGGGTTGGCCCATTTTTAAATAATGCATTGCATTATTTTCTATATTTTTTTTTGTTTAGGCTCTGCCCATAAAAGATGCAGAGCATCAATTTATTCTGGGCTCTGCTCATTTATGAATGATGCAAGGCATCTACTTTGTTTGGGCTCTGCCCTTTTTTTTTTAAATGCATAGCATTTTTATTATTTTGTTTGGGTTCTGCCCAATTATAAATGATGCAGAGCATCAATTTAATTAGGCCTGCTTGGTCTTTTTGATTTGGGCCTGGCCCTTTAAGAAATGTCTTGCATTTATCAGGCGCTTTGCACCAATCAGAGAGCGCAAGCGCTTGTAGTGTTGACACGTGTCGCGCAAGCGCAGTGCGCTGCGCTAATGCGCTGCGCCTGCGCTGCTGACACGTGGCTCGCTCTGGTGTCTTGCGCCAATCCAGGAGCGCAACAGCGCAGTTTGCAAGTGCAAGGCACTATGATTTAAGAATCTTTTAGATTCAAGAACCAATGGTTCATAAAAGAAGTGCAAAGCACTATTCGTTTCCTTGATCTAATTTAGATCAAAGAAAAAACAAGTTTTTCTTTTTATTTCAGGAACCAAAAGTTCATAAAAGTGCAAAGCACTATTTATTATGTGAAGATCATTGATCTTGTTTTTAGATCAATGATCTATTAGAAGAAATTTCTTCTAATTTGTGAAGGTTTTTACCTTTTTCTTGAAACTTTTTCAGAGTTCTCTCTGTTTGAAGCTCTTGATTTCTCAAAAGTGTTCATGCCTTTGAATTGAGGTTTAGGGGCCTTTATATAGTGCCCATAAATTTGTTAAAGAGATCTTTCTCTGAGTGATTTGGGAAATTTTCCCCACCGTTGGATCTTTGATCCAAGGGCTTCTGTTTTACAGAAGAAAATCTTCTTGTTTTAACAAGAACAGAAAAGATTTCTTTGAAATCTTAATTTTGTTTGGCGCAAATGCCCCAGCGCGTGACACGTGTCGCGCAGCGCACAGCGCAGCGCAACTGCGCTGCCACGTGTCTCGTAGCGCACATCGCAGCGCAACTGCGCTGCCACGTGGCGCGCAGCGCAGGGCGCAGGCCAGCTGAAGCGTTGCTTCATTTTCCGTCTTGGAATTTGATCAGAGCTTTGCTCTGATTGGGGTAAACACCTGAAACAACTTCTCCTGAAACTTTAGCTTCCTCAGCCGTCAGGGTATAAGCTCGAGCCTGATTGGGTCCTTGAGTCAGCTGCTTCAGTCCCGGAAACGGTTTCTGCGGCGGCTTCTGAGAATCATCCTTTGTGCGAAGCTTCGACGGACAAGAGTTAATAGTATGATCCGCCGATCCACAAACCAAACAAAGCCCTTGCCTCCTTCGACAGTCTCTTTGCACATGTCCGGGTAAATGGCAGTAGTTACAAACCACGCTCTTTCTCTGATCAACGACAGCAGGCTTCTTCATAGGTGTTACACCACGACGGTTCACTGGAATACCTCTGTGTCCATGTGCTCGGTTCGGTGCAAAAGCCGGCTTCCGTACTGTGAACTCCCAGTCTTCCCAGATAAGCTCTGCTGTTCACGGGCCGCCGTAAGTACCTGTGAGAAAGTGGTCAAACCTAGTGAGACAATCTGCCTCTGGATGTCCACATCCAAACTGCGCATAAACCTCCTTGCTCTATCAGCATCGTTGGCAACTAAAGGTCCAGCGAACCTACTGAGCCGCGTCCACTCAGCTGTATGTACATCTACAGGTGCACCATTCTGCCTTAGACTGATGAACTTCTCTTCCATTTCCTCCCGTGCAGTCCGCGGGAAGAACTTCTCCAGGAAACTCTTTGAAAAATCCGCCCACTTGATCGGCTTGGCAAGCGGGTCCCTTCCACAAGCCACCATTCACGGGCGTAATCCACCAACTGGATGCGTACCACATCCACTCTCTTATCTTCAGGGATCTGCGCCGCAATGAGTAAATTCTCCGTGTCAACCAGCCACTGCTCCGCTGGCAACGGTTCCTCCAAACCAGTAAAGACAGACGGACCCAGTCTTCTGAAATCCGCTACGGTTCCCACACGATCCACTGGTCTGGCCACAACATTGTTCACGGACTGCTGAACGGTCCGTAAACCTTCCTGTAAGGAGTCAGCTTGCTGCTGGTTCAGCTCGGTTTGCCGCTTTTGGTTCTCCAACATCCCACGTATTACCCCAAGTATAGCGGCTTTGTCAACATGCCTTTGGTACGTCTTCAGATTCTTGTCTGCCATATTCCTGAAATCAAAACACCCAAGGATTAGCATGATAACAGATTCAAAATGTAGATCAAGGCTAGAACTCCGAGTTACTTAAATAGAGTACCGCATTGTAACCATACCGCGGTATCATAGCTACAATTACATAACTCTACCCAAGTCGCCTAAGTTCTAGAGATAACAAGGAACCAGGTTTCGAGTCGATATGCAAAGGAGATTTGCATATCGTAAAAGCATAATCAGGAGGAGGTTAGATTCAAGAATGGTAAGACGGTAAGGTGGCAGGACATGTTTCCTAATCACGGGTATTCTGATTCGTATATTGGGTCTAATACCCAACTACAAAAGAATCAAACCCGATTAACCTATGGCTCTGATACCAAAAGAACTATGTCACGCCCCACTTCCAAGAATATGCTAAGATAGGCACGTGACATAGCCAACCATGCTACCTGTGGATAGGAATTATCCTTCCACAGTCACATTACGGCTGTAGAGATATCAAGAACAATAATAAAACTATCTAGCACATGCCATAAGCCAAAATAAAATGAGTCAAGAATAAATAATGCGGAAGCAAAAGATCCAATACAAGAATAACTGGAATGTATGTCCCATAATGAGGGCTCACATCAGGAATAAAATACTGAAAAGTAAAAGAACTAACTACTAAGAGTCCTCACTGCTCAGCCTGCTGACTAAAGTACTCCTGCTCAGACTGCAGCAAGGGTAAGGAATCTGGGCCATGCAAAACCCAGACGTCAGCGCGTCATGACATCAAGCAATAATATACAAACATGGCAGCAAGACATGCAAGTATAATCATAAATGGTAAAGCGGGTGTAACAGCAATATAAATCAGGGCAGTGAAAGGTAGTATGCAGGGAGTAATATAAACTGGTCTACTGTGTTAACTACTCTCAAGTATTTGAAATCAATTTGATGAATCGTCGATGTTACTCAATAGTATCCCGTGCGTGCCTGGGATCACGGTGAAGATTCTCGGGCTGAAACCGAGACATGCCGCTAGGCACTAAAGGAACAGGGTAATGATGAATGATGTCTGCAGCAGCATCTCAAGGCTGGCCTAGCCTCTAAAAGGTAGTGGATATGATGGATGATGTCAGCAGCATCATCCCAAGGATGGCCTAGCCTCTAAAACTGATCAGTAAAGGTAGCACGCTGTCGAGTTACAAGTCCGGTTTCATCATTGATTTCCCCATACCCCCAAGTTATAAGTGTTTAAGTCATGTATTAAATAATCTAGAGCTAATGCCAACACAGGATCAGGCAGGTACAGGTTTGTCTGGATAGACAACAGGAACGGTCCGTAAGAACAACAGGTCAGGTTTGTTGGCATTAGACACAAGATCAGGTAACAGGTAATACCATGGTACATTAGGTCAAGCTAGGTAATATATAAAGGTGTCATGTCACGTCAAGAGTTGTACGGTACCATATCGTGTCAAGTAATAGGTGTAACAAGTCATGTCAGGGTATACAAGATATCATGTGGGTGCTCATAATTAAACTAGCATAAGCATGGGTATACAAAACAAGTATGGGTACTAAAAGAACAATAAACTGGAACATGTAATATGATATGCGAATAGGTGCAGATTAAACTATATGGATGTACGGTTAACGATAAGAGCTAGGGTTATGGTTCCAACACTAATTATCATACACTTAAATGAATATGGATTGTTAAAATCTCGTTATTATGAGTCAAAATATCTAGGGATGCAAATGTATTTAAAATAGGTTAAAGATGCACACGGGTGTCCAATAGGGTAAAACTATTAAAGGGTACCATAGACTATGTAAATAGTTATCATGTGATTTAACATACAGATGTGGTTACTAGGTATAGTAAACTAAAATGCAATGGGTAAGTTTCAAGTTCTGAAAGATATAAACGGAACATCAAACTGTTAACTTGGAACACGTGACTTTAGATTCGATCCATAGGCTTAATATTCAGATAAATAGTTATAAAAACATATAGATGGCATGTAGCAAGTTTTACTTGCCTCGACGGATCGCGATACGGTACACGGAACGTCACGCGTCGGCGGAAAAGTCGCGACGCGCGCACGGTACACGGAACGAGTCCAAACAACGCACGATGGGATCACACGGGTTAGATATCCTCGCTGGGTCGTTGAGATCGTCGCCGGCATGGTCGGATTCCGGCAACCAAGATCAACAGTGAATAACTCAAGAAAGAAAAATGCATGGAAATGAAAAGAGAAAGAAATGAAAGAGAATAGAGAAGATTGAGGAGAGAGGCTTACTCGCTGGATTGGAGAGGGGTGACGGCGTCGACTGTGATGATCGGCGAAGCTCCGGCGAGGGTGCAGGTGCTCGGGTGATGGGTTAGGGTTGCACTAGGGTTTGGTTTCAGAGGTTGGGGTTTAAATGCAGGGTTCTGGCGCTCGGGAAAGGGCAGAGGAGAGGAAGAGAGGGAGAGGAAGGAGGTAACGACGAGATGAAGGAGTCGGCGGCGATGAGGTGGAGGTGCTTGGTTAATGGCTGCAGTGGGGTTTCTAGGTTTGGAGAGGAACGAGAGGAAGGAGATAAGGTCGGGGAAGAAGATGATGATGATGGTTGAGAAGCGAGGTCAAAGGAGGAGAGGTAAAGGAGTAGGGTTAGAGTTTCTTGTGGGTTCTCGTGGCGAGGGGGTGTAGGTTTAAAAAAGAACGAAGAGAAAAGAAAAGAGGAGAAGAAAACAAGGAGAAGGGAGGTGACGGGATCCGTCGGGCGGTGACCCGACTCGAGAAGCGGACAGTGTTCACGAGAGGTGAAAGAGAGAGCGTGAGAGGAGAGAGAAAGAGAAGAGAGAGCTGCGGAGGAGGAGAGAGAAAGAGAAGAGAGAGAGACGTGGGGCCCGGTACAAAGAAAGAGAGGGATGCGATTGGCTCGTGGGAAATAAAGAGAGAGAAGGAGAAGGAAAAAGAAAAAGATTTAGTGGGAGAGAGGAAACGTGTGGGGCCCAGTGAAACAAAAGGGAAAGTTTTGATTGGTTGTGGAATGAGAATTAGGTTAGGAAAAATATATAAAAGATTTTAAATAGTTTTAAGAATATTTTGCTGGCTGTAAAAATATTCTAAACGGATTAAGGAAATTTAAAAATAATTAGAATTTGGCGGGATACAAAATAATTCAGAAATGCGCCCGGGTCGGGTCCAAAATTTTGGATTTGAAATACGAAAATTATTTGTAAGTTCCAAAAATTAAAATGAAGGATTATGTAACAGAAATGCATACCCTCAAGAACGGACGCACGTACGTGCGCGTAGCCATCTAAACACGTCCGTTTGACTGAACGGGATGAGAACACGATGTAAGGACGCTACCACAGGGTTAGGGGTATCAAGCAGGCCATGTTATGTATTTTTGAATTATTTTAAGTGACTTTAACTGTTATATGCAAAGTATGTGATATTAGGGTATTCTATAACCAAGAAACCACAAGCTCAAGCAAGCGGGTCGAATATAAAGTAAACTACCATTCGCAACCACACAGTAAATGAAATAAACACCACAAACAACACATATGGCAACAGAAATTGGTATAACTGAACTCGGTTGTTACACTAAACAAACCTATTCTGATGTTGTTGGAACATTTTTCAAAAAGCTGTTATTATAAGGACGTTTTCTTTTGTTTTGCACAGTGGTATTCGGTTATGAATATCCAGCACCTCAGTCGATGAGGCAAGGGCCGAGATCTCTTCACCGGGAGTGACCCCTTGGGCAGAAGTTTGCGTCAGTGTAATAACTTCACTATAGTCGATTACTTTTTGCTTTGCATCGTGGTATTCAGTTGGAATATCCTGCACCTCATTCTACGGGGAAAGAGCCGAGATCCCTTCACGGGGTGTGACCTCTTTAGCAAAGGTTTTCGCCACTATATTTTTATAAAAAGCAATCTGGTTCCTTCAACGATATCAAGATCATTACGTTAAAGGTTTTTCGCCAAAAACCATTCGTAGCCCTCCGTCATTTCAGACGGGTAGCACTCAGTATTCATGCTATGCTTGTTGGCCTTCGTCATGGCATAGTGTATGGTAGCTATTTGTTACTTTTCTGCTGCATAGATAGATGCGTTGGTTTGGGACAGTCGTATAGCCTTGTTGACCTTCGTCAAGGGCTTGTACGGGTGGGTTCAAATTAACCTGGACAATGACGGGTAGAACTTGACATGTGACTTATGATTTGTTGACCTTCGTCAAGGTCATAAGAACATGGGGTAAAAATCACATCGGGGGTTTCTAAAGAAACTGAAACTTACCAGATATGCGCATACCTTCTGAAGTGTGATAACGTGAGTAGATTCCATCACGTTATCATGCGATGATAGTTGGATCCCGATTTCCACTGATGAGTTGGTTTACTCCTCGGGTGATCCTGACTAATTCTTCTTTCAGGTTTGAAGGAGAATTTGAGGTTACAGTGGGAGGTTTCCTGATTAGATAAATTGATAACCATTCTGATCTAGGTTAGAGTGCACGCAGAGTGTTTCTTTTCTCTCTCTCTTTGGCAGCGATCATGGCCCGACCCTAGACTATGACTCGGTGATCAAGTTAACCGAACCTTCTTAAAACACTGGCTTTTGGATTGTCTGAGTTGCATACCTCACTGTCACTCCTACTTTTACCCTTTTCTCCAGAACACACCGTATTACTACGAACATCCACTTCCATTGGATAAAACCATCGTATGGTTATATAGGCACTCGAAGGAACTTATTCCAGATTCGAGGATGGTTTCTGGTTCTGGAGAAAATGAATAGAACTATTCAATTGTCTTTTCCTTTTACCTTCTCTCAGGTTGCGAGTGCTCCTTGGATTAGGACAGTACACCTATTACGCTAATTGGATAGTCTTCTTCCGAACCATAGGCAGGTGCCGAACGGTGGGAAATGAAGAAAACCAATTAGCCTAACGATGGTGTACAGAAGGTAATAAGTTAAGACATATAAAGGGATTAGAAAGAGGGCAAAGTAAACTGCGACTGCTATTCACGACCAAACCAAGTATTTCATCGCCACTCCTACTTCACCTTTGTATTTCTCCAGGATATTCCGTATCACTACGAAGATCCACAGTTTATTGGATACTCCATCATATGGTTATATACGAACTCGAAGGGACTTGTTCCAGTTCGGGGATGGATTCTGGTTCAGGAGAAATAGGAATGAGGTTTATTCAGTTGTCTTTTATCTTTACCTTCTCTCGGGTTGCGAGTGCTCCTAGGATTAGGACAGTACACCTATTACGTTTATTGGATAGTCTTCTTCCAAACCATAGGCTGGTGCCGAACGGTAGGGAAGGAAGAAAACTATTTAGCCTAAGAGAGTGTACAGAAGGTAATGAGTAAAGACAAATAAAGGGATTTGGAGAGATGGCAAAGAAATGTATGATTACAGTCATGAATCTGGATAATGGAAGAGGAATTACTAAGAATACCCGGATACCCCTTCGAAACATTTACATGTTTCAGTTTCACTGTGTATTGTTAGAAGAAAACTGATTTCCCAATTAGTCCTTGCTCCAGGGTATGTATTTACCAGGTTTGATTCTCACATCTGTATGGTTTTACAGCTGATGAGTGGGAGTAAGTTATTGGGAATTGGGTGATCATCCTCATTATATCGGGATTCGTTGTAATTGGTGATATTTGAGGAAATCGCCTGGGTTGTTTGCCGAATGGCAAATATTTGGTTTTGAATATCCGTTATTATGCACCAATTTCAAATTGATATATCTGTACGTTTATTTTTATAAAGTGAGATATAATTTTTTGAAATTATGTCTATGACATTTACCTATATCAGTGGATGGTTAGATAAGGAGCATTAAACAGCGGTGTAATTCTTCTTAACCATAAGTACAGTTTTCAACCTAAGACACACAGGGAATGAGTTATTAGCCTCAGGAGACTTGTACAGAGTATTGTATGTTGTCCAGTGTCCATGAGGACAAAGGGGATGGTACTCGTACTACATTCTGTTTACTTGTGACTTCTCTAGTTCTTAGACATGTGTTTCGTAGAAATGCAAGGTCTAAGTTTTGAGAAGTTATGGGTATAAGAATAAAGTAGAGAACCAGGTGCTGCAAGTATCAGGATTCTTCAAGGTGATCGAAGATGTAGATACTTGTGTATGGTATTCAGTTGATAGTAATGATTTTGAGAAACTTGCTTCTCTTTCAGGTTACTCGCATTTGGATATATTCCTAAGTTGAGTAATGCTGATCGGCCACTCTCTATTTAGTTGACATGCACTAAAGACAGCTGCATGATTTGAATCTGGTTTCAATTAAATCAGTGCCTCTGTTTCTATATTAGGATATAGAATAGTTCATATCTTAACAATATTAAGGTACGGAGAGTTGCCCAGCTTATGCTTAAAACCAGACTCTGGATAACTCAAGGCACGTTTCTGTAATAGCTGTTTGTGGGTTGACCCGGGCTGTGACGAGGGTTGACTTTCTACCATCTGGAAGATCAATAGTGGTATTGTTCTTGACTTGCCACAGTTTTAGTAAAATGGATTTTTTTTTCAGAAAACAGTAGTGGGAGTTGTAGGGTTCCTAGGCACCCTAATGAAGTCTTTCAAGGCATCGACCATGCCAATTTTTAAAAATATAGAAGCCGAGAAACCCTAACATGGATCGTTTGCTAGAATTCTAGGCGAAACTAAAAGCTAGTTAACAGTTAACTACTAGGATACGGAAATTACAACCTTTGTAGATCCGGATATCCACCTCCACGGCTCCGCAACGAAGTCTTCTCGCTGTCCATCTAGAAGCTTGGACTCTCGTGACGGCTTCATCGGAGAAACGTGCGGAATAGGTCGTCGGCTTTGTGTCAAAGACGATCTACGTCGAGGTTGCACAAACTCAAGCTCCGACTTCACAAACTTGTGAAACTTGTGAAGTAAACACCCAAAACAACTTGGCAAGAGGTAGAGGGTGAAGAAATAGGAGGTGGGTTCACTTTAGATTTGGAATTCTCTCACTAAAACTCAAGTTGCCATTGGAGTAGCAAGCTTGAAGAAGAAGAAGAAGATGAGCTCAAGAAAAGATTATGATAAGTCTTATGATAAAAATAAATTTAAATCAAAATCTTATCATAACTTGAACTAGGGTTAAGTGTAGAGAATTAACCATGGTCACTTGGATGGGTTAGGGTTAAGCATGAAGATAAGGATGGTTGCTAAAGTCAAAGCTTCATGAAGCTTCAACAAATGACAAAGAAAGCCACCATTCTCATCTTATTCTTTTCCAAATAAATAAATAAACAAATAAATAAATAAATGAATATGCAAAACCCTAATTATCAAATTAACCATGGATTAATTCTATACACTTAACATAATGATCAAGTATCATCAAACATGATACAAAAAAGTGCACAATAGTATATCACATATACAATGTGCAAATCAAGTGAGAAAAATCCGTTTAAAGTGAACCTATACTAGTTAATGCAAAGTAATATATCAAATATATAATTATACATTAAATCATTAAATCAAAACTTGATTCAATGATCCGGTCATGTCGCACATAACCGACTAGTATGCAATGCATCGATTTATCGAATCAATGATTCGATAACTAGGTCATATCTCATATAACCAATCAAAACATTAATCGCGAGAATCAAATACGGTATCACATACACGCATCATTCTCGGTCCCGCACATATCTCATATGCGCTCCTATTTCGTTTCGATTGAGCCAGGAAACCTCTGTGTAGGACTCTAAAGACTCGTCAATACTCCGGTAGCAGATGATGATCATATCAAGCACCCACAAGCCGCAAGCGGTCTGCTAAACGTAACGGCCACCCGGGTATTGAGCGATCAAAAGATCGACGAGCTAGCCCGCTCACACTCCTGCGAATCCGACCAGTAACACTTACCATACAGTCAAGTCTCTTCGTCTGATACGTCGCATATCAAGTCTAGGGGTGGTATACGTCAGACCCCAATAGCTCGATAAGTCGTGTCGATATGAGGTCTATAACTATTCGAGAAACTACTGGTAACACTTACCAGTAAATCTCAGTAACCCTGGCCAGGGATTTCCTGTTATAGCCAATCGAACACAGCGCAACATCAACTCCCTATACCGGGAGAGACGAATCCCCTCCTATCGCTCATTGCCTCCATGTGACTCGGGACTGTACCCAAAAACCACCGTTTTGCATGCCCTCTTGGACGTGGTAAGATGGAAATCAAAGCACAGTGGGAACCACACAAGACTCTATGACGATCTCGGGTCAACAGACTACTATGTACCAGTGTCACCAGAGAACTGCCATCTGACGTGAGGTATAATACCATCTGGGAGTTCTCGGTGAGTCCGTCCAGTGTACCCAGTCTCTACTGAGCACCCGTATATCATCTCTGATGTCAAACACCAATGGATATGGGATCATCCATCGCCCATCTGTATGGGTCGAGAAGCTACACGCTAGTCTACTCTGGTATATCGATGCCCCATCTCGATACACCCACGACTAGGGACTTTGAAGGATGTACTTATGGACTACCTTGTCCCCACTAGTATGATCTGCATCATAGTCCAGGTAGTCAAGCACACATCCTAAGGGCTTTACCAACATGTAACAGAGAGACAATCAGTATACACGTTAAGGTAAAGTTCAACCAGATAGCATACTATCATGTCGAGCAAGAAAGTCCTCCCTATATATGTCCCAGCATCCACTACAATATACATCCTATGTACAGTAATGGCCTCTAGGGCATACATATAACTAACAATCTCCCACTTGCACTAGGGCCATCTATAGCGGTAGTTGTAGTATCTCATACTCAACCATCCCATAAAAGTCTCTCTCTGGGAACAGGCCTTTGTGAGTGGATCCGCTGTGTTGTCCTCTGAGTCTACTCTCCAAACCTCGATCACCTTGGAGATCAACCATCTCCATGATCAAGTGATACTGCCTTAGAATATGTCTGGATCACCGATGGGACCTGCGTTCCTTGGCATAAGCCACAACTCCATTGTCACACAATGGGAGGAACATAGTTCATCTCATGAACCAATATACACCCAAACAGCCTCTATGGTAGCATCTTAAGTAGCGATGTATCTAGCCTTTATCGTCTAGTATGTCACGGTATCTAGCTTGGAACTCTTCCAACATACCGTCCCTTTACTGAGGGTAAAGACAATGCCTGCGACTGACATTCAGTCGTCCTTATCACCCTGGACCACTTCCAGTGATTCTCCCCTGGATCGATTGATACCATCTCACTACAACTAGTGAGAATCCTAACATCCAATTAAATCTAGGAGTTAGTAGGTATCATTATGATCCTATATGGAGAATCATTGTGATAAACGGAGATTGACCGAGCGTAGCATAGGAAAACTCCTTTCTTATCAAGAGTATGTCATCCACGTACTCTACGAGGATCACCACCATACTCCCTACTACCTTTTTGTTTATACAAGGTTCATCTACCATTTTGATGATATCAAACTGTTCGACTAATCCATCAAAACAGATGTTCCAACTCCGCGATGCCTGCTTTAACCTATAAAGCATCTTGCACACGTTTCCGCTGCTCCCACTATCTACGAAGCCCTCTGGCTGTGTACTTACAGACGCTCTCTTCTAAATCATCATTTAGAAAAGCAGTCAAGACACCCAACCACCAGATATCGCAGTCATGGTATGTAGCCGTGGCAAGTAGGATCTGGATGGACTTAAGCATAGTCACTTGAAAAGGTTTCATCATGATCCACGCCTGGTCGATGACGAAAACCTTTAACAAGTTTAGCTTTGAAAGTCTCAACTTTTCCATGTACACCAAGTAATCTTCTCAAGATATACTTGCTCCTGATGGGGATTTAACCCTTCAGATTTAGCAACCAAAGTCCATACTTTGTTGGTGTATATGGATTCCATCTCAGATCACTAAGCATCCAGCCATTCTTACAGAGTCCCACTCCTGATGGCCAGCTCGAAACTAGTTGGGTCATCATCTTATGATGCAATCCTCGCTCCCACTGTCATAGAGAAACAGAAGTATCTCTCAGGTGGGTGAGGAACCCTACTAGATCGGCGGAGAGGCTGAGGTTCGTTGGTAACTATTGAATCCTTTGGTTTTATCAAATCATCCGCTGTAGTTTGTATAGCTAGAACCTTTCCAGTTCTACATAACAGACTTTGTCTCGAGCTTGTCCAGATTTTGCTTTTAGACATAGGCCGGACAACCCCAAATCTTAACTGACTTAAGATATGGGCTCTTCCCATACCATGTCTCATATAGAGTGGTAGGCAACTGTAACACCCGGTCCCTTTTATACCGAAGTCCGTATTTTATTACTTCAGAATTCCATTTATTCCATTTACAATTTTATGTGCTTTATTTGGAAATTTTTTAATTATTAAAACCCTTCTCTTTAAACCCACATCCTATTTCTAACCTATTTTTCCCCTCAGCCACTACCCATTTTCTTGCCTAGAGTTATAAAGAACTAAGCCCGAGCCCACAAAATATATTTAAACCATTTTTCTTTACCAGCCCATTCCTAAGCCCACTGGAAAGCCATTAAAAGAATTTAGTAAATTAAATTTCAGCCTAAGCCAATTTTTCCTTAACAAACTTCTATTAACCTTCAGCCCGGCCCACTCTCATATTATTATTTTGGTTATTTTTCCTATTAAACAGCTCGGCCCGGCCCGTTTCCCTCTTAAAATTCTTTTAATTTTATTCGTCGGCCCGGCCCACGCTTTTCCCCAGCAGCCCGCCACTGTGCTTCTTCCAACGGTAACTTCACTGCGCGCGCACGATCCACGTCTCTCGCCGCCCCCTCCGCCCTCGCCTACGCGCTGCCGTTCTCCACACGTCGTGAGCCGTTACTACCGAAATCCCCGCGTCTTCCCTCTCTCACTTCCCCTCACGTTCCCTCTCTCTGGCTTCTCTCCCCTTCTTTCCACGACTGCACAACCCACGCTCCCGAGCACCCCCTGTGTGAACCCATCGACAGAACTCCATCGCCTCCTTCCCCGACTTCACGCCGTCAATCTTGAACGCCCCCGTCGCTACCTCCTTCTTCCTCACCACCCCTCCTCACAACACTACCACCACCTCCTCCTCAACCTCACCTCCTCCATCTCTACAATCCATCTTCCCCGCAACCAACCCAAGAAAACACATCACCATCGCCTTCCCCGAGCTCCTGCTCCATTGCCGGCCATCACCACTGCCACCCATAGCCGAGAGTTATCACCTTCGCCTGCTCCGGCCAACCCACTCACCGCCGGCCTTCAACACTACAACCACCAGCATCTTGAGCGCCTCACCCCTGCCTCTCTCTCTCCCCCTCATTCACCATCTCTCTCTCTCGTTTTTCTCTCTCTCTCTGTTCCTCTCCTTCACTCTCTATCTTTCTGCCTTTAACTCACTCTGCTCTCTGCCCTCTCTCCCTCTCATTCAACATCCTCTCTCTTTCTCTGTCTTCTCTCTCACTCTCTCTCTCTCTCTCTACTACTGTATCTCTCTTCCTTCCTCTCAAATCGATCAAGCAATCACCTCACCCCAACTGCAGCCGTCGGCTATCGCCTGAGCACTGCTGAAACCATCAAAGGGAGACACAACATCGCATGAACACACAGCAAACCCCATACCTGAGCACGAGCACGAGCCGAGGCCGCGAACCGTGCACGCGCCATTCATCGCGCGTTCGTGCCGTTATCATTGCCGAGCATCACCAAGACGTCTCCAGGCAAGTTTTTACTTGCTTACATGCTATTTTATATAAGTTATAATTGTTAAATGCCTAGATTATAAAGTTACGAGTCTAAAACTATTATGTGCTGTATCTGTTCGATGCTTGTTCCCTTAGGAAAACATTATCAAAATTGACGGAACTAAATGGTGTAGGTTGGCCCGTAGGGCTGTGAATATAGTGTGTGATTTTTGTTGGATGATGTAATCGATAACGACTAAAACAACTACCCCCAAGTTTGATTGTAAAACTGTAATTCTGTTGCACCTGAAAACAGTTAAATTCATCATAAATCATATACATATTAGAATGGTACGTTCGAGGGCTTAAATCGAAGATAACTCGACGAACTTTAACCCTATGCTAGTTTCCAGACATTTCTGTACCTAAATCATGATGATAATTGTATCGGAGTGTGACTCTGGACTGCAGTCCAGAGCGACTCAAATTGTGCCTGCTGTCCCGTAATGGATACCATAGGATTTCCTTAACCCGTAGGTTGCGGAACTCCACTGATTATTGTAGGTAACTCTGATAGCTAGACAACACGATTGGTCTCATTCTGTTTCGTTACCGTTTGATATTTAAACTGTAATTTAGAAGATCGGGACGCATAACAGTCCCAACAAAATCAGAACTGACATATTAGTGTTAAATAGATTGTAACTCCTAACGTACAGACGCGATTGAAGATCTGTTTGTTGAGTTGAAAACTTTACTGAAAACCTTAGAATTCATCCAACTTTAGCGTCGCTAAATTATGATCCCAACAGGGGTTAAAATGCGTTGCGAAATGGATTCCTGATTCTGAAACCGGATTTCCAGCCGCGTGCGCTTAAAATGAAACAGTTATAACTAATGATCCTGAAACCCGATTGGCTCGAAACCAAATTAGATGGATAGATAACTGAACATATTAATTACTACCTGTTGGTCATTTCGCCAAATTATATACATATGTTTCAAGATAAATCGTGCAAGTGAAAGAATGCGGTTTCTTAAAATCCTCATCATGTTTATATACTTGTTCACGCATCATATCATACCCATATCATTGTATTGATAACCTAGTGACATCATGCATTTACCCAGTGTTAGATTTTAGTGTTGATTGTGGCAAGTACGTCAGTGTTCGTGTATTCGTGATTAAGTGAAAGTGATACGTACTTGTGCACAATCAGTGTCCCTTTTATTCTATTGCATTGTCGACGTCTGTGGAATGCGTGTACGTGTGACTATAAGTGGTATGGGACACTTATGGAAGCGCTTGCACGGATGTCACAGATAAGGCATCCGACACTGCCATTTATCTTAGGTATTAGTCGGGACGTGCTTGATGGAGGTCCTGCCTCCAGTTCTCGCGCAGACTTGTCACGGATCGATTAGTATTTAGGGTTATGGTTAGCGTTTGATGTAGACCACGGGGTGTGGGGTAGTTCAAGTGTGAATTCAACAGAATCTCGGGAGTCCCATGCCGGCTTATATATTTAGGGAGTTATATGGAGATTTACAGGGTATGTGATATACACACCGTGATACATTCGTTACATGTTGGGCCCGTGGTCCCTTGCCCTTGGGTTCTACCCTTGGGTGGAGGACACTCGCGAGTGGTTGACTCTCACACTTGGACTGACGATAGGCTTATTGACCTGTGCAGTGAGACTTAGAGACCGATAGGGTTACTGTCGTTTACATTCCTTATTTACTGTGTTGACATACATGACATATCGTTATACTGCTTTACTGCTCCGCTGCATTTATCTCTGCTCATTTATATTCATGCTGTTATTGATTTACTGAGTTCATATCCTTCGCCACTGTTAGAACTGTTACTTGATTATATATATTATATTGCTATTGTGTCGCTCTGACGACCTGAGTATGCATGCTCAGTGTGAGGAGAAGATTTAGCCTGGATCAGAACTAGACGTGCATCACAGATTTCTTGACTTACTACTCCGAGTTACTTTCGTTTGTTCCACTTCAGGTCAGTTTTTATTATTGAATCTTTCAGTTACTGCATTTCTCATTACCTGCGCATCGTTTACTGTTTACCATGATAAACTAGAAGCCGAAGTGTGACTACGGCAGGACATTTCCTTGACCGTAGGAGCATGGCTGGCCTTGTCTACCCCTCGTATTCCGTATTTTGGGAAGCGGGGCGTGACAGCAACTGATTTGATTCGAACCGCATTCAATAGGTATGCATCTTCTCAAGCGCATAACTCCCAAAAAGGAAATAGGTAACTCAGTAGTACTCATTATAGAGCACACCATATCACATAGGGTGCTATTGCTCCGCCCCGATATACCATCGTGCTATGGTGTATACAGAGGAGTAATGCTGAGAGAGAATCTCATTCTCCTTTAGAATAGTCCAGGAATTCCATGCACAAGTATTCTCCTCCCTGATCTCATCATAGGACATAATACTTATACCCGTATTTTGGTTCTGCACTTCTAACTTATATTCTGTGAATATCTCAAAAGGTTCGGACTTGTGTTTCAACAGGAACATATGTCTGAATCTCGAGAGATCATCAGAGAACGTAATGAAGTACAAAGAACCGGTCTTGGCATATGTAGACAGGGGACCTTTTATACATCAACATGTATCATCCCAAGAGTTTAGTAACTCTTTCTCTGTTTCCAGTAAACGGAGCTATGGTCATCTTATCTTTGTGACATGACTGGCGAGTTTCACAAGATGTAAATTCAAACTGTTTTAAATATACATCTTTATGTAACTCTAGCCAGTCGGGTCGCATTGATATGACCTAGTCTACAATGCCTCAAGAAGGATTCGTTCATTTCTGAACTCTTCCTCTTATGTGTGTTCCATATACTAAGAACTGTAGTTTGATTTAGAACATCAATGCTTTTAGATAACGTGCCTGAACCGATCAACCTTTGATATAGGAAATGTTCAAAACATTATCCAACAATACAAAATTTTACCGTTTCTTTACTAATAAAGAGACTGATATGATTTTGTATATCAGGTTCGGTATCTAATAACATTCGTTCAGAATCAATGTATTGTAATACAGGGTGACAGTGACCAACAGACTTGGCTGCAACTCTTGCCCCGTTTTCTGTATCATGAAACTTATCACCCGTTCTCAGTTTTTCTACCTATCTGTAGCCCTATGTAACAGATTACATATCTGGGATCCTGATCCGGTATCATATACCCAGGACGTAAAGGATACTGAGAAACAGTTCTGTATAATGAACAAACCCGAAGATGATGCATCAACATGCACTCTCTTCGTTTGGGCGGCACGGGAAATCTGGCATTCCCCAATTTCCTGCTCTGTCTTATAACAATTATAAGTTGGAGCGGGACCAACGTTCCCCAGCTCAGTATAACAATCGGGTTCGGTCAATATTCCGTTTTATTATCTTGATTAAGGCGTGATATGGTCGCTACCTGGAGAGAGAGAGAAGAAAACACTCAGCGTGCGCTCTGTCAAGAATAGATTGGTTATATTTTTATCTAATCAGGATGGCTCCCACTGCTTTTTATCAAATCTTCCTTCAAACCCTAAAAGGAAAGACTAGCCGGGATTAATTACACACTACAAGTTCGCCAATCTTTCAGCCAGGCCAGTGTCGGTACTTTGAGGGAGGTCCCCCGTGCTTTCGCACGAACCTAATTAATGTAAACCTTGTTTTCCCAGAGGCGTAACCCCGTTGACACCTTTCTAGACACCTACTTGATCAGCTAATTGTAATGTATAAAACTCTCCCAGGAGTAACTCTTACTCGCAGCGGGTATCGGGATCCAACTATCTCATAGAAGGTACGCAATCTCATTGCAAATTTCAACACTTGAAATTCCCGATAATATTTTGCCCCGAACGATCTATGACCTTGACAAGGTCAACAAACCATAGACCGCAAGTCAAGTTCAACCCGTCATTTCTTGATTGAATCAAACCCACCCGCACGACCCTTGACAAGGTCAACAAGGCCGCACGACTACCCTAACCCAATCTGCATCATATGCATAAGCAGATAAATACTGGTTAGCTACCGCACACTGTGCCTTGACAAGGTCAACAAACGCAGCACGAATACTAAACAGGATTTATCTGAAATGACGGAGGGCTACGACAGGTTTTTCTGAAAACCTATTGCGTAATGAATTTGATATCGTTGTAGAATCAAATGATTTTAAAATGGAGTGATTTTGAGGCTTTTCTAGTTTTGCTAAAGGAGTCACTCCCGGTGAAGGGATCGTCGGTCCTTTCCTCGTCGAATGAGGTGCGGGATATATCATATATATCACTGTGCAAAGCAACAACTCTTAAAAGCAATCAAAAGAAAAACCGAGTGTGTAGCATCTGCCAGTTATTGCTAAAGGAGTCACTCCCGGTGAAGGGATCTCGGTCCTTTCCTCATCGAATGAGGTGCGGGATATATCATATAAATCACTGTGCAAAGCAAGAACTGTAGCTACCTGTTTTATTTTGAAATTCGATTCTAAAACATCTTAGGTTTCTTTTATTTCATTAATCACATTAATGAAGTCCCATCATTTAAATACCTAAACATCACAGATAAATACGACGTACACTTATGCCATCCGCATTCGCCTCGATGTCCCCTCGTGCACCGTTAGGTTAGGTAACTAACGGCAGAGCAGGGCAGGGCTAGCACGGGTGTAAAACATAAGTAACGTCTATATAATATATCATATATACTATATACTGTATCTATCACAGAACATCACATGATCTCATCACAGATAAAACACAGCAGAAGAAACATATGAAATATTGGATATACTAGGACGTCCGTGTTTTCAATACGAGCCAGTATAAAACACGGATTCCACGGTCGTGATGAATAGCCAAACCCACACCCGTAGACCCCTACTAGAGCGGCAAGCAACCCTACCAATTCTAGGGTTAGGAGACCCGGACTCGACTCCTCGAGTTGGTCTCCCACTGGACCCCAGAACCCGGTTACTTGTGCTCCCCTCCTTGGGTCTATCCTAATGCGGAAAAGTAAATAATATACAAAGGGTGACAACTTCCGCAACCTGGAAGCGCCCCAATAAAAGAATATTACATACAAGTTTTTACATGAATGAAAATGAAAAAACACTCATCTCACATAAAAAACCCCGGCTATTCGAACACGACGATCCAATATAACATATCCAGCAACACATAACATCACATGTCATCAACGTAAGTAAGTATGCATACCCCAATTGTCGTTGACGTATAGCAACGAAACCGGCGATATGAACATACTACACTTACGGTCACAGAAAAGAAAGTGTAAAACTACAACAATTGGAATCCGCAACTACTTTAGACATCACATGCCTAACAGTTATAAATCCCGCATTTTAGTCCCATCATCGAAAACTCTTTTCGATATCTTGTGAAACTAAACTGCTAGATCTATAACATTCATCCAATTATCTCATAACTGTTTGTGAATTCCAATTATTGTATCCAATTCCGGATAAATAGAATATATTAAACTTTCCGATCGAACATTCGAACACCCAAGTTTTCCCGACACCGATCAACACATGAAATAGGTTCAAAGACATTCACTTCATGCCTCAGTACCAACGGTCCAGCCGTAGAAGGGTCAAGCCAACGCCTCACATGTGGCACGCCGTACTGCCCCAAACCCGAAGGTTCAAAGGGCAGTTCAAGACGGTCACATAATCGAGTTAAGGTTTGTGTCTTCTAGAGGGACCATCGCGTTACTTGCACTACTCAGAATGTCTTTTAACCACAGAAAAATCCAACACTTGGAATTATTCCGGCAGGGGAAAACCTGGGTATTTGTATCCGGTCAAACTCTTTAACATATTCTACAGTTATCTGGAAAAACACTTAGACAAAGTTTGATATTCCGATCGAATTCATCGATTCCCAATATAACTCCAGAGCACTCAACCCTTAAATAAATTTAAAAATACCCAGAAAACTCACCAGAATTTATCAGGTATTACTATGCAAAAATAGTGGGATGATGTCACCATCTGGCCGCGGAAGAGCGGCAGAAGGCATGCTTCTGCCGCGCTTCCGCGGCACAATGAACAGTTCAGGGAAGCGTTTTACACAGTAATACTTAGAATTCTATGCTGAATTTTTTAGACATTTTTAATATCAAAAATTCCCAGATTTATGAAAATGTCCAGAGAGCTCTAAAATTCTAGGGTTTCGGGTTGTTTCGGACTTCAAACTCCGTCTAGATTTCGCCTAAGGCTCTAGCTAGGCTCTGATACCACTGTAGGGTTCCTAGGCACCCTAATGAAGTCTTTCAAGGCATCGACCATGCCAATTTTTAAAAATATGGAAGCCGAGAAACCCTAACATGGATCGTTTGCTAGAATTCTAGGCGAAACTAAAAGCTAGTTAACAGTTAACTACTAGGATACGGAAATTACAACCTTTGTAGATCCGGATATCCACCTCCACGGCTCCGCAACGAAGTCTTCTCGCTGTCCATCTAGAAGCTTGGACTCTCGTGACGGCTTCATCGGGAGAAACGTGCGGAATAGGTCGTCGGCTTTGTGTCAAAGACGATCTACGTCGAGGTTGCACAAACTCAAGCTCCGACTTCACAAACTTGTGAAACTTGTGAAGTAAACACCCAAAACAACTTGGCAAAGAGGTAGAGGGTGAAGAAATAGGAGGTGGGTTAACTTTAGATTTGGAATTCTCTCACTAAAACTCAAGTTGCCATTGGAGTAGCAAGCTTGAAGAAGAAGAAGAAGATGAGCTCAAGAAAAGATTATGATAAGTCTTATGATAAAAATAAATTTAAATCAAAATCTTATCATAACTTGAACTAGGGTTAAGTGTAGAGAATTAACCATGGTCACTTGGATGGGTTAGGGTTAAGCATGAAGATAAGGATGGTTGCAAAAGTCAAAGCTTCATGAAGCTTCAACAAATGACAAAGAAAGCCACCATTCTCATCTTATTCTTTTCCAAATAAATAAATAAACAAATAAATAAATAAATGAATATGCAAAACCCTAATTATCAAATTAACCATGGATTAATTCTATACACTTAACATAATGATCAAGTATCATCAAACATGATACAAAAAAGTGCACAATAGTATATCACATATACAATGTGCAAATCAAGTGAGAAAAATCCGTTTAAAGTGAACCTATACTAGTTAATGCAAAGTAATATATCAAATATATAATTATACATTAAATCATTAAATCAAAACTTGATTCAATGATCCGGTCATGTCGCACATAACCGACTAGTATGCAATGCATCGATTTATCGAATCAATGATTCGATAACTAGGTCATATCTCATATAACCAATCAAAACATTAATCGCGAGAATCAAATACGGTATCACATACACGCATCATTCTCGGTCCCGCATATATCTCATATGCGCTCCTATTTCGTTTCGCTTGAGCCAGGAAACCTCTGTGTAGGACTCTAAAGACTCGTCAATACTCCGGTAGCAGATGATGATCATATCAAGCACCCACAAGCCGCAAGCGGTCTGCTAAACGTAACGGCCACCCGGGTATTGAGCGATCAGAAGATCGACGAGCTAGCCCGCTCACACTCCTGCGAATCCGACCAGTAACACTTACCATACAGTCAAGTCTCTTCGTCTGATACGTCGCATATCAAGTCTAGGGGTGGTATACGTCAGACCCCAATAGCTCGATAAGTCGTGTCGATATGAGGTCTATAACTATTCGAGAAACTACTGGTAACACTTACCAGCAATTCTCTGAGCAGCCCTGGCCAGGGACTTCCTGTTATAGCCAATCGAACACAGCGCAACATCAACCCCCTATACCGGGAGAGACGAATCCCCTCCTATCGCTCATTGCCTCCATGTGACTCGGGACTGTACCCAAAAACCACCGTTTTGCACGCCCTCTTAGACGTGGTAAGATGGAAATCAAAGCACAGTGGGAACCACACAAGACTCTATGACGATCTCGGGTCAACAGACTACTCTGTACCAGTGTCACCAGAGAACTGCCATCTGACGTGAGGTATAATACCATCTGGGAATTCTCGGCGAGTCCGTCCAGTGTACCCAGTCTCTACTGAGCACCCGTATATCATCTCTGATGTCAAACACCAATGGATATGGGATCATCCATCGCCCATCTGTATGGGTCGAGAAGCTACACGCTAGTCTACTCTGGTATATCGATGCCCCGTCTCGATACACCCAGGACTAGGGACTTTGAAGGATGTACTTATGGACTACCTTGTCCCCACTAGTATGATCCGCATCATAGTCCAGGTAGTCAAGCACACATCCTAAGGGCTTTACCAACATGTAACAGAGAGACAATCAGTGTACACGTTAAGGTAAAGATCAACCAGATAGCATACTATCATGTCGAGCAAGAAAGTCCTCCCTATATATGTCCCAGCATCCACTACAATATACATCCTATGTACAGTAATGGCCTCTAGGGCATACATATAACTAACAGGAGTATGGTAGAAATGGAAGTGATTCCAGAACCGCAAACGATTACTGAAAATTTAATAGGACCTAAAGATTCAATCTAGTTTGACATTCCATTGGCCACTCCGCAGATATGGTGGGTAACCTTAGGCATTCGAGAGGTGCTCCGGTAGCCTCAAGGACGGTGACAGGGAGGTTCTTGTTTACCCAGACTTGACACTACTATTGTTCCAGGCTATGAGACCCAGCAGGAGGATGAGTATAGCGTTGTTCTAAACTAGCTCTAGAAGTGTACGTGTATATGACTCTACCAGAGGGTTGTCGTAGTCAGTGGGAGCAGCGGAAGCATAATGGACAAGTAGCATGTGTCTATTTATGGACTAAAGCAGATATAGCGGAGATAGATCATCTATTTCTAATGTGACAGTCATAGGTTTGACTTCATCAGAATAGGGGATGGATCTGTTAAGAAGGCAGTAGGGTGTGATGTCCTGGTACATGGATGACATACACATAGTAGGAAGTGAAAATCCTATACTACGATCGGTTATACTTTGGTTGTCACACAGTGGTTTCTCCACATAGGATATAGATATAATATCAGACATTCTGGTTACTAGATCTATGGTTTTAGATCTAGATTTGGGTAGTTTCCCAATCTGGATACTTAGACAGCATTCTACAGGTGTTTTAGAATGGACGACTCCTGGCACGGTAGTGTACCTGCAGGTGATGGAGTCACCCTCTCTAAAGGTGTCTTACAGACTAAAGAGGAGAGAAATGTGCATGATTGGCAGATCACTTGCTTAGGCAATTCAGTCAATCATGAGATGTCAGGTTCCACACCAGACGTTGTTTTTTTACACTAGATGCAATAAGTTGATATTAATCCTATCCTGGAGAAACATTCGGAAGCAGTTTTAGAACATAAGTGGATGTTCTAGGGATATGATAACGGCAGCCTCTTTCGGGAGACGGTTATTATTCCAGGCTTCCAAGGTGATCTGGATGACAGAGTGACTGTCAGATTTATAGTTTTCCCTCTGACGAGGGGCAGTAGTTTGGACAGGTGGTCCAAACGGATACTGAGGGAGGCATGGTGCAGGATACTGATTAAGTTCAGTTGACGATACAGTCTAAGAAGTTTGGATTTGGAGTTCATTTATGAACTAGGTCCCGTCAGATATCCAAACATATTCTAAGACAGGTATTGCTCATTTCGGGAGATGGCTTTCTCCGCGAACTTGAGATAAAGAGAGACATAGAAAGAAACATCAGGGCGGATCCACTCACTGAGGCTATTCCTCGAACGCAATAGTTTCGCAAACGGGCTTTGTGAGACTGATCAGTAGAGGAGTTGGGTGTTTGGTATCACACGGGCTGTGAGTATGCAACATCGCAATAATTAGCTTTGAGTGCAAGTGGGAGATTGTTGGATACAGTACCCTCAAAGTCAATTATTGGATCCCAGGCACGTGATTGCAATGATTGAGGGAGGACCTATACCGGTAGGACAGTCTTACTCAAGATGATAGTATCCTATTTGGTTTATCTTTATCATCGTGTATGTTCCCCTCCGAATCACGGAGACGCGATAAACGCCTTGCCTGAAATTCGGGGTAGATGCTAATTGGTGCTATCCGTCTACCTCTCCGAAGATGCCAAGTTGATTTATGGCACCATGAATCGAAGGTTTAAACGGATGCGGCCGATGTAGCAGACTTCGTCAGATTCCCCCTCGTCTGAGGGGTTTTTGATTGTGGGGACGCTCTTCCCTGCAGGTGCAAGCCCCTGCAGTTAATTACCGCATCGCGGTAACAACTTTCTCCTTCTCCATATGGTCATTTCGTGTCGTGGGTATTTGTTTTGTTTGTGGTTACCCGTGGATTGTATACAGAGACTAATTTATGTTGTCGCCCGTAGGACGTGGATTAGTCCAAATCCGCATCTTCTTAGATTTAGGTTTGGGAGTTTCGTTTAAGGATACGTTAGCCTCATTTGAGACTAAGATCAACTTAAACGTTTGTTAAGGATACGTTAGACTAATTTCTAGACTAAGATCAACTTAACAGGATCGTTTAGATCCAACAAAAGAGCATTTAGACTCTATTGTTTAGTTTACGGACATTTCGGTTGATTACCAGTTTAAGGACATGTTAGTCCAATGTTAGTTTAAAGACATCCCGGTCAAGGTTAAGGACATCATAGTCCATGGAATGTATGGCTGTCGGGACCAATCACCTCTCCGAAGACGTTGAAGGATTACAACGACAAACATCAGAGGAGTTCAGAGAAGTACCCTTGAACCAATATTGGTTGGGAGATCTATAGTCCAATTTGGGACTAAAGTCTGTTTGCAGGTTTATGAGCATATGGGCTCAGTTGATATGAGTTGAACATTTTATTGTTCTGGCTATTGGGCCTTCATCTGGGCTCGGCCCTTTTAATAATGCATAGCATTTATCAGAACAAAGTATGTTCTGACAGTGCGCCACGTGGCGCGTCAAGCGTTTTGCGCCAAGGAAAGAGCGCATTGCGCTTCTGTTGGATAGCGCACACGATGAGAACACGTGTCGCGCTTAGCGCTAAGCGTTAGTTATCGGCGCATTGCGCTTTTAGTGTATGAGCGCGTTGCGCTAGTCTGTTGGCACACCAGTGTGTGACATGGGATGCGCTTGGCGATGAGCGCCAGCCCATGAGCGCAGTGCTCTGTTTTAAGAAGCGCAAAGCGCAGATTGTGTCTCTGGTTGACACGTGGCAGGTTTTGGCGCTGAGCGCCGGTCCAAGGAGCGCAAGGCCGCAGTTCATGAGTGCAAGGCACTTTTTAATAGCGTAAAGCGCTTCTGATCAATTTTAAGATCAAAGAACAAATTTATGTTCTTCAAAAGAGGCTTTGCCTCATGATCAAAGAAAAAAAGTTCTTATTTTTTATAAAAGGCTCTGCCTTTATAGATCAAAAGATCTGTGAATGAAGTAAAATACTTCTTTTGTCTTTTTATAATTAGAACTTTTTGATCTTTTCTTTTAAATCAAAAGACCTTGGTCTTTTTATAGATCTAAGATCTTTTTAGAAGATGGTTCTTCTTTTTTATGAGATGGATTCATCTCTGTTATTCAAGAACACAATTCTTTACCTTTAAGATGAAAAAATCTTGTTTTTCTTAAGAGTTTGCTCTTTTTTGCAGAGGGTTTTTTTTCTCTTTTTTCTGTATATTTTTATGTGTCTCTGTGTGTGTTAGACTTGAAATCTAAGGTCCTTTATATAGAGCCAAATGATTTGTTAAATCGGTTAGAGAGATCTTTCTCTGATTGATTTGGGAATATTTCCCACCGTTGGATCTTTCATCCTAAGCCTTCTGTTTTACAGAAAATAATATTCTTATTTTTAACAAAATTGGAAAGATCTTTCCATAACAGAATTTTAGTTCTGATTAATTAATAATTTATTATTAACAGATCTTTTGATCTGATGATGGGGAATTTTAATTCCAGCGCTGGCGCACCTTGTGCTAGTGCACCTTGCGCTAACGCACCTGCGCTTGACACGTAGCGCGCAGCGTGTGTTTGACACGTGACGTGCAGCGCAGAGCGTAGCGCAGCTGCGCTAGCGCGCCCGTGTTTGACACGTGGCGCGCAGCGCAACTGCGCTAGCGCACCCGTGTTTGAGCGCTGGATCTGAAGCGTTGCTTCAATTTAAATTTTAAATTAAAACAGAGCTTTGCTCTGATTGGGTGCGCTGCATAGGGCACAACGCTCTTGGCGCTGGCGTGTCTGCTTTTGACACATGGCGCGCAGCACGCAGCACGCAGAATTCGAAGCATTGCTTCAATTTAAATTTTGAATTAAAACAGAGCTTTTCTCTGATTGGGTGCGCTGCCTAGGGCGCAGCGCTCCAGGCGCTGGCGTGTCTGCTTTTGACACGTAGCGCGCAGCGCACAGAATCCGAGGCGTTGCTTCAATTTTTTACTTTAGATTTTTAATATAGAGCTTTGCTCTTATTGGGAAAAGGTAGCGTCGCTTCATTTCAAATCTTGGAATTTGAACAGAGCTTTCCTCTGATTGGGGAAACAAATGCCCCCCCCCCCGTTGCGCTTACGTGGCCCACACGTGAGTGCAACGGTGGCAGCATCTCTGCCGTTGGATCAACTTTTTGGAAGTTGAAACGGCTGTCAATGCTTATAAAAAGGACTTTTGGTCCTTTAGATGATTTTCATCTTCTTCTTTGAGAACTTTTATTCAGAGTATTAATCTTTCTTTTAAGAAAGTTAAGAGTTAAAACTGTGTCAGATTTTTCTAGGTAAAGATTTAATCTTTAAAGGGATTAATAATCTGGAGTTTTACTCATTATCAGATCCTTTTGCTTTACTTAGATCATAGATCTTCAAGAAAGCCTTTTTTGGGGTTTCTTAATAGGGCTTTGCCCTTGTGAGATCTTAGATCCTAAGAGATCTTTTAAGCATTTTGATGGGTTATTCCATTATCTTTACAGAGCATGGCTCTTTTAGAATTCTCGGGGTACTTCTTTAAATTTCCCTCATAATTGACTTTGACAGGTGTCACTCCTGTCTGCAGAGCATTGCTCTCGAGGAGTTTAACTCTCTGTGTCTGTTTTTCCTCATTGCTAATCTTCCAATGATGTTTCTTTCAGGCACTATGGCTGTTCATTTATACAGTCTGAACGAGTTCATTACTTATGAGGATATCCGCGTACAGGGTCGTCACCAAAACCAAGAATTTACAGATGCCCGGTATGCAGAGATTATGGGTCGTCTCTATGTACGCGTTGGTTGGTTGCTTCCTCGCCGTTCTGTTCTCTTGAAAGTCGTACTGGGAGCAATTTGGAGAGCACTTCCGGGCTTTCATGAGGCCATGCCGCTTAATGTGCTGGATGACGCCGAAGATAAGGTGCATTCAGTGTATCTGTTAGGGCTGGTCTCGAAGAAACGGAGAGATAGCCTCATTGATATTTTGCATCAAATTTTTCAACAGACGACGATAATTGCTTCATATCAAAGGGTGGAGGGCATTGCCGAAGATCTTGACACGCGTGAGCGCAAGAGGATGCACACGAGAATGGTCAGAAAGGCCAGAAAGACTCTAGACGGCCTTACTTTCGACTTCCTTAATCCATCCCCTGGATCCGAGGTTATACCCTTGTAAACATTTCAATAATGTTGCTTTTGTTTAAAAAAAATTCCGATTATGAATGACAATTCTTTTGCCTCCTTTCTTTTATTTTCTGCTTTGTTATTGGCATATTCCTTAAGTAAGCGTAGCCTGTAGGTGATATAGAACATTCCGTCTTGAATACTTCGAGGAGTAGTGATGGCTTAGGAAGCAGGTTCAGATCTGCTACCTAAGGCTTTTCAACTTTATGAGCCTTGAGGGTCTCATAAAGACTTTTCTCCCTACGAGTCGAGAGGACCTCGTAGGTGTATTTTCTTCTTAGAGGTCGTGAGGACTCCTAAGTGCGTTTTCTCTTGAGAGTCGTAAGGATCTCACAAGAGAATTTTCTCCCTTACAAGTCGAGAGGACTCATAAGTGATTATTTCCCTCCTTGTCGATGTTCGACTTCGGAGAGTGTGGCCTGCAGATAGCTTATCTTGACCTCCTTGTAGGGCACCGATGGCTTAGGAAACAGGGTTAGGATCTGCCACCTAAGACTTTTCAAATTTATGAGCCGTGAGGGTCTCATAAAGACTTTTCTCCCTACAAGTCGAGAGGATCTCGTAGGTGTATTTTCTCCTTAGGGGTCGTGAGGACTCCTAAGTGCGTTTTCTCTTGAGAGTCGTAAGGATCTCACTAGAGAATTTTCCCTCTTACAAGTCGAGTGGACTCGTAAGTGGTTGTTTCCCTCCTTGTCGAGATTCGACTTTGGAGAGTGTGGTCCGTGAATAGTATGCAAGAGTCCGTTTTGGACCGACTTGCAGGGCCCCCGTGCTTAGGAAACAGGTTTTTTAATCCCCGCTGCCTAAGGCTTTTCCTCACGAGTCGAGACGAATCGAGCATTTCTCGCAAGAATATCCTAACGTCACAGTTAACCTCTTGTCTTTACGACAGAGGTCCGTTAGGGTCTGTGGTACTAGGGTTTTGTCCGTCGTACCGCCGCGTTAGCTGATGTATCTCTCGATAGGCAACTTTGCTGTTCGAGTAGCCTTGTGACTGTCATATCTCTGATCCCTTCGGGGGCTGGACAAGACGTCTTCAAGCAATCCTCCTAGGCAGTTTGACCGTCGGAAGAGTAAGCGTTAGGAATTTTGCCATGCCGCTTTTTACTTAAGGTTAGGCTCATTTTGGAGAGCCCCAATGAGTCATAACCACTCCTTACTAGTGTGGAATGATCTCCGATGGTCTTTCCGGTTTTATATGAGTTTCCGTCAAGACCGTGAAGCTAGGAATTTGGCCTTTGCTTCGTTTGCTGGCATCGCGTCTGCTGTATCGAGACGAATGTCGCGGTTGTCTCTAGGTTGCTGGTGAACCGTTGAGGTTTGGAACTAGGGATTTTGCCGTGGCTCCGTTGTTTGATTGTCGCGTCTGAATCCTGCTGGAGGAAGAACGTTGTAGTGACATCTCGTCTGCTGTGTCGAGACGAACGTCGGGGTGGTGATCATTCCGCGCTGGTGTGGGATGATCTCCGATGGTCTTTCCGGTTTTATATGAGTTGTCGTTAAGACCCTGAAGTTAGAAATTTGGCCTTTGCTTCGTTTGCTTTGGTGTGTCCGAATCCTATTGGAGGAAGGACGCTGTAGTGACATATCGTCTGCTGTATCGAGGCAAACGTCGAGGTGGTGACCACTCCGCGCTGGTGTGGGATGATCTCCGATGGTCTTTCCGGTTTTATATGAGTTGCCATCAAGACCCTGAAGCTAGGAATTTGGTCTTTGCTTCGTTTGCTTTGGCGTGTCCGAATCCTATTGGAGGAAGGACGCTGTAGTGACACCTCATCTGCTGTATCGAGACAAACGTCGATGTGGTGATCATTCCGCGCTGGTGTGGGATGATCTCCGATGGTCTTTCCGGTTTTATATAAGTTGCCTTCAAGACCTTGAAGCTAGGAATTTGGCCTTCGCTTCGTTTGCTTTGGCGTGTCCGAATCCTGTTGGAGGAAGGACGCTGTAGTGGCATATCGTCTGCTGTATCAAGGCGAACGTCGAGTTGGTGACCACTCCGCTTTGCTTTGACGTTGCGTCTGCATCCTGCTGGATTACGAAGGAACGCCGTTGTTGACATTGCATCTGTTGTAACGAGACGAATGCTGAGGTGGAGTTGGGATTTTGTCATCACTCGGCTTTGTTTTGACATTGCGTCTGCATCCTGCTGGATTGCGAAGGAACGCCGTTGTTGATATTGCATCTGTTGTAGCAAGACGAATGCTGAGGTGGAGTTGGGATTTTGTCATCACTCCGCTTTGTTTTGACGTTGCATCTGCATCCTGCTGGATTGCGAAGGAACGCCGTTGTTGACATTGCGCCTGCTGTAACGAGACGAATGCTGAGGTGGAGCTGGAATTTTGCCGTCACTCCGCTTGATGATGTTGCGTCCGAGTCCTGTTAGAATGAGGAGGATCACCGTTGCTGATTTTTAGGCTGCAGATATTTCCGTTAAGATTTGGAACTGGGGACTATGCCGTGGCTCCGTTTCGTTATGTCGCTTCCGTGCCTTGCTGGCATAAGGAGGAACGCTGTTGTTGGTCTTCTGGGATGCAGATGTGACCGTCGAGACTTGGCTCTCTTTCTGATGGAGCCTAGTTGGATGATATGGTTCCCTTTTTGTTTGTGCCCCTGGATTGTATACAGGGATTGATGTGAATCGCCCGTAGGGCATAAATTTAATTTTTCTGTATTTCTTTCCGCGATGCTCTATCATTTTAGCTTTTACATCGCAAATGTCGCGATTGCCCAATCATTTCGGCTATTTTTCGCGGTGCCTAATCATTTCGGTTATTTATTTCATTTTTACTCGCTGTTTTTTATTGTGAGTTGCCCAATCATTTCGGCTATTTATTTCATTTTTACTCGCTGCTTTTTATTGCGAGTTGCCCAATCATTTTGGCTATTTTACATGCATATATTTTTACTTGTTGATTTTGTTGCAAGTTGCCCCATCATTTCGGCTATTTTGTATGCATGTGTGGCCCACTAGCTTCGTACTGCAAGCTTGGGATTAGACACTGATTTCGGCATCAGCACCGCTACAACCGGAATATTGCCAGGAGCGAATCATCATTTGCCTCTGCCGATGTCGAATAAAGGTGGCTTAGCAATCAGGGTTAAGATCCTGTCGACTAAGGCTTTTGACTTTACAAGCCGTAAGGGTCTCATAAAGGAATTTCTCCCTACAAGTCGTGAGCATCTCGTAGGTGCGTTTTCTCCTTAGGAATCGTGAGGACTCCTAAGTGTATGTTCTCTTATAAGTCGTAAGGATCTTACAAGAGTGTTTTCTCCTTATAAGTCGAGAGGACTCACAAGGGTTGTTCACCGTACGAGCGTATCCCTAGTCACGGATGGGACTTTATTAGGGAAATGTTTATTCGCGCCCGTGGATTGTATACAAGGGTCAGCGTTGAGCCGCTTGTAGGGCAAAATCAGGCGGTATGACTGCTTAAGAACAGGTTCAGATCCCTGTAACTTAAGGCTTTTGAATCTTATGAGCCGTGAGGGTCTCATAAGAGGGTTCTCCTTATGAGTCGTGAGGATCTCGCAAGTGTAATTTCTCCTTAGGGATCGTGGGGATCCCTAAGTGTGTTGCTCCCTTGTGAGTCGTAAGGATCTCACGCAGGCGGTTTCTCCTTATAAAGTCGAGAGGACCTTGCAAGTGTCTTTTAACGAGATTGCACCCTTTCGGGTTCTCACAAAACTCGCCGGTAGCCCTGCTGTTTTTACTTACGGAGCCCTTTCGGGTTTTCATCCGTGCCCATTTCGCTTATGGACATACCGTTTTCTTTTTTTCTTCTTCTTTTTTTTTATTCTAACGAGATTGCGCCCTTTCGGGTTTTCACAAGACTCGCCGGTAGCCCTGTTGTTTTTACTCACGGAGCCCTTTCGGGTTTTCATCCGTGCCCATTTTGCTTATGGACATACCGTTTTTTTTTACCACGTCAGCTTGAGGATGCCACGGGTTGTAGTAGATTAACGACGTTTCGGTCATCAACCGGTTTTAGGACATAGTGGTCCATGGGGCTTTCTCTATGAATGAACATGATGCCCCCGGCATATCCATCTTTTTCGGAGCATGTGGTTGCGGCGGGTTCATCTTCCAGTTTTCGGACAACGCGAACTTGCCCTGTTGGTATTGGTCTTCAACCCAGTTTTTGAAGACATAGCAATTTTCGATCGGATGGCCCAATACTCGGTGGTAAGGGCAGTAATTAGGATTGTTGACATTGTTCAGTTGTAGTGGGTGTTTCGGCTCCGGTAGAGTGATAAGCCTGTTGCGCACTGCTAGTTCGAATAGTCTCCTTGTTTCATCCCGGGAAAATGAGTAAGGACGTTCCAACTTCTCATTGGGGGGGTGCCGCTTGTTGCTTTGGCGAACAACCGGTCTAGGGCCACTCGATTATTGTTGAGCATTGGTGATGAAGGCCGTTTTTCCCTTCCCCTTATCCTTTTTGTTCGATCCCTTGTTTGCGGGTCCGAGATTCTTTCCGGGTAGTGTGCGATTACACGGCTGAATGTTCTCGCAACTCCTCAGTTCTTTCGTTTCAGAGATGGATTTCTTGAAGAGAGGGCCGAAGGCTACTTCTTCATTGGAGTCGCTCCCGAAGGTGAGAACTCGCGATCCCCTGGGATCAACCCTATGACGATTGCCGGCAATTCTTTTACGCTCATCTGTCGCATTTTTCCGCCGTTTACGAGCTTCACGCTTTGTCCTCTTGAATTGTTGCCTGTGAGCGGCATACCCTTGCCACCAACACTTAAAGGAGTTGTAGTCTTCAGTAGGATGTGCGATCTTCTGATGATATAAGCAGAAGTTAGGATGTACGTCCGCTTCATCAAGACGTATACCGCGAGGAGAATTTTCTCTGAAAGAGGGCAGCTTCATCCCCATCGATATGGCTTTGGCGAATCGTTTCCTTGTCTTGATCCTGCTTTCATTTGCGGCGGATGTACTTTGATCTGGTGGGAGTGTTTCGACCCTTTTGTCCAGTCGCCGGCGTTTGGCCTTTTCAAATATGGCCATCTCGCGCTCCCGATCAGCTTTGGTTTTTAGACGGGCTTCGTTCAGGAATGCGTCAATTGTTTTGTCTGATAGCCCTAGAAGTTCTAGTTCGGGATCTGCCCCCGGCTTCTCTACGTCAGGAGCTTCTTCACTGTCTATCGACGAGTGAGAGATCATATGGCAGCTTGCCATATAATCCTCAGGTTCATCCGACGAGTCTTTGTCATCATCTCCGTCCTCAAAGACGTGGCTGAGGAATTCTCGGAATGTGACTGGGGTCTGCGCCTTCTGATTATATTCTTCCAGTGCGTCAATATGTTTTCGCAGATCCATGCGCTTGTCATCAAACTGCGCGAGCTTTTTGGTCTTCTTCTTTTTATTTGAATACTTTGATGGCTGGGTGTTCGAGCTTTGGCTATCACCACCAATCTTTGGAGTTGGGCGCGGTTTTAGCATTCTCTCGACGATCTTGGGTTCCAGTGGATTTTTCCACCTGATTGCCGGACACGTTTGGAGATCCTTCAGCATTCTTTTAGTTTTGGCTGAAAGAGCGACCTCCCACGGAGTTTCTTCTATAAAAGAGCACGATGCTCCCGGCGTGTCTACCTTTTTAGGGGCATTAGGTTGTGGCTGTTTCACCTTCCAGTTTTCCGATAATGCGAATTTGCCTTGTTGGTATTGGTCCTCAATCCAGTTTTTGAAGACGTAGCAGTCTTCGATCGGATGGCCCAATACTCGGTGGTACGGGCAGTAATTGGGATTGTTGACGTCGTTTGGCTGCAACGGACGTTTTGGATCCGGCAAATTTATGAGCCTGTTGCGCACTGCCAGCTCGAACAGTCTCCTCGTTTTATCTTGGGGAAACGAGTAAGGACGTCCTAGCCTCTCCTTGAAGGATGGGCGTGGACGCATATTGTTTTGGCGAACAACCGGCTTTAAGTTGCTCGGATGTTGTTGAGTATTGGCGACGAAAGTTGCTTTTCCTTTCCCCTTTTCATTCCGAGGATCCGTCTTTGAAGGAGATGGTCTATAACCCATCTGATCCATTTAAGCCAACTTGTCAATCAAGGCCTGGAAAGTAGTTAGCTTGAAGAACATTATGAACTGGGAGATGGTCGCCTGCGGATCAAGAGTGCCCACGAACATGCCCACCACCGGTGCTTCTTCGATGCACTATTCGCATTTCGACCATAAGTTCCGCTACCGGATTGCATACTGCACCCACGTCTCTCCTGGCTTTACTCTGGCGTTGATCAATACCATGATCGGGGTGCGTCCGCTAGCTCTCGCAAAACACTGAGTGAATAACAACTCCATCTCTGCAAAAGTTTTGACAGAATCGTTGGGAAGCTTTGAATACCATTCGAAAGCTGTGTCCGACAAGCTGCCGACGAACTGGCAAAGTAGCAGTTTATCATCGCCTCCGGTGTTACCACAAAGAGCCCTGAACTGGGCGACATGCTGATGTGGATTCCCCGTCCCTTTATACACATGGAACTTAGGGATCGTATATCTCGGCTGGTAACTTATTTGGTCATACCAGCCCGGATAGGGTCGTCCAGTCTTGACAACTTGGCCAGCCGCTTCATTCGTCTGGTGAGCTCGTATTTGCTGAGATATATAGTCATCCAGTGCGGCCTTGGAAATAGTTTCCTCTTTGGCTGCTGAAAGAGCCGGAGGAGGATTAGATGTCTCTCCTCTATCGTCTTCAATAATGATTGTAGTCAGCATCTCTTGAAGTTTCTGCTGTTGCTGTTCCTGAGCCTTTATTATTGATCGGGTAAGCGGTCGGTGGCCCGTCGAAGCGCGGCTATCCTCTTTCCCGGACACCATGTAAACAGTATAGACCATTATGCCCCCAGACTTGGGGCGTTTGGGCTCAGCATCTTTGTGGTCTGCCGTAGTCACAGGGGCTTTCCTTGGCCTCCTTCTTCTTTGAGTAGTTGATGTTGAGGGGGCCGTCGCAATGGGCACCCAAGTAGCTGTCACCTTCTGTGGCTTGACAGGGCGATTCTCTTCCTGCTGAACCTTCAGCTTCTTTTATCGGCGAGGATAATCTTGATCGACCACCGACTCTCGGATTTGCCGCCATATTTTGTAAACTTTGGAAGACAGCCGTTGAGGGGACTGCTTTGGCTTCATTTCTGTAACCGTCTCCACCGGTGGAGGAGACCTCTTCAGCACGGCGGTAGGAGAGTTCCTACGTACCTTATTTAGCAGCTCAAAGCTGTTCCCGGTTGGAACAGTAGCATCGATCTCCACCGTTGGAGCTGGTGGAGTAAATCTAAACGGAGAGCTGCCTCCAGCCTTCCATACTCGGCGCCAGTAACGACGGCGAGCATGTCGCGCAGATGGTATTGGTTCATCTATGGGAACGGCTTTGTCATGCCCCCTGCTCTGGTCAGGCGTTGCTGGTACCAGCCTCTTGAAGACTGACGTTCGCCGAGAAGTAATGTCCAGTCTATCGAATACAGACCTCTGGGCAGAGGTGACTTTGCCTGGAGCGGGAGCCGGAGTGGCCAGCCTTATGAAAACTGACTTCTTGGCAGGAGAAGCCTTTCCGATGATTTCGTCTGCTTGAGCCGGGATGGCTATCTGCTTTGGGATGGCTGCTTTAGGTATTGTGGGCTTGTTCATGGGCCCGTTGGAGTTTTGGCCCAGTCTATTGAAAACCGAGGCATTGGATTTGGACGACCCATTGAGAAGGGCCGCAGTATTGGTGAGCCGATCAAAGACCGACTTCTTCGGGGCTTCTTGCAATGGTAGTGGGGCGTTGAAGCTCATCAGTGGGAGCATAGTCTCGAAGAATAGCCCAGTGGTGGCCTGAGTCACTTGTTCCATCGGCATAGCGAAGATGGAGGCCGCTTGAGACCCGTAAGTCACTCCTCCGGATGGGACGAAGCGAGAGTTGCAGTTGCAGTTAGTACAGTTTGAAGCCATTGATCTTCTGTTTTCTGCACGGAGCAAGATGCCAAATCTAAGTACCTCGAATCCATAGGCAACCATAGCAAACCGCGATTTGTTTGCGAACACGACACACGAAGTGTGGAGTGGAAAGAGGAAGAGGTCCCACCGGGCATGCCAGAATCGGTTCCCCTCCGAATCACGGAGATGCGATAAACGTCTTGCCTGAAATTCAGGGCAGATGCTAATTGGTGCTATCCGTCCACCTCTCCGAAGATGCCAAATTGATTTATGGCACCATGTATCGAAGGTTTAAACGGATGCGGCAGATGTAGCAGACTTCGTCAGATTCCCCCTCGTCTGAGGGGTTTTTGATTGGGGGGACGCTCTTCCCTGCAGGCGCAAGCCCCTGCAGTTAACTACGCTACCGCATCGCGGTAACAACTTTCTCCTTCACCATATGGTCACTTCGTGTCGTGGGTGTTTGTTTTGTTTGTGGTTGCCCGTGGATTGTATACGGAGACTAATTTATGTTGTCGCCCGTAGGACGTGGATTAGTCCAAATCCGTATCTTCTTATATTTGGGTTTGGGGGTTTGGTTTAAGGATACGTTAGCCTCATTTGAGACTAAGATCAACTTAAACGTTTGTTAAGGATACGTTAGTCTAATTTCTAGACTAAGATCAACTTAACAGGATCGTTTAGATCCAACAAAAGAGCATTTAGACTCGATTGTTTAGTTTACGGACATTTCGGTCGATTACCAGTTTAAGGACATGTTGGTCCAATGTTAGTTTAAAGACATCCCGGTCAAGATTAAGGACATCATAGTCCATGAAATGTATGACTGTCGGGACCAATCACCTCTCTGAAGACATTGAAGGATTACAACGACAAATATCAGAGAAGTTCAGAGATGTACCCTTGAACCAATGTTGGTTAGGAGATCTATAGTCCAATTTGGGACTAAAGTCTGTTTGCAGGTTTATGAGCATATGGGCTCAGTCGATATGAGTTGAACATTTTATTGTTCTGGCTATTGAGCCTTCATCTGGGCTCGGCCCTTTTAATAATGCATAACATTTATCAGAACAAAGTATGTTCTGACAGTGCGCTACGTGGCGTGTCAGGCGCTTTGCGCCAAGGAAAGAGCGCATTGCGCTTCTGTTGGATAGCGCACATGATGAGGACACGTGTCGTGCTTAGCGCTAAGCGCTAGTTATTAGCGCATTGCGCTTTTAGTGTATGAGAGCGTTGCTCTAGTCTGTTGGCGCACCAGTGAGTGACACGTGGTGCGCTTGGCGCTGAGCGCCAGCCCATGAGCGCAGTGTTCTGTTTTAAGAAGCGCAAAGTGCAGATTGTGTCTCTGGTTGACACGTGGCAGGTTTTGGCGCTGAGCGCCGGTCCAAGAAGCGCAAGGCCGCAGTTCATGAGTGCATGGCACTTTTTAATAGCGCAAAGTGCTTCTGATCAATTTTAAAATCAAAGAACAAATTTATGTTCTTCAAAGGAGGCTTTGCCTCAAGATCAAAGAACAAAAGTTCTTGTTTTTATAAAAGGCACTGCCTTTATAGATCAAAAGATCTGTGAATGAAGTAAAATACTTCTTTAGTCTTTTTATGATTAGATCTTTTTGATATTTTCTTTTAAATCAAAAGACCTTGGTCTTTTTATAGATATAAGATCTTTTTAGAAGATGGTTCTTCTTTTTTATGAGATGGATTCATCTCTGTTATTCAAGAACACAGTTCTTTACCTTTAAGATGAAAAAATCTTCTTTTTCTTAAGAGTTTGCTCTTTTTTGCAGTGGGTTTTTTCTCTCTTTTTCTGTATATTTTTATGTATCTCTGTGTGTGTTAGAGTTGAAGTCTAGGATCCTTTATATAGGGCCAAATGATTTGTTAAATCGGTTAGAGAGATCTTTCTCTGATTGATTTGGGAATATTTCTCACCGTTGGATCTTTGATCCTAAGGCTTCTGTTTTACAGAAGATAATCTTCTTGTTTTTAACAAGATTGGAAAGATCTTTCCATAACAGAATTTTAGTTCTGATTAATTAATAATTTATTATTAACAGATCTTTTAATCTGATGATGGGGAATTTTAATTCCAGCGCTGGCGCACCTTGCGCTAACGCACCCGCGCTTGACACGTGGCGCGCAGTGCAGAGCGCAGCGCAACTGCGCTAGCCCGTCCGTGTTTGACACGTGGCGCGCAGCGCAGAGCGCAGCATAACTGCGCTAGCGCGCCCATATTTGACAAATGGCGCACAGCGCAGAGCACAGCGCAACTGCGCTAGCGCGCCCGTGTTTGACACATGGCGCACAGCGCAGAGCGCTGGATCTGAAGCGTTGCTTCAATTTAAATTTTGAATTAAAACAGAGCTTTACTCTGATTGGGTGCGCTGCCTATGGTGCAGCGCTCTTGGCACTGGCGTGTTTGCTTTTGACACGTAGCGCGCAGCACGCAGAGCGCAGAATCCGAAGCGTTACTTCAATTTAAATTTTGAATTAAAACAAAGCTTTTCTCTGATTGGGTGCGCTGCCTAGGGCACAGCGCTGCTGGTGCTGGCGTGTCAGCTTTTGACACGTGGCGCGCAGCACACAGAATCCGAGGCGTTGCTTCAATTTTTTACTTAAGATTTTTAATATAGAGCTTTGCTCTTATTGGGAAAAGGAAGCGTCGCTTCATTTTGTAAGTGCACGGCGGCGCCCCGGCCGTCGATCCGACGCCGGAAATGCGGAAACGAAAAACTTTGCAAACTATCAAACCGGCACCACCGCGCACTTTTAACCCGGATCGGGCCATTAACCTAGCTACTAGCAAACTAGAAAAGAGTAGAGAAGAGATATACCAAGCGATCCGTGTCCTTCGGTCTTCGTCTCCACTCCGATCTCCCGCGGAATCTCCGTCCGTCACGTCTTCGTCGGAAAGGGCACCACGTAGCCGAATACTTTTACGGGCTCCCACCTCTGGACCGAGGCAACTCGGGCGCGAAGTTGGCTAGCCGACGCGTCCAAGATTTGCTGTAGATGAAGTGTAGTAGCTTGTCTCTTTAGAGTTGTGAGGTTGCCATGGTGATGGAGGAATTGAGGAGGAGAATGAAAGGAGGAATTGAGGAGGAGAATGAAAAGAGCAATGAGATATGGAGCTAGTCTTTTGCAACCATAGAATGAGATGAAGACAGAATAATTTTCCCACTCCTAAAATCTCACCCCTCCCTAATAGTGGCCGGCCTCTCATAAGATAAAATGGTGGAGGGAAAAAACAAAACAAGAAGGAAGGTAAGTGTAGTAAAAGCAAAGGGGTGACCACATCCAAAAGAAATGATAACCATATCAAATCAATTTCTAATCCATCCTAATCACCATTTAATACAAAGGAAGAGATGGAAAAAGAATCTCATCATGAAGCCACATAATGCAAGAAACCCCCCCCCCACAATAAGTTATTTGCAAACTGCAAATAACCCCCTCCATCAGAAACTCCGGCCATGAAGGAACAAAGGAAAACCGGCCGGAACGGAATGCAAACTGGCAACTTCAGAAAACTGATCCCGTAATAAATTACAGGAAAACCCCGCTACTGCAAATACATGCCCGCATTTGTATTCCCACTGAACACAAATGCAAAGAGACAAAATCTACACTATCTAATACTAGGATCGGGTTTAAGCCAAAGCCGGCTAGTAAAAACCCGTCCGATCACGATCCGTGCAATACCGCACGTATCTGATCGAACCCTGCCATATCTCCATATGGCCTCTACAGCGTTTCGCCCGAAACTTGAGTAACTGTGTGTGGTGGACTCTAAAGACTCGTCAATACTATGGCTGTGGATTTAACCACTAGCACGTCAGAGGTATTAGCCATACGTGACGGGCCACCAGCTATTGACCAAAAGGGACGTCGATGAGCGAACTCATCCTGACACCCTACTGAGCCTGTCAGTGACAATATCCGTACAGTCCGGTCCGTTCGTCTATGAGTATCGCATGGCGGGCCTAGGGGGTTGGTAAAAGTCAGACCCCCAATAGCGGTACAAGTCGTGTCGGAGTGTAGCCCAGAACACCCTAAGATACTACTGGAATACCTACCAGCAAATCTCCTGCCTTGGCCAAGGACTTTTCATATTCTGGCTCTCCTAGACACAGCGCGACCTCACCCCCAATACCGGGAGAGACGAACCCCTGCAGATCCGCTCACCGCCTCCATGTGGCTCGGGACTGTACCCAACTAAAACCTGTTTGCATGACTCCTTTGAGCCGTGGTAGGGTAGTAATCAAAGCACAGTGGGAACTCATACGAGACAAATGACGATCTCAGGTCGATGAACTAACCTGTACACATGTCACCAGGGAACTGCTATCTGACATCAGGTATAATCCCAACTAGCAGGTACCCGGCGAGTCCTGTCCGGTGTACTCATAACCCAATGAGCACCTGTATACATCTTAGGTGAACCAACTGACACCAGTGGCTTGTGAGACCGGCCACCGCCCCTCGTCGGGGTCTCGACTGTATTCACTAGTCTACTCCGGAGTATTGATGCCCTGTCTCGAAACTCCCACGACTAGGGACCTTTTAAGGATGTGCTTATAGACTCCAGCTCTCACGTATATGATTGCCCTCATACTGCTGGTAGTCAAGCAAGAATCCTAAGGGCTCTATCAACGTGTAATAGCGACTTGTAAGGTCACCTAAAGCAGTACACGATGATAAAGATAAACCAGATAGCATACTATCATCTTGAGTAAGACTGTCCTACCGGGATAGGTCCTCCCTCAATCATTGCAATCACGTGCCTGTGATCCAATAATTGACTCTGAGGGCACTATCTCCAACAATCTCCCACTTGCACTCAAGGCTAATTATTGCGATGTCGCATACTCACAGCCCGTGTGATACCGAACACCCAACTCCTCTACTAGTCAGTCTCACAAAGCTCGTTTATGAAACTATTGCGTTCGAGGAATAGCCTTAGTGAGTGGATCCGCTATGGTGTTTCTTTCTATGTCTCTCTTTATCTCAAGTTCGCGGAGAAGGCCATCTCCCGAAATGAGCAATACCTGTCTTAGAATGTCTGGATGTCTGAAGGGACCTAGCTCATAAATGAACTCCAAATCCAAACTTCTTAGACTGTATCGTCAACTGAACTTAATCAGTATCCTGCGCCATGCCTTCCCTCAGTATCTGCTTGGACCAGCTGTCTAAACTACTGCCCCTCGTCAGAGGGAAAACTATAACTCTGACAGCCACTCTGTCATCCAGGTCACCTTGGAAGCCTGGAATGATAACTGTCTTCCGAAGGAGAATGCTGTTATCATATCCCTAGAACATCAACTTATGTTCTAAAACTGCTTCCGACTGTTTCTCCGGGATTGGATCAATATCAACTTATTGCATCTACTGCAAGAACAACATCTGGTGTGGTACTTGACATCTCATGATTGACTCAATTGCCTAAGCAAGTGATCTGCCAATTATGCACATCCCTCTCCCCTTTAGTCAGTAAGACACCTTTAGAGAGGGTGACTCCATTACCTATAGGTACACCACCATGCCAGGAGTCGTCCATTCTAAATACTCTTAGAATGCTATCTAAGTACCCTGATTGGGAAACCACCCAAATCTAGATCTAAAACCATAGATCTAGTAACCAGAATGTCTGATATAATATCCAAGTCCTATATGGAGAAACTACTGTGTGACGACCAAAGTATAACCGATCGTAGTATAGGAATATCTCTTCCTACTCTGTGTATGTCATCAAATACCAGGACATCACACCCTACTACCTTCTTAACAGATCCATCCCCTATTCTGATGAAGTCAAACCTATGACTGTCACGTCAGAAATAGATAATCTATCTCCGCTATATCTGCTTTAGTCTATAAATAGACATAAGCCTGATGTCCACCAATACTTCCGCTGCTCCCACTGACTACGACAACCCTCTGGCAGAGTCATATAGACGTACACTTCTAAAGCTAGTTCAGAACGACGCTATACTCATCCTCCTGCCGGGTCTCACAGTCTGGAACAACAGCAATGGCAAGTCTGGGTAAACAAGAACCTCCCTGCCACTGTCCTTGAGCATACCGAAGTACCTCCCGAGCGCCTGAGGTTACCCACTTTATCTGCGGAGTGGCCAATGGAATGTCAAACCAGATTGAATCTTTAGGTTCTTATCAAATCTTCGGTAATCGTTTGCGGTTCTGGAATCACTTCCAGTTCTACCATACTCCCACTACTGTTTTCTGAAAAAATCCATTTTTGTTAAAACTGTGGCGAGTCTAGAACAATATCACTATTGATCTTCCAGATGGTAGAAAGTCAACCCTCGTCATAACCCGGGTCAACCCACAAACAGCCATTACAGAAACGTGCCTTGAGTTATCCGGAGTCTGGTTTTAAGCATAAGCCGGACAACTCCCCGTACCTTAACAATGTCAAGATATGAACTGTTCTATATCCAATATAGAAACAGAGGCACTGATTTAATTGAACCAGATTCAAATCATGCAGCTGTCTCCAGTGCATGTCAACTAAATGGAAGGAAGCCGATCAGCGTTACTCAACTTAGGAGTACTTCCAATTATGAGTAACCTGAAAGAGAAGCTAGTTCTCTTAATCATTACTATCAACTGAATACCATACACAAGTATCTACATCTTCGATCTCCTTGAAGAATCCTGATACTTGCAACAGCTGGTTCTTTACTTTATTCATATACCTATAATTTCTCAAAAATTAGACCCTGTGTTTCTACGAAACACCTGTCTAAGAACTAAAGAAGTCACAAGTAAACAGAATATAGTACGAGTACCTACCCCTCTGTCTTAATGGACACTGGACAACATTCAATACTCTGTATAAGTCCGCTGAGTCTAATAACTCATTCACTGTGTGTTGTAGGTTGAAAACTGTACTTATGGTTAAGAAGAATTACACCGCTGTTCAATGCTCCTTACCTAACCATCCACTGATATAGGTAAATGTCATAGACATAATTTCAAAAGGTATATCTCACTCTATAAAAATATACGTACAGATATATCAATTTGAAATTGGTGCATAACAACGGATATTGAAAACCAAACATTTGCCGTCCGGCAAACAACCCAGGTGACTTCCTCAAATATCACCAATTACAATGAATTCCAATATAATGAGGAAGATCACCTAATTCCCAATAATTTACTCCCACTCATCATCTGTAAAACCATACAGATGTGAGAATCAAACCTGGTAAATACATACCCTGGAGCAAGTGTCTAATTGGGAAATCAGTTTTCTTTTAACAGTACACAGTGAAACTGAAACATTGAAATGTTTCGATGGGGTATCCTGGTATTCCTAGTAATGCCTCTTCCATTATCCAGATTCACAACTGTAACCATATAATTCTTTGCCACTTCTCCAAATCCCTTTTTATGTCTTTAGTCATTACCTTCTGCACACCCCTTTAGGCCAAATGGTTTTCTTCCTTCCCTACCGTTCGGCACCAGCCTATAGTTTGGAAGAAGACTATCCAATAAGCATAATGGGTGTACTGTCCTAATCCTAGGAGCACTCGCAATGCGAGAGAAGGTGAAGATAAAAGACAACCGAATAAACCTTATTCCTATTTCTCCTGAACCAGGATCCATCCCCGAACTGGAACAAGTTCCTTTCGAGTTCGTATATAACCATACGATGGATTATCGAATAAACTTGGGATCTTCGTAGTGATACGGAGTGTCCTGGAGAAATACAAAGGTGATTTAGGATTGGTGAAGAAATACTTGGTTTGGTCGTGAATAGCAGTCGCAATTTACTTTGCCCTCTTACTAATCCCTTTCTTTGTCTTAACTTAATACCTTCTGTACACCATCATTATGCTAATTGGTTTTCTTCATTCCCTACCGTTCGGCACCAGCCTAAGGTTTGGAAGAAGACTATCCAATTTACGTAATAGGCGTACTATCTCCTAAACCAAGGAGTACTCGCAACCTGAGAGAAGGTAAAAGGAAAAGACAACTGAATAGTCCTATTCGTTTTCTCCAGAACCAGAAACCATCCTCGAATTCCTTCGAGTTCGTATATAACCATACGATGGTTTTGTCCAATGGAAGTGGACGTTCGTAGTAATACGGGGTGTCCTGGAGAAAAGGGTAAAAGTAGGAGTGGCAATGAGGTCTGCAACTCTGACAATCCAAAAGCCAGTGTTAAGAAGGTTCGGTCAACTTGGTCACTGAGTCATAGTCTAGGGTCGGGTCAATGGTCGCTGCCAAAGAGAGAGAGAAAAGAAACACCCAGCGTGCACTTTAACCTAGATCAGAATGGTTATCACTTTATCTAATCTGGAAACCTCCCACTGTAACGTCAAATTCTTCCCCAAACCTGAAAGAAGAATTAGCCGGGATAACCCGAGGAGTAAACCAACTCATCAGTGGGAATCGGGATCCAACTATCATCGCATGATAACGTGACGGAATCCGCTCGCGTTATCACACTCCAGAAGGTATGCGCATATCTGGCAAGTTTCAGTTTCTTTAGAAACTCCCGATGTGATTTTTGCCCCATGCTCTTATGACCTTGACTTTGGTCAACAAATCATAAGTCACATGTCAAGTTCTACCCGTCGTTCTCCAGGCTGATTTGAACCCACCCGCACAAGCCCTTGACTTTGGCCAACAAGGCTATACAATTGTCCCAAACCAACGAATCTATCTATACTGCATATGAATAACCAACAGCTACCAAACACTGTGCCTTGACTTTGGCCAACAAACACAGCTTGAATACTATTGACTATCCATATGAAACGACGGAGGGCTACGAATGGTTTCTGGCGAAAACCTTTAACGTAATGAACTTGATATCGTTGAAGGAACGGATAGCTTTTTAGAAAAATATAGTGACGAAAACCTTTGCTAAAGAGGTCACTCGAGGTGAAGGGATCTCGGCTCTTTCCCCGTGGAATGAGGTGCAGGATATTCCAACTGAATACCACGATGCAAAGCAAAAGTAATCGGCTATAGTGAAGTTATTGCCCTGATGCAAACTTTTGTCCAAGGGGTCACTCCCGGTGAAGGGATCTCGGCCCTTGCCTCGTCGACTGAGGAGCAGGATATTCCAACTGAATACCACGATACAAAGCAAAAGAGAACGCCCTTACAATAACAACTTTTGAAAAATGTTCCAACAACATCAGAATAGGTTTGTTTATCTTGCATTGATCCGAATCAACACAGTCCCATCAATGGATCACACCACAAAAGAACGAAAATAATGATGTACGTATATGCCATCCGCATTCGCCACTGGGTCCCGTCATCACCCGTTAGGTTAGCTAACTAACGACAGAGAGGGGACTGGACTAGCGCGGATGCAAAACATATACAACATCTACTAGTATATATATATCAATATATAATATTTCGCTCAAGGCGTGATAAAAAATGCAACATCACAGAAATGTACAGCAACACAGAACAATACAGATATCTGAGATCCCCGGGTTTCATAGAGCCACTACTGAAATCCGACGTTCCCCTGGTCGTGTGGATAGCCTGTGCAATGAAAATCCTAGACCCCTACGGGCGCGGCAAGTTACCCGCCAAAACCTGAAGCGAGGTAGCCCCCTTCAGCAACGTGAATGGACCACCTAGCACTTCACGGAATCCGGTAACTTGGGCACCCCTCCTGGGTCAACCTGTACCCCCTACGAGTGCGGCGAATAGTCCGCCAATTCTAAAGTGAAGCCCTCTCAGTCACAATGCCATGAGATGCGGGCCCGTTGCCCTCTAGAACCCGGCTATCCGTGCACCCCTCCGCGGGGTAAACCTAGTACAGAAAGTAAAATATACATACAACGGGTACATCGACCGCAACCTGGTCGTGCCCCAAAAGAATAATACAAACAGGAAATGATGGCAGTCCACATGTCGGACGCTTGCCCCGCAATAACAAATGTACATATAAAACAAAACTGTACTAACATTGCATCCAGGCTATCCCCCACGACCGATCCGCAACATCACAGAACAACACAGAACATCAACATGAATGTCACATTCGCAAATCCGTCTAAAAGGGCTATAGCAGATAGACTGGATTTACCGATCGAGTGACATTCACGGTCGCAGATATAATGTAAATACTATGAACTAGCATGTTTAAAATATCCGATCGATCAAATTTATCGAAGTGGGCCCCAAGCAGTACTGTAGCACTTACAGAAAATCTGGGCCCAAAAGGAATGTTCCAAAACCCCCATTTCTCAGACTAGGACCCACTGGAAAAAAAATGGTGCAACGAAGCTATATTACTGCGGCGGAACCGCGGCCAAAGTGGTGTTATAGCCGCGGTTCCGCGGCCATATAGACGAATTAAGTCACCAAATTTTTGCAGTATTCTTAGAATTCTCTGCATATGTTTCTGCAACAACCTGAAAAATTTTTAGAGCTGAAAAAATGTCGACAGAGAACACATGTGCACACGAAATACGGTTTTTGGGATTTTGTTCGATCGAGTCTTTAAACATACTAGAACAAGCTAGGCAAGGTTAACGGCGTGGCTCTAATACCAATGTAAGTGCACGGCGGCGCCCCGGCCGTCGATTCGACGCCGGAAATGCGGAAACGAAAAACTTTGCAAACTAGCAAACCGGCACCACCGCGCACTTTTAACCCGGATCGGGCCATTAACCTAGCTACTAGCAAACTAGAAAAGAGTAGAGAAGAGATATATCAAGCGATCCGTGTCCTTCGGTCTTCGTCTCCACTCCGATCTCCCGCGGAATCTCCGTCCGTCATGTCTTCGTCGGAAAGGGCACCACGTAGCCGAATACTTTTACGGGCTCCCATCTCTGGACCGAGGCAACTCGGGCGCGAAGTTGGCTAGCCGACGCGTCCAAGATTTGCTGTAGATGAAGTGTAGTAGCTTGTCTCTTTGGGGTTGTGAGATTGCCATGGTGATGGAGGAATTGAGGAGGAGAATGAAAAGAGCAATGAGATATGGAGCTAGTCTTTTGCAACCATAGAATGAGATGAAGACAGAATAATTTTCCCACTCCTAAAATCTCACCCCTCCCTAATAGTGGCCGGCCTCTCATAAGATAAAATGGTGGAGGGAAAAAACAAAACAAGAAGGAAGGTAAGTGTAGTAAAAGCAAAGGGGTGACCACATCCAAAAGAAATGATAACCATATCAAATCAATTTCTAATCCATCCTAATCACCATTTAATACAAAGGAAGAGATGGAAAAAGAATCTCATCATGAAGCCACATAATGCAAGAAAAACCCCCCACAATAAGTTATTAGCAAACTGCAAATAACCCCCTCCATCAGAAACTCCGGCCGTGAAGGAACAAAGGAAAACCGGCCGGAACGGAATGCAAACTGGCAACTTCAAAAAACTGATCCCGTAATAAATTACAGGAAAACCCCGCTACTGCAAATACATGCCCGCATTTGTATTCCCACTGAACACAAATGCAAAGAGACAAAATCTACACTATCTAATACTAGGATCCGGCTTAAGCCAAAGCCGGCTAGTAAAAACCCGTCCGATCACGATCCGTGCAATACCGCACGTATCTGATCGAACCCTGCCATATCTCCATATGGCCTCTACAGCGTTTCGCCCGAAACTTGAGTAACTGTGTGTGGTGGACTCTAAAGACTCGTCAATACTATGGCTGTGGATTTAACCACTAGCACGTCAGAGGTATTAGCCATACGTGACGGGCCACCAGCTATTGACCAAAAGGGATGTCGATGAGCGAACTCATCCTGACACCCTACTGAGCCTGTCAGTGACAATATCCGTACAGTCTGGTCCGTTCGTCTATGAGTATAGGGGGTTGGTAAAAGTCAAACCCCCAATAGCGGTACAAGTCGTGTCGGAGTGTAGCCCAGAACACCCTGAGATACTACTGGAATACCTACCAGCAAATCTCCTGCCTTGGCCAAGGACTTTTCATGTTCTGGCTTTCCTAGACACAGCGCGACCTCACCCCCAATACCGGGAGAGACGAACCCCTGCAGATCCGCTCACCGCCTCCATGTGGCTCAGGACTGTACCCAACTAAAACCTGTTTGCACGACTCCTTTGAGCCGTGGTAGGGTAGTAATCAAAGCACAGTGGGAACTCACACGAGACAAATAACGATCTCAGGTCGATGAACTAACCTGTACACATGTCACCAGGGAACTGCTATCTGACATCAGGTATAATCCCAACTAGCAGGTACCCGGCGAGTCCTGTCCGGTGTACTCATAACCCAATGAGCACCTGTATACATCTTAGGTGAACCAATTGACACCAGTGGCTTGTGAGACCGGCCACCGCCCCTCGTCGGGGTCTCGACTGTATACACTAGTCTACTCTGGAGTATCGATGCCCTGTCTCGAAACTCCCACGACTAGGGACCTTTTAAGGATGTGCTTATAGACTCCAGCTCTCACGTATATGATCGCCCTCATACTGCTGGTAGTCAAGCAAGAATCCTAGGGGCTCTATCAACGTGTAATAGCGACTCGTAAGGTCACCTAAAGCAGTACACGATGATAAAGATAAACCAGATAGCATACTATCATCTTGAGTAAGACTGTCCTACCGGGATAGGTCCTCCCTCAATCATTGCAATCACGTGCCTGTGATCCAAAATTGACTCTGAGGGCACTATCTCCAACACATTTCAAATCTTGGAATTTGAACAGAGCTTTGCTCTGATTGGAGAAACAGTGTACATGCTTTAGGTGACATTACAGGTCACTATTGCACGTTGATAGAGCCTATAGGATTCTTGCTTGACGTCCAGCAGTATGATGGCGATCATATACGTGGGAGCTGTGGTCTATAATCACATCCTTAAAAGGTCCCTAGTCGTGGGTGTTTTCGAGACAGGGCATCGATACTCCAGAGTAGACTAGTTTATACAGTCGAGACCCCGACGAGGGGCGGTGGCCGGTCTCACAAGCCATTGGTGTCAGTTGGATCATCTAAGATGTATACAGGTGCTCATTGGGTTATGAGTACACCGAACAGGACTCGCTGGGAACATGCTAGTTGGTATTATACCAGATGTCAGATAGCAGTTCCGTGGTGACATGTGTACAGGTTAGTTCATCGATCTGAGATCGTAATTTGTCACGTGTGAGTTCCCACTATGCTTTGATTACTACCCTACCACGGCTCAAAGGAGTCGTGCAAACAGCTTTTAGTTGGGTACAGTCCTGAGCCACATGGAGGCAGTGAGCGGATCGGCAGGGCTTTCGTCTCTCCCGGTATTGGGGGTGAGATCGCGCTGTGTCTAGGAAAGCCATTACACGAAGTCTTTGGCCAAGGCAGGAGATTTACTGGTAGGTATTCCAGTAGTATCTCAGGGTGTTCTGGGCTACACTCCGACACGACTTGTACCGCTTTTGGGGGTCTGACTTTTACCAACCCCTTAGGCCTGACATGCGATGCTCATAGACGAACGGACCGGACTGTACGGATATTGTCACTGACGGGCTCAGTAGGGTGTATGGATGAGTTCGCTCATCGACCTCCCTTTTGGTCAATACCTGGTAGCCCGTTACATACAGCTAGTACCACTGACGTGCTAGTGGTTAAATCCACAGCCAAAGTATTGACGAGTCTTTAGAGTCCCCCACAGACAGTTTCTCATATTTCGGGTGAAACGTTGTAGAGGCCGTATGATATATGGCAGGGTTCGATCATATACGTGCAGTAGTGCACGGATCATGATCGGACGGATCATACTAGTGGGCTTTGGTTTAAGCCGGATCCTAATATTAGGTTTGTTGGATTACTTTAGTCTCATCGCATTCATATTCAGTCGGAATGCGGATGCAAGTATGTATATACAAGTGAGGGGTATCTTTGGGATCCGTCACGAGTTTACTTTAGATGTTACCATATCTTTTTATTGTTGTAAGCATTTAGGTAAATATTTACAAATGGAAATAATGAGCTCAAAGCCATGATTAGGAGCATTAATTGTGACACATGCACAAGTGATGACTCATGGTCTCTTTCTTTGTGCATGTGTCACATTATTGTTTGATTTAAGTGTTGAAATGATAAGATGAAAGAGAGAGGGCAGCCATATGTTGAGGTTAGCTCTTGTATTATTCATCATCTCACTCTCATTTTATCATATAACACAAAAGGAAAGCTTTTCTTCTTCCTCCTTCTTTCTTGAGCTCACTATCTCCATTAATGGTATCATCTTTAACCTCCATCCATACACTCTCATGTGTTGAGAATCAATGGATGCTTGAGACAAAGTTATCACACACATTCTCTACATCACCTTGGACACGTCGGCTAGCAAACTTCGTGTCCGAGTTGCTTCGGACGAAGCGGGAGCCCGTAAAAAGACTCATTAATGTGGTGCCCTTTCCGACGAGGAGACCGGAGATCGGAGATGCCGCGAGGAGCTTGGGAAGGTGGCCAAAGACCGAAGGACACGGATCGATCGGTATAGCCTTTCTAACCCTTCTCTAGTTTGCTAGTTTTAGGTTAATGGTTCGATCCGGGATTAAAGTATGCGATAGCGCCGGTTTCAAGTTTAGAAAAAGTTTTCGTTTCCGCATTTTGGCCTCGGATCGACGGCCGGGGGGCTACCGTAGACTTACAAAATGTAATAGATTTAGTAATTTTACTAAAAAATGTAGCAGTTTCATGTCAATACAGTATTTTATAATATAAATGTAGAATTATTATAGTATTTTAAAAGGTAAATGTAATGTTTTTCATATCAAAAGTAGTATTTTAACACAAATGTAGTACTTTATAATATAAATGTGGTACATTGAAACATAACTGTAGTATTTTGAAAGACAAATGTAGTAGTTTACCTAATACGGCAGTGTTGGTTTAAAGAATGGAAAATGTACTATAGGGGTCTAAATCTATTGTTTTTCTAAACTAGAGAGTTAGACCATTTTTCCCTTCCTTTTTAGTTGTTTTTTTTGTAAATTGTCAAAACACCCCAAGGCATTTATCCTGATGTCAGAATCCCCCAAACCTCAAAACTCTTATCAAAAACCCCCTAAATACTTCAATATCTTTTCAAAACTCCTCGTATGTATAAGAAAGGTTTTGACTTTGGCTTTTGGAGATAAAATTACAAAATCACCCTCTTTGTATAACCCATATTCTCTCTCTTAACAAATCTAAAAGGTCCCATTTCACCCCACCCGTCATCCCACTTCTTCGCCGACAATCCAACAGCTTCACCACTGCCGTTTAGCTTTTTCACCAACGATCTTGACAACTTTGCCGCCGTCGTCCCACTTGTTCTCCGCCAACCTCTACAACGTTGCTGTCGTCGTCTCACTTCTTCACTGATAACCTCGACAACTCCTGTGCCCCATCCTCTATCCTCCTCCATTCCTTCTTCCTCATTCCTCCGCATCTCCTAAAATGCTAACCCCAATCTCACCGTCGTTCTTATTTCCTTCTCCTCCCTCTTCCTCATCAACTTGATGTGCTCCGTCCCCATCTCTCTCCTCAACTGATCCCCAACCTCATTACAGTCCTCATTGTTCTCTTCTCTTCTTCTCTTTTTGTCGTTAACTCCAAAAAGCAAAGGTAATATTTTCAGTAAATTTTGATTTCTTTATTATTTATTTTGTTATATGATTCTTGCTATATTGATATTGATTACTTTTCTTATCTTGTTTTTTATTTATTTCAAGTGGCACAATGGAGTATTTCAATATAAATTTTATGAAAAAATAATAATATAATCAAACAATTGATGCATATTTTTTACTTTTTGCATGGGAATAAAAAGTGAAACATTTGTTTTTAACTTTTGCATGGGAATAAAAAGTGAAACATTTTTTTGTAATTTTTTTATTCGAGATATAAAGTGTTCTTGTTTTGTTTGTATTTTTTATTAAAATGGCATGCGTTGTATGAAGTATACATGTATGTTAAGTATTGCATGCATGCTACCTATATATTGCATCTAACTGGTTAGATATCTCAGGAAACTGATTAGATATCTTAGAAAGCATATATATTGCATCTAACCGGTTAGATATCTCAATAATTGGTTAGAAATATCAGGATATTGGTTAGATATCTCAGGAAACTGGTTAAATATCTTAGAAAACTGATTGGATATCTCATGTAACTGGTTAGGTGTAAATCCCCAGTTCTATATATATTTTCCGTGTATTTATTTATTATATTTTTCCATATTTTTTCCTATTATTTATCACTTTTTATATATTTTTATTTATTTTTAATTATTAATTTTCCTAATCTAACCCAAACCCTAAACTACCCAAACCCCAGCTCGGACCCGAACCCGACCCGACCTGAACTCCCCTAAAGCTCACTCCCTTCTTCTTCTTCTCCTTCCCTTTTCTTTTCCCGCTCTTTCCCTGTCTTCTCCTTCCTTGCACCCGCGCCCGCAACGACCGCGCCATTGCCACGACTTCCCCGGGATCCCCTCCCCCAAATCCTCACCCGCTCCTCCCCGTGACTTCGTCCTCGTCCCAACGTTTCCCCCCTCGTCTTCCCCCTCCCTTGCGCTTCCTCGAGATCCCCTCAATGCCTCCACGATCTCCTCGCCTATCCCTCCTCCTTCTCAACAACCGACCCCTCTCTCTTCACTCCTCTCTATCTCTTCACTCGCGAAGCCCCACCTCTCGAGCTCCTCACCTCCGTCGACGAGCTCGAGCCCACCAAGATCCCCTATCGGCCTCATTACACCGACCGTCCGCTACCACCGCTCACCTCTACCTCACCGTCGCTGACCAATACCACGACGCTACCAGCGGCCCCAACTCAACCCCAACCTCCACAACCCAGCTCCCTCGCCATCTTCCACCCTCCTTGTCCTCGACGAACACTACCACCTTGCAACCCCACTCCCGCGCCATTACCACCACCCTCCTCGACTCCTCCACGAACCCACAAACTCCTCTGCTACAAATCCCCGAGCTCCTCCACGACTGCCGCTGCCCTTGCCTCCGACCAGCCACAACCATCTCCCTCACTACCTCCATCGCCAGCGGGACCTTATCTCCAACCTCTAACGAGCCCTCGACCCCGACTCACCACTATCGCCATCACCTCCCTCATCTTCACTTTCATCGACTTCCTCTTCCTGAGACCTCACCATCTTCGAGAACTCCAAACACCATCGCGTACCCACTCGACCATCACGGCATCCTCTTTCTTCCTGCAGCTGGGCCCAACTCCGACCAACCCCAGCTCACCAGTACTTCGTCTGAGCTTCTCTCCACTGCACCCAAGCACCCATAGTCGTCCACTGCACCCTCGACGACCGCCTCGCCTTACTATAACACCACCCCAACTCTGGCCACCATCACAGCAGAGCAACCGTCGACGGATACCCTTGGACCGCCGTTGCCTTGCCACTGCTCTCGTGCCCAGCAGTGTCGCGTCGTACCACGGCTGAGCCTAAATTCCAAGCCAAATCGAGGCCCGACATTTCGTCGAACACGTGCATTTATTGCTATCCTCATTGTTTCGGCTGCCGCCATTAAAATCTAAGCCATGGTCTTAGTCTCTGTAGCTGTTGCGATCGTCAACGCAGTCACCGTCGTAATATCGCATACGTTCGTCGCAACCCCTATCGCGCTCAATCCCCGCGTCACGCCGTGCCAGTTCCACGACGTTTATCGTTGTCTCGTGTGTCGAGACGAATAATATGCACCTCGCTTCTATATCAGCGACCGAGACAAGTGAACCCCTCGCTTGCTACTCATGTTATACCTATATTAATTAGACGAGCGGTTTTAATCATAACTTTATAATTAGAATCATGTCGTAAACTATCATTAGGTTTTAATAACACACTGTAGTAATTTATTTGTATTGGTTTTGGTTATGATCGGATCTCATAACATGTATAAATATCGCATAGAATTTATGAGAATTATATCTCATTTTAATCGGTTAAATAAAACCGACTGTCGATAGTTATGAAATATTACTTGCTAAGTGATCGGCGTGCGGCGTGAACCAAAACCTATTTTAAAGTAGCAGAATTTGTGATCAATTGTTCTTTTTACTTTTAACTAACGTCGTGTAGAAATTTAGTTTCAAGATAATATAGTTCGCATAAGAAACGACGCCCTAAAAAGGCGACGTTGAATCTGGAATTCACCGCACATGCCACGTTCTAAAATCCATAATAAACTGAATGCAACTTGTAACCTAATGTTCTAGGGCTCATATCAAAGCCAACAGATAAACCTACAGTATCCCATAGCTGATCTCTGAATTTTAATAAATTATAACGACGAAAACTGAGGCAATTTATGGCTCTGAATTGGAGTCCAGAGTAAGAATCTCTGCCTTTACTCTTTTTTAGAACGCATTATTTTCACCGTTTAAGCACGCAAGTGTGAAAAACCATAAACAGAAGTGGAGATGATTGAATTATCTTTCTAACGTTGCTGATCTCGTTGCATTCCAGTATCATTTGGTATTTAAATCATATTTTAAACGGATGACATGTACGGCAGATTTCTGTCATTTCAGCTTGCACCCTTCATCAGTAATCTAATCATAACTCCTAAGCCAAGATGACTACTGTTGATCCGTCTCCTACGTTGTAAATTTAACTCATATCCCTACAATTAGTTGAACAGTATCATCGCCTAATTATTCTCCCAACAGAGAGTAAAACATGTTACGGACTTCCAATTCAGGAATTGGAGTTCCAGCAGTAAACACTTAAAATGGAATGACCATAACTCACAACTTGATACCCGATTGACTCGAAACCAATTTTACCATACAGATAATTTAATACATTATTTACGCTTTTTATATTGTTTTGCCAAATTATGCACATGTGATTTTATTTGATTTTCTATTCCAACCGACACCGGTAGCTCATATGTATTCAGTAGTGCATTTACTATATCCCCATCATGTTGCATGACTGCTATACCCTTGTAAATAGTGTTCATTTGCATCGATATCCTAGTGACGGTGTTACATTACCATGTGATAAATGTTAGTGATTGGATTGTGGCAAGTACGTCAGTGTAAAAGCGTGATTGAATAATAGAAGTGACACATACTTGTATACAATCAGCGGAACCAATTAGTTATTGCATTGTCGACGCTTATGGGACATATATAAGTGTAACTATAACTAGTATAGGACGGGTATGGAAGCACTTATATTAGTGTCATAGGTAAGACATCAAGCACTGTCCATTTATCTTGGATATCAGCCGAGACATGCTTGATGGAGACCCTGTTTCCAGTTCTCGCGTAGACTTGTCATGGAGCGACTAGTATTTAGATTCATGGTCGGTATTTTATGTAGACCGTGGGGTGTGGGGTAGTTTGAGTGTAAGTTCGATCAATGGAATCTCAGGAGTCCCACTGCCAGCATATGTAGTGATTTCGGGATTTGTACCGATAATGTTTCTGATTCTTACTGATAGTGATTCGGCCCCGTGTTCCCTTGCTCCTGGGTCTTACCCTAGGGTTGGGGATACTTCTGCGGTGGTTGACGCTCACACTGGGACTGACGATAAGTTTAGTGACTTGGACATTGAGACCGATTGCTTTAGTGATATGGACATTGCATTGATTGCTGATCTGATACTCCTGCTTTATCGTTACATGTACCGGTTATTTTATGCTCGCGCCATTACTCTATGTTACCGCTTCACGTTATTATCATTGTGTTAGTTGTATGTATTCCGTAGAGGCCAGTATTGTACATATGATGTATATTATATTGGATGCTTGGACATATATAGAGAGGACTTTCTTGCTCGACATGATAGTATGATATCTGGTTGCTCTTTATCTTAACATGTATATTTGTCTCTTGATACTGTCTTATGGTTACATGTTGGTAAAGCCCTTAGGATGTGTACTTGACTACCAGGACTATGATGCAATTCATACTAGTGGGGCCATGGTAGTCCATAAGTTCATCCTTTAATGTTCCTAGTCGTGGGTGTATCGAGACAGGGTATCGATATACCAGAGTAGACTAGCATATACGCTTCTCGACCCATGAGATGGGCGATGGATGATCCCATATCCATCGGTGTTTGACATCATAGATGGTATATGGGTGCTCAGTGGAGACTGGGTACACTGGACGGACTCGCTGAGAACTCCCAGATGGTATTATACCTCACGTTAGATGGCAGTTCTCTGGTGACACTAGTATAGGTTAGTCTGTAGACCCGAGATCGTCATAGAGTCTTGTGTGATTCCCACTGTGCTTTGATTTCCACCTTACCACGTCCAAGAGGGCATGCAAAACGGTGGTTTTTGGGTACAGTCCCGAGTCACATGGAGGTAATGAGCGATAGGAGGAGTTTCGTCTCTCCCGGTATTGGGAGTTGATATTGCGCTATGCTCGATTGGCCATGACAGGGAAGTCCCTGGCCAGGGCTGATTTAGAGATTTACTGGTAAGTGTTACTGGTAGTTTCTCGACCCGTTATGAGCCTCATATCGGCATGACTTATCGGTTATTGGGGTCTGACGTTTACCACCCCTAGACTTGATATGCGACATATCAGACGAGGAGACCGGACTGTACGGTACTGTTACTGACAAGCTTTACAGGAGTTGGAGCAGGCTTGCTTGCTGATCTTCTGATCGTTCAATACTCGAGTAGCCGTTACGTCCAGCTAGTACCGCTGACGGCTTGTGGGTGCTTGATGTGATCATCACCTACTGCCGGCGTATTGACGAGTCTTTAGAGTCCTACATAGAGGTTTTACTGGCTCAGGCAAAACGAAGTAGGAGCATATATGTGATATGTGCGGGACCGAGAATAATGCGAGTATGTGATACCGCAATTCATTCTCGTGATTTTTGTATCGATCGGTTATATGTGATATAGCCGAGTTATCGAATCAAGTGTAGATTCGATAAGTTGATACAGATTATATTAGTCGGTTATATGTGATATAGCCGGATTATTAAATCAAGAGTTGATTTGATAATTTAATGTATAATTGTATATGTGATATACTAGATTACATTAACTAATATTAGCTCACTTAAGCATTTATTTATTCTCACATGTGCACACTTATTATATATGTGATATATATATTAATTGTGTTCTTTTTGTATCATGGTTGTTGATACACACTATATGGGTGTATGAGACTTACATCATACTAATTATAATGTTGGGTTTTAGTATTTAAAGTAATTCCAAATTAGTGGATTATTAGTCACATGCATGAAGCTTATGGAAGCTTGTGGATGCTTTGACTAAGTCCACTAGTTTTGTTTTACTTAAAATATTTATTAACCTAACAATTATAATTTAGCCATGGTTATGTCTCTACATGAGTTAGTATATGATACAAACTCACCCATGGTTGTTTCTCTCACCTCATTAGTTCATTCTCATCTCTTAAGCTCTTCTTCTTCCTCCTTAAGAAAAGCTTGCCACCTTTTCTAAAAGAGAGAAAATATTATGAGAAAAATAAAACTAAAGTGAGCCCATTTCCTACTTCATCATCCTCTACTAGATTAGCACTTTAGTGTAGGGTGTTTGCTTCACTAATCTCTCATTAGTGAAGTAGTAGCTTCTGTTAGTATCTCCTCGACGTAGATCATCTTCGGCCTCGAAAACTTCAAGCAATAATGTTCCTTTCGCCTTGAGAAGCCATGCAAGAGTCCGGGAGTTCCATCAACGCAGCGAATGGACTACTACAAGGGGTTTATGAAGTGAAGGACTGATCTACAAAGGTTGTATTTCTAGTTCACTTAGATGTAAAAGAGTTTACATTTGCTCCCGTATTATTTTCTAGTTAATGATTCTAGTTTAGAGTACTTTGAAACGGAAAATTTTTGAAAATGGCATGGACAATAACTCCCGAAACCTTGCTGTCGTTCATAGGAACCCTACAGTGGTATCAGAGCCTAGCTAGAGAATTAGACGGATAATGTTAGATTATGAAAACGAAACAAACTCCGAAACTTGAAACCCTAAAATCATGTTTCTGTCGATTTTCAAATGAGCTCCAAAAATTTTGCAAATAAGTACAGAATCATCTATGAGCAAAAATAAGAACATGGGAAAAATTGGGGACCCTGTGCTCGGATTTGGACCGAGCACATAGGCACAAAAACCGAGGTGGTCGGCCCCCTATAGGTATTCTGGGTCCAAATTTTTTCCATGCTCCGGGCTCTGGATTTTGGTATTTCAGGTGTTGTTTGATTTTGCTACTTTTCATGTGATGATTAACTTACTGCAAAGGCAACTAAGAGTGTTTCGTAGTCGTAATTCTAACTGTTTTCGGGTTACTTTAGACGGTATTAAAAAGTTCGATCGGATATCAAATACCCGCTTTAACCCTTGCCGGAAAAATTTCCAAGTGTTGGATTTTTTCCGTAGTTAAAAAACATTCAAAGATCATGCAAGTTATGCGATGGACCCTCTAGAAGAACAAAACCTTAACTCGATTATGTGACCATCAGAACCGTCACTAGACCCTTGGGTTTGTGGTGGTTCAGCGGTGCAACATGTGAGGCATTGGTTGACCCTTCTACGGCTGGCCCATTGGTACTGTGGCATGTGCTGAATAATTTTAAACTACGCTCAAGTGTTAAGATTTTTAGGTAATTGTGGGTGTTTGTTGATTCAATCGGAATGTTTAACATCATCCAGTTTTTTCTGCGACCATAAGTGTAATATGTGGTGTATCGCCGGTTTCGTTGCTATATGTCAACAACAATTGGGATACGCATATTTATTTACGTAGATGACATGTGATGTTATGTGTTGCTGTGATATATTATATTGGATCATCGCGTTTTGAATAGCCGGGGGTTTTATGTGAGATGAGAGTTTTTATTTTCATTCATGTAAAATTCAATGTAGGTAATATTCTTTTATTGAGGCACTTCCGGGTTGAGGATGATGTCACCGTTGATGTATATTATTTACTTTTCCGCATTAGGATAGACCTAAGGAGGGGAGCATAAGTAACCGGGTTTTAGAGTCCAGTGGGAGACCAATGTTGGATATAACGCCCTCAAAGTCAATTATTGGATCGCAGGTACGTGAGTGCAATGATTGAGGGAGGACCTATACCGGTACGACAGTCTTACTCGAGATGATAGTATGCTATCTGGTTTATCTTTATCATCGTGTACTGTTTTAGGTGACATTATATATATCACTATTACACTTTGATAGAGCCCATAGGATTCTTGCTTGACTACCAGCAGTATGATGGCGATCATATACGTGAGAGTTGGGTAGTCTATAAGCACATCCTTAAAAGTGGTCCCTAGTCGCGGGAGTTTCGAGATAGGGCATCGATACTCCGGAGTAGACTAGTGTATACAGTCGAGACCACGACGAGGGGCGGTGGCCGGTCTCACAAGCCATTGGTGTCAGTTGGTTCACTTAAGATATATACAGGTGCTCATTAGGTTATGAGTACACCGGACAGGACTCGCCGGGAACATGCTAGCTGGTTATTAAAACCTGTCGTCAGATAGCAATTCCCAGGTGACATGTGTACAGGTTAGTCTATCGACCTGATATCGTCATTTGTCTCATGTGAGTTCCCATTATGCTTTGATTATTACCCTACCATGGCTCAAAGGAGTCGTGCAAACATGTTTTAGTTAGGTACAGTCCCGAGCCACATGGAGACAGTGAGCGGATAGGCAGGGGATTCGTCTCTCCCGGCATTGGGAGTGAGATCGCGCTGTGTTTAGGAGAGCCATTACACGAAGTCCATAGCCATGGCAAGCGAGATTTACTGATAGGTATTCCAGTAGTATCTCAGGGTGTTCTGGGCTACACTCCGACACGACTTACACCACTTTTGGGGGTCTGACATTTACCAGCTCCTTAGGCCCGATATGCGATACTCATAAACGAACGGACCGGACTGTACGGATATTGTCACACATAGGCTCAGTAGGGTTCCAGGATGAGTTCGCTCATCGGACTCCCTTTCACTCAATACATGGGCAGCCGTTACGTACAGCTAGTACCACTGACGTGCTTATGGTTAAACCCACTGCCAGAGTATTGACGAGTCTTTAGAGTCCCCCACTGAAAGTTTCCCAGTTCGGGCGAAACATTGTAGAGGCCGTATTGTTTTATGGTAGGGTTCGAACATTCGCATGCACTTGTGCACGTGTCATGGTTCAGACAGATAATACTAGCGGGCTTTGGTTTAAGCCGGATCCTAGTATTATACTGTGTAGATTTTGTCTCATTGCATTTGTATTCGGTCAGAATACAAATGCGGGTATGTATATACAGTTGCGGGGTTATCCTGTAATTTATTACGGGATCGCTTTTTGAAGTTGCCAGTTTGCATTCCATTTTTGCCATTTTTCTTTCTTTCCTTCTTGGCCGAAATTCTTGCTTGTGAAGGGGGTATTTGCTAAAGTGGCTTTTTATAAATGTAGGGTTTTTTTTGCAGTGTGGGGGCTCCAGGACTTTCCAGCAACAATCTAGCACATTCTTGATTGAATGAGTCATTGTTTTGCATTATTGTTGGTTTGGATTTGCTTGGATATTTTGTGTGATCTTGTGAGGATATTTAGCATCTCATCACCCTTGCCTTTGTGCTCACCCCCCCCACACACACACACTTGTTTTCCAGCAAGCATTTTCTGGAAATGGCCAAGCGCTTCTTGGTTGCTACCTCATTCATTTTGATTGATGATTGGTTCATTTCATTGTAAAGAAATCCTTAGCTCATATTCAAAAGCCCATTTCCATCCTCTCTCCATTTGGCAACTTCGATTAACCCTCACCTGATTCATTGGGTGACTCGAGACAAAGTATTCTACACTATCTCTACTTCAACCTTGGACACGTCGGCTAGCAAACTTCGTCCAAGTTGCCTCGGTTCAGAGGCGGGAGCCCGTATAAAGATTCGTTGATGTGGCGCAGTCTTCGGTGAGGAAGAGACCGTTGATCGATCGAGATCAGAGAGTGAACATCGTCGGCGCATCCGTAACATTCTAGGGACAGAGCTTAAAGACCGAAGGACACGGATCGATCGGTATAATCTCTAAACCCGCTATTACAGAATACTAGTTTACGGTTAATGGAACGATCCGGGTTTTAAGTTTGCGTTAGCGCCAGTTCGTAAAAAGTTTTTGTTCCGCATTTGGCCTCGGACAGACGGCCGGGGCGCTGGCGTAGACTTACACTGGTATCAGAGCCAAACTATTAACCGTCTACTAATTGGTTTAGACAGTGTTAAAGTAACGAAACCGGAACAAACCCAAACGACGTCACGGAATCATGTGTTTCTGTTATTTTTAAAATGACCCAGAATTTTTTTTTAAAGAAGTGCAGAAGCCTACTGGGGAGACCATATGAACACACCCCAAACACGGACCCTTGCCACCGGATTTTGGCCGGCCACTTGTCTTCATTTTCCGGCGAGGCCGGCCCAGTATTGGCCTCTGGTATTTGTGTTTGAGGTGTGCTCTGTGTAAGTCTACGGTAGCGCCCCGGCCGTCTATCCGAGGCCAAAATGCGGAAACGAAAACTTTTCTTGACTTGAAAACCGGTGCTATCGTATGCTTAAAATCCGGATCGGACTATTAACCTACTACTAGCAAACTAGAGAAAGGGTAGAGAGGTTATACCGAGCGATCCGTGTCCTTCGGTTTTCGGCCGCCATCCCAAGCCCCTGCGGCAACTACGGTCTTCATCGCCTCGTCGGAAAGGGCACCACATCGAGAAGTCTTTTTACGGGCTCCCGCTTCGCCTGAAACAACTCGGGCACGAAGTGTGCTAGCCGACGTGTCCAAGGTGTTGTAGAGAATGTTTGTGATCACTTTTCCTCTTGCATCCATTGCTTGGATGGTGGTTGAAAGTGTTGCCATTAATGGAGTTAATGAGCTAGAGGAAGAAGAAGAAGAAGTGAGCTCTTTTCTTTTCCTTTTGTGTTATCTTTTCTTGTGATGTAATGAGAGTAAGAGAGAGTGTGAGATGATAAAAAATAAAAGACCAAAACTATCACCATGGCAGCCCCTCTCTCTCTCTTCCTCTCATATCATCACAAATCAATCCACTAATGTGACATTTTTGCTAAAAAAGAGACCATGAGTCATGATAAATGTCTATGTCACATAAATGCATCTCATGATGAAATTCTAGCTCACTAATTCCATTATCCAAATATTAATCCAAATGTTTGGTCCAACAAAAAGATCCGGCAACATCTAAATTAAACTCGTGACGGATCACAAAGATACCCCTCACCTGCATATACATACCTGCATCCGCATTCCGACTGAATGCGAATGCGATAAGACTAAAGCAATCCAACAAATCTAATACTAGAATCCGGCTTAAACCAAAGCCCACTAGTATGATCCGTTCGATCAAGATCCGTGCAATACCGCACGTATAAGATCGAACCCTGCCATATATCATACGGCCTCTACAACGTTTCGCCCGAAACTTGAGAAACTGTCTGTGGGGGACTCTAAAGACTCGTCAATACTTTGGCTGTGGATTTAACCACTAGCACGTCAGAGATATTAGCCGTACGTAACGGGCTACCAAGTATTGACCAAAAGGGAAGTCGATGAGCAAACTCATCCTGACACCCTGCTGAGCCTGTCAGTGACAATATACGTACAGTCCGGTCCGTTCGTCTATGAGCATCGCATGGCGGGCCTAAGGGGTTGGTAAAAGTCAGACCCCCAAAAGCGGTACAAGTCGTATCGGAGTGTAGCCCAGAACACCCTGAGATACTACTGGAATACCTACCAGTAAATCTCCTGCCTTGGCCAAGGACTTCATGTAATGGCTCTCCTAGACACAGCGCGACCTCACCCCCAATACCGGAAGAGACGAACCCCTGTCGATCCGCTCACTGCCTCCATGTGGCTCGGGACTGTACCCAACTAAAACCTGTTTGCACGACTCCTTTGAGCCGTGGTAGGGTAGTAATCAAAGCACAGTGGGAACTCATATGAGACAAATGACGGTCTCAGGTCGATGAACTAACCTGTACACATGTCACTAGGGAACTGCTATCTGACATCAGGTATAATACCAACTAGCATGTTCCCGGCGAGTCCTGTCCGGTGTACTCATAACCCAATGAGCACTTGTATACATCTTAGGTGAACCAACTGACACCAGTGGCTTATGAGACCGGCCACCGCCCCTCGTTTTTTGGTCTCGACTGTATACACTAGTCTACTCTGGAGTATCGATGCCATGTCTCGAAAACTCCCACGATTAGGGACCTTTTAAGGATGTGCTTATAGACCCCAGCTCCCACGTATATGATCGCCATCATACTGCTGGTCGTCAAGCAAGAATCCTAAGGGCTCTATCAACGTGTAATAGTGACCTGTAAGGTCACATGAAGCAGTACACGATGATAAAGATAAACCAGATAGTATACTATCATCTTGAGTAAGACTGTCCTACCGGCATAGGTCCTCCCTCAATCATTACAATCATGTGCCTGTGATCCAATAATTGACTTTGAGGGCACTATATCCAACAATCTCCCACTTGCACTCAAGGCTAATTATTGCGATGTCGCATACTCACAGCCCGTGTGATACCGAACACCCAACTCCTCTACTAATCTGTCTCACAAAGCCCGTTTGCGAAACTATTGCGTTCGTGGAATAGCCTCAGTGAGTGGATCCACCCTGATGTTTCTTTTTATATCTCTCTTTATCTCAAGTTCGCAGAGAAAGCCATCTCCCGAAATGAGCAATACCTATCTTAGAATATGTCTGGATATCTGATGGGACCTGGTTCATAAATGAACTCCAAATCCAAACTTCTTAGACTGTATCGTCAACTGAAACTAATCAGTATCCTGCGCCATGCCTCCCTCGGTATCCGCTTGGACCACCTGTCCAAAATACTGCCCCTCGTCAGAGGGAAAACTATAACTCTGACAGCCACTCTGTCATCCAGGTCATCTTGGAAGCCTGGAATGATAACCGTCTCCCGAAAGAGTTTGTTGTTATCATATCCCTAGAACATCCACTTATGTTCTAAAACTGCTTCCGAACGTTTCTCCAGGATTGGATTAATATCAACTTATTGCATCTAGTGCAAAAACAACATCTGGTGTGGTACTGGACGTCTCTTGATCAACTCAATTGCCTAAGCAAGTGATCTGCCAATCATGCACATCCCTCTCCCCTTTAGTCTGTAAGACACCTTTAGAGAGGGTGACTCCATCACCTGCAGGTACACTACCATGCCAGGAGTCGTCCATTCTAAATACCTTTAGAATGCTGTCTAAGTACCCTGATTGGGAAACTACCCAAATCTAGATCTAAAACTATAGATCTAGTAACCAGAATGTCTGATATAATATCCAATTCCTATGTGGAAAAACTACTGTGTGACGACCAAAGTATAACCGATCGTAGTATAAGAATTTCACTTCCCACTCTGTGTATGTTATCCAAATACCAGGACATCACACCCTACTACCTTCTTAACAGATCCATCCCCTGTTTTGATGAAGTCAAACCTATGACTGTCACATCAGAAATAGATGATCTATCTCCGCTATATCTGCTTTAGTCCATAAATAGACATAAGCTACTTGTCCACTATGCTTCCGCTGCTCCCACTGACTACGACAACCCTCTGGCAGAGTCATATACACGTATACTTCTAAAGCTAGTTTAGAATGACGCTATACCCATCCTCCTGCCGGGTCTCACAGTCTGGAACAACAGCAATGGCAAGTCTGGGTAAACAAGAACCTCCCTTTCACCGTCTTTAAGCATACCGAAATACCTCTCGAGTGCCTGAGGTTACCCACCATATCTGCGGAGTGGCTAATAGAATGTCAAACCAGATTGAATCTTTAGGTCCTATTAAATTTTCAGTAATCGTTTGCGGTTCTGGAATCACTTCCAGTTCTACCATACTCCCACTACTGTTTTCTGAAAAAAAATCTATTTTACTAAAACTGTGGCGAGTCAAGAACAATATCACTATTGATCTTTCAGATGGTAGAAAGTCAACCCTCGTCATAGCCCAGGTCAACCCACAAACAGCCATTACAGAAACGTGCCATGAGTTATCCAGAGTCTGGTTTTAAGCATAAGCCGGACAACTCCCCGTACCTTAACAATGTTAAGATATGAACTGTTCTATATCCAATACAGAAATAGAGGCACTGATTTAATTGGAACTAGATTCAAATCATGCAGCTGTCTCCAGTGCATGTCAACTAAATGGAAAGAGGCTGATCAGCATTACTCAACTTAAGAGTGCTTCCAATTATGAGTAATCTGAAAGAGAAGCAAGTTCTCTTAATCATTACTATTAACTGAATACCATACACGAGTATCTACATATTCGATCACTTTGAAGAATCCTGATACTTGCAATATCTGGTTCTCTACTTTATTCTTATACCTATAACTTCTCAAAACTTAGACCTTGCATTTCTACGAAACACATGTCTAAGAACTAGAGAAGTCACAAGTAAACAGAATATGGTACGAGTACCAACCCCTCTGTCCTCATAGACACTGGACAACATACAATACTCTGTATAAGTCCCTTGAGTCTAATGACTCATTCCCTGTATGTCGTAGGTTGAAAACTGTACTTATGGTTAAGAAGAATTACACCGCTGTTTAATACTCCTTACCTAACCATCCACTGATATAGGTAAATGTCATGGACACAATTTCAAAAGGTTATATCTCACTTTATAAAAATAAACGTACAGATATATCAATTTGAAATTGGTGCATAACAACAGATATTCAAAACCAAATATCTACCGTCCGGCAAACAACCCAGGCGATTTCCTCAAATATCACCAATTACAACGAATCCCAATATAATGAGGATAATCACCCAATTCCCAATAACTTACTCCAACGCATCATCTGTAAAACCATACAGATGTGAGAATCTCACCTGGTAAATACATACCCTGGAGTAAGTACTAATTGGGAAATCAGTTTTCTTTTAACAATACACAGCGAAACTGAAACATGTAAATGTTTCGAAGAGGTATTCGGGTATTCCTAGTAATGCCTCTTCCATTATCAGATTCACAACTGTAACCGTATATTTCTTTGCCATCTCTCCAAATCGCTTTATATGTCTTTAGTTATTACCTTCTGTACACCCTCTTAGGCTAAATGGTTTTCTTCCTTCCCTACCTTTCGGCACCAGCCTATGGTTTGGAAGAAGACTATCCAATAAGAATAATGGGTGTACTGTCCTAATCCTAGGAGCACTCGCAATGCGAGAGAAGGTGAAGATAAAAGACAACCGAATAAACCTTATTGCTATTTCTCCTGAACCAGAATCCATCCCCGAACTGGAACAAGTTCCTTCGAGTTCGTATATAACCATACGATGGAGTATCCAATAAACTGTGGATCTTCGTAGTGATACGGGGTGTTCCGGAGAAATACAAAGGTGAAGTAGGAGTGGCGATGAAATACTTGATTTGGTCGTGAATAGCAGTCGCAATTTACTTTGCCCTCTTACTAATCCCTTTATTTGTCTTTACTTAATAACTTCTGTACACCACACTTAGGCTAATCGGCTTTCTTCATTCCCTACCATTCAGCACCAGCCTAAGGTTTGGAATAAGACTATCCAATAAGCGTAACGGGTGTACTATCCCCTAATCCAAGGAGCACTCGCAACCTGAGAGAAGGTAAAAGGAAAAGACAACTGAATAGTCCTATTCGTTTTCTCCAGAACCGGAAACCATCCTCGAATCTGGAATAAGTTCCTTCAAGTTCGTATATAACCATACGATGGTTTTATCCAATGGAAGTGGATGTTCGTAGTAATATGGGGTGTTCTGGAGAAAAGGGTAAAAGTAGGAGTGGCAATGAGGTATGCAACTCTAACAATCCAAAAGCCAATGTTTTAAGAAGGTTCGATTAACTTGGTCACTGAGTCATAGTCAAGGGTCGGGTCATGGTCACTGCCAAAGAGAGAGAGAAAAGAAACACTCAGCGTGTACTCTAACCTAGATCAGAATGGTTATCACTTTATCTAATCAGGAAACCTCCCACTGTAACCTCAAATTCTCCTCCAAACCTGAAAGAAGAATTAGTCGGGATCACCCGAGGAGTAAACCAACTCATCAGTGGGAATCAGGATCCAACTATCATCGCATGATAACATGATGGAATCCACTCATGTTACCACACTCCAGAAGGTATGCGCATATCTGGTAAGTTTCAGTTTCTTTAGAAACTCCCGATGTGTGTTTTTACCCCATGCTCTTATGACCATGACGAAGGTCAACAAATCATAAGTCACATGTCAAGTTCTACCCGTCATTGTCCAGGTTAATTTGAACCCACCCGTACTTACCCTTGACTTTGGCCAATAAGGCAGTACGACTGTCCCAAACCAACGCATCTATCTATGCACCAGAAAGGTAACAAATAGCTACCATACACTATGCCTTGACGAAGGCCAACAAACATAGTATGAATACTAAGTGCTACCCTTCTGAAATGACGGAGCGCTACGAATGGTTTTTGGAGAAAAACCTTTAACGTAATGAACTTGATATCACTGAAGGAACCGGATAGCTTTTTATAAAAATATAGTGGCGAAAACCTTTGCTAAAGAGGTCACTCCCGGTGAAGGGATCTCGGCTCTTTCCCCGTAGAATGAGGTGCAGGATATTCCAACTGAATACCATGATGCAAAGCAAAAGTAATCGGCTATAGTGAAGTTATTATCCTGACGCAAACTTCTGTCCAAGGGGTCACTCCCGGTGAAGGGATCTCGGCCCTTTCCTCGTCGACTGAGGTGCTGGATATTCATAACCGAATACCACTGTGCAAAACAAAAGAGAACGTCCTTGCAATAACAGCTTTTGAAAAATGTTCCAACAACATCAGAATAGGTTTGTTTAGCTTGCATTGATCCGAATCAACACAGTCCCATCAATTAATCACACCAATAAAGAATGAAAATACGATGTACTTATATGCCATCCGCATTCGCCACTGGGTCCTGTCATCACCCGTTAGGTTACTTAACTAACGACAGAGCGGGGACTGGACTAGCGCGGGTGCAAAACATATACAACATCTACTAGTATATATATCAATATATAATAATCGCTCAAGGCGTGATAAAATGCAACATCACAGAACTGTAATAAGCATCACAGAACAATACAAATATCTGGGATTCCCGGGTTTCATAGAGCCGCTACTGAAACCCGATGTTCCCCTGGTCGTGTGAATAGCCTGTGCAATGAAATCCTAGGCCCCTACGGGCGCGGCAAGTTACCCGCCAAAACCTGAAGCGAGGCAGCCCCCTTCAACAACGTGAATGGACCACTCAGCACTTCACGGAATCCGGTAACTTGAGCACCCCTCCTTGGGTCAACCTGTACCCCCTACGAGTGCGGCGAATAGCCCATCAATTCTAGAGTAAAGCCCCCTCCGTCTCATAGCCATGAGATGCGGGCCCGTTGCCCTCTAGAACCCGGCTATCCGTGCACCCCACCGTGGGGTAATCCTAGTACAGAAAGTAAAAATATTTACAACGGGTGCATCGACCTCAGTCCGGTCGTGCCCCAAAAAGAATAATATACAAACAGGCAGTGACGGCAGTCTACATGTTGGACGCTCGCCCCGCAATATCAAATGTACATATATAATCAAACTGTACTACCATTGCATCCAGGCTATCCACCACGACAAATCCGCAATATCACAGCACAACACAGAACATCAACGTGAATGTCACGTTCGCAAATCCGTCTAAACGGGCTATAGCAATTAGACAGGATTTACCGATCAAATGACATTCACGGTCGCAGATATAATGTAAATACTGTGAACTAACATGTTTAAAATTTTCGATCGACAAAATTTCCCGAAGTGGGCCCCAAGTACAACTGTAGCACTCAAAATAAATCTGGACCCAAACAAAATATACCAAAAACCCCAATTCCAAGTCAGGGAGTACTGTAGAAATTTTGGAGCAGTGAGGGCATAGAATGGCGGCGGAACTGCGGCCGGAAGGGGGTTACTGCCGCGGTTCCGCGGCGTGGTCCTACGATCATGCAATCAAATTTTCTCAGAATTCCTAGAAAAGCCTGCACGTATTTCTGCAACACTCAAAATAATTTTTCGAGCACAAATGAAAATCGACATAAACTGCACTTTGGAAATCGGGTTTTCGGAATTTTTGTTCGATCGAAGTTCTAAACACGTTAGAACAAGCTAGAAAATGTTAATGGCGTGGCTCTGATACCATGTAAGTCTACGGTAGCGTCCCCGCCGTCTGTCCGAGGCCAAAATGCGGAAACGAAAACTTTTCTTGACTTGAAAACCGGCGCTATCGTATGCTTAAAATCCGTATTGGACCATTAACCAACTACTAGCAAACTAGAGAAAGCGTAGAGAGGCTGTACTGAGCGATCCGTGTCCTTCGGTCTTCGGCCGCCATCCCAAGCTCCCCGCGGCAACTCCGGTCTTCATCTCCTCATCGGAAAGGGCACCACATTGAGAAGTCTTTTTACAGGCTCCCGCTTCGTCCGAAACAACTCGGGCACGAAGTGTGCTAGCTGATGTGTCCAAGGTGTTGTAGAGAATGTTTGTGATTACTTTGCCTCTTGCATCCATTGCTTGGATGGAGGTTGAAGGTGTTGCCATTAATGGAGTTAATGAGCTAGAGGAAGAAGAAGAAGAAGTGAGCTCTTTTCTTTTCCTTTTGTGTTATCTTTTCTTGTGATGGAATGAGAGTAAGAGAGAGTGTGTGAAGATAAAAAATACAAGACCAAAACTACCACCATGGCAGCCCCTCTCTCTTTCTTCCTCTCATATCATCACAAATCAATCCGCTAATGTGACATTTTTGCTAAAAAAGAGACCATGAGTCATGATAAATGTCTATGTCACATTAATGCATCTCATGATGAAATTCTAGCTCACTAATTCCATTATCCAAACATTAATCCAAATATTTGGTCCAACAAAAAGATCCGGCAACATCTAAAGTAATCTCGTGACGGATCACAAGGATACCCCTCACCTGTATATACATACCTGCATCCGCATTCCGACTGAATGCGAATGCGATGAGACTAAAGCAATCCAACAAATCTAATACTAGGATCCGGCTTAAACCAAAGCCCACTAGTATGATCCGTCCGATCAAGATCCGTGCAATACCGCACGTATAAGATCGAACCCTGCCATATATCATACGGCCTCTACAACGTTTCGCCCGAAACTTGAGAAACTGTCTGTGGGGGACTCTAAAGACTCGTTAATACTTTGGCTGTGGATTTAACCACTAGCACGTCAGAGGTATTAGCCGTACGTAACGGGCTACCAGGTATTGACCAAAAGGGAACTCGATGAGCGAACTCATCCTGACACCCTACTGAGCCTGTCAGTGACAATATACATACAGTCCGGTCCGTTCTTCTATGAGCATCGCATGGCGGGCCTAAGGGGTTGGTAAAAGTCAGACCCCCAAAAGCGGTACAAGTCGTGTCGGAGTGTGGCCCAGAACACCCTGAGATACTACTGGAATACCTACCAGTAAATCTCCTGCCTTGGCCAAGGACTTCGTGTAATGGCTCTCCTAGACACAGCGCGACCTCACCCCCAATACCGGGAGAGAAGAACCCCTGCCGATCCGCTCACTGCCTCCATGTGGCTCGGGACTGTACCCAACTAAAACCTGTTTGCACGACTCCTTTGAGCCGTTGTAGGGTAGTAATTAAAGCACAGTGGGAACTCACATGAGACAAATGACGGTCTCAGGTCGATGAACTAACCTGTACACATGTCACCAGGGAACTGCTATCTGACATCAGGTATAATACCAACTAGCATGTTCCCGGCGAGTCCTGTCCGGTGTACTCATAACCCAATGAGCACCTGTATACATCTTAGGTGAACCAACTGGTACCAGTGGCTTGTGAGACCGGCCACCACCCCTCGTTTTTTGGTCTCGACTGTATACACTAGTCTACTCTGGAGTATCGATGCCTTATCTCGAAAACTCCCACGACTAGGGACCTTTTAAGGATGTGCTTATAGACCCCAGCTCCCACGTATATGATCGCCATCATACTGCTGGTCGTCAAGCAAGAATCCTAAGGGCTCTATCAACGTGTAATAGTGACCTGTAAAGTCACCTAAAGCAGTACACGATGATAAAGATAAACCAGATAGCATACTATCATCTTGAGTAAGACTGTCCTACCGGTATAGGTCCTCCCTCAATCATTGCAATCACGTGCCTGTGATCCAATAATTGACTTTGAGGGCACTATATGTAACACTCTGGTCTCTGGGAATTTGATCATGTGGTGTTGTTTATTTAGCCTAATTTGGATATAGTTTTATCAGTGTGTTTGGGCTATATTGGGGTTATTTCAGAGTCGATATTTTTTAACATTGTTTAAGTTTTACAGTGCTTTACATTATTATCTGTGACCGTGAATGTCATTCGATCGGTAAATCTTGTCTAATTGCTATAGCTCTTTTAGACGGGTTTGCGAACGTGACATTCACGTTGATGTTCTGTGTTGTGCTGTGATGTTGCGGATTTGTCATGGTAGATAGTTTGCGTGCAATGGTAGTGCAGTTTGGATATATTTGTACATTTGATATTGCAGGGTGAGCGTCCAACATGTGGACTGCCGTCACTGCCCGTTTGTATATTATTCTTTTGGGGCACGACCGGGTTGAGGTCGATGTACCCATTGTATATATTTTTCTTTACTGTACTAGGATTACCCTGCGGTGGAGTGTATGGATAGCCGGGTTCTGGAGGGCAACGGGTCCGCATCTCATGGCTTTGAGAGGGAGGGGACCTCACTCTAGGATTGGCGGGCTATTCGCCGCACTCGCAGGGGGTATAGGTTGACCCAAGGTGGGGTGCTCAAGTTACCGGATTCTGTGAAGTGCTGGATAGTCCATTCACGATGCTGAAGGGGGCTGCCTCGCTTCTGGTTTTGGCGGGTAACTTGCCGTACTCGTAGGGGTCTAGGTTTTCATTGCACAGGCTATCCACATGACTAGGGAACGTCGGGTTTCATTTGTGGGTCTATGAAACCCGGGGATCCCAGTATATCTGTATTGTTCTGTGATGCTTATTACTTTTCTGTGATGTTGCATTTATCACGCCTGGAGCGATTTTTTGTATATTGATATATATATACTAATAGATGTTGTATTTGTTTTACACCCGCGCTAGTCCTGTCCCCGCTCTGTCATTAGTTAAGTAACCTAACGGGTGATGACGGGACCCAGTGGCGAATGCGGATGGCATATACGTACATTTTATTTTCGTTCTTTATTGGTGTGATTAATTGATGGGACTGCATTGATTCAGATCAATGCAAAAGAAAACAGACCTATACAGATGTTGTTGGAACATTTTTCAAAAAGCTGTTATTACAAGGACGTTCTCTTTTATTTTGCATAGCGGTATTCGGTTATGAATATCCAGCACCTCATTCGACGAGGCAAGGGCCGAGATCCCTTCACCGGGAGTGACCCCTTGGACAGAAGTTTGCGTTAGGGTAATAACTTCACTATAGCCGATTACTTTTGCTTTGCATCGCGGTATTCAGTTTGGAATATCCTGCACCTCATTCTACGGGGAAAGAGCCAAGATCCCTTCACCGGGAGTGACCTCTTTAGCTAAGGTTTTCGCCACTATATATTTGTAAAAGCTATCCGGTTCGTTCAACGATCTCAAGTTCATTACGTTAAATATTTTTCACCAAAAACCATCCGTAGCCCTCCGTCATTTCAGACGGGTAGCACTTAGTATTCATGCTATGTACGTTGGCCTTCGTCAAGGCATAGTGTATGGTAGCTATTGTTACTTTTTTGTTGCATAGATAGATGCGTTGGTTTGGGACAGTCGTACTACTATTTTGGCCTTCGTCAAGGGTATATACGGGTAGGTTCAAATTAACCTGGATAATGACGGGTAGAACTTGACGTGTGACTTATGATATATTGGCCTTCGTCAAGATCATAAGAGCATGGGGTAAAAATCATATCGAGAGTTTCTAAAGAAACTGAAACTTGCCAGGCATGCACATACCTTTTGGAGTGTGATAACGTGAGTGGATTTCATCACGTTATCATGCGATGATAGTTGGATCCCGATTCTCACTGATGAGTTGGTTTACTCCTCGAGTGATCCCGACTAATTCTTCTTTCAGGTTTGGAGGAGAATTTGAGGAGACAGTGGGAGGTTTCCTGATTAGATAAAGTGATAACCCTTCTGATCTAGGTTAGAGTGCACGCAGAGTGTTTCTTTTCTCTCTCTCTCTTTGGCTGCGACCATGACCTAACCCTAGACTATGACTCAGTAACCAAGTTAACCGAACCTTCTTAAAACACTGGCTTTTGGATTGTCTAAGTTGCATACATCATTGCCATTCCTTCTTTTACCCTTTGCATTTCTCCATAACACCTCATATTACTACGAACGTCCACTTCCATTAGATAAATACATCGTATGGTTATATACGAACTCGAAGGAACTTGATTCAGATTCGAGAATGGATTCTGGTTCTGGAGAGATTGAATAGGACTATTCAGTTGTCTTTTCTTTTTACCTTCTCTCAGGTTGTGAGGGCTCCTACGATTAGGGGACGTACACCTATTACGCTTATTGGATAGTCTTCTTCCAAACCATAGGCAGGTGCCGAACGGTGGGGAATGAAGAAAACCAATTAGCCTAAGTGTAGTGTACAGAAGGTAATAAGTAAAGACAAATAAAGGGATTAGAAAGATGGCAAAGTAAATTGCGACTGCTATTCACGACGAAACCAAGTATTTCATCGCCACTCCTATTTCACCTTTGTATTTCTCCAGAACACCCCGTATCACTACGAAGATCCACAGTTATTTGGATAATCCATCGTATGGTTATATACGAACTCGATGGAACTTGTTTTATTTTGGGGATGGATTTGTAGGGTTCCTAGGCACTCTAAGGAGGTTCCACAAGGCACCAACCATGCCAAATTCAACAATTTCCGGTGCCGAGAAATCCTAATGCGATCGTTGACTAGAGTTTAAGGCGAAACATGCAACTAGTCAAAAACTTAACGAAGAGTGAACGAAAATACAACCTTTGTAGATCCGGTCCTCCACCTCCATAGCTCCGTGACGATGTCCCTTCGCTGCGATCATCGGATCTCGGACTCTAGTGTTGATTCCATCGGATAAATGATCGGGCTAGGTCGTCGACTTCGATGCCGAAGATGATCTACGTCGAGGCAACACAAGATCAAGCTCCAACTTCACCAAGTCATGAAACTTGTGAAGAAAACACCCTATACTACTTGGCAAGTGGTAGAGGATGAAGAAATAGGAAGTGGGTTCACTTTAGAATTGGATTTCTCACTCTTTTTCTCAAGTCACCATTGAAGCTAGCAAGCTTCTTTCTTCTTGATGAAGAAGAAGAAGAAGAAGAAAAAGAATATGATAAGAATTATATTTCAAATGATAAATCAAGTGAAGTTATCATAATGCAACCTTGGTTAAGTGTAGAGAATAAACTAGGGTTAGGTATAATGGTTAGGTTTAGGATGAAGACAAAGTGGTGGACTTTCAAAGATGCTTTGAAGCTTCAAGAAGCTTCAAGCAAAGAAAGAAAAATAAAGCAACCATTTCATCTTTTCCAAAAAGAATAAATAAATAAATAAATAATTCAAACCCTAACCATTAACCTAATCATAGTTTAAAACACACACACACACCCAAGTTTGCATATATCATCAAACATGATATAATCAAGTGCACAAAAATATATCACATATACAATGTGCATTTCAAGTGAGAAAATCCATTTTAAGTGAACCAATATTAGTTAATGCAAAGTAATATATCAAATATATAATTATACATTATATCATTAAATCAACACTTGATTTAAGGATCCGGTCATATCGCATATGACCGACTAATATCCAATGTATCGACTTATCGAATCAATCCTCGATTCCATAACTAGGTTATATCGCATACAACCAATCGATACATTCATCGCGAGAATAGAATACGGTATCACATACACGCATTATTCTCGATCCCGCACATATCTCATATGCGCTCCTATTTCGTTTCGCTTGAGCCAGGAAACCTCTGTGTAGGACTCTAAAGACTCGTCAATACGCCGGCAGCAGGTGATGATCATATCAAACACCCACAAGCCGCAAGCGGTCTGCTAAACGTAACGGCCACCCGGGTATTGAGCGATCAGAAGATCGATGAGCAAGCCCGCTCACACTCCTGTGAATCCAACCAGTAACACTTACCGTACGGTCCGGTCTGATCGTCTGATATGTTGCATATCTCGCCTAGGGGTGGTAAACGTCAAACCCCAGTAGCTCGATAAGTCGTGTCGATATGAGGTCTATAACAGTTCGAGAAACTACTGGTAACACTTACCAGTAAATCTCAGCAACCCTGGCCAGGGATTTCCGGTTATAGCCAATCGAACACAGCGCAACATCAACTCCCTATACCAGGAGAGACGAATCCCCTCCTATCGCTCATTGCCTCCATGTGATTCGGGACTGTACCCAAAAACCACCATTTTGCATGCCCTCTTGGACGTGGTAAGGTGGAAATCAAAGCACAGTGGGAATCATACAAGACTCTATGACAATCTCGGGTCTACAGACTAACCTGTACCAGTGTCACCAGAGAACTGCCATCTGACGTAAGGTATAATACCATCTGGAAGTTCTCGGCGAGTCCGTCCAGTATACCCAGTCTCCACTGAGCACCGTATATCATCTCTGATGTCAAACACCAATGGATATGGGATCATCCATCGCCCATCTGTATGGGTCGAGAAGGTATACGCTAGTCTACTCTGGTATATCGATGCCCCGTCTCGATACACCCACAACTAGGGACCTTGAAGGATGTACTTATGGACTACCATGTCCCCACTAGTATGATCCGCATCATAGTCCAGGTAGTCAAGTACACATCCTAAGGGCTTTACCAACATGTAACAGAGAGACAATCAGTGTACACGTTAAGGTAAAGAGCAACCAGATAGCATACTATCATGTCGAGCAAGAAAGTCCTCCCTATATATGTCCCAGCATCCACTACAATATACATCATATGTACAGTAATGGCCTCTAGGGCATACATATAACTAACAATCTCCCACTTGCACTAGGGCCATCTGAAGCAGTGGTTGCAGTATCTCATACTCAACCATCCCATAAAAGTCTCTCTCTGGGAAAAGGCCTTCGTGAGTGGATCCGCCATGTTGTATTCTGAGTCTACTCTCCTAACCTCGATCCCTTGGAGATCAACCATCTCCATGATCAGGTGACACTGCCTCAGAATATGTCTGGATCACTGATGGGACGGGCATTCCCTGGCATAAGCCACAACTCCATTGTCACATAATGGGAGGAACGAAGTTCATCTCACGAACTAATATACACCCAGACTGCCTCTTTGGTAGCATCATAAGTATCGATGTATCCAGCCTTTATCGTCTAGTATGCCACGGTATCTAGCTTGGAACTCTTCCAACATACCGTCCCTCCATAGAGGGTAAAGACAATGCCTGTGACTGACATTCAGTCGTACTTATCACCCTGGAACACTTCCAGTGATTCTCCCCAGGATCAACTGATACCATCTCACTACAACTAGTGAGTATCCTAACATCCAATTAGATCTATCTCATAGATCCAAAACTCAGGATTTAGGAGGTATCATTTTGATCCTATATGGAGAATCCTTGTGATAAGCGGAGATTGATCGAGCGTAGCATAGGAAACTCCTTCCCTATCAAGAGTATGTCATCCACGTACTCTACGAGGATCGCCACCATACTCCCTACTACCTTTTTGTATATACAAGCTTCATCTACTATTTTGATGAAGTCAAACTATTTGACTACTACATCAAAACAAATGTTCCAACTCCGCGATGCCTGCTTTATCCTATAAAGCATCTTGCACACGTTTCCGCTGCTCCCACTGTCTACGAAGCCCTCTGACTGTATACTTACAGACTCTCTTTTCTGAAACATCATTTTAGAAAAGCAGTCATGACACCCAACCACCAGATATCGTAGTCATGGTATGTAGCCATGGAAAGTAGGATCTGGATGGACTTAAGCATAGCTACTTAGAAAAGGTTTCAACAAAATCCATACCTGGTCAATGATGCAAACCTTTAACAAGTCTAGCTTTGAAAGTCTCAACTTTTCCAAGTACACCAAGTAATCTTCTCAAGATATACTTGCTCCTGATGGGGATTTAACCCTTCAGATATAGCAACCAAAGTCCATACTTTGTTGGTGTATAAGGATTCCATCTCAGATCGCTAAGCATCCAGCCATTCTTACAGAGTCCCACTCCTGATGGCCAGCTCGAAACTAGTTGGGTCATCATCTCATGATGCAATCCTCGCTCCCACTGTCATAGAGAAATAGAAGTATCTCTCAGGTAGGTGAGGAACCCTACTAGATCTGCGGAGAGGCTGAGGTTCGTTGGTAACTATTGAATCATTTGGTTCTTTCAAATCATCAGCTGCAGTTTGTATAGCTGGAACATTTCCAGTTCTACATAACAGATCTTGCCTCGAGCTTGTCCGGATTTTGCTTTTTAGACATAGGCTGGACAACCCCAAATCTTAACAAACTTAAGATATGGACTCTTCCCTTTCCATATCACATATGAAGTGGTAGGCAATTGATTTGATTGGAACCCTATTCAATAGGTATGCAGCTTCTCAAGCGCAAAACTCCCAAAAAGGAAATAGGTAACTCAGTAGTACTCATCATAGAGCACACCATATCAGATAGGGTGTTATTGCTCTGCCCCGATATACCATCGTGCTATGGTGTATACGGAGGAGTAATGCTGAGAGAGAATCTCATTCTCCTTTAGAATAGTCCAGGAATTCCGTGCTCAAGTATTCTCCTCCCTGATCTCATCAAAGGACATAATACTTATACCCGTATTGATTCTCTACTTCTAACTTATATTCTGTGAATATCTCAAAAGGTTCGGACTTGTGTTTCAACAGGAACATATGTCTGAATCTAGAGAGATTATCAGAGAATGTAATGAAGTACAAAGAACCGGTCTTGGCATGTGTAGACGGGGGACCTTACATATATCAATATGTATCAGTCCCAAGAGTAAACTAACTCTTTCTCTGCTTCCAATAAACAGAGTTGTGGTCATCTTATCTTTGTGACATGACCGGCAAGTTTTCACAAGATGTAAATTCAAACAGATTTAAATATGCATCTATGTGCAACTTAGCTAGTCGGGTCGCATTGATATGACCTAGTCTACAATACCTCAAGAAGGATCCGTTCATTTCTGAACTCTTCCTCTTATGTGTGTTCCGTATACTAAGAACTGTAGTTTGATTTAGAACATCAATGCTTTTAGATAACGTGCCTGAACCGATCAACTTTTGATATAGGAAATGTTCAAAACATTATCCAACAATACAAAATTTTATCATTTCTTTACTAATAAAGAGACTGATATGATTTTGTATATCAGGTTCGGTATCTAATAACATTCGTTCAGAATCAATATATTTGGAATACAGGGTGACAGTGACCAACAGACTTGGCTGCAACACTTGCACCGTTTTCTGTCTCATGAAACTTATCATCCATTCTCAGTTCTCTACCTTTCTGTAGCCCTATGTATCAGATTACATATCTGGGATCCTGATCCGGTATCTAATACCCAGGACGTAGAGGATACAGAGAAACGGTTCTTTATAATGAACACACCCGAAGATGATGCATCGGCATGCACTTTCTTCGTTTGGGCGGCATAGGAATTCTGGTATTCCCCTATTTCCTGCTATGTCTTATAACAATTATAAGTTAGAGCGGGACCAACGTTCCCCAGCTCAGTATAACAAGCGGGTTCGGTCAATACATCCGTATTATTATCTTGATTAAGGCGTGATATGGTCGCTACCTGAAGAGAGAGAAGAAAACATTCAGCGTATCCTCTTGCAAGATCAGATTGGTTATTATTTCATCTAATCAGGATGGCTCCCACTATTTTTATCAAATCTTCCTTCAAACCCTAAAAGGAAAGACTAGCCGGGATTAATTACACACTACAAGTTCGCCAATCTTTCAGCCAGGCCAGTGTCGGTACTTTGAGGGAGGTGCCCCGTGCTTTCGCACGGACCTAATTAATGTAAACCTCGTTTTCCCAGAGGCGTAACCTCGTTGACACCTTTCTAGACACCTACTTGATTGGCTAATTGTAATGTGTAAAACTCTCCCAGGAGTAACTCTTACGCGCAGCGGGTATCAGGATCCAACTATCTCATAGAAGGTATGCAATCTCATTGCAAATTTAAACACTTGAAATTCCCGATAATATTTTGCCCCAAACGATCTATGACCTTGACAAGGTCAACAAACCATAGACCGTAAGTCAAGTTCAACCCGTCATTTCTTGATTGAATCAAACCCACCCGCACGACCCTTGACAAGGTCAACAAGGCCGTACGACTACCCTAACCCAATCTGCATCATATGCATAAGCAGATAAATACTGGTTAGCTACCGCACACTGCGTCTTGACAAGGTCAACAAACGCAGCACGAATACTAAGCAGGACTTATCTGAAATGACGGAGGGCTATGACAGGTTTTTCTGAAAACCTATTGCGTAATGAACTTGATATCGTTGTAGAATCAAATGATTTTTAAAATGGAATGTTTCTGAGGGTTTTCTAGTTTTGCTAAAGGGGTCACTCCCGGTGAAGGGATCGTCGGCCCTTTCCTCGTCGAATGAGGTGCGGGATATATCATATATATCACTGTGCAAAGCAGAAACTATAGAAGCTATCAAAAGACAAACCGAGTGTGTAGCATCTGCCAGTTATTGCTAAAGGGGTCACTCCCGGTGAAGGGATCGTCGGCCCTTTCCTCATCGAATAAGGTGCAGGATATATCATATATACCGCTGTGCAAAGCAAGAACTGTAGCTACCTGTTTTATTTTTGAAAATTCGATTCCACAACATCATTAGGTTTCTTTTATTTCATTAATCTCATTAATGAAGTCCCATCATTTAAGTACCTAAACATCACAGATAAATACAACGTACACTTATGCCATCCGCATTCGCCTCGATGTCCTCTCGTGCACCGTTAGGTTAGGTAACTAACAGCAGAGCGGGGCAAGGCTAGCACGGGTGTAAAACATAAGTAACTTCTATATAATATATCGTATATACTATATACAGTATTTATCACAGAACATATCACATGATCACAGCACAGATAGCGCAGCAGAAAATATCATATGAAATATTGGATATACTAGGACGTCCGTGTTTTTAATACGAGCCAGTATAAAACACGGATTCCACGGTCGTGATGAATAGCCAAACCCACACCCCAAGACCCCTACGAGAGCGGCAAGCAACCCTACCAATTCTAGAGTTAGGAGACCCGGACTCGACTCCTCGAGTTGGTCTCCTACTGGACTCCAGAACCCGGTTACTTGTGCTCCCCTCCTTGGGTCTATCCTAGTGCGGAAAAGTAAATAATATACAAACGGTGACATCTTCTGCAACCTGGAAGTGCCCCAATAAAAGAATATTACATACAAGTTTTTACATGAATGAAAATGAAAAACACTCAACTCACATAAAAAAAACCCGGCTATTCAAAACGCGACGATCCAATATAACATATCCAGCAATACATAACATCACATGTCATCAACGTAAGTAAATATGCCCATCCCAATTGTCATTGACATATAGTAACGAAATCGGCGATATCACATATTACACTTACGGTCGCAGAAAAGAAAGTGTAAAACTACAACAGTTGGAATCTGCAAACTCTTTAGACATCGCATGCCTAACCAAATGAATTCCTTAGACATCATATGCCTAACAATTATAAACCCCGCATTTCAGTCTCATTATCGAATATCTAGTCGGGTAATTCAACAGGATTCCCGACATACTGATCGAATGCTCATCGCAAACTTTAGTAGACGGCCGCACCCCCGATGCCGTCGACGAAGTGCACCAAGGCGGAACACCGCTACCGCGAGCACCCGAACGGATGCTTTCGACGACGGGGTTCTCCTACAGTCACTTGGTCAGGGCTAAGGGGTGTAGCTGTCTATTAAGTTTACCCGGCGAGTATCCGCGTACGCTACGTGATTGCAACGGACTTTTGATCGCATCAAAATTCCGTGGCAACCGATCAAGTGAGACTAAATTGCTATGTTTATAACATTCAAATCAGTTATCTCATAACTACTTGTGGATTCTAAATATTGTATCACATTCCAGATAAATAGAAAATGTTAAACTTTCCGATCGAACAATCAAACACCCAAGTTTTCCCGAAACAGCTCAACACATGAAATAAGTTCAAAAACATTCACTTCATGCCTCAGTACCAACGGTCCAGCCGTAGAAGGGTCAAGCCAACGCCTCACATGTGGCACGCCGTACTGCCCCAAACCCTAAGGTTCAAAGGGCAGTTCAAGACGGTCACATAATCGAGTTAAGGTTTATTGTCTTCTAGAGGGTCCATCGCGTTACTTGCACTACTTAGAATGTCTTTAAACCACGGAAAAATCCAACACTTGGAAATTTCCCGGCAGGGGAAAAAGTGGGTATTTATATCCGGTCGAACTTTTTAACGGTTTCTAAAATATCCGGAAAAACATAAACGAAGTTAAATTATCCGATCAAATTAATTAGTCCCCAATAAAACCCTAGAAAACTCAACACTTGAGTGGAATTAAAAAATTCCTATAAAAAATTGCCAAGAAAGGACCTAAGAATAAATATATGAAATTTCAGGGACTAAGTCCAAATTTTGGCCGCGGAACCGCCGCCAAACCCATGGTTTCGCCGCGGTTCAGCGGTCAAATTATTGACTTAGTGGACCGTACTTCACAGTAATTCTTATTTTTTTCTGCTTGTTTTTCTGAGAATTTTTAATTCACAAAAATCCACTGTTTTGAAAAATGTACAGAGAAGGGTTTTATCGGGGTTTACGGGTTCGATCGGACTTCTAACTTCGTCTACACTTCGCCTAAAGCTCTAGCTAGGCTCTGATAACACTGTAGGTCAGGCAGCCACCCCATCCAATGGGGTCACCGTGGCACCAACGGGTCCCTCAGCAACTACTTTTTACGCATGCCCCCTCGCGAGGACTACAACCCGCCGGAACACCTTCCGGTCTCGGGACACCCTGAGGGTAAGAGCCTATGCTTCGCCACACTGTCACACAGTGAGAACCCCCCATAGGTGTCACGACCCGAAAGAGCACGTGACTGGCCCTTGAACCATATGAAGTCTATAGGACCCCATCTGATCCAAGTAAGCCAAAAGCCCAGAAATCTAAAACCATTTAAAGAGTAAATAAGGAAAACTGGTTTTAAGAAGTAAAGAAATCGTGTTTCGAAAATCCAAGTTTTTTAAATAACTAAGCCGAATATGTATTTTTAAAATGTGTAACCTTTCCTGAAAATTTCGGCAGAGTTTCCTTTGTAAAAACTGGCCCCGAACGGGGTACAACAAGAAATATATATATGAAATGATAAAATGCATCCCCAAGCGGGAGCTAACTCTTCGTCAATCGACGGTCACAACCACGCAAGCAATAATAATATACAACGCTAAAGGGCGAGGATCAAAACCCAAAAAGAACTCAAACAGCCAGAAAACCGTAATACTACAAGCGCGACTCTAAGGTCGAAATAATACAACACTGTTTTCTAAGTCTGAAACAATATACAAGTTTTGGTTGATGGAATAACTAGATACAACTGAAAGTACATGTACAAGGGTGGTTCTGATACAAAAGAACCCACCTACCAACGCAAGTCACCCATATGGAAGCAGTGTGCCAGAAATGCCGCTATGGAATCTGTACGGCAAAACCTGCAAGAACTGTGGCACAACGGGGGTGAGTTGCCAACTCGTGAATAGAAAATATCTACAAGCAGAGATCGAATGCATGACCCATCCTAGGTCAATACGATCAGATATAAATAAACCTCAATATGAATAAGTCTGAAGCATGCAAAACTGGCAAGGTAATCTCTATGCATGAGTGTAGTGCCAAGTGCTCGTGCCAGTGCCTCAGGTAATAGCATATCATAAATGTGAGGTATGATCAATGTAATCAAATCTGCATATACGTGGATCCCGTCCACTCGTCACCCAATGACAATAACCACCATGCATGTAAATATAATAAAGCATGTGCATGGGAATAATATGAGGATATAAACCATCTGTGTCCCTCGCGACACGTCAAAATCATGGAACCGGAGTGCCCAGCATCGACACTCGAAAACATCATGAAAATTGTGCCCAGCATCGGCACATAAATCCTCATATATCGAGCTCCGTCAGTCCGGATCGGCCCACGGGCTCTGTCTGCGGTATCGGCCCTCGGCCCCGGCAGTACGCCCATATCCATCTATCGACTCTGGTCAGTATCCTCCGGATAACCGCCAAGTCCAACCAATCACCGGTAGGTACTCGCCACCCTGCCAGGCTCATCGTCTACTCCACGAAAAACATTTCTTGCCCCAGGGAACCATACTGGGTCCACCATGTACCCGCAATCGGCCTCATCCGCCTCCTCGAATCGGGTTTCACATGTCGCTCTCAGCACCGAGAAAACACATGGTGGACGCACTGAAATATCATATCAAGGGTAACCGGGTTTTAAAACAATTACACATTCTCTTTTTGAAACACCCACGGTTCCCAAAAACCAGAAATATCATGGAAACAACACATCTCAATGCGTATAATCAGAAAACATGATGTATGCGACATGTAAAGAAATGTAAGCCTCATACACTGAATGCAACAGTACTACAGTGTAGTGACATGGCAATTATCGATGATGAAGTGTGTGAGCCGGCAAACAAGTGTACGTGGAACATACGCATCATCGATAATGGTGCTGGTGTCCTAGCAGCATGACTGAAATATATCAACAATACAAGCGATGCAATGCAAATAGCATGAAAATGCGGAATCGAATAATCAACGCAACAATAGAGAACCTGCCTCAATAGATATATCATGCAACCTTGCCTTTTGAAATAAGACGAATCAGGGCTTTTGGTAAAATAAGGGCTACGGTGTTTTAAGAAAAGATGCGTCATTTGAAAATATCTTTATAAACCCTTTTGCCTATCTTTAAAATATCCCCGATTCGTTAGTTTTGAAATAGGTATGACTCGGGTCTAGTCTAACGCCTTCTATGCGAACTACGAACCCAACAATCAAGTCAATCGGGAGGGGTATTAAAACAACCTAAATCTGAGTCGATATACATATATATATATATATAGTCGGTGATCTCGCCTCAATAGTATCACGTACGATACAGTATATCATATAACATCCTCGAGTCATGAGTGCGGATCTAACCTCAATATAAAGCTCGTACAGTAAATCGTCGTACAGCACCCCAATAGCTGGGTAAGGGTCAATATCACATTCATCTCATCACATATCCGGTATCACTACCATCATATCACATCTCAAACATGAACTCCGTCATATCGCCGAATCTCACGACCTCAAACAAACCTCATCGACTCATCTCAATCCCACGTATCATCCTCAAATCCCGTATATGAACACATAGTCCCATACCCATGGGTAGATATACAAACCTCCAGATGCGCACGGATAAATGAAAGAATGTATGCAAGTATATGTGTACGTGTATGTGTGGGTGCAACCACTACTCTAGGGTTTCGCACTATACTAAACCAATACATCCTTATTATCAATAATACCATTATTACCATCAATAATCTTAAACAACACATAATAAATATATGTATGTATACGTATTCGTATACATCACTACGGACTGCGGGGGTGCTATACGCCATCCACCTGACTTCTCCCCGTAGATATAATCTACTCACCTTGCTTCTCATGTATCGGTGCCGATGTCGCCATCTTCATCTTCTTTGCCTCAACATCACGTAGGGTACCTACAAGTATATCACAACGCTAAAGCACATGAAAATCACATCGGAAACCAAAATAGCACACGCTACTCGCATAGGTAAAAACCTATCGTCTCGCATGTAAACACGTTCAATATCCACTTGTCGTTGACGTCCAAACGCCACCCGACAGAAACGAATCACCAAATACCAAAATCCATGCTAAACAAGTCGTAAATCATACGCCAACTCAAGCAAATCAACCCAGATTTTACCCTAACTGGAATCAGTCAAAACTAGACATACCCAGGGTCAAGACTAGAGGAAATAGGGCCATGCACAAAGATCGAGGCAATTCCCTCCTGCTCTGGCCGCAATTTGCGGCTAGAAGGAATTAATTGGCGGCCGTACAATGGAGTTGGGGGTTAGGGTTTGGTGTGGTGGTTCCATGGTGCCTGCACATCTCACTGTCAACTCAGTTTTATTTTTGGGGTCTCGGGGTGATAGCAGATTCTACAAAACACCCCCAGATTTACAGTTTTCCCCGATATCGATTCCGTAATTCCGTATTCTGGTTCCAAGTTCAGGTTTGGGTCCAAATTAGCCTCACACAAGGGGTTCTAAGGTCACAACAAGCCTCAATTTCACTTTGATTTCAGGTCTAACCCTAAACCCTAACTTGATGTTTCACAAAACCACCAAACTACACTATATCGATACAAACTAGAATAGATGCACAAGGAAATGAATTACTACCCTAATAGTTCCAGAATTTACCTCCTTTGGCAACTCAAGAAAATTCTTGAGTTGCTCAAAGTCCTCCAAATCCAATCTTGCTAGGTTCAATGTGTAGCTAGTGAGCTCGGGAACATCTTTTGTGAAATGGGAATAGGGTTTTGGGGTTGATTCCATTGTGGATCTAGGGTTTTTGTGAAGAGGGAGAGAGAGGGAGAGGGGCAGCAGCAGCTCAAGGAGGAGAGGAGAGAGAATGAGAAGGGGAAAATGATGGGAGTATGGTTCATAAAGTGAGGGTTGACTTGGTCTCTTTCTTTCTCATCATCGTACTTTTTCCTTTTCTTTTCTTTTCCTTTTTCTTTTCCTTCTCACTCCAATAGTGAACCCAAAAGAACAACCATGGCAATAGAAAGGTAACACAAGTGTAACAAGTGTGGAAAATGACATGTGCACATTTTTGCACAAAAAAGCTAAAAATCCAATTAGCGATTTTTAATCGCGATTAACACTAAATTAGCATATAACTAGTCTTAAAACTTTAAAATGGCATAATTCCATAAAATACCCTATTTTAGAATTTTCCATAATTTTCCAAAAATTTTCCCCATTTATTTGCATTTAATTATACCAGAATATTAAAATATTCATTAAAATAATATTAAATTATAAAAATTCTCGAAAATAATATTTTATTATTTTGGAAACGTTACAATAGGTCGACATCTAATGCCTAGTAGCTCTGATACCACTGTAGAGTTCCTAGGCACTCTAAGGAGGTTCCACAAGGCATCAACCATGCCAAATTCAACAATTTCCGGTGCCGAGAAACCCTAATGCGATCGTTGACTAGAGTTTAAGGCGAAACATGCAACTAGTTAACAACTTAACTAAGAGTGAACGAAAATACAACCTTTGTAGATCCGGTCCTCCACCTCCATAGCTCCATGACGATGTCCCTTCGCTGCGATCATCGGATCTCGGACTCTAGTGTTGATTCCATCGGAGAAATGATCGGGCTAGGTCGTCGACTTCGATGCCGAAGATGATCTACGTCGAGGCAACACAAGATCAAGCTCCAACTTCACCAAGTCATGAAACTTGTGAAGAAAACACCCTATACTACTTGGCAAGTGGTAGAGGATGAAGAAATAGGAAGTGGGTTCACTTTAGAATTGGATTTCTCACTCTTTTTCTCAAGTCACCATTGAAGCTAGCAAGCTTCTTTCTTCTTGATGAAGAAGAAGAAGAAGAAGAAGAAGAAAAAGAATATGATAAGAATTATATTTCAAATGATAAATCAAGTGAAGTTATCATAATGCAACCTTGGTTAAGTGTAGAGAATAAACTAGGGTTAGGTATAATGGTTAGGTTTAGGATGAAGATAAAGTGGTGGACTTTCAAAGATGCTTTGAAGCTTCAAAAAGCTTCAAGCAAAGAAAGAAAAATAAAGCCACCATTTCATCTTTTCCAAAAAGAATAAATAAATAAATAAATAATTCAAACCCTAACCATTAACCTAATCATAGTTTAAAACACACACACACACCCAAGTTTGCATATATCATCAAACATGATATAATCAAGTGCACAAAAATATATCACATATACAATGTGCATTTCAAGTGAGAAAATCCATTTTAAGTGAACCAATATTAGTTAATGCAAAGTAATATATCAAATATATAATTATACATTAAATCATTAAATCAACACTTGATTTAACGATCCGATCATATCGCATATGACCGACTAATATCCAATGTATCGACTTATCGAATCAATCCTCGATTCGATAACTAGGTTATATCGCATACAACCAATCGATACATTCGTCACGAGAATAGAATACGGTATCACATACACGCATTATTCTCGGTCCCGCACATATCTCATATGCCTTCCTATTTCGTTTCGCTTGAGCCAGGAAACCTCTGTGTAGGACTCTAAAGACTCGTCAATACACCGGCAGCAGGTGATGATCATATCAAACACCCACAAGCCGCTAGCGGTCTGCTAAACGTAACGGCCACCCGGGTATTGAGCGATCAGAAGATCGACGAGCAAGCCCGCTCACACTCCTGTGAATCCAACCAGTAACACTTACCGTACAGTCCGGTCTGATCGTCTGATATATCGCATATCTCGCCTAGGGGTGGTAAACGTCAGACCCCAGTAGCTCACTAAGTCGTGTCGATATGAGGTCTATAACAGTTCGAGAAACTACTGGTAACACTTACCAGTAAATCTCAGCAACCCTGGCCAGGGATTTCCGGTTATAGCCAATCGAACACAGCGCAACATCAACTCCCTATACCGGGAGAGACGAATCCCCTCCTATCGCTCATTGCCTCCATGTGATTCGGGACTGTACCCAAAAACAACCGTTTTTCACACCCTCTTGGACGTGGTAAGATGGAAATCAAAGCACAGTGGGAATCACACAAGACTCTATGACGATCTCGGGTCTACAGACTAACCTGTACCAGTGTCACCAGAGAACTGCCATCTAACGTAAGGTATAATACCATCTGGGAGTTCTCGGCGAGTCCGTCCAGTGTACCCAGTCTCCACTGAGCACCCGTATATCATCTCTGATGTCAAACACCAATGGATATGGGATCATCCATCGCCCATCTGTATGGGTCGAGAAGGTATACGCTAGTCTACTCTGGTATATCGATGCCCCGTCTCGATACACCCACGACTAGGGACCTTGAAGGATGTACTTATAGACTACCATGTCCCCACTAATATAATCCGTATCATAGTCCAGGTAGTCAAGTACACATCCTAAGGGCTTTACCAATATGTAACAGAGAGACAATCAGTGTACACGTTAAGATAAAGAGCAACCAGATAGCATACTATCATGTCGAGCAAGAAAGTCCTCCCTATATATGTCCCAGCATCCACTACAATATACATCCTATGTACAGTAATGGCCTCTAGGGCATACATATAACTAACAGGATTATAGTTCGGGAGAAATAGAATAAGATTTATTCAGTTTTCTTTTATCATCACCTTCTCTCAAGTTGCGAGTACTCCTAGAATTAGGAGAGTACACCTATTACGTTTATTGGATAGTCTTCTTCCAAACCATAGGCTGGTGCTGAACGGTATGGAAGGAAGAAAACCATTAAGCCTAACGATGGTGTACAGAAGGTAATGACTAAAGACAAATAAAGGGATTTGGAGAGATGGTAAAAAAATACGCAGTTACAGTTATGAATCTGGATATTAGAAGAGGCATTACTAGGAATACGCGGATACCCCTTTGAAACACATTCATGTTTCAGTTTCACTGTGTATTGTTAATAGAAAACTGATTTCCCAATTAGTCCTTGCTCCAGGGTATATATTTACCAAGCATGATTCTCACATCTGTATGGTTTTACAGATGATGAGTGGGAGTAAGTTATTGGAAATTAGGTGATCATCCTCATTATATCGGAATTCGTTGTAATTGGTGATATTTGAGGAAATCGCCTGGGTACAGTTTTCAACCTACGACGAGCAGGATTTGAGTTATTTAACTCAGGGGATTTATACAAAGTATTGTATATTGTCCAATGTCCATTAGGACAAAGGGGATGGCCCTCATACTATATTCTGTCTACTTGTGACTTCTCTAGTTTTAGACATGTGTTTCATAAAAATACAAGGTCTAAGTTTTGAGAAGTTATAGGTACAAGAATAAAGTAGAGAACCAGGTGTTGCAAGTATCAGGATTCGTCAAGGTGATCGAAAATGTAGATACTTGTGTATGGTATTCAGTTGATAGTAATGTTTTAGAGAACTTGCTTCTCTTTCAGGTTACTCATAATTGGATAAACTCCTAAGTTGAGTAATATTGATCTGCCTCTCTCCATTTAGTTGACATGCACTGGAGACAGCTGCATGATTTGAATCTGGTCCCAATTAAATCAGTGCCTCTGTTTCTATATTGTATATAGAATGGATCATATCTTAACGATGTTAAGGTATATGGAGTTGACCAGCTTATGCTTAAAACCAGACTCTGGATAACTCAAGGCACGTTTCTGTAATGGCTGTTTGTGGGTTGACCCGGGTTTTGACGAGAGTTGACTTTCTACCATCTGGAAGATCAATAGTGAATTGTTCTTGACTCGCCATAGATTTAGTAAAATGGATTTTTTTTCAGAAAACAATAGTGGAAGTATGGTAGAACTGGAAGAGATTCCAGAACTGCAAACGATTACGGAAAATTTAATAGGATCTAAAGATTCAATCAGGTTTGACATTCCATTAGCCACTCCGCAGATATGGTGGGTAATCTCAGACACCCGAGAGGTACTCCGGTAGCCTCGAGGACGGTGACAGGGAGGTTCTTATTTATCCAGACTTGCCATTACTGCTGTTCCAGACTATGAGACTCGGCAGGAGGATAAGTATAGCATCGTTCTAAACTAGTTTTAGAAGTGCACGTGTATATTATTCTGCCACAGGGTTGTCGTAGTCAGTGGGTGCAGCGGAAGCATAGTGGACAAGAAGCTTGTGTCTATTTATAGACTAAAGTATATAAAGCGGAGATAGATCATCTATTTTTTTATGTGACAGTCATGGGCTTTGACTTCATTAGAATAGGGGATGGATCTGTTAAGAAAGTAGTAGGGTGTGATGTCCTGGTATTTGATGACATACACAGAGTAGGAAGTAAAATTCCTATACTACGATCGGTTATACCGTGGTTGTCACACAGTGTTTTCTCCACGTAGGATGTGGATATTATATCAGACATTCTGATTACTAAATCTATGGTTTTAGATCTAGATTTGGGTAGTTTCCCAATCTGGGTACTTAGACAGCATTCTAAAAGTATTTAGAATGGACGACTCCTGGCATGGTGGTGTACCAGCAGGTGATGGAGTCACCATCTCTAAAGGTGTCTTACAGACTAAAGGGGAGAGGGATGTGCATGATTGGCAGATCACTTGCTTAGGCAATTGAGTTGATCATGAGATGTCAAGTACCACACCAGATGTTGTTTCTGCACCAGATGTAATAAGTTGATATTAATCCAATCCTGGAGGAACGTTCGGAGGCAGTTTTAGAACATAAGTGGATGTTCTATGGATTTGATAATGGTAGCCTCTTTCGGGAGACGGTTATCATTCCAGGCTTCCAAGGTGATCTGGATGACAGAGTGGCTGTCAGAGTTGTAGTTTTCCCTCTGACGAGGGGCAGTAGTTTGGACAAGTGGTCCAAGCGGATACCGAGGGAGGCATGGCGCAGGATATTGATTAAGTTCAGTTGACGATACAGTCTAAGAAGTTTGGATTTGGAGTTCGTTCGTGAACTAGGTCCCATCAGATATCCAGACATATTCTAAGACAGGTATTGCTCATTTCGGGAGATGGGTTTCTCCGCGAACTTGAGATATAGAGAGACATAGAAAGAAACATCAGAGCGGATCCATTCACTGAGGCTATTTCTCGAACACAATAGTTTTACAAACGAGCTTTGTGAGACTGATCAGTAGAGGAGTTGGGTGTACGGTATCACACGGGCTGTGAGTATGCGACATCGTAATAATTAGCCTTAAGTGCAAGTGGGAGATTGTTGGATATAGTGCCCTCAAAGTCAATTATTGGATCGCAGGCACGTGATTGCAATGATTGAGGGAGGACCTATACCGGTATGACAGTCTTACTCGAGATGATAGTATGCTATCTGGTTTATCTTTATCATCGTGTACTGCTTTAGGTGACATTATATATATCACTATTATACGTTGATAGAGCCCATAGGATTCTTACTTGACTACCAGCAGTATGATGGCGATCATATACGTGAGAGTTGGGTAGTCTATAAGCACTACCTTAACCCTAGTCGCAGGAGTTTCGTGATAGGGCATCGATACTCCGGAGTAGACTAGTGTATACAGTCGAGACCACGATGAGGGACGGTGGCCGGTCTCACAAGCCATTGGTGTCAGTTGGTTCACCTAAGATATATACAGGTGCTCATTAGGTTATGAGTACACCGGACAGGACTCGCCGGGAACATGCTAGCTGGTTATTAAAACCTGTCGTCAGATAGCAATTCCCAGCTGACATGTGTACAGGTTAGTCTATCGACCTGAGATCGTCATTTGTCTCGTGTGAATTCCCACTGTGCTTTGATTATTACCCTACCACGGCTCAAAGGAGTCGTGCAAACAGGTTTTAGTTGGGTACAGTCCCGAGCCACATGGAGACAGTGAGCGGATCGGCAGGGGATTCGTCTCTCCCGACATTGGGAGTGAGATCGCGCTGTGTTTAGGAGAGCCATTACACGAAGTCCATGGTCATGGCAAGCGAGATTTACTGGTAGGTATTCCAGTAGTATCTCAGGATATTCTGGGCTACACTCCGACACGACTTATACCGCTTTTGGGGGTCTGACGTTTACCAGCTCCCTAGGCCCGATATGCGATACTCATATACGAACGGACCGGACTGTACGGATATTTTCATACATAGGCTCAGTAGGGTTCCAGGATGAGTTCGCTCATCGGACTCCCTTTCACTCAATACATGGGCAGCCGTTATGTACAGCTAGTACCACCGACGTGCTTGTGGTTAAACCCACTGCCAGAGTATTGACGAGTCTTTAGAGTCCCCCACTGAAAGTTTCCCAGTTCGGGCGAAACGTTGTAGAGGTCGTATGGTTTTATGGCAGGGTTCGAACGTACGCGTGCACTTGTGCACGTGTCATGGTTCGGACAAATAATACTAGCGGGCTTTGGTTTAAGCCGGATCCTAATATTATACTGTGTTGATTTTGTCTCATTGCATTTGTATTCGGTCAGAATACAAATGCGGGTATGTATATACAGTTGCGGGGTTATCCTGTAATTTATTACGGGATCGCTTTTTGAAGTTGCCAGTTTGCATTCCATTTTGGCCATTTTTCTTTCTTTCCTTCATGGCCGAAATTCTTGCTTGTGAAAGGGGTATTTGCAAAAGTGGCTTTTTATAAATGTAGTTTTTTTTTTGTGGTGTGGGGGATCCAGGACTTTTCAGCAACAATCTAGCACATTCTTGATTTAATGAGTCATTGTTTTGCATTATTGTTGTTTTGGATTTGCTTGGATATTTTGTGTGATCTTGTGAGGATATTTAGCATATCATCACCCCTTTTCCCTTGTGCTCACCCCCCCCCATACACACACACTTGTTTTCCAGCAAGCATTTTCTGGAAATGGCCGAGCACTTCTTGGTTGCTACCTCATTCATTTTGATTGATGATTGGTTCATTTCATTGCAAAGAAATCCTTAGCTCATATTCAAAAGCCCATTTCCATCCTCTCTCCATTTGGCAACTTCGATTAACCCTCACCCGATTCATTGGGTGACTCGAGACAAAGTATTCTACACTATCTCTACTTCAACCTTGGACACGTAGGCTAGCAAACATCATGTCCGAGTTGCCTCGGTTCAGAAGCGGGAGCCCGTATAAAGATTCGTTGATGTGGCACAGTCTTCGTCGAGGAAGAGACCGTTGATCGATCGAGATCAGAGAGCGAACATCGTCGGCGCATCCGCAACATACTAGGGACAGAGCTTAAAGACCGAAGGACACGGATCGATCGGTATAATCTCTAAACCCGCTATTACAGAATACTAGTTTACGGTTAATGGAACGATCCGGGTTTTAAGTTTGCATTAGAGCCAGTTCGTAAAAATTTTTTGTTCCGTATTTGGTCTCGGACAAATGGCCGGAGCGCTGGCGTAGACTTACAACCAACTCGATGAGTCGAGTCCGGGTCTCCTAACTCTAGAATTGGTAGGGTTGCTTGCCGTTCTCGTAGGGGTCTAGGGATGTGGGTTTGGCTATTCATCGCGACCGTGGAATCCGTGTTTTATACAGGCTCAAAATAAAATACGGACATCCTAGTATATCCAATATTTCATATGTTTCTTCTGCTGCTCTGTGATGTGATCACAGTGTATTCTGAGACGAATGGATATATATTATATATGAGATATATAGTAGACGTTGCTTATGTTTTGCACCCGTGCTAGTCCCGTCCCGGTATGCCGTTAGTTAAGTAACCTAACGGTGCATAACAGGACACTGTGGCGAATGCGGATGGCATAAGCGTACGTTGTATTTTCGTTTCATTTTCTGTGATGCTTAGGAAGCTTAAAAGATGGGACTTCATTAATATGATTAATGAAAGAAAAAGAAACCTAAAAGATGTTGTAGAATCAAATTTTCAAAAATAGTAGCTACAGTTATTGCTTTGCATAGTGATATATGTGATATATCCCGCACCTTATTCGATAAGGAAAGAGCTGAGATCCCTTCACCGGGAGTGACCTCTTTAGCGATAACTGGAAGATGCTACAACACTCAACACTCGGTTTGTCTTTTGATTGCTTTTAGAGTTTCTTGCTTTGCATAGTGATATATGAGATATATCCCGCACCTTATTCGATGAGGAAAGAGCCGAGATCCCTTCACCGGGAGTGACCACTTTAGCAAAACTAGCAAAAGCCTCAAAAACATTCATTTTCAAAATTCACTCGATTCTACAACGATATCAAGTTCATTACGCAAAAGGTTTTCAGAAAAACCTGTCGTAGCCTTCCGTCATTTCAGATAAGTAGTACCTAGTATTCGTGCTACATTTGTTGGCTTTCGTCAAGGTGTAGTGTGCGGTAGCTACTTACTGCTTATCTGCTGCATATGATGCGATTGGATTAGGGTAGTCGTACGGCTTTATTGGTTTTCGTCAAGGGTCGTGCGGGTGGGTTTAATTCAATCATGAAATGTACGGGTTGAACTTGACTGGCGCACTATGGTTTGTTGGCTTTCGTCAAGGTCATAGCACGCTAAGGGCAAAATATATCGGGAGTTTCAAGTGTTGAAACTTGCAATGAGATTGCACTATGAGATAGTTGGATCCCGGTCCCGCTGCGAGCAAGAATTGCTCCTGGGAGAGTTTTATACAGGACAATTAGCCGATCAAGTAGGTTTCTAGAAAGGTGTCAACAGGGTTACGCCCCTGAGAAAACGAGGTTTATTTTAATTAGGTCCGTGTGAAAGCACGGGGAACCTCCCTCAAAATACCGACACTGGCCTAGATAAAAGATTGGCGAAATTGTAGGGTGTAATTAATCCCGGCTAGTCTTTCCTTTTAGGGTTTGAAGGAAAATTTGATAAAAACAAGTGGGAGCCATCCTGATTAGATAATATAATAACCAATCTGATCTTGCAAGAGCATACGCTAAAGTGTTTTCTTCTCTCTCTCTCCAGATAGCTACCATGTCACGTCTTAATCAAGATAATAATATAGATGTATTGACCGAACCGCATGTTATACTGTGCTGGGGAACGTTGGTTCCGTTCTTTCTTATAATTGTTATAAGACTGAACAGGGAATAGGGAAATATCCGGATTCCCATGCCGCCCAAACGAAGAATGAGCATGTTGACACGTCTTCTTCGGGTGTGTTAGTTATTGAGAACTGTTTCTCAGTTCACTCTACGTCCTGGGTATTAGATACCGGATCAGGATCCCATATATGTAATATGTTACAAGGGCTAAGGAAAGGTAGAGAACTAGGAGTAGGTGATCATTCTGTAAGAGTGGGGAATGGGGCAAATGTTGCAGCCAAAGCAGTTGGCGAATACCACCTTATGTTACCAAGTGGCAACACATTGATTCTGAATGAATGCTATTACATTCCGACCCTGATATGCAATCTTATTAGTTTCTTTATTAAATAAAGAAGGATATAATTTTGTAGTACAGGATAATGTTATGAACATCTTCCTGAATCAAAAGTTGATTGGATCAGGCTCGTTAAATAATGGTATATACGTTCTAGATCAAACTACAGTCCTTAATATACAAAACACACACAAGAGGAAGAGTTCAGAAATGAACGAATCCTTCTTATGGTATTGTAGACTGGGTCATATCAATACGACACGACTAGCTAAGTTGCATAAGAATGGATATTTGAATTCGTTTGAATTTTCATCTTATGACACTTGCCAGTCATGTCTCAAAGGAAAGATGACCAAAACTCCATTTATAGGACACGGAGAAAGAGTTAGTGAACTCTTGGGACTAATACATAGTGATGTATGCGGTCCCATGTATACACATGCCAGGGATGGTTCCTCGTACTTCATTACATTCACGGACGATCTCTCAAGATACGGACATGTGTTCCTGATGAAACACAAGTCTGAAACTTTTGAGAAATTTAGAGAATATAAACAAGAAGTCGAGAACCAAACGGGAAAAAGTATTAAAGTCCTTCGATCTGATCGAGGAGGTGAATACTTGAGCAATGAATTCCTAGACTTCCTAAAAGAGAATAGGATTTTCTCTCAGCTAACTCCTCCATATACACCACAGTACAACGGTGTATCGGAATGGAAGAACCGCACCCTAATAGATATGGTGCACTCTATAATGAGCACAGCTGAGTTATTCATTTTCTTCTGGGGGTATGCGCTGGAGACAGCCATACATCTATTGAATATGGTCCCCACCAAATCAGTGCCTACCACTCCATATGAGATATGGAAGGGGAAGAGACTGTTAGTTATATGTATGCCCTAGAGGCCATTACTGTACATATGATGTATATTGTAGTGGATGCTAGGACGTATATAGGGAGGACTTTCTTGCTCGACATGATAGTATGCTATCTGGTTACACTTTACCTTAACGTGTACACTGATTGTCTCTCTGTTACATGTTGGTAAAGCCCTTAGGATCTGTACTTGACTACCTGGACTATGATGCGGATCATACTAGTGGGGACATGGTAGTCCATAAGTACATCCTTCAAAGTCCCTAGTCGTGGGTGTATCGAGACGGGGCATCGATATACCAGAGTAGACTAGCGCATACCTTCTCGACCCATACAGATGGGCGATGGATGATCCCATATCCATTGGTGTTTGACATCAGAGATGATATACGGGTGCTCAGTAGAGACTGGGTACACTGGACGGACTCGCCGAGAACTCCCAGATGGTATTATACCTCACGTCAGATGGCAGTTCTCTGGTGACACTGGTACAGAGTAGTCTGTTGACCCGAGATCGTCATAGAGTCTTGTGTGGTTCCCACTGTGCTTTGATTTCCATCTTACCACGTCCAAGAGGGCGTGCAAAACGGTGGTTTTTGGGTACAGTCCCGAGTCACATGGAGGCAATGAGCGATAGGAGGGGATTCGTCTCTCCCGGTATAGGGAGTTGATGTTGCGCTGTGTTCGATTGGCTATAACAGGAAATCCCTGGCCAGGGTTGCTGAGATTTACTGGTAAGTGTTACCAGTAGTTTCTCGAACGGTTATAGACCTCATATCGACACGACTTATTGAGCTATTGGGGTCTGACGTTTACCACCCCTAGGCGAGATATGCGACAGATCAGACGATCAGACCGGACTGTACGGTAGTGTTACTGGTTGGATTCACTGGAGTGTGAGCGGGCTTGCTCGTCGATCTTCAGATCGCTCAATACCCGGGTGGCCGTTACGTTTAGCAGACCGCTTGCGGCTTGTGGATGTTTGATATGATCATCATCTGCTGCCGGCGTATTGACGAGTCTTTAGAGTCCTACACAGAGGTTTCCTGGCTTAAGCGAAACGAAATAGGAGCGCATATGAGATATGTGCGGGACCGAGAATAATGCTTGTATGTGATACCGTATTCTATTCTCGCGATAAATGTATCGAATGGTTGTATGCGATATAACCTAGTTATCGAATCAAGTATTGATTCGATAAGCCGATACATTGCATACTAGTCGGTTGTGTGCGACATGACCGGATCATTGAATCAAGTGTTGATTTAATGATTTAATGCATAATTATATATTTGATATATTACTTTGCACTAACTAGTATTGGTTCACTTTAAACGGATTTTCTCACTTGGATTGCACAAGTTGTATATGTGATATACTTTTGTGCACTTCATTGTGTCATGTTTGATGATACATGTTACCTTGGATTTGTGTAAAGATTAAACCATGGTTGTGAGAGTGGTTAGGGTTTTGTTTATTCACTTATTATCCTTTTATTCATTTATTCATTCTTTTTGGAGAAATGATAAGCATAAAGGAAAATGGTGGCTTTGTTTGTATTCTAGTTGAAGCTTCATGAAGCTTTGACCAAAGTTACCATTTTGTCTCATGCTTAACCCTAAACACTCCATTAACCCTAGTTTAATCTCTACACTTGACCATGGTTCAATATATGATAAGTATTGATTTTCTTTTTAAAATCAATTAACTTATCGTAACTATTATCTTCTTCTTCCTCATTTTTCTTCAAGTGAAGAAAGCAAAGTCATCAATGGTGATTGATGATAAAGAGTGAGAAATCCAATTCTAAAGTCTACCCACTTCCTATTTCTTCATCCTCTACCTCTTGCCAAGTAGTAGAGTGTGTTTCCTTCACAAGTTATTAGGGCTTGGTGAAGGTGGAGCTTGATTTAGCGATGCCTCGACGTAGATCATCTTCGGCATGGACATCGACGACCTAGCTCGCTTTTTCTCCGACGAAGCCGACTCTAGAGCCCGGATTCCTTTTGGACAGCGGAGACGACCTCATCTCAGAGCCGTAGAGGTGGAGGACCAGATCTACAAATGTTGTATTTCCGTATCTCTTAGTTAAGTGTTAACTAGTTAGCTTTTTCGCCTAGTTTTCTAGCAAACGATCCGTAGTCGGGTCTCTCGGCACCCGTAAAATTTTATAATGGCATGTTCGATGCCTTGTGAGACCTCATTAGGGTGCCTAGGAACCCTACAGTGGTATCAGAGCCTAGCTAGAGCCTTAGGCGAAGTCTAGACGGAATTTGAAACCCGATCGAACCGAAACCCGACCCAAAAAATTGCTCTCTGGACTTTTCCTAAAAACGTGGATTTTTCAACATTAAAAATATGCAGAAAAACCAGCAGGGATATCTAAGAGTTACGGTGAAGTTTGATGAGCCAATTCCATTGAACAGCCGCGGATCCGCGGCACGAGCATGGCTCGTGCGGCGGTTCCGCGGCCTAATTGTCTCATTGCCCCATTTTATTTACACAGTAACTCCTATTTAGTGGTTCTGGTTTTTATGGGTATTTTTAATAATTTTTCAAGAGTTGAATTTTCTGGATTTGTTTTGGGGATTCGGTGTTTCGATCGGGGTATCAAATTTTGTCTGTGTGGCTTTCCGGATAATTTTTAGAATATGTTAAAAAGTTCGACCGGATATAAATACCCAATTTTTCCCCTGTTGGGAAATTTCCAAGTGTTGGATTTTTCCGTAGTTTAACGATGTTCTAAGTAGTGCAAGTAACGCGATGGTCCCTCTAGAAGACAACAAACCTTAACTCGATTATGTGACCGTCTTGAACTGCCCTTTGAACCTTCGGGTTTGGGGCAGTACGGCGTGCCACATGTGAGGCGTTGGCTTGACCCTTCTACGGCTGGACCGTTGGTACTGAGGCACGAACGGAATGTTGTTAGACTTGTTTCATGTGTTGATCTGTATCGGGAAAACTTGGGTGTTCGATTGTTCGATCGGAAAGTTTAACATTTTCTGTTTATCTGGAATGGGATACAATAATTGGAATTCACAAGTAGTTATGTGATAACGGAATGAATATTATAAACATAGCAGTTTAGTCTCACTTGATCGGTTGCCACGGAATTTTGATGTGATCAAAAGTCCGTCGCAATCACGTAGCGTACGCGGATACTCGCCGGGTAAACTTAATAGACAGCCTCACGCCATTGCCCCGACCAAGTGACTGTAGGAGAACCCCGTCGCCGAAAGCATCCGTTCGAGTGCTCGCGGCAGCGGTGTTCCGCCTTGGTGCACTTCGTCGACGGTATCGGGGGTGCGGCCGTCTACTGAAGTTTGCGACGAGCATTCGATCAGGATGTCGGGAATCTTGTTGAATTGCCCGACATGATATTGAAAAGTGTTTTCGATAAAGAGACTAAAATGCGGGGTTTATAATTGTTAGGCATGCAATGTCTAAGTAATTCATTTGGTCAGGCATGCGATGTCTGAGGTGGTTGCGGATTCCAACTGTTGTAGTTTTACACTTTCTTTTCTGTGACCGTAAGTGTAATATGTGATATCGCCGGTTTCGTTGCTATATGTCAACGACAATTGGGATGCGCATATTTACTTACGTTGATGACATGAGATGTTATGGGTTGCTGGATATGTTATATTGGATCGTCGTGTTCGAATAGCCGGGGGTTTTTATGTGAGATGAGTGTTTTTCATTTTCATTCATGTAAAAACTTGTATGTAATATTCTTTTATTGGGGCGCTTCCAGGTTGCGGAAGTTGTCACCCTTTGTATATTATTTACTTTTCCGCACTAGGATAGACCCAAGGAGGGGAGCACAAGTAACCGGGTTCTGGAGTCCAGTGGGAGACCAACTCGAGGAGTCGAGTCCGGGTCTCCTAACTCTAGAATTGGTAGGGTTGCTTGCCGCTCTCGTAGGGGTCTAGGGGTGTGGGTTTGGCTATTCATCGCGACCGTGGAATCCGTGTTTTATACTGGCTCGTATTGAAAACACGGACGTCCTAGTATATCCAATATTTCATATGATTCTTCTGCTGCCATATCTGCGATGTGATCATGTGATGTTCTGTGATAGATACAGTATATAGTATATATGATATATTATATAGACGTTACTTATGTTTTACACCCGCGCTAGCCCTGCCCTGCTCTGCCGTTAGTTACCTAACCTAACAGTGCACGAGGGGACATCGAGGCGAATGCGGATGGCATAAGTGTACGTCGTATTTATCTGTGATGTTTAGGTACATTAAATGATGGGACTTCATTAATGTGATTAATGAAATAAAAGAAACCTAAGATGTTGTAGAATCGAATTTCAAAATAAAAACAGGTAGCTACAGTTCTTGCTTTGCACAGCGGTATATGTGATATATTCTGCACCTTATTCGATGAGGAAAGGACCGAGATCCCTTCACCGGGAGTGACTCCTTTAGCAATAACTGGCAGATGCTACACACTCGATTTGTCTTTTGATTGCTTTTAAGAGTTTTTGCTTTGCACAGCGATATATATGATATATCCCGCACCTCATTCGACGAGGAAAGGACCGACGATCCCTTCACCGGGAGTGACTCCTTTAGCAAAACTAGAAAAGCCTCAAAAGCACTCCATTTCAAAATCATTTGATTCTACAACGATATCAAGTTCATTACGCAATAGGTTTTCAGAAAAACCTGTCGTAGCCCTCCGTCATTTCAGATACGTACTAGTTAGTATTCGTGCTGCGGTTGTTTGGCCTCCATCAAGGCGTAGTGTACGGTAGCTAACTAGTGCTTATCTGCTAGCATATGATGCGATTGGATTAGGGTATTCATACGGCGTTGTTTGGCCTCCGTCAAGGGTCGTGCGGGTGGGTTTAATTCAATCAGGAAATGACGGGTTGAACTTGACTAGCGGACTATGGGTTGTTTGGCCTCCGTTAAGGTCATAGCGAGCTAGGGGCAAAATATTATCGGGAATTTCAAGTGTTGAAATTTGCAATGAGATTGCATACCTTCTATGAGATAGTTGGATCCCGATACCCGCTGAGAGTAAGAGTTACTCCTGGGAGAGTTTTATACATTACAATTAGCCGATCAAGTAGGTGTCTAGAAAGGTGTCAACGGGGTTACGCCTCTGGGAAAACGAGATTTACATTAATTAGGTTCGTGCGAAAGCACGGGGGACCTCCCTCAAAGTACCGACACTGGCCTGGCTGAAAGATTGGCGAACTTGTAGTGTGTAATTAATCCCGGCTAGTCTTTCCTTTTAGGGTTTGAAGGAAGATTTGATAAAAAGCAGTGGGAGCCATCCTGATTAGATAAATTAATAACCAATCTATTCTTGCAAGAGCGCACGCTGAGTGTTTTCTTCTCTCTCTCTCCAGGTAGCGACCATATCACGCCTTAATCAAGATAATAATACGGAATATTGACCGAACCCGCTTGTTATACTGAGCTGGGGAACGTTGGCCCCGCTCCAACTTATAATTGTTATAAGACAGAGCAGGAAATTGGGGATTACCAGAATTCCCGTGCCGCCCAAACGAAGAGAGTGCATGCTGATGCATCATCTTCGGGTGTGTTCATTATACAGAACTGTTTCTCTGTATCCTCTACGTCCTGGGTATGTGATACCAGATCAGGATCCCAGATATGTAATCTGTTACATAGGGCTACAGATAGGTAGAGAACTGAGAACGGGTGATAAGTTTCATGAGGCAGAAAACGGGGCAAGTGTTGCAGCCAAGTCTGTTGGTCACTGTCACCCTGTATTACCAATACATTGATTCTGAACGAATGTTATTAGATACCGAACCTGATATACAAAATCATATCACTCTCTTTATTAGTAAAGAAATGATATAATTTTGTATTGTTGGACAATGTTTTGAACATTTCCTATATCAATAGTTGATCGGTTCAGGCACGTTATCTAAAAGCGTTGATATTCTAAATCAAACTACAGTTCTTAGTATATGGAACACACATAAGAGGAAGAGTTCAGAAATGAACGAATCCTTCTTGAGGTATTGTAGACTAGGTCAGATCAATGTGACCCGACTAGCTAGAGTTACATAAAGATGCATATTTAAATTAGTTTGAATTTACATCTTGTGAAACTCGCCAGTCATGTCACAAAGATAAGATGACCATAGCTCCGTTTACTGGAAACAGAGAAAGAGTTAATGAACTCTTGGGACTGATACATGATGATGTATGTAAGGTCTCCTGTCTACACATGCCAAGACCGGTTCTTTGTACTTCGTTACATTCTCTGATAATCTCTCAAGATTCAGACATATGTTCCTGTTGAAACATGAGTCCGAACCTTTTGAGATATTCACAGAATATAAGTTAGAAGTAGAGAACCAAAATACGGATCAAGGAGGAGAATACTTGAGCACGGAATTCCAGGACTATTCTAAAGGAGAATGAGATTCTCTCTCAGCATTACTCCTCCGTATACACCATAGAACGATGGTATATCGGGGCGGAGCAGATACACCCTATTTGATATGGTGTGCTCTATGATGAGTAATACTGAGTTACCTTTTTCCTTTTGGGAGTTATGCACTTGAGAAGCTGCATACCTATTGAATAGGGTTCCAATCAAATCAGTTGCCTACCGCTTCATATGTGATATGGAAAGGGAAGAGCCCATATCATAAGTTGGTTAAGATTTGGGGTTGTCTGGCCTATGTCTAAAAACAAAATCCGGACAAGCTCGAGGCAAGGTCTGTAATGTAGAACTGGAAAGGTTCCAGCTATACGAACTACAGCAAATAATTTGATAGAACCAAAGGATTCAGTAGATTCCAATGAACCTCAGCCTCTCCGCCAATCTAGTAGGGTTCCTCACCCACCTGAGAGATACTTCGGTTTCTCTATGACAGTGGGAGCGAGGATTGCATCATGAGATGATGACCCAACTAGTTTCGAGTTGGCCATCAGGAGTGGGACTCTGTAAGAATGGCTGGATGTTTAGTGATCTGAGATGGAATCCTTATACACCAACAAAGTATGGACTTTAGTTGCTATATCTGAAGGGTTAAATCCCCATCAGGAGCAAATATATCTTGAGAAGATTACTTGGTGTAGATGGAAAAGTTGAGACTTTCAAAGCTAGACTTGTTAAAGGTTTGCATAATTGACCAGATATGGATCATAATGAAACCTTTTTCTAAGGATCTATGCTTAAGTCCATCCAGATCCTACTTGTCACGGCTACATACCATGACTACGATATCTGGTGGTTGGGTGTCATGACTGCTTTTCTAAATGATGTTTTAGAAGAGTGCGTCTATAAGTACACAGCCAGAGGGCTTCGTAGACAGTGGGAGCAGCGGAAACGTGTGCAAGATGCTTTATAGGATAAAGCAGGCATCGCGGAGTTGGAACATCTGTTTTGATGAATTAGTCAAAGAGTTTGACATCATCAAAATGGTAGATGAACCTTGTATAAACAAAAAGGTAGTAGGGAGTATGGTAATGATCCTCGTAGAGTACGTGGATGACATACTCTTGATAGGGAAGGAGTTTCCTATGCTACGCTCGATCAATCTCCGCTTATCACTATGATTCTCCATATAGGATCAAAATGATACCTCCTAAATCCTGAGTTTTGGATCTATGAGATAGATTTAATTGGATGTTAGGATTCTCACTAGTTGTAGTGAGATGATATCAATCGATCCTGGGACATATAAACTGGGCGTAGGTGGGAGGAAGGGACTGGAGAATAAGGTCTGTATAGAGCTCATTATCCAAAGTCGTCCCAAGGTCTGCGAGCTCATCAATATAGCCGATCATCTGTAGGACATGTTCACCTACCGATGACCCGACAGCCAACCTCACTCGAAACAATTTCTTAGAGGTCTCGTATCTTGCTATACGAGATTGATCTCCATAAAGTTCCTTTGTATGGAGAAATATGCCATCTAGGGACATATCCTCGTGCCTCCTCTGATGTTCATTGTTCATAGAGGCAAGCACGATGCACTTGGCTCTCGCGCAATCTAAATCCCAGGTTTTGCGGATTTCCTTATCCGCATTGCTGGATTTGGGACCAGGGACAGCAGGTGCCGTAGCGGTGAGGACGTACCCCAATTTGTCATAGGTCAAAGCCATTTTGACATTCCGCAGCCAATCTTTATAGTTTGGCCCTGTCAGTATATTTTTCTCTAAAAGTAACTTAAGTCCAGTCATTTTCAGGGTCGCTGCAATTAGGAGAGAGAGAAGAAAACTCTTTAGCATGATGCTCTTTGCAAGTTTAGAGTGGTTTTTAGTTTATCTAAACTGGATGGCTCCCACTGTTTCTCGAATCCTTCCTCAAACCATAAAAGAAGAATTAGCCAGGACTATTCTCACCGTACAATACTTGCTTAACCGTTCAGCCAGGCCAGTGTCGATACTTCGAGGGAGGTTTTCCAACGCTTTCGCGAAGTTCCTTAATTAAATAACCTCTTTTCTCTGGGGGCGTAACCCCGCTGACACCTTTCTGGACACCTACTAGGTTTATAGCATTGATCGTTAAGTGACGAATATCCTGATAAGTAGCATATACTCACAGTAGGATCGGGATCCAAATATCATCGTATGATAATGTTGAAGGAATCCTACCAACATTCATCAAACTCCAAATGGTATGCATCTCTTTGCAAATTTCAGTTTCTTTAGAAATTCCCGATATAAGTTTTTGCCCCATGCTCTTATGACCTTGGCTTTGGTCAAAATGTCATAAGTCACATGTCAAGTTCTACCCGTCATTATCTTGTCAATTTGAACCCATCCGTATATACCCCTGACTTTGGTCAAATGGTAATACGACTGTCCCAAACCAACTCATCTATCTTATGCAACAAATGAAAACCCAGCAGCTACCAAACACTATGCCTTGACTTTGGCCAAAATGCATAGTTTGAATACTACTGAATACCCAAATGAAATGACGGAGGGCTACGAATGGTTTTGGCGAAACCGTGAACGTAGTGAACTTGATATAACCGAAGGAACCTGATAGCTTTTAAAAGGAGTGGTTAAGTCTCCGCATTTAAAAATATCTGTTTTTAAAATTAACCGAGTGGTTTCTTTTAAACTGTTCCAACGATTTAAACTTTGGTTTATTTTCTTTGCATTATAGATAATGCGTCCCATCATTAACCTATCATTGCAGAAAACAACGAAAATACAACGTCCTCTTATGCCATCCGCATTCGCCACGGGGTCCCGTCATCACCCGTTAGGTTACTTAACTAACGACAGAGCGGGGGCTGGGCTAGCGCGGGTGTAAAACATAAGTGACGTCTAAATAGCTATCATAAATATAGATATTTTATATTCGTCTGACGCAATGATATACATTCCAGAACACAGATAAACAATATTGGATTTGCAAGCAATCTGTATTTCTTTTGAGCCTGCAAGAAAAGACAGATTACACAGTTGTGATGAATAGCCGTTACCCCACCCTCGACCCCTACGGGTACGGCAAACTACCCGCCCGGCAGTTTGTGTACCCCACCTTGGGTCAGTCCTAGGAGCAAAAACAGTAAAATGAAATAATACAACGGTGGCTACAACCGCAACCTGGATGTGCCCCGCAAAAATAATATTACAACAAATTACATTTACAACAAATGAATTAAACAATAACCCATTGCAAACCCCGGCTATACACCACAACAGTCCAATACAGTTTATATGCACAAACAGATATAACCATTACAGAAATGTGCAACTCCCTGCCAACCGACATACTAGCAGTTAGGGGAGGTTTACGAACACATTAAACAATCACAGATATAATCCAATATGCAAATACTGTACAATTTCGATCGATTAAACATCTTTAATATTGCTCCAAAAACTGCTCTGTAAACTGGAAACCTGAGCAAAATTAAAATATACCAGAAAACACCAAATACCAGAGAGGACCCACACATGAAAAATGAGTCCATGACTCGGCAACTCGGCCGCGGAACAGCGGCGGCTCAGTAGGGATCCGCCGCGGATCCGCGGCTCTTTAGCCGATTCATGGGCTCAAATTTCATGGGTGTTCTTCTGGACCCTTTTCAAGCTTTCTTAGGAACCCTGAAAAATTTTTGGACTTCATTTTAAACTCGACAGAAACTTGACAGTTTTAGGGTTTTCCGGCTTTGTTTTTCCGTTCGAAATTCGTACAAATTTGCAATTAAGTTATTTATTGTTTAGCGAGGCTCTGATACCACTGTAAGTCGATGTACTACACCCCAATACTTGTGGGGAGGCGGAAATTTCAAAAACGAACTTGTTTAGTGAACGAACATCGACTAACCGCTTGAATCGAAGCTAAACTACAAATAACCGTACACAAAGAGTTTCATAACTATTGTGTTAAGGGATTATACCTAATGAAACTAGTCCTTCGTCTTTACGATCTCCTTGTTCTCCTCGGCCTTCTCTAGGTAGTAGACGATCCACCCGAGAGCAAAACTCCAAGCTAAACCTCTAAAGTTGAGGTAACTAATCTTCTTGGATTGCTAATCAAAGAAGATAGAATGAAATAGAGTGATGGTTATGGATTGATTAGTCTTTCTAATCCTTTGATCTCAACACATGAGGTGTAAGGATTAGGGTTTGAAGATGAGAGCTTGAGGAGAGAGAAGGTGAGAATGATAATGGAATAAGTTTATGAGTATCATAATAGATATGAAGCATTTTCTAATAAGAAGAAATGAATAAAGAGTGATGAATAATCATGCTTCATAAAATATCTAGTGGTGATTTATTAGCATGAGTCATTAAGCAATAAATGTGCATTAATGAGATGAATGAATCACCACCATGACTCATATAACTCATTCAATGTATATGACACATAACCCTCCTTAGTCACCATCTTCTAGAAGCTTCTCGTACAATTACGAGAACGCCCCTCCGATCCGTAAAAAATACGGAAAAACTTTAGACTGTATAAATCCAATAACCGGATACCAGTAACTGGCTTAAACCAAAGCCGACTGGTAAAAACTGTCCGAAAGTCGTACGCGCGTAAACGCACGTATGCGTCCGAACCCTTTGTCGCAAAACCATGCAACCTCTATATCGTTTAGCCTGGAGTAGGAAACTCTCTGTGTGGGACTCTAGAGACTCGACTACTACGCTGGCAGTGGGTTTAACCACAGACCGCAAGCGGCACTAGCTGTACGTAACGGTCCCCAGGTAGTTGTCGATAAGAAGGCCGATGAGGAAACCCATCCGAACTCCTACTGAGTCTGATGTGACAATCTCCATACAGTCCGGTCCGTTCGTCCAAGACTATCGCATATCGGGCCTAGGGGGTGGCAAGCGTCAGTCCCCTAATAGCGGTATAAGTCGTGTCGGAGTGAAACCCATTACACCCTGAGAAACTACTGGAACCTACCAGCAAATCTCACTTGCCCTGGCCAGGGACTTTGCGTAATGGCTCTCTGACACAGCACGATATCTACTCCCAATACCGGGAGGGACGAATCCTATCTAACCGCCACTGCCTCCAAGTGCTCGGGACTGCACCCAACTGCTACCTGTTTGCACGACTCCTTTGAGCCGTGGTAGGGTAGCAATCTAAGAACAGTGGGACACACTCAAGGCGAAGTAGCAGTGTCAAGTCTGCGGACTATGCTGTACTCATGTCACCTGGGAACTGCTTACTGACGACTGGTATCAAACCAACCAACAGTTCCCTGTGAGTCCTGTCCGGTGTACCCGTAACCTAACGAGCACCTGCATACTATCTCCAGTACGACGTACTGACGGCTGTGGGACAGACCATCTCCCCAACTGGGATGAGAAGCGTACACACCAGTCTACTCCGGAGTATCGATGCTCTGTCTCGATAATCCAACGACCAGGGACCTGAAAAAGGATGTGCTTGTAGACTACCCAGCCCCCACTAGTATGACTGCCGTCACAACGCTGGTAGACAAGCAAGATCCCAAGAGCTCTATCAATACGTACACTCACATATTAAGATAGAAAAACCAAGTAGCATACTACCATGTTTAGCAAGACTGTTATATACATGTGAATATCCCAAGCTTCCATTAAGTAATATACAAACTAGTATGATACAGTAATGGCCTTCTAGGGCATAAACACTAACAGTATAAACAAAAAGGTAGTAGGGAGTATGGTAATGATCCTCGTAGAGTACGTGGATGACATACTCTTGATAGGGAAGGAGTTTCCTATGCTACGCTCGATCAATCTCCGCTTATCACTATGATTCTCCATATAGGATCAAAATGATACCTCCTAAATCCTGAGTTTTGGATCTATGAGATAGATTTAATTGGATGTTAGAATTCTCACTAGTTGTAGTGAGATGATATCAATCGATCCTGGGGAGAATCACTGGAAGGGTTCCAGGGTGATAAAGACGACTGAATGTCAGTCGCAGGCATTGTCTTTACCCTCAGTAAAGGGACGGCATGTTGGAAGAATTCCAAGCTAGATACCGTGGCATACTAGACGATAAAGGCTTGATACATCACTATTTAAGATGCTACCAAAGAGGCTGTTTGGGTGTATATTGGTTCATGAGATGAACTATGTTCCTCCCATTGTGTGACAATGGAGTTGTGGCTTATGCCAAGGAACGTCGGTCCCATCAGTGATCCAGACATATTCTAAGGCAGTGTCACCTGATCATGGAGATGGTTGATCTCCATGGAGATCGAGGTTAGGAGAGTAGACTCAGAGGACAACACAGCGGATCCACTCACAAAGGCCCGTTCCCATAGAGAGACTTTTAAGGGGATGGTTGAGTATGAGATACTACAACCACTGCTACAGATGGCCCTAGTGCAAGTGGGAGATTGTTAGTTATATGTATGCCCTAGAGGCCATTACTGTACATATGACGTATATTGTAGTGGATGCTAGGACGTATATAGGGATGACTTTCTTGCTCGACATGATAGTATGCTATCTGGTTACACTTTACCTTAACGTGTACACCGATTGTCTCTCTGTTACATGTTGGTAAAGCCCTTAGGATCTGTACTTGACTACCTGGACTATGATGCGGATCATACTAGTGGGGACATGGTAGTCCATAAGTACATCCTTCAAAGTCCCTAGTCGTGGGTGTATCGAGACGGGGCATCGATATACCAGAGTAGACTAGCGCATACCTTCTCGACCCATACAGATGGGCGATCGATGATCCCATATCCATTGGTGTTTGACATCAGAGATGATATGCGGGTGCTCAGTAGAGACTGGGTACACTGGACGGACTCGCCGAGAACTCCCAGATGGTATTATACCTCACGTCAGATGGCAGTTCTCTGGTGACACTGGTACAGAGTAGTCTGTTGACCCGAGATCGTCATAGAGTCTTGTGTGGTTCCCACTGTGCTTTGATTTCCATCTTACCACGTCCAAGAGGGCGTGCAAAACGGTGGTTTTTGGGTACAGTCCCGAGTCACATGGAGGCAATGAGCGATAGGAGGGGATTCGTCTCTCCCGGTATAGGGAGTTGATGTTGCGCTGTGTTCGATTGGCTATAACAGGAAATCCCTGGCCAGGGTTGCTGAGATTTACTGGTAAGTGTTACCAGTAGTTTCTCGAACGGTTATAGACCTCATATCGACACGACTTATTGAGCTATTGGGGTCTGACGTTTACCACCCCTAGGCGAGATATGCGACAGATCAGACGATCAGACCGGACTGTACGGTAGTGTTACTGGTTGGATTCACTGGAGTGTGAGCAGGCTTGCTCGTCGATCTTCAGATCGCTCAATACCCGGGTGGCCGTTACGTTTAGCAGACCGCTTGCGGCTTGTGGATGTTTGATATGATCATCATCTGCTGCCGGCGTATTGACGAGTCTTTAGAGTCCTACACAGAGGTTTCCTGGCTCAAGCGAAACGAAATAGGAGCGCATATGAGATATGTGCGGGACCGAGAATAATGCGTGTATGTGATACCGTATTCTATTCTCGCGATAAATGTATCGAATGGTTGTATGCGATATAACCTAGTTATCGAATCAAGTATTGATTCGATAAGCCGATACATTGCATACTAGTCGGTTGTGTGCGACATGACCGGATCATTGAATCAAGTGTTGATTTAATGATTTAATGCATAATTATATATTTGATATATTACTTTGCACTAACTAGTATTGGTTCACTTTAAACGGATTTTCTCACTTGGATTGCACAAGTTGTATATGTGATATACTTTTGTGCACTTCATTGTGTCATGTTTGATGATACATGTTACCTTGGATTTGTGTAAAGATTAAACCATGGTTGTGAGAGTGGTTAGGGTTTTGTTTATTCACTTATTATCCTTTTATTCATTTATTCATTCTTTTTGGAGAAATGATAAGCATAAAGGAAAATGGTGGCTTTGTTTGTATTCTAGTTGAAGCTTCATGAAGCTTTGACCAAAGTTACCATTTTGTCTCATGCTTAACCCTAACCACTCCATTAACCCTAGTTTAATCTCTACACTTGACCATGGTTCAATATATGATAAGTATTGATTTTCTTTTTAAAATCAATTAACTTATCATAACTATTATCTTCTTCTTCCTCATTTTTCTTCAAGTGAAGAAAGCAAAGTCATCAATGGTGATTGATGATAAAGAGTGAGAAATCCAATTCTAAAGTCTACCCACTTCCTATTTCTTCATCCTCTACCTCTTGCCAAGTAGTAGAGTGTGTTTCCTTCATAAGTTATTAGGGCTTGGTGAAGGTGGAGCTTGATTTAGCGATGCCTCGACGTAGATCATCTTCGGCATGGACATCGACGACCTAGCTCGCTTTTTCTCCGACGAAGCCGACTCTAGAGCCCGGATTCCTTTTGGACAGCGAAGACGACCTCATCTCGGAGCCGTGGAGGTGGAGGACCGGATCTACAAAGGTTGTATTTCCGTATCTCTTAGTTAAGTGTTAACTAGTTAGCTTTTTCGCCTAGTTTTCTAGCAAACGATCCGTAGTCGGGTCTCTCGGCACCCGTAAAATTTTATAATGGCATGTTCGATGCCTTGTGAGACCTTATTAGGGTGCCTAGGAACCCTACAGAGACCACGTCTGAATTATGTTAAGATATGGGGTTGTCCAGCCTATATCAAACGGCAAAATCCGGACAAACTCGAGGCACGGTCTGTTCTATGCAAATTTGTAGGATATCCCAAAAATTCACAAAGGTATATCTTCTACCACACCGAGAAACAAAGGGTGTTTGTTTCTCGGCATGCCACCTTTTTAGAAAAGGAATTTCTTGCAAAAGAGATTAGTGGCTATGAGGTAGAACTGGAAGTGGTTCCAGCTGCAAGAGCTGTAACAGAAGATTTAGTGGAGGATTCGATAGTGCCCAACGAACCCCAGCCTCTCCGCCGATCTAGTAGGGTTCCTCATCCACATGAGAGATACTATGGTTTTCTCATTGATGGTGGAAGTGAGGATTGCATCATGGAGGATGATGACCCAACTAGTTTCGAGCAGGCCATCATGAGTGGAGACTCGGTGAGGTGGCTGGATGCAATGCGATCCGAGATGGAATCCATGTACACCAACAAAGTATGGACTTTGGAAGATACTCCTGAAGGGGTAAAACCCATTGGGAGCAAGTGGATCTTCAAGAAGAAACTTGGTGTGTATGGGAAATTGGAGACTTTCAAAGCTAAACTTGTTGCAAAGGGTTTTCGTCAACGACCAGGTGTCGATTATGACGAAACCTTTTCTCCAGTGGCTATGCTTAAGTCCATCCAGATCATGCTTGCCATCGCTGCATACCATGACTACGGAATCTGGCAAATGGATATTAAGACCGCCTTTCTAAATGGTGATTTGGAAGAGTGCGTGTACATGAATCAGTCAGAGGGCTTCATAGACAGTAGGAGCAGTGGAAAGGTGTGCAAGCTGCTTAAATCCATCTATGGGTTAAAGCAAGCATCGTGGAGTTCGAACATCTGTTTTGATGTCGTTATCAATGAGTTTGATTTCGTCAAAAACGTAGATGGACCTTGTATATACAAGAAGGTGGCAGAGAGTAAGGTTGTCTTCCTCGCATTGTACGTGGATGACATACTCTTGATAGGAAATGACATTCCTATGCTGCAATCGGTCAAGCTCTTCTTATCACAAAGATTCTCAATGAAAGATCTAGGGGATGCCTCCTACATCTTGGGGATTAAGATCTATAGAGATAGATCTAAACGGATACTGGGATTGTCCCAATCCGGTACATTGACACTATACTAAAGAGGTTTAGTATGGAAGAATCCAAGCGTGGGTTTTTACCCACGATCTCTGGACTCACTCTCTCTAAAGAGATGTCTCCCAAGACTGATTTGGAGAGAGCTCGCATACAAGGGATACCCTATGCTTTGGCAATAATCTCTATCATGTACATGATACTATGTACCAGACCCGATGTAGCATACTCACTAACTGTAGTGAGTAGGTATCAAGCAGATCCTGGAGAGAGTCACTGGACAGCTGTGGAGCATTCTCAAGTACTTGAGAAGGACTAAAGAGATGCTCTTGGTGTATAGTAATGGAGAACTCCAAGTGGAGTCCTTTACCGATTCGAGCTTCCAGAGTGATAAGGACGACTCTAAGTCGCACTCGGGATTTGTCTTTACCCTCAATGGAGATGCGGTATGCTGGAAGAGTTCCAAGCAGGAAACCGTGGCAGACTCGATGATGGAGGCTGAATACATCGCTGCCAACGATACTGCCAAAGAGGCTGTCTGGATCAAGAAGTTCATAACTGAACTTGGAGTAGTTCCATCCATCGAGTATCTAATACCTTTGTATTGTGATAACAATGGAGCGGTGGCTTTGGCCAAGGAACCCAAGTCCCATCAGCGATCTAGGCATATTCTGAGACGGTATCACTTGATCCGGGAGATAGTTGATCGCCGGGAGATCGAGGTCAGGAGAGTTGACACGAAGAACAACACAGCGGATCCACTCATGAAGGCCATTCCGCAGATACAGTTCGAGAGACTCTTCGGGATACTCGGTATGCGATACTACAGCAACTGGCCCTAGCGCAAGTGGGAGATTGTTAGTTGTATGTATGCCCTAGAGGCCAGTATTGTACATATGATGTATATTATATTGGATGCTTGGACATATATAGAGAGGACTTTCTTGCTCGAAATGATAGTATGCTATCTGGTTGCTCTTTATCTTATCATGTATACCTGTCTCTTGATACTGTCTTATGGTTACATATTGGTAAAGCCCTTAGGATGTGTACTTGACTATCAGGACTATGATGCAGTTCATACTAGTGAGGCCATGGTAGTCCATAAGTTCATCCTTCAATGTTCCTAGTCGTGGGTGTATCGAGACAGGGCATCGATATCCCAGAGTAGACTAGCGTATACTCTTCTCGACCCATGAGATGGGCGATGGATGATCCCATATCCATTGGTGTTTGACATCAGAGATGGTATACGGGTGCTCAGTGGAGACTGGGTATACTGGACGGACTCGCCGAGAACTCCCAGATGGTATTATACCTCACGTCAGATGGCAGTTCTCTGGTGACACTAGTACAGGTTAGTCTGTAGACCCGAGATTGTCATAGAGTCTTATGTGATTCCCACTGTGCTTTTATTTCCACCTTACCACATCCAAGAGGGCATGCAAAACGGTGATTTTTGGGTACAGTCCCGAGTCACATGGAGGCAATGAGCGATAGGAGGGGTTTCGTCTCTCCCGGTATTAGGAGTTGATGTTGCGCTGTGCTCGATTGCCCATGACAGGAAAGTGCCTGGCCAGGGCTGATTTAGAGATTTACTGGTAAGTGTTACCGGTAGTTTCTCGACCCGTTATGAGCATCATATCGGCATGACTTATCGGTTATTGGGGTCTGACGTTTACCACCCCTAGACTTGATATGCGACATATCAGACGAGGAGACCGGACTGTACGGTAGTGTTACTGACAGGCTTTACAGGAGTTGGAACGGGCTTGCTTGCTGATCTTCTGATCGTTCAATACCCGGATAGCCGTTACGTTAAGCTAGTACCGCTGACGGCTTGTGGATGCTTGATGTGATCATCACCTACTGCCGGCGTATTGACGAGTCTTTAGAGTCCTACATAGAGGTTTTACTGGCTCAGGCAAAACAAAATAGGAGCACATATGTGATATGTGCGGGACCGAGAATAATGCGGGTATGTAATACCGCATTTCATTCTCGTGATTTTCGTATCGATCGGTTATATGTGATATAGCCGAGTTATCGAATCAAGTGTAGATTCGATAAGTTGATACAGATTATTAAATTAAAAGTTGATTTGATAATTTAATATACAATTGTATATGTGATATACTAGATTACATTAACTAATGTTAACTCACTTAAGCATTTATTTATTCTCACATATGCACACTTATTATATATGTGATATATATATTAATTGTATTCTTTTTGTATCATGGTTGTTGATACACACTACATGGGTATATAAGACTTACACCATACTAATTATAATGTTGGGTTTTAGTATTTAAAGTAATTCCAAATTAGTGGATTATTAGTCACATGCATGAAGCTTGTGGATGCTTTGACTAAGTCTACCAGTTTTGTTTTACTTAAGATATTTATTAACCTAAGCATTATAATTTAGTCATGGTTATGTCTCTACATGAGTTAGTATATGATACAAACTCACCCATGGTTGTTTCTCTCATCTTATTAGTCCATTCTCATCCCTTGAGCTCTTCTTCTTACTCCTTGAGAAAAACTTGCTACCTTTTCTAAAAGAGAGAAAATATTGTGAGAAAAATAAAACTAAAGTGGGCCCACTTCCTATTTCATCATCCTCTACTAGATTAGCATTTTAGTGTAGGGTGTTTGCTTCAACAATCTCTCATTAGTGAAATAGTAGCTTGTGTTAGTATCCCCTCGGCGTAGATCATTTTCGGTCTCGAAGACTTCAAGCAAGCACATTCCTTTCGCCTTAAGAAGCCATGCAAGAGTCCGGAAGTTCTATCAACGCAGCGAAGGGACTACTACAAGGAGTTTATGAAGTGAAGGACCGATCTACAAAGGTTGTATTTCTAGTTCATTTAGATGTAAAAGAGTTTACATGTGCTTCCGTATTATTTTCTAGTTAACAATTCTAGTTTAGAGTTCCTTGAAACAGCAAATTTTTGAAAATGGCATGGACGATGCCTCCCGAAATCTTGCTGTCATTCATAGGAACCCTACAGATTGCACATATTACATATTTATATATATTGCTATTATGTCGCTCTGACGACCTGAGAATGCATGCTCAGAGTGAGAAGTGGACTTAGCTCGGATCAGGATTTGTCTTACCTCGAGGATACTGCGGACATCTAAATTAGCGACGTCATCGCTTATTATTTCTTTTGACTCTATCTGGTTAGTTTTACATCTGTTTTGATAGAATTAGTGACTGCATTTCTCATTACTTGTGCATTGATTACTGATTACCACATAATGTTAGAAGCTGAAATGTGACTATGGGGGGATATTTTCTTGACCGTAGGAGCATGGCTAGCCTTTTCATCTCTCGTATTCCGTATTTTAGGAAGCGGGGTGCGACATTAGGTATCTCGATTAGATATCTCATGTAACTGGTTAGATATCTAGATATATCACGGTTACAAATATGTAATTAAAACTGCATATACCCTAATTACATAATTTTCCTATTTAGATAATGTTTCACTCCAAAAGTTTTTATAAAAATAAACATCAACATTAATACATCATTTACAAAAGGTGAAATCATAACTTTCATTTTCAGAATCAATTGATTAAAGTCATACATGTTTGTTGTGATCTTCTTTGTCATATCTTCCACAAGTTATCACATCTTTTTCCAAATCGATATTGTTATCGATTCTTTTCACAGAACATAAGAGTCATACAGTCAAAATAAATATGTGTACAAGGTTTTTGAGAAGTAACTAAAAAGAGTAAATGATAGCTAATAGGACTTAATAAATGCAAGTAGTTTAGAGCAAATGAAGTGTAACACCCTAGTTCATTTATACCAGTTATACTATGATTGATTTGGTTATTTTATTTAGTGTATGACTACTTCTTGATTTATTACTGTTATGGGTGCGAATAGTGTAATTGGTATATGTGTTTGTATCCGATCTGACCCACATGCTGGAAACCCGTCTTGATTCCTGTTTTGGATTTATCCCGGCTAGTTATGAGAATCCGTGCACTTTCATATTGTTTATATTGCATACTTGCATTATATCTGGCATCTGCATTTTTTAATATAACATATAAATTAAAATAAAATATTTTAAAAAATATCTAGTATGGCCTGTATCATACCCCGACCCTGTGGTAGAATCCGTGCATCTTGTTCTCGTCCCGTTTGGTGAAACGGACCCGTTTGGATAGCTATGTGCATGCTACGTGTATCCGTTCTTGGGGGTATACATTTTCGTTACCCGGATATTCTATTTTGGTTTTGGTTAACACGTATATTATCTGTATTTTCAAACCGTAATTTTAAACCCGACCCGGGCAGATTTTGGACTATTTTTGTATTAGCCTGTAATCTCAAAAAAATAAAATAAATAAATATATATATATATATATAATATTCTTAACCTATTTCCACTGTTAATAATATACAGGAATATCTATCTTTTAACAAATTTTTTTTTTAATTTTTCCTAATCTTCTTATGCCTAATCTTAACAGAAGCAACTCACCAAATCTCTCTCCTGTACATAATATATATATATATATAATAAAACCAAATCCTATTTAACCAAACTCACGTTCTCTTTCTCTCTCTCTCCTCACTTCTTCTTCTCAAAGCTTTCCCGCCTCCTTGCGAACGAAACCCACGCCCGCGCGTCGCACTCGTCCCTCGCCGCCTCACCCCGACGTCCCCGTCGTCGTCGACCATAGACTCCTCGCCCTCGCCGTTTCCTCGACCACCTTGTCTTTCCCTCTACAGACCTCGCAACGAACCCAAGAACCCTATCTTCGCCCTCGAACTCGTTTCGCCGTCGCCGACCCCTCACCGTCGACACCCCCCTTCTCCATCTTCTCTCCTTCCTCCTCTCCATCCCCAAAGCCAACCCACTCCTCGCAACAATCCTCCAACCCGAGCAAACCACTACAAACCGAGAACACCCTCCAACCCATCACCGGCGCCTCGCCGGAGCTCCGACCCCGTCGACCTTACCCTATCACCACCATCTCCCTCCTCTCTCCTCTCCTCTTCCCTGCACTAGGAACCCGGCACGACCAATCCCCGACTTCAAGAAACCCCCACTGCCCCATCGCCGGAAAACCATCGCAACACCTTGCCGGAGCTTCGACCCATCGCCGTCGTAGCTCCGTTGCCACCTCCTCTGACCCGAAACAACCCCAGAGAACAGTCACAACCCTTCTCTTCTTCTTCTTCTTCTTGTTCTTCTCTTCTTGTTTCTTGATTCCGCATTTTCCGGTCACCATCGGAGCCATGCCCGTCGCCGACGATCTGAGCGACCCGGCGGACGTCCCCAGCCAGCGTGGTCACTTTCTTGCCTCGCCTAGTTCAGTTCTGTACGTGCGTGTGTGCATTGCGACGTTTACCCGGCGTCGGACGCAGCGTACGCACCCCGTCGTGAGATCCGATCAGGCAAGTTTACCTTGCTACATGCTATGCTAATATATCTATATTCATATGAATAAAATATTACATGTTTATTGTATCGTGCATCCCTGTCACAGTTTTACCGTTTTCCGATAGCCGTTCGTATCCGTAACATATATTATATATCTAGTTACATACTGTTGGAGATAGTGCCCTCAGAGTCAATTATTGGATCGCAGGTACGTGATTGCAATGATTGCGAAGGACCTATACCGGTAGGACAATCTTACTCAAGATGATAGTATGCTATCTGGTTTGCCTTTATCAGTCGTGTACATTTTCAGGTGACTGATTACATGTTACACTTTGATAGAGCCCTTAGGATCTTGCTTTACTACCAACTGTATGATGGCGATCATATACGTGAGAGTTGGGTAGTTTATACGCATATCCTTAATTGTGGTCCCTAGTCGTGGGAGTTTCGAGACAGGGCATCGATACTCCGGAGTAGACTAGTGTATACAGTCGAGACCCCGACGAGGGACGGTGGCCGGTCTCACAAGCCACTGGTGTCAGTTGGATCACCTAAGATGTATACAGGTGCTCATTGGGTTATGAGTACACCGGACAGGACTCGCCGGGAACCTGCTAGTTGGTATTATACATATCGTCAGATAGCAGTTCCCTGGTGACATGTGTACAGGTTAGTTCATCGACCTGAGGTCGTCATTTGTCTCGTGTGAGTTCCCACTGTGCTTTGATTTCTACCCTACCACGGCTCAAAGTAGTCGTGCAAACAGGTAGCTTTTGGGTACAGTCCCGAGCCATATGGAGGCACGTGAGCGGATCGGCAGGGGATTCGTCTCTCTCGGTATTGGGGGCGAGATCGTGCTGTGTCTAGGAGAGCCATTACACATAGCCCACGGCCGTGGCAGGAGATTTACTGGTAGGTACTCCAGTAGTATCTCAGGGTGTTATTGGGCTATACTCCGACATGACTTATACTGCTATTGGGGGTCTGACGTTACTAGCCCCCTAGGCAGATATGCGATACTCATAGACGAACGCACCGGACTGTATATACATTGTCACTGTTAGGCTCAGTAGGGTTTCCGGATGAGTTCGCTCATCGGCCTCCCTTGAGGTCAGTCCATGGGCAGCCGTTACGCATAGCTAATGCCGCTGACGGTTTGTAGTTAAACCCATTGCCAGTGTACTGACGAGTCATTAGAGTCCCCCACAGATAGTTTCCCAAGTTCGGGCGAAACGTTGTAGAGGCCGTATGGTTTTATGGCAGGGTTCGAAAAATACATGTGCGTTTACGCACGTGTCGGTTTTCGGGCAGATGATACTGGTCGGCTTTGGTTTAAGCCGGATCCGAGTATTATATTGAGTAGATATAATATCTTTGTCTTAGTTGCATTTGTATTCGGTCGTAATACAAATGCGGGTATATTTATACAGTTGCGGGGTTATCCTGAAATTCGTTTCAGGATCACTTTTGGAAGTTGCCAGTTTCCAGTTTTCTATCGCCCGTCTTTTAACATTCGGTTAAAGACGGATTTATCTTTTCTTGAGATGAGGTGAGTCAGTGTTCTAGATGGTTCTAGAGAGGGTGACATGGATTGGTGAGTCATTAGTGCATTAATGGTGCCATTAATGCTTGATGACTAAGGGTTTTAGATTCAATGTTTCTTAGTGAGTCATGCTTTTCATTTATGATGAGGATAAGCTTCTTGTTTAAGGTCACCTCCTTGATTGCTCCTACCATCACCTCCCACTTTGCATAAAAGTGGCCGGCCCCCTTGAGAGAAGAGTGAGAGATTAATTTTCATTCTTGAGAGAAAAGACTATGGTCTAGGGTGCATGGAAATTTCATAGCCTTTTTCATTCCATCACCCGATCCGAGTGGCAACTTCATTAACCGATCGTCCACGGTTTTGGACGAAATGAGACAAAGTATTCTACTCATATTCTACATCATTCTTGGTCGTCTCTTTTAGCAAACTTGACGACCGAGTTGCCTCGAGTCAGAGGTGGGAGCCCGTTTAAAGAATCAGTGACGTGGTGCCACCTGGACGAGCAGATCGGAGATCGAAGAGATCGGAGCAGCCGCAACGGAGCGTGGGATGATGGTTAAAGAACGAAGGACTCGGATCATTCGGTATAACCTTTCTACACTCTTTACAGTTTGTTAGTTTAGCAATAATGGAAGATCCGGGTGAAAGTATACGATAGCGCCAGTTAAAAAGTTTTTGTTCTGCATTTGGCGTCTGTAGACGGCCGGGGCGCTACCGTAGACTTACAGTGGTATCAGAGCCTCACCATTTTGCTATACTAACTTGTGCTAACGCGTTTAAAACATCGATCGAACCGGATATCGAAAAACACAATTTTCAAGCTTCACAGTTTCTGTCGATTTTAAATGATGTCCTAAAATTATTCTACATATCTCAGAAAACTGTGCAGAGTTTTATAAGAACACCGTACAAATTTGGGCTCATGAATCGACAAGACTGCCGCGGAATCGCGGCCAAACCCATGGTTTGGCCGCGCATCCGCGGCCGTTCTGAGTGATCATGCCCCCAAACTTGCACAGTGTATTCTTCTCTGGAAATTGGGGTTTTTGGTATATATCTTTTGGGCCCAGATTTTGTTACTGTTCACCAGTTGTTCGTGGGGCCCACTTTGTGATATTTAGTCGATCGAAATTTAAACATGTTAGTTTACAGTACTTGCATTATATCTCCGACCGGGAATGTCATTTGATCGGTAAACCGCGTCTGATTGCTATAGTTCTTTTAGACGGGTTTGCGAACGTGACATTCGCGTTGATGTTCTGTGTTGTGCTGTGATGTTGCGGATTTGTCGTGGTGGATAGCAGTGTGCAATGGTAGTACAGTTTGAGTTTATTTGTACATTTGATATTGCGGGGCGAGCGTCCAACATGTGGACTGCCGTCACTGCCTGTTGTATAATATTCTTTTGGGGCACGACCAGGTTGCGGTCGATGTACCTGTTGTACTATTTTTCATTACTGTACTAGGTTTTGCCCCGCGACGGAGTGCACGAATAGCCGGGTTCTGGAGGGCAACGGGTCCGCATCTCATGGCTTTGAGAGGCAGAGGGGCCTCACTCTAGAATTGGCAGACTATTCGCCGCACTCGTAGGGGGTACAGGTTGACCCAAGGAGGGGTGCCCAAGATTACCGGATTCCGTGAAGTGCTGGGTGGTCCATTCACTATGCTGTAGGGGGCTGCCTCGCTTCAGGTTTTGGCGGGTAACTTGCCGCACCCGTAGGGGTCTAGGTTTCATTGCACAGGCTATCCACACGACAGGGGAACGTCGGGTTTCAGCAGCGGCTCTGTGAAACTCGGGGATCCCAGCTTATCTGTATTGTTCTGTGATACTTATTACTTTTCTGTGATGTCGCATATTATCACGCCTGGAGCGATTATTGTATATTGGTTTATATACTATTAGATGTTGTATATGTTTTACACCCGCGCTAGTCCAGTCCCCGCTCTGTCGTTAGTTAAGTAACCTAACGGGTGATGACGGGACCCGGTGACGAATGCGGATGGCATATACGTACATTTTATTTTCGTTCTTTTCTGGTGTGATTGAATGATGGGACTGCGTTGATTTTGATCAATGCAAAGGAAAGCAAACCTATTTTGCAGTTGTTGGAACAAATTTAAAAGGTGTTATTGCAAAGACGTTTCCTTTTGTTTTGCATAGCGGTATTCAGTGGAATATCCTGCACCTCATTCGACGGGGCAAGGGCCGATATCCCTTCACCAGGACTGACCCCTTGGGCAGAAGTTTGCGTCATGGTAATAACTTCACTATAGTCGATTACAAGTTGCTTTGCATCGTGGTATTCAGTGGAATATCCTGCACCTCATTCCACGAGGAAAGAGCCGAGATCCCTTCACCGGGAATGACCTCTTTAGCAAAAGGTTTTCGCCACTATATTTTAAAAAGCTATCAGGTTCCTTCAGCGATATCAAGTTCGTTACGTTAAAGGTTTTTCGCCAAAAACCAGCCGTAGCCCTCCGTCACTTCTTTTGGGTATTCAGTAGTATTCAAGCTATGCATTTTAGCCAAAGTTAAGGCATAGTGTTTGGTAGCTGCTGGGTATTCATTTGTTGCATAGATAGATGAGTTGGTTTGGGACAGTCGTTCTGCTATTTGGCCAAAGCCAGGGGCATGTGCGGGTGGGTTCAAATTGACAAGATAGTGACGGGTAGAACTTGGCATGTGACTTATGACATTTTGACCAAAGCCAAGGTTATAAGAGCATGGGGCAAAAATCATATCGGGAGTTTCTAAAGAAACTGAAACTTGCCAAGTATGCGCATACCTTCTGGAGTATGAGTAACGTAGATGTATTCCATCACGTTATCATGCGATGAGAGTTGGATCCCGATTCCCACTGATGAGTTGGTTTACTCTTCGGGTGATCCCGATTGATTCTTCTTTCAGGTTTGGAGGAGAATTTGACAGGACAGTGGGAGGTTTCCGGATTAGATAAAGTGATAACCATTCTGATCTAGGTTAGAGTGCACGCAGAGTGTTTCTTTTCTCTCTCTCTTTGGCAGCGACCTTTGACCGACCCTAGACTATGACTCAGTGACCAAGTTGACCAAACCTTCTTAAAATACTGGCTTTTGGATTGTCTGAGTTGCATAAGTCATTGCCACTCCTTCTTTTACCCTTTGCATTTCTCAGAACACCCCGTATTACTACGGACATCCACTTCCATTGGATAGATCCATCGTATGGTTATATACGAACTCGAAGGGACTTCTTCGAGGATGGATCCAGGTTCAGGAGAAATAGAATTAGTTTATTCAGTTGTCTTTTATTATCACCTTCTCTCAGGTTGCAAGGGCTCCTTGGTTTAGGAGAGTACACCTATTACGCTTATTGGATAGTCTTATTCCAAATCATAGGCAGGTGCCGAAAGGTAGGGAATGAAGAAAACCAATTAGCCTAAGTAGGGTGTACAGAAGGTAATATGTAAAGACAAAATAAAGGGATTAGAAAGAGGGCAAAGTAAATTGCGACTGTTATCATTCACGACCAAACCGCGTACTTCATCGCCACTCCTATTTCACTTTTAAAAGAATAAGGTATTATTCAGTTGACTTTTATCATCACCTTCTCTCAAGATATGAATACTCCTTGGTTTATGAGGGTACACCTATTATGCTTACTGGATAGTCTTCTTCCAAACCATAGGCTGGTGCCGAACGGTAGGGAAGGAAGAAAACCATTTAGCCTAACAATGGTGTACAGAAGGTAACGACTAAAGACAAATAAAGGGATTTGGAGAGAAGGCAAAGAAATATACGGTTATAGTCATGAATTGGATTATGGAAGAGGCATTGCTATGAATACCAGGTTACCCCTACGAAACATTTTCATGTTTCAGTGCATTGTTAAAAGAAAACTGTTTTCCCGATTAGATACTTACTCCAAGGGTATGTATTTACCAGGTTTCATTCTCATATCTGTATGGTTTTACAGATGATGAGAGGGAGTAAGTTATTGGGAATTAGGTGATCATCCTCATTATATCGGAATTCGTTGTAATTAGTGATATTTGAGGAAATCGCCAGGGTACAGTTTTTCAACCTACGACGCACAGGTTATGAGTTGTTTAACTCAGCGGACTTATGCAGAGTATTGTATGTTGTCCAAGTGTCCTTCAGGACAAAGGGGTAGGTCCTCGTACTATGTTATGTTTACTTATAACTTCTCTAGTTTTTAGACAAGTGTTTAGTAGAAATACATGGTCTAAGTTTTGAGAAGTTGTGGGTATAAGAATAAAGTAGAGAACCAGGTATCACAAGTATCGAGATTCTTCAAAGAGATCGAAAATGTAGATTCTTGTGATTGGTATTCAGATGATAGTAATGGTTTTGAGAAACATATTTCTCTTTCAGGTTACTCATAATTGGATGGATTCCTAAATTGAGTAATGCTGATTAGCCTCTTTCCATTAAGGTGATATGCACTGGAGACAGCTGCATGATTTGAATCTGGTTCCAATTAAATTAAGTGCCAAAGTTTCTATATTGGATATAGAATGGATCATACCTTATAAGATATTAAGGTACGGGGAGTTGTCCAGCTTATGCTTAAAACCAGACTCTGGATAACTCAGAGCACGTTTCTGTAATGGCTGCTTGTGGGTTGACCCTGGCTATGACGAGGGTTGATATTCTACCATTTGGAAGATCAATAGTGATATTGTTCTTGACTCGCCACAATTTTAGTAAAATGGACTTTTTCAGAAAACAGTAGTGGGAGTATGGTAGAACTGGAAGTGATTCCAGAACCGCAAACGATTACGGAAAATTTAATAGGACCTATATATTCAATCAGGTTTGACATTCCATTAGCCACTCCGCAGATATGGTGGGTAACCTCAGACACCCGAGAGGTACTTCGGTAGCCTCAAGGACGGTGACAGGGAGGTTCTTATCTGCCCAGACTTGACACTACTGTTGTTCCAGGCTATGAGACCCGGTAGGAGGGTTGTCGTAGTCAGTGGGAGCAGCGGAAGCATAGTGGGCAAGATGCTTATATCTATTTATAGACTTGAGCAGTTATAGCGGAGATAGATCATCTGATTTTGATGTGACAGTCATGGGTTTGACTTCAATCAGAATAGGGGATGGATCTGTTAAGAAGGTAGTAGGGTATGATGTCATGGTATCTGGATGACATACACAGAGTAGAAAGTAAAATTCCAATACTACGATCGGTTGTACTGTGGTCGTCACACAGTTGTTTCTCCAGATAGGATATGGATATAATATTTGACATTCTGGTTTCTGGATCTATGGTTTTAGATCTGGATTTGGGTAGTTTCCCAATGTGGGTATTTTGACAGTATTCTAATGGTTTTTAGAATAGATGACTCCTAGCATGGTGGTGTACCTGCAGGTGATGGAGTCACCCTCTCTAAAGGTGTCTTACAGACTAAAGGGGAGAGGGATGGGCATGATTGACAGATCACTTGCTTAGGAAACTGAGTCAATCGTGAGACGTCAAGTACCACACCAGATATTGTTTTTGCATTTGATGCGATAAGTTTGTATTAATCCAATCCTGGAGAAACATAAGGAAGCAGTTTTTGAACATAAGTACATGTTCTACGGATTTGATGACGGCAGCCTCCTTCGGGAGACGGTTATCATTCCTGGCTTCAAAAGTGATATGGATGACAGAGTGATTGTCAGAGTTACAGTTTTCCCTCTGACGAGGGACAGTATTATGGACAGGTGGTCCAAAAGGATACTGTGGGTGGCATGGTGCCGGATACTGATTAGGTTCAGTGATCGATACAGTCTAAGAAGTTTGGATTTGGAGTTCATTTATGAACTAGGTCCCATCAGACATCCAGACATATTCTAAGACAGGTATTACTCAATTCAAGAGATGGCTTTCTCCGTGAACTTGAGATTAAGAGAGATATAGAAAGAAACATCTAGGCGGATCCACTCACTGAGGCTATTTCTCGAACACAATAGTTTTACAAACGGGCTTTGTGAAACTGATTAGTAGAGGAGTTGGATATTCGGTTTCACACGAGCTGTGAGTAGTCGACATCGCAATAATTAGCCTTGAGTGCAAGTGGGAGATTGTTGGAGATAGTGCCCTCAGAGTCAATTATTGGATCGCAGGTACGTGATTGCAATGATTGCGAAGGACCTATACCGGTAGGACAATCTTACTCAAGATGATAGTATGCTATCTGGTTTGCCTTTATCAGTCGTGTACATGTTCAGATGACTGATTACATGTTACACTTTGATAGAGTCCTTAGGATCTTGCTTTACTACCAACTGTATGATGGCGATCATATACGTGAGAGTTGGGTAGTTTATACGCATATCCTTAATTGTGGTCCCTAGTCGTGGGAGTTTCGAGACAGGGCATCGATACTCCGGAGTAGACTAGTGTATACAGTCGAGACCCCGACGAGGGGCGGTGGCCGGTCTCACAAGCCACTGGTGTCAGTTGGATCACCTAAGATGTATACAGGTGCTCATTGGGTTATGAGTACACCGGACAGGACTCGCCGGGAACCTGCTAGTTGGTATTATACATATCATCAGATAGCAGTTCCCTGGTGACATGTGTACAGGTTAGTTCATCGACCTGAGGTCGTCATTTGTCTCGTGTGAGTTCCCACTGTGCTTTGATTTCTACCCTACCACGGCTCAAAGGAGTCGTGCAAACAGGTAGCTTTTGGGTACAGTCCCGAGCCATATGGAGGCACGTGAGCGGATCGGCAGGGGATTCGTCTCTCCCGTTATTGGGGCGAGATCGTGCTGTGTCTAGGAGAGCCATTACACATAGCCCACGGCCATGGCAGGAGATTTACTAGTAGGTACTCCAGTAGTATCTCAGGGTATTATTGGGCTACACTCCGACACAACTTATACTGCTATTGGGGGTCTGACGTTACTAGCCCCCTAGGCAGATATGCGATACTCATAGACGAACGCACCGGACTGTATATACATTGTCACTGTTAGGCTCAGTAGGGTTTCCGGATGAGTTCGCTCATCGGCCTCCCTTGAGGTCAGTCCATGGGCAGCCGTTACGCATAGCTAGTGCCGCTGACGGTTTGTGGTTAAACCCACTGCCAGTGTACTGACGAGTCATTAGAGTCCCCCACAGATAGTTTCCCAAGTTCGGGCGAAACGTTGTAGAGGCCGTATGGTTTTATGGCAGGGTTCGGAAAATGCACGTGCGTTTACGCACGTGTCGGTTTTCGGGCAGATGATACTGGTCGGCTTTGGTTTAAGCCGGATCCGAGTATTATATTGAGTAGATATAATATCTTTGTCTCAGTTGCATTTGTATTCGGTCGTAATACAAATGCGGGTATATTTATACAGTTGCGGGGTTATCCTGAAATTCGTTTCAGGATCACTTTTGGAAGTTGCCAGTTTCCAGTTTTCTATCGCCCGTCTTTTAACATTCGGTTAAAAACGGATTTATCTTTTCTTGAGATGAGGTGAGTCAGTGTTCTAGATGGTTCTAGAGAGGGTGACATGGATTGGTGAGTCATTAGTGCATTAATGGTGCCATTAATGCTTGATGACTAAGGGTTTTAGATTCAATGTTTCTTAGTGAGTCATGCTTTTCATTTATGATGAGGATAAGCTTCTTGTTTAAGGTCACCTCCTTGATTGCTCCTACCATCACCTCCCTCTTTGCATAAAAGTGGCCGGCCCCCTTGAGAGAAGAGTGAGAGATTAATTTTCATTCTTGAGAGAAAAGACTATGGTTTAGGGTGCATGGAAATTTCATAGCCTTTTTCATTCCATCACCCTATCCGAGTGGCAACTTCATTAACCGATCGTCCACGGTTTTGGACGAAGTGAGACAAAGTATTCTACTCATATTCTACATCATTCTTGGTCGTCTCTTTTAGCAAACTTGACGACCGAGTTGCCTCGAGTCAGAGGCGGGAGCCCGTTTAAAGAATCAGTGACGTGGTGCCACCTGAACGAGCAGATCGGAGATCGAAGAGATCGGAGCAGCCGCAACGGAGCGTGGGATGATGGTTAAAGAACGAAGGACTCGAATCGTTCGGTATAACCTTTCTACACTCTTTACAGTTTGTTAGTTTAGCAATAATGGAAGATCCGGGTGAAAGTATACGATAGCGCCAGTTAAAAAGTTTTTGTTCCGCATTTGGCGTCTGTAGACGGCCGGGGCGCTACCGTAGACTTACACATGCCATGTCATATTATATCATGTTACCGTTATATTAGTACTCCATGCTTGATAATGTGCATCATATGACTCATTAACTCATGTTATGATATCACTGCTTATTACTCGTGCATCCGTACTTTTACCGTGATTCGACACTTACTGCAGTTTTACTTTGAGCATCCGTATGATATATATGCACCACATGACATGACCTGATACACTACTGCTTGACCTTTTACTTGATCCTGTTACTAATGCCGACAATCCTGACTTGTTGTCCCGACGGACATATCCTATTGTCTATTCAGACAAAACCTGTACCTGCTTGATCCTGTGTTGGCATTAGCTCCAGATTTATCAATACCTCACTTGAACACATAACTTGGGGGTAAGGTAAGGGGAAATCAATAATGAAACCTGACTTATAACTCAACAGTTCGACGCTTATACTGATCTGTTTTGGGGCTAGGCCAGTCCCGGGATGATGTTGCTGACATCATTCGTCTGTACATGTTTCCTGTTTGTGCGTAGCGGCACGTCTCGGATTCAGCCCTGAGAGTCTGGACCGTGGTCCCGGGCATGCACGGGATACTATTGAGTTACATCGACGATTCATTAAATTGATTTCAAAGACTTGAGAGTAATTAACCCAGTAGCATAGATTACTCACCGCATGCACATACACTTCACTATTCCATATTCATGTTACTGTTCTACACTCATTACTGTTCATACTCATGCCTCCATATCTTGTTACCTCGTGATTATATTTTATTGTTTGATATTATGACGCACTGACGTCTGGGTTTTGCATGGCCCAGATCCTTTATCTCTTTCACAGGCTGATCAGGAGTACTTCAGCCGTCAGGCCGAGCAGTGAGGATCCTGTTAGTATGTAGTTTAGTTTAGTTTTATTGTCGTACTTTCATTTCCTGTTGTGAGCCCGTATTTGGGACGTACTTTCCAGACGTTATTGTTTATTGGATTTATTGCTTCCGCGTATTATTTCATAACTCGTTTATTCTGGCATATGGACATGTACTAGATAGTTCGTTTTATTTTATTGTTCCTGATATCTTATAGACAGCCGTAATGTGACTGTGGAGGGATGTTTTCTAGCCACGGGTAGCATGGTTGGCTCTGTCACATGCCGATCTTAGCGCACTCTGGGACACGGGGCGTGACAGAATTTGTTTGGTATCAGAGCCATAAGATTTAGGTTAATCGTGTTTGATTCTTTTGTAATTGGGTATTGGACCCAATACATGAATCAGAAAACCTGTAATTAGGAACATGTCCTGCCACATTGTTATCGTGATCCTTGAATCTTATCTTTCTCTTGACCCTTGTCTTGACGATATGCAAATGACTTTGCATCTCGACTTGAAATCCTTTTAGTTCCCTATTGTTTCTCCCTTCCTATTCCTTCGATTCTGATACTAGGATTTGGGCGACTTGAACAGAGTTATATGATTGTACCTAGGAACTGCAGCATGGTTACAATGCGGTACTCTATTTAAGTTACTTGGAATCCTAGTCTTGATTTATCTCCTTGTTTTATGGTAGTTATATTACCTTGCTTCTCTCGGTTTCATTGCTTACCAGTTTATGTTTTATCGCAATCTTGAATCCTGTTTACCATGCTTATCTTCTTCAGTATCTTAGTTTCAGATGAAGTTGTTTCCGGTATCTTACTTGTTCATGATTTTCCCGTATTTGCACTATTCAATTCAGGTGCATCCCATTGCTATATGTCGTTCAAGTTTATTACTACACGCATGATTTCTTGCACGGACCTGTCTAGTTGTTGGGACATACACACTGGGAACGGGAAGATCGTATCTAGTAGTGAGTGCAAGAATTGTTCAGTTGTTATCTGCGGACGAGAGTTATTTGCAGATTTCTTGGTGATCGATACCGGCAGTTATGATGTTGTCTTGGGAATGGATTTTCTCGGCACTTTCCACGCTCACATTGATTGTAGGGCAAAGAAAGTGATTTTCCAGATTCCCGGACATCCGGAGTTTGTTTTTGCTGGAGGCAGCAGTTCTGTCGGGCCAGTCGAGTTTAGGGCTAGGCCGACAAACACTGTTCTTTCGTCGATGGAAATTGATAAGGAGGAAGCGCCAGCTGTAGTTCGAGAGTTCATGGACGTGTTCGAGGACATCTCGAGTTTATCGCTAAAATGAGATGTGGAGTTCGCGATCGATCTTGTTCCTGGTGCAGCGCCAATTTCAAGGGCATACTATCCGATGACACCAGTGGAGTTGGAAGAAGTAAAGAAGCAGGTTACCGAATTGCTAGAAAAGGGTTGGATTCACAGCAGTAATTCATCTTGGGGAGCTCCGGTTCTTCTAGTCAAAAAGAAAGATGGCACACTGATTGATCGATTTTCCGTTGTGTTTGTAAAGAATGGTAAAGAAATCACAACCAAAAATTATTTTGACCGCAATCAAACTACGGTGTCAATTGTAGTTCATGAGTGAGTGCGGATCGTCCACAGGGATTGCACGATTCATTTATATCTTTTATATGTTTGAATTGAAAAGTTAAGTAACGATAAAAGAAAACATGATTCAAGAATGATTTGTATTCGAGTGTCACTATTCTTTATTCAAGAATCAAGAAACTATAAACAATCAAGAATCGGTGTTTTGATAATATTTCCAATCAACAGTCAAGAATCTAAAGAGGCTCGTAGGAATCGATCGGGTCTATAGACGCGATGTAATCTAAAGATTTCGTATTCTTGTCCTTCGAAGGATTGATACTAGATCGATGATGATCGACAAGAGTTAGGGTTTTCTCGTGAAACTAGGGTTTCATCTTATCCCTTGTTCTGTTGTCGATATCATTCACATTCTAGCCTCTAACAATTTCAAGAAACGATCCTAACTCCCCAATTTCGAGCGATATCATTCAAGAAAGTATCGTAACGAAATGGGTTGTCGGTTCTTGAACTTGCTAGGGTTTACAAACCATCGTAGGAATCAAGAATCGATTAAAGCTATGTTACATCATCATTCTATTAACCGTCTCGACTCCTCGACGAGCGGAGTTTTATTCACACATCACCACACAGAAAAGATTCACAAATTGTAAAGATATCATGATGCGGAATTTAAAGAAAACAAGATAAAAGAATATCACCTTTATTTATCTCAACAATTTTGATTACATTCGCTTCAAGAACTACAAGAAGAAGAATCTAGATTGTTGATCGGGCGTCGCTCGGCTTCATGAGTCGTGGATCGGCTCGGATCGCTTGCTCTGTTGAAGATCGGCTCCGCTCCTAAAGGTTGTCGGGCTTCTTGCTTAATGGGTACTCGGGATTCTTGATTTCAATTGGAATTAGGGTTAGGGTTTCCTACAAGCCCTGTCACTAGACTTGAGGAAGAAGGAGATGAAAAGAGAGATGGATTTGGGGATAGATTCACTAATTGGATGAATAATTCCCAAGGTTGAATAAATTGGATCCTTTTACAATGAGCCTAGGGTCTTATTTATAGAACTCCCAAACCCTAGGTTTAGGTTTGAATTTGAAGTTTCCCTCCCAAAGTTTGTTGAAAGAGTTTGTTAGACTTTAGCTTAGGGTTTAAGCTAGGGTTTAGGGAAAGTTCTAGAATGATTAGGCTAGTTTAGTGAAACTCAAGGTGTTTGCTGATCTGGTGGAAGTATCTGGAGTCTTCTGGAAGTAGGAGTACATTTTTGAGCTGTAGCCACTGAAACAGGAGTTTTGGTGCAAATTTGAGGAGGTGATCCCCTGGGCCCACCGCGGATCCGCGGCATTACCAAGCCCATGCCGCTGATCCGCGGCTTGTTGGTGTGCTTGGGCTCTGTGGCTTCTTCTGTGGTCTTGGGCTGCTGTTTGTAGCTTCCTTTGATATGTTGAATTTCATTTGCTCCTTTGTAATGATACCAGATTTGAATTTAGTGATTTTACGTATCTTTCGAGCGATGTAATGATCGAGCAAGCTTCTTTTTTTCTGCACAGACTTAGAAACACGGTTTGCGATATATAGAAAATATGCCATGTAATGAAATGCAGTCAATTTCCCTAGAAATGCCGGTTTTAAGGTCGAATACATGTAATCTGATATTTTGCGACCGATTTGCTAATATGTGAATTATGAATACCGTACACTTCTATATGGATGCAAATGATAAGGAAATTGCCGGTTAAAATATGCAATATTTTCGACTGATCACACACGGAGGATGTGCATCAATTATCGAGAATTAAACCGGGTGACTATTAAGAACAAATACCCGATCCCTCACATTAGCGAATTATTCGAGCAACTTAGTGGCGCGAGGGTATTCTAGAAGCTGGATTTGCGATCCGGATATCATCAAGTTCGAGTTAAATCAGAGGATATTTGCAAGACTGCATTCCGAACTCGATATGGATATTACGAGTATTTAGTGATGCCATTCGGAGTCACGAATGCACCGGCGATATTTATGGACTTGATGAACCGAATCTTTTCTCCGTTCTTGGACAAGTTTATAGTGGTGTTCATCGATAATATTCTGTCTACTCGAGGAGCCTAGAAGAGCATGCAGAACACTTGAGAATCGCACTGCAGACATTGAGGCATGAAAGGTTGTATGCAAAGATGAGCAAGTGCGAGTTTTGGCTTGAAGAAGTGAAGTTTTTGAGGCATGTCGTATCCGGAGATGGAATCGCTGTTGACCCTGAGAAGATTGCAGCAGTTCAAGATTGGCCGATTCCGAGGAATGTAGCGGAGATCAGAAGTTTTCTGGGACTTGCAGGATACTACAGAAGATTCGTGGAGAATTTTGCTCGATTGACTGAGGCGTTGACCAAGCTTACACGGAAGGAGGTACCGTTCGTATGGACGGATAGTTGTGCGTCAGCTTTTGAGGCGTTGAAGTAAAGGTTGATAACCGCTCCTATTTTGACAGTACCAGACGGTTCCGGAGGATTGGTGATTCACAGCGACGCATATGGGAAAGGTTTAGGATGTGTTGATGCAGCATGGGAAAGTTATAGCCTATGCATCGAGACAGTTGAAGACCCATGAAAAGAATTACCCAACTCATGATTTGGAGCTAGCAGCTGTGATTTTCGCTTCGAATATTTGGAGACTATTTATTGGGCGAAAGGGTCGAAGTATTCACCAATCACAAAAGCCTAAAGTATGTGTTCACGCAGAAAGAGCTTAACATAAGGCGGCGTGGATGGTTGGAGTTGATGGCTGACTATGATCATGATCTCAAGTACCATTCCAGGAAAGTTAATGTAGTACCGGATGCGCTTAGTCGGTTGCTAGCAATTCGGATGTTGATTGCACAGAATGAGCTTATCGAAGATTTTCGGAGATTCAAGTTGGAAATCGTGTTACCACATTCTTCAGGACAGTTGATGCAGCTGCAAGTATAGTCGTCGTTGATCGATAGTATTAAAGCAGCGCAATCACAAGATCCAAGGTTGCAGAAGTTTCGAGGATAAGTTGAAGCGGGACTTCGAACGGACTTGTTGATTCATGAAGATGGTTCATTGCGATATGGTAGCCATTTGTGTGTGCCGAAGGGGATATTCGCAAAGAAGTTATGAAGGAGACGCACTGTTCCGCATATTCCGTACATCCAGGAGGCACGAAGATGTACCGTGATCTACGACAGCATTTCTGATGGGAAGGCATGAAAAGGGAGATTGCCCGCTTTGTAGCGAAGTGCTTGGTGTGTCGGCAAGTTAAGGCTGAATATCAAAGGGTAGATGGTTTATTAGAACCACTTCCGATTCCTCAATGGAAGTGGGAACATATAACCATGGATTTTGTGACAGCTTTACCGTGGAGTCCAAAAAGCAACAATGCAATTTGGGTGATAGTTGATCGATTGACCAAGGCAGCTTATTTCATACCGTTTCGAGTTGGTCAGTCGACAGAAGCGTTAGCAGAGCGGTACATGCAAGAGATTGTGAGATTGCATGGAGTACCTGTGAGTATCATTTTCGATTGTGATACCCGATTCTTATCACAGTTCTGGAGGAGTCTACAGGAAAGTTTGGATACACGATTGAAGTTTAGCACTGCTTATCATCCCCAGACAGATTACCAGTCTGAGAGAACGATCCAAACTTTTGAAGATATGTTGAGAGCTTGCATGTTGGACTTCAAGGGTTCGTGGGAGGATCATCTACACTTGGTGGAGTTCTCATATAATAACAGCTTTCAGGCGACTATTTAGATGCTCCATTCGAAGCATTATATGGTCACAAGTGTCGCTCACCCGTCTGTTGGGACGATATTGGAGAACGAAGATTGTTGGGACCGGATCTTATCGTGCAAACAGTAGAGAAGGTTAATACTATCCGAAATCACATGAAGGCAGCACAGGATCGACAGAAGAGTTGGGCCGATATATCGAGAAGACCTCTAGAATTCGCTGTTGGTGATCTGGTATTCTTGAAGATATCACCGACTAGAGGAGTGATTCGTTTTGGGAGTCGAGACAAGCTTAGTCCTCGATTCGTGGGGCCTTTCGATATTATTGAGCGTGTTGGAGAAGTAGCTTATCGATTGACTTTACCACCATCTATAGCGAGTGTTCATGATGTGTTTCATGTATCTCAACTCCATAAATATGTTCGAGATGAGACGCATGTGCTGGATCATTCGGAGCTGACTGTAAGGGAGGATTTGACCTATGAAGAACGACCGATATCGATTGTTGATCGAAAAGAAAAGGTCCTCAAGAACAAGGTTATCACTCTCGTACTTGTTTCATGGGGAAATCGCTCGCACGGAGAATTGACTTGGAAACGAGAAGATGAGATTCGACAGAAGTTTCCACAACTCTTCTCGTAAATTTATGTTTGTTTATCTTTTCTTGTTCCAGGAATTTCGAGGACGAAATTCATTTTGTAGTTGGATATAATGTAACACCCTAGTTCATTTATACCAGTTATACTATGATTGATTTGGCTATTTTATTTAGTGTATGACTAATTCTTGATTTATTACTGTTATGGGTGCGAATAGTGTAATTGGTATCTGTATTTGCATTCGATTCGACCCACATGCTGGAAACCCGTCTTGATTCCTGTTTTGGATTTATCCCGGCTAGTTATAAGAATCCATGCACTTTCATGTTGTTTATACTGCATACTTGCATTATATCTGGCATCTGCATTTTTTAATATAACATATAAAGTCAAATAAAATATTTTAAAAAATATCTAGTATGGCCTGTATCATACCCCTGACCCTGTGGTAGCATCCGTGCATCTTGTTCTCGTCCCGTTTAGTGAAACGGACCCGTTTGGATAGCTACATGCATGCTACGTGTATCCGTTCTTGGGGCTATACATTTTCGTTACCCGGATATTCTATTTTGGTTTTGGTTAACATGTATATTATCTGTATTTTCAAACTGTAATTTTAGACCCGACCCGGACAGATTTTGGACTATTTTTGTATTAGCCCGTAATCTCAATATATATATATATATATATATATATATATATATATATATAATATTCTTAACCTATTTCCTTCGTTAATAATATAATATATAGGTATATCTATCTTTTAACAAAAAAATATTTTAAAGTTTTTTCCTAATCTCCTTATACCTAATCTTAACAGAACCCACTCACCAAATCTCTCTCCTCTCTCTCTCCCTCTCTCTCTCTCTCTATATATATATATATATATATATATATATATAACCAAATCCTATTTAACCAAACCCAGCGTTCTCTCTTTCTTCTCACTTCTTCTCAAAGCTTTCCCGCCTCCTCGCGAACGAAACCCACGCCCGCGCGTCGCGCTCGTCCCTCGTCGCCTCACCCCGACGACCTCATCGTCGACGACCATAGACTCCTCGCCCTCGCTGTTTCCTTGACCACCTCCTCTTTCCCGCTACAGACCTCGCGACGAACCCAAGAACCCGACCTCCACCCTCGAACTCGCCTCGCCGTCGCCGACCCCTCACAGTCGACACCCTCCCCTTCTCCATCTTCTCTCCTTCCTCCTCTCCATCCCCAAAGCCAACCCACTCCTCGCAACAACCCTCCAACCCGAGCAAACCTACTGCAAACCGAGAACACCCTCCAACCCATCACCGGCGTCTCGCCGGAGCTCCGACCCCGTCGGCCTTACCCCATCACCACCATCTTCCTCATCTCTCCTCTCCTCTTCCCTGCACTAGGAACCCGGCACGACCAATCCCCGACTTCAAGTAACCCTCACTGCCCCATCGCCGGAAAACCATCGCAACACCTTGCCGGAGCTCCGACCCATCGCCGTCGTTGCTCCGTTGCCACCTCCTCTGACCGGAGACAACCCCAGAGAACAGCCGCAACCCTTCTCTTCTTCTTCTTCTTCTTGTTCTTCTCTTCTTGTTTCTTGATTCCGTATTTTCCGGTCACCGTCGGAGCCATGCCCGTCGCCGACGATCCGAGCGACCCAGCGGACGTCCCCAGCCAGCATGGTCACTTTCTTGCATCGCCTAGTTCAGTTCTGTACACGCGTGTGTGCATTGCGACATTTACCCGACGTCGGACACAGCGTACGTACCCCGTCGTGAGATCCAATCAGGAAAGTTTACCTTGCTACATGCTATGCTAATATATCTATATTCATATGAATAAAATATTACATGTTTATTGTATCGTGCATCCCTGTCACAGTTTTACCGTTTTCCGATAGCCGTTCGTATCCGTATCATATATTATATATCTAGTTACATGCCATATCATATTATATCATGTTACCGTTATATTAGTACCCCATGCTTGATAATGTACATCATATGACTCATTGACTCATGTTATGATATCACTGCTTATTACTCGTGCATCCGTGCTTTTACCGTGATTCGACACTTACTGCAATTTTACTTTGAGCATCCGTGTGATATATATGAACCACATGACACGACCTGATACACCACTGCTTGACCTGTTATTTGATCCTGTTACTAATGCCGACAATCCTGACTTGTTGTCCCGACGGACATATCCTATTGTCTATTCAGACAAAACCTGTACCTGCTTGATCCTGTGCTGGCATTAGCTCGAGATTTATCAATACCTCACTTGAACACATAACTTGGAGGTAAGGTAAGGAGAAATCAATAATAAAACCTGACTTGTAACTCAACAATTCGACGCTTATACTGATCAGTTTTGGGGCTAGGCTAGTCCCGGGATGATGTTGCTGACATCATTCGTCTGTATATATTTCCTGTTTGTGCTTAGCGGCACATCTCGGATTCAGCCCCGAGAGTCTGGACCGTGGTCCCGGACATGTACGAAATACTATTGAGTTACATCGACGATTTATTAAATTGATTTCAAAAACTTGAGAGTAATTAACCCAGCAGCATAGATTACTCACCGCATGCGCATACACTTCACTGTTCCATATTCGTGTTACTGTTATACACTCATTACTGTTCATACTCATGCCTGCATATCTTGTTACCTCGTGATTATATTTTATTGTTTGATATTATGACGCACTGACGTCTGGGTTTTGCATGGCCCAGATCTTTTATCTCTTTTACATGCTGATCAGGAGTACTTCAGCCGCCAGGCCGAGCAGTGAGAATCCTGTCAGTATCAAGTTGAGTTTAGTTTTATTGCCGTACTTTCATTTCCTGTTGTGAGCCCGTATTTGGGACGTACTTTCCAGACGTTATTGTTTATTGGATTTATTGCTTCCGCATATTATTTCTTGACTCGTTTATTCTGGCATATGGACATGTACTAGATAGTTCATTTTATTTTATTGTTCTTGATATCTTATAAACAGCCGTAATGTGACTGTGGAGTGATGTTTTCTAGCCACGGGTAGCATGGTTGGTTCTGTCATGTGCCGATCTTAGCGCACTCTGGGGCACGGGACGTGACATGAAGGAACAAGGATATCAATTGACATTTAAACAATTTGAAGGGAAATTAATTTGTTGGAAGGAACTACGAATTTTTGGCAAGAAAGAGAAATTATGGTAGATCATTAATACCATCAATTTGATGAAAACCGGCTGGATATCTCATACAACTGAATAGATACCTCAAAAAAATGCATAGATATCTCATGCAACCGAATAGATGTCTCAAGTAAATATTAGATATCTTATGCAACTATTTAGATATCTCAGTTTCGGCTGCAAATCAGACACAGGCACAAATCACAGCTGTATCAACTGCTCACATGGGTCAAAAGGGCATAATGGGTATATACAAAAACCCATTGATCAAAAAGTATTTGGAGAACTTTTTGACACCAAGAGCATTGACCGGGGGGTTTTAACAACATTCTTTGGGGAGGGTGTTTTTATAGGCGGGAAAAGTGCCTTGGGGTTTATGATAACTTACCCTTTTTTTTCTAATAGGAAAGAAGGAAGAAATTAGGAGGGTTCAGTGGAAGCTGGTACACAGAGGTTACACTTATGGGCTGGGCTTCATTATTGGGCCAAGCTATGGGATTTAGCAAAATTGAGGAAACTTTCGGAAAAGCCTCTTTATTGAACAAGTTGTACTTTGTCCCCTCCTACTTGGACGATAATATTAAGGGTAAATTGTCAAAAAGTCCCCGGCCCGCTCGGGAGACGTCTAAAAGCCCCTGTAATTTCCAAAATTGTTCATAAAAGGCCTACTGTTCAAAATCTTTGTGAAAAAACCCTTGGCTTTATTTCGTTAGGCCTTGTATTCCTCAGCAGCTTGGATATTACAGGCAACTAGTATCAAGGGGGATTTGATTGGGCCGAGGGGTTCTAAAACAAGAGGAAAAAGCCTAGGGGTTGTTACAAAGTTTGAAGTGGGCATGGAGCTTTTTGACAATTTACCCAAAAATATTAACTCTGTAAATCAAGTTTAACCATTTTTTCTTTCTTTAAAAATTACATGTAATTAACTTTTTTTTACTGACAGGTTTTTGACAATTAAAGACTATTGGGGACTTGGAGTGGACGATGTTGACAATAGTTAAAAAAACGAGGCAAAGTGCATAAGAAAGAAGGGGGAGCCTTTAAAAAATTAATCCCTCTACATCCTTGTAAATTATTTGACCCGACAAATTTGAAATTAAGGCTGTTGTTATTTTTGGATGTTGTATACCCTTCACCCTTGTAAATTATCAAAGGTTTATTTTTACATAATAGCTAAAGGTTTGAGCATGCAGAAAAACTACTCGGTAGTTTGTAGTCTTCAAAAAATTACCCTAGCCAATGGTGGTACATCACCAATAACGATGTCACATCATTGTCACATCAACAACATTAGTTATGATGTGGCATCGTTCCAGAAATTGCAAATATCCTCAAAATACTATCTTCTTTATCCTCCACATTTTAACCCTAACCCTAGCCACTACTATCCTCCGTAACCGCTATCGCCACCTCGCAGCCGCTATCATCTTGCCCTCGCCTAGCCTCTGCATCATCATCATCATCATCATCACATCATCCAATTCCTAACTCTAACCTTAGTCGGCACGTTCTAACCGTCCCTATTGTCTCCGCCTCACTATCGCCTAACCCTCGCTTAGCTTTTCATTATCATCATCCAAATTCTCACCCTAAACCATTGCCATCTTTCGTCGCCTTTACCATATCGGTCTCACTGTCGCCGTCTCGCCATCGTCGTTGTCTCATATTTCATTATCACTGCCTTGCCTTTACCTAGCGTCTTCATCATTTTCAGTGTTATCTTCATCATAATAATAATCATCCTCCAAATCCTAACCCTAGCCACCATTTTGCCCTTTCACCGCCACGGTCCATAGACACGCTCTCCCCTAATCTCTCCATCTTCACCATCGTCTTCATCATCCTAACCCAAACCCTAACCCTGACCCTGACCTAGCCAACACTGCCCTTTGCCACAGTCGTAGATTCTCCATGACCATTAATTATTTAGTTAATAATTAATAATTATCTAAATTTGTTAATAAAATAGTTAATAATGGGAAAATGATCATTTAACATACACAGGTAATACCATTAAGCGTTGGCCATTGTTGTCCGTAAGACAAGATAGTTTATTGGAGGTTACAAACTTTTGGATAGTTTTTTGCTAAACGCTTAATCGCTGAAGTGATACGATTACCTAATTTGAAAAATATTTTTAAGTCCCTATGTCCCAAAACCAAAGGCTCCCTTGGTCTAAAGAAGTTGCCAAAAACTTTCCAATACTCAAGTTTCAAGTCTGAAGTCTCTTACATTATTCGATACTTGTATTTGATATAAATGTATTTTGAAAATACCGATACTACCCTCCTCTCTCCCCGCTCTCTAATCCATTCATAAAACTTAGCCTCTCATTCTCTTCCCGCTGCTCCTTTCTACAAAAACGACTTATGGCATCTTCCTCCAAAACTCCATCAATTTCAAAAGGGAATTTTACTTTTAAAAACTTAGCTAATTACTAGAAAAAAACCCAAAACTTGGTAATTACTTGCTGAGTAATACTTTTCCGGCCGGTGCGGTGGAATCCATGTAGGCTACATCGATTCTCATTGGATACAAGATGAGCCATATTATCCATTACCTAGGTACTTGTATCATATACCCCACCTTGTATCCAATGAGATCCATGTAGCCTACATGCATTCCACCGCACTGATAGGAGAAATATCACTCTTACTTACTATGCCTCATAAAACATTAAGTTGGTTTATTTTACACCCTCTCCAAATTTTCTGTCCAAAAAAAACTTGGTCGTTAACTAATTTATAACACCAACATCTATCCCACTTATAACCTCACGACCCTATTCGATAAAATTATCATCTCTCTCTTTTTCTTCCTCTTGATCTGGACCTTTCTACCTAGAGTAGCCGAAAAACTTTTACTCCTTCGTTTTCGGTCACCCACTTACACAAAGCTTGCAATTAAGCTTTCAATCGCATTCCACTGCTTCATGGCAGGAGACGGTTGAGAAAAACGAACCATATGACCAATTGGAGGATTTGAAGAGTAATTACTAAATCCTAATTTTGAATTGGACTCTAATTGAAAATTTTAGATGAAGAAAAGTGAAAACAAGTGTATTAAGCATTTTAATAACTATAGCTCGACTTCCTCCGTTAACACAGAGTGAAGAAAAAGGCTAGTGGGAGGTTTTGAGAGCAACTTAAAAGTTTTTGGGTGCTAAGTAATTACCAAGTTTTAGGGAGTTTTCAGTAATAAGCTAAGGGTTTTTTTTTTTTTGGTGGTGAGTGGTGGAGGGGGGATTATTCTAAATGTCGGCCGTATACATTCGGATAAGAGAGAAAATAAATAGAAGTGTTGGCCTCACACGCTGTCCAAGACTGTCCAAAATTCCCTCTTCTCTTTCATTTCTGTCCAAGTGCATTACATCCGGCACACTGAATAATTTCTTGGAGGGACGGGGGAGGCTGCAAACATTTCAAAAACCATTTGCTGGGTTTTGAGATTGATGAAGTTTGAGAAAAATGAGAGGGGAGAAGATGATGAGAGAAAATGGATTTGGATTTGAATTGTATGTTTTGACTTTTAAAGAAGTATAATTAGCTCTAGTAGTGAAACTACTAACGGTAAATTTCATTAAACACTTTTCACTGATTTTAAGAAATGAATTCAGAAATGCCATAAAACTCCCTTGAAAATAACTATGTTTTCTGAAATTGATAATTTCCTTAACTCATAGAAGTATTAGAATATTAACCTCAAAGTGAACAACACCGAAATAAAACGGCATTTTTTTGACAAAAAATTGTTTCTATTTCTTGACGAAAATACTCTTCAAGAAGAGTTAATGAGATTTTTAAAGTTCATCGTCTTAATCACACAAATCAAGAAAAGTCGATGGTATTTTGTAAAACACACCATACTACTAATTGTAGCAGTTTATGTTGAATATGTAGTACTTTTGACACAATAATTTGAGCATAAATGCAGTCTATATGATATGAATATAGTATTTTACAAGATAAATTAGCACTTTCAAGATAAATATGGTGATAAATAAAGTAGTTAATATAGTATTAAGTAGAGAAAAAGTATAAACCAACTTTTTTCTTTGGAAGAAAGTATTAAAACAAAGGAATTTTTGAACCCTTGGAGTTTTTCAAAAGCTATTTGGACTCGGAGACTGATTTTGGACTGTTTCATGGAAAGTCTCCCTTGATTTGCGGCCTTTTTGGGTAAGAAAAGTAAACCAAGATTTCTTGTGAAATGCAATGCTTATGCAAAGAGTGCGAAAAATCTATTTTGTGAAGACATTTAATATAAGTAAATTAATGTGATATCAAATATATAGGATTTTGGTGAAAGTATAATTTAAATAAAGCATTTCGAAACCGAAAGATAAAAACCCACATTAAAAAAAGAAACATTGTATCGTGTAGTTGTGTGTAAGAGGACATGTACTATGTTTTAACGTGATCATGCATATGGATATGTCAATGTTGCCCCTTGGCCTTTTTACCAAGCTACGGATTATGAGCGACCAGATGTTTGCACGTGTGACACACGTATAAAAAAAGCTGCATCAAATGAGTAAATGCAGATTTTGAGAGGGGGTGGGGTGGGGGGGGGAGACGATCTTTCCTTTTAACAATATATTTTCAAATAAACTACATATCATCTTTGGCTGTTCCTACACTACTAACACCTTATGGTTCCTCCTCATCGACCAGAGTCCAAATAGCTTATCCATCCGTAAAAAGGAAGGCGCTTCCGTGTCTTTGGCACCTCCAAGTGCAAAAGGCTGCAGGCCACGGCATCTCCAGTAGTTATCACAGATACAGATAGGCTGTTGTTCTCACTGGCCTCTCCAACCGTATCGATAATGCCATCTTCGGAACCGGCACCTTCTATTACTAGAGCCAAAGCAAGCTCACTAGATTGCACCCCGTGCACTGATAAGCTGTAGTGCGCTCTTGTGAGCTTGCTTTGACTCCGGAAGGAGAAGATGCTGATTCAGAAGAAGGCATCAACAATACGGGTGGAGAGAGCCTCTGCAAGAACAGCAGCCTATCTATCTTTATCCTACGGCTTTTTGCATGTGGACGTGCCAACAAGATGTAAGCGCCCACCTTGTTACGGATGGGTAATCCAGTCAGATTCTGAATACGAGGAACCCTAAGGCGTCAAGGAGCCGCCAAAGCTATAAATATCGGTTATAAGTTGATATTTGGAAGAAATTTGGGAAGCCCATTATCCTTCCACCTGGATTTCCCATCATGAGTAGCCAGCTGCAAGACGTGGACCCACTCTTTGAGTATCGACTCTTCGAACTGCTGTGTTTGGGTGTATTCCCTCTCCAGTATAAGCTCCGTCTCTTCAAAACGCTTCATCTTGATTTTTATCTTTTTCAGCTGCCCGGACAACAAATCATGAAGTAGGACTTTAAACGACAATAAGAAATCAACAGACAATACAGTTTATTTTATCAATTACTTTAAATATAAGAAATTCTAAAGAGATAAAAAAATTCAATTTATTTTAAGTTTTGAAGAAATCCATGAACGGAGTAGATTTCGATGAATCTTTTTTAATACTTGAAACATCCTGAGATTATCTTTTCCGAATGAAGGAGATTGATGATAATTTAGCCAGCATGCTACAATGCGGAAATTAGTTTGAACAAAACCAAGTACAAGGAATCTGGATAGTGTTCATCACAAAATCATTGCGCTCAAAGAGATAGAGGGGAACCTGCATTTCAATAACAGATGCCATCAGAAGCTCCATATCCCGCACTTCCTGATCTGCGGAAAGCTTGGCATGAGCCGCTACGACACCTAAAGCTGTTGCAATGACTGTTCGAATTCAAAATGCCGTGGCACCGAAACTCTTCTCAGGAAAACACTCTTGAGGATCTGCAAGCAAAGAAAATATTCAGTCATGATCCAAGATTAGATCATTACAACGGCATTCATCATTAAAAGGCTATAAAAACATCAATGGCAAGCATACCACTGATAGAAAGCATATAAGCACAACAGCAAGCATACCACTGATAGAAAGCAACAGAAAGGTTGTAAGACGGCAAACATTCTGCAACAAATGTTATGCAAATCAGTTCGAGGCTTTAATATGACTTTTTACATGCCATCAACACAGCAGTGACAGTATATCATCAAACCATGACGACGTCACCACAAATCTGTTAGGTTCTCTAGAAAAAGTTTCATGTCCAACTACACATCATTAACATATGAATTGTTAAGATAAAAAAAAAAGTTATCACAATCTTATTAAATTTATTGCAAATTTTAAACAACTCTTCTCTATTACCCATCATGCTATGATTTGCTATATAAATCATAATCTCATGTTATTTGGAAACTCAACAAAACAAATTAATCATCTAAAGCTTTCCAATCCAATCCAACTCTATTCTAAACCTGGGTTCTGCAAACTGAAAATCATAGCAGTGATCCCAAAAAGTAAACTAAATGACGGTATGATAGCAAGCAATTCGAGTTTTTGATAGTATATTTTGGGTGTCTGCACTAATACGTCAGTCTTATGGTTATATGTTAGTCTCATAGTCCGATGTGGATTGTTCCATCCTGTGATTGAAACTGTAAACTTATTCATATAGGGAAGTAGCAATTACCCATTATGATCAAGGGATTGCATCTAGACATGGAAAAATCAATCATGAATAAAATAAGAGAGACAAAAATAGGAAATAGATCTCATTCATCATTTACTTCAAATGATAATTCAAATGAACATATATCATTTATCCATACTTCCATACAGCATATATAGGGATGTATCTATACTTCAAATGAACATATATCATTTATCCAATTTTTTCCCGAGGAAAATAAAATCTGCATTCAAATTTGGATTGTGTTTGTTTATGCCCCTAGAAATTATATTAAATGAAGGTTCAAATCCAATAGAGCAATACAATATATCAACAGTTAAAGTCACCAGGATCAAGGACAATATCTCACGATATAAGTCAACTAAGATTTTGGTAGGTGTCCAAGTATGAGCATGTTTAAGCACAACCATTCCATTACCATAAAATGGATATGAATAAAACCACCATAAATATTGGATTGTTTCCCACATTCAGGAAAGAGTGTCCGGAGTTAGGAGAAAAGGTTACATTTAAAGTAAAGTCCGAGGACTCCCCACCCCCAGAGGAGCCGCACACGTACACACACACACACACACACACACACACACACACAAAAGACAGAGACTACAACTGAGTGGTGAGTGCTTAATATGCATTTGATCTAAGATGTAAGATTTAAGGGTTAACATTACAGGCTAATAGTGGTTTAGACTGTTATAAATGGTTTCGTAGGTAGGGATGCATTTGATACATGTCTTGCTATTATCCGGATACAATCCGATATTTTTGGATATGGAAATAGATACGGATATATATTTAAATATTTTTACGGTTATGGAAGTTTAGTTCAAATTATTCGGATACGGATATTGGAATGCATAAACGAATATTTATATAACAAATTTTAACATATTACTATATAGTTTTTATTCTAAACTATACATAATAAGATAATAGTATATATAATATACATTTTTAATATATTTATTTATTTGAATTCATATTTTGCTTGAATTCATATTTGTCTGTATCAAATAGTTAGAGTACTTATGTTTAATTACAATTTAAATTTGTATTTGGTATATATAAATTACATGCAAATTTTAGCTCCATATTCACATTTACTTTCCCCATGAAACACCTATAAACAGATCTGTCTCAGTGTACCCATGTTTGACACGTATCAGACACTAACAAAGCCCAGGTGCTCGACATAGTAGCGAACATAGATGGGTGTTGGGTATAGCAACGATCTCACGAAACATGGGAAAATCATAGATTTCATACCTTTTTCGTTGTAGATGCCGTTGTTATGGGAGGATGGTGTCGCCGTAGTTCGAAAGAGAAAGAAATAATAAAAAAAGACAATAGTAAAAAATGGAGAGGAAGAGTGTTTGAAAATGAAAAGAAGAGAAGAAAAATGTTTCTTGTAGAAAAAAGATTGTTGTGCTTTTAAAGTCTCAACAGCAAAATAGATAAGGACAACTTAATGATACGAGACAACTGTTTCTTATAAAATTAATTTTTCCGTTATAAATAAGAGAGAATTAATGGCCTTAATTAGATGCCTAATTTGTCCCATTAAAAGTCTCAGCTATTGACGTATAATTTGACATTTTATAATAATTTGTTAATTGATGATCGAAATTTTATGTAAAAAAAGATTTCTTAATTCAAAAATAGTTTTTCTATTTAATTGTAAAATTACTATATTTTGATTATATTAGAAGTATTTATTTGTTATATAATAAATATAATATGAAACTTAAATATATACATATACAAAATTATATTTACCTAAAATATAAGAAATATTGAATGGCGATGTGAGCGGCGGTTAGAGAGTTATGTCCATATGTCCTTCATTTAAAATTGTCTTGTCAAATGACTGTGTCCATGTTTCATAGGTTTCACCTTTTTTATTTTTCATCTATGTATGATCTGTATCTATATTTCTCTCTTATTCATGATATGATAAATCGGCTGAAGTCCTAGGTTTCAACCAATTCGAATCGGTATCGAATGTTACTGATCCAAACAAGCTAAAATATCTCATATTGTTTTCGTAAAAGTTTTTTTTAAAGTAAAGTTCAAAGTTAAAGAAGAATTGGAGTGATGATCTTTTACATATAAGCTTTTAATGATAAGTAGGTTCCAACAATAAGACTAAAGCCATGTTGAGGTGTGACCCATCTTATATTTTATACCCATGTGTTTTTTGGGTTGTTTCCAATGTGAGACTATTTTTAAAATCCCATCATTTGGTTTTTTACTTTCAACACTTCCACTCACGTGCAACCATCGCTTTTTCTTTGGTATGATTGTCACGTGGAAAGTACAACACTTGGTAGTATTGTCGAGTCAAGTTTGGATCAAGCCATTGGCTCTGATACCATGATACCATATGAAAGTTTTTTAAAGTAGAGTTTAGAGTTAGAGAAAAGTTGGAGTGATGGACTTTTACACATGGGTTTTTAATGATAAGTGGATGCTAACAATAAGACTCAAGCCCTATTGAGGTGTGACTTATTTTATATTTTATACTCGTGTTTCTTTTGTTGTTTTCAATGTGGGACTATCTTTAAATTCTAATCATTTGGTTCTTTTTTTTATTTTCAACAGTTTTATTTCGAAAAAAACAGTCTATAAAGGTCGAGAGTTGTCTGAAATTTAACAAATACAATCAAGTCAAGTTTTAACTAACAAGTGTATTGTTGAGAACCAGATTGAGAAAATGAAAGTGCTACAAGGAAGAAAAAAGAAAAAAAGAAAAAAATCGGTTACCATCAATTCTCAATCCATAATTATTGAGATTTTAAATATTTTCAACCATATATTTTAATTCCAATTCAATTATCATATTTTGGTCTGTATGCCATTAATTATTTACTTTTCTATTAATATATTCTTTCCATTCAGTGTTGAGAGTCAACATGCAATACAATTAAAGCTATCAATCATAACATTCTAATAATTCCTTTCTTTTCTTTAATCTCTTATTTTAGAAGTAATTAACATGCAAATAAATTGTTTCCATTTACCAAATGATTATATTCCATTATATGTTGTCTTCCATCAATTTCTTTCTATTTACTAATAATATTTTGCATATAAATACAATTATTCTCATTCATTTATTGATCGAATTTAATAAATTGGTTCTTATTTTTTCTCTACAAATAATTATAGTGCGTGCGCACGTGTAAAGAGAAAGGAAATGGGTTATCAGTTAGTAGCTGATATTAAACCCTCAGCTAGTGCTTAGAGACGATCCAATCTGACCGTCAAATCGACAATCCGCTCCAGCCATCTTGTTCTACAGAAGGAGTGATCCATGTGTGAAATTTTGATTAATATGATGCATTACAGATGATGGATCAAGCATTTAAAAAATGGATGTCTTTTAGACAATAAAAATGTCATATATCGATGATACTTGATTAAAGACATAGGTGTCAAATCGATCAAAAATTTTCACACATAAATCACTCTGTGTAAAACAAGTTGGTCGGAGTGGATTGTAGATTTGACAGTAGGATTAGCCTATCTAATAGGTAAGCTGACGGTTCTTATATCAGCTAATAGATGATAACCTGTTTCCTTATATATAGAGAGAGGGGGGGAGGGAGAGACTCATTTATTTTTCTTTTAAAATACTTAAGTATTTTTTTTCTTATCTTATATATTAAGCACACATTAAATTATCACCAAGCCCATATATTAATCAAATACATACATAAATACAAGGATCAATTCCAAAAACTGTCAATTTCTTTGCCTCAGTCTCTCAAAATTATAAGAAACTATCATGCTTTGAAAGTTTTGTGATAATATCTTGCAATTATTGTTGACGTGACATCTTATTTATGGTAGTTTTGCGTAGTTTTTGAAAGTTTTATGGTAGTTCCATGTTAGTTTTTGAAAGTAATGTGGTGGTTTCTTGTGTATTTAACAACAATTTGGTCGTTTGTCGTAATTAGGCCAAAAAACTTGGTAGATTTTTGGAATTAAGCCTAAATATAATGCATAGTTTTTAATTTGTCACTCGAATCAACCCCATGATTAATTATTGTTCTAGGGAAAATACTGAAATATTGAGAAAAGGAATGTAGAGGAGTTAGTCAGGAACTTAAGAACTAGTGGACTAAGAGGTATGAAAGAAAAAACAAAAGAATTCATCAAGATAATTGCTTCAGATGTGTAAGCTATAAGTGCAAATGCTTAGAGCTAAGGTGATGCTATAGATAGCCTCAAACCCAAGTCCATCCACAATATAAATGGTTTAGTGTAATATGAAAAATACATAATTTTTAATAGCTTATACAGGTCATATAATGGAGAACCTAGAAGATCATAAAATAAGACATGCCATGGATCATTTCACTAAATATAAACACCGCATCTATATTTGCTTTAGGAAAAAGTTGCACAATGTTTCATTCTCTCTCTAGAAATTCTATGTCAACCAATATAAACTAAATAATCTAAAAAAAATCTTAGTTGATCAGTAGCTCTTTGTGCTTATAGTGGCTTCAAATTAAGCTTTCTTCTGCAAGACTTTATCAGACTTATAGTGGCTTCAAATTAAGCTTTCTTCTGCAAATTTTATCAGACTCGTGATTTGAGCGCTAATATCGAAAAGGCACGACTTTTTAGCTTTGAGAGTAGAACCATGGAAAAGAAATAAAGAAATAGAGAAAGAGAGCAAAGAAGGAGCGACAAAATGTCTCAGCAAACAAAGACAGGACCTGGCAATGTTCTCAATGTTGGAAGTTTCATGTTGGATGGCAGGATCATCAGTACATTTTCTAAATTTCGGGCTATAAATTTGTGTTATATAATATAGACCTTAACAAGATTGGCATTCACTAAATATTATAAATAGTATTAATGTAACTCTATATAAAGATACTTCAAAGCTATTCTAGATCACCTAATTAGCAAGCATAGGTGAACAAATTAGGAAAAAATTAATGAAAATCATAAATTTACTTGATTTTACAAGAAATTACAAAATCCACATGATAATCTACTAACCGTTTGCTTTGTCAAAGAGAAGGTGGACCCATGAGAATCGAAAGATTTATTGAAGACATTCGAATCTTTGGTTTTGTAAAGAATTTGTCGAAAACAAGATGAGAGACACTCAGATATAGGGTTTTGTTGAAGATTTACCAATGAAATGTTTCGAGAAATATTGGATCTACTGCTTAGGGTTTTCTTAATTATTAGATTTGGTACAAGGATCAGGTTTGAATTGGTATTTAAATATCTGAAATAAAATATAATAGAAAAAATTTGCGGTTGTTGACTAATATGAATGTCTGACATGTCGGCAGACATTTTTCCAAAACAACACGGCATTATATTGATAAATGGTGGCGTTTCCTCTCTATTTCCGATATATCGGCCGACATCCGACATATGGCAGCTACATTTACAACACTAAGACTTGTCTTTTTGCAGATTACAAGGCAGAGAAAAGGGGTTTAATGCAAAATAGGTCAGACTTGAATGCAAATGTAGAGTATTAAAGAAAGATCTATCATTTGTTGGGGAAAAGGTAGCATATCCAATAAAAAGAACTACCACATATGCTCTACTGTAGACAGGGGTTTGCCGGGATGCTGCAGACCTAGTTTACCCACTCATATATACATTATTATATCACTAAATCCAAAATCGGAAACCAATGGAACTAATCCAAACCTACTGCAAGTAAACAGATTCAAAGAGACCCAAACCGAATTCTCGAACCAAGCTCCGGATCCTTTTCGTATCCATATACATTTATGTTAGATGCAATTTTCCACATATCTCAGAAAAACAATGGTTTAGATATGAATTTTTACTATCGGACTATAATTGTATAAGTATCAGCATGTGTGACTAGAAAACAAATATGGATACAGTAATGCTCACATCCATTCTATATCCGATCCGAATGCAACCCTACTCGTACCATTGTAAGTCGTGACAATACAACATTAGAATTCTTAATGATTTATGAGTGACGGTTCTGGATAGGTGAGAACACTTAGTTGTTTAGGCTCATGGGATGCGCACCAAGGTGAAGTTTGTTCAGTATGTATCTTGCACCTCATTTACAACACCCAAAGTGCAGGGAATGTGCCAGTCAGAGTTTAAATTTAGCTCTACACCAGAAAAGGAGTAATTATGAGGACTTGATATGTGATTAAGATACAAAATTAAGAGGTTAACCCTATCTTTTTGCATTAGTGATTGATTAACTCAATGTGCATATTCATGATGAAGCCCCATTGTCCTACAATAAGAGGTTTATAGCGAGGATTGAAACCAAAGAAACGCAATATATACTTAACCGTAACTCACAAACACAATGCTTATCACTGGTCAAATATAATAATCAGAAGTTCCTGGAATAAGTTTTAGACACCATAAAGCAAAATTTATACATGGTTTTAATTCGCATCCAACATCGCTCAATAGAAGAACTTGTGCATTTGACATCGAAGAGTGCATAATATGATTAACCCTGGAATGTCTGTTCATTATGTACTAACGATAACATTTGACATTGAAGAGTGCATGTTATGATTAAGCCCTAGAATGTCTGTCCATTATGAACTAAGAAAGCATTTAGTTCTAGAAAAAATTAATTATAAGGTCATGCTCCATCCAAGTTTGCTTATCTGAAAATAAAGCTCCATGGATTATACCTGTCTGTTCATGCATCTTCATGTCCTGATCTTCAGCCTTAAGGTCACTGGAAAAATTTAAATATGGGGAGTGTGATTGGCAAAGTTTCTACTTCACAAAAGTCTTCATTGGAATCACTTAGTATCAGTTTATAGAAAATACTAACCTGTACATCTCAATCTCAAAAGCCTTCTGTGCACATGGGTTCTCCCGGCACAAAGATGTGGCATAGCATTTTCAGCTGCTTTTGTTACTCTGCTGACTGAGTTCCTGTTACTGTCCAACTTATTATGAATGGGGCCTAACAAATGCTTTTGCCAAAAGGAAGACGTAGGAGCTGTCCGATACAATAAAGTTTATTCTTGATGCGGACATGCTGCACAAAAAGATCCCAGTCATCATCAAGCTTGAGAACAGCTACTAAAGTAGGGTATCCGCATCTGTCTATGCTGTATTAACGTGGTTGTCACTTCCATTTATATGATTGTCGAGCTTCAAATCGTCGACGACTACTTTTTCTTCATAGCTACCCTGGTTGGTTGGTGTAGCAAGAAAATAGTTGGAACATGTTTGAAGACAGAATAAAACAGAAGGTTCTACTGGATACATGAAACAACCTTTATACATCGTGAGCCTGAGATTATGAATAAAAAGCAAGTCATCTCTGCTTTTCTGAGTTCCATAAATGGAGGCAACAACCTGAGTAGAAAATCAGCTGTATTGGTAGTGTTGGCAGTCCATTTGTCTGCCTTTAATGGGTAAAGCCACTGCTTCAAAAGACCGCCAATGTTTTGAGAGATATTATCAAATATAAAAGCCAACCAGCACATTCATTTTGGAAAATACAAAGTTGCATGCACATTAGGATGATTGCATGCCTTAGACATACGAATAGGACAGCCGCATGCAAATATTACTTCATTGAATCACCAAAATTTAATTATGAAGGCATCATAACAACCTGTACAACGCCTCCTACTGCTGGGTTCGCTTAGCACCCTCGCTAGGTTTCGGCAAGCATCAAGTATGCAATTTCAAAAAATCTAGAGTGCTAAGCAAGCCGAACCAAGGATCTAACTAGAAAATTAGGATTTTTAAAGCAAGTAAACAACTTTACACTAAGTGAAATAGGAATACAACCTTTATAGACCGGTCCTTCACTTCTAAAGCTCCGTATAGTAGTCCCTTAGCTCCAAGTAGTGGTGTCCCGGACTCTCCTTAGGCTCTAGGCGAAAGGAACGAGCTTGCTTAAGGATATTCGAGGCCGAAAATGATCTACGTCGAAAAATCTCTAACTCAAGCTAGCTCTTCACTAATTGATGAATTAGTGAACCAAACAACCTATACTAAATGACTAGTTTGGTATAGATTGATGAAGTAGAAATTTTGCTCACTTTAGAATTATTTTTCTCTTGTTCTTTTTCACCTCTCAAAACCTAGAAAGCAAAGAAGAAGATGATGAAGATGATGAAGTGGTGAACCATCTCAACCATGGGTGAGAAAACATCACAAATGATATTTGTAAAGACTTAACCATGGCTAAAGATAATAGTTGGGTTAATAAATATCTAGAGTAAAATAAAATTAGTGGACTTAAATCAAGACTTCTACATGCTTCCACGAGCATTTTAAGCCATGCTAATTTCCACCTAATTTTGATTTTTCCCTTAATAATTAATCACCTAAAATATCTTTAGTTTGGTATGAGTCGCATACACCAAAGTCCAATGTATCATCTAGCATGACACAAAAATAAATACATTAATATATATCACATATATATTATTATGTATTTAGAGAAAAGAAATTCTTAAGTGAGCTAATATTAGTTAATATATATTAATATATCAAATATATAATTATATATTAAATTATTAAATCAACACTTGATTTAATAATCCGGCAATATCGCATGCAACCGACTAATCTCATTTATATGTATATCAAATATACATACAACAAATTATTGAATCAACACTTGATTCAATAATCTAGTTATATCACATATAACCGATATCGCGAGATTAGAATACTCTATCACATACACGTATCAATCTCAGTCCCGCACATATCACATATATGCCCTACTTCGTTTTGCTTGAGCCAGGAAACCTATGTGTAGGACTCTAAAGACTCGTCAAAACATCAGCAGTAGGTAATGATCGTATCAGTTACGCACAAGCCGTCAGCGGTACTAGCTAGACGTAACGGCTACTCAGGTATTGAGCGATCAGAATACCAACAAGCAAGCTTGTCCATACTTCCGTGAATCCAATAAGTAACACTACCGTACAGTCCGGTCTCTTCGTCTGATATGTCGCATATCGAGTCTAGGGGTGGTAAACGTCAGATCCCAATAACTTGATAAATCATGCCGATGTGAGGCTCATAACGGGTCAAGAAACTACTGATAACACTTACCAGTAAATCTCATCATCAGCCATGGTCAGGGATTTTCTGTTATAGCCAATCGAGTATAGCGCAACATCAACTCCCAATACCGGGAGAGACGAAACCCCTCCTATCGCTCATTGCCTCCATGTGACTCGGGACTGTACCCAAAATCCACCTATTTGCACGCTCTCTTGAGCATGGTAGGGGAGAAATCAAAGCACGGTGGGAATCACACAAGACTCTATGACGATCTCGGATCTACAGACTAATCTATACCAGTGTCACCAGAAAACTGCTATCTGACGATAGGTATAATACCATCTAGGAGTTTTCGGCGAGTCTTGTTCGGTGTACCCATTCTCCAATGAGCACATGTGTACAATTTTTGATGTCAAACACCAATGGATGTGGGATCATCCATCGCCCCATACTGAGTCAAGAAACGTACATACTAGTCTACTCTGGAATATCGATGCCATGTCTCGATACTCTCACGACTAGGAACGATTAAAGGATGAACTTGTGGACTACCCTGGCCCCACTAGTATGATCTGTATCATAATCCTGGTAGTCAAGTACACATCCTAAGGGTTTTACCAATATATGAGAGAGAGTATCACAATACCGGTCTACATGTTAAGATAAAGAGTAACCAGATAGTATACTATCATGTCGAGCAAGAAAGTCCTCTCTATATATGTCCAAGCATCCATTATAATATGCAATTATGTACAATAATGGTCTTTAGGGCATACATACAACTAACACCGACACGTAAAAATACGAAGCCTTCAGAAACTGGAGGTTGTTGATGCTAAAAATCATTAAAAAAAAAGAAGAATAACAAACCTGACAAAATTACCTTGGGATCAGATTTCCTCATCTTCGTAGTTTTGCTTTACCATAAGCTTTAAAGGGTGGTACTAAGTTTCAAACTGCAAACAGAGTAAATAGAACACACCGTAATGGATTAAAGAGAGACATTTCTATTCAAACCTTGCTGCTCGGTGTGAAGAAATACGGACGGTGAAATACCCAAAAGTCTGCTTCTACTGTAGCAACAATGCAGCACTAGCCCAGACTCAACCACCACAATAGAAGAACATCTAGAACGAGCAGACGATAAATTCCATTCATAAAACATTGGCAACATACAAGATAGATAATAAGCTTTGGAGAGCTTGCATACGCAGGAGAACTGGAGATCTAGTGGAAGCTTTCATGAAAGAAGTTGTCATCATTTAAAATTAGGTCCTAGTTTAGGCAAATTTTAAATTCATGGTAAAAAATGAGCAGAAAGAAGAGTGTTGAAGGTGAGATGGAGGTATGGATATGACATGTGGATCTCACACATGTGCAAACCCCAAAATACAAAATTACCTTCAACCATTACATAATATCCTCAGCGCATCGCTTATCCGATAAAAGCAAAAATAAAATACTAGTAATTTACATTTCTGAAAATTCCACTTCAATAAATTTAACACTCCTGATTAGGTGTGCGGTGTGCCAGTTATCATCTCAGATGGATTTCCAGATTAGGCCACATCACTAACCATTTATCATAATAATGTAAAATGTAATGCTGATATTCGTCAATATAATAAAAAAAAGATATAGCTTGGCAGTAAATAAGTCATGTTTGCGTCATGTAACGAAGCAAATATTGAACAAGGATCCACACATAATGCATTAGAACTTGTAACCAATGAATAGAACTAATAAAAAGATAAAATAAATGAGGAACCACAATAGTACAACAATTCATACAGAATAGTACAAATCAGATAGCTTATAGGGAAATATGCAGGTCAAACCTGACAAACACTGCCGACAGCAAGGAGTAAACAGTACGGACTATATTTACCTTCATGTCTCAGCATCAAGGCATTCAGCACAATAGACATGGTCGCTGACATATAAAACATTGACTCCAACCTTTTGGTTGAGATGCCGCAATAAGGGAACATATCAGAGGACGACGAGAGCTGTAAGAGTTTTATGCGCTAAAGAGACCGTGTACAAATGTGTTTAGTGCATTAAATGTAGACCATCTGATTCACTAACACAGCGATGTTATCTACCTGTCGATTAAGACTATCTGCAGATAGTAGGATACTGGTGAAAAAACAGTTCTGTCGTTACAAGAAAATGTAACTTTCGCATTGAAAAGGTTAATGTTTCAGTTAGAAGATGGTCTATATGAAGGTAACAAAACAAAAGGAGAATTTGGATAGCATGTCATTCCAGCATTTTTACCACCATTCAGTGCAAGAATAAAAACTGTTCATATCTGCCAACAGTGAATACCAGAACAAAGATAAAATTAGTGGAAGCTACAGAATGGGGGAAGAAAAATGGAAATGAACATACAATAACTGCTAGTGTTTAATTATATTTCATCTTAGTTTCAATACAGTAATAACACAGTAGAAACTTTAACAGAGTGATTGCCATACAGGAATTGACGGTTACAGGTTGGAAATCGAAAAATGAAAAATGGGGGATTTAATCACTTGGCTTTGCTATTGTAGCAACAGCTAGTGCGAATTTCACTCACCCAATAACAACAACAGTAACAAGCTTTCATCTTCATCCCAAATTTTTTGCGTAAGGTTCACCTATTAGATTAAACTGGTAAGTGCTGATGCCACACTTGATGTTGTTAGACAGGAAGACTACGATGGTGAAGATGTTGTTAGCGTCGGATATAATAATATAAAATGGTTGTTGGCCCATCAGTGACTAGCTTAAGCTTTTCGATAAAGTCATTGCGATAAGCTATGTTGCACAGATGCATTGTTTGATGATGTGTATTTGTACCGGATTCATATTGGAGTCATATCCATATCAGATTCATTCATACTCTTTTCAGCATGTCTTAAAATTTATATAGTATTCTAGATGTATAGAACACGTATCAATGGCTAATACACCTACAATCTATGCATTGCCACTAACAAATTTTCTACTTGCTTTCTTGTTATTATGTATTTATATTTAAACAACAAAGGATTAGATCCTAACGAACCATATCATGTACTTTTGGAAAGCCACGAATTCAACTCCGTGTCACAGTTCCTTATCCAATCTGTGTGCTACTTTGGCGACGTACATAGAAGTGCCAATCCCAACACAAACATTACGAGAATTTTTTTCTCCTACTATCTGCGTCGCCTTGCACGTGCAGAATAAGATGTATTGTCTTACACATAAGGGTGGTGTGGCACTGTGGGATGCTACATTATAAGGACAACCATCCACTCACTTGCTTAATAGCTTAACCTTTTGTATTGAACCAAAACTAAGAAGTTGCGGGGAGTCTAATATTCTTAAAATCTACGACACCCATGCAGGCTAGTGCCAATTTTGTGGGCTGAAAGATAGGATGATCTACAGTGGTACTTAATCTGATCTGATTTAATTGTGGCCCGGCTGAATTTGAACCATGATACTTTCACGAATACAATTCGGAAACTCTGAAGTTGTGAGGATTGAGGAAAACATTAACATATTCTGAAAATAATTAGAAGGAAAAGAACATTTATTAATATATGAAATGGTCTATCTATGTTGATACAAAGTTGTTGGTGAAACGATGTTGGTGAAAAAAACATAGTGCAGCTCAGGTATTCCTTTATTCAGAAAGAGAAATATGGGTGTATGGCTGGTCGCAGGTAACTGGCTACGGTCAGTGCCCAAAAAGTTGAAAACAGGAGGGTAGGGCCCTCATGCGGGTGTCCCCCTTCCATCCCTTTTGGATCCTTATCGCATACAAGTTTCCTGTAGCCAGCCATATGCCCATTTTTGTCATTCAATATATAGGATAATCAAGTAATTTCAAGACTTAGCGCAAATGAGGTTAACATGAGGTAATTGATTTAACTAACAAGGTAACATGATCTAACATACATTAATTCAAAAGATTATATAAATTCAAGTTTTTGCAGGGGGTATATGAAAATGCTAAAGAATACATAGGGGTATATTAGAAAAACGCAATATTTTTAAATTATTTGATATTATTCATCTTTAGACTATTAAATGTATATCACTATGAATGTTACGTCTACAAATAGAGGGTGTAAATCATATACCTTATTCAATAGAATTAAATATGGATCAGTTTCTTGTAGATAAATTAATCCAATGCCAAAATAAAATTTATAGATTCACATAAGATCGCCAAAATCTCTTTATATATGACCCAATAAAAGCTTTCTTTATAGGATCATCGCATACTCATCATGATGCTTGAACCACTTCCAAGAATGCATTCTAATGGAATTTTACTATATAAAATTTCAATAGGAAAGCATCAATATGTTGACATTAAATAGATTTGTTGGTACAATGCATGTTCATTGAGCCTATAAAATAATCATGAATCTAAATTATTAGAATGGATGCACTTCGATACATCTTTGCGTATAAAAAGAGAGAACCAAGCTAGATGGTCAAGGCAGATGAAACAAAGCGAGGCAACTAGTGCAGAAACTAGAGGTTAATTTCAGGAAGACATACTACTAGTAGTCTATGAGCTATGGCTCCAGAGATATCCCAGGTCCAATAAAAAAAAAGAAAAGTAGGTATTTTCAAGCAACTTTAGATCTAAGGACCAGGATCTGATCCCTATATTATAAGGGATCTACCATTGGGCTGACTAGTCCAATGGTAGATCCATATGTGCCTACGCAAGAAAGGTATGTAACATGTTCTCAATATTCAACCATTTTCACCTGTTTTTTACCCCCTTTTTCAAGTGTTTTCGTCTATTTTAGTATGCTCAATTTCATTTATTAAAAATATATATAGTGCAAGATTTCCATACAATATTTCTTAACACATAATTAGCTTCGTATATGTAGGGTGTTTTCGTCACCCCATTGAGATGGGAATACACGCGCGCTTGTCGGGCGCATTACAGATTCTTCCTGCCTAGGGTAAGCTGGGGTTTATTGATTGTGGGGATCCGAATCTCCAGCACCCGTGGACTAAGCTGCCGTTAATTACCGCTCGTCTTTGGAGCGAGGGAAGCTCCGATTAACAGGTCAAACAGGTCATGCGAACTCAATATGCAGTACTGTATTTTGAAGGGGTTTTGGATATATCGGGGGCCCCGCAAAGTTTTTACGGGGGTCCCGCTACCCGGATAGCGAGCTGAGGGTCAAAGGGGCTAGCAGCCCGCTTGCGGGGTGCGGGACAGCGCCCGTTAGAAAAAATTTCTAACGGGAGAGGTGTTTTTAATGTGGAGTGTATAAAAAATGAGGGGGAAAAGGGCGTCCAAAAGACACGTGAGCGCCAGCGCCTCATGTGCCTGACACGCGCGCACTGGGCGCTGGCACCTCACGTGTCTGGCACGCGGACGCTCAGGCGTTGGGTGCTGGACGCCAGCGCCCCACGTGCTAGGCACGCGGGCGCCCCCACGTGCAGCGCCCCACGTGCATGGCATGCGGGCGCTGGGCACCAGTGCCCCACGTGCTTGGCAAGCGGGGGCTGAGCATCAACAGGAGAAGGGACTTGGTCCCTGCACTGGGAGCTGTGCTCCCGATTTGACTTATGGAGTTGGACTCCTGACAGAGAGGACAAGTAGGCTTAGCCCCTGCACTGGGAGTTGTACTCCAAAAAAGAAAGATTTATTATTTTGTGTGTGTGTGTATTTGAGGAGTTAAACTCCTAAGATATTTTTGGCTCTGATGAAAGGGGCTTCTTTCTTGAGCCCTGGATCTTCCCAAGATTGAATTTTTGGAGATAGATCTCTTTCTTTCTCTCGGTTGGCCGGATCTTGGAGAAAGGGGGTGAGATTTAAAAATCTCCTCTTTTTGAGATCTGATGGAAGATCTGAGCTCCCTTTTGTGGGTTTTATGGTGAAAAACTATTTAATTTTGGAAAAGAAAGAGTAAAACACTTGATTTAATTGAAAAGGGGAAAAAGATTTAGAATCTTGAGGAAGGAGGAGCCACAAAGAACCCTAGATTTTGAAGGGAATGAAAAGTTCTTTTTTATTTTATCATCATGTTGCCTTATATAGGCTTACAAATTTATATATAGCCCATTGGGCTTTACAAAATGGCATTTTGTTCATCTCATATCTCTTGTGCTCATTTCTTTTGCACATAAGCCATGGGCTTTACAAAAATTTGGTTTTATGCCTATTTTTCCTACATTTTTCCATAAAATTTACATCAAAAATTATTTATTACATGATTTTTATTTTGGCATGGGGAAGGCCGGCCGCGGGGCTCGACTTGGGCATGGGCCCACGTGATCTGGGCTTGGGTCCGGTTACTTGGGGTTGACTTTGACTTGGTCAACCGGGGTGCAAATTTTGACCCTAACAAAGTGCCTCCATCAATAAATGCACACCGCGCATATGAGTTGTGTGCATGAAATTGATGGAACTTGGAGTTGGACTTCAAGGAGGAACATCATTCCAGGGGCGGAGTATTATTCCGGGAGCATAATTCCGGGGATCGGAGCATAATTCCGATTTGCGGAGCATAATTCCGGAGATCGGAGCATGATTCCAAGGGATCGGAGTATCATTCCGATTTGCGGAGCATAATTCCACGGATCGGAGCATGATTCCGATGAGTGGAGCATGATTCTAAAGGGGGCGGAGCATAATTCCGACGGGCAGCAGACATTCTGACCGAAGCATAATTACGATGCAGAGGTTGATTCCCAGGCGAACCATAATTCCTACAGGGAAAGCAAATACTCCGAGGCGAAGCATGATTTCGACACAGGATACATTCTGAGACGAAGCATGATTTCGACTCAGAACTTGTTAGTCGACTTGATTCCAAGACAAAGCTTAATTCCGATTGGGAAGTCGTTGGTTGACTTGATTCCGAGTCTAAACATAATTCCGACAGGGAAGTCGTTGGTTGACTTGATTCCAGGACGAAGCATAATTCCGACGAGGAGGTCGCTTGTTGACTTGATTTCAGGGCAGAGCATAATTCCGACGAGGAGGTTGCTGGTTGACTTGATTCCATGGCGGAGCATAATTCCGATGAGGTCGCTTGTTGACTTGATTCCGAGTCGAAGCATAATTCCGACAGGAAAGTCGTTGGTTGACTTGATTTCAGGACGGAGCATAATTCCGACGATGAGGTCGTTGGTTGACTTATCCCCGGCACGGAGTGTCTGTGGTCGACGTTTTCCCGGCACGGAGTGTCACTGGTTTTGATGTAGAGGATGATTCCCAGGCGAAGCATAATTCCAACAGGGAAGGTAGATACTCCGAGACGAAACATGATTTCGACACGGGGTACACTCTGAGACGAAGCATGATTCCACCGAAGAGGTTGTTGGTTTGATTTGATTTGGGTTGACATCAGCATCGCTATACTGGAATAAGGTACCAGGAGCGAATCATCATTTGTCATGAATGGATTTGGGGATTTTGGTTTTGGTTTGGCAACAGCACCACTTACACTGGAATATGGTACCAGGAACGAATCATTATTTGCCTTTGCCCGTTGGGGAGTGGTGGCTTAGGAGACAGATTTAGGTCCCTATCACCTAAGACTTTTCAATTTTATGAGTCGTAAAGGTCTCATAAAAGCATTTTCTCCCTACGAGTCGAAAGAACCTCATAGGTGTATTTTCTCCTTAAGAGTCGTGGGGACTCCTAAGTGTGTTGCTCCTTTATGAGTCATAAGGATCTCACGCAGGAATTTTCTCCTCACAAAGTCGAGAGGACTTTGAGAGTGCATTTCATCTTTTTCACGAGTTTACGCCCTTTCGGGTTTTCACACTCGCCGGCAGTCCTGCTGTTTTTACTCATGGAGCCCTTTCGGGTTTTCATCCGTGCCCATTTTGCTTGTGAACATACCCCTTTTTTCTTTTTTTGTTTGGGAATCTTCATCGCTGGTGGGACTTTGAATGTGGTCTCGCCGGTAGGACTTGGGAGAGATTGGGATCGTTTTACGCCCGTGGATTGTATACGGTTTTGCAGGATGTATGATCCAGACCGTAGGGCCGGAAGAATTTCGGGACTTTGTTAGCGTCTGCATCGCTGTACTGGAATATGGTACCAGGAGCGATTCATCATCCGCCGTTGAGGTATGGAATTTGGAATTTGGTTGGCGTCTGCATCGCTGCACTGGAATATGGTACCAGAAGCGGCTCATCATTCGCCGTCGGGACATTCAGAGTTTGGTTGGCGTCTGCATCGCTGCACTGGAATATGGTACCAGGAGCGACTCATCATTCGCTGTTGGGGATTTGAGTTTTGGTTGACGTCTGCATCGCTGCACTGGAATATGCTACCAGGAGCGACTCATCATTCGCCGTTGGGGATTTGAATTTTGGACGGCGTCCGCATCGCTGCAGTGGAATATGGTATCAGGAGAGACTCATCATTCGCCATTGGGATATTCGAGGATTTGAGTTTTAGTTGGCGTCTGCATCGCTGCACTGGAATATGGTATCATGAGCGACTCATCATTCGCTATTGGGGATTTGAGTTTTAGACGACGTATGCATCGCTGCACTGGAATATGTACCAGGAGCGACTCGTCACTCGCCGTTTTTTTACCGCAATTGCTCTATCATTTCAGCTTTTCTTATCACGAAGGTCGCGATTGCCCTATCATTTCGGCTATTTATTCGCAGTTGCCCAATCATTTCGGATTTATTTTCATCTTTATTTTTACTCACTGATTTTTATTGCGAGTTGCCCCATCATTTCGGCTTTTTATTTTTTTTATTTTTGTTTTATTTACACATTTTTATATTCCCGGTTTAACGACTTAGAGGTCGATTGTTCCCAGTTTAATGACGTGGTGGTCAGTCATTCCCAGTTTAACGACATGGTGGTCAACTGTTTTCAGAGAAAGGCAGATGTCTAAGAGAATCAGTTTCACGAAGGACTACAGTCTCCGTTTGTATGAAATTGGCGGCCGCAGCTTGACTATTTGTTAACACGCCTTTGGACAGTTCTATCTCTCTTCCCTTGTATTGCTTTTCGACCCAATCTTTGAAGACGAAACAGTCTTCAATGGCATGACCTATCACTCTGTGATAGGGGCAATATTTGGGGTCGTCGGTTATATTCGCTTCTTGTAGTCTCTTTGATTCTGGCAATTGTAGACCGTTTCTCAGGGCATCCTTGAATATTTTACGGACTTTGTCCCTTCTGAAAGAATAGACCTTATCCAGCTTCTCTTTCAGTGGAGATTCTTCTCCCTCTACAAACACTGGCTTCCGAGGCTGGTTGGCATTAGGCCCGTTCATCCCTTGCTTATTTCGGTTGGCCGAAGTGTTAAAAGATTCAGCATCATCAGAATCTCCGCCTTTGCGATTTTCGTCCTTTCGGTTTCTCCAGGACCTATTGTTATTTTGGGAGTCAGAGGAGGACTCCTGCTTTGAGCGCTCTAACATCTGAACTTTCATGGTCAGCTCTTAGAATGTTTTGAGACCCGCGGTGTATAGAAACGGGGCCATACAATTGTTGAGATTTCCGACAAGGAGGCTAACAAATTGGTCCTGCTCTATCGGCGGTTCACATTTGACGGAGAGATTGCGCCATCGGGTTATAAAATCCGTGCTGCTTTCGTTGTTCTTTGGCTTGGTCCTTACGAGATCGGCGATTGTGATCTTATCGCTGACCCTCATAAACCTTTGTCGGAACAGAGATTCCATTTGGACAAAAATAGTAACGGAGCCATCCGGTATGCTAGCGTACCAGTCGAAGACGACATCGGTTAAGCTATTAAGGAATTGGAGGAGGAGAAGCGCATCATTGCTCCCAGTATTCCCGCATGAGGCTTTAAATTGGGCGATGTGCTGATTCGTATTTCCCGTCCCATCGAATCTTCCAAATTTAGGGATGACATAGCCGCTAGAAAACCCTTCCAGATCATACTAAGCGGGATATGATCTTCCACTACTGCTGATATCTTTTTGCGCTTCGGTTTCGACTACCAATGTTTTGACTTTGTTGGCAACCAAATCCATGATTTGATTTTGAGTTAACGGGCTACTGTCATCGATAGCCAAGACATTTTCCGAGATAGGATGCGACTGAATTTCATGCGGTCCTCTCACCTTTGGATTTGAGGGAACGGGCGTTGGCTGTCTCGGGACACAGTTTCTCGGTTCATGAGCAGAGCCCTGCGCTTAATTGGGCGGATGAGAGGCAACTTGGGCCGTGAGCCATAAGACGACGTTTGTCAAGTCGTCAATCTTTGAGTAGAGCTTTGCCATCTCCTTGTCTTTGCTTCTAAGCTGTTTTCGGAGCTCTTGGAGAAGTTGCTGCTCTGCGTTCTTGGGACGGAAGATTGGCTCCTCTTCGCTTTCCGAGCCCGACTCCTCATGAATCGAGAGATCTCTCTGCTTATCAGGTTCACTGGGAGGATTTTCATTACCTTCCGGAGGATGCTGGTCTTGGGAAGAGACAGCCACATTCACACTAGATTGGATTTGAGATGTAGTGGCCTCATCCTTGCTCGTGCTGCGTGTGCCCACCATGTAGACAGTGTGGACCACATATCCAGCCATCTCTTTATCTTTGACGGCTGATTTTGAAGAGCGGTCTGGGCTTTGGAAATTCATAAATTTTAACATGGCCAAAGCCCTAGCCCTTTTGTTGGCTCTGTATCTGAGCCTTTTCTGTCTTAGCTTCTCAATCTTGAGGGCTTGATGGGCATTCGTCATCCAGGAAGCTATCGTGAGCCGAATAACGGGGAGCTTAGACAAAATACCCAATTGAGCAGTTGTCAGGGGCACCACTGGATCTTGACCGAGATGCCTTGTTGCTCTATTGGTGTTGATGGCCTTGCCCCCAGCTGGGGCCAAGAAAAGTCATTCAAACACCGACTTGCGTTTGGGTTGGGGCTCCTTCGAGACCACCACACTTGGCCTCTTGCCTTTCGAGGCCGGTTTATTCATCACCGGGGCTTGAGGAGCAGAGATGGTGTTAGCTGGCATGAACAGAATAGAGCCGAATGGTAACGGCGGCTCTTCCCACTGTCGCCCGAGACTGGCCAGAAGGACCGTCCTGGCGTCCATCTTCATCATGTAGGAGATGGGAGGTGTTGAAAGTTGGGCTTGCCCTTAAATACATTTTGTTGCGTTCGAAAATTGCAGTCGAAAGTCGTTAGCCTGCAAATAGAAGCATGATTTCAGTACAGCCGATCGATATGTATATTGATTGAGTTCGCATGAACGTTTAACCCGAAATATGAGCGAAGAGATCGGTCCCACCGGGCGTGCCAGAATCTGTAGGGTGTTTTCCGTCACCTCCATTGAGATGGGAATACGCGCGCACTTGTCGGGCGCATTACAGATTCCCCCTGCCTAGGGTAGGCTGGGTTTATTGATTGTAGGGATCCGAATCTCCGGCAGCTGCGGACTAAGCTGCCGTTAATTACCCCTCGGCTTTGGAGCGAGTGAACCTCCGATTGACGAGTCAAACAGGTCATGCGAACTCAATGTGCAGTGCTGTGTTTTGAAGGGGTTTTGGATATATCGGGGACCCCACGGAGTTTTTACGGAGTCCCGCTACCCGGATAGCGGGCTTGGGGTCAAGGGGGCTAGCAGCCCCCTTGCGGGGTGCGGGGCAGCGCCCCATTAGAAATTCTTTCTAACGGAGGAAGTGTTTTTAGTGTGGAGTGTATATAAAATAAGGGAGGAAATGGCATCCTAAGGACACGCGGGCGCCGGGGCCTCACGTGCCTGGCACGCGGGCACTTAGGCACTGGGTGCTGGACGCCGGCACCCCCTCACGTGCCTGGCACGCTGGCGCTTAGGCGCTGGGTGCTGGGCGCCCCACGTGCTTGGCACACGGGCGCTGGGCGCCGGCGCCCCACGTGCTTGGCACTCGGGCGCTGGGCGTCAGCAGGAAAAGGGATTTGGTCTCTACACTGGGAGTTGTGCTCCCGATTTGACTTATGGAGTTGAACTCCTGACAGAGAGGACAAGTGAGCTTAGCCCCTGCACTGGGAGTTGTACTCCCAAAAAGAAAAATTTATTATTTTGTGTGTGTGTGTATATTTGAGGAGTTAAACTCTTAAGATATTTTTGGAGCTGATGAAAGGGGCTTCTCCCTTGAGTCCTGGATCTTCCCAAGATGGGATTTTTGGAGATGGATCTCCTTCTTCTTTCTCTCGGTTGGCCGGATCTTGGAGAAAGGGGGTGAGATTTAAAAATCTCCTCTTTTTAAGATTTGATGGAAGATCTGAGCTCCCCTTTGTGGGTTTTGTGGTGAAAACCTATTTAATTTTGGAAAAGGAAGAGTAAAACACTTGATTTAATTGAAAAGGGGAAGAAGGTTTAGAGCCTTGAGGAAGGAGACACAAAGAACCCTAGATTTTGAGGGGAATGAAAAGTTCTTTTTTATTTCGTCATCATGTTGCCTTATATAGGCTTACAAATTTACATATGGCCCCTTGGGCTTTACAAAATGGCATTTTGCCCATCCCACGTCTCTTGTGCTCATTTTTTTTTGCACATAAGCCATGAGCTTTACAAAAATTTGGCTTTATGCCCATTTTTCTTACATTTGTTCATAAAATTTACATCAAAAATTATTTATTACATGATTTTTATTTTGGTATAGGGGAGGCCGGCCGCGGGGCTCGACTTGGGTATGGGCCCACTTGATCTGAGCTTGGGCACGCTTACTTGGGGTTGATTTTGACTTTGACTTGGTCAACCGGGTTGCAAATTTTGACCCGTATATATCTAAACCTTTTTTTCCCTTCTATTTTGAAGTTATATCTGCAAGAAAGTAGGAGGTGGGCACAATTATGTTTGATGGTCTTTATACACACACTCGACAAGGCAAGCCCATATGATGAAATTGATGCGTAGAGAGGAGCAACACCGGCAGCATTTGGAATGAGATTAAAGGGGAAAAGGAAGAGAGGGTCGGCAAGCATTGGGTTTTCTGAATTAGAAGAAGGGGAGGAAGTTATGTGGAGCGATCAAGAGAATTTCTTAAAAGAGAGGGCCAGGGTTGTGCATGGATCTCGATCCTCTCAAGCATACTATTTTACCTGATGGGTCGATATTTCTAATTTGGCCATCAAAATTGGCATCTTAATGACGTTCAATTTTGGTGAGAGATTGAAGGGTATCACCAACTTCGTGATTGGTCTGCTAGAGAGGATCCTAGCTGTGCACAGTTGTGGTACCAACGGTTGCATGGCTTTCTTACTTTCATTATATAATAAGGCAAGAGATGCAAATCTGCTTGTGTGAATTTTTAAGAAGCGATGTATAATGCGAGCTTAATAATGTATTAGTGATGTGACGGTTTTGATTTCTATGCATAAGTATTATTTTTCTTATGAGATGTGTAATGCTTATTGTCATATTCTATACTTTTTCGATTTTTCTTGGAGTATGGCGGTCTAGAACAATAAATATATCTGATTTAGCCCATAAACATATCCAGCCCTTGTAAAAGACTCTTTAATGAAAGAAAAAGATCAGATGCTGTTCACCATCGATTGAATGTGCTAAAATTTGATCATCCAAATGAAAACTACAATGCATCAAATTGATTATGGATAAATTTACTTGAAGGAACTTGATCCCCTAAACACTTGAACACATCAATTATTGAATATTTAAAGGTATCAAGGGGTTCGCAAGCCACAACATTAGGCCCAATAATGCTTGCCTGGCTGAATTTGTACCAGGGTGCTTTGATACGTATAAATCGCTGAAACTAAACGGAAGCTGTGACATTGTGAGGATTGAGGAAAAGATTATTATGTTTTCACAGTTATTATACGGAAAAGAATACATCGCCTAATTATCCTCGCATTTGTTAACACATGAAATGCTCATTCAACGCACTCAATGCAAGCAGAAGATATGATAAAAAAGACTACCCATTGACACACGAAATTTACAAATGTAATATATCAAGTACTCAAAGTAATTTCAGTCATGCTTACAGTGGTGTGTTTAGAAACGGTGAAGCAAGGAATAAAAGCACACGACATTCTGAAAGGATCCACAAAAGCTCCATGGAAATTACAGGACGCACATACCTTTGTCTGCGATAACTTATATTCCAAAATGACTGAACTTGAGTTTAATTGGTCCTTCGCAAGAGCTACTGTCTTTTTGACCGAGCATTTGAAGAGATGGAATGCAATGTGAAAACCTCAGTAACTCTTTTCTTCTAAATGTCTTGAACAACCCAAATTCTTCATGTAACTGCCTCCTGAAAACATTTTCATGGCCCTCTACTCTAACTAAGGCAGCAACAGTTACGCCCGCTTCCTCAGTAAAATCCGACACAACCTCCACCAGCTTGTATTGGCAGTTGTTCATATCAGAATAAGACAAATGAAGATGCCAGTGCTTGTAAATAGCCCAGACCTCGCCTTTTCGAGGGAACACTTCATAAATGAGATTTAAATGTTTCCCTTCGTCAAATAAGACTTTGTGCCAAAATGGTGTTATCTCTTTTGGCTTCACTTCATCACATAAAACTCTGTGTGAAAAGAGTGATCTCTCTTTAATACAGGTGTATTGAGATGTTTTAAAGGTCCCACAAGCCATAGGAAACTTTTTTTCAACCCAATGAATCTCCTCTTCGGCCATAGGATGGGGATCTAATAGCGTCACCTCTACCATCTCTCGTGAAGCAGTAAATTTGTTTATGCACGCATAAGAACGAGGCAGCCCATCATCTTCGTTATGAAGAGCCCATATCTGACCTAACTCAAAATCCTCTTTTGATCTGAGATCTTCAAAATCATGAAGCTTGATGTTTAGTTGTCTAGGGACAACAATTTCTTGCTCTTCGCCAATTCCCAGGTTTGGTTTCTCATCATATATTTCCTCAATGGAAAATGCTTCGGGGGGTTTTGTCCAATTTATGTTACAAATACTCTCTCGGCCATCTAAGCCAATACCATTCCTTTGTTTATCAACGATATGTAACATGGCTGACCACAGTGGACTTGCCTTCGATCTTTCTAAAAGAAAAGGGTCATCGCAAGAAAACAATTCTCCATCTTTCTTTGGCACTAGAAAAGGATCAAGTACAAAAGCTCCCTTCAAAAATTCTTTCTTTCGTCCATCGAATCTGTAAGACGGTATCTTGTGTGAGAACCTGTAGCACTCATTGGCAGGAACAAGAAACTGAACTTGACTCGCTTGTCCGCTCTTCTTTCTAAAGAGGCCTCTGAATCCTTCGACTCTAACCAAGCATGCAACCGTTGTGCCTTCATCTGTTCTCGCAACAATCGTCACAATCTGATACTCTAGTGATCCTTTGGGAGGAGCATGGCCCCTTACAAAATTCATATCTTTGTAGATTCCCCAAACATCTCCTTCAATGGGCTGGATAGTACAGTAGCCGCTGTCTAAAGTATAATCTTTACTCCGAAAACGAACCCGGTGTGAGATAACAAACTGTTTCTCTGTCTCCATAGGTTGTATCACAAAATTTCCGCAAGCCACAGGCAAGCCAGCATCATGCCATCTCTTCTCGTTCTGATAAATGGGACAAGGAGCTAGTTCATGCATTGCCAGCTTAATCCTAGAGTAAACATTCTTAGGACGGCCCACGACATATTTTACGGGGAATCGGGATAGGTTGTCGTATGCAGCCCAAATGAAACCATCACCTTTCCGGTATCTAACCTTTTTATCAAGAAGAGCCAAAAAAAGATAATTATCATTGATCCCGTCAGCAACCCCGCTATCAAAATCATCAATACAGAGCGGCAAAGAGGAAGGATCTAGACCCAAGAAATCGCTGACAGAATCCGAGCTTTCTCCGCAGAACCGAAAGTAAGGGACCTGATGAGAGAACCAATCCAATGAAGAGCCTTGCGATCCGATGTAGAAAAATTCCTTCGACGACCTTTGAAAGAGGCTATGATATCCTCCTTTGACCCTAACCAATGACACAACTTTCGCGCCTTGATCAGGGTTATAATCCTCAAGAGCCTCCACCATCTGATACTTGAGCAAACTTGGACTAGCGAATCCAAACATGGATACAGTGTGTTTTGTAATAGCCCAAACCTCCCCTTTTCTTGGATATATCGTATACTTGGATGCCGTCTTCTTGTTTCCCCAACCCACAACCTTGTGAGAGAACGACGGTGGATCGAGAGGCTCGGGATCGGAATCAGACACAAAAATCCCACAAGAATGAAGAACCCCACAACTTTTATATCTCTGGTATGCAACTTTTCTATTGTACTTAAGATATCTAACCGCCGCCGACCTAATATTTCCATCTCTCTCGACTACAACATACCGACGAGGCATCCCATAATCATCCCTCACCGCCCAAATCTCGTCTTTTCTAAGGATCACAGAGGATCTAAACTTGTCGAAATCGAAAAAGGGTAAATGATTTCTACCTCCATTAGAAGTCCCTTCACTTTCCCTTGTCCTCTTTGGTGGAGGAGGGGGAGGAGCAGAAGGATCTAACCCATACAACCCATTACTGTAACTCTCTAAGCTTTTTGTTGAAATGAATGGTTCCATTAGGGGGGAAAATGATCTCTTTGTTACAAGGGCTTATTCATGATTTTTTAAGTGGAAGATGAAGAGGCTATTACTACTGACCTTGATTAGGAACTATGCATTCATGCTCCAAAAACCCAATTGACCTAAAGCAACAAAAGTACAGTGTCAATGAATAAACCCTTGTAATAATGTGTTTAAAAAGAAAAGAAAAAAGGCACCCAAAAAAAGTAGCAATAGATACCTGTTTCTGCTAAGAACTTGTAACAAGAATTGTTTCAGCAGTGATCATATTGAGGAGGAGGAGGAGGAGGAGAGGGAGAAGGGACAAGAGGCAAAAGGGAAAACTTCTTGCTTTACTGACTCTATTAGGTGCTTACCTCCTCTCTCTCTCTCTCTCTCTCTCTCTATAAAATAAGGGGAAAAACCAAATAAAGAAAGAAATAAGCAGGCATATGAGATGGAGACTTGAGAGGAGTTTCCCTAGTTTTCTTTGGGCCTTGATGTGCTTAGATAATATTATTGGGTTTAAAGTGATTTATTGGGCCATGGGGAATAAATTGAAGTTTTTTAATTGGGTAAATTATCAAAAAGGCCCCGGCCCTCTTGGGATTTGTCTAAAAATCCCTAATATTTTCAAATTGCTGGGAAGGCCCTGCTGTTCAACATGTTTATGAAATTGTTTAGATATTACAGGCAACTTTTTTAGTTATATTATAGGCAATCAGTATAAAGGGAGTTTTAGTTAGGCCTAGGAGTTTTTTAACAAGAGTAAAAGGCTAACGAAGTTTTATACAGGTTCGAAATGGGACGGGGGCTTTTCGACAATTTACCCTTTTTAATTTTAGTAACCTCCTTGAAGCATTGGAATTTATGTTGGAGGAATTTGTTTTGGGCTTGTTTGGACAGAGAGATTACTAAGGAGATCATATGCATATAACAAAGGGAGCTTTGCATACGGTTGCCAAAAATTCATATCTATGAATGATAAAAGATGTACATTTGAAGATCAAGATCTTTGTCGGGGCAAAATAAAATTCTATCGAAGCCACCACAATTGCAAAAGCCTCCAATTAAGTCCACCATCTTGCGTGGCAAGTGAAAACCCTAAACCGATAAGAACCTTTAGGGCGAACCGGACCCGACCAGGGGCCACTTCCCAGGAGGTCATCCATCCCAAGACTTCCCCGGCCCGAGCACGCTTACTACGGAGTTCTCAAGCTCATGTAGTTCCGGTTCACTTAAAAAGCGCCTCTGTAATTGATGGTGGTATCATTACATTTATAATGCAGTTCGGTCCTCTTTCGGAACGTGTTTCGAAAATTCCCCATTGTTCTACAGTGGGTCCCACAGACTCTAGAGGTGGCCCTCGCTTGGCGTGGCGCTTTGTTCTGTGTGGCACTTTGCTCTGTGAACAAGAATCGGGTCCTGACATTCTCCCCACCTCTGAACAATGGTTAGTCCTCGAACCACAGACCTACTACCGAGGGACCTGCATAGGCCACCATAAATGTAACGCTCTAAGCCCCGGTGCAAATGGTATTGTCCGCTCTGGCCGAAACCGCACGGTTTTTCCCTTTAGAGCAAACCGGACCCGACCACGGGCCACTTCCCAGGAAGTCACCCATCCCAAGACTTCTCTGTCCCGAGCATGCTTAACTACGGAGTTCTCAAGCTCATGTAGTTCCGGTTCACTTAAAAGGTGCCTCTGTAACTGAGAGTGGTATCATTACATTTATAATGCAGTTCGGTCCTCTTTCGGAATTTGTTCCGAAAATTCTCCATTGTTCTACAGTGGGTCCCACAGACTCTAATGGCCCCCACGGATTCAAGAGACGGCCCCCGCCCCCTTCTCTGTCCCGAGCACGCTTAACTACGGAGTTCTCAAGCTCATGTAGTTCCGGTTCACTTAAAAGGTGCCTCTGTAACTGAGAGTGGTATCATTATATTTATAATGCAGTTCGGTTCTCTTTCGGAATTTGTTCCGAAAATTTCCCATTGTTCTGCAGTGGGTCCCACAGACTCTAGGGATGGCTCCTACGGATTCAAGAGACGGCCCCCGCCCCCTTGGCATGACAATTGACGTGGCACTTTGTTCTGTGTGGCACTTTGCTCTATGAACAAGACCCGGGTCCCGACACTCTTTTATGGTCTACCATAACCATTCTTTTATAAGGCTGTGAAAGCGTTATCTAACATATATTTTACCAACGTGGGACTAAACTTCTTGACATTATAACATAATATATTGTGTTATATTATTTCTTCTCTTATTTTTTTTATTTTTTACAATGGCCCGTAAGTCCTAATCTACAACACACATATCCCATCCTACCCTAACCCCACAACCGCACACCCACACCCACACCCACACCCACACCACACCCAAGGACTCTATGAATTTGCTCCAAAAACGTTAATTTGTGATCACTTCCCCTTTTGGAGTTCCTGAGATTCAAACCCCGTACTCTCCCCAAAAGGAGAAGTGCCCATATAAACTGAGCTACTACTCATTGGTCACTTTTTTTGTTTGCTCTTCAATTTTAAGGCTGTCACGCCCCACCTCCAATACAGAGAGTATTGTCCGCTCTGGCTGAAGCCGCACGGTTTTGTCCTTCGGAGCGAACCGGACCCGACCAGGGGCCACTTCCCAAGAGGTCATCCATCCCAGGACTTCCCTGGCCCAAGCACGCTTAACTACGAAGTTTTCAAGCTCCTGTAGTGTCAGTTCACTTAAAAAGCGCATCTGTATTGAAGAGTGGTATCATTCCATTTATAGTACAGATCTGCCCTCTTTCAGAATGTATTCCGAAGAGTCCCCATTGTTCTACAGTAGGTCCCACGGACTCAAGAGGTGGCCCCCACGGATTCAAGAGGTGGCCCCCGCCCACTTAACACGACACTTGGCATGGCACTTTGTTCCGTGTGGCATTTTGCTCCGTGAGCAAGAACCGGGTCCCGACATTCTCCCTACCTTTGAACAATGGTTCGTCCTCGAACTACAGACCTACTATTGAGGGACTAGCTCTGATACCATTTTGTCACGCCCCACCTCCAATACAGAGAGTATTGTCCGCTCTGGCCGAAGCCGCACGGTTTTGTCCTTCGGAGCGAACCGGACCTGACCAGGGGCCACTTCCCAGGAGGTCACCCATCTCAGGACTTCTCTAGCCCGAGCACGCTTAACTACGGAGTTTTCAAGCTCCTGTAGTGCCAGTTCACTTAAAAGGCGCATCTGTATTGAAGAGTGGTATCATTCCATTTATAGTACAGATCTGCTCTCTTTCGGAATGTATTCCGAAGAGTCCCCATTGTTCTACAGTGGGTCCTACGGACTCAAGAGGTGGCCCCCACGGATTCAAGAGGTGGCCCCCGCCCACTTATTAGGACACTTGACGTGGCATTTTGTTCCGTGTGGCACTTTGCTCCGTGAGCAAGAACCGGGTCCCGACAAAGGCTTTATGGTAAGACTAATTGGGTCTCATATCGAGAACCAACTATCAATCTCAATTAATTCACAATTAATCAATTCACAGTTCTAATTTAACAATCAAACTTCTATCATGTTAATTGTTCATAAAAGTTTTTCCTAATATGAGATAATAATTAACATTAATTTACATGTGATCGCTTCCAACATCAAGTTAATTTTTTTAGGTCTTTTAACCGAGCAGAATAAAATCACTCAAACCTAAATCTTCAATTTCCCACGAGCATAATAAATTCATTTCGAAAACAAATATGATAATATAATTTTGAAAAAACAATTTCCAAATACTTTGACGCTTTCATGAAATTAAATAGTAAACTTATTCTCATTAATATGAGAATTTCGGATACTATCTAGACATTTATAGTTTTCCTAAATGTATTTAAGCAGTCCAATATTTTTAGGTTTTTTGTTCTTGTCTAATCGGCAAAACTAACCATCATATTAAAGTTTACTTGTCAACAAATCGAAAACTACGATATCATCAAATCAAAGGGACTATATAACAATTTGTATCCTTCATCTCTATAGATGACATATCCTAAAGAATTAAAACATAGTCCTATACTACATATTTCATTGTATATGTTTATGACATGCGCATGGAGTGATGGGGCTCGATATCGGTGACTCTCCGGATGTTAGTGCATATGCCCTAGGGGCCATTATTGTATCATACTTGTATGTATATTACTTAATGGAAGCTTGGGATATTCACAGTTATATATACAGTCTTGCTAAAAATGGTAGTATGCTACTTGGTTTGTGTCTACTTTAATATGTGCATATGTTTCTTGTAACGTATCACTTATACATATTAGTAGAGCCCATAGGATCTTTGCTTGATTACCAGCGTTGTGATGGCAGTCACACTAGTGGGGGCTGGGTAGTCTGTAAGCAACATCCTATACAGGTCCCTGGTCGTTGGATTATCGAGATAGGGCATCGATATTCCGGAGTAGACTAAGTGTTTACGCTTCTCATCCCAGTTGGGGAGATGGTCTGTCCCACAGCCACCAGTACGTCGTACTAGAGATAGTATACAGGTGCTCGTTAGGTTACGGGTACACCGGACAGGACTCGCAGAGGAACTGATTGGTTGGTATTATACCCGTTGTCAGTTAACAGTTCCCAGGTGACATGAGTACAGTATAGTCCGCAGACTTGACACTGCTACTTCGCCTCGAGTGTATCCCATTGTTCTTAGATTGCTACCCTACCACGGCTCGAAGGAGTCATGCAAACAGGTAGCAGTTGGGTGCAGTCCCGAGCACTTGGAGGCAGTGGCGGTTAGACAGGATTCGTCTCTCCCGGTATTGGGAGATGATATCGCGCTTTGTCAGAGAGCCATTACGCAAAGTCCCTAGCCAGGGCAAGCGAGATTTACTGGTAGGTTCCAGTAGTTTCTCATGGTGTAATGGGCTACACTCCAACACGACTTATACCGCTATTAGGGGACCGACGCTTGCCGCCCCCTAAGCTCGATATGCGATAGTCTTAGACGAACAGACCGGACTGTACGGAGATTGTCACATCAGGCTCAGTAGGAGTTCGGATGGATTTTCTCATCGGCTTTCTTATCGACATCTACTTGGGGACCGCTTGCGGTCTGTGGTTAAACCCACTGCCAGCGTAGTGTCGAGTCTTTAGAGTCCCACACAGAGAGTTTCCCTGCTCTAGGCGAAACAATATAGAGGTCGTATGGTTTTACGACAAGGGTTCGGACGCATACGTGTGTTTACGCACGTACGACGTTCGGACAGTTTTTACTAGTCGGCTTTGGTTTAAACCAGTTTCTAGTATCAGGTTATTGGATTTATACAGTCTAAAGTTTTTCCGTGTTTTCACGGATTGGAGGGGCGTTCTCGTAATTTTCCGGGAAGCTTCTAGAAGCATGGTGACTTGGGGGTTAAGGTGGCATAAGCATTTATTGCTTAATGACTCATTTGTATGATTCATCCATAGAGTTAATGCTTCATTTATGAAGCTAATGACTCATGAGATGAATCACACAAGGTGAATGCATCAACCATGATGATTAATCATATATATTATTTATTTGATAAATTGTTATGGTTGATATATATTCTAATGAGTTCATTTTTCAATTCATTATTATTCTCACCTTCTCTCTCCTCAAGCTCTCTCATTCTTGAAACCCTAACCTCTCATGTGTTGAGATCAAGGATTAGCTAGACTAATACATCCATAACCTCACTCTATATCCCCTAGGTAGCTTAGAGTAGCACTTTGAGCAACATAGTTATCTCAAGTTAGAGATATAGCTTGGCGTAGGAGCTCTCGGGTGGATCATCTTTGATTCGAGGAGGCCGTTGAGGTACCGATGTTCCAAGGAGCCTACGAGGAGTGGAGGACCGCGATGAAGACCCGAAGGACAAGTAACGTGAGGTATAACTTCGAATCCGAGTAGTTAAACCTTTCATAGTTTGCTAGTAACGGTTTAGAAACGATTCATGCGCTCAAGTCCGTGTTACGAAGCTTTGATAATCGTTTTTCATATATTCCGCCTCCCCGCAAGTTCGTGGGGTGTGTGACATGGACTTATAGTGGTATCATAGACAACTAAACCATTACTAGCTTGTTAGCAACTAATTAGAAGTTCGATCGACGGAAAACACGAAAAAAAAACCCTGACCCCTTAACAGTTTCTGTTAATTTTAAATATGTCACAAAAATTATTTGATGTGCCTTAAAATTCACAACATAGTATTTTAAGAATACTGGGAAAATACGAGCCATAACTCGGCAAGACGGCCGCGGATCCCCGGCAAGAAGGTGCTTTTTGCCGCGGATCCGCCGCCGAGTCAACACCGAGTTGACTCGGATTTGCTCTGTTATTCATATTTTTGGGTGTATTGTTTTCCAGTATGTTCTGTTTCTACCCAGGTTACTTCAGTGCAGGTTTGCTTTTGGGGTAGACACAGATAAAGGTAGTCGATCGATGTTCTAAATTAATTACTAATTGGGTTTTTATCTGTAATGTTTAATGTGTTCGTAAACCTCCCCTAACTGCTAGTATGTCGGTTGACAAGGGGTTGCACATTTCTGTAATGTTTACTGTTTGTGTATATGGACTTGATTGGAGTGTTGTGATGATTAGCCGGGGTTTGAGATGGGTTTAATATTCATTCATTCGATGTAAATGTAATATGATGTAATATTTTTTTGGGGGGCACATCCAGGTTACGGTTTTAACCACCGTTGTATTATTTCTTTTTTACTGTTTTTGCTCCTAGGACAGACCCAAGGTGGGTGCACAAACTACCGGGTACTTTGAAGTGTTTAGTGGCCTACTCACTTTGTTGAGGGAGACCGCTTCACTTCGGGTACTTGGCGGGTAGTTTGCCGTACCCGTAGGGGTCTAGGGTGGGGTAATGGCTATTCATCACAACTGTGTAATCCGTCTTTTATTGCAGGCTCAAAGCAAATGCGGATTGCTACTATATCCAATAAAGTTCATCAGTGATCTGGAATGCTTATTATTGCGTCTGACGAATGTACAATATCTATATATGATAGCTATTAGACGTCACTTATGTTTTACACCCGCGCTAGCCCAGCCCCCGCTCTGTCGTTAGTTAAGTAACCTAACGGGTGATGACGGGACCCCGTGGCAAATGCGGATGGCATAAGAGGACGTGGTATTTTCGTTTTTTTCTGCAATGATAGGATAAAGATGGGACGCATTATTATAATGCAAAGAAAATAAACCATAGTTTAATCGTTGGAACAAATTTAAAAGAAACCACTCGGTTATTTTAAAAGATCAGAATTTTTAATTGCGGAGCTTTAACCACTCCTTTTAAAAAGTATCAGGTTCCTTCGATTATATCAAGTTCACTACGTTCACGGTTTTGCCAAAACCAGTCGTAGCCCTCCGTCATTTCATATGGATAGTCAATAGTATTCAAGCTGTGTTTGTTTGGCCAAAGTCAAGGCACAGTGTTTGGTAGCTGTTGGATATTCATATGTAGCATAGATAGATGCGTTGGTTTGGGACAGTCGTACTGCCTTGTTTGGCCAAAGTCAAGGGTATGTGCGGTGTTGGAGATAGTGCCCTCAGAGTCAATTATTGGATCACAGGTACGTGATTGCAATGATTGATGGAGGACCTATCCCGGTAGGACAGTCTTACTCGAGATGATAGTATGCTATCTGGTTTACCTTTATTATCGTGTACTGCTTTAGGTGACCTGACAGGTCGCTATTACACATTGGTAGAGCCCCTAGGATTCTTGCTTGACCACCAGCAGTATGAGGGCGATCATATAAGTGGGAGCTGGGGGTCTATAAGCATATCCTTAAATGGTCCCTAGTCGTGTGAGTTTCGAGACAGGGCATCGATACTCCAGAGTAGACTAGTGTATACAGTCGAGACCCCGACGAGGGACGGTGGCCGGTCTCACAAGCCACTGGTGTCAGTTGGATCACCTAAGATGTATACAGGTGCTCATTGGGTTATGAGTACACCGGACAGGACTCGCCGGGAACATGCTAGTTGGTCATATACCAGACGTCAGATGGCAGTTCCCTGGTGACATGTGTGCAGGTTAGTTCATCGACCTGGGGATCGTCATTTGTCTCGTGTGAGTTCCCACTGTACTTTGATTACTACCCTACCACGGCTCAAAGGAGTCGTGCAAACAGGTTTTAGTTGGGTACAGTCCCGAGCCACATGGAGGCAGTGAGCGTATCTTCAGGGGTTCGTCTCTCCCGGTATTGGGGGTGAGGTCGTGCTGTGTCTAGGAGAGCCATTACACGAAGCCCTCGGCCGAGGCAAGGAGATTTACTGGTAGGTATTCCAGTAGTATCTCAGGGTGTTCTGGGCTACACTCCGACACGACTTGTACCGCTTTTGGGGGTCTGACTTTTACCAACCCCCTAGGCCCGCCATGCGATGCTCATAGACGAACGGACCGGACTGTACGGATATTGTCACTGACAGGCTCAGTAGGGTTGTCAGGCTGAGTTCGCTCACAGACGTCCCTTTTAGTCGATACCTGGTAGCCCGTTACGTATTGGCTTATACCTCTGACGTGCTAGTGGTTAAATCCACAACCAAGGTGTTGACGAGTCTTTAGAGTCCCCCACATTCTGTTACTCAGCTTTCGGGCGAAAGGTTGTAGAGGCTGTATGGAGATATGGCAGGGTCCGATCAGATACGTGCGGTATTGCACGGATCAGGATCGGACAGTTTGTACTAGAGGCCGTATGGTTATATGGCAGGGTTCGATCAGATACGTGCGGTATTGCACGGATCAGGATCGAACAGATATTACTAGCCGGTTTTGGTTTAAGCCGGATTCTAGTATAGTACAGTGTAGATTTTGTCTCATTGCATTTGTATTTCGGTCGGAATACAAATGCGGGTGTGTATGCACAGTATCGGGGTTTTCCTGTAATTTATTACGGGACCAGTTTTCTGGAGTTGCCAGTTTGCTTTCCGTTTCGGCCATTTTCATTTGTATCTTTCATTGGCCGAAGATTGGTGGAGGAGGGCTTATTTGCATTGTTGCAAATAGGCATTTGTGGAGGGGGTCTTTGCATATTTCCTTGTATCATGATGGTGCACCATTCATTGACCTTGACTTCTTGACTCCTTCATGATGGCTTGACTTTTTGAAGTCATCATGCTTGATGATGGGTTATGATATGGTTGTTGAGTGTTGGATTTTGTTGAGAATAATTTCTTTTGATGATCACCTTTCTCTCTCTCTCTTTCTTGTGATTGATACACTCTCCATTCTCACTCTCCCCTCATTCACCATGGCCGGCCAAAGTCTTTTGGGGCTGTCCCAATTTGGGAGTGAGGAATTGTTGCTCATTTGGCTAGGCAAAAGTCTTTTTAGCTCCTCCTCCAAAAGCTTATCTCATATCCTCCACCAATGGCAACTCCCTAAACCCCTAGAGACACAAATAGCTCACTACACCATTCTACAGCAAGTCTTGGGCACGTCGAGTAGCCGGATTCGTGCCCGAGTTGCCTCGGCATTGAGGTGGGAGCCCGTAAAAGAAGTAGGCTATGTGGTGCACTTCCGGCGACGAGAAGGAGACGGGACATTCCGCAGGAGATCGGGACGATGACGAGAAGACCGGAGGACTTGGATCGTCGGTATATCTCTATTCCCTTTCTTGTAGATAGCTAGGACTAATTAATGGTTCGATCCGGGTATTAGTGCGCGGCGGTTTGCCAGTTCAAGTAAAATTAAAGTTTATCACCGCTTCCGCATTTGGCCGTCGGATTGACGGCCGGGGCGCCGCCGTGCACTTACAGTGGTATCAGAGCCTCGTCATTAACTTAGTCTAGCTTTGTGTAATGTGTTTTGCATTTCCGATCGACCAAAATTCCAAAATCTACATTTTTGTTCGCGACAGTTTTCTGTTGAAATTTTTTGGTCTCCAAAAATTTTTCAGGTTGTATAAAATTGGTGTACTGAAAATTTTAAGGACACTGTAGAAATTCGACACTGTAATTCGCCAATGAGAGCGCGGAACCGCGGCTAAACCCCCATTTGGGCCGCGGTTCCGCCGCGCTATGAAGGGATCACTGTGTCAATTTTCTCCAGTGGGCTTCTGGGGTGAAAATAGGGTTTTTGGAATATTAATATTGGGCCCAGAATTTCCTGATCTGCTGCAGTAATGTTTTGGGGCCCACTTGTTAAAATTTGATTGATCGGATATTTTAAACACATTATTTCACAGTATTTACATTATATCTGCGACCGTGAATGTCACTTGATCGGTAAATCCAGTCTAACTGCTATAGCCCGGTTAGACGGATTTGCGAACGTGACTTTCACGTTGATGTTCTGTTTTTGCTGTGATGTTGCGGATCGGTCGTGGGGGATAGCCTGGATGCAATGCTAGTACAGTTGTGGTTGTATTATGTACATTTGATATTGCGGGGCGAGCGTCCGACATGTGGACTGTCGTCACTGCCTGATTGTATTATTATCAGGATCGGACAGTTTGTACTAGAGGCCGTATGGTTATATGGCAGGGTTCGATCAGATACGTGCGGTATTGCACGGATCAGGATCGAACAGATATTACTAGCCGGTTTTGGTTTAAGCCGGATCCTAGTATAGTACAGTGTAGATTTTGTCTCATTGCATTTGTATTTCGGTCGGAATACAAATGCGGGTGTGTATGCACAGTATCGGGGTTTTCCTGTAATTTATTACGGGACCAGTTTTCTGGAGTTGCCAGTTTGCTTTCCGTTTCGGCCATTTTCATTTGTATCTTTCATTGGCCGAAGATTGGTGGAGGAGGGCTTATTTGCATTGTTGCAAATAGGCATTTGTGGAGGGGGTCTTTGCATATTTCCTTGTATCATGATGGTGCACCATTCATTGACCTTGACTTCTTGACTCCTTCATGATGGCTTGACTTTTTGAAGTCATCATGCTTGATGATGGGTTATGATATGGTTGTTGAGTGTTGGATTTTGTTGAGAATAATTTCTTTTGATGATCACCTTTCTCTCTCTCTCTTTCTTGTGATTGATACACTCTCCATTCTCACTCTCCCCTCATTCACCATGGCCGGCCAAAGTCTTTTGGGGCTGTCCCAATTTGGGAGTGAGGAATTGTTGCTCATTTGGCTAGGCAAAAGTCTTTTTAGCTCCTCCTCCAAAAGCTTATCTCATATCCTCCACCAATGGCAACTCCCTAAACCCCTAGAGACACAAATAGCTCACTACACCATTCTACAGCAAGTCTTGGGCACGTCGAGTAGCCGGCTTCGTGCCCGAGTTGCCTCGGCATTGAGGTGGGAGCCCGTAAAAGAAGTAGGCTATGTGGTGCACTTCCGGCGACGAGAAGGAGACGGGACATTCCGCAGGAGATCGGGACGATGACGAGAAGACCGGAGGACTTGGATCGTCGGTATATCTCTATTCCCTTTCTTGTAGATAGCTAGGACTAATTAATGGTTCGATCCGGGTATTAGTGCGCGGCGGTTTGCCAGTTCAAGTAAAATTAAAGTTTATCACCGCTTCCGCATTTGGCCGTCGGATTGACGGCCGGGGCGCCGCCGTGCACTTACAGTGGTATCAGAGCCTCGCCATTAACTTAGTCTAGCTTTGTGTAATGTGTTTTGCATTTCCGATCGACCAAAATTCCAAAATCTACATTTTTGTTCGCGACAGTTTTCTGTTGAAATTTTTTGGTCTCCAAAAATTTTTCAGGTTGTATAAAATTGGTGTACTGAAAATTTTAAGGACACTGTAGAAATTCGCCAATGAGAGCGCGGAACCGCGGCTAAACCCCCATTTGGGCCGCGGTTCCGCCGCGCTATGAAGGGATCACTGTGTCAATTTTCTCCAGTGGGCTTCTGGGGTGAAAATAGGGTTTTTGGAATATTAATATTGGGCCCAGAATTTCCTGATCTGCTGCAGTAATGTTTTGGGGCCCACTTGTTAAAATTTGATTGATCGGATATTTTAAACACATTATTTCACAGTATTTACATTATATCTGCGACCGTGAATGTCACTTGATCGGTAAATCCAGTCTAACTGCTATAGCCCGGTTAGACGGATTTGCGAACGTGACTTTCACGTTGATGTTCTGTTTTTGCTGTGATGTTGCGGATCGGTCGTGGGGGATAGCCTGGATGCAATGCTAGTACAGTTGTGGTTGTATTATGTACATTTGATATTACGGGGCGAGCGTCCGACATGTGGACTGCCGTCACTGCCTGATTGTATTATTATTTTGAGGCACGGCCAGGTTGCGGTCGATGTACCCGTTGTATGTATATTTTACTTTCTGTACTAGGATTGCCCCGCGGAGGGGTGCACGGATAGCCGGGTTCTAGAGGGCAACAAGCCCGCATCTCATGGCATTGGGACGGAAGGGGCTTTACTCTAGAATTGGCAGGCTATTCGCCGCACTCGTAGGGGGTACAGGTTGACCCAGGAGGGGTGCCCAAGTTACCGAATTCCGTGAAGTGCTGGGTGGTCCATTCACGATGCTGAAGGGGGCTGCCTCGCTTCAGGTTTTGGCGGGTAACTTGCCGCGCCCGTAGGGGTCTAGGATTTCATTGCACAGGCTATCCACACGACCAGGGGAACGTCGGGTTTCAGCGGCTCTGTGAAACCCGGGGATCCCAGATATCTGTATTGTTTCTGTGATGCTGTACATTTTCTGTGATGTTGCATTTTTATTCACGCCTTGAGCGAAATATAATATATTGGTATATATATTAGTAGATGTTGTATATGTTTTGCATCCGCGCTAGTCCAGTCCCCGCTCTGTCGTTAGTTAGCTAACCTAACGGGTAATGACGGGACCCAGTGGCGAATGCGGATGGCATATACGTACATCAGTATATTTTCGTTCTTTTTGGTGTGATCAATTGATGGGACTGCGTTGATTCGGATCAATGCAAGTTAAAAACAAACCTAATCTGATGTTGTTGGAACACTTTTTCAAAAAGCTGTTATTGCAAGGACGTTTACTTTTGTTTTGCATCGTGGTATTCAGTTGGAATATCCTGCTCCTCAGTCGACGAGGCAAGGGCCGAGATCCCTTCACCGGGAGTGACCCCTTGGACAAAAAGTTTGCGTCAGGGCATTAACTTCACTATAGCCGATTACTTTTGCTTTGCACCGTGGTATTCAGTTGGAATATACTGCACCTCATTCTACGGGGAAAGAGCCGAGATCCCTTCACCGGGAGTGACCTCTTTAGCAACGGTTTTCGTCACTATATTTTCAAAAAGCTATCAGTTCCTTCAACGATATCAAGTTCTTTACGTTAAAGGTTTTCGCCAGAAACCATTCGTAGCCCTCCATCGTTTCATATGGGTAGTCAATAGTATTCAAGCTGTGTTTGTTGGCCAAAGTCAAGGCACAGTGTTTGGTAGCTGTTGGTTATTCATATGCAGCATAGATAGATGCGTTGGTTTGGAACAGTCATATAGCCTTGTTGGCCAAAGTCAAGGGCTTGTGCGGGTGGATTCGAATCAACCTGGAGAATGACGGGTAGAACTTGACATGTGACTTATGATTTGTTGGCCAAAGTCAAGGTCATAAGAGCATGGGGCAAAAATCACATCGGGAGTTTCAAAAGAACTGAAACTTGCCAGATATGCGCATACCTTCTGGAGTGTGGTAGCGTGAGCGGATTCCGTCACGTTATCATGCGATGATAGTTGGATCCCGATTCCCACTGATGAGTTGGTTTACTCCTCGGGTGACCCCGACTAATTCTTCTTTCAGGTTTGGAGGAGAATTTGAGGTACAGTGGGAGGTTTCCAGATTAGATAAATTGGTAACCATTCTTATCTAGGTTAGAGTGCACGCTGAGTGTTTCTTTTCTCTCTCTCTTTGGCAGCGACCATTGACCCGACCCTAAGACTATGACTCAGTGACCAAGTTGACCGAACCTTCTTGACACCGGCTTTTGGATTGTCAGAGTTGCAAACCTCATTGCCACTCCTACTTTTACCCTTTTCTCCAGGACACCCCGTATTACTACGAACGTCCACTTCCATTGGACAAAACCATCGTATGGTTAGATACGAACTCGAAAAGATTTATTCGAGGATGGTTTCAGGTTCTGGAGAAAACGGATAGGACTATTCAGTTGTCTTTTCCTTTTTACCTTCTCTCAAGTTGCGAGCACTCCTTGGTTTAGGAGATAGTACACCTATTACGCAAATTGGATAGTCTTCTTCCAAACCATAGGCAGGTGCCGACCGGTAGGGAATGAAGAAAACCAATTAGCATAACGATGGTGTGCAGAAGGTATTAAGTTAAGACAAAGCAAGGGATTAGTAAGAGGGCAAAGTAAATTGCAACAGATATTCATGACCAAACCAGGTATTTCTTCGCCAATCCTAAAATCACCGTTGAATTTCTCCTGGACACTCCGTATCACTACGAAGATCCACAGTTTATTGGATACTCCATCGTATGGTTATATACGAACTCGAAAGGAACTTGTTCCAGTTCGGGGATGGATTATGGTTCAGGAGAAATAGGAATTAAGTTCATTCGGTTGTCTTTTATCCTCACCTTCTCTCGCATTGCGAGTGTTCCTAGGATTAGGAGAGTACACCCATTATGCTTATTGGATAGTCTTCTTCCAAACCATAGGCTGGTGCCGAACGGTAGGGAAGGAAGAAAACCATTTGGCCTGAGGGGTGTGCAGAAGGTAATGACTAAAGACATATAAAGGGATTTGGAGAGGTGGCAAAGAATTATACGGTTACAGTCGTGAATCTGGAAGAGGCATTACTAGGAATACCAGGATACCCCATCGAGACATTTCAATGTTTCAGTTTCACTGTGTACTGTTAAAAGAAAACTGATTTCCCGATTAGATACTTACTCCAGGGTATGTATTTACCAGCTACGATTCTCACATCTGTATGGTTTTACAGATGATGAGTGGGAGTAAGTTATTGGGAATTGGGTGATCATCCTCATTATATCGGGATTCGTTGTAATCGGTGATATTTGAGGAAATCACCTGGGCTGTTTGCCGGTCGGCAAATATTTGGTTTTGAATATCCGCTGTTATGCACCAATTTCAAATTGATATATCTGTACGTCTATTTTCATAGAGTGAGATATACCTTTCTGAAATTATGTCTACGACATTTACCTATATCAGTGGATGGTTAGGTAAGGAGCATTAAACAGCGGTGTAATTCTTCTTAACCATAAGTACAGTTTTCAACCTACGACACACAGTGAATGAGTTATCAGACTCAAGGGACTTATACAGAGTATTGTATGTTGTCCAGGGTCCATCAGGACAGAGGGGTTGGTCCTCGTACTATATTCGGTTTACTTATGACTTCTCTAGTTTTTAGACAGGTGTTTCGTGGAAACACAGGGTCCGGATTTCGAGAAGTTATAGGTATTTGAATAGAGTAGAGAACCAAGTGTAGCAAGTATCGGGATTCTTCAAAGAGATCGAAGATGTAGATACTTGTGTACGGTATTCAGTTGATAGTAATGATTTAAGAGATCTTGCTTCTCTTTCAGGTTACTCATGATTGGAAGCATTCCTAAGTTGAGTAACGCTGATCGGCCTCCTTCCATTTAGTTGACATGCACTGGAGACAGTTGCATGATTTGGATCTGGTTCAGTTAAATCAGTGCCTCTGGTTCTATATTGAATATAGAACAGTTCATATCTTAACGATGTTTAAGGTACGGGGAGTTGTCCGGTTTATGATTAAAACCAGACACTGGACAACTCAAGGCACGTTTCTGTAATGGCTGTTTGTGGGTTGACCCAGGCTATGACGAGGGTTGACTTTCTACCATCTGGATGAACAATGGCGATATTGTTCTAGACTCGCCACAGTTTTATTAAAAATGGATTTTTTCAGAAAAACAGTAGTGGGAGTATGGTAGAACTGGAAGTGATTTCAGAACTACAAACGATTACTGAAGATTTGATAAGGAACCTAAAGATTCAATCTGGTTTGACATTCCATTGGCCACTCCGCAGATACGGTGGGTAACTTCAGGCACCCGAGAGGTACTACGGTAGCCTCAAGGACGGTGACAGGGAAGTTCTTGTTTACCCACAATTGCCATTGATGTTGTTCCAGGTTGCGAGACCCGGCGGGAGGATGAGTATAGCGTCGTTCTAAACTAGCTTTAGAAGTGTACGTGTATATGACTCTGCCAGAGGGTTGTCGTAGTCAGTGGGAGCAGCGGAAGCATTGGTGGACAGGTAGCTTATGTCTATTTATAGACTGAAGCACCAGTAGCGGAGATAGATCATCTGTTTCTGACGTGACAGTCATAGGTTTGACTTCATCAGAATAGGGGATGGATCTGTTGAGAAGGTAGTAGGGTGTGATATCCTGGTATTTGGATGACATACACAGAGTAGGAAAAGAAACTCCTATACTACAATCGGTTGTACTTTGGTCGTCACACAGTAGTTTCTCCATATGGGACTTGGACATTATATCAGACAAACTGGTTACTAGATCTATGGTTTTAGATCTAGATTTGGGTGGTTTCCCAATCAGGGTACTTAGACAGCATTCTAAGAGTATTTAGAATGGACGACTCCATGCACGGTAGTGTGCCTGCAGAAGATGGAGTCACCCTCTCTAAAGGTGTCTTATAGACTAAAGAGGAGAGGGATGTGCATGATTGACAGATCACTTGCTTAGGCAATTGAGTCAATCATGAGATGTCAAGTACCACACCAGATGTTGTTCTTGCACTAGATGCAATAAGTTGACATTTGATCCAATCCTGGAGAAACAGTCGGAAGCAGTTTTAGAACATAAGTGGATGTTCTAGGAATATGATAACGATAGCCTCATTCGGGAGACAGTTATCATTCCAGGCTTCCAAGGTGACATGGACGACAATGAGGTTGTCAGAGTTATAGTTTTCCTTCTGACGAGGGGCAGTATTTTGGACAGGTGATCCAAGGCAATACTGAGGGTGGCATGGCGCAGGATACTGATTAAGTTCAGTTGACGATACAGTCTAAGAAGTTTGGATTTGGAGTTCATTTATGAGCAACGTCCCATCAGACATCCAGACACATTCTAAGACAGGTATTGCTCATTTCGGGAGATGGCTTTCTCCGCGAACATGAGGTTTAGAGAGACATAGAAAGAAACAACAAAGCGGATCCACTCACTGAGGCTATTTCTCGAACGCAATAGTTTCGCAAACGAGCTTTGTGAGACTGACTAGTAGAGGAGTTGGGTGTTTGGTATCACACGGGCTGTGAGTATGCGACATCGCAATAATTAGCCTTGAGTGCAAGTGGGAGATTGTTGGAGATAGTGCCCTCAGAGTCAATTATTGGATCACAGGTACGTGATTGCAATGATTGATGGAGGACCTATCCCGGTAGGACAGTCTTACTCGAGATGATAGTATGCTATCTGGTTTACCTTTATCATCGTGTACTGCTTTAGGTGACCTGACAGGTCGCTATTACACGTTGGTAGAGCCCCTAGGATTCTTGCTTGACCACCAGCAGTATGAGGGCGATCATATAAGTGGGAGCTGGGGGTCTATAAGCATATCCTTAAATGGTCCCTAGTCGTGTGAGTTTCGAGACAGGGCATCGATACTCCAGAGTAGACTAGTGTATACAGTCGAGACCCCGACGAGGGGCGGTGGCCGGTCTCACAAGCCACTGGTGTCAGTTGGATCACCTAAGATGTATACAGGTGCTCATTGGGTTATGAGTACACCGGACAGGACTCGCCGGGAACATGCTAGTTGGTCATATACCAGACGTCAGATGGCAGTTCCCTGGTGACATGTGTGCAGGTTAGTTCATCGACCTGGGGATCGTCATTTGTCTCGTGTGAGTTCCCACTGTACTTTGATTACTACCCTACCACGGCTCAAAGGAGTCGTGCAAACAGGTTTTAGTTGGGTACAGTCCCGAGCCACATGGAGGCAGTGAGCGTATCTTCAGGGGTTCGTCACTCCCGGTATTGGGGGTGAGGTCGTGCTGTGTCTAGGAGAGCCATTACACAAAGCCCTCGGCCGAGGCAAGGAGATTTACTGGTAGGTATTCCAGTAGTATCTCAGGGTGTTCTGGGCTACACTCCGACACGACTTGTACCGCTTTTGGGGGTCTGACTTTTACCAACCCCCTAGGCCCGCCATGCGATGCTCATAGACGAACGGACCGGACTGTACGGATATTGTCACTGACAGGCTCAGTAGGGTTGTCAGGCTGAGTTCGCTCACAGACGTCCCTTTTAGTCGATACCTGGTAGCTCGTTACGTATTGGCTTATACCTCTGACGTGCTAGTGGTCAAATCCACAACCAAGGTGTTGACGAGTCTTTAGAGTCCCCCACATTCTGTTACTCAGCTTTCGGACGAAAGGTTGTAGAGGCCGTATGGAGATATGGCAGGGTCCGATCAGATACGTGCGGTATTGCACGGATCAGGATCGGACAGTTTGTACTAGAGGCCGTATGGTTATATGGCAGGGTTCGATCAGATACGTGCGGTATTGCACGGATCAGGATCGAACAGATATTACTAGCCGGTTTTGGTTTAAGCCGGATCCTAGTATAGTACAGTGTAGATTTTGTCTCATTGCATTTGTATTTCGGTCGGAATACAAATGCGGGTGTGTATGCACAGTATCGGGATTTTCCTGTAATTTATTACGGGACCAGTTTTCTGGAGTTGCCAGTTTGCTTTCCGTTTCGGCCATTTTCATTTGTATCTTTCATTGGCCGAAGATTGGTGGAGGAGGACTTATTTGCATTGTTGCAAATAGGCATTTGTGGAGGGGGTCTTTGCATATTTTCTTGTATCATGATGGTGCACCATTCATTGACCTTGACTTCTTGACTCCTTCATGATGGCTTGACTTTTTGAAGTCATCATGCTTGATGATGGGTTATGATATGGTTGTTGAGTGTTGGATTTTGTTGAGAATAATTTCTTTTGATGATCACCTTTCTCTCTCTCTCTTTCTTGTGATTGATACACTCTCCATTCTCACTCTCCCCTCATTCACCATGGCCGGCCAAAGTCTTTTGGGGCTGTCCCAATTTGGGAGTGAGGAATTGTTGCTCATTTGGCTAGGCAAAAGTCTTTTTAGCTCCTCCTCCAAAAGCTTATCTCATATCCTCCACCAATGGCAACTCCCTAAACCTCTAGAGACACAAATAGCTCACTACACCATTCTACAGCAAGTCTTGGGCACGTCGAGTAGCCGGCTTCGTGCCCGAGTTGCCTCGGCATTGAGGTGGGAGCCCGTAAAAGAAGTAGGCTATGTGGTGCACTTCCGGCGACGAGAAGGAGACGGGACATTCCGCAGGAGATCGGGACGATGACGAGAAGAACGGAGGACTTGGATCGTCGGTATATCTCTATTCCCTTTCTTGTAGATAGCTAGGACTAATTAATGGTTCGATCCGGGTATTAGTGCGCGGCGGTTTGCCAGTTCAAGTAAAATTAAAGTTTATCACCGCTTCCGCATTTGGCCGTCGGATTGACGGCCGGGGCGCCGCCGTGCACTTACATGCGGATGGGTTCAAATTAACCTGGATAATGACGGGTAGAACTTGATATGCGACTTATGATTTGTTTGGCCAAAGTCAAGGTCATAAGAGCATGGGGCAAAAATCCACATCAGGAATTTCTAAAGAAACTGAAATTTGCAGAAAGAGCATACCATTTTGGAGTTTGATGAATGTTGGTAAGATTCCTTCAACATTATCATACGATGATATTTTGGATCCCGATCCTACTGTGAGTACAAGCTACTTATCAGGAGATTCATCACTTAACGATTAATGCTATAAACCAAGTAGGTGCCTAGAAAGGTGTCAGCGGGGCTACCCCCAGAGAAAAGAGGTTATTTAATTAAGGAACTTCGCGAAAGCGTTGGAAAACCTCCCTCGAAGTATCGACACTGACCTGGCTGAACGGTTAAGCAAGAATTGTACGGTGAGAATAATCCTGGCTAATTCTTCTTTTATGGTTTGAGGAGGGATTCGAGAAACAGTGGGAGCCATCCTGTTTAGATAAATTAAAAACCACTCTAAACTTGTAAGAGCATCATGCTAAAATGTTTTCTTCTCTCTCTCTTAATTGCAGCGACCTTGTGACCACGACTAGGTTACATCTAGATAACAAATTAACTGAATCTGACTTATATGACTGGCAAATGTCTGTCCAGATGTCCATTGCCTATGACAAGCTGGACCACCCTATTACTACTCAAGATCCCGCCGTCCCAGGTCCAGTTTCCACTGTCGCGGATATGGATATCCGTCAGAAAAGGGAAAAAGATAAAGCGAAAGCTAAGTGCCTTGTGTTAGCTTCAGTTGATGGTGTATACCAGAAGCAGCACGAGAAGATGGACTTAGTTTCCATCTTTCTCCATAACAAAGATTTATATGGAGAGCAATCTCATATCGCAAGATATGAGACCTCGAACGAATTAATTCAAGCGAGGTTGGCTAACGGGTCATCTGTAGGGGACAACGTCCTTACAATGACTAGTTGTATTGATGAGCTCCAGGACCTGGAGACCGCGTTGGGAAACGAGTCAGATACTGACTTGATTCTACAGTCTCTGCCTCCTACCCTGAAGGAAACCAGGGAATTAGAAGGAAAGAGAAGGGCAAAAGTTTCGGGACTGGATATAGTAAAAGAGGGACGTTCCTATTGTTACAGGAATGAACATTGGCAGAATAATTGCAGGGCTAGCAAAGCCAGTAGCCAGGATTTGAAGCATGTTGTGGCTTCAGCCTCAAGTGTATTTGTTATTGAGAACTGTTTGTCAATTAACTCTACTTTCTGGGTACTAGATACCGGAGCAGGATCTCATATCTGTAATTCAATACATGCTTTGAGAAACCGTAGAGTTATAGAGGTAGGTGATTGGTCTCTCAGAGTTGCAAACGGAATGACAGTGGACGCTGAATCCGTGGGAGAATATCGCCTGGGTTTGACAAGTGGGCATATATTGATTCTACGTAACTGTTTGTATATACCTAGTATGACTTGTAATATCATATCAGTATCCTCACTTTCGAGAGAGGGATATGATTTTACATTCATAAGCGATGTAGTTAACATCCACCTAAATCAAGTTCAGATTGGGTCAGGTATATTAGATAACGGTATATACGTATTAAGTCAAGCTCAGGTTTTCAATATCCAGAACACACTGAAAAGAAAGTCTCCAGAAATGAATCAGGCTTTCTTATGGTATTGTAGACTAGGTCACATCAATGAAACACGATTAACTAAGTTACATAGAGAAGGATATTTGAATCCGTTCGAATATCAATCTTATGCTACTTGTGAATCTTGTCTCATGGGAAAGATGACAAAGACTCCGTTTACTGGACACGGAGTAAGAGCGAGCGAGCTCTTGGGACTCATACACAGTGATGTGTGCGGTCCAATGTCTACACATGCGCGAGGTGGTTATTCCTACTTCATTACTTTTACGGATGATTTCTCTAGGTATGGATATGTCTTCTTAATGAAACATAAATCCGAGGCCTTTGAGAAATTCCAAGAATACAAGAATGAAGTGGAAAAACAAACAGGTAAAAGTATCAAGACACTGAGATCTGATCGAGGTGGTGAATACTTAAGTGCCGAGTTCCTAGGTTACTTAAAAAAGAATGGAATTCTCTCTCAGCTTACTCCTCCATACACACCACAACACAACGGTGTATCAGAAAGAAGGAATCGAACCCTATTGGATATGGTTCGTTCCATGATAAGTAAAGCTGAGTTACCACGATCATTCTGAGGATATGCACTAGAATCAGCTGCATACTTTTTAAACCGAGTTCCAACTAAGACTGTGCCTACTTCACCATATCAGATGTGGTGTGGAAAGAAACCCTATCTTAAACATATTAAGATATGGGGATGTCCAGCTTTTGTAAAGAAGCAGCATGCGGACAAGCTAGAGGCACGATCAGTACAGTGTAAGTTTGTGGGATATCCAAAGAACTCCAAAGGATATTATTTCTATTACACAGAGGAACAAAAGATTTTTGTTTCTCATAATGCTCGCTTCTTAGAAACTGAGTTTTTAGAAAATCAGATAAGTGGGAGCGCAATAGAACTGGAAGAAATTTCAGAACCACAAGCTATTACTGAAAGCTTGGTAGAACTAGAGGTTTCAGAAGAACCGGACATCCCGACGCCACTCCGCAGGAGTAGTAGGCAATCTCATCCGCCCGAGAGATACTACGGTTTTCTTATAGACGGAGATAGAGAGGATTGCATTATTGACTATGATGAGCCTACTAGCTTCCAGTAAGCCATTCAGAGCGGTGACTCAGTAAAATGGCTGGATGCAATGCGGACCGAAATGGAGTCCATGTACACTAAAAAAGTATGGACTTTGGACGTTGCTCCAGATGGGGTAAAACCCGTAGGATGCAAATGGATCTTCAAAAAGAAGATTGGTGTAGATAGACAGGTTGAAACCTATAAGGCTAGACTTGTTGCAAAGGGTTTCCGTCAAAGACCTGGTTTGGACTATGACGAAACATTTTCTCCAGTGGCTATACTCAAATCCATTAGGGTCCTTCTTGCTATTGCTGCCTTCCACGATTATGAGATCTGGCAGATGGATGTAAAGACGGCTTTTCTAAATGGTAATTTGGAAGAAAGCGTCTATATGGATCAGCCAGAGGGATTCATTCAGAGTGGGAGCAGCGGTAAAGTATGTAAGTTGCTTAAGTCCATTTATGGACTAAAGCAAGCATCACGGAGTTGGAACATCTGTTTTGATGATGCTGTCAAAGAATTTGACTTCATCAAAAATCCAGATGAACCTTGCATATACAGTAAGATTGTAGGGAGAGCTGTAGTATTCTTCGTCTTGTACGTGGATGACATTCTCCTAATAGGAAATGATATTCCTATGTTACAGTCAGTCAAAAGATTCTTGTCACATAAATTCTCCATGAAAGACCTGGGTGATGCCACCTACATTCTGGGGATCCGGATCTATCGTGATAGATCAAAGACGATGTTGGGACTTTCGCAGTCCAGGTACATAGACACCATAGTGAAGAGATTCAGTATGGATGATTCTAAGCGCGGTAATCTACCGGCTTGTCACGGAATCACCCTCTCCAAAGAGATGTCTCCCAAGACTGATTTGGAAAGGGATCGCATGTCGATTATACCCTACGCTTCTGCGGTAGGCTCTATAATGTATGCGATGTTATGTACCAGACCAGATGTAGCATACGCATTAAGCGTTGTAAGCCGGTATCAGGCAAACCCAGGGGAGAAGCACTGGATAGCAGTAAAGAACATTCTCAAGTACCTAAGGAGGACTAAGGAGATGTTCTTGGTATGTGGCGGAAAAGACCTCCAGATGGAGGCCTTTGCCGACTCCAGCTTTCAGAGTGACAAGGATGACTCCAAATCCATGTCGGGTTATGTCTTTACCCTTAATGGAGAGGCGGTCTGTTGGAAGAGTTCCAAGCAGGAGACCGTTGCTGACTCAACAATGGAAGCGGAGTACATAGCTGCTTGCGATGCCGCAAAAGAAGCAGTCTGGATGAAGAAGTTCCTCACAGAACTTCAGGTGGTTCCTACCAGTGTTGATCCAATACCTCTGTATTGTGACAACAACAGCGCTATAGCTTTAGCGAAGGAACTCAGGTCCCATCAGAAGTCAAGACACATCTTAAGGCGGTATCACCTGATCAGAGAGATCGTAGATCGCCGGGAGATCGAAGATCGCCGGGAGATCGAGGTGAAGAGAGTAGAGACGGAGAATAACACTGCTGATCCATTCACAAAGGCCCTTCCTCAGACGCAGTTCGAGAGGCTATTCGAGATGATAGGTCTACGATATGCCAGCTCATGGCCCTAGTGCAAGTGGGAGATTGTTAGTGCATATGCCCTAGGGGCCATTATTGTATCATACTTGTATGTATATTACTTAATGGAAGCTTGGGATATTCACAGTTGTATATACAGTCTTGCTAAAAATGGTAGTATGCTACTTGGTTTGTGTCTACTTTAATATGTGCATATGTTTCTTGTAACGTATCACTTATACATATTAGTAGAGCCCATAGGATCTTTGCTTGATTACCGGCGTTGTGATGGCAGTCACACTAGTGGGGGCTGGGTAGTCTGTAAGCAACATCCTATACAGGTCCCTGGTCGTTGGATTATCGAGATAGGGCATCGATATTCCGGAATAGACTAAGTGTGTACGCTTCTCATCCCAGTTGGGGAGATGGTCTGTCCCACAGCCATCAGTACGTCGTACTAGAGATAGTATACAGGTGCTCATTAGATTACGGGTACACCGGACAGGACTCGCAGGGGAACTGATTGGTTGGTATTATACCCGTTGTCAGTTAACAGTTTCCAGGTGACATGAGTACAACATAGTTCGCAGACTTGACACTGCTACTTCGCCTCGAGTGTGTCACACTGTTCTTAGATTGCTACCCTACCACGGCTCAAAAGAGTCATGCAAACAGGTAGCAGTTGGGTGCAGTCCCGAGCACTTGGAGGCAGTGGCGGTTAGACATGATTCGTCTCTCCCGGTATTAGGAGATGATATCGCGCTGTGTCAGAGAGCCATTACGCAAAGTCCCTGGCCAGGGCAAGCGAGATTTACTGGTAGGTTCCAGTAGTTTCTCAGGGTGTCACGTCCCGAAAGTACGGAACAAGACCGGCACTTAAACTACGAACGTCTCGAGGCGTACGTAATCTAAGTAAACCGAAACCCCAGAAATCCAAACCAAGAAAAATAGTAGAGTGAAGTAAAACCAATTTAAAACAAGTAGTTTCAATAGCATAAGCCGAATTATGCGGGTTTCTAAAAACATCAAAATTTCCTGAAAATTTCGGCAGAGTCTCCTTTGTAAATACTGGCCCCCAAACGGGATACAACATGAATAGTATACGAAATCAATAAAAGGCATCCCCAAGCGGGAGCTAGCTCTTCGTCAATCAACGGTCACAACCACACAAGCAATATAATATACAACGCCAACGGCGAGGATCAAAATTCAAAAGGAAACTCAAAACCACAAGAAAACCACAGAAATATAATGCGCGACTCTAAGGTCGAAGGAATAACATCATTGGTCTCTATCTCAAAATAAATACATGTTTGGTTGATGGAACTTCTAGATACAACAGAATAATAATATACAAGATATATAATGGGGGTACGATACAAGTAAACCCACCTACTAGCAAATCACCCGAAGGAAACTATGCCCGCAAAGCCGTAATAAAACCTGTACGGCAAACCTGCAAGAAACTGGGGCACAACGGGGGTGAGTTGCCAACTCGTGAATAGGAAAACATCTACGGAAAGAAATCGCATAAATAACGCAATCTAGGTCAAAGATCATAATATATCCTCAATTATATATATAACATCCAACCTATAATAAGGCTAGGGTAAATATCTAACCCGAGTGTAATCTCATGTGCCCGTGTCAGTGCCTCAGGTAGCAATATATCATATGAATGAGGTATGAATGTATGGAAACAGAATACATGTAAATGAAGAACTGTTTTCATAATTTAGTGAGATTTCCTTTGAATTTTTAAAATGAGGTATCATAATGAAATCAGCATAAAACAGTGCCTAGCATCGGCACAAAACGTAATCCCAATATCTCGATATCTCTGTATCACAGTCTCTGTACCTCAATATCTCGAAATCTCAATGTCTCAATCACAATATCTAGGGCGCCGTCAGTCCAGACCGGCCCCTACCATCCATCTCAAGACCAAGACGGTATCCTCCGGATATCCGACGCGTCGGGTAAAATCACCGGTAGGTAGTGCTCCCCTGCCAGGCTCACATCGTCATCATCACGCGCTTCTTGCCCCGGGTACCTTACCGGGTCCACCATGTACCCGAAACGGTTCATCCGTCTCCTCGAATCGGGTCTCGAAATCCATCAGCAAACTCATGGTGGACGACTCATACATCATAGGAAAAACCGCACTTTTTATTTAAAAAGAGAGAAATCAGTTTATATAAGTTTTGCGGTTTTCCCCCCAAATCCAGAAAATTTCATGGAAATCCGAATCCAAATCATCAATAGCATGTAAAACCATGAATATAGGCATAACAATGAATAACAGTATGCATGAAGTGACAAGTAATAACTACAATGTTAAGCTGGCATATAAGGCAGGTACACTAATATCATGTCAGTTTACTAACTAACAAACTAAGTCAAGCAATAGTATTTTCTAAGGTGTACGTGACATGGCAATTACCGATGAAGATGTGTGTGAGCCGGCAAGTAAGTGTACGTGGTACATACGCATCATCGGTAATGGTGCTGGTGTCCTAACAATATGATATCAACATTGCAATAAGAAATTATAACATAAGTATGCGATGCGAAGCGAACCACAATAATGAGCGGGAGCTGAATACTAGACGCAACTATAACTAATCTGCATTAATCTAATATAAGTCCTACAAATGATGCCTTTTGAAAGAACACGAATCATGAGGTTTTGAAAATAGGGGCTACGGCGTTTTTATGAAAAGATACGTCTTTTGAAATATCCGTAGGATCCCTTGGGCTGTCTTTTAAAATACCCACGATTCGTTAGTTTTTGAAATAGGTAAGAATCGAATCTAATCTAACAACTAAACTAAACTAAAGGGCTAAACTAACAAGCTGGACAACAGGTAAGGAAACCGCCTAACATCTGAGTCGATCCATATACATACCTGTATATATATTAGTCGGTGATCCCGCCTCAATAATATCATATCCGATACCATATCTACAATCAGACATCCCAAGTCAAGAGTGCGGATCAATCATCAAGATATAGCCCGTACGTAAATCCGTCGTACGACATCCCCAAATCTGGGTACGGGTCAATATCACATTCATCATACTATTCACCTGGTATCCTCTTTATCAAATATTATGATCGGGGTACTGATCTACGTCTAGTACAATACTGATACCGCCTAAGTATGCATGCACGTGTGTGAAACACTACGTCAAGGACCCGCTACAACGTCATGTCGTACCTCAAATACAAACCCTGCTATATCACCGATCTCACGGCCTCAAATCAAATCTCATCGACTCATCATAAATCCCAAGTACTATCCTCACTATCCATGCATGCGTATATGAATGTACATATGCATAGCCCCATACCCACGCATATATACATATATACACATCCCAATCTACGCACAAGAAAGTAAAGTATGCAAGTCTGTGTGTGCGTATGTGGGTATAACAACTACTCTAGGGTTTCGCAACTAACCCAAAGGTACTCCATGAACACATAAACATAACATGAATGAACATTCTCGTATCATAAGACACCTATATAAACATATATATATATGAGCTACACTACGGACTGCGGGGGAGCTATACGCCATCCACCCGACTTCTCCCCGTAGATATAAATCTACTCACCTGGTTCTCGCTCGCCGGTGCCGACGTCGCCACGCGCTTGCTTGTCGTCTCGAAGTCCACATGGGGGTACCTACATATCACAACGCATCGTATCGCATTAAAATCCGACTCATGACAAAAACGACACACGAATCCCACATAAGTCAAAACCTATGGTTGCTTTCACAAATCAACCCAAAAACCCTCGTCGTCGGTGTACAAACGCTAGACCATCGAGAAAAACCCAAATATACTCATTTGCACATTCACGAACACTAATTTTAATATAAAATAGGTTAAAACTCACAAAAACCCCAAACTCACTTTAAAAAGCCATTTTTCCTAAAATCTATCAAGCAATATTACCCGTTTTAGTACAAAACTCGACGTTTAAACAAATCTAGTGGCCATAATACATATTAAATATCTTAAATAAGCCATAAAAACAATTTCCATAATTTAATCCCAATAATCTCATTAACCCCAAAATTCTAGTTTACAATATACCCAAATTTTAACAATTTTATAGCAAAAATGCACAAACAACAATTTAGCTTGGATTTTCATAAACTAAAAGTATTAAACCACTCAATATAATATTTATAATGATATGAAAACTTAATTATATTTTAATCTAAGTATTTGATAATTTTTCAAAAACTCTAGTTGGCAAACCAGCTTAATTAGGGCATTTATAAGAAATGGTTGAAATAAACAACTAGATTAGCTTTCAACAAAGCTTAAGATGTCAATCCACACCACATATCCATGCACAATTGATCACAATCCAATTCCACAACAAAACCCTAACTCAATCAAAATCCTCACTAGAAATTTCCAACCTCTCAAATAACCCACAATTAAACACCTAACAACTTTAATTAAGCAACTAATCCACAATCAAACCATGAGACAAAGAGTTATACCTCAAAGATCATGAGATCCCACATGCAACATGTCTCCAAAATGCCAACTTATCACCAAGATCCTTAATAGTATAGCCAAGGAATAATGGGTAGTGAGTAGATTTTGATTTTGCTTTGAATTTGTAGGGATTTGAAGCATTTTGATGAATTTTTTGTGATGAAATGAGAGGAGAAAAAAATGGGGGCAGCAAGAGGGAGGGGTTTCGGCCAGAATTTTTGAGGGAGGAGGAGAGAGAGTGAGGTGGGGGTGTTGGTAAGGTCAAAGGAGCCATATCTCAAGTCAACACTTAACATATTTCCTTTATTTTTTATTTTTTTCCTTTTCTTTTCTTGTTTTCCCTTGACTTTTAAGTGAGGAGATGAGTGGGGGGGTTGCTGAATTCAGCCCTTAAAGGGGAGAGGGTGAGGGTGTGTGTGTATATGAGGAATATTAAGCTACATGCAACCATACCCCAATTCTATTTAGCTATTTTTCACCATTTAAGCCCTTTTTCTTCGATATTTTCTAAACCGTTTTGGCAAACCATTTCATTTCAAAAACCACATGATAAAATTTTTTTTAATGTATTATGATGCACAAAATTTGTTTCAACTCATTCCAATTTGTAATTTTCCCTAATTAAATATATTAGTGACGGCTTAAAATAATATTAAAATAATTATTTTCGGAAAATTTTACAGAAAATTTGAAATTTCTCAATAAACACCAAATACTAGCAATTTCATAGCTAGAATATGTATATTTAATTTTATAATAAAGATATTCTTATTTTGACTTTTTACAGAAAACCCCCTTATTTTACCGTTTTTTCGAAATTTCACCGAAACGATTTTCAAAACGTTACACAGGGTGTAATGGGCTACGCTCCGACACGACTTATACCGCTATTAGGGGACTGACGCTTGCCGCCCCTAGGCTCGATATGCGATAGTCTTAGACGAACAGACCGGACTGTACGGAGATTGTCACATCGGGCTCAGTAGGAGTTCGGATGGGTTTTCTCATCGGCTTTCTTATCGACATCTACCTGGGGACCGTTACGTACAGCTAGTGCCGCTTGCGGTCTGTGATTAAACCCACTGCCAGCGTAGTGTCGAGTCTTTAGAGTCCCCCACAGAGAGTTTCCCTGCTCCAGGCGAAACGATATAGAGGTCGTATGGTTTTACGACAAGGTTTCGGACGCATACGTGTGTTTACGCACGTACGACGTTCGGACAGTTTTTACTAGTCGGCTTTGGTTTAAGCCAGTTTCTGGTATCAGGTTATTGGATTTATACAGTCTAAAGTTTTTCCGTGTTTTCACGGATTGGAGGGGCGTTCTCGTAATTTTCCGGGAAGCTTCTAGAAGCATGGTGACTTGGGGGTTAAGGTGGCATAAACATTTATTGCTTAATGACTCATTTGTATGATTCATCCATAGAGTTAATGCTTCATTTATGAAGCTAATGACTCATGAGATGAATCACACAAGGTGAATGCATCAACCATGATGATTAATCATATATATTATTTATTTGATAAATTGTTATGGTTGATATATATATTCTAATGAGTTCATTTTTCAATTCATTATTATTCTCACCTTCTCTCTCCTCAAGCTCTCTCATTCTTGAAACCCTAACCTCTCATGTGTTGAGATCAAGGGTTAGCTAGACTAATACATCCATAACCTCACTCTATATCCCCTAGGTAGCTTAGATTAGCACTTTGAGCAACCTAGTTATCTCAAGTTAGAGATATAGCTTGGCGTAGGAGCTCTCGGGTGGATCATCTTTGATTCGAGGAGGCCGTTGAGGTGCCGATGTTCCAAGTGTAAGTCTACGCTAGCGCCCCGGCCGTCTACAGACGCCAAATGCGGAACAAAAACTTTTTAACTGGCGCTATCATATACTTTAACCCGGATCTGCCATTATTGCTAAACTAACAAACTGTAAAGAGTGTAGAAAGGTTATACCGAACGATCCGAGTCCTTTGTTCTTTAACCATCATCCCACGCTCCGTTGCGGCTGCTCCGATCTCGTCGATCTCCGATCTCCTCGTCGAGGTGGCACCACGTCGACGATTCTTTAAACGGGCTCCCGCCTCTGACTCGAGGCAACTCGATCGTCAAGTTTGCCAAAAGAGACGACCAAGAATGATGTAGAGAATGAGTAGATGACTTTGTCTCACTTCGTCCAAAGCCGTGGATGATCGGTTAATGAAGTTGCCGATGGAAATGAAATGGAACAAGAAATGAACTATGAAATTTCCATGCATCCAAAACTTTAGTCTTTTCTTTTTAGCAACCATAATTTCTCAAAATGAGTGAGTGAAGGAGGAGAGAGAGGGCCGGCCATATATATGCAAAGAGGGAGGTGAGTGTAGGAGAGGGGAGAGTGACTATAAGAACAAATATCAACCACAAATATCCTTCATGCAAACAAAACATCATTAATGCAAATGGTGATTCATTAACCTAGTCACCATTGCATTAATGGCTCCATTAAAGCACTAATGACTCACAAGCCTCATCACCACTTCTAGAAGCTTCTAGAATGATGACTCACCCTTATCCAAGAAAAGATAAATCCGTCTTTAACCGAATGTTAAAAGACGGCTGATAGAAAACTGGAAACTGGCAACTTCCAAAAGTGATCCCGAAACGACTTTCAGGATAACCCCGTAACTGTATAAATATACCCTCATTTGTATTACGACCGAATACAAATGCAACTGAGACAAAGATATTATATCTACTCAATATAATACTCGGATCCGGCTTAAACCAAAGCCGACCAGTATCAACTGCCCGAAAAATAACACGTGCGTAAACGCACGTGCATTTTCCGAACCCTGCCATAAAACCATACGGCCTCTACAACGTTTCGCCCGAACTTGGGAAACTGTCTGTGGGGGACTCTAATGACTCGTCAGTATCCTGGCAGTGGGTTTAACCACAAACCGTCAGCGACACTAGCTATGCGTAACGGCTGCCCATGGACTGACCTCAAAGGAGGCTGATGAGCGAACTCATCCAGAAACCCTACTGAGCCTAACAGTGACAATGTATATACAGTCCGGTCCGTTCGTCAATGAGTATCGCATATCTGCCTAGGGGGCTAGTAACGTCAGACCCCCAATAGCAGTATAAGTCGTGTCGGAGTGTAGCCCAATAACACCCTGAGATACTACTGGAGTACCTACCAGTAAATCTCCTGCCACGGCCGTGGGCTTTGTGTAATGGCTCTCCTAGACACAGCACGATCTCACCCCCAATACCGGGAGAGACGAATCCCCTGCCGATCCGCTCACGTGCCTCCATATGGCTCGGGACTGTACCCAAAAACTACCTGTTTGCACGACTCCTTTGAGCCGTGGTAAGGTAGAAATCAAAGCACAGTGGGAACTCACACGAGACAAATGACGACCTCAGGTCGATGAACTAACCTGTACACATGTCACCAGGGAACTGCTATATGACGATAGGTATAGTACTAACTAGCAAATTCCCGGCGAGTCCTGTCCGGTGTACTCATAACCCAATGAGCACCTGTATACATCTTAGGTGATCCAACTGACACCAGTGGCTTGTGAGACCGGCCACCGCCCCTCGTCGGGGTCTCGACTGTACACACTAGTCTACTCCGGAGTATCGATGCCCTGTCTCGAAACTCCCACGACTAGGGACCACAATTAAGGATATGCATATAAACCACCCAACTCTCACGTATATGATCGCCATCATACTGTTGGTGGTAAAGCAAGATCCTAAGGGCTCTATCAAAGTGTAACATGTAATCAGTCACCTAAACATGTACACGACTGATAAAGGCAAACCAGATAGCATACTATCATCTCGAGTAAGACTGTCCTACCGGTATAGGTCCTCCGCAATCATTGCAATCACGTACCTGCGATCCAATAATTGACTATGAGGGCACTATCTCCAACAATCTCCCACTTGCACTCAAGTCTAATTATTGCAATGTCGACTACTCACAGCCCGTGTGGAACCGAACATTCAACTCCTCTACTAATCAGTTCATAAAGCCCGTTTGTAAAACTATTGTGTTCGAGAAATAGCCTCAGTGAGTGGATCCGCCTAGAAGTTTCTTTCTATATCTCTCTTAATCTCAAATTCACGGAGAAAACCATCTCCTGAATCGAGTAATACCTGTCTTAGAATATGTCTGGATATCTGATGGGACCTAGTTCATAAATGAACTCCAAATCCAAACTTCTTAGACTGTATCGATCACTGAACCTAATCAGTATCCGGCACCATGCCACCCACAGTATCCTTTTGGACAACCTGTCCATAATACTGTCCCTCGTCAGAGGGAAAACTATAACTCTGACAATCACTCTGTCACTCATGTCACCTTTGAAGCCTGGAATGATAACCGTCTCCCGAAGGAGGCTGCCGTCATCAAATCCGTAGAACATGTACTTATGTTCTAAAACTGCTTCCTTATGGTTTTCCAGGATTGGATTAATATAAACTCATCGCATCTAGTGCAAAAACAACATCTGGTGTGGTACTTGACATCTCATGATTGACTCAATTGCCTAAGCAAGTGATCTGCCAATCATGCACATCCCTCTCCACTTTAGTCTGTAAGACACCTTTAGAGAGGGTGACTCCATCGCCTGCAGGTACACCACCATGCTAGGAGTCATCTATTCTAAAAGCCATTAGAATACTGTCAAAGTACCCACATTGGGAAACTACCCAAATCCAGATCTAAAACCATAGATCTAGAAACCATAATGTCAAATATTATATCCATATCCTATCTGGAGAAACAACTGTGTGACGACCACAGTACAACCGATCGTAGTATAGGAATTTTACTTCCTACTCTGTGTATGTCATCCAGATACCATGACATCACACCCTACTACCTTCTTAACAGATCCATCCCCTATTCTGATTGAAGTCAAACCCATGACTATCACATCAAAAATAGATGATCTTTCTCCGCTATAACTGCTCAGGTCTATAAATAGACATAAGCTACTTGCCCACTAAACTTCCGCTGCTCCCACTGACTACGACAACCCTCCTACCGGGTCTCATATCTTGGAACAACAGTAGTGTCAAGTCTGGGTAGATAATAACCTCCCTGTCACCGTCCTTGAGGCTACCGGAGTACCTCTCGGGTGTCTGAGGTCACCCACCATATCTGCGGAGTGGCTATTGGAATGTCAAACCTGATTGAATATATAGGTCCTATTAAATTTTCCGTAATCGTTCGTGGTTCTGGAATCACTTCCAGTTCTACCATACTCCCACTACTGTTTTCTGAAAAAATCCATTTTACTAAAACTGTGGCGAGTCAAGAACAATATCACTATTGATCTTCCAAATGGTAGAATATCAACCCTCGTCATAGCCAGGGTCAACCCACAAACTGCCATTACAGAAACGTGCCCTGAGTTATCCAGAGTCTGGTTTTAAGTATAAGCTGGACAACTCCCCGTACCTTAACATCCTTTAAGGTACGAACTATTCTATATCCAATATAGAAACTTTGGCACTTATTTAATTGGAACCATATTCAAACCATGCAGCTGTCTCCAGTGCATATCAACTTAATGGAAAGAGGCTAATCAGCATTACTCAACTTAGGAATCCATCCAATTATGAGTAACCTGAAAGAGAAACACGTTTCTCAAAACCATCACTATCATCTGAATATCAATCACAAGAATCTACATCTTCGATCTCTTTGAAGAATCCCGATACTTGTGATACCTGGTTCTCTACTTTATTCTTATACCCACAACTTCTCAAAACTTAGACCATGTATTTCTACGAAACACTTGTCTAAATACTAGAGGAGTTATAAGTAAACAGAACATAGTACGAGGACCTACCCCTTTGTCCTGATGGACACTGGACAACATACAATACTCTGTATAAGTCCGCTGAGTTAAACAACTCAAAACCTGTGCGTCGTAGGTTGAAAACTGTACCCTGGCGATTTCCTCAAATATCACCAATTACAACGAATTCCGATATAATGAGGATAATCACCCAATTCCCAATAACTTACTCCCACTCATCATCTGTAAAACCATACAGATATGAGAATGAAACCTGGTAAATACATACCCTTGGAGTAAGTGTCTAATCGGGAAAACAGTTTTTCTTTAACAATGCACTGAAACATGAAAATGTTTCGTAGGGGTATCCTGGTATTCATAGCAATGCCTCTTCCATAATCCAATTCATGACTTCAACCGTATATTTTATTGCCATCTCTCCAAATCCCTTTATTTGTGTTTAGTCGTTACCTTCTGTAAACCATCGTTAGGCTAAATGGTTTTCTTCCTTCCCTACCGTTCGGCACCAGCCTATGGTTTGGAAGAAGACTATCCAGTAAGCATAATAGGTGCACCCTCCTAAACCAAGGAGTACTCGTATCTTGAGAGAAGGTGATGATAAAAGACAACTGAATAATACCTTATTCCTTTAAAGGTGAAATAGGAGTGGCGATGAAGTACGCGGTTTTGGTCGTGAATGATAACAGTCGCAATTTACTTTGCCCTCTTTCTAATCCCTTTATTTTGTCTTTACATATTACCTTCTGCACACCCTACTTAGGCTAATTAGTTTTCTTCATTCCCTACCTTTCGGCACCAGCCTATGGTTTGGAATAAGACTATCCAATAAGCGTAATAGGTGTACTCTCCTAAACCAAGGAGCCCTCGCAACCTGAGAGAATGTGATAATAAAAGACAACTGAATAAACCAATTCTATTTCTCCTGAACCTGGATCCATCCTTGAAGAAGTCCCTTCGAGTTCGTATATAACCATACGATGGATCTATCCAATGGAAGTGGATATCCGTAGTAATACAGGTGTTCTGAGAAATTCAAAGGGTAAAAGAAGGAGTGGCAATGACTTATGCAACTCAGACAATCCAAAAGCCAGTATTTTAAGAAGGTTCGGTCAACTTGGTCACTGAGTCATAGTCTAGGGTCGGTCAAAGGTCGCTGCCAAAGAGAGAGAGAGAAAAGAAACACTCTGCGTGCACTCTAACCTAGATCAGAATGGTTATCACTTTATCTAATCCGGAAACCTCCCACCGTCCTGTCAAATTCTCCTCCAAACCTAAAGAAGAATCAATCGGGATCACCCGAAGAGTAAACCAACTCATCAGTGGGAATCGGGATCCAACTCTCATCGCATGATAACGTGATGGAATCCACTCGCGTTATCACACTCCAGAAGGTATGCGCATGCCTGGCAAGTTTCAGTTTCTTTAAAAACTCCCGATAAGATTTTTACCCCATGCTCTTATGATCGTGACTAAGGGCCAACCCATCATAAGTCACATGTCAAGTTCTTCCCATCATTATCTTGTTAATTTGAACCCACCCGTACTCGCCCTTGACTAAGGGCCAACAAGGCTGTACGACTGTCCCAAACCAACGCATCTATCTATGCAACATATGAACACCCCAGCAGCTTCCAATCACTATGTCCTAGCTAAGGGCCAGACCAACATAGCTTGAATACTACTGACCATTCACATGAAATGACGGAGGGCTACGGCTGGTTTTTGGCGAAAAACCTTTAACGTAATGAACTTGATCTCGTTGAAGGAACCTGATAGCTTTTTAAAATATAGTGGCGAAAACCTTTTGCTAAAGAGGTCACTCCCGGTGAAGGGATCTCGGCTCTTTCCTCGTGGAATGAGGTGCAGGATATTCCACTGAATACCGCTATGCAAAGCAACTTGTAATCGACTATAGCAAAGTTATTACCCTGACGCAAACTTCTGCCCAAGGGGTCAGTCCCGGTGAAGGGATATCAGCCCTTGCCCCGTCGAATGAAGTGCAGGATATTCCACTGAATACCTCTATGCAAAACAAAAGGAAACGTCTTTGCAATAACACTTTTTAAATTTGTTCCAACAACTGTAAACAGGTTTGCTTTACTTTGCATTGATCAGAATCAATGCAGTCCCATCAATAAATCACACCAGAAAAGAACGAAAATAAAATGTACGTATATGCCATCCGCATTCGTCACTGGGTCCCGTCATCACCCGTTAGGTTACTTAACTAACGACAGAGCGGGGACTGGACTAGCGCGGGTGTAAAACATATACAACATCTAATAATATATAAACCAATATACAATAATCGCTCCAGGCGTGATAATATGCAACATTACAGAAAAGTAATAAGCATCACAGAACAATACAGATAATCTGGGATCCCCGAGTTTCACAGAGCCGCTGCTGAAACCCGACGTTCCCCTGTCGTGTGGATAGCCTGTGCAATGAAACCTAGACCCCTACGGGTGCGGCAAGTTACCCGCCAAAACCTGAAGTGAGGCAGCCCCCTTACAGCATAGTGAATGGACCACCCAGCACTTCATGGAATCCGGCAATCTTAGGCACCCCTCCTTGGGTCAACCTGTACCCCCTACGAGTGCGGCGAATAGTCTGCCAATTCTAGAGTGGGACCCCTCTGCCTCTCAAAGCCATGAGATGCGGAACCGTTGCCCTCCAGAACCCGGCTATCCGTGCACTCCGTCGCGGGGCAAAACCTAGTACAGTAATGAAAAATAGTACAACAAGTACATCGACCGCAACCTGGTCGTGCCCCAAAAGAATATTATACAACAGGCAGTGACGGCAGTCCACAAGTTGGACGCTCGCCCCGCAATATCAAATGTACAAATAAACTCAAAATGTACTACCATTGCACACTGCTATCTACCACGACAAATCCGCAACATCACAGCACAACACAGAACATCAACGCGAATGTCACGTTCGCAAACCCGTCTAAAAGAACTATAGCAATCAGACGCGGTTTACCGATCAAATGACATTCCCGGTCGGAGATATAATGTAAGCACTGTAAACTAACATGTTTAAATTTCGATCGACAAAATATCACAAAGTGGGCCCCACGCAAATCTGTTGAACAATAATAAAATCTGGGCCCAAAAGATATATACCAAAAACCCCAAATTCCAGAGAAGAATACACTGTGCAAATTTGGGGGCATGATCGCTCAGAACGGCCGCGGATGCGCGGCCAAACCATGGGTTTGGCCGCGTTTCCGCGGCTGTCTTGTCGATTCACGTGCTCAAATTTGTACGGCGTTCTTATAAAACCCTGCACAGTTTTCTGAGATGTGTGGAATATTTTTAGGACACCATTTAAAATCAACAGAAACTGTCAAATTGAAAAAATGCGGTTTTTGATTTCCGGTTCGATCGATATTTTAAACGCGTTAGCACAAGTTAGTATAGCAAAATGGTGAGGCTCTGATACCACTGTAAGTCTACGCTAGCGCCCCGGCCGTCTACAGACGCTAAATGCGGAACAAAAACTTTTTAACTGGCGCTATCGTATACTTTAACCCGGATCTGCCATTATTGCTAAACTAACAAACTGTAAAGAGTGTAGAAAGGTTATACCGAACGATCCGAGTCCTTCGTTCTTTAACCATCATCCCACGCTCCGTTGCGGCTGCTCCGATCTCGTCGATCTCCGATCTCCTCGTCGAGGTGGCACCACGTCGACGATTCTTTAAACGGGCTCCCGCCTCTGACTCGAGGCAACTCGATCGTCAAGTTTGCCAAAAGAGACGACCAAGAATGATGTAGAGAATGAGTAGATGACTTTGTCTCACTTCTTCCAAAGCCGTGGATGATCGGTTAATGAAGTTGCCGATGGAAATGAAATGGAACAAGAAATGAACTATGAAATTTCCATGCATCCAAAACTTTAGTCTTTTCTTTTTAGCAACCATAATTTCTCAAAATGAGTGAGTGAAGGAGGAGAGAGAGGGCCGGCCATATATATGCAAAGAGGGAGGTGAGTGTAGGAGAGGGGAGAGTGACTATAAGAACAAATATCAACCACAAATATCCTTCATGCAAACAAAACATCATTAATGCAAATGGTGATTCATTAACCTAGTCACCATTGCATTAATGGCTCCATTAAAGCACTAATGACTCACAAGCCTCATCACCACTTCTAGAAGCTTCTAGAATGATGACTCACCCTTATCCAAGAAAAGATAAATCCGTCTTTAACCGAATGTTAAAAGACGGCTGATAGAAAACTGGAAACTGGCAACTTCCAAAAGTGATCCCGAAACGACTTTCAGGATAACCCCGTAACTGTATAAATATACCCGCATTTGTATTACGACCGAATACAAATGCAACTGAGACAAAGATATTATATCTACTCAATATAATACTCGGATCCGGCTTAAACCAAAGCCGACCAGTATCAACTGCCCGAAAAATAACACGTGCGTAAACGCACGTGCATTTTCCGAACCCTGCCATAAAACCATACGGCCTCTACAACGTTTCGCCCGAACTTGGGAAACTGTCTGTGGGGGACTCTAATGACTCGTCAGTATCCTGGCAGTGGGTTTAACCACAAACCGTCAGCGGCACTAGCTATGCGTAACGGCTGCCCATGGACTGACCTCAAGGGAGGCTGATGAGCGAACTCATCCAGAAACCCTACTGAACCTAACAGTGACAATGTATATACAGTCCGGTCCGTTCGTCAATGAGTATCGCATATCTGCCTAGGGGGCTAGTAACGTCAGACCCCCAATAGCAGTATAAGTCGTGTCGGAGTGTAGCCCAATAACACCCTGAGATACTACTGGAGTACCTACCAGTAAATCTCCTGCCACGGCCGTGGGCTTTGTGTAATGGCTCTCCTAGACACAGCACGATCTCACCCCCAATACCGGGAGAGACGAATCCCCTGCCGATCCGCTCACGTGCCTCCATATGGCTCGGGACTGTACCCAAAAACTACCTGTTTGCACGACTCTTTTGAGCCGTGGTAGGGTAGAAATCAAAGCACAGTGGGAACTCACACGAGACAAATGACGACCTCAGGTCGATGAACTTACCTGTACACATGTCACCAGGGAACTGCTATCTGACGATAGGTATAGTACTAACTAGCAAATTCCCGGCGAGTCCTGTCCGGTGTACTCATAACCCAATGAGCACCTGTATACATCTTAGGTGATCCAACTGACACCAGTGGCTTGTGAGACCGGCCACCGCCCCTCGTCGGGGTCTCGACTGTACACACTAGTCTACTCCGGAGTATCGATGCCCTGTCTCGAAACTCCCACGACTAGAGACCACAATTAAGGATATGCATATAAACCACCCAACTCTCACGTATATGATCGCCATCATACTGTTGGTGGTAAAGCAAGATCCTAAGGGCTCTATCAAAGTGTAACATGTAATCAGTCACCTGAACATGTACACGACTGATAAAGGTAAACCAGATAGCATACTATCATCTCGAGTAAGACTGTCCTACCGGTATAGGTCCTCCGCAATCATTGCAATCACGTACCTGCGATCCAATAATTGACTATGAGGGCACTATCTCCAACACCAAGGAGCCTACGAGGAGTGGAGGACCGCGGTGAAGACCCGAAGGACAAGTAACGTGAGGTATAACTTCGAATCCGAGTAGTTAAACATTTCGTAGTTTGCAAGTAACGGTTTAGAAACGATTCATGCGCTCAAGTCCGTGTTATGAAGCTTTGATAATCGTTTTTCATATATTCCGCCTCCCCGCAAGTTCGTGGGGTGCGTGACATGGACTTACACCGGATGCTGCCACGCGGCAGATGACGTGTCCCAGAGCCGACAAGAAATGATCGAGAACTTCAGTTGGGATCACACCTTGGGCCTCCGGCCCGAGGAGTCTCCCGACCTTCGGTGGCCTTCCAAACCATCCCCGGCTCGCCTCCAAGCTATCATAGAACCGAGATGCCTCGGCCTCCCGCTCGTGCCCGAGCCTCCCGCCGAGCTCATCTTCCTTGGTCTCACCTAGACTGACCCACATCGCTGATCACAAGCGTCTACGCCACGGCTCCGCGAATCTCGCCATGCGTGAGACATCCGCCGCCCACGATCCCGCGTTCCACGCCATCATGATCCTCCATTAACGAGCCTATCTCGTCATTAATGCGGGATCCCGCCTATCACGCGGACGTGACGCCAGGGGCATAACGGCCGGCGTGAATCTCGCGCCCGCTTGCCCATTGCTACCGCTATATAAACCCCTCTCTCAGACGATTAAGGTAAGCCATTTTTTACTCCACTAGGCCGTTACTCTGCTAAAATACCCCGTCTAACTTGATCGTCGGAGGGTCCTTGGTGGCACAACCACCCCGGGACTTCTTTGCAGGTTTTCCGGCCACAGCCACTCAAAACCCATTGAGATCCACACGCTCCAGGAGTCAACCCTCCAACTCAATCTCAGTCGTCCATCAGCGCTCACAGCAGATCTACGGAAGATAACATCTGAAGGAGATTCAGAGATCCATCATGGAGAATCTCCATTCTCAGTGATTGAGACACATCACCATATCTTATATGTCAGTGTTATGCATAATAACTTGTAACACTCTAGCTATCATATGCTAATTGTATGCTAAGCACATCATTTAAGAAATCACTTAATTAAATCATATCTCCATGCAAGTGACACATCACAGTGCATGATCTACCAATATACTCCTTCCGTCCTTTTCTACTTTATTTTAGAGAGAAAAAAGTGTTCCATCTCACTTGACGTTTTTGGAATAACGAGAAAATCATTAATGATAAAAATATCAACAAATGATATAATACCAAAAATAGCCTAAAAAATTAATTGCTGATATTAAAAAAGTGATAATACTTTTCTTAATAGTTGAGGGCGGAAATGGAATGATTTTTTTAGTGGTGATGTGTCAGTAGATTAATTGCTGATATTAAAAAAGTGATAATGGTTTTCTTAATCGGTGTGCATTCCTCTGTTTATATGCATGAAGAATGAGCCGCTCTTTACGGGTACTAATTATTTAACCTAGGTTCAAAACCTCTAGATTGTGCATCATGTTTTTATGTTCACATATGTTGTACTCTTTGGTTCTCATTTTGTTCCTGAAATACTCTTCTATGTTTTTGTTTTGAGATAATAGGTGGAATAAATTAACCATTCATCCTGGTTCGAACGCGGGTCTCCTCTCCCAAACTTCAACACCTCCGCCATTTGGCTACTCCAACCCCCTAAATACTCTTCTTTGTTTACTAATTGTAGAACATATTTTTGAAGCACATTATAAATATAGGGTTTTTCTTTCTCATATAATTTTAATAATTTTAAGGCCCATGCGTGCACGAGCAGGTTCATTATTAAAATGCTGAAATTTTAATAACTTCTTCCATTTGTAGGCTCTTTTAATCCAGGGGCAGATACAAGACCTCATCTTGAGGGGGAGCAATTTTCTAATTATAATATTAATTATAAAATAATAATTTAAATACATTTATTACATAAATAATAATTTAAATGCAATATTTAAGTAACTAAAAAATGAAAAAACAATGTGAAAATATAATTTTTAAGTTTCTTGATGAGATAATTGCTAGTTGATGGTATTTTTCCCAAAAAAATTTGTCCCTAATTCTAACATATAAAAACTAAGCGATAAATAAGTTAATTAGTTATTAATATAATGAATATACAGGGCGGACCCTAGTGGGGGCACACGGGGTGCATGCACCCGCTGGGATTTTGCAAAAAAATTTTTAGTAGGACTATGCAATTTTTTTTTCCAAAAAAATGGCCCTAATGCAATTTATTAAAAGTGAAGAACTAATCTATAAAGTTTACATATATATTCAATTCCAAACCCTAAACAGCTAAACTCCCCCCCTCTCTCTCTCCAAACGCGATTAAAATTGCCGCCTCCCCTCTTGCGCGCACGTCTCGCCTCTGTATCGCCGTGCGACGTCGGCGTCGATCCTGGCGGCATCGCCTCCCCATCGCTCTCACCTCTCGCTGCCTGGCCTCGCCCCTCGCCCCTCTCTCTCGCTTGCAGCAACTTGCGGCTCCCTTAGGCCTGACAACTCGCGTCGCCCCTCGCCTCGTCCCCCTTCACGCTCACGACCTTGCCCCTCCGCCTCCGTCCCTCGCCCTCGGGTCCTTCTCGGCTCCTCGCCTAAATCGTCTGTAGTCAATACCCTGCCGCCGCCTGCGGCCTGCCCCTTGAGGCCTTGACATCGAAATTGACTCAAGTAAAAAAAAAATTCTGATTTGCTAATTTAGACTTTAATTTATGAATTGGAAAGTTGTTATTGATTGTGTTGCATAATTGCATTGATTTTGCAACTGCTTGGTGACATATATCGAGAAAGAAATTTTTTATTCGCTATCACAAAGCATTTTCAAGACATGAAATCAAGAAAAATGTTATTATAAACAATATCATTTGTATCTAAATGCTTTGTTATATAATACTAAATTTTTATGAACTATATTTTTGAGTTTTAAAATTCCTTTCAGTTTTTTCTTTTAAGTCATTGCATAATTACTTATTTTTGTGCCCTCTGAGTAAAAATCCTGGGTCCGCCGCTGTCGACATATATTAACTTATTGGCATTGATCACATCACAGTGAAGCTATTTTATGCATTATAACATTATTGATATACTAACATAAGAATCCATTAATGAATCACTGGATTAAATTATCATTTTTATTTTCGCTGAATTGAAGAAATTACCATTGATACCATAGTTACCCGGCCATTTCATAATAATTTTACATCTTTTTAATAATCTCACTTAAAATATTCGTACGGATTTTTAATAATAGTATTTTATAGCATGCATAGCTGCAAAACTATAGACTTGGTGTATGCACATAAAAAATCAAAGTGTTGGTTTTAATTTCCAAATATAGTCATGATAATAACAATGTACGCCAAACATTTTATTTTGGTTTTAATATCCAAATATAGCATTAATTTTACATTTTAATTAGATTTACAAGACTCCAATTATTTCTAATATCTTATACGGGTTATATATTGACTTTGGGTTAGACACTAACTAGTTATGCCAAAAGTTGATATCGAGTGTTTGAAAATGGAAGGATAACCGCATTTACATAAATAAGTTAATTTAATCTGTATTAACTATACTTTCTTGATTATTGAATTGACCATGAGATGAGTCAGACCACATAATTGATTAGGTCATATTTCAGCCTAACCTACAGACGGATTGACAATGTAGCAATTTATATATTAATTAATATATGAATTTAATTGATATTTTATTAGGTTGCGGGTTATTTATTGGGTTTCACCTAATTAACTTTTGCTAACCAAATAATATATTATTATTGAGATTTTCATATCTCAAATCAGTTGAGATAATATATGTAAATATGATTTGCTTTACTAAAAGTCAGTACTATAAAGAGATGATGAAGAAGAATTAATTCCTTTTCTCATCTCTTCTCTTCTCTTCTTAACATATTGCTACCAAATATTTATCGCTAGGTTATAAGACGAGGAGACTTTGTTTTGATTTTAGATCAGGAGGGAAGATCAACTGTCTAGATCGGATCCAGACAGTAGAAGTTATCACACTGGCAACCCAATATAAGTTTTTATTTATTATTAATAAATTATAGAAAACTTTTGATTTATGACATAGCTTTTCCGCTGCCAACAAGAAAATACTGTTACAACAACAACAACTGAGCCTTTTATCCCAAGCATATGGGGTAGGCTACATGAACCAACATGAGAATCACGCCGGGTCCAGCACATGAATCCTCCGCCTCTACTCACTCCTATCGAACAATATACTTTCATTGAGGCCTTTGACAACCATATCGTTTCGTATCACCTCAATCTATGTTTTCTTCGGTCTCCCTTTTACCGTTTTGCCATTGCCCATATCGAGAGTATCTATTCGTCGAACCGGTGCTTTCATAGGTCTGCGTCGCATATGACTAAACCATCTTAGCCGGTTTTCCCGCATCTTCTTCTCCACAGGTGCTACACCAACTAGACTTTCTCATGCACTAAACAGAACCGCAAACAACTTAAACTATCATCTACTATCCACAATAAGTTGTAATCACCAAGAAAACTACACTCGATCTACTACATCTGTAGATCACTTTAAAACCCCCATTTTGAAAGAGTTTAACACCATAAAAACACGACTTTTAAATAGAATACATTGTTTTCATAGCAAATGCTAAAACTTTGCGAAAAGATGGATCTTTACCTTTTGTATAATGGAAATGAAAGAAAAGATCTAAGTTTAAATGAGGTTACCACTTAAAGAATTTAGGAAGGATTCTACTTGATCAAGCTTGAGTTTAGTGTTGAGTTTCGGAGTTGGGTTGGATTTGAAAGAGTGCGAGGAAGCCATGGTTTTTTGGGACTGAGTGAGAAAGGGAAATTGTGAGAATGAGAGTGAGAGTTTGAGAGAGTGAGAGAATGAGAGTAAGAAGAAGAAAGAAAAGGAGAGACAAGTCATGGTGATGCCTTCTCCCATGCCTCCCTCCCTCTCTTAAAAATAAGAAAAGAAAAAAGAAAAACATTAATATTATAAGATACATGACATGCCCAAAATAATTATTAATTGAAAAAATAACATATTGGTTTTATCACTAAAAAATATGTATGGGAATATACATATATACAAAATCATGATAATCCAATTTAACTATTGATAACATTTTAATAAAACTCATAATATTATTATTTAAATTCTAAAATAACTTTTAAACATTCGGAAATGTTATATTTACTTCCGGTACTTCCATATCTGCTGTAAAGTCTAGGTATGATTCCATATCTCCTGTAAACTCTATGAATGATTTAATTAGACTTTTTTTTGGAGAAATTATTTCACAAATAGCATTTCTACATGTGGCCTTTTCTCTTACCGGTGACACTTGAATTTCTTTGAAATGTTAAAAACTTAGAAAGCAATAAAATCAACGTTCTTTTTCTGTTCTTCAAAGCATGAAAAGGATAACATATGTGATAATGCAACAATAGCTTTGGTTACTTATTTTGGCTCAAAAACTTTGGTTACTTACAGTTTTGTCCTTCGATGATTATAAGGTTTTTTTCTTCTTATTTTGTCCATCAAATTCTTTGTTATTTTCAAAAAACATACCAAATATTTTATATTTCAGAAAACAATAATTACTTTAAACTTATCTGAATTAACCACATTCGTTAAAAACCGGATTAAGTTACTATCAATTATAGTTGTTAGGAGCTTAAAAGATATAATAATTCCTCTAAAAGGATTCTCTTCTTTCTTTTCCTCCCTTGATGCATCATGCTCCTCCCTCTCTCGCTCTCCCTCCTTTTCCTTTCTTCTCACCCGAGCTCTCGTATCCTCATCCTCATCCTCATCTTACCTCATTTTCATCTCCCACATGACCTTCATCTTAGAGGACCCGTCATCCATACCACCCCTAAGAAAAAATTTCGTCCCTGACCTCAAGACATATCAAATCTCCATGAAATCTTTCATGAAATGCATACACAAGACCTCACTAACCCTGAGACCTCTCAAGCCTCCATGAGATGTTTCATGAAATACGCACCAATTGCCTCATCAACAACACCATTGAATATCATAAAGACGTAAGAAGCAACAGGAGGAAAATGTGGTGAGAGGTGAAGTTTGGGGATTGGAAAGAAGTTTGGAAATTTGAGAAAGTGAACATATTAAATAAAATGTTTGAGGATTTTGAGTAAGATGAGAGAAAAAGGATTATTTCCGTCCTAACTGTGGTTACATTAACTCAGCCTAATAACCCATCATATTAACTACAACATAATGGAAGTGGTTATTTAGATAAGTTTAAACTAGTTGGTGATGTTTTTAGAAATACCAAGTATTCGATTTGTTTTTTGTAAATATCAAAAGATTTGACGCCCATATAAAATAAAAACCTTAATTATAATTAATTAAATAGTATTCTTATTAATTATAACAATAATTTATTAATAATCATATGCCAGTGGGGAATGGAGGCGGCACCGGCTGCGAGTGAAAGAGAGTCGTGGGTGACAGCGAGGCTGGAGGCTAGAGCAAGGAAGGGGTCAAGGTAAAGGCTTGGGGGAGGGATTCAGTACAGTGCATGTTGGGGAGAGCGGAGAGAGGAGGCAGCGGTGGGTGGGTGGGAGGGGAGATTAAGGAGGAGGACGAGTGGTGACAGATGGAGATGGAAGAATTAACGTTGGGGTTAATGAAGAAAAAGAAAATGATAGTTTTGAAAATTTTAATATAATGTGGGAATTTATGACGAGACAATGACTTAACACCGTTAATGATAATATGGCACTGTTAATCATTATAGTTTTCTAACAATTAGAATTCTTTTGGTTAGTTTTTTTTTTAATGTTTATAAACCCTTTTGATGTTTCTTCCCAAAAGATGAAACTTTTGGAATGGATGCGGGAGGTTAGGATGGGAGTGGGGGATAGCCTTAAAACTTATTTTAAGGTTATTTACATGATAATTACTCTCTCTCTCTCTCTCTATATATATATATGCAGACCCATGCGAAGCTTGATAATCAATCTCTCTCTCTCTCCCTTCTTCTTGCCCACACCAAAAAAACCCAAAAAAAAAGTTCTAAGTTACTCTTGAGGGAAAAACTAACAAAAAAGCTAATTATCAAATATGTAATTAACTAAACCTAAGAGTTTATTATGTTTTTGATGATCAGGAGTAAGTTACGAGGGTCATTTAAGATGAGATAAGTAAATTCTATTTTTCTGCTGGTTTATTTTACCTTTTTTGGAGTGGGGTTTATTTTTCCTTTCCATTCTTCCAAAATTTTCCTCCTTTTCTTCTCTTTTTTGTAAAGATATTTTCTTCTTTTTCTTCTTATCCTTCTCTTTTTTTTGGTGGGAGGGGAAAGGGTTTAAAGTAGGAGGCGGCTTTAGAATTTCAAGATAAATGTTTTACTCCGTACTTCAAAAATCAATCAACTTTAAATATCACAAGTAACATAAATATACCAAAATTTCAAGATAAATGTTTTACTCCGTACTTCAAAAATCAATCAACTTTAAATATCACAAGTAACATAAATATACCAAAATTTCAAGATAAATGTTTTACTCCATACTTCAAAAATCAATCAACATTAAATATCACAAGTAACATAAATATAACAATTATGCATGGCTCGTTCTATATACTTCTCTCTAAAATGAGAAGTTGTCTATTTGATTCCCACAGGAGTCGCTTTGAAAGAACAATGCACTTTAAATATGGATCACCAAAATTATATATACAAATTTCAAAATAACCTTCTATATCTACATAGTTAATTACAAAGACATTTTAAATAAGGTTAAATTAAAGGATTAACATTATGTTGGTTTAAATTTTAGAGAAGTTCTACTCTTCATCAAAAGTGAGCAAAAAGACTTCTGCCATGTAATGGGGAGAGTATTAAACTTTGCACTTGTTCTTTAAATTTGAATATTTGAATCTAAATTTGAAGTTTTATTTCTATAAACTTGAGATTTTAAAATATTTCTACGCACTTATCAGGATTGAAACAGTCTTGGACAACTTAATAAGGATGAATTTTAAAGATATTCCTCTTCATTTTCAACTTGATTAAAGAAAGAATAAGCTATCAAAAAGTACAATGATCCCCAAGAACTAGGCAATATAAGTACCATCTTTTTCAGTTCAGACAAGATTCATGAACTAATCATCTTTTAGGTGGTTGTTTATTCATTATCAGTCCCCTTAGAATCTAGTTAGATTTCCTCCTCCTATGTTCCAAACACTTGCTCGGCACAGTTTAAAGGAAAGAATCAATTTCATTGCTCATCTTCAGATTACCATTTCAACCCAAGCCTGCCTCCACACAAAAATGGCGGGTCACATTCATCAAAAGAATATTCAAAATACTATGTTCCTGCGTCCCAGACTTATATACCCTGACACGTGTCAGAACCACCTTGACCCAACCAAATTGCACCAGGTAGAAAATGGGAGGATTTCCCCTCTACCTTTTCTCTGCCCTGCTTTTTCCTTTTATCATCCCCATGCATACTTTTTTACATCATTTTCTACAGCTGTTGTCAAAATATTTCGGACTGTTGTGGGGGTCTTTTGTTATGCTCTCACCTCTCTTGTACCTTCATCACTCGCCTATTTGAGATTATTCAGTTGCATTCCTTTTGATCTAGGTGAATGTTATTGGAGGGTCAGCCTCCCCAAAACATTCGGCACGTAATTTGGTTTAAATTACGGTTAGTTGTCAAGCAGTCGGTATATCCGTATTTGGGGGAGGTGCGTTGTTGTTAGAGATTTATCATTTAACTGCAAAGTCTTGCTCATTTGCGCGTCGGTACAACAGAGCTGAGGCTTCGACCCTGTAAACATGAACATATGACTTAGCTTAAAGAATAGTTAATTCCAGGGTAAGAAGTATCAATGGAAGTACTCCCATCAGCCAAGCTGCCCTTCAACCTGAGAAATTTTTCGAGATCTTTTTTTATAGTGTTTCCGCCGAAAAAAATTCTTACCATCCAGGATGAACGACGAATCTTCCCGTAGAGAGAGCCCAATTAACCTGAGAGACAACGTGAGGGAGAACTCTATATGTAAATTACATGGTCTTGCAAAAGCTTTTGCAGAGATGGGTTTGTGGATAGTGCACAATGTTTTATTAAATAAACATTCATCTAGATTTTCCTTTTTCTTTTTTGTTAAAGGTGCAATATGCTTTTCTTCAACCAAAATAAACGTAAAAAGAAAAATAAAAAAGCTGCAATATGGGTTTTCACATGGTTTTCTAACCAGAACTTGGAGCTGAGCTGGAGCGAGTGTTAATATTATTAATTTATTTATTAATATATTTATTTATTTTGACAAAATATATTAATATATTTATTATTATTATTATTATCATTGTTACTACTTTGGAAAAACTGTCCAAATGCTGATTAATTGAGATTCAAGCCTTTTTTGCCGGTGCAAGAGGGGAATTCGAAAACTTCATTTCATATGTTTGCAGTTAATTGCCTTGAATATAATATGTGACATAAATTTGCAGAAAAATTGTGCATAGTTTGATTTTGTCAACTTGAAGAGTCACATTGAACAAAAAACATGCAGTGGCCCACATCGTCGAGCAGAGTTTTTTAGGCGAAACTTCATTCTTTAGCGGATTGTTTCTAAGAGTGAATAATTTTCTACACAATTTGTTGATCGAATTCGAATGGTCGATTCACGGATAATATGGGTTCCAAATGATCCTCCCAAGTTGATGTTGTTAATTTGGCTATAGTGCCGATTTTTGGTTTCCAAATTTTGTACGGTCATCAATGCATTATTGCAAGGTACGTGTCTGTTTGGTCTTCTTTTTTAAACACCTTCCCTTTAGTAAGAATAACCAATGTAAGATGCTTTATAATGTTGTATTGTCTATTTAAGCACAAGCAAGTTTCTTATTTCTATGGTGTTCGAGATTAATATGTAAGAAGTCTGCTTCTTTGGGTATATTTGTATGTATTGAGGTATGAGATTTATACCTTATCGGTTCCAAGAGAATTTGCAACGACATGAGTGACATGCTCATCTATTTGGTTGGTGCACTTGGCTCCAAACTGCTCGGCTGTCTGCCATAAAGGGTGGTGTTGGGGATTGGCTTCCCCAACAGGAAACACTCGACTGAACACTACTTTGCATCCAGAAAGAATTTTCCCTTGCTCGGCAGCAAGAATGTTTCTAACATCGATTTTGTTCAAGGAATGGTGAGAGAAAAAGTTTTGGTGAATTCTCTCTATGACCTAAATTTAAGCACAAACATCGATTTAGATGACAGATTTTGTATTCAGGTCTATATTGCACTAAACTACCCTTAAAGCTTTTTAATGCAATGAACTCCCTTATACATGGTTTTAAGGGAGTTCATAAAAAATAAAACGAAAAAACCCTTAAATCAAAATTCAAACGAAACTTGGTAAATTACTTAAGTTATCTATCCTAAGGTAGAAAATCGCTCGTAGTTAAGGGTAGTTTAGTGAAATTTAGCCTTAAAATATGTATGAGAGAGAAAAGAGTCCTACCGCCAATGATGAAGCAAGGGTCCCATCTTCTGGTCTCTCATCGTGATCGATCTCAAGAAGTGAGGGCCCAAGAAGCCCAAACTGTCGTCTACTGCTAGGGAAAAATGTGTACCTAAGTTCAACGAATTTGATTCTGTCAGATAAAATAACAAGGAAACGTAACAGCTCAAGTGTAAAAAGAACTAACTACAACTTCCAAACTGATGTTTGTTGATTGTACACATGGATAGATTAATGACACGATACTTTATGTTTGTTAAGCGGATTCTTTTGTTTAGAAGGATAATTTATTTGCACAGATACTGCGGATGAACGATAAGTATGGAAGTGACAGGGATGGTTGTAATACCTCTCTACAAGTATCAAGTTGGGTTTGTTATGCGGCCACACCCTCACAGAATCATCTATGATCACCACTGCTGATTCCATACCCAACACTCCATCCAAATCCTTGCTCTTAGGCACCCTCTCATCACTGTCTAAAGATTCATCGTCATCACCCCTCGAGATCACTCGCCCAGAAAATAAAGTCCCCTTCGGATCAAGAATCTTTGCCATCTCTGTTGCATACAACTTGTTTCCCATTGTGTAAAGATGCAGTTCGTACAGCTCACTTGCCTGAATCAATATTTAACTATTTAAGAATGCTATAATGAGGGGGGGGGGGGGGCATGCACACTATCTCATTTGATTGAGTTTTAGATTTGTTTACCTTCTCTAGAAAGTTCCATACTCCCGGCCTCAACTTGGTCCACATTCCCATATGAGGAAAGCGGAAAAGGTGCCTCTCTGGTTTATGTTTGTCTTGTTCTTCCTTCTTCCTCAGAATCTCTTCATGAACTTGATCTACTTCTACAAACTAAAGCAAGATATATTTTTCTTGTAACAACTATTACTTTTCTAGAGGTGGGGAAATAAAATGGAATTCTATGAAGAATCTGGATATATACCTTGGCCGAATTGAGAAGTGTGTGATCCAAATCAAGGACAAGACAAAGCTTACGCGCAGCAAACATTTTCTTTTGTTCTGCTATCCTTCTCATCCTCTCTTTTTGAATAGCAGCTTTTTCTTGGTCATCATACCCATCTAATAAATCGTCCACATCTCCCCATGGATTCGCCGACTGTGCTGCACCATCCTTGGTTCCACCTTGACTAGAAAACACTGGTACAGTTTTCTGTTCAATTGGAATTGGTTGTGATGCACCATTACTTGTTTTACTTGAAATTGGTTGTGATGTGCCATTACTTGTTTTACTTGGAATTGGTTGTGTTGAGTTTTGAGGCGAAGTGGACACAAGATTAGCAAGATTCTGAAGGTTCTTTGTAAATTGCCGCGAGATATCAGGCAATGGGGCAATTTGAAAAGGTAAAGTGGCTGTCTGTTCTTGTTCTCCTTGCTCACGAACGGTTAAATGATCCTTGATACCACTAGTTTTAATTGGTTCAGATCCCAAGCTCTCACTTTTCTGAACCAAATTGCTATGAAGTATACGCCGAGGGTCACGAGGTTTCATGCGAATCTTCCCCGCATCATTCTGAGAATTCTGTTATGAAAGTTTTAATTAATCAGAATTGTATATATAAGAGAGAGTCAACAAATATTTTATAGATCGCAGGCGACTTATAGCATATTTGGCAAGACTTTAAAAGATTTTTTAATTAGATATTTGAAAGCATTATAAGATATTTTACAACAGAAAGTGGTAGAAGATGGAAAGCTTACAAAGGAAGCCCTTAAAATCATTAACATGCTAACATGAATACATGGTTTATCAAAATACTTTTATATGCAAAGAAAAGGGAAGCTAACCAAAGAATCAATTTTATAAACAATCTATATTAAAGAAAAGGCTCACCGTGGAAATCGTTTGAGAGAGAATCTGGAGTTTTGCTGCTGGTCGCTGCCCAACTTCCAATGCTGAAGACAGGGCACCAGATAATCCATTGATTGCTTGATTAGCAGATTTATTCTGAGCTTCTGCTTCTGTTCTCTGTTGCTCCATTTTAACTAGGTGCATAAGCATTGTAGGGTTCACCGCAAGGTCCTTCAACAGAGTAGGCAACGAAGTAACAGGTGTGGTACTATTCGTCATCGGTGGAACTGAACCACCATTCGATCCATTAAAGTTATTGTTAGCATTCAATCTCCTGTCAGAACCAAGTTCTCCAACTACCATATTCCTACTTCCAACGGCTATATTCTTGTTTGGTTGTACCCTGTTGTTGTTTGCTTGAGATGCAACCATCCCAGTATCCTCGATCCAGCCACCACCTCCATTTGGACCACTCCTTTGCCTTTTCAAGTTATACTCGTATACCACGGGACCATCAACAGCCTTGTGTTTTCTAGAATTCACCACTTCAGAGTTCATAAACCTAAGCCTCGGATCTCTACTCTTTGTGGAAGCCTTTGCCACAGGGTTGGGGTCTAAACCAACCGGTGTGATAGTCTTCACAGGAGGCATATGAGGAAATGCATTATTAGCATTGACAACGGTGCTCATAGGTCCAACAGTTCTAGCATTACCACTAATCGAAGCACTGGATACTTCGCCATGACTATCATCATCGCCATCATTGCCATCCTCAGAAGGAGTAGGACTTGGAAGCCGAGTGCTCGTAAGTATAGAATTTTTTCCATATTTCTGTTGGTACGTAGAAACGGCCTTAAATGCATCAGTTACATATGGGTGAAATGTACCATTCTGAGTATTTGAGTTCTTCGGAGCTATAGGCTGAGCAGACTCAAACCCAATTGGTTTCAGCACGGGCATTGGTGGTGCATTGTCACGGGTGGGTGAAGGGAGGCTGTCTTCATCGTAATCTTCATGGAGGTTGAGCAATGGACTAGCCTTTGCAATGTTGCTACCGATATAATAGCTGCTTCTTGGATCGATTCTCAGTCTATCTGAAGAAATTCCAGGCCTTTCAGCTTGATAAACCGGACCGTTCACAATGCTTGTTGTTTTTCCTATACTAACAGCTTGAGAGGCCAATGCATGCACAATCACATCTATCTGTTACACAAAAAGGCTCACCCTAAGTTTCTTTTTTCTTCGCAAAGCACCAAACGACTGTATAAATAATAATCAGAAACAAAAGCTGACCTCTTTCACTTGCTCCAGTGTCAGACATTGAGAATAATTGTTCTTAATGTGAATCAACAACCTAAAAACAAAATTTGGTATTATAGGTTTATTCAAAATCAAATTAGTCGATTTTTCAAGAAGCCTACAACTAATTAAACTAGTTCATTAAATAAATTTGAGCAGAGCAAAACCTTAGCAGATAATCCTTGTTATGTTCCATTCTCATCAAGTTCCCTGCGCTAAAGGCCTGAAACATCAAGTATCCGATTTAAACATTAATTCAAATATACAAACTTTAAATCAAATTAATTAAATGGCTTCAGTTCAATCTTACAGAGTAAACTGTTTGAATCCCCACAAATGCCTGATCAACAAGCACATCAAGGATCGGCCCGTGCCCTTCCAAAAACATTTTTTTCAAGCTCGCAAAGCACTTTTGCAATCGCGAACACACTTCTTCAAATGATCTACACAACATAACAACACCAAAATTTAGTCTTTTTTACCATAAGTTTGAAAGTTTTTATTTTTTTTCCTACAAAATAGAAAAGTTCAAGTGCCACCAAAATGTTATCTTTAGCTTAATTTTAGTTAGTTCTCTGTTTTCCCTAATCATGTCAAACTTACGATTCAGCCTCTTCTACTGTAATGGTCTCTAGGTCCTCTAAAATCACTCCAAATCTCTTATCAAATTCACCAATCTCATCGACTTTATCTTCAGATTCCAAATCATTTTCGACCAATACCACCTCCTCATTCGAGTCTACATTCGATTCGAGATTCGTGGGCTCCGATCCCAATTCAATCTCCCCTTCCTCCAACTCACCCTCCTCTTTCTCAGAATCACCCTCACTCTCCTCAACGTACATCTCAATCCCATCTTCGTCGTCGTCAACCTCCGCCTTCAATGGCTTCACATTGATCCCCAGCGGCTTGTTCTGAACCGCCTGAGCCCAAGCGAACGAGTAAAGATCCTGATTGTAGTTTCGATGAACAGGATACGTCATCATATCGCTCATCCAAACCCTAGATCTGGACGAAACCCTAGCGTCCTGCTGCTTGAAATCGTCGGCGGTGATCTCCTTCAGCGACCCCGATGACGAATCGGAGTTCGAGCCGTCGTCTTTCCGATGCTTCGCCATTAGGGTTAGGATTTCGTTCGCGTTACGTAATGAAATTAGAGCCGTTTTGTATGAAATCGATACCAGATTGAAGGTCTACGAAATCTGAATCGATTAATTAGGGTTTCGATTCGTGATTTTGGGCGAGAATTTGCAGAGATCGCCGCTGGATCTGAGAGAGAAGGGGGAGAAATTGGGAACGACTCCTTTTGATCGATGGGATGAGTAGGTGGAGGCTGGGGGGATACTTATTTTTAATTCTTTGCTAATTTGAATTGAGATGCTAACGAATCTGGACCGTACACGTCAGCAATGACGCCTGTGATCAACTTTGGTTGATTTATGCGGAAGGTTTCCAATTAAAGCAACAAAAAAGGAACAGAAAAATTGGGACGCCTTGTAGCGTGATGTAATGCACCTGCGGATTCGTTGTTGTGATTTTCTATTTTTCTTTTTTCTTTTTTATAATTTTGATTACAAAAAATTTTAATTTTTAATTCAAATTATTGAAAAGATTGCTATGTATCTATGCACATCTTCACAAATTTAAATATAAATTTTCACATATCCCTTTTTTTTTATGACATATACATATTAGCATCATATGTGCAATAAAAATCCAAAACCAAATTTACTAAGAAACCTTTTGTTGGTGTCAAAAATCACACCCTGATTGACCAAATCAAAGTCAAAACCCCCAGCCAAGCGGGCCCAAGCTCAAGCGAAATGAGCCCAAGCCCATGGAAGAGGCCGGCTACATACCAAGAATAAAGCAATAAATTAGTTGAATGCAATTTCTTAAAAATAAATGTATGAAAAATGGGCAGAAAGCCAAAATTTTGTAAACACTATGGCTTATGTGTAAAAAAAAATAAGCACATAAGGCATGAGACGGCACAAATGTGTAGCGTCTTAAAAAGTCGTTTTGGTGTTTTCCCGAAAATCGGTGAAAATTTGGTATTTTTCCGTAAATCGTCATTATAGTAATTTTGCAGTTTAGGACTAATTATACCTAATTTGGATAGGTAATTGCTAGTTTTTAATAGCTAATGAGTTACTTATAAAATTCTGGTCGTTTAAAAAAACTTCCCTATTTTTCAATTTTTAATATTATTTTAAGCTGTTAAAAATACATTAAATTAGCGATAAATACAAATTTAAATGGGCTAATTTTACTCTTTAGAATCATGTTAGCTAAAATCTAGTTAGTAATATAAATTTTTAGTATTTTATTTCAATTTCTAATTGGTTTTTATTATGGAAAACAAAAATATAATTATTTTGAACTAAAACTTGCAAATATGAACTTGGGGGGTCTTTTTTGCATAGAACCTTTTTGTATTCACTCACACTCACCCTCACTCCCCTAGGCCGGCCCCACCACTGCTGCAGCAGCCACCATCCCCCTCTTTTTGACTTTAAATCATGTGAATGAATTGTTTAGAGTAGGATTTAAATATAGTAATTTGGGTATGGGTTTTAAGTGAGATGTGAGGGCTTTGACTTTGGGTTTTTCAACACCAATTCCTCACTTTCCCCCATCCCTTACCCTTGGCCGAAACCACTCCCTGCTGCTGTCCCCAATTTCCCTTCTCTTTTTCCTTCCAAAAATTCATCAAAATCCATTAAAATCCATCAAAAAATAAACAAATCTTTCACTAATTCAACACAAAACCCTATTCTATCTCTTCTCAAACCCAAATTAGTTGAAAGCATGTGGAAAGGAGGCATCTTTAGAGGCAAATCACCATGCTAGATCCATAAAAATTGAGGTATAATCCTTACCCATTTAAATACTTATGGTTAATTCCTTTAATTTAAATTGTTTTAGTGTTAATTTAGTGTTAATTTCTAATCTAGTTTTTTTAAGAGGGTAGTTTGTTTTAAGCTAGGGTTTAGAAAACCATTATTAGATTAATTAGGTTATTTTGTTATCTAGTTGTTATACTAACCTAATCAATGAGGTTACTTTGCTTAAGTGGCTTCAAATTATGCTAATTTAAGTTAATCTAGTATGAAATTTTGATTGTTATTGCTAATTATAAAAATCAAGAAAGGGGTTTGTTATGGAAATAGATTTTGAAGCATGGTTAATGTGTTGAAAATTAGTGTAGTGTCTATCTATGGTTAACTTGGGTGTTTGCGCGATATTGTGTGCACTTTATCGCAAATCCGCGATATTTGCACGAATTTGGAAATCCTTTGTGCTTACTAGGTTTTCGCAAAATTTAGGAGATGAATTATATTAGTTATCGTGAGTGTTTTGTTGGCATCTCCTATGACTTGTAGGGTATGTGAATGCGGATTTTTGGTTTTATCGGGTTTTAGCTTTGCCGGGCGTCCAAAACGACGATTATAGTTAGTTTTTATGATTTTCGTGTGTTCCGCGCACCTTGTGCACGTTGTGCCTAACTCGTGAACGTTGATATTTTCGTTTGGGGATTTGCGTCGTTTCATGAGATATAACCTTATGTTTTGTATTGGTGCAAATTCTAGGATCGGTCGCGGAGACTTCAGACGCGGCACGAAAAGGGAAAGCGGTGATTGGACATAGCTAACTGGGGATTTCAGCGAGTAGATGTAACATCTACGGGGGACTATCGTTTGGATGGCGCAAGTCGCCCGATAGTTTAAGTAGTTAAAGATTTCTAGTGATATTAGTAACTACATCCATGCTTTATTTGACATACATATGCGAACCCATTCTATAGGAAACATGCACCATTGCCAGGGTTTTTATATGCAGCACGAGCACTATTCATGCGTACACACACGCCCTGGTAATTGCCATGCCACGACACTAAATAACTTATAATCTAGAATATTGTCACCATATTTGATACTTAAACCTGTACTATTGCAATAAATCCTTAAAATAACCTTGTAGAATTGCTATTCATGTGCATGTATATCATTATATCATTTGTTCATTGCCTAGTCTATTAATCATACATTGTAACTTGAACATTGATACCATATGCATTCATTATCATTGACGTATGCATTCATGATGATTTCTTGAGATTTATGATATTTCTGGATTTCGGGGGAAAGCCGCAAAATTTCTAAAACTTATTACCCTTTTTAAAATATGCAAAATTGCGGTTTTCTAGTGATGTAAGTGTCGTCCACCATGAGTTTGCTGTGGTTTTCGAGACCTGTTTCGAGGAGTTGGCTGAACCGTCTCGGGTATATGGTGGGCCCGGTAAGGTACCCCGGGGCGAGAAGGTCGTGTTGTTGACGTTGAGCCTGGCAGGGGATAGACTAGCTACCGGTGACTTTTTGGCACGGCAGATATCCAGAGGATACCGACCGTGGCCGCGAGATGATGAGATGTTGACATTCAAGATGGGTCAGCCGGACGGCTGAGGCCAGAGATACTGTGACATGGATACATGAGATTGAGACAGTTTTGAGGTGTCGATGTTGGACACAAATTCTTGTTGATTCTATTGGTATTGTGCTGATATTTTAAAAGAGATTCCTAAAGAAAAAACATGATTTCTTATACTTACACATTCAGATCACGAGTTGATTCATATTGCATACATACCTGCTAGTACATTCATGTTTCATATATACCTGCTAGTATATCCTGCCATACCTGTATTATAAATGCTAGGATGCTTGTGTGCATGCTTGCGATAGCCTCTATAGATGTTATTTATTACTCACGAGTTGGCGACTCACCCCCGTTGTGCCACAGTCTTTTGCAGGTCCGTTCCGTCAGCACAGTAGCGGCGGGCGCACTTGTTTCTTTTGCCTCTTTTGCCTGGACTCGAGACTTTTGCTCGTAGATGAGTTGTATTATTATTTTGTACCATCTTGTATATTCTTTGTATCTAGAGTACTCCATCTACTGTATCTACCAGTATTGTTGTATATTGACCTAGAGACGAGACTATGAGATCTGTGGGCTTTTTATGCTGTATTTTGGGGTCGAGCTCACTTGAGTCGACATGATGTTTTACCTGTACTTCTTATGTTTATTTATGCACATTGCTGATTTACATTACGTGGGATTTGTGACCGCCTTGTGGCGAGGAGCTAGCTCCCGCTTGGGGATGCCTTATTTGTTGTATTCATATATATTCTTGTTGTACCCATTTTGGGGGCCAGTATTTACAAAGGAGACTCTGCCGAAATTTTCGGAAAAATTGATATTGTTTTTAAAAAGGCTTGATATGACTTAATTGATAAACTCGCTTTCAATTGATTGGTTTTCCTTCACTCTTCTGCTTATTTGGTTTTGATTTCTAGGTTTCGGCTTACTTATTTTACGGACGCCTTGAGACGTTTCCTAACTTAAGTGCCAGTCACGTTCCGTACCCTGCGGGTCGTGACAAAATGCTATTTGGCAAATCCTAAGGGGCTATATGTAAATTGTGTAGCCTATAAAAACAAATATAATGAAAAATCAACAATATTTTCACTCTCTCAAAAATTAGGGTTGTGTGTCTCCTTCTCCTTCTTCAAGGCTCTAAACCTTCTTCCTTTTTTTTAAAATTAAATCAAAAGTTTAACTCTTTTTTTTCCAAAAATAAACAGTTTTTCACCATAAAACCCATAAAGAGGAGCTCGGATTTTCCATCAAATCCCCAAGATGGGAGATTTTTAAGTTTCAACCCCTTTTCTCCAAAATCTAGCCAATAGAGAGGAGAAAAAAGGAGACTCGTTTTCAAAAACCCCACTTCGGGAAAATCAAAGACTCAAAAGAAGATCCAGGGCTAAAGGGGAGAAGAAAGTGATCCCCTTTGATCATCTCCAAAGATTTCTGGGAGTTCAACTTCATTTGTCAAGATCTTTTGGAGTTTAACTCTACAAATAAAACCCTTTTTAGGAGTTTAACTCCATTCAAAATCTTTTGAAGTTTAACTCCACAAATAAAAGTCTTTTAGGAGTTTAACTCCACTCAAATTTTTTTGGAGTTTAACTCCATAAATAAAAATTCTTTTCAGGAGTTCAACTCCTCATCTCGGGGCTAAGACCCTTCTTTCTGCAGGTGCCCAGCGGCCACGTGCCCGGCGCATGAGGCGCTGTCGCCCAGCGCCCACACGTCCTTAGGACATTACTCACCGTTTTTTTTTCTTTCTTTCTTTCTTTTTTCATACACTCCACACTCAAAATACGTTCTCCGCTAGAAAAAATTTCTAACGGGGTGCTGCCCCGCACCCCGCAAAGGGGCTACTAGCCCCCTTGACCCCCCAGCTCGCTATTCGGGTAGCGGGCCCCCCGTAAACTCTGCAAGGCCCCCGATATATCCAAAACCCCTCAAGACACACACATACGCACACTGCATATTGAGTTCACATGACTAGTTTGACTCGTCAATCGGAGGTTCCTTTGCTTCAAAGACGAGGGGTAATTAACGGCAGTTTAGTCCGCAGCTGCCGGTGATTTGGATCCCCACAATCATTAGACCCCACCCTACCCAAGACAGGGGAATCTGTATACGCTCGACAAGCAACGTGTATTTCCCATCTCAATGGGGTGACAAAAAACACCCCACAGATTTTGGCACGCCCGGTGGGACTTTTCTCTCCTCCCATATCTCGGGTCAAGCGTTCTTGCGAACTCATTTAACATATATACTGATGTTTGTACTGAAATAATACTTTTCCGTGCAGCAATCAATTTTCAATGATGATATCTTCTAAGATGAATTCAGCTTCCGACGCGACCCCGATCCTGTACGTAGTCAAGATCAATGATCGCGTGATTCTCCCCGCAAGCCTCAGTCGGCAGTGGGAGGAACCGCCCCGCCAATTTGGTTCCGTCTGTTGGATATATGTATTCCCTAGAGGCCATTATTTGATAGTGGATGTATCGGCATGTGTATATATACATATTCAGAGGACATTCTTGTTCGACATGATAGTATGCTATCCGGTTACTCTTTATCTTGGCATGTTCACTTGATCATGCATATTATTCATTTGTTACATGTTGATAAAGCCCTTAGGGTATTTGCTTGACTACTGTGATTATGATGAAGATCATACTGGTGGGACATGTGTAGTATATAAGCATATCCTTAAAATGTTCCTAGTCGTGGGTGTCTCAAGACGGGGCATCGATATTCCAGAGTAGACTAGCGTATATATTTCTTGACCAATATGATGGGCGATGGATGATCCCATATCCATTGGTGTTGGACATCAAAGATTGTATACGGGTGCTCAGTGGAGACTGGGTACACTGAACGGACTCGCCGAGAACTCCTATATGGTATTATATCTATCATCGGATATTAGTTCTCAGATGACACTGGTACAGGTTAGTCTGTAGACCTGAGATCGTCATAGAGTCTTGTGTGTTCTCCCACTATACTTTGATTTCCACCCTACCACGGCTCTACTAAGTCGTGCAAACATGTGGCTTTTGGGTATAGTCCCGAGACACATGGAAGTAATGAGCAACATGAGGGGTTTCGTCTCTCCCGGTATTGGGGGTTGATGTTGCGCCGTGCTTGATTGGCTATAACAGGAAGTCCATGGCCATGGCTGATGAGATTTACTGATAAGTGTTATCAGTAGTTTCTCGATCTGTTATAGGCCATACACCGGCATGACTTATTGAGCTATTGAGGTCGACGATACCATCCCCAGACTCGATATGCAGCATATATGATGAAGAGACCGGACTGTATGTTAAGTGTTGCCAGTTGGCTCTACGGGAGTTTTGACAGGTTCGCTTGTTGTTCTTCTGTTCTCTCAATACCTTGGAGCCGTTACGTACAGCCAGTGCCGCTGACGGTTTGTGGGTATGTGATATGATCACTGCCTACTGTTAGCGTATTGACGAGTCTTAGAGTCCCACAAAGGGGTTTCCGAGCTCAGGCGAAACGATGTGGGGTGCATATGGGAGTATGCGCGGGAGCTTGATTAAATGCGTGTATATGATACCGTATTTTAGTTAAGTATTTTCTATTGGTCGGGTCGTATGTGATATGACCGGATTATTAAATCAAGTGTTGATTTGATATCAAATGACCATTAGCTCATTTATTAAACCCTTTCTTTATTTTGTATGCATGCATGCATGTATGTATGTTTATATTGATATGTATGCACATATGCATGCATAGATGTGTCATGGTTGATGATACATTGGAGATGGCTATGCAAGACTCACATGGAAACTATTATGATATTTTTAATTATTGAGTTAAAAAAATGGGAAATAAATCATGGTTGATTTTTCTTTCTACACACTTCTAAAAATATCTTATACTAACCATGGTTTCATTTCTAATTATCTATTAACTCAACTTCAAAAATATCTAGATATTTTTCCTAAGTCTTAGTTAAGAGCGAGTGTGACTCTCTCTTCTCTCATTATTATCTTGAGTTTATTTTCTTTTGAGCTCAAGCAAGCCATTTCCATCCCCTTTTCCTCCAAGCTCTCTACCTCTTTCAAAGTGAGTGAAGAGAAAGAAAAAGAAAGGTTTTTAAGTGAGAATATTACCCATTTTACCAATCTATATTAGTCTAGCCCACTAGTGTAGGTTGTTTGCTTCACTTCCACTTAGGTCAAGTGAAGCTAGGAGTTTGAGCAAAGGGACTCCGTGGTGGATCGTCGTGGACTTCGAAAGTTTCAAGCGAACCCGTTCAAACTCCAAGTAGAACCAAGGAGTCATGGAGGAGAGGTCTACAAAGGTTGTATTTCTCCTTTCTTAGTGTTAGACACTAACTAGTATGTGATACTTGTTTAGTTTTACCCTAATCCTCTAGTTCGATTCAAGGTTTGGTTTGGTTAGCACCCTAGATTTTTTAAAGTTGCATGTTTGATACTTGTTAAAACCTAGTGAGAGTGTTAAGCAAACCCAGCAGTGGTTTCAGAGCCAAGCTCGAGAATTAGACGATATTAGTTGAACTACGAAACCGAAACAACTCCAAAACAGTCGAAACAAAACCCTAGTTTCTGTCGGATTTTTCTGAGCCTCTAAATTTTTTTAAATAGTTGCAGAGTGTTCTTTATTGTGTAACTAGAACACCAGAAAAAATAGAGGTCTAAACACCCTAATTTGGCCGGCGAAAATTTCATTTTGACCGATATTGCCAGTTTTTGTTAGGGCATTTGGTCTCAAAATTTTTGTGGTGTTCAGTCTCTGAGGTTTGGTGTTTCGTGTATTGTTTGTTTTTGCCTAGATTGCATGTGATGTTATCTTTCTGTAGTGGAAATTCGGAGTGTTTCGTAGTCGTATTTTAACATCGTTTCGGGTTTGATATTGGAATATGATACAATATTTAGAATCCACGATAATTAGTTTTGTGAAAACTAGTTAGTGTTATGTAAATCTAGCAATTTAGTCTCTTTTGATAGATTGCCATGGAGTTTTGATTCGGATCAAAACTCCGTCGCAATCTCGTATAGTACGCGAATATTCGTCGGGTAACACCACTAGATAGCCATACTCTATAGCCCCGACAAGTGACTGTAGGAGAACCCCGTTTCCAAAAGCATTCCCTTGGATGCTCGCGGCCATGGTGTTCCGCCTAAGTGCACTTCGTCGACGGCATCAGGGGTACGACCATCTACTAATATTTTCGACGAGTATTTGATCAAGTAGTCGGGAATCTTGTTGAATTACCCGACTAGGTTATTGATAAGGTATTTTCAATATGAGACTAAAATGCAAGGTTTATATGTTAGGCATAAAATTCGGGATATGAGATATTCCGAGTTTATGATATCTAAGGATGTTGCGGATTCTAATTATTGTACTTTTCATTTTCTTGTCTGCGACTGTAAGTGTAATATGTGGTGTATCGCCGGTTTCGTTCCTATACACCAACGACAATTGGGACACGCATATTAACTTACATTGATGATATGTGATGTTATGTGTTGCTGTGATATGATGTATAGTATTGTCGTGAATGGATAGTCGGGAGTTTTACGTGAGATGAGAGTTTTTCTTTTTATTCATGTAAAATTCATTGTATATAATATTCTTTTATTGGGGCACTTTTGGGTTGAGGATGATGTCAACATTGATATATATTATTTACTTTTCCGCATCAGGATAGACCCAAGGTGGGAAGCACAAGTGACCGAGTTCTAGGGTCCAGTGGGAGGCCATCTCGAGGAGTCGAGATCGGTTCTCCTAACCCTAGAATTGGTGGGGTCACTTGCCACTCTCGTAGGGGTCTAGGGGTGTGGGCTTGGCTATTCATCACGACCATGGAATCCGTATTTTCTATCGTTGGCTAAATACAAAATACGTACCTCCTAGTATATCCTATATTTTCATATATGTGCTTATGCTATTGTTATTCTGTGATGTGATCATTTTATATGCTGAGACGAATGGTATATTATATATAAGATATATAATAAACGTTGCTTATGTTTTGCATCCGCGCTAGTCCTGCCTCCGCTCTGTCGTTAGTTAAGTAACCTAACAGTGCATGATGGGATCCCGTGGTGAATGCGGAAGGTATAAGCATATGATATATTTTCGTTTCTTTTCTATGATGGCTTAAGAGCTTAAATGATGGGACTACATTAATGAGATTAATGTGAAGAAAAAGAAACCTAAAAGATATTGTAGAATCGAGCGGGAATACCTATCCGAAAAGGAAGACGGATCAACAAGTGGTTGATCAAAAACTTTGGCAATCAAAAACTTGCTTTGGTACGGTAAAAAGTACCAAGAGACCAGATCTACAAGGGAGAAAGGCGTGGTGAGTGGTTTTATCGGAAAATTTATTTGAAACTCACTCGGTCTTTTTATGAAAAAGAAAGTTTCAAAAATGCGGAGCTTAAACCACTCCTTATAAAACTATTTGATTCTACAGTGAGATCAAGTTCAAAGTGTTAAAGGTTTTCTTAAAAACTATCCGCAACCCTCCGTCATTTTAGGAAGTAGAGTACTTAGTATTCGTACTACGTATGTTAGATCATAGTCAAGGCATAGTGTACGGTAGTTAAGTGATGTCTTTCTACACATTAATGCGATTAATTAGGACATTCATGTGATTATGTTGATCATAGTCAAGGGTCATGTGAATGGGTCTAATTAATCACGAAATGACGGGTAGAACTTGACTAGTGCTTATTATATGTTGACCATAGCCAAGGTTATAAGCTATTAGGGGTAAAAATCATATCAGGAGTTTCAAGAGTTGAAATTTGCAATGAGATTGCATACCTTCTATGTGATAGTTGGATCTCGATCTCACTGTAAGTAAGAGTTACTCCTAGGAGAGTTTTGCACTTTATAATTAGCTAACCCATTAGGTGTTTAGAAAGGTGTCAACGGGGTTATACCTCTGGGAAAATGAGGTTTACTTTAATTAGGTCCGTGCGAAAGCCCGAGGAACCTCCCTCAAAGTACCGACATTGGTCTGGCTGACCGGTTAGCGAACTTGTAGAATGTAATTAATCCTGGCTAATTTTCTTTTTTAGATTTGAAGGAAAATTTGATAAAATCAGTGAGAGATATCGATTAGATAAGATAATAACCAATCTAATCTTTGCAAGAGCTTTCGCTGAGTGTATTATTTTCTCTCTCCTAATGGCAGATACTCATAACTGGACTTAAGCTTCTGTCAGAGAAAAATAAACTGACAGGACCTAATTATAAAGACTGGCTGAGGAACATAAATATTGCCCATACATATGATAAGGTATCATATGTCCTCATTGCTCCAGCCCCACCCATCCCAGGCCCTGAATCTTTTGTAGCGGATATGAAGATCCACAAAACATGGGATATTGACTGTACCATTGCCAAATGCATCATGCTTGCCTCGATGGATAATGCACATCAAAATAAGCATGAGAAGATGGGTGTTCAATCCATCTTTCTCTATACAAAGAAGTTGTATGGGGAGCAATTTCGTGCCCTGCGCTACGAGACCTCTAGAAAGCTGTTTCAGATGAGGATGGCTTCTGGCACACCAGTAGGTGATCATGTTTTGAAGATTATAGCTCTTATTGAAGAGCTTGAAGGCCTCGGATGGACAATGGAGAATGAACAATATGTTGATATTGTTCTACAGTCTCTTCCCCCTGCCTTTGCTCCAATCATAATGAACTTCAACATGCACACCATGGAGAAGTTGCTACCTGAACTTCTCAATATGTTGAGAAGTGCGGAGAGCACGCTCAAGGAAAAGACCCCCTCTCTGATTGTTGGGTAATCTTCCTCTTCCGTCCTAAAAGCCAAGGCTAAGGGAAGGAATAAGAAGAAACCCACCAAACCGAAAGGTGGAATAAAAAAGGCAAAAGGGAGAGACAAATCCAAGGATGAGGAGTCAGGAAAAAGAGAATATTTCTGCTGCAAAAAGTCAGGACACTGGAAGCGAAACTGTATTGAGTACATCGCTGATCTCAAGAAAAAGAAGTATGGTGATGCTTCCGCTTCAGGTGTGTTTGTGACTGAAAACTGTTTTTCTATAAACTCTTCTTCATGGGTATTGGATACCGGTTCGGGTTCTCATATATGCAATTATGTGCAAGTACTGAGAAATAGAAGAGTTTTGAAGACCGGTGATCACACTCTCCGAGTTGGAAATGGTTCCAATGTACATGCAGTATCTGTAGGAGAGTATCACTTGGGGTTGCCCTCGGGTTGTATATTGGTTTTGAACCCATGTTATTATATACCTAGTATGTTTTGTAATATAATATCCGTTTCTTTGTTAGACAATGAAGGATATCATTTTATATTGCAGAATAATTTTATGAACATTAACCTGAATCAATAGTTGATTGGGTATGGTACACTTAAGAACGGGATATACGTTCTAAATCAACACGTGGTTTTCAACATACAACACACAAATAAAAGAAAATTTTCAGATATAAATGAAGCTTTTGTTTGGTATTGTAGACTTGGTCATATTAACGAAACAAGACTAAACAAACTTCATAAAGATGGATATTTAAATCCTTTTAAATATAAATCTTATGCAACTTGTCAGTCTTGTATCAAAAGTAAAATGTAACACTTTGAAATTTCGTTAGAATATTTTTTTGTGTTAATTAGCAATTGTGCGTGTTATTTTATATGTGTACATAGGATTATTAGTTATTTTTAGTCGGGTTACCCTAATTGGGAAATTTCTTGTGTTAGTGCACACATGCACACTTAGCACAATTTTCCTTGACCTAGGTTAAAAGTGTTAGCATATTAACCCTTTTATATTTCCTTGCATGGTTCTTTATCCCCACCCTTTTAAAATCAAGTCAAATCCTTTTTAAAATTCAAAAATCCAAATAGAAAATGAGGTATGGTGGGTAGGTGAAGATTTTGACTTGGGTTGACTATTGAATTCTCTCTCATTTCTTTCTCTTTCTCTCATTTCTGCACCTCCTGCAGAATTCCAGCAGTAACCATGGCATTTTCTTCATCTCTTCTTCTTCTTTTCACTTCTCTTTGATATCTACCCAAAACCCTATACAAAAATCCTACTTCCCTTCACAAAAACTTTGGAAAAATGGCTCTTTTGGGGGATCTTGGTGTCAAGGCTATGGCTTGAGGGAAAAGGTTAGAAAATAGAGTTCTATAGGGTTTTTGGGAAGGTAATTATCTCACACTTAACACTCTTTTTCATATATTGTAGTATATCTATCAAAATATCACCTTTTTGTGCAATTTTAGTGCTATTAAAGGGTTTTAGTGATGTTATGTTAAAATTAGCATTTTTATGGCTTGATTAGCTTGGTAATGAGTTATTAGTGTGGTTTTAGACTTGGGTTTGCTTCAGATTTCAGGATAATACCATAAAGTATCATTTTAGTGTAAAAGTGTTGTTTTTAACTAGAAATAGGGTTCTGTAGGATCTGCTGCTACCCGAGTTGTTTCAAAATGAAATTGGATTTACTGTAGCGTGTATAGGGGGTATAGAGTGCACACACAAAACCTGGGAGCCCAATTCCCAAGACAGGCTGCCGGAATATTCATTCTGGCCGCAATTTGTGGCCAGATGGGTGAGTTGGGGGTTGGGGGTTGGGCCACTGGAGTCTGCTGCTATGTGGAGTATTTTGGTATATATATTTTTATAATATTTGTTCTGTATCAAAATCTGGAGTTGAATACCCTATTTCCCGTATTTTTAATCTTTCGCGACACGCGTGATACGTGTGTGTGGGTTTGGGGTTTCTGCGTATCGCGACGCGTCGGAGTGGCTTCAGGCGCGTAATCACACGTTTTAGCGTATCGCGCACACGCGCGTTTGGTTTGCGACACGGGTTTCTAGTTGACTTTAAATATCGTGTTTGTATGGTTTTGAGCTTATGTGTGATATTCTGTGAAATTCTAGGTTCGCAGGCGAGTGCGACGGACGCTGCGAAGAAGGGGAAACAAGTCATCGGCTATACCTAGCGAGAGACTGCGGTGAGTAGATTTAACATCTACGGGGATATCGCCCGCATGGCATTATGCGTCAGGGCTGATAGGACCTTATAGCGATATGTATTGCATTCACCTACATGATTACAGTTTATTGCATACCGCATTCCCTGTTATGTGTATATAAATTAGAATTGATAGAACATCGCACTATTACTAACGGTTCAAGCTGCACGAGCACGATTTATATGCTACACTCACACCGTTAGTGATTGCCATGACACTCACATTATAGGATTGCTATAAATCATATGTCAGATTGATTCCGCATTATTGATGTTGCCATGATTGGCCGCATATTAGCAGATGTTATATTCATACTTGATGCATATATCACATTGCATTGACTTGCATATTGGTTTGGATTACATGTGATTTCTGGATTTGGGAACCATGGATATTTCAAAAGAGAATAGGTGATTATTTAAAAACTCGGTTTCCCTTGATATGATATTTCAGTGCGTCCACCATGTGTTTTCTCGGTGCTAGAGCCCGGTATATGAGAGAGAGAGGGCTGACCCGGACTGACGGATGGCCGATATATGAGAGAGAGAGGGCTGACCCGGACTGACGGATGGCCGATATATGAGAGAGAGAGAGGGCTGACCTGGACTGACGGATGCCCGATATATGAGAGAGAGAGGGCTGACCCGGACTGACGGATGCCCGATATATGAGAGAGAGGGGGCTGACCCGGACTGATGGATGCCCGATATAGGAAGATTTGTGTGTCGATGCTAGACACGAGTATTTATGATATTTGGGTGCCGTTGTTGGGCACTCGTGATTCTCAGTGATGTACAGGATTTGAGGGCCGATGGGAGTGCCGGCATCTGGGTTGTTGGGATTTGGGGTGCATTGATGGACACCGATTATATATTCCACGTTGACATTCCGTATAGATGTTATATTTCCCATGCTCAGCATTCATTATTGTATCTCATCCTGTAGTTATACTTCCTGATAGAGCACTTGCATGATTATTGCACATACTGCTTATCATGCATTGATATCATCTGTTGGCTTATGATAGAGTAGCGCAGTACGTGCATGCTCACGATTACCTTTATATGTTATCTCTATTCACGAGTTGGTAACTCACCCCCGTTGTGCCACAGTATTTGCAGGTTGCCCCTCGGAGTAGTCGCGGCAGGCTGCTTTCTTACATCTTTTGGCTACAGATACCACTACAGTTGGTGCGTGAGCTGTTTTGCTGTTAGGTGGGTTGTGGTATCTGGTTACTTTTATTGTACACACTTTTGTATCTAGTATTCTCCATCTACCATATATGTACTTGACTTAGAGACAGTGTGAGGACGATGATGTATATTATTTGTATTCTGGTGTCGAGCTCGTTGTGAGCCGACTTTACTTATGCAGTTTGTTCTATCAGTGATGTTCTGTTCACACCATAATATTGCATTATTATATTCCCCATTCTTATTCTTTTTATAAATAAACAGGTGCTTTTGACGCATGTCTACTACATGTTACAGGTTACAGGTTCTTGGACAGAAAACAGTGAAAACGATGTAAAGACGATGAAAAAGAGGACTTTGATCAATAAACAGAAGACTCTTGATCAAGCCTATATCGAAGGACAGTTCACAAAGTACAAGGCAACGCAAGGTCCAAGATTACAAAGCGAACGGTTAAAAAGCCATTACAAATTGTTCACTGGAGATCTGGAACCAATGTAGAAGCCCAATTGATAAAAGAACACAATAAATAAGAAGTCCAAACATCAGAGAAGAAGCCCAGAAAATTCCACACATTGTTCTCACCAATGGGCCGCGGAACCGCGGCCCAAAGCCTACCTATGCCGTGGTTCCGCGGCCATCCAATGCCCGGGCTTCATGATTTTTTACCAAGTTCTTTTAGCGGCACTGAAAAGTTGACCTAAGGCTATTTTTGTAAATTTAGACATGTGGATCAAAATGTAACATAGGGTTTCCTATTCTCTATAAATAGGAACTCTAAAGCTTGTATTCTTTTCTATGCCTCCTTTTAATAAAAATTCCAAAATTCTTTATGGAGAGCATCGGTGCCTCTCTTCAATTCAGAAATTCAGATCTGACAACCCTGCATTGATGATTGGAGAAATGCATCTGTAAGTAGAATTAATTTCTTGCTCTAGTTTAGATTTCAATTCTTTGCCCTAGGTAGATTTATTTCCTCGCCGTAGAAACTTGTTTAGAGTTAGCTTTAGGGAAGGATTTTGAGAGATGAGATCTCTTATCCCTTTCTTACCCATTATATATTTACAATAGGACTCCATGCATACGCGCACACACCGCGCCCTACGGCACCCTATCCCTCGCGGTAGCGGTGACACCATAGTGTAAAAGCCCGGTTGCGCGCGTTTTCCATGGAGGTTAGGGTAAGGATTTCTAAAGGAAGGACAAGAACCTAGAGGAAGGAACACCTTCCCGAATGGATCTAATCCCCTTTATTGATAATTACCATAACTTCTCATAGATCTTCATTCGGGTATAGAAAGCGTTGAGATTTACTAGCATTTCCAAACCATCCCTAAACCTAGCAAGACTTAGATATAGATTAATTTAGTTTTTAGATTTAATAATCTGTCCGACCACAATCGGAATTAACTCGTTAGCGCGATTAGGAAATTCATAACATCCCTGTGGACCGACCCGTACTCACCGGCTAGCTTCATGCGACGCCGTTCTTGATTGCGGTAATAGATAGTTTTTGAGATCAATCAAATGGCGCCGTTGCCGGGGATGGCGTGTTATTTCCTTTTTGCAATTTCGGGTTAATCTTAATAAAAAAAATCATAAAAATCTGAAAAATCGAAAAAATATAAAAATATATCATCTGTTATTTTTGGAAAGGGTAATTTGTTGTTTGAATTTTGCAGGATCTACAATCAAGTTCGGATCTGGAAATCTCGAGAGATCAAAACAGCAAATAGACGATCCTATCAACAGAAGATTGCAACAACAGAGGAACAGAAAAAATTTGGAGGACCGAGTCAACAAGAAGAACCGCAGCGATCTGGTGAGCGCAAAAAAAAAACTGCCGAAGGCACCAACCCGTGGCGGATCCGTGGTCGGAGGCGGCACTTCGCGGCGGTTCCGCAGTGGTGGCGACAGATCGGTTGCCAGAAAAAAGGCAGAAGCGCGGTATAAAAAAAAACAGTTCCTCCACTGCAAATCTCTGTGAGTTTTCTCTCTCCTCCTTTGCAAATCTCCGATATATCTTCTGAAAAATCTCCTGCAGGATTCTTTGCGCTTAAAAAAAATCTTTCCCCTTCCAAATAACAAATCTTGTGCAGGATTCTTTGCGCCGCGCATAAAATAAAAAGATTTGATTGCAAGTGATTTTTCTGTTTTGTATATCTTTAAAACTGACTTTAAGGGGCTTTTGACCAATTCAGATTGGGTGGGGATTTCATCACCCTTCCTAGGACCCCAGAAATCACATAAGGCATATGCATTGACCATCTATTAATTAAAAAATACTAGACTCAGCCCTTAGGACTTCGAGCTCAATAGGACAGAGGACTAGTTATAGGCATCGGCCATTTATCCTAATCTAACTTTGCGGTGTCTAGGCAAGTGTGTAAAGGCAAGTGGTTACTTAATTAGGACCGCTACTTGTAGCGGGGAGCCTCCCACTTACCTGGCACTTACCTGGCCGCAATTGGCGGTGAAGAGGCGGTTTGAAGTCCTATTTCTAGCCCTTTGGAACAGTTAGGAGCTGTCTAGCTGACCTAGGTGACCCTAGATCTAGGCCTGATTGTGCATTTCTGGTTGATTACATTTGTGTCTAAGCCCTTTATCGAAAATTTTTGCAAAACAAATAAAAATAATAAGAAAAAAAATCTTTTATAAAAAAAAAACTTGCAACTTGCACCCCACCACCTACCTTCTTCATCTTCTCTTTCTTCTATCATGGGTACCTCACATCATAAATCTCTTGCCGAACTTTGGTATCCCGAACCTAATTTTGCGTCGTACGTCAACTTGTTCGGTCAATTTAAAGACGATCCCTCCTTGCCAAAAATATCTTTGAAAGATCAAATAGAGGCGTCTAGGAGAAACAGTTTGACTTTTCAACCCACTTTGTGTCAACCAAGTCAATCTTTACCACCTCCATATGTTGACACCACTTTTTCAAGTCCTTCTGTCACTCCTAAGCCGATGTCCATTGCTGAGCATATTGCTCAATTTCGCAGTCGATCTTTCACCCCTCTCTACTCATCTAGTTCTAGGGATCCACACGACTATTTACCTTTTTATCCATATGTTGGCCCTACCCCTGTCCAATCACCCACTTCCTACCAGTCCTACCCGACTTTCCCACCTTCACTAGACACCGTTTCTACACAGTCTGTTGGGAGTTTTGCATATCCACACAATTTCGAATTTTTTACCGAAACCCCCTTACCACCCAAGTCTAGTTTGGAAGAGTCGTTGGAGGCGTATATCGCAGCAACAAACAAAATGGTTAGGAATGTGGAGGCGTTCGTGGCCGCCCTTATGCAACCTGCTGAACCGGTAGCTAGTTTTCCGCTAGCTCCAAATTTTTCAATATATGAGGAGGCGGTTGGACAGAATGAGAATTTGAGAGGATTTCCAAATCAAACTTACCCTTACCCAATTGAAGCCCACAACTCCAGTTTTCCATCGAATGTCCTAAATGATTCATGTTCAGTTGATAAAACTGCACACTTGTATTACATTTTTCCTACCATTTTCATATTAAAAAAGGACTATATTATAATATGTTATACATATGAGGGTTTATGTGTAAAAACATTATTTTCCATGTGTTAATATATTTTAATTATCATTTGGTAGGAAAATGTATGCAAATAATATTATTGATCTAATCCTAGTAGAACAAAGTCTACTAAAATCTTATTTGAGTTGTTGTGCAGAATATTTCCAAATTGTTATGAAGGATTTAACAAACAAATCAATTTGTTGAAGAAATCTTGCCAAATTAAGAAGCAAACTTGGAGACCAAGTCTGGAAGCAACAGAGAAAAGATTTTCAGATTCTGAAGATGCCTAGGATTGCCACATGTCACCAGATGAAAGCCCAAGAAAAAGAATCAAATGATCCCTACCCTTGAGAGCGGATCCGCGGCCAAACCCACCCTGGGGCCGCGGATCCGCCGCAATTTGAGGAGGTTAGAGTGCAAGATTTTGGGGCATTATTCTTTGCTGAATTTTACCAAGTTTTCAACAATAAGATTCTGGGTTTTCACTATAAAAAGGCACCGAGAGCCTCTTGGAAAAGGTATCAAGCCGACGAGATCACGAAGTCCAAGACGGCTCACGCATCCAGGCTGATCATCAACGGTTCATCTACCTCCTTGGAAGAGATCGAGAAGCAAACTAGGTTTTTGTAATCATTTTCTAAGGAATCAAAGTGTACTTGATCTTGTTGATTAATAAAGGTAGTTCTTTTTCTTATTCTATTTCTTCGTAGTTTAATTATGCAATTTCTCTCCATCTCTTTTTCTCCCAACATGCGCGAGTAATTCTCCGCTTGTTAGGGTTCGTAGGATTAGGGTAGGCTAATGGGCGATGAAAATAATTAAACCCTTTTTAAGTCCTATAAAGTTTAGGAACTTTATCAAAATAATCATTAACATCCTAATCGGGCGCACTAGCAATTCCTTGCTAGTTCCGACCGCGATTAGAGATTAGATTAATGATTGTTTTGGTAAAGGCTAGATATGAACGGAGTTCCGTGTCGAGATAAGGGTTACGAGTGGGATTCCTTTTCCCTCCAGAAACCCTAATCTACACGCATCACCGTCGTTCTAGTTCTAAATCTATTAATGGATAAAAAGGGTAACTTTTAATTAATTTTCCATAACTACTAAATCCTAACGAACCCTACAAGCCCTCTTATTATATTAATTACATCTTTAAAATAATCTAGATCTATATTTTACATTCTTGTTTAACGTAGATCTAGAAACCATTCTATAAAATTCTTTATTCCTCCTCTCTTTCTCAACACATCTAAAGTAAAAGTAAAAGGTTCCACGTTTCCCAGAGGACGACCCGTACTCATCTCGGTCTAGCTACGTGCGACACCGTTATTGATTGCGGTTAACTACAAACATACACTTTTTCGTACCAATCAAATGGCGCCGTTGCCGTGGATACGTGCGTAATTTTTTATTTTTACTATTTGTGTTGAATTCTTCGACGAGTCATATCATTATTAAAACAAAACTGCAAATTGTATATTTAACGATTATTGTGTGAATTTTTTGCGAGGAAATCTGGAGTCACGGACTTGAGGAAACAGGAGATCTAGGGTTCACACTTCTCTGGTAAGATTCTAACTCCCTTCTCTCTCCTCTAAAATCCAATAAAATCGATTTTCTGCAGGATTCTTTGCAAAATATCGCCGCTCAAAATCTTTTTGCAAAGTTTTGTTTTTCAGTTTGTTTTTGCATATTTTAATACGGATCTTTAAGGGGCAAGGACCAAATCAAGATTAGGTGGGGATTTCATCACCTTTCCTAAGCCCCACAAATCACAAACCAAGCATATAGATCAACCCTTCATTAATTTAAAAAATATCTAGACCAGACTCTAAGGACTGTCGCGCTCAATAAGGACAGAGGAAGGTCGTGGGTAATCTATCGTTTATCCGCATTACTTTTGTAGTGCCTAGGTAAGTGTGACAAAGGCTAGTGGTTTTTAATTAGGCCCACGACGTGGTTCCTTCCCACTTACCTGGCACTTACCTGGCTACAAGGGTAGTACGGAGGCGGTAGAGGATTTATCCTGCGGCTTGTCCTTTGGAAGTCTAGGAGCGGTCTAGAGACTGGACCTAGGTAACCATAGTTCTAGGGTTGTGCATTTTTTGTGATTTGTCTAAATCCGTCATTTTTCAAAACAAACCAATTACTTTCTCTCCTTTTTACCCCTTCCCCCTTCTTCTCTTCTTATAATGGGTGACCTAAACAGAAGAACACTTGCCGAGCTTTGCTGTCCACAACCAGATATCTCTTGTTTTCGAAATCCCTTCGGTATACCGTCCGGCTCTTCCATGTCCTTAAGAGATCATATGGAACAAGCGGGAAGAAACAGTTGGCCACCTCAGTCTAGATCTTATCAACCATATCCTAATCCTACACCTGTTTCATTTCATACCCAGAGTGAGGAAGCCCCTAGACGAATGTCCATTGCTGAGCACATAGCTAGGTCTAGAGGCCAAAGTTTCAACCCGGACCAATATCAACCATCACCACCACTGTCCGGAGAAGAGTTTGATATGCGGTTTGTGGCATATAAGATGTCTGTTGAAAATAGCCAACCAACCAACCCATATCAATATTCTTCTTATCATAATATTGATCCTACTCCTACCCAAGTTCCGCAACCATTCTATTCCTATCAATCCAATCCGACTTTTCCACCTACTCTAGACAGTTCTTCTAATCAGTCATTTGGGAGTTTTAATTATCCACAGGAATTTCAATCTTATACTGAAACCCCTTATCAGCCCAAGACTAGTCTGGAGCAGACATTAGAAAAATTTATGGAAATGTCGAACCAAATTATGAAGGATTTGGGTAGTAAGACAGAACTGTACCTCCAAACTGAAATCCACAACTCCAGTTTCATAGATTCATCAAGTACACCAAATATAATGACTGATAAGTTGTGTGACTTTGTAGTGTTTGATTTACCCAACTGTGAAGGGTCCCTTTCAAGTGAAACCATACCCAACCCTTGTGATCTCTACACCTCCACTCTTGAACCAAAACTGATTGAAAACCATACTTTTGATGAGGAGTTTGAGAATTTTAACCTTCACTTGAATGAGGTGATTGACGTTGGGGATATTTTGATTGATGAACCCGAAATTTTGGATGATTTTGGCCCACCAATTCATCAAATCCTTTCACTTCCTTATGGTCATCATCTTGAGCCTTTAATTCTTCCCGAATCCTAAATATGTCTTGAAGTTGATGATAATGGTATACCCGAAGATCAGACCGAAATACAACCTCCATCTTCCACATCTGGTTCAGCAACACTCGACATACCAATTTGTTTACCCATTTCACCTTCTACTTTCTCCGGTTCTTCTTCTGTTCCTATAGTTTCAGTGAGTTTTGATAAATCACAATCCGTTAATTCAAGTTCAGTAATACCGGAAATTCAACTTGATTTGGATATTTTTGAAAAAGAGGTAGATGAGTTTTTCGAGTCCTCTACCTCAGTGATTTTTTATGAATCAAGTAGAATAAATTCTGGCACAAAACTCTTTGACAGCAAAATGTTCAATCACACCATTGATAAAAGTTTTGAAGAACTTTTTGCTGACGAACTTGAATTTTTAAACAATACGGATTTTGTGATTGATCAATCTCCACCTCTAGAGGTTGAACCGTCACCATTCCTTCTTTCTAATCATTCACATTCATCCTCATTCTTTCTTTTCTCTAATTTCAAACCCTTTCCAGACCACCTCTTATGCCTTCCCCACTTTTTCTTGAGTCGATACAACACATTCTTCCACCAACCTATACGATATACTGATAAAATCTTTGAATGGTTGGTGTTAACTTTTGGTCTTTGTAAAGCCTTACTTTGACCAAATGACTCACCCCCTCTTAAAATGCTTCGTATTGTCTAACTCATGTTTGAGGGGGGGGGGTATATTTTTGGCTCTTGAACATAACTTTTGTCCTCAAATTTGTGAGCCAAAAATAAGTTTGGGGGAGGATTTTCACTTTCATATATTCTTGCCCCCATTAATAATTTCCTCCCAAGTCTACAGGTTTTTGGGCTTAACGGATGACATCAGTGAGGACACTGCTGTAAACAGGTTTGGGGGAGGTTTGTGCTTATTTACACATCAAGTTGCATCATATTTTGCATAAGCACAATATTTTCAAAAAAGTATTAAAAAAAAATTTTTCAAAAATTTTCTTTTAACAAAAGAGTAGAAAGTGAAACATTACATCCAAAAGATAGGAATAGTTTAAGAAAACCAAGAAAATTAGAAGTTTTCTTATACGAACTAGTAATAAGTAGTTATGAGCTGTTGTCCCAAGGGTTAGTAAGATGAAGGAAGTCACTAATCTGAGGATAAAAATAAGTCTGAAAAATAGTTTCTATTCTGGAAGCCAAACATTTGAATGTTGATACCCTACAATATGCACCTACACACGTCTTGAAACTCGGGATAGTAGAGGATACCTTGAAATGCTCTTGTCTAAAAGCCAAAGTATGAAGGAAGTATAAAAATGGTGAAAAGAAAAAAAAATGAACACTGGTTTTGTATCGCCAAGGCAGCAATAAAAAAAAATATAGCGAGGGTGCCTCTTCACCTAGTGCCCTAAGGCCAACTGGTCTGGGAGTCACTGCTAAGCCTTAGGTGGTGCAAGACGAGGAAAATATTATCACCGAGTCTGCAAGCACATGAGTAATCGGTCGGTTAGTACCTCAAGAAGTATTAACGGTCGCATGAAAAGGTGTGAGCAAACCTAAGTATTCATAAAATTTACTGAGGTAGATGGACTAGAGTATGATAGCTTGAATTGAATTCTCCGAGTGTAGGGATGTTATTTTCACACACGTGGGGTTATATGATCAATGTTTGGAACAAAGGTAGGAATAAAGAATAAAGACGATGTTTTATTGAGGGGTAATGTGATTTCTAACATTTTTTCATGACTATTAAGATAGGGCTCATGACAACTGAAAAGCTGGCATAGTTGGAAACTCTTCTTTTCAAAGTATTTCTTTTATGGTTCTTATCTTTATATGTAAATTTCACCATCTCTCTTTTGTTATAGGATTTTGTGGGTGTAATCCGCTGAAAACCCTCAGGAGACAACACTCCTCCTACTAGGGACACCTAGAGGTTTAACGGCTTGTTGCACGTGCTCAGTGCAATCGTGTCTGCCTACGAAAGTGTGCTTAGTTTTCTCCTTTCTTTTTCTCCTCTTAAATAAACTAGTTTGCTCGGGACGATCAAAGATAAGTTTGGGGGTATTTGTTCAGTTGATAAAACTGCACACTTGTATTACATTTTTCCTACCATTTTCATATTAAAAAAGGACTATATTATAATATGTTATACATATGAGGGTTTATGTGTAAAAACATTATTTTCCATGTGTTAATATATTTTAATTATCATTTGGTAGGAAAATGTATGCAAATAATATTATTGATCTAATCCTAGTAGAACAAAGTCTACTAAAATCTTATTTGAGTTGTTGTGCAGAATATTTCCAAGTTGTTATGAAGGATTTAACAAACAAATCAATTTGTTGAAGAAATCTTGCCAAATTAAGAAGCAAACTTGGAGACCAAGTCTGGAAGCAACAGAGAAAAGATTTTCAGATTCTGAAGATGCCTAGGATTGCCACATGTCACCAGATGAAAGCCCAAGAAAAAGAATCAAATGATCCCTACCCTTGAGAGCGGATCCGCGGCCAAACCCACCCTGGGGCCGCGGATCCGCCGCAATTTGAGGAGGTTAGAGTGCAAGATTTTGGGGCATTATTCTTTGCTGAATTTTACCAAGTTTTCAACAATAAGATTCTGGGTTTTCACTATAAAAAGGCACCGAGAGCCTGTTGGAAAAGGTATCAAGCCGACGAGATCACGAAGTCCAAGACGGCTCACGCATCCAGGCTGATCATCAACGGTTCATCTACCTCCTTGGAAGAGATCGAGAAGCAAACTAGGTTTTTGTAATCATTTTCTAAGGAATCAAAGTGTACTTGATCTTGTTGATTAATAAAGGTAGTTCTTTTTCTTATTCTATTTCTTCGTAGTTTAATTATGCAATTTCTCTCCATCTCTTTTTCTCCCAACATGCGCGAGTAATTCTCCGCTTGTTAGGGTTCGTAGGATTAGGGTAGGCTAATGGGCGATGAAAATAATTAAACCCTTTTTAAGTCCTATAAAGTTTAGGAACTTTATCAAAATAATCATTAACATCCTAATCGGGCGCACTAGCAATTCCTTGCTAGTTCCGACCGCGATTAGAGATTAGATTAATGATTGTTTTGGTAAAGGCTAGATATGAACGGAGTTCCGTGTCGAGATAAGGGTTACGAGTGGGATTCCTTTTCCCTCCAGAAACCCTAATCTACACGCATCACCGTCGTTCTAGTTCTAAATCTATTAATGGATAAAAAGGGTAACTTTTAATTAATCTTCCATAACTACTAAATCCTAACGAACCCTACAAGCCCTCTTATTATATTAATTACATCTTTAAAATAATCTAGATCTATATTTTACATTCTTGTTTAACGTAGATCTAGAAACCATTCTATAAAATTCTTTATTCCTCCTCTCTTTCTCAACACATCTAAAGTAAAAGTAAAAGGTTCCACGTTTCCCAGAGGACGACCCGTACTCATCTCGGTCTAGCTACGTGCGACACCGTTATTGATTGCGGTTAACTACAAACATACACTTTTTCGTACCAATCAATTCACAAGTTCAAAATAAAAACGAGTTGTGTGATTTTGTAGTGTTTGATTTTCCAAATTGTGAGGAACCCCTTTCGAGTGAAACATCACCTAATCCGTTTGACCTTTACACTTCCACTCTAGAACCTACATTGATAAATATCCATGCTTTTGATGAGGTGTCTACAGAAATTGATTTTCACTTGATTGAGGATATAGACGCCGGGAATATTTCGGATGATGAACCTGTAGAGTTAATTGAGATTTTATGTTCAAATCATTATCCCGAGTTATTAAATGTTTCTCCCGAATCTCATATGCGTCTTGATTTTGATGATAATGGCATGGATGAGTTGAATTTTGAGGAGAATTATAAGGATAGTATTGAGGAGAGTTTTGAGGATCATATTGAGGTTGAACCTTTTTTCTTTGATGTGTCGGATTTTCCAATTCATTCTCCAGAACCTTTAATTGATAAATCACCCTCCCTCCGTTCCATCGTTCCGACCACGCTTGAAGACTGTGAGCTTGAAAAATTTTCTTTTGAATCTGACACACTTCTCACAGACGTTAACACTTACGAGTGTTTCACTTTTTCGGACAATATTGATGACTCACCGCCCGAGTTTGAGTCCTTTACATTTTCAGATGGGTTAGTTGAACCATCAGACTCGGTTGATTACAGTAGTTTCGAACCATTAATGGAATCTTTCAAGTTCGAGACAGTTTACTACGGTGAGAATGATACTATCCCTAATTCACTTCCTTTCGTTCTTCCTATTGTTCCGACCGTACAAGTGACTGTTACGCTTTCATCACCTATACCAAGTTCGGCGTACCCATATTTTCTTGCGAATCTTGAGGGATTTGACCCCATTTCCCAACGGGTTGATAGGTTAGCGCAATCGCTTATAACATATTGGTCATCACATATTGCGCTAATTTATTCACTCGATTTACACCCTCAAGATCGCGCGACCCTTCTTTCTCCTTTCCGCCCTTCTTCTCCCCCACCGAGACCATATTCTACCATTCTTCTTTCCACACGGTCTCGCGTGTTTCTCATTTCTTTCCTCCTCATCCCATTCTTGCACCAACTATACCACTACCACGATAAAATTTTTGAATGGTTGGTGCTAACCTTTGGCTTGTGTAAGGCCAAGCTTAAGTTTGGGGGGGGGGGAACCTTGTTGTATATATGTATATATATTTTTGTTTTCTTTTTCTATAAAAATAAAATAAAAAAAATTTCAAAACATTAAAAATATAAAAAAATTTTATAAATAAATAAATAGGGGAGTGCCGGCATTTTGACTCTCTTGGTTTAGCATGATAGCGAGGACACTGTCAAGTTCAAGTTTGGGGGTATGCTCGGTACGTCTTCTTCCTTCGCATTCATTTGTACATATTTTTGCATTTGCATATTTATTTGAAAACCCATAAAAATTTGAAAAATTTCGAAAAATTATAAAAATTAATGTATTCAATTTTGGCTTATTTGACTAGAGTTTGACAAATAGGTTAACTAGCTAGGAACAACTAGATCTTAGACTTAGTAAATTAAAAACCCTAAAAATAACCTTCCATAAAGTTTAACGGTAGAAAGTATATGTCTTTGTAGATTATTTAGAAATAGGCAAATTTTGGGTTCACTTTTTGGGCTAAGTCGAAACAAAGGAAAAGTATTGATGTTCTTATTAGAGTATAAGTTTGAAAAATAATTCCTAGCTTAAGTCTAGATTCTGAAAACGTATACCCTACAATTTGCACAATCACGCACCTTGAAACTTGGAATAGTAGAAGAGACCTTGAAATGCTCTTGTCTAAAGTCCTTAGTACAATGGAAAAAAAAGGTGTGAATAAAGAATAAAAAAAAATGGACACTGGTTTTTGTGATTACTTAAGGCTGCAAAAATAGAAAAATTTTTAGCGAGGGTGCTTCATCACCTAGTGCCTTAGACCAACTGGTTTGGGAGTCACTGCTAAAAGCCTTGGGTGTTGCAAGACTAGGAATTACGCTTTAATGTGCAAACACATCTTGTAATCGGTTGTTGGTACCTCAAGAAGTATTAACGGTCGCATGAAGGATGTGTAAGCAAAACTCAATTAAAAATTCACCAATTAATAAGTTCTTGGGACAATGGACAAGAGTACGATTGCTTAATTTGAATTTCCAAGTGTAGGGGAGATATTTACATACACGTGGGGATATGTGATTAGAGTTTAGATGAGAGAAAGGAATGAAGAATAGAACTTGTATCTGTAGTAGAGTTGATAGAAATTTCTAAGTAGAGATGGACTCCTAGAAGGAAAACTTAAGAAATGCTGAAAGCTAAGTAAGTCTATAGAACATATATAATCTTAAGTTAAATAATGAGGAAGTGTGAAGATTATGGGTGGATAATTTACGGGTTGACGATAATAGAATTCCTTGTTAGAAAACCTAATTGAAAAACAAAAGTCGAAGAGCCAAATTGATAGGATTTTGTGGGTGTAATCCGCTGAAAACCCTCAGGAGACAACACTCCTCCTGCTGGGGACACCTAGAGGTTTAACGGCTTGTTGCACGTGCTCAGTGCAATCGCGTTTCCCTGTGAAAGTGCGGCTAGGTTAGATTTTTAACGAGAATAAAAAATAAGTTTGCTCGAGGACGAGCAAAAGATAAATTTGGGGGTATTTGTTCACACCATAATATTGCATTATTATATTCCTCATTCTTATTCTTTTTATAAATAAACAGGTGCTTTTGATGCATGTCTGCTACATGTTATAGGTTACAGGTTCTTGGACAGAAAACAGTGAAAACGATGTAAAGAAGATGAAAAAGTGGACTTTGACCAACAAACAGAAGACTCTTGATCAAGCCTACATCGAAGGACAGTTCACAAAGTACAAGGCAACGCAAGGTCCAAGATTACAAAGCGAACGGTTAAAAAGCCATTACAAATTGTTCACTGGAGATCTGGAACCATGTAGAAGCCCAATTGATAAAAGAACACAATAAATAAGAAGCCCAAACATCATAGAAGAAGCCCAGAAAATTCCACACATTGTTCTCACCAATGGGCCGCGGAACCGCGGCCCAAAGCCTACCTATGCCGCGGTTCCGCAGCCATCCAATGCCCGGGCTTCATGATTTTTTACCAAGTTCTTTTAGCGGCACTGAAAAGTTGACCTAGGGCTATTTTTGTAAATTTAGACATGTGGATCAAAATGTAATCTAGGGTTTCCTGTTCTCTATAAATAGGAACTCTAAAGCTTGTATTCTTTTCTATGCCTCCTTTTAATAAAAATTCCAAAATTCTTTATGGAGAGCATCGGTGCCTCTCTTCAATTCAGAAATTCAGATCTGACAACCCTGAATTGATGATTGGAGAAATGCATCTGTAAGTAGATTTAATTCCTTGCTCTAGTTTAGATTTCAATTCTTTGCCCTAGATAGATGTCACGACCCGCAGGGTACGGAACGTGACTGGCACTCAAGTTTACGAAACGCCTAAAGACGTCCGTAAAATAAGTAAGCCAAAGCCCAGAAAACAAAACCAATTAAGCAAAAGAGTGAAGAAAACCCAATCAATTGAAAGCGAGTTATCAAATAAGTCATGTAAAACCCTTTTTAAAAACAATACCAATTTTTCCGAAAATTTCGGCAGAGTCTCCTTTGTAAATACTGGCCCCCAAAATGGGTACAACAAAAATATACATGAATCCAACAAAATAGGGCATCCCCAAGCGGGAGCTAGCTCTTCGCCACAAGGCGGTCACAAATCCCACGCAATATAAATGACAACAAGCATAATAATCATAATAAAGCATAAGAAAACATCATGTCGACTCAAGTGAGCTCGACCCCAAAATACAGCATAAAAGTCCACAAACCTCACAGTCTCATCTCTAGGTCAAAATATACAATAGTACTGGTAGAAACAGTAGATGGAGTACACTAGATACAAAGAATATACAAGGTGGTACAAAAATAATAACATAACCCACCTATGAGCAAAACTCGAGCCCAGGCAAAAGAGGCAAAAGAACAAGTGCGCCCGCCGCTACTGAACTGACTGAGCGGACCTGCAAAAGACTGTGGCACAACGGGGGTGAGTTGCCAACTCGTGAGTAATAAATAACACCTACAAAGGCTATCGTATGCATGCACACAAGAATCCTAGCATCTAAAATACAGGTATGAATGGGTGCACTAGCAGGTGTGTATACAACATCAGTGTACGAATATGTATGCAACATGAATATCTGAGGTCTCAATAGGTATATATAAGAAACATTTATCTCTTTTTGTTTTTGAAACTCTTTTAGAATGCCAGCATAATACTCAAAGAAACGACGAGAACCAGTGTCCAGCAACGACACCCAAAAGCTGTCTCAAATCTCATAAATGTATCTCTGGCCTCAGCCGTCCGGCTGACCCATCTCAAATATCAATATCTCATCATCTAGCGGCCACGGTCGGTATCCTCTGGATATCCGCCGTCCCAAACAGTCACCGGTAGGTAATCCGTCCCCTGCCAGGCTCAACGTCAACACCACATTCCTCTTGCCCCGGGATACCTTACCGGGCCCACCATGTACCCGTGCCGGTTCCTCCACTCATCGACACGGATTTCCAAAACCACAGCAAACTCATGGTGGACGACACTTACATCACTAGAAAACCGCAATTTACATATTTTAAAAATATAATAAGTTTAGAAATTTTGCGGCTTTCCCCCGAAATCCAGCAATATCATAAAATCTCAAGAAATCCTCATAAGTGCATATATCAGTGATAATGAATGCATATGGTATCAATAATCAAGTTGCGATGTGTGATTAATGGATTAAGCATGAACAATTAATATGATGAAGTACATGCACATGAATAGCAATCCTACGGTTTCATTTTAAGGAATTAAAGGCAATAGCACAAGTTTAAGTAGCAATTAGTAAAAGGTTTAAATTTAAAGGTTATCTAGTGTGGTGGCATGGCAATTACCAGGGTGTGTGTGTAAGCATGAATAGTGCTCGTGCTGCATATAAAAACCCTGGCAATGGTGCAGGTGTCCTATGAAATGGTTTCGTATAGGTATGTCAATATAATGCATGGATGCAGCAAATAATCATATAAGTATTTCACCCCTAATTACTAACATTACTAAGAATCTAGTAAGTTACTAAAACTATCGGGCGGCTTGCGCCATCCAACGATAGTCCCCCGTAGATGTTACATCTACTCACTGGAATCCCTGGCTAGCTGTGTCCAATCACCGCCTTTCCCTTTCGCGCCGCGTCTGACGTCTCCGCGACCGAACCTGGAATTTACATCAATACCAAACATAAGGTTACATATCAAGAACGACGCAAAACCCCAACGAAACTACTAAAGTTCGCTAGCTAGGTACAACGTGCACAAAGTGCGCGGAACACACGCGAAAATCGCAAAAACTGCCAAAAAACGCCGATTTGGTCGCCCGGCAAAACTAAAACCCGACTACCCAAAAATCCGCACTCACGCATCCTAAAAGTCGTAGGACAAGCCATTACAATCATCAAGATATCAAAAATAATTCATCACATAATTTTATAACAAAACTAGTAAGCATTTGCATTCCAAAATCGGTGCAAAAATCGCCGATTTGCGACAAAACGACTACAATCTAGCATAATCACCCAAGTCACACCATTAGATAACCACTACACAAAATTTCAACACATTAACCATGCTCCAAAACCTAAATTCCACAACCAACCCTTTCTTGATTTTTCTCAAAAGCAATTGCAAATCAAAATCCATACTAGAAAAACTTAACTAACACTAATTTCAAACCCAATTAGCAAGTTAACCTTCTAGATTAGGTTAGCAAAATAACTAGATAACAAATTAGGTTTAATCAAATAAATAATGGTTTCTAAACCCTAATTCAACTCACTAATCAAGCTTCACAACCCATTTCCATACACTAACCCCTTTCTAGATTTTCCTAAAACAACAATTTACAACCAAAATCAAACATTTAAAATTAACTAAATTAGCAAAATTTGAAGACTACATAATAAGGTAACCATAGAGATTAGTTAATTAACAACTAGATTAACTACAAAACAACTCAATTAATTATCATGGCTTCAAAACCCTAGTTTAAACAAACTACCCTTTTATAAACTAGATTAGAAATTAGCTAAACTTTTAACACTAAAACTATATAATTAAAGGAATTTAGCAAAAAGAAAGTAACTTGATGGAATTTATACCTCAAGATCTATGGATCAAGCAAGAATAATTTGCCTCCAAAGATGCCATTTTTCTCCTTAATTTAAACTAATAGGGGTGTGAGAAGAGGTAGAATAAGGATTTGGGTTGAATTTGTGAAGGATTTGTGGATTTTTCTTGGATTTTGAGATGAAATTTAGAGGCAAAATGAGAAGGAGAATTTTTCTTTTTGGGGAGAATGATGGGCTGCAGAATTCGTGCAGGAAAAGGGATGGGGGGGAATGTGTGAGTGGTTGTGGGATTTTCTAAAGTCAAAGCAACCATTCACAACTAAACACAAATTAATATATTTTAAACAACAAGGTTTCAATACAAAGATGGAGACAAAAATGAGGTGGGAAAATTCATGGCTGCTGATTTGGGGGGTGGGGCCGGCCCAAAAGGGAGGGGTGAGGTTGTGAGATTTGCACAAAAAAAATTCTATGCAAAAAGAACTCTCAAGTTACAAAATTTGCAAGTTTAAGCTCAAAATTCAATAAATTCGTTTCATATCATAAAAATTTGTTAAAAATCAAAATAAATTACTAAAAATTTATGTTACCACTAGATTTTAATTATCATAATTTTAGAGATTAAAATTAGCCCGGAAAAATTTGTATTTATCGCTAATTTAATGTATTTTCTTACCGGCTTAAAATAATATTAAAAAATTGAAAAATTAGGGAAAATTTTTAAACGACCAGAATTTCATAATTAACTCATTAGCTACTAAAAACAAGCAATTACCTATCCATTTTAGGTATAATTAGCCCTAAACTGCAAAATAACGAGAAAGACGGTTTTCGGAAAAATACCGAATTTTCACCGAATTTCAGGAAAACACCAAAACGACTTTTCAAGACGCTACAATCTTCCCCCCTTAAAGAAATTCGGTCCCCGAATTTAAAAATATAGCTACGCGTACCTTCGAAGAGATGGGGATATTTCTTCCTCATCTCGCTCTCGGTCTCCCAGGTAACCTCCTCGCTGCTCGGGCTACGCCAAAGGACCTTGACGGTTGGTATAATCTTTGACCTCAACTTCTTCACCTGTCGATCCAGGATGGCCACCGGCTGCTCTGCAAAAGAAAGGTCGCGCTCTAGCTGGACTGTCGGGTGCTGAATCGCATGCGAAGGGTCGTGAAGGTACTTGCGGAGCATCGAAACATGGAAGACGGGGTGAACATCGGGAAAGCTGGGAGGAAGAGCCAAACGATATGCAACAGCGCCAACCCGCTCGAGGATCTCGAAGGGACCTATGAATTTAGGGCTAAGCTTCCCCTTTCGCCCAAAACGCATCACGCCCTTCATCGGGGAGACTTTCAGAAAAACATGGTCGCCAACTGCGAACTCTAATCTGCAACGGCGCCTGTCTGCATAGGATTTCTGCCTGCTCTGAGCCGCTCTCATCCGGTCTCGGATCAACTGTATCTTCGCTGTCGTCTCCTCAACAAGCTGCGGCCCCAAAATGCTGCTCTCGCTGAGCTCTGTCCAACAAACGGGCGATCTGCATCTCCTCCCATACAATGCCTCGAAAGGTGCCATTTGAATAGTATCCTGGAAGCTGTTGTTGTAGGAGAACTCCACTAGAGGTAAATGACGATCCCAGCTACCACCAAAGTCTAAAACGCACGCTCTGAGCATGTCCTCGAGAGTCTGAATGGTCCGCTCTGACTGTCCGTCTGTCTGTGGATGAAACGCTGTGCTGAAGCTCAAACGAGTACCCAAAGCCTCCTGAAGTCTCTGCCAAACTCGGCTGGTGAACTGAGTGCCTCGATCTGACACGATACAAGTCGGTACGCCATGTAGTCGCACGATCTCGTCAATATAGAGCTGAGCATACTGAGCGAAGCTGAAAGTCGTCTTCACTGGCAGGAAGTGAGCCGCTTTCGTCAATCTATCCACGATCACCCAGATGGAGTCGTACCCTCGACTGGTCCTGGGTAGACCCACAACGAAGTCCATCGAAATCTGCTCCCATTTCCACTCTGGAATGGGTAACGGCTGTAGCTCTCCTGCGGGCTTCTGGTGCTCGGCCTTGACTTGCTGACAAGTCAGGCATCTCGAAACGAACTCCGCAATGTCCCTCTTCATCCCGTCCCACCAGTAGGTTTCTCTCATATCATGGTACATCTTGGTGGAACCGGGGTGGACACTATACACTGATCGGTGTGCCTCCTCAAGAATGTCGCACCGCAATCCATCAGCATCTGGTACGCACAGTCTAGATCCATATCGTAAAATCCCCTGATCGTCAACCACGAACTCGGAAAATCTGCCCTGTCCCATCTGTGCCATGATCTCTGAGCAACGGTCGTCACTGCGCTGTGCCTCACATATACGGTCAAGCAACTGCGGGCGTGCACGAACATGCGCGAGCTGTCCCCCTGTCTGAGTGAACTCGAACTCAACTCGGCTGTCGCATAACATCTGCCAATCTGCTGACGACTGCTTCTGCACTGCGCGCAAAAGGGATAGACTACCCCCGGGCCTCCTACTCAACGCATCTGCCACCACATTCGCCTTGCCGGGGTGATATAAGATCTCATAGTCGTAATCTTTCACCAACTCCATCCAACGACGCTGTCTGAGGTTCAGGTCTCGCTGCTGAAATATGTACTTTAAGCTCTTGTGATCAGTGAATATCTGACACGACTCGCCGTAAAGGTAATGTCGCCAAATCTTCAGTGCAAAGACCACTGCAGCCATCTCCAAATCATGAGTGGGGTAGTTCTGTTCATGCTTCTTCAACTGCCGAGAAGCATAAGCGATCACCCGGCCATGCTGCATCAATACGCATCCTAAACCCACTCGCGAAGCATCACAGTAGACAACAAATCCGCCTGATCCCGAAGGCAAAGATAATACCGGCGCCGTAGTCAAACAAGTCCGTAGCTGCTGAAAACTGCGCTCGCACTCCTCTGTCCAAACGAAAGGAACTCCCTTCCGGGTCAAACCGGTCAACGGTGCAGCTATACGGGAGAAGTCCTGAACAAAACGCCTGTAGTAGCCCGCCAAGCCTAGAAAACTACGGATCTCAGTAACCGATGTAGGTCGGGACCACTGCTGAACAGCCTCAATCTTCTTCGGGTCCACACAAATGCCGTCTCTCGTAACCACGTGACCCAAGAATCCGACGCTATCCAGCCAGAACGCACACTTGGAGAACTTTGCGAACAGCTGGTGCTCCCTCAGAGTCTGTAACGTAATCCGCAAGTGCTGCTCGTGCTCCTCTCTGCTCCGGGAGTACACCAAGATATCGTCGATAAACACGATGATGAACAAGTCAAGATACGGCCTGAATGTACGGTTCATCAAATCCATGAATGCTGCTGGGGCGTTGGTGAGTCCGAACGACATCACCAAAAACTCGTAGTGGCCGTAGCGCGTGCGGAAAGCTGTCCTCGGTATATCCTCCTGTCGAACTCGCAGCTGATGGTATCCTGATCGCAAGTCGATCCTCGAAAAATACCCCGCACCCTGAAGCTGGTCGAACAAATCATCAATGCGCGGCAACGGATATCTGTTCCGAACGGTAACTTTGTTCAGCTGGCGGTAGTCGATACATAAGCGCAAACTTCCATCCTTCTTCTTGACAAACAGGACCGGAGCACCCCACGGAGAAACACTCGGTCGAATAAGCCCCTTATCTAACAAATCCTGCAACTGATCCTTCAGCTCTCGAAGCTCTGCCGGGGCCATCCGATAAGGAGGTATAGAAATAGGCCCCGAGCCGGGAATCAAATCAATGCAGAACTCAACATCGCGCTTAGGCGGTAGCCCAGGTAGCTCATCAGGGAAAACATCAGGGAACTCACAAACTACCGGGACCCGGTCTAACGGAACCTCTGCAGCTCGAGTATCACAAATAGACGCTAAGAATCCCTGACATCCCTTCCGCAAGAGCTGACCAGCGCGAAGAGACGAAATTAAGCTGGGAAGGGTGACACTGCGGTCTCCCTGAATAACAAGGACTGGCTCTCCCGGAAAGCTAAATCTGACTGCCTTCTCACGGCAGTCCACCGAAGCATAACAAGTGGCTAGCCAATCCATGCCCAGAAGCATATCAAAGTCCAACATATCGAGGAGTATCAAATCAACTGATGAATCCTTCTCCCCGATACGAACGGAACACAAACGAAATACAAACCGAGCGACAAACGACTCGCCTACCGGAGTAACAACAACAAGCGGATGATCTAACGACGATGACTCACGGCCCAACATCGGTGCAAAGTGTGTAGAGACGTACGAATGTGTGGAACCTGGGTCGAATAATACCCGTGCGTCGAAAGAACAAACTGGCAAGGTACCTGTCACAACGGCATTGGATGCCTGCGCATCCTGCGGTGTCAAAGCAAAAACTCGGGCCTGTCCTCCACCGATAGCGGGCTGACCTCGACCTCGGCCTCTGCCTCCTCATCCTCTCTGAACAGGACCGCCGCGTCCACGGCCTCTCGGTGCACCTAACTGGCGTGGAGCATCGCCTGGGGTAGGAAGTAGGGCTCTCTGAGGAGGGGGTGGTGATGGTGGTAGGGTCACATGCGGGACTGTCGCTGCTCCCTGTCGTCTCACCGGACAGTCTCTGACAAGATGGTGCAGACTCCCGCACCCAAAACATCCTGGCGACGGCTGCTGCCCCTGGGGATAAGAACCATATAACTGTCCCCGCCCAAATCCTCTGCCAGGCCTATCTCTCGGAAAGAATCTGGCGCGCTGCCTCTGAGACGGTACATCGGTGCGCATCCTCTTCGGCCCAGAAACGGCCGAAGTATGTGATATGCGTGTCTCCATCCGCAATGCCGTATCCATAGCAGCTAAATAAGTGTCGTAGTGCTGGGCGCCAATGGCAAGATATAGCTGGGCATCAAGTCCCTGTACGAACCTCTTCACCATCTTCTCCTCGGTATCCACCAAATGCTGAGCATATCGGGATAACTGTGTGAACTGGATGTCATACTCAGACACCGTCATCCCAGGTGTCTTGACTAAGGCCTCGAAGCTGCGAGCTCTGGCGTCACGAACGCTCTCTCGAAGGAAACGGGCTAGAAAGACCGCTGTAAACTCGACCCAAGTCATAGGCGGTAGACCTGCAGCTCGACCTCTCAAGACTGACTCCCACCATGTCTGCGCGAGACCCTCTAGTCGGAAACTCGCAAGCTCTACCCATCGATCATCCGAACATCTCAGCGAACGGCAGATCCTGGCTAAACTGTCAAGGAACGTCTGTGGGTCCTCCGCTGTCTCGGTGTCGGTGAATACTGGAGGTCTCAGCCTCATGAAATCCTGTAGCGAAACCGGAATGGCCACGGTGGTAGTAGTAGGAGCAGGTATCATGGTCGTCTGTGATGTAGTAGGTACGTCATCCGGCCTCGGTGTACGACTGGCTGCAACTAGGGATCCTACCATCTGACGTAGCTCCTGCATGCCTCCCATCATCTGTCGCAACTCCTCCATACCGGTCTCGAGCCTATCCATACGGCCTGGGGAAGGTGGATCGGTCTGTCCCTGCGGCGTAGGCATACCACCCTGCTCAGTCCTAGTCTCGGACGAGCCAGCTCGAATCTCGTCTCTGGCGGCAGCCCTCTGTGCCCTCGTAGCCTTCGGCGGCATAGTGGCTGTTACAGGAAAACGGATAGTAAGGACAGTGCAATAGGATCATAGGATACACGAAATTGAAGAAGGAATTTTTCAAGCAAGTATATCCTAAAGTCACTTAGGCGGAGTACCGTATCGCAAGTATGCCGCGGACATACGCACGCTACGTTACCCTGCTTAAGTCACTTACTCCATCTACCAAGGGTCATCCTACACTCAAAAAGGTAAAACCTATCGCTCTGATACCAACTTTGTCACGACCCGCAGGGTACGGAACGTGACTGGCACTCAAGTTTACGAAACGTCTAAAGACGTCCGTAAAATAAGTAAGCCAAAGCCCAGAAAACAAAACCAATTAAGCAAAAGAGTGAAGAAAACCCAATCAATTGAAAGCGAGTTATCAAATAAGTCATGTAAAACCCTTTTTAAAAACAATACCAATTTTTCCGAAAATTTCGGCAGAGTCTCCTTTGTAAATACTGGCCCCCAAAATGGGTACAACAAAAATATACATGAATCCAACAAAATAGGGCATCCCCAAGCGGGAGCTAGCTCTTCGCCACAAGGCGGTCACAAATCCCACGCAATATAAATGACAACAAGCATAATAATCATAATAAAGCATAAGAAAACATCATGTCGACTCAAGTGAGCTCGACCCCAAAATACAGCATAAAAGTCCACAAACCTCACAGTCTCATCTCTAGGTCAAAATATACAATAGTACTGGTAGAAACAGTAGATGGAGTACACTAGATACAAAGAATATACAAGGTGGTACAAAAATAATAACATAACCCACCTATGAGCAAAACTCGAGCCCAGGCAAAAGAGGCAAAAGAACAAGTGCGCCCGCCGCTACTGAACTGACTGAGCGGACCTGCAAAAGACTGTGGCACAACGGGGGTGAGTTGCCAACTCGTGAGTAATAAATAACACCTACAAAGGCTATCGTATGCATGCACACAAGCATCCTAGCATCTAAAATACAGGTATGAATGGGTGCACTAGCAGGTGTGTATACAACATCAGTGTACGAATATGTATGCAACATGAATATCTGAGGTCTCAATAGGTATATATAAGAAACATTTATCTCTTTTTGTTTTTGAAACTCTTTTAGAATGCCAGCATAATACTCAAAGAAACGACGAGAACCAGTGTCCAGCAACGACACCCAAAAGCTGTCTCAAATCTCATAAATGTATCTCTGGCCTCAGCCGTCCGGCTGACCCATCTCAAATATCAATATCTCATCATCTAGCGGCCACGGTCGGTATCCTCTGGATATCCGCCGTCCCAAACAGTCACCGGTAGGTAATCCGTCCCCTGCCAGGCTCAACGTCAACACCACATTCCTCTTACCCCGGGGTACCTTACCGGGCCCACCATGTACCCGTGCCGGTTCCTCCACTCATCGACACGGATTTCCAAAACCACAGCAAACTCATGGTGGACGACACTTACATCACTAGAAAACCGCAATTTACATATTTTAAAAATATAATAAGTTTAGAAATTTTGCGGCTTTCCCCCGAAATCCAGCAATATCATAAAATCTCAAGAAATCCTCATAAGTGCATATATCAGTGATAATGAATGCATATGGTATCAATAATCAAGTTGCGATGTGTGATTAATGGATTAAGCATGAACAATTAATATGATGAAGTACATGCACATGAATAGCAATCCTACGGTTTCATTTTAAGGAATTAAAGGCAATAGCACAAGTTTAAGTAGCAATTAGTAAAAGGTTTAAATTTAAAGGTTATCTAGTGTGGTGGCATGGCAATTACCAGGGTGTGTGTGTAAGCATGAATAGTGCTCGTGCTGCATATAAAAACCCTGGCAATGGTGCAGGTGTCCTATGAAATGGTTTCGTATAGGTATGTCAATATAATGCATGGATGCAGCAAATAATCATATAAGTATTTCACCCCTAATTACTAACATTACTAAGAATCTAGTAAGTTACTAAAACTATCGGGCGGCTTGCGCCATCCAACGATAGTCCCCCGTAGATGTTACATCTACTCACTGGAATCCCTGGCTAGCTGTGTCCAATCACCGCCTTTCCCTTTCGCGCCGTGTCTGACGTCTCCGCGACCGAACCTGGAATTTACATCAATACCAAACATAAGGTTACATATCAAGAACGACGCAAAACCCCAACGAAACTACTAAAGTTCGCTAGCTAGGTACAACGTGCACAAAGTGCGCGGAACACACGCGAAAATCGCAAAAACTGCCAAAAAACGCCGATTTGGTCGCCCGGCAAAACTAAAACCCGACTACCCAAAATTCCGCACTCACGCATCCTAAAAGTCGTAGGACAAGCCATTACAATCATCAAGATATCAAAAATAATTCATCACATAATTTTATAACAAAACTAGTAAGCATTTGCATTCCAAAATCGGTGCAAAAATCGCCGATTTGCGACAAAACGACTACAATCTAGCATAATCACCCAAGTCACACCATTAGATAACCACTACACAAAATTTCAACACATTAACCATGCTCCAAAACCTAAATTCCACAACCAACCCTTTCTTGATTTTTCTCAAAAGCAATTGCAAATCAAAATCCATACTAGAAAAACTTAACTAACACTAATTTCAAACCCAATTAGCAAGTTAACCTTCTAGATTAGGTTAGCAAAATAACTAGATAACAAATTAGGTTTAATCAAATAAATAATGGTTTCTAAATCTTAATTCAACTCACTAATCAAGCTTCACAACCCATTTCCATACACTAACCCCTTTCTAGATTTTCCTAAAACAACAATTTACAACCAAAATCAAACATTTAAAATTAACTAAATTAGCAAAATTTGAAGACTACATAATAAGGTAACCATAGAGATTAGTTAATTAACAACTAGATTAACTACAAAACAACTCAATTAATTATCATGGTTTCAAAACCCTAGTTTAAACAAACTACCCTTTTATAAACTAGATTAGAAATTAGCTAAACTTTTAACACTAAAACTATATAATTAAAGGAATTTAGCAAAAAGAAAGTAACTTGATGGAATTTATACCTCAAGATCTATGGATCAAGCAAGAATAATTTGCCTCCAAAGATGCCATTTTTCTCCTTAATTTAAACTAATAGGGGTGTGAGAAGAGGTAGAATAAGGATTTGGGTTGAATTTGTGAAGGATTTGTGGATTTTTCTTGGATTTTGAGATGAAATTTAGAGGCAAAATGAGAAGGAGAATTTTTCTTTTTGGGGAGAATGATGGGCTGCAGAATTCGTGCAGGAAAAGGGATGGGGGGGAATGTGTGAGTGGTTGTGGGATTTTCTAAAGTCAAAGCAACCATTCACAACTAAACACAAATTAATATATTTTAAACAACAAGGTTTCAATACAAAGATGGAGACAAAAATGAGGTGGGAAAATTCATGGCTGCTGATTTGGGGGGTGGGGCCGGCCCAAAAGGGAGGGGTGAGGTTGTGAGATTTGCACAAAAAAAATTCTATGCAAAAAGAACCCTCAAGTTACAAAATTTGCAAGTTTAAGCTCAAAATTCAATAAATTCGTTTCATATCATAAAAATTTGTTAAAAATCAAAATAAATTACTAAAAATTTATGTTACCACTAGATTTTAATTATCATAATTTTAGAGATTAAAATTAGCCCGGAAAAATTTGTATTTATCGCTAATTTAATGTATTTTCTTACCGGCTTAAAATAATATTAAAAAATTGAAAAATTAGGGAAAATTTTTAAACGACCAGAATTTCATAATTAACTCATTAGCTACTAAAAACAAGCAATTACCTATCCATTTTAGGTATAATTAGCCCTAAACTGCAAAATAACGAGAAAGACGGTTTTCGGAAAAATACCGAATTTTCACCGAATTTCAGGAAAACACCAAAACGACTTTTCAAGACGCTACAGTAGATTTATTTCCTCGCCATAGAAACTTGTTTAGAGTTAGCTTTAGGGAAGGATTTTGAGAGATGAGATCTCTCATCCCTTTCTTACCCATTATATATTTACAATAGGACTCCATGCATACACGCACACACCCTGCCCTACGGCACCCTATCCCTCGCGGTAGCGGTGACACCGTAGTGTAAAAGCCCGGTTGCGCGCGTTTTCCATGAAGGTTAGGGTAAGGATTTCTAAAGGAAGGACAAGAACCTAGAGGAAGAAACACCTTCCCGAATGGATCTAATCCCCTTTATTGATAATTACCATAACTCCTCATAGATCTTCATTCGGGTATAGAAAGCGTTGAGATTTACTAGCATTTCCAAACCATCCCTAAACCTAACCCTGGCAAGACTTAGATATAGATTAATTTAGTTTTTAGATTTAATAATCTGTCCGACCACAATTAGAATTGACTCGTTAGCGCGATTAGGAAATTCACAACATCCCTGTGGACCGACCCGTACTCACCGGCTAGCTTCATGCGACGCCGTTCTTGATTGCGGTAATAGATAGTTTTTGAGATCAATCATGTTCCCACTTGTTGCTCATTTTCTTCGCTACGGCGTCGTATATTTTTATCTTGGTGATTGTTTACTTGGATCTTTTAACATTTAATAAATGCTTCCATTTAATGCTTAAAACACTCTATACTTTTACTGGTTTGATTTCTGGGTTTTCGGTTCACTTAGTCGCGTTACGCCTGTAGACGTTACGTGGTTAAGTGCCGGTCACGGGCCAAACTTCGGGTCGTGACAAAGTTGGTATCAGAGTGTAGGTTTTACCTTTCGGAGTGTTCCTAGGATGACCCTGGTATGATGGAGTAGGTAGCTGAAGCAGAGTGGCGTAGCGTGTGTATGTTCCGCGGCATACTCACGACACGGTACTCCACCAAGGCGACCTTAGGACTTGTTGATCTAAATTCTTTCTTGAGTACATACATTCTTGCGATTCGATTTCCGTATCCTTATCGAATCCTACTTTTCCTTTCAGCCATTATGCCGCCAAAGACTACGAGGGCGCAGAGAGCGGCCGCGAGGGCCGAGATTCGAGTTGACTCGTCCGAGACGAGGACTGATCCGGATAGTACACCGATTATGCCCGAGCAGGCTGTTCCTGCCGTGACAGATCAGATTGCCATGTTAGGGTCTGGTGTGCAGGAGATGCGCCAGACGGTAGGATCCAGTATGCAGGAGATGCGCCAGACGGTAGGATCCAGTATGCAGGAGATCGTGGTGGTACCCACGGTATAGGCAGTTATCCCTACCGCTACAGAGGTCATCTCAGTATCGCTGTCAGAGTTTATGAGGCTGAAGCCTCCGGTCTTCACAGGCACCGATGCGGCCGAGGACCCACAGTCTTTCATTGATAGGATGGCGCGGATATGTCGTTCATTTAGATGCGCAGATGCGAGATGGGTTGAGTTCGCGAGCTTTCGCCTGGAAGGTCTCGCGCAGAAATGGTGTAAATCAGTCGAGAAGGGTAGAGCAGCAGGTTTTCCTCCTATGACCTGGACAGAGTTCGTGGCGCTATTCCTTGCCTGTTTTCTTCCACTGAGCGTCAGAGATGGTAGAGCACGCAGGTTCGAGTCCTTACGTCAGACTCCGGAGATGTCAGTGGCAGAGTATGATGTCCTGTTCACCGAGCTATCAGTGTATGCTCCGTACCTAGTGGCTACTGAGGAGTTGCGAGTCAAGAGATTTGTCCGAGGCTTGCTTACACCACTGTTTCTAGCGATCAGCGCACAGCATTACGAGATATATGCAGCGCTGTGGACGCAGCCCTATTAGTCGAGGAGCGCCTTGCTGAGACTTCGGTAGTTCTAGAGCCGAAGAGAGTTCGTGCGGATACATCAGCACAGAGACGGCCTTTTCAGCGCCGTGATAGACGTCTTGCAGGTAGCAGAGATTTAGGGCGAGACCGGTTGTTCAGTTCCTATTCCCAGGAGGGTCAGTGGTCATCGTCGGGATGTTTTCGCTGCGGGAGTTCTTATCATCGTGTGCGAGATTGTCCTGAGATACCACGGAGGGAGGCAGCAGCACCACACGTCATACTACCACCTTCACCATCCCAGACGGCATTGCTTATTGTACCTACTGTTACTTCGCGTCAGACTCATGCACAGAGAAGTCATGGTCGCGGAGGATTTGTTCATAGAGGATGAGGTGATCGAGGCCGAGGACAGCTAGCTGCCGGCAGGGGACAGTCAGTCGCAGGTAGAGGACAGGCGTGAGTTTTTGCTTTGACGCATCAGGACACGCAGGCGTCCAATGCGGTGGTCTAAGGTATCCTTCCAGTATGTTCGGTTGATGCACACGTGTTATTCGATCCCGGATCCACGCACTCGTACGTATCCACACACTTTATGCCGAGTTTGGGTAGAGAGTCCGGTTTGCTTGATCAGCCGCTTGTTGTGACTACTCCTGTGGGAGAGTCGTTTGTTGCTAGGCACATGTTCCGATCCTGTACCGTCCGTATTGGCGAGAGAGAGTTGCCGGTCGATTTGATCCTTCTTGAGATGTTGGACTTCGACGTTCTTTTAGGCATGGATTGGTTAGCCATGTGCTATGCTTCTGTTGACTGCAGCGAGAAGACAGTTAGATTTTGTTTTCCCGGCAAGTCGGTTTTTGTTGTGTTGGGGGACCGTGGTGCCACCTCTCACAGTGTGATTTCTTCTTTTCGCGCTGGGCAGTTTTTGAGGAAGGGATGTCAGGGATTTCTCGCCTATGTTTGCGATACTAGAGCTACAGAGGTTCCGTTGGATCAGGTTCCGGTTGTTAGCGAGTTCTCTGACGAGCTTTCTGGGCTACCGCCTAAGCGTGATATTTCTTTCTGTATTGATTTGGTTCCTGGCACGGGCCTATTTCTGTACCGCCTTATCCGATGGTCCCGGCGGAACTTAGAGAATTGAAGGGTCAGTTGCAAGATTTGCTGGATAAGGGACTTATTCAACCCAGTGTTTCTCCTTGGGGTGCTCCAGTCCTGTTTGTCAAGAAGAAGGATGGCTGTATGCGTTTGTGTATCGACTACCGCCAGCTGAACAGGGTGACAGTGCAGAATAGGTATCCTTCGCCACACATCGACGATTTGTTCGACCAGCTTCAGGGGGCAGGATACTTTTCGAGGATCGATTTGCGATCAGGCTACCATCAGCCGCGGGTTCGACCGGAGGACATTCCGAGGACAGATTTCCGCACGTGTTACGGCCATTATGAGTTTTTGGTGATGTCGTTCGGACTCACCAACGCGCCAGCAGCATTTATGGACTTGATGAACCGTATTTTCCGGCCGTATCTTAATCTGTTCATCATCGTATTCATTGACGATATCTTGGTGTATTCTCGGAGTAGAGAGGAGCACGAGCAGCACCTGCGGATTACACTGCAGACCTTGAGGGAGCATTAGCTTTTCGCCAAATTCTCCAAGTGTGCTTTCTGGCTGGGCAGCGTAGACTTCTTGGGGCACGTGATTACACGAGATGGTATATGTGTAGACCCGAGGAAGATCGAGACCGTTCGGAGTTGGCCTAGACCCACGTCGGTGATGGAGGTTCGCAACTTTCTAGGGCTGGCAGGCTACTACAGGCGATTCGTGCAGGACTTCTCTCGCATTGCTACACCTTTGATCGGGTTGACCTGGAAGGGAGTTCCTTTCGTTTGGACGGAGGAGTGTGAGCACAGTTTTCAGCAGCTACGGGCTCTACTGACTACAACACCAGTGCTATCATTGCCTTCAGGATCAGGCAGATTTGTGGTCTACTGTGATACTTCACGAGTGGGGCTAGGGTGCGTATTGATGCAGTATGATAGGGTGATCGCGTATGCTTCGCGGCAATTGAAGAAACATGAACAGAATTACCCCACTCACGATTTGGAGATGGCTGCAGTAGTCTTCGCACTTAAGATCTGGCGACATTACCTATATGGCGAGTTGTGCCAGATATTCACTGATCACAAGAACTTAAGGTATATATTTCAGCAGCGCGACCTGAACCTTAGACAGCGCCGATGGATGGAGTTAGTGAAGGACTATGATTGTGAGATCTTATATCACCCGGGCAGGGCTAATGTAGTGGCGGATGCTTTGAGTAGGAGACCCGGGGGTAGTCTATCTTGTTTGAGCGCAGTACAGAGGCAGTCGTCGGCAGATTGGCAGATCTTATGCGACAGCCGGGTATAGTTCGAGTTTACGCCGATCGGAGGATAGATTGCACATGTTCGTGCACGCCTACAGTTGCTCGACCGTATACATGAGGCACAGCACAGTGATAACCGATGTTCGGAGATCAGGACACAGATGGGACATGGCAGATTTTCCGAGTTCGTGATCGATGATCCGGGGATACTACGATATGGGGCTAGACTGTGCGTACCAGATGCTGAGGGATTGCGGCGCGAGGTTCTTGAGGAGGCACATCGATCGGTATACAGTGTTCATCCCGGTTCCACCAAGATGTACCATGACTTGAGAGGTGTTTACTGGTGGGACGGAATGAAGAGAGACATCGCAAATTTTGTATCGAGATGCCTGACTTGTCAGCAAGTCAAGGCTGAGCACCAGAGGCCCGCCGGAGAGCTACAGCCGTTACCCATTCCGGAGTGGAAATGGGAGCAGATTTCTATGGACTTCATTGTGGGTCTTCACAGGACTAATCGAGGGTATGACTCCATCTGGGTGATCGTGGATCGTTTGACGAAAGCGGCTCACTTCCTACCGGTGAAGACGACTTTCGGATTTGCTCAGTATGCCCAGATTTACATCGACGAGATTGTACGACTGCACAGAGTTCCGACATGTATCGTGTCCGACAGAGGCACCTAGTTTACCAGCCGGCTATGGCAGAGACTTCAGGAGGCTTTGGGCACTCGCTTGAGTTTCAGCATAGCATTTCATCCGCAGACCGACGGACAGTCAGAGCGGACTATTCAGACTTTCGAGGACATGCTCAGAGCGTGCGTTTCAGACTTTGGAGGTAGCTGGGATCATCATTTACCCTTAGTAGAGTTCTCCTACAACAACAGCTACCAGGAGACCATTCAGATGGCACCGTTTGAGGCTCTTTATGGGAGGAGATGCAGATCGCCCACCTGTTGGACAGAGCTCAGTGAGAGCAGTATCTTAGGGCCACAGATTGTAGAGGAGACGACCGCGAAGATCCAGTTGATTCGCGATAGGATGAGAGCAGCCCAGAGTAGGCAGGGATCTTATGTAGACCGTCGTAGGCGCAGACTTGAGTTTTCTGTTGGTGATCATGTTTTCTTGAGGGTCTCCCCAATGAAAGGTGTGATGAGCTTTGGAAAGAAGGGGAAGCTTAGTCCCAGATATGTGGGCCCCTTCAAGATCCTTGAGCGTGTTGGTGCAGTTACGTATCGGTTAGCCCTTCCGTCCAGTTTTCCGGACATGCACCCCGTATTTCACATTTCGATGCTCCGCAGATATCTTCATGATCCTTCGCATGCGATTCAGCACCCGACGATCCAGCTTGAGTGCGACCTTTCCTATGCAGAGCAACCGGTGATGATCTTAGATCGACAAGTGAAGAAATTGAGGTCGAAGGAGATACCGTCCGTCAAGGTACTTTGGCGTGGTCGGAGCAGTGAGGAGGTCACTTGGGAGACCGAGGGCGAGATGAGGAAGAGATATCCCTACCTTTTTGAAGGTACGTGTAGTTAGATTTTGAAATTCGGGGACCGAATTTCTTTAAGGGGGGTAGATTGTAACACTTTGAAAGTTCGTTAGAATGTTTTTTCGTGTTAATTAGCAATTGTGCGTGTTATTTTATATGTGTACATAGGATTATTAGTTATTTTTAGTCGGGTTACCCTAATTGGGAAATTTCTTGTGTTAGTGCACACATGCACACTTAGCTCAATTTTTCTTGACCTAGCTTAAAAGTGTTAGCATGTTAACCCTTTTACATTTCCTTGCATGGTTCTTTATCCCCACCCTTTTAAAATCAACTCAAATCCTTTTTAAAATTCAAAAATCCAAATTGAAAATGAGTTATGGTGGGTAGGTGAAGATTTTGACTTGGGTTGACTATTGAATTCTCTCTCATTTCTTTCTCTTTCTCTCATTTCTGCACCTCCTGCAGAATTCCAGCAGTAACCATGGCATTTTCTTCATCTCTTCTTCTTCTTTTCACTTCTCTTTGATATCTACCCAAAACCCTACACAAAAATCCTACTTCCCTTCACAAAAACTTTGGAAAAATGGCTCTTTTGGGGGATCTTGGTGTCAAGGCTGTGGCTTGAGGGAAAAGGTTGGAAAATAGAGTTCTATAGGGTTTTTGGGAAGGTAATTATCTCACACTAAACACTCTTTTTCATATATTGTAGTATATCTATCAAAATATCACATTTTTGTGCAATTTTAGTGCTATTAAAGGGTTTTAGTGATGTTATGTTAAAATTAGCATTTTTATGGCTTGATTAGCTTGGTAATGAGTTATTAGTGTGGTTTTAGACTTGGGTTTGCTTCAGATTTCAGGATAATACCATAAAGTATCATTTTAGTGTAAAAGTGTAGTTTTTAACTAGAAATAGGGTTCTGTAGGATCTGCTGCTACCCGAGTTGTTTCAGAATGAAATTGGATTTATTGTAGCGTGTATAGGGGGTATAGAGTGCACACACAAAACCTGGGAGCCCAATTCCCAAGACAGGCCACCGGAATATTCATTCTGGCCGCAATTTGCGGCCAGATGGGTGAGTTGGGGGTTGGGGTTTGGGCCACTGGAGTCTGCTGCTATATGGAGTATTTTGGTATATATATTTTTATAATATTTGTTCTGTATCAAAATCTGGAGTTGAATACCCTATTTCCCGTATTTTTAATCTTTCGCGACACGCGTGATACGTGTGTGTGGGTTTGGGGTTTCTGCGTATCGCGACGCGTCGGAGTGGCTTCAGGCGCGTAATCACACGTTTTAGCGTATCGCGCACACGCGCGCTTGGTTTGTGACACGGATTTCTAGTTGACTTTAAATATCATGTTTGTATGGTTTTGAGCTTATGTGTGATATTCTGTGAAATTCTAGGTTCGCAGGCGAGTGCGACGGACGCCGCGAAGAAGGGAAAACAAGTCATCGGCTATACCTAGCGAGAGACTACGGTGAGTAGATTTAACATCTACGGGGATATCGCCCGCATGGCATTATGCGTCAGGGCTGATAGGACCTTATAGCGATATGTATTGCATTCACCTACATGACTACTGTTTATTGCATACCGCATTCCCTGTTATGTGTATATAAATTAGAATTGATAGAACACCGTACTATTACTAACGGTTCAAGCTGCACGAGCACGATTTATATGCTACACTCACACCGTTAGTGATTGCCATGACACTCATATTATAAGATTGCTATAAATCATATGTCAGATTGATTCCGCATTATTGATTTTGCCATGATTTGCCGCATATTAGCAGATGTTATATTCATACTTGATGCATATATCACATTGCATTGACTTGCATATTGGTTTGGATTACATGTGATTTCTGGATTTGGGAACCGTGGATATTTCAAAAGAGAATAGGTGATTATTTAAAAACCTGATTTCCCTTGATATGATATTTCAGTGCGCCCACCATGTGTTTTCTCGGTGCTAGAGCCCGGTATATAAGAGAGAGAGGGCTGACCCGGACTGACGAATGCCCGATATATGAGAGAGAGGGCTGACCCGGACTGACGGATGCCCGATATATGAGAGAGAGAGGGCTGACCCGGACTGACGGATGCCCGATATATGAGAGAGAAAGGGCTGACCCGGACTGACGGATGCCCGATATATGAGAGAGAGAGAGGGCTGACCCGGAATGACGGATGCCCGATATATGAGAGAGAGGGGGCTGACCCGGACTGATGGATGCCCGATATAGGAAGATTTGCGTGTCGATGCTAGACATGAGTATTTATGATATTTGGGTGCCGATGTTGGGCACTCGTGATTCTCAGTGATGTACAGGATTTGAGGGCCGATGGGAGTGCCGGCGTCTGGGTTGTTGGGATTTGGGGTGCATTGATGGACACCGATTATATATTCCACGTTGACATTCCGTGTAGATGTTATATTTCCCATGCTCAGCATTAATTATTGTATCTCATCCTGTAGTTATGTTTCCTGATAGAGCACTTGCATGATTATTGCACATACTGCTTATCATGCATTGATATCATCTGTTGGCATATGATAGAGTAGCGCAGTACGTGCATGCTCGCGATTACTTTTATATGTTATCTCTATTCACGAGTTGGCAACTCACCCCCGTTGTGCCACAGTATTTGCAGGCTGCCTCTCGGAGTAGTCGCGGCAGGCTGCTTTCTTACATCTTTTGGCTACAGATACCACTACAGTTGGTGCGTGAGCTGTTTTGCTGTTAGGTGGGTTGTGGTATCTGGTTACTTTTATTGTACACACTTTTGTATATAGTATTCTCCATCTACCATATATGTACTTGACTTAGAGACAGTGTGAGGACGATGATGTATATTATTTGTATTCTGGTGTCGAGCTCGTTGTAAGCCGATTTACTTATGCAGTTTATTCTATCAGTGATGTTCCCACTTGTTGCTTATTTTCTTCGCTACGGCGTCGTATATTTCTATCTTGGTGATTGTTTACTTGGATCTCTTAACATTTAATAAATGCTTCCATTTAATACTTAAAACACTCTATACTTTTACTGGTTTGATTTCTGGGTTTTCGGCTCACTTAGTCGCGTTACGCCTGTAGACGTTACGTGGTTAAGTGCAGGTCACGGGCCAAACTTCGGGTCGTGACATAAAATGACCAAAACTCCGTTTACTGGACATGGAGAAAGAGCTACAGAACTCTTAGGCCTCATACACAGTGATGTATGTGGGCCAATGTCTACATATGCCAGAGACGGTTTTTCTTACTTCATAACTTTTACTGATTATTTCTCATGATTCGTACATGTGTTTTATTAAAGCATAAGTCTGAAGCTTTCAAGAAATTTAAAGAGTATAAACTTGAAGTAGAAAAACAAACAGGTTTGAGCATCAAGAAACTTCGATTAGATCGAGGTGGAGAGTATCCGAGTACAGAGTTTTCGGACTTCCTAAAACAGAATGGGATTCTCTCTCAGCTCACTCCCCCTTACACACCACAGTACAATGGTGTGTCAGAGCGTCGGAATCGTACCCTATTAGATATGGTGCGATCCATGATGAGTGATGCAGAGTTACCTCTCTCCTTTTGGGGGCATGCATTGGAGACTGCAACATATCAATTGAACAGGGTTCATACCAAGACCGTATCTACCACTCCATATGAGATATGGTATGGGAAGAGACCATCTCTTAAACGAGTTAGGATTTGGTGTTGTCCAGCTTTTGTCAAACAACAGAATCCAGACAAACTCGAGACACGATCGGTTCAGTGTATATTTGTGGGATATCCAAAATATTCGTATGGATATCTTTTCTACCACAAGGAGAAACAAAAAGTTTTTGTTTTTCAACATACCACATTTTTAGAAAATGAATTTTTTTCAAATAACACTGATGGCAATGCGGCAGAACTAGAAGAAGTTCTAGAAATACAAGTTACAAATGACGACTTGGTTGAACCTGATGTTGCAACAGAATCTTATGAACCTCGGCCACTCCGTAGATCTAGTAGGACTTCTCGCCCACCGGAGAGATACTACGGTTTCCTCATTGGTGGTGATAGAGAATATTGCATCATGGATGATGATGACCCTACTAGTTTTCAGCAAGCTATCATGAGTGGTGACTCTGTGAAGTGGCTGGATGCCATGAGATCCAAAATGGAGTCTATGTACACTAACAAAGTATAGACTTTGGAAGATGTACCTTCTGGGGTAAAACCCGTAGGGTGCAAATGGATCTTTAAAAGAAATACCGGTGTAGATGGGCAGGTGGAGACCTATAAGGAATGGCTTGTGGCAAAAGGATTTCTTTAAAGACCAGGACTGGACTATGATGAAACATTTTCTCCTATTGCCATGCTTAAATCATTCGGATCCTACTTGCTATTGCTTCTCACTACGACTATGAAATCTGGCAGATGGACGTTAAAAATGCATTTCTAAATAGTGATTTAAAATAGTGCGTTTATATTGATCAGCCAGAGGGCTTCGTTGATAGTGGGAGCAGCGGGAAAGCTTGCAGGTTGCTTAAATCCATTTATGGATTAAAGCAGGCATCACGGAGTTGGAACATCTGTTTTGATGATGCAATCAAAGAGTTTGATTTTGTCAAAAATCCAGATGAATCTTGTATTTATAAGAAGATTGCAGGGAGTACTATCACATTCCTCGTATTGTACGTCGATGACATCCTCCTGATAGGAAACGATGTTCCTATACTACAATCGGTCAAACTGTTTTTATTACAAAGGTTCTCCATGAAGGACCTGGGTGATGCCTCGTACATATTGGGCATTAAGATCTATAGAGATGGATCTAAAAGGTTGTTGGGATTGTCCCAATCCAGGTATATTAACACCATCCTACAAAGGTTTAGTATGGAAGATTCCAAGCGGAGTGCCTTACCCACTTGTCACGGAATCACTCTCTCCAAGGACTTTTGCCTAAAGCCTGATGAAGAGAGAGCTCGCATGAGCATTATACCCTACGCTTTAGCCGTAGGATCTATAATGTATGCGATGTTATGTACTTGCCCTGATGTAGCTTATGCACTAGGTGTAGTAAGCATGTATCAATCCAACCCAAGGGAGAAACACTGGACAACTGTGAAGAACATTCTTAAGTACTTGAGAAGGACTAAAGAATTGTTCTTGGTGTATGGTAACAGGGATCTCTAAATGGAGGCCTTTACCGATTCGAGCTTCCAGAGTGATGAGGATGACAACAAATCTATCTCAGGTTTGTATTTACCTTCAATGGAGGGGCGGTATATTGGAAGAGTTCCAAACAGGATACCGTTGCAGACTCCACGATAGAAGCTGAGTATATTGCTGCAAATGATGCTGCCAAGGAAGCCATCTGGATGAGGAAGTTCATCTCAGAGCTAGGAATAGTTACAACCATTATTGATCCAATACCATTGTATTGTGATAATAATGGGGTTATGGCGTTGGCCAAGGATCCCAGGTCCCATCGCGTTCCAGACACATCTTGAGGCGATATCATTTGATGCGGGAGATAGTAGCTCGCCGCGAGATCGTGATTCGGAGAGTAGATACAAAGAATAACACCGTGGATCCAATCACCAAGGCCCTCCCTCAGCCGCAGCATGAGCGGCTTTTTGAGATGTTGGGTATGAGATACGCCAATAATTGGCTTTAGTGCAAGTGGGAGATTGTTGGAAATATGTATGCCCTAGAGGCCATTATTTGATAGTGGATGTATCAGCATGTATATATATTCAGAGGATATTCTTGCTCGATATGATAGTATGATATCTAGTTACTCTTTATCCTGACATGTTCACTTGATCATGCATATTATTCATTTGATAGATGTTGATAAAGCCCTTAGGGTATTTGCTTGACTACTGTGATTATGATGAAGATCATACTGGTGGGACATGTGTAGTTTATAAGCATATCCTTAAAATGTTCCTAGTCATGGGTGTATCGAGACGGAACATCGATATTCCAGAGTAGACTAGCGTATACGTTTCTTGACCTATATGATGGACGATAGATGATCCCATATCCATTGGTGTTGGACATCAAAGATTGTATATGGGTGCTCAATGGAACTGGGTACACTGAACGGACTCGCCGAGAACTCCTATATAGTATTATATTTATCGTCGGATAGCAGTCCTCAGGTGACACTGGTACAAGTTAGTCTGTAGACCCAAGATGGTTATAGAGGCTTATGTGTTCTCCCACTGTAGTTTGATTTCCACCTTACCACGGCTCTACTGAGTCGTGCAAACAGGTGGCTTTTGGGTACAGTCCCGAGACACATGGAGGCAATGAGCGATAAGAGAGGTTTCGTCTCTCCCAGTATTGGGGGTTGATGTTGCGCTGTGCTTGATTGTCTATAACAGGAAGTCCTTGACCAGGGCTAATGAGATTTACTAATAAGTGTTATCAGTAGTTTCTCGATCTGTTATAGGCCATACACCGACATGACTTATTGAGTTATTGGGGTTGACGATACCATCCCTAGACTCGATATGCAACATATCTGACGAAGAGACCGGACTGTACGGTAAGTGTTGCCAGTAGGCTTTACGGGAGTTTTGACAAGTTTGCTTGTTCTTCTGTTCATTCAATACCTTGGAGCCGTTACGTACAGCTAGTGCCGCTGACGGTTTATGGGTATGTGATATGATCACTGCCTACTGTTAGCGTATTGACGAGTCTTAGAGTCCCACAAAGGGGTTTCCTAGCTCAGGCGAAACGATGTGGGGTGAATATGGGGATATGCGCGGGAGATTGATTAAATGCATGTATGTGATACCGTATTTTAGTCAAGCGTTTTCTATTGGTCGGGTCGTATGTGTGTAAGTTGATATACAACACCCTACGAGTTGCGGGGAGGCGGAAATATGAAAAACGATCTTGTTTAATACGCAAACATCGACTAACCGAAGATCTTTTCTAAACGATAATTAACAACAAGCATAGAGTTCTAAGCTACTATGTAAAGAGATTATACCAAATGATTCTAGTCCTTCGTCTTTATGATCTCTATGTCCTCCTCGGCCTCCTATCCGTGATAGGTGATCCACCCGAGAACCCTAATCCAAGCTATTACCTCTAAACTTGAGGTTACTTAGTTTCTCTAGTTGCTAATCAAAGTAACTAAGATGATATAGAGTTAGGTTATGAAGTGTTTAGTCTATATTAATCCTTGTTCTCAACTCATGAGTGGTAGGATTAGGGTTTGAAGAAGAGAGTGAGCTTGAGGAGAGAGAAGGTGGAGATGATAATGAGAAGAGAAAAGCTTCTCACTTGAATATATAAAGAATAATGAATTATCAAATAAAATGAATTAAATGATTATTCACCATACTTCATTTATTCAACAAGAGTGATTCACCATATGAGTCATTAAGTAATTAATGATGCATTAATGATGCATTAAATGATATGATGAATAACACATATGAGTCACAAAAGCAATTAATGAAAATGCCACCTTAACCCCTCATGTCACTATCCTTCTAGAAGCTTCTCGGAAAATTACGAGAACGCCCCTCGTATCCGTGAAAACACGGAAAAACTTTAGACTGTATAAATCCAATATCCAGATACTAGAATCTGGCTTAAACCAAAGCCGGCTAGTAAAAACTGTCCGAATGTCGTACGTGCGTTTAAACACGTATGCGTCCGAACCTCTGTCGTAAAACCATACGACCTCTATATCTTTTCGTCTGGAGTTGGGAAATCTCTGTGTGGGACTCTAAAGACTCGACTACTACGCTGGCAGTAGGTTTAACCATAGACCGTAAGCGGCACTAGCTGTACGTAACGGTCCTCAGGTAGATGTCGATAAGAAAGCCGATGAGGAAACCCATCCGAAATCCTACTGAGCCTGTCCGTGACAATATCCGCGCAGTCCGGTCTGTTCGTCTAAGAGTATCGCATGTATGGTCTAGGGAGGTGGTGGACGTCAGACCCCTAATAACCGTACAAGTCCTGTCGGCATGGCTCAAGACCATCCGAGAATCTACTGATCACTCTATCAGCAATTCTCAATCAGCCCTGGCCAGGGACTTATGGTAATGACCAACCGATCATCGTACGATATCAACTCCCTATACCGGGAGAGACAAATCCCTAACAGTCGCTCACTGCCTCCACGTGGCTCGGGACTGTGCCCAACTAAAACCTGTTTGCACGACTCCTTTGAATCGTGGTAGGGTAGTAATCAAAGCACAGTGGGAACTCACACGAGACAAATGACGAACTTAAGTCAACGGACTATCTGCACACATGTTACCTGAGAACTGCTATCTGACGTTAGGTATAATACCATCCAGTCAGTTCTCGGCGAGTCCTGTTCGGTGTACTCACACCCAGTGAGCATCTGTATACAATCTTAGGTGCACTCCATCAATGGCTGCGGGACCAGTCCATCGCCCCTCCTCAGGGTCTAGATATGTATACACTAGTCTACTCTGGAGTATCGATGCCCAATCTCGATACTCCTGCGACCAGGGACATCTAAGGATGTGCCTATTGACTATCCAGCTCCCACAAGTATGACTGCCATCACAACGCCGGTAGTCAGGCAAACACCCTATGGGCTTTATCAACATATATATATATAAATACCAAGTAAAATATATCATACGTTAAGACAAAGATAAACCAAATAGCGTGCTATCATATCAAGCAAGACTGCCATGTACATACATATCCTTAGCATCCTATACAATGAAGGCCTCTAGGGCATATATATCCAACAATCTCCCACTTGCACTAAGGCCTATAATTGGCACAATGAGTACCCATTGTCTCTACCAGATCCATTTGCTGGCGTACCGCATGCCCAACATCTCAAATAGCCTCTCGAACTGCACTTGAGGGATGGCCTTGGTGAATGGATCTGCCGTGTTGTCTTTTCTGTCCACTATCCGTATCTTGATCTCCCGACGATCCACGATCTCCCTGATCAGGTGAAACCGCCTTAAGATATGCCTGGATTTCTGATGGGACCTTGGTTCCTTCGCTAAAGCTACAGCGCCATTGTTATCACAATACAAAGGTATTGGATTAGCAATGGACGGAATTACTTGAAGTTCAGAAATGAACTTCCTCATCCAGACAGCCTCTTTTGCGGCTTCACTAGCAGCTATATACTCAGCCTCCATAGTTGAGTCTGCGACGGTATCCTGTTTGGAACTCCTCCAACATACCGCCCCTCCATTGAAGGTAAACACAAAACCCGAAATGGATTTAGAATCATCTTTGTCACTTTGGAAGCCAGAGTCGGTAAAAGCCTCTACCTGGAGGTCCTTATTACCGTAAACTAAGAATATCTCCTTAGTCCTTCTCAGGTACTTGAGAATGTTCTTTACCGCTATCCAATGCTTTTCACCTGGGTCAGACTGATACCTGCTTACCACACTAAGTGCGTAAGCTACATCCGGTCTTGTACATAACATCGCATACATTATAGATCCTACCGCCGAAGCGTAGGGTATAATGCCCATGCGAGCCCTCTCTACATCAGTCTTTGGAGACATCTCTTTTGAGAGGGTGATTCCGTGACAAGCTGGCATATTACCGCGCTTGGAATCTTCCATACTAAATCTCTTTAGTATAATGTCAATATACCTGGACTGTGAAAGTCCCAACATTCTATTAGATCTATCACGATGGATCTTAATGCCCAGAATGTATGATGCATCTCCCAAGTCTTTCATAGAGAATTTCTGTGACAAGAAGAGCTTTACTGATTGTAGCATAGGGATATCATTCCCTATCAGTAGTATGTCGTCGACGTACAAAACGAGGAAGACTACTGCTCTTTCTACAATCTTTCTATAAATACAAGGTTCATCTACATTTTTGATAAAGTCAAATTCTTTGACTGTCTTATCAAAGCAGATGTTCCAGCTCCGCGACGCTTGCTTTAATCCATAAATGGATTTAAGCAACTTGCATACTCTTCCGCTGCTCCCACTGTCTAAGAAACCATCTGGTTGATCCATGTAAACACTCTCTTCTAAATGTCCATTTAGAAAAGCTGTTTTTACGTCCATCTGCCAGATTTCATAGTCATGGAAGGCAGCAATCGCAAGCAGGATCCGAATGGATTTAAGCATAGCTACAGGTGAAAAGGTTTCATCATAGTCCAATCCTGGTCTTTGACGAAAACCTTTTGCAACGAGTCTAGCTTTGTAGGTTTCCACTTGTCCAAATGCACCAATCATCTTTTTGAAGATCCATTTGCATCCAACTTGTTTTACTCCAGGAGGAGCAACTTCTAAAGTCCATACTTTATTGGTGTACATGGATTCCATTTCGGATCTCATAGCATCCAGCCATTTCATCGAGTCGCTACTCGTGATAGCCTGCTGAAAACTAGTAGGCTCATCATCATCGATGATGCAATCCTCTCGATCCCCATCTAGAAGAAAACCATAGTATCTTTCAGGAGGATGAGAAAGCCTACTAGATCTGCGGAGTGGCGTTGGTTCGTCGTGTTCTATTGAAATCTGAGGTTCTACTAAGTTCTCGGTAGCAGTTTGAGGTTCTGGAATTTCTTCCAACTCTACCGCGCTCCCACTAATTTCTTTTGCAAGAAATTCGCTTTCTAAGAAGACAATGTGGTGAGCGACAGACACCTTTTGTTCTTCAGTGTGGTAGACCATATACCCCCTTGAATGCTTGGGGTATCCTACAAACTTGCATAAAACCGATCGTGCTTTGAGCTTGTCCGGATTATGCTTTTTAACATATGCCGGACACCCCCATATCTTTATATACTTGAAATATGGTCTCTTCCCTCTCCACATTTCATATGGAGTGGTAGGCACAGACGTAGTTGGAACTCTATTCAATAGGTATGCTGCTGATTCTAGAGCAAATCCCCAGAAGGAAAGTGGCAACTCAACACTACTCATCATTGAACGCACCATATCTAATAGCGTGCGATTTCTCCTTTCTGATACACCATTATGCTGAGGTGTATAAGGCGGAGTAAGCTGAGAGAGAATTCCATTCTCTTTTAAGCATTCAAGGAAACTAGTACTTAAGTATTCTCCACCTCGATCAGATCGAAGTGTCTTGATGCTTTTACCAGTTTGTTTCTCTGCTTCATTTTTATACTCCTTAAACTTCTCAAAAGCCTCGGATTTATGCTTCATTAAGAACACATGTCCATACCTAGAGAAGTCATCAGTAAAAGTGATGAAGTAGGAGTGACCATTTCGTGCATGCGTAGACATCGGACCACATACATCACTGTGTACAAGTCCCAAGAGTTCAGTGGCTCTTTCTCCGTGTCCGGTGAACGGAGATTTGGTCATTTTTCCTTTGATACATGATTGACAAGTTGCATATGATGAATATTCAAACAAATCTAAATATCCATCTTTATGTAACTTAGTCAACCTTGTTTCATTTATATGACCAAGTCTACAATGCCATAGGAAGGCTTGATTTGAATCTGGAGCTTTTCTTTTAAGTGTGTTTTGAATATTGAAAATTTGAGATTGATTAAGTATGTATATGCCGTTTTCCAGTGTGCTAAACCCAATCAGTTCCTGATTTAGGTGAATGTTTATAACATTTCTTTCAAGCGCAAAACTATATCCTTCATTCGATAACAAAGATACTGATATGATATTACACAACATACTGGGAATACAAAAATAGCTGTACAACACCAAAATTTGCCCACTAGTCAACCCTAGGTGATATTCCCCTATTGCAATTGCATCTACTTGCATTCCATTGCCCATCCGAAGAGTCATATCACATGTCCCCAGTACTCTACTATTTCTCAGATCCTGCAATGAATTACAGATATGAGAACCAGAACCGGTATCAAGTACCCATGATATAGAGTTAACTGAAAGACAATTTTCGATTACAAACACACCTGAAGTAGAAGCAACCGCTTGCTTCATATCCTTGGCTTTGAAGGCCTGGCAATCCTTCTTCCAGTGCCGCTGCTTGTGACAATAGAAGCATTCGTTCTTTTCTGTCTTCACCCTTCCTGCCTTGTTCATTCCCTGCACCTTCTTGACCCCACCTTTCGGTTTGGTGGCTTTCATCTTCTTCTTCCCTTTAGCTTTCGCTTTAGATTTAGAAGAAGACGATTGGCCAACATACAGAACGGGGGTCTTCTCCTTTTTCAAGGAGGTCTCTGCTACCCTCAACATATTGAGGAGCTTTAGAAGATCATCTTCCATTTCGTGCATGTTGAAGTTCAGCACGAACTGAGAGAAGGTGTGGGGAAGGGACTGCAAAATCAAGTCGATATACAAATCATTCTCTAGCACGCATCCCAGGTTTGCGAGTTCCTCAATGAGGATGATCATTTTGAGGACGTGCTCTCCTACAGGTGATCCTGGAGCTAACCTCATCTGGAAGAGTTTCCTTGAGGTTTCGTACCTCGCGATACGGGAGTGCTCCCCATACAATTCTTTGACATGGAGAAAGATGGATATAATATCCATACTCTCGTGCTGTTTCTGGAGTTCATTGTTCATGGACGCCAGCACGATACACTTAGCTCGCTCACAATCTAGATCCCAGGTTTTGCGAACTTCCTTGTCCACAATTGAGGAATCCGGTCCTGGGATAAGGGGAGGAACAGCGGTGGTAACATATGCTACTTTGTCATAAGTCAGTGCAATATTGACGTTCCTTAGCCAATCTTTATAGTTCTGTACGGTCAGTATATTTTTTTCAAGTAATAGTTTTAGTCCTGTCATGGTAGCTTCCAGAGAAAGAGAAAAGAAAACACTCAGCATATGCTCTTGCAAGTTTAGATTGGTTTATTAATTTATCTAAACAGGATGGCTCCCACTGTTTCCTCAAATCCTTCTTCAAAATCTAAAAGAAGAACTAGTCAGGATTTAATCACACGTCACAATACTTGCTTAACCTTTCTGCCAGGCTAATGTTGGTACTTCGAGGGAGGTTTTCCAATGCTTTCACGAAGTTCCTTAATTAAATAAACTCTTTTCCCTGGAGGCGTAGCCCCTCTAACACCTTTCTAGTCACCTACTTGGTTTATAGTATTGATTGTTAAGTGAGAAAAAATTCCCGAGAGTAATCCTACTCATCAGTGGGATCGGGATCCAACTATCATTGCATGATGCCCTACATGGAAGCCGCTCTAGTCACCACACTCCAGAAGGTATGCTAAATCTGCAAGTTTCCTTTATGTTTGAAACTCCCGATGTGATTTTTACCCCAAGCTCTTATGACCTTGATGTAGGCTAACAAATCATAAGACGCAAGTCAAGTTCTACCCGTTGTTGTCCTGATTAATTTAAGTACATCGTACATGCCCTTGATGTAGGCCAACAAGGCTGTACGTCTGTCTTAAACTAATGCATCTATCTATGCAACAAATAGGCAAACACACTGCTACCATACACTATGCCTTGACCTAGGCCAACAACCATAGCATGAATACGATGTGCCGTCTATCTGAAATGACGGAGGGTTACGGCTGGTTTTTGGCAAAAAACCGTTAACGTAATGAACTTGATATGATCGAAGGAACAAAGATAGCTTTTATTTAAAAGGAGTGGTTTAAGCTCCGCATTTAAAATTTGCTTTTTCAAGAAAACCGAGTGGTTTTAGAAATTGTTCCAACGATTCAGTTTAGGTTTTATTTTCTTTGCATTATTAATAATGCGTCCTATCAATTAACCTATCATTACAGATAACAACGAAAATACAACGTCCTCTTATGCCATCCGCATTCGCCACTGGGTCCCGTCATCACCCGTTAGGTTACTTAACTAACGGCAGAGCGGGGGCTGGGCTAGCGCGGGTGTAAAACATAAGTGACGTCTAAATAGCTATCATATATAGATATTGTACATTCGTCAGACGCAATAATAGACATTCCAGATCACAGATAAACAATATTGGATTTGCAAGCAATCCGCGTTTTTTTTGAGCCTGCAATGAAAGACGGATTACACAGTTGTGATGAATAGCCATTTACCCCACCCCAGACCCCTACGGGTACGGCAAACTACCCGCCAAGCACCAGAAGTGAAGCGGTCTGCCTCAACACTTCAAAGTAGCCGGTAGTTTGTGCACCCTACCTTGGGTCTATCCTAGGAGCAAAAAACAGTAAAAAAAAATAATACAACGGTGGCTACAACCGCAACCTGGATGTGCCCCGCGAAATAATATTATAACTTATTACAATTACATCGAATGAATTAATACAATAACCCATCACAAAACCCGGCTAATCATCACAACAGTCCAATACAGTTCATATCCATAAATAGTTAAAAACATCACAGATATGTGCAACCCCTTGCCAACCGATATACTAGCAGTTAGGGGAGGTTTACGAACACATAAAACAGTTCACAGATATAATCAAACAAGCAAACATCGTATAATTTCGATTGATTAAACACTTTAAATTCTACTCCAAACCTTCTCTGTAAATTTGAAATCAGAGCAGAAAATAAACAATACCAGAAAATACAAAATATCACAACAGATTCACAGAGGAAAACTGGGCTGAATCGGCCTCAACTCGGCCGCGGATCCGCGGCGGATCGGTGGGATCGGCCGGGGTTCCGCGGCTCAATGGCCGATTCAGGAGCCCATTTTTCTTCTGTGTTCTTATATTTTCATATAGGTTAGTCTGCAGTCACCTGAAAAAATTTTGGACTTTATTTTAAAATCGACAGAAACTATGTGATATCGGGGTATTTTCCGGTTTGTTTTCCGTTCGAAATTCATACGACTTTGCAAGTGAGTTAATTATTGTTTAGTGAGTCTCTGATACCACTGTAAGTCGATGTACAACACCCCACGAGTTGCGGGGAGGCGGAAATATGAAAAACGATCTTGTTTAATATGCAAACATCGACTAACCGAAGATCTTTTCTAAACGATAATTAACAACAAGCATAGAGTTCTAAGCTACTATGTAAAGAGATTATACCAAATGATTCTAGTCCTTCGTCTTTATGATCTCTACGTCCTCCTCGGCCTCCTATCCGTGATAGATGATCCACCCGAGAACACTAATCCAAGCTATTACCTCTAAACTTGAGGTTCCTTAGTTTCTCTAGTTGCTAATCAAAGTAACTAAGATGATATAGAGTTAGGTTATGAAGTGTTTAGTCTATACTAATCCTTGTTCTCAACTCATGAGTGGTAGGATTAGGGTTTGAAGAAGAGAGTGAGCTTGAGGAGAGAGAAGGTGGAGATGATAATGAGAAGAGAAAAGCTTCTCACTTGAATATATAAAGAATAATGAATTATCAAATAAAATGAATTAAATGATTATTCACCATGCTTCATTTATTCAACAAGAGTGATTCACCATATGAGTGCATTAATGATGCATTAAATGATATGATGAATCACACATATGAGTCACAAAAGCAATTAATGAAAATGCCACCTTAACCCCTCATGTCACTATCCTTCTAGAAGCTTCTCGGAAAATTACGAGAACGCCCCTCGTATCCGTGAAAACACGGAAAAACTTTAGATTGTATAAATCCAATAACCTAATACTAGAATCTGGCTTAAACCAAAGCCGGCTAGTAAAAACTGTCCGAATGTCGTACGTTCGTTTAAACACGTATGCGTCCGAACCTCTGTCGTAAAACCATACGACCTCTATATCTTTTCTCCTGGAGTTGGGAAATCTCTGTGTGGGACTCTAAAGACTCGACTACTACGCTGGCAGTGGGTTTAACCACAGACCGCAAGCGGCATTAACTGTACGTAACGGTCCCCAGGTAGATGTCGATAAGAAAGCCGATGAGGAAACCCATCCGAAATCCTACTGAGCCTGTCCGTGACAATATCCGCGCAGTCCGGTCTGTTCGTCTAAGAGTATCGCATGTATGGTCTAGGGAGGTGATGGACGTCAGACCCCTAATAACCGTACAAGTCCTGTCGGCATGGCTCAAGACCATCCGAGAATCTACTGATCACTCTATCAGCAATTCTCAATCAGCCCTGGCCAGGGACTTATGGTAATGACCAACCGATTACCGTGCGATATCAACTCCCTATACCGGGAGAGACGAATCCCTAACAGTCGCTCACTGCCTCCACATGGCTCGGGACTGTGCCCAACTAAAACCTGTTTGCACGACTCCTTTGAATCGTGGTAGGGTAGTAATCAAAGCACAGTGGGAACTCACACGAGACAAATGACGACCTTAAGTCAACGGACTATCTGCACACATGTCACCTGAGAACTGCTATCTGACGTTAGGTATAATACCATCCAGTCAGTTCTCGGCGAGTCCTGTCCGGTGTACTCACACCCAGTGAGTATCTGTATACAATCTTAGGTGCACTCCACTAATGGCTGCGGGAACAGTCCATCGCCCCTCCTCAGGGTCTAGATATGTATACAGTAGTCTACTCCGGAGTATCGATGCCCAATCTCGATACTCCTGCGACCAGGGACATCTAAGGATGTGCCTATTGACTATCCAGCTCCCACAAGTATGACTGCCATCACAACGCCGGTAGTCAGGCAAACACCCTATGGGCTTTATCAACATATATATATATATATATATATATATATATATAAATACCAACTAAAATATATCATACGTTAAGACAAAGACAAACCAAATAGCGTACTATCATATCAAGCAAGACTGCCATGTACATACATATCCCTAGCATCCTATACAATGAAGGCCTCTAGGACATATATATCCAACAATGTGATATGACCGGATTATTAAATCAAGTGTTGATTTGATATCAAATGACCATTAGCTCATTTATTAAACCCTTTCTTTATTTTGTATGCATGTATGCATGTATGTTTATATTGATATGTATGCACACATGCATGCATACATGTGTCATGGTTGATGATACATTGGAGATGGCTATGCAAGACTCACATGGAAACTATTAGGATATTTTTAATTATTGAGTTAAAGAAAATGGGAAATAAATCATAGTTGATTTTTCTTTCTCCACACTTCTAAAAATATCTTATACTAACCATGGTTTCATTTCTAATTATCTATTAACTCAACTTCAAAAATATCTAGATATTTTCCTGAGCCTTAGTTAAGAGTGAGTGTGATTCTCTTTTCTTTCATTATTATCTTGAGTTTATTTTCTTTTGAGCTAAAGCAAGCCATTTCCATCTCCTTTTCCTCCAAACTCTCTATGTCTTTCAAAGTGAGTGAAGAGAAAGAAAAAGAAAGATTTTTAAGTGAGAATATTACCCACTTTACCAATCTATATTAGTCTAGCCCACTAGTGTAGGTTGTTTGCTTCACTTCCACTTAGATTAAGTGAAGCTAGGAGCTTGAGCAAAGGGACTCCGTGGTGGATCGTCGTGGACTTTAAAGGCTTCAAGCGAACCCGTTCAAACTCCAAGTAAAACCAAGGATTCAAGGAGGCGAGGTCTACAAAGGTTGTATTTCTCCCCTCTTAGTGTTAGACACTAACTAGTATGTGATACTTGTTTAGTTTTACCCAAATCCTCTAGTTCGATTCAAGGTTAGGTTTGGTTAGCACCCTAGATTTTTTAAAGTTGCATGTTTGATGCTTGTTAAAACCTAGTGAGGGTGCTAAGCAAATCCAGCACCGTCATCATCTACCCTGCCGAGAGCGCTCATCTGGTAGAAATCCAGGCAAACCAGGCAGCCAAGTCAGTCTCAAGGGGTAAGCGGCCGAACGTTGTGATTGCTATGGCACCACAACCCAAATTTAAGACGGTGTCTGAACGACTCTCTAGTGCTCCAGCTGGGGGCAATTCTGCCGGAATAAATGGCATCATCAAATGTCGCGGACGAGCTCAGGCGATGACTCCAATAAGTGCACAATCAGGCGTATCTCCAAAGCTCTCCATGACTCGGTCTACGATGGCTTTCCGAAGAGCCGAAGCCTACCGAGTGTTCAGAACAAAAAGGTCGAGACAGAAATGGCTCAGGTATCGAGCCAACAAGAGGGCCAAGACTCCGGCCAAATGGAATCTTATGAGGTTCCAAGAGCAGGGTCACCCCGCCACGACGGCTGAGTTGGCCGTAAAAGTCAGCAATTCCTTCGAACCTCTGAAGTAGGTTCAGAAAAATGCCATGAACGCCAGAATCAAGGAGACAGCAGTCCGAACGATGCTACAAAGAGACGTGTCCCAGCCTCAACAGAGAAAGCATGACACTGTCTCTTCAAGAGTCTATCAGGCGCTCTGTGCTGCGCGAAAGCAGCGGGGCAAATGTAGAAAAGAAGCGCCAGCACCACTCAAGAATTCGGTCAGGCCATCCATCTTCAATTGATTGTCCGTTACCGAAACAGAAGGCCTACGACAGCGGTCCACGAAATCAGCTGTCAATAATGAAAAGATGGCCGGATATGTTATCCATACGGTCTATATGGCGGGTGCGCGGCCCAGCGATAACTTGTGCAGCAAAAACAAGGATGGGGCTACTACATCGCAAACCCAATCTGGCTTGAATGTGGTTTTCGCTTCCCAAGATCAGCCGCCTTCGCTGGATGATGAAAACTCTCTCGATGAGGCCGATAGGCAAAAAGACCCCTCAGTCCATGTGGAATCAAGCTCGGACAGTGAAGAAGAGCCGACTTTCCGTCCCAAGACTGCAGAGCAAGAGCTGCTTCAAGAGCTTCAAAAATAGCTCAGGAGCAAAGATAAAGAGATGGCCAATCTTTACTCTAAAATCGATGAGCTGACGAATGTTGTGATGCAGCCCGCGGCTCAAATTGCTCAAGCGCCTTCCAATCAGGCACATTTCTCTACTCATAAGCCGGGCGATGACAACCCGAAGCAACCGATGCCTGTCCCCTTAGGTCCAAGATTAGATGAGCCGCACGAAAGCCGGCCACATTCCGCTTCTGGGGTCACCTTGGCCCCAGATAGCACTATCCCGCTAATATAAGATTGGATAATGGATTTGGTCACCAACAAGCTTAAAACATTAGTGGCCGAAGTCGAAGCTCAGAAAGAAATTGGCAGTAGTGGGCGGCCATATCCCGCACAGTATGATCTGATCGAGTTCCCGAGAGGCTATGTCATTCCTAAGTTCGGAAGATTTGACGGGACGGGAAATGCAAATCAGTACGTCGCCCACTTTAAAACATCATACGGAAATACATGGGGCAATGATGCGCTCCTTCTTCATCAGTTTGTCAATAGCCTGATTGGTGTCACTTTTGACTGGTACGCAAGTATACTAGACGGGTCCTTCACTACTTTCGCCCAAATGGAGTCTCTATTTCGGCAAAGATTCATGAGTGTTAGTGAAAAAATCTCCATTGCTGACCTCGTCAGAACCAAGCCGGGGAAAAACGAAAGAAACATGGACTTTATTACCCGATGGCGTAATCTCACTGTCAAGTGCGAACCGCCGCTAGAGCAGGACCAGTCCGTCAGCTTCCTCATTGGGAACCTCAGCAATTGGATGGTTCCATTCTTATGTACAGCAGGCCTCAAAGCATTTCAAGAGCTGACCAAGAGAGTTCAAATGTTGGAACGCTCGAAGTAAGAGTCTTCCCCGGACTCTATGGGTGACAAGTCTTGGAAGAACAAAAAAGAAGACAACCGTAAAAGTGGGAGCTCCAACAAGACCAACACCTTCAATGTGTCTGACAATGAAGACAAGCGAAAGGCAGGCGAATCGAAAACCAACCGGTCTCGAAAGCCAGTGCTGGGAGGAGAAGGGCCTTCCGTAGAGGAGAAAAAGAACAAGGTTTTCTCTTTCAGAAGAGACAAGGTCTGCAAGATAGTTAAAGATGCCTTGAACAACGGTCTACAATTGCCAGAGTCGAAAAGACCTCATGAAGTAAAAATGACCGACAATCCTCTGTATTGCCCGTACCACTGAGTAGTGAGTCATGCGATCGAGAATTGCTATATTTTCAAAGACTGGGTCAAAAAGCAATAAAAGACTAGAGAGATCGAGCTGTCTAAGAGTGTGTTGGTGAATAATCAAATTGCAACCACCAACTTTATACAGACAAAATCCGAATCCTTCTGGGAGCAAACGATTGAATCCGCTGCCCTGAGAAATGAATCCGACTCGCCGCAGCCTCCGTGGGGTATGCACATCTCTAATAAGATGCAGAAGATGCTAAAGCTACTTCAGAAAGAGCTCAGAATAGAATGGTAGGGGCAAAAGGAGCCCGTCGTTCTAGCTTCTAATTCGGCTCAATCAGGCCCAAAGTCCAAAATGCTCAAGAAGAAAAAAGTGCGGCTCGACACGAAAAAAGTCTGCGGGGAGGTCGACCATTCAAAATTTCAACGATTCTCTTGAAGACTATGAACAAAAGAAAAGAACTCTGGTTCAATTGAAGGAGTTCTTCCCCGTAAAAGCGGCTAAGATTCTGGAGGAGCTAAAAGAAGACTCCAATGATGAGGTCCCTATAGTGACCTGCTACGTCGTCTACCTTGGTAGCGACTTTGAAGAAGAGCTATGTTTTCCCGAAGAGGACGAGGAGCTCGCCACAAAGGGCAATCAAATCCAGCTTAGAAGCGGCAGGGCTCTACCGCCAAATCAGGGCAACGCCCCAAAAAGAAAGGAAAAACAAGTCGCTAACGAAGAAGATGGCGGAGAGCTTGCTCATAAAAGCTCAAGTTCTTCCTCAGTAGACTATAATGTCTTGGCCCATCTCCGAAGCTTCCGTCTTTCCTGAGCATCTATGATGTCTTGGTCTTATCTAAAGAACCTAGAGATGTTTTTATTCACAGTCTACAAAACCCTGAGCGGTACCAGGCTCTCTTTGCGGAAATTAATATGAAATAAGCCCAGTACACCCTGCATACCACTGCGGTCATGTTTAAGGACGAAGACGTGCTACTGGGAACAGCTGAGCATAACCGGTCGCTTTACGTGACTGGGTACAGCGACAGATATCAGATTAACCGCATATTGATTGATCCGGGATCCTCAGTGAACATCATGAACTTGCGTACTCTGAAGAGTTTGTCAATGGACGTCTGATACCTGTTAAGGGAAAGGATTGTCATTCAAGGCTTCAATCAAAATTTTCAGTAAGTTTTGGGATCCATAGTTTTGCCAATCAGGTTTGGGGACCTGAAAACCGCAGCTAAGATATACTTGATCGACGCCGACATGTCTTATAAAATTCTCTTGGAACAGCCGTGGCTCTACGATTACGGCATTGTTCTGTCAACTCTCCATCAATGCATGAAGTATACTAAAAATGGCGAAGAAAGACGCATTGACGGAGACATCCAACCGTTCGGTGTGCATGAATTCCGATATGAAGATTCTCGGTATTTTATGACCCCCAAAATGCTTAGCCACAACTGACCGAGGACAGAGTGGCCCCGAAACTCAAAAGCAAATCTGAGCCGGCTGTCACTTTCAAAAGCAAAAACCCCCAAGTGCGTCCACGTTTCGACAGTTACACTGATGAATCCGACGTTGGAAGTCCATCCCTTTGTAAAACTCGCCCTCATTTCGTTAGCGATACGGACGAGTCTGATACTGAAAGCCCGTCTGGCAGCGAAATTCACCCTCATTTCGGCAGCGGCACCGAAGAGTCGGTGGAAGAGGACCCGCCCTGCAATAGCTATGCAGATTGGGCCTTCATGCAAAAAGCGAAGCTAAGAGAAACCTTCGAGATTACAGAAGAGTCCCTTGCTATCACAAGGGTGCCGGAACAGATGTGCAAGGAGCTAGATGTTTTGTCAGTCTCTACCGTGCACCAACTGCAAACTTCTATGTTCCCGGAAGGAAAAGTGGACAGAAGGGCATCCTGTTTTATGGGTCAAATCCTGTCGTGCACCCAGACGATTTGTCTGTCACGTGCCTTCCCTATGAAAGAGGCATAAGAGCTGTCCTCAATCCCAGATATTATGCGTCCAAAATGCGGGAATATTTTAAAAAGTGCGGATGTCGGTTCTATTAAATGGACTCCGAAGCGAAGTTTTATGAAGGGTTGTGGCATTCGATTCAGGTCTGAGTACTCATCGATGGACGAATCCAAGATAGATGGGGTATAGGTTTCATTCAACCTGATGTTAGAGCATGCTACATGATCCATATTGGTGAAGCCAGCGAAAGGTCAAATGATGATGACGAGCTAGCCGAGCCAGAAGAAACCTCTTGAGAGATCGAAGATGGAGGACAAGCAACCTTTGACGAGTTAACCGAGATTGATTTGAGAATGCCTGTCACGACCCGCAGGGTACGGAACGTGACTGGCACTTAAGTTTACGAAACGTCTAAAGGCGTCCGTAAAATAAGTAAGCCAAAAGCCCAGAGAACAAAACCAATTAAGCAAAAGAGTGAAGAAAACCCAACATTTGAAAGCAAGTTTATCAAATAAGTCATATAAAACCCCTTTTAAAAACAATACTAATTTTTCCGAAAATTTCGGCAGAGTCTCCTTTGTAAATACTGGCCCCCAAAAATGGGTACAACAAGAATATATGTAAAACCAACAAATAAGGCATCCCCAAGCGGGAGCTAGCTCTTCGCCATAAGGCGGTCACAAATCCCACGCAATATAAATGACAACAAGCATAATAAAGCATAAGGAAGCATGAAAAAGTAGCATGTCGGCTCAAGTGAGCTCGACCCCAAAATACAGCATAAAATCCACAAACCTCACAGTCTCATCTCTAGGTCAATATACAATAATCTGGTAGAAACAGTAGATGGAGTACACTAGATACAAGAATATACAAGGTGGTACAAAATAATAACATAACCCACCTATGAGCAAATCTCGAGCCCAGGCAAAGCAGGCAAAAGAACAAGTGCGCCCGCCGCTACTGAACTGACGGAGCGGACCTGCAAAAGACTGTGGCACAACGGGGGTGAGTTGCCAACTCGTGAGTAATAAATAACATCTGCAAAGGCTATCGTATGCATGCACACAAGCATCCTAGCATCTAAAATACAGGTATGACTGGATGCACTAGCAGGTGTGTATACCATATCAGTGTGCTAATATGTATGCAACATGAAAATCTGAGGTCTCAATAGGTATATATAAGAAATATTTTATCTCTTTTTGTTTTTGAAACTCTTTTAGAATGCCAGCATAATGTCAATGAATCGACGAAAATCGGTGTCCAGCAACGACACCCAAAAGCTGTCTCAAACCTCATAAATGTATCTCTGGCCTCAGCCGTCCGGCTGACCCATCTCAAATATCAATATCTCATCATCTAGCGGCCACGGTCGGTATCCTCTGGATATCCGCCGTCCCAAACAGTCACCGGTAGGTAATCCGTCCCCTGCCAGGCTCAACGTCATCACCACATTCCTCTTGCCCCGGGGTACCTTACCGGCCCACCATGTACCCGTGCCGGTTCCTCTACTCCTCGACACGGATTTCCAAATCCACAGCAAACTCATGGTGGACGACACTTACATCACTAGAAAACCGCAATTTACATATTTTAAAAAATATAATAAGTTTAGAAATTTTGCGGCTTTCCCCCGAAATCCAGCAATATCATAAAATCTCAAGAAATCCTCATAAGTGCATATATCAATGATAATGAATGCGTATGATATCAATAGTCAAGTTGCGATGTGTGATTAATGTATTAAGCATGAACAATTATTATGATGAAGTACATGCACATGAATAGCAATACTACGGTTTCATTTTAAGGAATTAAAGGCAATAGCACCAGTTTAAGCATCAATTAGTAAAATGTTTAAATTTAAATGTTATCTAGTGTGGTGGCATGGCAATTACCAGGGTGTGTGTGTAAGCATGAATAGTGCTCGTGCTGCATATAAAACCTGGTAATGGTGCATGTGTCCTACAATTGAGTTTGCGTATATGGGTATAACATATTGATCTAATTGCAGCAATTATCATGCCAGTAATATTATTCTAATGTCACAAGTGGTTATCCAGTTTACTATTTTTCAGTTTACTAAATCTATCGGGCGACTTGCGCCATCCAAACGATCGTCCCCCATAGATGTTAAATCTACTCACCGGGATCCCTGGCTAGCTGTGTCCAATCACCGCCTTTCCCTTTCGCGCCGCGTCTGACGTTTCCGCGACCGAACCTGGAATTTACATCAATACCAAATATAAGGTTACATATCAAGAATGACGCAAAACCCCAACGAAACTACTAAGGTTCGCTAGCTAGGTACAACGTGCACAAAGTGCGCGGACACACGCGAAAATCGCAAAAACTGCCAAAAAAACGCCGATTTGGTCGCCCGGCAAAAACTAAAACCCGACTACCCAAAAATCCGCACTCACGCATCCTAAAAGTCGTAGAACAAGCCATTACAATCATCAAGATGTCGAAAATAATCCATCACATAATTTATATAAAAATCTAGTAAGCAGATACATTCCAAAAATCGGTGCAACGTCGCCGATTTGCGACAAAACGACTACAATAGCATAATCACCCAAGCACACTACAAGCAATCTACAAACACTAATTACAACACAATAGCAATGATTCCAATCCTATTTTCCATAACAACCATTTCTTGAATTTTCTCAAAAGCAATTGCAAATCAAAATCCATACTTGAAAAACTTAATTAACACTAATTTCAAACCCAATTAGCAAGTTCACCTCTTAGATTTAGGTTAGCAAAATACTAGATAACAAATTAGGTTCAATCAACTAAATAATGTTTTCTAAACCTTAATCAACTCACTAATCATGTTTCACAATCCAATTCCATACAAAAACCCTCTCTTGAAAATTCCTAAAACGACAATTACAACTAAAATCGAACTTTTAAAGTTAACTAAATTAACACAATTAGAAGACTACATAACAAGGTAACCATATAGATTAGTTCATTAACAACTAGATTAACTATAAAACAACTTAATTAACCATCATGGTTCAAAACCCTAGTTTATTACAACTATTCTTTTATAACTAGATTAGGAATTAGCTAAGCTTTTAAACACTAAACCATACAATTAAAGGAATTTAGCAAAAGAAAGTAACTTTGATGGAATTTATACCTCTTGATCTATGGATCAAGCAAGAAAATTTTTCTCCAATTGATGGCCTCAAGCACCAAGATCCAAGCTAGAATGGCTAAGGAAAGGATAGCATAAGGATTTGTTTTGGTTTTGTGAAGAAATTTGTGGATTTGTAAGGATTTTGAGTTGGAATTTGATGAGTTTAGAAGGAAATGAGAGGGGGAAATTTGGGGGCTGTTTCCTGCAGGGATTCTCGGCTGAAAGGAGGAGTGGGGATGGTGTGGGCAAGTGGGGAAGGTCATGGGTCAAGTCCACAAAGTCAATGTATCATACTTTATTCATTTTAATTAAAATAAAACCATAAACTATCAAAATCAACTCAAGAAAGCAACTCAAGAAATGAGGTCAGAAATTTCTGGTCTTGGACAAGGTGGGGCTGTCCTAGGGCTGAGGGAAAAGAGAGAGGGGTTTTACAAAAGAAATTTTATGCAAAAAGGCCCCCTACAACTCAAAAATTGCAAGTTTTAGCCCAAAATTCAATAAATTCGTTTCATAACATAAAAATTTGTTAAAAATCAAAATAAATTACTAAAAATTTATGTTATCACTAGATTATAATTATCATAATTTTAGAGATTAAAATTAGCCCGGAAAAATTTGTATTTATCGCTAATTTAATGTATTTTCTTACCGGCTTAAAATAATATAAAAAAATGAAAAATTAGGGAAAATTTTTAAACGACCAGAATTTCATAATTAACTCATTAGCTACTAAAAACAAGCGATTACCTATCCATTTTAAGTATAATTAGCCCTAAACTGCAAAATAACAAGAAAGACGGTTTTCGGAAAAATACCGAATTTTCACCGAATTTCAAGAAAACACCAAAACGACTTTTCAAGACGCTACAATCTTCCCCCCTTAAAGAAATTCGGTCCCCGAATTTAAAAATATAGCTACGCGTACCTTCGAAGAGATGGGGATATTTCTTCCTCATCTCGCCCTCGGTCTCCCAGGTAACCTCCTCGCTGCTCGGGCTACGCCAAAGGACCTTGACGGTTGGTATAATCTTCGACCTCAACTTCTTCACCTGCCGATCCAGGATGGCCACCGGCTGCTCTGCAAAAGAAAGGTCGCGCTCTAGCTGGACTGTCGGGTGCTGAATCGCATGCGAAGGGTCGTGAAGGTACTTGCGGAGCATCGAAACATGAAAAACGGGGTGAACATCGGGAAAGCTGGGTGGAAGAGCCAAACGATAAGCAACAGCGCTGACACGCTCGAGGATCTCGAAGGGACCTACGAATCTAGGGCTAAGTTTCCCCTTTCGCCCAAAACGCATCACGCCCTTCATCGGAGAGACCCTCAGAAAAACATGGTCGCCAACTGCGAACTCTAATCTGCGACGGCGCCTGTCTGCATAGGATTTCTGTCTGCTCTGATCCGCTCTCATCCGGTCTCGGATCAACTGTATCTTCGATGTCGTCTCCTCAACGAGCTGCGGCCCCAAAATGCTGCTCTCACTGAGCTCTGTCCAACAAACGGGCGATCTGCATCTCCTCCCATACAATGCCTCGAAAGGTGCCATCTGAATAGTATCCTGGAAGCTGTTGTTGTAGGAGAACTCCACTAGAGGTAAATGACGATCCCAGCTACCACCAAAGTCTAAAACGCACGCTCTGAGCATGTCCTCGAGAGTCTGAATGGTCCGCTCTGACTGTCCGTTTGTCTGCGGATGAAACGCTGTGCTGAAGCTCAAACGAGTGCCCAAAGCCTCCTGAAGTCTCTGCCAAAGTCGGCTGGTGAACTGAGTGCCTCGATCTGACACGATACAAGTCGGTACGCCATGTAGTCGCACGATCTCGTCAATATAGAGCTGAGCATACTGAGCGAAGCTGAAAGTCGTCTTCACTGGAAGGAAGTGAGCCGCTTTCGTCAACCTATCCACGATCACCCAGATGGAGTCGTACCCTCGACTGGTCCTGGGCAGACCCACAACGAAATCCATCGAAATCTGCTCCCATTTCCACTCTGGAATGGGTAACGGCTGTAGCTCTCCTGCGGGCCTCTGGTGCTCGGCCTTGACTTGCTGACAAGTCAGGCATCTCGAAACGAACTCCGCAATGTCCCTCTTCATCCCGTCCCACCAGTACGTCTCTCTCATATCATGGTACATCTTGGTGGAACCGGGGTGGACACTATACACTGATCGGTGTGCCTCCCCAAGACTGTCGCGCCGCAATCCATCAGCATCTGGTACGCACAGTCTAGATCCATATCGTAAAATCCCTTGATCGTCAACCACGAACTCGGAAAATCTGCCCTGTCCCATCTGTGCCATGATCTCTGAGCAACGGTCGTCACTGCGCTGTGCCTCATATATACGGTCAAGCAACTGTGGGCGTGCACGAACATGCGCGAGCTGTCCCCCTGTCTGAATGAACTCGAACTCAACTCGGCTGTTGCATAACATCTGCCAATCAGCTGACGACTGCCTCTGCACTGCGCGCAAAAAGGATAGACTACCCCCGGGCCTCCTACTCAACGCATCTGCCACCACATTCGCCTTGTCTGGGTGATATAAGATCTCGCAGTCGTAGTCTTTCACCAACTCCATCCAACGACGCTGTCTGAGGTTCAGGTCTCGCTGCTGAAATATGTACTTTAAGCTCTTGTGATCGGTGAATATCCGACACGACTCGCAGTAAAGGTAATGTCGCCAAATCTTCAGTGCAAAGACCACTGCAGCCATCTCCAAATCATGAGTGGGGTAGTTCTGTTCATCCTCCTTCAACTGCCGAGAAGCATAAGCGATCACCCGGCCATGCTGCATCAATACGCATCCTAATCCCACTCGCGAAGCATCACAGTAGACAACAAATCCGCCTGATCCCGAAGGTAAAGATAATACCGGCGCCGTAGTCAAACATGTCCGTAGCTGCTGAAAACTGCGCTCGCACTCCTCTGTCCAAACGAAAGGAACTCCCTTCCGGGTCAAACTGGTCAACGGTGCAGCTATACGGGAGAAGTCCTGAACAAAACGCCTGTAGTAGCCCGCCAAGCCTAGAAAACTACGGATCTCAGTAACCGATGTAGGTCGGGGCCACTGCTGAACAGCCTCAATCTTCTTCGGGTCCACACAAATGCCGTCTCTCGTAACCACGTGACCCAAGAATCCGACGCTGTCCAGCCAGAACGCACACTTGGAGAACTTCGCGAACAGCTGGTGCTCCCTCAGAGTCTGTAACGTAATCCGCAAGTGCTGCTCGTGCTCCTCTCTGCTCCGGGAGTACACCAAGATATCGTTGATAAACACGATGAAGAACAAGTCAAGATACGGCCTGAATGTACGGTTCATCAAATCCATGAATGCTGCTGGGGCGTTGGTGAGTCCGAACGACATCACCAAAAACTCGTAGTGGCCGTAGCGCGTGCGGAAAGCTGTCCTCGGTATATCCTCCTGTCGAACTCGCAGCTGATGGTATCCTGATCGCAAGTCGATCCTCGAAAAATAACCCGCACCTTGAAGCTGGTCGAACAAATCATCAATGCGCGGCAACGGATATCTGTTCCGAATGGTAACTTTGTTCAGCTGGCGGTAGTCGATACATAAGCGCAAACTTCCATCCTTCTTCTTGACAAACAGGACCGGAGCACCCCACGGAGAAACACTAGGTCGAATAAGCCCCTTATCTAACAAATCCTGCAACTGATCCTTCAGCTCTCGAAGCTCTGCCGGGGCCATCCGATAAGGCGGTATAGAAATAGGCCCCGAACCGGGAATCAAATCAATGCAGAACCCAACATCGCGCTCAGCCGGTAGCCCAGGTAGCTCATCAGGGAAAACATCAGGGAACTCACAAACTACCGGGACCCGGTCCAACGGAACCTCTGCAGCTCGAGTATCACAAACAAACGCTAAGAATCCTTGACATCCCTTCCGCAAGAGCTGACCAGCGCGAAGAGACGAAATTAAGCTGGGAAGGGCGACACTGCGGTCTCCCTGAATAACAAGGACTGGCTCTCCCGGAAAGCTAAATCTGACTGCCTTCTCACGGCAGTCCACCGAAGCATAACAAGTGGCTAGCCAATCCATGCCCAGAAGCACATCAAAGTCCAACATATCGAGGAGTATCAAATCAACTGATGAATCCCTCTCCCCGATACGAACGGAACACAAACGAAATACAAACCGAGCGACAAACGACTCGCCTACCGGAGTAACAACAACAAGTGGCGATCTAACGACGACGACTCACGGCCCAACATCGGTGCAAAGTGTGTAGATACGTACGAATGTGTGGAACCTGGGTCGAATAATACCCGTGCGTCGAAAGAACAAACTGGCAAGGTACCTGTCACAACGGCATTGGATGCCTGCGCATCCTGCGGTGTCAAAGCAAATACTCGGGCCTGTCCTCCACCGATAGCGGGCTGACCTCGACCTCGGCCTCTGCCTCCTCGTCCTCTCTGAACAGGACCGCCGCGTCCATGGCCTCTCGGTGCACCTAACTGGCGTGTAGCATCGCCTGGGGTAGGAGTAGGGCTCTCTGAGGAGGGGGTGGTGATGGTGGTAGGGTCACATGCGGAACTGTCGTTGCTCCCTGTCGTCTCACCGGACAGTCTCTGACAAGATGGTACAGACTCCCGCACCCAAAACATCCTGGCGACGGCTGCTGCCCCTGGGGATAAGAACCATATAACTGTCCCCGCCCAAATCCTCTGCCAGGCCTATCTCTCGGAAAGAATCTGGCGCGCTGCCTCTGAGACGGTACATCGGTGCGCATCCTCTTCGGCCCAGAAACGGCCGAAGTCTGTGATATGCGTGTCTCCATCCGCAATGCCGTATCCATAGCAGCTGAATAAGTGTCGTAGTGCTGGGCGCCAATGGCAAGATATAGCTGGGCATCAAGTCCCTGTACGAACCTCTTCACCATCTTCTCCTCGGTATCCACCAAATACTGAGCATATCGGGATAACTATGTAAACTGGATGTCATACTCAGACACCGTCATCCCAGGTGTCTTGACTAAGGCCTCGAAGCTGCGAGCTCTGGCGTCACGAACGCTCTCTGGAAGGAAACGGGCTAGAAAGACCGCTGTAAACTCGACCCAAGTCATAGGCGGTAGATCTGCAGCTCGACCTCTCAAGACTGACTCCCACCATGTCTGCGCGAGACCCTCTAGTCGGAAACTCGCAAGCTCTACCCATCGATCATCCGAACATCTCAGCGAACGGCAGATCCTGGCTAAACTGTCAAGGAACGTCTGTGGGTCCTCCGCTGCCTCGGTGCCGGTGAATACTGGAGGTCTCAGCCTCATGAAATCCTGTAGTGAAAACGGAATGGCCACGGTGGTAGTAGTAGGAGCAGGTATCATGGTCGTCTGTGATGTAGTAGGTACGTCATCCGGCCTCGGTGTACGACTGGCTGCAACTAGGGATCCTACCATCTGACATAGCTCCTGCATGCCTTCCATCATCTGTCGCAACTCCTGCATACCAGTCTCGAGCCTATCCATACGGCCTGGAGAAGGTGGATCGGTCTGTCCCTGCGGCGTAGGCATACCACCCTGCTCAGTCCTAGTCTCGGACGAGCCAGCTCGAATCTCGTCTCTGGCGGCAGCCCTCTGTGCCCTTGTAGCCTTCGGCGGCATAGTGGCCGTTACAGGAAAACGGATAGTAAGGACAGTGCAATAGGATCAGAGGATACACGGAATTGAAGAAGGAATTTTTCAAGCAAGTATATCCTAAAGTCACTTAGGCGGAGTACCGTATCGTAAGTATGCCGCGGACATACGCACGCTACGTTACCCTGCTTAAGTCACTTACTCCATCTACCAAGGGTCATCCTACACTCAAAAAGGTAAAACCTATCGCTCTGATACCAACTTTGTCACGACCCGCAGGGTACGGAACGTGACTGGCACTTAAGTTTACGAAACGTCTAAAGGCGTCCGTAAAATAAGTAAGCCAAAAGCCCAGAGAACAAAACCAATTAAGCAAAAGAGTGAAGAAAACCCAACATTTGAAAGCAAGTTTATCAAATAAGTCATATAAAACCCCTTTTAAAAACAATACTAATTTTTCCGAAAATTTCGGCAGAGTCTCCTTTGTAAATACTGGCCCCCAAAAATGGGTACAACAAGAATATATGTAAAACCAACAAATAAGGCATCCCCAAGCGGGAGCTAGCTCTTCGCCATAAGGCGGTCACAAATCCCACGCAATATAAATGACAACAAGCATAATAAAGCATAAGGAAGCATGAAAAAGTAGCATGTCGGCTCAAGTGAGCTCGACCCCAAAATACAGCATAAAATCAACAAACCTCATAGTCTCATCTCTAGGTCAATATACAATAATCTGGTAGAAACAGTAGATGGAGTACACTAGATACAAGAATATACAAGGTGGTACAAAATAATAACATAACCCACCTATGAGTAAATCTCGAGCCCAAGCAAAGCAGGCAAAAGAACAAGTGCGCCCGCCGCTACTGAACTGACGGAGCGGACCTGCAAAAGACTGTGGCACAACGGGGGTGAGTTGCCAACTCGTGAGTAATAAATAACATCTGCAAAGGCTATCGTATGCATGCACACAAGCATCCTAGCATCTAAAATACAGATATGACTGGATGCACTAGCAGGTGTGTATACCATATCAGTGTGCTAATATGTATGCAACATGAAAATCTGAGGTCTCAATAGGTATATATAAGAAATATTTTATCTCTTTTTGTTTTTGAAACTCTTTTAGAATGCCAGCATAATGTCAATGAATCGACGAAAATCGGTGTCCAGCAACGACACCCAAAAGCCGTCTCAAACCTCATAAATGTATCTCTGGCCTCAGCCGTCCGGCTGACCCATCTCAAATATCAATATCTCATCATCTAGCGGCCACGGTCGGTATCCTCTGGATATCCGCCGTCCCAAACAGTCACCGGTAGGTAATCCGTCCCCTGCCAGGCTCAACGTCATCACCACATTCCTCTTGCCCCGGGGTACCTTACCGGGCCCACCATGTACCCGTGCCGGTTCCTCCACTCCTCGACACGGATTTCCAAATCCACAGCAAACTCATGGTGGACGACACTTACATCACTAGAAAACCGCAATTTACATATTTTAAAAAATACAATAAGTTTAGAAATTTTGCGGCTTTCCCCCGAAATCCAGCAATATCATAAAATCTCAAGAAATCCTCATAGTGCATATATCAATGATAATGAATACGTATGATATCAATAGTCAAGTTGCGATGTGTGATTAATGTATTAAGCATGAACAATTATTATGATGAAGTACATGCACATGAATAGCAATACTACGGTTTCATTTTAAGGAATTAAAGGCAATAGCACCAGTTTAAGCATCAATTAGTAAAAGATTTAAATTTAAATGTTATCTAGTGTGGTGGCATGGAAATTACCAGGGTGTGTGTGTAAGCATGAATAGTGCTCGTGCTGCATATAAAACCTGGTAATGGTGCATGTGTCCTACAATTGAGTTTGCGTATATGGGTATAACATATTGATCTAATTGCAGCAATTATCATGCCAGTAATATTATTCTAATGTCACAAGTGGTTATCCAGTTTACTATTTTTCAGTTTACTAAATCTATCGGGCGACTTGCGCCATCCAAACGATCGTCCCCCATAGATGTTAAATCTACTCACCGGGATCCCTGGCTAGCTGTGTCCAATCACCGCCTTTCCCTTTCGCGCCGCGTCTGACGTTTCCGCGACCGAACCTGGAATTTACATCAATACCAAATATAAGGTTACATATCAAGAATGACGCAAAACCCCAACGAAACTACTAAGGTTCGCTAGCTAGGTACAACGTGCACAAAGTGCGCGGACACACGCGAAAATCGCAAAAACTGCCAAAAAAACGCCGATTTGGTCGCCCGGCAAAAACTAAAACCCGACTACCCAAAAATCCGCACTCACGCATCCTAAAAGTCGTAGGACAAGCCATTACAATCATCAAGATGTCGAAAATAATCCATCACATAATTTATATAAAAATCTAGTAAGCAGATACATTCCAAAAATCGGTGCAACGTCGCCGATTTGCGACAAAACGACTACAATAGCATAATCACCCAAGCACACTACAAGCAATCTACAAACACTAATTACAACACAATAGCAATGATTCCAATCCTATTTTCCATAACAACCATTTCTTGAATTTTCTCAAAAGCAATTGCAAATCAAAATCCATACTTGAAAAACTTAATTAACACTAATTTCAAACCCAATTAGCAAGTTCACCTCTTAGATTTAGGTTAGCAAAATACTAGATAACAAATTAGGTTCAATCAACTAAATAATGTTTTCTAAACCTTAATCAACTCACTAATCATGTTTCACAATCCAATTCCATACAAAAACCCTCTCTTGAAAATTCCTAAAACGACAATTACAACTAAAATCGAACTTTTAAAGTTAACTAAATTAACACAATTAGAAGACTACATAACAAGGTAACCATATAGATTAGTTCATTAACAACTAGATTAACTATAAAACAACTTAATTAACCATCATGGTTCAAAACCCTAGTTTATTACAACTATTCTTTTATAACTAGATTAGGAATTAGCTAAGCTTTTAAACACTAAACCATACAATTAAAGGAATTTAGCAAAAGAAAGTAACTTTGATGGAATTTATACCTCTTGATCTATGGATCAAGCAAGAAAATTTTTCTCCAATTGATGGCCTCAAGCACCAAGATCCAAGCTAGAATGGCTAAGGAAAGGATAGCATAAGGATTTGTTTTGGTTTTGTGAAGAAATTTGTGGATTTGTAAGGATTTTGAGTTGGAATTTGATGAGTTTAGAAGGAAATGAGAGGGGGAAATTTGGGGGCTGTTTCCTGCAGGGATTCTCGGCTGAAAGGAGGAGTGGGGATGGTGTGGGCAAGTGGGGAAGGTCATGGGTCAAGTCCACAAAGTCAATGTATCATACTTTATTCATTTTAATTAAAATAAAACCATAAACTATCAAAATCAACTCAAGAAAGCAACTCAAGAAATGAGGTCAGAAATTTCTGGTCTTGGACAAGGTGGGGCTGTCCTAGGGCTGAGGGAAAAGAGAGAGGGGTTTTACAAAAGAAATTTTATGCAAAAAGGACCCCTACAACTCAAAAATTGCAAGTTTTAGCCCAAAATTCAATAAATTCGTTTCATAACATAAAAATTTGTTAAAAATCAAAATAAATTACTAAAAATTTATGTTATCACTAGATTATAATTATCATAATTTTAGAGATTAAAATTAGCCCGGAAAAATTTGTATTTATCGCTAATTTAATGTATTTTCTTACCGGCTTAAAATAATATAAAAAAATGAAAAATTAGGGAAAATTTTTAAACGACTAGAATTTCATAATTAACTCATTAGCTACTAAAAACAAGCGATTACCTATCCATTTTAAGTATAATTAGCCCTAAACTGCAAAATAACAAGAAAGACGGTTTTCGGAAAAATACCGATTTTTCACCGAATTTCAAGAAAACACCAAAACGACTTTTCAAGACGCTAAAATGCCCGATAATCCAAGGCCGACTTACATCAGCTCACTCTTGTCAGAAGGAATGAAAGAGCAGATGATCGCCCCACTGCATGTGTTCATCGACTGCTTCGCATGGACGTATAAAGAAATGCCTGGCCTCTCTCCTGAGGTAGCCGTGCATAAGCTGGCTATATCTCCTGATGCCAAGCCAGTCATACAAGCTCCGCGGAGAATGAGAAGGGAGCTGGAAGAAAAGGTCATCGAGGAAACCAAGAAACTCATCGATGCCGGCTTCATCAGAGAAGAGAAATATGCGGACTGGATCGCTTGCATCTGTTGGGTTACGGCAGTGCCCCGGTCATCAAACCATGGCCAAATGTGGAACAAATTTTTTTCTAAACTGGCGCTACCACAACCCGATACCCAGATCTACCTTAAACCCTATACTAACAAGCAATATAAAAAGTTAGGAATGGTTATACCGAGTTGATCCGAGTCTTTCGGGTCTTCAACCATCATCCTAAGCTCCTAATGGTTGCGGATCAAGTTTGGTTGCTGGTCTTCCTCCATCTACGATGATCCATCCGAGAGAAACAGCACAAGCTTCAGCCTCGCCAAGTGTAACATTTTCAAAAATATAAAATATTAATTTTGGGAATTTTTATAATTTAATATTATTTTATTGATTATTTTAATATTAAATGCAAATAAATAGGAAAAATGTTAGAAAAAATTATGAAAAATTATGGAAAATTCTAAAATAGGGTAAATTAGTGGATTATGGCATTTTTAAGTTTTTGTGATTAGTTTGACAATAATTTAGTGCTAATCGCGATTAAAATCGCTAATCGGGTTTTTTGGCAATTTTGTGCAAAACTTGCACATATCACTTTTTCTACACTTGTGCATTTTTCTAGCCATGGTTTTCTTTTGGGATTACTATTGATGTGAGAAGGTTTGGATTTTAAAAGAAAAGGAAAGAAAGGAAAATATAATGATAAGGGTAGGTGAGAGAGAGAGGTGGACTTTGACTTAGCATACTTAGCCATTCTCCTCGTTTTCTGTGCACAGCCCCTGTTCCTCTAGTGTTGATCCAGGGTACTTCTAGTTTTGACAGATTCTATCTAGGGTGAAATCTGGGACATATATCCTAAGTTGCTATTTTGGATTCGTGTTTCCGTATTCCGTATTTTTGATTCTGAAATGGTGGAATGTGTTTTGCCTCGACTAATTGTCGTTTATACGACGATGTAGAGGATTTATTGATGGTTTTGAAGGCGTGCTATAGGTTCTCACCTATAGGCCCCCTTATCGTATCGTTTTGGATTTCGTGCGCCGTTTTAGATTGGATTTGGTTTTAATGCGCATATACGATATTTTGATGTGTAGGTACCCATGAAGACTTCGGGACGACAAGCAAATACGTGGTGACGTCCGCAATTGGTGATGCAAGGTGAGTAGATTATATCTACAGGGGGAAGTCGGGTGGATGGCGTATAGCACCCCCGCAGTCCGTAGATAGATTACTATGTAGTTTATTGTGATATTAGGTGTATTGTGGATAATGTAGGGTTAGAAGTGACTAGTGTAGTTCATAGTCGCGAACCCTAGGGTAGAATTACACCTACACACACCCTTGCTTATCACTTGTACTTGCACTGTGATTGATGATATGTGATGACTTTGGAGATGAGTCGATGATGTGGGCTGGGTGCCCTGGGATCGGTGATTTTATACGATTCATATGTGGGATATGACTTGTGATTCTTGCGGGCTTGGGATATGTGTTTACCCCCGCATGCATACTTACTGAGGTTACCGTTTTGTACTAGACATAGAGTAGTACTCCAGACTATATGATCTGACGATGGTGATATCTGTTATGTGATGAGACAGTGAGATACTGACCCCTACCCAGCTATGGGGATGCCGTACGATGATTTACCGTACGAGCCGATATTGATGATAGATCCGCACTCATAACTCGAGGATATCTTATGATATGACATTGAGGCGAGATCACCGACTATATACTTTTATACATGTATCGACTCAGATTTAGGTGGTTTCCACACCTACCCCTCCTGATTGACCGGATACTTAGATGTAGTTTGCATAGTAGATACTTCACTGTGGTGTTGACTACTAGATATCTGCATTTTCCTGCTATTCGCATTGCTGGCATATGTTCATTGTTATATTATTATCATGCTGTTAGGACACCAGCACCATTATCGATGATGCGTATGTTTCACGTACACTATTTGCCGGCTCACACACTTCATCATCGATAATTGCCATGTCACTACACTGTAGTACTGTTGCATTCATGATATGATTACTGCTTGGCATATTGTACACATGTACCTGTACACAAACATAGATGATTCTGACTTGATTGAGATTGAGGACCGCAAGATATTCTTTAAACTGATTCATTCTAAAGGAGCGGTTCCTCCCGACATATGTACATTACTATTCCATGTTGCATGATTTCTGATATGATTATCTCTCTTTACATGTCGCATACATCATGGATTGATTGCATAGCACATTGCATTGGATTTACTTCTTGATGTGGATTTTCATGTGATTTCTGATTTTGAGGACCGTGGGATTATTTAAGAAAAGATGTTCTTTTATGAAAACCCGGTACCTCGTGATATGATATTTGGGTGCGTCCACCACGCGTTTTCTCGGTGCTGAGACGTGTGCTTGAAACCCGATTCGAGGAGGTGATGTACCGTTTGCGGGTTCGTGGTGGGCCCGGTATGGTTCCCCTCGGCGAGATGATCGATGGGTTATGCCGATTGAGCCTGGAGGCGGGCGAGTACCTACCGGTGATTTTACCTGAGCTCGGCGGATATCCGGGGGATACCGCCTGGAGCCGAGAGATGGGCATACTGCCGGGGCCGACGGGCCGATATCCGCAGACGGAGCCCAGAGATGGACATGGGTTGACTCGTGCTGCCGGGGCCGAGGGCCGATACCGCAGACGGAGCTCCATATGGATGAGGATTTACGTGTCGATGCTTGGCACGGGTTTCATGATGTTTTCCATGATATTGTTTATATCCTCATACTTGCATACATGATGCTTACTGTCAGTGGGTGACAGGTGGACGGGTTCCACATATATACAGACATGGATCATATACAGACTGGATTTACACTTGTCATACTTCATTTGTATATATAACAGGGTATGAGGGCGCTGTTATATATACCCTTACACCAATATTAGTGGTATGGGACGCTAATATATGTGTATTGATATTATTGATATTTCTTCATTGATACTTCATGCAGACATACCTTACATTGATGACATGTTGTTACCTGAGTACCTGGCATTATATACATGATTAGATATTACCTTGCCACCTTATTACACTCAGATGTACTCTTGTGGATATTTTATTGATCGTTGACTTAGGATTATGTCTTGCATTCGATTTATCCTTGTAGATGTTTCTATTCACGAGTTGGCAACTCACCCCCGTTGTGCCACAGTTCTTGCAGGTTATGTCGTACAGGTTCTATTGCGGCATTTCTGGCACACTTCCTTCTTGCGGGTGATTTGCTTTTGGTAGGTGGATTCTTTTGCATCAAGAATCCCCAGTTTGTATTTATTTTATTCATTGTATCTAGAAATTGTCCATCAACCCAAAAACTTGTATATTCTTTCAGACTTAGAGACAGTGTGGTATTATTCGACCTTAGAGTCGCGCTTAGTAGTATTGCGGTTTTCTTGCTGCTTTTTGAGCTTTCCTTGATTTTGATCCTCGCCACTTGGCGTTGTATATTATCATTTCATCGTGTGGTTGTGACCGTCGATTGACGAAGAGCTAGCTCCCGCTTGGGGATGCCTTTATCATTTTATATATTGTTATTCATGTTGTACCCCATTCGGGGCCAGTTTTACAAGAGAAACTCTGCCGAAAATTTTAGAAAAGACTGTACGGTTTTCAAATGCACATTCAGCTTAGTTATTTAAAAACCTTGATTTCAAACATGTTTTTCTTTACTTCTTTAAACCAGTTTTCTTTACTTATTCTCAAAAATGGTTTTAGATTTCTGGGCTTTTGGCTTACTTGGATCAGATGGAGTCCTATAGACTTCATATGGTTCAAGGGCCAGTCACGTGCTCTTTCGGGTCGTGACAAAGTTGGTATCAGAGCGCTAGGTTGACCTTGGTTCGAGTCTAAGTTTGACTATGTGGAGCCTAGGGAGTTGTTTATATACGGAACTTAGGCTTGACCTTACGGAACTTAGACTTGGTCGAGGGGGTGTAAACCCGAACTTTCGTCGTTTTAGGATGACCCGTGGTTGATGGATTTGGTGACTAAAGTAGAGTGACGTACCGTTGGTATGTTCCGCGGCATACTTACGACACGCCACTCCGCTTAAGGAACCTTAGGATGTACATACTTTCGAGATCAGTGATTCTCTTTATATCCAGGATTATTCATCCATTTGAGATCCCCGATTCTATTAGTTTCATGATCATACCTTCATTGATACTGTTCCTTCCTATGATCATGTATCCACTTTGGATCTGTTGTTTCCCTTCTTGCCACTGATGTGCTCTCTTTGATACTCGATTGAGATTCCTGTCACCGTGTTTGAGCGCAGTTTGGGCTGCTGCTAGGGTTACGGCCGGTGTGAGCTCGTTTGGTACGAGGGCCGACCTTTGTGTTTTCTGGTGACATGGGAACGTCTCGAGTTAGTGTTGGTGATTGTGACCTCTAGTGGAGGCGAGTGCTTGGTCTTGCACCGGATGATCGGGCCTTTGTTAGAGCTGCCAGTTGAGAGAGGACTGTTGATGTACAGCATACCTCAGAGATGGTGATGTCGCCTACCGTGCAGACAGATGGACCAGCTGTCGCTGAGATTGACAGGGTGTTGCTTTCGGAGCTTACGAGCTGAGATTGCCGGAGCTTTCAGGCAGTTATGCGACAGATGATAGCTAGTCTACCCGATTTGAGAGACGAAGGTGATTCGTCCGATTTTGCGCCAGAGCGGGCTCAGTTGAGTTGAAGATTTCCAGTGTGGAGAGTCTTACTCAGATCTAGAGCAGGCTGATTCAGAGATGACCGCTTATGTATTGCCTTTCCTGGAGGATTGAGGCGTTGTTCGGCGTACAGGCATATGAGCCAGTTGTTGCTGCAAATGATGAGATATCGTCCAGATGATTGGAGCTACTGCAGCATGAGCATGTTCTTAGAGAGATGATAGCGAGTTGCTAGTCACCGAGGATGGATGACTAGGACGCGTGGTGAGTTCGCTTACCCCGATGCGAGGTCATCAGGTGGATTGATTCCAGCTAGAGACGACTTCACGCAGATTCGTTGAGAGTCGATTGAGACGATCGAATGTCAGGAGCCTATTTTCCAAGTTTAAAGTATACGGAAAGACATGCAGGTGATTCTATGGACCCTCTAGAAGAATGAAACCCTAACTCGACTTAATGACCGTGTGACAGCCTTGGAACCTTAGGGTTTACGGCGGTTCCGCGGCGCCATTAGTGAGGCTTGGGTTTGCCCTTCTACGGCTGGACCACCGACGCTGTGGCATGTACTCGATACTATTAAACTGTACCCGAGATGTGAGCTCTTGGGGGATTATGAGGATCTGACGAGTCGATCGGATGGTTCGACATCTTTCGGATATCGTGATGGGACACTGCTTGGGAGACTCCAGGTGCGAGCATAGCCGTCGGAGCGCAGTTCGTGCAGCCATGATGAGACGAGTCCGAATCAGTCGACACTGATGCAGAGTGAAGAAAAGATTTCGCAAGATATTTCGACGAGATGACGTCCCACTCCGCCGACATCAGAGATGTTATACGCACCCAGAGGCGTGGTATATGGATATACCTTCCAGAAAGAAGCGCGATAGGTATGCAGCCGTTCCGGAATAAGCTTTAGCTTCAGCATTGGATGATGACTTCCGGGCATTTCGGCAGGATTGAGATTTGAGAAAGGAACCTCGGCAGGACCTTTCTGGAGTACGATACGAGAAGACCTAGACCAGGAGTGGTCGTGTTGCGCACACCCAGCAGGCCAGAGTTCGGCATTGTCGACGAGGTAGTTGACCAAGTTCGGATAAAGGAACTTACCCAGATGCGTTGCGAATGGATCAAGGACGGACGAGTGATGAGTATTCCTCCGATGGTTGGGACGTGTTTCCGAGGACCAGTTCGGCCTGACATCTGCTACAGAATGATGAAGCTACAGAGTACGCGATTTCGAGTCCGTGTGAGAGACTTCAGATTGACCGTGGCCGAGAGCAGTGCAGTGTATAGTAGCTTGGCGTGACGTCATAGTGGACGACGATGGAGACAAGTGGAACCAGAGGTTCGTGTGAGATACTGACGAGCTGTCATTGCTTCCTGTCGAAACTAGAGACCTGATATGCTTACAGAAACGTTGGGATGTGACCAATTTCCGAGAAATGTTGTGCTGAGGACACAGATGTCTTTCCAGCGAGAAGAGATAGTACAAGAGAGCCAGCCTCTGTACAGATCGGCATAGGCATGATTGGAAGAGACCTTGAGCAGGATTCCTTCCAGGACATTGCTGCAATGATGTTTGCACCCAGGATCAGATGTGTGACGTGCATTCAGATAGCCAGAGACCGACGTCAGTGATATGCTGCCTTACGAGTGGTCGTGAGGTTTGACCGAGAGGTGACCAGAAAAGTGCCAGAACGGAATCGTCCCCGTTAGCACACCTGACAGGGCCGATGAGCCGATTGACCGCGTGATAGGTAATCCGCAGAGAAGATAAGGACCTAGAGAGTCAGAAGACGCCAGACCGTGAGCAAGAGGCAGGTAGATATCCTGCGCTGCTAGCAGTGGATTACACTGACTCCTTCTCGACCTTGAAGGAGAAACTACCGAAGACGGTATTTATGATTTGTGATTTTGTGATTCGATTATCACGTATCCGTCATTTTGGATTTCAGTATTTTGGGCGTTCTATTTGCACGATCTAGTTTTGGTGACTGAGTTTCATGATATTGGTTTCATGCACCCACTGGATATTTATATATTTTGCGCAGAGTTTTCATGCATTTTAGTGTTAGGCTTTGATTCGTGCACGCTGATGCACACGGTTGTGAGATTTTCCTTGCGGTACCCTGATTTTGGTTTGAGCCGCATTATATCGTTGATTTTGACCCGGACTTTGATGGTTGATTTTTGCACTCCGTGCTGGCGATGTGCTTTACGCCTGTTCGGTGTTTGCTATTGGATTTCGTGATTTCCGTGCATGTTGAGTGCGCAGGGTTTAGATTTTCATTCGTGCACGATGGATGCACCGGTTTGGATTTTCGCGCATGTTGGGCGCATGTTTTTAGATACGATTTTGGTGCACGCCAGATGCACTAAATCGAGATTCTTCGTGCATGTCAGATGCACTGGATTTTTGACTGCCAGGCACACACGTTGCCTATGACAGATGCTTCGTGCACACCCGTTGCACTTGGATGTTGTTTTGTGCACCTGTTTAGCACATATATGGATTTTTTTTTGATTTCAGTACGCACCAGACGCACAGGATGGTGTTATGTTTAGATTGGATGTCTACATGTGTAGTTCCGATCCATATCATATCGGTTTTGTATTGGATTTGACATTGTGTTTTTTTTTTACATTGACTCCGATGATTGCAGGATGCTTGACGGAGTTTTGTTTTCGAGTTATCTGCTCAGTACCCTTGCGCATGCATTGCGCTGTGACGTTCTATGTGTTGATGATTTCGGAGCCCCGACGACTTTGTTTATTACTGAGATGTTTTTGTATCTGGGGGTTTAAATTTAAAATTCGGGGACCGAATTTCTTTAAGGGGGGTAGATTGTAACATTTTCAAAAATATAAAATATTAATTTTGGGAATTTTTATAATTTAATATTATTTTATTGATTATTTTAATATTAAATGCAAATAAATAGGAAAAATGTTAGAAAAAATTATGAAAAATTATGGAAAATTCTAAAATAGGGTAAATTAGTGGATTATGGCATTTTTAAGTTTTTGTGATTAGTTTGACAATAATTTAGTGCTAATCGCGATTAAAATCGCTAATCGGGTTTTTTGGCAATTTTGTGCAAAACTTGCACATATCACTTTTTCTACACTTGTGCATTTTTCTAGCCATGGTTTTCTTTTGGGATTACTATTGATGTGAGAAGGTTTGGATTTTAAAAGAAAAGGAAAGAAAGGAAAATATAATGATAAGGGTAGGTGAGAGAGAGAGGTGGACTTTGACTTAGCATACTTAGCCATTCTCCTCGTTTTCTGTGCACAGCCCCTGTTCCTCTAGTGTTGATCCAGGGTACTTCTAGTTTTGACAGATTCTATCTAGGGTGAAATCTGGGACATATATCCTAAGTTGCTATTTTGGATTCGTGTTTCCGTATTCCGTATTTTTGATTCTGAAATGGTGGAATGTGTTTTGCCTCGACTAATTGTCGTTTATACGACGATGTAGAGGATTTATTGATGGTTTTGAAGGCGTGCTATAGGTTCTCACCTATAGGCCCCCTTATCGTATCGTTTTGGATTTCGTGCGCCGTTTTAGATTGGATTTGGTTTTAATGCGCATATACGATATTTTGATGTGTAGGTACCCATGAAGACTTCGGGACGACAAGCAAATACGTGGTGACGTCCGCAATTGGTGATGCAAGGTGAGTAGATTATATCTACAGGGGGAAGTCGGGTGGATGGCGTATAGCACCCCCGCAGTCCGTAGATAGATTACTATGTAGTTTATTGTGATATTAGGTGTATTGTGGATAATGTAGGGTTAGAAGTGACTAGTGTAGTTCATAGTCGCGAACCCTAGGGTAGAATTACACCTACACACACCCTTGCTTATCACTTGTACTTGCACTGTGATTGATGATATGTGATGACTTTGGAGATGAGTCGATGATGTGGGCTGGGTGCCCTGGGATCGGTGATTTTATACGATTCATATGTGGGATATGACTTGTGATTCTTGCGGGCTTGGGATATGTGTTTACCCCCGCATGCATACTTACTGAGGTTACCGTTTTGTACTAGACATAGAGTAGTACTCCAGACTATATGATCTGACGATGGTGATATCTGTTATGTGATGAGACAGTGAGATACTGACCCCTACCCAGCTATGGGGATGCCGTACGATGATTTACCGTACGAGCCGATATTGATGATAGATCCGCACTCATAACTCGAGGATATCTTATGATATGACATTGAGGCGAGATCACCGACTATATACTTTTATACATGTATCGACTCAGATTTAGGTGGTTTCCACACCTACCCCTCCTGATTGACCGGATACTTAGATGTAGTTTGCATAGTAGATACTTCACTGTGGTGTTGACTACTAGATATCTGCATTTTCCTGCTATTCGCATTGCTGGCATATGTTCATTGTTATATTATTATCATGCTGTTAGGACACCAGCACCATTATCGATGATGCGTATGTTTCACGTACACTATTTGCCGGCTCACACACTTCATCATCGATAATTGCCATGTCACTACACTGTAGTACTGTTGCATTCATGATATGATTACTGCTTGGCATATTGTACACATGTACCTGTACACAAACATAGATGATTCTGACTTGATTGAGATTGAGGACCGCAAGATATTCTTTAAACTGATTCATTCTAAAGGAGCGGTTCCTCCCGACATATGTACATTACTATTCCATGTTGCATGATTTCTGATATGATTATCTCTCTTTACATGTCGCATACATCATGGATTGATTGCATAGCACATTGCATTGGATTTACTTCTTGATGTGGATTTTCATGTGATTTCTGATTTTGAGGACCGTGGGATTATTTAAGAAAAGATGTTCTTTTATGAAAACCCGGTACCTCGTGATATGATATTTGGGTGCGTCCACCACGCGTTTTCTCGGTGCTGAGACGTGTGCTTGAAACCCGATTCGAGGAGGTGATGTACCGTTTGCGGGTTCGTGGTGGGCCCGGTATGGTTCCCCTCGGCGAGATGATCGATGGGTTATGCCGATTGAGCCTGGAGGCGGGCGAGTACCTACCGGTGATTTTACCTGAGCTCGGCGGATATCCGGGGGATACCGCCTGGAGCCGAGAGATGGGCATACTGCCGGGGCCGACGGGCCGATATCCGCAGACGGAGCCCAGAGATGGACATGGGTTGACTCGTGCTGCCGGGGCCGAGGGCCGATACCGCAGACGGAGCTCCATATGGATGAGGATTTACGTGTCGATGCTTGGCACGGGTTTCATGATGTTTTCCATGATATTGTTTATATCCTCATACTTGCATACATGATGCTTACTGTCAGTGGGTGACAGGTGGACGGGTTCCACATATATACAGACATGGATCATATACAGACTGGATTTACACTTGTCATACTTCATTTGTATATATAACAGGGTATGAGGGCGCTGTTATATATACCCTTACACCAATATTAGTGGTATGGGACGCTAATATATGTGTATTGATATTATTGATATTTCTTCATTGATACTTCATGCAGACATACCTTACATTGATGACATGTTGTTACCTGAGTACCTGGCATTATATACATGATTAGATATTACCTTGCCACCTTATTACACTCAGATGTACTCTTGTGGATATTTTATTGATCGTTGACTTAGGATTATGTCTTGCATTCGATTTATCCTTGTAGATGTTTCTATTCACGAGTTGGCAACTCACCCCCGTTGTGCCACAGTTCTTGCAGGTTATGTCGTACAGGTTCTATTGCGGCATTTCTGGCACACTTCCTTCTTGCGGGTGATTTGCTTTTGGTAGGTGGATTCTTTTGCATCAAGAATCCCCAGTTTGTATTTATTTTATTCATTGTATCTAGAAATTGTCCATCAACCCAAAAACTTGTATATTCTTTCAGACTTAGAGACAGTGTGGTATTATTCGACCTTAGAGTCGCGCTTAGTAGTATTGCGGTTTTCTTGCTGCTTTTTGAGCTTTCCTTGATTTTGATCCTCGCCACTTGGCGTTGTATATTATCATTTCATCGTGTGGTTGTGACCGTCGATTGACGAAGAGCTAGCTCCCGCTTGGGGATGCCTTTATCATTTTATATATTGTTATTCATGTTGTACCCCATTCGGGGCCAGTTTTACAAGAGAAACTCTGCCGAAAATTTTAGAAAAGACTGTACGGTTTTCAAATGCACATTCAGCTTAGTTATTTAAAAACCTTGATTTCAAACATGTTTTTCTTTACTTCTTTAAACCAGTTTTCTTTACTTATTCTCAAAAATGGTTTTAGATTTCTGGGCTTTTGGCTTACTTGGATCAGATGGAGTCCTATAGACTTCATATGGTTCAAGGGCCAGTCACGTGCTCTTTCGGGTCGTGACACCAAGAGTGGCAACCGACGCTCCAAGGTTGCTAGCAATGGAGAGTGGAGGTGTAGGATTGTCTCACTATAATTTTTCTCTCATCACAAATGCTCCATGAGCAACCATAGAAGATCAAGAGGAGGTGAGGAAACATGTGGCATGAGCAACTAAAGAAAATGCTAAAAACTCCAAGTGAGAATGAGAATGAAGCAAGTCAAGAAAAGAATGAGCAAGCCATGTAGAGATGATGGCAGCCTCCCCCTTTGCAATCATCCAACAAAAAATATCTCAACTCATTTTTTCAAAAAGCAAAGCCATGCCAAACCTCTCTATGTAACATTTAAGAAAATATAAAATATTATTTTTGGAATTTAATATTAAAATAATATATTTCCCGAAAACTGCCCGATTTGCGAAATTGGGGTTTTCAAAAAAGGGTATAAATATATACCAATAATTGTGAAATAAATGAAAATTAAAATGATTTATTCATTTAATAATATATTTAAAGGATTTGGCATTTTTAAAATTTATTATATGCAGTTTGGATAAAAACCCGATTAGTGCACTGCTAATCGCAATTAAGCCAAATCCGTGTTTCTACAGTTTTCCATGGCTAGTGCACCATGCCATGTTACATTTGGTTACATGTTGTTGCATTTGTGCTGTTTTTTTGGGTATTATGTGATTTAGTTTTGAAAGTTAAAAGAGAAAAAATAAAGGATTGAAAAAGGGTTAAAATGGTGAATGATTGGAGAGAGAGAGTGTATGTGAGAATAAGTGAGAGGGGGGGCTGCTGCCATAGTAGTTTGACCCTATCATTTTCTTCTCCTTCTTCATCTTCCTCACCCTCATCTTCCTCCACTTCTAACCCTAGATCCATTTCCAAATAATCCCCAAAACCTTATACTCCCTTCACAAAAATTAATCCCCATCTCTTCATCTACACATTGGACCAAGAAAAGTTGGATCTTGATGACTTTGGACTTCTAGGGTTTTCTCAAGTGACACCCATGAGATATAAATTCTTCCATTTAGCTTAGTTTGAGATGTCTTGTATTCTAGATTAATTTAGAAGGTGTTTGGTTAGGGTATATGGTGTTTAGAAAATTCAAGAGAAGGCTTTGAGAATTTTGGGGGAATTAGTGATGTATGGTGGCTATACAAGACCCTAGGGATCGAATTCTAGACCTGGAACTGAGTTTAGAACAGAGAATACAAACTTTAGACTTGATCCATGTCGGTTTTGTGAGTATATAGGGTGTGCAGGGAAATCTGGAGCAACTCGGGGAATTTTTGAGGAAAGCAAACAATACCAGGGACCAAATTATGGCACTAGGAGACCACACTGACCAGACAAACCCTATTGGAGCCACTGGAACCAAGCTCGTCGGAATTCCATGTGATGTGGCCGGCCACTTGGTGGGTTTTGGTCACGGGGTTGATCCAGTAGGTCATATACATCATATACAACACCCTAGACTTGTTTGTGCAACTCTTTTTGTCCTGAGTCAAAATCTGGGAACACATTAGTGTGATTTTTGGATATGTTTTCCGTATTTTGAATGATGAGTTTTGATATTTGGATTTGTTTTTGGTTGTTGAATGTTTGTACATCAACGACTAGGGGTAATTTGTTGGTTTTGCATACGTGGGCTATAGGTTCTAACCTATAGGCGATCCGTGTGCCGTTTTGGTTTCCGGACTTGATGTTAATAGCGATTGTGATTGTTTATTATTGTAGGTACCCTCGTGTGGATTTCGAGGCGACGAAGCATGGCATCATCGACTTCGACAAGCGAAGACCAAGGTGAGTAGATCTATATCTACGGGGCAAGTCGGGTGGATGGCGTATATCACCCCCGCACACTTTGATGGAAACCGATTTATATATAGATTATGGTTAATGAAACCTTTAATAGAAAACTATAGATAGAGTAAAAGGGTAGTCAGAGAACCATATTAGAAACTAAGGATAGTTAGAAGTGATATGATACGACTAGTATGTGATGACGGAACTTGAGGATGATATTTGACGATATTGCCGTTTAGGGTACTATAGGACTAGATAGTCGACGTAGGTGTGTCATCCAAACCATACCTATTTCCAAACTGAAGAATCGTATGCATCTTTTAAACAGATACCTTGAGGGATGTTACGGATTTTCAAATGCTATCTTTTCTTTAAAAACACCGTAGCCCCTACTTTCAAAACTACGATTCGCATCTTTCAAAAACTGTTTGTATGGTTCGGGTGTGTATGTTAGATTAGATACTTATGCTTATAGTAAAGGTAGAATGTGTATGTAAAATTGACCTTATGTGAGATATAAATGCGATGAAAAGAGAATACGATTTGACTTGTGATATGATGATATGTTGGTATACGGATGCGAGTCGATTGAGATGATTTATACCCTGCCGATCCCCTGATATGAGATTATTGCGGATGTGACCTAGGACATAGGTATATAGAGATATTTATATGTGTCGTGAATCATGTGTGATATGTCGTACGAGACGTTAGGTCCGTACCCCTCATTGTCGTAAAGGTTGATAGGATCCCTAATGTTTTAAGGCCGCCGTACGATGATTTTCCGTGCGAGATGAGTTTGACTTGATGATTGATCCATACCCTTGACTAGAGGATGGCGTACGATGGATTGTACCATACGCGATGTGGTGTGGCTAGATGCCAATTGTTAGATTCACTGACTCGGTCATCTTAGATACGTATACCCGTCAGCATTTGCACATGATTTACCTTATGCCGCCTTCATGTTATTCGCATTGCATTACTTATACCTGTGATAGTACACCTGCACCATTATCGATGATGCGTATGTTACACGTACACAGATTGTAGGCTCACACACTTCATAATCGATAATTGCCATGTCATTGCACAGTAGGATTGTTGCACCATGATATGACTTTTCGCATAACATGCTTGCGTATATACCACTTGTACCCCCATATTGGCGCACATACATATTGTACACTCATGCTTGCGTATATACCACTCGTACACCCATATTGGCGCACATACATATTGTACACTCATGCTTGCGTATATATGGCGCACATACAGATTGTACACTCATGCTTACGTATATACCACTTGTACACCCATATTGGCGCATATACATATTGTACACTCATGCTTGCGTATATACCACTTGTACACCCATATTGGCGCACATACATACTGTACACTCATGCATGCGTATATACCACTTGTACACCCATATTGGTGCACATATACATTGATACGTTCATATTTGCGCACATACACATTGTATATCCATATTGGTGCACATATACTTTGATACATCCATACTTGCGCACATACACATTGTATATCTATATTGGTGCACATATACATTGATACATCCATACTTGTGCACATACGCATATTGGTGCACACATACATTGGTACATCCATACTTGCGCATATACACATTGCATACCCATATTGGCGCATATACACATTGGTACCTCTATACTTGCACATATACATATTGTACCTACATAGATAACTGGTTTTATTGGGAAATTAGGAACCGCATGTTATATTTTAAAAACTGGAATCATTTAAAAGAGCGGTTTTCCCTTAATATGTCATATCACTGTTCCATGTTGCATGATATACGGATATGCTTATATTTCTATTATATGTCGCATACATCATGCTCTATGATTTTACGCATTGAGATATGCTGTTTTCATAAAATTTGGATTTGAGAACCGTGGACATTTTAAAAGAGATTATGTGTTGTTTTAAAACCCGGTTTCCTTGATATGATATTTCAGTGTCCACCATGCGTTTTCTCGGTTCTGAGACATGTGACATGTGAAACCCGATTCGAGGAGTTGGATGAGGCCGATTGCGGGTACATGGTGGACCCGGTATGGTACCCCGGGGCGAGAACGGATTGCTGTGCTGCAGACGGTGAGCTTAGCAGTGGGACTACTACCTACCGGTGATAGTATTTGGGCTCGGCGGATATCCGGAGGATACCGACCGGAGTCGAGAGATGATATAGGCCGATCCGGACTGGCGGAGCCCGAGGGCCGATCCGGACTGACGGAGCCCGAGATATGAGGATTTATGTGTCGATGCTGGACACGGGTTTCATGATGTTTTCGAGTGTCGATGCTGGACACTCAGGTTCTATGATTTTGATGTGTCGCGAGGGACACCGTTGATTTATATCCTCATATTTACATGCATACATACATTGATTATATGGTTAGACGAGATCCATATGCATACATACATTGATTATATGGTTGGACGAGATCCACATGCATACAGATATTGGTTATATTGTTGGATTATATCCGCATACATATAGGTATTGATTACATTGTTGGACATACACAGATACGGTCACCCTAGATATCATAGTATTACCTTTATGATATAGTTGACCTAGAAGTCGTTGTTTATTCGATTTCTACTTGTAGATATTTTTCTACTCATGAGTTGGCAACTCACCCCCGTTGTGCCACAGTTCTTGCAGGTTGACCGCATGGATCCATAGCGGCATCGCTGGCGCATAGCTTCATTTGGGTGTTTTGCATTGGTAGGTGGGGCATTTGTATCGTACCCACTCTTGTATTTATATTTGACATTGTATCTAGTCAACTCCATCAATCAAAATTAGTAAATTGTGTAAGTAATGAGACTTAGTGAGATTGTGGTTCGAGACTTAGAGCGAGGGGTTCTCCGCTACTTGTGGTTTTGATGTCTTGCTTATTTCTTTATCATTTATGGTGAACTTCGCCGTTGGGCGTCGTATACTCATTTTTATGCTTTGCGTGGTTGTGATCCGTCGGTTGGCAAAGAGCTAGCTCCTGCTTGGAGATGCCATTATTCTTGTTATGTATTTGTGGTTTTGGATCAAAATATACAAAGGAGGTGCTGCCCAAATTTTTCAAAGACGAAACACGTTTTCAAACTAGCAATTTCACTTGCATTTTCATGTTCCTTTTTTATGCATTAAGAAAACTTGATTTCATTAAACCTTTATTTTAAAACTTCACCTCTTTTATTTTCTTAAAAAGGTTTAAATTTCTGGGTTTCAGCTTACTTGAATTATGTTATGCCTTTAGACGTTGCATGATTTAAGTGCTGGTCACGAGCTAATATTTTGGGTCATAACACTCTACATGCCTTGTTGTTCATGCCACCTCACCCCCTGATTGACACGAAAGAGTGTGTTTGTAGTTAACCGCAATTAGAACGGTGTCGCGTGTAGCTAGACCCGAAATGAGTATAGGTCGTCCTCTGGGAAACGTGGAACCTTTTACTTTTACTTTAGATGTGTTGAGAAAGAGAGGAGGAATAAAGAATTTTTATAGAATGGTTTCTAGATCTACGTTAAACAAGAATGTAAAATATGTAGGGTTCCTAGGCACTCCCAAGAGGTCTCACAAGGCATCAACCATGCCAATTTCAAAAATTACGGTGCCGAGAAACCCGAATACGGATCGTTGGCTAGAAGTTTAAGCGAAAAAGAAACTAGTTAACAACTTAACTAAATGGTAAACGGAAATACAACCTTTGTAGATCCGGTTCTCCACCTCCATGGCTCCGCGATGATGTCTCCTCGCTGTACAAGATGGATCTTGGGCTCTAGCGTCGGCTTCATCGGAGAAAAAGCGGGCTAGGTCATCGACGACGATGCCGAAGATGATCTACGTCGAGGCATTGCTAGATCAAGCTCCACCTTCACCAAGCCATGAAAACTTATGAAGGAAACACACTCTACTACATGGCAAGAGGTAGAGGATGAAGAAATAGGAAGTGGGTTCACTTTAGAATTGGATTTCTCACTCTTTTTCATCAATCACCATTGATGAAGTCAAGGTTTCTTCAAGTAGAAGATGAAGAAGAAGAAGAAGAAAATGTTATGATAAATTATTTAAAATGAAAAGAAAATGAATACTTATCATAATGTAAACCATGGTCAAGTGTAGAGATTAAACCAAGGTTAGTTGGAATGGTTAGGGTTAAGGATGAGATAAGATTGGTGGACTTGTTCAAAGCTTCAAGAAGCTTCAACATAAAAACAAAATAAGCCACCATCCTTAATAATTTCCAAAATGAATATATAAATAAATAACTAAGTAAATAATCAAAACCCTAACCATTCATATAACCATGGTTTAATCTTTACACAAACCCAAGTGAGCAAGTATCATCAAACATGATACAAACTAGTGTACAAAAGTATATCACATATACAATGTGCACATCAAGTGAGAAAATCCATTTAAAGTGAACCAATACTAGTTAATGCAAAGTAATACATCAAATATATAATTATACACTAAATCATTAAATCAACACTTGATTTAACGATCCGGTCATATCGCATATCACCGACTAGTATCCAATGTATCGGTTTATCGAATCAATCCTTGAATCGATAATTAGGTTATATCGCATACAACCAATCGATACATTCATCGCGAGAATGGAATACGGTATCACATACACGCATTATTCTCGGTCCCGCATATATCTCATATGCACTCCTATTTCGTTTCGCTTGAGCCAGGAAACCTCTGTGTAGGACTCTAAAGACTCGTCAATACGCCGGCAGCAGGTGATGATCATATCAAACACCCACAAGCCGCAAGCGGTCTGCTAAACGTAACAGCCACCCGGGTATTGAGCGATCAGAAGATCGACGAGCAAGTCCGCTCACACTCCTGTGAATCCAACCAGTAACACTTACCGTACAGTCCGGTCTGATCGTCTGATCTGTCGCATATCTCGTCTAGGGGTGGTAAACGTCAGACCCCAATAGCTCGATAAGTCGTGTCGATATGAGGTCTATAACAATTCGAGAAACTACTGGTAACACTTACCAGTAAATCTCAGCAACCCTGGCCAGGGATTTCCTGTTATAGCCAATCGAACACAGCGCAACATCAACTCCCTATACCGGGAGAGACGAATCCCCTCCTATCGCTCATTGCCTCCATGTGACTCGGGACTGTACCCAAAAACCACAGTTTTGCACGCCCTCTTGGACATGGTAAGATGGAAATCAAAGCACAGTGGGAACCACACAAGACTCTATGACGATCTCGGATCAACAGACTACTCTGTACCAGTGTCACCAGAGAACTGCTATCTGACGTAAGGTATAATACCATCTGGGAGTTCTCGGCAAGTCCGTCCAGTGTACCCAGTCTCCACCGAGCACCCGTATATCATCTCTGATGTCAAACACCAATGGATATGGGATCATCCATCGCCCATCTGTATGGGTCGAGAAGGTATACGCTAGTCTACTCTGGTATATCGATGCCCCGTCTCGATACACCCACGACTAGGGACCTTGAAGGATGTACTTATGGACTACCTTGTCCCCACTAGTATGATCCGCATCATAGTCCAGGTAGTCAAGTACACAACCTAAGGGCTTTACCAACATGTATCAGAGAGACAATCAGTGTACACGTTAAGGTAAAGGGTAACCAGATAGCATACTATCATGTCGAGCAAGAAAGTCCTCCCTATATATGTCCAAGCATCCACTACAATATACATCCTATGTATAGTAATGGCCTCTAGGGCATACATATAACTAACAATCTCCCACTTGCACTAGGGCCATCTGTAGCAGTGGTTGTAGTATCTCATACTCAACCATCCCTTAAAAGTCTCTCTCTGGGAAAAGGCCTTCGAGAGTGGATCCGCCGTGTTGTTCTCTGAGTCAACTCTCCTTACCTTGATCACCCTGGAGATCAACCATCTCCATGATCAAGTGATACTGCCTTAGATTATGTCTGGGTCACTGATGGGACCTGCGTTCCTTGGCATAAGCCACAACCCCATCGTCTCACAATGGTAGGAACGTAGTTCATCTCATGAACCAATATACACCCAAACAGCCTCTTTGGTAGCATCTTAAGTAGCGATGTATCCTGCCTTTATCTTCTAGTATGCCACGACATTTAGCTTGGAACTCTTCCAACATACCGTCCAGTCACTGAGGGTAAAGACAATGCCTGTGACTGACATTCAGTCGTCTTTATCACCCTGGAACCCTTCCAGTGATTCTCCCCAGGATCGATTGATACCATCTCACTACAACTAGTGAGTATCCTAACATCCATTTAGATCTATCTCATAGATCCAAAACCCAGGATTTAGTAGGTATCACTTTGATCCTTTGTGGATAATCATTGTGATAAGCGGAGATTGATCGAGCGTAGCATAGGAAACTCCTTCCCTATCAAGAGTATGTCATCCACGTACTCTACGAGGATCATCACCATACTCCCTACTACCTTTTTGTTTATATAAGGTTTATCTACCATTTTGATGATGTCAACTTCTTTGACTAATCCATCAAAACAGATGTTCCAACTCCGCGATGCCTGCTTTATCCTATAAAACATCTTGCACACGTTTCCGCAGCTCCCACTGTCTACGAGGCCCTCTGGCTGTGTACTTATAGACGCACTCTTCTAAAATATTATTTAGAAAAGCAGTCATGACACCCAACCGCCAGATATCGTAGTCATGGTATGTAGCCGTGGCAAGTAGTATCTGGATGGACTTAAGCATAGCCACTTGAAAAGGTTTCATCATTATCCACGCCTGGTCGATGACGAAAAACTTTAACAAGTCTAGCTTTGAAAGTCTCAACTTTTCCATCTACACCAAGTAATCTTCTCAAGATATACTCGCTCCTGAACCCTTCAGATATAGCAACCAAAGTCCATACTTTGTTGGTGTAGATGGATTCCTTCTCAGATCGCTAAGCATCCAGCCATTCTTACAGAGTCCCACTCATGATGGCCAGCTCGAAACTAGTTGGGTCATCATCTCATGATGCAATCCTCGCTCCCATTGTCATAGAGAAACCGAAGTATCTCTCAGGTGGGTGAGGAACCTTACTAGATCGGCGGAGAGGCTGAGGTTCGTTGGTAACTATTGAATCCTTTGGTTCTTTCAAATCATCAGCCGTAGTTTGTATAGCTGGAACATTTCCAGTTCTACATCACAGACCTTGCCTCGAGCTTGTCCGGATTTTGCTTTTAGACATAGCCCGGACAACCCCAAATCTTAACTGACTTAAGAGAAGGGCTCTTCCCATACCATATCTCATATGGAGTGGTAGGCTGTGATCTGATTCGAACCCTATTCAATTGGTATGCAGCTTCTCAAAGTGTATAACTCCCAAAAAGGAAATAGGTAACTCAGTAGTACTCATCATAGAGCACACCTAATCACATAGGGTGTTATCGCTCCGCCCCGATATACCATCGTGCTATGGTGTATACGGAGGAGTAATGCTGAGAGAGAATCTCATTCTCCTTTAGAAAAGTCCAAGAATTTCGTGCTCAAGTTTTCTCCTCCTTGATCTCACCAAAGGACATAATACTTATACCCGTATTTTGGTTCTCTACTTCTAACTTATATTCTGTGAATATCTCAAAAGGTTCGGACTTGTGTTTCAACAGGAACATACGTTTGAATCAAAAGAGATCATCAGAGAATTTAATGAAGTACAAAGAACCGGTCTTGGCATGTGTAGACAGGGGACCTTACATACATCAACATGTATCTTTCCAAGAGTTCACCAACTCTTTCTCTGTTTCCAATAAACAGAGCTATGGTCATCTTATCTTTGTGACATGACTGGCAAGTTTCATAAGATGTAAATTCAAACTAATTTAAATATGCATCTACATGTAACTTCAGCTAGTCGGGTCGCATTGATATGACCTAGTCTACAATGCCTCAAGAAGGATTCGTTCATTTCTGAACTCTTCCACTTGTGTGTGTTCCGTATACTAAGAACTGTAGTTTGATTTAGAACATCAACGCTTTTAGATAACGTGCCTGAACCGATCAACTTTTGATATAGGAAATGTTCAAAACATTATCCAACAATACAAAATTTTACCGTTTCTTTACTAATAAAGAGACAGATATGATTTTGTATATCAGGTTAGGTATCTAATAACATTCATTCAGAATTAATGTATTGGTAATACAGGGTGACAGTGACCAACAGACTTGGCTGCAACTCTTGCCCCGTTTTCTGCCTCATGAAACTTATCACCCGTTCTCAGTCCTCTACCTTTCTGTAGCCCTATGTAACAGATTACATATCAGGGATCCTGATCCGGTATCATATACCCAGGACGTAAAGGATACTGAGAAACAGTTCTGTATAATGAACACACCCGAAGATGATGCATCAGCATGCACTCTCTTCGTTTGGGCAGCACGGGAATTCTGGTAATCCCCTATTTCCTGCTCTGTCTTATAACAATTATAAGTTGGAGCGGGACCAACGTTCCCCAGCTCAGTATAACAAGCGGGTTCGGTCAATATTCCGTATTATTATCTTGATTAAGGCGTGATATGGTCGCTACCTGGAGAGAGAGAGAAGAAAACACTCAGCGTGCGCTCTTGCAAGAATAGATTGGTTATTATTTTATCTAATCAGGATGGCTCCCACTGCTTTTTATCAAATCTTCCTTCAAACCCTAAAAGGAAAGACTAGCTGGGATTAATTACACACTACAAGTTCGCCAATCTTTCAGCCAGGCCAGTGTCGGTACTTTGAGGGAGGTCCCCCGTGCTTTCGCACGAACCTAATTAATGTAAACCTCGTTTTCCCAGAGGCGTAACCTCGTTAACACCTTTCTAGACACCTACTTGATCGGCTAATTGTAATGTATAAAACTCTTCCAGGAGTAACAATTACTCGCAGCGGGTATCGGGATCCAACTATCTCATAGAAGGTATGCAATCTCATTGCAAATTTCAACACTTGAAATTCCCGATAATATTTTGCCCCTACGTCCTATGACCTTGACGCAGGCCAACAAACCATAGTGCGCTAGTCAAGTTCAACCCGTCATTTCCTGTTTGAATTAAATCCACCCGCACGACCCTTGACGCAGGCCAACAAAGTCGCACGACTACCCTAATCCAATCTGCATCATATGCATAAGCAGATAAATAATAGTTAGCTACCGCACACTACGCCTTGACGCAGGCCAACAAACGTAGCACGAATACTAACTACTACTTATCTGAAATGACGGAGGGCTACAATAGGTTTTTCTGAAAACCTATTGCGTAATGAACTTGATATCGTTGTAGGATCGAATGAATTTAAAATGGAGTGTTTTTGAGGCTTTTCTAGTTTTGCTAAAGGAGTCACTCCCGGTGAAGGGATCGTCGGTCCTTTCCTCGTCGAATGAGGTGCAGGATATATCATATATATCACTGTGCAAAGCAAAAACTCTTAAAAGCAATCAAAAGACAAACCGAGTGTATATCATCTGCCAGTTATTGCTAAAGGAGTCACTCCCGGTGAAGGGATCTCGGTCCTTTCCTCATCGAATAAGGTGCAGGATATATCACATATACCTCTGTGCAAAGCAAGAACTGTAGCTACCTGTTTTATTTTTGAAATTCGATTCTACAACATCTTTAGGTTTCTTTTATTTCATTAATCACATTAATGAAGTCCCATCATTTAAGTACCTAAACATCACAGATAAATACGACGTACACTTATGCCATCCGCATTCGCCTCGATGTCCCCTCGTGCACCGTTAGGTTAGGTAACTAACGGTAGAGCAGGGCAGGGCTAGCGCGGGTGTAAAACATAAGTAACGCCTATATAATATATCATATATACTATATACAGTATCTATCGGAGAACATCACATGATCACATCACAGATATCGCAGCAGAAGAAACATATGAAATATTGGATATACTAGGACGTCCGTGTTTTCAATACGAGCCAGTATAAAACACGGATTCCACGGTCGCGATGAATAGCCAAAACCACACCCCTAGACCCCTACGAGAGCGGCAAGCAACCCTACCAATTCTAGAGTTAGGAGACCCGGACTCGACTCCTCGAGTTGGTCTCCCACTGGACTCCAGAACCCGGTTACTTGTGCTCTCCTCCTTGGGTCTATCCTAGTGCGGAAAAGTAAATAATATACAAACGGTGACATCTTCCGCAACCTGGAAGTGTCCCAATAAAAGAATATTACATACAAGTTTTTACATGAATGAAAATGAAAAACACTCATCTCACATAAAAACCCCCGGCTATTCAAACACGACGATCCAATATATCATATCTAGCAACACATAACATCACATGTCATCAACGTAAGTAAATATGCGCATCCCAATTGCCGTTGACATATAGCAACGAAACCGGCGATATCACATATTACACTTACGGTCACAGAAAAGAAAGTGTAAAACTACAACAGTTGGAATCCGCAACCTCTTTAGACATCGCATGCCTAATCAAATGAATTCCTTAGACATCGCATGCCTAACAATTATAAACCCCGCATTTTAGTCTCATTATCGAAAACACTTTTCAATATCAAGTCGGGCAATTCAACAGGATTCCCGACATTTTGATCGAATGCTCGTCGCAAACTTCAGTAGACGGCCGCACCCCCGATGCCATCGACGAAGTGCACCAAGGCGGAACACCGCTACCGCGAGCACCCGAACGGATGCTTTCGGTGACGGGGTTCTCCTACAGTCACTTGGTCGGGGCTATGGAGTGATGCTGTCTATTAAGTTTACCCGGCGAGTATCCGCGTACGCTACGTGATTGCGATGGACTTTTGATCACATCAAAATTCCGTGGCAACCGATCAATCGAGACTAAACTGCTAGATTTATAACATTCATTCAGTTATCTCATAACTTATTGTGAATTCCAAGTATTGTATCACATTCCAGATAAATAGAAAATGCTAAACTTTTCGATCGAACAGTCAAACACCGAAGTTTTCCCGATACAGATCAACACATGAAACAAGTCTAAAAACATTCAGTTCGTGCCTCAGTACCAACGGTCCAGCCGTAAAAGGGTCAAGCCAACGCCTCACATGTGGCACGCCGTACTGCCCCAAACCCTAAGGTTCAAAGGGCAGTTCAAGACGGTCACATAATCGAGTTAAGGTTTGTTGTCTTCTAGAGGGACCATCGCGTTACTTGCACTACTTAGAACGTCTTTAAACCATGGAAAAATCCAACACTTGGAAATTTCCCGACAGGGGAAAAGTTGGGTATTTATATCCGGTCGAACTTTTTAACGTATCCAAAAATTATCCGGAATCCACATAGACAAAATCTGATAATCCGATCGAATCATCGAATCCCCAAAACAACCCCAGAAAATTCAACTCTTGAATAATATTTAAAAATACCTAGAGAACTCAGCACTGAATAAAAGAAGTTACTGTGCAAAATTGGAAGCGTGACGTCACACTTAAGCCGCGGAACCGCCGCATAAGCTAGGCTTATGCCGCGGTTCCGCCGCGCATTAGAGGGATCATGAGATAAATTTTGCGCCGTAATTCTTAGAATTCCCTGCTAGTTTTTCTGCATATTTTTAATCTGGAAAAAACCCATTTTACGAAAAATGTACAGAGAGCAATTTAGATTTAGGGTTTCGATTCGTTCGGATTTCAAACGTTGTCTACGCAACGCCTAAGGCTCTAGCTAGGCTCTGATACCACTGCAGGGTTCCTAGGCACTCCCAAGAGGTCTCACAAGGCATCAACCATGCCAATTTCAAAAATTACGGTGCCGAGAAACCCGAATACGGATCGTTGGCTAGAAGTTTAGGCGAAAAAGAAACTAGTTAACAACTTAACTAAATGGTAAACGGAAATACAACCTTTGTAGATCCGGTTCTCCACCTCCATGGCTCCGCGATGATGTCTCCTCGCTGTACAAGACGGATCTTGGGCTCTAGCATCGGCTTCATCGGAGAAAAAGCGGGCTAGGTCATCGACGACGATGCCGAAGATGATCTACGTCGAGGCATCGCTAGATCAAGCTCCACCTTCACCAAGCCATGAAAACTTGTGAAGGAAACACACTCTACTACTTGGCAAGAGGTATAGGATGAAGAAATAGGAAGTGGGTTCACTTTAGAATTGGATTTCTCACTCTTTTTCATCAATCACCATTGATGAAGTCAAGGTTTCTTCAAGTAGAAGATGAAGAAGAAGAAGAAGAAAATGTTATGATAAGTTATTTAAAATGAAAAGAAAATGAATACTTATCATAATGTAAACCATGGTCAAGTGTAGAGATTAAACCAAGGTTAGTTGGAATGGTTAGGGTTAAGGATGAGATAAGAATGGTGGACTTATTCAAAGCTTCAAGAAGCTTCAACATAAAAACAAAATAAGCCACCATCCTTAATAATTTCCAAAATGAATATATAAATAAATAACTAAGTAAATAATCAAAACCCTAACCATTCATATAACCATGGTTTAATCTTTACACAAACCCAAGTGAGCAAGTATCATCAAACATGATACAAACTAGTGTACAAAAGTATATCACATATACAATGTGCACATCAAGTGAGAAAATCCATTTAAAGTGAACCAATACTAGTTAATGCAAAGTAATACATCAAATATATAATTATACATTAAATCATTAAATCAACACTTGATTTAACGATCCGGTCATTTCGCATATCACCGACTAGTATCCAATGTATCGGCTTATCGAATCAATCCTTGAATCGATAATTAGGTTATATCGCATACAACCAATCGATACATTCATCGCGAGAATGGAATACGGTATCACATACATGCATTATTCTCGGTCCCGCACATATCTCATATGCGCTCCTATTTCGTTTCGCTTGAGCCAGGAAACCTCTGTGTAGGACTCTAAAGACTCGTCAATACGCCGGCAGCAGGTGATGATCATATCAAACACCCACAAGCCGCAAGCGGTCTGCTAAACGTAACGGCCACCCGGGTATTGAGCGATCAGAAGATCGACGAGCAAGTCCGCTCACACTCCTGTGAATCCAACCAGTAACACTTACCGTACAGTCCGGTCTGATCGTCTGATTTGTCGCATATCTCGCCTAGGGGTGGTAAACGTCAGACCCCAATAGCTCGATAAGTCGTGTCGATATGAGGTCTATAACAATTCGAGAAACTACTGGTAACACTTACCAGTAAATCTCAGCAACCCTGGCCAGGGATTTCCTGTTATAGCCAATCGAACACAGCGCAACATCAACTCCCTATACCGGGAGAGACGAATCCCCTCCTATCGCTCATTGCCTCCATGTGACTCGGGACTGTACCCAAAAACCACCGTTTTTCATGCCCTCTTGGACGTGGTAAGATGGAAATCAAAACACAGTGGGAACCACACAAGACTCTATGACGATCTCGGGTCAACAGACTACTCTGTACCAGTGTCACCAGAGAACTGCCATCTGACGTAAGGTATAATACCATCTGGGAGTTCTCGGCGAGTCCGTCCAGTGTACCCAGTCTCCACCGAGCACCCATATATCATCTCTGATGTCAAACACCAATGGATATGGGATCATCCATCGCCCATCTGTATGGGTCGAGAAGGTATACGCTAGTCTACTCTGGTATATCGATGCCCTGTCTCGATACACCCACGACTAGGGACCTTGAATGATGTACTTATGGACTACCTTGTCCCCACTAGTATGATCCGCATCATAGTCCAGGTAGTCAAGTACACAACGTAAGGGCTTTACCAACATGTATCAGAGAGACAATCAGTGTACACGTTAAGGTAAAGGGTAACCAGATAGCATACTATCATGTCGAGCAAGAAAGTCCTCCCTATATATGTCCAAGCATCCACTACAATATACATCCTATGTATAGTAATGGCCTCTAGGGCATACATATAACTAACAAAATATAGATCTAGATTATTTTAAAGATGTAGTTAATATAATAAGAGGGCTTGTAGGGTTCGTTAGGATTTAGTAGTTATGAACGATTAATTAAAAGTTACCCTTTTTATCCATTAATAGATTTAGAACTAGAACGACGGTGATGCGTGTAGATTAGGGTTTCTGGAGGGAAAAGGAATCCCACTCTTAACCCTTATCTCGACACGGAACTCCGTTCATATCTAGCCTTTACCAAAACAATTATTAATCTAATCTCTAATCACGGTCGAGACTAACAATAAATTGGTAGCGCGCCCGATTAGGATGTTAATGATTCTTTTAGTAAAGTTTATAAACTTTATAGGACGTAAAAAGAGTTTAAGGATTTTCATCATTCATTAATCTACCCTAATCCTATGAACCCTAACAAGCGGAGAATTACTCGCGCATGTTGGGAAAAGAAGATGAAAATATAGAGAGGGAAAACATAATGTAAAATGCAAAAGAATTAAATAAAACAACTACCTTTATTAATCAACTTGAACAATCTACACTTTATTCCTTAGAAAATTATTACAAAAACTTGGTTTGCTTCTCGAACTCTTCCGAAGGAGGTAGATGAACAGTTGATGATCAGCCTGGATGCGTGAGCGTCTGGGGCTTCATGATCGCTTCGGCTTGATGCCTTCTAACTTTAGCCCTTGGTCCTTTATATAGCCCTCAAAGAAGAAAAACTAGTTACCATATATGGTGACTTCCTAATATGGTGACTTTCCATATATGGATTCTGAGTCCCTGTCAGTATTGATTTTATGATTTTGGCAGATTTTTGATCCTGACAGCTTGAACATCTTGATCTCTTGACCTGAGCTAAATCTTGCACAATATCTCTATGAATAATGTTAGTACTATTTATTAAATTAGAGAGAGTGTCTTAATCACTATATATGGTAATAAATCTTTAAGAAACTTGATTAAGAATATTTAATATGCTATGCATCTTTTAATTAATAAAATATTATGCATATATTTTGAAATATTATTCTAACAATTTGTATGATATTATATCTTTTAAGAATTGTGATTAGAATATTTGATATGATATGCACATTTTCTATTACCAAAATATTATATAAATATAAAATGCTTATATTTTCCTTCATAATATTAATTATAATATATAAACATATGGCAAATAGTATTTTGCAGATAAATCCAAATATGTTTAATATTTATAATAAACACCTTTTATTATTTAAGAAATGTAAGGAAAATACTTATACCAAAGTGCAATATTTTCAACTGAACAAATACCCCCAAACTTAACTTTGATCGTCCCGAGCAAACTAGTTATTCAAGAGAAAGAGAAAAAGAAAAAGAAAAACCTAAATAACGCACTTTCGTAGGCAAACACGATTGCACTGAGCACGTGCAACAAGCCGTTAAACCTCTAGGTGTCCCTAGTAGGAGGAGTGTTGTCTCCTGAGGGTTTTCAGCGGATTACACCCACAAAATCCTATAACAAAAAAAAAATGGTGAAATTTACATATAAAGATAAGAACCATAAAAGAAAGACTTTTAAAATAAGAGTTTCCAACTATACTAGCTTTTCAGTTGTCATGAGCCCTATCTTAATAGTCATGAAAAAATGTTAGAAATCACATCATCCCTCAATAAAACATCGTCTTTATTCTTCATTCCCACCTTTCATCCAAACATTGATCATATAACCCCACGTGTGTGTAAAGAATATCCCTACACTCGGAGAATTCAATTCAAGCTATCATACTCTTGTCCATCTATCTCAGTACTTTTTAAGTTGATGAATATTTAGATTTGTTCACACATTTTCATGCGACCGTTAATACTTCTTGAGGTACTAACAGACCGATTACTCGTGTGCTTGCTGATTAGGTGATAATATTTTCCTCGTCTTGCACCACCTAAGGCTTAGCAGTGACTCTCAGACCAGTTGGCCTTAGGGCACTAGGTGAAGAGGCACCCTCGCTATATTTTTTTATTGTTGCCTTGGTGATAACAAAACCAGTGTTCATTTTTCTTTTCACCATTTTTACATTTTCTTCATTTTTTTTTCATACTTTGGCTTTTAGACAAGAGCATTTCAAGGTATCCTCTACTATCCCGAGTTTCAAGACGTGTGTAAGTGCTTATAGTAGGGTATCAACATTCAAATGTTTGGCTTCTAGAATAGAAACTATTTTTCAGACTTATTTTTATCCTCAGATTAGTGACTTCCTTCATCTTACTGACCCTTGGGACAACGGCTCATAACTACTTATTACCAGTTCGTTTAAGAAAACTTCTAATTTTCTTGGTCTTCTTAAATTATTCCTATCTTTTGGATGTAATTTTTCACTTTCTACTCTTTTGTTATAAAAGATTTTTTTTTTAAATTTTTTGAAAATGTTGTACTTATGCAAAATATGATGCAAATTGATGTGTAAATAAGCACAAACCTCCCCCAAACCTGTTTACAGCAGTGTCCTCACTGATGTCATCCGTTAAGCTCAAAAAACCTGTAGACTTGGGAGGAAATTATTAATGGGGGCAAGAGTATATGAAAGTGAAAATCCTCCCCCAAACTTATTTTAGGCTCACAATTTTGTAAAAATCATTTTCTTTCAAGAGCCAAAATATACCATCTCCCAAACTTGAGTTAAACAATTTTAATCTTTTAAAATCACACGAGGGGGTCAAGGTTATTGGTCAATGCCAAGCTTTGCAAAGACCGAAGGTCAACACCAACCATTCAAAAATTTTATCGATGAAGCACCAAGGTTGGTGGAAGAACATGTCACCTATTGACGTGAAGAAGTGGGGAGGTGACAAAAGGTGTAATGGAAAGGGATTGCGTCTCAATTTAGAAAGACGACACAGTGATAGTGATGATGGATTACTCGCATTATCATGATTGTCCAAAAGAAGGGGTGGAGGTCCAATTTCTTTATCTTGGAGTTGATTCATCTCAACACCCGTGTCTTGTAAAAATGCGAGTTCATCAGCGAAAATTTCCTCAAAGCTTTCATCGATACCCCGAAAAATAATGTCATCAGAAAAAATGGGGTGATCGTCAGACTCAATATAAGGTTCCTCATTAGATGTTGACCCGGACAACTCGGTGGAAGAGTATATGGTTGGGTCAAACAACAACATATGAAAAGAGTCAGTATCATGAGGTTGATCAAATTCGCTGCTGTCGACATCCATTAATTCGCCAGAACACACATGAGTATAGGGTTCGAAGGGTTTACTTCCCAACTTGTAAATGTTAAGCTCAATTGACTTCTTTCTAAAGGATAGGGTCATAGAGCCGTTTCTACAATTGATTACTGCGTTGGAAGTGGCCAAAAAGGGTCGACCGAGTATCACCGGGATTTGATTGCGTGGGTTTGCTATAGGTTGTGTATCTATAACAATAAAGTCTACAGGGAATATGAATTCCCCGACTTTGATTAACACATCCTCTAGTTCACCCCTTGGTTGGGTGATAGATCGATCGGCCATCTGAAGAGTGCAATGCGCAGGTTTTAACTCTCCGATCCTTAATTGCTTATAAACCGAATATGGAAGCAAGTTAACACTAGCACTTAGATCGAGTAGAGCACGATTAATATTTTTACCACCAATAGAAATTGAAATTGTAGGACTTCCGGGGTCCTTTCGTTTCTTGGGAAGTTGTTGTGTAAAAGCTGTGCTCACATTACTCGCAAGGAAAACTTTTTTAGGTACTTGAACTTTTCTCTTCCTAGTGCACAAGTCCTTTAAGATTTTTGCATATGACGGAACTTGTTGAATAGCATCTAGGAGAGAAATGTTTATGTTAACTTGCTTAAAAATTTCCACAATTTTCTCCATTTGTGGACTTGGTCTGTTGCCCCTTAACCTGTTTGGATAAGGTGCTTTATCAATAAGGGTTTGGTCCAACATTGGAGAGGATTGTGGGGACGGATTCGATCCCAAAACTGGAGTGGGAATCGACTTAGATAGATTTGGCGAAATGGGCGAAGGGTTCGAGCCTTGGGGAAAACGGAGAATAGGCTCGGGTGAAGGTGGGAGACTAGACGAACTAGGGGAAGAAGAAGAAGAAGGGGTATCATTGGTGTCACTATCATCACATTGTTCACCCACTTGGTTATTCAGCACTTTTCCCGATCTCAACGTGGTAACAGCACTCACATTATAACTTTGTGAGTGGCCAGGATTAGGTATGGGTTGAGATGGGAGTTTCCCTTTCTCTCTCGCACTCATTGCGGCGTTTAACTGTGCGATTTGGTTTTCTATTGATTTAATACTCTCACCATGGGAGGCGGAGTTTTTAGTTAAGGTATCAATAGAAGACCTCATCTCAGCCGAAAATTGCATGGATTGTTTCATGAACATATCCAAAGTTTGTGCGAGTGAAGAGTTATCAGTACCGGCCTTTTGTGGTATAGAAATGTTGGCCGGATTTTGGAAATTTTGTGACTGAAAGGGGGGCTGATTCTGTGGTTGTGATTGCTGTGGAGGAGGTCTTTGATAATTGCTTTGTTGGTTTTGATTCCAAGCAAAGTTAGGATGATTCGTCCATCCTTGATTGTACGTGGAAGAATAAGGGTCGTTTCTAGGTCGCTGCTGAAAAGAAGCATTAGCTTGAAACGATGCATTCATAGAACATTCTTCCGTTAAGTGTGAAGGATCCGAACAACAACCACAGACGGTCTTAGGAAGCGTAACCTGATTTAGGGAGAATGACGAGAATTTGTTCTCAATAGCGTCGAGTTTCTTCTGTATCGCTGCCATTTCGGCTTTTACTGCGATAGAAACATCGAGCTGGTGAATACCTCCCTTAGTTGAAGGTGGTCTTACGCTTTCCCACTGCAAAGTGCTTTCTGCGAGATCTTCCAGATATTTCCATGCTTCACCGTCATCTTTAGACATGAAATTGCATTGACACATTGTTTCAAGCATCTGCTTTGTCGTTGGATTAATGCCCTCATATATAATCCGACATAAATCCCATCTTTGTATTCCGTGATGGGGGCATTGTACAAGCAGATCCTTGAAACGTTCAAAGCACTTCCAAAATGGTTCATTGGGAAGCTGGGTGAACTGGTTGATCTCGCTCCTAATGTGGGCAGTCTTATGATTTGGGTAAAACTTTTTAAGAAATGCTATGACGAATTCGTCCCAATTAGTGATAGAGTGTGCGGCAGTATTGTAAAGCCATTTTTCTGCCAAGTCGCACAGTGTGAATGGGAGAAGACGTAAGCGCATAGCATCGACAGTCAACTGCGAAGTACCCATCATTACGCATACGTTTTCGAATTTGGTGATGAAAACGTACGCGTCTTCCGACTCAAGCCCGTGAAATTTGGGCAGCAGGTTGATGTAGTGGGGTTTAATTTCGAAATTATCCCTGTTAGGTGGTGGAAGAGATAGACAAGTAGGAAGGGAACCACGAATAGGATAGCATCTCTCTTAGAGAGAGATGCGCGGTGGATTCTGCTCACCTACGGGCGGTGGCAGCGTGGTGTTATAATTAGATGGAGTGCCGTCCATCACGGTCGATGTGGTGTGTGGTGGGGGAAAAGAAGATGAAGAAGTACCGACTTCGGCGTCGATAGCAGGAACGCGGACAAGACGGGCACTAGGATCCCGTGTCCAGCCGAGCATGCACTAAGCGGGTTTAGTGCAAGTGGCAGCGTGTGTGTGATTTAAAAATTGGTTTGTTTTTGAAAAAGTGGGACTCAAGACAAATCACCCTAAGATGCACAAGCAACCCTAGAACTAAGGTCACCTAGGTCCAGTATCTAGACCGTTCCTTAACTTCCAAAGGACAAGCCGCAGGATCAATCCTCTACCGCCTCCGTACTACCCTTGTAGCCAGGTAAGTGCCAGGTAAGTGGAAAGGAACCACGTCGTGGGCCTAATTAAAAACCACTAGCCTTAGTCACACTTGCCTAGTGTAGCGCCTTGAAAAGTCGTTTTGGTGTTTTCCTGAAAATCGGTGAAAATTCGGTATTTTTCCGAAAACCGTCCTTTTTGTTATTTTGCAGTTTAGGACTAATTATACCTAATTTGGATAGGTAATTGCTATTTTTTAGTAGAAAATGAGTTAATTATGAAATTCTGGTCGTTTAAAAATTTTCCCTAATTTTTCAATTTTTTAATATTATTTTAAGCCGGTAAGAAAATACATTAAATTAGCGATAAATACAAATTTTTCTGGGATAATTTTAATATTTAAAATTATGTTAATTAAAATCTAGTTGTAACATAAATTTTTAGTATTTTATTTTGATTTTTAACTAATTTTTATTATACAAAACGAAATTTATTGAATTTAAGCTTAAACTTGCAATTTTGGACTTGTAGGGGGTCTTTTTGCATAATTTTTTTTTTGTGCACTCCCTCTCACTTTTCCCTCACCCTAGGACGGCCATTTCCAGCAGCTCATGGGGAAAAAAATTCCATGCTCTTTGACTTGTGTTATTGTGTGGAAATGAGGGTTTTTTTTAAAGGTTTTTGAATTGTTAATTGGGTATGGTGCTTTGACTTTGGGGGAGTTTGACAAGAGACTTTTTCCCACACCCATACCACTCCCCTCTCCCTCATTTCTGGCCAGAAACCAGCAGCTCCCCCCCTTCATTTTTCCTTTCTCTTTTGTTCACAAATTCATCTCAAAAATCAACAAAATCAACAAATTTCTTCACAATTTCAAAGCAAAACCATATTCCATCTCTTCTCCAACCTAATTTGGTTCAAATCGAGGTGAAAGGAGGTGTCTTGGGAGGCTTGAGCAATCTTAGGATTGATCTTTTGAGCTATAATTTCTAATCAAATGGTTAAATTATAGCTTAAGTGTGCTAAACTAGAACCTTGAAAATTGTTTAGTGTTAAATTTAGTGTTAGTTTCATTCTAGATTTTTTAAAAAAAAAAGTTCATGGTTGAAATTAATCTAGGGTTTTTAGAAACCATTATTTAGTTAATTAAATCTATTTTGCTATCTAGTTGTTTGCTAATCTAAGTTAATGAGGTTACTTTATTTGTGTGGGATTCAAATTAGTGCTAATTTGGTATTGTCATGTTTAGTTTTGGATTGAAATTGCTAATGATGAAAATCAAGAAAGGTTTTGTTTATGGAAATTAGGTTTTTAAGCATTGCTAATGGTTTAAAACTAATGTAATGGCTATCTAGTGGGTTAGTTGGATGTTGTGTTGGATTGTGAGCACTTTATCGCATAACGGCGATGTTGCGTCGTTTTTTTTAGAATATTTGTGCTTACTAGTTTTGTGATAAAAGTATGTGATAAATTAGTTTTGATATCTTGATGATTGTATTGGCTTATCCTATGACATTTAGGATGCGTGAGTGCGGATTTTTGAGTAGTCGGGTTTTAGTTTTTCCGGGCGACCAAATCGACGATTTTTGCAGTTTTTGCGATTTTCGCGTGCGTTCCGCGCACCTTGTGCACGTTGTACCTAGCTTGTGAACGTTGGTATTTTCGTTAGGGAATTGCGTCGTTCTTGATATGTAACCTTATGTTTGGTATTGATGTTAATTTCAGGTTCGGTCGCGGAGACGTCAGACGCGGCACGAAAGGGGAAAGCGGTGATTGGACGTGACTAGCTAGGGATTTCGGTGAGTAGATGTAACATCTACGGGGGACTATCGTTGGATGGCGCAAGTCGCCCGATAGTTTTAGTACCTTAAAAAGATTCTTAGTAATGTTAGTAATTAGGGATGTAATACTTGTATGATTATTTGCTACATTCATGCCCTATATTGACATACATATACGAAACCATTTTATAGGACACCTGCACCATTGCCAGGGTTTTTATATGCAGCACGAGCACTATTCATGCTTACACACACACCCTGGTAATTGCCATGCCACCACACTAGATAACCTTTAAATTGAAACCTTTTACTATAATTGATACTTAAACTCGCGCTATTGCTTTAATTCCTTAAAATGAAATCGTAGGATTGCTATTCATGTGCATGTGCTTCATCATATTATTTGTTCATGCCTAATCTATTAATCACACATCGCAACTTGATTATTGATACCATATGCATTCATTATCATTGACATATGCACTTATGAGGATTTCTTGAGATTTTATGATATTTCTGGATTTCGGGGGAAAGCCGCAAAATTTCTAAACTTATTATATTTTTAAAATATGTAAATTGCGGTTTTCTAGTGATGTAAGTGTCGTCCACCATGAGTTTGCTGTGGTTTTCGAGATCCGTGTCGAGGAGTGGAGGAACCGTCACGGGTACATGGTGGGCCCGGTATGGTACCCCGGGGCAAGATGAATGTGGTGTTGACGTTGAGCCTGGCAGGGGACGGATTACCTACCGGTGACTGTTTGGCACGGCGGATATCCAGAGGATACCGACTGTGGCCGCGAGATGATGAGATTTTGATATTGAGCTGGGTCAGCCAGATGGCTGAGGCCAGAGATACTATGACATGGATATATGAGATTTGTGATAGTTTTGAGGTGTCGTTGCTGGACACAGGTTCTTGTTGATTCTATTGGTATTGTGCTGGTATTTCAAAAGAGATTTCTAAAGGGAAAAACATGATTTCTTATACTTACACATTCAGATCACGAGTTGACTCGCATTGCATTCATACCTGCTAGTATATTCATATTGCATACATACTTGCCATTATGTCCTGCCTTACCAGTATTTAGATGCTAGGATGCTTGTGTGCATGCATACGATAGCCTGTGTAGATGTTATTTATTACTCACGAGTTGGCAACTCACCCCCGTTGTGCCATAGCCTTTTGCAGGTCCGCTCCGTCAGTGCAGTAGCGGCGGGCGCTCTTGTTTCTTTTGCCTGGACTCGAGGTTTTGCTCTTAGGTGGGTTATATCATTATTTTTGTACCACCTTGTATATTCTTGTATCTAGTGTACTCCATCTACTGTATCTACCAGTATTATTGTATGTTGACCTAGAGATGAGACTGTGAGGTTTGTGGACTTTTATGCTGTATTTTGGGGTCGAGCTCACTTGAGTCGACATGCTGTTTTTCTCATGCTTCCTTATGATTATTTCGCATGTTGTTGCTTTATATTGCGTGGGATTTGTGACCGCCTTGTGGCGAAGAGCTAGCTCCCGCTTGGGGATGCCTTATTTGTTGGATTCATATATATTCTTGTTGTACCCATTTTGGGGGCCAGTATTTACAAAGGAGACTCTGCCGAAATTTTCGGAAAAATTGGTATTGTTTTTAAAAAAGGGTTTTACATGACTTATTTGATAAACTCGCTTTCAATTGATTGGGTTTTCTTTACTCTTTTGCTTATTTGGTTTTGGTTTTCTGGGTTTTGGCTTACTTATTTTACGGACGTCTTGAGACGTTTCGTAACCTAAGTGCCAGTCACGTTCCGTACCCTGCGGGTCGTGACACCTAGGCACTACAAAAGTAATGCGGATAAACGATAGATTACCCACGACCTTCCTCTGTCCTTATTGAGCGTGACAGTCCTTAGAGTCTGGTCTAGATATTTTTTAAATTAATGAAGGGTTAATCTATATGCTCAGTTTGTGATTTGTGGGGCTTAGGAAGGGTGATGAAATCCCCACCTAATCTTGATTTGGTCTTTGCCCCTTAAAATCCGTATTAAAATATGCAAAACAAAACCAATCACAAAACTTTTGCAAAAAGATTTTTTTGAGCGGCGCAATTTTGCAAAGAATCCTGCAGAAGATAGATTTTATTGGATTTGAGAGGAGAGAGAAGGAGTTAAGAAAGATACCAGAGAAGTGTGAAACCCTAGATCTCCTGTTTCCTCAAGTCCGTGACTCCAGATTCCCTCGCAAAATTCACACACAAATCGTTAAATATGCAATTTGCAGTTTTTTTTAATAATGATATGAATCGTCTAAGAATTCAACACAAATAGCAAGAATAAAAAATTACGCACGTATCCCCGGCAACGGCGCCATTTGATTGACACGAAAAAGTGTGTTTGTAGTTATCCGTAATCAGAACGGTGTCGCGTGTAGCTAGACCGAAATGAGTACGGGTCGTCCTCTGGGAAACGTGGAACCTTTTACTTTTACTTTAGATGTGTTGAGAAAGAGAGGAGGAATAAAGAATTTTTATAGAATGGTTTCTAGATCTACGTTAAACAAGAATGTAAAATATAGATCTAGATTATTTTAAAGATATAGTTAATATAATAAGAGGGCTTGTAGGGTTCGTTAGGATTTAGTAGTTATGAACGATTAATTAAAAGTTACCCTTTTTATCCATTAATAGATTTAGAACTAGAACGACGGTGATGCGTGTAGATTAGGGTTTCTGGAGGGAAAAGGAATCCCACTCTTAACCCTTATCTCGACACGGAACTCCGTTCATATCTAGCCTTTATCAAAACAATCATTAATCTAATCTCTAATCGTGGTCGAGACTAACAATAAATTAGTAGCGCGCCCGATTAGGATGTTAATGATTCTTTTAGTAAAGTTTATAAACTTTATAGGACGTAAAAAGAGTTTAAGGATTTTCATCATCCATTAATCTACCCTAATCCTATGACCCCTAACAAGCGGAGAATTACTCGCGCATGTTGGGAAAAGAAGATGAAAATATAGAGAGGGAAAACATAATGTAAAATGCAAAAGAATTAAATAAAACAACTACCTTTATTAATCAACTTGAACAATCTACACTTTATTCCTTAGAAAATGATTACAAAACTTGGTTTGCTTCTCGAACTCTTCCGAAGGAGGTAGATGAACAGTTGATGATCAGCCTGGATGCGTGAGCGTCTGGGGCTTCGTTATCGCTTCGGCTTGATGCCTTCTAACTTTAGCCCTTGGTCCTTTATATAGCCCTCAAAGAAGAAAAACTAGTTACCATATATGGTGACTTCCTAATATGGTGACTTTCCATATATGGATTCTGAGTCCCTGTCAGTATTGATTTTATGATTTTGGCAGATTTTTGATCCTGACATCTTGAACATCTTGATCTCTTGACTTGAGCTAAATCTTGCACAATATCTCTATGAATAATGTTAGTACTATTTATTAAATTAGAGAGAGTGTCTTAATCACTATATATGATAATAAATCTTTAAGAAACTTGATTAAGAATATTTAATATGCTATGCATCTTTTAATTAATAAAACATTATGCATATATTTTGAAATATTATTCTAACAATTTGTATGATATTATATCTTTTAAGAATTGTGATTAGAATATTTGATATGATATGCATATTTTCAATTACCAAAATATTATATAAATATAAAATGCTTATATTTTCCTTCATAATATTAATTATAATATATAAACATATGGCAAATAGTATTTTGCAGATAAATCCAAATATGTTTAATATTTATAATAAACACCTTTTATTATTTAAGAAATGTAAGGAAAATACTTATACCAAAGTGCAATATTTTCAACTGAACACCCCCTCCACCTCATTTTCCAAAATAATTTTCTAAATAAGGAAATCATACAAATGAGGTGTCCAATCTTCTAGAAACAATTCCGTATAAATACGGAATACTATCCGGTACATGTATCGAAATACATATACGCATATTCGTATAAAAGTACGAATAGCCAAGAGAGAAAATGAATAGTGAACAATAATACTAGAATAATATATATAAATACATATATAAATTATTAATTCAAAACCTTATTTAATAATCCGGCTTAATCCTAAGCCGCTAGTATTATCAACCGTCCGATTAAACTCTGTGCAGCCTGTACACATATTTAATCGGACACCTATATTTACCAACACACGTCATCTATACCATATCGCCTGAACCGTGAAAACCCTCTGTGTGGGACTCTAAAGACTCGTCAATACACTGGCAGTGGATTTAACCACAAGCACGTTAGTGGCACTGAAGGGTTGCGGCAGCGCCCCGGCCATCAAAACGCGGCCAAAATGCGGAACAAAAATTTCTAAAACCGGCGCTACCGTTACCCGATTTACGGATCGACCTTAAACCCTAAACTAGCAATCTAAACTAAGAGTTAGAATCGTTATACCAAGTTGATCCGTGTCCTTCGATCTTCATTCCAAGCTCCTCGCGGCTCCTTGATGTGGTTTGGTTGTCGGTCTTCCTCCATCTCCGATGATCCAACTGAGGGAAACAGCGCAAGCTCCAGCCTCGTCGAACGAGGCAACCGACGCTCCAACGTTGCTAGCGATGGAGAGTGGGGGTGTATGAAAATGACACTACAATTTTCTCTCAACTAAAAATGCTCATGGAGCAACCATGGAAGATGAGGAGATTATGATCAAAAGTATGAGCTAAAATGACTAAGTGTTTTTGTGTGTGTGAGATTGAGAGAGTGAGGAGGCAAAAAATGTAATGTTACAAAATGAAATGAACCCCCTCTAAAGTGGCTGGCCCCCCTCTCTTATTCCCACCATAAGAAAAAAAAACATTTCCAATTAACCATTAAACAAATGTGACCATACACAAAACCCATACCTAGGTCCATGCTTTGACCCATACCTCCCTTTCCACCTCATTTCCCAAATGATTTTCAATAAAGAAAATCATTAATGAGGTGGCACCTTCTAGAAGCTATTCCGTATAAAATACGGAATACTTTCCGGTACATTATCGAAATACATATACGCGTATTCGTGCAAAAATACGAATAGCCGAGAGAGAAAATGAATAGTGAACGATAATACTAGAATACGTATATACAAATACATATATTAATTATTAAATCAAAACCCGATTTAATAATCCAGCTTAATCCTAAACCGCTAGTATTATCAACCGTCCGATTAAAGCCTGCGCAGCAAGTGCACATATTTAATCGGACACCCGTATGTACCAACATACGACATGTACATCATATCGCCTGAACCGTGAAAACCCTCTGTGTGGGACTCTAAAGACTCGTCAATACGCTGGCAGTGAGTTTAACCACAAGCACGTCAGCGGCACTAGCTGTACGTAACGACTACCCAGGTATTGAGTGAAAGGGAGGCCGACGAGCAAACTCATCCTGAACCCCTACTGAGCCTGTCAGTGACAATATCCGTACAGTCCGGTTTGTTTGTCTAAGAGTATCGCATATCAAGTCTAGGGGGTGGATAAAGTCAGACCCCTAACAACGCGACATTTAGTGTCGGTATGAAACCCATCACCATCTGAGAAACTATCGATCCTGGATCGATAATTCTCGTCCACCGCGGCCACGGATTTATGGTGATGGCCATCCGTACACAACGCGACATCAACCCCCAATACCGGGAGAGACGAATCCCTGACGATCCGATCACTGTCTCCATGTGGCTCGGGACTGTACCCAACTAAAACCTGTTTGCACGACTTCTTTGAGCCGTGGTAGGGTAGTAATCAAAGCACAGTGGGAACTCACACTATGACGATCTCAGGTCGACAGACTAACCTGTACACATGTCACCAGGGAACTGCTATCTGACAATAGGTATAATACCAACTAGCAGGTTCCCGGCGAATCCGTCCAGTATACTTATAACCCAATGAGCACCTGTATACTATCTTAGGTGAACAAACTAACACCAATGACTTGTGAGACCTGGCCACCGCCCCTCGTTGGGGTCTTGATCAGTATACACTAGTCTACACTGGAGTATCGATGTCCGGTCTCGATACTCCTACGACTAGGGACATTTAAGGATGTGGTTATAGACCCCAGCTCCCACATATATGATCGCCATCATAATGCTGGCAGTCAAGCAAGAATCCTATGGGCTCTATCAACACGTACATGATGATAAAGACAAACCAGATAACATACTATCATCTTGAGTAAGACTGTTTTATCGGTATAGGTCCTCACTCAATCATCATATTCACAAGTCCGCCACTATGATAATTGCCTTGAGGGCACTATAGCCATCAATCTCCCACTTGCACTTAAGGCCAATTATTGCGATGTCGCATACTCACAGCCCGTGTGATACCGAACACCCAACTTCTCTACTAATCAGTTTCGCAAAGCCTGTTTGCGAAAATGATTGCGTTCGAGAAATAGTCTTAGTGAGTGGATCCGCTCCAATGTTTCTTTCTGTATCTCTCTTAATCTCAACTTCGCAGAGAAAACTATCTCCCGAAATGAGCAATACTTGTCTCAGAATTTATCTGGATATCTGATGGAACCCAGTTCACAAATGAACTCCAAATCCAGCAAACTATTTAGACTGTATCGTCTACTGAATTTAATCAGTATCCTGCGCCATGCCTTTCTTCAGTATCCGCTTGGACCACCTGTCCAACATACTGTCCCTCAAAAGAGGGAAAAACTATAACTCTGACAGTCACTCTGTCATCCAGGTCACTTTAGAAGCCTGAAATGATAACTGTCTCCTGAAGGAGGCTGTCGTTACCATATCCCAAGAACATTCACTTATATTCATAAACCGCTTCCCAATATTTCTCCAGGATTGGATTAATATATCTTTATTGCAGCTAGTGCAAAAATAATATCTGGTGTGGTACTTGACATTTCATGATTAACTTAATTGCCTAAGCAAGTGATATGCTAATCATGTAGAACCCTCTCCCCTTTAGTTTGTAAGACACCTTTAGAGAGGTTGACTCTATCACCTGCAGATAGACCACCATGCCAGGAGTCATCCATTTAATGTCAAAGTACCCAGATTAGGATACTTCCCAAATCTAGATCTAAAACCATAAATATAGTAACCAGAAAACCTGATATTATATCCATATCCTATGTGGAGAAACAACTTTGTGACAACCACAGTATAACCGATCGTAGTATAGGAATAAATCTTCCTACCAAGTGCATGTCATCCCAACACCTAGACATCACACTCTACTACCTTCTTACCAGATCCATCTCTTATTCTGATGAGGTCAAGGCCTATGACTATCATATCAAAATAGATGATGTATTTCCGCTATACCTGCTTTAGTCTATAAATAGACACAAGCAACTTGTCTACTATGCTTCCGCTGCTCCCACTGACTACAACAACCTTCTGGCAGAGTCATATACACGTGCACCTCTAAAGCTAGTTTAGAATGACGGTATACTCATCCTCCTGCCGGGTCTTATAGTCTAGAACAGCAGCAATGAAAAGTCTGGGTAAACAAGAACCTCCCTGTCACCTTCTCTGAGAAGACCGAAGTAGCTCTCGGGTGCCTGATGTTACCCACCAAAATCTGCGGAGTGGCTAATGGAACGTTGAAAACAATTGAATCTTCAGGTTCTATTAAATCTTCAGTAATCGTTTATGGTTCTGGAATCACTTCCATGTAACGTTTTAAAAATAATTAAATAAATAATTAAATAAATAATTAAATAAATAAAATCGTTTAAGTGAATTTTATGATTTTCGGTAAAGAAAAACGTATTTTTCGTAAAACTAAACCGTAATTATTTTTCACTATAAATTTAAAAATACCTATTTTAATTATGTTATTACTAGTAAATGGTGTTTATTTAGTCACTTATAAATTTTTAGTTTAATTAAATATTTTTCCTAAATTAATTATTTTAAATATTAACATAAGCTTTATTTATACACTAAATTAGTGTAAATTACAAATTTAAATGGGTTTAATTTGTAAAAATAAACCATTGCATATTAGAATATAGTGTGTATCATGCAAAATTTATTTGCAAATTTTTCCATGATTCTAGAGTTTTCTTGACTTGTTTTTGAAAAAGAAATGAATGAAATTTAATAAATTAATGAAAAGACATAAGAAGTGATAGTTTTGGGGGAAACTTCTATATTATTCTTCACTCTCTTCTTTCTCTCCCTCACCTCCTAATTTGGCCGGCCTCACCCCCATGGCAGCCCCCCCATTTTCCAATTTTATTTTACCTCCAAAAATCATCAAAAATCCTCCAAAATTCAATAAAAAATGCACAAAATCTTAATAAAATTCCTACCCTCTATTCTTTGCTCATCTTTACATGGATTTTGGAGAGGGAAAGCATTCATTTTGGAGGCTCATTTTCATGTTTGGATTTCATATTTTGGAGGTATAAATCTTCTCCTTTTTATTTATGGTTATTAAATGTTTCATTTAAGCTTAATTAGATTTAATATATTAATTCTATTTACTACTTTTAAAAATTCAAGTTAGGGTTTGTAAAATTAAGTTGTGGTTTTATTAATTCATTAGGGTTATAATAACTAGTTTAACACTTTTACAAAAGGAAAATCATGCATAGTTGATATATTGCAAATTGTGATCCAAATTTCTTAAATTAAACCATTTTTAATAAACTAGATTTCTATTTATGGTATATATAGGTGGAATAAAATTCCAATTAATATTTATAACACTAGAGTGTGGTTTTAAAGAGGATATTAACTTGTTGGTGGAATGAAAAACTCAATTTGTTACTAGTTTTTATTGATGATTGATAAATTGTGAGAAAAATGAAATTTTGTTAACTAGATTTTAGAAATTCTTAAATAAATGAGATTAAAAATATAATTTATGGTTTCATTATATCATTATCATCATGAATTGTGGTTTAATACATTAATTCATGCAAAATCAAGTTTTGTTGTGGAATTTTGGAATTTTGCTTGAAAGATGTTGAAAATTTATAAAGGTTGCAAACTAGAAATTATGTTAAAATACAAATTAGTGTGAGAAAAATATAGTGATGGTTTATATAGTCTAGTTATGCTATTTAATGAGTTTTATGACCATTAGTTTCATTTAAATGCCAAGTTTTGAAGTAAAATGGTAATTTGGCGTTTCGGGTTTTTCGAAATCGGACGATTTGATTGATTTTAGGGTTTTGATGGATTAAATCATGCTTTATATTATAAGTAACGAGTTTTCTAAACTACAAGTTGTTTGTTGATGTTTATCTCGATCCATCGGAGTTTGTACGCCGATATCGAGCGATATTTGGTTCTTTTGCGTGAACGGGACATAGGTTTTAACCTATGCGCGTTCCGTGCGTCGTTTTGATTTTGTCTGTGATTCAGTTTACGATACTATATATGTTTACGTATAGGTACCCATCATGTGGACTACGGACGATGATGTAGAGGATGGCGACACCGTCTTCGGTAGATAAGGTCCAGGTGAGTAGATGTATATCTACGGGGGAAGTCGGGTGGATGACGTTTAGCACCCCTGCAAACGTAGAATAGGAATAAGTACTTATTGTTAATAGGAAGCCAGACATGACCTTAGCATTTCGGCAAGTAGGACCCTAGTAGTGAGCTTAGGTTGGACTAGATTGATTTAGAAAGACCCTAACCGAGGATGAATATCTTCTAGGAGATTTCGTAGGTTTTAGGTGGATACGCACACGCGCACACACTGAGACTCGATGTGGTGTATACGTGTATGTGTGTGTGTATATATATAGGACTAGGTGTAGGTATATATATATATATATATATATACACACACACAATACGTATGTGTGATACAAGGATGTGATATGATACACGGGAATGAAACAGTATAGTTGGGCTTGATGCCGTGATTCTTGACTACGGTCGTATTATGATGTTAGCGGATCATTACAAAAATGATATAATGAATAGGTATACATAGATAATAAAGGGTGATGATGATATAGAGGTATATGGGACTCTAAGATAGCACCCGGACCGTAACATGTGATTGATATTCTGATATGTTATATGTGTGACTTGATTACGACATCATATAGATGTAACTTGATTGCGATATCATAAAGGTGTAACTTGATTTCGATATCTTATAGGCGACTTAATCACGACCCGACATATGTGACTTGATCAAGATATGATATATGTGACATGGCATTTCTGAGGATAACAATGATATAGGATTGATGTATGCGATTACAGTATAGCATCTTGATCATGACATGGGTAGATGATGATATTATACGAATGATGAGATACGTAGGCGATACTTGACCCGTACCCTGATATTGGGATGCCGTACGATAGATTTACCGTACGAGACATAGATGTGATGATTGATCCGCACTCTTGTTTCGAGGAAGACGTACTACGTACGTGACGCTATTAAGGCTGGATCGCCGACTATTAGAGATATGGATTCAGACCTTAGATGGACTCTTATTTCTTATTTACTAGTTTCTTAGGTTTAGTTCCTTAGGAGGCTTGATGGACACTAGTTTAGTCTCGAGTCGTATAGCTGTAGTTATTCTTGTATATCACATATGAGTGGTTATTACACTTCCGTCTTTACATTCATACCATAATCATAAAGTGCATGTTCATACATATGTTTATATAATCAGTATAAAACTTTGCCTGTTAGGACACCAGCACCATTACCGATGATGCGCATATTCCACGCACACTTATTTGCCGGCTCACACACATCATCATCGGTAATTGCCATGTCACGTACACTTTAGATCATATTATTTTTTCTAATTGATAGAATCAGCAAACAGCTAGATCGGTATAATATTGTGATTACTCTCTGGTGTTAGTATAGACATGGCATTGATTAATTAGACATTTCATGCATTCATATTTCCATGTTATCATGCAGTATTATGGGCATATGCCGACACTTATCATATACTTACTCATGATTTTGGAATTCTGGTTTTCTATGAGATTTCTGGATTTTGGGGAAAACCGCTAGAATATATAAAAACTTCTCTCTCTCTCCTCCTCTCTTTTTAAAAAACATAAGATGCGGTTTTCTCGTGATGTATGTGTCGTCCACCATGAGATTTCGTGTTTTCTGTTGGATTTCGAGACCCGATTCGAGGAGTGGATGAACCGTCTCGGGTACATGGTGGGCCCGGTATGGTACCCCGGGGCAAGAAGATCGAGTTGTAGACGATGAGCCTGGCAGGGGAAGGCTACCTACCGGTGATGTCTGGCGCGACGGATATCCGGAGGATACCGACCGTTGTCGTGAGATTTGATGTTATGGGCCGATCCGGACTGACGGAGCCCGAGATATTGAGACTATGAGACATTGAGATTATGAGGTATTGAGACTTGAGATTTACATGTTTTGTGTCGATGCTTGACACGGATTTCTATGGATTTCATTGTTGCTATTTCAGATTTCTATACACATTTTACATGGTAAAAGCTAAAGATTTCTTATGCAGATATATCTAGATTTCAGGATTGGTTATGTTACATTCATGGTGTATGCATACTCATTCTTATGATATAGTATTATATGAGGCACTGACACGAGCACAGAGTATTTGCATTTACACGTAGTATTACTCTGCCATTACCAGATGATTGGGACTTAGTAGTGTATCATTATGACCTAGGATAGCGTCGTGCATTCGATTTTGTTTCGTAGATGTCTTCTACTCACGAGTTGGCAACTCACCCCCGTTGTGCCAAATTTTATTACAGGTTGATGTACAGGGTCCCTTGGCAGTTGCTGGCACAACATTTTCTTTTCGGGTGATTTGCACGGTAGGTTGGTTCATTTGTATCTGGACCGCCGCTATATTTTTATTATTTCATTTGTATCTAGAAGGCTCCATCAACCAAACTTGTATTATTTGATAGATTACTGGACCATTTATTTATTTCGACCTAAGAGTCGCGTGTATTATTCTGATTTGGTGGATTTGTTTTCTTTTGAGTTTTGAGGCTCGCCCTTTGGCGTTGTATATTATTGTGCTTGTTGTGGTTGTTTCCGCCTGTTGGCGTTGAGCTAGCTCCCGTTTGGGGATACTTTTTATTGTTTATGTATATTGTGCTTGTTGTACCCGTTTGTGGCCAGTTTTTACAGAGGAGACTGCCGAAATTTTTGGGGAAATTTGCTGATACTTTTAAACTTGTTTTTCTTCATGTTTTCTTTTACTTCTTCTTCTTTTATATGGTTTAGATTTCTGGGCTTCGGCTTACTTAGGTTATGTTGCGCCTCTAGACGTTTCGTAATCTTAGTGCCGGTCACGTTCCGTACATTCGGGTCGTGACAAAGTTGGTATCAGAGCGCCAGGTTTAACCTTGTATAAGTCTAGGTGACCTTTGGTTGATGGAGTAGGCGATTTAGGTAGAGTAACGTACCGTGGGTATGGTCCGCGGCATACTTACGATACGCTACTCTGCTTAAGGAGCCTTAGGATATACATTTCTTTGCACCGTATTTCATTCGTTCCTTTGATCTATCTTCGTCGATGTCGGAGGGTGGTTTCTGTTATCACGGGCGCACGGGCAGAGGGAGCTGCGGCTCGAATGCGATAACCATTAAGGTATTGGTTATTTTTGAGGATTGAAGCATTGCTTAGCGTGCGGACGAAGGGTATTCACATGCCGTCCAGACGAAGTTAAAGGATTCGAACGATTATCAGAAAACCATTTTTCCCATGTTTAAGGTATTCGGAAGAACATGCAGGTATTTCGATGGACCCTCTAGAAGAATGAAACCCTAACCCGACATAATGACCACGAGAAAGCCCTTGAACCTTAGGGTTTACGGCAGTTCCGCGGTGCCATTAGTGAGGCTTGGGTTTTCCCTTCTACGGCTGGATCATCGATGCTGGGGTATGTACCGGATATTTTTAAATTGTACTTGAGTGTTGAGCTCTCGGGGAATTATGGGATTTTGATGGATCGATCGAAAAGTTTAATGTAGTCCGGATATCAGGTGAAGGGATCGACTACGTGGGAGACTCTAGATATGAGTATTGCCGTTGATAGCGCAGTCAGCACAGCTACGAAAAGACGAGTTCGAAGCAATCGACATCAGAGGAAAGAGGCGCACATTGAAGATAGTGTTTGCGTTTGTGATTGGGTGATTTGAATTTCATATTTCCGTTGGTTGGATTTTGGTATTTGGGTATTTTGTTCTACGATCGGTATTTCTTGTGTACTTTCATTATATTCTATGCATGTTTCATATATCGGTTGTATTGATGTTGTTTAGTACATACCCAGTGCACTTGATTTGGTTTTAATACATTTTGTGATTTTGATTTGATTTCTTGCATATAGTTACGCATGATTTTGACATATGCTTCGACCTAGTTTTTATGCATTTTCGTACTGTGATTTCGATTCTGATATTCGGTGTATGTTTTCGTGCACCATGTGCACCTGATTGAGATTCTTGCGCACATTCGGTGTACTTGATGCGATTTGTGCACACCAGATGCACTAAATCGTGGTTTTGTGCAGATTAGATGCACCTGATATTGAGTCGTGCACGCCCGTTGCACTTGACAGATGTTTTTGGTGCACACCTGTTGCACTTAGTTTTGTTTTTGTGGGTATTCGTGGTATCTGTATTTGGTTTCGATTTCAGTGCGCACTGGACGCACATGATATTTTTATGATGTGATTGGGATTGATTTCAGTTTGAGCAGTATGTTTTCATAACCATTATTATTTGATTTAGTAACCAGGCAGGACGTGTATGTTAAATAAAAGATATATATATATATATATATATATATATATATATATAGCTATTTTTTAAAAATAAATGTCCGCTACTTATGCCGTGACACGTGCATCGCACGGCGATTTTCAAGAGGGATTTTTGTATGCTTCTTTATTAAGATGTTTAGGCAATTTTACTATGATTCGCACTATATATAAGTTATAGATTGATATATATTATGATGGTTTTCGTATTGGGTTTTGATATTTTATCTTTACCATAACTCCGATGATTGCGTTATGCTTGACGGAGTTGATTTTAGTTATGTATTGATGATTTCGGAGCCCCGACGATTTGAGTGCTTTGCTAAATGTTTTGGTATTTGGAGGGGGAGTTTTAATTTAAATTCGAGGACCGAATTTCTTAAAGGGGGGAAGATTGTAACGTTTTAAAAATAATTAAATAAATAATTAAATAAATAAAATCGTTTAAGTGAATTTTATGATTTTCGGTAAAGAAAAACGTATTTTTCGTAAAACTAAACCGTAATTATTTTTCACTATAAATTTAAAAATACCTATTTTAATTATGTTATTACTAGTAAATGGTGTTTATTTAGTCACTTATAAATTTTTAGTTTAATTAAATATTTTTCCTAAATTAATTATTTTAAATATTAACATAAGCTTTATTTATACACTAAATTATTGTAAATTACAAATTTAAATGGGTTTAATTTGTAAAAATGAACCATTGCATATTAGAATTTAGTGTGTATCATGCAAAATTTATTTGCAAATTTTTCCATGATTCTAGAGTTTTCTTGACTTGTTTTTGAAAAAGAAATGAATGAAATTTAATAAATTAATGAAAAGACATAAGAAGTGATAGTTTTGGGGGAAACTTCTACATTATTCTTCACTCTCTTCTTTCTCTCCCTCACCTCCTAATTTGTCCGGCCTCACCCCCATGGCAGCCCCCTCATTTTCCAATTTTATTTTACCTCCAAAAATCATCAAAAATCCTCCAAAATTCAATAAAAAATGCACAAAATCTTAATAAAATTCCTACCCTCTATTCTCTGCTCATCTTTACATGGATTTTGGAGAGGGAAAGCATTCATTTTGGAGGCTCATTTTCATGTTTGGATTTCATATTTTGGAGGTATAAATCTTCTCCTTTTTATTTATGGTTATTAGATGTTTCATTTAAGCTTAATAAGATTTAATATATTAATTTTATTTACCACTTTTAAAAATTCAAGTTAGGGTTTGTAAAATTAAGTTTTGGTTTTATAAATTCATTAGGGTTATAATAACTAGTTTAACACTTTTACAAATGGAAAATCATGCATAGTTGATATATTGCAAATTGCGATCCAAATTTCTTAAATTAAACCATTTTTAATAAACTAGATTTCTATTTATGGTATATATAGGTGGAATAAAATTCTAATTAATGTTTATAACACTAGAGTGTGGTTTTAAAGAGGATATTAATTTGTTGGTGGAATGAAAAACTCAATTTGTTACTAGTTTTTATTGATGATTGATAAATTGTGAGAAAAATGAAATTTTGTTAACTAGATTTTAGAAATTCTTAAATAAATGAGATTAAAAATATAATTTATGGTTTCATTATATCATTATCATCATGAATTATGGTTTAATATATTAATTCATGCAAAATCAAGTTTTGTTGTGGAATTTTGGAATTTTGCTTGAAAGATGTTGAAAATTTATAAAGGTTGCAAACTAGAAATTATGTTAAAATACAAATTAGTGTGAGAAAAATATAGTGATGGTTTATATAGTCTAGTTATGCTATTTAATGAGTTTTATGACCATTAGTTTCATTTAAATGCCAAGTTTTGAAATAAAATGGTAATTTGGCGTTTCGGGTTTTTCGAAATCGGACGATTTGATTGATTTTAGGGTTTTGATGGATTAAATCATGCTTTATATTATAAGTAATGAGTTTTCTAAACTACAAGTTGTTTTTTGATGTTTATCTCGATCCATCGGAGTTTGTACGCCGATATCGAGCGATATTTGGTTCTTTTGCGTGAACGGGACATAGGTTTTAACCTATGCGCGTTCCGTACGTCGTTTTAATTTTGTCTGTGATTCAGTTTACGATACTATATATGTTTACGTATATGTACCCCTCATGTGGACTACGGATGATGATGTAGAGGATGGCGACACCGTCTTCGGTAGATAAAGACCAGGTGAGTAGATGTATATCTACGGGGGAAGTCGGGTGGATGGCGTTTAGCACCCCTGCAAACGTAGAATAGGAATAAGTACTTATTGTCAATAGGAAGCCAGACATGACCTTAGCATCTCGGCAAGTAGGACCCTAGTAGTGACCTTAGGTTGGACTAGATTGATTTAGAAAGAACCTAACCGAGGATGAATATCTTGGAGGAGATTTCGTAGGTTTTAGGTGGATACGCACACGCGCACACACTGAGACTCGATGTGGTGTATACGTGTATTTGTGTATATATATATATAGGACTAGGTGTAGGTGTATATATATATATATACACACACAATACGTATGTGTGATACAAGGATGTGATATGATACACGGGAATGAAACAGTATAGTTGGGCTTGATGCCATGATTCTTGACTACGGTCGTATTATGATGTTAGCGGATCATTACAAAAATGATATAATGAATAGGTATATATAGATAATAAAGGGTGATGATGATATAGAGGTATATGGGACTCTAAGATAGCACCCGGACCGTAACATGTGATTGATATTCTGATATGTTATATGTGTGACTTGATTACGACATCATATAGATGTAACTTGATTGCGATATCATAAAAGTGCAACTTGATTTCGATATCTTATAGGCGACTTAATCACGACCTGACATATGTGACTTGATCAAGATATGATATATGTGACATGACATTTCTGAGGATAACAATGATATAGGATTGATGTATGCGATTACAGTATAGCACCTTGATCATGACATGGGTAGATGATGATATCATACGCATGATGAGACACGTAGGTGATACTTGACCCGTACCCTGATATTGGGATGCCGTACGATGGATTTACCGTACGAGGCATAGATGTGATGATTGATCCGCACTGTTGTTTCGAGGAAGACGTACTACGTACGTGACGCTATTGAGGCTGGATCGCCGACTATTAGAGATATGGATTCAGACCTTAGATGGACTCTTATTTCTTATTTACTAGTTTCTTAGGTTTAGTTCCTTAGGAGGCTTGATGGACACTAGTTTAGTCTCGAGTCGTATAGCTGTAGTTATTCTTGTATATCACATATGAGTGGTTATTACACTTCCGTCTTTACATTCATACCATAATCATAAAGTGCATGTTCATACATATGTTTATATAATCAGTACAAAACTTTTCCTGTTAGGACACCAGCACCATTACCGATGATGCGCATATTCCACGCACACTTATTTGCCGGCTCACACACATCATCATCGGTAATTGCCATGTCACGTACACTTTAGATCATATTATTTTTTCTAATTGATAGAATCAGCAAACAGCTAGATCGGTATAATATTGTGATTACTCTCTGGTGTTAGTATAGACATGGCATTGATTAATTAGACATTTCATGCATTCATATTTCCATGTTATCATGCAGTATTATGGGCATATGCCGACACTTATCATACACTTACTCATGATTTTGGAATTCTAGTTTTCTATGAGATTTCTGGATTTTGGGAAAAACCGCAAGAATATATAAAAACTTCTCTCTCTCTCCTCCTCTCTTTTTAAAAAACATAAGATGCGGTTTTCTCGTGATGTATGTATCGTTCACCATGAGATTTCATGTTTTCTGTTGGATTTCGAGACCCGATTCGAGGAGTGGATGAACCGTCTCGGGTACATGGTGGGCCCAGTATGGTACCCCGGGACAAGAAGATCGAGTTGTAGATGATGAGCCTGGCAGGGGAAGGCTACCTACCGGTGACGTCTGGCGCGGCGGATATCCGGAGGATACCGACCGTTGTCGTGAGATTTAATGATATGGGCCGATCCGGACCGACGGAGCCCGAGATATTGAGACTATGAGACATTGAGATTATGAGGTATTGAGACTTGAGATTTACATGTTTTGTGTCGATGCTTGATACGGATTTCTATGGATTTCATTGTTGCTATTTCAGATTTCTACACACATTTTACATGGTAAAAGCTAAAGATTTCTTATGCAGATATATTTAGATTTCAGGATTGGTTATGTTACATTCATGGTGCATGCATACTCATTCTTATGATATAGTATTATATGAGGCACTGACACGAGCACAGAGTATTTGCATTTACACGTAGTATTACCCTGCCATTACCAGATGATTGGGACTTAGTAGTGTTTCATTATGACCTAGGATAGCGTCGTGCATTCGATTTTGTTTCGTAGATGTCTTCTACTCACGAGTTGGCAACTCACCCCCGTTGTGCCAAATTTTATTACAGGTTGATGTACAGGGTCCCTTGGCAGTTGCTGGCACAACATTTTCTTTCCGGGTGATTTGCACGGTAGGTTGGTTCATTTGTATCTGGACCCCCGTTGTATTTTTATTATTTCATTTGTATCTAGAAGGCTTCATCAACCAAACTTGTATTATTTGATAGATTACTGGACCATTTATTTATTTCGACCTTAGAGTCGCGTGTATTATTTTGATTTGGTGGATTTGTTTTCTTTTGAGTTTTGAGCCTCGTCCTTTGGCGTTGTATATTATTGTGCTTGTTGTGGTTGTTTCCGCCTGTTTGCGTTGAGCTAGCTCCCGTTTGGGGATGCTTTTTATTGTTTATGTATATTGTACTTGTTGTACCCGTTTGTGGCCAGTTTTTATAGAGGGAGACTTTGCCGAAATTTTTGGGAAAATTTGCTGATACTTTTATACTTGTTTTTCTTCATGTTTTCTTTTACTTCTTCTTCTTTTATATGGTTTGGATTTCTGGGCTTCGGCTTACTTAGGTTACGTTGCGCCTCTAGACGTTTCGTAATCTAAGTGCCGGTCACGTTCCGTACATTCGGGTCGTGACATTCCAGTTCTACCATACTCCCACTACTATTTTCTGAAAAATCCATTTTACTAAAAATGTGGCGAGTCAAGAACAATATAAATATTGATCTTTCTGATGGTAGAAAGTTAATCCTCGTCAAAGCCCGGGACAACCCATAAACAACCATTACTGAAACGTGCCTTGAGTTTATCCGGATTCTGGTTTTAAGCATCAGCCGGACAACTCCCTATACCTTAATATCGTTAAGATATAAATTGATTCTATATATATCTAATATAGAAACAAAAGCACTAATTTAATTGGAACCAGATTAATCATGCAGCTGTCTCCAGTGCATATCAACCAAATGGAATGAGGTCAATCAGCATTACTCATATAGGAGTGCATCCATATATGAGTAACCCGAAAGAGAAGCAAGTTCTCAAAACCATTACTATCAACGGAATACCAAACACAAGTATCTACATCTTCGACTTCCTCGAAGAATCCTGATACCTACAATAAATGGTTCTCTACTTTATTCTTATACCCATAACTTCTCAAAATCTGAACCTTGCATTTCAACGAAATACATGTCTCGAATCAGAGAAGTTATGAGTAAACAGAATACAGTGCGAGTACCAACCCCATTGTCCTAATGGACACTGGACAACATACAATACTTTGTATAAGTCCCCTGAGTTCAATAACTCAAACTCCGTGCGTCTTAGGTTGAAAAACTGTACTATGGTTAAGAAGAATTACACCGCTGTTGAATGCACCTTACCTAATCACCAGCTGATATGGGTAAATGTTACAGACATAATATCAAAAAGTTATATCTCACTTTATAAAATAAATGTACAGATATACCGGTTTGAAATTGGTGCATAACAACGGATATTCAAAATCAAATATTGCCATCCGGCAAAATCCAGATGATTTCCTCAAATATCACCAATTACAACGAATTCCGATATAATGAGGATCTAATCACCCAATTCCCAATATCTTACTCCCACTCACCATCCGTAATAACATACAGATGTGAGAAACTGATCTGGTAAATACATACCCTGGAGTTAGATTCTTATTGGGAAAACAGTTTTCAATTAACATCGCACAGTCAGACTGAAACATGAAAATGTTTCAAAAGGGTTAACCGGTATTCCTAGTAATGCTTTTTCCATTATTCTGAATCATGACAGTAACCATATACTTACCTGCCCTCACTGCAATCCCTTTATTATGTCTTTACTTATTACCTTCTGTACACCTCCTCTATGCTAATTGGTTTTCTTCATTCCCTACCCTTCGCCACCAGCCTAAGGTTTGAAAGAAGACTATCTAATAAGCGTAATTGGTGTACTCTCCTAATCCTAGGAGCCCTCGCGATCTGAGAGAAGGTAAAGAGAAAAGACATCTGAATAATCCTATTCTTTTTCTCCTGAACCAGAATCCATCCTCGAAAAAGTTCCTTCGAGTTCGTATGTAACTATACGATGGATTTATCCAATGGAAGTGGATATCCGTAGTGATACGGAGTATTCTAGAGAAAAGCAAAATGGATGTAGGAGTGGCAGGGGTATACACGATCTTTGTCATGAATGATGGTGATCGCAACTTTCTGCGCCATTATTCTAATCCCTTTATATGTCTTTACTTATTACCTTCTGTACACCACAGTTAAGCTTGTTGGTTTTCTTCCTACCCTACCGTTCAGCACCTGCCTATGGTCTGCAGGAAGACTATCCAATAAGCTCAATATGTGTACCCTCTCCTAATCCTAGGAGCCCTCACAACCTGAGAGAAGGTAAAGAGAAAAGACAACAGAATAATCCTATTCAATCTCTCCAGAACCCGAATCCATCCTCGAAAAAGTTCCTTCGAGTTTGTATGTAACTATACGATGGATTTATCCAATGGAAGTGGATGTTCGTAGTAATACGGGGTGTTTTGGAGAAATGCAAATGTGATATAGAAGTGGCAATGATGTATGCGACACCGTGACATTCCAAAAGCCAAAGTGTTTTAAGAAGGTTCGGTTAATTTGGTTCATGAGTTTTAGTTTAGGGTCGGGTCATAGTCGCAGCCAGAGAGAGAGAGAGAGAGAGAGAGAAGAAAACACTCAGCGTGCACTCTAACCTAGATCAGAATGGTTAATCATTTTATCTAATCTGGATGGCTCCCACTGTTTCCTCGAATTCTCTTCCAAACCTAAAAGGAGAATTAGTCAGAATCACCCGAGGAGTAATCCTACTCATCAGTGGGAATCGGAATCCAACTATCATCGCATGATAACTTGATGGAAGCCACTCAAGTCACAACACTCGAGAAGGTATGCACAAGCCTGGCAAGTTTCCTGTATGTTTGAAACTCCCGATGTGTGTTTTTACCCCTAGGACTCAAGTGACCTTGACTGAGCCAAAATATCAAAGGATCCTAGTCAAGTTCAACCCGTCACTATCTTGATTGCATTGGACCCACCCGCACGAGTCCTTGACTGAGCCAAAATAACCGTACGACTGTCCTAACCAATCGCATATTTATGCAACAGAAAAGCACTACATAGCTACCGAACACTACGCCTCGGTTAAGCACGACATACGTAGCACGAATACTAAGCAATACAAATCTGAAGTGACGGAGGGCTACGGCTGGTTTTTGGCGAAAAAGCTTTAACGTAATGAACTTGATATCGTTGAAGGAATCCAAGTGGTTTTATAAATATATAGTGGCGAAAACTTTTGCTAAAGAGGTCACTCCTGGTGAAGGGATCTCGGCTCTTTCCCCGTCGAATGGGGTGCAGGATATCCCAAACTGAATACCACGATGCAAAGCAAAAGGAAACGACTATAGTGAGTTATTATGTTGATGCAAACTATTACTCAAGGGGTCACTCCCGATGAAGGGATCTCGGCCCTGCCTCGTCGAATGAGGTGCGGGATATTCATAACCGAATACCACTGTGCAAAGCAAAAGTGTACGTTTGTAATGTCAGTTTTTAAAAAACTTGGTTCCAACAACATCATATATAGGTTTGTTTTATCCTTGCATTGATAAGAATCTATGCAGTCCTATCAATTAATCACACCAGAAAAGAACGAAAATAAAATGTATGTATATGCCATCCGCATTCGCCACTGGGCTCCGTCATCATCCGTTAGGTTACTTAACTAATGACAGAGCGGGGGATGGACTAGCGCGGGTGCAAAACATATACAACATCTACTAGTATATATAAATATATATAACATTCGTCCCAGGCATGATATAAAGCAACATCACAGAAACATCACAGAAGCAACATAGAATGGTGGATAATCTGGAGCCCTGAGTTTCACTTGAGCCGCAAGTGAGACCCGACGTTCCCTGTCGTGTGGATAGCCTGTGCAATAAAACCTAGACCCCTACGAGTGCGGCAAGTTACCCGCAAAACCAGAAGCGAGGCAGCGCCCTTCAGCAACGTGAATGGACCACCCAGCACTTCACGGAATCCGGTAACTTGAGCACCCCTCCTGGGTCATCCTATACCCTCTACGAGTGCGGCGAATAGCCCGCCAATTCTAGAGTAAGGTCCCCTCTGTCCTAACGCCATGAGATGCGGACCAGTTGCCCTCTATAACCCGGCTATTCGTGCACTCCACCGCGGGGTAATCCTAGTACAGAAAATAAAATAATATACAAGGGTGACATCGACCTCAGCCCGGTCGTGTCCCAAACGAATAATATACAAACTGGCAGTGACGGTAGTCCACATGTCGGACGCTCGCCCCACAATATTAAATGTATAAATGAAATAAAACTGTAATATCATTGCACCATTGCTATCCACCACGACGATCCAACCAACATCACAGCACAACACAGAACATCAACGTGAATGTCACGTTCGCAAACCCGTCTAAAAGACATATAGCAATTAGACGAGTTTACCGATCAAGTGACATTCACGGTCGCAGAATATAATGTATGTACTGTCAAACTCACGCTTAAAATATCGATCGACTAAGTTCCAAATTGGCCCTAATAGCAAAACCAACACTGCACAGAAACCTGGGCCAAAACAGAATATTACAAAAATCACAATTCTAAGTCAGGAGGCTACAGAAAAAATTTCGAAGTCCGTCGCCACTAAACGGCCGCGGAACCGCTGCCAATAGGGGCTAAGTGCGGCGGTTCCGCGGCGCATTAGAGGAATCAAGAGCCCAAACTTTTTGTGTACTCCTAAAAAAGCATGCACGGATTTTTAAGCCTCTGGAAAATATTTTTTGACCACTTTTGAAAATCGGCAGAAACTTCATAAATGGAATCGTGTTTTCGGAAATTTCCGTCGATCGATCTTTTAAGCACGTTTAAACAAGCTAGTAAGGGGTTTAAAGGGTGGCTCTGATACCATGAAGGGTTGCGGCAGCGCCCCGGCCATCAAAAAGCGGCCAAAATGCGGAACAAAAATTTCTAAAACCGGCGCTACTGTTACCCGATTTACGGATCGACCTTAAACCCTAAACTAGCAATCTAAACTAAGAGTTAGAATCATTATACCAAGTTGATCCATGTCTTTCGGTCTTCATTCCAAGCTCCTCGCGGCTCCTTGATGTGGTTTGGTTGTCGGTCTTCCTCCATCTCCGATGATCCACCTGAGGGAAACGGCGCAAGCTCCAGCCTCGTTGAACGAGGCAACCGACGCTCCAACGTTGCTAGCGATGGAGAGTGGGGGTGTATGAAAATGTCACTACAATTTTCTCTCAACTAAAAATGCTCATGGAGCAACTATAGAAGATGAGGAGATCATGATCAAAAGTATGAGCAAAAATGGCTAAGTGATTTTGTGTGTGTGAGATTGAGAGAGTGAGGAGGCAAAAAATGTAATGTCACAAAATGAAATGAACCACCACTAAAGTGGCTGGCCCCCCTCTCATTCCCACCACAAGAAAAAAAACATTTCCAATTAACCATTAAACAAATGTGACCATACACAAAACCCATACCTAGGTCCATGCTTTGACCCATACCTCCCTTTCCACCTCATTTCCCAAATGATTTTCAATAAAGAAAATCATTAATGAGGTGGCACCTTCCAGAAGATATTCCGTATAAAATACGGAATACATTCCGGTACATGTATCGAAATACATATACGCGTATTTGTGCTAAAATACGAATAGCCGAGAGAGAAAACGAATAGTGAACGATAATACTAGAATACGTATATACAAATACATATATTAATTATTAAATCAAAACCCGATTTAATAATCCGGCTTAATCCTAAGCTGCTAGTATTATCAACCGTCCGATTAAAGCCCGCGCAGCAAGTGCACATATTTAATCGGACACCCGTATGTACCAACATACGACATGTACACCATATCGCCTGAACCGTGAAAACCCTCTGTGTGGGACTCTAAAGACTCGTCAATACGCTGGCAGTGGGTTTAACCACAAGCAAGTCAGCGGCACTAGCTGTACGTAATGGCTACCCAGGTATTGAGCGAAAGGGAGGCCGACGAGCAAACTCATCCTGAACCCCTACTGAGCCTGTCAGTGACAATATCCGTACAGTCTGGTCTGTTCGTCTAAGAGTCTCGCATATCGAGTCTAGGGGGGTGGATAAAGTTAGACCCCTAACAACGCGACATTTAGTGTCGGTATGAAACCCATCACCACCTGAGAAACTATTGATCCTGGATCGATAATTCTCGTCCACCGTGGCCACAGATTTATGGTGATGGCCATCCGTACACAACACGACATCAACCCCCAATACCGGGAGAGACGAATCCCCGACGATCCGATTACTGCCTCCATGTGGCTCGGGACTGTACCCAACTAAAACCTGTTTGCACGACTCCTTTGAGCCATGGTAGGATAGTAATCAAAGCACAGTGGGAACTCACATAAGACAAATGACGATCTCAGGTCGACAGACTAACCTGTACACATGTCACCAGGGAACTGCTGTCTGACAATAGGTATAATACCAACTAGCAGGTTCCCGGCGAGTCCGTCCAGTGTACTCATAACCCAATGAGCACCTGTATACTATCTTAGGTGAACAAACTAACACCAATGGCTTGTGAGACCTGGCCACCGCCCCTCGTCGGGGTCTCGATCAGTATACACTAGTCTACACCGGAGTATCGATACCCGGTCTCGATACTCCTACGACTAGGGATATTTAAGGATGTGCTTATAGACCCCAGCTCCCACATATATGATCGCCATCATAATGCTGGCATTCAAGCAAGAATCCTATGGGCTCTATCAACATGTACATGATGATAAAGACAAACCAGATAGCATACTATCATCTTGAGTAAGACTCTTTTATCGGTATAGGTCCTCACTCAATCATCATAATCATAAGTCCGCCACTATGATAATTGCCTTGAGGGCACTATAGCCAACAGGTACTAGCTGTACATAACGACTACCTAGGTACTGAGCGAAAGGAAGGCCGACGAGCAAACTCATCCAAACCCCTACCGAGCCTGACAGAGACAATATCCGTACAGTCCGGTCTGTTCGTCTAAGAGTATCGCATATCGGGTCTAGGGGGTGATTGTTAGATGTTGTGTGCTTTTTTGAAATCAAAGAATTAACCGCAATCAAGAACGGTGTCGCTTGGTAGCTAGCCGGTTGAGTACGGGTCGGTTCACAGGGAAAACGTGTAATTTTTAGTTATTCTAACGAGTCAATTCCTATTTGTGGTAGATTTTGATTTTCAATAAAAACTGAAGTTGAGTTTGATTATGATTAAAACCTTGCTAGGGTTAGGATTAGATTAGTTTGGAAAGTCAATTATTCTCACCGCTTTCTTTTCCCTAATTAAGAACTTTAGGTGTTAAGGTAATAGTTAACAAAGGGGATTAGCACGATCGGGAAGAAACTAGGTTTCTTCCCTTTGGTCCTTATCCGTCATTTCTTAACTCTTATCCCTAATCTCTATGGAAAACAATCACAACTGGTCTTTAACTATGGAATCACCACATCTCGTGGATAGGGTGCCGTAGTGAGCGGTGTGTGTTTGGTTTGCATAGATTCCTACTTTAAAATATTGAACGGGCAAGAAAGGGGTGAGAGATTTTCATCTCTCAAGCCTTCTCCAAACCTAACCCTAACAAGTGAGGAACTACTCACTTATTAGGGAATTAACAAAGGAATTCATTTCTGTTTATTTTTAATAACCTAATTAACTAGCGGAAAATAACTACGGAAGATAAAGAAATTGCAGAGAAATAAAATTGCAGAAAATAACTAAGGCAAGATAAAAAAAAAACTTACTTTTTATTGATGCACTCTTTGAACATTTATAAGGAATGAAAATTTTAAACTAGGAGTTAAAAAGAGGCATGCTCCAAAAAGAGCTGTAGGATTCCTATTTATAGATAATAGAAACCCTAGGGTTTACATCTGATCCATATCTAGAATTACAAAGATGCCTTAAGAAGCCTGGTCAACGCACCGACACCCACCGACAAAATGCACCGACACGTGCTCAGCATGGCCGCGGAACCGCGGCCATAAGCCATGTTTGGCCGTGGATCCGCGGCCATATGATGGGGTCTCTGTCTCTATTTCTCTGGGTTGCTTCAAGTTGCTATTTGCTTCTGTTTTCTTCACTTGGTTCTTCAGACTCTTTTCTAATTTCTTCCAGATTTCCATAGTGCAGAAATGTTGTGGACTTTTACCGTTCTCTTCGTGTTGAAGTCTTGAATCTTGTGCTGCCTTCGTGCTTTGTGACATTGAACTGTTTATTGATCTTCATTTGTTCCTTAACTGTAGGCGGCATTTTGCAGATTCATCTATTTGTTCGTTGTAATCTCACTTTTGTAGCGTCTTTTCCCCATTTTCACTGTATTGTTCCGAGAAACTGTAACTATTTAGCAGACATGGATCAAAAGCACCTATTTATTTGCAATATGATTAAGAACGGGGAATATAATAATGCAAAATTATGATATGAACAAATACCCCCAAACTTATCTTTTGCTCGTCCCGAGCAAAACTAGTTTATTCTCGAAAAAGACTAACCACACTTTTGCAGGGAAACGCGATTGCACTGAGCTCGTGCAACAAGCCGTTAAAGCTCTAGGTGTCCCTAGTAGGAGGAGTGTTGTCTCCTGAGGGTTTTCAGCGGATACTACCCACAAAATCCGATCAATTTGGCCTATTGACTTTCATTCTTCAATTCAGTGTTCTAGCAAGAAATTCTATTATCTTCAACTCAGAAATTATCAACCCATATTTTTCACGCTTCCTTATCATTTAACTTAAGATTGTATATGTTCTGTAAATTTATTTAGCTTTTAGTATCTTTTGAGTTTTCCTTCTAAGGTTCCATCTCAATTTAGGAATTTTATCATCTCTACTGAAGATATAAGTCCTATTTTTCATTCCTATCTCTCATCCAAACCCCAATCATATACCCCTACGTGTGTGTATGTATCATCCTTACACTTGGAAATTCAATTCAAGCTCTTATACTCTTGTCCATTGTCCGAAGTACTTTTAGTTGGTGAATCTTTTAGATGAAATTGCTCACACATCCTTCATGCGACCGTTAATATTTCTTGAGATACTATCGACCGATTACAAAATGTGTTTGCGCATTAAGGCGTAATTCCTCGTCTTGTAATACCTAAGGCTTTAGCAGTGACTTCCAAACCAGTTGGTCTAAGGCACTGGGTGATAAAGCACCCTCGCTATAGATTTTTTTTTAATTTTACGCAGTCTTAAGTAATTACAAAACCAGTGTTCATTTTTTTATATCTCTTTACTCACACTTATAATTTTTTTTTATACTAAGGATTTTAGACAAGAGCATTTCAAGGTATCCTCTACTATTCCAAGTTTCAAGGTATGTGTTTGTGCAAGTTATAGGGTATATATTTTCAGAATTTGGACTTAAGGTTCAAAATTATTTTTCAGACTTACACTTCAATAAAAATTTCAATACTCTTCCTTTATTTTGATTTAGCCCAAGAAGTGAACTCAAAATTTGCCTATTTCTAAGTAAACCACAAGGACATATATTTTCTACCGTTAAATTTTAAGAAAGGTTATTTTTAGGGTTTTTAATTTACTAAGTTTAGGATCCAGTTTTTCCTAGCTAGTTAACCGTCTTGCCAAACTTAAGTCAATTATGGCCAAAATTGAATTTTTCAATTTTTATAATTTTTAAAATTTTTCAGTTTTTATTTGAATTTTTTATATATATATTTTTTATTTTCATTTTATTTTCAATTTTTATAATTTTTTATAAAGATGCAATGCAGAATTAAACATGCAAAAGAAAAAGAAAAAAATATATATACAAATTTTTTTAAAAAATATGCAATGCAATGATAACTATTTACAACCACCTTCTCCCCCAAACTTACCAAAAGCAGTGCCCTCACTGCTCGGCCACACGCCATGCCCTTGAGCATGAACAGGAACGCTCCTCCCTAGCTAACAGGGTTCGGACCCCTTGCTTTACCTCTACGAAACGCCGATCATATTCCCTCATCATCCCCCTCAACTCGTCAATCCCCCTAATGGCTCTTCTCATTAATTGTGCATGTTCTAAGGGGGTGAGCTCTCCTTTGCTCGTGCTCGAGCTGGAGCTAGGTGTTCTGGTGGGCACGTGTTCCGCCGGTTCTGTTCGTGACCAAACATCTGTCAAGCGTGTATAGGATGTAGATACACCCTCAATGAGAGGCCTGATGGGTATACATCCATGCATGTAAAATTCAAACTCCTCCATAGGGAGGAAATAGAGACACAGTTGTGTCACTAGCATGGGGCATGGGTAGTTCACGGCCCTTTTGCCCACACCAATTAAGTTAAGCAGAACCGTGCACATGTCGAATCTAGGGTTCCTTGTCATTAGTGTGTGCATGATATGCAGTGATGGGGTGAAAAATGTGGTGTTATGGGAACTCCTAAAAATATTGTTTTCTGCCCACCGGCACACAGTTAAAACATTAGCGAAAAGGGTTCTCGCTTGTATCCCCTTTCTCGGTTCCCTCGAGCAATCATTACCCATCAAGGGCATGTAATCTTCAAACTGAAGTGGTTGATCATGAACAGGTATCCTAGGGATTAAAGTGACTTCATGTATGAAGTCTCTATCAATAATTATCTCCCTATCACCCCACAGTAATTTTATAAAGCCATATTGTGCGAGACAGCCGTCTTCCATGCATTCGTAAAAACGAGTGACTAGATCTGGAAGGGTGTAAGCGTTTGGGTGATTATAGATCAAAAAATTCTAGTCCCTACGTGCGATTTCATCAGCAAAGTAACTCCCATATATCATGTGTGAAAAAATTTGTGAGAAATCACACTCTAACTGCATACTTGGTGCCATCACAGAGAATCTACAGAGATAAAAAGTTTTAACAGAGAAGAGGAAAGAGATGCAAACCGCCTCTGAGAAAATCAGAGGGAGACGACTCCAAATCACGGCGGATGCACGGCTGCAAGCTGGTTCCTGCGGCGGAAGCACGGCGTGGTGGCGGGATCGTTCTGGAAAATTTTGAGCGGCGGCTAGGGTTTTGCATAGAGATAAGAAATTAGGGTTAAGAAAACAGAGAGGGGTCGGGGTTTATATATAGGGGGAAAGTGTTGGTTATTTGCAAAAACCCCTCTTAAAAATTGAAAATTATTTGCAAATAAAATTTTATTTTTATTTTATTAAATCTGGAAATTTACAAAAATACCCCAATTTTTTTTTTTCAAATTTTTATATTTTTATGTTATTTTGTATTTATAATTACAAATGATACATACCCCCAAACTTGTTTGAAACAATGTTTTGGCTTGATAATCGAAAATTTGGGGGTAGATGGAGGAAGATCAGTTAATGTAAATCGGCTCCTGTAAAAACAGGAGCTCCTCCGAAGGGTCCACAGTGAGGAACGGTTTAAGTCGATATCCGTTTACTTTAAACAGTGTACCGTCCACCGGGTTTTCTAGATCTACCGCACCGTGCGGATATACGGTGCGTACCAAAAATGGCCCTTTCCATCGAGATTTGAGCTTGCCAGGATGGAAATGTAGCCGAGTATCGTAAAGCAAAACCTGTTGACCAGCTTTGAAAGTCTTGCGCATAAGGTGTTTGTCGTGGAACACCTTCGTTCGGTTTTTAACGATTACTGCGTTCTCATAGGCTTCATCCCGCAGATCATCTAATTCATTCATCTGCAGCTTTCGATTGCTGCCCGCATCTCCCAAAGATAGATTCAACTTTTTGATTGCCCAAAATGCCTTGTGCTCGATTTCAACCGGAAGGTGGCAAGCCTTCCCATAAACAAGCGTGTATGGAGACATGCCAAGATCGGTCTTGTAGGCAGTACGGAATGCCCAAAGTGCATCAATCAGTTTTGATAACCAATTTTTACGGTTTTTGGAAAACGTTTTCTCCAATATTTGTTTAATCTGCCGATTCAAAACCTCGGCTTGCCCACAAATTTGGGGATGATATGGCGTTGACAGCTTGTGAGTAATGGAATACTTACGCATTAAGGACTCAAAAGTCCTATTACAAAAGTGAGATCCATTATCACTGATAATCGCGCGAGGATGCCCAAACTGCGAAAAAATATTTTCTTTGAGAAATCTAACGACAACCTTGTTGTCATTAGTTCGGCTGGGCACAGCCTCGACCTATTTGGAAACATAGTCAACAACAAGTAGAATATACATGTTCCCAAAGGAATTGGGAAATGGTCCCATAAAGTCTATTCCCCAAACATTAAAAATTTCAACAACCAAAATTGGTTGGAGCGGCATTTCATTTCTCTGAGATATCCGGCCCAAGTGTTGGCACCGGGAGCATATCTTGCAGTATTCGTATGCAACTTTAAAAAGTCGTGGCCAGTAGAAGCCACACTGCAAGATTTTTTCTGCTGACTTTTTAGGGCCAAAATGCCCGCCACACGATCGATCATGGCAGAATGACAGCACACTCTTAAACTCGTTGTCAGGGATACACTGACGAATGATTTGGTCGGAACAGTATTTAAAGAGATACGGTTCATCCCAGTAAAAATGTTTTACTTGGGACAGAAATCAGAGTTTGTCCTGATTCGACCAATCGTTCGGTATCAGTCTGGTAGCCAAATAATTTACTATATCAGTGAACCAAGGTTCGCATGACACGGTTAAGAGCTGTTCATCGGGAAAAAACATCTTTAATAGGAATTTCAAGTGTAGGCGAAGAAGGGAGTCGTGAAAGGTGATCGGCGACTACGTTTCCACATCCTCTCTTGTCTCTTATGACAAGGTCAAACTCTTGTAGCAAGAGGATCCAACGTATTAGCCGAGATTTAGCATCTTTTTTCGCAAAAAGATGGCGAAGAGCTGAGTGGTCCGTGTAAACAATGACTGGAGAGCCGATTAAATAGGGCCTGAATTTTTCTAGTGCAAACACAACAGCTAAGAATTCTTTTTCAGTTGTTGTGTAATTCAATTGGGCCTCGTTTAATGTTTGTCTAGCGTAATAAATTACGTGCGGCATCTTATTTATGTGCTGTCCAAGGACAACACCAATGGCGAAATGAGATGCATCGCACATAATTTCAAATGGGTGCGTCCAGTCGGGAGATGAAAGAATGGGCGAAGAAATAAGTGAGTGTTTCAATGACTCGAATGCTTTCATGCAGCTTAAGTCAAAACGAAAAGTTGTGTCCTTGGCCAACAAAAGGGTCAAGGGTCTAGCTATCTTGCTAAAATCCTTGATGAACCGTCTATAAAAACCGGCATGGCCAAGGAAGGCTCGGATGTCTTTGACGCACTTGGGAGGAGGAAGATTGGAAATGACTTCAATCTTAGCTTTATCAATCTCAATGCCATTTTGCGAGATGATATGTCCTAAAACAATACCCTCTCGTACCATTAAGTGGCACTTCTCCCAATTTAAAGTGAGGTTCTTATCCCTACAACGGGTAAGAACTGCGTCTAAGTGTAGCAAACATTCATCAAACGAGTCGCCGAAAATGGAGAAATCATCCATAAAAATCTCCAAGAATTTTTCCACCATGTCTGAAAAGATCCTCATCATACACCGCTGAAAAGTAGCGGGTGCATTGCATAACCCAAAGAGCATACGACGGTAAGCGAATGTACCGAAGGGACAAGTAAAGGTGGTCTTGTCTTGGTCCTTTTCGGCGATGGGAACTTGATTATAGCCGGAGTAGCCATCCAAAAAGCAGTAAAATTCATGCCCAGCCAATCGTTCTAGCATTTGGTCAATAAAGGTAACGGAAGGTGGTCTTTCCGTGTCGCAGCGTTGAGTTTTCTATAATCAATGCAAACTCGCCACCCAGTTTGGGTGCGAGTAGGTATTAACTCATTCGCCTCATTGGTTATGACCGTAATGCCCGATTTCTTTGGGACAACGTGAATGGGGCTAACCCACTGGCTATTAGAGATAGGGTAAATGATACCACTATCAAGACATTTTACAATCTCCTTTTTGACAGCCTCATTCATTATGGGGTTGAGGCGTCTCTTAACGCCTTAGATTTCGGTTAGTGTTTGTTTAGACGTTAATGCGGGTTTACCGTAAAAAGTTTACCAATTCGGGTTCTTCACATTTTATAACATTTAATTAATAATTTATTATTATTTGTTATGGACATGCACACACGTGTGCACGTAAATGTGAGGATTTGTTTGTGCTAATTTTTGTTCTTAGCAACCTTGACACCAAACCTAATCTAATCCCTTTGCTTTAATCCTTTGCCTTGAATTAATCTTTAATCTTTTGTGAAAGAGAGAGAGATATTTGTGTTGGAATGATGAGGTGTGGTGCATTAATGTGAAAGTATGGGTAGCATTTAATGATGTGATACACTCACCCTCATCTCACACCCTACACTCACCTCCCTCTCTCATTTCCTCACACACTCTTTTTTTTCTCTAACTATTTTATTCTTCATCTCTTTCTATTACAAACTGAACACTTCATTACCCTTCATCAAATCCATCACAAAATCCACAAAACTTCACAAAAATCACATCTTTGATCACTTTTCTCCTCTTGGATGCCTTGGAGCATGCAAAGCTTGGATCTTTGAGTTCTTGAGGATAGGTATTGATCTCTATCTGTTGCTTATATAGTTTATGTGCTTTGTAGACTGTTAGATTTAGTTTAGATTTTTTAAAGTTAGGTTTTGTGTGTAATATCGTATTTTTAGTGTCGATTTGTGATATCTGTGATCTGCTGTGACCCGGAGAGTGTACGAGAAAACTAAACAATGTAGTTGTGTTGTACCTGTGACCATAGGACCTCAATTGGAGAACGAACCCCATCATCTCGGACTCGGCCGGCGACGTCTGAAGGGAATTCCGGCGAGATCGGCCGTGGGTAGGAGTTAGGGTTTGGGTTTTTCTGGGTAGGTGTATGCAGTGGTTTAGGTGTTTCTGGTCTTGTTTGTTTGTTGAGTTTTCTCTGTATGCAAAATTTGGGATCACCTAGGTAGTTTCTAGTGTTTTGTGTCCGTGTGATACGTTATACGACACGGATCATGCACTTTGTGTGGTTTTGCTCTTGGGTTAGTTTCGTCGTGTCGCTACGCATGTTAGCCACAATACGAACACTTGAGAGTATATTTTGTGTTGTTGCGTCGGTCTAATGTAGTTTGTACGTATTTTGGGTCTATTATTAATATATATTTGCTTTGTTGTTTTAATGTTGCAGGTTTGCAGGCGGGGACTTCGAACAGTGCTACAAAGGGAAAACAGGTGGTAGGCTTCACTTAGCCAGGAGCGTTGGTGAGTAGATTTAACATCTACAGGGGAATTGCCCGCATGGCGTTATGCGTCTGGGCTAAAGATGTTAATTCTGTCGCATATTCTATGTCATATTTAGAATTGCGCATTTACCCTACTGCTTAGTTAGTGTTGCGCTTAGACTAGTATCCTTAAGACACTGCACCATTATTGACGGCCTATGTTGCATGAGCACTTATTGTATGCCACACACACCGTCAATAATTGCCATGTCATGCACAACCCACTTATAGATATGATATTGCTTGGTTAGGGACATTGAGACATTGATTCATATTTCCTTTTGCATATGACATTTAGCATACCTGTATATCCACATGCTTACCTTATGACATAGCTACAGGTATACTTATATGCTAGATACCTGTATATCCACATATGCCTTCATATACTTATATGCTAAATACCTGTATACCTATAGAGTATTGTACCATTAGTGATAGGTATATACATACTATATAACATAGCTTCAGGTATACCTTACACACATATATCACTCATACCCAGGGGGTATATTACATCATTACTTATAGGTAGATACATATACCTTGCTATACCTTCATGTTTACACATATATCAGTTATAGCTACATATTTACCTTTACTTGATGTTATTTAGAATTGGAGAAAATAGGAACTGATGATATTTTATATTAACTTGTTGCAGTTAATTAGCGGCTTTTCCTTTATATGCTTACATTTTAGTTTTATGTTGCATATATTATATTCATGGATTTTTCACATTGAGCTACGGATTTTTCATGATGTTTTCTGGATTTGGGGACCGTCGGAGTTCATAAAATTATGCATTATTTGAAAAACCTGGTTTTCCTTGATATGATATTTCAGCATCCACCATGAGATTTATCGGTTCTGATATATATATATACCCCTGCCAGGAGGCGTTGAGGCCGTATGAGGGTACATGGTGGGGCCCGGAGATACCCCGGGGCAAGACGATTGATGGACCTTACTGATTGAGCCTGTCAGGAGAACCATACCATTCGGTGACATTACCTATGACTCAGCGGTAATCATGGGGATACCGTTGGGAGTCATGTACGTATGGATACGTCGAAAGGCGAGGGTCAGAGCTAGGCACTCGAGCTTTCGGTATAGCGTGTGATACGTACCTATCAGGGTGCCAGTCTTGGTGACAGCACCTGATAGATCAGCATTTCTTTGTTGATGCTCAACACATTGGTTTCATGATATTTCTTTTTACTCCTAAGTATATATAACAGTGGAATGGGACGCTGTTATATATGCCTTTACACCAATATTAGTGGAATGAGATGCTAATATATGTGTATTGATATCAATTTATATACATCATATTTATTCATGCAAATATATTTAGGGTGTTAGAATTTTACTTGATATTGGATTTGGAATATAGGAGATTTATTTGGGATTTGATACAGGATATATATATGAGATTACTGATTTTGTACATTCAGGATATATGAGATTTATTCGATATTGTACATTAAGGATTTGTGAGATTTATATGATATGAGAGCCAATTTAGGGGCTGATTTGAGGAATTGGGATTTGTATTGTCTTGATGGATTGCGATCCTACCACGATGTCAGGATTCCGTGGAAATGACATATTTTATTCCATACTCCATATTTATTGTTTATGCACTGCTTCATTTATTAGTAGTACCTGTTAGTGTACTTTTCATGACTGTTGCATATATACATTTTCATATCATTATTGCATGATTATTGCATACCGATTGTCATATATTATTATTTCATGTATTAGTTGTACCAGTTAGTGTACTTTTCATGACTGTTGCATTCATATGACCTTTATTTACTGTCAATTGCATATGTTAGATTCACGCCGTCTGTGCATACTTGCGATTACCTGCATATGTTATTTACTATTCATTAGTTGGCAACTCACTCCCGTTGTACCACAGTTGTTGTGCAGGGTGTTCCCCCGAGTAGTCGAGGCAGGCTATTCATCTATCTGATCATCTTTTGCTGCGGATACCGCTTCAGCTCATAGTGTGCAGTTTTGGTTAGGTGGGTTTTGTGGTTATCCGTATTGTTGTATTGTATATTCGTTGTATCCTTGTACTCTCTATCTACTATATTTTCTTGTTGACTTAGAGACTTGGTGAGGACGATATTGTGTATTATTTGTGACTTGTTGTCTTTTATATAGTTCATTTCTATCGTCTTTTATTTCTTCGCTACGGTGTCGTATATTTGTTGTGGTGATTGTTTTCCGTCTTTGGGCGTGTATTTGCTCTCGTTTGGGGATGCTTTACTTCTATTTATATTGTACCCATTTTTGGGGCTAGTTTTTACAAAGGAGGTGCTGCCAAAATTTTAAAAGAAATAAAGTTAGACTTTTAAAGAATTTTGGTTGCGATTTTAAAGGTTTTAAAAATGTTTGTTATCTTTTCTTGTCTTTTAATGGTTTAGATTTCTGGGTTTTGACTTTCTTTTACTGCGTTACGCCTGTAGACGTTGCGTAGTATTAGGGCCGTCACGTGCCAATTTCGGGTCGTGACAAAGTTGGTATCAGAGCGCTAGGTTTTACCTTTCGGAGTGTAGGATGAACTTGGTATGATGGAGTAGGTACCTTAAGCAGAGTAACGAAGTGTGTATGTCTGCAGCATACTCACGATGCGGTACTCCGCCTAAAGTGACCTAATTACAAATTGCTTGAAATTCCTTCCTTGATGATTCATATCCTTGCGATTCGATTTCCGTGTTCATATCGAATCTTATCTCTATTTATAGCCTTGCCGCCGATGACTATGGGGACTCAGAGAGGTGCAGCGAGGGCCGAGGTCAGAGTTAACTCGGGTGGGTCAAGCACTGACCAGGATGGCGTGCTCGTTGCACAGGTGCTGACGGGTCAGCCTTCGACAAATAGTATTGCTAGGCTTGTAGCAGAGATGCAGGACGTGTGCCAGACGATGAGTTCATTGGTTGAGGCCATTCGAGCGCAGCGACAGGAGGTGGTCAACCCTGTTACCCAGTTGTTTCTTGCGGTCAGCATGCAGCATTCCGTCACTTACATAGCACCAGTGGATGCAACCCTAGTTGACGGGACACGTATTCCAGAGACTTTGGGAGTTCCGGAACCGTGGAGGACTCGTACCGGTGTACCACCCCATAGACAGAGGCTTAGTCATCGAGATAGATTTCGTGACCATCGCGGTAGTAGCAGAGGCTTAGGACGAGGACAGTCGTTCAGCTCTTATCCCCAGGAGGGCCAGCGGTCATCGCGTGGAAGTTTTCGATATGGAAGCCTTCAACACTTCGTCAGACATTGTTCCTTAGCACCACGTCAGGCCTATGTGCAGAGAGGTCATAGACGCGGAAGGTTCGCTCAGAGGGGATAGGTTAGTAGAAGAGGAGTTCAGCCAGTTGCGGGTAGGGGCAGACACGAGAGTTTTCTTCTACTCATCGGGACGCGCGGGCGTCCAATGCAGAGTTTTCAAGTATTCTTAATTCGTATGTTCTTTTGATGTATTTGATTGTTTTTCACACTTATGCTGTGGTTGGGATGAGAGTCGTGTTAGGTAGATCAGCCGTTTGTTGTGTTAACTTCTGTCAGCGATTCTTTTGTTGCGCAACACGTATTTCAGTCGTGTGCCAATCTGGTAGGAGATTCATCCGTCACTTGATCCTTCTAGAGATGTTGGATTTGACGTTCTCCTGGACATGGATTGGTTATCTACGTGCTAGACGTCTGTGGACTACCGCGAGAAAACAGTCAGGTTTTGTTTTCCCGGCAAGTCAGTTCTTGTTGTGTAGGGGGACAGTGGTGCCGCCTCTCACAGCTTGAATTCAACCTTTTTCGCTAGTCGGCTTTTGAGGAGAGGATGTCGAGGATTCTTGGCGTTCATTCGTGATACCGGAGCCACAGTGAGTTTGTTGGACCGGGTTCCTTCATGCGAGAGTTATCCGACGTTGTTCCAAATGAGCCGGCGAAGCTTAAGGAGCTTAAGGATCAGTTGCAGAATTGTTTGTTGGGGGGCTTGTGCGTCTGAGTGTTTCGCATTAGGGAGCTCCTATTTCTGTTCATCAAGGAGAAATACGACAGACTGAGGTTGTGTATTAATGGATCGTCAATTGAACCGGCTTACGGTGCGGATAGGTATCCTTTACCTCGCATTGACGATTTCTTCGATCAGCACCAGAGTGTGAGACATTTTCTAAGTTTGTTCGGGATCAGGTCATCATTGTTGCGGGTTCATAGTGATGACATTCCGAAGACCGCCTTCTGTGTGCTACGGGCTTTGTGTGTTTTGGTGGTGTCATTGGACTCACCAATGCCCTAGCAGCATTCGTAGATATGATGAACCAGATTTCTTCAGGCCATTCCTCGACCAGTTATTGTTGTGTTATTGACGACATTCTGGTCTATTCAATATGCCTTGAGGAACAGGAGCGGCACTTGAGAATTTGTTTTGCAGCTACTGGGAGAGCACCAGCTGTTTGCTAGATTCTCGGAGTGTTCCTTCAGGCTTTTTCATGTTGACTCGTAGGTCTTGTAGTTACGAGAGACGGTTTTGTATGGTTCCGAGGAAGATCGTGGCCGTACAGCTTAGGCCCAGACTTGTGTTCGGATGGAGGTCCGCAGATTTTTGGGCTTAGCAGGTTTTTACCGCCGTTTCGTGCAGGATTGCTAGTGTAGTGCTGCACTGTTGACTGGAATGACCGGGAAGGAGGTTTCTTTTCTTTGGACTGAGGCATGTGTGCGGAGTTTTTCAGCAGTTGAAGACTCGGTTAACAACTGCATCAATTCTTTCTTTGCTTCTGGTTCGGGCGACTTTGTTGTTTAACTGTAATGTTTCGCGAGTGGGGCTCGATTGTGTACTGATGTGACACTATAGAGTTATCGCTTTTGCTTCCCTACATTTAGAGGAAGTACGAGCAGGATATCCCACTCATGATCTGGAGATGGCCGCGGTGGTCTTGCGTTGGAGATTTGGAGACACTACTTGTTCGAGAGTCGTGTCAGATTTTCACGGACCACCAGAGCTTAATGTACATCTTCCTGCAGCGGGTTGTGATTGTTGAGATAGTCTTCTGCAGATTTACAGTTCTTGTGCAATCATTGAGTACAGCTTAAGTTCGCCTCTACTGAGGGGACAGCTTGCTCATGTCCGCGCCCGACCACTTTTCCTTAATCGCTTTCGCGAGGCACTGCCCGCCGATGCTTGTTCATCAGAGATACTTGAGCATACTCGGCTGGGTAATGATTCAGAGTCCTTGATTTGTGACATGGGTGTGCTACGTTTAGGGACGCGTTTGGGTACCTAATATTATTGGGTAGAGACGCGAAATCCTAGAGCAGGCACATCTGTCAACTCTTTGTACTTATTCAAGTTCCACCAATATTGACGTGACTTGTGAGATAGTTACGGGTAGGCAGGGATGTAAAGAGAAGTTTCGGGTTTCGTTTCAAGGTGTCTGTCTTGTTGTGTGCTTTTGTTGAGCATCTGAGACCGGCTGGAGAGTTGCAACCTTTAACCGTTCCGAAGTGGGAGTGGGAGCAGATCTCCATGAATTTCGTTATGGTGTCTACCCAGGTTTAGTCAAGGTGTGACTCCATTCGGATGCTTGTAGTCCGGTTATACTCAGTTTGCTCACTTGTTCTTTGTTAAGTTTGTGCGTTGCACGGAGTTCCTTCATGGGTCGTATCTAATAAAGGCACCCTGTTTGCTTGCCATCAGGGGCAGGAACTTCAGGAAGCCTTGGGTACTGGTTGAGTCTTAGCTCTGTATTTCCATCCGTAGGATGATGGTTTTGTGAGAGCAGGCTATACCGACTCTAGAGGTTATGCTTGTGCGTACGTACTAATTGTTGTCGGCAGTTGAGATCGTCACTTGCCATTGTTACGATTCTCCTTCGGTAGCTGTTATCAGGAGTCACTCCAATTGGCAACTTTTAGGTTTAGGGGTTAGGTCGTGTCGATCACCAGTTTATTTTTCTGACTCTGCGTAAGTAGGATTTTTGGACCCCAGCTAGTCTAGAGATTTCGGAGATGATCCAGTTGTTTTAGGTCAGGATGAGAATTGTCCATTGCGGACAGAGGTCTTATGCCGACCGTGATGGTCGCAGACTTGAGTTCGTAGTGGGAGATCATGTATTCCTATGGAATTTCCGATGAATGACGTGTTGAGTTTTGGGAAGCTTACCCCAGAATTGTAGGTCCTTTTTAGATCCTTAAAGCGAGTTAGTTTCGTTGCCTTTAATTTGGCACTTCCGCCCAGATTATTGAGTATTCACCCCGTATTCCTTGTGTCGATACTTTGCAATTACCTTCATGACCTTTTTCACATGATTCAGCACCAGACCATTTAGCTTGGACGCGATCTTTCGTTTACCAGTAGCCAATTGTGTTAATGGCTCGGCAGGTGGAGAAACTTCGGTCAAGGGTCTTGCCATCTGTGAAGGGTTTTTCTTGGACGTAGCCGTATAGTGAGGTAATCACTTAGGAGGCTGCGAACGAGATATGAGAATTTTTAATAGTCTCTTTGAAGGTACGCTTAGTGAGAATTTTAAATTCGGGGACGAATTTTTATAAGGGGGGAGATTGTAACACCTTAGATTTCGGTTAGTGTTCTTTTAGACGTTAATGCGGGTTTACTGTAAAAAGTTTACCAATTCGGGTTCCTCACATTTTATAACATTTAATTAATAATTTATTATTATTTGTTATGAACATGCACGCACGTGCGCACGTAAGTGTGAGGATTTGTTTGTGCTAATTTTTGTTCTTAGCAACCTTGACACTTAACCTAATCTAATCCCTTTGCTTTAATTCTTTAATTTGAATTAACCCTTAATCTTTTGTGAGAGATAGAGAGATATTTGTGTTGGAATGATGAGGTGTGGTGCATTAATGTGAAGGCATGGTTAGCATTTAATGATGTGATACACTCACCCTCATCTCACACCCTACACTCACCTCCCTCTCTCATTTCCTCACACACTCTCTCTTTTCTCTAACTCTTTTATTCTTCATCTCTTTCTATTACAAACTGAACACTTCATTACCCTTCATCAAATCCATCACAAAATCCACAAAACTTCACAAAAATCACATCTTTGATCACTTTTCTCCTCTTGGATGCCTTGGAGCATGCAAAGCTTGGATCTTTGAGTTCTTGAGGATATGTATTGATCTCTATCTGTTGCTTATATAGTTTATGTGCTTTGTAGACTATTAGATTTAGTTTAGATTGTTTAAAGTTAGGTTTTGTGTGTAATATCGTATTTTTAGTGTCGATTTGTGATATCTGTGATCTGTTGTGACCCGGAGAGTGTACGAGAAAACTAAACAATGTAGTTGTGTTGTATCTGTGACCATAGGACATCACCTGGAGCACGAACCCCATCATCTCGGACTCGGCCGGCGACGTCTGAAGGGAATTCCGGCGAGATCGGCCATGGGTAGGAGTTAGGGTTTGGGTTTTTCTGGGTAGGTTTATGCAGTGGTTTGGGTGTTTTTGGTCTTGTTTGTTTGTTGAGTTTTCTCTATATGCAAAATCTGGGATCACTTAGGTAGTTTCTAGTGTTTTGTGTCCGCGCGATACGTTATACGACACGGTTCGTGCACTTTGTGTGGTTTTTCTTTTGGGTTAGTTTCGTCGTGTCGCTACGTACGTTAGCCACAAAACGAACACTTGAGAGTATGTTTTGTGTTGCTGCGTCGGTCTAATGTAGTTTGTACGTGTTTTGGGTCTATTATTAATATATATTTGCTTTGTTGTTTTAATGTTGCAGGTTCGCAGGCGGGGACTTCGGACACTGCTATAAAAGGAAAACAGGTGGTAGGCTTCACTTAGCCAGGAGCGTTGGTGAGTAGATTTAACATCTACAGGGGAATCGCCCGCATGGCGTTATGCGTCTGGGCTAGAGATGTTAATTCTGTCGCATATTCTATGTCATATTTAGAATTGCGCATTTACCCTACTGCTTAGTTAGTGTTGTGCTTGGACTAGTATCCTTAGGACACTGCACCATTATTGACGGCCTATGTTGCACGAACACTGATTGTATGCCACACACACCGTCAATAATTGCCATATCACGCACAACTCACTTATAGATATGATATTGCTTGGTTAGGGACATTGAGACATTGATTCATATTTCCTTTTGCATATGACATTTAGCATACCTGTATATCCACATGCTTACCTTATGACATAGCTACAGGTATATTTATATGCTAGATACCTGTATATCCATATATGCCTTCATATACTTATATGCTAGATACCTGTATACCTATAGAGTATTGTACCATTAGTGATAGGTACATACATACCATATGACATAGCTACAGGTATACCTTGCACACATACTTCACTCATACCTAGGGGGTATATTACATCATTACTTATGGGTAGATACATATACCTTGCTATACCTTCATGTTTACACATATATCAGTTATAGCTACATATTTACCTTTACTTGATGTTATTTAGAAATGGAGAAAATAGGAACCGCATGATATTTTATATTAACTTGTTGCAGTTAATTAGCGGCTTTTCCTTTATATGCTTACATTTCAGTTTTATGTTGCATATATTATATTCATGGATTTTTTACTTTGGGCTATGGATTTTTCATGATGTTTTCTGAATTTGGGGACCGTGGGAGTTCATGAAATTATGCATTATTTGAAAAACCCGGTTTTCCTTGATATGATATTTCAGCATCCACTATGAGATTTATCGGTTCTGATATATATATACACCCCTGCGAGGAGGCGTTGAGGCTGTATGAGGGTGCATGGTGGGGCCCGGAGGTACCCCGGGGCAAGACGATTGATGGACCTTGCCGATTGAGCTTGTCAGGGGAACCATACCATCCGGTGACATTACCTATGACTCGGCGGTAATCATGGAGATACCGTTGGGAGTCATGTACTTATGGATACGTCGAAAGGCGAGGGTCAGAGCTAGGCACTCGAGCTTTCGGTATAGCGTGTGATACGTACCTATCAGGGTGCCAGTCTTGGTGACAGCACCTGATAGATCAGCATTTCTTTGTTGATGCTCAACACATTGGTTTCATGATATTTCTTTTTACTCCTAAGTATATATAACAGTGGAATGAGACGCTGTTATATATGCCTTTACACCAATATTAGTGGAATGGGACGTTAATATATGTGTATTGATATCAATTTATATACATTATATTTATTCATGCAAATATATTTAGGGTGTTAGAATTTTATTTGATATTGGATTTGGGATATAGGAGATTTATTTGGGATTTGATACAGGATATATATATGAGATTGCTGATTTTGTATATTCAGAATATATGAGATTTATTCGATATTGTACATTAAGGATTTGTGAGACTTATATAATATGAGAGCCAATTTGCGGGCAGATTTGAGGAATTGGGATTTGGATTGTCTTGATGGATTGTGATCCTACCACGATATCAGGATTCCGTAGAAATGACATATTTTATTCCATACTCCATATTTATTGTTTATGCACTGCTTCATGTATTAGTAGTACCTGTTAGTGTAATTTTCATGACTCTTGCATATATATATTTTCATATCATTATTGCATGATTATTTCATACTGATTGTCATATATTATTGCTTCATGTATTAGTTGTACCAGTTAGTGTACTTTTCATGACTGTTGCATTCATTTGATCTTTATTTACTGTCAATTGCATATGTTAGATTCACGCTGTACGTGCATACTTGCGATTACCTGCATATGTTATTTACTATTCACGAGTTGGCAACTCACCTCCGTTGTGCTACAGTTGTTTTGCAGGGTGTTCCCCAGAGTAGTCGAGACAGGCTATTCATCTATCTGATCATCTTTTGCTGCGGATACCGCTTCAGCTCATAGTGTGCAGTTTTGCTTAGATGGGTTTTGTGGTTATCCGTATTGTTGTATCGTATATTCGTTGTATCCTTGTACTCTCCATCTACTATATTTTCTTGGTGACTTAGAGACTTGGTGATGACGATATTGTATATTATTTGTGACTTGTTGTCTTTTATACAGTTCCTTTCTATCGCCTTTTATTTCTTCGCTACGGCATCGTATATTTGTTGTGGTGATTGTTTTCCGCCTTTGTGCGTGTATTTGCTCCTGTTTGGGGATGCTTTACTTCTATTTATATTGTACCCATTTTTGGGGCTAGTTTTTACAAAGGAGATGCTGCCAATATTTTAAAGGAAATTAAGTTGGACTTTTAATGAATTTGGGTTGCGATTTTAAAGGTTTTAAAAATGTTTGTTATCTTTTCTTGTCTTTTAATGGTTTAGATTTCTGGGTTTTGGCTTTCTTTTACTGCGTTACGCCTATAGACGTTGCGTAGTATTAGGGCCGTCACGTGCCAATTTCGGGTCGTGACAGTCTCTTTGGATCCCTTACTGTCTTGGTATCATCCATCATATGTATATGATGTTCAACTAAGAGGGGACTAATCCCCTTCATGTCCGCCATAGTCCAGTCAAAAGCTTGCCGATTATTTTGTAAGACCATTAAAATGGCTTTCTCTTGCTCGAGGGCTAGAGATGCCGATATGATAACAGGATGGGTCTCATTCTTACCTAAGTAAGCGTATTTAATGTGAGACGGCAACAGTTTGAGTTCGAGTTTTGGAGGTGAAACAATTGAAGGTAAAATTGGTGAAACTGTCTCGAATTCGAAGGATTCCAACAATGGTTCGAAGCGAGTGTAAGCAACCGAGTCGGATGGTTCTGCTAACTCATCCGAAAATTCAAAGGACTCAAACTCGGTTGGTGATTCTTCAAAATCGTCCAAAAAAGTGAAACACTTGTAATCGTTATCGGGTGTAAAAGCTGTGTCAGATTCAGGGAGGAACGCACTAGTGGCGTCAAAACTTCTGTAATCGAACAGAAATTTTTCAAGCTCACAGTCCTCCTGCGTGATCTCTTGGATCGAGCAAACATCAAGTATATTAGCATTAGGCTCGGAGGGCTGATTCCCCAACTTAAAAATATTGAGTTCAATTGTCATATTTCCAAAAGATAGGTTCATCGAACCATTTCGACAATTGATCACCACATTAGAAGTCGTAAGGAATGGTCGACCGAGTATCACTGGAATTTGACTCCGGGGGTTAGCTACAGGCTGTGTGTCCATAACAATAAAATCAACGGGGAAAATGAAGTCCCCTACTCTGATCAACACATCCTCTAACTCACCCCTAGGATGGGTGATGGATCGGTCGGCCATTTGGAGAGTACAATGTGTGGGTTCCAACGCCTAATTGTTCATATACTGAATAGGATAGCAAATTAACACTAGCCCCAAGATCTAAAAGTGCGCGATTGATGTTCTTATCCCCAATTGTTATTGAAATTGTAGGACAGCCAGGGTCCTTATGTTTTTGGGGTAAAGGTTGGGTAAGAGCATTACTTACAGCACTAGCCACGAAAACTTTCTTGGGCCGTGACTTCCTCTTCTTGGTGCATAAGTCATTTAAGATTTTAGCGTAAGAAGGGACTTGTTGGATTGCATCCAAGAAAGGTATGTTAATGCAAACCTGTTTGAATAACTCCACAATCTTCTCCATTTTTGGAGTTTGTTTATTAGATCTCAACCTATTTGGAAATGGAACATTTTGAAAATTTGTTGAGTCCAATATTTGTAGAGTAGATTGCAGAGTTGGAACGGTTCCTAGTGTTGGTGTTTTCGTGAAGTGAGATGTGGGCCCGTTCGAATTAGAAGAAGTAGAGCCTTGTGAAGGATGAGGAACAGGCTCTGAAGAAGAAGATGATGAAGAAGATGAAGAAGAAGAAGATGATGAAGAAGAAGAAGCGGCGGCCGGGGTTTCATCACTAATACCCACATTATTGTGCAACACTCTTCCAGATCTCAACGTGGTCACAGCATTTACATTATGATTTTGTTGTTCATAAGCAACATGTGCGTTGTGTGTGTGATCGGGATTTGGCAATGGTTGAGACGGAAGCTTTCCCTTTTCTTGCTCGCTTAACACAGCATTCAGTTGTGCAATTTGGGATTCAATTGATTTGATGCTCTGATCATGTGAAGCACTGTGTTGCACCAAAGACTGAATGGAAGACTGGATGCTTGCTGAGGATTGTGTAGATTGTTTTAAAAACGCATCCAGACTTCGTTCTTGTTAGTTATGTATATGCCCTAGAGGCCATTATTGAACATTTGATGTATATTATTATCACGACCCGAGAGAGCACGCGACTGGCCCTTGAACCATATGAAGTCTATAGGACCCCATCTGATCCAAGTAAGCCAAAAGCCCAGCAATCTAAAACCATTTAAAGAGTAAATAAGGAAAACTGGTTTTGAAAAGTAAAGAAATCATGTTTCGAAAATCAAAGTTTTTAAATAACTAAGCCGAATGTGTATTTTTAAAATGTGTAACCTTTCCTGAAAATTTCGGCAGAGTTTCCTTTGTAAAAACTGGCCCCGAACGGGGTACAACAAGAATAATATAAGAAATGATAAAAGGCATCCCCAAGCGGGAGCTAGCTTTTCGTCAATCGACGGTCACAACCACGCAAGCAATAATAATATACAACGCCAAAGGGCGAGGATTAAAACCCAAAAAGAAACTCAAAACAGCTAGAAAACCGTAATACTAAAAGCGCGACTCTAAGGTCGAAATAATACAACACTGTTTTCTAAGTCTGAAACAATATACAAGTTTTGGTTGATGGAATTACTAGATACAATGAATAATACAGGAGCAATGGCGGTTCTGATACAAAGAACCCACCTACCAACGCAGGTCACCCATAAGGAAGCAGTGTGCCAGAAATGCCGCTATGGAATCTGTACGGCAAAAACCTGCAAGGACTGTGGCACAACGGGGGTGAGTTGCCAACTCGTGAATAGAAAATATCTACAAGCAGAGATCGAATGCATGACCCAACCTAGGTCAATACGATCAGATATACATATAAACCTCAATATGAATAAGTCTGAAATATGCTAAACTGGCGATGTAATCCCTATACATGAGTGAAATGCCAAATGCTCGTGCCAGTGCCTCAGGTAATAGCATATCATAAATGTGAGGTACAATCAATGAAATCAATCTGCATGTACGTGGATCCCGTCCACTCGTCACCCAATGACAAAACCATCATGCATGTAAATATCATCAGCATATGCATGGAAATATGAGGATATAAACCACCTGTATCCCTCGCGACACGTCACAATCATGGAACCGGAGTGCCCAGCATCGGCACTCGAAAACATCATGAAAACTGTGCCCAGCATCGGCACGTAAATCCTCATATATCGGGTTCCGTCAGTCTGGATCGGCCCACAGGCTCTGTCTGCGGTATCGGCTCTCGGCCCCGGCAGTACGCCATATCCATCTATCGACTCCGGTCGGTATCCTCCGGATAACCGCCAGGTCCAAAAAAATCACCGGTAGGTACTCGCCACCCTGCCAGGCTCATCGTCTACTCCACGAAAAACATTTCTTGCCCCGGGGAACCATACCGGGTCCACCATGTACCCGCAATCGGCCTCATCCGCCTCCTCGAATCGGGTTTCACATGTCGCTCTCAGCACCGAGAAAACACATGGTGGACGCACTGAAATATCATATCACGGGTAACCGGGTTTTTAAAACAATTATATATCCTCTTTGAAACACCCACGGTTCCCAAAACCAGAAATATCATGGAAACAGCATATCTCAATGCGTATAATCAGAAAACAGCATGTATGCGACATATAGCGGAAAGGTAAGCATATCAATATGTCGTGCAAGGGTCATATCCTGAATGCAACAGTACTACAGTGTAGTGACATGGCAATTATCGATGATGAAGTGTGCGAGCCGGCAAACAAGTGTATGTGGAACATACGCATCATCGATAATTGTGCTGGTGTCCCAGCAGCATGACTGAAATATATCAACAATATAAGCGATGCAATGCAAACAGCATGAATGTGCGGAATCGAGTAATCAACGCAACAGTAGAGAACCTGCCTCAATAGATATATCATGCAACCTTGCCTTTTGAAATAAGACGAATCAGGGCTTTTGGTAAAATAAGGGCTACGGTGTTTTAAGAAAAGATGCGCCTTTTGAAAATATCCGTATAAACCCTTTTTGCCTATCTTTAAAATATCCCCGATTCGTTAGTTTTGAAATAGGTATAACTCGGGTCTAGCCTAACGCCTACTATGCGAACTACGAACCTGACAATCAAGTCAATAGAGAGGGGTATGGAAACCACCTAAATCTGAGTCGATATCACAATATCTCATCACATGACAGACATCACTACCATCATATCACATCTTCAATACGAACTCTGTCATGTCGCCAAATCTCACAGCCTCAATCGAATCTCATCGACTCATCTCAATCCCACGTATCATCCTCAAAACCCGTATATAAACACATAGTCCCATACCCATGTGTAGATATACACACCATCATATGCGCACAGATATATGAAAGGATGTATACAAGTATGTGTGTATGTGTGAGTGTGGGTGCAACCACTACTCTAGGGTGTCGCACTATACTCAACCAATACATCCTTATCACCAATAATCCATTATTACCATCAATAATCCTAAACAACACATAATAAATATATGTGTGTATACGTATTCGTATACATCACCACGGACTGCGGGGGTGCTATACGCCATCCACCCGACTTCTCCCCGTAGATATAATCTACTCACCTTGCTTCTCATGTGTCGGTGCCGATGTCGCCATCTTCATCTTCTTTGCCTCAACATCTCGTAGGGTACCTACAAGTATATCACAACGCTAAAGCACATGAAAACTACATCGGAAACCAAAATAGCACACGCTACCCGCATAGGTAAAAACCTATCGACTCGCATGTAAACACGTTCAATATCCACTTGTCGTTGACGTCCAAACGCCACCCGACAGGAATGAATCACCAAATACCAAAATCCATGCTAAATCAAGTCGTAAACCATGCACCAACATAGGAAAATCAACCCAGATTTCACCTTAGATGGAATCAGTCAAAACTAGACATACCCAGGATCAAGAATATAGGAAATGAGGCCATGCACAAAAATCGAGGCAATTCCCTCCTGCTCTGGCCGCAATTTGCGGCCAGAAGGGAATAATTGGCGGCCTCACCTTGGAGTTGGGGGCTAGGGTTTGGTGTGGTGGTTCATTGGTGCCTGCACATCTCACTGTCAACTCAGTTTTATTTTTGGGGTCTCGGGGTAATAGCAGATTCCACAAAACACTTCCAGATTTACAGTTTTCCCCGATATCGATTCCGAAATTCCGTATTCTGGTTTCAAGTTCAGGTTCGGGTCCAAATTAGCATCACACAAGGGATTCTAAGGTCACCACAATCCTCAATTCCATCTTTGATTTCAGTTTTACCCTAAACCCTAACTTGAATTCTCTAAAGTCCACAAATAACACAATATCGATATGAAACTAGAATAGATGCACAAGAAAATGAAATACTACTCTAATAGGTGCAGAAATTACCTCCTTTGGCAACTCAAGAAAATTCTTGAGTTGCTCAAGGTCCTCCAAATCCAATCTTGCTAGGTTCAATGTGTAGCTAGTGAGCTTGGGAGTAAGTTTTGTGAAGTGGGAATGGGGTTTTGGCTTTGTTTTCATGGTGGATCTAGGGTTTTAGTGAAGAGGGTGAGAGAGGGAGAGAGAGCAGCAGCAGCTCCAACAAGGGGAGGGAGAGAAAATGAGAAGGGAAATGATGGGGGGGCATGGGTCAAAAGAGGTGAAGGTTGACTTGGTCCCTTTCTCTCTCTCATCATACTACTTTTTCTTTTCTTTTCTTCACTAAACTCTTCTCACTTGAATAGTAGATCCAAAAGAAAAGCCATGGTAGAAATGCACAAGCAACACAAGTGTAGAAAATGATATGTGCACATTTTTGCACAAAAATGTTAAAAATCCAATTAGAAATTCTTAATCGCGATTAGCACTAAATTAGCATATAACTAATCTTAAAAACTTTAAAATGGCATAATTCCATAAAATACCTTATTTTAGAATTTTCCATAATTTTTCCCCATTTATTTGTATTTAATTATACCAGAATATTAAAATATTCATTAAAATAATATTAAATTATAAAATTTCCCAAAAATCATATTTTATTATTTTGGAAACGTTACAATTATAGTGGATGCTTGGATATATATAGAGAGGACTTTTTTTCTCGACATGATAGTATGCTATTTGGTTTCACTTTATCTTAACATATTGACTTATATTAGTTTACTGTCTTGCTCTCACATGTTGATAAAGCCCTTAATATATGTACTCGACTGCTGGGCCTATGATGAGATCATACTAGTGGGGCCAGAGTAGTTAACGAGTACATCCTATAACTATTCTTAGTCGAGGGTGTATCGAGACAGGGCATCGATACACCAGAGTAGACTAGCGTATACGCATCTTGACCCATATGATGAGCGATGGATGATCCCATATCCATCGGTGTTTGACATCAAAGATGGTGTATGGGTGCTCGGTGGAGACTGGATACACTGGATGGATTCGCCGAGAACTCCCAGATGGTATTATACCTCATGTCAGATGGCAGTTCTCTGGTGACACTGGTACAGGTTAGTCTGTAGACCCGAGATCGTCATAGAGTCTTGTGTGATTCCTACTGTGATTTGATTTCCATCATACGATGTCCAAGAAGGCGTACAAAACGGTGGCTTTTGGGTACAGTCCCGAATCACATGGAGGTAATGAGTGATAGGAGGGGATTCGTTTCTCCCGGTATAGGGAGTTGATGTTGTGCTGTGTTTGATTGGTTATAACTGGAAGTCCCTGGCCAGGGAGGATATAGAGTACTACTGGTAAGTGTTATCAGTAGGTTCTCGACCTGTTAGGAGCCTCACATCGACATGACTTATCGGTTACTGGGGTCTGACGTATACCACCCCTAGACTAGATATGCAACATATCAGACGAAGAGACCGGACTGTACGGTAGTGTTACTGACTGGATTCACAGGAGAATGTACATGCTTGCTTGTTGATCTTCTGATCGCTCAATACCTGGGTGGCTGTTACGTTTAGCTGACCGCTTGCATCTTGTGGGTGTTTGATATAATCATCACCTATTGCCGGTGTATTGACGATTCTTTAGAGTCCTACACAGAGGTTTCTAGACTTAGGCAAAACGGAGTAGGAGTACATATGTGATATGTGCGGGACCGAGAATAATACGATATGAGAAACCGTATTCTATTCTCGTGATATTTGATGTCAGCCTGGTCATCGGATCAAGTGTTGATTCGATGAATCGGTACATGAAATATTAATCGGTTATATGCGATATAGCCGGATTGTCGGATCAAGTGTTGATTCGATAATTTAATGTATAATTATATATGTGATATATTACATTACATTATCTAATATTGGCTCGCTTTATTGATTCATTTTCTCACCAGATAATACATTGATATGTATGTGATATATGTTAATTGTATTATTTTCTTTTGTTACAAAAATATATTATATATGTGATATATAATATTGTAACAAGTTATGATTACAAATGCAATATGAATAGTGGAGATTAAACATGATTAGGGTTTGATTTGGGTTAGTCTTTTCTTGAAGCTTCTAGAAGCTTTTGTTTTGTTTTGAGTTAAGATTATGTGTTGATATTTTGAAGATATTATTAACCCAACCCAAACCCTTAACCCTAGTAAACTCTCTACATTAGTTAATGCTTCATATTATTAACTCAAGGTTCATTTGTAAGCATAGTAACTTTTCATTATTCATCACAAAAGAAATCATCTTCTTCTTCCTCATTGATAAGCTCACCAGCTTTTGATTTTGTGATGAATTAGTGTGAGATCTTGAAAATAAAAGAGAGCATAATTCCTACTTCATCATCCTCATCTAATCTAGACAATTTGATTAGGGTGTTCACTTCATTAATACTTGATTAGTGAGTGAGAGCTTGAGTTAAAGAAATTTCAAGGTAGATCATCTTAGAAAAGAAAGACTTCAAGCAAGCATGGATCATTCGGGTTGTGGAGCTTCTCTTGAGTCCAGGAGATCATGGATCGTGGCGAAGGGACTACTACTCAGAGCTTATAAAGCGAAGGAGCGGACTACAAAGGTTGTAATCTCTCTCTTGGATGTAAAGATATTTACTTGCATGTTTAAACCCTAATTATCTAGCAAAGATCCTCGCTTTAGGTTGTTCGGCACGTCTAAATTTTAAATCGAGCATGGTTGATGCCTTATAGACCCTTGTGACAGTGCTTAGTAACCCTACAGTGGTATCAGAGCCTAGCTAGAGCATTAGGCGACGTGTATACGAAGTTAAAAGTCCGATCGAACCCCAAAACGTCGTATTTTGACCCCTCTTTGGAAATTTTTTAAAAATATGATTTTTCCGTATTAAAAATACTCAGAAAATTCAGCAGGCAATTTTAAGGATAACTGTGAAATTCGAGCCCCCAAATCCCTCAATGCGCCGCGGAACCGCGGCAAGAACATGCTTGGTGCGGCGGTTCCGCGGCCGTACTTGGGAATTGGGGACTCGTATTTGTAGGGTTTATCCATAGGTATTAGTATATACTTCTGGGAATTTTTAATATTACTCAAGCGTTAAGTGTTCTGGAGATCTTTTGCTTTCGTTGATTCGATCGGAAAGTTTAACTTCGTTATGTTTTCCAGATAATTTAGAATGTGTTAAAATATTCGAACGGATATCAATAACTTATTTTTTCCCGATACGAAAAACTTTCAAGTGTTGAATTTTTCTCGAGTTTAATACTTTCGGAAAAACATGCAAGTATATCTGTGGATCCTCTAGAAGAACGTAACCTTAACTCGATTATGTGACCGTCAAAACTGCCACTGAACCCTAGGGTTTGTGGTAGTTTGGCGTTGCCACATATGAGGCATTGGTTTGACCCTTCTACGGCTGGTTCACTAGGGCGGTGACATGTTCTGGGATTTTTGAACTCCGCTCAAGTATTGAGCTATTTGGGAAATCTTGGGTATTTGATTATTCGATCGGAAAGTTTAATATTGTCTATTTATCTGGAATGTGATACAATATGTGGAATTCATATAGTTAGGCATGAAATGCGAAGTATGTGAATTTAAGATGTCTAAAGTAATTGTGGATTCCAAATGTTATAGTTTTACACTTTCTTTTCTGCGACCGTAAGCGTAGTATGTGGTGTATCGCCGGCTTCGTTGCTATACATCAATGACAATCGGGATACGCATACTTACTTACGTTGATGATATGACATATTATGTGTTGCTGTGATATGTTGTATTGGATCGTCGTGTTCTGAATAGCCGGGGGTTTTATGTGAGATGAGGGTTTTTATTTTCATTCATGTAAAATTCATCTGTATGTAATATTCTTTTATTGGGGCACTTCCGGGATGAGGATGATGTCACCATTGTATATTATTTACTTTTCCGCATTAGGTAGACCCAAGGAGGGGAGCATAAGTAACCGGGTTCTAGGGTACAGTGGGAGGCCATCTCGAGGAGTCGAGACCGGGTCTCCTAACCCTAGAATTGGCAGAGTTGCTTGCCGCTCTCGTAGGGGTCTAGGGATGTGGGTTTGGCTATTCATCGCGACCGTGGAATCCATATTTTATACAGGATCGATGTAAAACACGGACGTCCTAATATATCCAATATTTCACATGTTATCTTCTGCTGCAATGTTCTGTGATGAGATCATATTACTGCCTCAGACGAATGCTTATACTATATATATATGATGATATATAAATATTACAGCTTTCGTTTCTTCTGTGATGCTTAGGAAGTATAACTGATGGGATTTATTAATGAGATTAATAAAAGAAAAGAAACCTAAAAGATGTTGTACAATCAAAACTTTATAAAAAGGGTAGCTACAGTTTTGCTCTGCATAGCGGTATATATGATATACCCTGCACCTTATTCGATGAGGAAAGAGCCGAGATCCCTTCACCGGAAGTGACCTCTTTAGCAAAATTGGCAGATGCTACAAACTCGCGGTTTAGTTTTTGATTGCTTCTATAGTTCTTGCTTTGCACCGTGGTATTTGTGAAATATCCTACACCTTATTCGATGAGGAAAGAGCCGAGATCCCTTCACCAGGAGTGACATCTTTAGCGAAACTAGAAAATCCTCAAAAACACTCTTTTTCAAAATCACTCGATTCTACGACGATATCAAGTTCATTACGCTCATGGTTTTCTGAAAAACCTACGTAGCCCTCCCTCATTTCAGATAGACACTAGTTAGTATTCGTGCTGCGTTTGTTGACCTTAGCCAAGGCGTAGTGTACGGTAGCTAATTAGTATTTATCTGTTAAAACATGAGATGTGGTTGAGTTAGGGTAATCGTACGACTTTGTTGACCTTAGCCAAGGGTCGTACGGGTGGGTTTAATTCAATCGGGAAATGACGGGTTGAACTTGGCTAGCACTTATGATTTGTTGACCTTAGCCAAGGTCATGAGTTGCTAGGGGCAAAAGTATTATCGGGAATTTCAAGTGTTGAAATTTGCAATGAGATTGCATACCTCTTATGAGATAGTTGGATCCCGATACCCACTCCGAGTAAGAGTTACTCTGGGAGAATCTTACACAGGACAATTAGCCGATCAAGTAGGTGTCTAGAAAGGTGTTAACGGGGTTATGCCTCTGGGAAAACGAGGTTTATTTTAATTAGGTCCGTGCTAAAGTACGGGGAACCTCCCTCAAAGTACCAACACTGATCTGGCTGAAAAATTGGCGAACTTGTAAAGTGTAATTAATCCCGGCTAGTCTTTCCTTTTAAGGTTTGAAGGAAGATTTGATAAAAACAGTGGGAGACATCCTGATTAGATAAGATAATAACCAATCTAATCTTGCAAGGGCATATGCTAAAGTGTTTCCTTCTCTCTCTCTCCAGGTAGCGACCATATCAGGCCTTAATCAAGATAATAATATTGATGTATTGACTGAACCCGCTTATTATACTGAGCAGGGGAACGTTGGTCCCGTTATTTCTTATAAGTGTTATAAGACCGAGCAAGGAATAGGAGAATATCTGGATTCTCATGCCGCCCAAACGAAGAACAAGCATATTGATGGATCTTCTTCGGGTGTGTTTGTTATCGAGAACTGTTTCTCAGTTCACTCTACGTCCTGGGTATTAGATACCGGATCGGGATCCCACGTATGTAATTTGTTACGTAGGCTACGTAAAGGTAGAGAACTGGAAAAGGGTGATCATTCTGTAATAGTTGGGAATGGTACAAATATTGCAGCCAAAGCAGTTGGCGAATATCACCTAGTATTACCAAGTAGTGATACATTGATTTTGAACGAGTGCTATTATATACCGAACATGATGTGCAACATTATATCAGTTTCTTTATTAAGTAAAGAATGATATAATTTTGTAATACAGAATAATGTTATGAACATCTTTCTAGATCAAAAGTTGATTGGATCAGGCTCGTTACATAATGGCATATACGTTCTCAATCAAACTACAGTCTTTAACATACAAAACACACACAAGAGGAAGAGTTCAGAAATGAATGAATCCTACTTATGGCATTGTAGACTTAGTCATATCAATGCGACACGGCTAGCTAAGTTACATAAGGATGGATATTTGAATCTGTTAGTGTATATGCCCTAGAGGCCATTACTGTATCATACTAGTTTGTATATTACTTAATGGAAGCTTGGGATATTCACAGTTGTATATACAATCTTGCTCGAAATGGTAGTATGCTACTTGGTTTGTCTCTGCTTTAATATGTGCATGTGTTTCTTTTAGCATATTGCTGGTATACATATTAGTAGAGCCCTTAGGATCTTTGCTTGATTACCAGCGTTGTGATGGCGCTCGCACTCGTGGGAGCTGGGTAATCTATAAGCACATCCTTATACAGGTCCCTGGTCGTTGGACTATCGAGACAGGGCATCGATACTCCGGAGTAGACTAGCGTATGCGCTTCTCATCCCAGTGTGGGAGACGGTCTGTCCCACAGCCGTTAGTACGTCGTACTTGGGATAGTATGCGGGTGCTCGTTAGGTTACGAGTACACTGGACAGGACTCGTCGGGAACTGTTGGTTGGTAATATACCTATCGTCAGTTATCAGTTCCCAGGTGACATGAGTACAGCTTAGTCCGCTGACTTGACACTGTCACTTCGCCTCGAGTGTGTTCCCACTGCACTTTGATTACTACCCTACCACGGCTCAAAGGAGCTGTGCAAACAGGTAGTTTTTGGGTGCAGTCCCGAAGCACTTGGAGGCAGTGACGGTTAGACAGGATTCGTCTCTCCCGGTATTGGGGGTTGACATCGCGCTGTGTCTAGGAGAGCCATTACACGAGTAGTCCCTGGCCAGGGCAAGCGAGATATACTGGTAGGTTTCCAGTGTTATCTCAGGGTGTTCTGGGCTACACTCCGACACGACTTGTACCGCTATTAGGGGACTGACGTTCACCGCCCCCCTAGGCCCGCCATGCGATGTATCAGACGAACAGACCGGACTGTACGGAGACTGTCACATACAGGCTCAGTAGGAGTGCAGATGGGGTTCACCTCGTCAGTCTTCTTATCGACATCTACCTGGGGACCGTTACGTACAGCTAGTGCCGCTTGCGGTCTGTGGTTAAACCCACTGCCAGCGTAGTGTCGAGTCTTTAGAGTCCCACACAGAGAGCTATTCGCCTTTAGGCAAAACGAGTAGAGGTCGCATGGTTTTGCGACAGGGTTCGTTCGCATCCGCGCACTTGTGCACGTTTGCTGTCCGGACAGTTTATACTAGCGGGCTTTGGTTTAAGCCGGATCCTAGTATATGATTTGAGATTGGTTTTTCTCAGGGTATTCGTGTTCCTCGGATCACGAATGCGGGTGCGTATGGACAGTTGCTTGAGATTGGGGGAGAGGACCTTGTTTAGGGTTAATGGCTTTTGTCATTTTATTAACCCTATTGCTTTTGTGTGTATTATTGTTAATTGATAATTAGCTTAATTATTGTGCATGGTTGTTGTTGTTGACCTATTGACTTCATTGACTTGTTGACCATGGTTGACACTTTGACCATCATCATTTGTTTTGGAAGATGCTCTTTGATCTTTGCAAAATTGAAATGATAATGGTCATTTCATGATTTACCATGACAATTTTCAAGCTAATTATACAATTAAAATTATACACACATATTAGTGAGAAAGGCTCACAAAATAATTCATTCTATCATTTCATTTCTCTCTCTTGCTCATCCTCTCCCTCAAGCTCTCTCCCTCTCATGTGTTGAGAAACAAAAAGCTTGAGAAAAACCCTCTCTTGATCTTCTCTTCTCACTTCTAGGGTTCAAGTCTTAGCATTTCTTGCACTCTAGTTACTCCTAGCTTGGAGTTGAAGCTAAAGGTGGTGGCTTTCAAGTGGATCTTTCTTTGACGGGAGAAGACAAGCAAGGTGAACTCTTTCTACCATACCTAGGAGCAAGGAGAGAAGGACTAAAGACCAAAGGTATAACCTTTCATCACTTAGCTACTTTGTAGTTAGAGTTAGCTAGTTTATGTTTAGCAAAGATCCTCACAAGCATAGTCCATGTTGCCTAAGTCATTAAAAATCCGTTTTTTATTATGTTTTCCGCCTCCCGTAAGCACCGGGATGGGCAACACGGACTTACAGTGGTATCAGAGCCTAACTAAACCTAAACTAGCTAAGTAGTTAAGTGTAACGAAGTTTCGAAACCGGAAAATCGAAAAACCAAACTCGAAAAACCCTAGTTTCTGTTAATTTTTTTTCTGGTCAAAATGAAAAACGTTATACTTCAAAAATTATCTCAGGGTTTTGTGTGAAACACCACCAAAGACGAACCAGAGAGGAGTCTAGAGGACCGCGCTTCCGCGGCATAAGGAAGCTCTTGCCGCGGAAGCGCGGCCATCTTGTCCCCTCTCTGTATCGTTTTTGGTGCAGTATGTTTCTGGGTTGGTTTTAGGATTTTTTGGATATATTATTTGTGCCCAGATTTTCCAGAACTAAAATTTACTTTTGGGGGCCTATAAATCCGTATTTTTCGGAACTTCACTACACTTTAACTACATCGGTTATATCTGTAATGCTTGCATGTATTGAACGTCGGCTAATCGCTATAAGACGATTAGTCGGGGTTATACATGATCTGTGATTGTTATTGGTTTGTGGATATGAATGGATTGGATTGTCGCGGGTGAATGGCCGGGGTGGATGTGAGATGAGCGTTGTTTTTCTTTCATTCATTTGTAACATGTAAATTGATGTAATAATATTCTTTGTATGGCCGCACAACCGGGTCGGGGTTGTAGCCGTCATTGTATAATTCTTTTTACTGTTTTTGCTCCTAGGATAGACCCATGGAGGGGGTGCACAAACTACCGGGTATCTCGAAGCGCCGAGTGGCCTACTCACGGTGGTGAGGAAGATTGCTTCGCTTCGGGTGCTTGGCGGGTAGTTTGCCGCACCCGTAGGGGTCTTGGGTGGGGTTTTGGCTATTCACCGCGACCGTGTAATCCGCTTTGCGTTGCAGGCTCGAACGCATTGCGGATTCCTAGTATATCCAATGTATTCATCTGTGATCTGTAATGCCTATCATTGCTATATATTTATATATAATAACTATTTAGGCGTTGCTTATGTTTTACAGCCGCGCTAGCCCAGCCCCCGCTCTGTCGTTAGTTAAGTAACCTAACGGGTGATGACGGGGCCCCGTGGCGAATGCGAATGGCATAAGCGTACGTCATATTTTGGTCGTTTTCTGCAATGGTAGGATTAAATGATGGGACGCATTAAAAGAACTAATGCAAGAAATAAACCAAGTAAAAGTCGATTGGAACACTTTGAAAACCACTCGGTTCTTTTCAAAACTAAACTTTTAAACGCGGAGCTTGAACCACTCCTTTTAAAAGCTATCTCGTTCCATCGATTATATCAAGTTCACTACGTTCACGGTTTCGCCAAAACCATTCGTAGCCCTCCGTCATTCCACATGAATGGTCAAAAGTATTCAAGCTATGTATTTTGGCCAAAGTCAAGGCATAGTGATTGGTAGCGTTTGGGTATTCATGTGCAGCATAGATAGATGCGTTGATTTGGGACAGTCGTGCTGCCATTTTGGCCAAAGTCAAGGGTAGGTACGGGTGGGTCCAAATTAACCAGGAGAATGACAGGTAGAACTTGACATGTGACTTATGATATTTTGGCCAAAGTCAAGGTCATAAGAGCATGGGGCAAAAATCCACATCGGGAGTTTCATAAGTACTGAAACTTGCTAGATTTGCATACCATTTGGAGTGTGATGATTCTGGTAGGATTCCTTCGGTTTTATCACGCGATGATATTTGGATCCCGATCCTACTGTGAGTATATGCTACTCCTCGGGAAAACTCTCACTTAACGATCAATGCTATAAACCTAGTAGGTGCCTAGAAAGGTGTTAGCGGGGCTACGCCCACAGGGAAAAGAGGTTACTTAATTAAGGAACTTCGCGAAAGCGTTGGAAAACCTCCCTCGAAGTACCGACACTGGCCTGGCTGAACGGTTAAGCAAGTATTGTACGGTGAGAATGATCCCGGCTAATCCTTTTCTTTACGGTTTGAGAAGGGATTCGAGAGACAGTGGGAGCCATCCAGTTTAGACAAACTAAAAACCACTCTAAACTTGCAAGAGCATCATGCTAAAGTGTTTCTTTTCTCTCTCCTAATTGCAGCGACCATTCAAGATGACCGGACTTAAGTTACTATTAGATAAAAACATATTGACAGGGCCAAACTACAAAGATTGGCTCAGGAATGTCAAGATGGCTATCACTTATGACAAGCTGGGGTATATACTTACCACCAAAGCTCCCCCTGTCCCAGGTCCCACCTCCAGCGTCGCGGATGTTGAAATCCGTAAGACATGGGAGATAGATTGCGCGAGGGCCAGATGCCTCGTACTAGCCTCGATGGACAATGACCATCAGAGGAGGCACGAGAATATGGACCTAGAGTCCATATTTCTCCATACAAAAGAACTGTATGGAGAGCAGTCTCGTATCGCAAGATACGAAGTGTCGAAGAAGCTCTTTTCGGCAAGGTTGGCCGTCGGATCATCGGTAGCGGACCACGTGCTTAAGATGATCGGCTACATAGAGGAGCTCGCGGACCTTGGGACCACGTTGGAGAATGAACTCTATACCGATTTGATTCTCCAGTCCCTTCCTTCCACTTACGCCCAGTTCATTCTTAACTTCAACATGCAAGGAAAGGAGGTTGAACTTGCCGAGCTTCTGAACATGTTGAGGACTGCTGAGGGCACCCTACAGAAGGGTAGGGAGACATCCACTTTGTTTGTAGGAGGATCTTCCTCTTCTAGGTCCAGGGCGAAAGCCAAGGGCAAGAAGAAGAAAGCCCCCGCCAAACCAAGAGGCGGTGTCGGTAAAGTGGATACGAAGGGAAAGGGTAAAGCAACAAAGGTAGCGGGGAAGCTGGTGGGGAAGGAAGAATGCTTCTATTGTCACAAAAGTGGTCACTGGAAACAAGATTGCAAGGCTTGGAAAGCCAGAACACAGGATTTGAAGCGAGTTGCAGCTTCAGCTTCAGGTGTGTATGTTATTGAAAATTGTCTATCAATAAACTCTACTTCCTGGGTATTGGATACCGGATCAGGATCTCATATCTGTAATTCTTTGCAGGCGTTGAGAAAGCATAGAGTTTTGAAGGCAGGTGACATGACCCTCAGAGTTGCGAACGGTGCTAGCATGGATGCTGAGGCCGTGGGGGACTATCACCTGGGATTATCAGATGGACACTTTTTGGTTTTGCGTAGTTGTTATTATGTACCAAATGCAACCTGTAATATCATTTCTGTATCTTTATTATCTAAAGAAGGTTATGAATTTGCATTTGTAAGTAATGTAGTGAACATTCACCTTAATCAAGTGTTGATTGGGTCAGGTACATTGAACAACGGTATATACGTTTTAAACCAACCACAGATTTTCAATATCCAGAATACACACAAAAGAAAGTATCCAGAAATTAATAAAACTTTCTTATGGCATTGTAGACTGGGTCACATCAACGAGAGAAGATTGACTAAGTTACATACTGAAGGATATTTAGATTCATTCGAATATCAATCGTATGCAACTTGTCAATCCTGTCTCAAAGGAAAGATGACAAAGGCTCCGTTTTCTGGACACGGAGAAAGAGCGAGCGAGCTCTTGGGACTCGTACACAGCGACGTGTGCGGTCCAATGTCTACACATGCGCGAAGCGGTTATTCTTACTTCATTACCTTTACGGATGATTTTTCAAGGTACGGTTATGTCTTCTTAATGAAACATAAATCCGAGGCTTTTGAAAAATTCCAGGAATATAAGAATGAAGTAGAAAAACAAACAGGCAAAAGTATCAAGATCCTAAGATCGGATCGAGGAGGAGAATACTTAAGTGCCGAATTCCTGAACTATTTAAAAGAGAATGGAATTCTCTCTCAGCTTACTCCTCCATACACTCCGCAACATAACGGTGTATCGGAGAGACGGAACCGAACCCTATTGGATATGGTACGGTCCATGATGAGTAACGCTGAGTTACCGCGATCGTTCTGGGGGTATGCGCTAGAAACAGCTGCATATCTTTTGAACCGTGTTCCCACTAAGACTGTGCCTACCACACCATATGAGTTATGGAGTGGGAAGAAACCCTATCTTAATCACATTAAGACATGGGGATGTCCAGCTTTTGTAAAAAAAGCAGCATGCGGACAAGCTCGAGGCACGCTCAGTACAGTGCAAGTTTGTGGGATATCCAAAGAACTCCAAGGGATATTACTTCTATTGCGAAGAGGAACAAAAAGTCCTTGTTTCTCGCCATGCCCACTTTCTAGAACATCAGTTCATAGAAAAAGAAATAAGTGGGAGCGCAATAGAACTGGAAGAAATTCCAGAACCACAAACTATTACTGAAAGTTTAGTGGAACCAGAAAGTTCAAAAGAACAGGACATTCCTATGCCGCTCCGCAGGAGTAGTAGGCAGTCTCATCCGCCCGAGAGATACTACGGTTTTCTCATTGACGGGGATAGAGAAGACTGCATCCTGGATTGTGATGAGCCTACTAGCTTCCAGCAAGCCATTCAGAGCGTCGACTCGGTAAAATGGCTGGATGCAATGCGGACCGAAATGGAGTCCATGTACACCAACAAAGTATGGACGTTGGACATTGCTCCAGATGGGGTAAAACCCGTAGGATGCAAGTGGATCTTCAAAAGGAAGATTGGTGTAGATGGACAGGTTGAGACCTATAAAGCTAGACTGGTAGCAAAGGGTTTTCGTCAGCGACCTGGTTTGGACTATGACGAAACCTTTTCTCCAGTAGCTATGCTGAAATCCATTCGGATCCTTCTTGCCATTGCTGCTTTCCACGATTATGAGATTTGGCAGATGGACGTAAAGACAGCTTTTCTAAATGGTCATTTAGAAGAGTGTGTCTATATGGATCAGCCAGAGGGTTTCATTCAGGGTGGGAGCAGCGGAAAGGTGTGCAAGTTGCTCAAGTCCATTTATGGACTCAAGCAGGCATCGCGGAGTTGGAACATCTGTTTTGATGAGACGGTCAAAGAATTTGGCTTTATCAAAAATCCAGATGAACCATGCATCTATTGTAGATTTGTAGCGAGAACTGTAGTACTCCTCGTTTTATACGTGGATGACATTCTCTTAATAGGAAATGACATTCCTATGCTACAATCTGTCAAGGGGTTCTTGTCACACAGGTTCTCCATGAAAGACCTGGGTGATGCCTCCTACATTCTGGGTATCCAGATCTACCGTGACAGATCCAAGAGGATATTAGGACTCTCGCAGTCCAGGTACATCGACACCATACTGAAGAGATTCAGTATAGAAGATTCCAAGCGCGGTAATCTACCGGCTTGTCACGGGATCACCCTCTCCAAAGAGATGTCTCCCAAGACTGATTTGGAGAGGGATCGCATGTCTATTATACCCTACGCTTCTGCGGTAGGCTCTATAATGTATGCGATGTTGTGTACCAGACCGGATGTGGCTTATGCACTGAGTGTGGTAAGCAGGTATCAGTCAAACCCTGGGGAGAAACATTGGATAGCAGTAAAGAACATTCTCAAGTACCTGAGAAGGACTAAGGAGATGTTCTTGGTGTATGGCGGAAAAGACCTGCAGATTGAGGCCTTTGCTGACTCCAGCTTCCAGAGTGACAAGGATGATTCCAAGTCCATGTCGGGTTTTGTCTTTACCCTCAATGGAGGGGCGGTGTGTTGGAAGAGCTCCAAACAGGAAACCGTTGCTGACTCGACTATGGAAGCGGAATACATCGCTGCATCTGATGCCGCAAAAGAAGCTGTCTGGATAAGGAAGTTCTTGAAAGAACTTCAGGTGGTTCCGTCCATTGTTGACCCAATACCTCTGTATTGCGACAACAACGGGGCTATAGCTTTAGCGAAGGAACCCAGGTCCCATCAGAAATCCCGACACATCTTAAGGCGGTATCACCTGATCAGGGAGATCGTAGATCGCCAGGAGATCGAGGTCCGGAGAGTTGCATCAGAAGATAACACAGCAGATCCATTCACGAAGGCCCTACCCCAGACTCAGTTCGAGCGGCTGATCGAGATGATAGGTCTTCGATACGCCAGTACATGGCCTTAGTGCAAGTGGGAGATTGTTAGTGTATATGCCCTAGAGGCCATTACTGTATCATACTAGTTTGTATATTACTTAATGGAAGCTTGGGATATTCACAGTTGTATATACAATCTTGCTCGAAATGGTAGTATGCTACTTGGTTTGTCTCTGCTTTAATATGTGCATGTGTTTCTTTTAGCATATTGCTGGTATACATATTAGTAGAGCCCTTAGGATCTTTGCTTGATTACCAGCGTTGTGATGGCGCTCGCACTCGTGGGAGCTGGGTAATCTATAAGCACATCCTAATACAGGTCCCTGGTCGTTGGACTATCGAGACAGGGCATCGATACTCCGGAGTAGACTAGCGTATGCGCTTCTCATCCCAGTGTGGGAGACGGTCTGTCCCACAGCCGTTAGTACGTCGTACTTGGGATAGTATGCGGGTGCTCGTTAGGTTACGAGTACACTGGACAGGACTCGTCGGGAACTGTTGGTTGGTAATATACCTATCGTCAGTTATCAGTTCCCAGGTGACATGAGTACAGCTTAGTCCGCTGACTTGACACTGTCACTTCGCCTCGAGTGTGTTCCCACTGCACTTTGATTACTACCCTACCACGGCTCAAAGGAGCTGTGCAAACAGGTAGTTTTTGGGTGCAGTCCCGAAGCACTTGGAGGCAGTGACGGTTAGACAGGATTCGTCTCTCCCGGTATTGGGGGTTGACATCGCGCTGTGTCTAGGAGAGCCATTACACGAGTAGTCCCTGGCCAGGGCAAGCGAGATATACTGGTAGGTTTCCAGTGTTATCTCAGGGTGTTCTGGGCTACACTCCGACACGACTTGTACCGCTATTAGGGGACTGACGTTCACCGCCCCCCTAGGCCCGCCATGCGATGTATCAGACGAACAGACCGGACTGTACGGAGACTGTCACATACAGGCTCAGTAGGAGTGCAGATGGGGTTCACCTCGTCAGTCTTCTTATCGACATCTACCTGGGGACCGTTACGTACAGCTAGTGCCGCTTGCGGTCTGTGGTTAAACCCACTGCCAGCGTAGTGTCGAGTCTTTAGAGTCCCACACAGAGAGCTATTCGCCTTTAGGCAAAACGAGTAGAGGTCGCATGGTTTTGCGACAGGGTTCGTTCGCATCCGCGCACTTGTGCACGTTTGCTGTCCGGACAGTTTATACTAGCGGGCTTTGGTTTAAGCCGGATCCTAGTATATGATTTGAGATTGGTTTTTCTCAGGGTATTCGTGTTCCTCGGATCACGAATGCGGGTGCGTATGTACAGTTGCTTGAGATTGGGGGAGAGGACCTTGTTTAGGGTTAATGGCTTTTGTCATTTTATTAACCCTATTGCTTTTGTGTGTATTATTGTTAATTGATAATTAGCTTAATTATTGTGCATGGTTGTTGTTGTTGACCTATTGACTTCATTGACTTGTTGACCATGGTTGACACTTTGACCATCATCATTTGTTTTGGAAGATGCTCTTTGATCTTTGCAAAATTGAAATGATAATGGTCATTTCATGATTTACCATGACAATTTTCAAGCTAATTATACAATTAAAATTATACACACATATTAGTGAGAAAGGCTCACAAAATAATTCATTCTATCATTTCATTTCTCTCTCTTGCTCATCCTCTCCCTCAAGCTCTCTCCCTCTCATGTGTTGAGAAACAAAAAGCTTGAGAAAAACCCTCTCTTGATCTTCTCTTCTCACTTCTAGGGTTCAAGTCTTAGCATTTCTTGCACTCTAGTTACTCCTAGCTTGGAGTTGAAGCTAAAGGTGGTGGCTTTCAAGTGGATCTTTCTTTGACGGGAGAAGACAAGCAAGGTGAACTCTTTCTACCATACCTAGGAGCAAGGAGAGAAGGACTAAAGACCAAAGGTATAACCTTTCATCACTTAGCTACTTTGTAGTTAGAGTTAGCTAGTTTATGTTTAGCAAAGATCCTCACAAGCATAGTCCATGTTGCCTAAGTCATTAAAAATCCGTTTTTTATTATGTTTTCCGCCTCCCGTAAGCACCGGGATGGGCAACACGGACTTACAGAATCCGTTCGAATTATCATCTTATGAAACTTGCCATTCATGTCTCAAAGGCAAAATGACCAAAACTCCGTTTAGTGGACACGGAGAAAGAGTTGAGGAACTCTTAGGACTGGTACATAGTGATGTATGCGGTCCCATGTCTACACATGCCAGGAATGGTTCTTCCTACTTCATTACATTCACTGACGATCTATCAAGATACGGACATGTGTTCCTAATGAAATACAAGTCTGAAGCTTTTGAGAAATTCAGGGAATATAAGAATGAAGTAGAGAACCAAACGGGCAAAAGTATTAAGATCCTTCGATCTGATCGAGGAGGAGAATACTTAAGCAATGAGTTCCTGGACTATCTAAAAGAGAATGGGATTCTCTCTCAGCTTACTCCTCCTTATACACCACAGCACAACGGTGTATCGGAGCGGAGGAATCGCACCCTATTAGATATGGTGCGCTCTATGATGAGCAATGCTGAGTTGCCTATTTCCTTTTGGGGGTATACGCTTGAGACAGCCATATACCTATTGAATAGAGTTCCAACCAAATCAGTGCCTACCACTCCATATGAGATATGGAATGGGAAGAGACCATCTCTTAAACGAGTTAAGATATGGGGTTGTCCGGCCTATGTTAAAAAGCAAAATCCGGACAAGCTCGAGGCAAGATCTTTTCTTTGCAAGTTTGTGGGATATCCAAGTAATTCGTATGGATATCTATTCTACCTAAGTGAGGAACAAAAAGGGTTTATTTCTCAACATGCCACCTTTTTAGAAAAAGAATTTCTTGCAAAAGAAATTAGTGGAGAAGAGGTAAAGCTGGAAGAGGTTCCAGCGACACAAACTGCAACCGAAGATTTAGTGGAACCAGATGATTCAGTAGTACCCAACGAACCCCAGCCTCTCCGCCGATCTAGTAGGGTTTCTCATCCACCTGAGAGATACTACGGTTTTCTCGTTGATGGTGGGAGTGAGGATTGCATCATGGAAGATGATGACCCAACTAGCTTCGAGCAGGCCATCACGAGTGGTGACTCCGTGAAATGGCTGGATGCAATGTGATATGAGATGGAATCCATGTACACCAACAAAGTATGGACTTTGGAAGTTGCTCCTGAAGGGGTAAAACCTATTGAGAGCAAATGGATCTTTAAGAAGAAACTTGGTGTAGATGAAAAAGTTGAGACTTATAAAGCTAGACTTGTTGCAAAGAGTTTTCGTCAATGACCAGGTGTGGATTATGACGAAACCTTTTCTCCAGTGGCTATGCTTAAATCCATCCAGATCTTACTTGCCATTACTGTATACCATGACTACGAAATCTGGCAAATGGATGTTAAGACCGCCTTTCTAAATGGTGACTTAGAGGAGTGCGTGTACATGACTCAGCCAGAGGGCTTCATAGATAATGGGAGCAGTGGAAAGGTGTGCAAGCTGCTTAAATCCATCTACGGGTTAAAGCAGGCATTGTGGAGTTGGAATATCTGCTTTGATGTTGTACTCAATGAGTTTGACTTCATCAAAAACGTAGATGAACCTTGTATATATAAAAAGGTTGCAGAGAGTAAGGTTGTCTTCCTCGTATTGTACGTCGATGACATACTCTTGATAGGAAATGATGTTCCTATGCTGCAATCGGTCAAGCTCTTCTTATCATAAAGATTCTCAATGAAAGATCTTGGTGATGCCTCCTGCATACTGGGAATTATGATCTATAGAGATAGATCTAAACAGATACTGGGATTGTCCCAATTCAGGTACATTGACACCATACTAAAGAGGTTTAGTATGGAAGAATCCAAGCGTGGGAACCTATCCACGATCTCTGGACTCACTCTCTCCAAAGAGAAGTCTCCCAAGACTGATTTGGAGAGAGCTCGCATGTAAGGGATACCCTATGCTTCGGCAGTAGGCTCTATTATGTATGCGATGCTATGTACCAGACCCGATGTAGCATACTCACTAAGTGTAGTGAGTAGGTATCAAGCAGATCCTGGAGAGAGTCACTGGATAGCTGTGAAGAACATTCTCAAGTACTTGAGAAGAACTAAGGAGATGTTCTTGGTGTATGGTAACGGAGAACTCCAGGTGGAGTCCTTTACTGATTCGAGCTTCCAAAGTGATAAGGACGACTCTAAGTCGCACTCGGGATTTGTCTTTACCCTCAATGGAGGGGCGGTGCGTTGGAAGAGTTCCAAACAGAATACCGTTACAGACTCGACGATGGAGGCTGAATACATCGCTGCCAACGATGCTGCCAAAGAGGCTGTCTGGATAAAGAAGTTCATTACTGAACTTGGTGTGGTTCCATCCATTGAGCACCCAATACCTTTGTATTGCGATAACAATGGAGCTGTGGCTTTGGCCAAGGAACCCAGGTCCCATCAGAAGTCCAGACATATTCTGAGGCGGTATCACCTGATCCAGAAGATAGTTGATCGCAGGGAGATCGAGATCAGGAGAGTTGATACGAAGGATAACACTGCGGATCCACTTACGAAGGCCATTCCCCAGACACAGTTTGAGAGATTATTTGGGATGTTAGGTATGAGATACTACAACAGCTGGCCTTAGTGCAAGTGGGAGATTGTTAGTTATGTATATGCCCGAGAGGCCATTATTATACATTTGATGTATATTATAGTGGATGCTTGGATATATATAGAGAGGACTTTCTTGCTCGACATGATAGTGTGCTATTTGGTTTCACTTTATCTTAACATGTTGACTTATATTAGTTTACTGTCTTACTCTCACATGTTGATAAAGCCCTTAGGATATGTACTCGACTGCTGGGACTATGATGAGATCATACTAGTGGGGCCAGAGGAGTCAACAAGTACATCCTATAACTGTTCCTAGTCGAGGGTGTATCGAGACATGGCATCGATACACCAGAGTAGACTAGCGTATACGCATCTTGACCCATATGATGAGCGATGGATGATCCCATATCCATCGGTGTTTTGTTAGTTATATGTATGCCCTAGAGGCCATTACTATACATAGGATGTATATTGTAGTGGATGCTGGGACATATATAGGGAGGACTTTCTTGCTCGACATGATAGTACGCTATCTGGTTGACCTTTACCTTAACGTGTATGCTGATTGTCTCTCTGTTACATGTTGGTAAAGCCCTTAGGATCTGTACTTGACTACCTGGACTATGATGCGGATCATACTAGTGGGGACATGGTAGTCCATAAGTACATCCTTCAAAGTCCCTAGTCGTGGGTATATCGAGACGGGGCATCGATATACCAGAGTAGACTAGCGTGTACCTTCTCGACCCATACAGATGGGCGATGGATGATCCCATATCCATTGGTGTTTGACATCAGAGATGATATACGGGTGCTCAGTAGAGACTGGGTACACTGGACGGACTCGCCGAGAACTCCCAGATGGTATTATACCTCACGTCAGATGGCAGTTCTCTGGTGACACTGGTACAGAGTAGTCTGTTGACCCGAGATCGTCATAGAGTCTTGTGTGGTTCCCACTGTGCTTTGATTTCCATCTAACCACGTCCAAGAGGGCGTGCAAAACGGTGGTTTTTGGGTACAGTCCCGAGTCACATGAAGGCAATGAGCGATAGGAGGGGATTCGTCTCTCCCGGTATAGGGGGTTGATGTTGCGCTGTGTTCGATTGGCTATAACAGGAAATCCCTGGCCAGGGTTGCTGAGATTTACTGGTAAGTGTTACCAGTAGTTTCTCGAACAGTTATAGACCTCATATCGACACGACTTATCGAGCTATTGGGGTCTGACGTTTACCACCCCTAGGCGAGATATGCGACAGATCAGACGATCAGACCGGACTGTACGGTAGTGTTACTGGTCGGATTCACTGGAGTGTGAGCGGGCTTGCTCGTCGATCTTCAGATCGCTCAATACCCGGGTGGCCGTTACGTTTAGCAGACCGCTTGCGGCTTGTGGATGTTTGATATGATCATCATCCGCTGCCGGCGTATTGACGAGTCTTTAGAGTCCTACACAGAGGTTTCCTGGCTCAAGCGAAACGAAATAGGAGCGCATATGAGATATGTGCGGGACCGAGAATAATGCGTGTATGTGATACCGTATTCTATTCTCGCGATAAATGTATCGAATGGTTGTATGCGATATAACCTAGTTATCGATTCAAGCGTTGATTTGATAAGCCGATATATTGTATACTAGTCGGTTGTGTGCGACATAACCGGATCATTGAATCAAGTGTTGATTTAATGATTTAATGCATATTTATATATTTGATATATTACTTTGCATCAACTAGTATCGGTTTACTTAAGATGGATTTTCTCACTCGGATGGGCGCATTGTATATGCGATATACTTTTGTGCACTTGATTGTATCATGTTTGATGATACATGTTATGCTAGGGTTCAAATGTAAAGATTAAACCTCGGTTAATGAAATGGTTAGGGTTTATTATTTATTATTCATTTATCTTATTTAATTATCCTTTTTATTTTTGATAAATGAATAAAAGAAAAGAGAAAAGAATGGTGGCTAATTTTGTTCTTTAGTTGAAGCTTCATGAAGCTTTGTTCAAGTCAACCATTCTTATCTCATCCTTAACCCTAACCATTCCCACTAACCATGATTCATTCTCTACACTTGACTCTAGTTAAAATTATGATAAGAATTCATTTTCTTTTCTTATTCTTTTAACTTATCATATATTCTTCTTCTTCTTCTTCCTTGAACTTGAAGAAGAAAGCTTACCTCATCAATGGTGATTGATGAATTAGAGTGAGAAATCCAATTCTAAAGTTAACCCAACTCCTATTTCTTCATCCTCTACCTCTTGCCAAGTAGTAGAGTGTGTTTACTTCACAAGTTTCTAGACTTGGTGAAGTCGGAGCTTGATTTAGCGATGCCTCGACGTAGATCATCTTCGGCATGGACATCGACGACCTAGCTTGCCCATTCTCCGACGAAGCCGATCCTAGAGCCCGGATTTGACTTGGACAGCGGAGAGGACTTCGTTGCGGAGCTATGGAGGTGGAGCACCGGATCTACAAAGGTTGTATTTCCGTTTTCTCATTAGTTAAGTGTTAACTAGTTCTATGTTCGCCTAGACATCTAGTTATCGATCCGTAGTTTAGGGTTTGTAGGCACCATAATTTTTGAAATTGCCATGGTTGATGGCTTGGGAGACCTCACTAGAGTGCCTAGGAACCCTACAGTGGTATCAGAGCCTAGCTAGAGCCTTAGGCGAAGTCCAGACAGAAATTGAAGTCCGAACGAACCCGAAACCCCGAATCAAACATGCTCTCTGTCCAATTTTTAAAATCTGTTCTTTTTCCACAATAAAAATATTCAGAAAAATAAGCAGGTTAATATATGATATACTGTGAAATTCGTGGCCATAATTCGTTCATCTTGCCGCGGTTCCGCGGCACGAGCTAGCCTCGTGCGGCGGTTCCGCGGCGGTACGGCCATTTTATTTAGTACTATTTACACAGTATCTCATAATTATTAATGTTGGATTTCCTGGGTATTTTTAATATATTTTCAAGAGTTGAATTTTTCTGAGTTGATTTGGGGATTCGGTGTTTCGATCGGGGTATCAAATTTTGTCTGTGTGGCTTTCCGGATAAATTTTAGAATATGTTAAAATGTTCGACCGGATATAAATACCCAATTTTTCTCCTGTCGGGAAATTTCCAAGTGTTGGATTTTTCCGTAGTTTAACGACGTTCTAAGTAGTGCAAGTAACGCGATGGTCCCTCTAGAAGACACAAACCTTAACTCAATTATGTGACCGTCTTGAACTGCCCTTTGAACCTTCGGGTTTGGGGCAGTACGGCGTGCCACATGTGAGGCGTTGGCTTGACCCTTCGACGGCTGGACCGTTGGTACTGAGGCACGAACGGAATGTTGTTAGACTTATTTCATGTGTTGAGCTGTATCGGGAAAACTTGGGTGTTCGATTGTTCGATCGAAAAGTTTAACATTTTCTATTTATCTGGAATGGGATACAATAATTGGAATTCACAAATAGTTATGTGATAACTGAATGAATGTTATAAACGTAGCAGTTTAGTCTCACTTGATCGGTTGCCACGGAATTTTGATGTGATCAAAAGTCCGTCGCAATCACGTAGCGTACGCGGATACTCGCCGGGTAAACTTAATAGACAGCTTCACTCCATAGCCCCGACCAAGTGACTGTAGGAGAACCCCGTCGCCCAAAGCATCCGTCCGGGTGCTCGCGGTAGCGGTGTTCCGCCTTGGTGCACTTCGTCGACGATATCGGGGGTGCAGCCGTCTACTGAAGTTTGCGACGAGCATTCGATCAGGATGTCGGGAATCTTGTTGAATTGCCCGACTTGATATTGAAAAGAGTTTTCGATTTTGAGACTAAAATGCGGGGTTTATAATTGTTAGGCATGCGATGTCTAAAGAATTCATTTGGTCAGGCATGCGTTGTCTGAAGAGATTGCGGATTCCAACTGTTGTAGTTTTACACTTTCTTTTCTGTGACCGTAAGTGTAATATGTGATATCGCCGGTTTCGTTGCTATATGTCAACGACAATTAGGATGCGCATATTTACTTACGTTGATGACATGTGATGTTATGTGTTGCTGGATATGTTATATTGGATCGTCGTGTTTGAATAGCCGGGGTTTTTTATGTGAGATGAATGTTTTTCATTTTCATTCATGTAAAAACTTGTATGTAATATTCTTTTATTGGGGCGCTTCCAGGTTGCGGGAGTTGTCACCTGTTGTATATTATTTATTTTTCCGCACTAGGATAGACCCAAGGAGGAGGGCACAAGTAACCGGGTTCTGGAGTCCAGTGGGAGACCAACTCGAGGAGTCGAGTCCGGGTCTCCTAACTCCAGAATTGGTAGGGTTGCTTGCCGCTCTCGTAGGGGTCTAGGGGTGTGGGTTTGGCTATTCATCACGACCGTGGAATCCGTGTTTTATACTGGCTCGTATTGAAAACACGGACGTCCTAGTATATCCAATATTTCATATGTTTCTTCTGCTGCGATATCTGTGATGTGATCATGTGATGTTCTGTGATAGATACAGTATATAGTATATATGATATATTATATAGACGTTGCTTATGTTTTACACCCGCGCTAGCCCTGCCCTGCTCTGTCGTTAGTTACCTAACCTAACGGTGCACGAGGGGACATCGAGGCGAATGCGGATGGCATAAGTGTACGTCGTATTTATCTGTGATGATTAGGTACTTAAATGATGGGACTTCATTAATGTGATTAATGAAATAAAATAAACCTAAGATGTTGTAGAATCGAATTTCAAAATAAAACAGGTAGCTACAGTTCTTGCTTTGCACAGCGGTATATGAGATATATCCTGCACCTTATTCGATGAGGAAAGGACCGAGATCCCTTCACCGGGAGTGACTCCTTTAGCAATAACTGGCAGATGCTACACACTCGGTTTGTCTTTTGATTGCTTTTAAGTGTTTTTGCTTTGCACAGTGATATATATGATATATCCCGCACCTCATTCGACGAGGAAAGGACCGACGATCCCTTCACCGGGAGTGACTCCTTTAGCAAAACTAGAAAAGCCTCAAAAACACTCCATTTTAAAATTCATTCGATCCTACAACGATATCAAGTTCATTACGCAATAGGTTTTCAGAAAAACCTGTCGTAGCCCTCCGTCATTTCAGATAAGTTGTATATAGTATTCGTGCTGCATTTGTTGGCTTTCGTCAAGGTGCAGTGTGCGGTAGCTATATGCTGCTTATCTGCTAGCATACGATGCGATTGGATTAGGGTAGTCGTGCGGCTTTGTTGGCTTTCGTCAAGGGTCGTGCGGGTGGGTTTAATTCGATCAAGAAATGTACGGGTTGAACTTGACTAGCGGGCTATGGTTTGTTGGCTTTCGTCAAGGTCATAGCACGTTAGGGGCAAAATATTATCGGGAATTTCAAGTGTTGAAATTTGCAATGAGATTGCATACCTTCTATGAGATAGTTGGATCCCGATACCCGCTGCGAGTAAGAGTTACTCCTGGGAGAGTTTTATACATTACAATTAGCCGATCAAGTAGGTGTCTAGAAAGGTGTCAACGGGGTTACGCCTCTGGGAAAACGAGGTTTACATTAATTAGGTTCGTGCGAAAGCACGGGGGACCTCCCTCAAAGTACCGACACTGGCCTGGCTGAAAGATTGGCGAACTTGTAGTGTGTAATTAATCCCGGCTGGTCTTTCCTTTTAGGGTTTGAAGGAAGATTTGATAAAAAGCAGTGGGAGCCATCCTGATTAGATAAAATAATAACCAATCTATTCTTGACAGAGCGCACGCTGAGTGTTTTCTTCTCTCTCTCTCCAGGTAGCGACCATATCACGCCTTAATCAAGATAATAATACGGATATTGACCGAACCCGCTTGTTATACTGAGCTGGGGAACGTTGGTCCCGCTCCAACTTATAATTGTTATAAGACAGAGCAGGAAATTGGGGATTACCAGAATTCCCATGCCGCCCAAACGAAGAGAGTGCATGATGATGCATCATCTTCGGGTGTGTTCATTATACAGAACTGTTTCTCAGTATCCTTTACGTCCTGGGTATGTGATACCAGATCAGGATCCCAGATATGTAATCCGTTACATAGGGCTACAGAAAGGTAGAGAACTGAGAACGGGTGATAAGTTTCATGAGGCAGAAAACGGGGCAAGAGTTGCAGCCAAGTCTGTTGGTCACTGTCACCCTGTATTACAAATACATTGATTCTGAACGAATGTTATTAGATACCGAACCTTATATACAAAATCATATCAGTCTCTTTATTAGTAAAGAAATGATAAAATTTTGTATGGTTGGATTATGTTTTGAACATTTCCTATATCAAAAGTTGATCGGATCAGGCACGTTATCTAAAAGCATTGATGTTCTAAATCAAACTACAGTTCTTTAGTATACGGAACACACACAAGAGGAAGAGTTCAGAAATGAACGAATCCTACTTGAGGCATTGTAGACTAAGTCATATCAATGCGACCCGACTAGCTGAGTTACATATAAATGCATATTTAAATCAGTTTGAATTTACATCTTGTGAAACTCGCCAGTCATGTCACAAAGATAAGATGACCATAGCTCCGTTTACTGGAAACAGAGAAAGAGTTAGTAAACTCTTGGGATGATACATGTTGATGTATGTAGGTCCCCTGTCTACACATGCCAAGACTGGTTCTTTATACTTCATTACGTTCTCTGATAATCTTTCGAGATTCAGACCTATGTTCCTGTTGAAACACAAGTCCGAACCTTTTGAGATATTCACAGAATATAAGTTAGAAGTAGAGAACCAAAATACGGGTATAAGTATTATGTCCTATGATGAGATCAAGGAGGAGAATACTTGAGCACGGAATTCCTGGACTATTCTAAAGGAGAATGAGATTCTCTCTCAGCATTACTCCTCCGTATACACCATAGCACGATGGTATATCGGGGCGGAGCAATCACACCCTATATGATAAGGTGTGCTCTATGATGAGTACTGCTGAGTTACCTTTTTCCTTTTTGGGAGTTATGCACTTGAGAAGCTGCATACCTATTGAATACGGTTCCAATCAAATCAGTTGCCTACCACTTCATATGTGATATGGAAAGGGAAGGGCCCATGTTTTAAGCTAGTTAAGATTTGGGGTTGACCGGCCTATGTCTAAAAGCAAAATCCGGACAAGCTCGAGGCAAGATCTGTTATGTAGAACTGGAAATGTTCCAGCTATACAAGCTACAGCAGATGATTTGGTACAACCAAAGGATTCAGTAGATACCAACGAACCTCAGCCTCTCCGCCGATCTAGTAGGGTTCCTCACCCACCTGAGAGACACTTCGGTTTCTCTATGACAGTGGGAGCGAGGATTGCATCATGAGATGATGACCCAACTAGCTTCGAGCTGGCCATCGAGAGTAAGACTCTGTAAGAATGGCTGGATGTTTAGCGATCTGAGATGGAATCCTTATACACCAACAAAGTATGGACTTTGGTTGCTATATCTGAAGGGTTAAATCCCCATCAGGAGCAAGTATATCTTGAGAAGATTACTTGGTGTAGATGGAAAAGTTGAGACTTTCAAAGCTAGACTTGATAAAGCTTTTCGTCATCGACCAGGCGTGGATTATGATGAAACCTTTTCAAGTGACTATGCTTAAGTCCATCCAGATCCTACTTGCCACGGCTACATACCATGACTACGATATCTGGCGGTTGGGTGTCTTGACTGCTTTTCTAAATGATGATTTGGAAGAGAGCGTCTATAAGTACACAGCCAGAGGGCTTCGTAGACAGTGGGAGCAACGGAAACGTGTGCAAGATGTTTTATAGGATAAAGCAGGCATCGCGGAGATGGAACATCTGTTTTGATGTGTTAGTCAAAGAAGTTGACATCATCAAAATGGTAGATGAACCTTGTATAAACAAGAAGGTAGTAGGGAGTATGGTGACGGTCCTCGTAGAGTACGTGGATGACATACTCTTGATAGGGAAGGAGTTTCCTATGCTACGCTCGATCAATCTCCACTTATCACTATGATTCTCCATATAGGATCAAAATGATACCTACTAAATCCTGGGTTTTGGATCTATAAGATAGATCTAAATGGATGTTAGGATACTCACTAGATGTAGTGAGATGGTGTCAATCGATCCTGAGGAGAATCACTGGAAGTGTTCCAGGGTGATAAAGACGACTGAGTGTCAGTCGCAGGCATTGTCTTTACCCTCAGTAAAGGGACGGTATGTTGGAAGAGTTCCAAGCTAGATACCGTGGCATACTAGACGATAAAGGCTGGATACATCGCTACTTAAGATGCTACCAAAGAAGCTGTTTGGGTGTATATAGGTTCATGAGATGAACTATGTTCCAACCATTGTGAGACAATGGAGTTGTGGCTTATGCCAAGGAACGTCCGTCCCATCAGTGATCCAGACATATTCTAAGGCAGTATCACTTGATCATGGAGATGGTTGATCTCCAGGGAGATCGAGGTTAGGAGAGTAGATTCAGAGGACAACACAGCGGATCCACTCACAAAGGCCTGTTTCCACAGAGAGACTTTCATGGGATGGTTGAGTATGAGATACTGCAACCACTGCTACAGATGGCCCTAGTGCAAGTGGGAGATTGTTAGTTATATGTATGCCCTAGAGGCCATTACTATACATAGGATGTATATTGTAGTGAATGCTGGGACATATATAGGGAGGACTTTCTTGCTCGACATGATAGTACGCTATCTGGTTGACCTTTACCTTAACGTGTATGCTGATTGTCTCTCTGTTACATGTTGGTAAAGCCCTTAGGATCTGTACTTGACTACCTGGACTATGATGCGGATCATACTAGTGGGGACATGGTAGTCCATAAGTACATCCTTCAAAGTCCCTAGTCGTGGGTATATCGAGACGGGGCATCGATATACCAGAGTAGACTAGCGTGTACCTTCTCGACCCATACAGATGGACGATGGATGATCCCATATCCATTGGTGTTTGACATCAGAGATGATATACGGGTGCTCAGTAGAGACTGGGTACACTGGACGGACTCGCCGAGAACTCCCAGATGGTATTATACCTCACGTCAGATGGCAGTTCTCTGGTGACACTGGTACAGAGTAGTCTGTTGACCCGAGATCGTCATAGAGTCTTGTGTGGTTCCCACTGTGCTTTGATTTCCATCTTACCACGTCCAAGAGGGCGTGCAAAACGGTGGTTTTTGGGTACAGTCCCGAGTCACATGAAGGCAATGAGCGATAGGAGGGGATTCGTCTCTCCCGGTATAGGGGGTTGATGTTGCGCTGTGTTCGATTGGCTATAACAGGAAATCCCTGGCCAGGGTTGCTGAGATTTACTGGTAAGTGTTACCAGTAGTTTCTCGAACAGTTATAGACCTCATATCGACACGACTTATCGAGCTATTGGGGTCTGACGTTTACCACCCCTAGGCGAGATATGCGACAGATCAGACGATCAGACCGGACTGTACGGTAGTGTTACTGGTCGGATTCACTGGAGTGTGAGCGGGCTTGCTCGTCGATCTTCAGATCGCTCAATACCCGGGTGGCCGTTACGTTTAGCAGACCGCTTGCGGCTTGTGGATGTTTGATATGATCATCATCCGCTGCCGGCGTATTGACGAGTCTTTAGAGTCCTACACAGAGGTTTCCTGGCTCAAGCGAAACGAAATAGGAGCGCATATGAGATATGTGCGGGACCGAGAATAATGCGTGTATGTGATACCGTATTCTATTCTCGCGATAAATGTATCGAATGGTTGTATGCGATATAACCTAGTTATCGATTCAAGCGTTGATTTGATAAGCCGATATATTGTATACTAGTCGGTTGTGTGCGACATAACCGGATCATTGAATCAAGTGTTGATTTAATGATTTAATGCATATTTATATATTTGATATATTACTTTGCATCAACTAGTATCGGTTTACTTAAGATGGATTTTCTCACTCGGATGGGCGCATTGTATATGCGATATACTTTTGTGCACTTGATTGTATCATGTTTGATGATACATGTTATGCTAGGGTTCAAATGTAAAGATTAAACCTCGGTTAATGAAATGGTTAGGGTTTATTATTTATTATTCATTTATCTTATTTAATTATCCTTTTTATTTTTGATAAATGAATAAAAGAAAAGAGAAAAGAATGGTGGCTAATTTTGTTCTTTAGTTGAAGCTTCATGAAGCTTTGTTCAAGTCAACCATTCTTATCTCATCCTTAACCCTAACCATTCCCACTAACCATGATTCATTCTCTACACTTGACTCTAGTTAAAATTATGATAAGAATTCATTTTCTTTTCTTATTCTTTTAACTTATCATATATTCTTCTTCTTCTTCTTCCTTGAACTTGAAGAAGAAAGCTTACCTCATCAATGGTGATTGATGAATTAGAGTGAGAAATCCAATTCTAAAGTTAACCCAACTCCTATTTCTTCATCCTCTACCTCTTGCCAAGTAGTAGAGTGTGTTTACTTCACAAGTTTCTAGACTTGGTGAAGTCGGAGCTTGATTTAGCGATGCCTCGACGTAGATCATCTTCGGCATGGACATCGACGACCTAGCTTGCCCATTCTCCGACGAAGCCGATCCTAGAGCCCGGATTTGACTTGGACAGCGGAGAGGACTTCGTTGCGGAGCTATGGAGGTGGAGCACCGGATCTACAAAGGTTGTATTTCCGTTTTCTCATTAGTTAAGTGTTAACTAGTTCTATGTTCGCCTAGACATCTAGTTATCGATCCGTAGTTTAGGGTTTGTAGGCACCATAATTTTTGAAATTGCCATGGTTGATGGCTTGGGAGACCTCACTAGAGTGCCTAGGAACCCTACATGTTTGACATCAAAGATGGTGTACGGGTGCTCAGTGGAGACTGGGTACACTGGACGGACTCGCCGAGAACTCCCAGATGGTATTATACCTCACGTCAGATGTCAGTTCTCTGGTGACACCGGTACAGGTTAGTCTACAGACCCGAGATCGTCATAGATTCTTGTGTGATTCTCACTGTGCTTTGATTTCCATCATACCACGTCCAAGAGGGCATGCAAAACGGTGGCTTTTGGGTACAGTCCCGAATCACATGGAGACAATGAGCGATAGGAGGGGATTCGTCTCTCCCGGTATAGGGAGTTGATGTTGTGCTGTGTTCGATTGGCTATAACTGGAAGTCCCTGGCCAGGGCGGATATAGAGTACTACTGGTAAGTGTTATCAGTAGGTTCTCGACCTGTTATGAGCCTCACATCGACACGACTTATCGGTTACTAGGGTCTGACGTATACCACCCCTAGACTAGATATGCAACATATCAGACGAAGAGACCGGACTGTATGGTAGTGTTACCGACTGGATTCACAGGAGAATGTACAGGCTTGCTTGTTGATCTTCTGATCGCTCAATACCTGGATGGCTGTTACGTTTAGCTGACCGCTTGCAGCTTGTGGGTGTTTGATATGATCATCACCTACTGCCGGCGTATTGACGATTCTTTAGAGTTCTACACAGAGGTTTCTTGACTCAGGCAAAATGGAGTAGGAGCACATATGTGATATGTGCGGGACCGAGAATAATATGATATGAGATACCGTATTCTATTCTCGCGATATTTGATATCAGCTAGGTCATCGGATCAAGTGTTGATTCGATGAATCAGTACATGAAATATTAGTCGGTTATATGCGATATAGCCGGATTGTCGGATCAAGTGTTGATTCGATAATTTAATGTATAATTATATATGTGATATATTACATTACATTATCTAATATTGGCTCGCTTTATTGATTCATTTTCTCACCGGATAATACATTGATATATATGTGATATATGTTAATTGTATTATTTTCTTTTGTTACAAAAATATATTATATATGTGATATATAATATTGTAACAAGTTATGATTACAAATGCAACATGATTAGTGAAGATTAAATATGGTTAGGGTTTGATTTGGGTTAGTCTTTTCTTGAAGCTTCTAGAAGCTTTTGTTTTGTTTTGAGTTAAGATATTATGTGTTGATATTTTGAAGATATTATTTAACCCAACCCAAACCCTTAACCCTAGTAAACTCTCTACATAAGTCAATGCTTCATATTATTAACTCAAGGTTCATTTGTAAGCATAGTAACTTTTCATTATTCATCACAAAAGAAATCATCTTCTTCTTCCTCATTGATAAGCTCACCAGCTTTTGATTTTGTGATGAATTAGTGTGAGATCTTGAAAATAAAAGAGAGCATAATTCCTACTTCATCATCCTCATCTAATCTAGCCAATTTGATTAGGGTGTTCACTTCAATAATACTTGATTAGTGAGTGAGAGCTTGAGTTAAAGAAATTTCAAGGTAGATCATCTTAGAAAAGAAAGACTTCAAGCAAGTATGGATCATTCGGGTTGTGGAGCTTCTCTTGAGTCCGGAAGATCATGGATCGCGGCAAAGGGACCACTACTCGGAGCTTATGAAGCGAAGGAGCGGACTACAAAGGTTGTAATCTCTCTCTCTTAGATGTAAAGATGTTTACTTGCATGTTTAAACCCTAATTATCTAGCAAAGATCCTCGCTTTAGGTTGTTCGGCACGTCTAAATTTTAAATCGGGCATGTTTGATGCCTTATAGATCCTTGTGATAGTGCTTTGTAACCTTACAGTTCTAGCGAGGAAACCTTATCGTTATTCAGTTGAACAAAATTGTTTTGAGGATAAGAGTTGTTGGGTATAAAATTGTTCATTTGGTTTGGGTAAGGTTGGGGTTAGAAAGGTTGCTGATATTGAGTTTGTTGAGGGGCTTGTTGTTGTGGAGGAGGCCTTTGAAAGTTGTTGCTGCCTTGGAATTGTTGTTGATTTTGATTCCAAGCAAAATTTGGGTGGCTCCTCCAATCAGGATTGTAAGTTGAAGAGTATGGATCATTTCTTTGTCTTTGCTGAAAGGCAGCATTGACTTGATCTTGTCCTTGAACAGGTGAATTGTAAGGACACTCTTCAGTAAGATGGGACGGATCCGAACAACAAGCACAAATAGTGCATGGGGGTAAAGCTAGGGCAGGAGAGGGCGATGAGAATTTGCTCTCAATTGCTTCTAGTTTTTTCGTGAGTGCAGCCATTTCGGCCTTCATTGCAATCGACATATCAAGTTGATGTATGCCTGCCTTAGACTGACTTGATGAAGTAGATGAAATGGTCTTAGTGCTTTCCCACCGAAGTGTTTGTTCAGCAAGATCGTCGAGAAATTGCCAAGCTTTCTCGCTAGATTTTGTAAGAAAATGACCTTGACAAATGGTTTCCAACAATTGCTTAGTTGCTGGGTTCAGTCCTTCGTATAAAGTTTGGCAAAGTTGCCAATTCTCGATACCGTGGTGAGGGCACTGAACAAGGAGCTCCTTAAATCTTTCAAAACACTTCCAAAAAGGTTCGGAAGGAAGCTAGGAAAATTGAATAATTTCGTTACGAATTCTCGTGGTCTTGTGGTGTGGGTAAATTTTTTTTAGAAAAGCCTTAACAAACTCTTTCCAATTTTTTATGGAGTGTGATGCTGTGCTATATAACCATTTTTCAGCTAAGTCATATAAAGTGAATAGAATGACACGTAGCCTTATAGCATCATTAGAAAGTTGTGTGGTCTTCATCATTGCGCAAACATTCTGGAATTTGTTAATGAAGATGTAGGCATCTTCGGATTCCAGCCCGTGAAATTTGGGCAACATATTGATGAAGTGGGGTTTAATTTCAAAGTTATCCCCATTAGCCGGTGGAAGTGAAAGACAAGTGGGAAGTGCGGTGCGGATGGGATAGAAAAGATCTTGGAGCGCGATTCGTTGGGGAGCTTCGACAGGAGGGTGTGGTGGGTTATTCGCACCTAGTGGAGGTAGAATCAGTCCCGTAGGTAAGGGGTTGTTAGGATTGAATCCCGACATCTCCTTAGAAGATGATGAATATGAAGATGAAGGTAAAGAAGTGGAAGGAATTTCGACTTCGGAGTCGAAAGCGTCGTCAGTCGGCACTAACGAGACATGAACTAAACGGGCGCTAGTGTCCCTAGTCCAATTGGATATACACTAAAGAGGTGTAGTGTAGTCAAAAAGTAAAAACAGAAGGTGGGGGTAAGAAAATGTCAATGAGAGAAAGCGGGGTGCAATGGATTTCTAGCGACTTAATGGCAAGTTTTTTTTTGTAAAAAAAATTTGTTTTGTGGTTTTTTTTATAAGGAGTTTTTGCAAATTTTTTTTTTATAAGGAGCTTAGACACACTTTCAAGCAATCACAACATGCACAATCAAGCCTAGAGCTAGGGTCTCCTAAGTCAACCAGACTGCTCTTAACTGTTCCAAAGGGCAAATTGTGAGATCCTCAAATCGCCTCTTCACCGTCAATTGTGGTCAGGTAAGCACAAGTAAAGAAAGGAGGGATCCGCTAACGAATTATCGTGAGACGAGCCTTTTAAAATTACCTTTCGCACTTGTCTAGCCTAGGCACCACAAAGTCTGGTTTAGATAAACGACCGATGCCTACAACTATTCCTTTGTCCTAATGAGCACGACAGTCCTTATAGGCCGAGTCTAATATTTTTTAATTAACTCGAAAGTTGATGCGAATGCTTTTTGTGATTTTTGGGGTCCTAGGAAGGGTAATGAAATCTCCACCCAATCTAGATTGGTGTTATAGCCCCTTAAAAGTCCGTTTTAAAAATGCAAAGCAGTATACACACAAAAATTCAAAACACTTGCCAAATTTTTTTTTTCTTTTATTGCGGCGTAAAGAATCCTGCACAAGATCAAGTTATTGGAGAATGGGGAGAAATTTTTGGGCAAAGAACCCTGCAGGGAAATTTTCAGAGGACTACAGAGGGCAGAAGAGAGGAAAAGAGTGCTTACAGAGAAGTTTCCACGGGCTGACGTCAGCAAGGAGCTGCGTTTCCGCCGCCAATTGCTGCCTACGACCGCGGTTCCGCGGTTGAATGGTTGACTCAGGCCTCCAAACTTCTTTTGTTGTCTGTTGTGGTTCTCCTCTGTTTGTTCAGATTTGCTGTTTGCAGTTTTGCTCACTGGATTTTTCCAGATCTAAATCTGTTCGTCTTTCCGATCCTGCACAATTCAAACAAAAACCCTTCAAAAAATACAAGATGATAAATTTTTTATATATTTTTTTGTTTTTATATTTTTCAGTTTTTATGATTTTTCAATTTTTTAATTAACCCGAAATTACAAAAAGAAAATAACTACGCCATCCCCGGCAACGGCGCCATTTGATTGTTAGATTTTGTGTGCTTTTCTGAAATCAAAGAATTAACCGCAATCAAGAACGGTGTCGCTTGGTAGCTAGCCGGTTGAGTACGGGTCGGTCCACAGGGAAAACATGTATTTTCTAGTTGTTCTAACGAGTCAATTCTTATTTGTGGTAGGTTTTGATTTTCAATAAAAACTGAAGTTGAGTTTGATTAGGATTAAAACCTTGCTAGGGTTAGGATTAGGTTAGTTTGGAAAGTCAATTATTCTCACTGCTTTCTTTGCCCAAATTAAGAACTTTTAGGTGTTAAGGTAATAGTTAACAAAGGGGATTAGGAAGAAACTAGGTTTCTTCCCTTTGGTCCTTTTCCGTCCTTTCTGAACTCTTATCCCTAATCTCTATGGAAAACAATCACAACTGGTCTTTAACTATGGAATCACCGCTACCTCGTGGATAGGATGCCGTAGTGAGCGGTGTGTGTTTGGTTTGCATAGATTCCTACTTTAAAATATTGAACGGGCAAGAAAGGGATGAGAGATTTTCATTTCTCAAGCCTTCCCCAAACCTAACCCTAACAAGTGAGGAACTACTCACTCATTAGGGAATTAACAAAGGAATTCATTTTTGTTTATTTTTAATAACCTAATTAACTAGCAAAAAATAACTATGGCAGATAAAGAAATTGCAGAGAAATAAAATTGCAGAAAATAACTAAGGCAAGATAAAAAAAAACTTACTTTTTATTGATGCACTCTTTGAACATTTACAAGAAATGAAAATTTTAAACTAGGAGTTAAAAAGAGGCATGCTCCAAAAAGAGCTGTAGGATTCCTATTTATAGATAATAGAAACCCTAGGGTTTACATCTGATCCATATCTAGAATTACAAAAATGCCCTGAGAAGCTTGGTCAACGCACCGGCACCCACCGATAAAATGCACCGACACGTGCTCAGCACGGCCGCGGAACCGCGGCCATAAGCCATGTTTGGCCGCGGATCCGCGGCCATATGATGGGGTCTCTATCTCTATTTCTCTGGGTTGCTTCAAGTCGCTATTTGCTTCTGTTTTCTTCACTTGGTTCTTCAGACTCTTTTCTAGTTTCTTCCAGATTTCCACAGTGCAGAAATGTTGTGGACTTTTACCGTTCGCTTCGTGTTGAAGTCTTGAATTTTGTGCTGCCTTCGTGCTTTGTGACATCTGTTGGATATATATGCCCTAGAGGCCTTCATTGTATAGGATACTAGGGATATGTATGTACATGACAGTCTTGCTTGATATAATAGTACGCTATTTGGTTTGTCTTTATCTTAACGTATGATATATTTTACTTGGTATTTATATATACATGTTGATAAAGCCCATAGGGTGTTTGCCTGACTACCGGCGTTGTGATGGCACTTGTGGGAGCTGGATAGTCAATAGGTACATCCTTAGATGTCCCTGGTCGCAGGAGTATCGAGACTGGGCATCGATACTCCGGAGTAGATTAGTGTATACATATCTAGACCCTAAGGAGGGGCGATGGACTGGTCCCGCAGCCATTGGTGGAGTGCACCTAAGATTGTATACAGATGCTCACTGGGTGTGAATACACTGGACAGGACTCGCCGAGAACTGACTGGATGGTATTATACCTAACGTCAGATAGCAGTTCTCAGGTGACATGTGTGCAGATAGTCCGTTGACTTAAGGTCGTCATTTGTCTCGTGTGAGTTCCCACTGTGCTTTGATTACTACCCTACCACGATTCAAAGGAGTCGTGCAAACAGGTTTTAGTTGGGCACAGTCCCGAGCCACGTGGAGGCAGTGAGCGACTGTTAGGGATTAATCTCTCCCGGTATAGGGAGTTGATATCGCACGGTGATCGTTGGTCATTACCATAAGTCCCTGGCCAGGGCTGATTGAGAATTGCTGATGGAGTGATCAGTAGATTCTCGGATGGTCTTGAGCCATGCCGACACGACTTGTACGGTTATTAGGGGTTTGACGTCCACCACCTCCCTAGACCATACATGCGATACTCTTAGACGAACAGACCAGACTGCGCGGATATTGTCACGGACAGGCTCAGTAGGATTTCGGATGGGTTCCCTCATCGGCTTTCTTATCGACAACTACCTGGGGACCATTACGTACAGCTAGTGCTGCTTGCGGTCTGTGGTTAAACGCACTGCCAGCGTAGTAGTCGAGTCTTTAGAGTCCCACACAGAGATTTCCCAATTCCAGGCGAAAAGATATAGAGGTCGTATGGTTTTACGACAATGGTTCGGACGTATACGTGTTTAAATGCACGTATGACATTCGGACAATTTTTACTAGCCGGCTTTGGTTTAAGCCAGATTATAGTATCGGATTATTGGATTTATACAGTCTAAAGTTTTTCCGTGTTTTCACGGATGCGAGGGGCGTTCTCGTAATTTTCCGGGAAGCTTCTAGAAGGATGGTGACTAAGGGGATTAAGGTGGCATTTTCATTAAATGCAAATTGTGACTCATTTGTGTGATTCACTATGTCATTAATGCATCATTTATTGCTTAATGACTCACATAGTGAATCACTCATATTGAATTAATGAAGCATGGTGAATAATTATTTATATTCATTTATTTGATAATTCATTATGTTTCATATATTCAAGTGAGAAGCTTTTTCATTCTTATTATCATCTCCACCTTCTCTCTCCTCAAACTCACTCTCTTTTCAAACCCTAATCCTACTACTCATGAGTTGAGACCAAGGATTAGTATAGACTAAACACTCCATAACCTAACTCTATATCATCTTAGTTACTTTGATTAGCAACTAGAGAAACTAAGTAACCTCAAGTTTAGAGGTAATAGCTTGGATTAGGGTACTCGGGTGGATCATCTATTACGGAAAGGAGGCTGAGGAGGACGTAGAGATCACAAAGACGAAGGACTAGAATCATTAGGTATAATCTCTTTACATAGTAGCTAAGAACTCTATGGTTGTTGTTAATTATCGTTTAGAAAAGATCTTCGGTTAGTCGATGTTTACATACAAAACAAGATCGTTTTTCATATTTCCGCCTCCCCGCAACTCATGGGGTGTTGTACATCGACTTACAACATCGAACTGTTCATTGATCTTCATTTGTTCCTTAACTGTAGGCGGCATCTTGCAGATTCATCTATTTGTTGGTCGTATTCTCACTTTTGTAGCGTCTTTTCACCATTTTCACTGTATTGTTCCGAGAACCTGTAACCTGCAATTATTTAGCAGACATGGATCAAAAGCACCTATTTATTTGCAATATGATTAAGAATGGGGAATATAATAATACAAAATTATGATATGAACAGGGGGTGGATAAAGTCAGTGTCACGACCCGAAATATTAGCTCGTGACCAGCACTTAAATCACGCAACGTCTAAAGGCGTAACATAATTCAAGTAATCTGAAACCCAGAAATCTAAAACCTTTTAATGAAAATAAAAAAGGTGAAGTTTTGAAATAAAGGTATAATGAAATCAAGTTTTCTTAAATGCATAGAGAAGGAACATGAATAATGCAAGTGAAATTTACTAGTTTGAAAACATGTTTCATCTTTTGAAAATTTAGGCAGCACCTCCTTTGTATATTTTGATCCAAAACCATAATACATGATAATATAAAAGGCATCCCCAAGCTGGAGCTAGCTCTTCGCCAAATGGCGGATCACAACCATGCAAGATAGTATATATAAGTATACGACGCCTAACGGCGAAGTTCACCACGAAAAGATAAAGAAATAAGCAAGACATCAAAACCATAAGTAGCGGAAAACCCCTCGCTCTAAGTCTCGCAACCACAATCTCACTAAGTCTCATTACTTATACAATTACTAAATTTGATTGATGGAGTTGACTAGATACAATATGAAATATAAATACAAGAGTGTGTATGATACAAATGTCCCACCTACCAAAGCAAAACACCCGAATGCAACTGTGTGCCAGCGATGCCGCTACTGATCCATGCGGGCAACCTGCAAGAACTGTGGCACAACGGGGTGAGTTTCCAACTCGTGAGTAGAAAAACATCTACAAGAAGAAATCGAATAAACAACGACTCCTAGGTCAACTATATCATAAAGGTAATACTATGATATGTAGGGTGACCGGGTCTGTATATGTGCCAACAAAGTAGTCAATGCCTATAAGCATGTGGATAACATCCAACAGTATAATCAATGCATGTATGCGTATGGATCTTGTCCACCCATATAATCAATGTATGTATGCTTGTGGATCACGGCCACCCATATAATCAATGCATGTATGCATGTGGATCTCGTCCACGTGTCAACCACTCACACAACAATATCATGCATGTAAATATCATAAAAGCATATGCATGAAAATATGAGGATATGAATCAACATGTGTCCTTCGCGACACCTCAAATGTTGGAGATAGTGCCCTCAAAGTCAATTATTGGATCGCAGGTACGTGATTGCAATGATTGAGGCAGGACCTATACCGATATGACAGTCTTGCTCAAGATGATAGTTTGCTATTTGGTTTGTCTTTATCATCGTATACATGCTTTAGTTCACTATTGCATGATGATAGAGCCCATAGGATTCTTGCTTGACTACCAGCAGTATGATGGCGATCATATACATGGGAGCTGGGGTCTGTAAGTACATCCTTAAGGTGTCCCTAGTCGTGGGAGTTTCGAGACAGGGCATCGATACTCCAGAGTAGACTAGTGTATACAGTCGAGACCCCGACGAGGGGCGGTGGACGGTCTTACAAGCCACTTGTGTCAGTTGGATCACCTAATATGTATACAGGTGCTCATTAGGATATGAGTACACCGGATAGGACTCGCTGGGAACATGCTAGTTGGTATTATACATATCGTCAGATAGCAGTTCCCTGGTGACATGTGTACAGGTTAGTTTGTCGACCTGAGATCGTCATTTGTCTCGTATGAGTTCCCACTGTGCTTAGATTACTACCCTACCACGCTCAAAGGAGTTGTGCAAACAGGTTTTAGTTGGGTACAGTCCCGAGCCACATGGAGGCAGTGAGCGGATCGTCGGGGATTCGTCTCTCTCGGTATTGGGGGTTGATGTCGCACAGTGCACGGGTGTCCATCACTAGAAATCCTTGGCCAAGGTAGTGGAGAATTACTGATTTGGATCAGTAGTTTCTCAGGTGGTGATGGGCTTCATGCCGATACGATTTATCGCATTATTAGGGGTCTGACTTTATCTACCCCCTTAGACTCGATATGCGATACTTTTTAGACGAACGGACCGGTCTGTATATACATTGTCACTGTCAGGCTCAGTAGGGTTTATAGATGAGTTCGCTCGTCAACTTCCCTTCCAATCAATACATAGGCAAACCGTTACGTACAACTTGTACCTCTGACGTGCTAGAGGTTATACCCAGTGCCAGTGTGTTGATAAGTCATTAAAGTCTCCCACAGACACTTTCCCAAGTTCGGGCGAAACGTTGTAGAGGCCGTATGGTTTTATGGCAAGGTTCGGAAAATGCGCGTGCGTTTTCGCACGTGTCATTTTTCGGGCAGATAATACTGGTCGTCTTTGGTTTAAGCCGGATCCGAGTATTATACTGTGTAGATATAATATCTTTGTCTCAGTTGCATTTGTATTCGGTCGTACTATAAATACGGGTATGTTTATACCATTGCGGGGTTATCCTGAAATTCGTTTCAGGATCACTTTTGGAATTTGCCAGTTTCCAGTTTTCTATCAGCCGTATTTAACAGTCGGTTAAATGCGGATTTATCTTTTCTTGATAAGGGTGAGTCATGGTTCTAGAAGGTTCTAGATTTAGGTGACAAGGCTTGATGATTCATTGTTAGCATTAATTGTGCATTTAATGAAAGGGTGACTATGGTTAATGAGTCATCCTTTACATTAATGCATTTTTGTTTATGCTATGATATTTTGATCAAGATCTTTTGCTTACACTCACCCCCTCCTACACTCACCCTCCTTCATCTATAAGTGGCCGGCCATTCTTGATGAATGGTTCATGGTTATGGTTTTTGGAAAAGATTATAGTTTGGATTCATGGAAATTAGAAATAGCCTCATTTCTCATTTCACCCGATTCCAAAAGGCAACTTCATTAACCGTTCGTCCATAGCCTTGGACGTAACGAGACAAAGTGTTCTACTAATTCTCTACTTCATCTTGATCGTCTCTTTTAGCAAACTTGACGATCGAGTTGCCTCGGTTCAGAGGCGGAAGCCCGTTTAAAGATCCGTCGACGTGGTGCCACCTGGACGAGAAGACTGGAGATTCAGGAGATCGGAGCAGCCACAACAAAGCGTGGGATGATGGTTGAAGACCGAAGGACTCGGATCGTTCGGTATAACTCTTCTACCCACTTTGTAGTTTGTTAGTTTAGCTTTAATGGCAGATCCGGGTTATAGTACGCGATAGCGCCAGTTGTAAAAAGTTTTTGTTCCGCATTTGGCGTCTGTTAGACGGCCGGGGCGCTACCGTGAACTTACAGTGGTATCAGAGCCTCACCATTAAGCTAAACTAACTTGTGCTAACGCGTTTAAAACATCGATCGAACGGAATTTCGAAAAACACATTTTTCAGCACTAAAGTTTCTGTCGATTTTTAAAAGGGCCTAAAAATAATTTTGCATATCACAGAAAAGCGTGCAGGGTTTTCTAAGAATTATGGGAAAATTTGGGCACGTGTTCCCACTTAACCACCGCGGATCCGCGGTCAAACCTAGGATTTGACCGCGGAACCGCGGCGACTTTGTGGGAACAGTACTCTAATTTTTCCAGAGAACTTCTAATAGGAAATTGTGGTTTTCAGGTACTATTCTTTTGGGCCCAGTTTTTGTTACTGTACAGCAGATGTACGTGGGGCCCACTTCAGGAAATTCAGTCGATCGAAATTTTAAATTTGTTAGTATGCAGTATTTACATTATATCTCCGACCGGGAATGTCATTTGATCGGTAAACCGCGTCTGATTGCTATAGTTCTTTTAGACGGGTTTGCGAACGTGACATTCGCGTTGATGTTCTGTGTTGTGCTGTATTGTTGCGGATTTGTCGTGGTGGATAGCAGGGTGCAATGTTAGTGCAATTTGTATTTATTTGTACATTTGATATTGCGGGGCGAGCGTCCAACATGTGGACTGCCGTCACTGCCTGTTGTATAATATTCTTTTTGGGACACGACCGGGTTGAGGTCGATGTACCCGTTGTACATATTTTTATTTCTGTACTAGGTTTATCTCGCGAAGGAGTGCACGGATAGCCGGGTTCTGGAGGGCAACGGGTCCGTATCTCATGGTTTTGAGAGGCAAAGGGACCTCACTCTAGAATTGGCAGACTATTTGCCGCACTCGTAGGGGGTTCAGGTTGACCCAAGGAGGGGTGCTCAATTTACCGGATTCCGTGAAGTGCCGGGTGTTCCATTCACTATGCTGTGGGGGACTACCTCGCTTCAGGTTTTGGCGGGTAACTTGCCGCACCCGTAGGGGTCTAGGTTTCATTGCACAGGCTATCCACACGATCAGGGGAACGTCGGGTTTCAGTAGCGGCTCTGTGAAATCCGGGGATCCCAGATTATCTGTATTGTTCTGTGATGCTTATTACTTTTCTGTAATGTTGCATATTATCACGCCTGGAGCGATTATTGTATATTGGTATATATACTATTAGATATTGTATATGTTTTATATCCGCGCTAGTCCAGCCCTCGCTCTGTCGTTAGTTAAGTAACCTAACGGGTGATGACGGGACCCAGTGACGAATGCGGATGGCATATACGTACATTTTATTTTCATTCTTTTCTGGTGTGTTTGATTGATAGGACTGCATTGATTCTTATCAATGTAAGGATAAAACAAACCTATATTTGATGTTGTTGGAACAAATTTTAAAAAGTGTTATTAAAAAGATGTTTCCTTTTATTTTGCATAGTGATATTCAGTTTAGAATATCCCGCACCTCATTCGACGAGGCAAGGGCCGAGATCCCTTCACCGGGAGTGACCCCTTGGGCAGAAGTTTACGTCAGGGTAATAACTTCAATATAGTCGATTACAAGTTGCTTTGCATCGCGGTATTCAGTTGGAATATCCTGTACCTCATTCCACGAGGAAAGAGCCGAGATCCCTTGACTGGGAGTGACCTCTTTAGCAAAACGTTTTCGCCATTATATTTTTATAAAAAGCTATCAGGTTCCTTCAACGAGATCAAGTTCATTACGTTAAAGGTTTTTCATCAAAAACCAGCCGTAGCCTTCCGTCATTTCTTATGGATTGTCAGTAGTATTCAAGCTATGTTTGTTGGCCAAAGTCAAGGCATAGTGTTTGGTAGCTGCTGAACATTCATCTGTAGCATAGATAGATGTGTTGGTTTGGGACAGTCGTTCTGCCTTGTTGGTCAAAGTCAAGGGCATGTGTGAGTGGGTTCAAATTAACCTGGATAATGATGGGTAGAACTTGACATGTGACTTATGATTTGTTGGCCAAAGTCAAGGTCATAAGAGCATGAGGCAAAAATCTTATCGGGAGTTTCTAAAGAAATTGAAACTTGCCATGTATGCGCATACCTTTTGGAGTGTGATAACTTGAGTGGCTTCCATCAAGTTATCATACGATGATAGTTGGATCCCGATTCTCACTGATGAGTTAGTTTACTCTTCGGGTGATCCCGACTAATTCTTCTTTCAGGTTTGGAGGAGAATTTGAGATTACAGTGGGAGGTTTCCTGATTAGATAAATTGATAATCATTCTGATCTAGGTTAGAGTGCACACAGAGTGTTTCTTTTCTCTCTCTCTTTGGCAGCGATCTTTGACCGACCCTAGACTATGACTCAGTGACCAAGTTGACTGAACCTTCTTAAAATACTGGCTTTTAGATTGTCCAAGTTGTATAAGTCATTGCCGCTCCTTCTTTTACCCTTTGCATTTCTCAGAACACCCCGTATTACTACGGATATCCACTTCCATTGGATAGATCCATCGTATGGTTATATACGAACTCGAGGGGACTTCTTCGAAGATGGATCCAGGTTCAGGAGAAATAGAATTGGTTTATTCAGTTGTTTTTTATTATCACCTTCTCTCAGATTGCGAGGGCTCCTTGGTTTAGGAGAGTACACCTATTACGCTTATTGGATAGTCTTCTTCCAAACCATAGGCAGGTGCCGAAAGGTAGGGAATGAAGAAAACCAATTAGCCTAAGTAGGGTGTGCAGAAGGTAATATGTAAAAACAAAATAAAGGGATTAAAAAGAGGGCAAAGTAAATTGCGACTGTTAAAATTCACGACCAAACCGTGTACTTCATCGCTACTCCTATTTCACCTTTGCTTTTTCCCAGTTCGGGAGAAATAGAATAAGGTATTATTCATTTGTCTTTTATCATCACCTTCTCTCAAGTTGCGAGTACTCCTATGATTAGGAGGGTACACCTATTATGCTTACTGGATAGTCTTCTTCAAACTATAGGCTGGTGCCGAACGGTAGGGAAGGAAGAAAACCACTTAGCCTAACGATGGTGTACAGAAGGTAACGACTAAAGACAAATAAAGGGATTTGGAGAGATGACAAAGAGATATACGGTTAAAGTCATGAATTGGATTATGGAAGAGGTATTACTAGGAATACCAGGATACCCCTATGAAACATTTTTCATGTTTCAGTGCATTGTTAAAGGAAAACTGATTTCCCGATTAGATACTTACTCCAGGGTATGTATTTACCAGGTTTCATTCTCATATCTGTATAGTTTTACAGATGATGAATGGGAGTAAGTTATTAGGAATTAGGTGATCATCCTCATTATATCGGAATTCGTTGTAATTGGTGATATTTGAGGAAATCGCCTGGGTACAGTTTTCAACCTACGATGCACAGGTTTTGAGTTATTCAACTCAGCGGACTTATACAGAGTATTGTATGTTGTCCAGTGTCCGTCAGGACAAAGGGGTTGGTCCTCGTACTATGTTCAATTTACTTGTGACTTCTCTAGTTTTAGACAAGTGTTTCGTAGAAATACAATGTCTATGTTTTGAGAAGTTGTGGGTATAAGAATAATGTAGAGAACAAAGTATCACAAGTATCGGGATTCTTCAAAGAATTCGAAGATGTAGATTCTTATGATTGGTATTCAGTTGATAGTAATGGTTTTGAGAAACTTGTTTCTCTTTCAGGTTACTCATAATTGGATGGATTCCTAAGTTGAGTAATGCTGATTAGCCTCTCTCCATTAAGTTGATATGCACTGGAGACAGCTGCATGGTTTGAATCTGGTTCCAATTAAATTAGTGCCTCTATTTCTATATTGTATATAGAATGGTTCATATCTTAACGATGTTAAGGTAAGGGGAGTTGTCCAGCTTATGCTTAAAACCAGACACTGGATAACTCAAGGCACGTTTCTGTAATGGCAGTTTGTGGGTTGACCCTGGCTTTGACGAGGGTTGACATTTCTACCATCTGGAAGATCAATAGTGATATTGTTCTTGACTCGCCACAGTTTTATTAAAATGGACTTTTTCAGAAAACAGTGGTGGGAGTATGGTAGAACTGGAAGTGATTCCAGAACCGCAAACGATTATGGAAAATTTAATAGGACCTATATATTCAATCAGGTTTGACATTCTAATAGCCACTCCGCAGATATGGTGGGTAACCTCAGACACCCGAGAGGTACTCCGGTAGCCTCAAGGACGGTGATAGGGAGGTTCTTGTTTACCCAGACTTGACACTACTGTTGTTCCAGACCATGAGACCCGGCAAGAGGATAAGTATAACGTCGTTCTAAACTAGCTTTAGAAGTGTACGTGGATATTATTCTGCCAGAGGGTTGTCATAGTCAGTGGGAGCAGCGGAAGCATAGTGGGCAAGTAGCTTATGTCTATTTATAGGCTTGAACAGATATAGCGGAGATAAGATCATCTATTTTTGATGTGACAGTCATGGGTTTGATTTCATCAGAATAGGGGATGGATCTGTTGAGAAGATAGTAGGGTGTTATGTCCTGGTATTTGGATGACATACACAGAGTAGGAAGTAAAATTCCTATACTACGATCGGTTGTACTGTGGTCGTCACATAGTTGTTTCTTCATACAGGATATGGATATAATATCAGACATTCTGGTTACTAGATCTGCGGTTTTAGATCTAGATTTGGGTAGTTTCCCAATATGGGTACTTTGACAGTATTCTAATAGTATTTTAGAATAGATGACTTCTGGCATGGTGGTGTACCTGCAGCTGATGGAGTCACCCTCTCTAAAGATGTCTTAGAGACTAAAGGAGAGAGGGATGTGCATGATTGGCAGATCACTTGCTTAGGCAATTGAGTCAATCATGAGATATCAAGTACCACACCAGATGTAGTTTTTGCACTTGATGCAATAAGTTTATATTAATCCAATCCTGAAGAAACATAAGGAAGCAGTTTTAGAACATAAGTGCATGTTCTACGGATTTGATGACGGCAGCCTCCTTCGGGAGACGGTTATCATTCCAGGCTTCAGAGGTGACATGGATGACAGAGTGATTGTCAGAGTTATAGTTTTCCCTATGATGAGGGACAGTATTATGGACAGTTGGTCCAAGAGGATACTGTGGGAGGCATGGTGCTGAATTACTGATTAGGTTCAGTTATCGATACAGTCTAAGAAGTTTGGATTTGGAGTTCATTTATGAACTAGGTCCCATCAAATGTCCAAACATATTCTAAGACAGGTATTACTCGATTTGGGAGATGGATTTCTCCGCGAACTTGAGATTAAGAGAGACATAGAAAGAAACACCAGGACGGATCCACTCACTGAGGCTATTTCTCGAACACAAAAGTTTTACAAACTAGCTTTGTGAAACTGATTAGTAGAGGAGTTGGGTGTTCGGTATCACACGGGCTGTGAGTATGCGACATCGCAATAATTAGCCTTAAGTACAAGTAGGAGATTGTTGGAGATAGTGCCCTCAAAGTCAATTATTGGATCGTAGGTACATGATTGCAATGATTGAGGCAGGACCTATACCGATATGACAGTCTTGCTCGAGATGATAGTTTGCTATCTGATTTGTCTTTATCATCGTATACATGCTTTAGTTCACTATTACATGATGATAGAGCCCATAGGATTCTTGCTTGACTACCAGCAGTATGATGGCGATCATATACGTGGGAGCTGGGGGTCTGTAAGCACATCCTTAAAGTGTCCCTAGTCGTGGGAGTTTCGAGACAGGGCATCGATACTCCAGAGTAGACTAGTGTATACAGTTAAGACCCCGATGAGGGGCGGTGGCCGGTCTCACAAGCCACTGGTGTCAGTTGGATCACCTAAGATGTATACAGGTGCTCATTAGGATATGAGTACACCGGATAGGACACGCTGGGAACATGCTAGTTGGTATTATACATATCGTCAGATAGAAGTTCCCTGGTGACATGTGTACAGGTTAGTTTGTCGACCTGAGATCGTCATTTGTCTCGTGTGAGTTCCCACTGTGCTTAGATTACTACCCTACCACGCTCAAAGGAGTTGTGCAAACAGGTTTTAGTTGGGTACAGTTCCGAGCCACATGGAGGCAGTGAGCGGATCGTCGGGGATTCGTCTCTCCCGGTATTGGGGGTTGATGTCGCACAGTGCACGGGTGGCCATCACTAGAAATCCTTGGCCAAGGTAGTGGAGAATTACTGATTTGGATCAGTAGTTTCTCAGGTGGTGATGGGCTTCATGCCGACACGATTTATCGCGTTATTAGGGGTCTGAATTTATCCACCCCCTAGACTCGATATGCGATACTCTTTAGACGAATGGACCGGACTGTATATACATTGTCACTGTCAGGCTCAGTAGGGTTTATAGATGAGTTCGCTCGTCAGCTTCCCTTCCAATCAATACATAGGCAAACCGTTACGTACAACTTGTACCTCTGACGTGCTAGAGGTTATACCCAGTGCCAGTGTGTTGATGAGTCATTAGAGTCCCCCACAGACACTTTCCCAAGTTCGGGCGAAACGTTGTAGAGGCCGTATGGTTTTATGGTAAGGTTTAGAAAATGCGCGTGCGTTTTCGCACGTGTCATTTTTCGGGCAGATAATACTGGTCGGCTTTGGTTTAAGCCGGATCCGAGTATTATACTGTGTAGATATAATATTTTTGTCTCAGTTGCATTTGTATTTCGGTCGTAATACAAATACGGGTATGTTTATACCATTGCGGGATTATCCTGAAATTCGTTTCAGGATCACTTTTGGAAGTTGCCAGTTTCCAGTTTTCTATCAGCCGTATTTAACAGTCGGTTAAATACGGATTTATCTTTTCTTGATAAGGGTAAGTCATGATTCTAGAAGGTTCTAGATTTATATGACAAGGCTTGATGATTCATTGTTAGCATTAATTGTGCATTTAATGAAAGGGTGACTAAGGTTAATGAGTCATCCTTTACATTAATGCATTTTTGTTTATGCTATGATATTTTGATCAAGATCTTTTTCTTACACTCACCCTCCTTCATCTATAAGTGGCCGACCATTCTTGATGAATGGTTCATGGTTGTGGATTTTGGAAAAGATTATAGTTTGGATTCATGGAAATTAGAAATAGCCTCATTTCTCATTTCACCCGATTCCAAAAGGTAACTTCATTAACCGTTCGTCCATAGCCTTGGACGTAACGAGACAAAGTGTTCTACTTCATCTTGATCGTCTCTTTTAGCAAACTTGACGATCGAGTTGCCTTGGTTCAGAGGCGGGAGCCCGTTTAAAGATCCGTTGACGTGGTGCCACCTGGACGAGAAGACTGGAGATTCAGGAGATCAGAGCAGCCGCAACAAAGCGTGGGATGATGGTTGAAGACCGAAGGACTCGGATCGTTCGGTATAACTCTTCTACCCACTTTGTAGTTTTTTAGTTTAGCTTTAATGGCAGATCCGGGTTATAGTACGCGATAGCGCTAGTTGTAAAAAGTTTTTGTTCCGCATTTGGCGTCTGTTAGACGGCCGGGGCCCTACCGTGGACTTACATCAAAATCATGGAACTCGAGTTTCCAGCATCGACACTCCAAACATCATGAAACCCGTGTCCAGCATCGACACGCAAATCCTTATATCTCTCGGGCTCCATCAGTCCGGATCGGCCCACGGGCTCCGTCAGTCCGGATCGGCCCATATCATTTCTCGACTCCGGTCGGTATCCTCCGGATATCCGCCAAGCCCTAATATTATCACCGATGGGTAGTGCTCCCATGCCAGGTTTACCGTATAACAATAAGAGTCTTCTTGCCCCGGGATACCTCACCGGGTCCACCATGCACCCGCAGATGGTGCCTACCGCTCCTCGAATCGGGTTTCACATGCCACTCTCAGAACCGAGAAAACACATGGTGGACATACTGAAATATCATATCAGGAGAAACCGGGTTTTTAAAACAGTACATGCCTTCTTTTAAAATAGCCACGGTTCTCAAATCCAGAAATCTCATGAAAACAACATATCTGAATGCGTAAAAGCGTAAAGCATGATGTATGCGACATATGACAGAAATGTAAGCATATCCGTATATCATGCAATATGGAACAATGATATGACATATTAAGGGAAACCGCTCATTTAAATGGATCCAGTTTTGAAAATATCTCATGCGGTCCCCAATTCTCCAAACCCAAAGCCAACATCATCATGTATGTGCAATAAGTATGTATGTAGGTATGGATGCATAAGCGGTATATACGCAAGTATGAATGTACAATATGTATGTGCGCAAGTATATCATGCAAGGAGTCATATCCTGATGCAGCAGTTCTACTGTGTAGTGACATGCCCATTATCGATGATGAAGTGTGTGAGCCGGCCAATCTGTGTAAGTGTAGCATACGCATCATCGATAATGGTGTAGGTGTACTAGCACAGGTATATATATGATGCAATGAGAATAACTTGAATACAGCATAAGGTAAATCATATGCAAATGCTGACGGGTATACGTATCTATCATGACCGAGTCGGTGAATCTATCAATCGGCATCTGGCCACACAACATCACATACAGTATAATCCATCGTACGGCATCCTCTAGTCAAGGGTATGGATCAATCATCAAGTCAACTCATCACGTACGGAAAAATCATCGTACGACGGCATGAAAACACTAGGGATCCTATCAACCTATGCGACAATGAGGGTGTAAGTCCATGTCATGCACCCCACGTATCCGCGGGAAGGCGGAATATATGAAAAACAATTATCAAAGCTTCGTAACACGGACTTGAGCACACGGATCGTGTCTAAACCATTACTAGCAAACTACGAGAGGTATAACTACTCGGATTCGAAGTTATACCTCACGTTACTTGTCCTTCGGGTCTTCATCGCTATCCTTCACACCTCGTAGGCTCTATGGAACATGGGCACCTCAACTGCTTCCTCGAGTCAAAGACGATCCACCCGAGAGTCTATAGTCTAAGTTCCTATCTCGAATCTGAGATAACTACGGCTTCTAATTTGCTAATCTAGAAGTCCTAGAGGGTGTAGAGTATTTAGATGGATTACTTAGTCACTTTAAACCCTAGGATTCTCAATTCATGAGAGCTTTTAGGGTTTGAGGAAGAAGATGGAGACTTGAGGAGAGAGAAGTGTTTTGTGATAATCAAAAAAATAATACTCATTCTAGAATAATATGAAGCATAATAATATCTCTGTTGATAATATCAAGATAATATCTAGCATGCTTCATTTAATTCTAAGGGTGAATCTCCTCATGAGTCATTAAGCATTTAATGTAAACATACACCTCATCCTCCACCTCATTTAGTTTAAATCCTAAAAGGAAATAAACACAAACGATTCACCTTCTTCTAGAAGCTTCCCGAGAAATTACGAGAGTGCCCCTCCCATCCGTATTTTCGAAAAACACGGATAATCTTTGACTGAATAAATCCATCTGTATAATACTAGAATCTTGCTTAAACCAAAGCCCGGTAGTATTATCTGCCCGATCACAGTACGTGCACAAGTGTACGCAAGTGATCGCGGCCCTGCCGTAAAACCATACGGCCTCTACACCTTTTGCCCGGTGCAGGAAAACTCTCTATGCGGGACTCTAAAGGCTCGACACTATGCTGGCAGTGGGTTTAACCACAGGCCGCAAGCGGTACTAGCTGGTAGATGTCGATAAGAAGGACGATGAGGAAACCCATCCGAACTCCTACTGAGCCTGATGTGACAATCTCCATGTAGTCCGGCCTGTTTGTCTAGGACTATCGAATATCGGGCCTAGGGGGCGGTAAACGTCAGACCCCTAATAGCGGTATAAGTCATGCCGGAGTGTAGCCCATTACACCTTAAGAAACTACTAGAACCTACCAGTAAATCTCGCTTGCCCTGGCCAGGGACTTTGCGTAATGGCTCTCCATACACAGCGCGATATCAACCCCCAATACCGGGAGAGACGAATCCTGTCTAACTGCCACTGCCTCCAAGTGCTTTGGGACTGCACCCAACTACTACCTGTTTACATGACTCCTTTGAGCCGTGGTAGGGTAGTAATTTAAGTACAGTGGGAACACACCCGAGGCGAAGTAGCAGTGTCAAGTCGACGGACTAAGCTATACTCATGTCACCTGGGAACTGCTATCTGACGATGTGTATAGAACCAACCTGCAGTTCCCGGCGAGTCCTGTCCGGTGTACCCGAAACCTAATGAGCACCTGCATACTATCTCCAGTACGACGTACTGATGGCTGTGGGACAGACCATCTCCCCAGCTGGGATGAGAAGCGTATACACCAGTCTACTCCGGAGTATCGATGCCCAGTCTTGAAAATCCTATGACCAGGGACATATATAGGATGTTGGTTATAGACTACCCAGCCCCCACTAGTGTGACTGCCATCACAATGCTGGTAATCAAGCAAAGATCCTAAGGGCTCTACTAATATGTATAAGCGATATGTTAAAAGAAATACATGCACATATTAAAGTATACACAAACCAAGTAGCATACTATCATTTTTAGCAAGACTATCAATACAACTGTGAATATCCCAAGCTTCTATTAACTAATATACAAACCAGTATGATACAATAATGGCCTCTAAGGTATAAACACTAACAATCTCCCACTTGCACTAGGGCCATGTACTGGCATATCGCAGACCTATCATCTCGAATAGCCTCTCGAATTGCGTATGAGGAATGGCCTTTGGAATGGATCAGCAGTGTTATTCTCCGTATCTACTCTCTTCACCTCGATCTCCCAGCGATCTACGATCTCCCTGATCAAGTGATACCGCCTTAAAATGTGTCTGGACTTCTGATGGGACCTGAGTTCCTTCGCTAAAGCTATAGCGCCGTTGTTGTCACAATACAGAGGTATTGGATCAACACTGGTAAGAACCGCCTGAAGTTCTGTGAGGAACTTCTTTATCCAGACAGCTTCTTTTGTGGCATCGCAAGCGGTTATGTACTCCGCTTCCATCGTTGAGTCAGCAACGGTGTCCTGCTTGGAACTCTTCCAACAGACCGCCCCTCCATTGAGGGTAAAGACATAACTCAACATGGACTTGGAGTCATCCTTGTCACTCTGGAAGCTGGAGTCAGCAAAGGCCTCGATCTGGAGGTCCTTTCCGCCATACACCAAGAACATTTCCTTAGTTCTCCTCAGGTACTTGAGAATGTTCTTTACTGCTATCCAGTGCTTCTCTCCTGGGTTTGCCTGATACTGTCTTACAACGCTCAATGCGTATGCTACATCTGGTCTGGTACATAACATCGCATACATTATAAAGCCTACCGCAGAAGAGTAGGGTACAATTGACATGCGAGCCCTTTCCAAATCAGTCTCGGGAGACATCTCTTTGGAGAGGGTGATTCCGCGACAAGCCGGTAAGTTACCGCGCTTAGAATCTTCCATACTGAATCTTTTCAATATGGTGTCTATGTACCTGGACTGCGAAAGTCCCAACATCCTCTTTGATCTATCACGATAGATCTGGATCCCCAGAATGTAGGTGGCATCACCCAGGTCCTTCATGGAGAACTTCTGTGACAAGAATCCTTTGACTGACTGTAGCATAGGAATATCATTTCCTATTAGGAGAATGTCATCCACGTACAAGACGAAGAATACTACAGCTCGCCCTACAATCTTACTATATATGCATGGTTCATCTGGATTCTTGATAAAGTCGAATTCTTTGACAGTATCATCAAAACAGATGTTCCAACTCCGCGATGCCTGCTTTAGTCCATAAATGGACTTAAGCAACTTGCAAACTTTACCGCTGCTCCCACTCTGAATGAATCCCTCTGGCCGATCCATATAGACGCATTCTTCCAAATTACCATTTAAAAATGCCGTCTTTACGTCCATCTGCCAGATCTCATAATCATGGAAGGCGGTAATGGAAAGAAGGACCCGAATGGATTTGAGCATAGCCACTGGAGAAAAGGTTTCGTCATAGTCCAAACCAGGTCTTTGATGAAATCCCTTTGCAACAAGTCTAGCCTTATAGGTTTCAACCTGTCCATCTACACCAATCTTCTTTCTGAAGCTCCATTTGCATCCTACGGGTTTTACCACATCTGAAGCAATGTCCAAAGTCCAGACTTTGTTAGTGTACATGGACTCCATTTCGGTCCGCATTGTATCCAGCCATCTTACCGAGTCGCCGCTCTGAATGGCTTGTTGGAAGCTAGTAAGGTCATCATTGTCAATGATGCAATCCTCTCGATCCCCGTCTATGAGAAAACCGTATTATCTCTCGGGCGGATGAGACTGCCTACTAGTTCTGCAGATAGGCGTTGGGATGTCCCTTTCTTCTGAAATTTCTGGTTCTACTATACTTTTAGCAACAGCTTATGGTTCTGGAATTTCTTCCAGTTCTATTGCGCTCCCACTCTTCTGATTTTCTAAAAATTCAGCTTCCAAGAAGTGGGCATGACGAGAAACAAAAACCTTTTGTTCCTCTGCGTAATAGAAATAATACCCTTTGGAGTTCTTTGGATATCCCACAAACTTACACTGTACTGAGCGTGCCTCGAGCTTGTCCGCATGCTGCTTTTTAATAAAAGCTGGACATCCCCATGTCCTAAAGTGTTTAAGACAGGGTTTCTTCCCACTCCACATCTGATATGGTATGGTAGGCACAGTCTTGGTTGGAACCTGGTTCAAAAGATATGCAGCTGATTCTAGTGCATAACCCCAAAAAGATCGCGGTAACTCAGCCTTACTCATCATGGAACGGACCATATCCAATAGGGTTCGATTCCGCCTTTCCGATACACCATTGTGTTGTGGTGTGTATGGAGGAGTAAGCTGAGAGAGAATTCCATTCTCTTTTAAGTATCCTAGGAACTCGGCACTTAAGTATTCACCACCTCTATCAGATCTCAGTGTCTTGATACTTTTGCCTGTCTGTTTTTCCACTTCTTTCTTGTATTCCCGGAATTTCTCAAAGGCATCGGATTTAAACTTCATCAAGAAGATATATCCATACCTAGAGAAATCATCCGTAAAAGTAATGAAGTAGGAATAACCACCTCTTACATGTATAGATATTGGACCGCACACGTCGCTGTGTACGAGTCCCAAGAGCTCGCTCGCTCTTACTCCGTGTCCAGTAAATGGAGTCTTTGTCATCTTTCCCATGAGCCAAGATTCACAAGTAGTATAAGATTGATATTCGAACGGATTCAAATATCCTTTTCTATGTAACTTAGTCAACCGTGTTTTATTGATGTGACCTAGTCTACAATGCCATAAGAAAGCTTGATTTATTTCTGGAGATTTTCTTTTAAGTGTGTTCTGGACATTGAAAACCTGAGCTTGATTTAATACGTATATACCGTTATCTAATGTACCGGACCCAATCAGAACTTGATTTAGGTGGATGTTTACTACATCGCTTACGAATGTAAAATCATATCCCTCTCTAGAAAGTGAGGATACTGATATGATATTACAAGTCAAACTAGATACATACAAACAGTTATGTAGAATCAATATCTGCCCACTTATCAGTCCTAGGTGATATTCCCCCACGGATTCAGCGTCCATACTCATTCCGTTCGCAACTCTGAGAGACATATCACCTACCTTGATAACTCTACGGTTTCTCAAAGCATGTAACGAATTACAGATATGAGATCCTGATCCAGTATCTAGTACCCAAGAAGTAGAGTTAATTGACAAACAGTTCTCAATTACAAACACACCTGAGGCTGAAGCCACAACATGCTTCCAATCCTGGCTACTGGCTTCTAAAGCCCTGCAATCCTTCTGCCAATGCCCCTTCCCATAACAATAGGAACATCCCTCCTTCTCTACACTAAGTCTCGAAACTTTTGCTCTTCCCTTTCCTTCTACTTTACTGACACCGTATATCGGCTTTGTGGAGGTCTTCTTCTTTTCACCATTTGCTTTCGCCCTGGATGCAGAAGAAGAAGGTCCCCCATTAAGCAGAGTGGGTGTCTCCCTGGTTTTCTTCAGGGTATAAGTAGAGGGTAGGGACTGTGGAAATAAGTCAGCATATTACCTGTTTCCCAACGCTGTCACGACCCGAAAGCACGGAACGTGACCGGCACTTAGATTACGAAACGTCTAGAGGCGCAACGTAACCTAAGTAAGCCGAAGCCCAGAAATCTAAACCATGAAAAAGAAGAAGAAGCGGTAAAAGAAAACATGAAGGAACAAGTTTAAAACATCAGCAAATTTTCTCAAAAATTTCGGCAGAGTCTCCTCTATAAAAACTGGCCCCCAAACGGGTACAACAAGTATAATATACATAAACAATAAAAAGCATCCCCAACGGGAGCTAGCATCAACGCCAACAGGCGGAAACAACCACAACAAGCACCATAATATACAACGCCAAAGGGCGAGGCTCAAAACTCAAAGAAAACAAAACCACCATATCAGAATAATACATGCGCGACTCTAAGGTCGAAATAAAAAAATACTGGTCCAATAAACTTATCAAGTAATACAAGTATGGTTGATGTAGCTTACTAGATACAAATGAAAGAATAAAAATACAATGGTGGTTCAGATACAAATGAACCAACCTACCGTGCAAATCACCCTGAAGAAAAGATGTGCCAGCAAGCTGCCAGGGAAACCTATACATCGAACCTGTAATAAAATTTGGCACAACGGGGATGAGTTGCCAACTCGTGAGTAGAAGACATCTACGAAAAGAAATCGAATGCACGACGCTATCCTAGGTCATAACAATATACTACTAAGTCCCAATCATCTAGTAATAGCAGGGTAATACTACGTGTAAGTGCAGATACTCCGTGCTCGTGTCAGTGCCTCATATAGTACTATGTCATATGAATGGATATGCATGCACCATGAATGTAAAATAACCAATCCTGAAATCCAGGTGTATCTGTATAAGAAATCTATAGTTGTTATCATAGTAAAACGGGTATAGAAACCGGAAATATCAACAATGAAATCCATGGCAATCCGTGTCAAGTATCGACACAAACATGTAAATCTCAAGTCTCATAGTCTCAATATCTCGGGCTCCGTCTGTCCGGATCGGCCCATATCATCAAATCTCACGACAACGGTCGGTATCCTCCGAATATCCGCCGCGGCAGACATCACCGGTAGGTAGCCTTCCCCTGCCAGGCTCATCGTCTACAACTCGATCTTCTTGCCCCGGGGTACCATACCGGGCCCACCATGTACCCGAGACGGTTCATCCACTCCTCGAATCGGGTCTCGAAATCCATCAGAAAACATGAAATCTCATGGTGGACGACACATACATCACGAGAAAACCGCATCTTATGTTTTTAAAAAGAGAGGAGGAGGAGAGAGAGAAGTTTTTATATATTCTTGCGGTTTTCCCCAAAATCCAGAAATCTCATAGAAATCCAAATCTCAAAATCATGAGTAAGTAAATGATAAGTGTCGGCATATGCCCCATAAAACTGCATGATAACATGAGAATATGAATGCATGAATGTCTAAGTAATAAATGCCATGTCTATACTAGCATATGAGAGTAATCACAATATTATATATCGATCTAGTTGCTAGCTGATTCTATCAATAAAAGATAATAAGATCTAAAGTGTACGTGACATAGCAATTACCGATGATGATGTGTGTGAGCCGGCAAATAAGTGAGCGTGGAATATGCGCATCATCGGTAATGGTGCTGGTGTCCTAACAGGTAAAGTTTATACTGATTATAGCAACATATGTATGAACATGCAACATTATGATTACAGTGTGAAAGTAAAGACGGATGTGTGTTATCCACTCATTTGATATACAATTATCACTACCACTATATGACTCGAACATAACCTAGTGTCCATCTAACCTCCTAAGGAACTAAACCTAAGAAACTAGTCATTAAGAAACAAGAGTCTACCTAGGTCTGAAGCAATATCTCTAATAGTCGGCGATCCAGCCTCTATAGCGTCACGTACATAGTACGGATTCCTCGAATCAAGAGTGCGGATCAATCATCATATCTATGCCTCGTACGGTAAAATCCATCGTACGGCATCCCAATATCGGGGTACGGGTCAAGTATCTCCTAAGCGTCTCATCATTCGTATAATGTCATCATCAACACATCTAATGATCAAGGTGCTAAACTGTAAACGCATACATCAATCATATATCGTTGCCATCATAAAATGTATCATTAGTTTATCCTCAGAAATATCATGTCATACGTATCATATTGTGATTAAATCATACTAATATCCTATCGTCCTCAAGTCACACCTCTATGATATCGACATCAGGTCACACCTATATGATGTCGTAATCAAGTCATACATATCCCATATCGTGATCAATCACAAGTTACAGTCCGGGTACTATTTTAGAGTCTCATGTACCTCAATATCATCACCACCCATTATAATTTAAGTATACATGTTCATTATCTCATTCTCTAATGATCCTCTAACACTTAATACGACTGTATAGCCAAGAATCACGGCATCAAGCCCAGTTACACTGTTTCATCATACCTCGGATATCATATCACATCAATGTATCCCATATACGTATTGTATATATATATATATATATACCTATACCTCGTCCTATATATATATATATATACACATGCACGTATACACCATGTCGTGTTTCAGTATGTGCGTGTGTGTGTTTCTACCTGAAACCTACGAACCTCTTCCAAGGTATTCATCTTCTGATATGTCTTCCTAAATCAGTCTAGTCCAGCCTAGGGTCATTACTAGGGCCCTACTCATTAAGAATCTAGGGTCACATCTGGTTTCCTAATGTCAATAAGTACTATTCCTATTCTACGTTGCGGGGGTGCTAAACGCCATCCACCCGACTTCCCCCCGTAGATATGCATCTACTCACCTGGACCATGTCTGCCGAAGACGGTGTCGCCATCCTCCTCTTCATCGCCCGCAGTCCACGTGATAGGTACCTAAACGCAAACATATAAATAGTATCGTAAACTGGATCACATACGAAAGTCAAACGATACAAGGAACAAGCATAGGTTAAAACCTATGTCCCGTCCACGCAAAAGAACCAAATATCGCTCGATATCAGCGTACAAACTCCGATGGATCGAGATAAACATCAAAAAATAACTCGTAGTTTTAAAACACATTACTTATATTATAAAACATGATTAAATCCATCGAAACCCTAAAATCCATCAAACCGTCCAATTTCGTAAAACCCGAAAATGTCAATTTACCGTTTTTCATCAAAACTTGACATTTAAATGAAACCAATGGTCATAAAACTCATTAAATAGCATAACTAGACTATACAAACCATTACTATATTTTTATTACACAAATTTGTATTAATTTGAAATTTCTAGTTTGCAACCTTTAACAATTTTCAACATTTTTCAAGCAAAATACCACAATTCCACCACAAAACGCGATTTTGCATGAATTAATGTATTAAACCACAATTCATGATGATAATGATTTAATGAAACCATAAATTATATTTTTAATCTCATTTATTTAGGAATTTCTAAAATCTAGTTACAAAATAGCAATTTTTATCACAATTTATCAATTATCAATAGAATCTAGCAATCAATTTAAGTTTCCATTCCACCAACAAGTTAATACCCTTATTAAGACCACAATATAGTGTTACAAATATTAATTGAAATTTTATTTCAACAAAAATTATGTTTTATAGAAATCTAGTTAGCAAAATTCCTAATTTAAACAATTTTAAATGAAAAATTTACAATTCAACAACCATGTAAGATTTTCCAATTCTAAAAGTGTTAAACTAACTATTATAACCCTAATTAATTAATAAAAATAATAACTTGAATTTACAAACCCTAACTTGAATTTTAAAAATTGAACATAGAATTAATTCATTAAATCTAAACATGCTTAAAAGAAACATCTAATAACAAATAAACAAAAGAAGGAAATTTATACCTCCAAAATATGAAATCCAAACAAGGAAATGAGCCTCCAAAATGCATGCTTTCCATCTCCAAATTCCATATAAAAATGAGCAAGGAATAAAGGGTAGGAAATAAATAGGATTTTGTGGAATTTTAATTGAATTTTTAAAGGATTTTTGATGAATTTTGGAGCAAAATAAAATGAGGAAAATGGGGGCTACCATGGGGGGTGAGGCCGGCCATTTTTTTGGAGGTGAGGGAGAGAAAGAAGAGGGTGAGAAAATGTGTAGAAGTTTCCACCAAAATATCACTTCATTATGTCTTTTCATGCATTTATTTATTTTTCTTTTATTTCTTTACTATAGCAACTCAAGAAAACTCTAGAAAATAGGAAAAATTTGCAAATAAATTTTTCATGATACACACTAAATTCTAACATGCCATGGTTCATTTTTACAAATTAAAACCATTCAAATTTGTAATTTACACTAATTTAGTGTAAAAATAAAGCTTATGTTAATATTTAAAATAATTAATTTAGGAAAAATATTTAATTAAACTAAAAATTTATAAGTGGCTAAATAAACACTGTTTACTAGTAATTACATAATTAAAATAGGTATTTTTGAAACTATAATGAAAAACAATCACGGTTTAGTTTTATGAAAAATACATTTTACTTTACCGAAAATCACAAAATTCACTTAAACAATTTTATTCATTTAAATATTTATTTAATTATTTTTAAAACGTTACAATCTTACCCCTTTAAGAAATTCGGTCCCCGAATTTAAATTAAAACTCCACTTCCAAATACTAAAATACTTAGCAAACACTCAAATCGTCGGGGTTCCGAAATCATCAATACATAACTAAAATCAACTCCGTCAAGCATAACTAAAATCAACCCTTAAACCATAAATTATATTTTTAATCTCATTTATTTAGGAATTTCTAAAATCTAGTTACAAAATAGCAATTTTTATCACAATTTATCAATTATCAATAGAAACTAGCAATCAATTTAAGTTTCCATTCCACCAATAAGTTAATACGCTTATTAAGACCACAATCTAGTGTTACAAATATTAATTGAAATTTTATTTCACCAAAAATTATGTTTTATAGAAACCTAGTTAGCAAAATTCCTAATTTAAACAATTTTAAATGAAAAATTTACAATTCAACAACTATGTAAGATTTTCCAATTCTAAAAGTGTTAAACTAACTATTATAACCCTAATTAGTTAATAAAAATAATAACTTAAATTTACAAACCCTAACTTGAATTTTAAAAATTGAACATAGAATTAATTCATTAAATCTAAACATGCTTAAAAGAAACATTTAATAACAAATAAACAAAAGAAGGAAATTTATACCTCCAAAATATGAAATCCAAACAAGGAAATGAGCCTCCAAAATGCATGCTTTCCATCTCCAAATTCCATATAAAAATGAGTAAGGAATAAAGGGTAGGAAATAAATAGAATTTTGTGGATTTTTAATTGAATTTTTAAAGGATTTTTGATGAATTTTGGAGCAAAATAAAATGAGGAAAATGGGGGATACCATGGGGGGTGAGGTCGGCCATTTTTTTGGAGGTGAGGGAGAGAAAGAAGAGGGTGAGAAAATGTGTAGAAGTTTCCACCAAAATATCACTTCATTATGTCTTTTCATGCATTTATTTATTTTTCTTTTATTTCTTTACTATAGCAACTCAAGAAAACTCTAGAAAATAGGAAAAATTTGCAAATAAATTTTGCATGATACACACTAAATTCTAACATGCCATGGTTCATTTTTACAAATTAAAACCATTCAAATTTGTAATTTACACTAATTTAGTGTAAAAATAAAGCTTATGTTAATATTTAAAATAATTAATTTAGGAATAATATTTAATTAAACTAAAAATTTATAAGTGGATAAATAAACACCATTTACTAGTAATTACATAATTAAAATAGGTATTTTTGAAATTATAATGAAAAACAATCACGGTTTAGTTTTATGAAAAATTCATTTTACTTTACCGAAAATCACAAAATTCACTTAAACAATTTTATTCATTTAATTATTTATTTTATTATTTTTAAAACGTTACAATCTTCCCCCCTTTAAGAAATTCGGTCCCCGAATTTAAATTAAAACTCCACTTCCAAATACTAAAACACTTAGTAAACACTCAAATCGTCGGGGCTCCGAAATCATCAATACATAATTAAAATCAACTCCGTCAAGCATAACTAAAATCAACACTTAAACCATAAATTATATTTTTAATCTCATTTCTTTAGGAATTTCTAAAATCTAGTTACAAAATAGCAATTTTTATCATAATTTATCAATTATCAATAGAAACTAGCAATCAATTTAAGTTTCCATTCCACCAACAAGTTAATACCCTTATTAAGACCACAATCTAGTGTTACAAATATTAATTGAAATTGTATTTCACCAAAAATTATGTTTTATAGAAACCTAGTTAGCAAAATTCCTAATTTAAACAATTTTAAATGAAAAATTTACAATTCAACAACCATGTAAGATTTTCCAATTCTAAAAGTGTTAAACTAACTATTATAACCCTAATTAATTAATAAAAATAATAACTTGAATTTATAAACCCTAACTTGAATTTTAAAAATTGAACATAGAATTAATTCATTAAATCTAAACATGCTTAAAAGAAACATCTAATAACAAATAAACAAAACAAGGAAATTTATACCTCCAAAATATGAAATCCAAACAAGGAAATGAGCCTCCAAAATGCATGCTTTCCATCTCCAAATTCCATATAAAAATGAGCAAGGAATAAAGGGTAGGAAATAAATAGGATTTTGTGGATTTTTAATTGAATTTTTAAAGGATTTTTGATGAATTTTGGAGCAAAATAAAATGAGGAAAATGGGGGCTACCATGGGGGGTGAGGCCGGCCATTTTTTTGGAGGTGAGGGAGAGAAAGAAGAGGGTGAGAAAATGTGTAGAAGTCTCCACCAAAATATCACTTCATTATGTCTTTTCATGCATTTATTTATTTTTCTTTTATTTCTTTACTATACCAACTCAAGAAAACTCTAGAAAATAGGAAAAATTTGCAAATAAATTTTGCATGATACACACTAAATTCTAACATGTCATGGTTCATTTTTACAAATTAAAACCATTCAAATTTGTAATTTACACTAATTTAGTGTAAAAATAAAGTTTATGTTAATATTTAAAATAATTAATTTAGGAAAAATATTTAATTAAACTAAAAATTTATAAGTGGCTAAATAAACACCATTTACTAGTAATTACATAATTAAAATAGGTATTTTTGAAATTATAATGAAAAACAATCACGGTTTAGTTTTATGAAAAATACATTTTACTTTACCGAAAATCACAAAATTCACTTAAACAATTTTATTCATTTAATTATTTATTTAATTATTTTTAAAACGTTACAATCTTCCCCCCTTTAAGAAATTCGGTCCCCGAATTTAAATTAAAACTCCACTTCCAAATACTAAAACACTTAGCAAACACTCAAATCGTCGGGGCTCCGAAATCATCAATACATAACTAAAATCAACTCCGTCAAGCATAACGCAATCATCGGAGTTATGGCGAGAATAAAATATCAAAACCCAATATGAAGACCATCATAATATACATCAATTTATAAATTATATATAGTTCGCATCTTAGAAAAATCGCCTAAGAAGCATACAAAAACCCCTCTTGAAAATCGCCGTGCAATGCACGTGTCACGGCATAAGTAGCGGACGTTTATTTTTTTAAAAAAAAATAGCTATATATATATATATCTTTTATTTAACATACACGTCCCGCCTGGTTACTAAATCAAATAATAATGATTATGAAACATACTGCTCAAACTGAAATCAATCCCAATCCCATCAGTAAAATATCATGTGCGTCCGGTGCGCACTGAAATCGAAACCAAATACAGATACCATGAATACACACAAAAACAAATAAGTGCAACAGGTGTGCACCAAAACATCTGTCAAGTGCAACGGGCGTGCACGACTCACAATCAGGTGCATCTAATCTGCACGAAACCCCGATTTAGTGCATCTGGTGTGCACAAAATCGCATCAAGTGCGCCAAGTTTGCGCAAGAATCTCAATCAGGTGTACATGATGCACGAAAACATATGCTGAATATCAGAATCGAAATCACAGTACGAAAATGGATAAAAACTAGGTCGAAGCATATATCAAAATCATGTGTAACCCATATGCACGAAATCAAATCAAAAATCTCAAAATATATAAAACCAAATCAAGTGTACTGGGTGTATACTAAGCAACATCAATACAACTGATATATGAAACACAGATAGAATGTAATGAAGGTACACATAAGAAATACCAATCGTAGAACAAAATCCTCAAAATACCAAAATCCAATAACAGAAATATGAAATTCAAATCACCAAGTCACATCGTAATCACTATCGTCAATGTGCGCCTCTTTCCTCTGATGTCTGCTGCTTCAAACTTGTCTCTTCATAAGTGTGCTGACTGCGCTACCAACGGCAATACTCACATCTAGAGTCTCCCACGTAGTCGATCCATTCACCTGATATCCGGACTACATTAAACTTTTCGATCGATCCATCAAAATCCCATAATTCCCCGAGAGCTCAACGCTCAAGTACAGCTTAAAAATATCCGGTACATACCCCAGCATCGATGATCCAGCCGTAGAAGGGCAAACCCAAGCCTCACTAATGGCACCGCGGAACTGCCGTAAACCCTAAGGTTCAAGGGCGTTCTCGTGGTCATTATGTCGAGTTAGGGTTTCATTCTTCTATAGGGTCCATCGAAATACCTGCATGTTCTTCCGAATACTTTAAACTTGGGAAAATGGTTTTCTGATAATCGTTCGAACCCTTTAACTTCATCCGGACGGCATGCGAATACCCTTCGTCCGCACGCTAAGCAATGCTTCAATCCTCAAGAATAACCAATACTCTAATGGTTATCGCATTCGAGCCGGAGCTCCCTCTGCCAGTGTGCCCGTGGTAACAGAAACCACCCTCCAACATTGACGAAGATAGATCAAAAGAACGAATGGAATACGGTGCAAACAATTGTACATCCTAAGGCTCCTTAAGCAGAGTAGCGTATCGTAAGTATGCCGCGGACCATACCCACGGTACGTTACTCTACCTAAATCGCCTACTCCATCAACCAAGGGTCACCTAGACTTATACAAGGTTAAACCTAGCGCTCTGATACCAACTTTGTCACGACCCGAAAGTACGGAACGTGACCGGCACTTAGATTACGAAACGTCTAGAGGCGCAACATAACCTAAGTAAGCTGAAGCCCAGAAATCTAAACCATGAAAAAGAAGAAGAAGCAGTAAAAGAAAACATGAAGGAACAAGTTTAAAACATCAGCAAATTTTCTCAAAAATTTCGGCAGAGTCTCCTCTATAAAAACTGGCCCCCAAACGGGTACAACAAGTATAATATACATAAACAATAAAAAGCATCCCCAACGGGAGCTAGCATCAACGCCAACAGGCGGAAACAACCACAACAAGCACCATAATATACAACGCCAAAGGGCGAGGCTCAAAACTCAAAGAAAACAAAACCACCATATCAGAATAATACATGCGCGACTCTAAGGTCGAAATAAAAAAATACTGGTCCAATAAACTTATCAAGTAATACAAGTATGGTTGATGTAGCTTACTAGATACAAATGAAAGAATAAAAATACAATGGTGGTTCAGATATAAGTGAACCAACCTACCATGCAAATCACCCTGAAGAAAAGATGTGCCAGCAAGCTGCCAGGGAAACCTATACATCGAACCTGTAATAAAATTTGGCACAACGGGGGTGAGTTGCCAACTCGTGAGTAGAAGACATCTACGAAAAGAAATCGAATGCACGACGCTGTCCTAGGTCATAATAATACACTACTAAGTCCCAATCATCTAGTAATAGCAGGGTAATACCACGTGTAAGTGCAGATACTCCGTGCTCGTGTCAGTGCTTCATATAGTACTATGTCATATGAATGGATATGCATGCACCATGAATGTAAAATAACCAATCCTGAAATCCAGGTGTATCTGTATAAGAAATCTATAGTTGTTATCATAGTAAAACGGGTATAGAAACCGTAAATATCAACAATGAAATTCATGGAAATCCGTGTCAAGCATCGACACAAACATGTAAATCTCAAGTCTCATAGTCTCAATATCTCGGGCTCCGTCAGTCCGGATTGGCCCATATCATCAAATCTCACGACAACGGTCGGTATCCTCCGGATATCCGCCGCGCCAGACATCACCAGTAGGTAGCCTTCCCCTGCCAGGCTCATCGTCTACAACTCGATCTTCTTGCCCCGGGGTACCATACCGGGCCCACCATGTACCCGAGACGGTTCATCCACACCTCGAATCGGGTCTCGAAATCCATCAGAAAACATGAAATCTCATGGTGTACGACACATACATCACGAGAAAACCGCATCTTATGTTTTTAAAAAGAGAGGAGGAGGAGAGAGAGAAGTTTTTATATATTCTTGCGGTTTTCCCCAAAATCCAGAAATCTCATAGAAATCCAAATCTCAAAATCATGAGTAAGTAAATGATAAGTGTCGGCATATGCCCCATAAAACTGCATGATAACATGAGAATATGAATGCATGAATGTCTAAGTAATAAATGCCATGTCTATACTAGCATCTGAGAGTAATCATAATATTATATATCGATCTAGTTGCTAGCTGATTCTATCAATAAAAGATAATAAGATCTAAAGTGTACGTGACATAGCAATTACCGATGATGATGTGTGTGAGCCGGCAAATAAGTGTGCGTGGAATATGCGCATCATCGGTAATAGTGCTGGTGTCCTAACAGGTAAAGTTTATACTGATTATAGCAACATATGTATGAACATACAACATTATGATTACAGTGTGAAAGTAAAGACGGATATGTGTTATCCACTCATTTGATATACAATTATCACTACCACTATATGACTCGAACCTAACCTAGTGTCCATCTAACCTCCTAAGGAACTAAACCTAAGAAACTAGTCATTAAGAAACAAGAGTCTACCTAAGTCTGAATCAATATCTCTAATAGTCGGCGATCCAGCCTCTATAGCGTCACGTACGTAGTACGGCTTTCTTGAATCAAGAGTGCGGATCAATCATCATATCTATGCCTCGTACGGTAAAATCCATCGTACGGCATGCCAATATCGGGGTACGGGTCAAGTATCTCCTAGGCGTCTCATCATTCGTATAATGTCATCATCAACACATCTCATGGTCAAGGTGCTAAACTGTAATCGCATACATCAATCATATATCATTGCCATCATAAAATGCATCATTAGTTTATCCTCAAAAATATCATGTCATATGTATCATATTATGATTAAGTCATACTGATATCCTATCGTCCTCAAGTCACACCTCTATGATATCGACATCAGGTCACACCTATATGATGTCGTAATCAAGTCAAACATATCCCATATCGTGATCAATCACAAGTTACAGTCCGGTTACTATTTTAGAGTCCCATATACCTCAATATCATCACTACCCATTATAATTTAAGTATACATGTTCATTATCTCATTCTCTAATGATCCGCTAACACTTAATACGACTGTATAGCCAAGAATCACGGCATCAAGCCCAGTTACACTGTTTCATCATACCTCGGATATCATATCACATCAATGTATCCCATATACGTGTTGTATATATATATATATATACCTATACCTCGTCCTATATATATACACATGCACGTATACATCATGTCGTGTTTCAGTGTGTGCGTGTGTGTGTTTCTACCTGAAACCTACGAACCTCTTCCAAGGTATTCATCTTCTGATATGTCTTCCTAAATCAGTCTAGTCCAGCCTAGGGTCATTACTAAGGCCCTACTCATTAAGAATCTAGGGTCACATCTGGTTTCCTAATGTCAATAAGTACTATTCACATTCTACGTTGCGGGGGTGCTAAACGCCATCCACCCGACTTCCCCCCGTAGATATGCATCTACTCACCTGGTCCATGTCTGCCGAAGACGGTGTCGCCATCCTCCTCTTCATCGCCCGCAGTCCACGTGAGGGGTACCTAAACGCAAACATATAAATAGTATCGTAAACTGGATCACATACGAAAGTCAAACGATACAAGGAACAAGCATAGGTTAAAACCTATGTCCCGTCCACGCAAAAGAACCAAATATCGCTCGATATCGGCGTACAAACTCCGATGGATCGAGATAAACATCAACAAATAACTCATAGTTTTAAAACACATTACTTATATTATAAAACATGATTAAATCTATCGAAACCCAAAAATCCATCAAACCGTCCAATTTCGTAAAACCCGAAAATGCCAATTTACCGTTTTTCATCAAAACTTGACATTTAAATGAAACCAATGGTCATAAATCTCATTAAATAGCATAACTACACTATACAAACCATTACTATATTTTTATTACACAAATTTGTATTAATTTGAAATTTCTAGTTTGCAACCTTTAACAATTTTCAACATTTTTCAAGTAAAATACCACAATTCCACCACAAAACGTGATTTTGCATGAATTAATGTATTAAACCACAATTCATGATGATAATGATTTAATGAAATCATAAATTATATTTTTAATCTCATTTATTTAGGAATTTCTAAAATCTAGTTACAAAATAGCAATTTTTATCACAATTTATCAATTATCAATTGAAACTAGCAATCAATTTAAGTTTCCATTCCACCAACAAGTTAATACCCTTATTAAGACCACAATCTAGTGTTACAAATATTAATTGAAATTTTATTTCACCAAAAATTATGTTTTATAGAAACCTAGTTAGCAAAATTCCTAATTTAAACAATTTTAAATGAAAGATTTACAATTCAACAACCATGTAAGATTTTCCAATTCTAAAAGTGTTAAACTAACTATTATAACCCTAATTAATTAATAAAAATCATAACTTGAATTTATAAACCCTAACTTGAATTTTAAAAATTGAACATAGAATTAATTCATTAAATCTAAACATGCTTAAAAGAAACATCTAATAACAAATAAACAAAAGAAGGAAATTTATACCTCCAAAATATGAAATCCAAACAAGGAAATGAGCCTCCAAAATGCATGCTTTCCATCTCCAAATTCCATATAAAAATGAGCAAGGAATAAAGGGTAGGAAATAAATAGGATTTTGTGGATTTTTAATTGAATTTTCAAAGGATTTTTGATGAATTTTGGAGCAAAATAAAATGAGGAAAATGGGGGATACCATGGGGGGTGAGGCCGGCCATTTTTTTGGAGGTGAGGGAGAGAAAGAAGAGGGTGAGAAAATGTGTAGAAGTCTCCACCAAAATATCACTTCATTATATCTTTTCATGCATTTATTTATTTTTCTTTTATTTCTTTACTATAGCAACTCAAGAAAACTCTAGAAAATAGGAAAAATTTGCAAATAAATTTTGCATGATACAAAATAAATTCTAACATGCCATGGTTCATTTTTATAAATTAAAACCATTCAAATTTGTAATTTACACTAATTTAGTGTAAAAATAAAGCTTATGTTAATATTTAAAATAATTAATTTAGGAAAAATATTTAATTAAACTAAAAATTTATAAGTGGCTAAATAAACACCATTTACTAGTAATTACATAATTAAAATATGTATTTTTGAAATTATAATGAAAAACAATCACGGTTTAGTTTTATGAAAAATACATTTTACTTTACCGAAAATCACAAAATTCACTTAAACAATTTTATTCATTTAATTATTTATTTAATTATTTTTAAACTTTACAAACGTGGTCTCCAGGTCTGTGAGCTTATCTATATAGCTAGTCATCGTAAGGATGTCGTCCCCTACATATGACCTGACAGCCAATCTCGCTTGAAGCAATTCGTTCGAGGTCTCATATCTTGCGATACGAGATTGCTCTCCATATAAATCTTTGATATGGAGAAAGATGGAAACTAAGTCCATCTTCTCGTGCTGCTTCTGGTATACACCATTCTCTGAAGCCAACACGAGGTACTTAGCATTCGCACTGTCCTTTTCCCTTGTCTGATGGATATCCATATCCGCGACGGTGGAAACTGGACTTGGGACGGCGGGGGCTTGAGTAGTAATAGGGCGGTCCGGCTTGTCATAGGCAATGGACATCTGGACAGACCTTTGCCAATCATAAAAATCAGATTCAGTCAACTTGTTATCTAGATGTAACCTAGTCATGGTCACATGGTCGCTGCAGTTGAGAGAGAGAAGAAAACACTTTAGCATGATGCTCTTGCAAGTTTAGATTGGTTTTTAGTTTATCTAAACTGGATGGCTCCCACTATTTCTTGAATCCTTCCTTATACCATAAAAGAAGAATTAGTCAGGACTGATCTCACCGTACAATACTTGCTTAACAGTTCAGCCAGGCCAGTGTCGGTAATTCGAGGGAGGTTTTACGACGCTTTTGCGAAGTTCCTTAATTAAATAACCTCTTTTCTCTGGAGGCGTAGCCCCGTTGACACCATTCTAGACACCTACTTGGTTTATAGCATTGATCGTTAAGTGACGAATCTCCTGATAAGTAGCATATACTCACAGTAGGATCGAGATCCTGATATCATCGTGTGATAATACTGAAGGAATCCTACCAACATTATCAAACTCCAAATGGTATGCAACACTAGCAAGTTTCAGTTTCTTTAGAAACTCCCGATGTGGATTTTTGCCCCATGCTCTTATGACCTTAACTAAGGGCCAACAAATCATAAGTCACATGTTAAGTTATACCCGTCATTATCCAGGTTGATTTGAACCCATCCGTATATACTCTTGACTAAGGGCCAACAAAGTAATACGACTGTCCCAAATCAACGCATCTATCTATACTACATATGAACACCCCAGCAGCTACCAATCACTATGTCTTGACTAAGGGCCAAACAAACATAGCTTGAATACTACTGACCATTCATATGAAATAACAGAGGGCTACGATTGGTTTTGGCGAAATCGTGAACGTAATGAACTTGATATAACCGAAGGAACCTAATAGCTTTATAAAAGGAGTGGTTAAAGCTCCGTAATTAAAAATTCTGCTCTTTTAAAATAACCGAGTGGTTTCTTTTAAGTTTGTTCCAACGATTCAGCTTTGATTTATTTTCTTTGCATTAATATAATGCGTCCCATCATTTACCCTATCATTGCAGAAAACAACACAAATACAACATCCGCTTATGCCATCCGCATTCGACACTGGGTCCCGTCATTCACCCGTTAGGTTACTTAACTAACGACAGAGCGGGGCTGGGCTAGCGCGGATGCAAAACATAAGCAACGCCTACTAGATATCATATATAGATATTGTACATTCGTCAGACGCAATAATAGGCATTCCAGATCACAGATGAACATATTGGATATACTAGGAATCTGCGTTTCGTTTGAGCCTGCAACAAAAGACGGATTTCACGGTCGTGATGAATAGCCAAACCCCACACTAGACCCCTACGGGTGCGGCAAACTACCCGCCTAGTACCAGAAGTGAAACAGTCTCCCTCAACGACGTGAGTAGGCCATTAAACACTTCAAAGTACCTGGTAGTTTGTGCACCCCATCTTGGGTCTATCCTAAGAGCATAAAACAGTAAATGAAATAATACAACGGTGGCTACAAGTTCAACCCGGATGCGCCCCGCAAAAGAATATTACAACATATTACAATTTGCATCGAATGAAAGATAAAAACTCTCATCTCACATCCCCGGCTATTCATCCACGACAATCCAATGAAGTTCATATCCACAAACCAATATCCATTACAGAAATGTGCAACCCCCAACTAACTGACATACTAGCAATTAGCGGAGGTTTACGAACATATCAAACATCACAGATAAAACCGGATTAGCAAATAACTTAGAATTTCGATCGACAACCTTTTTTCGTGTCTACCCCAAATGCAAGCCAGCACGCTTGTTCATCTTCTGATCGCTCAATACCCGGGTGGCCGTTACGTTTAGCTGACCGCTTGCGGCTTGTAGGTGTTTGATGTGATCATCACCTACTACCGGCGTATTGACGAGTCTTAGAGTCCCACACAGAAGTTTCCTAGCTCAGGCAAAACGATGTGGTGTGCATATGAGATATGCGCGGTAGCTCGATTAAATGCGTGTATGAGATACCGTATATTAATCGGGCGTTTACTAATGATCGGGTCGTATGTGATATGACCAGTTTATTAAATCAAATGTTGATTTAATAATGACTTTTAGCTCACTTTTATTAAACCTTTTCTTTATGGATGTATGCATATATGTATATACATACACATGATGATGTGTATGCACACATACATACATACAAGTGTATCATGGTTGATGATACATAGCTGATGGCAATGCAAGACCCACATGGTTAAAATTAATATGTGGATTTTTATTTTGAGATAAAAGGAAAAGGAAATTAACTAATGACTCATTGATTCCAAATGATTCATAGTTTCCACACTCTTCTTGGGTTGACCTTTGACTAACCCTAGGTTAATTTCCTTTGTTCTTTTAACTCATCATAAAATATCTAAATATTTATTTTAACCATGGTTGGATGTGAGAGTGTCTCACATATATATTCTTTTGTTTTTATTTTAAAACATAACAATTATCATTATCTTGAAAAAGCTTTTCCATCTTCATCTTCCTCCTTCCAAAAAGCTCTCTTGAGTTTCATAGAGTGGGAGAAAAAGAAAAAGAAAGGGTTTTTAATTGAGATAACAAGCCACACAATCATTCTATACTAGTTTAGCCTATTAGTTTAGAGTGTTTGCATCACTTCCTCATTGATCAAGTGAAGCAAGGAGCTTTAGGCAAAGGGACTTCGGGTGGATCGTCGTGGACTCGGAAGTGTTCAAGCGAGCCGTTCCAAACTCTAGGAGATCTAAAGAGTCACTCAAGGAGGTCTACAAAGGTTGTAGTCTCTCCACTTAGTTATAGATTAACTTTTGTATGTGATACTATTAGTTGTTACCCTATATTTCTAGTTCGATTTCTACTTAAGTTTACTTAGCACCTCTTAAAATTTAAATTGTGGCATATGTGTTGCTTCCAAACTCTATATGAGGTGATAAGGAAACCCTACAGTGGTATCAGAGACAAGCTAGAGCTTTAGAGTAATATAGACGACGTTAAAAACCTCGAACGAACCAAAAACGACGCCCGAAGGGGCTCTCTGGAAATTGTTCAAAAGGGTGGATTTTTCACATTAAAAATACTCAGAAAATCATGCAGGGTATTTTATGGCCCCACAGGAAGAACGAAACCCTAACTCAACTATACGACCGCGGAACCACGGCCAAAATGGTCATTTTGCGGCGGTTCCGCGGTGCCGTTGGTGAAGCTTGGACTGTGCCTTCTTGTGCTGGCCCGTATGTACTTGTACTAGTCTCTGGTAATTTTTAAAACTGCTCTAGTGTTGAGCTTTCTGAGAAGTCTTTGGGTGATCAATCGTTCGATCGAATGTTTTAACTGCGCCTAGTTTATGTGATTGTGATACAATAATTGGAATCTACAAATTTGTTTATTGCGTGTAAATCTAGCATTTCGGTATCGGGAGTAATCGGAAATCTTGTTGAATTATCCGACTTATTTTGAAAAGGTGTTTTCATGGGTGAGACCTAAATGCGAGCTTTACATTGTTAGGCATGAAATCTTGGATATGTGATATTCCGGGTTTGGGTTGTCTAAGGGCAATTACGATTCCAATTGTTGTAGTTTTTCTTTTTATTTCTCTGTGACCGTAAGTGTAGTATGTGGTGTATCGCCGGTTTCGTTGCTATACATCAACGACAATCAGGGTACGCATACTTACTTACGTTGATGATATATGATATTATCTGTTGCTGAGATATGAATTGTGCAGGATTGTCGTGATTGAATAGCCGGGGTTTTATGTGAGATGAGAGTTTTCTTTTCATTCATGTAAAATTCAATTGTATATAATATTCTTTTATTTGGGGCACTTCCGGGTTGAGGATGATGTCACCATTGTTGTATATTATTTACTTTTCCGCATTAGGATAGACCCAAGATGGGGGGCATAAATGACCGGGTTCTAGGGTTCAGTAGGAGGCCATCTCGAGGAGTCGAGACCGGGTCTCCTAAACTGCAGAATTGGTAGGGTCACCTGCCCCTCTCGTAGGCGAATGCGAATGGCATAAGCGTACGTTATATTTTTCATTTCTTTCTGTGATGGCTTTAGAACTTAAATGATGGGACTACATTAATGAGATTAATGTAAAGAAAAATGAACCTAAAAAGATGTTGTAGAATCGGATTTGAAATACACTCGGCCTTTTATGAAAAAGCAAGCTTTCAAAGTGCGGGGCTTAAGCCACTCATTTTAAACCTATTGGATTCTACAACGATATCAAGTTCAAAACGTTAAAAGTTTTCTTAAAAACTATCCACAGCCCTCCGTCATTTTAGGAAGTAGAGTACTTAGTATTCGTGCTGCGTATTGTGACTTTAGTTAAGGCGCAGTGTACGGTAGCTAAGTGATGTCTTCCTACACTGCATATGATGCAGATTAGTTAGGACATTCATATGATTATGTTGACTTTAGTTAAGGGTCATGTGGGTGGGTCTAGTTAATCACGAAATGACGGGAAGAACTTGACTAGTACTTATGATATGTTGACTATAGTTAAGGTCATGAGTGCTAGGGGTAAAAACAATATCGGGAATTTCAAGAGTTGAAATTTGCAATGAGATTGCATACCTTCTATATGATAGTAGGATCCTGATCCCACTGTGAGCAAGAGTTGCTCTCGGGGGAGTTTTGCACTTTACAATTAGCTAACCCATTAGGTGTCTAGAAAGGTGTCAAATGGGGCTACGCCTCTGGGAAAACGAGGTTTATTTTAATTAGGTCCGTGTGAAAGCACGGGGAACCTCCCTCAAAGTACCGGCACTGGCCTGGCTGAACAGTTAGCGAAGTTGTAGAATGTAATTAATCCCGACTAGTTTTCTTTTTAAAAGGTTTTAAACAAAATTTGATAAAAACAGTAGGAGACATCGATTAGACAAGATAATAATCAATCTGATCTTTACAAGAGCTTTCACTGAGTGTATTCTTTTCTCTCTCTTAATGGCAGATACCAATGACAGAACTCAAACTTCTACTAGATAAAAATAAAATGAATGGGACCAATTATAAAGACTGGCTGAGGAATCTCAACATTGTCTTGACTTATGATAAGGTATCATATGTCCTCACGGCTCCAACCCTGCCCATCCCAGGTTCTAAATCTTCAGTTGCGGATAAGGAAATCCGCAAGACATGGGACGCCGACTGTGCCACGGCCAAATGCCTCACGCTTGCATCGATGGATAACACACATCAGAAGCAGCACGAGAATATGGACGTCCAAGTCATATTCCTCCATACAAAAGAGTTGTATGGAGAGCAATCTCGTGTATTACGATACGAAGCATCCAGAAAGTTGTTTCAGATGCGAATGGCCCCTGGCACACTAGTAGGAGACCATGTTCTGAAGATGATAGCTCTCATAGAAGAGCTTAAGGATCTTGGGTGGACAATGGACAATGAGCAATATACGGATATTATTTTGCAGTCTCTCCCCTCCACCTTCGCTCAATTTATAGTTAACTTCAACATGCACAACATGGAAAAGGAACTACCTGAACTCCTTAATATGTTAAGGAGTGCAGAGAGCACGCTGAAGTCAGTGAAGACTCCCGTTTTGAGTGTTGGGCCATTTTCCTCCTCTCGCCCGAAGGGTAAGGCCAAGGGAAAGATGAAGAAGAAACCCACTAAACCTAAGGGTGGAGTCAAAAAGGTTAAGGGGAAAGACAAGTCCAAGGTTAGGGAATCGGGGAAGGGAAAATGTTTCCACTGCAAGAAGACGGGACACTAGAAGCGGAACTGTACTGAGTACCTTGAACTCAAAAAAAGCATGGAGATGCTTCAGCTTCAGGTGTGTTCGTAATTGAAAATTGTTTTTCTATTAACTCTGCTTCCTGGGTATTAGATACCGGTTCAGGTTCTCATATTTGCAATTCTCTGCAGGCGTTGAGAAATAGTAGAGTTTTGAAGACAGGTGATCATACTCTCCAGGTTGGAAATGGTTCCAATGTAAATGCAGTTTCAGTGGGAGAGTATCACCTAGGGTTGTCGTCGGGTTGTATATTGGTTTTGAACCCATGTTATTTTTTGCCAAGTATGCTTTGTAATATTATATCTGTTTCTTTGTTAAACAATGAAGGCTATCATTTTGCTGTGCAACACAATGATATGAACATTAGACTTAATCAAGAGTTGATAGGTTGTGGTACACTTAATAACGGGATATACGTCCTTAATCAGCACACAGTTTTCAACATTCAACACACAAGTAAAAGAAAATTTTCAGATATAAATTAAGCTTTTCTTTGGCATTGTAGACTTGGTCATATTAATGAAACAAGACTAAACAAGTTTCATAAAGATGGATATTTAAATTCTTTTGAGTATAAATCTTATGCAACTTGGCAGTCTTGTATCAAAGGTAAAATGACCAAAACTCCGTTTACTGGACACGGAGAAAGAGCTACTGAGCTCCTAGACCTCATACATAGTGATGTATGTGGGCCAATGTCTACACATGCGAGAGGTAGTTTTTTCTTACTTCATAACTTTTACTGATGATTTCTTAAGATTCGGTCATATGTTTTTGATAAAACATAAGTCTGAAGCTTTCGAGAAATTCAAGGAGTACAAACTTGAAGTAGAAAACCAAACAGGAATGAGAATCAAGATACTTCGACAGATCGAGGTGGAGAGTACTTAAGTACTGAGTTCTTGGACTTCCTAAAAGAGAATGGGATTCTCTCTCAGCTCACTCCCCCTTACACACCATAGCACAACGGTGTGTCAGAGCGGTGGAAACATACCGTATTAGATATGGTACGATCCATGATGAGTGATTCTGAGTTACCCCTCTCTTTTTGGGGCATGCATTGGAGACTGCAGCTTTTCTGTTAAACAAAGTTCCAACCAAGACCGTGTCTACCACTCCATATGAGATATGGCATGGGAAGAGACCATCTCTTAAACGAGTTAAGATTTGGGGTTGTCCGGCTTTTGTCAAAAAGCAGAATCCAAACAACCTCGAGACACGATCGGTCAAATGTATATTTGTAGGATATCCAAAACATTCGTTTGTGTACCTTTCCTATCACAAAGAAGAACAAAAGGTATTTGTTTCTCAGTATGCCACATTTTTAGAAAGTGAGATTTTTCCAAATGATATTGATGGTAATGTGGTAGATCTAGAAGAGGTTCTAGAGACATAAGTTACAAATGACGACTTGGCTGAACCTGATGTTGCAACAGAATTTAATGAACCTCAGCCACTTCGTAGATCTGGTAGGACTTCTCGCCCACCGGAGAGATACTACGGTTTTCTCATTGATGGTGATAGAGAAGATTGCATCATGGATGATGATGACCCTATCAGTTTTTAGCAAGCTATCACGAGTGGTAACTCTGTAAAGTGGCTGGATGCCATGAGATCCGAAATGGAGTCCATGTACACCAACAAAGTATGGACTTTGGAGATTGTACCCTCCGGGATAAAACCTATAGGCTGCAAATGGATCTTTAAAAGAAAGATCGGTGTAGATGGACAGGTGGAGACCTATAAGGCAAGGTTGGTAGCGAAAGGCTTTCGTCAAAGGCCAGGTTTGGACTATGACGAAACTTTCTCTCCGGTAGCCATGCTTAAATCCATTTGAATCCTACTTGCTATTGCTGCTCACTATGACTATGAAATCTGGCATATGGACGTTAAAACTGCATTTCTAAATGGTGATTTAGATGAATGCATTTATATGGATCAGCCAGAGGGCTTCATTGACAGTGGGAACAACGGTAAAGCATGTAAATTGCTTAAATCCATTTATGGATTAAAGCAGACATCACGGAGTTGGAACATCTGTTTTGATGATGTTATCAAAGAGTTTGATTTCATCAAAAATCCAGATGAACCTTATGTTTATAAGAAGACTGTAGGGAGAACTGTCACATTCCTCGTATTATACGTAGATGACATACTTCTGATAAGAAATGACATTCCTATGCTACAGTCGGTCAAATCATTCTTATCACAAAGGTTCTCCATGAAAGACCTGGGTGATGCCACGTACATATTGGGCATAAGGATCTATAGGATAGTGTTGGATATAGTGCCCTCAGAGTCAATTATTGGATCGCAGGCATGTGATTGCAATGATTGAGGGAGGACCTATACCGGTAGGACAGTCTTACTCGAGAGGTTTGTATACTATCTGGTTTGTCTTTATTATCGTGTACATGCTTTAGGTGACATTGTAGTTCACTATTACACGTTGATAGAGAATAGTATGCTACCATGGTTTATCTTTATCATCATGTACTGCTTTAGGTGACCTTACAGGTCGCTATTACACGTTGATAGAGCCGATTCTTGCTTGACTGCCAGCAGTATGATGGCGATCATATACGTGGGAGCTGGGGTCTATAAGCACATCCTTAAAAGGTCCCTAGTCGTGGGAGTTGTAAGTCCACGTTGCGACCCCCGGAACTTACGGGGAGGCGGAAACGGTATAAAAAACAAATTTTTATCGCAAGAGGCAACATGGACTAAACAAGGTCGGGATCGTGTCTAAACTAAACTAGCAAATACGCTAAAGGGAGTTAGCTACTCGGATGAAGGTTATACCTAAACTTGAACTCCTTCTTCTTCAAAACTTGTAGAGGTTGATGGTTCTCTTCTTGTCGCCTTCTTCCGTCGAAGATGGATCCACCTCGAAGGTTCGACCTTTGGGCTCTTTCTCGAACTTGGAGTGAACTAGAATCTCCGGCTTGCTAATCCTTTGATCCTAGAGTGAGTAGAGAGTGACTAGGGGTTGCTTTTCTTTTTAAAGAGAAGGATTCTCAACACATGAGAAGGGTTCTCTTTTGCTAGAGGAAGAAGAAGATGAAGTGAGGAGAGAGAAGCTAAATGAGATAATGAGCTATCTTTTTCTTTCTTGCAACCATAATGCCAAAAGAAAAAGAATTATCTAAATAATAATAATTCAAAATAAGAATAGTTGATGGTAATTTGGAATGACCACTATCATGCTTCATTAAATGAAATGTAAGCATGAATCAAGGAGGATCTTTACAAAGCATGATGGTGGTCAACATTCAACCATGGTCAACAAGTCAACCATGGTCAACAAGTCAACAAAATCAACCATAACATAATTCTCATTTAATTACTATTATTAATAGATAATCCATAAATCCATTAGGGTTTGGAAAATGATGACTGTCAACTGTGCATACGCACCCGTTCCGAAACCCTAATGAAAAACCTCATCCTCCGCCTCAAGCAACTGTGCATACACACCTGCATTCTCGTTCCGAGGAACAAGAATACCGAGATATAAAAGCAACCCCAAAACATATACCAGTATCTGGCTCAAGCCAGAGCCTGCCAGTATAATCCGTCCGGACTCCAAACGTGCACAAGTGCGCGGATGAGAACGAACCCTGTCGCAAAACCATGCGACCTCTACTCTGTTTTTCCCAGAGGCGAATACCCTCTGTGTGGGACTCTAAAGACTCGACACTACGCTGGCAGTGGGTTTAACCACAGACCGCAAGCGGCACTAGCTGTGCGTAACGGTCCCCAGGTAGATGCCGACAAGAAGGCTGACGAGGTGAAACCCCATCTGAACTCCTACTGAGTCTGAATGTGACATTCTCCGTACAGTCCGGTCTGTTCGTCTGATACAATGCATGTCGGGCCTAGGGGGCGGTAAAACGTCAGTCCCCCAATAGCGGTACAAGTCGTGTCGGAGTGAAGCCCAAAACACCCTGAGATAACACTGGAAACCTACCAGTATATCTCGCTTGCCCTGGCCAGGGACTACTCGTGTAATGGCTCTCCTAGACATAGCGCGATGTCAACCCCCAATACCGGGAGAGACGAATCCTGTCTAACCGTCACTGCCTCCAAGTGTTTCGGGACTGCACCCAACCACTACCTGTTTGCACGACTCCTTTGAGCCGTGGTAGGGTAGTGATCAAAGTGTAGTGGGAACACACTCGAGGCGAAGTGCCAGTGTCAAGTCAGCGGACTAAGCTGTACTCATGTCACCTGGGAACTGATAACTGACGATAGGTATAATACCAACCTTTCAGTTCCCGACGAGTCCTGTCCAGTGTACCCGTAACCTAACGAGCACCCGTATACTATCTCCAGTATGACATACTGATGGCTGCGGGACAGACCATCTCCCATACTGGGATGAGAAGCGCATACGCTAGTCTACTCCGGAGTATCGATACCCTGTCTCGATAGTCCTGCGACTAGTGACCTGTATAAGGATGTGCTTATAGATTACCCAGCCCCCACTAGTGTGACTGCCATCACAACGCTGGTAATCAAGCAAAGATCCTAAGGGCTCCACTAATGCGTATAGGTGATATCGCAAAATAAACACATGTACACATTGAAGTAGAAACAAACCAAGTAGCATACTACTATATTGAGCAAGATTGTTTATACAAGGTGAATATCCCAAGCTTCCATTAAGTAATATACAAACTAGTATGATACCGTAATGGCCTCTAGGGCATATACACTAACAATCTCCCACTTGCACTAAAGCCATGTACTGGCGTATCGAAGACCTATCATCTCGATCAGCCGCTCGAACTAAGTCTGGGGTAGGGCCTTGGTGAATGGATCTGCAGTGTTTTCTTCTGAAGCAACCCTCCGAACCTCGATCTCCTTGCGATCCACGATCTCCCTGATCAGGTGATACCGCCTCAAGATTTGCCTGGATCTCTGATGGGACCTGGGTTCCTTTGCTAAAGCTATAGCCCCATTGTTGTCGCAATACAGAGGTACTGGGTCAACAATGGACGGAACCACCTGAAGTTCTTTTAAGAACTTCCTTATCCAGACAGCTTCTTTTGCGGCATCAGATGCAGCGATGTATTCCGCTTCCATAGTCGAGTCTGCAACGGTTTCCTGTTTGGAACTCTTCCAACACACCGCCCCTCAATTGAGGGTAAAGACAAAACCCGACATGGACTTGGAATCATCCTTGTCACTCTGGAAGCTGGAGTCAGCAAAGGCCTCAATCTGGAGGTCTTTTCCGCCATACACCAAGAATATCTCCTTAGTCCTTCTCAGGTACTTGAGAATGTTCTTTACTGCTATCCAATGTTTCTCCCCAGGGTTTGACTGATACCGGCTTACTACACTCAGTGCATAAGCTACATCCGGTCTGGTACACAACATCGCATACATTATAGAGCCTACCGCAGAAGCGTAGGGTATAATAGACATGCGATCCCTCTCCAAATCAGTCTTGGGAGACATCTCTTTAGAGAGGGTGATCCCGTGACAAGCCGATAGGTTACCGCGCTTGGAATCTTCCATACTGAATCTTTTCAGTACGGTGTCGATGTACCTGGACTGTGAAAGTCCTAATATCCTCTTGGATCTATCACGATGGATCCGGATCCCCAGGATGTAAGAGGCATCACCCAGGTCTTTCATGGAGAACCTGTGTGACAAGAAACCTTTGACAGATTGTAGCATAGGAATGTCATTTCCTATTAAGCGAATGTCATCCACGTATAAAACAAGGAATACTACAGTTCTCGCTACAAATCTACTATAGATGCATGGTTCATCTGGATTTTTGATAAAGTCAAATTCCTTGACCGTCTCATCAAAACAGATGTTCCAACTCCGCGATGCCTGCTTTAGTCCATAGATGGACTTAAGCAACTTGCACACCTTTCCGCTACTCCCACTCTGAATGAAGCCCTCTGGCTGATCCATATAGACACACTCCTCTAAATTTCCATTTAGAAAAGCGGTTTTTACGTCCATCTGCCAAATCTCATAATCGTGGAAGGCAGCAATGGCAAGAAGGATCCGAATGGATTTCAGCATAGCCACTGGAGAAAAGGTTTCGTCATAGTCCAAACCAGGTCTTTGACGGAAACCCTTTGCTACAAGTCTAGCTTTATAGGTCTCAACCTGTCCATCTACACCAATCTTCCTTTTGAAGATCCACTTGCATCCTACGGGTTTTACCCCGTCTGGAGCAATGTCCAACGTCCATACTTTGTTGGTGTACATAGACTCCATTTCGGTCCGCATTGCATCCAGCCATTTTACCGAGTCAACGCTCTGAACGGCCTGCTGGAAGCTAGTAGGCTCATCATAGTCTATGATGCAATCCTCTCTATCCCCGTCTATGAGAAAACCGCAGTATCTCTCGGGCGGATGAGACTGCCTACTACTCCTGCGGAGCGGCATAGGAATGTCCTGTTCTTTTGAACTCACTGGCTCTTCCAAGTCTTCAGTAATAGCTTGTGGTTCTGGAATCTCTTCCAGTTCTATTGCATTCCCACTTATCTGGGTTTCCAAAAACTCAGTTTCCAAGAAGCGGGCATGTTGAGAAACAAAAACTTTTTGTTCCTCAGCGGAATAGAACAGGTACCCCCTGGAGTTCTTTGGGTATCCCATAAACTTACATTGTACTGAACGTGCCTCGAGCTTTTCCGCATGCTGCTTTTTTACAAAAGATGGACATCCCCATATCTTAAGGTACTTAAGACAGGGTTTCTTCCCACTCCACATCTGATATGGAGTGGTAGGCACAGTCTTGGTAGGAGCCTTGTTCAAGAGATATGCAGCTGCTTCTAGTGCATAGCCCCAGAAAGATCGCGGTAACTCAGCCTTACTCATCATGGAACGAACCATATCCAATAGGGTTCGATTCCTCCTTTCCGATACACCGTTATGTTGCGGAGTGTATGGAGGAGTACGCTGAGAGAGAATCCCATTCTCTTTTAAGTAATTCAGGAACTCGGCACTTAAGTATTCTCCACCTCGATCCGATCTTAGAATCTTGATACTTTTGCCGGTTTGTTTTTCAACTTCATTCTTGTAATCCCGAAATTTCTCAAAGGCCTCGGATTTGTGCTTCATTAAGAAGACATGTCCATACCTAGAGAAATCGTCTGTGAAAGTAATGAAGTATGAATAACCGCTTCGCGCATGTGTAGACATTGGACCACACACGTCACTGTGTATGAGTCCCAAGAGCTCGCTCGCTCTTTCTCCGTGTCCAGTGAACGGAGTCTTTGTCATCTTTCCCATGAGACAAGATTCACAAGTGGCATAAGACTGATACTCGAACGGATCCAAGTATCCTTCTTTATGTAACTTAGTCAACCGTGTCTCATTGATGTGACCCAGTCTACAATGCCATAAGAAAGTCTGATTAATATCTGGAGACTTTCTTTTGTGTGTATTCTGGACATTGAAAATCTGTGGTTGGTTTAATACGTATATACCATTGCTCAGTGTACCTGACCCAATCAGAACTTGATTAAGGTGAATGTTTACAACATTACTTACAAACGCAAATTCATAACCTTCTTTAGAAACCAAAGATACAGAAATGATATTACAAGTTGCGTTGGGTACAAAAAAGCAATTACGCAAAACCAAAACATGCCCATCTGTCATTCCCAGGTGATAGTCCCCCACGGCTTTAGCATCCATGCTAGCTCCGTTCGCAACTCTGAGGGTCATGTCACCTGCCTTCAAAAACCTACGGTTTCTCAACGCCTGCAAAGAATTACAGATATGAGATCCTGATCCGGTATCCAATACCCAGGAAGTAGAGTTTATAGAAAGACAGTTTTCAATAACATACACACCTGAAGCTGAAGCCGCAACCTGCTTCAGTTCCTGTGTCATGGCTTTCCAAGCCCTGCAATCTTTCTTCCAGTGTCCACTTTTGTGACAATAGAAGCATTCTTCTTTACCAACAAGCTTCCCCGCAATCATTGTTGCCTTTTCCTTTCCCTTTGTACCCACTTTACTAACACCGCCTCTTGGTTTGGCGGGGGCTTTCTTCCTCTTTCCCTTGGCTTTCGCCTTGGACCTAGAGGAAGAAGATCCTCCTACAAACAAAGCGGGTGTATCCCTACCCTTCTGTACGGTGCCCTCTGCGCTCCTCAGCAGGTTGAGGAGTTCTGAAAGTTCAACTTCCTTTTCTTGCAAGTTGAAATTCAGTATGAACTGGGCGTAAGTGGATGGAAGGGACTGGAGAATTAAATCTGTATAGAGTTCACTATCCAACGTGGTCCCAAGTTCTGCGAGCTCCTCAGTGTAGCCAATCATCTTAAGCACGTGGTCCGCTACCGATGATCCGACGGCCAACTTTGTCGAAAACAACTTCTTCGACACTTCGTATCTTGCGATACGAGACTGCTCTCCATACAGTTCTTTTGTATGGAGAAATATGGACTCGAGGTCCATATTCTCATGCCTCCTCTGATGTTCGTTGTCCATAGAGGCAAGCACGAGGCACCTGGCCTTCGCGCAATCAATCTCCCAAGTCTTACGGATTTCCTTATCCGCGACGCTGGAGGTGGGACCTGGGACGGGGGGAGCTTTGGTGGTAAGAAGATACCCCAGCTTGTCGTAAGTGATTGCCAATTTGATATTCCTGAGCCAATCTTTGTAGTTTGGCCCTGTCAGTATGTTTTTATCTAGAAGTAACTTAAGTCCAGTCATTTCGATTTGGTCGCTGCAGGGGGAGAGAAGAAACACTTAGCACGATGCTCTTGCAAGTTTAGAATGGTTTTTAATTTGTCTAAACAGGATGGCTCCCACTGTCTCTCGAATCCCTCCTCAAACCATAAAGGAAGAATTAGCCGGGATCAATCCCACCGTATAATACTTGCTTAACCGTTCAGCCAGGCCAGTGTCGGTACTTCGAGGGAGGTTTTCCAACGCTTTCGCGAAGTTCCTTAATTTAAGAACCTCTTTTCCCTGGGGGCGTAGCCCCGCTAACACCTTTCTAGGCACCTACTAGGTTTATAGCATTGATCGTTTAGTGAGAAATTTCCCGAGGAGTAGCATATACTCACAGTAGGATCGGGATCCAAATATCATCGCGTGACGAAAATGAAGGAATCCTACCATAATCATCACACTCCAAATGGTATGCAAATCTAGCAAGTTTCAGTACTTATGAAACTCCCGATGTGGATTTTTGCCCCATGCTCTTATGACCTTGACGAAGGTCAACAAATCATAAGTCACATGTCAAGTTCTGCCCGTCATTATCCAGGTTAATTTGAACCCACCCGTATATACCCTTGACGAAGGTCAACAAGGTAATACGACTGTCCCAAACCAACGCATCTATCTATGCTACATATGAACACCCAACAGCTACCAATCTCTATGTCTTGACGAAGGTCAACAAACATAGCTTGAATACTATTGAATATTTATACGAAACGACGGAGGGCTACGAATGGTTTTGGCAAAACCGTGAACGTAGTGAACTTGATATAATCGATGGAACGAGATAGCTTTTAGAAGGAGTGGCTCAAGCTCCGCATTTAAAAGTTAGTTTTGAAAAGAACCGAGTGGTTTTTCGAAAGTGTTCCAACGACTTTAGCTTGGTTTATTATCTTGCATTAGTTCTTTTAATGCGTGATATTCTTGCATTAGTTCTTTTAATGCGTCCCATCATTTAATCCTACCATTGCAGAAAACAACCAAAATATGACGTACGCTTATGCCATTCGCATTCGCCACGGGGTCCCGTCATCACTCGTTAGGTTACTTAACTAACGACAGAGCGGGGGCTGGGCTAGCGCGGCTGTAAAACATAAGCAACGCCTAAATAGAAAGCAATGATAGACATTACAGATCACAGATGAATACATTGGATATACTAGCAATCCGCAATCCTTTCGAGCCTGCAACGAAAAGCGGATTACACGGTTGCGGTGAATAGCTAAATACCCCACCCAAGACCCCTACGGGTGCGGCAAACTACCCGCCAAGTACCCGGTAGTTTGTGCACCCCTCCATGGGTCTATCCTAGGAGCAAAAACAGTAAAAAGAATTATACAATGACGGCTACAATCCCGACCCGGTTGTGCGGCCATACAAATAATATTATTACATCAATTTACATTTACAAATGAATGAAAGAAAAACAAAAGCTCATCTCACATCCACCCCGGCTATTCACCCGCGACAGTCCAACAGATTCATATACACAATCCAATATCAAACACAGATCATGTATAACCCCGACTAATCGACTTATAGCGATTAGCCGACGTTTAATACATGCAAGCAACACAGATATAACCAACATAGCCAAAGTGCAGTGAAGTTCGGAAAAAATACGGAATTATAGGACCCCAAAAGTGAATTTCAGTTCTGGAAAATCTGGGCACATATAATATATTTTAAAAATCCCAAAACCAACACAGACACACACTGCACGAAAAACGATGCAGAGAAGACGACAAACGGCGGCGGTTCCGCGGCACATGCCTACCTCGTGCCGCGGAAGCGCGGCGGTTTGAACGAAACAGTGGATCGTTTTTCATGGGTGTTCATACAAAACCCTGAGCCGAAATTTCAAGTATAAAGTTTTTCATTTAGAGCAGAAAAAAATTCAACAGAAACTTAGGGTTTTAGTTTTTCCGGTTTTGTGATTTTTTTCGGTTCCGAACTTCGTTACACTTCACTACCATGCTAGTTTAAGTTTAGTTAGGCTCTGATACCACTGTAAGTCCACGTTGCGACCCCCGGAGCTTACGGGGAGGCGGAAACGGTATAAAAAACAAATTTTTATCGCAAGAGGCAACATGGACTAAACAAGGTCGGGATCGTGTCTAAACTAAACTAGCAAATACGCTAAAGGGAGTTAGCTACTCGGATGAAGGTTATACCTAAACTTGAACTCCTTCTTCTTCAAAACTTGTAGAGGTTGATGGTTCTCTTCTTGTCGCCTTCTTCCGTCGAAGATGGATCCACCTCGAAGGTTCGACCTTTGGGCTCTTTCTCGAACTTGGAGTGAACTAGAATCTCCGGCTTGCTAATCCTTTGATCCTAGAGTGAGTAGAGAGTGACTAGGGGTTGCTTTTCTTTTTAAAGAGAAGGATTCTCAACACATGAGAAGGGTTCTCTTTTGCTAGAGGAAGAAGAAGATGAAGTGAGGAGAGAGAAGCTAAATGAGACAATGAGCTATCTTTTTCTTTCTTGCAACCATAATGCCAAAAGAAAAAGAATTATCTAAATAATAATAATTCAAAATAAGAATAGTTGATGGTAATTTGGAATGACCACTATCATGCTTCATTAAATGAAATGTAAGCATGAATCAAGGAGGATCTTTACAAAGCATGATGGTGGTCAACATTCAACCATGGTCAACAAGTCAACCATGGTCAACAAGTCAACAAAATCAACCATAACATAATTCTCATTTAATTACTATTATTAATAGATAATCCATAAATCCATTAGGGTTTGGAAAATGATGACTGTCAACTGTGCATACGCACCCGTTCCGAAACCCTAATGAAAAACCTCATCCTCCGCCTCAAGCAACTGTGCATACACACCTGCATTCTCGTTCCGAGGAACAAGAATACCGAGATATAAAAGCAACCCCAAAACATATACCAGTATCTGGCTCAAGCCAGAGCCTGCCAGTATAATCCGTCCGGACTCCAAACGTGCACAAGTGCGCGGATGAGAACGAACCCTGTCGCAAAACCATGCGACCTCTACTCTGTTTTGCCCAGAGGCGAATACCCTCTGTGTGGCACTCTAAAGACTCGACACTACGCTGGCAGTGGGTTTAACCACAGACCGTAAGCGGCACTAGCTGTGCGTAACGGTCCCCAGGTAGATGCCGACAAGAAGGCTGACGAGGTGAAACCCCATCTGAACTCCTACTGAGTCTGAATGTGACATTCTCCGTACAGTCCGGTATGTTCGTCTGATACATCGCATGTCGGGCCTAGGGGGCGGTAAAACGTCAGTCCCCCAATAGCGGTACAAGTCGTGTCGGAGTGAAGCCCAAAACACCCTGAGATAACACTGGAAACCTACCAGTATATCTCGCTTGCCCTGGCCAGGGACTACTCGTGTAATGGCTCTCCTAGACACAGCGCGATGTCAACCCCCAATACCGGGAGAGACGAATCCTGTCTAACCGTCACTGCCTCCAAGTGTTTCGGGACTGCACCCAACCACTACCTGTTTGCACGACTCCTTTGAGCCGTGGTAGGGTAGTGATCAAAGTGTAGTGGGAACACACTCGAGGCGAAGTGCCAGTGTCAAGTCAGCGGACTAAGCTGTACTTATGTCACCTGGGAACTGATAACTGACGATAGGTATAATACCAACCTTTCAGTTCCCGACGAGTCCTGTCCAGTATACCCGTAACCTAACGAGCACCCGTATACTATCTCCAGTACGACATACTGATGGCTGCGGGACAGACCATCTCCCACACTGGGATGAGAAGCGCATACGCTAGTCTACTCCGGAGTATCGATGCCCTGTCTCGATAGTCCTGCGACTAGGGACCTGTATAAGGATGTGCTTATAGATTACCCAGCCCCCACTAGTGTGACTGCCATCACAACGCTGGTAATCAAGCAAAGATCCTAAGGGCTCCACTAATGCGTATAGGTGATATCGCAAAATAAACACATGTACACATTGAAGTAGAAACAAACCAAGTAGCATACTACTATATTGAGCAAGATTGTTTATACAAGGTGAATATCCCAAGCTTCCATTAAGTAATATACAAACTAGTATGATACAGTAATGGCCTCTAGGGCATATACACTAACAGGAGTTTCAAGACTGGGCATCGATACTCCATTAGTAGACTAGTGTATACAGTCAAGACCCCGACGAGGGGCGGTGGTCGGTCTCACAAGCCATTGGTGTCAGTTGGTTCACCTAAGATGTATACAGGTGCTTATTGGGTTATGAGTAGACCGGACAGGACTCGCCGGGAATATGCTAGTTGGTATTATACCTGACGTCAGATAGCAGTTTCCTGGTGACATGTGTACAAGTTAGTTCATCGACCTGAGATCATCATTTGTCTCGTGTGAGTTCCCACTGTACTTTGATTACTACCCTACCACGGCTCAAAGGATTCGTGCAAACAGGTTTTAGTTGGATACAGTCCCGAGCCACATGGAGGTAGTGAGCGGATCGGCAGGGGTTTCGTCTCTCCCGGTATTGGGGGTGAGATCGCGCTGTGTATAGGAGAGTCATTACACGAAGTCCTTGGCCAAGGCAGGAGATTTACTGGTAGGTATTCCAGTAGTATCTCAGGGTGTTCTGGGCTACACTCCGACTCGACTTATACCACTTTTGGGGGTCTGACTTTTACCAACCCCCTAGGCCCGCCCTGCGATGCTCATAGACGAACGGACCGGACTGTACGGATATTGTCACTGACAGGCTCAGTAGGGTGTCAGGATGAGTTCGCTCATCGACCTCCCATTTGGTCAATACCTAGTAGCCCGTTACGTACGGCTAGTACCTCTTGTTGGAGATAGTGCCCTCAGAGTCAATTATTGGATCACAGGCACGTGATTGCAATGATTGAGGGATGACCTATACCGGTAGGACAGTCTTACTCAAGATGATAGTATGCTATCTGGTTTACCTTTATCATCGTGTACTGCTTCAGGTGACCTTACAGGTCACTATTACACGTTGATAGAGTCCCTAGGATTCTTGCTTGACTGCCAGCAGTATGAGGGCAATCATAAACGTGGGAGCTGGGGTCTATAAGCACATCCTTAAAAGGTCTCTAGTCGTGGGAGTTTCGAGACAGGGCATGATACTCCAGAGTAGACTAGTGTATACAATCGAGACCCCGACGAGGGGCGGTGGCCGGTCTCACAAGCCACTGGTGTCAGTTGGTTCACCTAAGATGTATACAGGTGCTCATTGGGTTATGAGTACACCGGACAGGACTCACCGGGAACATGCTAGTTGGTCTTATACCTGACGTCAGATAGCAGTTCCCTGGTGACATGTGTACAGGTTAGTTCATCGACCTGAGATCGTCATTTGTCTCGTGTGAGTTTCCACTGTACTTTGATTACTACCCTACCACGCTCAAAGGAGACGTGCAAACAGGTTTTAGTTGGGTACAGTCCCGAGCCACATGGAGGCAGTGAGCGGATCTTCAGGGGTTCGTCTCTCCAGGTATTGAGGGTGAGGTCGCGCTGTGTCTAGGAGAGCCATTACACGAAGTCCTTGGCCAAGGCAGGAGATTTACTGGTAGGTATTCCAGTAGTATCTCAGGGTGTTCTGGGCTACACTCCGACACGACTTGTACCGCTTTTAGGGGTCTGACTTTTACCAACCCCTAGGCTCGCCATGCGATGCTCATAGACGAACGGATGAGACTGTACGGATATTGTCACTGACAGGCTCAGTAGGGTGTCAAGATGAGTTCGCTCATCGACGTCCCTTTTGGTCAATACCTGGTAGCCAGTTACGTATGGCTAATACCTCTGACGTGTTAGTGGTGAAATCCGCAGCCAAAGTGTTGACGAGTCTTTAGAGTCCGCCACAGACCGTTTCTCAAGTTTCGGGCGAAACGCTGTAGAGGCCGTATGGAGATATGGCAGGGTTCGATCATGTACGTGCGGTATTGCACGGATCATGATCGGATGGATAATACTAGCGGGCTTTGGTTTAAGCCGGATCCTAGTATTACACAGTGTAGATTTTGTCTCATTGCATTTGTATTCGGTCCGAATACAAATGCGGGTATGTATATACAGTAGCGGGATTTTCCTGTAATTTATTACGGGATCAGTTTTTTGAAATTGCCAGTTTGCATTCCGTTTCGGCCATTTTCCTTTGTATCTTTCCTTGGCTGAAAATTGGTGGAGGAGGGCTTATTTGCAAATGTGCAAATTAGTATTGTGGAGGGTGGTCTTTGGATATTAATGCTTCATGATGGTTGCACCATCATTTGACTTCTTCACTTCATGATTGCTTGACTATTGGAGTGATGATGGTTGATGGAGTGTTGGATTTGTTTTGTGATCATTTTTTCATCATCATCATTTTTCTCTCTCTTGAATGATAGCTTCCTCCCCCCTTGACTTTTCTCTCACTCCCATTCTCATTCATTCTAGGGTGAGGCCGGCCACATATGTATGGAAGGAGGGGATTCATTTTGTGTGTGGAAATTTGATCTCTTTTGGCTCTCACAAAATGATATAGCTATCTCCAAAAAGTTCATCTCATTTTCCTCCACCAAAAGGTAACTTCCTCAACCCCCATGAGACATAGAGTTCCACGCTATTCTACAGCACTTCTTGGGCACGTCGGCTTGCCAACTTCGTGCCCGAGTTGCCTCGGTCCAGAGGTGGGAGCCCGTAAAAGAACCCGGCGATGTGGTGCCCTTCCGACGAGAAGATGAAGACCGGAGATTCCGCGGAGAGATCGGGACGACGACAAGAAGACCGAAGGACACGGATCGCTCGGTATATCTCTCTACCCCTTCTCTTGTTTGCTAGGATTAGATTAATGGCCCGATCCGAGTTTAAAAGTCCGCGGTACCGCCGGTTCTAGTTTATAGAAAAGTTTTGTATTCCGCATTTTGGCCTCGGATTGACGGCCGGGGCGCTGCCGTGCACTTACACCTCTGATGTGCTAGTAGTTAAATCCACAGCCAACGTATTGACGAGTCTTTAGAGTCCCCCACGGACAGTTTCTCAAGTTTTGGGCGAAACGTTGTAGAGGCCGTATGATATATGGCAGGGTTCGATCATATATGTGCGGTAGTGCACGGATCATGATCGGACGGATCATACTAATGGGCATTGGTTTAAGCCGGATCCTAGTATTAGATTTGTTGGATTACTTTAGTCTTGTCGGATTCGCATTCAGTCGGAATGCGGATGCAGGTATGTATATACAGGTGATGGGTATTCTTGTGATCCGTCACGAGTTTACTTTAGATGTTGCCGTATCTTTTTATTGTTGCAAACATTTGGATTAATGTTTGTTGATGGAAATTATGAGCTAGATGTCATGATAAGAAGCATTTATTGTGACACATGCACAAGTGGTGACTCATGGTCTCTTTCTTTGTGCATGTGTCACATAATGTGATAGATTTGTATTGAAATGATAAGGAGAGAGAGAAAGAAAACCATATGGTTGTAGTTTGCTCTTGTATTATTCTTGATCTCATTCATACTCTCATTATCATTTCCATCACAAAAGTAAAAGGAAAGAGAGAGAAAGCCTTCTCTTCTTCTTCTTCCTCTAGCTCAAAACTTCCATCAATGGCTTCATCTCTAACCTCCATCCAAATCAATGGATGCAAGAGACAAAGTGATCACAAACATTCTCTACAAAACCTTGGACACGTCGACTAGCACACTTCGTGCCCGAGTTGCTTCGGATGAAGCGGGAGCTTGTAAAAAGAATCGATGATGTGGTGCCCTTTCCGACGAGGAGATCGAGACCGGAGATTCCGTGAGGAGCTTGGGATGGTGGCCAAAGACCGAAGGACACGGATCGATCGGTATAGACTTTCTATCCTTTCTCTAGGTAGCTAGTTGTAAGTTAATGGTTCGATCCGAGTTTTAAGCGTACGATAGCGCCGGTTTCTAGTTTTGAAAAAGTTTTCATTTCCGCATTTTGGCCTCGGAAAGACGGCTGCGGCGCTACCTTAGACTTACATGGTATCAGAGCCACGCCATTAACCTTTTCTAGCTTGCTCTAACGTGTTTAGAACTTCGATCGAAAGAAATTTTCAAAGCCTGCATTTCCAAGTCATCATTTTCTGTCGAATTTTTCCTGTGGTCAAAAAATTATTTAGTGTGCTGCAGAAAAATAGGCAGGGTTTTTTAAGAGAACTGAGAAAATTTGGTGAGCTGAACCCACTGTAGCGCGGCGGAACCGCAGCCGTACCCACATTTTGGTCGCGGATCAACGAAATTTTTTGAGGTGGTCTCTGACTTGGAAATGTGGTTTCTGGTATTTTTTGTTTGGGCCCAGATTTGTTTGAGTACTGGGTATTGTACTTAGGACCCACTTCGGGAAATTTTGTCGATCGAAAATTTTAAACATGTTAGTTCACAGTATTTACATTATATCTGCGACCGTGAATGTCATTTGATCGGTAAATCCTGTCTAAATGCTATAGTTCTTTCAGACCGATTTGCGAACTTGACATTCACGTTGATGTTCTGTGTTGTGCTGTGATGTTGCGGATTTGTCGTGGTGGATAGCTTGGTGCAATGTTAGTACAGTTTGGTTGTATTTGTACATTTGATATTGCGGGGCGAGCGTCCGATATGTAGACTGCCGTCACTGCCTGTTTGTATATTATTCTTTTGGGGCACGACCGGGCTGAGGTCGATGTACTCGTTGTATATATTTTACTTTCTGTACTAGGATTACCCCGCGGTGGGGTGCACGGATAGCCGGGTTTTAGAGGGCAACGGGCCCGCATCTCATGGCTTTGAGATGGAGGGGCCTTCACTCTAGAATTGGTGGGCTATTCGCCGCACTCGTAGGGGGTACATGTTGACCCAAGGAGGGGTGCTCAAGTTACCAGATTCCGTGAAGTGCTGGGTGGTCCATTCACTTTGCTATAGGGGGTTGCCTCGCTTCAGGTTTTGGCGGGTAACTTGCCGTGCCCGTAGGGGTCTAGGATTTCATTACACAGCCTATCCACACGAGCAGGGGAACGTCGGGTTTCAGTAGCGGCTCTATGAAACCCGGGGATCCCAGATTATCTGTATTGTTCTGTGATGCTTATTTCTCTCTGTGATGTTGCATTTTATCATGCCTTGAACGATTATTATATATTGATATATATACTAGTAGATGTTGTATATGTTTTACACCCGCGCTAGTCCAGTCCCCACTCTGTCGTTAGTTAAGTAACCTAACGGGTGATGACGGGACCCAGTGGCGAATGCGGATGGCATATACGTACATCATATTTTCATTCTTTTATGGTGTGATTAATTGATGGGACTGTATTGATTCGGATCAATGCAAGCTAAACAAACCTATTCTGATGTTGTTGGAACATTTTTTTAAAAAAAAAAAGCTGTTATTGCAAGGGCGTTCTCTTTTTTTTTGCACAGTGGTATTCGGTTATGAATATCCAGCAACTTAGTCGACGAGGTAAGGGCCGAGATCTCTTCACCGGGAGTGACTCCTTGGACAGAAGTTTGCGTCAGGGTAATATCTTCACTATAGCCGATTGCCTTTTGCTTTGCATCGTGGTATTCAGCTGGAATATCCTGCACCTCATTCTATGGGGAAAGTGTCGAGATCCCTTCACCGAGAGTGACCTCTTTAGCAAAGTTTTTCGCCACTATATATTTATAAAAAGCTATGCAGTTCCTTCAACGATATCAAGTTCATTACAATAAAGGTTTTCGCCAAAAACCAGTCGTAGCCCTCCGACATTTCCTATGGGTATTATTTAGTATTCGTGCTGCGTTTGTTGACCTAGTCAAGACGTAGTGTTCGGTAGCTAAGTGGTACTTGTTTGTTGCATAAATACGATTGGTTAGGATAGTCATGCAGCCTTATTGACTGTGTCAAGGGCTCGTACGGGTGGGTTTAATGCAATCCAGGATAATGACGGGTTGAACTTGACTAGGACTCTTTGATTTGTTGACTGTGTCAAGGTCACTTGGGTACAAAGGGTAAAAATACACATCGGGAGTTTCTAAAGAAACTGAAACTTGCCAGATATGCGCATACCTTCTGGAGTGTGATAATGTGAGTGGACTCCATCACATTATCATGTGATGATAGTTGGATCCCGATTCCTACTGATGAGTTGGTTTACTCCTTGGGTGATCCCGACTGATTCCTCTTTTAGGTTTGGAGGAGAATTTGACGATACAGTGGGAAGTTTCCTGATTAGATAAATTTATAACCATTCTGATCTAGGTTAGAGTGCACGCAGAGTGTTTCTTTTCTCTCTCGCTTTGGCAGCGACCATGACCGGACCCTTGACTATGACACAGTGACCAAATTAACCGAACCTTCTTAAACACTGGCTTTTGGATTGTCAGAGTTGCATACCTCATTGCCACTCCTACTTTTACCCTTTTCTCCAGGACACCCCGTATTACTACGAACGTCCACTTCTATTGGATAAAACCATCGTATGGTTATATACGAACTCGAAGGAACTTGTTCCAGATTCGAGGATGGTTTCCAGTTCTGGAGAAAATGAATAGGACTATTCAGTTGTCTTTTCCTTTTACCTTCTCTCAGGTTGCGAGTGCTCCTTGGATTAGGACGGTACATGATTGGAATATTTTCTGACGTGTATATGTAAAAAGTAACGACAATCAAAAAATTATATTGACCGCAATCAAACCACGGTGTCGGATGTAGTTAATGAATGAGTGCGGATCGTCCACAGGGATTGTGCAATTCAATTGTATTTTGATACGTTTGAAATGAAATGTTAAACAACAATAAACGAAAACATGATTCAAGATGTGATTTGTATTCGAGTGTCACTATCCTTTACTCAAGAATCAAGAAACTATAAACAATCAAGAATCGGTTGTTTTGATAATATTTCCAATCAACAATCAAGAATATAAGAGAAGCTCGTAGGAATCGATCGGATCTTTAGACGTGATGCAATCTAAAGGGTTTCGTGTTCTTGTCCTTCGAAGAATTGATACTAGATCAATGGTGATCGACGAGAGTTAGGGTTTTCTTGATGAAATTAGGGTTTCATCTCTTAACCCTTGTTCTTTCGAGGATACCATTTATATTCTAGCCTCTAGCAATTTCAAGAAACGATCGGAACTCCCCAATCTCGAGCGATGTCGATCAAGAAAGCATCGCAACGAATTGGGTCGTCGATTCTTGAACTTGCTAGGGTTTACAAACTCGTGGGATTCAAGAATCGATTACAAATTTGTTACATAATCATACTAAAGATCGTTTCGACTCCCCGACGAGCGGAGTTTTATTCACACATCACCACAAAGACAATATTCAAGAATAGGAATGATAACATGATGCGGAATTTAAAGAAAACAAGATAAAAGAATATCACCTTTTATTTAATCAACAATTTCAATACATTCTTTCAAGAATCTACAAGAAGAAGAAATCGATCGTTGACTCGGCTTCGCTCGTCTCCGTGGATCGTGGATCTACTTTGATCTCTTGCCCGATTGAAGATCGGCTCGGCTCATAAAAGGGTTGAAGGCATCTTGCTTGGCTTGCACTCAAGATCTTGAATTGTTGTTGGATTTAGGGTTAGGGTTTCCTACAAGCTCTCTCACTAAACTTGAGGAAGAGGGGATGAAGAAAGAGATTGATTTTCTAAACTTCAATAAGGTTGAATCCTCCTCAAATGATGAGCCTAGGGTCATATTTATAGACTCCCAAATCCTAGGTTAGATTTGAATTAGAACTTTCCCTCCCAAAGTTTGTTGAAGGGTTTCTAGAAGGAGTTTGTTAGGAGTTAGCTTAGGGTTTAAGCTAGGGTTTAGGGAAAGTTCTAGAAAGATTAGGCTAGTTTGGGTGTTTGCTGATCTGGAGGAAGTATCTGGGATATTCTGGAAGTTTGTGAGCATTTCTGAGCAGTGGGAACTGAAACAGGAGTTTTGGTGAAATTTGAGGAGCTGAGTTACTGGGCCCGCCGCGCAACCGCCGCACAATGTGCCTATATGCCGCGCTTCCGCCGCGCATTGTTGGCCTTAGGATCTGTGCCTTCTTCTGCTGCTTGGTACTTCTGTTTGGGATTTTCTCTGATGTTTAGAATTTCAGTTTCCCTTCTGTGTTGATACCAGATTTGAGTTGAGTGAGTTTACGAGCAATTGTAATGGTCGAGCGATGTAATGATCGAGCAAGCATCTCTTTTCCTGCATAGACTTCGAAACAGGGGTTGCAAGATATGGAAAATATGCTATGTAATGTAATGCAGTCAATTTCCCTAGAAATGCCGGTTTTAAGGTCGAATACATGTAATCTGATATTTTGCGACCGATTTGCTAATATGTGAATTATGAATACCGTACACTTCTATATGGATGCAAATGATAAGGAAATTGCCGGTTAAAATATGCAATATTTTCGACTGATCAAATACCCCCAAACTTAATTTCGATCGTCTCGAGAGAATGTTTTATTAAAAAGAGAGAAGGAGAAAATAAAGAAAGAGAAAAACTAACTAGCACACTTTCGTAGGCAACACGATTGCACTGAGCATGTGCAACAAGCCTTTAAACCTCTAGGTGTCCCTAGTAGGAGGAGTGTTGTCTCCTGAGGGTTTTCAGCGGATTGCACCCACAAAATCCAATAATAAAAGCAAGATCATGAATATTACATTTAAAGAAGAGAATTGTAAAAGAAAAGCTTTGAAAATTAGGGTTTCCAACTAAGCTAGCTTTTCGGTTGTCATGAGCCCTATCTTAATGGTCATGAAAAGATGTTAGAAATCACGTCCTCCCTCAATAAAACATCGTCTTATTCTTCATTCCTATCTTTATTCCAAACATCGATCATATCACCCTGCGTGTGTGTAAAGACATCCCTACACCCGGAGAATTCAATTCAAGCTATCATACCCTTGCCCATCGGCCTCAGTACTTCTTGGCAAACGAGATTGCTTACACACTTTCATGCGACCGTTAATACTTCTTGAGGTACTAACCGACCGATTACTAATGTGCTTGCATGCTTGGTGTATTTTCCTCGTCTTGCACCACCTCAGGCATAGCAGTGACTCCCAGACCAGTTGACCTTGGGGCACTAGGTGAAGAAGCACCCTTTTGCTATATATTTTTATTGCCCTTGGTGATAACAAAACCAGTATCCATTTTTCTCACCACTTTAAAACACATATTTTTTTTTCCATACTTTTGGCTTTAAGACAAGAGCATTTCAAGGTATCCTCTACTATCCCAGGCTTTAAGACGTGTGTAAGTGCGAATAGCAGGGTAGCCACGTTCAAAATGTTTGGCTTCCAGAATAGAAACTATTTTTCAGACTTATTTTTATCCTCAGATTAGTGACGTCCTTCCTCTTACTAACCCTTGGGACAACGGCTCATAACTACTTATTACTAGTTCGTATAAGAAAACTTCTAATTTTCTTAGTTTTCTAAAAATTTTCTAATCTCATGTATGCAATTTTTCACTATCTAAACTTTCATTATCTTATTTATATACAAAAAAGGTGTAAATATTAAAATTATTTTTATATTTGAAAATTTTTAAATTTTTATGGGTTTTGAAAATTTTTCAATTTTTATAGATTTTTAAAAGAAATGTTTTGTGCTTATGCAGATGATATGCAAATGATGCGAAAATAAGCACAAACCTCCCCCAAACTTGTTTTCAACAGTGTCCTCACTGTTGCCGACAGCTATACCTACAAAAATCTGTAAATCTGGGGGGAATTATTAGTGGGGGCAAAATATATAAGTGAAGAACTTCCCCCAAACTTGTTTTTCACTCACCTTCATTCAAAAGATGATGCAATGATATACAGGATATGAAGGTGAGACGGAGGAATTTTAATCCAAATAAACTGGCTCTTGTAAGAACAAGAGCTCCTCCGTGGGGTCAGTGGAAAAATACGGCTTTAGTCTATGTCCATTTACTTTGAAAATTGTGCCGATTTTAACATTTTCTACTTCTACTGCCCCGTGCGGGAATACAGACCGCACAACAAATGGTCCCTTCCATCGAGATCGGAGCTTACCCGCGTGAAGGTGTAAACGTGAATCATAAAGAAGGACTTGTTGACCAGGTAAAAATGTTTTCCTTAAAATGCTTTTATCGTGAAAAACCTTAGTCCTATTCTTTGTGATTACAGCATTATCATAAGCTTCATCGCGGAGTTCGCTTAGCTCGTTAAGTTGCAGCTTCCGAAAGTTGCAAGCAAGGTTTAAATCAAAATTTATTTCTTTTATAGCCCACAATGCTTTATGTTCTATCTCAACAGGTAGATGACATGCTTTACCAAAAACTATCCTATATGGAGACATTCCTAGGTCGGTCTTATATGCAGTCCTGAATGCCCAAAGAGCATCCGTCAATTTGGTCGACCAGTCTTTTCTATTTTTAGCAACAGTTTTCTCCAGGATAAGTTTGATTTGTCTGTTTGAGATCTCAGCCTGCCCGCTTGTTTGGGGATGATAGGGTGTAGAAAGACGGTGGTTGATTGAGTACTTTCGCATCAGAGTCTCGAAAGATCTGTTGCAGAAGTGCGTCCCATTATCGCTAATGATAGCGCGTGGGTGTCCAAATCGCGAAAAGATATTCTCTTTCAAGAACTTAATGACAACTTTCCTGTCATTAGTGCGACATGGAATGGCTTCTACCCACTTTGAGACATAATCAACCGCCAGCAAAATGTACAGATTCCCAAAGGAGTTGGGAAAAGGACCCATAAAATCAATGCCCCAAACATCAAACATTTCAACAACCAAGATGGGTTGCTGAGGCATTTCATTCCTCTGGGATATTCTACCCGTATACTGACATTGTGTACAGGTTTTGCAATACTCAAATGCGTCCTTGAATAAGGTCGGCCAATAAAATCCACATTGCAAAACCTTTTCCGCTGTCTTTCTAGGACCAAAGTGACCCCCACAAGCCTGATCATGACAAAATGAAAGAACACTCTTGAACTCTTCATTAGGGATGCACCGGCGAATGATCTGATCAGGACAATATTTAAACAAATAGGGCTCGTCCCAGTAAAAGTGTTTTACTTGGGAAAGAAAACGATATTTGTCCTGTTTTGACCAATCGCTCGGTATAAGTCCCGTGGCATGATAGTTCACAATATCCCTGAACCATGGTTCAGCGGATATGCTCAAGAGTTGTTCATCAGGGAATGAATCATTGATCGGCAGGGTCACAGGGGAAGAAACGATGCGTGAAAGGTGGTCAGCTACTACGTTTTCACATCCTTTCTTATCTTTGATAACAAGATCAAATTCTTGTAACAGTAGGATCCAACGTATTAGTCGACCTTTTGCATCTTTCTTCGCCAGAAGATGTTTTAAAGCGGAATGGTCAGTATATACAACTATAGGTGAGCCGATTAAGTAAGGCCTGAATTTTTCTAATGCAAACACAACCGCTAAAAGCTCTTTCTCGGTGGTTGTATAATTGATTTGCGCATCATTCAGGGTCTTACTGGCATAGTAAATCACGTGTGGCATCTTATCGATGTGCTGTCCTAAGACTGCACCTACTGCAAAATCAGATGCGTCACACATCAGCTCAAAGGGGTAGTCCCAATTTGGTGATGATAAAACGGGGGCTGTGGTGAGTGAGTGTTTAAGTGAGTCGAAAGCTGTCTCGCAATCCGAGTCAAAGTGGAAGGTCGTATCCTTGGCCAGGAGTAGTGTTAAAGGTCTAGCAATTTTGCTAAAGTCCTTAATGAATCTCCTATAAAAGCCCGCATGGCCAAGGAAAGAGCGAATATCTTTGACGCTTTTGGGATGAGGCAGGTTTTGAATGACATCTACTTTAGCTCTGTCAACCTCAATGCCTTTCTGTGAAATGACATGTCCAAGTACTATTCCTTCTTGGACCATAAAGTGGCATTTTTCCCAGTTTAATGTCAAGTTCTTCTCTTTGCAACGAGTAAGAACAGCGTCTAGATTCGCTAGGCAATCAGAAAAAGAGTCTCCAAAAATCGAGAAGTCGTCCATAAAGATCTCCAAAAAATTCTCTACCATATCAGAGAATATCCCCATCATACACCGCTGAAAGGTAGCGGGAGCATTGCATAACCCAAAGGGCATGCGACTGTAAGCAAAGGTACCAAAAGGACAAGTAAAAGTGGTTTTATCTTGATCCTTTTTGGCGATGGGGACCTGATTGTAGCCTGAGTATCCGTCCATAAAACAATAAAACTCTCGTCCCGCTAAGCGTTCCAGCATTTGATCAATAAATGGTAGAGGAAAATGGTCTTTCCTCGTAGCAGCGTTGAGTTTTCTATAATCAATGCATACACGCCACCCAGTTTGGGCGCGTGTCTGAATCAACTCATTCGCTTCATTTGTGATAACTGTGATGCCGGATTTCTTAGGAACGACATGTATAGGACTCACCCACTGGCTATCGGAGATGGGGTAGATAATACCATTATCTAAGCACTTGACGATTTCTTTCATGACAGCTTCCTTCATGACGGGATTCAACCGTCTCTGTGGTTCTCGGGTCGGTCTGGCATCATCCATCACATGTATATGATGTTCAACTATCAAGGGACTAATCCCTTTGATGTCCGCTATACTCCAACCAAACGCCTCTTTATTAGATCTCAATACCGATAAAAGGGCATTCTCTTGCTCTGATGCAAGAGAAGCGGAAATGATAACCGGTAATGACTCGTTCTCACCAAGATATGCATATTTCAGGTGAGAAGGTAAAACTTTGAGATCTAACTCAGGCGGAGAAATGATAGAAGGAAGGGTCATAGATTGATTTTTGGATCTACAAAGAAGCTCAGAGCCTGTGAAAGATACAGACTCGGGTGGAGAAAAGTCAGAAGTGCAGGACTCATGTGTAGCTAAAGTGTCCTCACTAAGATCTTGTGCTAAGTCAAACAGAGATGTGCTAGTGTCATCGAGATCAGTAAAGCAAAAATCCTCAGCTCCACAACTATCGGGAGCGATCTCATGGACAGAGCACACATCTAAAATATGAGCAGAGGGTTCTGACGGCTGACTTCCAACTTTATAGATATTTAGTTCAATAGTCATATTTCCAAATGATAAATTCATTGAACCATTTCTACAGTTTATAACAGCGTTGGAAGTGGCAAGGAAAGGACGACCTAGAATCACCGGAATTTGGCCCCGGGGGTTTGCTACAGGATGTGTGTCGAGCACAATGAAGTCTACGGGGAAAACAAATTCCCCGACCTTTATCAGCACATCCTCTAATTCACCCCTTGGTTTGGTGATAGATCGGTCTGCCATCTGGAGAGTGCAATGAGCAGGTTTCAGCTCTCCAATCCCTAATTGCTCATAGACAGAATAAGGTAACAGGTTAACACTCGCGCCAAGGTCTAACAGAGCACGATTTATGTTTTTACCCCCAATCGAAATCGAAATTGTAGGACAACCTGGGTCCTTTCTTTTCTTTGGAAGCTGGGGTATAAAAGCAGTGCTGATATTATTAGACATAAAGACCTTCTTCGGCACTTGAGTCTTCCTCTTCCTAGTGCACAAGTCCTTTAGAATCTTCGCATAAGCGGGGACTTGCTGAATCGCATCTAAGAGAGGGATATTGATGTTAACCTGTTTGAACATCTCTAAAATTTTCTCCATATGAGGACCCGTTCTATTAGCCCTTAGCCGGTTCGGGTAAGGTGCTTTCGCAATAAGCGCGGGGTCCATCACAGGAGAAGGAAAGGGGGGTAGACGAGGTCCCAAAGGAGGTGTGGGGACCGTCTGTGGAGAACTATAAGGGTTGGGTGAAGGTGTTGAGCCTAAGGGGAAATGGAGAATAGGCTCGTGCGAAGGTGGTTTGGTAGAAGAAGAAGGATCAGAAGGTAAAGTGTGTGTATGTGGGAAAGACTCAGCCGGGGTGTTGATATGATTTTCAGTATCATCAATACCTTCCCCGACATGATTGTTCAGCACTCTTCCCGATCTCAACGTTGTGATGGCATTTACATTGTAATGCCCAGGATTCTGTAGGGGTTGAGAGGGAAGTTTCCCTTTTTCTCTCGCACTCATTTCGGCTTTTAAGCGTGCGATTTCAGCTTCCATCGTGCGAATACTCTCAGCTTGGGACGCTGAGTTTTTCTTTATTTCACTGACGGAAGATCTAACTTCAGTCGAAACATCCATGAAATTTGATAAAAGTGATTTCATGGTTTGAGTGAATTGAGAGAACTCGTCAGAACAGGGCTGCATAGGATTAGACTGTGCAGGAGTGTTGCCCTGATTTTGGAAATTTTGTGACTGATAGGGGTGCTGAGTGAGTTGTAGGGGTTGCTGTTGTGGTGGAGGAAGAGCCCGTTGAAATTGATTCGTGTTTGGAACCGTGTTTTGAGATTGGTTTTGGTTCCAAGCAAAATTCGGGTGGTTCCTCCAACCCTGATTGTAACTGGAAGAATATGGATCGTTTCGAGGTCTTTGAAATGCGGCATTAGAATGCTCGTGACCTTGAAACGCAGAGTTTAATGGACATTCTTCCGTTAAATGTGATGGATCAGAACAGCACCCACAAACAGTTTTGGGGAGTGACATTGGGTTTAGGGAGGCTGCTGCAAATTTGTGTTCCATAGCGTCGAGCTTCTTTTGCATTGCTGCCATTTCAGCTCGAACACCTATGGACACATCTATTTGGTGTACGCCACCCCTATTCAATGGTTGTGTTCCACTCTCCCAAATTAGTGACTTTTCAGCGAACTCTTCTAAGTATCGCCAGGCTTCCCCGTCATCTTTAGTCATAAATGTACCTTGACACATGTTTTCAAGGCTCTGTTTAGTGCTAGGGTTACTGCCCTCATATATGATTCGGCAAAGCTCCCATCTCGGGATGCCGTGATGAGGACATTGAACCAATAGATCCTTGAAACGTTCAAAGTATTTTGAAAATGGTTCGGCAGGGAGCTGGGCAAATTGGTTCAGTTCGCTACGGATTCGAGCCGTCTTTTGGACTGGGTAAAATTTCTTAAGGAATGCAGCGACGAATTCTTCCCAATTCGTAATAGAGTGTGCGGTGGTGTTATATAGCCACTTCTCGGCTATATCGCACAAAGTAAATGGAAGAAGTCGTAGACGCATCGCATCCACTGAAAGTTGAGACGTACCCATCATTGCGCAAACGTTTTCAAATTTGGTAATGAAAACGTAAGCGTCCTCGGTCTCGAGTCCGTGGTATTTGGGTAAAAGATTGATATACTGGGGCTTTATTTCAAAGTTGTCCCCATTGGCTGGTGGTGTGGATAAGCAGGTCGAAAGAGGACCTCTATGTGGATAACATCTTTCCTGGAGAGAAATGTGGGGTGGAGTAGGATTCTGCGCACCAACGGACGGTGGCAGATTAGGGTTAAAGAAGTTTGATGGATTCGGATCCATCGGTGTGGGTGTGGTAGTGGGTAAAGAAAAGGTAAATGGAGAATTATCGACTTCGGAGTCGATAAAAGGTACGCGGACTAAACGGGCACTAGAATCCCGTGTCCAGCCTATCTTGTACTAAAAAGGGTTAGTACAAGTGGCAGCGTTGACTTATAATTAGGGGTAAAATGAATGCGGTGCTTGCTTTAAAAAGGGACGGATTTTGAAAAAATGATGCGACAAAACAAATGCAGCACACAAACCCTAGAATCTAATGGTCACCTAAGTCCGATCTCTAGACCGCTCCTAACTGCCAAAAGACAAGCCGCAGGATAGAATCCTCCACTGCCTCTTTGTCCCCCTGTGGCCGGATAAGTGCCAGGTAAGTGGGAAGGAACCACCACTACAGTGGACCTAATTAATAACCACTAGCCTTAGACACACTCGCCTTAGGCACCACAAGAAAACGCGGATAAGCAATGAATTACCCACGACCTTCTCTTGTCCTATTGAGCGCGACAGTCCTTAGAGTCTTCTCTAGATTTCTTTTAGTTAATGGGGGTAATGCGGATGCAAGTTTGACGATTTTCGGGGCCTAGGAAGGGTAATGAAATCCCCACCTAATTTGGATTTGGCCGTGCCCCTTAAATTTCCGTATTAGAATGCAAACAACCAAGAAATCAAAATCACACACAATTTTATTTTTGCTTTTGCGCGCTGCGATTTATTTGCAAAGAATCCTGCAGAAAAGGGTTAATTGGAGCTAAAAAGGGTGAGAGGAGAGAGACAGAAATCACCTGCAGAAAAATACCACAGAGAACTCCCAATACTGCGGCGCTTCCGCCGCAAAATGCATGTACATGCGGCTCTTCCGCGGCTGGATGATGGGAACAGTGTACAAGTTTTCTTCAGCAATCTCCTGTTGCTGTCTACAGCTCTCTGGTATATTCAAACAAATTTTTCCACAGAACAGAATGCTCCAGATCACCTTGCAATCAAATCACAACACACGTGTAAGAGTTTGTACGAATTTTGAATTCAAGAAGTAGAACGTAATAATTCTTTCACTTCAAACTATAAATGCAAATGAATTAGCGCGGTCCCCGGCAACGGCGCCATTTTGATTGGAATATTTTCTGACGTGTATATGTAAAAAGTAACGACAATCAAAAAATTATATTGACCGCAATCAAACCACGGTGTCGGATGTAGTTAATGAATGAGTGCGGATCGTCCACAGGGATTGTGCAATTCAATTGTATTTTGATACGTTTGAAATGAAATGTTAAACAACAATAAACGAAAACATGATTCAAGATGTGATTTGTATTCGAGTGTCACTATCCTTTACTCAAGAATCAAGAAACTATAAACAATCAAGAATCGGTTGTTTTGATAATATTTCCAATCAACAATCAAGAATATAAGAGAGGCTCGTAGGAATCGATCGGATCTTTAGACGTGATGCAATCTAAAGGGTTTCGTGTTCTTGTCCTTCGAAGAATTGATACTAGATCAATGGTGATCGACGAGAGTTAGGGTTTTCTTGATGAAATTAGGGTTTCATCTCTTAACCCTTGTTCTTTCGAGGATACCATTTATATTCTAGCCTCTAGCAATTTCAAGAAACGATCGGAACTCCCCAATCTCGAGCGATGTCGATCAAGAAAGCATCGCAACGAATTGGGTCGTCGATTCTTGAACTTGCTAGGGTTTACAAACTCGTGGGATTCAAGAATCGATTACAAATTTGTTACATAATCATACTAAAGATCGTTTCGACTCCCCGACGAGCGGAGTTTTATTCACATCACCACAAAGACAATATTCAAGAATAGGAATGATAACATGATGCGGAATTTAAAGAAAACAAGATAAAAGAATATCACCTTTTATTTAATCAACAATTTCAATACATTCTTTCAAGAATCTACAAGAAGAAGAAATCGATCGTTGACTCGGCTTCGCTCGTCTCCGTGGATCGTGGATCTACTTTGATCTCTTGCCCGATTGAAGATCGGCTCGGCTCATAAAAGGGTTGAAGGCATCTTGCTTGGCTTGCACTCAAGATCTTGAATTGTTGTTGGATTTAGGGTTAGGGTTTCCTACAAGCTCTCTCACTAAACTTGAGGAAGAGGGGATGAAGAAAGAGATTGATTTTCTAAACTTCAATAAGGTTGAATCCTCCTCAAATGATGAGCCTAGGGTCATATTTATAGACTCCCAAATCCTAGGTTAGATTTGAATTAGAACTTTCCCTCCCAAAGTTTGTTGAAGGGTTTCTAGAAGGAGTTTGTTAGGAGTTAGCTTAGGGTTTAAGCTAGGGTTTAGGGAAAGTTCTAGAAAGATTAGGCTAGTTTGGGTGTTTGCTGATCTGGAGGAAGTATCTGGGATATTCTGGAAGTTTGTGAGCATTTCTGAGCAGTGGGAACTGAAACAGGAGTTTTGGTGAAATTTGAGGAGCTGAGTTACTGGGCCCGCCGCGCAACCGCCGCACAATGTGCCTATATGCCGCGCTTCCGCCGCGCATTGTTGGCCTTGGGATCTGTGCCTTCTTCTGCTGCTTGGTACTTCTGTTTGGGATTTTCTCTGATGTTTAGAATTTCAGTTTCCCTTCTGTGTTGATACCAGATTTGAGTTGAGTGAGTTTACGAGCAATTGTAATGGTCGAGCGATGTAATGATCGAGCAAGCATCTCTTTTCCTGCATAGACTTCGAAACAGGGGTTGCAAGATATGGAAAATATGCTATGTAATGTAATGCAGTCAATTTCCCTAGAAATGCCGGTTTTAAGGTCGAATACATGTAATCTGATATTTTGCGACCGATTTGCTAATATGTGAATTATGAATACCGTACACTTCTATATGGATGCAAATGATAAGGAAATTGCCGGTTAAAATATGCAATATTTTCGACTGATCAGTACACCTGTTACGCTAATTGGATAGTCTTCTTCCAAACCATAGGCAGGTGCCAAACGACAGGGAATGAGGAAAACCAATCGGCCTAAGTGAGGTGTACAGAAGATAATAAGTAAAGACAAAATAAAGGGATTAGAAAGAGGGCAAAGTAAATTGCGACTGCTATTCACGACCAAACCAAGTATATCATCGCCACTCCTACTTCACCTTTGTATTTCTCCAGAACACTCCGTATCACTACGAAGATCCACAGTTATTTGGATACTCTATCGTATGGTTATATACGAACTCGAAGGGACTTGTTCCAGTTCAGGGATGGATTCTGGTTCAGGAGAAATAGGAATAAGGTTTATTCAGTTGTCCTTTATCTTTACCTTCTCTCGCATTACAAGTACTCCTAGGACTAGGAGAGTACACCCATTATGCTTATTGGATAGTCTTCTTCCAAACCATAGGATGGTGCCGAACGGTAGGGAAGGAAGAAAACCATTTAGCCTAAAGGGGTGTACAGAAGGTAATGACTAAAAGACAAATAAAGGGATTTGGAGAGATGGAAAAGAAATATACGGTTACAGTTGTGAATCCGATAATGGAAGAGGCATTACTAGGAATACCCGGATACCCCTTCGAAACATTTACATGTTTCAGTTTCCCTATGTATTGTTAAAAGAAAACTGATCTCCCAATTAGTCTTTGCTCCAGGGTTTGTATTTACCAGGTTTGATTTCACATCTGTATGGTTTTATAGATGATGAGTGGGAGTAAGTTATTTGGAATTGGGTGATCATCCTCATTATATCGGAATTCGTTGTAATTGGTGATATTTGAGGAAATCGCCTGGGATGTTTACCGGACGGCAAATATTTGGTTTTGAATATCCGTTGTTATGCACTAATTTCAAATTGATATATCTGTACGTTTATTTTGTTGGATATAATGCCCTCAGAGTCAATTATTGGATCGCAGGCACGTGATTGCAATGATTGAGGGAGGACATATACCGGTTGGACAGTCTTACTCGAGAAATTTGTATACTATCTGGTTTGTCTTTATCATCGTGTACATGTTTTAGGTGACATTCTGGTTCACTATTACACGTTGATAAAGAATAGTATGCTATCATGGTTTGTCTTTATCATCATGTACTGCTTTAGGTGACCTTACAGGTCACTATTACACATTGATAGAGCCCTTAGGATTCTTGCTTGACTACCAGCAGTATGATGGCAATCATATACGTGAGAGTTGGGTAGTCTATAAGCACATACTTAAAGTGGTCCCTAGTCGTGGGAGGTTCGAGACTGGGCATCGATACTCCATTAGTAGACTAGTGTATACAGTCATGACCCCGACGAGGGGCGGTGACCGGTCTCACAAGCCATTGGTGTCAGTTGGATCACCTAAGATCGGCAGGGGTTATGAGTACACCGGACATGACTCGCCGGGAGCATGCTAGTTGGTATTATACCTAGCATCAGGTAGCAGTTCCCTGGTGACATGTGTACAGGTTAGTTCATCGACCTGAGATCGTCATTTGTCTCGTGTGAGTTCCCACTGTACTTTGATTACTACCCTATAATGGCTCAAAGGAGTCGTGCAAACAGGTTTTAGTTGGTTACAGTCCCGAGCCATATGGAGGCAGTGAGCGGATCGGCAGGGGTTCGTCTCTCCCGGTATTGCGGGTGAGGTCGCGCTGTGTCTAGGAGAGCCATTACACGAAGTCCTTTGCCAAGGCAGGAGATTTATTGGTAGGTATTTCAGTAGTATCTCAGGGTGTTCTGGGCTACACTCTGACACGACTTGTACCCCTTTTGGGGGTCTGACTTTCACCAACCCCTAGGCCCGACATGCGATACTCATAGACGAACGGACCGGACTGTACGGATATTGTCACTGACAGGCTCAGTAGGGTGTCAGGATGGGTTCGCTCATCGAACTCCCTTTTGGTCAATACCTGGTAGCCCATTACGTATAGCTAGTATCTCTGACGTGCTAGTGGTTAATTCACAGCGAAAGTATTGACGAGTCTTTAGTGTCCCCCAGAGACAGTTTCTCAAGTTTCGGGCGAAACGTTGTAGATGCCGTATGATATATGGCAGGGTTCGATCTTATACGTGCGGTATTGCACGGATCATGATCGGACGGATCATACTAGTGGGCTTTGGTTTAAGCCGGATCATAATATTAGATTTGTTGGATTACTTTAGTCTCATCGCATTCGCATTCAGTCGGAATGCGGATGCAGGTATGTATATACAGGTGAGGGGTATCCTTGTGATCCGTCACGAGTTTACTTTAGATGTTGCCGTATCTTTTTATTGTTGCAAACATTTGGATTTGTAGGGTTCCTAGGCCCAGTAATGAGGTTCCACAACAGATCAACCATGCCAAAATCAAATTTTACAAGTGCCGAGAAACCCTAATGCGAGATCGTAAACTAGAGGTAAGGCGAAACTAAAGCAAGTTAACAACTTTAACTAAAAGGAAAGTGGCTACAACCTTTGTAGATCCGGTCCTCCACTTCCTTAGCTCCGTGATGACGTCCCTCCGCTGCGATCATCGGATCCCGGACTCTAGCGATGGTTTCGTCGAAGAAATGATCGGGCTAGGTCGTCGACTTCGATGCCGAAGATGATCTTTGTCGAGGCAACTCAATATCAAGCTCCATCTTCACCAAGTCATAAAACTTGTGAAGAAAACACTCTATATTACATAGCAAGTGGTAGAGGATGAAGAAATAGGAAGTGGGTTCACTTTGGATTTGGATTTCTCACTTGAAATCATCACTTGGAAATTTTCAAGAGGACTTTCTTCTCTTCATGAAAAGGAAGAAGAAGAAGAAAGAAAAGACATTATTAAAAAATAAAATCCAAGTGATTCTTATCATTTTTGCAACCATGGTTGAGTGTAGAGAATAAACTAGGGCTTAGTTAAATGGTTAGGTTAAGGGATAAAGACAAAGTGGTCACTTTGTCAAAGATGCATGAAGCATCAAGAAACTTCTTGCAAAAAACAAAAGGAACCATTTGGTTTTATCTCTTAACCAAAATAAATAGATAAATAAATAAAGCAATGGAAACCCTAACCATTAACTAAACATGGTGTATAGCATACACACACACACCCAAGGTTGCATGTATCATCAAACATGATACAGACTAGTGCACAAAACTATATCATATATACAATGTGCACATCAAGTGAGAAAATCCATCTTAAGTGAACCAATACTAGTTAATGTAAAGTAATATATCAAATATATAATTATACATTAAATCATTAAATCAACACTTGATTTAACGATCCGGTCATATCGCATATGACCGACTAATATCCAATGTATCGACTTATCGAATCAATCCTCGATTCGATAACTAGGTTATGTCGCATATAACCAATCAATACATTCATCGCGAGAATAGAATACGGTATCACATACACGCATTATTCTCGGTCCCGCACATATCTCATATGCGCTCCTATTTCGTTTTGCTTGAGCCAGGAAACCTCTGTGTAGGACTCTAAAGACTCGTCAATACGCCGGCAGCAGGTGATGATCATATCAAACACCCACAAGCCGCAAGCGGTCTGCTAAACGTAACGGCCACCTGGGTATTGAACGATCAAAAGATCGACGAGCAAGCCCGCTCACACTCCTGTGAATCCAACCAGTAACACTTACCGTACAGTCCGGTCTGTTCGTCTGATATGTCGCATATCTCGCCTAGGGGTGGTAAACATCAGACCCCAGTAGCTTGATAAGTCATGCCGACGTAAGGTCCATAACAATCGTGAAACTATTGATAACTCTTACCAGTATATCACTGCAACCCTGGCCAGGGATTTCCAGTTATGGCCAGTCGAGCATAGCGCAACATCAACCCCTAATACCGGGAGAGACGAATCCCCTCCTATCGCTCATTGCCTCCATGTGAATCGGGACTGTACCAAAAAACCACCTGTTTGCATGACTCAGTAGAGCCGTGGTGGAAATCAAATCACAGTGGGAGACACACAAGAATCTATGACGATCTCGGGTCAACAGACTAAGCTGTACCGGTGTCACTAGAGAACTGCCATCCGACGTGAGGTATAATACCATCTGGGAGTTCTCGGCGAGTCCGTTCAGTGTACCCAGTCTCCACTGAGCACCCGTATACCATCTCTGATGTCAAACAAAAATGGATATAGGATCATCCATCGCCCATCACATGGGTTGAGAAGATATACGCTAGTCTACTCTGGAATATCGATGCCCCGTCTCGATATTCCCACGACTAGGAACAGTGAAGGATGTACTCATGGACTACCCAGGCCCCACTAGTATGATCTACATCATAGTCCTGGAAGTCGAGTACACATCCTAAGGGCTTTATCAACATGTAACAGAGAGACAGAAAGTATACATGTTAAGATAAAGAGCAACCAGATAGCATACTATCATGTCGAGCAAGAAAGTCCTACCTATATATATCCCAGCGTCCACTACAATATACATCCAGTGTACAGTAATGGCCTCTAGGGCATACATATAACTAACAATCTCCCACTTGCACTAGGGCCATCTGTAGCAGTGGTTGCAGTATCACATACTCAACCATCCCATATAAGTCTCTCTCTAGGAAAAAGCCTTTGTGAGCGGATCCGCTGTGTTGTCTTCTGAGTCTACTCTCCTAACCTCGATCACCCTGGAGATCAACTATCTCCATGATCAGGTGATGCTGCCTCAGAATATGTCTGGGTCACTGATGGGACCAGGGTTCATGGGCCAAAGCCACACACTTCCATTGTCATACAATGGCAGGAACCTAGTTCATCTCATGAACCAATATACACCCAAACTGCCTCTTTGGTAGTATCTTTAATAGCGATATTATCCAGCCTTTATCGTCTAGTCTGCCACGGTATCTAGCTTGGAACTCTTCCAACATACCGTCCCTCCACTGAGGGTAAAGACATTGCCTGTGACTGACATTCAGTCGTCTTTATCACCCTGGAACCTTTCCAGTGATTCTCCCCAGGATGAACTGATACCATCTCACTACAGCTAGTGAGAATCCTAACATCCATTTAGATCCAAAAACCCAGGATTTAGGAGGTATCACTTTGATCATATATGGAGAATCATTGTGATAAGCGGAGATTGACCGAGCGTAGCATAGGAAACTGCTTCCCTATCAAGAGTATGTCATCCACGTACTCTACGAGGATCACCACCACACTCCCTACTACCTTTATGTTTATACAAGGTTCATCTACCATTTTGATGAAGTCGAACTCTTTGACTAACACATCAAAACAGATGTTCCAACTCCGCGATGCCTGTTTTATTCTGTAAAGCAACTTGCACACGTTTCCGCTGCTCCCACTGTTTACGAAGCCCTCTGGCTGTGTACTTATAGACGTTCTCTTCTAAATCAATATTTAGAAAAGCAGTCATGGCACCCAACCACCAGATATCATAGTCATGGTATGTAGCTGTGGCAAGTAGGATCCGGATGGACTTAAGCATAGGCATTGGAAAAGGTTTCATCATTATCCACGCTTGGTCGATGACAAAAAAACCTTTAACGAGTCTAGCTTTGAAAGTCTCAACCTTTCCATCTACACCAAGTAATCTTCTCAAGATATACTTGCTCCTGATGGGGATTGAACCCTTCAGATATAGCATCCAAAGTCCATACTTTGTTGGTGTACATGGATTCCATCTCAGATCGCTAAGCATCCAGCCATTCTTACAGAGTCCCCACTCTTGATGGCCTGCTCGAAACAAGTTGGGTCATCATCTCATGATGCAATCCTCGCTCCCATTGTCATCGAGAAACCGAAGTATCTCTCAGGCGGATGAGGAACCCTGCTAGATCGGCGGAGAGGCTGAGGTCCGTCGAGAACTATTGAGTCCTTTGGTTCTGTCAAATTATCAGCTGTAGTTTGTATAGCTGGAACCTTTCCAGTTCTACAAAACTGACCTTGCCACGATCTTGTCCGGATTTTGCTTTTGACATAGGCCGGACAATCCCAAATCTTAAATTTCTTAAGAGATAGGCTCTTCCCATACCATATCTTATATGGAGTGGTAGGCACTGATTTGATTGGAACTCAATTCAATAGGTATGCACCTTCTCAAGTGCATAACCCCAAAAGGAAATAGGTTACTCAGTAGTACTCATCATAGAGCACACCATATCATATAGGGTGCGATTGCTCCGCCCCGATACACCGTTGTGCTGTGGTGTATTCAGAGGAGTAGTACGGAGAAAGAACCTCATTCTCCTTTAGAATAGTCCAGGAACTCTATGCACAAGTATTCTCCTCCCTGATCTTATCATAGGACATAATACTTATACCCGGTTTTTGGTTCTCTACTTCTAACTTATATTCTGTGAATATCTCAAAAGCTTCGGACTTATGTTTCAACAGGAACATGTGACTGAATCTTGAGAGATCATCAGAGAATGTAATAAAGTACAAAGAACCGGTCCTGGCATGTGTAGACAGGGGACCTTACATACATCAACATGTATCAATCCCAAGAGTTTACTAACTCTTTCTCTATTTCTAATAAACAGAGCTATGGTCATCTTATCTTTGTGACATGACTGGCAAGTTTCACAAGATGTAAATTCAGACTGATTTAAATATGCATCTAAAATATAACTTCAGCCAGCCGGGTCGCATTGATATGACCTAGTCTACAATACCTCAAGAAGGACTCGTTCATTTCTGAACTCTTCCTCTTGTGTGTGTTCTGTATACTAGGAACTATAGTTTGATTTAGAACATCAATACTTTTAGATAACGTGCCTGAACCGATCAACTTTTGAAATAGGAAATGTTCAAAACAATATCCAACAATACAAAATTATATCGTTTCTTTACTAATAAAGAGACTGATATGATTTTGTATATCTGGTTCGGTATCTAATAGCATTTGTTCAGAATCAATGTATCGGTAATATAGGGTGACAGTGACCAACAGACCTGGCTGCAACTCTTGCACTGTTTTCTGTCTCATGAAACTTATCACCCGTTCTCAGTTCTCTGCCTTTCTGTAGCCCTATGTAACAGATTACATATCTGGGATCCTGATCCGGTATCAGATACCCAGGACGCAGAGAATACTGAGAAACAGTTCTGTGTAATGAAGACACCCAAAGGAGATGCATCATATGCACTTTCTTCGTTTGGGCGGCATAGGAATTCTGGTATTCCCCTATTTCCTGCTCTGTCTTATAACAATTATAAGTTGGAGCGGGACCAACGTTCTCCAGCTCCGTATAACAAGCGGGTTCGGTCAATACATCCATATTATTATCTTGATTAAGGCATGATATGGTCGCTACCTGGAGAGAGAGAGAAGAAAACACTCTGCGTGCGCTCTTGCAAGATTAGATTGGTTATTTATTTTATCTAACCAGGATGGCTCCTACTGTTTTTATCAAATCTTCCTTCAAACCTTAAAAGGAAAGACTAGCTGGGATTAATTACACTCTACAAGTTCGCCAATCTTTCAGTCAGGCCAGTGTCGGTACTTTGAGGGAGGTTCCCCGTGCTTTCGCACGGACCTAATTACAGTAAACCTCGTTTTCCCAGAGGCGTAACCCCGTTGACACCTTTCTAGACACCTACTTGATCGGCTAATTGCAAAGTGCAAAACTCTCCCAGGAGTACCAATTACTCGTAGTGGGTATCGGGATCCAACTATCATATAGAAGGTATGCAATCTCATTGCAAATTTCAACACTTGAAACTCCCGATAAAGGTTTTTACCCCTAGCACTTATGACCTTAACTATGGTCAACAAATCATAAGCACTAGTCAAGTTCTACCCGTCATTTCGTGATTAATTAGAGCCACCCACATGACCCTTAACTAAGGTCAACAAAGTCACGCGACTGTCCTAACTAATCGCATCATATGCGGTGTAGGAAGACATCACTTAGCTACCGTACACTGTACCTTGACCATGGTCAACAAACACAGCATGAATACTAAGTACTCTACTTCCTAAAATGACGGAGGGCTGCGAATGGTTTTTAATAAAACCTTTAACGCTTTGAACTTGATCTCGTTGCGGAATCAAATGGTTTTTAAATGGAGTGTTTTTTCGGCTTTTCTAGTCTTGCTAAAGGGATCACTCCCGGTGAAGGGATCGTCGGCCCTTTCCTCATCGAATATGGTGCAGGATATATCATATATACCGCTGTGCAAAGCAGAAACTATAGAAGCAATCAAAAGACAAACCGAGAGTTGTAGCATCTGCCAGTTATTGCTAAAGGAGTCACTCCCGGTGAAGGGATCTCGGTCCTTTCCTTATCGAATAAGGTGCAAGATGTTCTATAAGGAACACCGCGATGCAAACCAAGAACTGTAGCTACTTGTTTTATTTTTGAAATTCGATTCCACAACATCTTTTAGGTTTATTTTCTTTCATTAATCTCATTAATGAATATCCCATCATTTAAGTCCACCTAAACATCACAGATAAATATAACGTACGCTTATGCCATCCGCATTCGCCTCGATGTCCCGTCTGCACCGTTAGGTTAGGTAACTAACGCCAGAACGAGGCAGGGCTAGCGCGGGTGTAAAACATAAGCAACGTCTATATAATATATCATATATACTATATACCATATCTATCTGAACAAATCACATGATCACATCACAGATAACGCAGCAGAAAATATCATATGAAATATTGGATATGCTAGGACGTCCGTGTTTTTAATACGAGCCAGTATAAAACACAGATTCCACGGTCATGATGAATAGCCAATCCCACACCCCTAGACCCCTACGAGAGCGGCAAGCAACCCTACCAATTCTAGGGTTAGGAGACTCGGACTCGACTCCTCGAGATGGTCTCCCTTTGGACCCTAGAACCCGGTTACTTGTGCTCCCCTCCTTGGGTCTATCCTAATGCGGAAAAGTTAATAATATACAAATGGTGACATCATCCGCAACCTGGAAGTGCCCCACTAAAAGAATATTACATACAAGTTTTTTACATGAATGAAAATGAAAAACACTCATCTCACATAAAAACCCCCGGCTATTCAAACACGACGATCCAATAAAACATATCCAGCAACATATAACATCACATGTCATTAACGTAAGTAAACATGCGTATCCCAATTGTCGTTGACATATAGCAACGAAACCGGCGATATCACATATTACACTTACGGTCACAAAAAAGAAAGTGTAAAACTACAACAGTTGGAATCCGCAACCTCTTTAGACATCGCATGCCTAATCAAATGAATTCCTTAGACATCGCATGCCTAACAATTATAAACCCCGCATTTTAGTCTCATTATCGAAAACTCTTTTCAATATCAAGTCGGGCAATTCAACAACATTCCCGACATCCTGATCGAATGCTCGTCGCAAACTTTAGTAGACGGCCGCACCCCCGATACCGTCGACGAAGTGCACCAAGGCGGAACACCGCTAATGCGAGCACCCGAACGGATGCTTTTGGCGACGGGGTTCTCCTACAGTCACTTGGTCGGGGCTATGGGGTGTAGCTGTCTATTAAGTTTACCGGCGAGTATCCGCGTACGCTACGTGATTGCGACGGACTTTTGATCACATCAAAATTCCGTGGCAACCGATCAAGTGAGACTAAACTTCTATGTTTATAACATTCATTCAGTTATCTCATAACTACTTGTGAATTCCAAATATTGTATCACATTCCAGATAAATAGAAAATGTTAAACTTTCCGATCGAATAATCAAACACCCAAGTTTTCCTGAACATCTCAACACATGAAATAAGTTCAAAAACATCCATTTCATGCCTCAGTACCAACGGTCCAGCCGTAGATGGGTCAAGCCAACTCCTCACATGTGGCACGCCGTACTGCCCCAAACCCTAAGGTTCAAAGGGCAGTTCAAGACGGTCATATAATCGAGTTAAGGTTTGTTGTCTTCTAGAGGGTCCATCACGTTACTTGCACTACTTAGAACGTTATTAAATTACGAAAAAATCCAACAATTGGAAATTTCCCGGCAGGGGGAAAAAGTGGGTATTTATATCCGGTCGAACTTTTTAACATATTCTAAAATTAACGGAAAATCACATAGACAAAGTTTGACAATCCGATCGAATCTACGAACTCTCAATAGAACCCAGAAAACTCAACTCTTGAGTAGAAGTTAAAAATTCCCAGAAAATACAGCACTAAAAGATAGGAATTACTGTGCAATTTCCAAAAGCTTATATGGCCGCGGAACCGCCGCACGAGCCATGCTCGTGCCGCGCTTCCGCGGCTCTTTAGTGGATTCAGGCGCACGTGCTGCACAGTATTTCTTAAAATTCCCTGCTGATTTTTCTGCATATTTTTAATTCACAAAAAACCCAGTTTTGAAAAAATGTACTGAGAAGGGTTTTGGATTAGGGTTTCGGATTCGATCGGATTTCTAACATCGTCTACACATCGCCTAAGACTCTAGCTAGGCTCTGATACCACTGTAGGGTTCCTAGGCACACTAATGAGGTTCCACAACAGATCAACCATGCCAAAATCAAATTTTACAAGTGTCGAGAAACCCTAATGCGAGATCGTAAATTAGAGGTAAGGCGAAACTAAAACAAGTTAACAACTTTAACTAAAAGGAATGTGGCTACAACCTTTGTAGATCCGGTCCTCCACTTCCTTAGCTCCGTGATGACGTCCCTTTACTGCGATCATCGGATCCCGGACTCTAGCGATGGTTTCGTCGAAGAAATGATCGGGCTAGGTCGTCGACTTCGATGCCGAAGATGATCTACGTCGAGGCAACTCAAGATCAAGCTCCATCTTCACCAAGTCAAAAAACTTATGAAGAAAACACCCTATACTACATAGCAAGTGGTAGAGGATGAAGAAATAGGAAGTGGGTTCACTTTGGATTTGGATTTCTCACTTGAAATTATCACTTGGAAATTTTTAAGAGGACTTTCTTCTCTTCATGACAAGGAAGAAGAAGAAGAAAGAAAATGCATTATTAAAAAATAAAATCCAAGTGATTCTTATCATTTTTGCAACCATGTTTGAGTGTAGAGAATAAACTAGGGTTTAGTTAAATGGTTAGGTTAAGGGATAATGACAAAGTGGTCACTTTGTCAAAAATGCATGAAGCATCAAGAAACTTCTTGCAAAAAACAAAAGGAACCATTTAGTTTTATCTCTTAACCAAAATAAATAGATAAATAAATAAAGCAATGGAAGCCCTAACCATTAACTAAACATGGTATATAGCATACACACACACCCAAGGTTGCATGTATCATCAAACATGATACAAACTAGTGTACAAAACTATATCATATATACAATGTGCACATCAAGTGAGAAAATCCATCTTAAGTGAACCAATACTAGTTAATGTAAAGTAATATATCAAATATATAATTATACATTAAATCATTAAATCAACACTTGATTTAACGATCCGGTCATATCGCATATGACCGACTAATATCCAATGTATCGACTTATCGAATCAATCCTTGATTCGATAACTAGGTTATGTCGCATATAACCAATCGATACATTCATCGCGAGAATAGAATATGGTATCATATACATGCATTATTCTCGGTCCCGCACATATCTCATATGCGCTCCTATTTCGTTTTGCTTGAGCCAGGAAACCTCTGTGTAGGACTCTAAAGACTCGTCAATACGCCGGCAGCAGGTGATGATCATATCAAATACCCACAAGCCGCAAGCGGTCTGCTAAACGTAACGGCCACCCGGGTATTGAGCGATCAGAAGATCGATGAGCAAGCCCACTCACACTCCTGTGAATCCAACCAGTAACACTTACCGTACAGTCCGGTCTGTTCGTCTGATATGTTACATATCTCGCCTAGGGGTGGTAAACGTCAGACCCCAGTAGCTTGATAAGTCATGCCGACGTAAGGTCCATAACAATCGTGAAACTACTGATAACTCTTACCAGTATATCACTGCAACCCTGTCCAGGGATTTCCAGTTATGGCCAGTCGAGCATAGCGTAACATCAACCCCCAATACCGGGAGAGACGAATCCCCTCCTATCGCTCATTGCCTCCATGTGAATCGGGACTGTACCCAAAAACCACCTGTTTGCATGACTCAGTAGAGCCGTGGTAGAGTGGAAATCAAAGAACTGTGGGAGACACACAAGACTCCATGACGATCTCGGGTTAACAGACTAAGCTGTACCAGTGTCACCAGAGAACTGCCATCTGACGTGAGGTATAATACCATCTGGGAGTTCTCGGCGAGTCTGTTCAGTGTACCCAGTCTCCACTGAGCACCCGCATACCATCTCTGATGTCAAACACCAATGGATATGGGATCATCCATCGCCCATCACATGGGTCGAGAAGATATATGCTAGTCTACTCTGGAATATCGATGCCCCGTCTCGATATTCCTAGGACTAGGAACAGTGAAGGATGTACTCATGGACTACCCAAGCCCCACTTGTATGATCTACATCATAGTCCTGGAAGTCGAGTACACATCCTAAGCGCTTTATCAACATGTAACAGAGAGACAGAAAGTATACATGTTAAGATAAAGAGCAACCAGATAGCATACTATCATGTCGAGCAAGAAAGTCCTACCTATATATGTCCCAGCATCCACTACAATATACATCCAATGCACAGTAATGGCCTCTAGGGCATACATATAACTAACAGGATTAATGTTTGCAAATGGAAATTATGAGCTAGAGGTCATGATGGAGTGCATTTAATGTGGCATGTGCAAGAGTAGTGACTCATGGTCTCTTTTTATGTGCATATGTCACATTTGTGATTGATTTATATGGTGAAATGAGAGAAGAGAGAGAGTGGGGCTGCCATATGCAATCTTGGTCTTGTATTTTTCACACTCTCTCACTCTCATTTTATCATAGCAAACGAAAAGAAAATGGCTCCTTCTTCTTCTTCTTCCTCTAGCTCAAAACTTCCATCAATGGTATCATCTCTAACCTCCATCCAAGCCATGGATGCAAGAGACAAAGTGATCACAAACATTCTCTACAACACCTTGGACACGTCGGCTAGCACACTTCGTGCCCGAGTTGCTTCGGATGAGGTGGGAGACCGTAAAAAGACTCGATGATGTGGTGCCCTTTCCGACGAGGAGATCGAGACCGGAGATGCCGCGAGGAGCTTGGGATGGTGGCCGAAGACCGAAGGACACGGATCGATCGGTATAGCCTCTCTACCCTTTCTCTTGTTTGCTAGTATTAGGTTAATGGTCCGATCCGGGGAGAAAGTATACGATAGCACCGGTTTCTAAGTAAAGAAAAGTTTTCGTTTCCGTATTTTGGCCTCGGATAGACGGCCGCGGCGCTACCGTAGACTTACATAGTATTAGAGCCATGCTATTAACCTTTTCTAGCTTGCTCTAATGTGTTTAGAACTTCGATCGAGCAAAAATTCCAAAAACCATAATTTCAAGCATCAGTTTCTTTCGAAATTTTTTAGTTGTCAAAAAATTATTTTGTGTGTTGCAGAAATACGTGCAGGGTTTTTTAAGTGTTCTGTGAAAATTTGGTAGCTCAAGGCTACAGTGACGCCGCGGAACTGCGGCCCCACACTTGGTTTGGCCGCGGTTCCGCCGCGAAGTTTTGCCTTCTCTGCACTAAAATTTCTGCACTGCTCTCTGAGTTGGAATTGGGGTTTCTGGTAATTTTTGTTTGGGCCCAGATTTATTTGAGTACTAGGTACTGTGCTTGGGGCCCACTTCGGAAATTTTTCTCGATCGAAAATTTTAAATATGTTAGTTCACAGTATTTACATTATATCTGCGACCGTGAATATCATTTGATCTATAAATCCTGTCTAATTGCTATAGTCCTTTTAGACGGATTTGCGAACGTGACATTCACGTTGATGTTCTGTGTTGTGCTGTGATGTTGCGGATTTGTCGTGGTGGATAGCCTAGATGCAATGGTAGTACAGTTTGGTTGTATTTATGTACATTTGATATTGCGGGGCGAGCGTCCGACATGTGGACTGCCGTCACTGCCTGTTTATATATTATTCTTTTAGGGCACGACCGGGCTGAGGTCGATATACCCGTTGTATATATTTTACTTTCTGTACTAGGATTACCCCGCGGTGGGGTGTATGGGTAGCCGGGTTCTAGAGAGAAACGGGCCAGCATCTCATGGCTTTAAGACGGAGGGGGCTTCACTCTAGAATTGGCGGGCTATTCGCCGCACTCGTAGTGGGTATAGGTTGACTCAAGGAGGGGTGCTCAAGTTACCGGATTCCGTGAAGTGCTGGGTGGTCCATTCACGTTGTTGAAGGGGGCTGCCTCGCTTCAGGTTTTGGCGAGTAACTTGCCGCGCTCGTAGGGGTCTAGGATTTCATTGCACAGCCTATCCACACGACCAGGGGAACGTCGGGTTTCAGTAGCGGCTCTATGAAATCCGGGGATCCCAGATTATCTGTATTGTTCTGTGATGCTTATTACATTTCTATGATGTTGCATTTTATCACGCCTTGAGCGATTATTATATATTGATATATATACTAGTAGATGTTGTATATGTTTTACACCCGCGCTAGTCCAGGCCCCGCTCTGTCGTTAGTTAAGTAACCTAACGGGTGATGACGGGACCCAGTGGCGAATGCGGATGGCATATACGTACATCATTATTTTCGTTCTTTATTTGTGTGATCAATTGATGGGACTGCGTTGATTCGGATCAATGCAAGCTAAACAAACCTGTTTGATGTTGTTGGAACATTTTTCAAAACGCTGTTATTGCAAGGGCGTTCTCTTTTGTTTTGCACAGTGGTATTCGGTTATGAATACCCAGCATCTCAGTCGACGAGGCAAGGGCCGAGATCCCTTCACCGGGAGTGACCCCTTGGACAGAAGTTTGCGTCAGGGTAATAACTTCACTATAGTCGATTACTTTTTGCTTTGCATCGTGGTATTCAGTTGGAATATCCTGCACCTCGTTCCACGGGGAAAGGGCCGAGATCCCTTCACCGGGAGTGACCTCTTTAGCAAAGGTTTTCGCCACTATATTTTTATAAAAAGCTATCCGGTTCCTTCAACGATATCAAGTTCATTACGTTAAAGGTTTTTCGCCAAAAACCATTCGTAACCCTCCGTCATTTCAGAGATGTAGCACTTAGTATTCATGCTATGTATATTGGCCTTCGTCAAGGCATAGTGCATGGTAGCTATTTGTTACTTTTCTGCAGCATAGATAGATGCGTTGGTTTGGGACAGTCGTACTACTATTTTGGCCTTCGTCAAGGGTATGTACGGGTGGGTTCAAATTAACCTGGATAATGACGGGTAGAACTTGACATGTGACTTATGATATGTTGGCCTTCGTCAAGGTCATAAGAGCATGGGGTAAAAATCACATCGGGAGTTTCTAAAGAAACTGAAACTTGCCAGATATGCGCATACCTTCTGGAGTGTGACAACGTGAGTGGATTCCATCACGTTATCATGCGATGATAGTTGGATCCCGATTCCCACTGATGAGTTGGTTTATTCCTTGGGTGATCCCGACTAATTCTTCTTTCAGGTTTGAAGGAGAATTTGAGGTTACAGTGGGAGGTTTCCTGATTAGATAAATTGATAATCATTCTGATCTAGGTTAGAGTGCACGCTAAGTGTTTCTTTTCTCTCTATCTTTGGCAGCGACCATGGCCCGACCCTTGACTATAACTCAGTGACTAAGTTAACCGAACCTTCTTAAAACACTGTCTTTTGGATTGTCAGAGTTGCATACCTTATTGCCACTCATACTTTCTCCAGGACACACCGTATTATTACGAACGTCCACTTCCATTGGATAAAACCATCGTATGGTTATATACGAACTCGAAGGAACTTGTTCCAGATTCGAGGATGGTTTCCGGTTCTGGAGAAAACGAATATGATTATTCAGTTGTCTTTTCCTTTTACCTTCTCTCAGGTTGCGAGTGCTCCTTAGATTAGGACGGTACACCTATTACGCTAATTGGATAGTCTTCTTCCAAAACATAGGCAAGTGCCGAAAGGTACGGAATGAAGAAAACCAATTAGCCTAACGATGGTGTACAGAAGGTAATAAGTTAAGACAAATAAAGGGATTAGAAAGAGGGCAAAGTAAATTGCGACTGCTATTCACGACCAAACCAAGTATTTCATCGCCACTCCTATTTCATCTTTGTATTTCTCCGGGACACTCCGTATCACTACGAAGATCCACAGTTATTTGGATACTCCATCGTATGGTTATATACGAACTCGAAAGGAACTTGTTCCAGTTCGGGGATGGATTTTGGTTCAGGAGAAATAGGAATAAGGTTTATTCGGTTGTCTTTTATCTTCACCTTCTCTCAGGTTACGAGTACTCCTAGGATTAGGAGAGTACACCCATTATGCTTATTGGATAGTCTTCTTCCAAACCATAGGCTGGTGCCGAACGGTAGGGAAGGAAGAATACCATTGTCCTAAAGGGGTGTACAGAAGGTAATGACTAAAGACATATAAAGGGATTTGGAGAGATGGCAAAGAAATATACGGTTACAGTTGTGAATCTGATAATGGAAGAGGCATTACTAAGGAATACCCGGATACCCCTTCAAAATATTTACATGTTTCAGTTTCGCTATGTATTGTTAAAAGAAAACTGATTTCCCAATTAGTCCTTGCTCCAGGGTATGTATTTACCAGGTGTGATTCTCACATCTGTATGGTTTTACAGATGATGAGTGGGAGTAAGTTATTGGGAATTGGGTGATCATCCTCATTATATCGGGATTCGTTGTAATTGGTGATATTTGAGGAAATCGCCTGGGTTGTTTGCCGGATGGCAAATATTTGGTTTTGAATATCCGTTATAATGCACCAATTTCAAATCGATATATCTGTACGTTTAATTTTATAAAGTGAGATATAACTTTTTGAAATTATGTATATGACATTTACCTATATCAGTGGATGGTTAGGTAAGGAGCATTAAACAGCGGTGTAATTCTTCTTAACCATAAGTAAAGTTTTCAACCTACGACACACGGGGAATGAGTTATTAGGCTCAGGGGACTTATACAGAGTATTGTATATTGTCCAGTGTCTATTAGGACAGAGGGGTTGGTACTCGTACTATATTCTGTTTACTTATGACTTCTCTAGTTCTTAGACATGTGTTTCGTAGAAATGCAAAGTCCAAGTTTTGAGAAGTTATAGGTATAAGAATAAAGTAGAGAATCAGGCATAGCAAGTATCAGGATTCTTCAAGGTGATCGAAGATGTAGATACTTGTGTATGGTATTCAGTTGATAGTAATGATTATGAGAACATGCTTCTCTTTCAGGTTATTCATAATTGGAAGCACTCCTAAGTTGAGTAATGTTAATCGGCCTCTTTCTATTTAGTTGACATGCACTGGAGACAGCTGCATGATTTGAATCTGGTTCTAATTAAATCAGTGCCTCTTTTTTTATATTGGATATAGAATAGTTCATATCTTAACATTGTTAAGGTACGGGGAGTTGTCCGTCTTATACTTAAAACCAGACTCTGGATAACTCAAGGCACGTTTCTGTAATGGCTGTTTATGGGTTGACCCGGGCTATGATGAGGGTTGACTTTCTACCATCTGGAAAATCAATAGTGATATTGTTTTTAACTCGCCACAGTTTTAATAAAAATGGATTTTTTCAGAAAACAGTAGTGGGAGTATGGTAGAGCTGGAAGTGATTCCAGAACCGCAAACGATTACTGAAAATTTGATAAGAACCTACAGATTCAATCTGGATTGACATTCCATTAGCCACTCTGCAGATATGGTTGGTAACCTCAGGCACTCGAGAGGTATTTCGGTAGCCTCAAGGACGGTGACAGGGAGGTTCTTGTTTACCCAGACTTGCCATTGCTGTTGTTCCAGGCTATAAGACCCGGCAGGAGGATGAGTATAGCGTCGTTCTAAACTAGCTTTAGAAGTGTACGTTTATATGACTCTGCCAGAGGTTGTCGTAGTCAGTGGGAGTAGCAGAAGCATAGTGGACAAGTAGCTTATATCTATTTATGGACTAAAGCAAATATAGCGGAGATAGATCATCTATTTCTGATGTGACTGTCATAGGTTTGACTTCATCAGAATAGGGGATGGATCTGGTAAGAAGGTAGTAGGGTGTGATGTCTTGGTATTTGGATGACATACACAGAGTAGGAAGTGAAATTCCTATACTACGATCGGTTATACTTTGGTTGTTACACAGTGGTTTCTTCACATAGGACTTGGATATTATATCAGATATTCTAGTTACTAGATCTATGGTTTTAGATCTAGATTTGGGTAGTTTCCCAATCTGGGTACTTTGACAGCATTCTAAAGGTGTTTTAGAATGGACGACTCCTGGCACGGTAGTGTATCTGCAGGTAATGGAGTCACCCACTCTAAAGGTGTCTTACAGACTAAAGGGGAGAGGGATGTGCATGATTGGCAGATCACTTGCATAGGCAATTGAGTCAATCATGAGATGTCAAGTACCACACCAGATATTGTTTTGCACGAGATGCAATAAGTTGATATTAATCCTATCCTAGAGAAATAATCGGAAGCAGTTTTAGAACATAAGTGGATGTTCTAGGGATATGATAACAACAGCCTCTTTTAGGAGACAGTGGCTTCCAAGGTGACCTGGATGACAGAGTGATTGTCAGAGTTGTAATTTTCCCTCTGACGAAGGGTAGTATTTTGGACAGGTGGTCCAAGATGATACTGAGGGAGGCATGGCGCAGGATACTGATTGGTTTCAGTTGACGATACAGTCTAAGAAGTTTGGATTTGGAGTTCATTTATGAACTAGGTCCCATCAGATATCCAGACATATTCTAAGGCACGTATTGCTCATTTCAGGAGATGGCTTTCTCCGCGAACTTGAGATAAAGAGAGACATAGAAAGAAATATCAGGGCGGATCAACTAGCTGAGGCTATTCCTCGAACGCAATAGTTTCGCAAACGGGCTTTGTGAGACTGATTAGTAGAGGAGTTGGGTGTTCGGTATCACACGGGCTGTGAGTATGCGACATCGCAATAATTAGCCTTGAGTACAAATGGGAGATTGTTGGATATAGTGCCCTCAGAGTCAATTATTGGATCGCAGGCACATGATTGCAATGATTGAGGAAGGATCTATACCTGTAGGACAGTCTTACTCGAGAGATTTGTATACTATCTGGTTTGTCTTTATCATCGTGTACATGTTTTAGGTGACATTGTGGTTCACTATTACACGTTGATAGAGAATAGTATGCTATCATGGTTTGTCTTTATCATCGTGTACGGATTTAGGTGACCTTACAGGTCACTATTGCACGTTGATAGAGCCCTTAAGATTCTTGCTTGACTACCAGCAGTATGATGGAGATCATATACGTGAGAGTTGGGTAGTCTATAAGCACATCCTTAAAGTGGTCCCTAGTCGTAGGAGGTTCGAGACTGGGCATCGATACTCCATTAGTAGACTAGTGTATACAGTCGTGGCCGCGATGAGGGCCAGTGGCCGGTCTCACAAGCCATTGGTGTCAGTTGGATCAGCTAAGATGTATACAGGTGCTCATTGGGTTATGAGTACACCGGACAAGACTCACCGGGAACATGCTAGTTGGTATTATACCTAGCGTCAGATAGCAGTTCCCTGGTGATATGTGTACAGGTTAGTTCATCGACCTGAGATCGTCATTTGTCTCGTGTGATTTCCCACTATACTTTGATTACTACCCTACCATGGCTCAAAGGAGTCGGGCAAACAGGTTTTAGTTGGGTATAGTCCCGAGCCACATGGAGGCAGTGAGCGGATCGGCAGGGGTTCTTCTCTCCCGGTATTAGGGGTGAGGTCGCGCTGTGTCTACGAGAGCCATTACACGAAGTTCTTGGCCAAGGCAGGAGATTTACTAGTAGGTATTCCAGTAGTATCTCAGGGCGTTCTGGGCTACACTCCGACACGACTTGTACCGCTTTTGGGGGTCTGATTTTCACCAACCCCCTAGGCCCGACATGCGATGCTCATAGACGAACGGACCGGTCTGTACGAATATTGTCACTGACAGGCTCAGTAGGGTGTCAGGATGGGTTCGCTCATCGACCTCCCTTTTGGTCAATACCTGGTAGCCCATTACGTATAGCTAGTACCTCTGACGTGCTAGTGGTTAAATTTACAGCCAAAGTATTGACGAGTCTTTAGAGCCCCCCACAGACAGTTTCTCAAGTTTCGGGCGAAACGTTGTAGAGGCCGTTTGATATATGGCAGGGTTCGATCTTATACGTGCGGTATTGCACGGATCATGATCGGACGGATCATACTAGTGGGCTTTGGTTTAAGCCGGATCCTAGTATTAGAGTTGTTGGATTACTTTAGTCTCATCGCATTCGCATACAGTCGGAATGCGGATGCAGGTATGTATATACAGGTGAGGGGTATCCTTTGATCTGTCACGAGTTTAGTTTAGATGTTGCCGTATCTTTTTATTGTTGCAAACATTTGGATTAATGTTTGCAAATGGAAATTATGAGCTAGAGGTCATGATGAAGTGCATTTAATGTGGCATGTGCAAAAGTAGTGACTCATGGTCTCTTTTTATGTGCATATGTCACATTTGTGATTGATTTATATGGTGAAATGAGAGAAGAGAGAGAGAGTGGAGCTGCCATATGCAAGCTTGGTCTTGTATTTTTCACACTCTCTCACTCTTATTTTATCATAGCAAAAGAAAAGAAAAGGGCTCCTTCTTCTTCTTCTTACTCTAGCTCGAAACTTCCATCAATGGCATCATCTCTAACCTCAATCCAAGTCAACGATGCAAGAGACAAAGTGATCACAAACATTCTCTATAACACCTTGGACACGTCGGCTAGCACACTTCGTGCCCGAGTTGCTTCGGATGAGGTGGGAGCCCGTAAAAAGACTCGATGATGTGGTGCCCTTTCCGACGAGGAGATCGAGACCGGAGATGCCGCGAAGAGCTTGGGATGGTGGCCGAAGACCGAAGGACACGGATCGATCGGTATAGCCTCTCTACCCTTTCTCTTGTTTTCTAGTAGTAGGTTAATGGTCCGATCTGGGGAGAAAGTATACGATAGCGCCGGTTTCTATCTAAAGAAAAGTTTTCGTTTCCGCATTTTGGCCTCGGATAGACGGCCGGGGCGCTACCGTAGACTTACATATTTTTATAAGGTGAGATATAACTTGTTATAATTATGTCTATGACATTTACCAATATCAGTGGATGGTTAGGTAAAGAGCATTAGACAGCGGTGTAATTCTTCTTAACCAAAAGTACAGTTTTCTACCTATGACACACAGGGAATGAGTTATTAGACTCAGGGGACTTATACAGAGTATTGTATGTTATCCAGTGTCCACGAGGATAGAGGGGTTGGTACTCGTATTATATTCTTTTTACTTGTGACTTCTCTAGTTCTTAGACATGTGTTTCGTAGAAATGCAAGGTCTAAATTTTGAGAAGTTATAGGTATAAGAATAAAGTAGAGAACCAAGTGTTGCAAGTATCAGGATTCTTCAAGGTGATCGAAGATCTAGATACTTGTGTATAGTATTTAGTTGATAGTAATGATTATGAGAACTTGCTTCTCTTTCAGGTTACTCATATCTAGATGTATTCCTAAGTTGAGTAATGCTGATCGGCCTCTCTCCATTTAGTTGACATGCACTGGAGCCAGCTGCATGATTTGAATCTGGTTCCAATTAAATCAGTGCCTTTGTTTCTATCTTAGATATAGAATAATTCATATCTTAACAATGTTAAGGTACGGGGAGTTGTCCGGATTATGCTTAAAACCAGACTCTGGATAACTCAAGGCACATTTCTGTAATGGCTGTTTGTGGGTTGACCCGGGCTATGACGAGGGTTGACTTTCTACCATCTGGAAGATCAATAGTGATATTGTTCTTGACTCGCCACAGTTTTAGTAAAATGGATTTTTTCAGAAAACAGTAGTGGGAGTATGGTAGAAGTAGAAGTGAATCCAGAACCGCAAACGATTACTAAAAATTTGATAAGAACCTAAAGATTCAATCTGGTTTGACATTCCATTGGCCACTCCGCAAATATGGTGGTTAACCTCAGGCACCAGAGAGGTACTCCGGTAGCCTCAGGGATGGTGAAAGGGAGGTTCTTGTTTACCCAGATTTGACACTACTGTTATTCCAGGCTATGAGACCCGGCAGGAGGATGAATATAGCGTCGTTCTAAACTAGCTTTAGAAGTGTACGTGTATATGACTCTGCCAGAGGGTTGTCGTAGTCAGTGGGAGCAGCGGAAGCATAGTGGACAAGTAGCTTATGTCTATTTATGGATTAAAGCAGATCTAGCGGAGATAAATCATCTGTTTCTGATGTGACAGTCATAGGTTTGACTTCATCAGAATAGGGGATGGATCTGTTAAGAAGGTAGTAGGGTGTGATGTCCTGGTATCTGATGACATACACAGAGTAAGAAGTGAAATTCCAATACTACAATCGGTTATACTTTGGTTGTCACACAGTGGTTTTTCCACAAAGGATAAATATATAATATCAGACATTCTGGTTACTAGATCTATGGTTTTAGATCTAGATTTGGGTAGTTTCCTAATCAGGGTACTTAGACAGAATTCTAAAGGTGTTTTAGAATGGACAACTCCTGGCACGGTAGTGTACCTGCAGGTGATGGAGTCACCCTCTCTAAAGGTGTCTTACAGACTAAAGGGAAGAGGGATGTGCATGATTGGCAGATCACTTGTTTAGACAATTGAGTCAATCAAGAGATGTCAAGTACCACACCAGATATTGTTTTGCACGAGATGCAATAAGTTGATATTAATCCTATCCTGGAGAACCGTTCGGAAGCAGTTTTAGAACATAAGTAGATGTTCTAGGGATATGATAACAACAACCTCTTTTAGGAGACAGTTATCATTCCAGGCTTCCAAGATGACCTGTATGACAGAGTGACTGTCAGAGTTATAGTTTTCCCTCTGAAGAGGGGCAGTATTTTGGACAGGTGGTCCAAGCGGATACTGAGGGAGGTGTGGCGCAGGATACTGATTAAGTTCAGTTGACGATACAGTCTAAGAAGTTTGGATTTGGAGTTCATTTATGAACTAGGTCCCATCAGATATCCAGACATATTCTAAGACAGGTAATGCTCATTTCGGGAGATGGGTTTCTCCGCGAACTTGAGATAAAGAGAGACATAGAAAGAAACATCTGGGCGGATTCACTAGCTGAGGTTATTTCTCGAACGCAATAGTTTCGCAAACGAGCTTTGTGAGACTAATTAGTAGATGAGTTGGGTGTTTGGTATCACACGGGATGTCAGTATACGGCATCGCAATAATTTGCCTTGAGTGCAAGTGGGAGATTGTTGGATATAGTGCCCTCAGAGTCAATTATTGGATCGCAGGCACGTGTTTGCAATGATCGAGGGATGACCTATTGTTAGGTTTAGCTAGCACCTAATGAAAGATTTGGAAGCATCACATGTCTCAAAATTAAATTTTTAAGGTGCTAAGTAAATATATAAAGAATCATCACTAGAAAATTAGGGTTTCATAACTTGAACAACAACACAAGTAACAAAGGCTAGGGTTTTGAGAGTACAACCTTTGTAGCTCCATACGTTAGACTCCTTGGCCACTTGAGGGTTGGAAAAAGGTTCGCTTGAGGGCTTCTAATGTCCACGACGATCCACCCGAGGCTCCTTTGCCCAAAGCTCCTTGCTTTACTCGATGTATCAATGAGTAGAGCAAACACCCCAAACAAACCGGCTAGATATGTGTAGTATGATGATGTGGTTGTTTTTCTATAATCAAAACTCTTTCTTTTATCAACCTCACTTAAAAAAAATTATCAAGAGAGGAAGAAGAAGATGATGGCTAAGCTTTTTCTCACACAAGGAAAAAGAAAATGAGAGAGTGAATAATAATTGAAGTGAGAAGAGAATAATATATCTTAATCCCTTCTCACTTCAACCATAGGTAGAATTATTTAGATCTTTTCCAAAGTGAGTTAAAAGGTAAAAGGATAATTAACTCAAGGTTAATAAGTGGTTGAAGCATGGTCAAAGATGATAAACTTTAACCTCTTGTGAATTATCCTTTCCTTTTTACAAAATGAAAAATAAATAGATAATTCTATCATGTAAGTCTTGCAATGCCACCAAACTTGTATCAACAACCATGATACAATGTATGCATGTATGTATCCATGCACATCATCATGTGCATACATGTATGCATACAAAATAGAAAAGAGTTTGATTAAAGAATTAATCTAAAAGTCATTTGTTAAATCAACACTTGATTTTGCAAACCGGTCATATCACATACGACTCGACCAATAGAAAATGCCCGATTAATATACGGTATTACATATCCGTATTTAATCGGGTCTCCGCGCATATCTCATATGCACGCCACATCTTTTCGCCTGAGCCAGGAAACTTCATTGTGGGACTCTAAGACTCGTCAATACGCCGGCAGTAGGTAATGATCATATCAAATACCTACAAACCGCAAGCGGTCAGCTAAACGTAACGGCCACCCGGGTATTGAGCGATCAGAAAAAAACAAGCGAACCTGCTACAACTCCCGTCGAGCCAACCAGCAACACTACCGTACAGTCCGGTCTCTTTGTCAGATATGCTGCATATCGAGTCTAGGGATGGTAACGTCGACCCCAATAACTCAATAAGTCATGCCGATGAATGGTCTGTAACAAATCTAGAAACTACTGATAACAGTTATCAGCAAATCCCAACAGCCCTGGCCAGGGACTTACTGATATAGCCAGTCGAGCACAGCTCAGCATCAACTCCCAATACTGGGAGAGACGAAACCCCTCCTATCGCTCATCGCCTTCGTGTGTCTCGGGACTGTACCCAACGGCCACATGTTTGCACGACTCAGTAGAGCCGTGGTAGGGTGGTAATCAAAGTACAGTGGGAGAACACACAAGACTCTATGACGATCTCGGGTCTACAGACTAACCTGCACCAGTGTCACCTGAGAACTGCTATCCGACGATAGATATAATTCCATATAGGAGTTCTCGGCGAGTCCGTCCAGTGTACCCAGTCACCACTGAGCACCCGTATACGATCTCGATGTCAAACATCGATAAATGTGGGAACATCCATCGCCCATCATATGGGTCTAGTATCATATACGCTAGTCTACTCTGGTATATCGATGCCCCGTCTCGATACATCTACGACTAGAGACATTTCAAGATATGCTTATAAACTACAGATGTCCCACTAGTATGATCTCCATCATAATCATAGTAATCAAGCCTATATCCTCGGGGCTTTATCAATATGTATGAATGAATAAAAGCATGATCAAATCAACATGTTAGATAAAGAAGAACCAGATAGCATACTATCATGACGAGCAAGAATGTACAATGAATATATATATACATGTATAAATACATCCACTATCATCTAATGGCCTCTAGGGCATACATATATCCAACAATCTCCCACTTGCACTAAGGCCAGTTATTGGCGTATCTCATACCCAACATCTCAAAAAGTCGCTCATGCTGCGGCTGAGGGAGGGCCTTTGTGAGTGGATCCGCGGCGTTATTCTTTATGTCTACTCTCTTAATCTCGATCTCGCGGCGATCTACAATCTCCCGGATCAAATAAAAGCGCCTCAGGATGTGTCTAGATCGCTGATGGGACCTGGGCTCCTTGGCTAACGCCATAGCCACATTATTATCACAATACAATGGTATTGGATCAATAATGGTTGGAACTACTCCTAGTTCCGAGACGAACTTCCTCATCCAGACGGCTTCCTTGGCGGCATCATTTGCAGCAATGTACTCAGCCTCCATTGTAGAGTCTGCAACGGTATCCTGTTTGGAACTCTTCCAACTTACCGCCCCTCCATTGAGGGTAAATACAAACCCAGAGATAGATTTGTTGTCGTCCTTATCGCTCTGGAAGCTCGAATCGGTAAAGGCCTCCATTTGGAGATCTCTATTACCATACACCAAGAACAATTCTTTAGTCCTTCGTAAGTACTTAAGAATGTTTTTCACAGCTATCCAGTAATTCTCCCCTGGGTTGGATTGATACCTGCTTACTACACTAATAGCATAAGCTATATCTGGGCGTGTACATAACATCGCATACATTATAGATCCTACTGCCGAAGCATAGGGTATAATGCTCATGCGAGCTCTCTCTTCATCAGTCTTTGGGCAAGAATCCTTTGAGAGAGTGACCCCATGGCAAGCGGGTAAGGCACCCCGCTTGGAGTCTTCCATACTAAACCTTTTTAGGATGGTGTTGATGTACCTGGTTTGGGACAATCCCAATAACCTCTTTGATCTATCCCTATAGATCCTTATGCTCAGAATGTATGTGGCATCACCCAGGTCCTTCATGGAGAACCTTAGTGATAAGAAAGATTTGACCGACTGTATCATAGGAATGTCATTTCCTATCAGAAGAATGTCATCCACGTACAATATGAGGAATGTGACAGCTCTCCCTACAGCCTTCTTATAAACAGAAGGTTCATCTGGATTTTTGATGAAATCAAACTCTTTGATAACATCATCGAAACAGATGTTCCAACTCCGTGATGCCTGCTTTAACCCATATATGGATTTAAGCAATCTACATGCTTTCCCGCTGCTCCCACTTTCAATGAAGCCCTCTGGCTGATCTATATAAACGCATTCTTCTAAATCCTCATTTAGAAATGCCGTTTTAACATCCATCTGCCAGATTTCATAGTCGTAGTGAGCAGCAATAGCAAGTAGGATCCGAATGGATTTAAGCATGGCTACGGGTGAAAAGGTCTCGTCATAGTCCAAACCTGGTCTTTGACGAAAACCCTTCGCCACAAGTCTTGCCTTATAGGTCTCTACCTGTCCATCTACACCAATCTTTCTTTTAAAGATCTATTTGCACCCCACAGGTTTTACCCCAAGGGGTACAACGTCCAAAGTCCAAACTTTGTTGGTGTACATAGACTCCATTTCGGATCTCATGGCATCCAGCCACTTCACAGAGTCTCCACTCGTGATAGCTTGCTGAAAACTGGTAGGATCGTCATCCTCCATGATGCAGTCTTCTCTGTCACCATCAATGAGGAAACCGTAGTACCTCTCCGGTGGGCGAGAAGTCCTACCAGACCTACGGAGTGGCCGAGGTTCCTCAGTTTCTTTTGCAACAGCCGGTTCAACCAAGTCGTCATTTGTAGTTTGTGTCTCTAGAACCTCTTCTAGATCTACCACCTTGCCATCATCTTTATCTGTGAAAAACTTTTTTTCTAAGAATATGGCATATTGAGAAACAAACACCTTTTGTTCCTCCTTGTGGTAGAATAGATATCCATAAGAGTTCCTTGGATATCCCACAAAGTTACACATGACTGACCGTGTCTCGAGTTTGTCCGGATTTTGCTTTTTAACATAGGACGGGCAACCCCAAATCTTAATTCTCTTAAGAGATGGTCTTTTCCCATGCCATATCTCATATGGCGTGGTAGACACAGTTTTGGTTGGAACCTTGTTCAGAAGAAACGCTGCAGTCTCCAATGCATGCCCCCAAAATGAGACAGGTAACTCAGCATCACTCATCATGGAACGGACCATATCTAATAGGGTCCGATTCCATCATTCAGACACACCGTTGTGCTGTGGTGTGTAAGGAAGAGTGAGCTGAGAGAGAATCCCATTCTCTTTTAGGAAGTTTGCAAATTCTGTACTGAGGTACTCCCCACCTCGATCTGATCGAAGCATTTTGATACTCAAGCCGGTTTGTTTTTCTACTTCTTGTTTATATTCAGTGAATTTCTCGAAAGCTTCGGATTTGTGCTTTAATAAAAATACATGACCGAATCTTGAGAAATCGTCAGTGAAAGTAATGAAGTAAGAAAAACTGTCTCTAGCCTGTGTAGACATTGGCCCACATACATCACTATGTATGAGTCCTAGGAGCTCGGTAGCTCTTTCTCCGTGTCCGGTAACGGAGTTTTGGTCATTTTACCCTTGATACAAGACTGGCAAGTCGCATAAGATTTATATTCAAAAGGGTTTAAATATCCATCTTTGTGTAACTTGTTTAGTCTTGTTTCGTTAATATGACCAAGTCTACAGTGCCAAAAAAAAGCTTCATTTATTTCTGAAAGTTTTCTTTTATTAGTGTGTTGTATGCTGAAAACTGTGTGTTGATTTAGGACGTATATCCCGTTATTAAGCGTACCAAACCCAACCAACATTTGATTCAGGTGAATATTCATAACATTGTTCTGTAATACAAAATTATATCCTTCATTGTTTAATAAAGAAACAGATATTATATTACAATGCATACTTGGTACAAAATAACATGGGTTCAAAACCAATAGACACCCAGATGGCAACCCCAAGTGATACTCTCCCACTGCGACTGTATGTATATTGGAATCATTTCCAATGCGGAGAGTATGGTCACCTGTCTTCAAAACCTTGCTATTTCTCAGCCCCTGCATAGAATTGCAAATGTGAGAACCTGAATCGGTATCTAATACCCAGGAAGCAGAGTTTATTGAAAAACAGTTTTCTGTCACAAACACACCTGAAGCAGAATCATCCCCATGCTTCTTCTTGAGATTTAAGTACTCGGTGCAGTTGCGCTTCCAATGTCCTGTTTTGTGGCAATGAAAACATTCCCCTTTCGCTGATTCTCCAGCTTTGGACTTTTCCTTCCCCTTAACCTTTTTAACTCCACCCTTAGGATTGGTGGGCTTCTTCTTTTTCTTTCCCTTGGCCTTAGCCTTTGGGCGAGAAGAGGAAGACTGTCCAATAGTCATAACGGGAGTTTTCACTGATTTCAGTGTGCTCTCTGCACTCCTTAACATATTAAGGAGTTCAGGTAGTTTCTTCTCCATGTTGTGCATGTTGAAGTTAACTATGAATTGAGCAAAGGTGGAGGGGAAGGACTGCAGAATAATATCCGTATATTGTTCGCTGTCCATCGTCCAGCCAAGGTCCTCAAGCTCTTCTATGAGAGCTATCATCTTCAGAACATGGTCTCCTACTGATGTGCCAGGGGCCATTCGCATCTGAAACAATTTCTTTGATACTTCGTATCGCAATACGCGGGATTGCTCTCCATACAACTCCTTTGTATGGAGGAATATGTCATGAATGTCCATATTCTCGTGCTGCTTTTGATGTGTGTTGTCCATCGATGGAAGCGCGAGGCATTCGGCCGTGGCACAGTCAGCGTCCCATGTCTTGCGGACTTCTTTTTCCGCAACTGAGGATTTTGGACCTAGGACGGGCGGGGCTAAAGCCGTGAGGACATATGATACTTTATCATAAGTCAAGGCAATTTTCAGATTCCTCAGCCAGTCTTTATAATTGGTCCCATTCAGCTTGTTTTTATCTAGTAGAAGCTTGAGTCCAGTCATTGGTATCTGCCATTAAGAGAGAGAAAAGAATACACTCAGCGAAAGCTCTTGCAAAGATCAGATTGGTTATTATCTTGTCTAATCGATGTCTCCCACTGATTTAATCAAGTTTTTCTTTCAAACCTTAAAAAGAAAACTAGCTAGGATTAATTACAGTCTACAACTTCGCTAACCGTTCAGCTAGGCCAGTGTCGGTACTTGAGGTGTTGGGTTAGCCTAGCACCTCATGAAGGGTTTGGAAGCATCACATGTACCAAAGATTGAATTTTTAGGGTGCTAAGTTAATAAACAAAGGATCGTTCCTAGAAAAATTAGGGTTTCAAAATTTGCATATCATCTCATGAAAGAAAAGCTAGGATTTTGAGAGTACAACCTTTGTAGCTCCCCACGCTAGACTCCTTGGCTACTTGGGGTTTGGAAAAGCTCCGCTTGAACTCCTCTAGGTCACCGATGATCCACCCGGAGTCCGCTTTGTCCAAGCTAGCAACTTCGCAAGATCAAGAATGAAAATCGAAGCTAACACTCTAAACAAGTGGGCAAGACTTGTGTGGAATGATGTTGTGGTGGCTTTTCTCACTTCAAAATCCTATCTTGATGAATAATTTGCTCACTAGATAAATCTAGAGATCAAAGCATGAAGGAGGAAGAAGATGATGGCTTTCTTTTTAACAAGAGTGAAAAGAATAACTCATGTGAAGAAAAAGAAAATATATCTATATATATTTTCTTATCCTCATCTCAAACCATGGTTAGATGATAAAGATATTATTTAACTTGAGTTTAAAACACAAAGAGAAGGTTAACTCATGGTTAGGAGTAGGTGAGCATGGTTAGGTTTAAGAAAGATGTAGAAACTAGCCATGAATTATCCTTTCTTTTTCCATTTTGATTTTAACACAAATTAAATAATTATCCATATATTTAATCCATGGTGTGAGTCTTATATTGCCACCATTTTCCATGTATAATCAATCATGATAGATGATGTGTGTATGTATGTATGTATGCACATCCATATGTGCATGAAACTAAAAGAAAGAAAGCATACATGCATGCATACATCCATCATGTACAAGAAAAGATTTCAAGTGAGAAAACTAATGGTTAAATGATAAATCAACACTTGATTTATCAATCCGGCCATATCACATATGACTCCACCAAAAGCAAGCCGCCCGATCAATATATGGTATCCTATACGCGCATTTTAATCGGGTCCATGCGCATATTGCATATGCGCACCACAACGTTTCGCCTGGACTAGGAAACTCCATTGTGGGACTCTAAGACTCATCAATAAGCCGGCAGTGGGTGATGATCATATCAAGCACCCCCAAGCCGCAAGCGGTCAGCTAAACGTAACGGCCACCCGGGTATTGAGCGATCAGAAGAGAACAAGCGAACCTGCTACAACTCCCGTCGAGCCAACTGGAAACACTTTCCGTACAGTCCGGTCTCCTCGTCTGATATGTCGCATATCAAGTCTAGGGGTGGTAAACTTCAGACCCCAATAACTGATAAGTCGTGCCGATGTGAGGCTTATAACGGGTCAAGAAACTACTGGTTGTTAGTTATATGTATACCCTAGAGGCCATTACTGTATATTGGATATATATTGTAGTGGGTGCTTGGACATATATAGGGAGGACTTTCTTGCTCGACATGATAGTATGCTATCTGGTTGATCTTTACCTTAACGTGTACACTGATTGTCTCTCTGTTACATGTTGGTAAAGCCCTTAGGATGTGTACTTGATTACCTGGACTATGATGCGGATCATACTAGTGGGGACATGGTAGTCCATAAGTATATCCTTCAAAGTCCCTAGTCGTAGGTGTATCGAGACGGGGCATCGATATACCAGTGTAGACTAGCGTATACCTTCTCGACCCATACAGATGGGAGATGGATGATCCCATATCCATTGGTGTTTGACATCAGAGATGATATACGGGTGCTCAGTGAAGACTGGGTACACTGGACGGACTCGCCGAGAACTCCCAGATGGTATTATATCTTACGTCAGATGGCAGTTCTCTGGTGACACTGGTACAGAGTAGTCTGTTGACCCGAGATCGTCATAGAGTCTTGTGTGGTTCCCACTGTGCTTTGATTTCCACCTTACCACGTCCAAGAGGGCGTGCAAAATGGTGGCTTTTGGGTACAGTCCCGAATCACATGGAGGCAATGAGCGATAGGAGGGGATTCGTCTCTCCCGATATAGGGAGTTGATGTTGCGCTGTGTTCGATTGGCTATAACCAGAAATCCCTGGCCAGGGTTGCTGAGATTTACTGGTAAGTGTTACCATTAGTTTCTCGAATTGTTATAGACCTCATATCGACACGACTTATCGAGCTACTGGGGTCTGACGTTTACCACCCCTAGGCGAGATATGCGACATATCAGACGATCAGACCGGACTGTACGGTAAGTGTTACTGGTTGGATTCACAGGAGTGTGAGCGGGCTTGCTCGTCGATCTTCTGATCGCTCAATACCCGGGTGGCCGTTACGTTTAGCAGACCGCTTGCGGCTTGTGGGTGATTGATATGATCATCACCTGCTGCCGGCGTATTGACGAGTCTTTAGAGTCCTACACAGAGATTTCCTGGCTCAAGCGAAACGAAATAGGAGCGCTTATGAGATATGTGCAGGACCGAGAATAATGCGTGTATGTGATACCGTATTCCATTCTCACGATGAATGTATCGAAAGGTTGTATGCGATATAACCTAGTTATCGAATCAAGGATTGATTCGGTAAGCCGATACATAGGATACTAGTCGGTTATATGCGATATGACCGGATCGTTAAATCAAGCGTTGATTTAATGATTTAATGTATAATTATATATTTGATATATTACTTTGCATTAACTAGTATTGGTTCACTTTAAATGGATTTTCTCACTTGAATTGTGCAAGTTGTATATGTGATATACTTTTGTGCACATGATTGTATCATGTTTGATGATACATGCTTATTTGGTTAAGTGTAAAGAACTCAACCATGGTTGATGCCTTGTGAGACCTCATTAGCGTGCCTAGGAACCCTACAGTGGTAACAGAGCCTAGCTAGAGCCTTAGGCGATGTGTAGACGGAGTTAGAAGTCCGATCGAACCGAAACCCTAACCCAAATATTGCTCTCTGTACATTTTTGAAAATTATGGATTTTTGAGAATTAAAAATATGCAGAAAAATCAGCAGGAATATATAAGAGTTACTGTAAAATTCGATGCCCTAATTCCATCAAGCCGCCGCGGTTCCGCGGCACGAGCTTGGCTTGTGCGGTGGTTCTGCGGCCTATTTGTCTTATCATGCATTGAATTTTGCACAGTAACTCCTACTTTGCAGTGCTGGTTTTCCTGGGAATTTTTAATATTTATAATAGAGTTGAAATTTCTGGGTTGTATTGGGAGTTCGTAGATTCGATCGGATTGTCTAATCTTGTCTATGTATTTTCCGGATAATTTTTGAATATGTTAAAAAGTTCGACCGGATATAAATACCCACCTTTTCCCCTGTCGGGAAATTTCCAAGTGTTGGATCTTTCCGTAGTTTAACGACGTTCTAAGTAGTGCAAGTAACGCGATGGTCCCTCTAGAAGACAACAAACCTTAACTCGATTATGTGACCGTCTTAAACTGCCCTTTGAACCTTCGGGTTTTGGGCAGTACGGCGTGCCACATGTGAGGCGTTGGCTTGACCCTTCTACGGCTGGACCGTTGGTACTGAGGCATGAACTGGATGTTTTTAAACTTATTTCATATGATGAGCTGTATCGGGAAAACTTGGGTGTTTGACTGTTCGATCGGAAAGTTTAACATTTTCTGTTTATCTGGAATGTGATACAACAATTGGAATTCACAAGAAGTTATGAGATAACTGAATGAATGTTATAAACATAGCAGTTTAGTCTCACTTGATCGGTTGCCACGGAATTTTGATGTGATCAAAAGTCCGTCGCAATCACGTTGCGTACGCGGATACTCGCCGGGTAAACTTAATAGACAGCCTCACTCCATAGCCCCGACCAAGTGACTGTAGGAGAACCCCGTCGCCGAAAGCATCCGTCCGGGTGCTCGCGGCAGCGGTGTTCCGCTTTGGTGCACTTCGTCGACAGCGTCGGGGGTGCGGCCGCCTACTAAAGTTTGCGACGAGCATCCGATCAGGATGTCGGGAATCTTGTTGAATTACCCGACTTAATATTGAAAAGTGTTTTCGATAATGAGACTAAAATGCGGGGTTTATAATTGTTAGGCATGCGATGTCTAAGGAATTCATTTGATTAGGCATGCGATGTCTATGCAGGTTGCGGATTCCAACTGTTGTAGTTTTACACTTTCTTTTCTGTGACCGTAAGTGTAATTTGTGATATCGCCGGTTTCGTTGCTATATGTCAACGACAATTGGGATGCATATATTTACTTACGTTGATGACATGTGATGTTATGTGTTGCTGGATATGTTATATTGGATCGTCGTGTTTGAATAGCCGGGGGTTTTTATGTGAGATGAGTGTTTTTCATTTTCATTCATGTAAAAACTTGTATGTAATATTCTTTTATTGGGGCACTCCCAGGTTGCGGAAGATGTCACCCTCTGTATATTATTTACTTTTCCGCATTAGGATAGACCCAAGGAGGGGAGCACAAGTAACCGGGTTCTGGAGTCCAGTGGGAGACCAACTCGAGGAGTCGAGTCTGGGTCTCCTAACTCTAGAATTGGCAGGGTTGCTTGCCGCTCTCGTAGGGGTCTAGGGGTATGGGATTGGCTATTCATCGCGACCGTGGAATCCGTGTTTTATACTGGCTCGTATTGAAAACACGGACGTCCTAGTATATCCAATATTTCATATGTTTCTTCTGCTGCGATATCTGTGATGTGATCATGTGATGTTCTATGATAGATACTATATATAGTATATATGATATATTATATAGGCGTTACTTATGTTTTACACCCGCGCTAGCCCTGCCCCGCTCTGCCGTTAGTTACCTAACCTAACGGTGCACGAGGGGACATCGAGGCGAATGCGGATGGCATAAGTGTACGTCGTATTTATCTGTGATGTTTAGGTACTTTAAATGATGGGACTTCATTAATGTGATTAATGAAAGTAAAAAGAAAAATCGAATTTCAAAATAAAACAGGTAGCTACAGTTCTTGCTTTGCACAGCGGTATATATGATATATCCTGCACCTTATTCGATAAGGAAAGGACCGAGATCCCTTCACCGGGAGTGACTCCTTTAGCAATAACTGGCAGAAGCTACACACTCGGTCTGTCTTTTGATTGCTTTTAAGAGTTTTTGCTTTGCACAGTCATATATATGATATATCCCGCACCTCATTCGACGAGGAAAGGACCGGCGATCCCTTCACCGGGAGTGACTCCTTTAGCAAAACTAGAAAAGCTTCAAAAACACTCCATTTTAAAATCATTTGATTCTACAACGATATCAAGTTCATTACGCAATAGGTTTTCAAAAAAACCTGTCGTAGCCCTCCTTCATTTCAGATAAGTACTAGTTAGTATTCGTGCTGCGGTTGTTTGGCATGCGTCAAGGCGTAGTGTACGGTAGCTAACTAGTGCTTATCTGCTAGCATACGATGCGATTGGATTAGGGTATTCGTACGGCGTTGTTTGGCAAGCGTCAAGGGTCGTGCGGGTGGGTTTAATTCAATCAAGAAATGTACGGGTTGAACTTGACTAGCGGACTATGGGTTGTTTGGCATGCGTCAAGGTCATAGCACGCTAGGGGCAAAATGAATATCGGGAATTTCAAGTGTTGAAATTTGCAATGAGATTGCATACCTTCTATGAGATAGTTGGATTCCGATACCCACTGCGAGTAATTGTTACTCCTGGGAGAGTTTTACACATTACAATTAGCCGATCAAGTAGGTGTCTAGAAAGGTGTCAACGGGGTTATGCCTCTGGGAAAACGAGGTTTACATTAATTAGGTTCGTGCGAAAGCACGGGGGACCTCCCTCAAAGTACCGACACTGGCCTGGCTGAAAGATTGGCGAACTTGTAGTGTGTAATTAATCCCGGCTAGTCTTTCCTTTTAGGGTTTGAAGGAAGATTTGATAAAAACAGTGGGAGCCATCCTGATTAGATAAAATAATAACCAATCTGATCTTGCAAGAGCGCACGCTGAGTGTTTTCTTCTCTCTCTCTCCAGGTAGCGACCATATTACGCCTTAATCAAGATAATAATACGGAATATTGACCGAACCCGCTTGTTATACTGAGCTGGGGAACATTGGTCCCGCTCCAACTTATAATTGTTATAAGACAGAGCAGGAAATTGGGGAATACCAGATTTCCCGTGCCGCCCAAACGAAGAAAGTGCATATGATGCATCTCCTTCGGGTGTGTTCATTACAAAGAATTGTTTCTCAAATGTCCTCTACGTCCTGGGTATTTGATACCGGATCAGGATCCCAGATATGTAATCTGTTACATAGGGCTACAGATAGGTAGAGAACTGAGAATGGGTGATAAGTTTCATAAGACAGAAAACGGGGCAAGTGTTGCAGCCAAGTCTGTTGGTCACTGTCACCCTGTATTACCAATACATTGATTCTGAACGAATATTATTAGATACCGAACCTGATATACAAAATCATATCAGTCTCTTTATTAGTAAAGAAATGATAAAATTTTGTATTGTTGGATAATGTTTTGAACATTTCCTATATCAAAAGTTGATCGGTTCAGGCACGTTATCTAAAAGCATTAATGTTCTAAATCAAACTACAGTTCTTAGTATACAGAACACACACAAGAGGAAGAGTTCAGAACTGAACGAATCCTTCTTGAGGTATTGTAGACTAGGTCATATCAATGCGACCCGACTAGCTGAAGTTACATATAGATGCATATTTAAATCAGTTTGAATTTACATCTTGTGAAACTTGCCAGTCATGTCACAAAGATAAGATGACCATAGCTCTGTTTATTGGAAACAGAGAAAGAGTTATTAAACTCTTGGGACTGATACATGATGATGTATGTAAGGTCTCCTGTCTACACATGCCAGGACTGGTTCTTTATACTTCATTACGTTCTCTGATAATCTCTCAAGATTCAGACATATGTTCCTGTTGAAACACAAGTCCGAACCGTTTGAGATATTCACAGAATATAAGTTAGAAGTAGAGAACCAAAATACGGGTATAAGTATTATGTCCTTTGATGAGATCAAGGAGGAGAATACTTGAGCACGGAATTCTTGGACTTTTCTAAAGGAGAATGAGATTCTCTCTCAGCATTACTCCTCCGAATACACCATAGCACGTTGGTGTATCGGGGCGGAGCAATCACACCCTATATGATAAGGTGTGCTCTATGATGAGTACTACTGAGTTACCTATTTCCTTTTGGGAGTTATGCACTTGAGAAGCTGCATACCTATTGAAAAGGGTTCAAATCAAATCAGTTGCCTACCACTTCATATGTGATATGGAAAGGGAAGAGCCCATATCTTAAGTTAGTTAAGATTTAGGGTTGTCCGGGCTATGTCTAAAAGCATAATCCGGACAAGCTCGAGGCAAGGTCTGTTATGTACAACTGGAAATGTTCCAGCTATGCAAACCACAGCAGATGATTTGGTAGAACCAAAGGATTCAATAGACACCGATGAACCTCAGCCTCTCCGCCGATCTAGTAGGGTTCCTCACCCACCTGAGAGATACTTCTGTTTCTCTATGACAGTGGGAGCGAGGATTGCATCATGAGATGATGACCCAACTAGTTTCGAGCTGGCTATCAGGAGTAAGACTCTGTAAGAATGGCTGGATGCTTAGTGATCTGAGATGGAATCCATGTACACCAACAAAGTATGGACTTTCATTGCTATATCTGAAGGGTTAAATCCCCATCAGGAGCAAGTATATCTTGAGAAGGTTGCTTGGTGTAGATGGAAAAGTTGAGACTTTCAAAGCTAGACTTGTTAAAGGTTTGCATCATTGATCAGGTGTGGATCATGAGGAAACCTTTTTCTAAGGAGCTATGCTTAAGTCCATCCAGATCCTACTTACCACGGCTACATACCATGACTACGATATCTGGTGGTTGGGTGTCATGACAGCTTTTCTAAATGATGTTTTAGAAGAGAGCGTCTATAAGTACACAGCCAGAGGGCTTCGTAGACAGTGGGAGCAGCGGAAACGTGTGCAAGATGCTTTATAGGATAAAGCAGACAACGTGGAGTTGGAACATCTGTTTTGATGTGTTAGTCAAAGAGTTTGACATCATCAAAATGGTAGATGAACCTTGTATAAACAAAAAGGTAGTATGGAGTATAGTGACGATCCTCGTAGAGTACGTGGATGACATGCTCTTGATAGGGAAGAAGTTTCCTATGCTACGCTCGGTCAATCTCCGCTTATCACAATGATTCTCCATATAGGATCAAAGTGATACCTCCTAAATCCTGGGTTTTGGATCTATGAGATAGATCTAATTGGATGTTAGGATTCTCACTAGTTGTAGTGAGATGGTATCAACCGATCCTGGGGAGAATCACTGGAAGGGTTCCAGGGTGATAAGGACGACTGAATGTCAGTCACAGGCATTGTCTTTACCCTCAGTAAAGGGACGGTATGTTGGAAGAGTTCCAAGCAAGATACCGTGGCAAACTAGACGATAAAGGCAGGATACATCGCTACTTAAGATGCTACCAAAGAGGATGTTTGGGTGTATATTGGTTCATGAGATGAACTACGTTCCAACCATTGTAAGACAATGGAGTTGTGTCTTATGCCAAGGAACACCCATCCCATCAGTGATCCAGACATATTCTAAGGCAGTATCACCTGATCATGGAGATAGTTGATCTCCAAGGAGATCGAGGTTAGGAGAGTAGACTCAGAGGACAACACGGCGGATCCACTCACAAAGGCCTTTTCCCAGAGAGAGACTTTTATGGGATGGTTGAGTATGAGATACTACAACCACTGCTATCAGATGGCCCTAGTGCAAGTGGGAGATTGTTAGTTATATGTATGCCCTAGAGGCCATTACTGTACATTGGATGTATATTGTAGTGGGTGCTTGGACATATATAGGGAGGACTTTCTTGCTCGACATGATAGTATGCTATCTGGTTGATCTTTACCTTAACGTGTACACTGATTGTCTCTCTGTTACATGTTGGTAAAGCTCTTAGGATGTGTACTTGATTATCTGGACTATGACGCGGATCATACTAGTGGGGATATGGTAGTCCATAAGTACATCCTTCAAAGTCCCTAGTCGTAGGTGTATCGAGACGGGGCATCGATATACCAGTGTAGACTAGCGTATACCTTCTCGACCCATACAGATGGGCGATGGATGATCCCATATCCATTGGTGTTTGACATCAGAGATGATATACGGGTGCTCAGTGAAGACTGGGTACACTGGACGGACTCGCCGAGAACTCCCAGATGGTATTATACCTTACGTCAGATGGCAGTTCTCTGGTGACACTGGTACAGAGTAGTCTGTTGACCCGAGATCGTCATAGAGTCTTGTATGGTTCCCACTGTGCTTTGATTTCTACCTTACCACGTCCAAGAGGGCATGCAAAACGGTGGCTTTTGGGTACAGTCCCGAATCACATGGAGGCAATGAGCGATAGGAGGGGATTCGTCTCTCCCGGTATAGGGAGTTGATGTTGCGCTGTGTTCGATTGGCTATAACCGGAAATCCCTGGCCAGGTTGCTGAGATTTACTGGTAAGTGTTACCAGTAGTTTCTCGAATTGTTATAGACCTCATATCGACACGACTTATCGAGCTACTGGGGTCTGACGTTTACCACCCCTAGGCGAGATATGCGACATATCAGACGATCAGACCGGTAAGTGTTACTGGTTGGATTCACAGGAGTGTGAGCGGCTTGCTCGTCGATCTTCTGATCGCTTAATACCCGGGTGGCCGTTACGTTTAGCAGACCGCTTGCGGCTTGTGGGTGATTGATATGATCATCACCTGTTGCCGGCGTATTGACGAGTCTTTAGAGTCCTACACAGAGGTTTCCTGGCTCAAGCGAAACGAAACATGAGCGCATATGAGATATGTGCAGGACCGAGAATAATGCGTGTATGTGATACCGTATTCCATTCTCGCGATGAATGTATCGAAAGGTTGTATGCGATATAACCTAGTTATCGAATCAAGGATTGATTCGGTAAGCCGATACATAGGATACTAGTCGGTTATATGCGATATGACCGGATCGTTAAATCAAGTGTTGATTTAATGATTTAATGTATAATTATATATTTGATATATTACTTTGCATTAACTAGTATTGGTTCACTTTAAATGGATTTTCTCACTTGAATTGTGCAAGTTGTATATGTGATATACTTTTGTATACATGATTGTATCATGTTTGATGATACATGCTTATTTGGTTAAGTGTAAAGAACTAAACCATGGTTAAATTGATGATTAGGGTTTTGCTTATTCATTCATTTATTTATTTATTCTTTTTGGAAATTAAAAGGATAAATTGATATGGTGGCTTTCTTTGTATCTTTCATGAAGCTTCATGAAGTGTTGAAAGTTTGACCACTTTTGTCTCATGCTTAACCCTAACCATCCCACTTAACCATGATTCATTCTCTACACTTAACCATGGTTTGTATATGATAAGAATTCATTTTCTTTTCTATTTTATTATTCTTATCATAACATCATCATCTTCTTCTTCTTCTTCTTCTTCAAGATGAAGAAGCTTGATTCCATCAATGGTGATTTGATGAAATGAGTGAGAAATCCAATTCTAAAGTGAACCCACCTCCTATTTCTTCATCCTCTACCTCTTGCCAAGTAGTAAAGGGTGTTTTCTTCACAAGTTTCATGACTTGGTGAAGTGGGAGCTTGATCTTGTGATGCCTCGACGTAGATCATCTTCGGCATCGTAGTCGATGACCTAGCCCGCCCATTTCTCCGATAAAGCCGACACTAGAGTCCAAGATCCGATTTGTACAGCGGAGGGACGACTATGTGGAGCTAAGGAAGTAGAGAACCGGATCTACAAAGGTTGTAGCCTCTTTCTTTTAGTTAAGTTGTTAACTAGTTTCTTTTTCTCCTAAAACTCTAGTCAACGATCCGTATTAGGGTTTCCCGGCACTTGTAAAATTTGAAATTGGCATGGTTGACATACTCAACCATCCCATAAAAGTCTCTCTCTGGGAAATGGCCTTTGTGAGTGGATCCGCCGTGTTGTCCTCTGAGTCTACTCTCCTAACCTTGATCACCCTGGAGATCAACCATCTCCATGATCAGGTGATACTGTCTTAGAATATGTCTGGATCACTGATGGGACGGACGTTCCTTTGCATAAGCCACAATTCCATTGTCTCACAATGGGAGGAACTTAGTTCATCTCATGAACTAATATACATCCAGACTGCCTCTTTGGTAGCATCTTAAGTAGCGATGCATCGAGCCTTAATCGTCTAGTATGCCACGGTATCTAGCTTGGAACTCTTCTAACATACCGTCCCTTTACTGAGGGTAAAGACAATGCCTGTGACTGACATTCAGTCGTCCTTATCACCCTGGAACCCTTCCAGTGATTCTCCCCAGGATCGATTGATACCATCTGTAAGTGCACGGCGGCGCCCCGGTCGTCAATCCGACGGCCAAATGCGGAAACGGTGATAAACTTTAATTTTGCGAACTTAGCAAACCGGCACCACCGCGCACTAAACCCTGGATCGGGCCATTAAACTAGTTCTAGCAAAGTAATAAGATAGGGAAGAGATATACCGACTGATCCGAGTCCTCCGGTCTTCATCTCCACTCCGATCTCCTCGCGGAAACTCCGGTCGTCGCCTCCTCGCCGGAAGGGCACCACATCGCCTGTTTCTTTTACGGGCTCCCACCTCAATACCGAGGCAACTCGGGCATGAAGCTGGCAAGTCGACATGCCCAAGATGTGCTGTAGAATGTGTAGTGTAGAGGCTATGTCTCACTTTGGGGTTATGTTGCCTTGATGGAGGAATCAACAAGATATGAACTTTGGGATTTTTGTAGCAATGGAAAAATGATATGAATGATAATTTTCCCACACCCTCACCAAATTAAAACTCTCTCTCTTCTCCCCTCAATCATGTGGCCGGCCATTACAAAATGAGGAATGGTGGAGGGAGTGCAAAACCAAATACAAGAGGGAGGTGATGGTAGGAGAAAAGAAGTGGTGACCCTAAACAAACATCAACCATACTTCAAGCACATCAAAACCATACCCTCCCTTAACTTAATTAATGCAAGTGATGGAAGAAAGAAAAGAATGGTATCATAATTAATCCATATGCAAGAAAACCCCTCCACAAATGTTATTTGCAAAATTGCAAATAACCCCCTCCATCGGAAAAGTCCGGCCGGGAAAGAACAAACGAAAACCGGCCGGAACGGAATGCAAACTGGCAACTCCAGAAAACTGGTCCTGTAATAAATTACAGGAAAACCCCGATACTGTGCATACACACCCGCATCTGTATTCCGTCCGGATACAAATGCAAAGAGACAAAATCTACACTGTACTATACTAGGATCCGGCTTAACCCAAAACCGGCTAGTAATATCCGTTTGATCCTGATCCGTGCAATACCGCACGTATCCGATCGAACCTTGCCATATATCTATACGGCCTCTAGTACTAACCGTCCGATCCTGATGCGTGCAATACCGCACGTATCTGATCGGACCCTGCCATATCTCCATACGGCCTCTACAGCGTTTCGCCCGAAAGCTGAGTAACTGAAAGTGTGGTGGACTCTAAAGACTCGTCAATACTATGGCTGTGGATTTAACCACTAGCACGTCAGAGGTATAAGCCAATACGTAACGGGCCACCAGCTATTGACCAAAAGGGACGTCGATGAGCGAACTCATCCTGACGCCCTACTGAGCCTGTCAGTGACAATATCCGTACAGTCCGGTCCGTTCGTCTATGAGCATCGCATGTCGGGCCTAGGCGGTTGGTAAAAGTCAGACCCCCAGAAGCGGTACAAGTCGTGTCGGAGTGTAGCCCAGAACACCCTGAGATACTACTGGAATACCTACCAGTAATCTCCTGCCTTGGCCAAGGACTTCGTGTAATGGCTCTCCTAGACACAGCGCGACCTCACCCCCAATACCGGGAGAGACGAACCCCCGACGATCCGCTCACTGCCTCCATGTGGTTCGGGACTGTACCCAACTAAAACCTGTTTGCACGACTCCTTTGAGCCGTGGTAGGGTAGTAATCAAAGTACAGTGGGAACTCATACGAGACAAATGACGATCCCCAGGTCGATGAACTAACCTGTACACATGTCACCTAGGAACTGCTATCTGACGTCAGGTATAAGACCAACTAGCATGTTCCCGGCGAGTCCTGTCCGGTGTACTCATAACCCAATGTGCACCTGTATACATCTTAGGTGAACCAACTGACACCAGTGGCCTGTGAGACCGGCCACCGCCCCTCGTCGGGGTCTCGACTGTATACACTAGTCTACTCTGGAGTATCGATGCCCCGTCTCGAAACTCCCACGACTAGGGACCTTTTAAGGATGTGCTTATAGACTCCAGCTCTCACTTATATGACCGCCCTCATACTGCTGGCAGTCAAGCAAGAATCCTAGGGGCTCTATCAACGTGCAATAGCGACCTGTCAGGTCACCTGAAGCAGTACACGATGATAAAGGTAAACCAGATAGCATACTATCATCTCGAGTAAGACTGTCGTACCGGGATAGGTCCTCCCTCAATCATTGCAATCACGTGCCTGTGATCCAATAATCGACTCTGAGGGCACTATCTCCAACAATCTCCCACTTGCACTCAAGGCTAATTATTGCGACGTCGCATACTCACAGCCCGTGTGATACCGAACACCCAACTCCTCTACTAGTCAGTCGCACAAAGCCTGTTTGTGAAACTATTGCGTTCGAGGAATAGCCTCAGCGAGTGGATCCGCTCTGATGTTTCTTTCTATATCTCTCTCTATCTCAAGTTCGCGGAGAATGCCATCTCCCGAAATGAGCAATACCTGTCTTAGAGTGTCTGGATGTCTGATGGGACCGAGCTCATAAATGAACTCCAAATCCAAACTTCTTAGACTGTATCGTCAACTGAGCTTAATCAGTATCCTGCGCCATGCCACCCTCAGTATTTCCTTGGACCACCTGTCCAAAATACTGCCCCTCGTCAGAAGGAAAACTATAACTCTGACAACCTCCTTGTCGTCCATGTCACCTTGGAAGCCTGGAATGATAACTGTCTCCCAAATGAGGCTGTCGTTATCATATCCCAAGAACATCCACTTATGTTCTAAAACTGCTTCCGACTGTTTTTCCAGGATTGGATCAATGTCAACTTATTGCATCTCGTGCAAGAACAACATCTGGTGTGGTACTTGACATCTCATGATTGACTCAATTGCCTAAGCAAGTGATCTGCCAATCATGCACTTCCCTCTCTACTTTAGTCTATAAGACACCTTTAGAGAGGGTGACTCCATCACCTGCAGGTACACTACCGTGCCAGGAGTCGTCCATTCTAAATACTCTTAGAATGCTGTCTAAGTACCCTGATTGGGAAACCACCCAAATCTAGATCTAAAACCATAGATCTAGTAACCAGTATGTCTGATATAAAATCCATTTCCTTTGTGAAGAAACCACCGTGTGACAACCAAAGAATAACCGATCGTAGTATAGGAATATCACTTCCTACTTTATGTATGTCATCCAAAACCCGGATATCACACCCTACTACCTTCTCAACAGATCCATCCCCTATCCTGATGACGTCAAACCTATGACTGTCACATCAGAAATAGATGATCTATCTCCGCTATATCTGCTTTAGTCTATAAATAGACATAAGCCTGATGTCCACCAATGCTTCCGCTGCTCCCACTGACTACGACAACCCTCTGGCAGAGTCATATAAACGTGCACTTCTAAAGCTAGTTTAGAACGACGCTATACTCATCCTCCCACCGGGTCTCGCAGCCTGGAACAACAGCAATGGCAAGTGTGGGTAAACAAGAACTTCCCTGTCACCGTCCTTGAGGCTACCGGAGTACCTCTCGGGTGCCGGAAGTTACCCAACTTATCTGCGGAGTGGCCAATGGAATGTAAAATCAGATTGAATCTTTAGGTTCCTTATCAAATCTTCAGTAATCGTTTGCGGTTCTGGAATCGCTTCCAGTTCTACCATACTCCCACTACTGTTTTCTGAAAAATAACCATTTCCTTTTAAAATGTGGCGAGTTAAGAACAATATCACTATTGATCTTCCAGATGGTAGAAAGTCAACCCTCGTCATAGCCTGGGTCAACCCACAAACAGCCATTACAGAAACGTGCCTTGAGTTGTCCAGTGTCTGGTTTTAATCATAAGCCGGACAACTCCCCGTACCTTAACATCATTAAGATATGAACTGTTCTATATCCAATATAGAACCAGAGGCACTGATTTAAATGAACCAGATTCAAATCATGCAGCTATCTCCAGTGCATGTCAACTAAATGGAAGGAGGCCGATCAGCATTACTCAACTTAGGAACGCTTCCAATTATGAGTAACCTGAAAGAGAAGCAATTTCTCTTTATCATTACTATCAACTGAATACCATACACAAGTATCTACATCTTCGATCACTTTGAAGAATCCCGATACTTGCTACACCTGGTTCTCTACTCTACTCAAATACCTATAACTCCTCAAAACTTAGACCCTGTGTTTCTACGAAACACATGTCTAAGAACTAGAGAAGTTAAAAGTAAACAAAATATAGTATGAGGACCAACCCCTCTGTCCTAATGGACACTGGACAACATACAATACTCTGTATAAGTCCGCCGAGTCTAACAACTCTTTCACTGTGTGTCGTAGGTTGAAAACTGTACTTATGATTAAGAAGAATTACACCGCTGTTTAATGCTCCTTACCTAACCATCCACTGATATAGGTAAATGTTATCGACATAATATCCAAAAGGTATATCTCACTCTATGAAAATAGACGTACAGATATATCAATTTGAAATTGGTGCACAACAGCGGATATTCAAAACCAAATATTTGCCGACCGGCAAACAGCCTAGGTGATCTCCTCAAATATCACCGATTACAACGAATCCCGATATAATGAGGATGATCATCCACTTCCCAATAACTTACTCCCACTCATCATCTGTAAAGCCATACAGATGTGAAAATCAAACCTGGTAAATACATACCCTGGAGCAAGTGTCTAATCAGGAAATCAGTTTTCTTTTAATAGTACACAGTTGAACTGAAACATTGAAATGTTTCGATGGGGTATCCTGGTATTCCTAGTAATGCCTCTACCATTATCCATATTCACAACTATAACCGCATAATTCTTTGCCACCTCTCCAAATCCCTTTATATGTCTTTAGTCGTTACCTTCTGCACACCCCTTAGGCCAAATGGTTTTCTTCCTTCCCTACCGTTCGGCACCAGCCTATGGTTTGGAAGAAGACTATCCAATAAGCATAATGGGTGTACTGTCCTAGTCCTAGGAGCACTCGCAATGCGAGAGAAGGTGAAGATAAAAGACAACCGAATAAACCTTATTCCTATTTCTCCTGGACCAGAATCCATCCCCGAACTGGAACAAGTTCCTTTCGAGTTCGTATATAACCATACGATGGATTATCCAATAAACTGTGGATCTTCGTAGTGATACGGAGTGTCCTGGAGAAATACAAAGGTGATTTAGGATTGGCGAAGAAATACTTGGTTTGGTCGTGAATATCAGTCGTAATTTACTTTGCCCTCTTACTAATCCCTTGCTTTGTCTTAATCTTAATACCTTCTGCACACCGTTTAGGCTAATTGGTTTTCTTCATTCCCTACCGGTCGGCACCAGCCTAAGGTTTGGAAGAAGACTATCCAATTTGCGTAATAGGTGTACTATCTCCTAAACCAAGGAGTACTCACAACTTGAGAAAAGGTAAAAGGGAAAAGACAACTGAATAGTCCTATTTGTTTTCTCCAGAACCGGAAACCATCCTCGAATTCCTTCGAGTTCGTATCTAACCATACGATGGTTTTGTCCAATGGAAGTGGACGTTCGTAGTAATACGGGGTGTCCTGGAGAAAAGGGTAAAAGTAGGAGTGGCAATGAAGTCTGCAACTCTGACAATCCAAAAAGCCTGTGTAAAGAAGGTTCGGTCAACTTGGTCACTGAGTCATAGTCTTAGGGTCGGGTCAATGGTCGCTGCCAGAGAGAGAGAGAGAAAAGAAACACTCAGCGTGCACTCTAACCAAGATCAGAATGGTTACCAATTTATCTAATCTGGAAACCTCCCACTGTACCTCAAATTCTCCTCCAAACCTGAAAGAAGAATTAGTCGGGGTCACCCGAGGAGTAAACCAACTCATCAGTGGGAATCGGGATCCAACTATCATTGCATGATAACGTGACGGAATCCGCTCACGCTATCACACTCCAGAAGGTATGTGCATATCTGGCAAGTTTCAGTTCTTTTGAAACTCCCGATGTGGATTTTTACCCCATGCTCATATGACCTTGACTTTGGCCAACAAATCATAAGTCACATGTCAAGTTCTGCCCGTCATTCTCCAGGTTAATTTGAGCCCACCCGTACAAGCCCTTGACTTTGGCCAACAAGGCTATACGACTGCCCCAAACCAACGCATCTATCTATGCTGCATATGAATAACCAACAGCTACCAAACACTGTGCCTTGACTTTGGCCAACAAACACAGCTTGAATACTATTGACTACCCATATGAAACGACGGAGGGCTACGAATGGTTTCTGGCGAAAACCTTTAACGTAATGAACTTGATATCGTTGAAGGAACGGATAGCTTTATAGAAAATATAGTGACGAAAACCTTTACTAAAGAGGTCACTCCCGGTGAAGGGATCTCGACTCTTTCCCCGTAGAATGAGGTGCAGGATATTCCAACTGAATACCACGATGCAAAGCAAAAGTAATCGGCTATAGTGAAGTTAATGCCCTGACGCAAACTTCTGTCCAAGGGGTCACTCCCGGTGAAGGGATCTCGGCCCTTGCCTCGTCGACTGAGGAGCAGGATATTCCAAATGAATACCACGATGCAAAACAAAAGTGAACGTCCTTGCAGTAACAGCTTTTTGAAAAGTGTTCCAACAAAATCAGATTAGGTTTGTTTAACTTGCATTGATCCGAATCAATGCAGTCCCATCAATTGATCACACCACAAAGAACGAAAATATACTGACGTACGTATATGCCATCCGCATTCGCCACTGGGTCCCGTCATCACCCGTTAGGTTAGCTAACTAACGGCAGAGCGGGGACTGGACTAGCGCGGATGAAAAACATATACAACATCTACTAATATATATACCAATATATTATATTCGCTCAAGGCGTGAATAAAAAGCAACATCACAGAAATGTACAGCATCACAGAACATAACAGATATCTGGGATCCCCGGGTTTCACAGAGCCACTACTGAAACCCGACGTTCCCCTGGTTGTGTGGATAGCCTGTGCAATGAAAACCTAGACCCCTACGGGCGCGGCAAGTCACCCGCCAAAACCTGAAGCGAGGCAGCCCCCTTCAGCGCCGTGAATGGACCACCCAGCACTTCACGGAATCCGGTAACTTGGGCACCCCTCCTGGGTCAACCTGTACCCCCTACGAGTGCGGCGAATAGCCCGCCAATTCCAGACTGAAGCCCCCTCCGTCCCAATGCCATGAGATACGGGCTTGTTGCCTTCTAGAACCCGGCTATCCGTGCACCCCTCCATGGGGCAATCCTAGTACAGAAAGTAAAATATACATACAACGGGTACATCGACCGCAACCAGGTCGTGCCCCAAAAGAATAATACAAACAGGCAGTGACGGCAGTCCACATGTCGGACGCTCATCCCGCAATATCAAATGTACATAATACAACAAAACTGTACTAGCATTGCATCCAGGCTATCCCCCACGACCAATCCGCAACATCACAGCAAAACACAGAACATCAACGTGAAAGTCACGTTCGCAAATCCGTCTAACCGGGCTATAGGAGTTAGACTGGATTTACCGATCGAGTGACATTCACGGTCGTAGATATAATGTAAATACTGTGAAATAATGTGTTTAAAATATCCGTTCGATCAAAAATTAACAAGTGGGCCCCCAAGCAATACTGTAGCACTCACAGAAAATCTGGGCCTAAAATTAATATTCCAAAACCCCTAATTACAGCCCAGAAGCCCACTGGAGAATTTCGAAGCATTGATCCCACCAACCTGCGGCGGAACCGCGGCAACAATGGGGGTTTCGCCGCGGTTCCGCGCTCGAGCTGAGGGATCATTGTCTTGAATTTTCCCAGAGTTCTTAGAACTCCCTGCACATCATTCTGAGACAAACTGAAAAATTTTTAGACTTCAAAAAATTTCGACAGAAACTGATGTGAAGGAAAAATACGGTTTTTGGAAATTTTGGTCGATCGGAAATGCAAACACATCAAACGAAGCTAGACTAAGTTAATGGCGAGGCTCTGATACCACTGTAAGTGCACGGCGGCGCCCCGGTCGTCAATCCGACGGCCAAATGCGGAAACGGTGATAAACTTTAATTTTGCGAACTTAGCAAACCGGCACCACCGCGCACTAAACCCCGGATCGGGCCATTAAACTAGTTCTAGCAAAGTAATAAGATAGGGAAGAGATATACCGACTGATCCGAGTCCTCCGGTCTTCATCTCCACTCCGATCTCCTCGCGGAAACTCCGGTCGTCGCCTCCTCGCCGGAAGGGCACCACATCGCCTGTTTCTCTTACGGGCTCCCACCTCAATACCGAGGCAACTCGGGCATGAAGCTGGCAAGTCGACATGCCCAAGATGTGCTGTAGAATGTGTAGTGTAGAGGCTATGTCTCACTTTGGGGTTATGTTGCCTTGATGGAGGAATCAACAAGATATGAACTTTGGGATTTTTGTAGCAATGGAAAAATGATATGAATGATAATTTTCCCACACCCTCACCAAATTAAAACTCTCTCTCTTCTCCCCTCAATCATGTGGCCGGCCATTACAAAATGAGGAATGGTGGAGGGAGTGCAAAACCAAATACAAGAGGGAGGTGATGGTAGGAGAAAAGAAGTGGTGACCCTAAACAAACATCAACCATACTTCAAGCACATCAAAACCATACCCTCCCTTAACTTAATTAATGCAAGTGATGGAAGAAAGAAAAGAATGGTATCATAATTAATCCATATGCAAGAAAACCCCTCCATAAATGTTATTTGCAAAATTGCAAATAACCCCCTCCATCGGAAAAGTCCGGCCGGGAAAGAACAAACGAAAACCAGCCGGAACGGAATGCAAACTGGCAACTCCAGAAAACTGGTCCCGTAATAAATTACAGGAAAACCCCGATACTGTGCATACACACCCACATCTGTATTCCGTCCGGATACAAATGCAAAGAGACAAAATCTACACTGTACTATACTAGGATCCGGCTTAAACCAAAACCGGCTAGTAATATCCGTTCGATCCTGATCCGTACAATACCGCACGTATCCGATCGAACCTTGCCATATATCTATACGGCCTCTAGTACTAACCGTCCGATCCTGATGCGTGCAATACCGCACGTATCTGATCGGACCCTGCCATATCTCCATACGGCCTCTACAGCGTTTCGCCCGAAAGCTGAGTAACTGAAAGTGTGGTGGACTCTAAATACTCGTCAATACTATGGCTGTGGATTTAACCACTAGCACGTCAGAGGTATAAGCCAATACGTAACGGGCCACCAGCTATTGACCAAAAGGGACGTCGATGAGCGAACTCATCCTGACACCCTACTGAGCCTGTCAGTGACAATATCCGTACAGTCCGGTCCGTTCGTCTATGAGCATTGCATGTCGGGCCTAGGGGGTTGGTAAAAGTCAGACCCCCAAAAGCGGTACAAGTCGTGTCGGAGTGTAGCCCAGAACACCCTGAGATACTACTGGAATACCTACCAGTAAATCTCCTGCCTTGGCCAAGGACTTCGTGTAATGGCTCTCCTAGACACAGCGCGACCTCACCCCCAATACCGGGAGAGACGAACCCCCGAAGATCCGCTCACTGCCTCCATGTGGCTCGGGACTGTACCCAACTAAAACCTGTTTTCACGACTCCTTTGAGCCGTGGTAGGGTAGTAATCAAAGTACAGTGGGAACTCACACGAGACAAATGACGATCCCCAGGTCGATGAACTAACCTGTACACATGTCATCTGGGAACTGCTATCTGACGTCAGGTATAAGACCAACTAGCATGTTCCCGGCGAGTCCTGTCCGGTGTACTCATAACCTAATGAGCACCTGTATACATCTTAGGTGAACCAACTGACACCAGTGGCCTGTGAGACCGGCCACCGCCCCTCGTCGGGGTCTCGACTGTATACACTAGTCTACTCTGGAGTATCGATGCCCTGTCTCGAAACTCCAACGACTAGGGACCTTTTAAGGATGTGCTTATAGACTCCAGCTCTCACTTATATGATCGCCCTCATACTGCTGGCAGTCAAGCAAGAATCCTAGGGGCTCTATCAACGTGCAATAGCGACCTGTCAGGTCACCTGAAGCAGTACACGATGATAAAGGTAAACCAGATAGCATACTATCATCTCGAGTAAGACTGTCGTACCGGGATAGGTCCTCCCTCAATCATTGCAATCACGTGCCTGTGATCCAATAATCGACTCTGAGGGCACTATCTCCAACACCATCTCACTACAACTAGTGAGAATCCTAACATCCAATTAAATCTATCTCATAGATCCAAAACCCAGGATTTAGGAGGTATCATTTTGATCCTATATGGAGAATCATTGTGATAAGCGGAGATTGACCGAGCGTAGCATAGGAAATTCCTTCCCTATCTAGAGTATGTCATCCACGTACTCTGCGAGGATCGTTACTATACTCCCTACTACCTTTTCAAGTGGCTATGCTTAAGTCCATCCTGATCCTACTTGCCACGGCTACATACCATGACTACGATATCTGGCGGTTGGGTGTCATGACTGCTTTTCTAAATGATGTTTTAGAAGAGAACGTCTATAAGTACACAGCCAGAGGGCTTCGTAGACAGTGGGAGCAGCGGAAACGTGTACAAGATGCTTTATAGGATAAAGCAGGTATCGCGGAGTTGGAACATCTGTTTTGATGTGTTCCTAGGCTGGTAACACTTACCAGCAAATCTCTGAATCAGCCCTGGCCAGGGACTTCCCTGTTACGGCCAATTGAGCACAGCACAACATCAACCCCCAATACCGGGAGAGACGAAACCCCTCCTATCGCTCATTGCCTCCATATGACTCGGGACTGTACCCAAAAACCACCGTTTTGCACGCCCTCATGGACGTGGTAAGGTGGAAATCAAAGCACAGTGGGAATCACACAAGACTCTATGACGATCTCGGGTCTACAGACTAACCTGCACAAGTGTCACCTGAGAACTGCCATCTGACGTGAGGTATAATACCATCTGGGAGTTCTCGGCGAGTCCGTCCAGTGTACCCAGTCTCCACTGAGCACCCGTATACCGTCTCTGATGTCAAACACCAATGGATATGGGATCATCCATCGCCCATCTCATGGGTCGAGAAGCGTATACGCTAGTCTACACTGGTATATCGATGCCCCGTCTCGATACACCCACGACTAGGGACCTTGAAGGATGTACTTATGGACTACCATGTCCCCACTAGTATGATCCTCATCATAGTCCAGGTAGTCAAGTACACATCCTAAGGGCTTTACCAACATGTAACTATAAGACAGTATAAAGAGACTAGTATACATGTTAAGATAAAGAGCAACCAGATAGCATACTATCATATCGAGCAAGAAAGTCATCTCTATATATGTCCAAGCATCCAATATAATATACATCATCTGTACAATACTGGCCTCTAGGGCATACATACAACTAACAATCTCCCACTTGCACTAGGGCCAGCTGCTGTAGTATCGCATACCGAGCATCCTGAAGAGTCTCTCAAACTGTATCTGGGGAATGGCCTTTGTGAGTGGATCCGCTGTGTTGTTCTTCGTGTCAACCCTCCTAACCTCGATCTCCCGGCGATCAACTATCTCCCGGATCAGGTGATACCGCCTCAGAATATGCCTGGATCGCTGATGGGACCTAGGTTCCTTGGCCAAAGCCGCCGCTCCATTGTTATCGCAATACAAAGGTATTGGATGCTCAATGGATGGAACCACTCCAAGTTCAGTAATGAACATCTTGATCCAGTCAGCCTCTTTGGCAGCATCGTTGGCAGCGATGTATTCAGCCTCCATCGTCAAGTCTGCCACGGTTTCCTGCTTGGAACTCTTCCAGCTAACCGCCCCTCCGTAAAGGGTAAAGACAAATCCCGACTGCGACTTAGAGTCGTCCTTATCACTCTGGAAGCTCGAATCGGTAAAGGACTCCACTTGGAGTTCTCCGTTACCATACACCAAGAGCATCTCTTTAGTCCTTCGCAAGTACTTGAGAATGCTCTTCACAGCTATCCAGTGACTCTCTCCAGGATCATCTTGATACCTGCTCACTACACTTAGTGAGTATGCTACATCGGGTCTGGCACATAGCATCGCGTACATGATAGAGCCTACAGCCGAAGCATAGGGTATCTCTTGCATGCGAGCTCTCTCCAAATCAGTCTTGGGAGACATCTCTTTGGAGAGAGTGACTCCAGAGATCGTGGGTAAGTTTCCACGCTTGGATTCTTCCATACTAATCCTCTTTAGTATGGTGTCAATGTACCTGGATTGGGACAATCCCAATATCCGTTTGGATCTATCTCTATAGATCCTAATTCCCAATATGCAGGAGGCATCACCAAGATCTTTCATTGAGAATCTTTGTGATAAGAAGAGTTTGACCGATTGCAGCATAAGAATATCATTTCCTATCAAGAGTATGTCGTCCACGTACAATACGAGGAAGACAACCTTACTCTCTGCCACCTTCTTGTAGATACAAGGTTCATCTACGTTTTTGACGAAATCAAACTCTTTGATAACGACGTCAAAGCAGATGTTCCAACTCCGCGATGCTTGCTTTAATCCAAAAATGGATTTAAGCAGCTTGCACACCTTCCCGCTGCTCCCACTATCTACGAAGCCCTCTGGCTGAGTCATGTACACGCACTCTTCTAAATCACCGTTTAGAAAGGCGGTCTTAACATCCATTTGCCAGATATCGTAATCATGATATGCAGCGATGGCAAGCATGATTCGGATGGATTTAAGCAAAGCCACTGGAGAAAAGGTTTCGTCATAGTCCACACTTGGTCTTTGACGAAAACCCTTTGCAACAAGTCTAGCTTTGAAAGTCTCCACTTTCCCATCTACACCAAGTTTTTTCTTGAAGATCCACTTGCTCCCAATGGGTTTTACCCCTTCAGGAGCATCTTCCAAAGTCCATACTTTGTTGGTGTACATGGATTCCATCTCGGACAGCAAGCATCCAGCCATTTCACTGAGTCCCCACTCGTGATGGCCTGCTCGAAACTAGTTGGGTCATCATCCTCCATGATGCAATCCTCGCTGCCACCATCAATGAGAAAACCGTAGTATCTCTCAGGTGGGTAGAAACCCTGCTAGATCGGCGGAGTGGCTGGGGTTCGTCAGGTACTACTGAATTCTCTGGTTCTACCAAGTCTTCTGTTATGGTTTGTGTCGCTGGAACCTCTTCCAGTTCTACCTCAATGCCACTGATCTGTTTCATAAGAAAACCTTTTTCTAAGAAAGTGGCATGTCGAGAAACAAACACCTTTTGTTCTTCGGGGTAGTAGAAGATATACCCTTGTGAATTTTTGGGATATCCTACAAACTTACATAAGACAGATCTTGCCTCGAGTTTGTCCGGATTTTGTCTTTTGACATAGGCCGGACAACCCCATATCTTAACATACTTAAGAGATGGTCTCTTCCCTTTCCATATCTCATATGGAGTAGTAGGCACAGATTTGGTAGGAACCATATTCAAGAGGTGTATGGCTGTCTCAAGCGCATACCCCCAGAAGGAAATAGGCAACTCAGCAGTGCTCATCATGGAGCGCACCATATCTAATAGCGTGCGATTCCTCCGTTCTGATACACCGTTGTGCTGTGGTGTATAAGGAGGAGTGAGCTGAGAGAGAATCCCATTCTCTTTTAAATAATCCAGAAAATCATTGCTCAAGTATTCTCCTCCTTGATCAGATCGAAGGATCTTAATACTTTTGCCTGTTTGGTTCTCTACTTCGTGCTTATATTCTCTGAATTTCTCAAAAACTTCAGACTTGTGTTTTATGAGGAACACATGTCCGTATCTAGAGAGATCGTCAGTGAATGTAATGAAGTAGGAAGAACCGTTCTTGGTATGCGTAGATATGAGACCGCATACATCACTATGTATCAGCCCTAAGAGTTCCGTAACTCTTTCTCCGTGTCCTGTAAATGGAGTTTTGGTCATTTTACCTTTGAGACATGACTGGCAAGTGTCATAAGATGAAAATTCAAACGGATTCAAATATCCATCCTTATGCAACTTAGCTAGTCGTGTCGCATTTATGTGACCTAGTCTACAATACCACAAGAAGGATTCTTTTAGTTCTGAACTCTTCCTCTTGTGTGTGTTTTGTAAATTGAGGACTGTATTTTGATTGAGAATGAATATGCCATTATGTAACGAGCCTGATGCAATCAACTTTTGATCTAGGAAGATGTTCATAACATTATTCTGTACTACAAAATTATATCCTTCTTTACTCAGTAAAGAAACTGATATAATGTTGCACATCATGTTCGGTATATAATAGCACTCATTCAGAACCAGTGTATTACGACTTGGTAATACAAGGTGATATTCACCAACTGCTTTGGCTGCAACACTTGCACCATTCCCTACTTGAACGGAATGATCACCCTTTCCCAGTTCTCTACCTTTCCGTAGCCCATGTAATTGTTAACATACGTGGGATCCTGATCCGGTATCTAATACCCAGGACATAGGGTGAACTGAAAAACAGTTCTCAATGACAAACACACCCGAAGAAGGTGCATCAACATGCATGTCCTCCATTTGGGCGGCGTGAGAATCCAGACATTCTCCTGTTTCCTGTTCAGTCTTATAACAGTTATAAGATAGAACGGGTCCAACGTTCCCCTGCACAGTATAACATGCGGGTTCGGTCGATACATCCATATTATTATCTTGATTAAGGCATGAAATGGTCGCTACCTGGAGAGAGAGAGAAGAAAACACTTTAGCGTATGCTCTTGCAAGATCAGATTGGTTATTATCTTATCTAATCAGGATGGCTCCCACTGTTTTTATCAAATCTTCCTTCAAACCCTAAAAGGAAAGACTAGCCGGGATTAATTACACCCAACAACTTCGCCGATCTTTCAGCTAGGCCAGTGTCGGTACTTTGAGGGAGGTTCCCCGTGCTTTCGCACGGACCTAATTAAAGTAAACCTCGTTTTCCCAGAGGCGTAACCCCGTTGACACCTTTCTAGACAGCTACTTGATCGGCTAATTGTCCTGTGTAAAACTCTCACAGGAGTAACAATTACTCGTAGTGGGTATCAGGATCCAACTATCTCATAAAAGGTATGCAATCTCATTGCAAATTTCAACTCTTGAAATTCCCGATAATGCTTTTGCCCCTAACGTACTATGACCTTGACGAATGCCAAACAACCCATAGTGCGCTAGTCAAGTTCAACCCGTACATTTCTTGATTGAATTAAACCCACTCGCACGACCCTTGACGAATGCCAAACGACGCCGTACGAATACCCTAATCCAATCGCATCATATGCTACAGATAAATAGTAAATAGCTACCGTACATGTTCAGTTGAAAATATTGCATTTTGGTATAAGTATTTTCCTTACATTTCTTAAATAATAAAAGGTGTTTATTATAAATATTAAACATATTTGGATTTATCTGCAAAATACTATTTTCCATATGTTTATATATTATAATTAATATTATGAAGGAAAATATAAGCATTTTATATTTATATAATATTTTGGTAATTGAAAATATGCATATCATATCAAATATTCTAATCACAATTCTTAAAAAATATAATATCATACAAATGGTTAGAATAATATTTCAAAATATATGCATAATATTTTAGTAATTAAAAGATGCATAGCACATCAAATATTCTTATTCATGTTTCTTAAAGATTTATTACCATATAAAGTGCATAGCATATTAAATATTCTTAATCAAGTTTCTTAAAGATTTATTACCATATATAGCGATTAAGATATTCTCTCTAATTTAATAAATAGTACTAACATTATTCATAGAGATATTGTGCAAGATTTAGCTCAGGTCAAGAGATCAAGATGTTCAAGATGTCAGGATCAAAAATCTGCCAAAATCATAAAATCAATACTGACAGGGACTCAGAATCCAGGCATGGAAAGTCACCATATTAGAAAGTCACTATATATGGTAACTAGTTTTCTTCTTTGAGGGCTATATAAAGGACCAAGGGCTAAAGTTAGAAGGCATCAAGCCGACGCGATCACGAAGTCCAAGACGGCTCACGCATCCAGGCTGGTCATCAACGGTTCATCTACCTCCTTAGAAGAGATCGAGAAGCAAACTAGGTTTTTGTAATCATTTTCTAAGGAATCAAAGTGTACTTGATCTTATTGATTAATAAAGGTAGTTCTTTTTCTTATTCTATTTCTTATAGTTTAATGATGCAATTTCTTTCCATCTCTTTTTCTCCCAACATGCGCGAGTAATTCTCTGCTTGTTAGGGTTCGTAGGATTAGGGTAGGCTAATGGACGATAAAAAACCCTAAACCCTTTTTAAGTCCTATAAAGTTTATGAACTTTATCAAAAGAATCATTAACATCCTAATCGGGCGCGCTAACAATTCTTTGTTAGTTCCGACCGCGATTAGAGATTAGATTAATGATTGTTTTGGTAAAGGCTAGATATGAACGGAGTTCCGTGTCGAGATAAGGGTTAAGAGTGGGATTCTTTTTCCCTCCAGAAACCCTAATCTACACGCATCACCGTCGTTCTAGTTTTAAATCTATTAAAGGATAAAAAGGGTAACTTTTAATTAATCGTCCATAACTACTAAATCCTAACGAACACTACAAGCCCCATTATTATATTAACTACATCTTTAAAATAATCTAGATCTATATTTTACATTCTTGTTTAACGTAGATCTAGAAACCATTCTATAAAATTCTTTATCCCTCCTCTCTTTCTCAACACATCTAAAGAAAAAGTAAAAGGTTCCACGTTTCCCTGAGGATGACCCGTACTCATCTCGGTCTAGCTACACGCGATACCGTTATTCATTGCGGTTAACTACAAACACACTTTTTCGTATCAATCAAATGGCGCCGTTGCCGGGGATACGTGCGTAATTTTTTATTCTTACTATTTGTGTTGAATTCTTAGACGATCCATATCATTATTAAAACAAAACTGCAAATTGCATATTTAACGATTTGTGTGTGAATTTTGCGAGGGAATCTGGAGTCACGGACTTGAGGAAACGGGAGATCTAGGGTTTCACACTTCTCTGGTATCTTTCTTAACTCCTTCTCTCTCCTCTCAAATCCAATAAAATCTATCTTCTGCAGGATTCTTTGCAAAATAGCGCCGCTCAAAAATCTTTTTGCAAAAGTTTTGTGATTGGTTTTGTTTTGCATATTTTAATACGGACTTTAAGGGGCAAAGACCAAATCAAGATTAGGTGGGGATTTCATCACCCTTCCTAAGCCCCACAAATCACGAACCGAGCATATAGATCAACCCTTCATTAATTTAAAAAATATCTAGACCAGACTCTAAGGACTGTCGCGCTCAATAAGGACAGAGGAAGGTCGTGGGTAATCTATCGTTTATCCGCATTACTTTTGTAGTGCCTAGGCAAGCGTGACAAAGGCTAGTGGTTTTTAATTAGGCCCACGACGTGGTTCCTTCCCACTTACCTGGCACTTACCTGGCTACAAGGGTAGTACGGAGGCGGCAGAGGATTTATCCTGCGGCTTGTCCTTTGGAAGTCTAGGAGCGGTCTAGAGACTGGACCTAGGTGATCTTAGTTCTAGGGTTGCTTGTGCATCTTAGGGTGATTTGTCTTGAGTCCCACTTTTTCAAAACAAACCAATTATTTTCTCCCCTTTTTACCCCTTCCCCCTTCTTCTATTCTTATAATGGGTAACCTAAACAGAAAAACACTTACCGAGCTTTGCTGTCCACAACCAGATATCTCTTGTTTTCGAAATCCATTCGGTATACCGTCCGGCTCTTCCATGTCCTTAAGAGATCATATAGAACAAGCAGGAAGAAATAGTTGGCCACCTCAGTCTAGGTCTTATCAACCGTATCCTAATCCTACACCTGTTTCAGTTCATACCCAGAGTGAGGAAGCCCCTAGACGAATGTCCATTGCTGAGCACATAGCTAGGTCTAGAGGCCAAAGTTTCAACCCGGACCGATATCAACCATCACCTCCACTTTCCAAAGAAGAGTTTGATAGCCAACCGACCAACCCATATCAATATTCTTCTTATCATAATTTTAATCCTACTCCTACCCAATTTTCGCAACCATTTTATTCCTATCAATCCAATCCGACTTTTCCACCTTCTCTAGACAGTTCTTTTAATCAGTCATTTGGGAGTTTTAATTATCCACAGGAATTTCAATCTTATACCGAAACCCTTTATCAACCAAAATCTAGTCTTGAGCGGAAATTAGAAGAAGGTATTGTGATGATGAACCGCATTAGAGAGGAATGGAAGGAAAGCATGGCTAAATATGAAAGGGCAACGAGTTCCGAACCGGCCCAAAATTTTTCAGTATATAATACGGGCATCGGACAAAATGAGAATTTGGGTAGAAAGACAGAATTATATACCCTTCCTAATCAAACCTCCCCTTTCCAAACTGAAATCCACAACTCCAGTTTCATAGATTCATCAAGTACACCAAATAGAATGACTGATAAGTTATGTGACTTTGTATTGTTTGATTTACCCGACTGTGAAGGGTCCATTTCAAGTGAAACCATACCCAACCCTTGTGATCTCTACACCTCCACTCTTGAACCAAAACTGATTGAAAACCATACTTTTGATAAGGTGTTTGAGAATTTTAACCTTCACTTGAATGAGGTGATTGACATTGAGGATATATTGATTGATGAACACGAAATTTTGGATGATTTTGTCCCACCAATTCATCAAATCCTTTCACTTCCTTGTGGTCATCATCTTGAGCCTTTAATTCTTCCCGAACCCCAAATATGTCTTGAAGTTGATGATAAAGGTATACCCGAAGATCAGACCGACATACAGCCTCCATCTTCCACATCTGGTTCAGCAACACTCGACAGACCAATTTGTTTACCCATTTCACCTTCTACTTTCTCCGGTTCTTCTTCTGTTCCTATAGTTTCAGTGAGTTTTGATAAATCACAATCCGTTAATTCAAGTTCAATAATACCAGAAATTCAACTTGATTTGGATATTTTTGAAAATGAGGTAGATGAGTTTTTCGAGTCCTCTACCTCAATGATTTTTTATGAATCAAGTAGAATAAATTCTGGCACAAAACTCTTTGACAGCAAAATGTTCAATCACACCATTGATAAAAGTTTTGAAGAACTTTTTGCTGACGAACTTGAATTTTTAAACAATACGGATTTTGTGATTGATCAATCTCCACCTATAGAGGTTGAACCATCACCATTCCTTCTTCCTAATCATTCACCTTCCTCATTCTTTCTTTTCTCTAATTTCAAACCCTTTCCAGACCACCTCTTATCCCTTCCCCACTTTTTCTTGAGTCGATACAACACATTCTTCCACCAACCTATACGATATACTTATAAAATCTTTGAATGGTTGGTATTAACTTTTGGTCTTTGTAAAGTCTCACTTTGACCAAATGACTCACCCCCTCTTAAAATGCTTCGTATTGTCTAACCCATGTTTGAGGGGGGGGGTATATTTTTGGCTCTTGAACATAACTTTTGTCCTTAAATTTGTGAGCCAAAAATAAGTTTGGGGGAGGATTTTCACTTTCATATATTCTTGCCCCCATTAATAATGTCCTCCCAAGCTTACAGGTTTTTGTGATCCAGCAGATAGCAACAGTGAGGACACTGTTGAAAACAAGTTTGGGGGAGATTTGTGCTTATTTATGCATCACCTTGCATCATATTTTGCATAAGCACAACATTTTCAAAAAAAAAAAAATTTAAAAATTTTCTTTTATAACAAAAGAGTAGAAAGTGAAAAATTACATCCAAAAGATAGGAATAGTGTAAGAAAACCAAGAAAATTAGAAGTTTTCTTAAACGAACTAGTAATAAGTAGTTATGAGCTGTTGTCCCAAGGGTTAGTAAGATGAAGGAAGTCACCAATCTGAGGATAAAAATAAGTCTGAAAAATAGTTTCTATTCTGGAAGCCAAATATTTGAATGTTGATACCTTACTATTTGCACTTACACACGTCTTGAAACTCGGGATAGTAGAGGATACCTTGAAATGCTCTTGTCTAAAAGCCAAAGTATGAAGGAAATGAAAAAAATAAAAAAATGAAGAAAATATAAAAATGGTGAAAAGAAAAAAATGAACACTGGTTTTGTTATCGCCAAGGCAGCAATAAAAAAATATAGCGAGGGTGCCTCTTCACCTAGTGCCCTAAGGCCAACTGGTCTGGGAGTCACTGCTAAGCCTTAGGTGGTGCAAGACGAGGAAAATATTATCACCGAATCAGCAAGCACATGAGTAATCGGTCGGTTAGTACCTCAAGAAGTATTAACGGTCGCATGAAAATGTGTGAGCAAATCTTAATATTTATCAAATTAAAAAGTACTAAGGTAGATGGACAAGAGTATGATAGCTTGAATTGAATTCTCCGAGTGTAGGGATGTTCTTTACACACGCGTGGGGTTATATGATCAATGTTTGGATGAAAGGTAGGAATGAAGAATAAAGACGATGTTTTATTGAGGGATGATGTGATTTCTAACATTTTTTCATGACTATTAAGATAGGGCTCATGACAACTGAAAAGCTAGTATGATTGGAAACTCTTATTTTCAAAGTCTTTCTTTTATGGTTCTTATCTTTATATGTAAATTTCACCATCTCTCTTTTATTATAGGATTTTGTGGGTGTAATCCGCTGAAAACCCTCAGGAGACAACACTCCTCCTACTAGGGACACGTAGAGGTTTAACGGCTTTTTGCACGTGCTCAGTGCAATCGCGTTTGCCTACGAAAGTGTGCTATTTAGATTTTTCTTTTTCTTTTTCTCTTTCTCTTGAATAACTAGTTTGCTTGGGACGATCAAAGTTAAGTTTGGGGGTATTTGTTCAGTTGAAAATATTGCATTTTGGTATAAGTATTTTCCTTATATTTCTTAAATAATAAAAGGTGTTTATTATAAATATTAAACATATTTGGATTTATTTGCAAAATACTATTTTCCATATGTTTATATATTATAATTAATATTATGAAGGAAAATATAAGCATTTTATATTTATATAATATTTTGGTAATTGAAAATATGTATATCATATCAAATATTCTAATCACAATTCTTAAAAAATATAATATCATACAAATGGTTAGAATAATATTTCAAAATATATGCATAATATTTTAGTAATTAAAAGATGCATAGCACATCAAATATTCTTAATCATGTTTCTTAAAGATTTATTACCATATAAAGTGCATAGCATATTAAATATTCTTAATCAAGTTTCTTAAAGATTTATTACCATATATAGTGATTAAGATATTCTCTCTAATTTAATAAATAGTACTAACATTATTCATAGAGATATTGTGCAAGATTTAGCTCAGGTCAAGAGATCAAGATGTTCAAGATGTCAGGATCAAAAATCTGCCAAAATCATAAAATCAATACTGACAGGGACTCAGAATCCAGGCATGGAAAGTCACCATATTAGGAAGTCACCATATATGGTAACTAGTTTTCTTCTTTGAGGGCTATATAAAGGACCAAGGGCTAAAGTTAGAAGGCATCAAGCCGACGCGATCACGAAGTCCAAGACGGCTCATGCATCCAGGCTGGTCATCAACGGTTCATCTACCTCCTTAGAAGAGATCGAGAAGCAAACTAAGTTTTTGTAATCATTTTCTAAGGAATCAAAGTGTACTTGATCTTATTGATTAATAAAGGTAGTTCTTTTTCTTATTCTATTTCTTATAGTTTAATGATGCAATTTCTTTCCATCTCTTTTTCTCCCAACATGCGCGAGTAATTCTCTGCTTGTTAGGGTTCGTAGGATTAGGGTAGGCTAATGGACGATAAAAAACCCTAAACCCTTTTTAAGTCCTATAAAGTTTATGAACTTTATGAAAAGAATCATTAACATCCTAATCGGGCGCGGTAATAATTCTTTGTTAGTTCCGACCGCGATTAGAGATTAGATTAATGATTGTTTTGGTAAAGGCTAGATATGAACGGAGTTCCATGTCGAGATAAGGGTTAAGAGTGGGATTCCTTTTCCCTCCAGAAACCCTAATCTACACGCATCACCGTCGTTCTAGTTTTAAATCTATTAAAGGATAAAAGGGTAACTTTTAATTAATCGTCCATAACTACTAAATCCTAACGAACTCTACAAGCCCCCTTATTATATTAACTACATCTTTAAAATAATCTAGATCTATATTTTACATTCTTGTTTAACGTAGATCTAGAAACTATTCTATAAAATTCTTTATCCCTCCTCTCTTTCTCAACACATCTAAAGAAAAAGTAAAAGGTTCCACGTTTCCCTGAGGACGACCCGTACTCATCTCGGTCTAGCTACACGCGACACCGTTATTGATTGCGGTTAACTACAAACACACTTTTTCGTATCAATCAGTACACTACGCCTTGACGAATGCCAAACAACCGTAGCACGAATACTAGGTAATATCTATCTGAAATGTCGGAGGGCTACGCAGGTTTTCCAGAAAAACCATGAGCATAATGAACTTGATATCGTTGTAGAATCGAGTAAATTTTGAAATGGAGTGATTTTGAGGCTTTCATTAGTTTTGCTAAAGGGGTCACTCCCGGTGAAGGGATCTCGGCTCTTTCCTCATCGAATAAGGTGCGGGATATATCATATATATCACTTGCAAAGCAAAAAAAACAATCAAAAGTCAAACCGAGTGTTGTAGCATCTAACAGTTTTGCTAAAGAGGTCACTCCCGGTGAAGGGATCTCGGCTCTTTCCTCATCGAATAAGGTGCGGGATATATCATATATATCGCTATGCAAAGCAAAACTGTAGCTACCCTTTTATTTGAAAATTTGATTCTACAACATCTTTTAGGTTTCTTTTCTTTCATTAATCACATTAATGAAGTCCCATCATTTAAGTCACCTAAACATCACAGATAAATACGACGTACACTTATGCCATCCGCATTTGCCTCGATGTCCCCTCGTGCACCGTTAGGTTAGGTAACTAACGACAGAGCAGGGCAGGGCTAGTGCGGGTGTAAAACATAAGTAACGTCTATATAATATATCATATATACTATATACTGTATCCATCACAACATATCAAATGATCACATCACAGATATCGCAGCAGAAATATAGATATAATGTGGGATATACTAGGACGTCCGTATTTAGTATTTAGCCAACAATAGAAAATACAGATTCCACAGTCGCGATGAATAGCCAAGCCCACACCCTGGACCACTACGAGAGCGGCAAGCGACCCTACCAATTCTGGAGTTTAGAAGACCCGGTGTCGACTCCTCGAGATGGCCTCCCACTGAACCCAAGAACCCGGTCACCTGTGCTCCCCTCCTTGGCTCCATCCTAATGAGGAAAAGAAAATAATATACAACACTGGTGGCATCAACCTCAACTTGGAAGTGCCCCAAATAAAAGAATATTACATTACATTAGAATTTACATGAATGAAAATATAAAACTCTCATCTCACATAAAACTCCCCGGCTATTCTATCGCGAAAATCCTGCACATCATATCTCAGCAACACATAATATCTCATATCATCAACGTAAGTAAGTATGCATACCCCGATTGTCGTTGACGTATAGCAACGAAACCGGCGATATCGACATACTACACTTACGGTCACAGAAAAGAAAGTGTAAAACTGCAATATCTGGAATCCACATTCTCTTTAGACATCGTAAATGCGAAATATCACATATTTCGTATTTCATGTCTAGTAATATGAATTCCACACATTGCATCACATTCCAGATAATTAGACAGTATTAAAGTTTTCGAACGAATGTTCAAATACCCAAGATTCTCTAAAGCCCAACACTTGAGCGGAGTTCAAAAACCCGGAGTGTGACACAGTAGTAGCGGTCCAGCCATAGAAGGGTCAAGCCAACGCCTCACATGTGGCACGCCGTACTACCCCAAATCCTAAGGTTCAAAGGGCAGTTCAAGACGGTCACATAATCGAGTTAAGGTTTGTTGTCTTCTAGAGGGTCCACCACAAAACTTGCACGTAATTCCGAAAGATTTAAACCCCGTGAAAAGTGAGCAAATGACATTCATTCGAACAATTCAATACTTTCTAATTATCCGGAAAAAGCACGAAATCAAAATTCCAATCGAACCACCGACTCCCAAACAATCTCCAGAACAAACAGCATAAAGACCAGATTAAAAATACCCAAAAATATCATCAAGCAGTTATAAGTATTACTGTGCAAAAATTATGCACTGACACATTGATTTTTATAATTTTTATATTTGTTTACCGTAATCAGAAACGGCGTCGCTTTGCAGCTAGCCGGTGAGTACGGGTCGATCCACAGAGATGGGTAATTTTCTTAATGTGTTTTTACGAGTTGATTCCAAATGTTGTTTGGATTGATTAAATCTATAAAAACCCAGATCTATCGATAAACTAAATTAATCTAAATTAAAGTCTTGCTAGGGTTAGGTTTAGGGGAAGTTTGGAGATTAAAGGTTTCCTCACCGCTTTCAATGCCTTATTTTTGATCTATTAGATGTTACGGTAATTATCAATAAAGTGGATTAGAATCTTTTGGGAAGATGTTTCTTTCTCTAGATTCTTATCCTTCTTTTATCGATAATTACCCTAACCTCCATGGAAAATGCGCGCAACCGGGCCTTTATACTACGGTGTCACCGTTATCTCGAGGGGTAGGGTGCCGTAGGGAGCGGTTGTGCATGTATGCATGGAGTTCTAATTCTTAGTTGTGAAGGGGCATGAAAGGGGTGAGAGATCTCATCTCTTAAACCTTTCCTTAAGGCTAACCCTAACAAGCGAGGAGATTACTCGCTCATTAGGGGATGAAAAGACATACTAATTAAAAGAGAATTAAAAGCGAAGAAATAAAATTAACTTACTAATTTGATGGCTCCCTCCAAGCAATAATACAGAACAGATTTGAATTTGTTTATTGAAAAGAGGCATGAGTTTTGCAGATCTGTGATTACAATTTATAGGTAAACAGGAAAACTAGGGTTACAGACTCTCGCACATGTGCAATTACAGATTTGCCCACGGAAAATCCCAACACCCGCACCGACGCACCGACACAGAAAAATTCCACCGACACGGGCTCTGAATGGCCGCGGAACCGCGGCGCCAGCCTAGGTTTGGCCGCGGTTCCGCGGCCAAAGAAGGGAGTTGGGTCATGAAACTTCTGGGCTTTCTTCTTGGCTTCTTCGGCTTTCTATTTTTCCACTTCTTTTCTCCATTTGATTTCTGGGTCTTCTCCAGATCTTCAGTGAAAACTTGTAATGATCTTTTGACTGTTTCCCTTGACATTTCGGACCATGCGTTGCCTTGTACACTTGTGAATTGTTCTCTGTCTAGGCTTGACTAGGGTCCTTCTACTTGTTGGTCAAAAGTCCCTTTTCTGTATCAATTTTCGTCTTTTTCACTGTATTCGCATCCAAGAGCCTCTATCCTGTAACATGCAACAAACGTGCGTCAAGAGTACCTGTTTATTTATAAAACGAATAAAAATGGGGAGTACAATAATGAAATATTATAGTATGAACAAATACCCCCAAACATATCTTTTGCTCGTCCTCGAGCAAACTTATTTTTTATTCACTAAAATCCTAACCTAACCGCACTTTCGCAGGGAAACGCGATTGCACTGAGCACGTGCAACAAGCCGTTAAACCTCTAGGTGTCCCTAGTAGGAGGAGTGTTGTCTCCTGAGGGTTTTCAGCGGATTACACCTACAAAATCCTATCAACTCAGCCCATTGACTTTTGTTCTCCAATTAGGTTTTCTAACAAGGAATTCTATTATCTTTTGACTCGCAAATTATCCACCCATATTCTTCACACTTCCTTATTATTTAACTTAAGATTATATATGTTATGTAGAGCTACTTAGCTTTTGGCATCTCATAAGTCTTCCTTCTAGGGTTTCATCTCCACTTAGGAATTTCTATCAACTCTATTAAAGATACAAGTTCTATCTTTCATTCCTCTCTCTTATCTAAATTCCAATCACATACCCCTACGTGTGTGTATAGATCACCCCTACACTTGAAAATTAAAATCAAGCAATCATGCCCTTGTCCATTGTCCAAAGTACTTATTAATACGTGAATTTTTAATTGAATTTTGCTTACACATCCTTCATGCGACCGTTAATACTTCTTGAGGTACCAACAACTGATTACAAAATGTGTTTGCACTTTTAAAGCGTACTTCCTAATTTTGCAACACCCAAGGCTCTAGCAGTGACTCCCAAACCAGTTGGTCTAAGGCACTAGGTGATGAAGCACTCTCGCTAAATATTTTTCTATTTTTGCAGCCTTAAGTAATCACAAAAACCAGTGTCCATTTTTTCTTTATTCACTTTTTTTTCTTTTATTTTCTTTGTACTAAGGACTTTAGACATGAGCATTTCATGGTCTCTTCTACTATTCCAAATTTCAAGGTGCGTGATAGTGCGAATTGTAGGGTATACATTTTCAGAGTTTAGACTTAAACTAGGAACTATTTTTCAAACTTATACTCTAATAAGAACATCAATACTCTTCCCTTGTTTCGACTTAGCCCAAGAAGTGAACCCAAAATTTGCCTATTTCTAAATAAACTACAAGGCATATACTTTCTACCGTTAAATTTTAAGGAATGTTATTTTTAAGGTTTTTAATTTACTAAGTCTAAGATCTAGTTGCTCCTAGCCAGTTAACCTATCTGTCAAACTCTAGTCAAATAAGCCAAAATTGAATACGATAATTTTTATAATTTTTGAAAATTTTCAAAATTTTATGGTTTTTTCAAATAAATATGCAAATGCATAAAATATATACAAATGAATGCGAAGGAAAAAGACGTACCGAGCATACCCCCAAACTTGAACTTGACAGTGTCCTCACTGTCATACTAAACCAAGAGGGTCAAAATGCCGGCACTTCTCTGTTTATTTATTTATAATTTTTTTATTGTTAAGAAAAACAAATATATACAGAAAGGCCCCCCTAAACTTCATTTAAACCATGTTAGACATTACTGCCAAACTTTGCATAACCCAAACGTCAACACCAACCAGTTGAAAATTTTATCAGTAAAGAGTATTGGTTGGTGGAAGAATAAGTCGTAGCGATCCACAAAGAATTGGGGAAGATAGAAATGGTGGTATGGAAGGTGTGGAGGTGAATATACAGGAGGTGGTGATGAATGAAAACGAGAATGCGAATGATTAGAAATCAGTGGAATATCGGCATTCTCGTAGCTTCTTAAAAGAAATGGGGGTGGTTCAACTTCTAAAGGAGGAGGTTGACTAACCACAATACCCCCAAAATGTTTATGTGGGTCCTCTATTGACTTGGCATCATCCATCAATTGCATATGATATTCAATTATAATGGAACTGATCTCCTCGATGTCCGCCATGGTCCAACCGAAAACTTGCCGCCTATCTTGTAAGACTTTTAAAATAGCGTTCTCTTGCTCGAAGGCTAGAGAGGCTAATATTATAATGGGAAAAGTCTCATTCTCACCTATGTAAGCATATTTAAGGTGAGGCGGTAAGGACACGAGTTCGAGTTTCGGAGGCGAAAGAATCATTGCGGAATCTACCTCGAACTCAAAGGACTCCAACACAGGTTCGAAATCACTGCAAACAACCGATTCGGATGGTTCAACTAACTCATCCACAAATTCAAAAGACTCATATTCGGGCTGTGAGTCGTCATCATCCGAAAAAGTGAAACATTCATAATCCATATCGGTTGTGTCAACGGTGGTAGGCTCAAGGAGGGACGCACTAGTGGCGTCAAAACTGTTTTCATCAAACAAGAATCTTTCAAGCTCGCAGTCCTCCTGTGTGATTTCGTGAACAGAGAAAACTTCTCGTGTACTAGTTTTAGGCACGGGGGGCAGACTTCCTATCTTATAAATATTGAACTCACTAGACATCTTCCCAAAGGATAGAGTCATGGAGCCGTTGCGACAGTTTATTACAGCATTGGAAGTGGCCAAAAATGGTCGACCGAGGATCACCGGAATTTCGTTCCATGGGTTAGCAACAGGTTGTGTATCCATAACAATAAAATCAACGGGGAATATGAACTCCCTAACTTTGATCAACACATCCTCTAGCTCACCCCTTGGATGGGTGATTGATCGATCAGCCATTTGGAGAGTACAACGAGTGGGTTTCAACTCTCCAACCCCTAATTGTTCGTACACGGAGTAGGGAAGCTGGTTAACACTAGACCCAAGATCTAAAAGTGCTCGATTAATTTTCTTATCCCCAATTGTGATTGAAATCGTAGGACAGCCGGGGTCGTTTCATTTTTGGGGTAAGGTTTGAGGGTGGTTAATAGCATTGCTCACTGCACTAGCCACTAGCACTTTCTTGGGTACTTGAGATGCCTTTCTCTTCGAGGTGTATAAGCCCTTTAAGATTTTTGCGTATGAAGGGACTTGTTGGATAGCATCCAAGAGAGGTATATTTATGCTAACCTGCTAAAATAATTCTATAATCTTCTCCACTTGTGCAGTTGGTTTATTGGGACTCAACCTGTTTGGAAATGGAGTATTTTGAAAATTTGTTGAGTCAAATGTCTGTGGAGTAGAATGTGGAGTAGGAACGGATCCCAGTGTGGATGTGTTCATGTTGTGAGAAATGGGTCCGTTCGAGTTAGAAGAAGTAGAGCCATGTGAAGGGTGGAGAATAGGCTCTAAAGAAAAAGGTGAAGAAGAAAGTGAAGAAAATGAAGAAGAAGAAGAAGAAGAAGAAGAAGAAGAACCACCGGCGGGGATGTCATCACTAATACCCACATTATTTTGCAACACTCTTCCGGATCTCAACGTGGTCACCGCATTTACATTGTGATTGTGATATGCGTTTTGAGTGTGACCGGGATTTGGCAATGGTTGAGATGGAAGCTTTCCCTTTTCTCTCTTGCTCAACGCAGCAGTTAATTGTGCAATTTGTGCCTCAATAGATTTGATACTTTGATCGTGTGAGGCATTGTTATGCATCAAAGACTGAACATAATTTTCAAATCTTGCTGCGGATTCTGTAGATTGCTTGAGAAATGCATCTAGACTTTTTTCAAGCGAGATAACCTTATCATCATTTGGTTGAACCAAATTGTTCGTTTGATTTGTATAAGGTTGTTGTTGGAAAGGTTGCTGGTTTTGAGTTTGTGAAGGTGCTTGTTGTTGTTATGGAGGAGGAGGTCTTTGAAAATTGTTATTTCCTTAGAATTGTTGATTTTGGTTCCAAGCGAAATTTGGGTGACTCCTCCACCCCGGATTGTATGTCAAAGAGTACGGATCGTTTCTTTGTCGTTGCTGAAATGCAGCATTGACTTGATCCTGTCCTTGAGTAGATGCATTATAAGGACACTCTTCGGTTAGATGCGATGGATCCGTACAACAAGCACAAACAGTTCGTGGAGGCATAACAGGGGCAGGAGAAGACGATGAGATTTTGGTCTTAATGGCTTCTAGCTTTTTCATAAGTGCGGCCATCTCGGCCTTCATAGCAATCGACATATCTACTTGATGTATGCCTGCCCTAGATTGACCAACAGAAGAAGATGATGCGGTCTTGGTACTCTCCCACTGAATTGTTTGCTCACTAAGATCCTCAAGAAACTGCCAAGTTTCGTCGCTAGACTTGGAGAGAAAATGACCTTGACATATGGTTTCTAGCAACTGCTTCGTTGCCGAGTTCAATCCCTCGTATAATGTTTGGCAAAGTTGCCAACTTTCAATCCCATGATGAGGGCATTGAACAAGTAGGTCTTTAAATCTCTCGAAGCACTTCCAAAATGGTTCGGAAGGAAGCTGTGAAAATTGTATAATCTCGTTACGGATTCTAGCAGTTTTGTGATGAGAATAGAACTTTTTCAGAAAAGCTCTCACAAACTCGTCCCAATTTCTAATGGAATGTGATGCGGTGTTGTATAGCCACTTCTCAGCTAGGTCACATAAGGTAAAAAGAATGACCCTTAGCCTTATAGCGTCATCACTTAATTGGGTCGTTTTCATCATAGCGCACACATTTTGGAATTTATTGATAAAGATATATGCATCTTCAGATTCCAAACCATGAAATTTTGGCAGCATATTGATGAAATGTGGTTTTATTTCAAAATTGTCCCCATTTGCCGGTGGGGGTGAAAGACATGTAGGTAAAGAAGTGCGGACGGGGTAGAAGAGATCCTGGAGCGCGATTCGTTGGGGCGCTACAACAGGTGGAAGATTCGGGTTATTCTCACCTAACGGAGGTGGAATCATTCCCGTCGGTAAGATATCGTTGGGGTCATGTCCCGACATATCTTCGAAAGAAGAATTTGAAGGTGGAGGTAAGGAAATGGAGGGAATTTCGACTTCGGTGTCGAAAAGTTCGTCGGTCGGTACCAACGAAACACGGACTAATCGGGCGTTAGTATCCCTAGTCCAAAGTGACATACACTAAAGGAGTAGTGTAGTCAGAAAAATAGAAAAACAGAATGTGGGGGTAAGATAACGTCAATGGAGGGAAGTGGTGGAAGTGAGTTGCAAGTTTTCTTAGCGACAAGTTGCAAGTTTTGAAAAGATTTTTTCCTTTTTTTTTATTTATGCGAGAGTTTTGCAAAGAAGTTTTGAAAAGAGACTCGTGACACAAATGTATCAACCACACATGCACAATCAGGCCTAGATCTAGGGTCGCCTAGGTCTGCTAGACAGCTCCTAACTAGGGCTAGAAATAGGACCTCAAACCGCCTCTTCACCGACACTTGCGGCCAGGTAAGTGCCAGGTAAGTGGGAAGGAACCACAGTAGTGGGCCTAATTAAAAACCACTAGTCTAGACACACTTGCCTAGACACCGCAACGTCAGTTAGGATAAACGGTCGATGCCTATACTAGTCCTTTTTCCTATTGAGCTCGATGTCCTTAGGGCTGAGTCTAGTATTTTTTTTAATTAATTGTGGTCAATGCAAATGCTTTAAATGTTTTCTGGGGTCCTGGGAAGGGTGATGAAATCCCCACCCAATCTGAGTTTGGTCAATTAGCCCCTTAAAGTCCGATTAAATTATGCAAAACTGTAAATTCACTTGCAATCAATTTTTAGCGCGGCGCAAAGAAACCTGCAGAAAATCTGTTATTTAGAAGGGGAGAGAAGATTTTTAGCGCAAAGAATTCCTGCAGAAAATTTTTACAGAGAGATATATGGAGGTTGACAGAGGAGATAGGGAGAAAACAAACCAGAAAAATTTTAGGAGATGAAGGGGCAAGATCGCGGCGGAACCGCGGTTTTAGGCCGCAATAGCCGCGGAATCGCGGTCTTTGGGAGGAATCGTTCTCTGCAAAAAATTATGCCGCTACTTTGTTCAAATTCTCCTCTGTTCTGATGTCTCAATTTTTGATTTGCCCTCTGTAAATTTCCAGATCCGAGAACCTTCGCTATTCCTGCAAAATTCAAAAGATACACCCTTCAAACAGATAAAAATTGATAAATTTTTTTTAAAATTTTTTTATTTTCAGATTTTTATAATTTTTAAAATTTATATCAACCCGAAATCACACAAAAGAAATTTTATGCCATCCCCGGCAACGGCGCCATTTGATTTTTATAATTTTTATATTTGTTTACCGTAATCAGAAACGGCGTCGCTTTGCAGCTAGCCGGTGAGTACGGGTCGATCCACAGAGATGGGTAATTTTCTTAATGTGTTTTTACGAGTTGATTCCAAATGTTGTTTGGATTGATTAAATCTATAAAAACCTAGATCTATCGATAAACTAAATTAATCTAAATTAAAGTCTTGTTAGGGTTAGGTTTAGGGGAAGTTTGGAGATTAAAGGTTTCCTCACCGCTTTCAATGCCTTATTTTTGATCAATTAGATGTTACGGTAATTATCAATAAAGTGGATTAGAATCTTTTGGGAAGATGTTTCTTCCTCTAGATTCTTATCCTTCCTTTATCGATAATTACCCTAACCTCCATGGAAAACGCGTGCAACCGGGCCTTTATACTACGGTGTCACCGTTACCTCGAGCGGAGCGGTTGTGCGTGTATGCATGGAGTTCTAATTCTTAGTTGTGAAGGGGCATGAAAGAGGTGAGAGATCTCATCTCTCAAACCTTTCCCTAAGGCTAACCCTAATAAGCGAGAAGATTACTCGCTCATTAGGGGATGAAAAGACATACTAATTAAAAGAGAATTAAAAGCGAAGAAATAAAATTAACTTACTAATTTGATGGCTCCCTCAAAGCAATAATACAGAACATATCTGAATTTGTTTATTGAAAAGAGGCATGAGTTTTGCAGATCTGTGATTACAATTTATAGGTAAACAGGGAAACTAGGGTTACAGACTCTCGTACATGTGCAATTACAGATTTGCCCACGGAAAATCCCAACACCCGCACCGACACAGAAAAATTCCACCGACACGGGCTCTGAATGGCCGCGGAACCGCGGCGCCAGCCTAGGTTTGGCCGCGGTTCCGCGGCTAAAGAAGGGAGTTGGGTCATGAAACTTCTGGGCTTTCTTCTTGGCTTCTTGGGCTTTCTATTTTTCCACTTCTTTTCTCCATTTGACTTCTGGGTCTTCTCCAGATCTTCAATGAAAACTTGTAATGATCTTTTGACTGTTTCCCTTGATATTTCGGACCATGCGTTGCCTTGTACACTTGTGAATTGTTCTCTGTGTAGGCTTGACTATGGTCCTTCTACTTGTTGGTCAAAAGTCCCTTTTCTGTATCAATTTTCGTCTTTTTCACTGTATTCGCATCCAAGAGCCTGTATCCTGTAACATGCAATAAACGTGCGTCAAGAGTACCTGTTTATTTATAAAACGAATAAAAATGGGGAGTACAATAATGCAATATTATAGTATGAACACACATCTGTACGGCCGCGGAACCGCGACCCAAGCAAGCTTTCGCCTCATTTCCGCGGCGAGAATAACTGTTCATGTCCTTGTATTTCACAGTAATGCTTATATTTTCCTGCTGTAATTTTTACATATTTTTAATTCTGAAAAACAGCAGTTTTGAAAAAATGTCCAGAGAGCACAAAAAATCCGTATTTTACGGTTCGATCGGAGTTTTAACTTCGCTAAAGTGTCGCCTAATGTTCTAGGTCGGCTCTGATACCAATGTTGGGTTAGCCTAGCACCTCATGAAGGGTTTGGAAGCATCACATGTACTAAAGATTGAATTTTTAGGGTACTAAGTTAACAAACAAAGGATCGTTACTAGAAAAATTAGGGTTTCGAAATTTGCATATCATCTCATGAAAGAAAAGCTAGGATTTTGAGAGTACAACCTTTGTAGCTCCCTACGCTAGACTCCTTGGCTACTTGGGGTTTGGAAAAACTCCGCTTGAACTCCTCTAGGTCACCGATGATCCACCCGGAGTCCGCTTTGTCCAAGCTAGCAACTTCGCAAGATCAAGAATGAAAATCGAAGCTAACACTCTAAACAAGTGGGCAAGACTTGTGTAGAATGATGTTGTGGTGGCTTTTCTCACTTCAAAATCCTATCTTGATGAATAATTTGCTTACTAGATAAATCTAGAGAGCAAAGAATGAAGGAGGAAGAAGATGATGGCTTTCTTTTTAACAAGAGTGAAAAGAATAACTCATGTGAAGAAAAAGAAAATATATCTATATATATTTTCTTATCCTCATCTCAAACCATGGTTAGATGATAAAAATATTATTTAACTTGAGTTTAAAACACAAAGAGAAGGTTAACTCATGGTTAGGAGTAGGTGAGAATGGTTAGGTTTAAGAAGGATGTAGAAACTAGCCATGAATTATCCTTTCTTTTTCCATTTTGTTTTTAACACAAATTAAATAATTATCCATATATTTAATCCATGGTGTGAGTCTTATATTGCCACCATTTTCCATGTGTAATCAATCATGATAGATGATGTATGTATGTATGTATGTATGTATGCACATCCATATGTGCATGAAACTAAAAGAAAGAAAGCATACATGCATGCATACATCCATCATGTACAAGAAAAGATTTCAAGTGAGAAAATTAATGGTTAAATGATAAATCAACACTTGATTTACAATCCGGCCATATCATATATGACCCCACCAAAATCAAGCCGCCCGATCAATATACGGTATCCTATACGCGCATTTTAATCGGGTACATGCGCATATCGCATACGCGCACCACAACGTTTCGCCTGGACTAGAAAACTCCATTGTGGGACTCTAAGACTCATCAATACGCCGGCATTGGGTGATGATCATATCAAGCACCCCCAAGCCGCAAGCGGTCAGCTAAACGTAACGGCCACCCGGGTATTGAGCGATCAGAAGAGAACAAGCGAACCTGCTACAACTCCCGTCGAGCCAACCGACAATACTTCCCGTACAGTCCGGTCTCCTCGTCTGATATGTCGCATATCAAGTCTAGGGGTGGTAAACGTCAGACCCCAATAACTGATAAGTCGTGCCGATGTGAGGCTCATAACGGGTCGAGAAACTACTGGTAACACTTACCAGCAAATCTCTGAATCAGCCCTGGCCAGGGACTTCCCTGTTACGGCCAATCGAGCACAGCGCAACATCAACCCCCAATACCGGGAGAGACGAAACCCCTCCTATCGCTCATTGCCTCCATGTGACTCGGGACTGTACCCAAAAACCACCGTTTTGCACGCCCTCATGGATGTAGTAAGGTGGAAATCAAAGCACAGTGGGAATCACACAAGACTCTATGACGATCTCGGGTCTACAGACTAACCTGTATAAGTGTCCCCTGAGAACTGCCATCTGACGTGAGGTATAATACCATCTGGGAGTTCTCGGCGAGTCCGTCCAGTGTACCCAGTCTCCACTGAGCACCCGTATACCATCTCTGATGTCAAACACCAATGGATATGGGATCATCCATCGCCCATCTCATGGGTCGAGAAGCGTATACGCTAGTCTACACTGGTATATCGATGTCCCGTCTCGATACACCCATGACTAGGGACCTTGAAGGATGTACTTATAGACTACCATGTCCCCACTAGTATGATCCTCATCATAGTCCAGGTAGTCAAGTACACATCCTAAGGGCTTTACCAACATGTAACTATAAGACAGTATAAAGAGACTAGTATACATGTTAAGATAAAGAGCAACCAGATAGCATACTATCATATCGAGCAAGAAAGTCATCTCTATATATGTCCAAGCATCCAATATAATATACATCATCTATACGATACTGGCCTCTAGGGCATATATACAACTAACATGAGGGAGGTTCCCCGTGCTTTCGCACGGACCTAATTAAAGTAAACCTCGTTTTCCCAGAGGCGTAGCCCCGTTAACACCTTTCTAGACACCTATTGAGTTAGCTAATTGTAAACTGTAAAACTCTCCTAGGAGCAACTATTGCTCACAGTGGGATCGGGATCCAACCATCATATGGAAGGTATGCAATCTCATTGCAAATCTCAACACTTGAAATTCCCGATTGATTTTTACCCCTAGTACTTATGACCTTAACTATGGTCAACAAATCATAAGTACTAGTCAAGTTCTACCCGTCATTTCTTGATTAATTAGACCCACTCATATGACCCTTAACTATGGTCAACAAAGTCGCATGAATGTCCCAATTAATCTGCATCATATGCAGTGTAGGAAGACATCACTTAGCTACCGTACACTACGCCTTAACTAAAGTCAACAAACGTAGCACGAATTCTAAGTACTCTACTTCCTACAATGACGGAGGGTTGCGGATGATTTTTAAGAAAATCTTTAACGCTTTGAACTTGATATCGTCGTAGAATCAAATGGTTTTCAAAAGGAGTGGCTTATGCTCCGCAGTTTTGAAAAGTAGCTTTTTCATAAAGAGCCGAGTGGTTTTCAAATCCGATTCTACAACATCTTATTAGGTTTATTTTCTTTACATTAATCATATTAGTGTAGTCCCATCATTTAAGTCCTTAAGCCAATCACAGAAAAGAAACGAAAATACAACGTACGCTTATGCCATCCGCATTCGCCGCAATGTTCCGTTATGTACCGTTAGGTTACTTAACTAACGGCATACCGGGACGGGACTAGCGCGGGTGTAAAACATAAGCAACGTCTACTATATATCTCATATATAATATATCATTCGTCTCAGATATCACAGAACACAGGCAGCAGAAACATATATATAATGTGGGATATACTAGGACGTCCGTATTTAGTATTTAGCCAATAATAGAAAATACGGATTCCACAGTCGCGATGAACAGCCAAGCCCACACCCCTAGACCCCTACGAGAGCGGCAAGCGACCCTACCAATCCTGGAGTTTAGGAGACCCGGTCTCGACTCCTCGAGATGGCCTCCCACTGAACCTCAGAACCCGGTCACTTGTGCTCCCCTCCTTGGGTCTATTCTAATGAGGAAAAGTAAATAATATACAACACTGGTGACATCAACCTCAACCCGGAAGTGCCCCAAATAAAAGAATATTACATTACATTTGAATTTTACATGAATGAAAAATAAAACTCTCATCTCACATAAACCCCCCGGCTATTCAATCGTGACAATCCTGCACATCATATCTCAGCAACACATAATATCATATATCATCAACTTAAGTAAGTATGCGTACCCCGATTGTCGTTGATGTATAGCAATGAAACCGGCGATATCGACATACTACACTTACGGTCACAGAAAAGAAAGTGTAAAACTACAATATTTGGAATCCACATTCTCTTTAGACATCGTAAATCCGAAATATCACATACTTCGCATTTTATGCCTAACTATATGAATTCCACATATTGTATCACATTCCAGATAAAAAGACAGTATTAAACATTTCGATCGAATAATCAAATACCCAAGATTTTCTAAAGCTCAACACTTGAGTGGAGTTCAAAAAACCCGGAATGTGTCACAGTAGTAGCGATCCAGCCGTAGAAGGGTCAAGCCAACACTTCACATGTGGCACGCTGTACTGCCTCAAACCCTAAGGTTCAAAAGGCAGTTCAAGACGGTCACATAATCGAGTTAAGCTTTGTTGTCTTCTAGAGGGTCCACCACAAAAACTTGCACATATTTCCGAAAGATTTTAACCCCATGAAAAAGTGAGTTAATAATACTCGTTCGAACATTTTAATACTTTCTAAATTATCCGGAAAAAGGCACGAAATTAAAATTCCGATCGAATCATAGAATCCAAAACCATCCCCAGAACATTCAACACTAGATTCATATTTAAAATACCCAAAAATATCAACAAGCAGGTAGGAATAACACTGTATAAAAACGAGCCAATGATACCTCTGTACGGCCGCGGAGCCGCGGCCCAAGCAAGCTATGGCCGCGGTTCCGCGGTGGCAAGTACTGTTCATTGCTTCGTTTTTCACAGTGGTGCTTAGATTTCCCAGCTGAATTTTTTACATATTTTTGATTCTGGAAATACACAGGTTTGAAAAAATGACCAGAGAGGGTTCTAAAAGTCCGTATTTTGGTTCGATCAGAGTTTTAACTTCGCTAAAGTGTCGCCTAAAGTTCTAGGTCGGCTCTGATACCAATGTTAGGTTTAGCTAGCACCTAATGAAGGGTTTGGAAGCATCACATGTCTCAAAATTAAATTTTTAAGGTGCTAAGTAAACATACAAAGAATCATCACTAGAAAATTAGGGTTTCATAACTTGAACAACAACACAAGTAACAAAGGCTAGGGTTTTGAGAGTACAACCTTTGTAGCTCCCTACGCTAGACTCCTTGGCCACTTGAGGGTTGGAAAATGGTTCGCTTGAGGTCTTCTAATGTCCACGACGATCCACCCGAAGCTCCTTTGCCCAAAACTCCTTGCTTTACTCGATGTATCAATGAGTAGAGCAACCACCCTACACAAACCGGCTAGATATGTGTAGTATGATGATGTGGTTGTTTTTCTATAATCAAAACTCTTTCTTTTATCAACCTCACTTAAAGAAAATTATCAAGAGAGGAAGAAGAAGATAATGACTAAGCTTTTTCTCACACAAGGAAAAAGAAAATGAGAGAGTGAATAATAATTGAAGTGAGAAGAGAATAATTTATCTTAATCCCTTCTCACTTCAACCATAGTTAGAATTATCTAGATCTTTTCCAAAGTGAGTTAAAAGGTAAAAGGATAATTAACTCAAAGTTAATAAGTGGTTGAAGCATGGTCACAGATGATAAACTTTAACCTTTTGTGAATTATCCTTTCCTTTTTAAAAAATGAAAAATAAATAGATAATTCTATCATGTAAGTCTTGCATTGCCACCAAACTTGTATCAACAACCATGATACAATGTATGCATGTATGTATCCATTCACATCATCATGTGCATACATGTATGCATACAAAATAGAAAAGAGTTTGATTAAAGAATTAATCTAAAAGTCATTTGTTAAAACACTTGATTTTGCAAACCGGTCATATCACATACGACCCGACCAATAGAAAATGCCCGATTAATATACGGTATCACATATCCGTATTTAATCGGGTCCCCGCGCATATCTCATATGCACGTCAAATTTTTTCGCCTGAGCCAGGAAACTTCGTTGTGGGACTCTAAGACTCGTCAATACGCCGGCAGTAGGTAATGATCATATCAAATACCTACAAGCCGCAAGCGGTCAGCTAAACGTAACGGCCATCCGGGTATTGAGCGATCAGAAGAAAACAAGCGAACCTGCTACAACTCCCGTCGAGCCAACCAGCAACACTACCGTATAGTCCGGTCTCTTCGTCAGATATGCTGCATATCGAGTCTAGGGATGGTAACGTCGACCCAATAACTCAATAAGTCGTGCCGATGAATGGTCTATAACAGATCGAGAAACTACTGATAACACTTATCAGCAAATCCCAATAGCCCTGGCCAGGGACTTACTGATATAGCCAGTCGAGCACAACACAGCATCAACTCCCAATACCGGGAGAGATGAAACCCCTCCTATCGCTCATCACCTTCGTGTGTCTCGGGACTGTACCCAACGGCCACCTGTTTGTACGACTCAGTAGAGCCGTGGTAGGGTGGTAATCAAAGTACAGTGGAAGAACACACAAGACTCTATGACAATCTCGGGTCTACAGACTAACCTGCACCAGTGTCACCTGAGAACTGCTATCCGACGATAGATATAATTCCATATAGGAGTTCTCGGCGAGTCCGTCTAGTGTACCCAGTCACCACTGAGCACCCGTATAAGATCTCGATGTCAAACATCGATAAATGTGGGAACATCCATCGCCCATCATATGGGTCTAGTATCATATACGCTAGTCTACTCTGGTATATCGATGCCCCGTCTCGATACACCTACGACTAGGGACATTTGAGGATATGCTTATAAACTATAGATGTCCCACTAGTATGATCTCCATCATAATCACAGTAGTCAAGCCTATATCCTCAGGGCTTTATCAATATGTATGAATGAATAAAAGCATGATCAAATTAACATGTCAGATAAAGAAGAACCAGATAGTATACTATCACGATGAGCAAGAATGTATACTGAATATATATATATATATACATGTATAAATACATCCACTATCATATAATGTCCTTTAGGGCATACATATATCTAACACCTATACCGGTAGGACAATCTTACTCGAGAGGTTTGTATACTATCTGGTTTATCTTTATCATCGTGTACATGCTTTAGGTAAAATTGTTGTTCACTATTACACGTTGATAGAGAATAGTATGCTACCATGGTTTGTCTTTATTATCATGTACTGCTTTAGGTGACCTTACAGGTAGATATTACACGTTGATAGAGCCCTTAGGATTCTTGCTTGACTGCCAGCAGTATGATGGCGATCATATACGTGGCAGCTGGGGTCTGTAAGCATATCCTTAAAAGGTCCCTAGTCGTGGGAGTTTCGATACTGGGCATCGATACTCCATTAGTAGACTAGTGTATACAGTCGAGACCCCGACAAGGGGCTGTGGCCAGTCTCACAAGCCATTGGTGTCAGTTGGTTCACCTAAGATGTATACAGGTGCTCATTGGGTTATGAGTACACCGGACAGGACTCGTCGGGAACATGCTAGTTGGTATCATACCTGACGTCAGATAGCAGTTCCCTGGTGACATGTGTACAAGTTAGTTCATTGACCTGAGATCGTCATTTGTCTCGTGTGAGTTCCCACTGTACTTTGATTACTACCCTACCACGGCTCAAAGGAGTCGTGCAAACAGGTTTTAGTTGGGTACAGTCCTGAGCCACATGTAGGCAGTGAACAGATCGGCAGGAGTTTCGTCTCTCCCGATATTGGGGGTGAGATCGCGCTGTGTCTAGGAGAGCCATTACACGAAATCCTTGGCCAAGGCAGGAGATTTATTAGTACGTATTCCACTAGTATATCAGGGTGTTCTGGGCTAGACTCCGACACGACTTGTACCGCTTTTGGGGGTCTGACTTTTACCAACCCCCTAGGCCCGCAATGCGATGCTCATAGACGAACAGACCGGACTGTACGGATATTGTCACTGACATGCTTAGTAGGGTGTCAGGACGAGTTCACTCATCGGCCTCCCTTTTGGTCAATATCTGGTAGCCCGTTACGTATGGCTAGTACCTCTGACGTGCTAGTGGTTAAATCCACAGCCAATGTATTGACGAGTCTTTAGAGTCCCCCATGGACAGTTTCTCAAGTTTCGGGTGAAACATTGTAGAGGCTGTATGATATATGGCAGGGTCCGATCATATACGTGTGGTAGTGCACGGATCATGATCGGGCGGATCATACTAGTGGGCTTTGGTTTAAGCCGGATCCTAGTATTAGATTTGTTAGATTACTTTAGTCTCGTCTCATTCGCATTCAGTCGGAATGCGGATGCAGGTATGTATATGCTGGTGAGGGGTATCCTTGTGATCCGTCACGAGTTCACTTTAGATGTTGCCGTATCTTTTTATTGTTGCAAACATTTGAATTAATGTTTGTTGATGGAAATTATGAGCTAGATGTCATGATAAGAAGCATTTATTGTGACACATGTACAAGTGGTGATTCATGGTCTCTTTCTTTGTGCATGTGTCACATAATGTGATAGATTTGTTTTGAAATGATAAGGAGAAAGAGAAAGGCAACCATATGGTTGTAGTTTGCTCTTGTATTATTCTTTATCTCATTCATACTCTCATTATCATTTCCATCACAAAATAAAAAGAAAAGAGAGAGAAAGCCTTCTCTTCTTCTTCTTCCTCTAGCTCAAAACTTCCATCAATAGCTTCATCTCTAACCTCCATCCAAATCAATGGATGCAAGAGACAAAGTGATCACAAACATTCTCTACAACACCTTGGACACGTCGGCTAGCACACTTCGTACCCGAGTTTCTTCGGATGAAGCGGGAGCCCGTAAAAAGAATCGATGATATGGTGCCCATTCCGACGAGGAGATCGAGACCGGAGATGCCGCGAGGAGCTTGGGATGGTGGCTAAAGACCGAAGGACACGGATCGATCGGTATAACCTTTCTATCCCTTCTCTGGATAGCTAGTTGTAGGTTAATGGTTCGATCCGGGTTTTAAGCATACAATAGCGCCGGTTTCTAGTTTTGAAAAAGTTTTCATTTCTGCATTTTAGCCTCGGAAAGACGGCCGGGGCGCTACCGTAGACTTACAGATAGATCCAAACGATTATTGGGATTGTCCCAAACCAAGTACATCAACACCATCCTAAAGAGATTTAGTATGGAAGACTCCAAGCGGGGTGCCTTACCCGCTTGCCATGGAGTCACTCTCTCCAAAGACGATTGCCCAAAGTCTGATGAAGAGAGAGCTCGCATGAGCATTATTCCCCATGCTTCGGCCATACGATCGATAATGTATGCGATGTTGTGTACACGCCCTGATGTAGCTTATGCACTTAGTGTAGTAAGCAGGTATCAGTCAAACCCAGGGGAGAATCACTGGACTGCTGTGAAGAACATTCTTAAGTACTTGCGAAAGACTAAAGAATTGTTCTTGGTGTATGGTAACGGGGATCTCCAAATGGAGGCCTTTACCGATTCGAGCTTCCAAAGTGACAAGGATGACAGCAAGTCTATATCAGGGTTTGCATTTACCCTCAATGGAGGGACGGTAAATTGGAAGAGTTCCAAACAGGATACCGTTGCAGATTCAATGATGGAAGCTGAGTACACCGCTGCAAATGATGCTGTCAAGGAAGCCGTCTGGATGAGGAAGTTCATCTCGGAGCTGGGAGTAGTTCCAACCATTATTGATCCAATACCTTTGTATTGTGACAATAATGAGGCTATGGCGTTGGCCAAAGAGCCCAAATCCCATCAGAAGTCCAGACATATCCTGAGGCGATATCATTTGATCCGGTAGATAGTTGATCACCACGAGATCGAGATTAAGAGAGTAAATACAAAGGGTAACACTGCATATCCATTCACCAAGGCCCTCCCTCAGCCGCAGCATGAGCGGCTTTTTGAGATGTTGGGTATGAGATACGCTAATAATTGGCCTTAGTGTAAGTGGGAGATTGTTGGATATATGTATGCCCTAGAGGCCATTATTTGATAGTGTATGTACTGACGTGTGTGTGTGTGTGTGTGTGTGTGTGTATTCAAAGGACAGTCTTGCTCGACATGATAGTATGCTATCTGATTGCTCTTTACCATATGTTCACTTGATCATGCTTTTACTCATTTGATATATGTTGATAAAGCCCTTAGGATATTGGCTTAACTACTAGGATTATGATGTGGATCATACTAGTGGGACACCTGTAGTTTATAAGCATATCCTTGAAATGTTCCTAATCGTGGGCATATCGAGACAGGGCATCGATATTCTAGAGTAGACTAGCGTATACTATTCTTGTTCCATATGATGAGCGATGGATGATCCCATATCCATCTGGTGTGGTGACACCAAAGATTGTATACGGGTGCTCAGTGAGACTGGGTACACTGAACGGACTCACCGAGAACTCTTATGTGGTATTATATCATAGTCGGATAGCAGTTCTCAGGTGACACTGGTACAGGTTAGTCTGTAGACCCGAGATCGCCATAGAGTCTTGTGTGTCCTCCCACTGTACTTTGATCTCCACCCTACTACGGCTCTACTGAGTCGTACAAATGGGTGGATTTTGGGTACAGTCCCAAGGCATATGGAGGCAATGAGCGATAGGAAGGGTTTCGTCTCTCCCGGTATTGGGGGTTGATGTTGCGCTGTGCACAATTAGCTATAACAGGAAGTCCCTGGCCAGGGCTGCTGAGATATTACTGATAAGTGTTATCAGTAGTTTCTCTATCTGTTGTAGACCATATACCAGCATGACTTATTGAGTTATTAAGGTCGACGATTCCATCCCTACACTCGATATGCAGCATATCCGATGAAGAGATCGGACTGTACGGTAAGTGTTGCCAATTGGCTCGATGGAGTTTTGACAGGTTCGCTTGTTCTTCTTCTGATCGCTCAATACCCGGATGGCCGTTACGTTTAGCTGACCGCTTGTGGCTTGTAGGTGTTTGATGTGATCATCACCTACTGCTGGAGTATTGACAAGTCTTAGAGTCCCACACAAAAGTTTCCTAGCTCAGGCAAAACGATGTAGTGTGCATATGAGATATGCGCAGGAGCTCGATTAAATGCGTGTATGAGATACCGTATGTTAATCGGGCGTTTACTATTGGTCGGCTCGTATGTGATATGATCGGTTTATTAAATCAAATGTTGATTTAATAATGACTTTTAGCTCACTTTTATTAAACCTTTTCTTTATGGATGTGTGCATATATGTATATACATACACATGATGATGTGTATGCACACATACATACATACAAGTGTATCGTGGTTGATGATACATAGTTGATAGCAATGCAAGACTCACATGGTTAAAATTAATATGTGGATTTTCATTTTGAGATAAAAGGAAAAGGAAATTAACTAATGACTCATTGTTTCCAAATGACTCATAGTTTCCACACTCTTCTTGGGTTGACCTTTGACTAACCCTAGGTTAATTTCCTTTGTTCTTTTAACTCATCACAAAATATCTAGATATTTATTTTAACTATGGTTGGATGTGAGAGTGTCTCGCATATATATTCTTTTGTTTTTATTTTAAAACATAACAATTATCATTATCTTGAAAAAGGTTTACCATCTTCATCTTCTTCCTTCCAAAAAGCTCTTTTGAGTTTCATAGAGTGGGAGAAAAAGAAAAAGAAAGGGTTTTTAAGTGAGATAACAAACCACACAATCATTCTATACTAGTAACAAACCACACAATCATTCTATACTAGTTTAGCCTATTAGTTTAGAGTGTTTGCATCACTTCCTCATTGATCAAGTGAAGCAAGGAGCTTTGGGCAAAGGGACTTCGAGTGGATCGTTGTGGACTCGGAAGTGTTCAAGCGAGCTGTTCCAAACTCTAGGAGATCCAAGGAGTCACCCAAGGAAGTCTACAAAGGTTGTAGTCTCTCCACTTAGTGATAGATTAACTTTTGTATGTGATACTATTAGTTGTTCCCCTATATTTCTAGTTCGATTCCTAGTTAAGTTTACTTAGCATCTCTTAAAATTTAAATTGTGGTATGTGTGTTGCTTTCAAACCCTATATGTGGTGATAAGGAAACCCTACATTCCGTGGTGGTTAAGTTGGTTTGGATCTCCAAAAATTTTCTATTGTCTATTGTGATTCTCCTCTGTCTGTTCAGATCTTCTGTTTATTGATTTGTTCACTGGCTTTTTCCAGATCTGAATCAGTCCATCTTCCTTTCCTGCGCAATTCACACAATACCTCTCAGAAAGAACAAGATGAATTTTTTTTTTGTTTTAAAATTTTTCAATTTTTAATTTTTAAATTTTTTATTTTTTTAACCCGAAATTACACAAAAAAGGAGACTACCGTCTCCCCGGCAATGGCGCCATTTGATTGGTAGCTGTTTTGCGTATGCGTGCACTTTTAAAATCAAAGTTAAGAATACCGCAATCAATAACGGTGTCGCTTGGTAGCTAGCCGGTTGAGTACGGGTCGGTCCATAGGGAGATACATTCCTTTTCTTTATGTTCAAACGAGTTAATCCGATCAACTCGGGATTTGTTTTATTATCTAAGAATGAGATTAAATTGATTAAAAGTCTTGCTAGGGTTAGAATTAGGTTATTTTGGAAAAGGGATTCTACCGACTGCTTTCAATGCCCTAATAAAGAATATACGTGTTAGGGTAATAGTCAACAAAGGGGATTAGCACGACTAGGAAGAAACTTAGTTTCTTCCTTTTGGTCCTTATCCATCCTTTCTTAACACTAACAAGTAAGGAATTATATGGGCAAGGAAAGGAGAGAGAGAGATTTACTTCTCTCAAACCTTCCCAATCCTAACCCTAACAAGTGAGGAATTACTCACTCATTAGGGAAGTTATGATAAGATTCATTTTTATAATTTTAAAAGACTATCTAAGTTGCAGATAATAAAAGACAGATAAAAAATTTAGGAATTAAATTCAGATAAAAGAATGCACGATAAAAAAAATACCTTTATTGATGACCTCTTGACAATTATAAGGAAATTAAAATTTAATCTCGAAATTAAAAAGAGGCATCCCAAAAGAGGCACCCTAGAAGAGGCACACATTATTTGGCTTTAAGCCCTCCTATTTATAAATAGGAAAAACCCTAGGTTTACATTCCGATCCATACATGAAATTACAAAACAACCCCAAAGACCGAGTCAAAGCACCGACACCTGCACCAACACGTGCATTGCACGGCCGTGGTTCCACGGCAAAATAGCCTGTTTGGCCGCGGATCCGCATCCATTTGGTGGGCTCATGGACCCATTTCTTCAGGGTTTCTTCAAGTTGCTTTTATGTTCTGTTTTCTTCACTTGGTTCCTCATAATCTTTTCTACTTTCTTCCAGATTTTGAACAGTGCAGAATTATGTGGACTTTTACCGTGAGCTTCGCTTTGAAGTTTTTTTTAATCCTGTGCTGCCCTTGTACCTTGTAGAATTGAACTGTTTGCTGATCTTCATTTGTTCCTTGAACTGTTAGGCGGCATCATATGGATTCATCTATTGTTGGTTGTAGTCTCACTTTTGTAACATCTTTTCATGAATTTCACTGAATTGTTCTGAAAACCTATAACCTGCAACTATTTAGCAGACATGGATCAAAAGCACCTATTTATTTGTAATATGATTAAGAATGGGGAATATAATAATGCAAAATTCTGATATGAACACGGCTTCACTGGCATAGAAAGTTTTGACTTGCAGAGCGATATATGTGTCCGGCTTTTCTTTTAGGAATCATTTCCTCCTTAGCCGTTGATGAGGTTTGCAGAGGATTTGAAATGTCATCCTTGTCTATAAGACCGACTACCGGTGGTTCATCTTCCAGTGGTTCTGATTGAACTATCATTCCAGCTATATTCTGAATCAAAAGGGCCATCTGGTTCATTTTAGTGGACATTTCTTCCGCTTCTTCATCTCTGTTTTTCAGAGCGCGCTTTAGGAAATCAATATCTGACTCCTTCTCTACTCTTTCTTCGGGTGCATCCTCGGTATTTTCCTTAGGCGATGGATTAGCGTTTGTTGCCGCCTGAGCGAGCATCTCCTGCAGCTTTTCATGATGCAGTTGAACTATTTTCGGGGACCGAGTTTGAGGTCGGTAACTAGTAGAAGCTCAAACTTCATCATTGGAATTCACCACATAGACTATGTGAACTACCATGCCCCCAGGCTTGGGGTGTTTAGTGTTTTGACCTTTGGAGTTTACTTCGGGCACTTGAGCTTCATTGGGCCTCTCTTTTTTTATGAAAAGCCACTTTGGTTTTGGGAGGAACCGCTGTATCAGGATCCGTCTTGGGATGAGTCCCCTTCACCTGCTTTCATACCTTATATATAGATGAGGAAAGTTGTCTCAGGGAGCGAACTGCTTTCTGCTCTCGTGGGATCTCCATGGGCTGCGGAGACTTCTTCAATATTGCGGTAGAAGAATTTTGTCTGACCATTCGCAACAGTTTGAAGCTGTTCCCAGGTGGAAAAACAACATTCACCACTGGGGTTGAAATAGGACCATACGGAGATCTGCCACCGGCTCATTTTGTATGATGTAGATATCGGCATCGACCATTTCTAATGGCCAGGATTTGATTAGCTTCAGGATTTCGCCGAGCCTACCGCCCGTTTCCTTTGAGAGCTTGAATATTCTGCCCCCTGCGTCGACCTTGGTCCTTAGCAGGTGCCAGTTGTTCGAGTACTGATTCCGTCGGCAAAGCTGCAGCTTGGGGAACCGTCCTGTGGAAGACAGACTTCTTCTGGGCTCCCTCCATCGGTGTTGAGGCGACGAGGGTGGGATGTGGGAGTATCGACCCAAAGAGGTGTAAGTCTATGTTACCTAACCCGGTACTTACGGGGAGGCGGAAAGAGTAAAAATCAGATTTTTATCACAAGGAAACATAGACTAACCATGAAGGATCTTTGCTAAACAAAAACTAACAAACTAATTATAAGTTCTAGCTACTAGGTTAGATGGTTATACCTAGTTCTTGAACTCCTTCTCTTCTTGTTGTGGTCCTCCTTATTGCTAGCTCATTGGAGGGGTGTAGACGGCTCCTCCTCTTCGTCTTCTCTTTGCCGAAGAAAGATCCACCCGAAAGCCTCCACCTTGAGCTCCTACCTCAACTAAGAAGTAACTAGAGTGCTTGGATTGCTAGACTAAGAATCCTAGAATGAGTAGAAAGGTATTTTGATTGTTTTATCTCACAAAGCTCATGTTTTTCAACTCATGAAACAAGAGAGCTTTAAGAGAGGGAGAGGAGAGAGCTTTGCAAGAGAGAGAAAGAGCATGAAAGAATGAGAATAATATGAACCTTTCTCTCATATGAACAAAAAAAGAATAATGATAATTTTAATTAGGATAAATTGTCATGGTTGATGTTGATTTGACCCTTATCATATCATAATAAATGCTAAGCATGCTCATAAAAATATCCAAGTCAACATGGGTCAACTTGGTCAAAGGGTCAAACCTAATTAACCATGATACAATTATCACTAATTAAAATTCATTAATTAATTTCCTCAATCTCATTTTGGTTTTAATCAAGTCAATGGTCAAAACCCTAATGAGGTTCCTCTGCCTCTGTCAACTGTGTATAAACACCCGCATCCGTGTTTCGAGGAACATGAATACAATGAGACAAAACCAAACCCAAAACAAATACTAGGATCTGGTTTAAACCAAAGCTCGCTAGTAATAACTGCCCGGACACCAAACGTGCACAAGTGCGCGTATGTGAACGAACCCCGTTGTAAAACCATACGACCTCTACTCTGTTTTGCTCAAAGGTGAACAACCCTCTGTGTGGGACTCTAAAGACTCGACACTACGCTGGCAGTGGGTTTAACCACAGGCCGCAAGCGGTACTAGCTGTACGTAACGGTCCCTAGGTAGATGCCGATAAGAAGACCGATGAGGCGAACCCATCCGAACTCCTACTGAGCCTGAATGTGACAATCTCTGTACAGTCCGGTCTATTCGTCTGAGAGTATCGCATGTCGGGCCTAAGGGGGCGGTAAACGTCAGTCCCCTAATAGCGGTACAAGTCGTGTCGGAGTTTAGCCCAGAACACCCTGAGAAACCACTGGAAACGCTACCAATATATCTCGCTTGCCCTGGCCAGGGACTTTGTGTAATGGCTCTCCTAGACATAGCGCGATATCAACTCCCAATACCGGGAGAGACGAATCATGTCTAACCGTCACTGCCTCCAAGTGCTTCAGGACTGCACCCAACTACTACCTGTTTGCACTACTCATTTGAGTCGTGGTAGGGTAGTAATCTAAGAACAGTGGGAACACACTCGAGGCGAAGTGACAGTGTAAAGTCAACGGACTAAGCTGTACTCATGTCATCTGGGAACTGATAACTGACGATAGGTATAAAACCAACCAACAGTTCCCAACGAGTCATGTCCAGTGTACTCATAACCTAACGAGCACCTGCATACTATCTCCAGTACGACGTACTGATGGCTGTAGGACAGACCATCTCCCCTCTTGGGATGAGAAGCGTATACACTAGTCTACTCTGGAGTATCGATGCCCTGTCTCGATAATCCTATGACCAGGGACCTGTATAAGGATGTGCTTATAGACTACCCAGCCCCCACTAGTGTGACTGCCATCACAATGCTGGTAGTCAAGCAAAAGATCTTAAGGGCTCTATCAATATGTATTAGCAATATGTCAAAAGAAACACATACACATATTAAGATAGATATAAACCAAGTAGCATACAACCATATTGAGCAAGAATGTCAATTCGTGTATATATCCCAAGCTTCCAAAATGTAATATACAAACTAGTACTATACAATAATGGCCTCTAGAGCATATCACACTAACAATCTCCCACTTGCACTAAGGCCATGTGTTGGCATATCGCAGACCTATCATCTCAAATAGCCTCTCGAACTGCATCTGAGGAATGGCCTTTGTGAATGGATCTGCAGTGTTATCTTCTGTAGCAACCCTCCTGTAAGTCTACGGTAGCGCCCCGGCCGTCTACAGACGCCAAATATGAAACAAAAACTTTTTAACTGGCGCTATCATATACTATAACCCGGATCTACCATTATTGCTAAACTAACAAACTACAAAGAGGGTAGAAAGGTTATACCGAACGATCCGAGTCCTTCGTTCTTTAACCATCATCCCACGCTCCGTTGTGGCTGCTCAGATCTCGTCGATCTCCGATCTGCTCGTCCAGGTGGCACCACGTCAACGATTCTTTAAACGGGCTCCCGCCTCTGACTCGAGGCAACTCGATCGTCAAGTTTGCTAAAAGAGACGACCAAGATTGATGTAGAGAATGAGTAGATTACTTTGTCTCACTTTTTCCAAAGCCGTGGACGATCGGTTAATGAAGTTGCCACTCGAATCGGGTGATGGAATGAAATGAGCTATGAAATTTCCATACACCCCAAAAACTATCATAATCTTTTAGCAACCATCAAGTGTGAGAGTGTGGGGAGGGGCCGATCATCTTATAGGAGTTGGGGGGGTGAGTGTAGGAGAGAGGGATGTGACAACAAGGATAAATATCTAGTGTGAACACAAAGTGTGAACACATAGTGTGAACACAAAGTATGAACACAATAAATACACCATTAAAGAATAAGTGAGTCACAAGCCTAATCACCTCTTCTAGAACCTTCTAGAAGCATCCACACTTATCCAAAGAAAAGATAAATCCGTCTTTAACCGAATGTTATAAGACGGCTGATAGAAAACTGGAAACTGGCAACTTCCAAAAGCGATCCTGAAACGAATTTCAGGACAACCCCGTAACTGTATAAATATACCCGCATTTGTATTACGACCGAATACAAATGCAACTGAGACAAAGATATTATATCTACTCAATATAATACTCGGATCCGGCTTAAACCAAAGCCGACCAGTATCATCTGCCCGAAATCTGACACGTGCGTAAACGCATGTGCATTTTCCGAATCCTGCCATAAAACCATACGGCCTCTACAACGTTTCGCCCGAACTTGGGAAACTGTCTGTAGGGGACTCTAATGACTCATCAGTACCCTGGCAGTGGGTTAACCACAAACCGTCAGCGGCACTAGCTATGCGTAACGGCTGCCCATGGACTGACCTCAAGGGAGGCCGATGAGTGAACTCATCCGGAAACCCTACTGAGCCTAACAGTGACAATGTATATACAGTCCGGTCCGTTCCTCTATGAGTATCGCATATCTGCCTAGGGGGCTAGTAACGCCAGACCCCCAATAGCAGTATAAGTCGTGTCGGAGTGAAGCCCAATAACACCCTGAGATACTACTGGAGTACCTACCAGTAAATCTCCTGCCACGGCCGTGGGCTTTATGTAATGGCTCTCCTAGACACAGCACGACCTCACCCCCAATACCGGAAGAGACGAATCCCCTGCCGATCCGCTCACGTGCCTCCATGTGGCTCGGGACTGTACCCATAAACTACCTGTTTGCACGACTCCTTTGAGCCGTGGTAGGGTAGAAATCAAAGCATAGTGGGAACTCACACGAGACAAATGGCGAGCTCAGGTCGATGAGCTAACCTGTACACATGTCACCGGGGAACTGCTATCTGACGATATGTATAATACCAACTAGCAGGTTCCCGGTGAGTCCTGTCCGGTGTACTCATAACCCAATTAGCACCTGTATATATCTTAGGCGATCCAACTTACACCAGTGGCTTGTGAGACCGGCCACCGCCCCTCGTCGGGGTCTCGACTGTATACACTAGTCTACTCCGGAGTATCGATGCCCTGTCTCGAAACTCCCACGACTAGGGACCACAATTAAGGATATGCGTATAAACCACCCAACTCTCACGTATATGATCGCCATCATACAGTTGGTAGTAAAGCAAGATCCTAAGGTCTCTATCAAATAGTAACATGTAATCAGTCACCTGAACATATACACGACTGATAAAGGCAAACCAGATAGCATACTATCATCTCGAGTAAGACTGTCCTACCGGTATAGGTCCTCCGCAATCATTGCAATCACGTACCTGCGATCCAATAATTGACTCTGAGGGCACTATCTCCAACAATCTCCCACTTGCACTTAAGGCTAATTATTGCGATGTCGACTACTCACAGCCCGTGTGAAACCGAACATCCAACTCCTCTACTAATCAGTTTCACAAATCCCGTTTGTAAAACTATTGTGTTCGAGAAAAAGCCTCAGTGAGTGGATCCGCCTAGATGTTTCTTTCTATATCTCTCTAAATCTCAAGTTCGCGGAGAAAGCCATCTCCCGAATTGAGTAATACCTGTCTTAGAATATGTCTGGATATCTGATGGGACCTAGTTCATAAATGAACTCCAAATCCAAACTTCTTAGACTGTATCGATCACTGAACCTAATCAGTATCTAGCACCATGCCACCCACAGTATCCTCTTGGACCATCTGTCCAAAATACTGTCCCTCGTCAGAGGAAAAACTATAACTCTGACAATCACTCTGTCAACCATGTCACCTTTGAAGCCTGGAATGATAACCGTCTCCCGAAAGAGGCTGCCGTCATCAAATCCGTAGAACATGTACTTATGTTCTAAAACTGCTTCCATATGTTTCTCCAGGATTGGATTAATACAAACTTATTACATCTAGTGCAAAAACAACATCTGGTGTGGTACTTGATATCTCATGATTGACTCAGTTTCCTAAGCAAGTGATCTGTCAATCATGCCCATCTCTCTCCCCTTTAGTCTGTAAGACACCTTTAGAGAGGGTGACTCCATCACCTGCAGGTACACCACCATACCAGGAGTTATCTATTCTAAAAACCATTAGAATACTGTCAAAGTACCCACATTGGGAAACTACCCAAATCCAGATCTAAAACCATAGATCTAGAAACCAGAATGTCAAATATTATATCCATATCCTGTCTGGAAAAACAACTGTGTGACGACCACAGTACAACCGATCGTAGTATAGGAATTTTACTTCCTACTCTGTATATGTCATCTAAATTCCATGACATCACACCCTACTACCTTCTTAGCAGATCCATCCCCTATTCTGATTGAAGTCAAACCCATGACTGTCACATCAAAAATAGATGATCTATCTCCGCTATATCTGCTCTAGTCTATAAATAGACATAAGCTACTTGCCCACTATGCCTCTGCTGCTCCCACTGACTACGACAACCCTCTGGCAGAATAATATATACGTGCACTTCTAAAGCTAGTTTAGAACGACGCTATACTTAACCTCCTGCCGGGTCTCACAGTCTGGAACAACAGTAGTGTCAAGTCTGGGTAAACAAGAACCTCCCTGTCAACGTCCTTGAGGCTACCGAAGTACCTCTCGGGTGTCTGAGGTTACCCACCATATCTGCGGAGTGGCTAATGGAATGTCAAACCTGATTGAATATATAGGTCCTATTAAATTTTCCGTAATCGTTCGCGGTTCTGGAATCACTTCCAGTTCTACCATACTCCCACTACTGTTTTCTGAAAAAATCTATTTTACTAAAACTGTGGCGAGTCAAAAACAATATCACTATTGATCTTTCAAATGGTAGAAAATCAACCCTCGTCATAGCCAGGGTCAACCCACAAACAACCATTACAGAAACGTGCCCTGAGTTATCCAGAGTCTGGTTTTAAGCATAAGCTGGACAACTCCCCGTACCATAACATCGTTAAGGTATGAACCATTCTACATCCAATATAGAAACTTTGGCACTTTATTTAATTAGAACCAGATTCAAATCATGCAGCTGTCTCTAGTGCATATCAACTTAATGGAGAGAGGTTAATCAGCATTACTTAACTTAGGAATTCATCCAATTTTGAGCAACCTGAAAGAGAAACAAGTTTCTCAAAATCATTAGTATCATCTGAATACCAATCACAAGAATCTACATCTTCGATCTCTTTGAAGAATCTCAATACTTGTGACACCTGGTTCTCTACTTTATTCTTATACCCACAACTTCTCAAAACTTAGACCTTGTATTTCTACGAAACACTTGTCTAAAAACTAGAGAAGTCATAAGTAAACAGAACATAGTACGAGGACCTATCCCTTTGTCCTGATGGACACTTGGACAACATACAATACTCTTTATAAGTCCGCTGAGTTTGAACAACTCAAAACCTGTGCATCGTAGGTTGGAAACTGTACCCTGGCGATTTTCTCAAATATCACCAATTACAACGAATTCCGATATAATGAGGATAATTACCTAATTCCCAATAACTTACTCCCACTCATCATCTGTAAAACCATACAGATATGAGAATGAAACATGGTAAATACATACCCTTGGAGTAAGTATCTAATCGGGAAAACAGTTTTCCTTTAACAATGCACTGAAACATGAAAATGTTTCGTAGGGGTATCCTGGTATTCATAGCAATGCCTCTTCCATAATCCAATTCATGACTATAACCGTATATTACTTTGCCATCTCCCCAAATCCCTTTATTTGTCTTTAGTCATTACCTTGTGTACACCATCGTTAGGCTAAATGGTTTTCTTCCTTCCCTACCGTTCGGCACCAGCCTATGGTTTGGAAGAAGACTATCCAGTAAGCATAATAGGTGTACCCTCCTAAACCAAGGAGTACTCGCATCTTGAGAGAAGGTGATGATAAAAGACAACTGAATAATACCTTATTCTTTTAAAGGTGAAATAGGAATGGCGATGAAGTACGCGGTTTGGTCGTGAATGATAACAGTCGCAATTTACTTTGCCATCTTTCTAATCCCATTATTTTGTCTTTAGTTATTTCCTTCAGTACACCCTACTTAGGCTAATTGGTTTTCTTCATTCCCTACCTTCCGGCACCTGCCTATGGTTTGGAAGAAGACTATCCAATAAGCGTAATAGGTGTACCCTTCTAAACCTAGGAGCCCTCGCAACCTGAGAAAAGGTGATAATAAAAGACAACTGAATAAACCAATTCTATTTCTCCTGAACCTTGATCCATCCTCGAAGAAATCCCTCCGAGTTCGTATATAACCATACGATGGATCTATCCAATGGAAGTGGATGTCCGTAGTAATACGGGGTGTTCTGAGAAATACAAAGGGTAAAAGAAGGAGTGGCAATGACTTATGCAACTCAGACAATCCAAAAGCCAGTATTTTAAGAAGGTTCGATCAACTTGGTCACTAAGTCATAGTCTAGGGTCGGTCAAAGGTCGCTGCCAAAGAGAGAGAGAAAAGAAACACTCTGCATGCACTCTAACCTAGATCAAAATGGTTATCACTTTGTCTAATCCGGAAACCTCCCACTGTCCTGTCAAATTCTCCTCCAAACCTGAAAGAAGAATCAATCGGGATCACCCGAAGAGTAAACCAACTCATCAGTGGGAATCGGGATCCAACTCTCATCGCATGATAACGTGATGGAATGCATCCACGTTACTCATACTCCAGAAGGTATGCGCATACTTGGCAAGTTTCAGTTTCTTTAGAAACTCCCGATATGATTTTTGCCCCATGCTCTTATGACCTTGGCGTTAGGTCAAAATGTCATAAGTCACATGCCAAGTTCTACCCGTCACTATCTTTTTAATTTGAACCCACCCGCACATGCCCTTGGCGTTAGGTCAAAATGGCAGAACGGCTGTCCCAAACCAACTCATCTATCTATGCAACAAATGAATACCCAGTAGCTACCAAACACTATGCCTTGGCGTTAGGTCAAAATACTTAGCTTGAATACTACTGAATACCCAAAAGAAATGACGGAGGGCTACAACTGGTTTTTGGCGAAAAACCTTTAACGTACTGAACTTGATATCGCTGAAGGAACCTGATAGCTTTTTAAAATATAGTGGCGAAAACCTTTTGCTAAAGAGGTCACTCCCGGTGAGGGGATCTCGGCTCTTTCCTCGTGGAATGAGGTGCAGGATATTCCAACCGAATACCGCGGTGCAAAGCAACATATAATCGACTATAGTGAAGTTATTACCCTGACGCAAACTTCTGCCCAAAGGGTCAGTCCCGGTGAAGGGATATCGGCCCTTGCCCCGTCGAATGAGGTGCAGGATATTCCACTGAATACCGCTATGCAAAACAAAAGGAAACGCCTTTGTAATAACACTTTTTAAATTTGTTCCAACAACTGCCAAATAGGTTTGCTTTCCTTTGCATTGATCAGAATCAACGCAGTCCCATCAATCAATCACACCAAAAAAGAACGAAAATAAAATGTACGTATATGCCATCCGCATTCGTCACTGGGTCCCGTCATCACCCGTTAGGTTATTTAACTAACGACAGAGCGGGGACTGGACTAGCGCGGGTGTAAAACATATACAACATCTAATAGTATATAAACCAATATACAATAATCGCTCCAGGCGTGATAATATGCAACATTACAGAAAAGTAATAAGCATCACAGAACAATACAGATAATCTGGGATCTCCGAGTTTCGCAGAGCCGCTGCTGAAACCCGACATTCGCCTGGTCGTGTGGATAGCCTGTGCAATGAAACCTAGACCCCTACGGGTGCGGCAAGTTACCCACCAAAACCTGAAGCGAGGCAGCCCCCTACAGCAAAGTGAATGGACCACCCTGCACTTCACGGAATCCGGTAGCTTAAGCACCCATCCTTGGGTCAACCTGTACCCTCTACGAATGCGGCAAATAGTCTGCCAATTTTAGAGTGAGGCCCCTCTGCCTCTCAAAGCCATAAGATGCGGAACCGTTGCCCTCCAGAATTCGGCTATCCGTGCACTCCGTCGCGGGGTAAAACCTAGTACAGAAATGAAAAATATGTACAATGGGTACATCGACCTCGACCCGGTCGTGCCCCAAAAGAATATTATACAACAGGCAGTGACGGCAGTCCACATGTTGGACGCTCGTCCCGCAATATCAAATGTACAAATAAATCCAAACCGCACTACCATTGCACACTGTTATCCACCACGACAAATCCGCAACATCACAGCACAACACAAAACATCAACGCAAATGTCACGTTCGCAAACCCGTCTAAAAGAACTATAGAAATCAGACGCGGTTTACCGATCAAATGACATTCCCGGTCGGAGATATAATGTAAGCACTGTAAACTAACATGTTTAAATTTCGATCGACTAAATATCACGAAGTGGGCCCCACGAACATCTGTTGAACAGTAACAAAATCTGGGCCCAAAAGATATATACCAAAAACTCCAATTTCCAGTAAAGAACCCACTGTGCAAATTTGGGGCCATGATCTCACAGAATGGCCGCGGATGCGCGGTCAAACCATAGGTTTGACCGCGATTCCGCGACGGTCTTGTCGAATCACGTGCCCAAATTTGTACGGTGAGCTTATAAAACCCTGCACAGATTTCTGTGATATGAAAAATAATTTTTGGAACCTTTTAAAAATCAACAAAAACTGTGAATGGAAATTATGCAGTTTTCGATATCCGGTCCGATCGATATTTTAAACGCGTTAGCACAAGTTAGTAAAGCAAAATGGTGAGGCTCTGATACCACTGTAAGTCTACGGTAGCGCCCCGGCCGTCTACAGACGCCAAATGCGGAACAAAAACTTTTTAATTGGCGCTATCGTATACTATAACCCGGATCTGCCATTATTGCTAAACTAACAAACTACAAAGAGGGCAGAAAGGTTATACCGAACGATCCGAGTCCTTCATTCTTTAACCATCATCCCACGCTCCGTTGCGGCTGCTCCGATCTTGTCGATCTCCGATCTGCTCGTCCAGGTGGCACCACGTCAACGATTCTTTAAACGGGCTCCCGCCTCTGACTCGAGGAAACTCGATCGTCAAGCTTGCTAAAAGAGACGACCAAGATTGATGTAGAGAATGAGTAGATTATTTTGTCTCACTTCGTCCAAAGCCGTGGACGATCGGTTAATGAAGTTTCCATACGAATCGGGTGATGGAATGAAATGAGCTATGAAATTTCCATACACCCCAAAAACTATCATAATCTTTTAGCAACCATCAAGTGTGAGAGTGTGGGGAGGGTCCGCCATCTTATAGGAGTTGGGGGGGGTGAGTGTAGGAGAGGGGGAGGTGACAACAAGGATAAATATCTAGTGTGAACACAAAGTGTGAACACAAAGTATGAATACAATAAATACACCATTAAAGAATAAGTGAGTCACAAGCCTAATCACCTCTTCTAGAACCTTCTAGAAGCATCCACACTTATCCAAAGAAAAGATAAATCCGTTTTTAACCGAATGTTATAAGACGGCTGATAGAAAACTGGAAACTGGCAACTTCCAAAAGCGATCCTGAAACGAATTTCAGGACAACCCCGTAACTGTATAAATATACCCGCATTTGTATTACGACCGAATACAAATGCAACCGAGACAAAGATATTATATCTACTCAATATAATACTCGGATCCGGTTTAAACCAAAGCCGACCAGTATCATCTGCCCGAAATCTGACACGTGCGTAAACGCACGTGCATTTTCCGAACCCTGCCATAAAACCATACGGCCTCTACAACGTTTCGCCCGAACTTGGGAAACTGTCTGTGGGGGACTCTAATGACTCGTCAGTACCCTGGCAGTGGGTTTAACCACAAACCGTCAGCGGCACTAGCTATGCGTAACGGCTGCCCATGGAATGACCTCAAGGGAGGCCGATGAGCGAACTCATCCGGAAACCCTACTGAGCCTAACAGCGACAATGTATATACAGTCTGGTCCATTCGTCTATGAGTATCGCATATCTGCCTAGCGGCTAGTAACGTCAGACCCCCAATAGCAGTATAAGTCGTGTCGGAGTGAAGCCCAATAACACCCTGAGATACTACTGGAGTACCTATCAGTAAATCTCCTGCCACGGCCGTGGGCTTTGTGTAATGGCTCTCCTAGACACAGCACGACCTCACCCCCAATACCGGGAGAGACGAATCCCCTGCCGATCCGCTCACGTGCCTCCATGTGGCTCGGGACTGTACCAAAAAACTACCTGTTTGCACGACTCCTTTGAGCCGTGGTAGGGTAGAAATCAAAGCACAGTGGGAACTCACACGAGACAAATGACGAGCTCAGGTCGATGAACTAACCTGTACACATGTCACCGGGGAACTGCTATCTGATGATATGTATAATACCAACTAGCAGGTTCCCGGCGAGTCCTGTCCGGTGTACTCATAACCCAATAAGCACCTGTATACATCTTAGGTGATCCAACTGACACCAGTGGCTTATGAGACCGGCCACCGCCCCTCGTCGGGGTCTCGACTGTATACACTAGTCTACTCCGGAGTATCGATGCCCTGTCTCGAAACTCCCACGACTAGGGACCACAATTAAGGATATGCGTATAAACCACCCAACTCTCACGTATATGATCGCCATCATACAGTTGGTAGTAAAGCAAGATCCTAAGGGCTCTATCAAAGTGTAACATGTAATCAGTCACCTGAACATATACACGACTGATAAAGGCAAACCAGATAGCATACTATCATCTCGAGTAAGACTGTCCTACCGGTATAGGTCCTCCGCAATCATTGCAATTACGTACCTGCGATCCAATAATTGACTCTGAGGGCACTATCTCCAACACCTCCGAACCTTAATCTCCCGGCGATCCATGATCTCCCTGATCTGGTGATACCGACTCAAGATGTGTCTAGACTTCTGATAGGACCTGGGTTCCTTTGCTAAAGCTATAGCCCTGTTATTGTCACAATACAGAGGTATTGGATCAACAATGGACGGAACCACCTGAAGTTCTGTCAAGAACTTCCTCATCAAGACGGCTTCTTTTGCGGCATCAGATGCTGCGATATATTCCACTTCCATCGTCGAGTCAGCAACGGTTTCCTGTTTGGAACTCTTCCAACACACCGCCCCTCCATTGAGGGTAAAGATATAACCCGACATGTATTTGGAGTCATCCTTGTCACTCTGGAAGCTAGAGTCAGCAAAGGCCTCGATCTGGAGGTCTTTTCCGCCGTAAACCAAAAACATATCCTTAGTCCTTCTCAGGTACTTCAGAATGTTCTTTACCGCTATCCAGTGCTTCTCCCCAGGGTTTGACTGATATCGGCTTACTACACTCAGTGTATAAGCTACATCTAGTCTGGTACACAACATCGCATACATTATAGAGCCTACCGCAGAGGCGTAGGTTATAATAGACATGTGATCCCTTTCCAAATCAGTCTTGGGAGACATCTCTTTGGAGAGGGTGATCCTGTGACAAGCCGGTAAATTACCATACTTGGAATCTTCCATACTGAATCTTTTCAGTATAGTGTCGATGTACCTGAACTGTAAAAGTCCTAATATCCTTTTGGACCTATCACGATAGATCCGGATCCCCGGAATGTAAGAGGCATCACCCAGGTCTTTCATGGAGAACCTGTGTGACAAGAACCCTTTGACAGATTGTAGCATAGGAATGTCATTTCCTATCAAGAGAATGTCATTCACGTATAAAACGAGGAATACGATAGTTCGTGCTACAATCTTACTATAAATACATGGTTCATCTGGATTTTGATAAGGACAAATTTTTTGACCATCTCATCAAAACAGATGTTCCAACTCCGCGATGCCTGCTTCAGTCCATAAATGGACTTAAGCAACTTGCACACCTTCCCGCTGCTCCCACTCTGAATGAAACCCTCTGGCTGGTCCATATAGACACACTCCTCTAAATTTCCATTTAGAAAAGCGGTTTTTACGTCCACCTGCCAAATCTCATAATCGTGGAAGGCAGCAATGGTAAGAAGGATCCGAATAGATTTGAGCATAGCTAATGGAGAAAAGGTTTCCTTATAGTCAAAACCAGGTCTTTGACGAAAAACCTTTGCAACAAGTCTAGCCTTATAGGTCTCAACCTGTCCATCTACACCAATCATCCTTTTGAAGATCCATTTGCAGCCTATAGGTTTTACCCCTTCTGGAGCAACGTCCAAAGTCCATACTTTGTTGGTGTACATGGACTCCATCTCGGTTCGCATTGCATCCAGCCATTTTACCGAGTCAGTGCTCTGAATGGCCTGCTGGAAGCTAGTCGGCTCATCATTATCAATGATGCAATTCTCTCTATCCCCGTCTATGAGAAAGCCGTAATATCTCTTGGGCGGATGAGACTGCCTACTACTCCTGCGGAGTGGCGCAGGAAAGTCCTGTCCTTTCGAACCTTATGGTTCTACTAAGCTTTCAGTAATAGCTCGTGGTTCTGGAATTTCTTCCAGTTCTATTACGCTTCCACTTATCTGATTTTCTAAAAATTCAGTTTCCAAGAAGCAGGCATGACGAGAAACAAATACCTTTTGTTCCTCTGCGTAATAGAAGAAATATCCCTTGGAATTCTTTGGATATCCTACAAACTTGCACTGTACTGAGCGTGCCTCCAGTTTGTCCGCATGCTGCTTTTTAACAAAAGCTGGACATCCCCATGTCTTAATGTGTTTAAGATAGGGTTTATTCCCACTCCGCATCTGATATGGTATGGTAGGCACTGATTTAGTTGGAACTCGGTTCAAAAGATATGCAGCTGATTCTAGTGCATATCCCCAGAAAGATCGCGGTAACTCAGCGTTACTCATCATGGAACGTACCATATCCAATAAGGTTTGGTTCCGTCTCTCCGATACACCAATGTGTTGTGGTGTGTACGGAGGAGTATGTTGAAAGAGAATTCCATTCTCTTTTAGGTAATCCAGGAACTTGGCACTCAAGTATTCACCACCTCGATCAGATCTCAGTGTTTTGATACTTTTGCCTGTTTGTTTTTCTACTTCATTCTTGTATTCCTGGAATTTTTCGAGGGCTTCAGATTTATACTTCATTAAGAAGACATGTCCATACCTTGAAAAATCATCCGTAAAAGTAATGAAGTAAGAATAACCACTTCGCGCATGTGTAGACATTGGACCTCATACATCGCTGTGTATGAGTCCCAAGAGCTCACTCGCTCTCACTCCGTGTCCAGTGAACGGAGTCTTTGTCATCTTTCCTTTGAGACATGATTGACAAGTTGCATATGATTGATATTCGAATGGATCCAAATATCCTTCTTTATGCAACTTAGTTAACCTTGTCTAATTGATGTGATCCAGTCTACGATGCCATAAGAAAGCATGATTTATTTCTGGAGACTTTCTTTTGTGTGTATTCTGAATATTGAAAATCTGTGGTTGGTTTAATACGTATATACCGTTGCTTAATGTACCCGACCCAATCAGAACATGATTAAGGTGAATGTTTACAACATTGCGTACAAATGCAAAATCATAACCTTCTTTAGACATTAAAGATACAGATATGATATTACAAGTTGAACTGGGTACAAAATAACAGTCGCTTAAAACCAAAACATGTCCATCTGTCAATCCCAAGTGATAGTCCCTCACGGACTCAGCATCCATGCCTGCTCTGTTTGTAACTCTGAGGGTCATATCACCTGCCTTTAAAACTCTACGCCTTCTCAGTGCCTGTAAAGAATTACAGATATGAGATCCCGATCCGGTATCCAATACCCAGGAAGTAGAGTTAATTGATAGACAGTTTTCAATAACATACACACCTGAAGCCGAAACCACAACTTGCTTCGGGTCCTGGTTCTTGGCCTTCTAAGCCCTGCAATTTTTCTTCCAGTGTCCTTTCTTGTTACAATAAAAGCACTCTTCCTTCCCCACAAGCTGTCCCGCTACCTTTGCTACCTTTGCCTTTCCCTTGGCTTCCACTTTACTAACACCGCCCCTTGGTTTGGTGGGGGCCTTCTTCTTCTTTTATTTGGCTTTCTCTTTGGACCTAGAAGAAGAAGCTCCTCCAACAGACAAAGCGGGTGTTTCCCTGACTTTCTGTAGGGTGCCCTCTGCACTCCTCAACATGTTGAGGAGTTCCAGAAGTTCAACTTATTTTCTTTGCATGTTGAAGTTCAGGATAAACTGGGAATAAGTGGAAGGAAGGGACTGGAGAATCAAGTCAGTGTAGAGCTCGTTCTCTAACGTGGTCCCGAGGTCTGCGAGCTCTTCAATGTAGCCAATCATCTTAAGCACGTGTTCCGCTACAGATGATCCGACGGCCAACCTCGCTGAAAACAACTTTTTCGAGGTTTCGTATCTGGCGATACGGGATTGCTCTCCATAAAGATCTTTAGTATAGAGAAATATGGATTCAAGGTCCATATTCTCGTGCCTCCTCTGATGTTCATTGTCCATAGAGGCAAGCACGAGGCACTTGGCCTTCGCGCAGTCAATCTCCCAGGTCTTACGGATTTCTTTATCCGCGACACTAGATTCTGGACCTGGGACGGCGGGGGCTTTAGTGGTAAGGAGATACTCCAACTTGTCATAAGTGATTGCCATTTTGACATTCCAGAGCCAATCTTTGCAGTTTGACCCTGTCAGTATATTTTTATCTAGTAGTAACTTAAGGCCGGTCTTGATGTTTGGTCGCTGCAATTAGGAGAGAGAGAAGAAACACTTTAGCATGATGCTCTTGCAAGTTTAGAGTGGTTTTTAGTTTGTCTAAACTGGATGGCTCCCACTGTTTCTCGAATCCTTCCTCAAACCATAAAAGAAGAATTAGTCGGGATCAATCTCACCGTACAATACTTGATTAACCATTCAGCCAGGCCAGTGTTGGTACTTCGAGGGTGGTTTTACGGCGCTTTCGTGAAGTTCCTTAATTAAATAACCTCTTTTCCCTGTGGGCGTAGCCCTGCTAACACCTTTCTAGACACCTACTTGGTTTATAGCATTGATCGTTAAGTGAGAAAGTTTCCCGAGGAGTAGCATATACTCACAGTAGAATCGGGATCCAAATATCATCGTGTGATAAAGCTGAAAGAATCCTACCAAAATCATCACACTCCAAATAGTATGCAACACTAGCAAGTTTCAGTTTCTTTAGAAACTCCCGATGTGGATTTTTGCCCCATGCTCTTATGACCTTGACTTTGACCAACAAATCATAAGTCACATGTCAAGTTCTACTCGTCATTTCCAGGTTAATTTGAACCCACCCATACCTACCCTTGACTTTGGCCAACAACGCAGTACGACTGTCCCAAACCAACGCATCTATCTATGCTACATATGAATATCCAATAAGTACCAATCACTATGCATTGACTTTGGCCAACAAACATAGCTTGAATACTATTGACTATCCATATGAAACGACAGAGGGCTAAGAATGATTTTGGCGAAACCGTGAATGTAGTGAACTTGATATAATCGAAGGAACCTGATAGCTTTTAAAAGGAGTGGTTTAAGCTCCGCGTTTTTAAAAGTTTTCTGTTTTTGAAAAAAAACCGAGTAGTTTTGAAATTGTTCCAATGATTTAACTTCGGTTTATTTTCTTTGAATTAATATAATGCGTCCCATCAATTAATCCTACCATTACAGAAAACAACGAAAATATGACGTACGCTTATGCCATCCGCATTCGCCACGGGGCCCCATCATCACCCGTTAGGTTACTTAACTAACGACAGAGCGGGGGCTGGACTAGCGCGGATGCAAAACATAAGCAACGCCTACTAGATATCATATATAGATATATACATTCGTCAGACACAACGATAGCCATTCCAGATCACAGATGAACAGATTGGATATGTTAGGAATCCACGTTTCGTTCAAGCCTGTAACGAAAGACGGATTACACGGTCGCGATGAATAGCCAAACCCCACCTTAGACCCCTACGGGTACGGCAAACTACCCGCCAAGTATCCAAAGTGAAGCAACCTCCCTCAACAACATGAGTAGCCACCCGGCACTTCAAAATACCCGGTAGTTTGTGCACCCCTCCTTAGGTCTATCCTAGAAGCAAAACCAGTAAAATAAATAATATGCAATGGCGGCTACAAGCTCAACCCGGATGTGCGGCCATAAAAATAATATTACATCAATTTACAATTTACATCAAATGAAAGATAAATAAACACTCATCTCACAACCCCGGCTATTCATCCGTGACAATCCAACAAGTTCATATACACAATCCAACATCACAGATCACAGATATGTACAACCCCCACTAATCGACGTATAGCGATTAGTCAACGTTCAGTACATATATCACATTACAGATATAATCAATTAGCTAAACTTTATAGAACTTCGATCAATATTCCAATTTGAAACTACCCCAAATACAACACTGTTCTCTGAAGAATCTGGGCAGAAACAAAGCATCTGAAAAATCATAAAACATCAATCTGGACACACTGTAGAAAAAACGAGTTGACTCCGAGTCGACTCGGCAGCGGATCCGCGGCGAAACGCTTGGTTTCGCCGCGCTTCCGCGGTAGTCTGACCGAGTCATGAACTCGTTTTTCTTGGGTGTTCCTAAAAAACCTTGCACGTATTTTTCAGGTCTCTGGAAATATTTTTAGACCTTTTTTAAAAATCGGCAGAAAATACTAAATTTTGATGTATTTTGCGATTTTTTTCGGGATCGAAGTTCTAAACACTTTGCTAACATGTTAGTTGTTGTTTAACCTGGTTCTGATACCACTGTAAGTCTATGTTACCCACCCCGGTACTTACGGGGAGGCGGAATGAGTAAAAATCAAATTTTTATCACAAGGAAATATAGACTAACCATGAAGGATCTTTGCTAAACAAAAACTAACAAACTAACTACAAATTCTAGCTACTAGGTTAGATGGTTATACCTAGTTCTTGAACTCCTTCTCTTCTTGTTGTGGCCCTCCTTGTTGCTAGCTCCTTGGAGTGGTGTAAACGGCTCCTCCTCTTCGTCTTCTCTTTGCCGAAGAAAGATCCACCCGAAGGCCTCTACCTTGAGCTCCTACCTCAACCAAGAAGTAACTAGAGTGCTTGGCTTGCTAGACTAAAAACCCTAGAATGAGTAGAGAGGTGTTTTGATGGTTTTATCTCACAAAGCTCATGTTTTTCAACTCATGAAACAACAGAGCTTTGAGAGAGGGAGAGGAGAGAGCTTTGCAAGAGAGAGAAAGAGCATGAGAGAATGAGAATAATGTGAACCTTTCTCTCATATGAACAAAAAAAGAATAATGATAATTTTAATTAGGATAAATTGTCATGGTTGTTGTTGATTTGACCCTTATCATATCATAATAAATGCTAAGCATGCTCACAAAAATATCCAAGTCAACATGGGTCAACTTGGTCAAAGGGTCAAACCTAATTAACCATGATACAATTATCACTAATTAAAACTCATTAATCAATTTCCTCAATCTCATTTTGGTTTTAATCAAGTCAATGGTCAAAACCCTAATGAGGCTCCTTTGCCTCTGTCAACTGTGTATACACACCCGCATCTGTGTTCCGAGGAACATGAATACAATGAGACAAAACCAATCCCAAAACAAATACTAGGATCTGGCTTAAACCAAAGCTCGCTAGTAATAACTGCCTAGACACCAAATGTGCACAAGTGCGCGTATGTGAACGAACCCCGTCATAAAACTATACGACCTCTACTCTGTTTTGCCCAATGGTGAACAACCCTCTGTGTGGGACTCTAAAGACTGGACACTACGTTGGCAGTGGGTTTAACCACAGGCCGCAAGCGGTACTAGCTGTACGTAACGGTCCCCAGGTAGATGCCGATAAGAAGACCGATGAGGCGAACCCATCCGAACTCCTACTGGGCCTGAATGTGATAATCTCCGTACAGTCCGGTCTGTTCGTCTGAGAGTATCGCATGTCGGGCCTAGGGGGCGGTGAACGCCAGTCCCCTAATAGCCGTACAATTCGTGTCAGAGTGTAGCCCAGAACATCCTGAGAAATCACTGGAAACGCTACCAGTATATCTCGCTTACCCTGGCCAGGAACTTTGTGTAATGGCTCTCCTAGACACAGCGCGATATCAACTCCCAATACCGGGAGAGACGAATCCTGTCTAACCGTCATTGCCTCCAAGTGCTTCGGGACTGCACCCAACTACTACTTGTTTGCACGACTCATTTGAGTCATGGTAGGGTAGTAATCTAAGAAGCATATACACTAGTCTACTCTGGAGTATCGATGCCCTGTCTCGATAATCCTACGACCAGGGACCTGTATAAGGATGTGCTTATAGACTACCCAGCCCCCATTAGTGTGACTGGCATCAAAACGCTGGTAGTCAAGCAAAAGATCCTAAGGGCTCTATCAATATGTATTAGCAATATGTCAAAAGAAACATATACACATATTAAGATAGATACAAACCAAGTAGCATAATACCATATTGAGCAAGAATGTCAATTCGTGTATATATCCCAAGCTTCCAAAATGTAATATATAAATTAGTACTATACAATAATGGCCTCTAGGGCATATCACACTAACAAGAGGAGCCCGTTGATTTCTTGAAGAGCCGGATTGCATAGATTTGAGGCTGCAAGTGGCCCATACTTGACTCCCCCGGATGTGACAGAGCCTGAGTTGCTAGGGTAGGAGAAAACGCCATTCTTCATAGAGACGGAACGCCGGCTTCAGTATCACATTACCTAAGGGTAACCACGAACATATATAACACGATTATTTGATCGCGGAAAAACACGACACACGAAGTGTGGAGTGGAAAGAGGAAAAGGTCCCACCGGGCATGCCAGAATCTGTTTACTGCCGAAAGCCGGGAAAGACAAACGTCTTGCCTGCATTTGGGGGCAGTTGCTATTTGGTTTTATCTGTCCACCTCTCCGAAAATGCCAAGTTGATTTATGGCACCGTGTATCAGAGGTTTGGATAATGCAGCCATTGTAGCAGACTTCGTCAGAATCCCCCTCGTTGTGAGTGGTTTTTTTTTATTGTGGAGACGCTCTTCCCTGCAGGCGCAAGCCTCTGCAGTTAATTACGTTACCGCGTAACGATAACCACTTTCTCTTTCTCCAGAAGGTCACTTCATGTCGTATGTGTTTGTTTTATTTCTGGTTACCCGTGGATTGTACATGGAGACTAATTTATATTGCCGCCCGTAGGTCGTGGATTAGTCCAAATCCGTATATTCTTAGATTTGGGTTTGGGTTGATTTAAGGATCGTTAATCTCGTTTGAAATTAAGATCAACTTAAATGGTTGTTGAGGATAAGTTAGTCTAAATTTAGACTAAGATCTACTCAACAGGATTTTGGGATCATTCAGACCCAACAAAAGAGCATTTGGGCTCTATTACCTTAGTTTAAGGACGTTTTCGGTCCATAACTAGTTTAAGGACGTTGCGGTCCATTGTTAGTTTAAGGACGTTTCGGTCCATAGATCACCATTTTTTTATGTGAGGGTTTAGTTTAAGGACGTTGCGGTCCACAACTCGTTTACGGACAATGCGGTCTATTGGGTTTAAGGACATCATAGTCCATAGAGTTTAGTTTAGGGACGTTGCGGTCCATTGGATTTAAGGACATCATAGTCCATGTTTAAGGACATCCTAGTTCATAGAGTTTATTTTAGGGATGTTGCGGTCCATTGGGTTTAAGGACATCATAGTCCATATTTAAGAACATCTTAGTCCATAGAGTTTAGTTTAGGGACGTTGCGGTCCATTAGGTTTAAGGACATCATAGTCCATGTTTAAGGACATCATAGTCCATAGAGTTTAGTATAGGGACGTTGCGGTCCATTGGGTTTAAAGACATCATAGTCCATGTTTAAGGACATCATAGTCCATAGAGTTTAGTTTAGGGACGTTGCGGTTCATTAGGTTTAAGGATATCATAGTCCATAGAGTTTAGTTTAGAAACGTTGCGGTCCATTGGGTTTAAGGACATCATAGTCCATGTTTAAGGACATCGTAGTCCATAGAGTTTAGTTTAAGGACGTTGCGGTCCATTGGGTTTAAGAACATCATATTCCATGTTTAAGGACATCATAGTCCATAGAGTTTAGTTTAGGGACGTTGCGGTCCATTGGGTTTAAGGACATCATAGTCCATAGAGTTTAATCTTGGGACGTTGCGGTCCATTGGGTTTAAGGACATCATAGTTCATGTTTAAGGACATCATAGTCCATAGAGTTTAGTTTAGGGACGTTGCGGTCCATTGGGTTTAAGGACATCATAGTCCATGGAGTTTAGTTTAGGGACATTGCGGTCAATTGGGTTTAAGGACATCATAGTCCATGGAGTTTTGGCTCATCGGTTTGGGGGTGCGCAAAGAGTTATTAGTTATTGGGACCCTCCATCTCTCTGAAGACTTTGAAGAATTACAACGACATATATCAGAGGTGTGGAGAGATGTATCCTTGAACCAAATTCCAGATCGAGAGGAGATATAGGATGAACGTCATTTTAGATGACATTTGTTAGGAGAACATTAGTCATCTTTGGGACTAGGATTGGTTTGGGGAGACCTGAGCATGGGGGCTCGGTTGATTGGTGACCAAAAAGGTCTTGGCCTCGGGAGACTTGGCTAATTTGGGTTAAGGTTGATTTCCCCTAGTTACCCCACAGTACTAAGCACTGAATCAGTGTTAAACACTGGACTTTGGAGGCACTCACGTATGAACACGTAAGAGGTCCCGAAGTGGGCGTTGTTCCTTGAGTTTATTCCCTCTTTTATATATAAAAGTGCTGAGCACTTGGCTCACGTGTGGGCACTTGAGGCGCCCGAGATAGGAACTGTTCTCTGGATTTTATTTCTCTTTCACTTATAAGTGCTAAGCACTTGGTTCATCAAACGGTCACGTGCGGACACGTGAGGCGCCTTCAAAATGTGAACGCTGTATTTGGAATTTTCACCCCTTTTTATATACAACTGTTCGGGAGTCACGTGGGAACACGTGAGGCGCCCTAAAATTGAAACTGCCTTTGGGTTTATTCCTTTTTTCATGTAATTGTTGAGCGCTCGCTTTAAAGGGTCATGTGGGAGCATGTGATTCAGTCTCAGTCATTCTTTTTGTTCATCAGAGGTGCTCACGTGGGAACACGTGAGCTTTGTTATATAGCGTTGAACGCTAATGAATCACCAAGCTATTCTTCTATGCTTCTGAGGAATCAAGTACTCTTTTTGTTCTTTGGAGGGATTAAATTATTTTTAAAGGGTTAAACCCTACTTTCAGAGGAATTAAATTCCCATATGTTTTGTAAGAGTTAAACTCTTTTGAATTCAGTTCTTTTCCCTAGGTTTTGAATCTTCATGACAAAATCTCCCCGATGAGAATTAAATTCTCAACTTATGGGGAGATCAGCTTCTGCAGATCTTAACCAGAGGAAGAACTAAGTTCTTTGAGAAGAGTTATACTCTTGGTTCGAAAATTAAATTCTCTTTTTGTTGGAGCTTTTGGGAGGGGTTCATCTTCTTTAGAGAATTAAATTCTCTCTCTATTTTTCTTCCCCTCTCCCTTTGTGTGTGTTTTTTTCCTCCTCTCCTTGCTCCTATTTATATGAGAAGAAAAAGAATCAATTTGTTAAGGGAATCCCTCATTGAGAGATCATGATTGATTTCATGATCTTTTAGATAAATCGGTGAATTTTATTCATCGTTGGATTTTTAATCCAAAGGATTTCTGTTTAACAGAGAAGATTTCTTGTTTGTTTAACAAGATTATGAATATCTTGTTAGTTTTAACAAGATTAGAATTTTATTCTTTCATATCTTTTTAGTTTAACAATATCATAAATATATTTTCTTAATATAGAATTTAATTCTATCATATAGATATCTTGTTAGTTTAATAAGATTAGAATTTTATTCTAACATAGAATTCTGATCATATGAAGATCTTATTAATTTAACAAGATTAGGAAAATATTTTTCTATGATAGAACTTTATTCTACCAGAGGATAACCGTTGGATCTTTGATCCAAAGGTCCTCTGTTTAACAAAGAAGATCTTTTTAGTTTGAGAAAGATCAGGAAAATATTTTCCAAAATAGAATTTAATTGTAGAATTTGATAGGAGCATTTTAAATTGGGACGCTCACAAGCATTGCCTGTGAGAGGCAAGAGAACTCATGTGTTTAACACGTGACCCCTGCTGTGAGTTTTAGCCTGTTTATGTTCAGCGCTCATATGCTTTGCATATGAGCGCTCACGTGTTTTACACATGAGGCTTGTTTAGCCATTGGTGATTTATATTCAGCGCTTATATGCTTTGCATATCAGCGCTCATGTGTTTTACACGTGAGGCCTGGTTGGCCCTTTAAGATTATTTTATTCAGCGCTCATATGCTTTGCATATGAGCGCTCACGTGTTTTACACGTGAGACCTGTTTGGCCATTAATTGTTTTATTCTCAGCGTCCGTATGCTTGCATATGAGCGCCCACGTGTTTAATGCGTGATGCCAAATTTTGAGGACTCTCCCCCCTTTTTTATAAGGGAACAAGTAGCTATTGGCCGAAAATTTTGGCGGGAACACACTAGAATCAGCTACATATCTTTTGAACAAGGCTCCTACCAAGACTGTGCCTACCACACCATATCAGATGTGGAGTAGGAAGAAACCCTATCTTCAGTATCTGAAGATATGGGAATGTCCAGTTTTTGTCAAAAAGCAGCATGCGGACAAGCTCGAGGCATGTTCGGTACTGTGTAAGTTTGTGGGATACCCAAAGAACTCCAGGGGATATCTTTTCTATTACGCAGAGGAACAAAAGGTTTTTGTTTATCGTCATGCCCACATTTTGGAAAATCAAATTTTAGAAAAAGAAAGTAGTGGGGGCACAATAGAACTGGAAGAAATTCCAGAACCACAAGTTATTACTGAAAGCATGGTGGAACCATAGATTTCAAGAGAACACGACATCCCCGTGCCGCTCCATAGGAGTAGTGGGCTGTCTCATCCGCCCTAGAGATACTATAGTTTTCTCATAGACGGGGATAGAGAGTATTGCATCATTGACAATGATGAGCTAACTAACTTCCAGCAAGACATTCAAAGCAGAGACTCGGTAAAATGGATGGATGCAATGCGGACTGAGATGGAGTCAATGTACACCAACAAGGTATGGACTTTGGAAATTGCTCCGGAAGGGGTAAAACCCGTAGGCTGCAAATGGAGTTTAAGAAAGAAGATTGGTGTAGATGGACAGGTTGAAACCTATATAGCTAGACTTGTTGCAAAAGGATTTCGTCAAAGATCTGGTTTGGACTATGATCAAACCTTTTTTCCAATGGTTATGCTCAAATCCATTCGGATCCTGCTTGCCATTACTACATTCCATGATTATGAGATTTGGCAGATGGACAAAAAGACCACTTTTCTAAATGAAAATTTAGAAGAGTGCGTCTATATGGATCATCCAGAGGGTTTCATTCAGAGTGGGAGCAGCGAGAAAGTGTGCAAGTTACTTAAGTCCATTTATGGATTAAAGCATGCATCACGGAGTTGGAACATCTTTTTTGATGAGATGGTCAAAGAATTTTACTTTATCAAAAATCCAGATGAACCATGCATCTATAGTAAGATTGTAGCGAGAACTGTGGTATTCCTCGTCTTATACGTGGATGACATTCTCTTAATAGGAAATGGCATTCCTATGCTACAATCAGTCAAAGGATTTTTTGTCACAAAGGTTCTCCATGAAGGATCTGGGTGATGCCTCCTATATTCTAGGGATCCAGATCTATCGTGATAGATTTAAGAGGATGTTGGGACTTTCACAGTCCAGGTACATCGACACCATACTGAAAAGATTCAGTATGGAAGATTGAAACCACGGTAATCTACCGGCTTGTCACGGAATCACCCTCTCCAAAGAGATGTCTACCAAGGCTGATTTGGAAAAGGATCGCATGTCAACTATACCCTACACTTCTGCGGTAGGCTCTATAATGTATGCGATATTGTGTACCAGACCAGATGTTACTTACGCACTAAACGTAGTAAGCAGGTATCAGTCAAACCCTGGGGAGAAACATTGGATAGAAGTAAAGAACATTCTCAAATACCTGAGAAAGACTAAGGAGATGTTCTTGGTGTATGGCGGAAAAGACCTCCAGATCAAGGCCTTTGCTGACTCCAGCTTCCAGAGTAACAAGGATGACTCCAAGTCCATGTCGGGTTATGTCTTTACCCTCAATGGAGGGGCGGTCTGTTAGAAGAGCTCCAAACAGGATACCGTTGCTGACTCGACGATGGAAGCGGAGTATATCGATACTTGTGACGCCACAAAATAAGCAGTATGGATGAGGAAGTTCTTAACAAAACTTCAGGTGGTTCCGTTCATTGTTGATCCAATAGCTCTGTATTGTGACAACAACGGGGTTATAGTTTTAGCGAAGGAACCCAGGTCCCATCAAAAGTCTAGACATATCTTAAGGCGGTATCATCTGATCAAGGAGATCATAGATCGCCAGGAGATTGAGGTGCAGAGAGTTGATATGGAGAACAACACTGCAGATCCACTCACAAATGCCATCCTTCAGACGTAGTTCGAGAGGCTATTCGAGATGATAGGTCTGCGATATGCCAATACATGGCATTAGTGCAAGTGGGAGATTGTTAGTGATATATGCCCTAGAGTCCATTATTGTATAGTACTAGATTGTATATTATATTTTGAAAGCTTGGGATATACACAGATTTTATGACAGTCATGCTCAATATGGTAGTATGATAATTGGTTTGTTTCTATCTTAATATGTGTATATGTTTCTTTTAACGTATCGCTAATACATATTGGTAGAGCTCTTAGGATCTTTGCTTGACTACCAGCGTTGTAATAGCAGTCACACTAGTAGGGGCTAGGTAGTCTATAAGCACATCCTTATACAGATCCCTAGTCGTAGGATTATCGAGACGGGGTATCGATACTCCAGAGTAGACTAGTGTATACGCTTCTCATCCCAACAGGGAAAATAGTCTGTCCCACAGCCATTAGTACGCCGTACTGGAAATAGTATACAGGTGCTCATTTGGGAGATGGTCTGTCACAGATAGCCTCGGTAGGAGTTCAGATGAGTTTGCTCATCGGCCTTCTTATCGACAGATACCTGGGTAGCCGTTGCGTGCAACTAGTACCGCTAACGTACTTGTGGTTAAACCTACTGCCAGTATAGTATCGAGTCTTTAGAGTCCCACAAAGAGGGTTTCTCTACTTCGGGCGGAACAATGTAAAGGTCGTATGCTTTTACGATAGGGTTCGAACATATACGTGTACATGTGCACGTATCATGTTCGGACAGATAATACTAGTGGTCTTTGGTTTAAGCCAGATCCTAGTATTAGATTATCGAATTATTTTCGTCTCATTGTATTCGTATTTTTTCGAAATATGGATACGGGTATGTATATACGTTGAGGGTTATTCTTGTAATTTGTTCAAGAATGCTTCTAGAAGAAGCTACTTCATTACTTGTATTACCATTTTATATTAAATGGTTAATGAGGTGGAGGTATGAGGTGTTATGTAATTATAAATGAAGCATGGCTACTTGGTGATTCTTGATGGCTATTGAGGCAAGGTGGCACTTAGATGTTATGTGAGGGGAAATGTGACACTTAGATATCATGTGAGAGGCAAGGGGGCATTTGGAGATTTTAGTGAGATATTTCTGTTGGCTATAGTGCCCTCAAGGCAATTATCGTAATCACAGTTAGGCGATTGAGGGAGGACCTATACCGGTATAACAGTCTTACTCGAGATGATAGTATGCTATCTAGTTTGTCTTTTTCATCATGTACATGCTTCATGTGGTATTACATATCACTATTACATATTGATAGAGCCCATAGGATTCTTGCTTGACTACCAGCATTATGATGCTGATCATATACGTAGGAGCTGGGGGTCTATAAGAAAATCCTTAAATGTCCCTAGTCGTAGGAGTTTCGAGATCGGGCATCGATACTCCAGTGTAGACTAGTGTATACTGATCTAGACCCCAACGAGGGGCGGTGGCCAGGTCTCACAAGCCATTAGTGTTAGTTTGTTCACCTAAGATAGTATACATATGCTCATTAGGTTATGAGTACACTAGACGGACTCGCTGGGAACCTGCTAGTTGGTACTATACCTATTGTCAGATAGTAGTTCCCAGGTGACATGTGTACAGCTTAGTCTGTCGACCGGAAATCGTCATTTGTCTCGTGTGATTTCCCACTGTGCTTTGATTACTACCCTACCATGGCTCAAAGGAGTCGTGCAAACAGGTTTTAGTTGGGTACAGTCCCGAGCCACATGGAGGCAGTGAGTGGATCGTCGGGGATTCATCTCTCCCGGTATTGGGGGTTGATATCACGCAGTGCATGGGTGGCTATCACCAGAAATCCTTAGCCAAGGTAGTCGAGAATTACTGATCTAGGATCAGTAGTTTCTCAGGTGGTGATGGGTTTCATACCGACACAAATTATCGCGTTATTAGGGGTCTGACTTTATCCACCCCTCTAGACTCGATATGCGATACTCTTAGACGAACAGACCGGACTGTACGGAGATTGTCACTGTCAGGCTCAGTAGGGGTATGGATGAATTTGCTCATCGGCCTTCCTTTCGCTCAATACCTAGGTAACCGTTACGTATAGCTAGTGCCGCTAACGTGCTTGTGGTTAAACCCACTGCCAGCGTATTGACGAGTCTTTAGAGTCCCACACAGAAGTTTTTCACGGTTCAGGCGATATGGTGTAGATGACGTATGTTGGTACATACAGGTATCCGATTAAATATATGTACAGGCTGCACAGACATTAATCGGACGGTTGATAATACTAGCGGCTTAAGATTAAGCCGGATTATTAAATAAGGTTTTGATTTAATAATTTAGATATGTATATATTTATATATACATATAAATATATATATATATATATTCTAGTATGATTGTTCACTATTCGTTTTCTCTCTTGGCTATTCGTATTTTTGTACGAATACGCGTATATGTATTTCGATACGTGTACCGGGAAGTATTCCGTATTTATACGGAATAGCTTCTAGAAGATAGCCTCCTCATTATTGATTTTCTTTTTAGAAAATCATTTTGGAAATGAGGTGGAGGGGTGAGGTGGCATGAGCATGGGTCATGGCATATAGAGAGGTATGGAATGGATTTGTTTAATGGTAATTGAGAAGATATTTTTCCATGGTTGAATTATTGTGGCCATTTATTCTTTACATGCCATGCCATCTATTATTGACTTAATTGTTTCATCACTTGATTTTCTCATTCTCTTCTCACTTAGAGACTTAGCCATTTTCTTCTATGGTTGCTCAAGCCATTGCTTTCCTCACCTCCTTCTTCATCTTCTTGCATTGCTCATTTGAGCATTTAGTATGAGAGAAAAATATAGTGAGGCATTCCTACATCTCCACTCTCCATTGCTAGCAACCTTGGAGGGTCGGTTGGTCCGCTAGTCAAACCTGAAACTTGTGCCGTTTCCCTCGAGTGGATCATCCTAGATGGAGGAAGACTGGCAACCAAATTTGATCCGCAACACCTCAAGGAGCTTGGAAATGGTAGAAGATCGAAGGACATGATCCGTTTGGTATAACTATCTAACTAATAGTTTACATATTGCTAGTATAGGATTTAGGGAAGATCCGGGCAACGGGTTATAGTGTAACGTTTTGAAAATCGTTTCGGTGAAATTTCGAAAAAAACGGTAAAATAAGGGGGTTTTCTGTAAAAAGTCAAAATACAAATATCTTATTATAAAAATTAAATATACATATTCTAGCTATGTAATTGCTAGTATTTTGTGTTTATTGAGCTACTGGTGAAATTTCAAATTTTCTGAAAAAAAATTATTTTATTATTATTTTAAGCCGTCACTAATACATTTAATTAGGGAAAATTACAAATTGGAATGAGTTGAAACAAATTTTGTGCATCATAAAACATTAAATAAAATTTTATCATGTGGTTTTTGAAATGAAATCGTTTGCCAAAACGGTTTAGAAAATATCGAAGAAAAAGGCTTTTTTCGGTGAAATTGGTGTTAATGGGAATTGGGGTTTAGCATTTATCTTTTTCCTAACCCACACACCCACACCTCACCCTCTCCCCATGTGGTCGACCCCACCATGACAGCCCTCCCCCTCTCCCTCTCTCCAATCACTTCTTTTTTCAAAAGAAAAGAAAAGAAAAGAATAGAAAATGATAGAAATAGTGGGCTTTGACTTTTGTGTTGACCTTGAACTTTCCTCACTTGCTTTTCCCCACCTCACTCTCTCTCCTCTCCTCCTCATGCTGCATTGGCCGAGCCCCCCCCTCCATTTCAGCCCTTCATTCTTCATCTCCTTCTCTTTAAAAAAGTTCATCAAAAATGCTTGAAAAATCCACAAAAAATCAAGCAAAAATCCAAATCAAAATCCACCTCCTACCCATTTTCCCTTGGCTACCATAGCATGAATCTACGGATTTAGATTTCAATTTGGGAGGCTAAGTGTGCTTGTGGGATCTTCAAATTATTTTGGTATAAATTCTAACCTTTGTGTTAAATTGTTGTTAATTGTTTTAAGTTAGCTTAATTAGGTGTTTAAATAGGTTTTTATTTTAATTCCAAGTGCATGATTTGAAATTCAAGAGTGGGGTTTGAATTCAAATTGGGGTTTGTGTTGTGAGTTTAGGGTTGTGTGATGTATTTGACATATTAGGTTATGCTAAATCCAATTTAAGTTGCTAGTTGCATATTTGTTGATTTAAATTGTGATGAGTATATAAATGGTAAACTAGGTTTTGAAAATAATTATATTCTTGTGAGATAAAATTCAAATTTAGGTTTCATGTTATTATAAAGATTATATTGAGTGATTTAATGCTTTTAGTTCATGAAAATCCAAGCTAGATTGTAGTTTGTGCATTTTTGCTATAAAATTGTTAAAATTTAGGTATTTTGTGAACTAGAATTTTAAGGTTTATGGAAATTAATGAGATTAATTTATGGGAATTGTTTTTATGACTTAATTAAGATATTTAGTGAATATTGTGGCCGCTAGATTCGTTTATACAACGAGTTTTGTACTAAAACGGTTAATTTTGCTTGCTAGATTTTCGGAAAAATAGCTTTTAAAGCGAGTTTGAGGTTTTTGTGAGTTTTAAGCTATTTTATATTATAATTAGTGCTTGTAATTGTACGAATGAGTGTGTTTGGGTTGTTCTTGATGGTTTGGCATTTGTACGCCGATTTCGAGGGTTTTTGGGTTGATTTGTGAAAGCAACCATAGGTTTTGACCTATGTGGGATTTCACGTGTCGTTTTGGGTCATGAGTCGGATTTTAATACGACACGGTACGTTATGATATGTAGGTAACCCATGTGGACTTCGAGACGACAAGCAAGCGCATGGCGACGTCGGCACCGGCTAGCGAGGACCAGGTGAGTAGATTTATATCTACGGGGAGAAGTCGGGTGGATGGCGTATAGCACCCCCGCAGTCCGTAGTGTAGCTCATATATATATGTTTATATAGGTGTTTTATGATACGAGAATGTTTATTCATGTTATGATTATGTGTTCATGGATTAGCTTTGGGCTAGTTGCGAAACCCTAGAGTATTGTTATACCCACATACGCACACACAGACTTGCATACATTACTTTCTTGTGCGCCGATTGGGATGTGTATATATGTATATATGCGTGGGTATGGGACTATGCATATGTACATTCATATACACATGCATGGATAATGAGGATGTACTTAGGATTTAAGATGAGTCGATGGGATTTGATTTGAGGCCGTGAGATCGGTGATATAGCAGGGTTCGTATTTTAGATACGACATGACGTTGTAACGGGTCTTGACGTAGTGTTTCACACACGTGCATGCATACTTAAGCGGTATCAGTATTGTACTAGACGTAGATCAGTACCCCGATCATGATATTTGATAAAGAGGATACCTGGTGAATAGTATGATGAATGCGATATTGACCCGTACCCAGATTTGGGATGCCGTACGACGGATTTACGTACGAGCTATATTGATGATTGATCCGCACTCTTGACTTGGGATGCCTGCTTATAGATATGGTATCGGGTATGATATTATTGAGGAGGGATCACCGACTGTATATACACAGGTATGTATATGTATCGACTCAGATGATAGGAGGTTTCCTTACCTGTAGTTCAGCTTGTTAGTTCAGCCGTATAGTTTAGTGTAGTTGTTAGATTAGATTAGACTCCTACCTATTTCAAAACTAGCGGATCGTGGGTATTTTAAAAGACAGGTCAAGAGATCTACAGATATTTCAAAAGACGTATCCTTTCTTAAAAAACCACCGTAGCCCCTATTTTCAAAACCCCGCGATTCGTGTTATTTCAAATGGCACCATTGTTTAATATTTAGCTCCCGCTCATTTTGGTTGCTCGCTCCGCATCGCATATTTACATTGTTATTTCATATTGCATTGTTGACATTATGCTGTTAGGACACCAGCACCATTACCGATGATGCGTATGTACCACATACACTTACTTGCCGGCTCACACACATCTTCATCGGTAATTGCTATATCACGTACACCTTAGAAAATATTATTGCTTAACTTAGCTTAATAGCCAGTAGTTTGACATAATATTAGTGTACATACCTTATATGCCAGCTTAGATATTGTAGTTATTACTTGTCGCTTCATGCATACTGTTATTCATTCTCATGCTTATATTCATGGTTTTACATGCTATTGATAATTCGTATTTCCATGATATTTTCTGGATTTGGAGGAAAACCGCAAAACATATATAAACTGCTTTCTCTCTTTTTAAATAAAAATACGGTTTTCCCATGATGTATGAGTCGTCCACCATGAGTTTGCTGATGGATTTCGAAACCCGATTCGAGGAGTTGGATGAACCGTTTCGGGTACATGGTGGGCCTGATGCGGTACCCCGGGGCAAGAAGGCCGTGTTGTTGACGTTGAGCCTGGCAGGGGAGCACTACCGACCGGTGATATTACCCGACGCGTTGGATATCCGGAGGATACCGTCGTGGTCTTGAGATGGATGGTAGGGGCCGGTCTGGACTGACGGCGCCCTAGATATTGAGATTGAGACATTGAGATTTCGAGATATTGAGGTACTTAGATTTGATGATACAGGCCAGTCCGGATAGCCGGAGCCTGAGGTTTCGAGACTTTGAGATTTATGTTTTGTGTCGATGCTAGACACTGTTGATGATGATTTCATTTATGATACCTCATTTTAAAAATACAAAGGAAATCTCACTAAATTATGAAAACAGTTTCTTCATTTACATGTAATCTGTTTTCATGCATTCATACCTCATTCATGATATATGGCTACCTGAGGCACTGACACGGGCACATGAGATTATACTTGGGTTAGATATTTACCCTAGTCATTGTTATAGACTGCTGGTTTTATTTGAGGATTATATATATTGATCGTATGACCTAGGATTGCATCATACATGCAATTTCTATTCGTAGATGTTTTTCTATTCACGAGTTGGCAACTTACCCTCGTTGTGCCCCAGTTTCTTGCAGGTTTCGCCGTACAGGTTTCTTTACGGCTTTGCGGGTATAGTTTCGTTCGGGCGACTTGCTAGTAGGTGGGTTTATTTGTATCGTACCCATCATTATACATTGTATATTATTATTCAGTTGTATCTAGAAGTTCCATCAACCAAACTTGTATTTATCTCAGATAGATACCAGTGATGTTTATTCTTTCGACCTTAGAGTCGCGCGTTGTATTTCTATGGAGTTCTTGCTGTTTTGAGTTTCCTTTTGAGTTTTGATCCTCTCCCTTGGCGTTGTATATTATATTGCTTGTGTGGTTGTGACCGTCGATTGACGAAGAGCTAGCTCCCGCTTGGGGATGCCTTTTTATTGATTTCGTATACTATTCATGTTGTATCCCGTTTGGGAGCCAGTATTTACAAAGGAGACTCTGCCGAAATTTTCAGGAAATACTTGATGTTTTTAAAACCGCATAACTCGGCTTATGCTATTAAAACTACTTGATTTTAAATTGGGTTTCCTTCACTCTACTACTTTTCTTGGTTTGGATTTCTGGGTTTTCGGCTTACTTAGATTACGTACGCCTCGAGACGTTTCGTAGTTTAAGTGCCGGTCATGTTCCGTACTTTCGGGGCGTGACATATAGTAGCGCCAGTTTTTGTAAATTTTTGTTCCGCATTTAGCCACGGTTTGATAGTCGGGGCGCTGCCGTAACCCAGCAAAGTATCACAGCCAACCCTTTAACCCCATACTAGCTTGTTTGCACAACGTTACAATTTCGATCGACAAATTTTTCCGAATTAAATTTTCATTTGATATGCTTGCTGTCGAATTTTAAAGTTGTTCATAAAATTTTTCCAGGCATCTTAAAAATATATGCGGGCAAAACTATAGCTGTGGAAAAATTTTGGGCACGTAACTCCAAAATTCGGCGGAGAAACCGGAGCAAAATAGCACATTTTGCGACGGTTCCACTGCGCTTTTTGGGCTATAGTACCTCAAATTTTTTGGGGCTTTAGTTCATAGAAATTTGATTTTTGGTATATATGGTTTTGGCCCAGATTTGTCTGAGTGCTGGTTTTGCATTTGGGGCCAATTTGAAAAGATTTAGTCGATCGAAATTTTAATTATGTGTTTACAGTACATGCATTACTATCTACGACCGTGAATATCATCCGAGCGATACAATCCGTCTAACTGCTATATGTTCTTTTAGACGGGTTTGCGAACGTGTATATTCTGTGTTGTGCTGTAATTGTGGTTGGATTGTCGTGGTGGATAGCTTGGGTGCAGTGTTAGTACAGTTTAGTTTCATTTGTACATTTGATATTGTAGGGCGAGCGTCCGACATGTGGACTGTCGTCACTGCCAGTTTATATATTATTTGTTTGGGGAACGACCGGGTTGAGGTCGATGTCACCCTTGTACATATTATTTTCTTTTCTGTACTAGGATTACCCCGCGGTGGAGTGCAAGAATAGTGGGGTACTAGAGAAAAATGGGTCCGCATCTCATGGCGTTGAGACGGAGAGGGCCTTACTCTAGAATTGGCGGGCTATTCGCCGCACTCATAGGGGGTATAGGATGACCCACGGAGGGATGCTCAAGTTACCGGATTCCGTGAAGTGTTGGGCGGCCCATTCACGTTGTTGAAGGGGGTTGCCTCACCTCTGGTTTTGGTGGGCAACTTGCCGCACTCGTAGGGGTCTAGGTTTTCATTGCACATGCTATCTACACGACAGGGGAATGTCGGGTCTCATTTTCGGCTCAAATGAAACCCGGGGCTCTAAGATTATCCACCATTCTGTGTTGCTTCTGTGATCCTTCTGTGATGTTGCTTTATATCATGCCTGGGACGATTGTTATATATATTTATATATATACTAGTAGATATTGTATATGTTTTGCACCCGCGCTAGTCCAGTCCCCGCTCTGTCGTTAGTTATGTAACCTAACGAGTGATGACGGGACCCAGTGGCGAATGCGGATGACATATACGTACATCATATTTTTATTTTTTCTGGTGTGATTAATTGATGGAACTGCGTTGATTTTGATCAATGCAAGGATAAAACAAACCTATATATGATGTTGTTGGAACCAAGTTTTTAAAAAAAAATGAGATTACAGACGTTCTCTTTTGCTTTGGACAGTGATATTCGATTATGAATATCTCGCACCTCATTCGACGAGGTAAGGGCCGAGATCCCTTCATCTGGAGTGACCCCTTGAGTAAAAGTTTGCGTCAACGTAATAACTTTACTATAGTCGATTCTTTTCCTTTGCATCATGGTATTCAGTTAGGAATATCCTACACCCCATTCGACGAGGAAAGAGCCGAGATCCCTTCATAGGGAGTGACCTCTTTAGCGAAAGTTTTCGCCACTATATATTTGTAAAACCACTTGAGTTCCTCCTGTTAGTTATATGTATTCCCTAGAGGCCATTATTGTACATGTGATGTGTTGGGTTTCCCTTGCACCAAGTCTAGGATTTGGTAGCATCACTCATGCCACTTTAAAATTTAGAAAGGTGCAAAACGAACAAACCATGAATCTTTACTAGAATTATTAGGGTAACAAAATTTGTATCACATAGAGTTAAGGATTACAACCTTTGTAGTCCGTTCCTTCGCTTCATAAGCTCCGTGTTGAGGTCCCTTCGTTGCAATCATCAAGAACTCCGACTCTAGAGAGGCTCCATGAGGTGAATGAGGTATCTTGCTTGAAGCCTTCTTGATCTAAGATGATCTACCTTGAAGAATCTCTAACCCAAGCTTACACTTACCTAATGAAGTTATTAGAGAAGTGAACACCCTAATCTAAGTGGCTAGAATAGATGAGGATGATGAAGTAGGAATTTTACTCTCTTTTGTTTTCTTTATCTCACTTTTATTCACCACATACAAAAAGCTAGCAAAGCTTTTTCCAGGAGGAGGAAGAAGAAGAAAGCTTTTGTGATGAATAATGAATTATTATTGTGGTTACAATTGCAACCTAGGGTTAAGCATGACATGCTTAACCCTTGTAGAGAATAAACCATGGGTTGGGTTAACAAATATCTCTCCAAAATATCAAAGAATGAGGACAAAGTCAAAGCTTCATGAAGCTTCCACAAACCTCATCCTTAAACTTAACCCTAATCTTAACCTTAACTTGGTTAAATCTTAAAATCTTTGTTGCATTTGTAACCCTAACATGTTACAATATTATATATCACATATATAATATATTATGTAACAAAAGAAAATAATACAATCAACATATATCGCATATACATCAATGTATTATCAAGTGAGAAAAGAATCAATAAAGAGAGCTTATAGTTAATGTAACGTAATATATCACATATATAATTATGAATTAAATTATCGAATCAACACTTGATCCGATAATCCGGCTATATAATATATAACCGACTAATATAACAAGTACCAATTCATCGAATCAACACTTGATCCGATGACCCGATTATATCACATATACTCGGCCGATATCACATATCGCGAGAATAGTATACGGTATCTCATATCGTATTAATCTTGGTCCCGCACATATCACATATGTTCTCCTACTCCGCTTTGCCTTAACCAGGAAACCTCTGTGTAGGACTCTAAAGAATCGTCAATATGCCGGCAGTAGGTGATAATCATATCAAACACCCACAAGCTGCAAGCGGTCAGCTAAACGTAACAGCCACCCAGGTATTGAGCGATCAGAAGATCAACAAGCAAGCCTGTACATTCTCCTGTGAATCCAATCAGTAATACCACCGTACAATCTGGTCTCTTCGTCTCATATGTCGCATACCATATCTAGGGGTGGTAAACGTCAGACCCCAGTAACCGATAAGTCATGTCTATGTGAAGCTCATAACAGGTCGAGAAACTACTGATAACTCATACCAGTAGCACTCCATATTAGCCCTGGCCAGGGACTTCCAGTTATAGCCAATCGAACACAGCACAACATCAACTCCCTATACCGGGAGAGACGAAACCCCTCCTATCGCTCATTGCCTCCATGTGATTCGGGACTGTACCCAAAAGCCACCGTTTTGCACGCCCACTTGGATGTGGTAAGGTGGAATTCAAAGCACAGTGGGAATCACACAAGACTCTATGACGATCTCGGGTCTACAGACTAACCTGTACCAGTGTCACCGGAGAACTGCTATCTGACGATAGGTATAATACCATCTAAGAGTTCTCGGCGAGTCCGTTCAGTGTACCCAGTCTCTAATGATTACCCGTACACCATCTTTGATGTCAAACACCGATGGATATGGGATCATTCATCGCCCATCATATGGGTCAAGATGCGTATACGCTAGTCTACTCTGGAGTATCGATGCCCTGTCTTGATACTCCCTCGACTAGGAACAGTTATAGGATGTACTCATTGACTACCCTGGCCCCACTAGTATGATCTCATCATATTCCTAGTAGTCAAGTACATATTCTAAGGGCTTTATCAACATGTGAGAGCAAGACAGTAAACCAATACAAATCAAGTTAAGACAAAGTGAAACCAGATAGCATACTATCACATCGAGCAAGAAAGTCCTCTCTATATATATCCAAGCATCCACTGTAATATGCATCATATGTACAACAATGGCCTCTAGGGCATATATATAACTAACAATCTCCCACTTGCACTAAGGCCAGCTATTGTAGTATCTCATACCTAACATCCCGAAGAGTCTCTCAAATTGTATCTGGGGAATGGCCTTCGTGAGTGGATCCGCAGTGTTGTCCTTCGTGTCAACTCTCCTGACCTCGATCTCGCGGCGATAAACTATCGCCCGGATCAGGTGATATCGCCTCAGAATATGTCTGGACTTCTGATGGGACCTGGGTTCCTTGGCCAAAGCCACATCTCCATTGTTATCATAATTCAAAGGTATTAGATGCTCAATAGACGAAACCACACCAAGTTTAGTGATGAACTTCTTCATCCAGACAGTCTCTTTGGCAGCATCGTTGGCAGCGATGTATTCAGCCTCCATCACCGAGTCTACCATAGTTTCTTGCTTGGAACTCTTCCAACAAACCGCCCCTCCATTTAGGAGGGCAAAGACAAATCCCGAGTGCGACTTAGAGTCATCTTTATCACTTTGGAAGCTCGAATCGGTAAAGGACTCCACTTGGAGTTCTCCGTTACCATACACCAAGAACATCTCCTTAGTCCTTCTAAAGTACTTGAGAATGTTCTTCACAGCTGTCCAGTGACTCTCTCCTGGATCTGCTTGATACCTACTCATTACACTTAGTGAGTATGCTACATCGGGTTTGGTACATAGCATCGCGTACATAATAGAGCCTACTGCCGAAGTATAGGGTATCCCTTGCATGCGAGCTCTCTCCAAATCAGTCTTTGGAGACATCTCTTTGGAGAGAGTGACTCCAGAGATTGTGGGTTGGTTCCCACTCTTGGATTCTTCCATACTAAACCTCTTTATTATGGTGTCAATGTACCTGGATTGGGACAATCCCAGTATCCGTTTAGATCTATCTCCATAAATCTTGATTTCCAAAATGCAGGAGGCATCACCTAGATCTTTCATTGAGAATCGATGTGATAAGAAGAGCTTGACCGAGTGCAGCATAGGAACATCATTTCCTATCAAGAGTATGTCATCCACGTACAATACGAGAAAGACTACCTTACTCTCTGCAACGTTCTTGTATATACAAGGTTCATCTACGTTCTTGATGAAGTCAAACTCTTTGACTACAACATCAAAACAGATGTTCCAACTCCGCGATGCCTGCTTTAACCCGTAGATGGATTTAAGTAGCTTGCACACCTTTCTGCTGCTCCCACTATCTACGAAGCCCTCTGGCTGAGTCATGTACACGCACTCCTCTAAATCACCATTTAGAAAGGCGGTCTTAACATCCATTTTCCAGATTTCGTATTCATGGTATGCAGCAATGGCAAGCAGGATCTGGATGGACTTAAGCATAGCCACTGGAGAAAAGGTTTCGTCATAATCCACACCTGGTCGTTGACGAAAACCCTTTGCAACAAGTCTAGCCTTGAAAGTCTCAACTTTTCCATCTACACCAAGTTTCTTTTTAAAGATCCATTTGCTCCCAATGGGTTTTACCCCTTCAGGAGCAACTTCCAAAGTCCATACTTTGTTGGTGTACATGGATTCCATCTCAGATCGCATTGCATCCAGCCACCTCACAGAGTCACCACTCATGATGGCCTTCTCGAAGCTCGTCGGGTCATCATCTTCCATGATGCAATCCTCGCTCCCACCATCTATGAGAAAATCGTAGTATCTCTCAGGTGGATGAAGAACCCTACTAGATCGGCAGAGAGGCTAGGGTTTGTTGGGAACTACTGAATTCTCTGGTTCCACTAAATCCAGTTGCAGTTTGTGCTGCTGGAACTTCTTCCAGCTCTACCTCTTCGCCACTAATTTCTTTTGTAAGAAATTCCTTTTCTAAAAAGGTGGCATGTTGAGCAACAAACACCTTTTGTTGTTCACCGTGATATAATGATATCCATTCGAATGTTTAGGATATCCAACAAACTTACAAAGAACAGATCGTGCCTCGAGTTTGTCTGGATTTTGCCTTTTGACATAGGCCGGACAACCCCATATCTTAACTCGTTTAAGACATGGTCTTTTCCTACTCCATATCTCATATGGTGCGGTAGGTACAGATTTTGATGGAACCTGATTCAATAGGTATGCTGCTGCTTTAAGCGCATAACCCCAAAAGGAAATAGGTAACTCAGCGGTGCTCATCATAGAGCGCACTATATCTAATAGGGTGTGATTCCTCCGTTCCGATACACCATTGTGCTATGGTGTATACGGTGGAGTAAGCTGAGAGAGAATCCCATTCTCTTTTAGATAATCCCGGAACTCATTGCTCAAGTATTCTCCTGCTCGATCAGATCGAAGGATTTTAATACTTTTACCCTTTTGTTTCTCTACTTCGTTCTTATATTCTCTGAATTTCTCAAAAGCTTCAGACTTGTGTTTCAACAGGAACACATGTCCGTATCTTGAGAGATCGTCGGTGAATATAATGAAGTACGAGGAACCATCCCTGGCATGTGTAGACATGGGACCATATACATCACTATGTATCAGTCCCAAGAGTTCCGTAGCTCTTTCTCCGAGTCCACTAAACGGAGTTTTGGTCATCTTGCCTTTGAGACATGACTGGTAAGTGTCATAAGATGAAAATTCGAATGGATTCAAATATCCATCCTTATGCAACTTAGCTAGTCGTGTCGCATTGATATGACCTAGTCTACAATGCCACAAGAAAGATTCGTTCATTTCTGAACTCTTCCTCTTGTGTGTGTTTTGTACATTAAGTACTGTAGTTTGATTGAGAACGTATATGCCATTATTTAACAAGCCTTGTCCAATCAACTTTTGATTCAGGAAGATGTTTATAACATTATCCTGTACTACAAAATTATATCCTTCTTTACTCAATAAAGAAACTGATATAAGATTGCATATCAGGGTCGGAATGTAATAGCATTCGTTCAGAATCAATGTATTACCATTTGGTAACACAAGGTGATATTCACCAACTGCTTTGGCTGCAATATTTGCACCATTCCCTACTCTTACGGAATGATCATCCTATCCCAGTTCCCTACCTTTCCGTAGCCCATGTAACATATTACATATATGGGATCCCAATCCGGTATCTAATATCCAGGATGTAGAGTGAACTAAGAAATAGTTCTCGATGACTAACACACATGAAGAAGATGCATCATCATGCTTATTCTTTGTTTGGGCAGCGTGAGAATCCAGATATTCTCCTATTTCCTGCTCGGACTTATAACAATTATAAGTAGGAGCGGGACCAACGTTCCCCTGCTCAGTATAACAAGCGGGTTCAGTCAATACATCCATATTATTATCTTGATTAAGGCCTGACATGGTCGCTACCTGGAGAGAGAGAGAGAAGAAAACGCTTTAGCGTATGCTCTTGCAAGATTTAGATTGGTTATTATCTTATCTAATCAGGATGGCTCCCACTGCTTTTTATCAAATCTTTCCTAAAACCTTAAACGGTAAGACTAGCCGGGATTAATTACACCTTACAAGTTCGCCAATCTTTCAGCCAGGCCAGTGTTGGTACTTTGAGGGAGGTTCGCCGTACTTTCGCATGGACCTAATTAGAGTAAACATCGTTTTCCCAGAGGCATAACCCCGTTAACACCTTTCTACTCATCTACTTGATCGGCTAATTGTCCTGTGTAAAACTCTCCCAGGAGTAACTCTTACTCGCGGTGGGTATCAGGATCCAACTATCTCATAGAAGGTATGCAATCTCATTGCAAATTTCAACTTTTGAAATTCCTGATAATGCTTTTTCCCCTAGTGTGCTATGACCTTGACAGAGGTCAACAAACCATAGTGTACTAGTCAAGTTCAACCCGTCATTTCTTGATTGAATCAAACCCACCCGTACGACCCTTGACAGAGATCAACAAGGTCGTACGACTACCCTAATCTAATCTCATCACATGCTTTACAGATAATTACTAATCAGCTACCGCATACTACGCCTTGACAGAGGTCAACAAACGCAGCACGATTACTAAATAATCTTTATCTGAAATGACGGAGGGCTACGACAGGTTTTTCTAAAAATCTTTTACGTAATATGTTGGATATAGTGTACTCGGAGTCAATTATTGGATCACAGGCACGTGATTGCAATGATTGAGGGAGGACCTATACCGGTAGGACAATCTTACTAAAGATGATAGTATGCTATCTGGTTTATCTTTATCATCGTGTACTGTTTTAGGTGACCTTACAGGTCGCTATTACACATTGATAGAGCCCTTAGGATTCTTGCTTGACTACCAGCAGTATGATGGCAATCATATACGTGGGAGCTGGGGTTTATAAGCACATCCTTAAAAAGTCCCTAGTCGTGGGAGTTTCGAGACTGGGCATCGATACTCCATTAGTAGACTAGTGTATACAGTCGAGACCCTGATGAGGGGCGGTGGCCGGTCTCATAAGCCATTGGTGTCAGTTGGTTCACCTAAGATGTATGCAGGTGCTCATTGGGTTATGAGTACACCGGACATGACTCGCCGGGAACATGCTAGTTGGTACTATACCTGACGTCAGATAGCAGTTCCCTTGTGACATGTGTACAGGTTAGTTCATCGAACTGAGACCGTCATTTGTCTTGTGTGAGTTCCTACTGTGCTTTGATTACTACCCTACCACGGCTCAAAGGAGCCGTGCAAACAGGTTTTAGTTGGGTACAGTCCCGAGCCACATGGAGGCAGTGAGCGGATCGGCAGGGGTTTCGTCTCTCCCGGTATTGAGGGTGAGATCGCGCTGTGTCTAGGAAAGCCATTACACGATATCCTTGGCCAAGGCAGGAGATTTACTTGTAGGTATTCCAGTAGTATCTCAAGGTGTTCTGGGCTACACTCCGACATGACTTGTACCGCTTTTGGGGGTCTGACTTTTACCAACCCCCTAGGCCCGACATGCGATGCTTATAGACGAACGGACCGGACTATATGGATATTGTCACTGACAGGCTCAGTAGGGTGTCAGGATGAGTTCGCTCATCGACCTCCCTTTTGGTCAATACCTGGTAGCCCGTTACGTACGGCTAGTACCTCTGACGTGCTAGGGGTTAAATCCACAGCCAAAGTAACAACGAGTCTTTAGAGTTCCCCACAGACAGTTTCTCAAGCTTCGGGCGAAACGTTGTAGAGGCCGTATGATATATGGCAGGGTTCGATCATATACGTGCAGTAGTGCATGGATCATGATTGGACGGATCATACTAGTGGGCTTTGGTTTAAGCCGGATCCTAGTATTAGATTTGTTGGATTACTTTAGTCTCATCGCATTCGCATTCAGTCGGAATGCGGATGCAGGTATGTATATACAGGTGAGGGGTATCCTAGTGATCCGTCACGAGTTTACTGTAGATGTTGCCGTATCTTTTAATTGTTGTAAACATTTGGATTAATGTTTACAAATGGAAATTGTGAGCTAGAAATCATCATTTTGTGCATTTAATGTGACATAGACTTCATTAGTGACTCATGGTCTACTTTATTGTGCATATGTCACATTATGTGATAGATTTGTGTGTTGAAATGAGAGGAAGAGAGAGAAGGGCAGCCATTGTATTGAGTTGGGTCTTGTATTTTGCTTCTCAGTCTCTCATTTTATCATAAGAAACACAAAAGAAAAAGGCCTCCTCTTCTTTCTTCTTCCTCTAGCTCACAACCTCCATTAATGGCGTCATCTTCAACCTCCATCCATACACTCTCATGCGATGAGAATCAATGGATGCAAGAGACAAAGTTGTCACAAACATTCTCTACTTCATCTTGGACACGTCGGCTAGCGAACTTCGTGCCCGAGTTGCTTCGGATGAAGCGGGAGCCCGTAGAAAGACTCGATGATGTGGTTGTAAGTCGATGTACAACACCCCACGACTTGCGGGGAGGCGGAATTATGAAAAACGATCTTGTTCTTTGCTTAAACATCGACTAACCGAAGAATCTTTGCTAAACTATAACTAACGATAAACATAGGAGTTCTAAACAACTATGTGAAGTGATTATACCTAATGAACCGTGTCCTTCGTCTTTTCGTTCTCCACCTCCTCCTCGGCCTTCTCCAAGTAGTAGACGATCCACCCGAGAGCTTAACTTCAAGCTTCACCTCAAACTTGAGGTAACTAGGTTTCTTAAAGTGTTAATCTAAGTAACCTAGGTGATATAGAGTTGGATTATGGAGTGATTAGTCTATTCTAATCCTTGATCTCAACACATGAGAGGGGAGAATTAGGGTTTGAAGAGAGAGAGCTTGAGGAGAGAGAATGTGAGCATAAGAATGAGAATGGGATTGTGATCTATCATGATATATATGAAGCATTAATCTTTATCAAATAAATAGAAAATAGGATTTAACAACCATGCTTCATAAATACAAATGGGTGATTCATCTCCATGAGTCATTAAGCATTTATAATGCATTAATGACATGGATGAATCACACAAATGAGTCACTAATCTCATTAAATGCATATGCCACCTAAAACCCCAAGTCACCATCTTCTAGAAGCTTCTCATGAAATTACGAGAACGCCCCTCCTATCCGTGAAAACACGGAAAAACTTTAGACTGTATAAATCCAATATCCCGATACTAGAATCTGGCTTAAACCAAAGCCGACTAGTAAAAACTGTCCGAAAGTCGTACGTGCGTAAACACACGTATGTGTCCGAACCCTTGTCGTAAAACCATACGACCTCTATATCGTTTCACCTCGAGCAGGGAAACTCTCTGTGTGGGACTCTAATGACTCGACTACTACGCTGGCAGTAGGTTTAACCACAGACCGCAAGCGGCACTAGCTGTACGTAACGGTCCCCAGGTAGATGTCGATAAGAAGGCCGATGAGGAAACCCATCCGAACTCCTACTGAGCCTGATGCGACAATCTCCGTACAGTCCGGTCTGTTCGTCTAAGACTATCGCATATCGGGCCTAGGGGGCGGCAAGCGTCAGTCCCCTAATAGCGGTATAAGTCGTGTCGGAGTGAAGCCCATTACACCCTGAGAAACTACTGGAACCTACCAGTAAATCTCGCTTGCCCTGGCCAGGGACTTTGTGTAATGGCTCTCTGACACAGCGCGATATCAACTCCCAATACCGGGGGAGACGAATCCTGTCTAACTGCCACTGCCTCCAAGTGCTCGGGACTGCACCCAATTGCTACCTGTTTGCACGACTCCTTTGAGCCGTGGTAGGGTAGCAATCTAAGAACAGTGGGACACACTCGAGGCGACGTAGCAGTATCAAGTCTGCGGACTATGCTGTACTCATGTCACCTGGGAACTGTTAACTGATGACTGGTATAAAACCCAACCAACAGTTCCCTGCGAGTCCTGTCCGGTGTACCCATAACCCAATAAGCACATGTATACTATCTCCAGTACGACGTACTGACGGCTGTGGGACAGACCATCTCCCCAACTGGGATGAAAAGCGTATACACTAGTCTACTCCGGAGTATCGATGCCCTGTCTCGATAATCCTATGACTAGGGACTTAACTAAGGATGTGCTTGTAGACTACCCAGCCCCCACTAGTGTGACTGCCATCACAACGCTGGTAGTCAAGCAAGATCCTAAGAGCTCTATCAATACGTATACTCGCATATTAAGATAGAAAAACCAAGTAGCATACTACCATGTTTAGCAAGACTGTTATATACATGTGAATATCCCAAGCTTCTATTAAGTAATATACAAACTAGTATGATACAATAACGGCCCCTAGGGCATATACACTAACAATCTCCCACTTGCACTAGGGCTATGTACTGGCGTATCGAAGACCGATGATCTCGAGTAGCCTCTCTAACTGAATCTGAGGTAGGGACTTCGTGAATGGATCAGCATTGTTCTCTTCAGTAGCAACTCTCCGAACCTCGATCTCCCGACGAACAATGATCTCCCTGATCAGGTGATACCGCCTTAAGATGTGTCTGGACTTCTGATGGGACCTTGGTTCCTTCGCTAAAGCTATAGCTCCGTTGTTGTCGCAATACAAAGGTATTGGATCAACTGTGGTAGGAACCACCTGAAGTTCTGTTAGGAACTTCTTCATCCAGACCGCTTCTTTTGCGGCATCGCAAGCAGCAATATACTCCGCTTCTATCGTGGAGTCAGCAACGGTGTCCTGCTTGGAGCTCTTCCAACAAACTGCCCCTCCATTGAGGGTAAAGACATAACCCGACATGGAATTGGAATCGTCCTTATCACTCTGGAAGCAGGAATCAGCAAAGGCCTCTAACTTGAGGTCTTTTCCGCCGTAAACCAAGAACATCTCCTTAGTCCTTCTCAGGTACTTGAGAATGTTCTTTACTGCTATCCAGTGATTCTCCCCTGGGTCAGACTGATACTGGCTTAACACGCTTAGTGCGTAAGCTACATCTGGTCTGGTGCACAACATCGCATACATTATAGAGCCTACCGCAGAAGCGTAGGGTATAATAGACATGCGTTCTCTTTCCAAATCAGTCTTGGGAGACATCTCTTTGGAGAGGGTGATTCCGTGACAAGCAGGTAGATTACCGCGCTTAGAATCTTCCATACTGAATCTTTTCAGTATAGTGTTGATATACCTGGACTGCGAAAGTCCCAACATCCTCTTGGATCTATCACGATAGATCCGGATCCTCAGAATGTAAGAGGTATCACCCAGGTCTTTCATGGAGAACCTGTGTGACAAGAATTCTTTGACAGATTGTAGCATAGGAATGTCATTTCCTATCAATAGAATGCCATCCACGTACAAGACGTGGAATACGACACTTCTGGCTACAACTTTACTATATATACATGGTTCATCTGGATTTTTGATAACGTCATATTCTTTGACCGTTTTATCAAAACAGATGTTCCAACTCCGCGATGCCTACTTTAGTCCATAAATGGACTTAAGCAACTTGCATACTTTCCCGCTGCTCCCACTCTGATTGAAACCCTTTGGCTGATCTATATAGACGCACACTTCTAAATTACCATTCAGAAAAGCCGTCTTTACGTCCATCTGCCAGATTTCATAATCATGGAAGGCAGCAATAGCAAGAAAGACCCGAATGGATTTGAGCATAGCCACTGGAGAAAAAGTTTCGTCATAGTCCAAACCAGGTCTTTGACGAAAACCCTTTGCAACAAGTCTAGCCTTATAGGTTTCCACCTGTCCATCTACACCAATCTTTTTCTTGAAGATCCATTTGCATCCTATGGGTTTTACCCTATTTGGAGCAAAGTCCAAAGTCCATACTTTGTTGGTGTACATGGACTCCATTTCGGTCCGCATTGCATCTAGCCATCGTACCGAGTCGCCGCTTTGGATGGCCTGCTGGAACCTAGTAGGTTCATCATCATCAATGATGCAATTCTCTCTATCCCCATCTATGAGAAAACCGTAGTATCTCTCAGGCGGATGAGACGGCCTACTACTCCTGCGGAGGGGTGCGGAAATGTCATGTTCTTCTTGAACTACTGGTTCTACCAAACTTTCAGTTGTAGTTTGTGGTTCTGGAGTTTCTTCCAGTTCTATTTCGCTCCCACTTATTTTCTTTTCTAAAAACTGCTGTTCTAGAAAATGGGCATTACGAGAAACAAAAACCTTTTGTACCTCTGCGTAATAGAAATAATATCCTTTGGTGTTCTTTGGATATCCCACAAACTTTCACTGTACTGATCGTGCCTCGAGCTTGTCCGCATGCTGCTTTTTAACAAAAGCTGGACATCCCCATATTTTCAGATGCTGAAGATGGGGTTTCTTCCCACTCCATATCTGATATGGCATGGTAGGCACAGTCTTAGTAGGAGCCCTGTTCTGAAGATATGCCGTTGATTCTAGCGCATAACCCCAGAAAGATCGCGGTAACTCAGCAATACTCATCATGGAACGTACCATATCCAATAGGGTTCGATTCCGTCTCTCCGATACACCGTTATGCTGTGGAGTGTATGGAGGAGTAAGCTGAGAGAGAATTCCTTTCTCTTTTAGGTAACCTAGGAACTCGGCACTTAAGTATTCACCACCTCGATCAGATCTTAGTGTCTTGATACTTTTGCCGGTTTGGTTTTCTACTTCATTCTTATACTCCTGGAATTTTTCAAAAGCCTCGGATTTATGTTTCATCAGATAAATGAATCCGTACCTTGAATAATCATCCGTAAAAGTAATAAAATAGGAAAAACCATCTCTTGCATGTGTAGACATTGGACCGCATACATCGCTGTGTATGAGTCCTAAGAGCTAGCTCGCTCTTACTCCATGTCCAGTGAATGGAGTCTTTGTCATCTTTCCTTTGAGACATGATTGACAAGTGGCTTAAGTTTGATATTCGAACGAGTCCAAATATCCTTCTCTATGTAACTTAGTTAACCTTGTCTCATTGATGTGACCTAGTCTACAATGCCATAAGAAAACCTTATTTAAATCTGGAGACTTTCTTATTAGTGTGTTCTGGACATTGAAAATCTAGAGTTGGTTTAAGACATATTTACCGTTATTCAGTGTACCGGACCCAATCAAACCATGATTAAGGTGGATGTTAACAACATCACTTACAAACGTGAAATCATAACCTTTATTTGATAACAAGGAAACTGATATGATATTACACGTTAAGCTAGGTACACAAAAACAGTTATGTAAAACCAAAATGTGTCCACTTGTCAATCCAGGTGATAATCCCCGACGGACACAGCTCCCACGCTAGCTCCGTTAGCAACCTTTAGGGTCATATCACCTTCCTTCAGCACTCTACGGTTTCTCAGTGCCTTCAATGAATTGCATATATGAGATCCTGATCTGGTATCCAATACCCAGGAAGTAGAGTTGATTGACAGACAATTCTCAATTACAAACACACCTGAAGTCGAAGCCACAGCTTGCTTCCGTCTCTGGTTGTTGGCGTTCCACGCCTTGCAATCTTTCTTCCAGTGCCCTTTCCTATGACAATGGAAGCACTCATCCTGGGCCACTACCGGCACCGCAATCTTTTTCTTTCCCTTCGTTCACACCTTACTAACACCTCCTCTAGGTCTGGTGGCGGCCTTCTTCTTCCTTCCTTTGGCCCTAGCCTTGGACCCGGAAGAAGAAGCACCGCTAACAAACATAGCGGGTATTTCCCTTGCCTTCTGTAAAGTGCCCTCTGCACTCCTCAACATGTTAAGGAGTTCCGGAAGTTCAACTTCTTTTCTTTGAATGTTGAAATTCAAAATAAACTGGGCATAGGTGGGAGGAAGGGACTGGAGAATAAGGTCTGTATAGAGCTCATTATCCAAAGTCGTCCCAAGGTCTGCGAGCTCTTCAATATAGCCTATCATCTTTAGGACATATTCTCCTACCGATGATCCGACGGCCAACCTCGCTTGAAACAAGTTCTTTGAGGTCTCGTATCTTGCTATACGAGATTGCTCCCCATACAGATCTTTTGTATGGAGAAATATGGATTCAAGATCCATATCCTCGTGCCTCCTCTGATGTTCTTTGTTCATCGAGGCAAGCAAGATGCACTTGGCCTTCGCGCAATCTATCTCCCAGGTTTTGTGGATTTCCTTATCCACATTACTGGATTTGGGACCAGGGACAGCAGGTGCCTTAGCGGTGAGGACGTACCCCAATTTATCATAGGTTAAAGCCATTCTGACATTCCGCGGCCAATCTTTATAGTTTGGCCCTGTCAGTATATTTTTCTCTAAAAGTAACTTAAGTCCAGTCATTTTCAGGGTCGCTGCATGTCACGATCCGAAAGAGCACGTGACTGGCCCTTGAACCATATGAAGTCTATAGGACCCCATCTGATCCAAGTAAGCCAAAAGCCCAGCAATCTAAAACCATTTAAAGAGTAAATAAGGAAAACTGTTTTTGAAAAGTAAGGAAATCATGTTTGGAAATCAAAGTTTTTAAATAACTAAGCCGAATATGCATTTTTTAAAATGTGTAACCTTTCCTGAAAATTTCGGCAGAATTTCCTTTGTAAAAACTGGCCCCGAACGGGGTACAACAAGAATAATATATATGAAATGATAAAAGGCATCCCCAAGCGGGAGCTAGCTCTTCGTCCATCGACGGTCACAACCACGCAAGCAATAATAATATACAACGCCAAAGGGCGAGGATCAAAACCAAAAAAAAAAGAAACTCAAACAGCCAGAAAACCGTAATACTACTAGCGCGACTCTAAGGTCGAAATAAAACAACACTGTTTTCTAAGTCTGAAACAATAAACAAGTTTTGGTTGATGGAAATTCTAGATACAATAAATGATACATGAACAATGGCGGTTCTGATACAAAAGAACCCACCTATCCAAGCAAGTCACCCATAAGGAAGCAGTGTGCCAGAAATGCCGCTATGGAATCTGTACGGCAAAAACCTGCAAGAACTGGGGCACAACGGGGGTGAGTTGCCAACTCGTGAATAGAAAATATCTACAAGCAGAGATCGAATGCATGACCCATCCTAGGTCAATACGATCAGATATAAATAAACCTCAATATGAATAAAGCTGAAGCATGCTAAACTGGCAATGTAATCTCTATACATGAGTGTAGTGCCAAGTGCTCGTGCTAGTGCCTCAGGTAATCGCATGTCATGAATATGAGGTATAACCAATGTAATCAAATCTGCACACTCGTGGATCCCGTCCACTCGTCACCCACTGACAATAACCACCATGCCCGTAAATATCATGAATCATGTGCATGGGAAATAATATGAGGATATAACCACCCGTGTCCCTCGCGACACATCAGAATCATGGACCAGGGTGCCCAGCATCGACACCCGAAAACATCATGAAAACTGTGCCCAGCATCGGCACGTAAATCCTCATATATCGGGCTCCGTCAGTCCGGATCGGCCCGCGGGCTCTGTCTGCGGTATCGGCCCTCGGCCCCGGCAGTATGCCCAAAACATCTATCGACTCTGGTCGGTATCCTCCGGATAACCGTCAGGTCCAACCAATCACCGGTAGGTACTCGCCCGCCTCCAGGCTCAATCGGCAAAGCTCATCGATCATCTTGCCGAGGGGAACCATACCGGGTCCACCATGTACCCGCAATCGGCTCATCCACGCCTCGATTCGGGTTACACATGTCGCTCTCAGCACCGAGAAAACACATGGTGGACGCACTGAAATATCATATCAAGGGTAACCGGGTTTTTAAAGAAATGACATATTCTCTTTTGAAATACCCTCGGTTCCCAAATCCAGAAATATCATAGAAACAACATATCTCAATGCGTACAGTCAAAGCATGATGTATGCGGCATGTAACAATAATGCAAGTATATCAGTAAGTCATGCAACATGGAATAATAATGTGCACATGTCGAGGGAGACCGCTCTTTTAAAAGGAATCTGTTTTTAAAGAGTATCTTGCGGTTCCCAAATCCCCAATCAAGCTAGAATCATCTATATATGTGTACAGGTATAAGTGTACAATATGCCATGCCAGAATCATATCATGAATGCAATAGTACTATAGTGTAGTGACATGGCAATTATCGATGATGAGTGTGTGAGCCGGCAACAAGTGTACGTGGAACATATACATCATCGATAATGGTGCTGGTGTCCTAGCAGCATGACTGAATGTCACAACAATACAAGCGATGCAATGCAAATAGCAGGAATATGCGGAAACGAATGATCAACGCAAAAGTACAGAACCTGCCCCAATAGATATGTCATGCAACCTTGCCTTTTGAAATAAGACGAATCAGGGCTTTTGGTAAAGTAAGGGCTACGGTGTTTTAAGAAAAGATGCATCATTTGAAAATATCCGTATAACCCTTCTGCTTATCTTTAAAATATCCCCGATTCGTTAGTTTTGAAATAGGTATGACTCGGTCTAGTCTAATGTCTACTAAATAATCTAGACAGGAGGGGTATGAAACCACCTAATCTGAGTCAATATATAAATATAGATATGATAGTCGGTGATCTCGCCTCAATAACATATCGTATGATATCCTCGAGTCATGAGTGCGGATCTATCATCAATATCGGCTCGTACGGTAAATCGTCGTACGGCATCCCAATAGCTGGGTAGGGGTCAATATCACACTATCTCATCACATATCAGGTATCACTTATCATCAGATCACACAATCTGGGGTACTACTGTAAGTCTAGTACAAATCGACACCATCTATAAAATATGAATGCGGGTAAAGCACATGTCCAAAGGCCCGCTAAAATTATCATATCGCACCTCAAAGGCAAACTATGTCACACCGCCGATCTCACGGCCTCACATCAAGTATCATCTCAAACCACGTATCATCCTCCAATCCCGTATATAAACACATAGTCCCATACCCATGTGTAGATATACGCACCATCATATGCACTCTAATAAATGAAAGAATGAATGCAAGTATGTGTGTAAATGTATGTGTGAGTGCAACCACTACTCTAGTGTTCGCACTATACTAAACCAATATATTCTTATCATCAAAATATCATTATTACCATCAATAACCCTAAACAACACATAATAAATATTCGTGTGTATACGTATTCGTATACATCACCACGGACTGCGGGGGTGCTATACGCCATCCACCCGACTTCTCCCCGTAGATATAAATCTACTCACCTTGCTTCTCGTGTGCCAAAGCCGATGTCGCTATCTTCACCTCCTTTGCCTCAACATCACGCGGGGTACCTACAAGTATATCACAATGCTAAAGCACATGAAAATCACATTGGAAACCAAAATGGCACACGCTACCCGCATAGGTAAAAACCCATCGACTCGCATGTAAACACAATCAAAATCCACTTGTCGTTGACGTCCAAACGCCACCCGACAGGAATGAATCACCAAATACCAAAATCCATGCTAAAACAAGTCCCAAATTATACACCAACATAGGAAAATCAACCCAGATTTCACCCTAGATGGAATCAGTCAAAACTAGACATACTCAGGGTCAAAACTAGAGGAAATGGGGGCATGCACAGAAAACGAGGCAATTCCTTAAAATACCTTATTTTAGAATTTTCCATAATTTTTCCCCATTTATCTGTATTTAATTATACCAGAATATTAAAATATTCATTAAAATAATATTAAATTATAAAATTTCCCAAAAATCATATTTTATTATTTTGAAGACGTTACAATCTACCCCCCTTAAAGAAATTCGGTCCCCGAATTTAAATTTAAAACCCCAAATTCTAAAACATTTCGATACGAATTCCAAGTCGTCGGGGCTCCGAAATCATCAACACATAAAACGTCACAGCGCAATGCATGGGCATGAGTACTGAGCAGATAACTCAAAAACAACGCTCCATCAAGCATCCCGCAATCATCGGAGTCAAGGTAAGGACACAATGTCAAATCCAATACAAAACCGATATGATATGGATCAAAACTACACATGCAGACATCCAATCTATACATGTGAATAGCTGATGTAAAAGCATGCCAAATCCTTTTTAAGTCGCTGTGCGATGCGCATAACACTGCACAGTGGCGGACGTTTTTCATAAGAAAGTAACTATATATGTATATATATATCCTTTGTTTAATAAGCACGTTCCGCCGTTTTGAAAACAATCAGAAGGGTTTCCTTGTTTTTTTTTAAAACGTTTCGTATCATATCGGACACGTAGGTATATACTGAGACTATAGCTCGCTCTTTGGAAATCCCTTCGATAACTATCGATGCATGCAAAAAAAAAATATCCAGGTACTGTCCTCTGACTAGTCCTGCTCAGTAAGAAAATAATATCCAATATCATAAAAATGTACTGTTCCAAAAGGAATAAATCTCAAAAATATACATAACCCACCCTGTGCATCTGGTGCGCACGGGAATCAAAATCCATATATGTGCTAAACAGATGCACATAACAGCATCTAGGTGCAACGGGTGTTCACGAAGCATCTGTCATAGGCAACGTGTGTGCCTGACAGCCAAAAACCCGGTGCATCTGACATGCACGAAGAAATCTCAATTTAGTGCATCGGGTGTGCACCAAAATCGTATCTCAAAACATGCGCCCAACATGCGCAGAAATCCAAATTGGTGCATCCATCGTGCACGAATGAAAATCTAAACCCTGCGCACTCAATATGCACGGAATCACAAAATCCAATAGCAACGTCGAATATGCGTAAGTCCAGTCAAAAGCACGGAGTGCAAGAATCCACATCAATATCACAATCAAAATCGACATACCGAAAGGCATCAAATCGAAGTCAGGTGCAATCGTAATGCACAAAATATAAATCCGGTGCAACAAAGGCACGAAATATAAATCTGATGCGATAAACGCAAGAAACATAAAACTGGTGCGACAAATGCACGAAGTATAGAACTGGTGCATCCCATGCACAAATACCAAGCAATAACTCAAATACGTAAACAGCAACACCAAGAGTATCCAGATATGAAGAAAATCATAAACGTGTGCAGCTGCGGGCACAAAACGCATATCGATGCACTACAAGCACATATAAGCTATACCGAGTGCAAAATCAAAACACTAAAATTACATGAAACTCTGCTGGAAGCGTAAATCAAATCACCAGTATAAAATAGGCATGAAATCGTAATCAACAGCTCAAGAGTAATAACTATGTACAAGGTATAAATACCCAGTAGGTGCAACCATGGTGCACAAAATCAAATATCATGAAACTCAGTCATCAAGACTAAATCATGCGAATAGATCGCCCAAAATACCGAAATCCAAAGCAACGGATACGTGATAATCAAATCACAAAATCACAAATCATAATTACCGTCGTCGGTATACCCTCCTTCAGGGTCGAGAAGGTACCGGTACATCCGATGCTAGCGGCGCAAGATATCTACTTGCCTCTTGCTCGCGGCTGGCGTCCTCTGCCTCTGGTTCCTGATCTTTCCTGTAGATTACCAACTCGCAATCCATCGGCTCATCAGCCCGGTCAGGTGTGCTGACAGGAACGATTCCGTTCTTGCACTTCCCTGGTCATCTCTCGGTCAATCCTCACGACCGCTCGTAAAGCAGCACATCTCTGGCGCCGACCTCGGGTCCTCTGAATGCATATCACACATCCGATCCTGGGTGCAACTCTTATTGCAGCAGTGTACTGGAAGGAATCCTACTCAAGGTCTCTTCTGATCTTGCCTAAGCCAAACTGTAAGGAGGCTGGTACTCTGGCGTAATCTTTTCTCGCTCTCTGGACCTCTGCGTCCTTAGTACAACATCTCCTCGGAAGCTGGTCGCATCTCTGCGCCTCTGTATGCATGTCCGGCCTTTAATCTTAACGGGGTGTAGTAACAGCTCGTCTGCCTCTCGCACGAACTTCTTGTCCCGCTTGTCTGTATCATCGACCATTCGACGTCGCGTCTTTATCTGCACACTGCAATGTCCTCGGCTACGGTCCACCCGAAGTCTCTAACACGGACTCGAAATCACGAACTCAGTATCTTCATCACTCAGTAGAAGATATCTAGCCGAACACGTCCTCAGCGTGCATATCGCATCTCTGATGTCAGCGGAGTGGAACGTCATCTCGTCGAAATCTCGTGCAAACTCTTTACTCCACCTTGCTCCACTATCGACTGATTCGGACTCATCTCATCATGGCTACACGGACTGCGCTCCGACGGCTATGCTCGCATCTGGAGTCTCCCAAGCAGTGTCCCATCACAATATCCGAAAGATGTCGAACCATCCGATCGACTCGTCAGAACCTCATAATCCCCCAAGAGCTCACATCTCGGGTACAGTTTAATAGTATCGAGTACATGCCACAGCGTCGGTGGTCCAGCCGTAGAAGGGCAAACCCAAGCCTCACTAATGGCGCCGAGGAACTGCCGCAAACCCTAAGGTTCAAAGGCTTTCACACGGTCATTAAGTCGAGTTAGGGTTTCTTTCTTCTAGAGGGTCCATAGAATCACCTGCATGTCTTTCCGTATACTTTAAACTTGGAAAATGGGTTCCTGACCTTCGATCGTCTCAATCGACTCTCAACGAATCTGCGTGAAGTCGCCTCTAGCTGGAATCAATCTATCTGATGACCTCACATCGGGGTAAGCGAACGAACCACATGTCCTAGTCATTAATCCTCGGTGACTAGCGACTCACTATCACATCTCTAAGAATATGCTCATGCTGCAGTAGCTCCAATCATCTGGGCGATATCTCATCACTCGCAGCAACAACTGGCTCATTCGTCGGTACGCTAAGCAGCGCCTCAACCATCATGAATAAGCGATATATCAGCAGTCATCACATCCTGGCTGGCCTCTATCAGTGGCTCAATCCTCTGGTACCGTCCGGTACATCCTAGAAATCTCACAGCAGCGATCTGTCAAACGCCCATAGTGCGGAAACACAAAATACGAAGCCTCAATGCAACCGTATGTCTCTGGAATCACGTCCCGGTCAGTCCTCGTCCGCAACGAGCTCATGCTGACAACTCGAGCCATAGCTCACTCTGCCCGTGCAATCGCGGCAGCAAAACCATAACCAGTATCGATGAAGATAGATCATAGGAAGGAATATGACACAATGCAAGGAAATGTACAACCTAAGGTTTCTTAAGCGGAGTGGCGTGTCGTAAGTATGCCGCGGAATATACCAACGGTACGTCACTCTACTTTAGTCACCTATTCCATCAACCAAGGGTCATCCTACGCGAAGAAAGTTCGGGTCTAATACCCCCTCGACCAAGTCTAAGTTCCGTAAGGTCAAGCCTAAGTTCCGTATATAAGTAACGCCCTAGGCTCCACATAGTCAAACTTAGACTCGAACCAAGGTCAACCTAGCGCTCTGATACCAACTTTGTCACGATCCGAAAGAGCACGTGACTGGCCCTTGAACCATATGAAGTCTATAGGACCCCATCTGATCCAAGTAAGCCAAAAGCCCAGCAATCTAAAACCATTTAAAGAGTAAATAAGGAAAACTGTTTTTGAAAAGTAAGGAAATCATGTTTGGAAATCAAAGTTTTTAAATAACTAAGCCGAATATGCATTTTTTTAAAATGTGTAACCTTTCCTGAAAATTTCGGCAGAATTTCCTTTGTAAAAACTGGCCCCGAACGGGGTACAACAAGAATAATATATATGAAATGATAAAAGGCATCCCCAAGCGGGAGCTAGCTCTTCGTCCATCGACGGTCACAACCACGCAAGCAATAATAATATACAACGCCAAAGGGCGAGGATCAAAACCAAAAAAAAAAGAAACTCAAACAGCCAGAAAACCGTAATACTACTAGCGCGACTCTAAGGTCGAAATAAAACAACACTGTTTTCTAAGTCTGAAACAATAAACAAGTTTTGGTTGATGGAAATTCTAGATACAATAAATGATACATGAACAATGGCGGTTCTGATACAAAAGAACCCACCTATCCAAGCAAGTCACCCATAAGGAAGCAGTGTGCCAGAAATGCCGCTATGGAATCTGTACGGCAAAAACCTGCAAGAACTGGGGCACAACGGGGGTGAGTTGCCAACTCGTGAATAGAAAATATCTACAAGCAGAGATCGAATGCATGACCCATCCTAGGTCAATACGATCAGATATAAATAAACCTCAATATGAATAAAGCTGAAGCATGCTAAACTGGCAATGTAATCTCTATACATGAGTGTAGTGCCAAGTGCTCGTGCTAGTGCCTCAGGTAATCGCATGTCATGAATATGAGGTATAACCAATGTAATCAAATCTGCACACTCGTGGATCCCGTCCACTCGTCACCCACTGACAATAACCACCATGCCCGTAAATATCATGAATCATGTGCATGGGAAATAATATGAGGATATAACCACCCGTGTCCCTCGCGACACATCAGAATCATGGACCAGGGTGCCCAGCATCGACACCCGAAAACATCATGAAAACTGTGCCCAGCATCGGCACGTAAATCCTCATATATCGGGCTCCGTCAGTCCGGATCGGCCCGCGGGCTCTGTCTGCGGTATCGGCCCTCGGCCCCGGCAGTATGCCCAAAACATCTATCGACTCTGGTCGGTATCCTCCGGATAACCGTCAGGTCCAACCAATCACCGGTAGGTACTCGCCCGCCTCCAGGCTCAATCGGCAAAGCTCATCGATCATCTTGCCGAGGGGAACCATACCGGGTCCACCATGTACCCGCAATCGGCTCATCCACGCCTCGATTCGGGTTACACATGTCGCTCTCAGCACCGAGAAAACACATGGTGGACGCACTGAAATATCATATCAAGGGTAACCGGGTTTTTAAAAAAATGACATATTCTCTTTTGAAATACCCTCGGTTCCCAAATCCAGAAATATCATAGAAACAACATATCTCAATGCGTACAGTCAAAGCATGATGTATGCGGCATGTAACAGTAATGCAAGTATATCAGTAAGTCATGCAACATGGAATAATAATGTGCACATGTCGAGGGAGACCGCTCTTTTAAAAGGAATCTGTTTTTAAAGAGTATCTTGCGGTTCCCAAATCCCCAATCAAGCTAGAATCATCTATATATGTGTACAGGTATAAGTGTACAATATGCCATGCCAGAATCATATCATGAATGCAATAGTACTATAGTGTAGTGACATGGCAATTATCGATGATGAGTGTGTGAGCCGGCAACAAGTGTACGTGGAACATATACATCATCGATAATGGTGCTGGTGTCCTAGCAGCATGACTGAATGTCACAACAATACAAGCGATGCAATGCAAATAGCAGGAATATGCGGAAACGAATGATCAACGCAAAAGTACAGAACCTGCCCCAATAGATATGTCATGCAACCTTGCCTTTTGAAATAAGACGAATCAGGGCTTTTGGTAAAGTAAGGGCTACGGTGTTTTAAGAAAAGATGCATCATTTGAAAATATCCGTATAACCCTTCTGCTTATCTTTAAAATATCCCCGATTCGTTAGTTTTGAAATAGGTATGACTCGGTCTAGTCTAATGTCTACTAAATAATCTAGACAGGAGGGGTATGAAACCACCTAATCTGAGTCAATATATAAATATAGATATGATAGTCGGTGATCTCGCCTCAATAACATATCGTATGATATCCTCGAGTCATGAGTGCGGATCTATCATCAATATCGGCTCGTACGGTAAATCGTCGTACGGCATCCCAATAGCTGGGTAGGGGTCAATATCACACTATCTCATCACATATCAGGTATCACTTATCATCAGATCACACAATCTGGGGTACTACTGTAAGTCTAGTACAAATCGACACCATCTATAAAATATGAATGCGGGTAAAGCACATGTCCAAAGGCCCGCTAAAATTATCATATCGCACCTCAAAGGCAAACTATGTCACACCGCCGATCTCACGGCCTCACATCAAGTATCATCTCAAACCACGTATCATCCTCCAATCCCGTATATAAACACATAGTCCCATACCCATGTGTAGATATACGCACCATCATATGCACTATAATAAATGAAAGAATGAATGCACGTATGTGTGTAAATGTATGTGTGAGTGCAACCACTACTCTAGGGTTCGCACTATACTAAACCAATATATTCTTATCATCAAAATATCATTATTACCATCAATAACCCTAAACAACACATAATAAATATTCATGTGTATACGTATTCGTATACATCACCACGGACTGCGGGGGTGCTATACGCCATCCACCCGACTTCTCCCCGTAGATATAAATCTACTCACCTTGCTTCTCGTGTGCCAAAGCCGATGTCGCTATCTTCACCTCCTTTGCCTCAACATCACGCGGGGTACCTACAAGTATATCACAATGCTAAAGCACATGAAAATCACATTGGAAACCAAAATGGCACACGCTACCCGCATAGGTAAAAACCCATCGACTCGCATGTAAACACAATCAAAATCCACTTGTCGTTGACGTCCAAACGCCACCCGACAGGAATGAATCACCAAATACCAAAATCCATGCTAAAACAAGTCCCAAATTATACACCAACATAGGAAAATCAACCCAGATTTCTCCCTAGATGGAATCAGTCAAAACTAGACATACTCAGGGTCAAAACTAGAGGAAATGGGGGCATGCACAGAAAACGAGGCAATTCCTTAAAATACCTTATTTTAGAATTTTCCATAATTTTTCCCCATTTATCTGTATTTAATTATACCAGAATATTAAAATATTCATTAAAATAATATTAAATTATAAAATTTCCCAAAAATCATATTTTATTATTTTGAAGACGTTACACTGCAAATAGGAGAGAGAGAAGAAAACTCTTTCGCATGATTCTCTTGCAAGTTTAGAGTGGTTTTTAGTTTATCTAAACTGGATGGCTCCCACTGTTTCTCGAATCCTTCCCCAAACCATAAAAGAAGAATTAGCCAGGACTATTCTCACCATACAATACTTGCTTAACCGTTCAGCCAGGCCAATGTCGATACTTCGAGGGAGGTTTTCCAACGCTTTCGCGAAGTTCCTTAATTAAATAACCTCTTTTCTCTGGGTCGTAGCCCCGCTGACACCTTTCTCGGCACCTACTTGGTTTATAGCATTGATCGTTAAGTGACGAATATCCTGATAAATAGCATATACTCACAGTAGGATCGGGATCCAAATATCATCGTCTGATAATGCTGAAGGAATCCTACCAACATTCATCAAACTCCAAATGGTATGCATCTCTTTGCAAATTCAGTTTCTTTAGAAATACCCGATATAAATTTTTGCCCCATGCTCTTATGACCTTGGCTTTGGTCAAAATGTCATAAGTCACATGTCAAGTTCTACCCGTGATTATCTTGTCAATTTGAACCCATCCGTACATACCCCTAACTTTGGTCAAATGATAATACGACCGTCCCAAACTAACTCATCTATCTATGCAACAAATGAATACCCAGCAGCTACCAAACACTATGCATTGACTTTAGCCAAAATGCATAGCTTGAATACTACTGAATACCCAATTGAAATGACGGAGGGCTATGAATGGTTTTGGCGAAACCGTGAACGTGGTGAACTTGATATAACCGAAGGAACCTGATAGCTTTTAAAAGGAGTGGTTAAATCTCCGCAATTTAAAAATATCTTCTGTTTTAAAAATAACTGATTGGTTTCTTTTAAATTGTTCCAACGATTAAACTTTGGTTTATTTTCTTTGCATTAATAATAATGCGTCCCATCATTAACCTATCATTGCAGAAAACAACGAAAATACAACGTCCTCTTATGCCATCCGCAATCGCCACTGGGTCCCGTCATCACCCGTTAGGTTACTTAACTAACGACAGAGCGGGGGCTGGGCTAGCGCGGGTGTAAAACATAAGTGACGTCTAAATAGCTATCATATATAGATATTGTACATTCGTCAGATGCAATAATAGGCATTCCAGATCTCAGATGAACATTATTGGATATGCAAGCAATCCGTGTTTGTTTTGAGCCTGCAACAAAAGACGGATTACACACTTGTGATGAATAGCCATTACCCCACCCTAGACCCCTACGGGTACGGCAAACTACCCGAAAAGTACCCGAAGTGAAGCGGTCTCTCTCAACAAAGTGAGTAGGCCACTAAACACTTCAAAGTACCCGGTAGTTTGTGCACCCCACCTTGGGTCTGTCCTAGGAGCAAAAACAGTAAAATGAAATAATACAACGGTGGCTACAACCGCAACCTGGATGTGCCCCGCAAAATAATATTACAACATATTACAATTACATTGAATGAATTAAAATAGTAACCCATCACAAAACCCCGGCTAATCATCACAAAAATCCAATACAGTTCATAATCACAAACAGTTAAAACCATTACAGAAATGTGCAACCCCCTGCCAACCGACATACTAGCAGTTAGGGGGGGTTTACGAACACATTATACAATCACAGATATAATCAAATTAGAAAATATCATATAATTTCGATCGAGCAAACATATCAGATTCTACTCCCAAAACTTCTCTGTGCACCTGAGATTTTGAGCAGAAAATAAACATTCCAGAAAATAAAAAAATATCACAAAAGAATAACTGGAGCAAACTGGGTCGAATCGGCCCCAACTCGGCCGTGGATCCGTGGCGGATCGGTGGGATCGGCCGCGGTTCCACGGCTGTAAGGCCGATTCACTAACCCATTTTTCTCCAGTGTTCTTATTTTTCTATGCTTGTTATTCTGCAGCAACCTGAAAAAATTTTAGAGCCTGTTTTAAAATCGACAGAAACATGGTGATAACGATGTGTTTTCCAGTTCGTTTTGCGTTCGAAATTCATATGACTTTGCTAATAAGTTAATTATTGTTTAGCAAGGCTCTGATACCACTGTAAGTCGATGTACAACACCCCACGACTTGCGGGAAGGCGGAAATATGAAAAACGATCTTGTTCTTTGCTTAAACATCGACTAACCGAAGAATCTTTGCTAAACTATAACTAACGATAAACATAGGAGTTCTAAACTACTATGTGAAGTGATTATACCTAATGAACCGTGTCCTTCGTCTTTTCGTTCTCCACTTCCTCCTCGGCCTTCTCCAAGTAGTATACGATCCACCCGAGAGCTTAACTTCAAGCTTCACCTCAAACTTGAGGTAACTAGGTTTCTTAAAGTGCTAATCTAAGTAACCTAGGTGATATAGAGTTGGATTATGGAGTGATTAGTCTATTCTAATCCTTGATCTCAACACATAAGAGGGGAGGATTAGGGTTTGAAGAGAGAGAGCTTGAGGAGAGAGAAGGTGAGCATAAGAATGAGAATGAGATTGTGATCTATCATGATATATATGAAGCATTAATCTTTATCAAATAAATAGAAAATAGGATTTAACAACCATGCTTCATAATGTAAGTGCACGGCGGCGCCCCGGCCGTCAATCCGACGGCCAAATGCGGAAGCGGTGATAAACTTAATTTTTCTTGAACTGGCAAACCGCCGCGCACTAATACCCGGATCGAACCATTAATTAGTCCTAGCTAACTACAAGATGGGGAAGAGAGATATACCGACTGATCCAAGTCCTCCGGTCTTCTCGTCGTCGTCCCGATCTCCTGCGGAAGCTCCGGTCTCAACCTCGTCGCCGGAAGTGCACCACATCGCCTACTTCTTTTAGGGGCTCCCACCTCAATGCCGAGGCAACTCGGGCACGAAGCTGGCTAGTCGACATATCCAAGATTCGATGTAGAATGTAGTGTACAAGTCTCATTTTGGGGTTGTAGGAATTGCCTTTTGGTGGAGGGATGAACTATAGAGTTTGGAGATGGAACTTGTGGATATTTGGGAGCATGAAATGAACCAAATTTCACTCTCCAAAATTTTGGACAGCCCCACTAAAGCTTGGGCCGGCCATGAGAGGTGAGGGAGGGGAGAGAATAAGAGTGTCATGTATCAAAAATGGGAGCCATACATCTATCATGCAAGAAAGAGTCAAGACAAAGAGGTGGTTGAAAAGCAAGTGATGATGAGAAACAATGATCACTCCCAAAACCAATACTCAACCAACAATCATCAACAACCATGATTGTTTACAAAGTCAAGCCATGATGGAAAAGAAAGAGTCAAAGGATGGGCTCCATCATGAAACCATCATGACACAAGAAAATGCAAAGAACCCCTCCACAAATACTTATTTGCAACAATGCAAATAAGCCCTCCTCCACCAATCTTCGGCCAATGAACGATACAAAGGAAATTGGCCGAAACGGAAAGCAAACTGGCAACTCCAGAAAACTGGTCCCGTAATAAATTACAGGAAAACCCCGATACTGTGCATACACACCCGCATTTGTATTTCGACCGAAATACAAATGCAATGAGACAAAGTCTACACTGTACTATACTAGGATCCGGCTTATACCAAAAACCGGCTAGTAATATCTGTTCGATCCTGATCCGTGCAATACCGCACGTATCTGATCGAACCCTGCCATATAACCATACGGCCTATAGTACAAACTGTCCGATCCTGATCCGTGCAATACCGCACGTATCTGATCGGACCTTGCTATATCTCCATACGGCCTCTACAACCTTTCGCCCGAAAGATTGAGTAACGGAATGTGGGGGACTCTAAAGACTCGTCAACACCTTGGTTGTGGATTTAACCACTAGCACGTCAGAGGTATAAGCCAATACGTAACGGGCTACCAGGTATTGACTAAAAGGGACGTCTGTGAGCGAACTCAGCCTGACAACCCTACTGAGCCTGTCAGTGACAATATCCGTACAGTCCGGTCCGTTCGTCTATGAGTATCGCATGGCGGGCCTAGGGGGTTGGTAAAAGTCAGACCCCCAAAAACGGTACAAGTCGTGTCGGAGTGTAGCCCAGAACACCCTGAGATACTACTGGAATACCTACCAGTAAATCTCCTTGCCTCGGCCGAGGGCTTCGTGTAATGGCTCTCCTAGACACAGTGCGACCTCACCCCCAATACCGGGAGAGACGAACCCCTGAAGATACGCTCACTGCCTCCATGTGGCTCGGGACTGTACCCAACTAAAAACTGTTTGCACGACTCCTTTGAGCCGTGGTAGGGTAGTAATCAAAGTACAGTGGGAACTCACACGAGACAAATGACGATCCCCAGGTCGATGAACTAACCTGTACACATGTCACCAGGGAACTGCCATCTGACGTCTGGTATATGACTAACTAGCATGTTCCCGGCGAGTCCTGTCCGGTGTACTCATAACCCAATGAGCACCTGTATACATCTTAGGTGATCCAACTGACACCAGTGGCTTGTGAGACCGGCCACCGCCCCTCGTCGGGATCTCGACTGTATACACTAGTCTACTCTGGAGTATCGATACCCTGTCTCGAAACTCCTACGACTAGGGACCATTTAAGGATATGACCATTTAAGGATATGCTTATAGACCCCAGCTCCCACTTATATGATCGCCCTCATACTGCTGGTGGTCAAGCAAGAATCCTAGAGGCTCTATCAACGTGTAATAGCGACTTGTCAGGTCACCTAAAGCAGTACACGATGATAAAGGTAAACCAGATAGCATACTATCATCTCGAGTAAGATTGTCCTATCGGGATAGGTCCTCCCTCAATCATTACAATCACGTGCCTGTGACCTAATAATTGACTCTGAGGGCACTATCTCCAACACATAAATACAAATGGGTGATTCATCTCCATGAATTATTAAGCATTTAAGATGCATTAATGACATGGATGAATCACACAAATGAGTCACTAATCTCATTAAATGCATATGCTACCTAAACTCCCAAGTCACCATCTTCTAGAAGCTTCTCGTGAAATTACGAGAACGCCCCTCCTATCCGTGAAAACACGGAAAAACTTTAGACTGTATAAATCTAATATCCCGATACTAGAATCTGGCTTAAATCAAAGCCGACTAGTAAAAACTGTCCGAAAGTCGTATGTGCGTAAACACACGTATGCGTCCGAACCCTTGTCGTAAAACCATACGACCTCTATATCATTTCGCTTGGAGCAGGGAAACTCTCTGTGTGGGACTCTAATGACTCGACTACTACGCTGGCAGTGGGTTTAACCACAGACCGCAAGCGGCACTAGCTGTACGTAACGGTCCCCAGGTAGATGTCGATAAGAAGGCCGATGAGGAAACCAATCCGACCTCCTACTGAGCTTGATGTGACAATCTCCGTACAGTCCGGTCTGTTCGTCTAAGACTATCGCATATCGGGCCTAGGGGCGGCAAGCGTCAGTCCCCTAATAGCGGTATAAGTCATGTCGGAGTTAAGCCCATTACACCCTGAGAAACTACTGGAACCTACCAGTAAATCTCGCTTGCCCAGGCCAGGGACTTTGCGTAATGGCTCTCTGACACAGCGCGATATCAACTCCCAATACCGGGAGAGACGAATCCTGTCTAACCGCCACTGCCTCCAAGTGCTCGGGACTGCACACAACTGCTACCTATTTGCATGACTCCTTTGAGCCGTGGTAGGGTAGCAATCTAAGAACAGTGGGACACACTCGAGGCGAAGTAGCAGTGTCAAGTCTGCGGACTATGCTATACTCATGTCACCTGGGAACTGTTAACTGACGACTGGTATAAAACCCAACCAACAGTTCCCTGTGAGTCCTGTCCGGTGTACCCGTAACCCAACGAGCACCTGTATACTATCTCTAGTACGACGTACTGACGGCTGTGGGACAGAACATCTCCCCAACTGGGATAAGAAGCGTATATACTAGTCTACTCCGGAGTATCGATACCCTGTCTCGATAATCCTACGACTAGGGACTTGAAAAAGGATGTGCTTGTAGACTACCAAACCCCAACTAGTGTAACTGCCATCACAACGCTGGTAGTCAAGCAAGATCCTAAGAGCTCTATCAATACGTATACTCACATATTAAGATAGAAAAACCAAGTGTTATATACATGTGAATATCCCAAGCTTCCATTAAGTAATATACAAACTAGTATGATACAATAATGGCCCCTAGGGCGTATACACTAACAATCTCCCACTTGTACTAGGGCCATGTACTGGCGTATCGAAGACCGATGATCTTGAGTAGCCTCTCGAACTGAATCTGAGGTAGGGCCTTCGTGAATGGATCAGCAATGTTCTCTTCAGTAGCAACTCTCCGAACCTCGATCTCCCGACGATCAATGATCTCCCTAATCAGGTGATACCGCCTTAAGAAGTGTCTGGACTTCTGATGGGACCTTGGTTCCTTCGCTAAAGCTATAGCTCCGTTGTTGTCGCGATACAGAGGTATTGGATCAACTATAGTAAGAACCACCTGAAGTTCTATTAGGAACTTCTTCATCCAGACCGCTTCTTTTGCGACATCGCAAGCAGCAATATACTCCGCTTCTATCGTCGAGTCAGCAACGGTGTACTGCTTGGAGCTCTTCCAACACACCGCCCCTCCATTGAGGGTAAAGACATAACCCGACATGGACTTGGAATCGTCCTTATCACTCTGGAAGCCAGAATCAGCAAAAGACTCTAACTTGAGGTCTTTTCCGCTGTAAAACAAGAACATCTCCTTAGTCCTTCTCAAGTACTTGAGAATGTTCTTTACTGCTATCCAGTGATTCTCCCCTGGGTCAGACTGATACTGGCTTACCACGCTTAGTGCGTAAGCTACATCTGGTCTGGTGCACAATATCGCATACATTATAGAGCCTACCGCAGAAGCGTAGTGTATAATAGACATGAGTTCCCTTTCCAAATCAGTCTTGGGAGACATCTCTTTGGAGAGGGTGATTCCGTGACAAGCCGGTAGATTACCGCGCTTAGAATCTTCCATACTGAATCTTTTCAGTATAGTGTTGATATACCTAGACTGCGAAAGTCCCAACATTCTTTTGGATCTATCATGATAGATCCGAATCCCCAGAATGTAAGGGGTATCACCCACGTCTTTCATGGAGAACCTGTGTGACAAGAATTCTTTGACAGATTGTAGCATAGGAATGTCATTTCCTATCAATAGAATATCATCCACGTACAAGACGAGGAATACGACACTTCTGGCTACAACTTTACTATATATACATGGTTCATCTGGATTTCTGATAAAGTCATATTCTTTGACCGTTTCATCAAAACAGATGTTCCAACTCCGCGATGCCTGCTTTAGTCCATAAATGGACTTAAGCAACTTGCATACTTTCCCGCTGCTCCCACTCTGATTGAAACCCTCTGGCTGATTCATATAGACGCACACTTCTAAATGACCATTCAGAAAAGCCGTCTTTACGTCCATCTGCCAGATTTCATAATCATGGAAGGCAGCAATAGCAAGAAGGACCCGAATGGATTTGAGCATAGCCACTGGAGAAAAAGTTTCGTCATAGTCCAAACCAGGTCTTTGACGAAAACCCTTTGTAACAAGACTAGCCTTATAGGTTTCCACCTGTCCATCTACACCAATCTTTTTCTTGAAGATCCATTTGCATCGTATGGGTTTTACCCCATTTGGAGCAAAGTCTAAAGTCCATACTTTGTTGGTGTACATGGAATCCATTTCGGTCCGCATTGCATCTAGCCATCGTACCGAGTCGCCACTCTGGATGGCCTGCTGGAACCTAGTAAGTTCATCATCATCAATAATGCAATCCTCTCTATCCCCATCTATGAGAAAACCGTAGTTCTCTCAGGCGGATGAGACGGCCTACTACTCTTGCGGAGGGGTGTGGAAATGTCCTGTTCTACTTGAACTACTGGTTCTACTAAACTTTCGGTAGTAGTTTGTGGTTCTAGAGTTTCTTCCAGTTCTATTTCACTCCCACTTATTTCCTTTTCTAAAAACTGCTGTTCTAGAAAATAGGCATTACGAGAAACAAAAACCTTTTGTTCCTCTGTGTAATAGAAATAATATCCCTTGGAGTTCTTTGGATATCCCACAAACTTACACTGTATTGATCGTGCCTCGAGCTTGTCCGCATGCTGCTTTTTAACAAAAGCTGGACATCCCCATATCTTCAAATGCTGAAGATGGGTTTCTTCCCGCTTCACATCTGATATGGCGTGGTAGGCACAGTCTTGGTAGGAGCCCTGTTCAGAAGATATGCCGCTGATTCTAGCGCATAACCCCAGAAAGATCGCGGTAACTCAGCATTACTCATCATGGAACGTACCATATCCAATAGGGTTCGATTCCGTCTCTCCGATACACCGTTATGCTGTGGAGTGTATGGAGGAGTAAGCTGAGAGAGAATTCCTTTCTCTTTTAGGTAACCTAGGAACTCGGCACTTAAGTATTCACCACCTCGATCAGATCTTAGTGTCTTGATACTTTTGCCTGTTTGGTTTTCTACTTCATTCTTATACTCGTGGAATTTTTCAAAAGCCTCGGATTTATGTTTCATCAGATAAATGAATCCGTACCTTGAATAATCATCCGTAAAAGTAATGAAATAAGAAAAACCACTTCTTGCAAGTGTAGACATTGGACCGCATACATCGCTGTGTATGAGTCCTAAGAGCTAGCTCGCTCTTACTCCATGTCCAGTGAATGGAGTCTTTGTCATCTTTCCTTTGAGACATGATTGACAAGTGGCATAAGTTTGATATTCGAACTAGTCCAAATATCCGTCTCTATGTAACTTAGTTAACCTTGTCTCATTGATGTGACCTAGTCTACAATGCCATAAGAAACCCTTATTTAAATCTGGAGACTTTCTTTTTAGTGTGTTCTGGACAATGAAAATCTGGAGTTGGTTTAAGACATATATACTGTTATTCAGTGTACCGGACCCAATCAAACCATGATTAAGGTGGATGTTAACAACATCACTTACAAATGTGAAATAATAACCTTTATTTGATAACAAGGAAACTGATATGATATTACACGTTAAGCTAGGTACACAAAAACAGTTATGTAAAACCAAAATGTGTCCACTTTTCAATCCCAGGTGATAATCCCCGACGGACACAGCTCCCACGCTAGCTCCGTTAGCAACCTTTAGGGTCATATCACCTTCCTTCAGCACTCTACGGTTTATCAGTGCCTGCAATGAATTGCATATATGAGATCCTGATCCGGTATCCAATACCCAAGAAGTAGAGTTGATTGACAGACAATTCTCGTTACAAACACACCTGAAGTCGATGCCACAGCTTGCTTCCGTCCCTGGTTCTTGGCGTTCCACGCCTTGCAATCTTTCTTCTAGTGCCCTTTCCTGTGATAATAGAAACACTCATCCTGGGCCACTACCGGCACCGCAATCTTTTTCTTTCCCTTCGTTCACACATTACTAACACCTCCTCTAGGTCTGGTGGCGGCCTTCTTCTTCCTTCCTTTAGCCCTAGCCTTGGACCCGGAAGAAGAAGCACCGCTAACAAACATAGCGGGTGTTTCCCTTGCCTTCTGCAAGGTGCCCTCTGCACTCCTCAACATGTTAAGGAGTTCCGGAAGTTCAACTTCTTTTCTTTGAATGTTGAAATTCAGAATAAACTGGCGTAGGTGGGAGGAAGAGACTGGAGAATAAGGTCTGTATAGAGCTCATTATCCAAAGTCGTCCCAAGGTCTGCGAGCTCTTCAATATAGCCTATCATCTTTAGGACATGTTCTCCTACCGATGATCCGACGGCCAACCTCGCTCGAAACAAGTTCTTTGAGGTCTCGTATCTTGCTATACGAGATTGCTCCCCATACAGATCTTTTGTATGGAGAAATATGGATTCAAGATCCATATCCTCGTGCCTCCTCTGATGTTCATTGTTCATCGAGGCAAGCAAGATGCACTTGGCCTTCGCGCAATCTATCTCCCAGGTTTTGTGGATTTCCTTATCCATATTACTGGATTTGGGACCAGGGACAGCAGGTGCCTTAGCGGTGAGGACGTACCCCAATTTGTCATAGGTTAAAGCCATTTTGACATTCCACGGCCAATCTTTATAATTTGGCCCTGTCAGTATATTTTTCTCTAAAAGTAACTTAAGTCCAGTCATTTTCAGGGTCGCTGCAAATAGGAAAGAGAGAAGAAAACTCTTTAGCATGATGCTCTTGCAAGTTTAGAGTGGTTGTTAGTTTATCTAAACTGGATGGCTCCCACTGTTTCTCGAATCCTTCCCCAAACCATAAAAGAAGAATTAGCCAAGACTATTCACACCATACAATACTTGCTTAACCGTTCAGCCACACCAGTGTCGATATTTTGAGGGAGGTTTTCCAACGCTTTCGCGAAGTTCCTTAATTAAATAACCTCTTTTCTCTGGGGGCGTAGCCCCGCTGACACCTTTCTCGGCACCTACTTGGTTTATAGCATTGATCGTTAAGTGACGAATATCCTGATAAGTAGCATATACTCACAGTAGGATCGGGATCCAAATATCATCGTCTGATAATACTGAAGGAATCCTACCAACATTCATCAAACTCCAAATGGTATGCATCTCTTTGCAAATTTCAGTTTCTTTAGAAATACCCGATATAAATTTTTGCGTGCAGTAGTGCATGGATCGGATGGATCATGATCGGATGGATCATCCTAGTATTAGATTTGTTGGATTACTTTACTCTCATCGCTTTCGCATTCAGTCGGAATGAAGATGCAGGTATGTATATATAGGTGAGGGGTATCCTTGTGATCCGTCACGAGTTTACTTTAGATGTTGCCGTATCTTTTTATTGTTGTAAACATTTGGATTAATGTTTACAAATGGAAATTGTGAGCTAGAAATCATCATTTTGTGCATTTAATGTGACATAGACTTCATTAGTGACTCATGGTCTCTTTTATTGTGCATATGTCACATTATGTGATAGATTTGTGTGTTGAAATGAGAGGAAGAGAGAGAAGGGCATGTAGGGTTGCTAGGCACACGCATAAGGGTCTACGAGGCATCACCCATGCCCGATTTAAAATTTAGCCATGCCAAACAACCCAAAGCCGGATATTTAAACTAGAGATTAGGCGAATACAAGTATGTTAAACACTTTAATACTAAGTGAGAGGGATTACAACCTTTGTAGATCCGGTCCTTCACTTCTTAAGCTCCGTTTTGAGGTCCCTTCACTGTGATCATCGTGTTCCGGACTCTCGAGGGGCTCCACGAAGAGAAAGATACAAGCTTGCTTCCGATCTTTGATAATAAAGATGATCTACCTTGAAGTTTCATTAACACAAGCTCTCACTCACTAAATGAGGTGAACACCCTCATCTAAATGGCAAGGATAGATGAGGATGATGAAGTAGGATTTTTGCTCTCATTTATTTTCTTATTCTCACTCACTTTCATCACTTAGAAAAAGCTAGAAAGCTTTTTCCATGAAGAACTCAAGGAAGAAGAAGATGAATAATAGTGAATCTAAACCTTTTGTGATGAATAATGAAAAGATGATAATGATGAATAATGCAACTATGGTTAAACAAACCTTTATAGAGATTTAACTAGGGCTAGGATTTGGGTTGAGTTAAAGGTGAGTCACTTTAAAATATCTAACACAAAACAAAAAGAAACCTTCTAGAAGGTTCATGAATGAACTAACCCAAATCAAATCCTAATCTTGTTTAATCTCCACTAAATATGTTGCATTAGTAATCATATCATGTTACAATATTATATATCACATATATAATATTTATTGTAACAAAATAAAATAATACAATTAACATATATCGTATATATATCAATGTATTACCCGAGTGAGAAAAAGAATCTTTTAGTGAGCTTATATTAGTTAATGTAATTTAATATATCAAATATATAATTATACATTAAATTATAGAATCAACACTTGATCCGATAATCCGGCTATTTCACAAATAACCGACTAATATAACATTTACCGATTCATCGAATCAACACTTGATCCGATGACCCGGCTGATATCAAATATCATGAGAATAGAATACGGTATCACATATCGCATTATCCTCGGTCCTGCCCATAGCACGTATGTGCCCCTACTCCGTTTTGCCTGAGTCAAGAAACCTCTGTGTAGGACTCTAAAGAATCGTCAATACGCCGGCAGTAGGTGATGATCATATCAAACACCCACAAGCTGCAAGCGGTCAGCTAAACGTAACAGACACCCAGGTATTAAGCGCTCAGAAGATCAACTAGCAAGCCTGTACATTCTCCTGTGAATCCAATCAGTAACACTCCCATACAGTCCGGTCTCGTCGTCTGATATGTCGCATATCTTGCCTAGGGGTGGTAAACGTCAGACCCCAGTAGCTCGATAAGTCATGTCGATATGAGGTCTATAACAGTTCGAGAAACTACTGATAACACTTACCAGTAGATCTCAGCAACCCTGGCCAGGGATTTCCAGTTACAGCCAATCGAACACAGCACAACATCAACTCCCTATACCGGGAGAGACAAATCCCCTCCTATCGCTCATTACCTCCATGTGATTCGGGACTGTACCCAAAAGCCACCTTTTTGCATGCCCTCTTGGACGTGGTATGATGGAAATTAAAGAACAATGGGAATCACACAAGTCTCTATGACGATCTTGAGTCAACAGACTACTCTGTACCAGTGTCACCGGAGAACTGCCATCTGACATGAGGTATAATACCATCTGGGAGTTCTCGGCGAGTCCGTCCAGTGTACCCAGTCTCTACTGAGCACCCGTACACCATGTAAGTCGATGTACAACACCCCAATACTTGTGGGGAGGTGGAATTTTCAAAAACGAACTTGTTTAGTGAACAAACATCGACTAACCGCTTGAATCGAAGCTAAACGATAACTAACCAAACACATAGTTGTTCTAAACTACTATACTTAGGGATTATACCTATCGAACCAAGTCCTTCAGCTTTACGATCTCCTCGTCCTCCTCGGCCTTCTCGATGTAGTAGATGATCCACCCGAGAGCAAAACTCCAAGCTTAGCCCCTAAACTTGAGGCAACTAACCTTCTTGGATTGCTAATCAAAGAAGATAGATGAGATAGAGTGAGGGTTATGGATTGTTTAGTCTAACTAATCCTTGTTCTCAACACATGAGAGGTGAGGATTAGGGTTTGAAGAGAGTGAGCTTGAGGAGAGAGAATGTGAATGATATTATCAAGTGAGAATAGTAAGTTATCATAATATATATGAAACTTTAAAATTCATCAATAAAAGAAAAACAAATGATGAATAATCAAGTTTCATAAATATCTAATGGTGATTCATAACCATGACTCATTAATCATTTATTGTGCATTAATGATATGGATGAATCACTCTCATGACTCACTAAACTCATTCAATGCATATGACACCTAAACCTCCTTAGTCACCATCTTCTAGAAGCTTCTCGCACAATTACGAGAACGCCCCTCCTTTCCGCAAAAATACGGAAAAACTTTAGACTGTATAAATCCAATAACCGGATACCAGTAACTGGCTTAAACCAAAGTCGACTGGTAAAAACTGTCCGAAAGTCGTACATGCGTAAACACACGTATGCGTCCGAACCCTTTGTCGTAAAACCATACGACCTCTATATCGTTTCGCCTGGAGTAGGAAACTCTCTGTGTGGGACTCTAGAGACTCGACTACTACGCTGGCAGTGGGTTTAACCACAGACCGCAAGCGGCACTAGCTGTACGAAACGGTCCCCAGGTAGTTGTCGATAAGAAGGCCGATGAGGAAACCCATCCGAACTCCTACTGAGCCTGCTGTGACAATCTCCATACAGTCCGGTCCGTTCGTCTTTGACTATCGCATATCGGGCCTAGGGGGCGGCAAGCGTCAGTCCCCTAATAGCGGTATAAGTCGTGTCGGAGCGAAGCCCATTACATCCTGAGAAACTACTGGAACCTACCAGCAAATCTCACTTGCCCTGGCTAGGGACTTTGCGTAATGGCTCTCTGACACAGCGCGATATCAACTCCCAATACCGGGAGAGACGAATCCTGTCTAACCGCCACTGCCTCCAAGTGCTCGGGACTGCACCCAACTGCTACCTGTTTGCACGACTCCTTTGAGCCGTGGTAGGGTAGCAATCTAAGAACAGTGGGACACACTCGAGGCGAAGTAGCAGTGTCAAGTCTGCGGACTATGCTGTACTCATGTCACCTGGGAACTGTTCACTGACGACTGGTATAAAACCAACCAACAGTTCCCTGTGAGTCCTGTCCGGTGTACCCGTAACCTAACGAGCACCTGCATACTATCTCCAGTACGACGTACTGACGGCTGTGGGACAGACCATCTCCCCAACTGGGATGAGAAGCGTACACACTAGTCTACTCCAGAGTATCGATGCTCTGTCTCGATAATCCAACGACTAGGGACCTGAATAAGGATGTGCTTGTAGACTACCCAGCCCCCACTAGTGTGACTGCCATCACAACGCTGGTAGACAAGCAAGATCCTAAGAGCTCTATTAATACGTACACTCACATATTAAGATAGAAAAACCAAGTAGCATACTACCATGTTTAGCAAGACTGTTATATACATGTGAATATCCCAAGCTTCCATTAAGTAATATACAAACTAGTATGATACAGTAATGGCCTTCTAGGGCATAAACACTAACAATTTCCCACTTGCACTGGGGCCATGTACTGGCGTATCGTAGACCGATGATCTCGAGTAGCCTCTCGAACTGAATCTGAGGTAGGGCCTTCGTGAATGGATCAGCAATGTTCTCTTCAGAAGCAACTCTCCGAACCTCGATCTCCTGACGATCAATGATCTCCCTGATCAGGTGATACCGCCTTAAGATGTGTCTGGACTTCTGATGGGACCTTGGTTCCTTCGCTAAAGCTATAGCTCCGTTGTTGTCGCAATACAGAGGTATTGGATCAACTATGGTAGGAACCACCTGAAGTTCTGTTAGGAACTTCTTCATCCAGACTGCTTCTTTTGCGGCATCGCAAGCAGCTATATACTCCGCTTCCATCGTCGAGTCAGCAACGGTGTCCTGCTTGGAGCTCTTCCAGCACACCGCCCCTCCATTGAGGGTAAAGACATAACCCGACATGGACTTGGAATCGTCCTTATCACTCTGGAAGCCAGAATCAGCAAATGCCTCCAACCTGAGGTCTTTTCTGCCGTAAACCAAGAACATCTCCTTAGTCCTTCTCAGGTACTTGAGAATGTTCTTTACTGCTATCCAGTGCTTCTCCCCTGGGTCTGACTGATACCGGCTTACCACGCTCAGTGCGTAAGCTACATCTGGTCTGGTGCACAACATCGCATACATTATAGAGCCTACCGCAGAAGCGTAGGGTATAATAGACATGCGTTCCCTTTCCAAATCAGTCTTGGGAGACATCTCTTTAGAGAGGGTGATTCCGTGACAATCCGGTAGATTACCGCGCTTAGAATCTTCCATACTGAATCTTTTCAGTACAGTGTCGATATACCTGGACTGCGAAAGTCCCAACATCCTCTTGGATCTATCACGATAGATCCGGATCCCCAGAATGTAAGAGGCATCACCCAGGTCTTTCATGGAGAACCTGTGTGACAAGAATCCTTTGACAGATTGTAGCATAGGAATGTCATTTCCTATCAATAGAATGTCATCCACGTATAAGACGAGGAATACGACACTTCTGGCTACAACTTTACTATATATGCACGGTTCATCTGGATTTTTGATAAAGTCATATTCTTTGACTGTCTCATCAAAACAGATGTTCCAACTCCGCGATGCCTGCTTTAGTCTATAAATGGACTTAAGCAGCTTGCATACTTTCCCGCTGCTCCCACTCTGATTGAAACCCTCTGGCTGATCCATATAGACGCTCTCTTCTAAATTTCCATTCAGAAAAGCCGTCTTTACGTCCATCTGCCAGATTTCATAATCATGGAAGGCAGCAATAGCAAGAAGGACCCGAATGGATTTGAGCATAGCCACTGGAGAAAAAGTTTCGTCATAGTCCAAACCAGGTCTTTGATGAAAACCCTTTGCAATAAGTCTAGCCTTATAGGTTTCCACCTGTCCATCTACACCAATCTTTTTCTTGAAGATCCATTTGCATCCTATGGGTTTTACCCCATCTGGAGCAAAGTCCAAAGTCCATACTTTGTTGGTGTACATGGACTCCATTTCGGTCCGCATTGCATCTAGCCATCGTACTGAGTCGCCGCTCTGGATGGCCTGCTGGAAGTCAGTAGGTTCATAATCATCTATGATGCAATCCTCTCTATCCCCATCTATGAGAAAACCGTAGTATCTCTCAGGCGGATGAGACGGCCTACTACTTCTGCGGAGGGGTGCGGGAATGTCCAGTTCTTCTTGAACCATCGGTTCTACCAAACTTTCAGTAGCAGTTTGTGGTTCTGGAATTTCTTCCAGTTCTATTTCGCTCCCACTTATTTCCTTTTCTAAAAACTGATATTCTAGAAAATGGGCATTACGAGAAACAAACACCTTTTGTTCCTCTGCGTAATAGAATAGATACCCCTTGGAGTTCTTTGGATATCCCACAAACTGACACTTTACTGATCGTGCCTCGAGCTTGTCCACATGCTGCTTTTTAACAAAAGCTGGACATCCCCATATTTTCAGATACTGAAGATAGGGTTTCTTCCCACTCCACATCTGATATGGCGTGGTAGGCACAGTCTTGGTAGGAACCATGTTCAAAAGATATGCCGCTGATTCTAGCACATAACCGCAGAAAGATCGCGGTAACTCAGCATTACCCATCATGGATCGTACCAAATCCAATAGGGTTCGATTCCGTCTCTCCGATACACCGTTATGCTGTGGAGTGTATGGAGGAGTAAGCTGAGAGAGAATTCCTTTCTCTTTTAGGTAACCAAGGAACTCGGCACTCAAGTATTCACCACCTCGATCAGATCTAAGTGTCTTGATACTTTTGCCGGTTTGGTTTTCTACTTCATTCTTATACTCTCGGAATTTCTCAAAAGCCTCGGATTTATGTTTCATCAGATAAATGAATCCGTATCTTGAGTAATCATCCGTGAAAGTAATGAAATAGGAAAAACCACCTCTTGCATGTGTAGACATTGGACCGTATACATCGCTGTGTATGAGTCCTAAGAGCTCGCTCGCTCTTACTCCTTGTCCAGTAAATGGAGTCTTTGTCATCTTTCCTTTGAGACAGGATTGACAAGTGTCATAAGTTTGATATTCGAACGAGTCCAAATATCCTTCTCTATGCAACTTAGTCAACCTTCTCTCATTGATGTGACCCAGTCTACAATGCCATAAGAAAGCTTTATTTATATCTGGAGACTTTCTTTTTAGTGTGTTCTGGACATTGAAAATATTGAGATGATTTAAAACATATATACCGTTATTTAATGTACCGGACCCAATCAAACCATGATTAAGGTGGATGTTGACAACATCTCTTACAAACGTGAAATCATAACCTTTATTTGATAACAAGGAAACTGATATGATATTACACGTTAAGCTTGGTACAAAATAACAGTTATGTAAAACCAAAATGTGTCCACTCGTCAATCCTAGGTGATAATCCCCGACGGACGCAGCTCCCACGCTAGCTCCGTTAGCAACCTTTAGGGCCATATCACCTTCCTTCAGCACTCTACGGTTTCTCAGTGCCTGCAATGAATTGCAAATATGAGATCCTGATCCGGTATCCAATACCCAGGAAGTAGAGTTGATCGACAGACAATTCTCAATTACAAACACACCTGAAGTCGAAGCCACAGCTTGCTTCGGTTCCTGGTTCTTGGCGTTCCACGCCTTGCAATCCTTCTTTCAGTGCCCTTTCCTGTGACAATGGAAGCACTCATCCTGGCCCACTACCGGTACCGCAAACTTTTTCTTTCCCTTCCCTCCCACCTTACTTACACCTCCTCTAGGTTTGGGTGCGGCCTTCTTCTTCCTTCCTTTGGCCCTAGCCTTGGACCCGGAAGAAGTTGCACCGCCAACAAACATAGCGGGTGTTTCCCTTGCTTTCTGCAAGGTGCCCTCTGCACTCCTTAACATGTTCAGGAGTTCCGCAAGTTCAACTTCTTTTCCTTGAAGGTTGAAGTTCAGGATAAACTGGGCGTAGGTGGGAGGAAGGGACTGGAGAATGAGGTCTGTATATAGCTCATTATCCAAAGTCGTCCCAAGGTCTGCGGGCACTTCAATATAGCCGATCATCTTTAGGACATGTTCTCCTACTGATGACCCGACAGCCAACCTCGCTCGAAACAAGTTCTTAGAGGTCTCGTATCTTGCTATACGAGATTGCTCTCCATAAAGTTCCTTTGTATGGAGAAATATGCCATCTAGGGTCATATCCTCGTGCCTCCTCTGATGTTCATTGTTCATTGAGGCAAGCACGATGCACTTGGCTTTCGCGCAATCTAAATCCCAGGTTTTGCAGATTTCCTTATCCGCATTGCTGGATTTGGGACCAGGGACAGCAGGTGCCGTAACGGTGAGGATGTACCCCAATTTGTCATAGGTCAAAGCCATTTTGACATTCCGCAGCCAATCTTTATAGTTTGGCCCTGTCAGTATATTTTTCTCTAAAAGTAACTTAAGTCCAGTCATTTTCAGGGTCGCTGCAATTAGGAGAGAGAGAAGAAAACTCTTTAGCATGATGCTCTTGCAAGTTAAGAGTGGTTTTTAGTTTATCTAAACTGGATGGCTCCCACTGTTTCTCGAATCCTTTCTCAAACCATAAAAGAAGAATTAGCCAGGACTATTCTCACCGTACAATACTTGCTTAACCGTTCAGCCAGGCCAGTGTCGATACTTTGAGGGAGGTTTTCCAACGCTTTCGCGAAGTTCCTTAATTAAATAACCTCTTTTCTCTGGGGGCGTAACCCCGCTGACACTTTTCTGGACACCTACTTGGTTTATAGCATTGATCGTTAAGTGACGAATATCCTGATAAGTAGCATATACTCACAGTAGGATCGGGATCCAAATATCATCGTATGATAATGTTGAAGGAATCCTACCAACATTCATCAAACTCCAAATGGTATGCAACTCTTTGCAAATTTCAGTTTCTTTAGAAATTCCCGATATATATTTTTGCCCTATCCTCTTATGACCTTGGTGTTGGTCAAAATATCATAAGTCACATGTCAAGTTCTACCCATCATTATCTTGTTAATTTGAACCCATCCGTACATATCCTTGACGTTGGCCAAAATGATCATACGACTATCCCAAACTAACTCATCTATCTATGCAACAAATGAATACCCAGCAGCTACCAAACACTATGCCTTGGCGTTGGTCAAAATACATAGCTTGAATACTACTGAATACCCAGATGAAATGACGGAGGGCTACGAATGGTTTTGGCGAAACCGTGAACGTAGTGAACTTGATATAACCGAAGGAACCTGATAGCTTTTAAAAGGAGTGGTTAAAGCTCCGCATTTAAAAATATCTGTTTTTAAAATTAACCGAGTGGTTTCTTTTAAATTGTTCCAACGATTTAAACTTTGGTTTGTTTTTCTTTGCATTATAGATAATGCGTCCCATCATTAACCTATCATTGCAGAAAACAACGAAAATACAACGTCCTCTTATGCCATCCGCATTCGCCACGGGGTCCCGTCATCACCCGTTAGGTTACTTAACTAACGACAGAGCGGGGGCTGGGCTAGCGCGGGTGTAAAACATAAGTGACGTCTAAATAGCTATCATATATAGATATTGTACATTCGTCAGACGCAATAATAGGCATTCCAGATCACAGATGAACTTTATTGGATTTGCAAGTAATCCGTGTTTGTTTCGAGCCTGCAACAAAAGACGGATTACACAGTTGTGATGAATAGCCAATACCCCACCCACAACCCCTACGGGTGCGGCAAACTACCCGCCCGGCAGTTTGTGCACCCCACCTTGGGTCTGTCCTAGGAGCAAAAACAGTAAAATGAAATAATACAACGGTGGCTACAACCGCAACCTGGATGTGCCCCGCAAAATAATATTACAACAAATTACATTTACATCAAATGAATTAAATAATAACCCATCACAAAACCCCGGCTATACATCACAACAGTCCAATACAGTTCATATCCACAAACAGTAAAAACCAGTACAGAAATGTGCAACCCCCTGCCAACCGACATACTAGCAGTTAGGGGAGGTTTACGAACACATTATACAAACACAGATATAATCCAACAAGCAAATACTGTATAATTTCGATCGATTAAACACTTTTAATTTTTCTCCAATACTGCTCTGCAAATCTGAAACCTGAGCAAAAATTAAATATTCCAGAAAATCCCAAATATCACAGAGAACCACCACAAGAAAAATGGGTCCCTGAATCGTCAAGTCGGCGGCGGAAGCGCGGCGGGATCAGTGCTATCCGCCGCGGATCCGCGGCGCCGTAGGCGATTCAGGGCACCAAATTTTTTGTGTGTTCTACTACTATCATTTTAAGCTTTCTGAACATCCCTGAAAAATTTTTGGACTTCATTTATAAATCGACAGAAACATGATTTTTCGGGCTTTTCCGGTTTCGTTTTTTCCGTTCGAAATTCATACAAATTTGCAAAAAGGTTATTTATTGTTTAGCGAGGCTCTGATACCACTGTAAGTCGATGTACAACACCCCAATACTTGTGGGGAGGCGGAATTTTCAAAAACGAACTTGTTTAGTGAACAAACATCGACTAACCGCTTGAATCGAAGCTAAACGATAACTAACCAAACACATAGTTGTTCTAAACTACTATGCTTAGGGATTATACCTATCGAACCAAGTCCTTCGGCTTTACGATCTCCTCGTCCTCCTCGGCCTTCTCGATGTAGTAGATGATCCACCCGAGAGCAAAACTTCAAGCTTAGCCTCTAAACTTGAGGCAACTAACCTTCTTGGATTGCTAATCAAAGAAGATAGATGAGATAGAGTGAGGGTTATGGATTGTTTAGTCTAACTAATCCTTGTTCTCAACACATGAGAGGTGAGGATTAGGGTTTGAAGAGAGTGAGCTTGAGGAGAGAGAATGTGAATGATATTATCAAGTGAGAATAGTAAGTTATCATAATATATATGAAACTTTAAAATTCATCAATAAAAGAAAAACAAATGATGAATAATCAAGTTTCATAAATATCTAATGGTGATTCATAACCATGACTCATTAATCATTTACTGTGCATTAATGATATGGATGAATCACTCTCATGACTCACTAAACTCATTCAATGCATATGACACCTAAACCTCCTTAGTCACCATCTTCTAGAAGCTTCTCGCACAATTACGAGAACACCCCTCCTTTCCGCAAAAATACGGAAAAACTTTAGACTGTATAAATCCAATAACCGGATACCAGTAACTGGCTTAAACCAAAGCCGACTGGTAAAAACTGTCCGAAAGTCGTACGTGCGTAAACACACGTATGCGTCCGAACCCTTTGTCGTAAAACCATACGACCTCTATATCGTTTCGCCTGGAGTAGGAAACTCTCTGTGTGGGACTCTAGAGACTCGACTACTACGCTGGCAGTGGGTTTAACCACAGACCGCAAGCGGCACTAGCTGTACGTAACGGTCCCCAGGTAGTTGTCGATAAGAAGGCCGATGAGGAAACCCATCCGAACTCCTACTGAGCCTGCTGTGACAATCTCCATACAGTCCGGTCCGTTCGTCTTTGACTATCGCATATCTGGCCTAGGGGGCGGCAAGCGTCAGTCCCCTAATAGCGGTATAAGTCGTGTCGGAGCGAAGCCCATTACACCCTGAGAAACTACTGGAACTTACCAGCAAATCTCGCTTGCCCTGGCCAGGGACTTTGCGTAATGGCTCTCTGACACAGCGCGATATCAACTCCTAATACCGGGAGAGATGAATCCTGTCTAACCGCCACTGCCTCCAAGTGCTCGGGACTGCACCCAACTGCTACCTGTTTGCACGACTCCTTTGAGCCGTGGTAGGGTAGCAATCTAAGAACAGTGGGACACACTCGAGGCGAAGTAGCAGTGTCAAGTCTGCGGACTATGCTGTACTCATGTCACCTGGGAACTGTTCACTGACGACTGGTATAAAACCAACCAACAGTTACCTGTGAGTCCTGTCCGGTGTACCCGTAACCTAACGAGCATCTGCATACTATCTCCAGTACGACGTACTGACGGCTGTGGGACAGACCATCTCCCCAACTGGGATGAGAAGCGTACACACTAGTCTACTCCGGAGTATCGATGCTCTGTCTCGATAATCCAACGACCAGGGACCTGAATAAGGATGTGCTTGTAGACTACCCAGCCCCCACTAGTGTGACTGCCATCACAACGCTGGTAGACAAGCAAGATCCTAAGAGCTCTATCAATACGTACACTCACATATTAAGATAGAAAAACCAAGTAGCATACTACCATGTTTAGCAAGACTGTTATATACATGTGAATATCCCAAGCTTCCATTAAGTAATTTACAAACTAGTATGATACAGTAATGGCCTTCTAGGGCATAAACACTAACACACCATACTTGATGTCAAACACCGATGGATATGGGATCATCCATCGCCCATCATATGGGTCAAGATGCGTATACGCTAGTCTACTCTGGTGTATCGATGCCCTGTCTCGATACACCCTCGACTAGGAACAGTTATAGGATGTACTCGTCGACTACCGTGGCCCCACTAGTATGATCTCATTATAGTCCCAGTAGTCGAGTACATATCCTAAGGGCTTTATCAGCATGTAACATAGAGACAATCAGAGTACATGTTAAGATAAAGTACAACCAGATTGCATACTATCATGTCGAGCAAGAAAGTCCTCCCTATATATGTCCAAGCATCCATTACAATATACATCGTATGTACAGTAATGGCCTCTAGGGCATACATATAACTAACAATCTCCCACTTGCACTAGGGCCATCTGTTATGATATCACATACCCAACAATTAGCTGTGGTTAAAGTATCTCATACTCAACCATCTCATAAAAGTCTATACTAGGAAAAAGGCCTTTGTGAGTGGATCCGCGTTGTTGTCCTCTGTGTCTACTCTCCTAACCTCGATCTCCCTGGAGATCAATCATCTCCATGATCAGGTGATACTGCCTAAGAATTATATCTGGATTTCTGATGGGACGGGGGTTCCTAGGCATAAGCCACAACTCTATTGTCACACAATGGTAGGAACGAAGTTCATCTCATGAACTCATATATATATCCAGACTGCTTCTTTGGTAGCATCCTTTGTAACGATGTATCTTGCCTTTAATCGTCTAGTAAGTCACGGTATCTAGCTTGGAACTCTTCCAACATACCGTCCCTCCACTGAGGGTAAAGACAATGCTTGCGACAGATATTCAGTCGTCCTTATCACCCTGGAACCTTTCCAGTGATTCTCCCCAGGATCGATTAATACCATCTCACTACAACTAGTGAGTATCCTAACATCCAATTAGATCTAACTCATAGATCCAAAACCTAGGATTTAGGAGGTATCACTTTGATCCTATATGGAGAATCCTTGTGATAAGCGGAGATTGACCGAGCGTAGCATAGGAAACTCCTTCCCTAACAAGAGTATGTCATCCACGTACTTTACGAGGATCATCACCATACTCCCTACTACCTTTTTGTATATACAAGGTTCATCTACCATTTTGATGAAGTCAAACTCTTTGACTACCGCATCAAAACAGACATTCCAACTCCACGATGCCTGCTTTACCCGAAAAGAGGCACTTTTTCCACTCCTTTCATAAAACATCTTGCACACGTTTCCGCTGCTCCCACTGTCTACGAAGCCCTCTGGATGTGTACTTATAAATGCTCTCTTCCAAATCCTCATTTAGAATAGCAGTCATAACTGTTAGTTATGTATATGCCCTAGAGGCCATTGTTGTACATATGATGTATATTATGATGGATGCTTGGATATATACAGAGAGGACTTTCTTGCTCGTCATGATAGTATGCTATTTGGTTTCACTTTATCTTAACATGTTGACTTGTATTGGTTTACTGTCTTTCTCTCACATGTTGATAAAGCCCTTAGGATCTGTACTCGACTACTGGGATTATGATGAGATCATACTAGTGGGGCCACGGTAGTCGATGAGTACATGCTATAACTATTCCTAGTCGAGGGTATATCGAGACAGGGCATCGATACACCAGAGTAGACTAGCGTATACGCATCTTGACCCATATGATGGGCGATGGATGATGCTATATCCATCGGTATTTGACATCAAGGATGGTGTACGGGTGCTCAGTAGAGACTAGGTACACTAGACGGTCTCGCCGAGAACTCCCAGATGGTGACATACCATACGTCAGATGGCAGTTCTTCGGTGACACTGGTACAGGGTAGTCTGTAGACCCGAGATCGTCATAGAGTCTTGCGTGATTCCCATTGTGCTTTGATTTCCACCTTACCATGTCCAAGAGAGCGTGCAAAACGGTGGCTTTTGGGTGCAGTACCGAATCATATGGAGGCAATGAGCGATAGGAGGGAATTCGTCTCTCCCGGTATAGGGAGTTGATGTTGTGCTGTGTTTGATTGGCTATAACTGGAAGTCCCTGGCCAGGGCTGATATAGAGATTTACTGGTAAGCCTCACATCGACATGACTTATCGGTTACTGGGGTCTGACGTATACCACCCCTAGACTTGATATGCGACATATCAGACGAACAGACCGGACTATACGGGAGTGTTGCTGATTGGATTCACAGGAGAACGTACAGGCTAGCTTGTTGATCTTCTGATCGCTCAATACCTGGATGGCTGTTACGTTTAGCTGACCGCTTGCAGCTTGCGGGTGTTTGATATGATCATCACCTGCTACCGGTATATTGACGATTCTTTAGAGTCCTACACAGGGGTTTCTTGGCTCAGGAAAAACGGAGTAGAGGCACATATGTGATTTGTGCAGGACCGAGGATAATGCGATATGAGATACCTTATTATATTCTCGCGATAATTAGATATGAACCGGATCATCGGATCAAGTGTTGATTCGATGAATCGGTACATGATATATTAGTCGGTTATATTCGATATAGCCGGATTGTCGGATCAAGTGTTGATCTCAATGATTTAATGTATAATAATATATATGATATATTGTATTACATTATCTAATATTGGCTCGCTTTAATATTTCATTTTCTCACCGGATTAATACATTGATATATATGCGATATATGTTAATTGTATTATTTTCTTTTATTGCAAATATATAATATATATGTGATATATATTATTGTGACATGATATGGTTGATAATAGAACATGTTTAGTAGAGATTAAGCAAGGTTAGGGTTTGATTAGGGTTAGCTCCTTCTTGCACCATCTAGAAGCTTTCCTTTTGTCAAGTGTAAGATATTATGGTTGATATTATCTTATGACTCATTATTTAACCTAACCAAACCCTAGCCCTAGTTTATTCTCTACAAAGGTTAACCTTCTCATCCTTGACCATGGTTCTATGATCAATCATATATTCTTATCTACTATTCATCACAAAAAGATTACTCTCATTATTTTCATCATCTTCTTCTTTCTTTAGCTTTGAGAAAGCTTACTAGAAATTCCTTTTGTGATGATTTCATGTGAGATTATGATATAAAAAGAAAGCATAAATACTACTCTATCATCCTCATCTAATCTAGCCCATTAGATTAGGGTGTTCACCTCATTAGAGTAAGAGAGATTGAGCTATAGCAACCTCGATGTAGATCATCGGAGAAGCGGAACACTACAAGCTAGCATGGATCGTTCGAGTCGTGGAGCCTCTCTTGAGTCCGGGAGATCGCGGATCGCGGCGAAGAGATTTCTACTCGGAGCTTATGAAGTGAAGGAGCGGACTACACAGGTTGTAATCTCTCACACTTAGTGGTAAAGATATTTACTTGCATGTTAAACCCTAATAATCTAGCAAAGATCCCGGCTATGGGTTGTTCGACACGTCTAAAATTTTATTCGGGCATGTTTGATGTCTTATGAACCTTCACAAGAGTGCCTAGAAACCCTACAATAACACCCAACCGCCAGATATCGTAGTCATGGTATGTAGCCGTGGCAAGTAGGATCTGGATGGACTTAAGCATAGCTTTGAAAGTCTCAACTTTTCCATGTATACCAAGTAATCTTCTCAAAATATACTTGTTCCTGATGGGGATTTAACCTTTCAGATAAAGCAACCAAAGTCCATACTTTGTTGGTGTATAAGGATTCCATCTCAGATCACTAAGCATCTAGCCATTCTTACAGAGTCCCACTCCTGATGGCCTGCTCGAAACTAGTTAGGTCATCATCTCATGATGCAATCCTCGCTCCCAGTGTCATAGAGAAACCGAAGTATCTCTCAGGTGGGTGAGGAACCCTACTAGATCGGCGGAGAGGCTAAGGTTCGTTGGAAACTATTGAATCCTTTGGTTCTACCAAATCATCAGTTGCAGTTTGTATAGCTGGAACTCTTTCCAGTTCTACCTCATGTCCAATAATTTCTTCACAAGAAATTCCCTTTCACAAAGGTGGCATGCTGAGAAACAAAACATCTTTTGTTCCTCGTTTTGGTAGAAGATATTCCCTTGCAAATGCTTGGGATATCCAACAAACTTCCACAGAACTGACTTTGCCTCGAGCTTGTCTGGATTTTGCTTTTTAGGCATAGGCCAGACAACCCCAAATCTTAATACACTTAAGAGATGGGCTCTTCCCATTCCATATCATATATGAAGTGGTAGGCAACTGATTTTATTGGAACCCTATTCAATAGGTATGCAACTTCTCAAGCGCATAACATCCAAAAGGAAATAGGAAACTCAGTAGTACTCATCATAGAGCACACCATATCACATAGGGTGCTATTGCTCCGCCCCGATACACCGAGGTGCTGTAGTGTATTCGGAGGAGTAATGCTGAGAGAGAATCTCATTCTCTTTTAGAATAGTCCAGGAATTTCGTGCTCAAGTATTCTCCTCCCTGATCTCATCAAAGGACATAATAATTATACCCGTTTATGGTTCTCTACTTCTAACTTATATTCTGTGAATATCTCAAAAGCTTCGGACTTGTGTTTCAACAGTAACATGTGTCCGGATCTTGAGAGATAATCAGTTAATGTAATGAAGTACAAAGAACCGGTCTTGGCATGTGTAGACAGGAGACCTTCATACATCAGCATGTATCAATCCCAAAAGTTCACTAAATCTTTCTCTGTTTCCAATAAACAGAGCTGTGGTCATCTTATCTTTGTGACATGACCGACAAGTTTCACAAGATGTAAATTCAAACTAATTTAAATATGCATCTAAATGTAACTTGGCTAGTCGGCTCGCATTGATATGACCTAGTCTACAATACCTCAAGAAGGATTCGTTCATTTCTGAACTATTCCTCTTGTGTGTGTTCTGTATACTAAGAACTGTAGTTTGATTTAGAACGTCAATACTTTTAGATAACGTGCCTGAACCAATCAACTCTTGATATAGGAAATATTCAAAACATTATCCAACAATACAAAATTATATCCTTACTTTACTAATAAAGAAACTGATATGATGTTGTATAGTATCTAATAACATTCATTCAGAATCAATGTATTCTGGTAATACAGGGTGATAGTGACCAACAGACTTGGCTGCAACACTTGCACCGTTTCTATCTCATAAAACTGATCACCCGTTCTCAGTTCTCTACCTATCTGTAGCCCATGTAACAAATTACATATGTGGGATCCTGATCCGGTATCAAATACCCAGGACGTAAAGCATACTGAGAAACAGTTCTCTGTAATGAACACACCCGAAGAAGATGCATCAGCATGCACTTTCATTGTTTGGGCTGCACGGGAATTCTGGTAATCCCCTATTTCCTGCTCTGTCTTATAACAATTATAAGTTAGAGCGGGACCAACGTTCCCTAGCGCAGTATAACAAGCGGCTTCGTTTAATACATCCGTATTATTATCTTGATTAAGGCGTGACATAGTCGTAACCAGGAGAGAGAGAGAAGAAAACACTCAGCGTGCGCTCTTGCAAGATTAGATTGATTATCTAATATATCTAATCAGGATGTCTCCCACTGTTTTAGTCAAATCTTCCTTCAAACCCTAAAAGGAAAGACTAGCCGAGATTAATTACACTCTACAAGTTCGCTAATCTTTCAGCCAGGCCAGTGCCGGTACTTTGAGGGAGGTTCCCCGTGCTTTCGCACGGACCTAATTAAAGTAAACCTCATTTTCCCAGGGGCGTAACCCCGTTGACAACTTTCTAGACACCTACTTGATCGGCTAATTGTAATGTGTAAAACTCTCCCAGGAGTAACTCTTACTCACAGCGGGTATCGGGACCCAACTATCTCATAGAAGGTATGAAATCTCATTGCAAATTTCAACACTTGAAATTCCCAATAATATTTTACCCCTAGCAGCTATATGACCTTAACATAGTCAACAAATCATAAGTGCTAGTCAAGTTCAACCCATCATTTCCCGATTGAATTAAACCCACCCGCACGACCCTTAACATAGTCAACAAAGTCGCACGACTACCCTAATACAATCGCATCATATGCAGCAGATAAATACTAGTCAGCTACTGCACACTACGTATTGACGGAGGTCAACAAACGTAGCACGAATACTAAGTAGGACTTATCTGAAATGACGGAGGGCTACGACAGGTTTTTAAGAAAACCCTTTGCGTAATGAACTTAATATCGTTGTAGAATCGAGTGATTTTAAATGGAGTGTTTTTTTAGGCTTTTCTAGTTTTGCTAAAGAGGTCACTCCCGGTGAAGGGATCGTCGACTCTTTCCTCACCGAATAAGGTGCAGGATATTTCATAAATACCACTATGCAAAGCAAGAACTATAGAAGCAATCAAAAGACAGACCGAGTTTGTAGCATCTGCTAGTTTCACTAAAGAGGTCACCCCCGGTGAAAGGATCTCGGATCTTTCCTTATCGAATAAGGTGCTGGATATTCTACAAGGAACACCGCTATGCAAAGCAAGAACTAGAGCTACCAGTTTTTAAAAAAGTTTCTACAACATCTTTAGGTTTCTTTTAGTTTCATTAATCTCATTAATGAAGTTCCATTTTATTATGCTTCACAAGCATCACATCTGAAATGAAATCTGCAATATAACATATATCTCATATATATAATATAAACATTCATCTCAGGCAGTAATATGATCTCATCACAGAACATTGCAGCAGAAGAACATATATGAAATATTGGATATACTAGGAGGTCTGTGTTTTAATACGAGACTGTATAAAACACGGATTCCACGGTCGTGATGAATAGCCAAACCCACATCCCTAGACCCCTACGAGAGCGGCAAGCAACACTGCCAATTCTAGGGTTAGGAGACCCGGTCTCGACTCCTCGAGATGGTCTCCCACTGGACCCTAGAACCCGGTTACTTGTGCTCCCCGCCTTGGGTCTACCTAATGCGGAAAAGTAAATAATATACAATGGTGACATCATCCTCAGCCCGTAAGTGTCCCAATTAAAGAATATTACATACAAATGAATTTTACATGAATGAAAAAGAAAAACTCTCATCTCACATAAAACCCCCGGCTATTCAAAAACGCGACGATCCAATATAGCATATCACAACAACACATAATATCTCATATCATTAATGTAAGCAAGTATGAATATCCCGATTGTCGTTGATGTATAGCAACGAAGCCGGCGATACACCACATACTACGCTTACGGTCACAGAAAAGAAAGTGTAAAACTACAACAGTTGGAATCCGCAACCTCCTTAGACATCTCATGCCTAACCAAATGAATTCCTTAGACATCGCATGCCTAACAATTATAAATCCCGCATTTTAGTCTCATTATTGAAAACTCTTTTCAATATTAAGTCGGGCAATTCAACAACATTCCCGACATCCTGATCGAATTCTCGTCGCAAACTTTAGTAGACGGCCGCACCCCCGGATGCCGTCGACGAAGTGCACTAAGGCGGAACACCGCTGCCGCGAGCACCCGAACGGATACTTTTGGCGACGGGGTTCTCCTACAGTCACTTGGTCGGGGCTATGGGGCGTGGCTGTCTATTAAGTTTACCCGGCGAGTATCCGCGTACGCTACGTGATTGCGACGGACTTTTGATCACATCAAAATTCCGTGGCAACCGATCATTGGATACTAAACTACGAGATTTATAACATTCAAATTAGTTATCTCATAACTACCTGTAGATTCCAAATATTGTATCACATTCCAGATAAATAGACAATGTTAAACTTTCCGAACGAATAATCAAACACCCAAATTTTCCCAAATAGTTCTCAACACTTGAAATTAGTTTAAACACATCCATCACATGCCACAGTACCAATGGTCCAGCCGTAGAAGGGTCAAGCCAACGCCTCACATGTGGCACGCCGTACGGCCACAAACCCTAAGGTTTAGAGGCAGTTCAAGATGGTCACATAATCGAGTTAAGGTTTGTTGTCTTCTAGAGGGTCCACCGCGTTACTTGCATGACTTAGAACGTTCTTAAACTCGAGAAAAAATCCAACTTTTGAAAAATTTTCCGACAGGGAAAAAGTGAGTTATTGATATCCGTTCGAACTTTTTAACAGTTTCTAAAATTATCCGGAAAAAACTTAAATGAAATTATATTATCCGATTTTATCAACGAGTTCCCAATAAAACCCAGAAAACTCAACACTTGAGTATAATTAAAAATTCCCAGAAGAATCAGGAAGTTGGCACTGAAGTTACTGTACAAAACCCTAACCCTAATTCTACTATTCCGCCGCAGAACTGCCGCGCAAGCAAGGTATTGCCGCGGTTCCGCGGCCCTTTAATGGAATTAATATGTCATATTTCACAATAATTCCTAAAATACCCTGCTGATTTTTTTGAGTATTTTTAATATGGAAAAATCAACAGTTTTACAAAATTTCCAGAGAAGGGTATGTTTTGGGGTTTCGGGGTTCGATCAAACTTTAAATTTCGCCCAGACTTCGCCTAAAACTCTAACTTGGCTCTGATACCACTGTAGGGTTGCTAGGCACATGCATAAGGGTCTACGAGGCATCAACCATGCCCGATTTAAAATTTAGCCATGCCGAACAACCCAAAGCCGGATCTTTAAACTAAAGATTAGGCGAATACAAGTATGTTAAACACTTTATCACTAAGTGAGAGGGATTAAAAGATTTGTAGATCCGGTCCTTCACTTCTTAAGCTCCGTGTTGAGGTCCCTTCGCTGCGATCATCGTGTTCCGGACTCTCGAGAGGCTCAACGAAGAGAAAGATACAAGCTTGCTTCCGATCTTCGATAACAAAGATGATCTACCTTGAAATTTCAATAACACAAGCTCTCACTCACTAAATGAAATGAACACCTTCATCTAAATGGCAAGGATAGATGAGGATGATGAAGTAGGATTTTTGCTCTCATTTATTTTCTTATTCTCACTCACTTTCATCACTTAGAAAAAGCTAGAAAGCTTTTTCCATGAAGAACTCAAGGAAGAAGAAGATGAATAATAGTGAATCTAAACCTTTTGTGATGAATAATGAAAAGATGATAATGATGAATAATGCAACCATGGTTAAACAAACCTTTGTAGAGATTTAACTAGGGCTAGGGTTTGGGTTGAGTTAAAGGTGAGTCACCTTAAAATATCTAACACAAAATAAAAAGAAACCATCTAGAAGGTTCATGAATGAACTAACCCAAATCAAACCCTAATCTTATTTAATCTCCACTAAACATGTTGCATTAGTAATCATATCATGTTACAATATTATATATCACATATATAATATTTATTGTAACAAAATAAAATAATACAATTAACATATATCGCATATATATCAATGTATTACCCGAGTGAGAAAAAGAATCTTTTAGTGAGCTTATATTAGTTAATGTAATTTAATATATCAAATATATAATTATACATTAAATTATCGAATCAACACTTGATCCGATAATCCGGCTATTTCACAAATAACCGACTAATATAACATTTACCGATTCTTCGAATCAACACTTGATCCGATGACCCGGCTGATATCAAATATCATGAGAATAGAATACGGTATCACATATCGCATTATCTTCGGTCCTGCACATATCACATATGTGCCCCTACTCCGTTTTGCCTAAGTCAAGAAATCTCTATGTAGGATTCTAAAGAATCGTTAATACGCCGGCAGTAGGTGATGATCATATCAAACACCCACAAGCTGCAAGCGGTCAGCTAAACGTAACATCCACCCAGGTATTGAGCGCTCAGAAGATCAACAAGCAAGCATGTACATTCTCCTGTGAATACAATCAGTAACACTCCCGTACAGTCCGGTCTCGTCGTCTGATATGTCGCATATCTCGTCTAGGGGTGGTAAACGTCAGACCCCAGTAGCTCGATAAGTCGTATCAATATAAGGTCTATAATAGTTCGAGAAACTACTGATAACACTTACCAGTAGATCTCAGCAACCCTGGCCAGGGATTTCCAGTTACAGCCAATCGAACACAGCACAACATCAACTCCCTATACCGAGAGTAACGAATCCCCTCCTATCGCTCATCGCCCCCATGTAATTCGGGACTGTACCCAAAAGCCACCTTTTTGCACGCCCTCTTGGACGTGGTATGATGGAAATCAAAGCACAGTGGGAATCACACAAGACTCTATGACGATCTCGGGTCAACAGACTACTCTGTACCAGTGTCACCGGAGAAATGCCATCTGACGTGAGGTATAATACCATCTGGGAGTTCTAGGCAAGTCCGTCCAGTGTACCCAGTCTCTACTAAGCACCCGTACACCATCCTTGATGTTAAAAACCGATGGATATGGGATCATCCATCGCCCATCATATGGGTCAAGATGCGTATACGCTAGTCTACTCTGGTGTATCGATGCCCTGTCTCGATACACCCTCGACTAGGAACAGTTATAGGATGTACTCGTCGACTACCGTGGCCCCACTAGTATGATCTCATGATAGTCCCAGTAGTCGAGTACATATCCTAAGGGCTTTATCAATATGTAACATAGAGACAATCAGAGTACATGTTAAGATAAAGTACAACCAGATAGCATACTATCATGTCGAGCAAGAAAGTCCTCCCTATATATATCCAAGCATCCATTACAATATACATCGTATGTACAGTAATGGCCTCTAGGGCATACATTTAACTAATAGGGCAGCCATTGTATTGAGTTAAGTCTTGTATTTTGCTTCTCACTCTCTCATTTTATCATAAGAAACACAAAAGAAAAAGGCCTCCTCTTCTTTCTTCTTCCTCTAGCTCACAACCTTCATTAATGGTTTCATCTTCAACCTCCATCCATACACTCTCATGTGATCAGAATCAATGGATGCAAGAGGCAAAGTTGTCACAAACATTCTCTACTTCACCTTGGACACGTCGGCTACCGAACTTCGTGCCCGAGTTGCTTCTGATGAAGCAGGAGCCCGTAAAAAGACTCGATGATGTGGTGCCCTTTCCGACGAGGAGAACGAGACCGGAGATGCCGCGAGGAGCTTGGAATGGTAGCCAAAGACCGAAGGACACGGATCGATCGGTATAGCTTTCCAACCCTTTCTCTAGTTGCTAATTGTAGGTTAATGGTTCGATCTGGATTTAAAGTATACGATAGCACCGGTTTTTAGTTTGAAAAAGTTTTCGTTTCCGCATTTTGGCCTTGGATAGACGGCCGGGGCGCTACCGTAGACTTACATAATGAACTTGATATCGTTGTAGAAACAAGTGATTTTTGAAAAGGAGTGTTTCTGAGGCTTTTCTAATTTCGCTAAAGAGGTCACTCCCGGTAAAGGGATCTAGGCTCTTTCCTTATCAAATAAGGTGCAGGATATTTCATAAATACCGTTGTGTAAAGCAAGAACTATAGAAGCAATCAAAAATTAAACCGTGAGTTTGTTGCATCTTCCAGTTTTGCTAAAGAGGTCACTCCCGGTGAAGAGATCTCGGCTATTTCCTCATCGAATAAGGTGCAGGGTATATCACATATACTACTATGCAAAGCAAAAACTGTACCTACCCTTTTTTGAAAATTTAATTCTACAATATCTTATAGGTTTCTTTTCTTTTATTAATCTCATTAATAAATCCCATCATTTATACTTCCTAAGCATCACAAAAGAAACAAAAATGCAACGTACGCTTATGCCATCCGCATTCGCCACAATGTTCCATTATGCACCGTTAGGTTACTTAACTAACGGCATACCGGGACGAGACTAACGCGGGTGTAAAACATAAGCAACATTTATTATATATCATATATACAATAATAAAGCATTCGTCTCACACATATAATTTGATCACATCATAATATATCAGCCGCAGAAGAAACATATGAAATATTGGATATACTAGGAGGTCCGTGTTTTATTTCGAGCCTGTATAAGACACGGATTCCACGGTCGCGATGAATAGCCAAACCCACATCTCTAGACCCCTACGAGAGCTGCAAGTAACTCTGCCAATTCTAGGGTTAGGAGACCCGGTCTCGACTCCTTGAGATGGCCTCCCACTGGACCCTAGAACCCGGTTACTTATGCTCCCCTCCTTGGGTCTATTCTAATGCAGAAAAGTAAATAATATACAATGGTGACAACAACCTCAACCCGGAAGTGCCCCAATAAAAGAATATTACATACAATGAATTTTATATGAATGAAAATAAAAACCCTCATCTCACATAAAAAAACCCGGCTATTCAGAACACGACAATCCAATATAACATATCACAGCGACACATAATATCTCATATCATCAACGTAAGCAAGTATGCGTATCCCGATTGTCGTTGATGTATAGCAATGAAGCCGGCAATACACCGCATACTACACTTACGGTCGCAGAAAAGAAAAGTGAAAAACTACAACATTTGGAATCCAAAAACATCTTAGACATCGTAAACCCAAAATATCACATATTACGGATTTCATGCCTAACTATATGAATTCCTCATATTGTATCACATTCACAGAATATCATGACGATGTTTAACGTTTCGATCGAATCAATATACACTCACAAATTACCCCTATGAGCTCAACACTTGAGCAAAGTCAAAACACTCAAAAACCGTGCCACAATGTCTATGGATCAGCCGTAGAAGAAGTTAACCAATGCCTGACCTATGACACTACGGAACTAAGGCAAACCCTAAGGTTCGATCGCGGTTCCGTGGGCATAAAATCGAGTTAAGGTTAGTATAGTCTTCTAGAGGGTCCATAGGAATACTTACACGATTTTACGAATATAATCAACTTTGGAAAATTACAACACTTGGAAATTTCAGCGGGGTATAAAATATGGTGTTCGAAGTTTGATCGAACTGCTAAATATAGTCAAGGTTACCAATACAGAGTTAAATAATACGACTACGAAACACTACAAATTAGCCCCGAGTCAAAATAATCATCATATGAAAATTGGGCTAAGCAAACAATAATAGAAACCCCAAATATAGAAGATAAGAGCACAGGAGAAATACGGAGTCCAGAGGGGTTAAGGGGGCCGGCCAGGCTGGAATTTCTGGCCTGGTGCTCGGCTAAAATCCGAGCCCCTCTCTCCGTATTTCACTCATGTTCTTAGGATCTCCCATATAACATTCTGCACCTGTTTGAAAATTTTTTAAAAGACTTTTAGAAAATTAAACAGAGAGCATTCTAAGGGTTTCAAAATACCGTATTTCGGAGTCGATTTCGTTTTCGTATTTGTTTTAACACTGTGTCTAAAATTCTAGCTTGGCTCTGATACCATGTTGGGTTCCCTTGCACCTAGTCTAGGGTTTGGTAGCATCACTCATGCCACTTTAAAATTTAGAGAGGTGCAAAGCAAACAAACCATGAATCTTTACTAGAATTATTAGGGTAACAAAGTTTGTATCACATACAAAGAACTATCTATCACATAGAGTTAAGGATTACAACCTTTGTAGTCCATTCCTTTGCTTCATAAGCTCCGTGTTGAGGTCCCTTCACTGCGATCATCAAGAACTCCGACTCTAGAGAGGCTCCATGAGGTGAATGAGGCATCTTGCTTGAAGTCTTCTTAATCTAAGATGATCTACCTTGAAGAATCTCTAACCCAGGCTTACACTTCACGACTGAAGTTATTAGAGAAGTGGCTAGAATAGATGAGGATGATGAAGTAGGAATTTTACTCTCTTTTGTTTTCTTTATCTCGCTTTTATTCACCACACACAAAAAGCTAGCAAAGCTTTTTCCAGGAGGAAGAAGAAGAAGAAAGCTTTTGTGATGAATAATGAATTATTATTGTGGTTACAATTGCAACCTAGGGTTAAGCATGACATGCTTAACCCTTGTAGAGAATAAACCATGGGTTGAGATTTGTGTTGGGTTAACAAATATCTCTCCAAAATATCAAAGAATGAGGACAAAGTCAAAGCTTCATGAAGCTTCCACAAACCTCATCCTTAAACTTAACCCTAATCCAAACCCTAACTTGGTTAAATCTCAAAATCTTTGTTGCATTTGTAACCCTAACATGTTACAATATTATATATTGAAAGGTTCCTAGGCACTCTAGTAAGGTCTCACAAGGCATCGAACATGCCAATTTAAAATTTTTTGTGCCGAGAAACCCTAGACTACGGATCTTAGACTAGATATTTAGGCGAAACGGAAAACTAGTTAACTATTTAACTAAAGTTGAGATGCTACAACCTTTGTAGATCCGGATTTCCGCCTCCTTAGCTCCACGTGGTCATGCCCTCGCTGTCCATCATGAATCCTCGACTCGATCATCGGCTTCATCGGGAAAGCAAGCGGAATAGGTCGTCGGCTTTGTGTCAAAGACGATCTATGTCGAGGTTGCACAAACTCAAGCTCCGACTTCACAAACTTGTGAAACTTGTGAAGTAAACACCCAAAACAACTTGGCAAGAGGTAGAGGGTGAAGAAATAGGAGGTGGGTTCACTTTAGAATTGGATTTATCTCACTTTAACTCAAGTTGCCATTTTTGTAGCAAGCTTGAAGAAGAAGAAGAAGATGAGCTCAAGAAAAGAATATGATAAGTCTTGTGATAAAATAAATTTTAAATCAAATACTTATCATAACTTGAACTAGGGTTAAGTGTAGAGAATTAACCATGGTCACTTGGATGGGTTAGGGTTAAGCATGAAGATAAGGATGGTTAGCAAAGTCAAAGCTTCATGAAGCTTCAACTTAAAACAAAAAGAGCCACCATTCTCATCATAATCCATTTCAAATAAATAAATAAACAAATAAATAAATAAATAAATATACAAAACCCTAATTATCATATTAACCATGGATTAATTCTATACACTTAACGAAATGATCAAGTATCATCAAACATGATACAAAAAAGTGCACGAAAGCATATCACATATACAATGTGCATCAAGTGAGAAAAATCCGTTTAAAGTGAACCAATACTAGTTAATGCAAAGTAATATATCAAATATATAATTATACATTAAATCATTAAATCAACACTTGATTCAATGATCCGGTTATATCGCATACAACCGACTAGTATGTAATGTATCGATTTATCGAATCAATGATTCGATAACTAGGTCATATCGAATATAACCAATCGAAACATATATCGCGAGAATGAAATGCGGTATCACATACACGCATTATTCTCGGTCCCGCACATATCTCATATGCGCTCCTATTTCGTTTCGCTTGAGCCAGGAAACCTCTGTGTAGGACTCTAAAGACTCGTCAATACGCCGGTAGCAGATGATGATCATATCAAGCACCCACAAGCCGCAAGCGGTCTGCTAAACGTAACGGCCACCCGGGTATTGAGCGATCAGAAGATCGACGAGCTAGCCCGCTCACACTCCTGCGAATCCGACCAGTAACACTTACCATACAGTCCAGTCTCTTCGTCAGATACGTCGCATATCAAGTCTAGGGGTGGTAAACGTCAGACCCCAATAACCCGATAAGTCGTGCCGATGTGAGGCTCGTAACGGGTCGAGAAACTACTGGTAACACTTACCAGCAAATCTCTGATCAGCCCTGGCCAGGGACTTCCCTGTTACGGCCAATCGAGCACAGCGTAACATCAACCCCCAATACCGGGAGAGACGAAACCCCTCCTATCGCTCATTGCCTCCATGTGACTCGGGACTGTACCCAAAGACCACCGTTTTGCACGCCCTCATGGACGTGGTAAGGTGGAGATCAAAGCACAGTGGGAATCACACAAGACTCTATGACGATCTCGGGTCTACAGACTAACCTGTACAAGTGTCACCTGAGAACTGCCATCTGACGTGAGGTATAATACCATCTGGGAGTTCTCGGCGAGTCCGTCCAGTGTACCCAGTTTCCACTGAGCACCCGTATACCATCTCTGATGTCAAACACCAATGGATATGGGATCATCCATCGCCCATCACATGGGTCGAGAAGCGTATACGCTAGTCTACTCTGCTATATCGATGCCCCGTCTCGATACACCCACGACTAGGGACCTTGAAGGATGTACTTATGGACTACCATGTCCCCACTAGTATGATCTGCATCATAGTCCATGTAGTCAAGTACAAATCCTAAGGGCTTTACCAACATATAACTATAAGACAGTATAAAGAGACTAGTGTACATGTTAAGATAAATGGCAACCAGATAGCATACTATCATGTCGAGCAAGAAAGTCATCTCTATATATGTCCAAGCATCCAATATAATATACATAATCTGTACAATACTGGCCTCTAGGGCATACATACAACTAACAATCTCCCACTTGCACTAGGGCCAGCTGCTGTAGTATCTCATACCGAGCATCCCGAAGAGTCTCTCAAGCTGTATCTGGGGAATGGCCTTCGTGAGTGGATCCGCCGTGTTGTTCTTCGTGTCAACTCTCCTGACCTCGATCTCCCGGTGATCAACTATCTCCCGAATCAGGTGATACCGCCTCAGAATATGCCTGGATCGCTGATGGGACCTGGGTTCCTTGGCCAAAGCCACCGCTCCATTGTTATCGCAATACAAAGGTATTGGATGCTCAATGGATGGAACCACTCCAAGTTCAGAAATGAACTTCTTGATCCAGACAGCTTCTTTAGCAGCATCGTTGGCAGCGATGTATTCAGCCTCCATCGTCGAGTCTGCCACGGTTTCCTGCTTGGAACTCTTCCAGCTAACCGCCCCTCCGTAAAGGGTAAAGACAAAACCCGACTGCGACTTAGAGTCGTCCTTATCACTCTGGAAGCTCGAATCGGTAAAGGACTCCACTTGGAGTTCTCCGTTACCATACACCAAGAACATATCTCTAGTCCTTCGCAAGTACTTGAGAATGCTCTTCACAGCTGTCCAGTGACTCTCTCCAGGATCAGCTTGATACCTGCTCACTATACTTAGTGAGTATGCTACATCGGGTCTGGTACATAGCATCGCATACATGATAGAGCCTACTACCGAAGCATAGGGTATACCTTGCATGCGAGCTCTTTCCAAATCAGTCTTGGGAGACATCTCTTTGGAGAGAGTGACTCCAGAGATCGTGGGCAAGTTCCCATGCTTGGACTCTTCCATACTAAACCTCTTTAGTATGGTGTCAATGTACCTGGATTGGGACAATCCCAAAATCCGTTTGGATCTATCTCTATAGATCCTAATTCCCAATATGCAGGAGGCATCACCAAGATCTTTCATTGAGAATCTTTGTGATAAGAAGAGCTTGACCGATTGCAGCATAGGAATATCATTTCCTATCAAGAGTATGTCGTCTACGTACAATACGAGGAAGACAACCTTACTCTCTGCCACCTTCTTGTAGACACAAGGTTCATCTGGATTTTTGACGAAATCAAACTCTTTGATAACGACGTCAAAGCAGATGTTCCAACTCCGCGATGCTTGCTTTAATCCATAAATGGATTTAAGCAGCTTGCACACCTTCCCGCTGCTCCCACTGTCTACGAAGCCCTCTGGCTGAGTCATGTACACGCACTCTTCTAAATCACCATTTAGAAAGGCGGTCTTAACATCCATTTGCCAGATTTCGTAGTCATGAAAGGCAGCAATGGCAAGCATGATTCGGATGGATTTAAGCATAGCCACTGGAGAAAAGGTTTCGTCATAGTCCACACCTGGTCTTTGACGAAAACCCTTTGCTACAAGTCTAGCTTTGAAAGTCTCCACTTTCCCATCTACACCAAATTTCTTCTTGAAGATCCACTTGCTCCCAATGGGTTTTACCCCTTCAGGAGCAACTTCCAAAGTCCATACTTTGTTGGTGTACATGGAATCCATCTCGGACCGCATAGCATCCAGCCATTTCACTGAGTCCCCACTCGTGATGGCCTGCTCGAAGCTAGTTGGGTCATCATCCTCCATGATGCAATCCTCGCTCCCACCGTCCATGAGAAAACCGTAGTATCTCTCAGGTTGGCGAGGAACCCTACTAGATCGGCAGAGTGGCTGGGGTTCATCGGGAACTATGGAATCCTCTGGTTCCACCAGATCTTCTGTTGTATCTTGTGCAGCTGGAACCTCTTCCAGTTCTACCTCATGACCACTAATCTCTTTTTCAAGAAATTCCTTTTCTAAAAAGGTGGCATGCCGAGAAACAAACACTCTTTGTTGCTCAGGGTGGTAGAAGATATACCCTCGCGAATGTTTGGGATATCCAATAAACTTACACAGAATGGACCTTGCCGCGAGTTTGTCCGGATTTTGCGTTTTTACATAGGCCGGACAACCCCATATCTTAACATAATTAAGATATGGTCTCTTTCCTTTCCATATCTCATATGGAGTGGTCGGCACGGTTTTGGTGGGAACCATATTCAATAGGTCTGCAGCTGTTTCCAGTGCATATCCCCAGAAGGAAATAGGTAACTCAGCTGTGCTCATCATAGAGCGCACCATATCTAATAGGGTGCGGTTTCTCCGTTCAGATACACCGTTGTGCTGTGGTGTATAAGGAGGAGTCAGCTGAGAGAGAATCCCATTCTCTTTTAGGAAGTCCAGGAATTCATTGCTCAAGTATTCCCCTCCTCGATCAGATCGTAGGATTTTAATACTTTTTCCGGTTTGGTTCTCAACTTCTTGCTTATATTCCCTAAATTTCTCAAAAGCTTCTGATTTGTGTTTCATCAGGAACACATACCCGAACCTAGAGAGATCGTCAGTGAATGTAATGAAGTATGAAGAACCATCCCTGGCATGTGTAGACATGGGACCGCATACATCACTATGTATTAGTCCTAAGAGTTCGGTAACTCTTTCTCCGTGTCCCGTAAACGGAGTCTTGGTCATCTTACCTTTGAGACATGACTGGCAAGTGTCATAGGATGAAAATTCAAACGGATTTAAATATCCATCCTTATGCAACTTAGCTAGTTGTGTCGCATTGATGTGACCCAGTCTACAATGCCACAAGAAGGATTCTTGAGTTCAGAACTCTTCCTCTTGTGTGTGTTTGTTATGCTCAGAACTGTTGATTGATTTAGAACATAAATGCCATTGCATAACGTGCCTGATCCAACCAACTTTTGGTTATGGAAAATGTTCATAACATTGTCCTGTAATACAAAATTATATCCCTCTTTACTTAATAAAGAAACCGATATAATGTTGCATATCAGGTTCGGCATGTAATAGCATTCGTTCAGAACCAATGTATTACCAGTTGGTAATACAAGGTGATATTCCCCGACAGTCTTAGCTGCAACAATTGCACCATTTCCGACTCTAATGTCTTTATCACCTTCTCCAAGTTCTCTACCTTTCCTAAGCCCATGTAACTGATTACATATATGGGATCCTGACCCGGTATCTAATACCCAGGACGTAGAGCAAATGGAGAAACAGTTCTCAGTAACGAACATACCCGAAGAAAATGCATCAATATGTACTTTCTTCAATCGGGTGGCATGGGAATCCTGGTATTCCCCTATATCCTGTTCATTCCTATAACTCTTATAGGAGAGAACGGAACCAACGTTCCCCAGCACAGTATAACATGCGGGTTCGGTCAATACATCCATTTTATTATCTTGATTAAGGCATGAAATGGTCGCTACCTGGAGAGAGAGAGAGAAGAAAACACTTTAGCGTAAGCTCGTGCAAGATCAGATTGGTTATTATCTTATCTAATCAGGATGGCTCCCACTGCTTTTTATCAAATCTTCCTCCAAACCTTAAAAGGAAAGACTAGCCGGGATTAATTACACACTACAAGTTCGCCAATCTTTCAGCCAGGCCAGTGTCGGTACTTTGAGGGAGGTCCCCCGTGCTTTCGCACGAACCTAATTACTGTAAACCTCGTTTTCCCAGAGGCGTAACCCCGTTGACACCTTTCTAGACACCTACTTGATCGGCTAATTGCAATGTGTAAAACTCTCCCAGGAGTAACTCTTACTCGCAGCGGGTATCGGGATCCAACTATCTCATAGAAGGTATGCAATCTCATTGCAAATTTCAACACTTGAAATTCCCGATAATGCTTTTGCCCCTAGCGTGCTATGACCTTGACGCAGGCCAACAAACCATAGTGCGCTAGTCAAGTTCAACCCGTCATTTCCTGATTGAATTAAACCCACCCGTACGACCCTTGACGCAGGCCAACAAAGTCGCACGACTACCCTAATCCAATCTGCATCATATGCATAAGCAGATAAATACTAGTTAGCTACCGCACACTACGCCTTGACGCAGGCCAACAAACGTAGCACGAATACTAACTACTACTCATCTGAAATGACGGAGGGCTACGCCAGGTTTTTCTGAAAACCATGAGCGTAATGAACCTGATATCGTTGTAGAATCAAATGAAGTTTTGAAATGGAGTGATTTTGAGGCTTTTCTAGTTTTGCTAAAGGAGTCACTCCCGGCGAAGGGATCTCGGTCCTTTCCTCGTCGAATGAGGTGCGGGATATATCATATATATCGCTGTGCAAAGCAAAAACGCAAAAGCAGTCAAAAGCAAACCGAGTGTGTAGCATCTGCCAGTTATTGCTAAAGGAGTCACTCCCGGTGAAGGGATCTCGGTCCTTTCCTCATCGAATAAGGTGCGGGGTATATCATATATACCGCTGTGCAAAGCAAGAACTGTAGCTACCTGTTTTATTTTAAAATCTGATTCTACAACATCTTAGGTTTCTTATCTTTCATTAATCACATTAATGAAGTCCCGTCATTTAAATACCTAAACATCACAGATAGATATGACGTACACTTATGCCATCCGCATTCGCCTCGATGTCCCCTCGTGCACCGTTAGGTTAGGTAACTAACGACAGAGCAGGGCAGGGCTAGCGCGGGTGAAAAACATAAGTAACGTCTATATAATATATCATATATACTATATACTATATCCATCACAGAATCACATCACAGATATCGCAGCAGAATAAACATATGAAATATTGGATATACTAGGACGTCCGTGTTTTCAATACGAGCCAGTATAAAACACGGATTCCACGGTCGTGATGAATAGCCAATCCCACACCCCTAGACCCCTACGAGAGCGGCAAGCAACCCTGCCAATTCTAGGGTTAGGAGACCCGGACTCGACTCCTCGAGTTGGTCTCCCACTGGACCCCAGAACCCGGTTACTTGTGCTCCCCTCCTTGGGTCTATCCTAATGCGGAAAAGTAAATAATATACAAAAGGTGACATATTCCGCTACCTGGAAGTGCCCCAAATAAAAGAATATTACATACAAGTTTTTACATGAATGAAAATGAAAAACACTCATCTCACATAAAACCCCCCGGCTATTCGAATACGACGATCAAATATAACATATCCAGCAACACATAACATCACATGTCATCAACGTAAGTAAGTATGCATACCCCAATTGTCGTTGACGTATAGCAACGAAACCGGCGATATGAACATACTACACTTACGGTCACAGAAAAGAAAGTGTAAAACTACAACAATTGGAATCCGCAACGGCTTTAGACATCACATGCCTAATCAGATATAAATCCCGCATTTTAGTCTCATTATCGAAAACTCTTTTCAATATCATATGGGACTAAATTGCTAGATTTATAACATTCATTCAGTTATCTCATAACTACTTGTGAATTCCAATTATTGTATCACATTCCAGATAAACAGAAAATGTTAAACTTTCCGATCGAACAATTGAACACCCAAGGTTTCCCAATACAGATCAACACATGAAATAAGTCTAACAACATTCAGTTCGTACCTCAGTATCAACGGTCCAGCCGTAGAAGGGTCAAGCCAACGCCTCACATGTGGCACGCCGTACTGCCCCAAACCCGAAGGTTCAAAGTGCAGTTCAAGACGGTCACATAATCGAGTTAAGGTTTGTTGTCTTCTAGAGGGACCATCGAGTTACTTGCACTACTTAGAACGTCGTTAAACTACGGAAAAATCCAACACTTGGAAATTTCCCGACAGGGGAAAAATTGGGTATTTATATCCGGTCGAACTTTTTAACATATTCTAAAATTTATCCGGAAAGCCAAATAGACAAAATTTGATACCCCGATCGAAACACCGAATCACCAAAACTATTCCAGAAAATTCAACTCTTGAATAAATATTAAAAATTCCCAGAATATTCAGCATCATTAAATATGAGTTACTGTGCAATTTGTATTCAGTAATATGAACAGTACACCGCGGAAGCGCGGCAGAAGGCATGCTTCTGCCGCGTTTCCGCGCCTGTATGGATGACTTAAGAGATCGTGTTTCACCATAACTCTTAGATATTCCTGCTGAATTTTTTAGGCATTTTTAATCTGGAAAAATCCCGGTTTTTAAAAAATGTACAGAGAGCAATATAGATTTGGTGTTTCGGGTTCGTTCGGACTTCAAATCGCGTCTAGACTTCGCCTAAGGCTCTAGCTAGGCTCTGATACCAGTGAAAGGTTCCTAGGCACTCTAGTAAGGTCTCACAAGGCATCGAACATGCCAATTTAAAATTTTTGGTGCCGAGAAACCCTAGACTACGGATCTTAGACTAGATATTTAGGCGAAACGGAAAACTAGTTAACTATTTAACTAAAGTTGAGATGCTACAACCTTTGTAGATCCGGATTTCCGCCTCCTTAGCTCCACGTGGTCATGCCCTCGCTGTCCATCATGAATCCTCGACTCGATCATCGGCTTCATCGGGAAAGCAAGCGGAATAGGTCGTCGGCTTTGTGTCAAAGACGATCTACGTCGAGGTTGCACAAACTCAAGCTCCGACTTCACAAACTTATGAAACTTGTGAAGTAAACACCCAAAACAACTTGGCAAGAGGTAGAGGGTGAAGAAATAGGATGTGGGTTCACTTTAGAATTGGATTTATCTCACTTTAACTCAAGTTGCCATTTTTGTAGCAAGCTTGAAGAAGAAGAAGAAGATGAGCTCAAGAAAAGAATATGATAAGTCTTGTGATAAAATAAATTTTAAATCAAATAATTATCATAACTTGAACTAGGGTTAAGTGTAGAAAATTAACCATGGTCACTTGGATGGGTTAGGGTTAAGCATGAAGATAAGGATGGTTAGCAAAGTCAAAGCTTCATGAAGCTTCAACTTAAAACAAAAAGAGCCACCATTCTCATCATAATCCATTTCAAATAAATAAATAAACAAATAAATAAATAAATGAATATACAAAACCCTAATTATCATATTAACCATGGATTAATTCTATACACTTAACGAAATGATCAAGTATCATCAAACATGATACAAAAAAGTGCACGAAAGCATATCACATATACAATGTGCATCAAGTGAGAAAAATCCGTTTAAAGTGAACTAATACTAGTTAATGCAAAGTAATATATCAAATATATAATTATACATTAAATCATTAAATCAACACTTGATTCAATGATCCGGTTATATCGCATACAACCGACTAGTATGTAATGTATCGATTTATCGAATCAATGATTCGATAACTAGGTCATATCGAATATAACCAATCGAAACATATATCGCGAGAATGAAATGCGGTATCACATACATGCATTATTCTCGGTCCCGCACATATCTCATATGCGCTCCTATTTCGTTTCGCTTGAGCCAGGAAACCTCTGTGTAGGACTCTAAAGACTCGTCAATACGCCGGTAGCAGATGATGATCATATCAAGCACCCACAAGCTGCAAGCGGTCTGCTAAACGTAACGGCCACCCGGGTATTGAGCGATCAGAAGATCGACGAGCTAGCCCGCTCACACTCCTGCGAATCCGACCAGTAACACTTACCATACAGTCCAGTCTCTTCGTCAGATACGTCGCATATCAAGTCTAGGGGTGGTAAACGTCAGACCCCAATAACCCGATAAGTCGTGCCGATGTGAGGCTCGTAACGGGTCGAGAAACTACTGGTAACACTTACCAGCAAATCTCTGATCAGCCCTGGCCAGGGACTTCCCTGTTACGGCCAATCGAGCACAGCGCAACATCAACCCCCAATACCGGGAGAGACGAAACCCCTCCTATCGCTCATTGCCTCCATGTGACTCGGGACTGTACCCAAAGACCACCGTTTTGCACGCCCTCATGGACGTGGTAAGGTGGAGATCAAAGCACAGTGGGAATCACACAAGACTCTATGACGATCTCGGGTCTACAGACTAACCTGTACAAGTGTCACCTGAGAACTGCCATCTGACGTGAGGTATAATACCATCTGGGAGTTCTCGGCGAGTCCGTCCAGTGTACCCAGTTTCCACTGAGCACCCGTATACCATCTCTGATGTCAAACACCAATGGATATGGGATCATCCATCGCCCATCACATGGGTCGAGAAGCGTATACGCTAGTCTACTCTGCTATATCGATGCCCCGTCTCGATACACCCACGACTAGGGACCTTGAAGGATGTACTTATGGACTACCATGTCCCCACTAGTATGATCTGCATCATAGTCCATGTAGTCAAGTACAAATCCTAAGGGCTTTACCAACATATAACTATAAGACAGTATAAAGAGACTAGTGTACATGTTAAGATAAATGGCAACCAGATAGCATACTATCATGTCGAGCAAGAAAGTCATCTCTATATATGTCCAAGCATCCAATATAATATACATAATCTGTACAATACTGGCCTCTAGGGCATACATACAACTAACATATATCACATATATAATATAATATGTAACAAAAGAAAATAATACAATTAACATATATCGCATATACATCAATGTATTATCAAGTGAGAAAAAGAATCAATAAAGCGAGCTTATATTAGTTAATGTAATGTAATATATCACATATATAATTATACATTAAATTATCGAATCAACACTTGATCCGATAATCCGGCTATATAACATATAACCGACTAATATAACAAGTACTAATTCATCGAATCAACACTTGATCCGATGACCCGGCAATATCACATATACCCGGCCGATATCACATATCGTGAGAATAGAATACGGTATCTCATATTGTATTATTCTCGGTCCCGCACATATCACATATGTGCTCCTACTCCGTTTTGCCTGAGCTAGGAAACCTCCGTGTAGGACTCTAAAGAATCGTCAATACACCGGCAGTAGGTGATGATCATATTAAACACGCACAAGCTGCAAGCGGTCAGCTAAACGTAACAGCCACCCAGGTATTGAGCGATCAGAAGATCAACAAGTAAGCCTGTACATTCTCTTATGAATCCAATCAGTAACACTACCGTACAGTCCGGTCTCTTTGTCTCATATGTCGCATACCATGTCTAGGGGTGGTAAACGTCAGACCCCAGTAACCGATAAGTCGTGCCGATGTGAGGCTCAAAACCGGTCGAGAAACTACTGATAACTCTTGTCAGTAGCACTCCATATCAGCCCTGGCCAGGGACTTCCATTTATAGCCAATCGAACACAGCACAACATTAACTCCCTATACCGGGAGAGACGAAATCCCTCCTATCGCTCATTGCCTCCATATGATTCGGAACTGTACCCAAAAGTCACCGTTTTGCACGCCCTCTTGGACGTGGTAAGGTGGAAATCAAAGCACAGTGGGAATCACACAAGACTCTATGACGATCTCGGGTCTAGAGACTAACTTGTACCAGTGTCACAGAAAAACTTCTATCTGACGATTGGTATAATACCATCTATGAGTTCTCGACGAGTCCGTTCAGTGTACCCAGTCTCCACTGAGCACGCGTACACCATCTTTGATGTCAAACATCGATGGATATGGGATCATCCATCGCCCATCATATGGGTCAAGATGCGTATACGCTAGTCTACTCTAGAGTATCGATGCCCTGTCTCGATACTCTCTCGACTAGGAACAGTTATAGGATGTACTCGTTGACTACCCTGGCCCCACTAGTATGATCTCATCATAGTCCTAGTAGTCAAGTACATATCCTAAGGGCTTTATTAACAGTGACAGCAAGACAGTAAACCAATACAAGTCAACATGTTAAGACAAAGTGAAACCAGATAGCATACTATTATATCGAGCAAGAAAGTCCTCTCTATATATATCCAAGCATCTACTATAATATACATCATATGTACAACAATGGCCTCTAGGGCATATATATAACTAACAATCTCCCACTTGCACTAAGGCCAGCTATTGTAGTATCTCATACCCAACATCCCAAAGAGTCTCTCAAATTGTATCTAGGGAATGGCCTTCGTGAGTGGATCCGCAGTATTGTCCTTCGTGTCAACTCTTCTGACCTCGATCTCACGGCGATCAACTATCTCCCGGATTAGGTAATACCGCCTTAGAATATGTCTGGACTTCTGATGGGACCTGGGTTCCTTGGCTAAAGCCACATCTCCATTGTTATCATAATACAAAAGTATTGGATGCTCAATGGACGGAACCACACCAAGTTCAGTGATGAACTTCTTCATCCAGACAGCCTCTTTGGCAGTATCGTTGGCAACGATGTATTCAGCCTCCATCGTCGAGTCTGCCACGGTTTCTTACTTTGAACTCTTCCAACAAATGGCCCCTCCATTTAGTGTAAAGACAAATCCCGAGTGCGACTTACAGTCGTCCTTATTAGTTTGGAAGCTCGAATCGATAAAGGACTCCACTTGGAGTTCTCCGTTACCATACACCAAGAACATCTCCTTAGTCCTTCTCAAGTACTTGAAAATGTTCTTCACAGCTGTCCAGTGACTCTCTCCTGGATCTTCTTGATACCTACTCACTACACTTAGTGAGTATGCTACATCGGGTCTGGTACATAGCATCGCGTACATGACCAGAAATTTGGCTTATGTGGCCGGCCCAGCGTTCGACGAATTGTCCCGTTTTTGTTCTGTGTTCTTTTTACAGTTCAAATAGCACTCTGCACTTGTTTAAATAATTTTCAGAGCCTCTTTAAAAAATGACAGAAAATTGAATCTTGTCTTCGATGTTTTCGGGTCGTTTCGGTTTCGTAGTTTAACTTGTTGTTTAAACTGCTAGCTATGGTTTAGTAGGCTCTGATACCACTGTAAGTCCATGTCACGCACCCCACGTGTTCGCGGGGAGGCAGAATATATCAAAAACAATTATCAAAATTTCGTAACACGGACTTGAGCACACGGATCATGTCTAAACCATTACTAGCAAACTGTATGAGGTTTAATAACTCAGTCTCGAAGTTATACCTTACGTTACAAGTCCTTCGGGTCTTCACCGCTGTCCTCCTCGTCATCGTAGGCTCCAAGGATCACGGCTATCTCGACGGCCTCCTTGAGTCAAAGACGATCCACCCGAGAGTCTATAGTCTGAGCTCCTATCTCGAATCTGAGATAACTACGGCTTCTACTTTGCTAATCTAGAAGTCCTAAATGGTGTAAAGTATTTAGATGGATTACTTTGTCACTTTAAACCCTAGGATCCTCAACACATGAGAGCTTTTAGGGTTTGAGGAAGAAGATGAAGACTTGAGGAGAGAGAAGGTGTTTGTGATAATGATGATGAATTATTCTCATGCTTGAATAATAATGAAGCATACAAATATCTCTTGATAAATATCTAGAAATATCTTGTAAGCTTCATTTAATTCAAAGAGTGAATCACCTCATAAGTCATGGTGCATTTAATGAAAACCTACACCTCATTTCCTCCACCTCATTTCCTTCTAGAAACTTCCCAACAAATTACGAGACTGCCCCTCCCATCCGTATTTACGAAAAACACGGATAAACTGAGACCAAATAAATCCATCAGTATAATACTAGAATCCGGTTTAAACCAAAGCCCATTAGTATTATCTGCCCGATCACAGTACGTGCACAAGTGTATATAAGTAATTGCGGCCCTGCCGTAAAACCATACGGCCTCTACACCTTTTGCCCGGTGCAGGGAAACTCTTTATGTAGGACTATAAAGACTCAACACTACGCTGGCAATGGGTTTAACCACAGGCCGCAAGCGGTACTAGCTGTACGTAACGGTCCCTAGGCAGATATCGATAAGAAGGCCAATGAGGTAACTCATCCGAACTCCTACTGAGCCTATATGTGACAATCTCCGTACAGTCCGGTCTGTTCGTCTAAGAGTATCGCATATCGGGCCTAGGGAAATGGTGAACGTCAGACCCCCTAATAGCGGTATAAGTCGTGTCGAAGTGTAGCCCAGAATACCCTGAGAAACTACTGGAACACTTACCAGTAAATCTCACTTGCCGTGGCCACGAACCTTTGTGTAATGGCTCTCCAACACAACACGATATCAACCTCTAATACCGGGAGAGACGAATCCTGTCTAACCGCCACTGCCTCCAAGTGCTTCGGGACTGTACCCAACTACTACCTGTTTGCACGACTCTTTTGAGCCGTGGTCGGATAGTAATCAAAGTACAGTGGGAACACACTCGAGGTGAAGTAGCAGTGTCAAGTCGATGGACTAAGCTGTACTCATGTCACCTGGGAACTGCTACCTGTCGATAGGTATAATAACCATCAGCAGTTCCCGGCGAGTCCTCGTAACCTAACGAGCACCTGCATACTATCTCTAGTACGATGTACTGATGGCTGTGGGCAGACCATCTCCCGACTTGGGATGAGAAACGTATACACCAGTCTACTCCAGAGTATCGATGCCCTGTCTCGATAATCCTACGACCAGGGACCTGTATAAGGATGTACTTATAGACTACCCAACCCCACTAGTGTGACTGCCATCACAACGCTGGTAATTAAGCAAAGATCCTAAGGGCTCTACTAATATGTATAAACGATATTTTAAAAGAAACATATGCACATATCTTAGTAGAAACAAACCAAGTAGCATACTACCATTTCTAGCAAGACTATCAATACAACTGTGAATATCCCAAGCTTCCATTAGTAATATATAAGCCAGTATGATACAATAATGGCCTCTAGGGCATATACACTAACAGATGCTTGATGTGATCATCACCTACTGCCGACGTATTGACGAGTCTTTAGAGTCCTACACTGAGGTTTCACTGGCTCAGGCAAAACGAAGTAGGAGCACATATGTGATATGTGCGGGACCGAGATTAATATGAGTATATGATACCGTATTCTATTCTCGCGATATAAAATATCGATCGGTTATATGAGATATAGCCGGGTTTTCGAATCAAGTGTTGATTCAATAATTCGATACAGTATCGAACGGTTATATGAGAGATAGCCGGGCTATCGAATCAAGTGTTGGTTCGATAAGTTGATAAAAATTGTATTAGTCGGTCATATGAGATATAACCGGATTATTGAATCAAGTGTTGATTTAATGATTTAATGTATAATTATATATATATGATATATTAATTTACATTAACTAATATTAGCTCACTTAAGCATTTCTTTTTCTCACATGTGCACACTTGATATATATGTGATATATATTAATTGTGTTTTATTTATGTGTCATGGTTGATGATACATGCAACATGGGTGTATGAGACTTACACCATGATAAAGATAATGTAGGATTTATTTATTTATTGTAATTCATTTATTAGTTGGAAATTTGTCACATGGCATGAAGCTTCATGAAGCTTTGAGACCCATTGACTTAGTCCACTAGTTTTGTCTTACACTAGATATTTGTTAACCCAACCATTATCTAAACTCATGGTTAAGTCTCTACATGAGATATATTAGATATTTTCTCACCCATGATTGCCATTCTCTCTCACATCTATTATTTGCTTCTTCTTCCTCAAAGCTCAAGAGAGCTCTCTAGGTTTTGAGAGAAGCTCAAAAACAAGTGAGAAAAGTAATTCTAAAACGAGCAAAAATCCTATTTTATCATCCTCTACTATATTAGAACTTTAGTATAGGGTGTTAGCTTCACTAATCCTACATTAGTGAAGAGGGTAGCTTGGGTTTGTGACTCCTCGACGTAGATCATCTTCGGCTTGGAAGACTTCAAGCAAGCATGCATCTTTCTTCTTGTGGAGCCGTTCGAGAGTCCGCAAGATCGCAACTTGGAGCGAAGGGACTACTACAAGGAGCTAAAGAAGTGATGGACCAGACTACAAAGTTTGTAATCCCTTATCACTAAGTTGTAAAGTAGTTTACAATTTGTTTCGTATGATTCTCTAGTTAAAAATTTTAGTTTAGGGTTCTTTAAAATGGCAAAAATTTATAAAATAGCATGGCGATGCCTCCCGAAACCTTGCTGTCATTCATAGGAACTCTACAGTGGTATCAGAGCCTAGCTAGAGAATTAGACGGATTGTGTTAGATTACGAAACCGAAACAACTCCGAAACACCCGAATCCAAACCCAGTTTGTGTCGTTTTTAAAACGTGTTCTAAAAATTTTTCAAACAGTTGTAGAATGTTGTATGAGATGAAACAGGAACACACAAGAAATTTTAGCCCTTCTCCATGGAAAATGGCCAGCCACTTTGCCAAAATATCCGGCTTTTTCGGTCCCATCATGGACTTTTGGGCTGAAATTTTTTGTATGTTCCAAGCAGTGGGTTTTAGGTTTCAGGTGTTGTTTGTTTTCGCTAAATTTTCATGTGATGTTAAATTTCTGCAAAGGCAACTCGGAGTGTTTCGTAGTCGTAATTCTAACAGTTTTTCGGGTTATTTTAGACGGTGTTAAAGATTTCGAACAGATATCAAATACCCACTTTAACCCTTGCCAGAAATTTTCCAAGTGTTGGATTTTTCCTTAGTTTAAAACTTTCAGAAAATCATGCAAGCGATACTGTGGACCCTCTAGAAGAACGAAACCTTAACTCGATTATGTGACCGTTAGAACGGCCACTAAACCCTAGGGTTTGTGGTAGTTCAGCGGTGCCATATGTGAGGCATTGGTTGACCGTTCTACGGCTAGTTCATAGGAGCTGTGGCATGTACTGAGTATTTTTTAAACTACGCTCAAGTGTTGAGCTTTTTGGGTAATTTTGGGTGTTTGTTGATTCGATCGGAATGTTTAACATCATCTAGCTAATTGTAGAATGTGATGCAATATGTGGAATTCATATTGTTAGGCATGAAATCCAAAGTATGTGATATTTTGGGTTTATGATGTCTAAGAAGATTGTGGATTCCAAATGTTGTAGTTTGACATTTTCTTTTCTACGACTGTAAGTGTAATATGTGGTGTATCGCTGGTTTTATTGCTATATGTCAACAACAATTGGGATACGCATATTTACATACGTTGATGACATATGATATTATGTGTTGCTGTGATATGTTATATTGGATTGTCGTGTTTTGAATAGCTGGGGGTTTTATTTGAGATGAGAGTTTTTATTTTCATTCATGTAAAATTTATTGTATATAATATTCTTTTATTAGGGCACTTCCGGGTTGAGGATGATGTCACCATTGTTGTATATTATTTACCTTTCCGCATTAGGATAGACCTAAGGAGGGGAGCACAAGTAACCGGGTTCTTGTAAAATTTCAGAAAATATAAAATATTATTTTTGGGAATTTAATATTAAAATAATATATTTCCCGAAAACTGCCGATTTGCAAAATTGGGGTTTTCGAAAAAGGGTATAAATATATACTAATAATTGTGAAATAAATAGAAATTAAAATGATTTATTCATTTAAATATATAATTAAAGGATTTGGCATTTTTAAAATTTATTTTATGCAGTCTCGATAAAAACCCGATTAGTACACTGCTAATCGCGATTAAGCCAAATCCGCATTTCTCCAATTTTCATGGTTAGTGCACCATGACATGTTACATATTATTTAATTTGTGTGTTTTATGTTAGGGTTGTACTTTTGAGTGAGAAAAGAAAAGAAAAAAGAAATGATTGAGGAGAAAGTCAAAAGGGGACATAATGATGACATGGAAAGGGAGTGGGTGAGAATTATAGTGAGAGAGAGGGGGGGCAGCTGCCTTGGCCATTTCCCCCCATCATTTTCTTTCCCTCTTCATCTCCCTCAACTCCACATCCGTCCATCTTCTACCCTCTTGATCCACCCTAAAAACCTTGCCAAAACCCGACGACACACCCTTCACAAAAATTAATCCCCTCTTCAATCTCTACACATGAGACCAAGAAAATTCAGATTTTGATGACCTTAAAGATTCATGGGTGCTATATGAGGTAATCCCTTCATCAATTGGGTGGTTTTTCATTTAATTTAGTATTCATATATGTTTAGATGTGATATTGTGAAGATTAGTGAACATTGGGAAACCCTAGTGATGGTTTGAGTGTTGATTGAAATTGGTGATGTTAGAGGCGGTTAACTAAACTTGGGTGCTGTTTATTGACCTGGCCAGAGCGGATAAAACCCAAAACATGAATTTAGAAACCCCGATATCGGATAAATGTGTGATTTTAGAGCGTATTTTGGAATCTGGAGCAACCCGGGGACACTAGAAATGATTTTGGAATTTCTGGGAGTCGTGCAGGCACCTAGGAAGCTACCACTATGACCCGAGACCCTAACTCAAACCCCAGGCCACAGATTTAATCATTCTGGACGCAATTTGCGGCCAGAGTAGAATGGAATTGGTTCATTTTGGTTCCAGGGCTTTATCTTTAGTAAATTAGACCCCTCCTATTTGCAGTTTTGGCTAATTGTCACCTGGGCAAAATCTGGGAGCATTTTGGTGTGTTTTAGGCTATGTTTTCCGTATTTTGAAATGCAATTTCTTGATATTTGGATTTGTATTTGATTGTTGAATGTTTGTATATCGACAACAGGGGTTGTTTGATTGTTTTTGCACGTGTAGGCCATGGGTTCTAACCTATGACCGCACCGTGCGCTATATCGGTTTTCCGGATTCAATTTTAATACGCATTATGACTGTTGATTATTGTAAGTACCTTCGCATGGATTCCGAGACGACGGAGCATGGCGTCATCGACTTCGGCAAGTAAGAAGCAAGGTGAGTGGATCAATATCCACGGGGGAAGTCGGGTGGACGGCGTATAGCACCCCCGTAATGTATTGATGGAAAACTGTTATAGAATATGGTTAGGAAAACATAGATTAGGAAACTAGGGTTAGAATGAAGAAAGCTATGAAACCATATTAGAAACTAGAGGATATTTAGAAGTGAGATATTACGACTATCATAGGATTGCATTTAGCGATATTGCCGTTTAGGGTACTGTAGGATTAGATAGTCGATGTAGATGCGTCATCCGAACCATACCTTTTTCTAAACTGAAGAATCGTATGTATCTTTTAAATATGTACCTTGAGGGATGTTACGGATTTTCAAATGATATTTTTTCCTTAAAAACACTGTAACCCCTATTTTCAAAACTACGATTCGCTTCTTTTAAAATTTGCTTGTATGGTTCGGGTGTGTATACTAGATTAGATACCTATTCTTATAGTAAAGATAGATGGTTTAGGTAAACTCGGCTTGATATGAGATATAAATGCGATGAAAAGAATATAAGACGGATATGATAATATGATGATATGTTGGTATACGGATGCGAGTCGATCAAGATGATTTATACCCTGCCGGTCCCCTGATATGAGATTACTGCGGATGTGAACCGGGACATAGGTACATAGATATATATCCATATATAGGATGTTGTGAATCATGGATGATAGGCCGTATGTGATATTACGCCGTGCCCTCTTTGTCGTATAGGATGATAGGATCCCTATTAGTATAATGCCGCCGCACGATGATATTCCGTGCGTGATGAGTTTAACTTGATGATTGATCCTTACCCTTGACTAGAGGTTGTCGTACGATGGATTATACCATACGCGATATTACTGGGCTAGATGCCGATTGATAGATTCACCGACTCGGACATATGATAGTTACGTATACCTTATAGCTTTTAGCTAATGTTTTACCTGGTGCTGCATTCATGATATTATTATTGCATCGCATATACCTGTGATAGTACACCTGCACCATTATCGATGATGCGTATGTCACACGTACACAGTTTGTAGGCTCACACACTTCATTATCGACAATTGCCATGTCACTACACAGTAGGATTGCTGCATCATGATGTGACTCTTCGCATAACCTGCTTGCGCATTTACATTGATACATTCATACTTGTGGATATACACATTTGTATATCCATATTCGTGCACATATAAATTGATACATTCATACTTGCGGATATACACATTTGTATATCCATATTCATGCACATATACATTGATACATTCATACTTACGGATATACATAGTTGTATATCCATATTCGTGCACATATACATTGATACATTCATACTTGCGGATATACACATTTGTATATCCATATTTGTGCACACATACATGGTACATCTATACTTGCACATATACATATTGTACCTACATAGATAGCTGGTCTTATTGGAAAATTGGGAACCGCATGTTATACTTTAAAAACTGGAATCATTTTAAAAGAGCGGTTTTCCCCTTAATATGTCATATCACTATTCCATGTTGCATGATACACAGATATGCTCGCATTTCTTTTTATTTGTCGCATACATCATGCTCTATTATTTTACGCATTGAGATGTGTTGTTTTCATGAGATTTCTGGATTTGAGAACTGTGGATATTTCAAATGAGATTATGTGTTGTTTCGAAAACCCAGTTTCTCTTGATATGATATTTCAGTGCGCCCACCATGTGTTTTCTCGGTTCTAAGAGCGACATGTGAAACCCGATTCGAGGAGGCGGATGAGGCCAATTGCGGGTACGTAGTGGACCCGGTATGGTATCCCGGGGCGAGAACGGATCGCTGTGCAGTAGACGGTGAGCCTGACAGAGGGACTACTACCTACCGGTGATAGTATTTGGGCTCGGCGGATATCCGAAGGATACCGACCGGAGTCGAGAGATGGATACGGGCCGACTCGTGCTGCTGGGGCCGAGGGCCGATTCCGCAGACGGAGCCCGTGAGCCGATCCGTACTGACGGAGCCCGATATATGAGGATTTACGTGCCGATGCTGGGCACGGTTTTCATTATGTTTTCGAGTGTCGATGCTAGGCACTCAGGTTCCATGATTTGATGTGTCGGGAAGGACACCGTTGATATATATATATATATCCTCATAATTTCATGCACACTCTTTTATGATATTTACATGCATGATGTTGTTGCGTCAGTGGTTGACGCGTGGACTAGATCCACATACATTTAGACATACATTGATTCTACTATTGGGGATTATGCACATGCTTATAGACATTGATTTACGGGTGGACGAGATCCACATATCTGAATGCATTGATTATTAGTGTTGGATGTTACCCGCATGCATATAGGTATTGACTACCTTGTAGGCACATATACAGACCCGGTCACCCTAGATATCATAGTATTACCTTTATGATATAGTTGACCTAGGAGTCATTGTTTATTCGATTTCTATCTGTTGATATTTTTCTACTCACGAGTTGGCAACTCACCCCCATTGTGCCACAGTTCTTACAGGTTGACCGCTTGGATCAGTAGCGGCTTCGCTGGCACACAGTTGCATTCAGGTGTTTTACATTGGTAGGTGGGACACTTGTATCGTACCCACTCTTGTATCTATATTCTTATTGTATCTAGTTAACTCCATCAATCAAAAGTTGTAATTGTATAAGTGATGAGATTTAGTGAGACTTGTAGTTGCGAGATTTGAGCGATGGGTTTTATATTCACTTTGGGGTTATATTTTGCTCATTTCTTTATCTTTTTGTGGTGAACTTCGCCATTGGGCGTCGTATACTTATTTATACTGTATTGCGTGGTTGTGATCCGCCGTTTGGCGAAGAGCTAGCTCCCGCTTGGGGATGCCATTATTCTTATTATGTATTTGTGGTTTTGTATCAAAATATACAAAGGAGGTGCTGCCAAAATTTTTAAAAGACGAAACATGTTTTCAAACTAGTAAATTTCACTTGCATCATTCATGTTTCTTTTCCATGCAATTAAGCACACTTGATTTCATTATACCTTTACTTCAAAAACTCCACCTCCTTTATTTTCTTAAAAAGGTTTAGATTTCTGGGTTTCAGCTTACTTGAATTCCGTTACGCCTTTAAACGTTGTGTGATTCAAGTGCTGGTCACGAGCTAATATTTAGGGTCGTGACAAAGTTGGTATCACAGCGCTAGGCTTAACCTTTGATCGAGTCTATGTTTGACTATGCGGAGTCTAGGGCGGGTATGTATTTCGGAATCTAGGCTTGACCTTACGGAACTTAGACTTGAGCGGGGGGTATTAGACCCGAACTTTCGTTTCATAGGCTGACCCTGATTGATGGAGTAGGTAGCTTGAGTAGAGTGACGTACCGTACGTATGTTCCGCGGCATATTTACGATGCGATACTCCACTTAAGTAACCTTAGGATGTACATATTTTTGAGACTTATGATTCTCTTTATACCCTTGATTATACATCTATTGGAGATCCTCGATTCTATTAGTTCCATGATCATACTTTCATTGATGTTGTTCCTTCTTATGATCATGTATCCATTCTAGATCTGTCGTTTTCTTTCTTTCCATTGATCTGCTCTCTTCGATACTCGTTTGAGGTTCCTGTCACCATCGTTTGAGCGCAGTTTGAGCTGCTACTAGTGTTGCGGTCAGGTCGAGCTTGTCTGGTACGATGGCTGACCATTGTGTTTTCTGGTGACATGGGAACGTCTCGAGTTAGTATTTTGTTGTGACCTCTTGTGGACGCGAGTGCTTGGTTTTACACCGGATGATCGGGCCATTGTTAGAGCTACCAGTTGTGAGAGGACTGTTGATATACAGCATACCTTAGAGATTATGATGTCGCCTACCGTGCATATAGGGGACCCAGCTGTTTCTGAGACGATGGGATGTCGCTTCAAGAGCTTACGAGCTATGACCGCCGGAGCTTCCAGGCAGAAATGCGACAGATGATAGCTAGTCTACCCCGATTTGAGAGACGAAGGTGATTCGTCAGATTGATGCGCCGACGCAGGCCCAGTTGAGTTAAAGATTTCCAGTATGGAGAGAATCTTACTCAGACCTAGAGCAGACCGATCCAGAGACGATTGCCGATGTATCGCCTTTCCTGGAGGATTGAGGCATTGTTTAGCGCGCGGGCGAAGGATATTCACATGTTGTACAGGCGAAGTTAAAAAGTTCAAACGAGTGTCAGAAATCCATTTTTCCCATGTTTAAAGTGTTCGGAGGAACAAGCAGGTAATTTTGTGGACCCTCTAGAAGAATGAAACCCTAACTCGACATGATGACCATCGAACCGCTTTGAACCTCAGGGTTCGCAGCAGTTTAGCAGTGCCATCATTGAGGCTTGGGTTTGCCCTTCTACGGCTGGTCCAGAGGTGCTGTGGTATGTACCAGATATTTTTAGACTGCGCTCAGGTGTTGAGCCTTCGGGAAATTTTGGGACCTTGATGACTCGATCGAAAAGTTTGACGTCGTCCAGATATCATATGATAAGAGATCAGCAAGCTGATAAGCTTTGGATGGAGGACCTCACCCAGATGCGTTGTGAATTGATCGAGGACGGGCGAATATTGAGTATTCCTCTGATGGTTGGGACGGGTTTCCGAGGACGTGTTCGGCCAGATATCTTCTACCGAGTGATGAAGATACCGAGTTCGTGATTTCGAGTCCGTGTGAGAGACCTCGGGTTGACCGTGGCCGCGAACAATTGCAGTGCGTAGATAGCATGGCTTGACGTCATAGTGGACGACGATAAAGACAAGTGGAAACAGAGGTTCGTGCGAGACGCTGACGAGCTGTCATTACTTCCCGTCGAGACTAGAGGCCTGATATGCTTACAGAGGCATTGGGATACGGCCAGTTTCTGAGGAAATGTGTGCGGAACACACAGATGTCCAGAAATGAGAAAGGATTATGTAAGAGTCCCAGCCTCCGTACAGTTCGGTATAGGCAAGATCGGAAGAGACCCTGAGCAGGATTCCTTCCAGGACACTGCTACAATGAGATTTGCACCCAGGATCAAATGTGTCACGTGCATTCAGAGAGCCAGAGGCCGACGCCAGTAACATGCTGCCTTACGAGTGGTCGTGATGATTGACCGAGAGATGACCAGAGAAGCGCCAGAACGGAATCGTCCCCGTTAGCACACCTGACAGGGCCGATGAGCCGATAGATTGCGAGATTGGTAATCCGCAGAGAAGATAAGGACCCAAAGACCGAGGATGCCAGACCGTGAGTAGGAAGCAAGAAGATGTTCTTGTTCTGCCAGTTTCTAGGCGCACCGATTTATTTCTCGACATTGTAGGAGGTGTACCTCAATGTCCTTTGTTGCGATTTGCGTTTGTGATCTGGGTATCACGCTTATATCGCTTGGATTTGAGTTTTGATGACGAGTTTCTTGATATTGATTTCGTGCACCATGGCAGCACCTACTGGGTATTTACATTTTGTGCATAATAATTGCACTTGAGATATGTATTTTATATACACCGTTGTGTTGATTTGCGATTTGTGCCTATCCATTGCATTTGATGTTGATTTTGTACCTTCGTAGCATGTGTTTATGATTTCATGGATTTCATACGGATGATTTGATTTCGGCGTTTAAATTTAAATTTGGGGACCGAATTTATTTAAGGGGGAAGATTGTAACATTTCAGAAAATATAAAATATTATTTTTGGGAATTTAATATTAAAATAATATATTTCCCGAAAACTGCCGATTGGGAAATTGGGGTTTTCGAAAAAGGGTATAAATATATACCAATAATTGTGAAATAAATAGAAATTAAAATGATTTATTCATTTAAATATATAATTAAAGGATTTGGCATTTTTAAAATTTATTTTATGCAGTCTCGATAAAAACCCGATTAGTGCACTGCTAATCGCGATTAAGCCAAATCCGCATTTCTACAGTTTTCATGGTTAGTGCACCATGACATGTTACATGTTATTTCATTTGTGTGTTTTATGTTAGGGTTGGGCTTTTGGGTGAGAAAAGAAAAGAAAAGAGAAATGATTGAGGAGAAAGTCAAAAGGGGACATAATGATGACATGGAAAGGGAGCGGGTGAGAATTATAGTGAGAGAGGGGGGGCTGTTGCCTTGGCCATTTCCCCCCCATCATTTTCTTTCCCTCTTCATCTCCCTCAACTCCACATCCCTCCATATTCTATCCTCTTGATCCACCCTAAAAACCTTGCCAAAACCCTACACACCCTTCACAAAAATTAATCCACTCTTCAACCTCTATACATGAGACCAAGAAAATTCAGATTTTGATGACCTTAGGGATTCATGGGTGCTATATGAGGTAATCCCTTCACCAATTGGGTGGATTTTCATTTACTTTAGTATTCATATGTGTTTAGATGTGATATTGTGAAGATTAGTGAACATTGGGAAACCCTAGTGAAGGTTTGAGTGTTGATTGAAATTGGTGATATTAGAGACGATTAACTAGACTTGGGTGCTATTTATTGACCTGGGCCAGAGCGGAGAAAACCCAAAACACGGATTTAGAAACCCCGACATCGGATAAATGTGTGATTTTAGAGGGTATTTTGGAATCCGCAGCAACCCAGGGACACTAGAAATGATTTTGGAATTTCTGGGAGTCGTGCAGGCACCTAGGAAGCTACCACTGAGACCCGAGACCCTAACTCAAACCCCAGGCCACAGATTTAATCATTCTGGCTGCAATTTGCGGCCAGAGGATAATGGAATTGGTTCATTTTGGTTCCATGGCTTTATCTTTAGTAAATTAGACCCCTCTTATATGCAGTTTTGGCTAATCGTCACCTGGGCAAAATCTGGGAGCATTTTGGTGTATTTTAGGCTGTGTTTTCCGTATTTTTAAATTCAATTTCTTGATATTTGGATTTGTATTTGGTTGATGGATGTCTGTACATCGACAACAGTGGTTGTTTGATTGTTTTTGCACGTGTAGGCCATAGGTTCTAACCTATGAGCGTACCGTGCGCCATATCGGTTTTCCGGATTCAATTTTAATATGCATTGCGACTGTTGATTATTGTAGGTACCTTCGCATGGATTCCGAGGCGACGGAGCGTGGCGTCGTCGACTTCGGCAAGCAAGAAGCAAGGTGAGTGGATCTATATCCACGGGTGAAGTCGGGTGGATGGCGTATAGCACCCCCGTAATGTATTGATGGAAAACTGATTATAGAATATGGTTAGGAAAACCTAAATTAGAAAAACTAGGGTTAGAATGAAGATAGCTATGAAACCATATTAGAAACTAGAGAATAGTTAGAAGTGAGATGTTACGACTATCATAGGATTGCGTTTAGCGATATTGCCGTTTAGGGTACTGTAGGATTAGATAGTCGATGTAGATGCGTCATCCGAACCATACCTTTATCTAAACCGAAGAATCGTATGTATCTTTTAAATATGTACTTTGAGTGATGTTATGGATTTTCAAATGATATCTTTTTCTTAAAAACACCGTAACCCCTATTTTCAAAACTACGATTCGCTTCTTTTAAAATCTGCTTGTATGGTTGGGGTGTGTATGCTAGATTAGATACCTATACTTATAGTAGAGATAGAAGGTTTTGGTAAACTCGGCTTGATATGAGTTATATAAATGCGATGAAAAGAATATAAGACGGATATGATGATATGATGATATGTTAGTATACGGATGCGAGTCGATCGAGATGATTTATACCATGCCGTTCCCCTGATATGAGATTATTGCGGATGTGAACCGGGACATAGGTACATAGATATATATCCATATATAGGATGTTGTGAATCATGGATGATAGGCTATATGTGATATTAGGCCGTACCCTCTTTGTCGTATAGGATGATAGGATCCCTATTAGAATAATGCCGCCGCACGATGATATTCCGTGCGTGATGAGTTTGACTTGATGATTGATCCTTACCCTTGACTAGAGGTTTCGTATGATGGATTATACCGTACGCGATATTACTGGGCTAGATGCCGATTGATAGATTCACCGACTCAGACATATGATAGTTACGTATACCTTTTAGCTTTTAGCTAATGTTTTACCTCGTGCTGCATTCATGATATTATTATTGCTTCGCATATACCTGTGATAGTACACCTGCACCATTATCGATGATGCGTATGTCACACGTACACATTTTGTAGGCTCACACACTTCATTATCGATAATTGCCATGTCACTACACAGTAGGATTGATGCATCATGATGTGACTCTTCGCATAACCTGCATGCGTATTTACATTGATACATTCATACTTGCGGATATACACATTTGTATATCCATATTCGTGCACATATACATTGATACATTCATACTTGCGGATATACACTTTTCTATATCCATATTTGTGCACATATACATTGATACATTCGTACTTGCGGATATACACATTTGTATATCCATATTCGTACACATATACATTGATACATTCATACTTGTGGATATACACATTTGTATATCTATATTTGTGCACACATACATGGTACATCTATACTTGCGTATATACATATTGTACCTACATAGATAGCTGGTCTTATTGGAAAATTGGGAACCGCACGTTATACTTTAAAAACTGGAATCATTTTAAAAGAGCGGTTTTTCCCTTAATATGTCATATCACTATTCCATGTTGCATGATACATGGATATGCTCACATGTCTTTTTATATGTCGCATACATCATGCTCTATTATTTTACGCATTGAGATATGCTGTTTTCATGAGATTTTTGGATTTGAGAACCATGGATATTTCAAATGAGATTATGTGTTGTTTCGAAAACCCGGATTCTCTTGATATGATATTTCAGTGCGCCCACCATGTGTTTTCTCGGTTCAGATAGCGACATGTGAAACCCGATTCGAGGAGGCGGATGAGGCCGATTGCGGGTACATGGTGGACCCGGTATGGTACCCCGGGGCGAGAACGGATCGCTGTGCAGTAGACGGTGAGCCTGGCAGAGGGACTACTACCTACCGGTAATAGTATTTGGGCTCGGCGGATATCCGGAGGATACCGACCGGAGTCGAGAGATGGATACGGGCCGACTCGTACTGCTGGGGCCGAGGGCCGATTCCGCAGACGGAACCCGTAGGCCGATCCGTACTGACGGAGCCCGATATATGTGGATTTACGTGCCGATGCTGGGCACGGTTTTCATGATGTTTTCGAGTGTCGATGCTAGGCACTCAGGTTCCATGATTTGATGTGTCGGGAGGGACACCGTTGATATATATATCCTCATACTTTCATGCACACTCTTTTATGATATTTACATGCATGATGTTGTTGCGTCAGTGGTTGACGCGTGGACTAGATCCACATACATACAGACATACATTGATTCTACTATTGGGGATTATGCACATGCTTATAGACATTGATTTACGGGTGGACGAGATCCACATATCTGCATGCATTGATTATTACTGTTGGATATTACCCGCATGCATATAGGTATTGACTACCTTGTTGGCACATATACAGACCCGGTCACCCTAGCTATAATAGTATTACCTTTATGATATAGTTGACCTAGGAGTCGTTGTTTATTCGATTTCTATCAGTTGATATTTTTCTACTCACGAGTTGGCAACTCACCCCCGTTGTGCCACAGTTCTTGCAGGTTGACCGCTTGGATCAGTAGCGACTTCGCTGGCACACAGTTGCATTCAGGTGTTTTGCATTGGTAGGTGGGACACTTGTATCGTACCCACTCTTGTATCTATATTCTTATTGTATCTAGTTAACTCCATCAATCAAAAGTTGTAATTGTATAAGTGATGAGACTTAGTGAGACTTGTAGTTGCGAGATTTGAGCGATGGGTTTTATATTCACTTTGGGGTTATATTTTGCTCATTTCTTTATCTTTTTGTGGTGAACTTCGCCGTTGGGCGTCGTATACTTATTTATACTGTATTGCGTGGTTGTGATCCGCCGTTTGGCGAAGAGCTAGCTCCCGCTTGGGGATGCCATTATTCTTATTATGTATTTATGGTTTTGTATCAAAATATACAAAGGAGGTGCTGCCAAAATTTTTAAAAGACGAAACATGTTTTCAAACTAGTAAATTTCACTTGCATTATTCATGTTTCTTTTCCATGCAATTAAGCACACTTGATTTCATTATACCTTTACTTCAAAAACCCCACCTCCTTTATTTTCTTAAAAAGTTTTAGATTTCTTGGTTTCAGCTTACTTGAATTCCGTTACGCCTTTAGACGTTGCGTGATTCATGTGCTGGTCACGAGCTAATATTTCAGGTCGTGACAAAGTTGGTATCAAAGCGCTAGGTTTAACCTTTGTTCGAGTCTATGTTTGACTATGCAGAGTCTAGCGCGGGTATGTATTTCGTAACCTAGGCTTGACCTTACGGAACTTAGACTTGAGCGGGGGGTATTAGACCCGAACTTTCGTTTCATAGGCTGACCCTGATTGATGGAGCAGGTAGCTTGAGTAGAGTGACGTACCGTACGTATGTTTCATGGCATATTTACGATGCGATACTCCACTTAAGAAACCTTAGGATGTACATATTTTTGAGAGTTAGGATTCTCTTTATACCCATGATTATACATCCATTGGAGATCCTCAATTCTATTAGTTCCATGATCATACTTTCATTGATGCTGTTCCTTCTTATGATCATGTATCCATTCTAGATCTGTCGTTTTCTTTCTTGCCGTTGATCTGCTCTCTTCGATACTCATTTCAGGTTCCTGTCACCATCATTTGAGCGCAGTTTGAGCTGCTACTAGTGTTGCGGTCAGGGCGAGCTTGTCTGGTACGAGGGCTGACCATTGTGTTTTCTGGTGACATGGGAACGTCTCGAGTTAGTATTTTGTTGTGACCTCTTGTGGAGGCGAGTGCTTGGTTTTACACCGGATGATCGGGCCATTGTTAGAGCTACCAGTTGTGAGAGGACTGTTGATATACAGCATACCTCAGAGATTATGATGTCGCTTACCGTGCAGATAGGGGACCCAGCTGTTGCTGAGAAGATCGGATGTCGCTTCTAGAGCTTACGAGCTAAGACCGCCGGAGCTTCCATGCAGAAATGTGATAGATGATAGCTAGTCTACCCCGATTTGAGAGACGAAGGTGATTCGTCAGATTGATGCGCCGACGCAAGCCCAGATGAGTTAAAGATTTCCAGTATGGAGAGAATCTTACTCAGACCTAGAGCAGACTGATCCAGAGACGATCGCCAATGTATCGCCTTTCCTGTAGGATTGAGGCATTGTTTAGCGTGCGGGCGAAGGATATTCACATGTTGTACAGGCGAAGTTAAAAAGTTCGAACGAGTGTCAGAAACCCATTTTTCCCAAGTTTAAAGTGTTCGGAGGAACATGCAGGTAATTCTGTAGACCCTCTAGAAGAATGAAACCCTAACTCGACATGATGACCATGGAACCGCTTTGAACCTTAGGGTTCGCAGCAGTTTAGCGGTGCCATCATTGAGGCTTGGGTTTGCCCTTCTACGGCTGGTCCAGAGGTGCTGTGGTATGTACCAGATAATTTTAGACTGCGCTCAGGTGTTGAGCCTTCGGGAAATTTTGGGACCTTGATGACTCGATCGAAAAGTTTGACATCGTCCAGGTATCATGTGATAAGAGATCAGCAAGCTGACAAGCTTTGGATGGAGGACCTCACCTAGATGCGTTGTGAGTTGATCGAGGACGGAAGAATATTGAGTATTCCTCCGATGGTTGGGTCGAATTTCCGAGGACGTGTTCGGCCAGATATCTTCTACCGAGTGATGAAGACACTGAGTTCGTGACTTAGAGTCCGTGTGAGAGACCTCGGGTTGACCGTGGCCGAGAACAGTTGCAGTGCGCAGATAGCATGGCTTGACGTCATAGTGGACGACGATAAAGACAAGTGGAACCAGAGGTTCGTGCGAGACGCTGATGAGCTGTCATTACTTCCCGTCGAGACTAGAGGCCTGATTTGCTTACAGAGGCATTGGGATACGGCCAGTTTCCGAGGAAACGTGTGCGGAACACGCAGATGTCCAGCAAACGAGAAAGAATTATGTAAGAGTACCAGCCACCGTATAGTTTGGCATAGGCAAGATCGGAAGAGACCCTGAGCAGGATTCCTTCCAGGACACTGCTACAATGAGATTTGCACCCAGGATCAGATGTGTCACGTGCATTCAGAGAGCCAAAGGCCGACGCCAGTGAAATGCTGCCTTACGAGTGGTCATGATGATTGACTGAGAGATGACCAGAGAAGCGCCAGAACGGAATCGTCCCCGTTAGCACACCTGACAGGGCCGATGAGCCGATAGATTGCGAGATTGGTAATTCGCAGAGAAGATAAGGATCCAAAGACCGAGGATGCCAGACCGTGAGTAGGAGGCTGTAGGGTTCCTAGGCACACTAGTGAGGTCTCACAAGGCATCAACCATGCCAATTTCAAAAAATCTAGGTGCCGAGAGACCCGACTACGGATCGTTTGCTAGAAAACTAGGCGGAAAAAACTAACTAGTTAACAATTAACTAAGAGATACGGAAATACAACCTTTGTTGATCCGGTTCTCCACCTCCATAGCTCCGCAATGAAGTCGTCTCCGCTGTCCAAAAAGAATCCGGGCTCTAGCGTCGGCTTCGTCGGAGAAATGGCGAGCTAGGTCGTCGATGTCCATGCCGAAGATGATCTACGTCGAGGCATCGATAGATCAAGCTCCACCTTCACCTAGCTTTGAAAACTTGTGAAGGAAACACACTCTACTACTTGGCAAGAGGTAGAGGATGAAGAAATAGGAAGTGGGTAGACTTTAGAATTGGATTTCTCACTCATTTCCAACAATCACCATTGATGGAGTGAAGGTTTCTTCACTTGAAGAAAGGAAGAAGAAGAAGAAGCAAGTTATGATAAGAATATCTTTTATATAAAAGAAAATCATTTCTTATCATAACTTAACCTTAGTCAAGTGTAGAGAGCTAACCATAGTAAAATGAATGATTAGGGTTAAGCATGAGACAAGAAAAGAGTGACATAGTCAAAGTTTCAAGAAACTTCAACTAAATCCAAAATATGCCACCATTTATCTTTCTTTTTCCTTTTTCCAAAAAGAATAAATAAGAAAGATAAATGAATAAATAAAAATCAAAACCCTAACCCATTCATTACCATGGTTCATTCTTTACACTTAACCAAGTTTGGCATGCATCATCAAACATGATACAAGCAAGTGCACAAAATCATATCGCATATGCAATGCGCACACCCGAGTGAGAAAATCCATTTTAAAGTGAACCGATACTAGTTAATGCAAAGTAATATATCAAATATACAATTATGCATTAAATCATTAAATCAACACTTGATTTAACGATCCGGTCATGTCGCACATAACCGACTGGTATCATCAGTAACAACTTATCGAATCAACACTTGGTCCGATAACCCGGCTATATCGCATATAACCGATCAATGTCACATCGCGAGAATCGAATACAGTATCACATACCGTATTATTCTCGGTCCCGCACATATCTCATATGCGCTCCTATTTCGTTTCGCTTGAGCCAGGAAACCTCTGTGTAGGACTCTAAAGACTCGTCAATACGCCGGCAGCAGATGATGATCATATCAAACATCCACAAGCCGCAAGCGGTCTGCTAAACGTAACGGCCACCCGGGTATTGAGCGATCTGAAGATCGACGAGCAAGCCCGCTCACACTCCAGTGAATCCAACCAGTAACACTACCGTACAGTCCGGTCTGATCGTCTGATATGTCGCATATCTCGCCTAGGGGTGGTAAACGTCAGACCCCAATAGCTCAATAAGTCGTGTCGATATGAGGTCTATAACAATTCGAGAAACTACTGGTAACACTTACCAGTAAATCTCAGCAACCCTGGCCAGGGATTTCCTGTTATAGCCAATCGAACACAGCACAACATCAACTCCCTATACAGGGAGAGACGAATCCCCTCCTATCGCTCATTGCCTCCATGTGACTCGGGACTGTACCCAAAAACCACCGTTTTGCACGCCCTTTTGGACGTGGTAAGATGGAAATCAAAGCACAGTGGGAACCACACAAGACTCTATGACGATCTCGGGTCAACAGACTAACCTGTACCAGTGTCACCAGAGAACTGTCATCTGACGTGAGGTATAATACCATCTGGGAGTTCTCAGCGAGTCCGTCCAGTGTACCCAGTCTCTACTGAGCACCCGTATATCATCTCCGATGTCAAACACCAATGGATATGGGATCATCCATCGCCCATCTGTATGGGTCGAGAAGGTATACGCTAGTCTACTCTGGTATATCGATGCCCCGTCTCGATACACCCACGACTTGGGACTTTGAAGGATGTACTTATGGACTACCATGTCCCCACTAGTATGATCCGCATCATAGTCCAGGTAGTCAAGCACACATCTTAAGGGCTTTACCAACATGTAACAGAGAGACAATCAGTATACATGTTAAGGTAAAGAGCAACCAGATAGCATACTATCATGTCGAGCAAGAAAGTCCTCCCTATATATATCCTAGCATCCACTACAATGCACATCCAATGTACAGTAATGGCCTCTAGGTCATACATATAACTAACAATCTCCCACTTGCACTAGGGCCATCTGATAGCAGTGGTTGTAGTATCTCATACTCAATCATCCCATAAAAGTGTCTCTCTCTGGGATCAGGCCTTTGTGAGTGGATCCGCTGTGTTGTCCTCTGAGTCTACTCTCTAAACCTCGATCTCCCTGGAGATCAACCATCTCCATGATCAAGTGATACTGCCTTAGAATATGTCTGGATCACTGATGGGACCTGCGTTCCTTGGCATAAGCCACAAATCCATTGTCACACAATGGGAGGAACATAGTTCATCTCATGAACCAATATACACCCAAACAGCCTCTTTGGTAGCATCTTAAGTAGCGATGTATCCTGCCTTTATCGTCTAGTATGTCACGGTATCTAGCTTGGAACTCTTCCAACATACCGTCCCTTCACTGAGGGTAAAGACAATGCCTGTGACTGACATTCAGTCGTCTTTATCACCCTGAAACCCTTCCAGTGATTCTCCCCAGGATCGATTGATACCGTCTCACTACAACTAGTGAGAATCCTAACATCCATTTAGATCTATCTCATAGATCCAAAATCCAGGATTTAGTGAGTATCATTTTGATCCTAACACGGAGAATCTTTGCGATAAACGGAGATTGATCGAGCGTAGCATAAGAAACTCCTTTCTTATCAAGAGTATGTCATCCACGTACTCTACGAGGATCACCACCATACTCCCTACTACCTTTTTGTTCATACAAGGTTCATCTACCATTTTGATGATGCCAACTTCTTTGACTTATCCATCAAAACAGATGTTCCAACTCCGCGATGCCTGCTTTATCCTATAACGCATCTTGCACACGTTTCCGCTGCTCCCACTGTCTACGAGGCCCTCTGGCTGTGTACTTATAGACACACTCTTCTAAATCATCATTTAGAAAAGCAGTCAAGACACCCAACCACCAGAGATCGTAGTCATGGTATGCAGCCGTGGTAAGTAGGATCTGGATGGACTTAAGCATAGCCACTGGAAAAGGTTTCATCATTATCCACGCCTGGTCAATGAAGAAAACCTTTAACAAGTCTAGCTTTGAAAGTCTCAACTTTTCCATCTACACCAAGTAATCTTCTCAAGATATACTTGCTTCTGATGGGGATTTAACCCTTCAGATATAGCAACTAAAGTCCATACTTTGTTGGTGTATAAGGATTCCATCTCAGATCACTAAGCATCCAGCCATTCTTACAGAGTCTTACTCTTGATGGCCAGCTCGAAGCTAGTTGGGTCATCATCTCATGATGCAATCCTCGCTCCCACTGTCATAGAGAAACAGAAGTATCTCTCAGGTGGGTGAGGAACCCTACTAGATCGGCGGAGAGGCTGAGGTTCGTTGGTATCTACTGAATCCTTTGGTTGTACCAAATCATCTACTGTAGTTTGTATTGCTGGAACTTTTCCAGTTCTACATTACAGACTTTGCCTCGAGCTTGTCCGGATCATACTTTTAGACATAGGCCGGACAACCCCAAATCTTAACTAACTTAAGACATGGGCTCTTCCCATTCCATATCACATATGAAGTGGTAGGCAACTGATTTGATTGGAACCCTATTCAATAGGTATGCAACTTCATAAGTGCATAACTCCCAAAAGAAAAAAGGTAACTCAGTATTACTCATCATAGAGCACACTATATCAGATAGGGTGTATCTGCTCCGCCCCGATATACCATCGTGCTATGGTGTATACGGAGGAGTAATGCTGAGAGAGAATCTCATTCTCCTTTAGAATAGTCCAGTATTTCCGTGCTCAAGTATTCTCCTCCTTGATCTCATCATAGGACATAATACTTATACCCGTATTTTGGTTCTCTACTTCTAACATATATTTTGTGAATATCTCAAAAGGCTCGGACTCATGTTTCAACAGGAACATATGTCTGAATCTTGAGAGATTATCAGAGAATGTAATGAAGTACAAAGAACCTGTCCTGGCATGTGTAGACAGGGGACCTTACATACATCAACATGTATCATCCCAAGAGTTCACTAACACTTTCTCTGTTTCCAGTAAACGGAGCTATGGTCATCTTATCTTTGCGACATGACTGGCGAGTTTCACAAGATGTAAATTCAAACTGATTTAAATATACATCTTTATATAACTCTAGCTAGTCGGGTCACATTGATATGACCTAGTCTACAATGCCTCAAGAAGGATTCGTTCATTTCTGAACTCTTCCTCTTGTGTGTGTTCTGTATACTAAGAACTGTAGTTTGATTTAGAACATCAATGCTTTTAGATAACGTGCCTGAACCGATCAACTTTTGATATAGGAAATGTTCAAAACATTATCCAATAATACAAAATTTTATCATTTCTTTACTAATATAGAGACTGATATGATTTTGTATATCAGGTTCGGTATCTAATAACATTCGTTCAGAATCAATGTATTGTTAATACAGGGTGACAGTGACCAACAGACTTGGCTGCAACACTTGCCCCGTTTTCTGCCTCATGAAACTTATCACCCGTTCTCAGTTCTCTACCTTTCTGTAGCCCTATGTAACAGATTACATATCTGGGATCCTGATCTGGTATCACATACCCAGGACGTAAAGGATACTGAGAAACAGTTCTGTATAATGAACACACCCGAAGATGATGCATCAGCATGCACTCTCTTCGTTTGGGCGGCACGGGAATTCTGGTAATCCCCTATTTCCTGCTCTGTCTTATAACATTTATAAGTTAGAGCGGGACCAACATTCCCCAGCTCAGTATAACAAGCGGATTCGGTCAATATTCCGTTTTATTATCTTGATTAAGGCGTGATATGGTCGCTACCTGGAGAGAGAGAGAGAAGAAAACACTCAGCGTGCGCTCTTGCAAGAATAGATTGGTTATTATTTTATCTAATCAGGATAGCTCCCACTGCTTTTTATCAAATCTTCCTTCAAACCCTAAAAGGAAAGACTAGCCGGGATTAATTACACACTACAAGTTCGCCAATCTTTCAGCCAGGCCAGTGTCGGTACTTTGAGGGAGGTCCCCCGTGCTTTCGCACGAACCTAATTAATGTAAACCTCGTTTTCCCAGAGGCGTAACCCCGTTGGCACCTTTCTAGACACCTACTTGATCGGCTAATTGTAATGTATAAAACTCTCCCAGGAGTAACTCTTACTCGCGGCGGGTATCGGGATCCAACTATCTCATAGAAGGTATGCAATCTCATTGCAAATTTCAACACTTGAAATTCCCGATAATATTTTGCCCCGAACGATCTATGACCTTGACAAGGTCAACAAACCATAGACCGCAAGTCAAGTTCTACCCGTCATTTCTTGATTGAATCAAACCCACCCGCACGACCCTTGACAAGGTCAACAAGGCCGCACGACTACCCTAACCCAATCTGCATCATATGCATAAGCAGATAAATACTGGTTAGCTACCGCACACTGCGCCTTGACAAGGTCAACAAACGCAGCACGAATACTAAACAGGATTTATCTGAAATGACGGAGGGCTACGACAGGTTTTTATGAAAACCTATTGCGTAATGAACTTGATATCGTTGTAGGATCGAATGATTTTGAAATGGAGTGCTTTTGAGGCTTTTCTAGTTTTGCTAAAGGAGTCACTCCCGGTGAAGGGATCGTCGGTCCTTTCCTCGTCGAATGAGGTGCGGGATATATCATATATATCACTGTGCAAAGCAAAAACTCTTAAAAGCAATCAAAAGACAAACCGAGTATGTAGCATCTGCCAGTTATTGCTAAAGGAGTCACTCCCGGTGAAGGGATCTCAGTCCTTTCCTCATCGAATAAGGTGCAGGATATATCACATATACCGCTATGCAAAGCAAGAACTGCAGCTACCTGTTTTATTTTGAAATTCAATTCTACAACATCTTTAGGTTTCTTTTATTTCATTAATCACATTAATGAAGTCCCATCATACTGTACCTAAACATCACAGATAAATACGACGTACACTTATGCCATCCGCATTCGCCTCGATGTCCCCTCGTGCACCGTTAGGTTAGGTAACTAACGGCAGAGCGGGGCAGGGCTAGCGCGGGTGTAAAACATAAGTAACGTCTATATAATATATCATATATACTATATACTGTATCTATCACAGAACATATCATGATCACATCACAGATATCGCAGCAGAAGAAACATATGAAATATTGGATATACTAGGACGTCCGTGTTTTCAATACGAGCCAGTATAAAACACGGATTCCACGGTCGCGATGAATAGCCAAACCCACACCCCTAGACCCCTACGAGAGCGGCAAGCAACCCTACCAATTCTGGAGTTAGGAGACCCGGACCCGACTCCTCGAGTTGGTCTCCCAGTGGACTCCAGAACCCGGTTACTTGTGCTCCCCTCCTTGGGTCTATCCTAGTGCGGAAAAGTAAATAATATACAAAAGGTGACAACTTCCGCAACCTGGAAGTGCCCCAATAAAAGAATATTACATACAAGTTTTTACATGAATGAAAATGAAAAACACTCATCTCACATAAAAAAACCCCGGCTATTCAAACACGACGATCCAATATAACATATCCAGCAACACATAACATCACATGTCATCAACGTAAGTAAATATGTCCATCACAATTGTCGTTGACATATAGCAACGAAACCGGAGATATCACATATTACACTTACGGTCACAGAAAAGAAAGTGTAAAACTACAACAGTTGGAATCCGCAATCACCTCAGACATCACATGCCTGACCAAATGAATTCCTTAGACATCGCATGCCTAACAATTATAAACCCCGCATTTTAATCTCAAAATCGAAAACACATTTCAATACCAAGTCGGGCAATTCAACAAGATTCCCGACATCCTGATCGAATACTCGTCGCAAACATTAGTAGGCGGCTTCACCCCCGATACCGTCGACGAAGTGCACCAAGGCGGAACACCGCTACCGCGAGCACCCGAACGGATGCTTTCGGCGACGGGGTTCTCCTACAGTCACTTGGTCGGGGCTATGGAGCGAGGCTGTCCATTAAGTTTACCCGGCGAGTATCTGCGTACGCTACGTGATTGCGACGGACTTTTGATCACATCAAAATTCCGTGGCAACCGATCAAGTGAGACTAAACCGCTAGATTTATAACATTCATTCAGTTATCTCATAACAATTAGTGAATTCCAATTATTGTATCCCTTTCCAGATAAACAGAAAATGTTAAACTTTTCGATCGAACAATCGAACACCCAAGTTTTCCCGATACAGCTCAACACATGAAATAAGTCTAACAACATTCCGTTCGTGCCTCAGTACCAACGGTCCAGCCGTAGAAGGGTCAAGCCAACGCCTCACATGTGGCACGCCGTACTGCCCCAAACCCGAAGGTTCAAAGGGCAGTTCAAGACGGTCACATAATCGAGTTAAGGTTTGTTGTCTTCTAGAGGGACCATCGCGTTACTTGCACTACTTAGAACGTCGTTAAACTACGGAAAAATCCAACACTTGGAAATTTCCCGACAGGGAAAAAATTGGGTATTTATATCCGGTCGAACTTTTTAACATATTCTAAAATTTATCCGGAAAGCCAAAAAGACAAAATCTGATACTCCGATCGAAACACCGAATCCCCAAATCAATCCCAGAAAATACAACTCTGGAATAACCTTTAAAAATACCCAGAAAATCCAGCATAAAATAATAGGAGTTACTGTGCAAACAGTGTACGATGACGTCATCATTCCGCCGCGGAACCGCCGCAGAAGGCAGGCTTCTGCCGCGGTTCCGCCGCGGTTAGTACTGTTCATCGAAAAAAATTTGCATCATAATTCTTATTTTTTCCTGCTAAATTTTTTAGCAATTTTTAATTTGAAAAAATCCATGTTTTCAGAAAACGTCCAGAGAGCATTTTCCGGTTGGGGTTTCGGGTCGTTCGGACTTCAAAATCCGTCTAGACTTTGCCTAAGGCTCTAGCTAGGCTCTGATACCACTGTAGGGTTCCTAGGCACACTAGTGAGGTCTCACAAGGCATCAACCATGCTAATTTCAAAAAATCTAGGTGCCGAGAGACCCGACTACGGATCGTTTGCTAGAAAACTAGGCGAAAAAAACTAACTAGTTAACAATTAACTAAGAGATACGGAAATACAACCTTTGTAGATCCGGTTCTCCACCTCCATAGCTCCGCAATGAAGTCGTCTCCGCTGTCCAAAAAGAATCCGGGCTCTAGCGTCGGCTTCGTCGGAGAAATGGCGAGCTAGGTCGTCGATGTCCATGCCGAAGATGATCTACGTCGAGGCATCGATAGATCAAGCTCCACCTTCACCTAGCTTTGAAAACTTGTGTAGGAAACACACTCTACTACTTGGCAAGAGGTAGAGGATGAAGAAATAGGAAGTGGGTAGACTTTAGAATTGGATTTCTCACTCATTTCCAACAATCACCATTGATGGAGTGAAGGTTTCTTCACTTGAAGAAAGGAAGAAGAAGAAGAAGCAAGTTATGATAAGAATATCTTTTATATAAAAGAAAATCATTTCTTATCATAACTTAACCTTAGTCAAGTGTAGAGAGCTAACCATAGTAAAATGAATGATTAGGGTTAAGCATGAGACAAGAAAAGAGTGACATAGTCAAAGTTTCAAGAAACTTCAACTAAATCCAAAATATGCCACCATTTATCTTTCTTTTTCCTTTTTCCAAAAAGAATAAATAAGAAAGATAAATGAATAAATAAAAATCAAAACCCTAACCCATTCATTACCATGGTTCATTCTTTACACTTAACCAAGTTTGGCATGCATCATCAAACATGATACAAGCAAGTGCACAAAATCATATCGCATATGCAATGCGCACACCCGAGTGAGAAAATCCATTTTAAAGTGAACCGATACTAGTTAATGCAAAGTAATATATCAAATATACAATTATGCATTAAATCATTAAATCAACACTTGATTTAACGATCCGGTCATGTCGCACATAACCGACTGGTATCATCAGTAACAACTTATCGAATCAACACTTGATCCGATAACCCGGCTATATCGCATATAACCGATCAATGTCACATCGCGAGAATCGAATACAGTATCACATACCGTATTATTCTCGGTCCCGCACATATCTCATATGCGCTCCTATTTCGTTTCGCTTGAGCCAGGAAACCTCTGTGTAGGACTCTAAAGACTCGTCAATACGCCGGCAGCAGATGATGATCATATCAAACATCCACAAGCCACAAGCGGTCTGCTAAACGTAACGGCCACCCGGGTATTGAGCGATCTGAAGATCGACGAGCAAGCCCGCTCACACTCCAGTGAATCCAACCAGTAACACTACCGTACAGTCCGGTCTGATCGTCTGATATGTCGCATATCTCGCCTAGGGGTGGTAAACGTCAGACCCCAATAGCTCAATAAGTCGTGTCGATATGAGGTCTATAACAATTCAAGAAACTACTGGTAACACTTACCAGTAAATCTCAGCAACCCTGGCCAGGGATTTCCTGTTATAGCCAATCGAACACAGCACAACATCAACTCCCTATACCGGGAGAGACGAATCCCCTCCTATCGCTCATTGCCTCCATGTGACTCGGGACTGTACCCAAAAACCACCGTTTTGCACGCCCTCTTGGATGTGGTAAGATGGAAATCAAAGCACAGTGGGAACCACACAAGACTCTATGACGATCTCGGGTCAACAGACTAACCTGTACCAGTGTCACCAGAGAACTGCCATCTGACGTAAGGTATAATACCATCTGGGAGTTCTCGGCGAGTCCGTCCAGTGTACCCAGTCTCTACTGAGCACCCGTATATCATCTCCGATGTCAAACACCAATGGATATGGGATCATCCATTGCCCATCTGTATGGGTCGAGAAGGTATACGCTAGTCTACTCTGGTATATCGATGCCCCGTCTCGATACACCCACGACTAGGGACTTTGAAGGATGACTTATGGACTACCATGTCCCCACTAGTATGATCCGCATCATAGTCCAGGTAGTCAAGCACACATCCTAAGGGCTTTACCAACATGTAACAGAGAGACAATCAGTATACACGTTAAGGTAAAGAGCAACCAGATAGCATACTATCATGTCGAGCAAGAAAGTCCTCCCTATATATATCCTAGCATCCACTACAATGCACATCCAATGTACAGTAATGGCCTCTAGGGCATACATATAACTAACAGAGGCAAGCAGATGTTCTTGTTCTGCCAGTTTCTAGGCGCACCGATTTATTTCTCGACATTGTAGGAGGTGTACCTCGATATCCTTTGTTGCGATTCGCGTTTGTGATCTGAGTATCACGCTTATATCGCTTGAATTTGAGTTTTGATGATGAGTTTCCTGATATTGATTTCGTGCACCATGGCTGCACCTACTGGGTATTTACATTTTGTGCATAGTTATTGCACTTGAGATATGTATTTTATATACACCGTTATGTTGATTTGCGATTTGTGCCTATCCATTGCATTTGATGTTGATTTTGTACCTTCGTAGCATGTGTTTATGATTTCATGGATTTCATACGGATGATTTGATTTCGGCACTCGGTATAGCTTATATGTGCTTGCAGTGCATTGATATGTGTTTTGTGCAAGCAGTTGCATACGTTTACGATTTTATACACCTTGGTACACTCGGTGTTGCTTTTATACGCATTTGAGTTATGGATTTGTATTCGTATTTCGTGCACTGGATGCACTGTATTCGTATTTTGTGCACAGGATGCACTATATTGTATTTCGTGCACTGGATGCACCAGATTTTCATTTCGTGCAATTGTCGCACCAGATTTATGTTTTGTGCAATTGCTGCACCAGATTCGTATTTCGCACATTAGTTGCACTAGATTTGTATTTCTTGCATTTGTTGCACCAGACGAGTATTTATGCGTTTGTCGCACTGGATTTATACTCCGTACCTTGGTTGCACCCGATTTATATCCTTGAGCATTCGTTTTACCAGATTTGTATTTTCGTGCGCGTTGGCACTTGCCGTTCGTTTTCGTGCATGCTACTGCACTATATGCTTTTACGGACCCGACGCGCTTTGGTAAGATTTCTGCGCATATTAGGCGCTTGATTTTGGATTTTTGTACACATCGGATGCACTGGAGTAAGGTTTTACTCGTGAATGTTGGATGCTCTTGATTTATATTTCTTCCGTGCATATTGGATGCGATTTCATTCGTGCGGGACATATGCACTTGATATGGATTTTCGCGCATGTTGGGCGCATGATATGAGATGTGATTCTGTGCACACCGGATGCACTGGATTGAGATTTTAGTGCATTTTAGATGCACTTGATATTGTTGTCGTGCACACCCGTTGCACTGGACAAATGCTTTCGTGCACACCCGTTACACTTAGTTTTATTTTTGTGCATATTGTGGCACCTGTATTTGGATTCGACTTCCATGCGCACCAGACGCATGTGATTATTGGATAGGCCTTCTGAAGCTGGTTTTGCTTTTGAGCACTTTGTTTTCATGTTGGGCACTATATTGTGTAGTAGCCAAACAGGACTGATCTATGGACAGTACCTGAATACTTTGCATGCATTAAAAGTTTACCAAGAGGTTTTCGAAAAAGTGGAGCTATAGTCTCGCTATTCCTTACGTGTCCGTGAGCGACACGAACGTTTATAAAGGAAAACCTTTTGGGATATTTTGCAAACGACGGAACGTGTATTTGAGAAAAACATATATGGACATATATTATTATTTTAAAATGAACGTCCGTCAGTTATACCGTAAGTTACGCATTCCCGCGGCAATTTAGAAAGATTTTGAATGCATTTTATTCAGATTTTGGAGTTTTCAAAGATACGTACTATACACGTATTATAATATTTGACTAGTGTATATTGGATTTCAGTAGCGGATTTCGAGATCCGCATCTTTATTGTAACTCCGAGGATATGCGTGCAAATCCGATGATTTTTGTGGCGCTTGATGGAGTTCGATTTTGAGTTTTTACTCAATTTCATGCGCACTTGACGCGCTGTGTTATTTCTGCGTTTTCCATGACTTCGGAGCCCCGTTGATTTGAGCTGATTATTGAATTGTTTTAGATTTTGGGGGTTTAAATTTAAATTCGGGGACCGAATTTATTTAAGGGGGGAATATTGTAACATTTCAGAAAATATAAAATATTATTTTTGGGAATTTAATATTAAAATAATATATTTCTCGAAAACTGCCGATTTGCGGTATTGGGGCTTTCGAAAAAGGGTATAAATATATACCAATAATTATGAAATAAATAGAAATTAAAATGATTTATTCATTTAAATATATAATTAAAAGATTTGGCATTTTTAAAATTTATTTTATGCAGTCTCGATAAAACCCCGATTAGTGCACTGCTAATCGCGATTAAGCCAAATCCGCATTTCTACAGTTTTCATGGTTAGTGCACCATGATATGGTACATATTATTTCATTTGTGTGTTTTATGTTAGGGTTGGGCTTTTGGGTGAGAAAAGAAAAGAAAAGAGAAATGATTGAGGAGAAAGTCAAAAGGGGACAAAATGATGACATGGAAAGGGAGTGGGTGAGAATTATAGTGAGAGAGAGGGGGGGCTGCTGCCTTGGCCATTTTTCCCCCATCATTCTCTTTCCCTCTTCATCTCCCTCAACTCTACATCCCTCCATCTTCTACCCTCTTGATCCACCCTAAAAACCTTGCCAAAACCCTACACACCCTTCACAAAAATTAATCCCCTCTTCAACCTCTATACATGAGACCAAGAAAATTCAGATTTTGATGACCTTAGGGATTCATGGGTACTATATGAAGTAATCCCTTCACCAATTGGGTGGTTTTTCATTTACTTTAGTATTCATATGTGTTTAGATGTGATATTGTGAAGATTAGTGAACATTGGGAAACCCTAGTGAAGGTTTGAGTGTTGATTGAAATTGGTGATATCAGAGGCGATTAACTAGACTTGGGTGTTGTATATTGACCTGGGCCAGAGCGGAGAAAAACCAAAACACGGATTTAAAAACCCCGACATCGGATAAATGGGAGATTTTAGAGTGTATTTTGGAATCTGGAGCAACCCAGGGACACTAGAAATGATATTGGAATTTCTGGGAGTCGTGCAGGCACCTAGGAAGCTACCACTGAGACCCGAGACCCTAACTCAAACCCCAGGCTACAGATTTAATCATTCTGGCCACAATTTGCGGCCAGAGGATAATGGAATTGGTTCATTTTGGTTCCATGGCTTTATCTTTAGTAAATTAGACCCCTCCTATATGCAGTTTTGGCTAATTGTCACCTAGGCAAAATCTGGGAGCATTTTGGTGTGTTTTAGGCTATATTTTCCGTATTTTGAAATGTAATTTCTTGATATTTGGATTTGTATTTGGTTGTTGGATGTTTGTACATCGACAACAGGGGTTGTTTGATTGTTTTTGTACGTGTAGGCCATAGGTTCTAACCTATGAGCGCACCGTGCGCCATATCGGTTTTCCGGATTCAATTTTAATACACATTGCGACTGTTGATTATTATAGGTACCTTCGCATGGATTCCGAGGTGACGGAGCGTGGCGTCATCGACTTCGGCAAGCAAGAAGTAAGGTGAGTAGATCTATATCCACGGGGGAAGTCGGGTAGATGGTGTATAGCATCCCCGCAATGTATTGATGGAAAACTGATTACAGAATATGGTTAGGAAAACCTAGATTAGGAAACTAGGGTTAGAATGAAGATAGCAATGAAACCATATTAGAAACTAGAGGATACATAGAAGTGAGATGTTACGACTATCATAGGATTGCGTTTAGCGATATTGCCGTTTAGGGTACTGTAGGATTAGATAGTCGATGTAGATGCGTCATCCGAACCATACCTTTTTCTAAACTGAAGAATCGTATGTATCTTTTAAATATGTACCTTGAGTGATGTTACGGATTTTCAAATGATATCTTTTCTTTAAAAACACCGTAACACCTATTTTCAAAACTATGATTCGCTTCTTTTAAAATCTGCTTGTATGGTTCGGGTGTGTATGCTAGATTAGATACCTATACTTATAGTAAAGATAGAAGGCTTAGGTAAACTCGGCTTGATATGATTTATAAATGCGATGAAAAGAATATAAGACGGATATGATGATATGATGATATGTTGGTATACGGATGCGAGTCGATCGAGATGATTTATACCCTGCCGGTCCCCTGATATGTGATTATTGCGGATTTGAACCGGGACATAGGTACATAGATATATACCCATATAAAGGATGTTGTGAATCATGGATGATAGGCCGTATGTGATATTAGGCCGTACCCTCTTTGTCGTATAGGATGATATGATCCCTATTAGTATAATGCTGCCGCACGATGATATTCCGTGCGTGATGAGTTTGACTTGATGATTGATCCTTACCCTTGACTATACGTTGTCGTACGATGGATTATACCGTACACAATATTACTGGGCTAGATGCCGATTGATAGATTCACCGACTCGGACATATGATAGTTACGTATACTTTATAGGTTTTAGCTAATGTTTTACCTCGTGCTGCATTCATGATATTATTATTGCATCGCATATACCTGTGTTAGTACACCTGCACCATTATCGATGATGCGTATGTCACACGTACACATTTTGTAGGCTCACACACTTCATTATCGATAATTGCCATGTCACTACACAGTAGGATTGCTGCATCATGATGTGACTCTTCGCATAACCTGCTTGCGCATTTACATTGATACATTCATACTTACGGTTATACACATTTGTATATCCATATTCGTGCGCATATACATTGATACATTCATACTTGCGGATATACACATTTGTATATATCCATATTCGTGCACATAAACATTGATACATTCATACTTGCGGATATACACATTTGTATATCCATATTTGTGCACACTTACATGGTACATCTATACTTGCGCATATACATATTGTACCTGCACAGATAGCTGGTCTTATTGGAAAATTGGGAACCGCATGTTATACTTTAAAATTTGGAATCATTTTAAAAGAGCGGTTTTCCCCTTAATATGTCATATCACTATTCCATGTTGCATGATACACGGATATGCTCGCATTTCTTTTTATATGTCGCATACATCATGCTCTATTATTTTACGCATTGAGATATGCTATTTTCATGAGATTTTTGGATTTAAGAACCGTGGATATTTCAAATGAGATTATGTGTTGTTTCGAAGACCCAGTTTCTCTTGATATAATATTTCAGTGCATCCACCATGTATTTTCTCGGTTCTGAGAGCGACATGTGAAACCCGATTCGAGGAGGCGGATGAGGCCGATTGCGGGTACATGGTAGACCCGGTATGGTACCCCGGGATGAGAATGGATCGCTGTGCATTAGACGGTAAGCCTGGCAGAGGGACTACTACCTACCGGTGATAGTATTTAGGCTCGGCGGATATCCGAAGGATACCGACCGGAGTCGAGAGATGGATACGGTCCGACTCGTACTGCTGGGGCCGAGGGCCGATTCCGCAAACGGAGCCCGTGGGCCGATTCGTACTGACGGAGCCCGATATATGAGGATTTACGTGCCGATGCTGGGTACGGTTTTCATGATGTTTTCGAGTGTCGATGCTAGGCACTCATGTTCCATGATTTGATGTGTCGGGAGGGACACCGTTGATATATATATCCTCATACTTTCATGCACACTCTTTTATGATATTTACATGCATAATGTTGTTGCGTCAGTGGTTGACGCGTGGACTAGATCTACATACATACAGACATACATTGATTCTACTATTGGGGATTATGCACATGCTTATAGACATTGATTTACTGGTGGACGAGATCCACATATCTGCATGCATTGATTATTACTATTGGATGTTACCCACATGCATATAGGTATTGACTACCTTGTTGGCACATATACAGATTCGGTCACCCTAGATATCATAGTATTACCTTTATGATATAGTTGACCTAGGAGTCATTGTTTATTCGATTTCTATCTGTTGATATTTTTCTACTCACGAGTTGGCAACTCACCCCCGTTGTGCCACAGTTCTTGCAGGTTGACCGCTTGGATCAATAGCGGCTTCGCTGGCATACAGTGCATTCAGGTGTTTTGCATTGGTAGGTGGGACACTTGTATCGTACCCACTCTTGTATCTATATTCTTATTGTATCTAGTTAACTCCATCAATCAAAAGTTGTAATTGTATAAGTGATGAGACTTAGTGAGACTTGTAGTTGCGAGATTTGAGCGATGGGTTTTATATTCACTTTGGGGTTATATTTTGCTCATTTCTTTATCTTTTTGTGGTGAACTTCGCCGTTGGGCGTCGTATACTTATTTATACTGTATTGCGTGGTTGTGATCCGCCATTTGGCGAAGAGCTAGCTCCCGCCTGGGGATGCCATTATTCTTATTATGTATTTATGGTTTTGGATCAAAATATACAAAGGAGGTGCTGCCAAAATTTTTAAAAGACGAAACATGTTTTCAAACTAGTAAATTTCACTTGCATCATTCATGTTTCTTTTCCATGCAATTAAGCACACTTGATTTCATTATACCTTTACTTCAAAAACTCCACCTCCTTTATTTTCTTAAAAAGGTTTAGATTTCTGGGTTTCAACTTACTTGAATTCCGTTACGCCTTTAGACGTTGCGTGATTCAAGTGCTGGTCACGAGCTAATATTTCGGGTCGTGACAATTCTAGAGTTCAGTAGGAGACCAAATAGAAGAGTCGAGTCCGGGTCTCCTAACTCTAGAATTGGTATGGTTACTTGCCGCTCTCGTAGGGGTCTAGGGATGCGGGTTTGTCTATTCATCGCGACTGTGGAATCCGTGTTTTTTACAGGCTCAAAATAAAACACGGACCTCCTAGTATATCCAATATTTCATATGTTATCTTCTGTTGCTGATATTCTGTTATGTGATCACTGTGGATTCTGAGACGAATGGCTATATATTATATATGAGATATATAATAGACGTTGCTTATGTTTTGCACCCGCGCTAGTCCCATCGCGGTATGCCGTTAGTTAAGTAACCTAACGGTACATAACGGGACACTGTGGCGAATGCGGATGGCATAAGCGTACATTGTATTTTCGTTTCATTTTCTGTGATGATTAGGAAGCATAAATGATGGGATTTCTTTAATGAGATTAATGAAAAGAAAAGAAACCTAAAAGATGTTGTAGAATCATATTTTCGAAAAGGTTAACTCTAGTTTTTGCTTTGCATAGCGGTATTCCTTGTAGAATATCCAGCACCTCATTCGATGAAGAAAGAGCCGAGATCCCTTCACCGGGAGTGACCTCTTTAGCAAAAGCTAGCAGATACTACAACCCTCTCGGTTTTGCTTTTGATTGCTTCTTTTAGTTCTTGCTTTGCATAGCGGTATTTATGAAATATCCTGCACCTTATTTGATACGGAAAGAGCCGAGATCCCTTTATCGGGAGTGACCTCTTTAGCAAAACTAGTAAAAAGCCTCAAAAACACTCCTTTTCAAAAATCACTAGTTTCTACAACTATATCAAGTTCTTTATGCAAAAGGTTTTCTTAAAAATCTGACGTAGCCCTCCGTCATTTCAAATAAGTGCTACTTAGTATTCATGCTACGTTTGTTGACTATGTTAAGGCATAGTGTGTGGTAGCTAATTAGTGCTTATCTGCTAAAGCATGAGATGCGATTGGATTAGGGTAGTCGTACGACTTTATTGACTATGTTAAGGGTCGTGCGGGTGGGTTTAATTCAATCAGGAAATGACGGGTTAAACTTGGCTAGCGCTTATGATTTGTTGACTATGTTAAGATCATAAGTTGCTAGGGGCAAAATATTCGGGAATTTCAAGTGTTGAAATTTGCAATGAGATTGCATACCTTCTATGTGATAGTAGGATCCCGATCCCACTGTGATCAAAAGTTGCTCCCGGGAGAGTTTTGCACTTTACAATTAGCTAACTAATTAGGTGTCTAGAAAGGTGTCAACGGGGCTACGCCTATGGGAAAATGAGGTTTATTTTAATTAGGTCCGTGCAAAAGCACGGGAAATCTCCCTCAGAAGTACCAGCACTGGCCTGGCTGAACGGTTAGTGAAGTTGTAGAATGCAATTAATCCTGGCTGAATTTTCTTTTTAAAGGTTTGAAGGAAAATTTGGGAATAGCAGTGGGAAACATCGATTAAATAAGATAAATAACCAATCTAATCTTTGCAAAAGCATACGCTAAGTGTTTTCTTCTCTCTCTCCAGGTAGCGACCATGTCAGGCCTTAATCAAGATAATAATATGGATGTATTGACCGAACCTGTTTTTTATGCTCAGCAGGGGAACGTTGGTTCTGCTCCAACTTATAATTGTTATAACTCCGAGCAGGAAATAGAAAAATATCCGGATTTCCATGCCACCCAAATGAAGAATGATCATGTTGATGCATCTCCTTCGGGTGTGTTAGTTATCGAGAACTGTTTCTCGGTTCACTCTACGTCCTGGGTATTAGATACCGGATCGGGATCCCACATATGTAATATGTTACATGGGCTAAGGAAAGGTAGAGAACTGGGAATAGGTGATCATTCCGTAAGAGAGGGAATGGTGCAAATATTGCAGCCAAAGCAGTTAGCGAATATCACCTTGTATTACCGAATGGTAAAACATTGATTCTAAATGAATGCTATTACATTCCGACCCTGATATGCAATCTTATATCAGTTTCTTTATTGAGAAAGAAGGATATAATTTTGTAGTACAGGATAATGTTATGAACATCTTCCTGAATCAAAAGTTGATTGGATCAGGATCTTTAAATAATGGCATATACGTTCTAGACCAAACCATAGTTCTTAACGTACAAAACGCACACAAGAGGAAGAGTTCAGAAATGAACGAATCCTTCTTGTGGCATTGTAGACTAGGTCATATCAATGCGACACGACTAGCTAAGTTACATAAGGATGGATATTTGAATTCGTTCGAATTTTCATCTTATGACACTTTCCAGTCATGTTGATCAGTCGAAAATACTGCATCTTTAAACCGGCAATTTCCCTATCATTTTCACTCATCTAGAAGTGTTCGGCATTCGTTTAGCACATATTAGCAAAACAGTCATTAAATATCAGATTACATGTGTTAGACTTTAAAACCGGCACTATAAAGGAAATTGACTGCATTTTATACCATGGCATCATTCCTATATATCGCAACTTGTGTTTCAAAGTCTGTGCAGGACATTACAGAAGATCGGTCAAATTTAAAAACGAAGACTGTTAAAATGATGCCAACTCAAGGAATTGGAATCTGGCAATGATCTAGAGTGAATTAAGAGATTCAACATATCATAAAGTACATATGAAGTCAGAAGAAGTAATCAAATGAAGTTTGAAGCCCTAAGGCAGCCAAGTGGCCGCGGAACCGCGGCCGGAGCTGTAGGGTTCCTAGGCACACTAATGAAGTCTCACAAATGATCAAACATTGCTAATTCAAATTTTACAAGTGCCTACAAACCCTAATACGGATCGTTAACTAGATAATGAGGCGATGCAAGCATGTAAACGAATTAAATGCTAAAGGAAAGGAGCTACAACCTTTGTAGATCCGATCCACCACTTCCTGAGCTCCGCGACGATGTCCCTCCGCTGTCCAAATCGGATCCCGGACTCTAGCATCGGCTCGACCGAAGAAATGGGCGGGCTTGGTCGTCAGCTTCGATGCCGAAGATGATCTACATCGAGGCATCGCAAGATCAAGCTCCAACTTCACCAAGCCTTGAAAACTTGTGAAGGAAACACCCTATACTACTTGGCAAGAGGTAGAGGATGAAGAAATAGGAAGTGGGTTCACTTTAGAATTGGATTTCTCACTTGTTTTCATCACTTGCCATTGATGTAGCAAGCTTTTCTTCATGGAAGAAGAAGATGATGAAGAAGAAGAAGATATGATAAGTATTATTTTAAAATGAAAATAAAATCAATACTTATCATGTCTTCAACCATGGTTTAGTGTAGAGAATCAACTAAGGTTAGTTGAATGGTTAAGTTTAGGAGATGAAGACAAAATGGTCATTAGGTCAAAGATGCTTGAAGCATCAAGAAAGTTCCATAATAAACCATTTTGTTTTCTTTATCTTTTAACAAAAATAAATAGATAAATAAACAAGAGAAAAGAAACCCTAACCATTCACTAAACATGGCTTAATTCTTTACACAAACCCAAGTGAGCTTGTATCATCAAACATGATACTAACAAGTGCACATAAAAAATATATCACATATACAATGTGCATCAAGTAAGAAAATCCTTTTAAAATGAACCAATACTAATTAATGCAAAGTAATATATCAAATATATAATTATGCATTAAATCATTAAATCAATACTTGATTTAACGATCCGGTCATATCGCATATAACCGACTAATATCCAATGTATCGGCTTATCGAATCAATCCTTGATTCGATAACTAGGTTATATCGCATATAACTAATCGATACATTAATCGCAAGAATGGAATACGGTATCATATACACGCATTATTCTCGGTCCCGCACATATCTCATATGCGCTCCTATTTCGTTTCGCTTGAGCCAGGAAACCTCTGTGTGGGACTCTAAAGACTCGTCAATACGCCGGCAGCAGATGATGATCATATCAAACACCCACAAGCCGCAAGCGGTCTGCTAAACGTAACGTCCACCCGGGTATTGAGCGATCAGAAGATCGACGAGCAAGCCCGCTCACACTCCTGTGAATCCAACCAGTAACACTTACCGTACAGTCCGGTCTGTTCGTCTGATATGTCGCATATCTCGCCTAGGGGTGGTAAACGTCAGACCCTAGTAGCTCGATAAGTCATGCCGACGTGAAGTCCATGACATGTGTGAAACCACTGATAACACTTACCAGTAGGTCACTGCAACCCTGGCCAGGGATTTCCTGTTATGGCCAGTCGAGCATAGCGCAACATCAACCCCCAATACCGGGAGAGACGAATCCCCTCCTATTGCTCATTGCCTCCATGTGAATCGGGACTGTACCCAAAAACCACCTGTTTGCACGACTCAGTAGAGCCGTGGTAGGGTGGAAATCAAAGCACAGTGGGAGACACACAAGACTCTATGACGATCTCAGGTCAACAGACTAAGCTGTACCATTGTCACCAGAGAACCGCCATCTGACGTGAGGTATAATACCATCTGGGAGTTCTCGGCGAGTCCGTTCAGTGTACCCAGTCTCCACTGAGCACCCTTATACCATCTCTGATGTCAAACACCAATGGATATGGGATCATCCATCGCCCATCGCATGGGTCGAGAAGATATACGCTAGTCTACTCTGGAATATCGATGCCCCGTTTCGATATTCCCTCGACTAGGAACATTGAAGGATGTACTCATGGACTACCCAGGCCCCACTAGTATGATCTGCATCACAGTCCTGGAAGTCGAGTACACATCCTAAGGGCTTTATCAACATGTAACAGAGAGACAGAAAGTATACACGTTAAGATAAAGAGCAACCAGATAGCGTACTATCATGTCGAGCAAGAAAGTCCTACCTATATATGTCCCAGCATCCACTACAATATACATCCAATGTACAGTAATGGCCTCTAGGGCATACATATAACTAACAATCTCCCACTTGCACTAGGGCCATCTGTAGCAGTGGTTGCAGTATCACATACTCAACCATCCCCTAAAAGTCTCTCTTTGGGAAAAGGCCTTCGTGAGTGGATCCGCCATGTTGTCCTCTGAGTTTACTCTCCTAACCTCGATCATCCTGGAGATCAACTATCTCCATGATCAGGTGATGCTGCCTCAGAATATGTCTGTGTCACTGATGGGACCAGGGTTCCTAGGCCAAAGCCACAGTTCTATTATCATACAATGGTAGGAACCTGGTTCATCTTATGAACCAATATACACCCGAACTGCCTCTTTGGTAGTATCTTTAATAGCGATGTTACCAGCCTTTATCGTCTAGTTTGCCACGGTATCTAGCTTGGAACTCTTCCAACATACCGTTCCTCCACTGAGGATAAAGACAATGCCTGTGACTGACATTCAGTCGTCCTTATCACCCTGGAACCTTTCCAGCGATTCTCCCCAGGATCGAGAAGGTATCACCTTTATCCTATTTGGAGAATCCATGTGATAATAGGAGATTGACCGATCGTAGTATAGGAAACTCTTTTCCAATCAAGAGTATGTTGTCTACGTACAATATGAAGATGACCACCTTACTCTCTACTACCTTTTTGTATATGCTTGGTTCATCTACCATTTTGATGATGTCAAACTGTTTGACTAACTCATCAAAACAGATGTTCCAACTCCGCGATGCCTGCTTCATTATATAAAGCAACTTGCACACGTTTCCGCTGCTCCCATTGTTTACGAAGCCCTCTGGCTGTGTTCTTATAGACTCTCTCTTCTAAATCAATATTTAGAAAAGTAGTCATGGCACTCAACCACCAGATATCGCAGTCATGGTATGTAGCTATGGAAAGTAGGATCTAGATGGACTTAAGCATAGTCCTTAGAAAAGGTTTCATCATTATCCACACCTGGTTGATGACTAAAACCTTTAACAAGTCTATCTTTGAAAGTCTCAACTTTTCCATCTACACCAAGCAATCTTCTCAAGATATACTTGCTCCTGATGGGGATTTAACCCTTCAGATATAGCATCCAAAGTCCATACTTTGTTGGTGTACATGGATTCCATCTCAGATCGCCAAGCATCCAGCCATTCTTACAGAGTCTCTACTCTCGATGGCCTGCTCGAAACTAGTTGGGTCATCATCTTATGATGCATTCCTCGCTCCCACTGTCATCGAGAAATGAAGGCATCTCTCAGGCGGATGAGGAACCCTACTAGCTCGGCGGAGAGGCTGAGGTTTGTCGGGAACTATTGAATCCTTTGGTTCTGTCAAATCATCATCTGCAGCTGGAACCATTCCAGTTCTACAGAACAGACCTTGCCTCGATCTTGTCCGGATTTTGCTTTTGACATAGGCCGGACAATCCTAAATCTTAACTTACTTAAGAGATGGGCTCTTCCCATACCATATCTCATATAGAGTGGCAGGCAGTGATCTGATTCGAACCTAATTCAATAGGTACGCAGCTTCTCAAGCGTATAACCCCAAAAGGAAATAGGTAACTCAGTAATACTCATCATAGAGCACACCATATCTAATATTGTGCGATTGCTCCGCCCTGATACACCGTTGTGCTGTGGTGTATTCAGAGGAGTAATACGGAGAGAGAATCTCATTCTCCTTTAGAATGTTCCAGGAATGCCATGCACAAGTATTCTCCTCCCTGATCTTATCATAAGACATAATACTTATACCCGTATTGGTTCTCTACTTCTAACTTATATTCTGTGAATATCTCAAAAGGTTCGGACTTGTGTTTCAACAGGAACATATGTCTGAACCTTGAGAGATTATCAGAGAATATAATAAAGTATAAAGAACCATTCCTGGCATGTGTAGACAGGAGACCTTACATACATCATCATGTATCAGTCCCAAGAGTTTACTAACTCTTTCTGTTTCCAATAAACAGATCTATGGTCATCTTATCTTTGTGACATGACTGGCAAGTTTCACAAGATGTAAATTCAAACTGATTTGAATATGCATCTAAAATGTAACTTCAGCCAGTCGGGTCGCATTGATATAACCTAGTCTACAATGCCTCAAGAAGGATTTGTTCATTTCTGAACTCTTCCTCTTATGTGTGTTCTGTATACTAGGAACTGTAGTTTGATTTAGAACGTCAATGCTTTTAGATAACGTGCCTGAACCGATCAACTTTTGATATAGGAAATGTTCAAAACATTATCCATCAATACAAAATTTTATCATTTCTTTACTAATAAAGAGACTGATATGATTTTGTATATCAGGTTCGGTATCTAATAGCATTTGTTCAGAATCAATGTATTGGTAATACAGGGTGACAGTGACCAACAGACTTGGCTGCAACACTTGCCCCTTTTTCTGTCTCATGAAACTTATCACCCGTTCTCAGTTTTTCTACCCTTTTGTAGCCCTATGTAACAGATTACATATCTGGGATCTTGATCTGGTATCAAATACCCAGGATGCAGAGGATACTGAGAAAACAGTTCTGTATAATGAACACACCCGAAGGAGATGCATCATATGCACTTTCTTCGTTTGGGCGGCATAGGAATTCTGGTATTCCCCTAATTCCTGCTCTGTCTTATAACAATTATAAGTTGGAGCGGGACCAACGTTCCCCAGCTCAGTATAGCAAGCGGGTTCGGTCAATATCCGTATTATTATCTTGATTAAGGCGTGATATGGTCGCTACCTGGAGAGAGAGAGAAGAAAACACTCTGCGTGCGCTCTTGCAAGATCAGACTGGTTATATATTTTATCTAATCAGGATGGCTCCCACTGTTTTTATCAAATCTTCCTTCAAACCTTAAAAGGAAAGACTAGCCGGGATTAATTACACTCTACAAGTTCGCCAATTTTTCAGCCAGGCCAGTGTCGGTACTTTGAAGGAGGTTCCCCGTGCTTTCGCACGGACCTAATTACAGTAAACCTCGTTTTCCCAGAGGCGTAACCCCATTGACACCTTTCTAGACACCTACTTGATCGGCTAATTGCAAAGTGCAAAACTCTCCCAGGAGTAACAATTACTCGCAGTGGGTATCGGGATCCAACTATCACATAGAAGGTATGCAATCTCATTGCAAATTTCAACACTTGAAACTCCCGATAATGGTTTTTACCCCTAGCACCTATGACCTTGGCTAAGGTCAACAAATCATAGGTACTAGTCAAGTTCTACCCGTCATTTCGTGATTAATTAGACCTACCCACATGACCCTTGGCTAAGGTCAACAAAGCCACATGACTGTCCTAACTAATCGCATCATATGCTGTGTAGGAAGACATCACTTAGCTACCGCACACTACGCCTCGGCTATGGTCGACAAACGTAGCACGAATACTAAGTACTCTACTTCCTAAAATGACGGAGGGTTGCGAATGGTTTTTAAGAAAACCTTTAACGCTTTGAACTTGATCTCGTTGTGGAATCAAATGGTTTTAAAATGGAATGTTTTTTGGGCTTTTCTAGTTTTGCTAAAGGGGTCACTCCCGGTGAGGGGATCGTCGGCCCTTTCCTCGTCGAATGAGGTGCGGGATATATCATATATATCACTGTGCAAAGCAGAAACTATAGAAGCAATCAAAAACAAACCGAGTGTGTAGCATCTGCCAGTTATTGCTAAAGGAGTCACTCCCGGTGAAGGGATCTCGGTCCTTTCCTCATCGAATAAGGTGCAGGATGTTCTACAAGGAACACCGCGATGCAAACCAAGAACTGTAGCTACCTGTTTTATTTTTGAAATTCGATTCCACAACATCAATTAGGTTTATTTTCTTTCATTAATCTCATTAATGAATATCCCATCATTTAAGTCCACCTAATCATCACAGATAAATATAACGTACGCTTATGCCATCCGCATTCGTCTCGATGTCCCGTCTGCACCGTTAGGTTAGGTAACTAACGCCAGAACGAGGCAGGGCTAGCGCGGGTGTAAAACATAAGCAACGTCTATATAATATATCATATATACTATATACAATATCTGTCACAGAACATCACATGATCACATCACAGATAACGCAGCAGAAAATATCATATGAAATATTGGATATACTAGGACGTCCGTGCTTTCAATACGAGCCAGTATAAAACACGGATTCCACGGTCGTGATGAATAGCCAATCCCACACCCCTAGACCCCTACGAGAGCGGCAAGCAACCCTACCAATTCTAGGGTTAGGAGACCCGGACTCGACTCCTCGAGATGGTTTCCCACTGGACCCCAGAACCCGGTTACTTGTGCTCCCTTTCTTGGGTCTATTCTAATGCGGAAAAGTAAATAATATACAAATGGTGACAACATCCGCAACCTGGAAGTGCCCCAATAAAAGAATATTACATACAAGTTTTTACATGAATGAAAATGAAAAACACTCTTCTCACATAAAACCCCCGGCTATTCAAACACGACGATCCAATATAACATATCCAGCAACACATAACATCACATGTCATTAACGTAAGTAAATATGCGCATCCCAATTGTCGTTGACATATAGCAACGAAACCGGCGATATCACATATTACACTTACGGTCACAGAAAAGAAAGTGTAAAACTACAACAGTTAGAATCCGCAACCTCTTTAGACATCGCATGCCTAATCAAATGAAATACTTAGACATCGCATGCCTAACAATTATAAACCCCGCATTTTAGTCTCATTATCGAAAACACTTTTCAATATCATGTCGGGCAATTCAACAGGATTCCCGACATTCTGATCGAATGCTCGTCGCAAACTTTAGTAGGCGGCTGCACCCTCGATACCGTCGACGAAGTGCACCAAGGCAGAATACCGCTACCGCGAGCACCCAAACGGATGCTTTCGGCGACGGGGTTCTCCTACAGTCACTTAGTCGGGGCTATGGGGTGAGGCTGTCTATTAAGTTTACCCGGTGAGTATCCGCGTACGCTACGTGATTGCGACGGACTTTTGATCACATCAAAATTCCGTGGCAACCGATCAAGTGAGACTAAGCTGCTATGTTTATAATATTCATTCACTTATCTCATAACTACTTGTGAATTCCAATTATTGTATCACATTCCGGATAAGATAGAAAATGTTACACTTTCCGATCGAACAATCGAACACCCAAGTTTTCCCGATCAACCGAATGAAATAAGTTCAAAGACATTCACTTCATGCCTCAGTACCAACGGTCCAGCCGTAGAAGGGTCAAGCCAACGCCTCACATGTGGCATGCCGTACTGCCCCAAACCCGAAGGTTCAAAGGGCAGTTCAAGACGGTCACATAATCGAGTTAAGGTTTGTTGTCTTCTAGAGGGTCCATCGCGTTACTTGCACTACTTAGAACGTCTTTAAACCCCGGAAAAGTCTAACAATTGGAAATTTCCCAACAGTGGAAAACTTGGGTATTTATATCCGGTCGAACTTTTTAACATATTCTAAAATTATCCGGAAAAGTACACAGACAGAATTAGACAATCCGATCGATACACCGAGTCCCCAATACAACCCAGAAAATTCAACTCTTGAATTCAAATTAAAAATTCCCAGGAAAACCAGCACTAAAAACTAGGAGTTACTGTGAAAACATAATTGATTGATTGCACCCTTTTGCCGCGGAACCGCCGCAATAGGCATGCTATTGCCGCGGTTCCGCCGTTCTTCTATCGACTTAGGTGCTTAAACTTCACAGTAATTCTTAGAAATACCTGCTGATTTTTCTGCATATTTTTAATTTACAAAAATCCACGAATTTCAAAATGTACAGAGAGCAATATTAGGGTTAGGGTTTCGGTTCGATCGGATTTCTAACTCCGTCTACGCATCGCCTAAGGCTCTAGCTAGGCTCTGATACCACTGTAGGGTTCCTAGGCACACTAATGAAGTCTCACAAGTGATCAAACATGGCTAATTCAAATTTTACAAGTGCCTACAAACCCTAATACGGATCGTTAACTAGATAATGAGGCGATGCAAGCATGTAAACGAATTAAATGCTAAAGGAAAGGAGCTACAACCTTTGTAGATCCGGTCCACCACTTCCTGAACTCCGCGACGATGTCCCTCCGCTGTCCAAATCGGATCCCGGACTCTAGCATCGGCTCCACCGAAGAAATGGGCGGGCTTGGTCGTCGGCTTCGATGCCGAAGATGATCTACGTCGAGGCATCGCAAGATCAAGCTCCAACTTCACCAAGCCTTGAAAACTTGTGAAGGAAACACCCTATACTACTTGGCAAAAGGTAGAGGATGAAGAAATAGGAAGTGGGTTCACTTTAGAATTGGATTTCTCACTTGTTTTCATCACTTGCCATTGATGTAGCAAGCTTTTCTTCATGGAAGAAGAAGATGAAGAAGAAGAAGAAGATATGATAAGTATTATTTTAAAATGAAAATAAAATCAATATTTATCATGTCTTCAACCATGGTTTAGTGTAGAGAATCAACTAAGGTTAGTAGAATGGTTAAGTTTAGGAGATGAAGACAAAATGGTCATTAGGTCAAAGATGCTTGAAGCATCAAGAAAGTTCCATAATAAACCATTTTGTTTTCTTTATCTTTTAACAAAAATAAATAGATAAATAAACAAGAGAAAAGAAACCCTAACCATTCACTAAACATGGTTTAATTCTTTACACAAACCCAAGTGAGCTTGTATCATCAAACATGATACTAACAAGTGCACATAAAAAATATATCACATATACAATGTGCATCAAGTAAGAAAATCCTTTTAAAATGAACCAATACTAGTTAATGCAAAGTAATATATCAAATATATAATTATGCATTAAATCATTAAATCAATACTTGATTTAACGATCCGGTCATATCGCATATAACCGACTAATATCCAATGTATCGGCTTATCGAATCAATCCTTGATTCGATAACTAGGTTATATCGCATATAACTAATCGATACATTAATCGCAAGAATGGAATACGGTATCACATACACGCATTATTCTCGGTCCCGCACATATCTCATATGCGCTCCTATTTCGTTTCGCTTGAGCCAGGAAACCTCTGTGTAGGACTCTAAAGACTCGTCAATACGCCGGCAGCAGATGATGATCATATCAAACACCCACAAGCTGCAAGCGGTCTGCTAAACGTAACGGCCACCCGGGTATTGAGCGATCAGAAGATCGACGAGCAAGCCCGCTCACACTCCTGTGAATCCAACCAGTAACACTTACCGTACAGTCCGGTCTGTTCGTCTGATATGTCGCATATCTCGCCTAGGGGTGGTAAACGTCAGACCCCAGTAGCTCGATAAGTCATGCCGACGTGAAGTCCATGACATGTGTGAAACCACTGATAACACTTACCAGTAGGTCACTGCAACCCTGACCAGGGATTTCCTGTTATGGCCAGTCGAGCATAGCGCAACATCAACCCCCAATACCGGGAGAGACGAATCCCCTCCTATCGCTCATTGGCTCCATGTGAATCGGGACTGTACCCAAAAACCACCTGTTTGCACGACTCAGTAGAGCCTTGGTAGGGTGGAAATCAAAGCACAGTGGGAGACACACAAGACTCTATGACGATCTCGGGTTAACAGACTAAGTTGTACCAGTGTCACCAGAGAACTGCCATCTGACGTGAGGTATAATACCATCTGGGAGTTCTCGGCGAGTCCGTTCAGTGTACCCAGTCTCCACTGAACACCTGTATACCATCTCTGATGTCAAACACCAATGGATATGGGATCATCCATCGCCCATCGCATGGGTCGAGAAGATATACGCTAGTCTACTCTAGAATATCGATGCCCCGTTTCGATATTCCCTCGACTAGGAACATTGAAGGATGTACTCATGGACTATCCAGGCCCCACTAGTATGATCTGCATCACAGTCCTGGAAGTCGAGTACACATCCTAAGGGCTTTATCAACATGTAACAGAGAGACAGAAAGTATACACGTTAAGATAAAGAGCAACCAGATAGCGTACTATCATGTCGAGCAAGAAAGTCCTACCTATATATGTCCCAGCATCCACTACAATATACATCCAATGTACAGTAATGGCCTCTAGGGCATACATATAACTAACAGGAGCCGCCTTGCACCGCGGTTCCGCGGCGGCTTGTCCACATCAGCACCTCAAATCTGCTTCATAACTCTTATCTCTGTACCTACACTTCAGAAATCCATTGCAAGTTCCAGAATACTTTTGAAGCTTCTGCCAGATCAGCAAGCCCTAGGGTTCCTAACTAAACACCCCTAGCTTCCTTAACAAGCTTCACTTAAACTCTATTAAGAACCTAGAACCATCCCCTTAACCTCCTAGCTTAGGGTAGAAGCTAATCCCCTAACTAACTACTTCTAGAAGCCTCTTCCTCTAACTAACTTTTGGAGGGAAAATTCAAATTTGAATTCCTAAAGCTAGGGTTTGGGAAACCTATAAATAGACCCCTAGGCTCACTTGTTCAAGGTTGTTCATTGGTTGTTGAAAGCTAATCACTTCTTCAATCTTCTTCATTCTCTTATCTCTTCACCTACAAGTTGAGTGACACGACTTGTGCCAAACCCTAACCCTAATCCAAATCAAGAAACCAAATTCAAGATCCTTTGAGTGCAAGCCAAGCAAGTCTTCAACCAACCTTTAGAAGCGAAGCCGGACTTCAACGGAGCACGAGATCCAAGCCGATCCACAACTCAAGGAGCCGAGCGATGCTAGATTCGACGATCAAAGTTCCTTCCTCTTGTAGTTCTTGAGAGTTGTAACTAATTGTTGATTTAATAAAGGTGAAGATTCTTTCAACTTGCTTATATTTCAATTCGAGCATTATGATTCATATTCAATTCTTGAATGTATTCTTCGTGATGATGCTTGAGTAAAACTCCGCTCGTGGAGGAATCGAGATGATTGTAGAACGATGATAATGATGAATCTTTAAACGTTTTCTTAAGTCCTATAACAATTGTAAATTCTTGAAAATTGAATGATCGATGATCTAGATCGATGTGAAATGCATTCTTGAATCTTTTTGCACGATCTAGAGATCAACGATCGATCATTCGATTTTCTAGAAGCTATCTAGTGAATGTGATTCATCGAAAGGATAAAGGATAGGATGAGGAACCCTAATTCTTCGCAAGATCCTTGATCCTCGTTGAATCCACATCGATTTAGTATCAACTTGTTAATGGATAAGAAATCGTATTCTTGAATCTTCTTCACATCTACGATCTAATCGATTCCTACGAGCTTTACTTCAAATCTTGAAACCTAAATCAATTGGAATTCTATCTCTCTTGATTCTTGATGTTTATCGTTTTCTTGATTCTTGATTAGAATAGTGATACTTGAACTCATCGATAAAAATCTTGAATCATTTTGCTTTTCTTTTCTACTAAAGTTTCGATTCAAACAAAACAAAATACGAACGAATCGCACAATCCCTGTGGACGATCCACACTCACTAATGCGCTACAATCCGACACCGTTATTGATTGCGGTCAAAATAATTCTTTGATTGTGATCTCTATTCATTTACTAAACCGACACACAAAGAAACGATCAATCAAATGGCGCCGTTGCCGGGGATCGCGCGCTAATTCGTTCTATATTGAAATTTGAATTGAAAGATTTATTCCATTACATTTTTTTGTGATCAAAATTCGCATAAAATCTAAACAATTTGTTGTGGTGTATTGCAAGGAAAATCTGGAGCTTGCTGTGCAATTCAAAATTTTTTTAGAAATTTCCAGAGAGCAGGAGGAATCAACAGCAAGCTGCTGTTGAATTTTTGAACAGTGAGCAGTACCTACGACCGCCCTTCCGCGGTCTGAACCTCTTATTGCCGCGGTTTCGCGCGTCAGTGAAGGGTTCTGTGCAAAAATTTCACAGTAAGCTTCGATCTTTCTTATCTTCTTCTCTGTCTGCTCCAATTAACATTTTGTGCAGGCTTCTTTGCAAAAATCACAGCGCCGCGCAAAAAGAAAAATTAAATTGTGCTTGTTTTGATTTTTTGTGGTTGTTTGCATAATTAATACGGACATTAAGAGGCAAAGACCAAATCCAGATTAGGTGGGGAGTTCATTACACTTCCTAAGCCCCGAAAATCGCAAAATTTGCATCCGCATTGACCCCAATTAACTAAAAGAAATCTAGAGATGACTCTAAGGACTGTCGCGCTCACTTAGGACAAAAGAAGGCCGTGGGTAATTCATTGCTTATCCGCGTTTCTCTTGTGGTGTCTAAGGCAAGTATGTCGAAGGCTAGTGGTTACTTAATTAGGCCCACTACTTACGTAGTGGAGAACCTCCCACTTACCTGGCACTTACCTGGCCACAGGAGAGACAAAGAGACAGTGGAGGATTCTATCCTGCGACTTGTCTTTTGGCAGTTAGGAGCGGTCTAGAGCCGAACCTAGGTGACCACTAGATTTCAGGGTTTTTGCTTGTTGCATTTGTTGTGCTCGCATCATTTTTTCAAAAATCCGTCCCCTTTTCAAAGCAAACACCGTATTCATTCATTCCCCTAATTATAAGTCACGTTGCCACTTGTACTAACCCTTTTTAGTGTAAGATAGGCTGGACAAGGGATTCTAGTGCCCGTTTAGTCCGCGTTCCCCTGATCGACCCTAAAGTCGGTATTTCTACATTTACCTTTTCTTTACCCACCACCACACCCACATCGATGGATCCGTCTCCATCGAATTTCTTTAGCACTACCCTGCCGCCGTCCGTTGGTGCGCAGAATCCACCTCGCATCTCTCTCCAAGAGAGGTGCTATCCTACTCGAGGTCCCCTTTCCACCTGTCTTTCCACTCCACCAGCCAACGAGGAAAATTTTGAAATAAAACCCTAATACATCAACCTTCTACCAAAATTTCACGGTCTCGAGACTGAGGACGCATACGTGTTTATCACGAAATTTGAAAATGTATGCGCAATGATGGGTACTTCATAGCTTTCTGTGGATGCTATGCGTCTACGTCTTCTTCCATTTACCTTGTGCAATATAGCCGAGAAGTGGCTATATAACACTACCGTACATTCCATTACGAATTGGGAAAAATTCGTTGCAGCATTCCTTAAGAAATTCTACCCTAATCACAAGACAGCTCGAGTCCGTAGTGAAATAAATCAATTCTCCCAGCTTCCAAATGAACCATTTTCAAAATATCTTGACCGCTTCAAGGATCTGTTGGTTCAATGCCCACATCACGGAATTCCGAGATGGGAACTGTGCCGAATCATTTATGAGGGCAGTAACCCTAACACTAAACAGAGCCTTGAAAACATGTGTCAAGGAAATTTTATGACCAAAGATGATGGGGAAGCTTGGAAATACCTAGAAGATTTCGCTGAAAAATCTTTACAGTGGGAGAGTCCATCGTTTAGGAGTGGCAATAACCAATCGGATGTTTCCATAGGAGTTAGAGCTGACATTTCAGCTATACAAAAGAAACTCGAGACTATGGAAAACAAATTTTTAGCTGCCGCCCTAAATCAAATGTCACTTTCCAAAACTGTATGTGGATGCTGTTCTGATCCTTCTTATTTGATGGAAGAATGTCCACGAAATTCTCCGTTTCAAGGTCACGAGCATACCAATGCCGCATTTCAAAGACCTAGGAACGATCCATTTTCTTCCACATATAATCAGGGTTGGAGGAATCACCCTAACTTTGCTTGGAACCAATCACAATCTCAAAACACGGTTCCAAGCCAAAACAATTTTCAAAGGGCCCCTCCACCACAACAGCAACCACCACTTCAATTGAGTCAGCACCCCTTCCAAACACAAAACTTTCAAAATCCGGTCAACACACATGCACCGTCTAGTCCTTTACAGTTGACCGGGACCGATGAATCCTCTTCATTCATAAACTTACTTCTAACAAATCTCATGCAAGTATCGGCTGAAATAAAGACTTCTGTCGATGATATAAAGAAAAACTCAGCGTCCCAAGCTGAGAGTATTAAATCGATGGAAGTAGAAATTGCACGATTAAAAATGAGTGCAAGAGAGAAAGGGAAACTTCCAGCTCAACCTTTACCCAATCCTGGCTATTCACATCATTTGAATGCAATCACGTTGAGATCTAGAAGAGTGCTTGACGATCACGTTGGGGAAGAGATTGATGACACTGATAAATCTATCAATGATACCCCGGCTGAGACCTTTCCTTCCACTTCTACTTCTATTTCCGACCCCAGTTCTTCTACCCCACCCCCTTCTTGCGAGCCTATTCTTCGTTTCCCACAAGGCTCGCCACCTCAGCCCATCTCTTCCAGTTCTCCACGGACGATCCCCACTTCTATTCTGGGATCGGGTCCACTCACACGATCTTCTCTAATGTTGGACCCCGACCTTATTGCCCAAGCTCCTTACCCAAATCGGTTAAGGGGAAACACACTGAGTCCACAAATGGAGAAGATCGCTGAAATGTTTAAACAGGTTAACATCAACATCCCACTTCTAGATGCTATCCAACAAGTCCCAGCGTATGCGAAAGTTCTTAAAGACTTGTGCACTAGAAAGAGGAAGAAACAAATGCCCAAGAAGATATTCATAGCAAAGACTGTAGACACGGCTTCCCCCCAGCTATCCTATAATTTCCATCTCTATTGGGGAGAAACACATCAACCGTGCTCTACTAGACCTTAGGGCAAGTGTTAACCTGCTTCCTTTCTCAGTCTATGAGCAGTTAGGAATCGGAGAGTTGAAACCATCTCCTTGCATTCTACAGATGGTTGACCGATCAATCACCAAACCTAGGGGTGAACTGGAGGATGTGTTAATAAAAATCGGGGAATTTATATTCCCTGTGGACTTTATTGTAATTGATACACAGCCTGTAGCGAACCCACGGAATCAAATTCCGGTGATTTTAGGTCGCCCCTTTTTGGCCACTTCCAATGTTATCATCAACTGTCATAACGGTTCTATGACCCTATCTTTCGGGAATAGGTCAATAGAGCTGAACATTTACAAGTTGGGAAGTGTACCCTCCGAACCTACTGCTCAGGTCTGTTCTGTCGACTTAATGGATGTCGACAGCAGTGAATTTGATGATCCTCCTGATACCGATCTTGACTCTTTTCATACGTTGTTGTTTGACCCAACTATGTATCATACACATACGGACTCTTCCACCGAGATGTCCGGGTCAACATCTAACACTGATTATGAACTGTTCTTAGAGTCTGAAGATCACCCCGCACTTTGTGATGACATTATTCATCGGGGCATTGATGGAACTTTTGAGGAGATCTTCGCTGATGAACTCGCATTTTTGAATGACACGGGTGTTGAAATGAATCATGTCCCAATCAATGAAATTGAACCTCTACCCCTTCTTCCGAATTGTAAAAAGAATGCGAGTAATCCATCACATTCACTGCCTCGTCTCTCCAAAATGAGACGCACACACACTCTCTTCCACCACTTACCCTTTCCCCACTTTTTCTTCCACCAACCAGAGCACCGCATTGATAAAATTTTTGAATGGTTGGTGTTAACCTTCGGTCTTTGCAAAGCTTGGCATCGACCAATGATTTTTTTTGACCCCCTCATGTGATTTTCAAAGCTTAACATTGCATAACTCAAGTTTGGGGGGGCATTTTTTCTGGCTCTTGAAAAGAAAATTTTTACAAAATGATGAGCCAAGAATAAGTTTGAGGGAGGTTCTTCACTTAAATATTTTGCCCCCACTAATAAAATTCCTCCTAAGCTTACAGGTTTTTCGAGATTTAGCGGAAGGCAACAGCGAGGACACTGTTAAAAACAAGTTTGGGGGAGGTTTGTGCTTATTTTTGCATCATTTGCATATCATTTGCATAAGCACAAAACATTTTTTTTCAAAAACCTATAAAAATTTAAAAAAATTTCAAATTATAAAAACATTTTTGTACATAAATAAGATAATAAAAGTTTAGATAGTGAAAAATTACATCCATGAGATTAGAAAAATTTAAGAAAACCAAGAAAATTAGAAGTTTTCTTATACGACCTAGTAATAAGTAGTTATGAGCCGTTGTCCCAAGGGTTAGTAAGATGAAGGAAGTCACTAATCTGAGGGTAAAAATAAGTCTGAAAAATAGTTTCTATTCTGGAAAGCCAAATATTTTGAACGTTGATACCCTGCTATTCGCACTTACACACGTCTTGAAGCCCGGGATAGTAGAGGATACCTTGAAATGCTCTTATCTTAAAACCAATGTATGAAGGAAAAAAAAAGTGAATAAAAAATATATATAAAGTGGTGAGAAAAATGGACACTGGTTTTGTTATCGCCAAGGGCAATAAAAAATATATAGCGAGGGTGCCTCTTCACCTAGTGCCCTAAGGCCAACTGGTCTGGGAGTCACTGCTATGCCTGAGGTGGTGCAAGATGAGGAAAATATACCAAATAAGCAAGCACATGAGTAATCGGTCGGTTAGTACCTCAAGAAGTATTAACGGTTGCATGAAAGTGTGTGAGCAATCCTAATATTCATTAATTAAAAAGTACTGAGGCTGATGGGCAAGAGTATGATAGCTTGAATTGAATTCTCCGAGTGTAGGGATGTCCTTTACACACACGCAGGGTGATATGATCGATGTTTTGATGAAAGATAGGAATGAAGAATAAGACGATGTTTTATTGAGGGAGGACGTGATTTCCGACATCTTTTCATGACTATTAAGATAGGGCTCATGACAACCGAAAAGCTAGCTTAGTTGGAAACCCTAATTTTCAAAGTCTTTCTTTTACAATTCTTTTCTTTAAATGTAATATTCAAGATCTTCCTTTTATTATTGGATTTTGTGGGTGCAATCCGCTGAAAACCCTCAGGAGACAACACTCCTCCTACTAGGGACACCTAGAGGTTTAAAGGCTTGTTGCACGTGCTCAGTGCAATCGTGTTGCCTACGAAAGTGTGCTAGTTAGTTTTTCTCTTTCTTTATTTTCTCCTTCTCTTTTTAATAAAAAAATTTCGCTCGAGACGATCGAAAATAAGTTTGGGGGAATTTCATCAGTCGAAAATACTGCATCTTTAAACCGGCAATTTCCCTATCATTTGCACTCATCTAGAAGTGTTCGGCATTCGTTTAGCACATATTAGCAAAACAGTCATTAAATATCAGATTACATGTGTTAGACTTTAAAACCGGCACTATAAGGGAAATTGACTGCATTTCATACCATGTCATCATTCCTATATATCGCAACTTGTGTTTCAAAGTCTGTGCAGGACATTATAGAAGATCGGTCAAATTTACAAACGAAGACTGTTAAAAAGACGCCAACTCAAGGAATTGGAATCTGGCAATGATCTAGAGTGAATTAAGAGATTCAACATATCATAAAGTACATATGAAGTCAGAAGAAGTAATCAACTGAAGTTTGAAGCCCTAAGGCAGCCAAGTGGCCGCGGAACCGCGGCCGGAGCCGCCTTGCGCCGCGGTTCCGCGGCGGCTTGTCCATATCAGCACCTCAAATCTGCTTCATAACTCTTATCTCTGTACCTACACTTCAGAAAGCCATTGCAAGTTCCAGAATACTCCTGAAGTTTCTGCCAGATCAGCAAGCCCTAGGGTTCCTAACTAAACACCCCTAGCTTCCTTAACAAGCTTCACTTAAACTCTATTAAGGACCTAACAAGCTTCACTTAAACTCTATTAAGGACCTAGAACCTTCCCCCTAACCTCCTAGCTTAGGGTAGAAGCTAATCCCCTAACTAACTACTTCTAGAAGCCTCTTCCTCTAACTAACTTTTAGAGGGAAAACTCAAATTTGAATTCCTAAAGTTAGGGTTTGGGAAACCTATAAATAGACCCCTAGGCTCACTTGTTCAAGGTTGTTCATTGGGTATTGAAAGCTAATCACTTCTTCAATCTTCTTCATTCTCTTATCTCTTCACCCACAAGTTGAGTGACACGACTTGTGCCAAACCCTAACCCTAATCCAAATCAAGAAACCAAATTCAAGATCCTTTGAGTGCAAGCCAAGCAAGTCTTCAACCAACCTTTAGAAGCGAAGCCGGACTTCAACGGAGCACGAGATCCAAGCCGATCCACGACTCAAGGAGCCGAGCGATGCTAGATTCGACGATCAAAGTTCCTTCCTCTTGTAGTTCTTGAGAGTTGTAACTAATTGTTGATATAATAAAGGTGAAGATTCTTTCAACTTGCTTATATTTCAATTCGAGCATTATGATTCATATTCAATTCTTGAATGTATTCTTCATGATGATGCTTGAGTAAAACTCCGCTCGTGGAGAAATCGAGATGATTGTAGAACGATGATGATGATGAATCTTTAAATGTTTTCTTAAGTCCTATAACAATTGTAAATTCTTGAAAATTGAATGATCGATGATCTGGATCGATGTGAAATGCATTCTTGAATCTTTTTGCACGATCTAGAGATCAACGATCGATCATTCGATTTCCTAGAAGCTATCTAGTGAATGTGATTCATCGAAAGGATAAAGGATAGGATGAGGAACCCTAATTCTTCGCAAGATCCTTGATCCTCGATGAATCTACATCGATTTAGCATCAACTTGTTAATGGATAAGAAATCGTATTCTTGAATCTTCTTCGCATCTACGATCTAATCGATTCCTACGAGCTTTACTTCAAATCTTGAAACCTAAATCAATTGGAATTCTATCTCTCTTGATTCTTGATGTTTATCGTTTTCTTGATTCTTGATTAGAATAGTGATACTTGAACTCATCGATAAAAATCTTGAATCATTTTGCTTTTCTTTTCTACTAAAGTTTCGATTCAAACAAAACAAAATACGAACGAATCGCACAATCCCTGTGGACGATCCGCACTCACTAATGCGCTACAATCCGACACCGTTATTGATTGCGGTCAAAATAATTCTTTGATTGTGATTTCTATTCATTTTCTAAACCGACACACAAAGAAACGATCAATCACATGTCTCAAAGGCAAGATGACCAAAACTCCGTTTAGTGGACACGGAGATAGAGTTACAGAACTCTTGGGACGAATACATAGTGATGTATGTGGTCCTATATCTACACATGCCAGGAGTGGTTCTTCATACTTCATTACATTCACTGACGATCTCTCAAGATACGGCCATGTGTTCCTGTTGAAACACAAGTCTGAAGTTTTTGAGAAATTCAAAGAATATAAGCATGAAGTTGAGAACCAGACGGGCAAAAGTATTAAAATCTTGCGATCCGATCGGGGAGGAGAATACTTGAGCACGGAATTCCGTGACTATCTAAAAGAGAATGGGATTCTTTATCAGCTTTCTCCTCCGTATACACTACAGCATGACGGTGTATCGAAGCGGAGGAATCGCACCCTATTAGATATGGTGCGCTCTATGATGAGTATTGCTGAGTTACCTATTTCCTTTTGGGGTTATGAGCTAGAGACAGCAGCATACCTATTGAATCAAGTTCCATCTAAATCTGTACCTACCACACCATATGAGATATAGAGCGGGAAGAGAACATATTTTAAATGAGTTACGATATGGGGTTGTCCGGCCTATGTCAAAAGGAAAAATCCGGACAAACTCGAGGCACGTTCAGTCCTTTGCAAGTTTGTGGGATATCCAAAGAATTCACAAGGATATATATTCTACCACGCTGAGGAACAAAAGGTTTTTGTTTCTCAATATGCCACCTTTTTAGAAAAGGAATTTCTTGCTAAAGAAATTAGTGGCGATGAGGTAGAGCTGGAAGAAGTTCCAGCAGCACAAACTGCAACTGAAGATTTAGTAGAACCAGAGGATTCGATAGTTCCCAACGAAGCTCAGCCTCTCCGCCGATCTGGTAGGGTTCCTCATCCACCTGAGAGATACTACGGTTTTCTCGTAGACGGTAGGAGCGAGGATTGCATTATGGAAGATGATGACCCAACTAGCTTCGAGCAGGCCATCACGAGTGGGGACTCTGTGAAATGGTTGGATGCAATGAGATCTGAGATGGAATCCATGTACACCAACAAAGTATGGACTTTGGAAGTTGCTCCTGAAGGGGTAAAACCCATCGGGAGCAAATGGATCTTTAAGAAGAAACTTGATGGAAAAGTTGAGACTTTCAAAGCTATACTTGTTGCAAAAGGATTTCGTCAAAGACTAGGTGTGAACTATGATGAAACCTTTTCTCCAGTAACTATGCTTAAGTCCATCCGGATCCTGCTTTCCATTGCTGCATACCATGACTACGAAATTTGGCAAATGGATGTTAAGACCGCCTTTCTAAATGGTGATTCAGAAGAGTGCGTGTACATGACTATGCCAGAGGGCTACGTAGATATTAGGAGCAGCGGAAAGGTGTGCAAGCTGCTCCAATCCATCTACGGGTTAAAGCAGGCATCGCGGAGTTGGAACATCTTTTTTGATGTTGTAGTCAGAGAGTTTGACTTCATCAAAAATGTAGATGACCATTGCATATACAAGAAGGTTGTAGAGAGTAAGGTTGTCTTCCTCGTATTGCACGTAGATGACATACTCTTGATAGGAAATGATGTTCCTATGCTGCACTCGGTCAAGCTCTTCTTATCACAATGATTCTCAATGAAAGATCTAGGGGATACCTCCTACATCTTGGGGATTAAGATCTATAGAGATAGATCTAAACGGATACTGGGATTGTCCCAATCCAGGTACATTGACACCATACTAAAGAGGTTTGGTATGGAAGGATCCAAGCGTGGGTTTTTACCCATGATCCCAGGACTCACTCTCTCCAAAAAGATGTCTTCCAAGACTGATTTGGAAAGAGTTCGCATGCAAGGGATACCCTATGCTTCGGCAGTAGGCTCTATCATGTACGCGATGATATGTACCAGACCCGATATAGCATACTCAGTAAGTGTAGTGAGTAGGTATCAAGCAGATCCAGCAGAGAGTCACTGGACAGCTGTGAAGAACATTCTCAAGTACTTGAGAAGGACTAAAGAGATGTTCTTGGTGTATGGTAACGGAGAACTCCAAGTGGAGTCATTTACCGATTCGAGCTTCCAAAGTGATAAGGACGACTCTAAGTCGGTCTCGGGATTTGTTTTACCCTCAATGGAGGGGAGGTTTGTTGGAAGAGTTCCAAACAGGAAACCGCGGCAGACTCGACGATGGAGGCTGAATACATCGCTGCTAACGATGCTGTCAAAGAGGCTGTCTGGATGAATAAGTTCATAACTGAACTTGGAGTGGTTCTGTCCATTGTGCATCCAATACCTTTGTAATGTGATAACAATGGAGCAGTGGCCTTGGCCAAGGAACCCAGTGTTAGTTATATGTATGCCCTAGACGCCATTACTGTATATACGATGTATATTGCAGTGGATGCTTGGACATATATAAGGAGGACTTTCTTGCTCGACATGATAGTATGCTATCCGGTTGCCCTTTATCTTAACATATACTCTGATTGTCTCTATGTCACATGTTGATAAAGCCCTTAGGATGAGTACTTGACTACCAGGACTATGATGCAAATCATACTAGTGGAGACAGTGTAGTCGCAAGTACATCCTTCAATTGTTCTTAGTCGTAGGAGTACCGAGACAAGGCATCGATACTCCACTGTAGACTAGCGTATGCGCTTCTTGACCCATATGATGGGCGATGGATGATCCCATATCCATTGGTGTTTGACATCATAGAAGGTATACGGGTGCTCAGTGAAGACTGGGTATACCGGACGGACTCGCCGAGAACTCTCAGATGGTATCATACCTCACGTCAGATGGCAGTTCTCTGGTGGCACTAGTACAGGTTAGTCTGTAGACTCGAGATCGTCATAGAGTCTTGTATGATTCCCACTGTGCTTTGATTTCCATCATACCACGTCCAAGAGGGCGTGCAAAAAGGTGGCTTTTGGGTACAGTCCTGAATCACATGGAAGCAATGAGCGATAGGAGGGGTTTCGTCTCTCCCGGTATAGGGAGTTGATGTTGCGCTGTGTTCGATTAGCTATAACTGGACATCCCAGGCCAGGGTTGCTGAGATTTACTGGTAAGTGTTATCAGTAGTTTCTTGAACTATTATGGACCTCATATCGACATGACTTATCAAGCTACTGGGGTCAGACGTTTACCACCCCTAGGCGAGATATGCGACATATCAGATGAAGAGACCGGACTGTACGAGAGTGTTACTGGTTGGATTCACGGGAGAATGTACAGGCTTGCTTGTTGATCTTTTGATTGCTCAATACCTGGGTGGCTGTTACGTTTAGCTGACCGCTTGCAGCTTGTGGGTGTTTGATATGATCATCACCTACTGCCGGCGTATTGACGATTCTTTAGAGTCCTCCACAGAGGTTTCCTGGCTCAGGAAAAAATGGAGTAGGAGCACATATGTGATATGTGCGGGACCGAGAATAATACGAGTATGCGATACCATATTAGTTTCTCGCGATATAAGATATCGGCCGGGTATATGTGATATAGCCGGGTCATCGGATCAAGTGTTGATTCGATGAACTGATACAGATTATATTAGTCGGTTATATGCGATATAGCCGGATTATCGGATCAACTGCTGATTCGATAATTTAATTTATAATTATATATGTGATATATTAAGTTACATTAACTAATATAAGCTCACTTAAAGATTCTTTTTCTCACTTGGATAATACATTGATATATATGTGATATATATTAATTGTATTATTTTATTTTGTTACAAAATATATTATATATGTGATATATAATATTGTAACAAGTTAAGGTTACAAATGCAACATGTTTTGTGGATTTTAAACATGGTTAGGGTTTGGATTAGGGTTAAACTTTCTTGAAGCTTCTAGAACCTTTGCTTTTGTTTTTAAGCAAAGATATTTTGTAAAGATATTTGGTTGTTATTTCTTAACCAAACCCAAGCCCTTTACCATAGTAAATTCTCTACATGTGTTAAGTCTTCATTCTTAACCCATGGTTGCATTTCTAACCTCACACAAGTTTTGATTATTCATCACAAAGTAATTTCTTCTTCTTCTTCTTTTGAGAAAAGCTTTCTACCTTTTTCACATGTGATGATTTTGGGTGAGATAAAGAAAACAAATGAGAGCTAAATTCCTACTTCATCATCCTCATCTATTCTAGCCACTTAGATCAGGGTGTTTGCATTGCTAATACTTGATTAGTGAAGCAAAAGCTTGGGCTTGAGTTTCTTCAAGGTAGATCATCTTTGTTATTGAAGATCGGAAGCTAGCTTGTATCTTTCTCTTCATGGAGCCTCTCTAGAGTCCGGGTACTCGATGATCACAGTGAAGGGACCTTAACACGGAGCTTTAGAAGTGAAGGAACGGACTACAAAGGTTGTAATCCCTAACTCTTAGAAGTAAAGTTGTTTACTTGCTCTTTGTTTCGCCTAATCTCTAGTCTAAGATCTTGGTTAGGGTTGTTCGGCACATGAAAAATTTGATTTTGGTATGGTTGATGCCTTGTAGAACCTTGTTCTAGTGCCTAGTAAACCTACAGTGGTATCAGAGCCAAGCTAGCGCTTTAGGTGTTGTCTAGACGAAGTTTAAAGTCCGATCAAACCCCGAAACGTCGATATACACCCCCTCTCTGGAAATTTTTTTTAAATGTTGATTTTTCTGTATTAAAAATACTCAGAAAATTAAGCAGGGAATTCTAAGAATTACTGTGAAAAACGAACCACTAATCCCCTCAAGTCGCCGCGGAACCGCGGCAATACCATTCCTTGCGCGGCTGTTCCGCAGCCGTACGCGGGTATTAGGGTTAGATTTTTCACAGTAACATCCGTAGGTATTTCTACATGTTTCTGAGAATTTTTAATATTACTCAAGTGTTGAGTTTTCTGGAGATCTTTTGGGAATTCGTTGATTCGATCGGAAAGTTTGACTTCGTTTAAGTTTTTCCGGGTAATTTAGAACGTGTTAAAAAGTTCGAACGGATATCAATAACTCACTTTTTCCCCTGTCGGAAAATTTCCAAGTGTTGGATTTTTCCTTACTTAAAGAACGTTCTAAGTCGTACAAGTAACGCAGTGGACCCTTGAACACAAATCTTAACTCGATTATGTGACCGTCTGAACCTCCTCTAAACCTTAAGGTTTGTGGCAGTACGGCGTTGCCACATGTGAGGCGTTGGTTAGACCCTTCTACGGCTGGACCATTGGTACTGTAGCATGTGATGGATGCTTTTAAACTAAGTTCAAGTGTTGAGCAAAAAGGAAAATTTTGGGTGTTTGGTTATTCGATTGGAAAGTTTAACATTGTCTATTTATCTGGAATGTGATACAATATTTAGAATCCACAAGTAGTTATGAGATAACTAATTTGAATATTATAAATCTAGCAGTTTAGTCTCATTTGATCGGTTGCCACGGGATTTTGATGTGATCAAAAGTTCATCGCAATCACGTAGCGTATGCGGACACTCGCCGAGTAAACTTAATAGATAGCCACGTCCCATAGCCCCGACCAAGTGACTGTAAGAGAACCCCGTCGCCAAAAGCATCCGTTCGGGTGCTCGCGGCAGCGGTGTTTCACCTTAGTGCACTTCGTCGAACGCATCTGGGGGTGTGGCCATCTATTAAAGTTTGCGACGAGCATTCGATCAGGATGTCGGGAATCTTGTTGAATTGCCCGACTAGATATTGAAAAGTGTTTTCGACATCGAGACTAAAATGCGGGGTTTATAATTGTTAGGCATGCGATATCTAAGGAATTCATTTGGTTAGACATGAGATGTCTAAGAAGGTTGTGGATTCCAACTGTTGTAGTATTACACTTTCTTTTTTGTGACCGTAAGCGTAGTATGTGGTGTATCGCCGGCTTCGTTGCTATACATCAATGACAATCGGGATACGCATGCTTGCTTACGTTGATAATATGAGATATTATGTGTTGCTGTGATATGTTATATTGGATCGTCGCGTTTTGAATAGCCGGGGGTTTTATGTGAGATGAGGGTTTTTATTTTCATTCATGTAAAATTCATTGTATATAATATTCTTTTATTGGGGCACTTCCGGGCTTAGGATGGTGTCACCATTGTATATTATTTACTTTTCCGCATTAGGTAGACCCAAGGCGGGGAGCACAAGTAATCGGGTTCTAGGGTCTAGTGGGAGACCATCTCGAGGAGTCGAGACCGGGTCTCCTAACCCTAGAATTGGCAGTGTTGCTTGCGGCTCTCGTAGGGGTATAAGGATGTAGGTTTGGCTATTCATTGCGACCGTGGAATCCGTGTTTTATGCACGCTCAATATAAAACACTGACGTCCTAGTATATCCAATATTTCATATGTTAACTTCTGCTGCAATGTTCTGTGATGAGATCATATTACTGCCTGAGACGAATGTTTATATTATATATATGAGATATATGTTATATTGCTGATTTTGTTTCAAATGTGATACTTGTGAAGCATAATAAAATGGGACTTCATTAATGAGATTAATGAAACTAAAAGAAACCTAAAGATATTGTAGAAACTTATCTCAAAAACTGGTTGCTCTAGTTCTTGCTTTGCATAGCGGTGTTCCTTGTAGAACATCCAGCACCTTATTCGATAAGGAAAGAGCCGAGATCCCTTCACCGGGAGTGACCTCTTTAGCGAAACTAGCAGATGCTACAAACTCGGTTTGTCTTTTGATTGTTTTTATACTTTTTGCTTTGCATAGTGATATTTATGAAATATCCTGCACCTTATTCGATGAGGAAAGAGCCAAGATCCCTTCACCGGGAGTGACCTCTTTAGCAAAACTAGAAAAGGCCTCAAAAACATTCCATTTAAAATCACTCGATTCTACAACGATATCAAGTTTATTACGCAAAGGGTTTTCTTAAAAACCTGTCGTAGCCCTCCGTCATTTCAGATAAGTCCTACTTAGTATTCGTGCTACGTTTGTTGACCTCCGTCAAGGCATAGTATGCATTAGCTGACTAATATTTATCTGCTTCTTGTGACAGCCAACGTAAAAGTTTGTCACATTCTATGACATGAACCATAATAAGAATATCGTTGGGGCGTCCCCTACTCAGCGACGCGCTACATCGGATCCCGGGTGTAGTGTTAAATATGCAAGGGCTTCTCGGTCGTCGTCCAGATGCGGCGCGCTACATCGGACCCCGGGTGTAGTGACAAATAAGCAAGGGTCGTCGTCCAGAGACGGCGCGCTACATCGGACCCCGGGTGTAGTGACAAATAAGCAAGGGTCGTCGTCTACAGACGGCGCGCTACATCGGACCCCGGGTGTAGTGACAAATAAGCAAGGGTCGTCGTCCCGAGACGGCGCGCTACATCGGACCCCGGGTGTAGTGACAAATAAGCAAGGGTTTCATAGGATCCGTCTAGCTTCCTGGAACATAGGTTCCCTTACGGGTAGACTAATAGAATTAGTGGAGGTGATGATTAGGAGGAGAGTTGGTATTATGTGTTTGCAAGAAACTAAATGGGTAGGTGAAAAGAGTAGAGTCATAGAGCCTTGGGGTTATAAACTTTGGTATACGGGTAGAGATAAAAATCGTAATGGGGTAGGCATAATCATAGATAGACGGTTGCTTGAGGTTGTAGTTGAGATTAGGAGAAAAGGTGATAGAATTTTACTGGTTAAGCTTATTCTAGGTGGAGAGATCCTTAATGTTATTAGTGCTTATGCACCACAGATAGGTCTTGATGACACTAGTAAGCGTCTATTCTGGGTGGATTTAGACGAGGTGGTGCAAAGTATACCTAGTGGAAAGAAGTTATTTATTGGTGGTGATCTTAATGAACATGTAGGTACTAGTCGTAGTGGGTTTGATACTATCCATGGAGGTTTTGGTTTCGGACAAAGGAATGAAGTAGGTGACTCGATTCTAGATTTTGCTTTATCTTATGACTTGATCTTAGCAAACACCTGGTTTAGGAAAAGAGAGTCCCACCTTATCACTTTTAGGAGCGGATCAAGTGCTAGTCAAATAGACTTTTTTCTGACGAGAAGAATAGATAGAGGTTGTTGCATCGACTGTAAGGTAGTGCCAGGTGAGAGAGTAACCACACAACATAGACTTTTAGTTCTAGATTTTCGATTTAGAAGAGAACCTAGGAAGATTAGACGTAAGGTAGAGCCTAAAATTAAATGGTGGCGATTGAAAGAAGGTAACCAAAAGGCTTTTATAGATCGTGTAGTACAAGAAGCGGATTGGCAGTCGGAAGACGATCCAGACAAAACATGGAACAAAATGGCTAGTTGTATCAAGAAAGTAGCTAGAGATCTACTTGGTGAGTCGAGAGGTGATGCTCCACCATCTAAGGACATATCATGGTAGAATGAAGATGTAAAGGCTGCTATTAAAATTAAAAGGGATTCTTATAAAGATTTGAAGAAAAGTAGAGATGTGGAGAGATTTGAGAAGTACAAAATGGCTAAAAAGGAAGTTAAGAAAGCTGTTCGGGAAGCTAAATCTAAGGTCTACAAGGAGGTGTACGAGAAATTAGACACTAAAGAGGCTGCAAATGATATATACCGGATTGCTCGAATGCGGGAAAGGAAGACTAGAGACTTATGTGCGGTCAAGTGTGTCAAAAATGAAAATCAGAAGGTTTTAGTTCGAGATGAGGATATCAAGAAAAGATGGAGAGATTATTTTGACAAATTGTTCAATGAGAGCTTTACTAAGAATTTGGATGGACTTGTCATTCAATCTCAAGATATAAATCGTGATTTCATGCGTAAAATAAGACTTCCTGAGGTTAAAGAAGCTTTGAACAGAATGGGTTTAAGAAAAGCGGTTGGTCCTGACAGGATTCCTATCGAGATTTGGAGATGCTTAGGAGAAATAGGCGTTAAATGGCTGACAGATCTGTTTAATAAGATTTGGCAGACAAAAAAGATGCCAAATGAATGGAGGAAAAGTATCCTTGTACCTATCTACAAGAATAAGGGTGACATTCAAAGTTGCTCAAACTACCGTGGAATAAAACTGATGTGTCACACCATGAAATTTTGGGAGAGAGTGATTGAACACAGAATAAGGAAGGATATTAAGATAACAGAGAACCAATTTGGGTTCATGCCTGGACGATCGACGACAGAGGCGATTCATTTGCTTCGTCAACTTGTCGAGCGCTTTTGAGAGAGGAGAAGAGATTTGCATATGATATTTATTGATTTAGAAAAAGCGTACGACAAGGTACCTAGAGAGGTATTATGGGGGACAATGATGAAGAAGGGGGTCCCCGTCAAGTATATTGACATAATCAAGGATATGTACGACGGAGTAGTGGCAAATGTCAGAACTTGCGGCGGCTTAACAAGTGATTTTCCGATTACTATTGGTTTACATCAAGGATCTGCATTAAGTCCATTCCTGTTTACCATCGTGATGGATGAGCTTACTAGAACTATCCAAGATGAGGTCCCTTGGTGTATGCTATTCGCTGATGATATTATTCTAGTAAATGAGACGAAAGCAGGGGTTAATGCCAAATTGGAATTATGGAGGCAAGCATTGGAATCTCGGGGATTCAGATTGAGCAGGTCCAAGACAGCATATATGCACTACAAATTTAGTAGCCAGAGAAGTCAAAACCATATTGGTATAACATTGGAAGGGCAAGAGATATCACCGAGCGACCAGTTTAGATATCTAGGTTCCATCATCCAAAGGAATGGGGAGATCGATGGTGATGTTAATCAAAGGATCCAAGCTGGTTGGTTGAAATGGAGGAGTGCAACAGAGATTTTGTGTGATCGTAACTTTCCGTTAAAATTGAAAGGGAAGTTTTATCGGAGCGCTATTCGGCCTGCCTTATTATATGGTACAGAATGCTGGGCTCCTAAGAAGCATTATACACAGAAGATGCACGTAGCGGAGATGCGCATGCTTCGTTGGATGTGCGGTAACACTAGAAAAGATAAGGTGCGAAATGAGGATATTCGTGCAAAAGTTGGTGTAGCACCCGTGGAGGAGAAGATGCGGGAAAACCGGCTAAGATGGTTTGGTCATGTGCGACGCAGACCTATGGAAGCACCGGTTCGACGAATAGATACTCTTGATATGGGAAATGGCAAAAGGGCAAAAGGGAGACCGAAGAAAACATGGATGGAGGTGATACGAAACAATATGGTTGACAAAGGACTCAATGAAAGTATATTGTTCGATAGAAGTGAGTGGAGACAGAGGATTCATGTGCGGGACTCGGCGTGATTCTCATGTTGGTTCATGTAGCCTACCCCATATGCTTGGGATAAAAGGCTCAGTTGTTGTTGTATATGATGCGATTGTTTTAGGGTAGTCTTGCGGCCTTGTTGACCTCCGTCAAGGGTCGTGCGGGTGGGTTTAATTCAATCAGGAAATGACGGGTAAAACTTGACTAGCAGCCTATGGTTTGTTGACCTCTGTCAAGGTCATAGGACGCTAGGGGTAAAATATTATTGAGAATTTCAAGGGTTGAAATTTGCAATGTGATTGCATATCTTCTATGAGATAATTGGATCCCGATACCCGCTGCAAGTAAGAGTTACTCCTGGGAGAGTTTTACACATTACAATTAGCCGATCAAGTAGGTGTCTAGAAAAGTGTCAACGGGGTTACGCCTTTGGGAAAACAAGGTTTATTTTAATTAGGTCCGTGCGAAAGCGCGGGGAACCTCCCTCAAAGTACCGGCACTGGCCTGGCTGAAAGATTGGCGAACTTGTAGAGTGTAATTAATCCCGGATAGTCTTTCCTTTTAGGGTTTGAAGGAAGATTTGACTAAAACAGTGGGAGACATCCTGATTAGATATATTAATAACCAATCTTATCTTACAAGAGCATACGCTGAGTGTTTTCTTCTATCTCTCTCCAGGTAGCGACCATGTCACGCCTTAATTAAGATAATAATACGGATGTATTGACCGAACCCGCTTGTTATACTGAGCTGGGAAACATTGGTCCCGCTCCAACTTATAATTGTTATAAGACAGAGTAGGAAATAAGGGATTACCAGAATTCCCGTGCCGCCCAAACGAAGAAAGTACATGCTGATGCATCTTCTTCGGGTGTGTTCATTACCGAGAACTGTTTCTCAGTATCCTTTACGTCCTGGGTATGAAATACCAGATCAGGATCCCGCAAATGTAATCTGTTACATGGGCTACAGAAAGGTAAAGAACTGAGAACGAGTGATAAGTTTCAAGAGTTGAAAATGATGCAAGTGTTGCAGCTAAGTCTGTTGGCAGTTATCACCCTGTATTACCAGAATACATTGATTTTGAACGAATGTTATTAGATACCGAACCTAATATACAACATCATATCCGTCTCTTTATTAGTAAAGAAGGATATAATTTTGTATTGTTGGATAATGTTTTCAACATTTCCTATATCAAGAGTTGATCGGTTTAGGCACGTTATCTAAAAGCATAGACATTCTAAATCAAACCACAGTTCTTAACGTACAGAACACACACAAGAGGAAGAGTTCAGAAATGAACGAATCCTTACTTGGGGCATTGTAGACTAGGTCATATCAATGCGACCCGACTAACTGTTGTTACATAAAGATGCATATTTAAATTACTTTGGATTTACATCTTATAAAACTTGCCAGTCATGTCACAAAGATAAAACGACCACAGCTCCATTTATTAGAAATAGAGAAAGAGTTAGTGAACTCTTAGGATTGATACATGCTGATGTATGAAAGTCCCATGTCTACATATGCCACGACAGGTTCTTTGTACTTCATTACATTCAGTGATGATCTCTCAAGATTCAGACATATGTTCCTGTTGAAACACAAGTCCGAAACTTTTAAGATAATCACAGAATATAAGTTAGAAGTAGAAAACCAAAAATGGGTATAAGTATTATATCCTTTGATGTGATCAAGGAGGAGAATACTTGAGCATGGAATTCCTGGACTATTCTAAAGGAGAATGAGATTCTCTCTCAGCATTACTCCTCCGAATACACCACAGCACGTCGGTGTATCGGGGCGGAGCAATTAACACGCTATGTGATATAATGTGCTCTATGATGAGTACTACTGAGTGGCCTATTTTTTTTTAGGGTTATGCACTTGAGAAGTTGCATACCTATTGAATAAGGTTCCAACCAAAACAGATGCCTACCACTCCATATGTGATATGGTATGCGAAGAGCCCATCTCTTAAGGAATTTAAGATTTGGGGTTATCCGGCCTATGTCAAAAGCAAAATCCGGATAAGCTCGAGGCAAGGTCAGTTCTGTGGAAGTTTGTTGGATATCCCAAGCATTCGCAAGGGAATATCTTCTACCAAACTGAGGAACAAAAGATGTTTTGATTCTCAGCATGCCACATTTTGGAAAGGGAATTTCTTGTGAAGAAATTAGTGGTCATGAGGTAGAATTGGAAGGAGTTCCAGCTATACAAACTGCAGCTGATGATTTGGTAGAACCGGAGGATTCAATAGTTTCCAATGAAACTCAGCCTCTCCGCCGATCTGGTAGGGTTCCTCATCCACCTGAGAGATACTTCGGTTTCTCTATGACAGTGGGAGTAAGGATTACATCTTGAGATGATGACCCAACTAGTTTCGAGCAGGCCATCAGGAGTGAGAACTCTGTGAGTATGGCTGGATGCTTAGCGTTCTGAGATGGAATCCTTATACACCAACAAAGTATGGACTTTGGTTGCTTTATCTGAAGGGTTAAATCCCCATCAGGAGCAAGTATATCTTGAGAAGATTACTTGGTGTACATGAAAAAGTTGAGACTTTCAAAGCTATGCTTAAGTCCATCAAGATCCTACTTGTCACTACTACATACCATGACTACGATATCTGGCGGTTGGGTGTCATGACTGCTTTTCTAAATGATGATTTGGAAGAGTGCGTCTATAAGTACACAGCCAGAGGGCTTCGTAGACAGTGGGAACAGCGGAAACGTGTGCAAGATGTTTTATGTGATAAATCAGACATCGCGGAGTTGGAACATCTGTTTTGATGTGGTAGTAAAAGAGTTTGACTTCATCAAAATGGTATATGAACCAAGTATATACAAAAAGGTAGTAGGGAGTATGGTGGCGATCCTCGTATAGTACGTGTATGACATACTCTTGATAGGGAAGGAGTTTCTTATGCTACGCTCGGTCAATCTCCTCTTATCACAAAGATTCTCCATATAGGATCAAGGTGATACCTCCTAAATCCTAGATTATGGATCTACGAGATAGATCTAATTGGATGTTAGGATTCTCACTAGTTGTAGTGAGATGGTATCAATCAATCCTGGGAAGAATCACTGGAAAGGTTCCAGGATGATAAAGACGACTGAATGTCAGTCACAGGCATTGTCTTTATCCTCAGTGGAGGGACGGTATGTTGGAAGAGTTCCAAACTAGATACCGTGACATACTAGACGATTAAAGGCAAAATACATCGTTACCAAAAATGCTACTAAAGAGGCAGTCTGGATATATATGCGTTCATGAAATGAATTTCGTTCCTACCATTGTATGACAATGGAGTTGTGGCTTAGGCCTAGGAACCCCCGTCCCATTTGTGATCCAGACATATTCTTAGGCAGTATGACCTGATCATGGAGATGTTTGATCTCCAGGTAGATCGGGGTTAGAAGAGTAAACTCAGAGGACAACAGTGCGGATCTACTCACAAAGGCCTATTTCCCAGTAGAGACTTTTATGGGATGGTTGAGTATGAGATACTTCAACCAGAGCTTATTGTTGGGTATGCGATACCATAACAGATGGCCCTAGTGCAAGTGGGAGATTGTTAGTTATATGTATGCCCTAGAGGCCATTACTGTACATACGATGTATATTGTAGTGGATGCTTGGACATATATAGGGAGGACTTTCTTACTCGACATGATAGTATGCTATCTGGTTGCCCTTTATCTTAACATGTACTCTGGTTGTCTCTATGTCACATGTTGATAAAGCCCTTAGGATGAGTACTTGACTACCAGGACTATGATGCAGATCATACTAGTGGAGACAGTGTAGTCGCCAAGTACATCCTTCAATTGTTCCTAGTCGTGGGAGTACCAAGACAGGGCATCGATGCTTCGGAGTAGACTAGCTTATGCGCTTCTTGACCCATATGATGGGCGATGGATGATCCCATATCTATTGGTGTTTGACATCAGAAAAGGTATACGGGTGCTCAGTGAAGACTGGGTACACTGGACGGACTCGCCGAGAACTCCCAGATGGTATTATACCTCACGTCAGATGGCAGTTCTCTGGTGACACTGGTACAGGTTAGTCTGTAGACCCGAGATCTGTAAGTCGATGTAGTACACCCCAGTACTTGTGGGGAGGCGGAATTTTCAAAAACGATCAAGTTTAAAGAACGAACATCGACTAACCGCTTAAATCGAAGCTAAACAACTAATAACCAAACACATAGTTATACTAAACTAAAGTGTTAAGGGATTATACCTATCGATACTAGTCCTTCGTCTTTACGATCTCCTTGTTCTCCTCGGCCTTCTCTAGGTAGTAGACGATCCACCCGAGAGCAAAACTCCAAGCTAAACCTCTCACTTGAGGTAACTAATCAACTTTGATTGCTAATCAAAGATGAAAGGATGATAAAGAGTGATGGTTATGGATTGTTTAGTCTAACTAATCCTTTGATCTCAACTCATGAGGTGTAAGGATTAGGGTTTGAAGATGAGAGCTTGAGGAGAGAGAATGTGAATGAGATAATGAGAGAAGAGAGAGAGTGTATCATAATATATCATGAAGCATTTCTTTTTAAGAAAAATGAATAAAGGAAATGAATAAGCATGCTTCATGAAATATCTAGTGGTGATTCATTAGCATGAGTCATTAAGCAATAAATGTGCATTAATGAAATGAATGAATCACCACCATGACTCACTTTCTTATCCAAAAGAAACCTCCTTAGTCACATCTTCTAGAAGCTTCTCGTACAATTACGAGAACGCCCCCCGATCCGTAAAAATACGGAAAAACTTTAGACTGTAAAAATCCAATAACCGGATACCAGTAACTGGCTTAAACCAAAGCCGACTGGTAAAAACTGTCCGAAAGTCATACGTGCGTAAACGCACGTATGCGTCCGAACCCTTTGTCGCAAAACCATGCAACCTCTATATCGTTTCGCCTGGAGTAGGAAACTCTCTGTGTGGGACTCTAGAGACTCGACTACTACGCTGGCAGTGGGTTTAACCACAGACCGTAAGCGGCACTAGCTGTACGTAACGGTCCCCAGGTAGTTGTCGATAAGAAGGCCGATGAGTAAACCCATCCGAACTCCTACTGAGTCTGATGTGACAATCTCCATACAGTCCGGTCCGTTCGTCCAAGACTATCGCATATCGGGCCTAGGGGGGCGGCAAGCGTCAGTCCCCTAATAGCGGTATAAGTCGTGTCGGAGTGAAGCCCATTACACCCTGAGAAACTACTGGAACCTACCAGCAAATCTCGCTTGCCCTGGCCAGGGACTTTGCGTAATGGCTCTCTGACACAGCACGATATCTACTCCCAATACCGGGAGGGACGAATCCTGTCTAACCGCCACTGCCTCCAAGTGCTCGGGACTGTACCCAACTGCTACCTGTTTGCACGACTCCTTTGAGCCGTGGTAGGGTAGCAATCTAAGAACAGTGGGATACACTCGAGGCGAAGTAGCAGTGTCAAGTCTGCGGACTACGCTGTACTCATGTCACCTGGGAACTGTTCACTGACGACTGGTATCAAACCAACCAACAGTTCCCTGTGAGTCCTGTCCGGTGTACCCGTAACCTAACGAGCACCTGTATACTATCTCCAGTACGACGTACTGATGGCTGTGGGACAGGCCATCTCCCCAACTGGGATGAGAAGCGTACACACCAGTCTACTCCGGAGTATCGATGCTCTGTCTCGATAATCCAACGACCAGGGACCTGAATAAGGATGTGCTTGTAGACTACCCAGCCCCCACTAGTGTGACTGCCATCACAACGCTGGTAGACAAGCAAGATCCTAAGAGCTCTATCAATACGTACACTCACATATTAAGATAGAAAAACCAAGTAGCATACTACCATGTTTAGCAAGACTGTTATATACATGTGAATATCCCAAGCTTCCATTAAGTAATATACAAGCTAGTATGATACAGTAATGGCCTTCTAGGGCATAAACACTAACAATCTCCCACTTGCACTAGGGCCATGTACTGGCATATCGTAGACCAATGATCTCGAGTAGCCTCTCGAACTGAATCTGAGGAAGGGCCTTCGTGAATGGATCAGCAATGTTCTCTTCTGAAGCAACTCTCCGAACCTCGATCTCCTGACGATCAATGATCTCCCTGATCAGGTGATACCGCCTCAAGATGTGTCTGGACTTCTGATGGGACCTTGGTTCCTTCGCTAAAGCTATAGCTCCGTTGTTGTCGCAATACAGAGGTATTGGATCAACTATGGTAGGAACCACCTGAAGTTCTGTTAGGAACTTCTTCATCCAGACTGCTTCTTTTGCGGCATCGCAAGCAGCAATATACTCCGCTTCCATCGTCGAGTCAGCAACGGTGTCCTGCTTGGAGCTCTTCCAGCACACCGCCCCTCCATTGAGGGTAAAGACATAACCCGACATGGACTTGGAATCGTCCTTATCACTCTGGAAGCCGGAATCAGCAAAGGCCTCCAACCTGAGGTCTTTTCCGCCGTAAACCAAGAACATCTCCTTAGTCCTCCTCAGGTACTTGAGAATATTCTTTACTGCTATCCAGTGTTTCTCCCCTGGGTCTGACTGATACCGGCTTACCACGCTCAGTGCGTAAGCTACATCTGGTCTGGTACACAACATCGCATACATTATAGAGCCTACCGCAGAAGCGTAGGGTATAATAGACATGCGTTCCCTTTCCAAATCAGTCTTGGGAGACATCTCTTTGGAGAGGGTGATTCCGTGACAAGCCGGTAGATTACCGCGCTTAGAATCTTCCATACTGAATCTTTTCAGTACAGTGTCGATATACCTGGACTGCGAAAGTCCCAATATCCTTTTGGATCTATCACGATAGATCCGGATCCCCAGAATGTAAGAGGCATCACCCAGGTCTTTCATGGAGAACCTGTGTGACAAGAATCCTTTGACAGATTGTAGCATAGGAATGTCATTTCCTATCAATAGAATGTCATCCACGTACAAGACGAGGAATACGACACTTCTGGCCACAACTTTACTATATATGCACGGTTCATCTGGATTTTTGATAAAGTCATATTCTTTGACTGTCTCATCAAAACAGATGTTCCAACTCCGCGATGCCTGCTTTAGTCCATAAATAGACTTAAGCAGCTTGCATACTTTCCCGCTGCTCCCACTCTGATTGAAACCCTCTGGCTGATCCATATAGACGCTCTCTTCTAAATTTCCATTCAGAAAAGCCGTCTTTACGTCCATCTGCCAGATTTCATAATCATGGAAGGCAGCAACAGCAAGAAGGACCCGAATGGATTTGAGCATAGCCACTGGAGAAAAAGTTTCGTCATAGTCCAAACCAGGTCTTTGACGAAAACCCTTTGCAACAAGTCTAGCCTTATAGGTTTCCACCTGTCCATCTACACCAATCTTTTTCTTGAAGATCCATTTGCATCCTATGGGTTTTACCCCATCTGGAGCAAAGTCCAAAGCCCATACTTTGTTGGTGTACATGGACTCCATCTCGGTCCGCATTGCATCTAGCCATCGTACCGAGTCGCCGCTCTGGATGGCCTGCCGGAAGTCAGTAGGTTCATCATCATCTATGATGCAATCCTCTCTATCCCCATCAATGAGAAAACCGTAGTATCTCTCAGGCGGATGAGACGGCCTACTACTCCTGCGGAGGGGTGCAGGAATGTTCTGTTCTTCTTGAACCTCTGGTTCTACCAAACTTTCAGTAGCAGTTTGTGGTTCTGGAATTTCTTCCAGTTCTACTACGCTCCCACTCTTCTGATTTTCCAAAAATTCAGTTTCTAAGAAGCGGGCATGACGAGAAACAAAAACCTTTTGTTCCTCTGCGTAATAGAAACAATATCCTGTAGAGTTCTTCGGATATCCCACAAACTTACACTCTACTGAGCGTGCCTCGAGCTTGTCCGGATGCTGCTTTTTTACAAAAGCTGGACATCCCCATGTCTTCAGGTACTGAAGATAGGGTTTCTTCCCACTCCACATCTGATATGGTGTGGTAGGCACAGTTTTGGTTGGAACTCTGTTCAAAAGATGTATCGCTGATTCTAGCGCATACCCCCAGAAAGATCGTGGTAACTCAGCATTACTCATCATGGATCGTACCATATCCAATAGGGTTCGATTCCTTCTCTCCGATACACCGTTATGCTGTGGAGTGTATGGAGGAGTAAGCTGAGAGAGAATTCCTTTCTCTTTTAGGTAACCTAGGAACTCGGTACTTAAGTATTCTCCACCTCGATCAGATCTCAGTGTCTTAATACTTTTGCCTGTTTGGTTTTCCGCTTCACACTTGTACTCCTTGAATTTCTCAAAGGCCTCGGATTTATGCTTCATCAAGAAGATATGTCCAAACCTAGAGAAATCGTCTGTAAAAGTAATGAAGTAGGAATAACCACCTCTTGCATGTGTAGACATTGGACCGCATACATCACTGTGTATGAGTCCTAAGAGCTCGCTCGCTCTTACTCCTTGTCCAGTAAACGGAGTCTTTGTCATCTTTCCTTTGAGACAGGATTGACAAGTGTCATAAGATTGATATTCGAACGTGTCTAAATATCCTTCTCTATGCAACTTAGTCAACCTTCTCTCATTGATGTGACCCAGTCTACAATGCCATAAGAAAGCTTTATTTAAATCTGGAGACTTTCTTTTTAGTGTGTTCTGGACATTGAAAATTTGGAGTTGGTTTAGAACATATATGCCGTTATTTAGAGTACCGGACCCAATCAAGCCATGATTAAGGTGGATGTTAACAACATCTCTTACAAACGTGAAATCATAACCTTTATTTGACAACAAGGAAACTGATATGATATTACACGTTAAGCTTGGTACAAAATAACAGTTATGCAAAACCAAAATATGTCCACTCGTCAATCCTAGGTGATAATCCCCGACGGACGCAGCTCCCACGCTAGCTCCGTTAGCAACCCTGAGGATCATATCACCTTCCTTCAGCACCCTACGGTTTCTCAGTGCCTGCAATGAATTGCAAATATGAGATCCTGATCCGGTATCCAATACCCAGGAAGTAGAGTTGATTGACAGACAATTCTCAATTACAAACACACCTGAAGTCGAAGCCACAGCTTGCTTCGGTTCCTGGTTCTTGGCGTTCCACGCCTTGCAATCCTTCTTCCAGTGCCCTTTCCTGTGACAGTGGAAGCACTCATCCTGGCCAACTACCGGTGCTGCAAGCTTTTTCTTTCCCTTCTTTCCCACCTTACTAACACCTCCTCTAGGTTTGGGTGCGGCCTTCTTCTTCCTTCCTTTGGCCCTAGCCTTGGACCCTGAAGAAGATGAACCGCCAACAAACATAGCGGGTGTTTCCCTTACCTTCTGTAAGGTGCCCTCTGCACTCCTTAACATGTTCAGGAGTTCCGCAAGTTCAACTTCTTTTCCTTGAAGGTTGAAGTTGAGGATAAACTGGGCGTAGGTGGGAGGAAGGGACTGGAGAATAAGGTCTGTATAGAGCTCATTATCCAAAGTCGTCCCAAGGTCTGCGAGCTCCTCAATATAGCCGATCATCTGTAGGACATGTTCACCTACCGATGACCCGACAGCCAACCTCGCTCGAAATAGTTTCTTCGAGGTCTCGTATCTAGCAATACGAGATTGCTCTCCATAAAGTTCCTTTGTATGGAGAAATATGCCATCTAGGGACATATCCTCGTGCCTCCTCTGATGTTCATTGTTCATCGAGGCAAGCACGATGCACTTGGCTCTCGCGCAATCTAAATCCCAGGTTTTGCGGATTTCCTTATCCGCATTGCTGGATTTGGGACCAGGGACAGCAGGTGCCGTAGCGGTGAGGACGTACCCCAATTTGTCATAGGTCAAGGCCATCTTGACATTCCGCAGCCAATCTTTATAGTTTGGCCCCGTCAGTATATTCTTTTCTAAAAGTAACTTAAGTCCAGTCATTTTCAGGGTCGCTGCAATTAGGAGAGAGAGAAGAAAACACTTTAGCATGATGCTCTTGCAAGTTTAGAGTGGTTTTTAGTTTATCTAAACTGGATGGCTCCCACTGTTTCTCGAATCCTTCCTCAAACCATAAAAGAAGAATTAGCCAGGACTATTCTCACCGTACAATACTTGCTTAACCGTTCAGCCAGGCCAGTGTCGATACTTCGAGGGAGGTTTTCCAACGCTTTCGCGAAGTTCCTTAATTAAATAACCTCTTTTCTCTGGGGGCGTAACCCCGCTGACACCTTTCTGGACACCTACTAGGTTTATAGCATTGATCGTTAAGTGACGAATATCCTGATAAGTAGCATATACTCACAGTAGGATCGGGATCCAAATATCATCGTATGATAATGTTGAAGGAATCCTACCAACATTCATCAAACTCCAAATGGTATGCATCTCTTTGCAAATTTCAGTTTCTTTAGAAATTCCCGATATAAGTTTTTTGCCCCATGCTCTTATGACCTTGACGTATGCCAACAAATCATAAGTCACATGTCAAGTTCTGCCCATCATTATCTTGTTAATTTGAACCCACCCGTATATACCCTTGACGTATGCCAACAAGGTAATGCGACTGTCCCAAACCAACACATCTATCTATGCAACAAATGAATACCCCAGCAGCTACCAAACACTATGCCTTGACGTATGCCAACAAGCATAGCTTGAATACTACTGACTATCCATAAGAAATGACGGAGGGCTACGACTGGTTTTGGCGAAACCGTGAACGTAGTGAACTTGATATAATCGAAGGAACCTTGATAGCTTTTAAAAGGAGTGGTTAAGTCTCCGCATTTAAAAATATCTGTTTTTAAAAATAACCGAGTGGTTTCTTTTAAATTGTTCCAACGATTTAAACTTTGGTTTGTTTTACTTTGCATTATAGATAATGCGTCCCATCATTAACCTATCATTGCAGAAAACAACGAAAATATGACGTCCTCTTATGCCATCTGCATTCGCCACTGGGTCCCGTCATCACCCGTTAGGTTACTTAACTAACGACAGAGCGGGGGCTGGGCTAGCGCGGGTGTAAAACATAAGTGACGTCTAAATAGCTACATAAATATAGATATTTTACATTCGTCTGACGCAATGATATTCATTCCAGAACACAGATAAACAATATTGGATTTGCAAGCAATCTGTATTTCTTTCGAGCCTGCAAGAAAAGACAGATTACACAGTTGTGATGAATAGTCGTTACCCCACCCTCGACCCCTACGGGTATGGCAAACTACCCGCCCGGCAGTTTGTGTACCCCACCTTGGGTCAGTCCTAGGAGCAAAAACAGTAAAATGAAATAATACAACGGTGGCTACAACCGCAACCTGGAAGTGCCCCGCAAAAATAATATTACAACAATTTACATTTACAACAAATGAATTAAACAATAACCCATTGCATACCCCGGCTATACACCACAACAGTCCAATACAGTTTATATGCACAAACAGATATAACCATTTCAGAAATGTGCAACCCCCTACCAACCGACATACTAGCAGTTAGGGGAGGTTTACGAACACATTAAACAATCACAGATATAAACCATATGCAAATACTGTACAATTTCGATCGAATAAACAACATCAATATTGCTCCAAAATCTGCTCTGTTAAACAGTAACCTGAGCAATAATTAAACATTCCAGAGAACCCCAAATACCAGAGAGGACCCACACAAGAAATACGAGTCCATGACTCGGCAACTCGGCCGCGGAAGCGCGGCGGATCGGTGCGATCCGCCGCCCTTCCGCGGCTCTTTAGCCGATTCATGGGCTCTAATTTCTTGGGTGTTCTTCTGGACCCTTTACAAGCTTTCTGAGATAACCTGAACAATTTTAGGACATCATTTTAAATTCGACAGAAACTTGTAACTTTTAGGGTTTTCCGGCTTCGTTTTTCCGTTCGAAATTCGTACAAATTTGCAATCAAGTTATTTAGTGTTTAGCGAGGCTCTGATACCACTGTAAGTCGATGTAGTACACCCCAGTACTTGTGGGGAGGCGGAATTTTCAAAAACGATCAAGTTTAAAGAACGAACATCGACTAACCGCTTAAATCGAAGCTAAACAACTAATAACCAAACACATAGTTATACTAAACTAAAGTGTTAAGGGATTATACCTATCGATACTAGTCCTTCGTCTTTACGATCTCCTTGTTCTCCTCGGCCTTCTCTAGGTAGTAGACGATCCACCCGAGAGCAAAACTCCAAGCTAAACCTCTCACTTGAGGTAACTAATCAACTTTGATTGCTAATCAAAGATGAAAGGATGATAAAGAGTGATGGTTATGGATTGTTTAGTCTAACTAATCCTTTGATCTCAACTCATGAGGTGTAAGGATTAGGGTTTGAAGATGAGAGCTTGAGGAGAGAGAATGTGAATGAGATAATGAGAGAAGAGAGAGAGTGTATCATAATATATCATGAAGCATTTCTTTTTAAGAAAAATGAATAAAGGAAATGAATAAGCATGCTTCATGAAATATCTAGTGGTGATTCATTAGCATGAGTCATTAAGCAATAAATGTGCATTAATGAAATGAATGAATCACCACCATGACTCACTTTCTTATCCAAAAGAAACCTCCTTAGTCACATCTTCTAGAAGCTTCTCGTACAATTACGAGAACGCCCCCCGATCCGTAAAAATACGGAAAAACTTTAGACTGTAAAAATCCAATAACCGGATACCAGTAACTGGCTTAAACCAAAGCCGACTGGTAAAAACTGTCCGAAAGTCATACGTGCGTAAACGCACGTATGCGTCCGAACCCTTTGTCGCAAAACCATGCAACCTCTATATCGTTTCGCCTGGAGTAGGAAACTCTCTGTGTGGGACTCTAGAGACTCGACTACTACGCTGGCAGTGGGTTTAACCACAGACCGTAAGCGGCACTAGCTGTACGTAACGGTCCCCAGGTAGTTGTCGATAAGAAGGCCGATGAGTAAACCCATCCGAACTCCTACTGAGTCTGATGTGACAATCTCCATACAGTCCGGTCCGTTCGTCCAAGACTATCGCATATCGGGCCTAGGGGGGCGGCAAGCGTCAGTCCCCTAATAGCGGTATAAGTCGTGTCGGAGTGAAGCCCATTACACCCTGAGAAACTACTGGAACCTACCAGCAAATCTCGCTTGCCCTGGCCAGGGACTTTGCGTAATGGCTCTCTGACACAGCACGATATCTACTCCCAATACCGGGAGGGACGAATCCTGTCTAACCGCCACTGCCTCCAAGTGCTCGGGACTGCACCCAACTGCTACCTGTTTGCACGACTCCTTTGAGCCGTGGTAGGGTAGCAATCTAAGAACAGTGGGACACACTCGAGGCGAAGTAGCAGTGTCAAGTCTGCGGACTACGCTGTACTCATGTCACCTGGGAACTGTTCACTGACGACTGGTATCAAACCAACCAACAGTTCCCTGTGAGTCCTGTCCGGTGTACCCGTAACCTAACGAGCACCTGTATACTATCTCCAGTACGACGTACTGATGGCTGTGGGACAGGCCATCTCCCCAACTGGGATGAGAAGCGTACACACCAGTCTACTCCGGAGTATCGATGCTCTGTCTCGATAATCCAACGACCAGGGACCTGAATAAGGATGTGCTTGTAGACTACCCAGCCCCCACTAGTGTGACTGCCATCACAACGCTGGTAGACAAGCAAGATCCTAAGAGCTCTATCAATACGTACACTCACATATTAAGATAGAAAAACCAAGTAGCATACTACCATGTTTAGCAAGACTGTTATATACATGTGAATATCCCAAGCTTCCATTAAGTAATATACAAGCTAGTATGATACAGTAATGGCCTTCTAGGGCATAAACACTAACAAGATCGTCATAGAGTCTTGTGTGATTCCCACTGTGCTTTGATTTCCATCATACCACGTCCAAGAGGGCATACAAAAAGGTGGCTTTTGGGTACAGCCCCGAATCACATTGAGGCAATGAGCGATAGGAGGGGTTTCGTCTCTCCCGGTATAGGGAGTTGATGTTGCGCTGTGTTCGATTGGCTATAACTGGAAATCTCTGGCCAGGGTTGCTGAGATTTACTGGTAAGTGTTATCAGTAGTTTCTCGAACTATTAGGGACCTCATATCGACACGACTTATCAAGCTACTGGGGTCTGACGTTTACCACCCCTAAGCGAGATATGCGACATATCAGACAAAGAGACCGGACTGTACGGGAGTGTTACTGGTTGGATTTGTTGGCTATAGTGCCCTCGGAGTCAATTATTGGATCGCAGGCACGTGATTGCAATGATTGAGGGAGGACCTATATCGGTAGGACAGTCTTACTCAAGATAATAGTATGCTATTTGGTTTATCTTTATCATCGTGTACTGCTTTAGGTGACCTTACAGGTCGCTATTACACATTGATAGAGCCCTTAGGATTCTTGCTTGACTACCAGCAGTATGATGGTGATCATATACGTGGGAGCTGGGGTCTATAAGTACATCCTTCAAGTGGTCCCTAGTCGTGAGAGTTTCGAGACTGGGCATCGATACTCCATTAGTAGACTAGTGTATATAGTAGAGACCCTGACGAGGGGCGGTGGCCGGTCTCACAAACCATTGGTGTCAGTTGGTTCACCTAAGATGTATACAGGTGCTCGTTGGGTAATGAGTACACCGGACAGGACTCGCTGGGAACATGCTAGTTGGTATTATACCTGATGTCAGATAGTATTTCCCTGGTGACATGTGTATAGGTTAGTTCATCGACCTGAGATCGTCATTTGTCTCGTGTGAGTTCCTACTGTGCTTTGATTATCACCCTACCACGGCTCAAAGGATTCGTGCAAACAGGTATTAGCTGGGTACGATCCCGAGCCACATGGAGGCAGTGAGCGGATCGGCAGGGGTTTCGTCTCTCCCGGTATTAGGGGTGAGATCGCGCTGTATCAAAGAGAGCCATTACACTTAGTCCTCGGTCAAGGCAGGAGATTTACTGGTAGGTATTCCAGTAGTATCTCAGGGTGTTCTTGGCTAAACTCCGACACGACTTGTACCTGAAAGGTTCCTAGGCACTCTAGTGAGGTCTCACAAGGTATCGAACATGCCAATTTAAAAAAAAATGGTGCCGAGAAACCCTAGACTACGGATCTTAGACTAGATGTTTAGGCGAAAAGATAATCTAGTTAACTACTTAACTAAAAGTTAGATTCTACAACCTTTGTAGATCTGGATATCCACTTCCTTAGCTCCACGTAGTGCTCCTCTCGCTGTCCTTTTCCAATCATAGACTCGTTCATCGGTTTCATCGGGAAAGCGAGCGGAATAAGTCGTCGGCTTCGTGTCAAAGACGATCTACGTCGAGGCATCACAAGTTCAAGCTCCGACTTCACAAAGTTGTGAAACTTGTGAAGAAAACACCCAAAACAACTTGGCAAGAGGTAGAGGGTGAAGAAATAGGAGGTGGGTTCACTTTAGAATTGGATTTATCTCACTTTAGCTCAAGTTGCCATTGATGGACCTTGAGCTTTTCTTGATGAAGAAGGAAGAAGATGAAGCTAGTTTATGATAAGTTATAATAAAATGAAAAGAAAATTCATACTTATCATAATCTAACTTGGGTTAAGTGTAGAGAATAAACCATGGTAAGTGGATGGGTTAGGGTTAAGCATGAAGACAAAATGGTCTCCTTGGTCAAAACTTCATGAAGCTTCAACAAGCTTCATGACAAAAACCAACCATTATCTCTTCATTTATCCAATAAAATAAATAAAGAAATGAATAAATAAATGATAAGGAAAAACCCTAATTATCATTTAACCATGGTTTAATTCTTCACACTTAACCAAATGATCAAGTATCATCAAACATGATACATATATGTGCACAAAAGTATATCACATATACAACTTGCACATCAAGTGAGAAAATCCGTATAAAGTGAACCAATACTAGTTAATGCAAAGTAATATATCAAATATATAATTATACATTAAATCATTAAATCAACATTTGATTCAATGATCCGGTCATGTCGCACATAACCGACTAGTATTCAATGTATCGATTTATCGAATCAATGATTCGAAACTAGGTCATATCGAATATAACCAATCGAAACATTTATCACGAGAATGAAATGCGGTATCACATACACGCATTATTCTCGCTCCCGCACATATCTCATATGCACTCCTATTTCGTTTCGCTTGAGCCAGGAAACCTCTGTGTAGGACTCTAAAGACTCGTCAATACGCCGGTAGCAGATGATGATCATATCAAGCACCCACAAGCCGCAAGCGGTCTGCTAAACGTAACGGCCACCCGGGTATTGAGCGATCAGAAGATCGACGAGCTAGCCCGCTCACACTCCTGCAAATCCGACCAGTAACACCTAACGTACAGTCCGGTCTCTTCGTCTGATATGTCGCATATCAAGTCTAGGGGTGGTAAATGTCAGACCCCAATAACCCGATAAGTCGTGCCGATGTGAGGCTCATAACGGGTCGAGAAACTACTGGTAACACTTACCAGCAAATCTCTGATCAGCCCTGGCCAGGGACTTCCCTGTTACGGCCAATCGAGCACAGCGCAACATCAACCCCCAATACCGGGAGAGACGAAACCCCTCCTATCGCTCATTGCCTCCATGTGACTCGGGACTGTACCCAAAGACCACCGTTTTGCACGCCCTCATGGACGTGGTAAGGTGGAGATCAAAGCACAGTGGGAATCACACAAGACTCTATGACGATCTCGGGTCTACAGACTAACCTGTACAAGTGTCACCTGAGAACTGCCATCTGACGTGAGGTATAATACCATCTGGGAGTTCTCGGCGAGTCCGTCCAGTGTACCCAGTCTCCACTGAGCACCCGTACACCATCTCTGATGTCAAACACCAATGGATATGGGATCATCCATTGCCCATCTCATGGGTCGAGAAGCGTATACGCTAGTCTACACTGGTATATCGATGCCCCGTCTCGATACACCCACGACTAGGGACCATGAAGGATGTACTTATGGACTACCATGTCCCCACTAGTATGATCTGCATCACAGTCCAGGTAGTCAAGTACATATCCTAAGGGCTTTACCAACATGTAACTATAAGACAGTATAAAGAGACTAGTGTACATGTTAAGATAAAGAGTAACCAGATAGCATACTATCATATCGAGCAAGAAAGTCATCTCTATATATGTCCAAGCATCCAATATAATATACATCATCTGTACAATACTGGCCTCTAGGGCATACATACAACTAACAATCTCCCACTTGCACTAGGGCCAGCTGCTGTAGTATCGCATACCGAGCATCCCGAAGAGTCTCTCAAACTGTATCTGGGGAATGGCCTTCGTGAGTGGATCCGCGGTGTTGTTCTTCGTGTCAACCCTCCTGACCTCGATCTCCCGGCGATCAACTATCTCCCGGATCAGGTGATACCGCCTCAGAATATGCCTGGATCGCTGATGGGACCTGGGTTCCTTGGCCAAAGCCACCGCTCCATTGTTATCGCAATACAAAGGTATTGGATGCTCAATGGATGGAACCACACCAATTTCAGTAATGAACTTCTTGATCCAAACAGCTTCTTTAGCAGCATCGTTGGCAGCGATGTATTCAGCCTCCATCGTCGAGTCTGCCACGGTTTCCTGCTTGGAACTCTTCCAGCTAACCGCCCCTCCGTAAAGGGTAAAGACAAAGCCCGACTACGACTTAGAGTCGTCCTTATCACTCTGGAAGCTCGAATCGGTAAAGGACTCCACTTGGAGCTCTCCGTTACCATACACCAAGAACATATCTCTAGTCCTTCGCAAGTACTTGAGAATGCTCTTCACAGCTGTTCAGTGACTCTCTCCAGGATCAGCTTGATACCTGCTCACTACACTTAGTGAGTATGCTACATCGGGTCTGGTACATAGCATCGCATACATGATAGAGCCTACTGCCGAAGCATAGGGTATCCCTTGCATGCGAGCTCTCTCCAAATCAGTCTTGGGAGACATCTCTTTGGAGAGAGTGACTCCAGAGATCGTGGGCAAGTTCCCACGCTTAGACTCTTCCATACTAAACCTCTTTAGTATGGTGTCAATGTACCTGGATTGGGACAATCCCAAAATCCGTTTGGATCTATCTCTATAGATCCTGATTCCCAATATGCAGGAGGCATCACCAAGATCTTTCATTGAGAATCTTTGTGATAAGAAGAGCTTGACCGATTGCAGCATAGGAATATCATTTCCTATCAAGAGTATGTCGTCCACGTACAATACGAGGAAGACAACTTTACTCTCTGCCACCTTCTTGTAGATACAAGGTTCATCTGGATTTTTGACGAAATCAAACTCTTTGATAACGATGTCAAAGCAGATGTTCCAACTCCGCGATGCTTGCTTTAATCCATAAATGGATTTAAGCAGCTTGCACACCTTCCCGCTGCTCCCACTGTCTACGAAGCCCTCTGGCTGAGTCATGTACACGCACTCTTCTAAATCAGCATTTAGAAAGGCGGTCTTAACATCCATTTGCCAGATTTCGTAATCATGATAAGCAGCGATGGCAAGCATGATCCGGATGGATTTAAGCATAGCCACTGGAGAAAAGGTCTCGTCATAGTCCACACCTGGTCTTTGACGAAAACCCTTTGCTACAAGTCTAGCTTTGAAAGTCTCCACTTTCCCATCTACACCAAGTTTCTTCTTGAAGATCCACTTGCTCCCAATGGGTTTTACCCCTTTAGGAGCAACGTCCAAAGTCCATACTTTGTTGGTGTACATGGATTCCATCTCGGACCGCATAGCATCCATCCATTTCACTGAGTCTCCACTCGTGATGGCCTGCTCGAAGCTAGTTGGGTCATCATCCTCCATGATGCAATCCTCGCTCCCACCATCCAAGAGAAAACCGTAGTATCTCTCAGGTGGGCGAGGAACCCTACTAGATCGGCGGAGAGGCTGGGGTTCATTGGGAGCTACTGAATCCTCTTGTTCCACTAAATCTTCAGTTTGAGTTTGTGTATCTGGAACCTCTTCCAGCTCTACCACTTTGCCACTAATTTCTTTTTCAAGAAATTCCTTTTCTAAAAAGGTGGCATGTTGAGCAACAAACACTTTTTGTTCCTCACTGTGGTAGAAAAAATACCCATATGAGTTCTTTGGATATCCCACAAACTTGCAAAGAACTGACCATGCCTCGAGCTTGTCCGGATTTTTTCTTTTGACATAAGCTGGACAACCCCATATTTTAACTCGTTTAAAATATGGTCTCTTTCCACTCCATATCTCATATGGTGTGGTAGGTATAGATTTAGATGGAACTTGATTCAATAGGTATGCTGCTGTCTCCAGCGCATATCCCCAAAAGGAAATAGGTAACTCAGCTGTGCTCATCATAGAGCGCACCATATCTAATAGGGTGCGGTTCCTCCGTTCTGATACACCGTTGTGCTGTGGTGTATATGGAGGAGTCAGCTGAGAGAGAATCCCATTCTCTTTTAGGAAGTCCAGGAATTCTCCGCTTAAGTATTCACCTCCTCGATCAGATCGAAGGATTTTAATACTTTTTCCGGTTTGGTTTTCGACTTCTTGTTTATATTCTCTAAATTTCTCAAAAGCTTCTGATTTGTGTTTCATCAGGAACACATATCCGAATCTAGAGAGATCGTCAGTGAATGTAATGAAGTACGAAGAACCATCCCTGGCATGTGTAGACATAGGACCGCATACATCACTATGTATCAGTCCTAAGAGTTCGGTAACTCTTTCTCCGTGTCCCGTAAACGGAGTTTTGGTCATCTTGCCTTTGAGACATGACTGGCAAGTGTCATAAGATGAAAATTCAAACGGATTTAAATATCCATCTTTATGCAACTTAGCTAGTCATGTCGCATTGATGTGACCCAGTCTACAATGCCACAAGAAGGATTCGTTGAGTTCAGAACTCTTCCTCTTGTGTGTGTTTGTTATTTTCAGAACTGTTGATTGATTTAGAACATAAATGCCATTGCATAACGTGCCTGATCCAACCAACTTTTGGTTACGGAAAATGTTCATAACATTGTCCTGTAATACAAAATTATATCCTTCTTTGCTTAATAAAGAAACTGATATAATGTTGCATATCAGGTTTGGCATGTAATAGCATTCGTTCAGAACCAATGTATTACCAGTTGGTAATACAAGGTGATATTCCCCGACAGTCTTAGCTGCAACAATTGCACCATTTCCAACTCTAATGTCTTTATCACCTTCTCCAAGTTCTCTACCTTTCCTGAGCCCATGTAACTGATTACATATATGGGATCCTGACCCGGTATCTAATACCCAGGACGTAGAGCAAATAGAGAAACAGTTCTCAGTAACGAACACACCCGAAGAAAATGCATCAACATGTACTTTCTTCAATCGGGTGGCATGGGAATCCTGATATTCCCCTATATCCTGTTCATTCCTATAACTCTTATAAGAAAGAACGGAACCAACGTTCCCCAGCACAGTATAACATGCGGGTTCAGTCAATACATCCATATTATTATCTTCATTAGGGCATGAAATGGTCGCTACCTGGAGAGAGAGAGAAGAAAACACTTTAGCGTATGCTCGTGCAAGATCAGATTGATTATTATCTTATCTAATCAGGATGGCTCCCACTGGTTTTTATCAAATCTTCCCTCAAACCCTAAAAGGAAAGACTAGCCGGGATTAATTACACCCTACAACTTCGTCGATCTTTCAGCCAGGCCAGTGTCGGTACTTTGAGGGAGGTCCCCCGTGCTTTCGCACGAACCTAATTAATGTAAACCTCGTTTTCCCAGAGGCGTAACTCCGTTGACACCTTTCTAGACACCTACTTGATCGGCTAATTGTAGTGTGTAAAACTCTCCCAGAAGTAACTCTTACTCGCAGTGGGTATCGGGATCCAACTATCTCATAGAAGGTATGCAATCTCATTGCAAATTTCAACACTTGAAATTCCCGATAATCTTTTGCCCCAAACGATCTATGACCTTGACAAGGTCAACAAACCATAGACTGTAAGTCAAGTTCAACCCGTCATTTCTTGATTGAATTAAACCCACCCGCACGACCCTTGACAAGGTCAACAAGGCCGTACGACTACCCTAACTCAATCTGCATCATATGCATAAGCAGATAAATACTGGTTAGCTACCGCACACTGCGCCTTGACAAGGTCAACAAACGCAGCACGAATACTAAACAGGACTTATCTGAAATGACGGAGGGCTACGACAGGTTTTTCTGAAAACCTATTGCGTAATGAACTTGATATCGTTGTAGAATCAAATGAAGTTTTGAAATGGAGTGATTTTGAGGCTTTTCTAGTTTTGCTAAAGGGGTCACTCCCGGTGAAGGGATCGTCGGCCCTTTCCTCGTCGAATGAGGTGCGGGATATATCATATATATCACTGTGCAAAGCAGAAACTATAGAAGCAATCAAAAGCAAACCGAGTGTGTAGCATCTGCCAGTTATTGCTAAAGGAGTCACTCCCGGTGAAGGGATCTCGGTCCTTTCCTCATCGAATAAGGTGCAGGATATATCATATATACCGCTGTGCAAAGCAAGAACTGTAGCTACCTGTTTTATTTTAAAATTCGATTCCACAACATCTTAGGTTTCTTATCTTTCATTAATCACATTAATGAAGTCCCATCATTTAAATACCTAAACATCACAGATAGATATGACGTACACTTATGTCATCCGCATTCGCCTCGATGTCCCCTCGTGCACCGTTAGGTTAGGTAACTAACGACAGAGCAGGGCAGGGCTAGCGCGGGTGTAAAACATAAGTAACGTCTATATAATATATCATATATACTATATACTATATCCATCACAGAATCACAACACAGATATCGCAGCAGAAGAAACATATGAAATATTGGATATACTAGGACGTCCGTGTTTTCAATACGAGCCAGTATAAAACACGGATTCCACGGTCGTGATGAATAGCCAATCCCACACCCCTAGACCCCTACGAGAGCGGCAAGCAACCCTGCCAATTCTAGGGTTAGGAGACCCAGACTCGACTCCTCGAGTTGGTCTCCGACTGGACCCCAGAACCCGGTTACTTGTGCTCCCCTCCTTGGGTCTATCCTAATGCGGAAAAGTAAATAATATACAAAGGGTGACTACTTCCGCTACCTGGAAGTGCCCCAAATAAAAGAATATTACATACAAGTTTTTACATGAATGAAAAGGAAAAACACTCATCTCACATAAAACCCCCCAGCTATTCAAACACGACGATCCATTATAACATATTCAGCAACACATAACATCACATGTCATCAACGTAAGTAAGTATGCATACCCCAATTGTCGTTGACGTATAGCAACGAAACCGGCGATATGAACATACTATACTTACGGTCACAGAAAAGAAAGTGAAAAACTACAACAATTGGAATCCGCAACCTCTTTAGACATCACATGCCTAATCAAATGAAATACTTAGACATCACATGCCTAACAGTTATAAATCCCGCATTTTAGTCTCATTATCGAAAACACTTTTCAATATAAAGTGAAACTAAACCGCTAGATTTATAACATTTATTCAGTTATCACATAACTGTTTGTGAATTCCAATTATTGTATCACATTCTAGATAAACAGAAAATGTTAAACTTTCCGATCGAACAGTCGAATACCCAAGTTTTTCCGATACAACTCAACACATGAAATAAGTCTAACAACATTCAGTTTGTGCCTCAGTACCGACGGTCCAGCCATAGAAGGGTCAAGCCAACGCCTCACATGTGGCACGCCGTACTGCCCCAAACCCGAAGGTTCAAAGGGTAGTTCAAGACGGTCACATAATCGAGTTAAGGTTTGTTGTCTTCTAGAGGGTCCATCGCGTTACTTGCACTACTTAGAACGTCGTTAAACTACGGAAAAATCCAACACTTGGAAATTTCCCGACAGGGGAAAAATTGGGTATTTATATCCGGTCGAACTTTTTAACATATTCTAAAAATTATCCGGAAAAACACAAAAGACGAAATTTGATAATCCGGTCGAAACACCGAAGCTCTAAAACAGCCCAGAAAATTAAACTCTGGAATAATTATTAAAAAATACTCATAAAGCTCAGCTGCAGAACCTATGAATTACTGTGCATTGGAGGAGGGATGACGTCATCATGACGCCGCGGAACCGCCGCCTAAGCTGGCTTAGGGCGCGGTTCCGCCGCGCTTCTTACTGTTCATTGGATGAAATTTGCATCGTAATTCTTAGAATTCTCTGCTGAATTTTTTAAGCATTTTTAATATTGAAAAATCCCAGATTTTAGAAAATGTACAGAGAGCATGTTTGATTTAGGGTTTCGGGTTCGTTCGGGCTTCAAATCGCGTCTAGACTTCGCCTAAGGCTCTAGCTAGGCTCTGATACCAGTGAAAGGTTCCTAGGCACTCTAGTGAGGTCTCACAAGGCATCGAACATGCCAATTTAAAAAAAAATGGTGCCGAGAAACCCTAGACTACGGATCTTAGACTAGATGTTTAGGCGAAAAGATAATCTAGTTAACTACTTAACTAAAAGTTAGATTCTACAACCTTTGTAGATCCGGATATCCACTTCCTTAGCTCCACGTAGTGCTCCTCTCGCTGTCCTTTTCCAATCATAGACTCGTTCATCGGTTTCATCGGGAAAGCGAGCGGAATAAGTCGTCGGCTTCGTGTCAAAGACGATCTACGTCGAGGCATCACAAGTTCAAGCTCCGACTTCACAAAGTTGTGAAACTTGTGAAGAAAACACCCAAAACAACTTGGCAAGAGGTAGAGGGTGAAGAAATAGGAGGTGGGTTCACTTTAGAATTGGAATTATCTCACTTTAGCTCAAGTTGCCATTGATGGACCTTGAGCTTTTCTTGAAGAAGAAGGAAGAAGATGAAGCTAGTTTATGATAAGTTATAATAAAATGAAAAGAAAATTCATACTTATCATAATCTAACTTGGGTTAAGTGTAGAGAATAAACCATGGTAAGTGGATGGGTTAGGGTTAAGCATGAAGACAAAATGGTCTCCTTGGTCAAAACTTCATGAAGCTTCAACAAGCTTCATGACAAAAACCAACCATTATCTCTTCATTTATCCAATAAAATAAATAAAGAAATGAATAAATAAATGATAAGGAAAAACCCTAATTATCATTTAACCATGGTTTAATTCTTCACACTTAACCAAATGATCAAGTATCATCAAACATGATACATATATGTGCACAAAAGTATATCACATATACAACTTGCACATCAAGTGAGAAAATCCGTATAAAGTGAACCAATACTAGTTAATGCAAAGTAATATATCAAATATATAATTATACATTAAATTATTAAATCAACATTTGATTCAATGATCCGGTCATGTCGCACATAACCGACTAGTATTCAATGTATCGATTTATCGAATCAATGATTCGATAACTAGGTCATATCGAATATAACCAATCGAAACATTTATCGCGAGAATGAAATGCGGTATCACATACACGCATTATTCTCGCTCCCGCACATATCTCATATGCACTCCTATTTCGTTTCGCTTGAGCCAGGAAACCTCTGTGTAGGACTCTAAAGACTCGTCAATACGCCGGTAGCAGATGATGATCATATCAAGCACCCACAAGCCGCAAGCGGTCTGCTAAACGTAACGGCCACCCGGGTATTGATCGATCAGAAGATCGACGAGCTAGCCCGCTCACACTCCTGCGAATCCGACCAGTAACACCTAACATACAGTCCGGTCTCTTCGTCTGATATGTCGCATATCAAGTCTAGGGGTGGTAAACGTCAGACCCCAATAACCCGATAAGTCGTGCCGATGTGAGGCTCGTAACGGGTCGAGAAACTACTGGTAACACTTACCAGCAAATCTCTGATCAGCCCTGGCCAGGGACTTCCCTGTTACGGCCAATCGAGCACAGCGCAACATCAACCCCCAATACCGGGAGAGACGAAACCCCTCCTATCGCTCATTGCCTCCATGTGACTCGGGACTGTACCCAAAGAACACCATTTTGCACGCCCTCATGGACGTGGTAAGGTGGAGATCAAAGCACAGTGGGAATCACACAAGACTCTATGACGATCTCGGGTCTACAGACTAACCTGTACAAGTGTCACTTGAGAACTGCCATCTGACGTGAGGTATAATACCATCTGGGAGTTCTCGGCGAGTCCGTCCAGTGTACCCAGTCTCCACTGAGCACCCGTACACCATCTCTGATGTCAAACACCAATGGATATGGGATCATCCATTGCCCATCTCATGGGTCGAGAAGCGTATACGCTAGTCTACACTGGTATATCGATGCCCCGTCTCGATACACCCACGACTAGGGACCATGAAGGATGTACTTATGGACTACCATGTCCCCACTAGTATGATCTGCATCACAGTCCAGGTAGTCAAGTACATATCCTAATGGCTTTACCAACATGTAACTATAAGACAGTATAAAGAGACTAGTGTACATGTTAAAATAAAGAGTAACCAGATAGCATACTATCATATCGAGCAAGAAAGTCATCTCTATATATGTCCAAGCATCCAATATAATATACATCATCTGTACAATACTGGCCTCTAGGGCATACATACAACTAACAGTACCGCTTTTAGGGGTCTGACTTTTACCAACCCCCTAGGCCCGACATGCGATGCTCATAGACGAACGGACCGGACTGTACGGATATTGTCACTGACAGGCTCAGTAGGGTGTCAGGATGAGTTCGCTCATCGACCTCCCTTTTGGTCAATACCTGGTAGCCCGTTACGTACAGCTAGTACCACTGACGTGCTAGTGGTTAAATCCACAGCCAAAGTATTGATGAGTCTTTAGAGTCCCCCACAGACAGTTTCTCAAGTTTCGGGCGAAACGTTGTATAGACCGTATGATATATAGCAGGGTCCGATCATATACGTGCAGTATGTAAGTGCACGGCGGCGCCCCGGCCTCCATCCCGAGACCAAATGCGGAAGCGATGGTTAACTTTAAATTTTCTTGAACCGGCACCACCGCGCTCTAAAACCCCGGATCGGGCCATTAACTAGTTCTAGCTAACTACAAGATGGGGAAGAGAGATATACCGACTGATCCGTGTCCTCCGGTCTTCTCATCGTCGTCCCGATCTCTCGCGGAAGCTCCGGTCTCCACATCGTCGCCGGAATGGCACCACGTCGCCGGCTTCTTTTACGGGCTCCCACCTCTATACCGAGGCAACTCGGGCACGAAGCTGGCGATTCGACATGCCCAAGGTTTGCTGCAGAATGGTGTAGAACCATGTCTCATTTGGGATTATGGAGTTTGCCATTTGGTGGAGGAATGAACTATACTTTGGAGGTGGAACTATGGGATTTTTGTGAAGCTAAAAGACCAAAAATCCCCTTGCACAAAATTGGGACAGCCCCCTTGGAGCCTGGGCGGCCATGGCTATAGTAGGGGAGAGAGTGAGAGAGAGTGTGAGTGAGTGAAAAAGATAGCCACAAGAATAATGCAAGTGAGTGGAATGGTCATCATGCAAGAATCATCATCACTAGCAAAACCACACTCCATCAACTAATTAACAACCAAGATTGCTACAAAAAGTCAAGCAATCACGAACCATGGAAGGTCAAGGGATGGGGCTCCATTATGAAACCATCATGATACAAAAGTATGCAAAGACAACCCTTCAAATAGCTAATTTACACAAATGCAAATAAGCCCTCCTCCACCAATCTTCGGCCAATGAAAGATACAAATGAAAATGGCCGAAACGGAAAGCAAACTGGCAACTCCGGAAAACTGGTCCCGTAATAAATTACGCGAAAACCCCACTACTGTGTATACACACCCGCATTTGTATTCCGACCGAAATACAAATGCAATGAGACAAAATCTACACTGTACTATACTAGGATCCGGCTTAAACCAAAGCCGGCTAGTATTATCCGTCCGATCCTGATCCGTGCAATACCGCACGTATCTGATCGAACCCTGCCATATATCCATACGGTCTCTAGTACTAACCGTCCGATCCTGATCCGTGCAATACCGCACGTATCTGATCAAACGCTGCCATATCTCCATACGGCCTCTACAGCTTTTCGCCCGAAAACTTGAGCAACTGAATGTGGGGGACTCTAAAGACTCGTCAACACCTTGGTTGTGGATTTAACCACTAGCACGTCAGAGGTATAAGCCAATACGTAACGGGCTACCAGGTATTGACCAAAAGGGACGTCGATGAGCGAACTCATCCTGACACCCTACTGAGCCTGTCAGTGACAATATCCGTACAGTCCGGTCCGTTCGTCTATGAGCATCGCATGGCGGGCCTAGGGGGTTGGTAAAGTCAGACCCCCAAAAGCGGTACAAGTCGTGTCGGAGTGTAGCCCAGAACACCCTGAGATACTACTGGAATACCTACCAGTAAATCTCCTGCCTCGGCCGAGGGCTTCGTGTAATGGATCTCCTAGACACAGCGCAACCTCACCCCCAATACCGGGAGAGACGAACCCCTGAAGATCCGCTCACTGCCTCCATATGGCTCGGGACTGTACCCAACTAAAACCTGTTTGCACGTCTCCTTTGAGCTTGGTAGGGTAGCAATCAAAGTACAGTGGGAACTCACACGAGACAAATGACGATCCTCAGGTCGATGAACTAACCTGTACACATGTCACCAGGGAATTTCCATCTGACGTCAGGTATAAGACCAACTAGCATGTTCCCGGCGAGTCCTGTCCGGTGTACTCATAACCCAATGAGCACCTGTATCCATCTTAGGTGATCCAACTGACACCAATGGCTTGTGAGACCGGCCACCGCCCCTCGTCGGGGTCTCGACTGTATACACCAGTCTACTCTGGAGTATCGATGCCCTGTCTCGAAACTCCCACGACTAGGGACCATTTAAGGATGTGCTTATAGACCCCAGCTCCCACTTATATGATCGCCCTCATACTGCTGGTAGTCAAGCAAGAATCCTAGGGGCTCTATCAACGTGTAATAGCGACATGTCAGGTCACCTAAAACAGTACACGATGATAAAGATAAACCAGATAGCATACTATCATCTCGAGTAAGACTGTCCTACCGGGATAGGCCCTCCCTCAATCATTGCAATCACGTGCCTGTGATCCAATAATTGACTCTGAGGGCACTATCTCCAACAATCTCCCACTTGCACTCAAGGCTAATTATTGCGATGTCGCATACTCACAGCCCGTGTGATACCGAACACCCAACTCCTCTACTTGTCAGTCTCACAAAGCTCGTTTGCGAAACTATTGCGTTCGAGGAATAGCCTCAGTGAGTGGATCCGCTTTGAAATTTCTTTCTATGTCTCTCAATATCTCATGTTCGTGGAGAAAGCCATCTCCCGAAATGAGCAATACCTGTCTCAGAATATGTCTGGATGTCTGATGGGACCCAGCTCATAAATGAACTCCAAATCCAAACTTCTTAGACTGTATCGTCAACTGAACTCAATCAGTATCCTGCGCCATGCCTCCCTCAGTATTGCCTTGGACCACCTGTCCAAAATACTGCCCCTCGTCAGAAGGAAAAACTATAACTCTGACAACCTCCTTGTCATCCATGTCACCTTGGAAGCCTGGAATGATAACTGTCTCCCGAATGAGGCTGTCGTTATCATATCCCTAGAACATCCACTTATGTTCTAAAACTGCTTCCGACTGTTTCTCCAGGATTGGATCAATGTCAACTTATTGCATCTAGTGCAAGAGCAACATCTGGTGTGGTACTTGACATCTCATGATTGACTCAATTGCCTGAGCAAGTGATCTGCCAATCATGCACATCCCTCTCCCCTTTAGTCTGTAAGACACCTTTAGAGAGGGTGACTCCATCACCTGCAGGTACACTACCGTGCCAGGAGTCGTCCATTCTAAATACTCTTAGAATGCTGTCTAAGTACCCTTAATTGGGAAACCACCCAAATCTAGATCTAAAATCATAGATCTAGTAACCAGTATGTCTGATATAATATCCAAGTCCTGTGTGGAGAAACCACTGTATGATGACCATAGTATAACCGATCGTAGTATAGGAATATCACTTCCTACTCTGTGTATGTCATCCAAATACCATGACATCACACCCTACTACCTTCTTAACAGATCCATCCCCTATTCTGATGAAGTCAAACCTATGACTGTCACATCAGAAATAGATGATCTATCTCCGCTACATCTGCTTTAGTCTATAAATAGACATAAGCCACCTGTCCACCAATGCTTCCGCTGCTCCCACTGACTACGACAACCCTCTGGCAGAGTCATATAGACGTACACTTCTAAAACAAGTTTAGAACGACGCTATACTCATCCTCCTATCGGGTCTCACAGTCTGAAACAACAGCAATGGCAAGTGTGGGTAAACAAGAACCTCCCTGTCACCGTCCTTGAGGCTACCGGAGTACCTCTCGGGTGCCTGAAGTTACCCACCAAATCTGTGGAGTGGCCAATGGAATGTCAAACCAGATTGAATCTTTAAGTTCCTATCAAATTTTCAGTAATCGTTTGTGGTTCTGGAATCACTTCCAGTTCTACCATACTCCCACTACTGTTTTCTGAAAAAAAATCCATTTTTATTAAAACTGTGGCGAGTCTAGAACAATATCACTATTGATCTGCCAGATGGTAGAAAGTCAACCCTCGTCATAGCCTGGGTCAACCCACAAACAGCCATTACAGAAACGTGCCTTGAGTTATCCAGTGTCTGGTTTTAATCATAAGCCGGACAACTCCCCGTACCTTAACATCGTTAAGATATGAACTGTTCTATATCCAATATAGAACCAGAGGCACTGATTTAATTGAACCAGATTCAAATCATGCACATGTCTCCAGTGCATGTCAACTAAATGGAAGAAGGCCGATCAGCGTTACTCAACTTAGGAATGCTTCCAATTATGAGTAACCTGAAAAGAGAAGCAAGTTCTCTTTATCATTACTATCAACTGAATACCATACACAAGTATCTACATCTTCGATCACTTTGAAGAATCCCGATACTTGCTACACCTGGTTCTCTACTCTATTCAAATACCTATAACTTCTCAAAATTCGGACCCTGAGTTTCCACGAAACACCTGTCTAAAAACTAGAGAAGTCATAAGTAAACCGAATATAGTACAAGGACCAACCCCTCTGTCCTGATGGACCCTGGACAACATACAATACTCTGTATAAGTCCCCTGAGTCTGAAAACTCATTCACTGTGTGTCGTAGGTTGAAAACTGTACTTATGGTTAAGAAAAGTTACACCGCTGTTTAATGCTCCTTACCTAACCATCCACTGATATAGGTAAATGTCGTAGACATAATTTCAAAAAGGTATATCTCACTCTATGAAAATAGACGTACAGATATATCAATTTGAAATTGGTGCATGATAGCGGATATTCAAAACCAAATATTTGCCGACCGGCAAACAGACCAGGTGACTTCCTCAAATATCACCGATTACAACGAATCCCGATATAATGAGGATGATCACCCAATTCCCAATAACTTACTCCCACTCATCATCTGTAAAACCATACAGATGTGAGAATCGTACCTGGTAAATACATACCCTGGAGTAAGGACTAATTGGGAAATCAGTTTTCTTTTAACAGTACACAGTGTGTTCATATCAGATTTTTGCATTTTCATACCGCCCAATTTTTATCACATTGCATATCGGTAGATACTCTTGAGCCGTGTTTGCTAGTCAAATTGCAGGATACAGGTTCTCGGCTCTAAACGGTGAAATTCATGGAAAAACACGACAAAACCCGGGTTCCTGCCAACCACAGATAAAACACGGATCTCCGCCCTTTATCCGTCTGTTGCCACACACCAGTTCAAGAGACAAAATGGCAAATCAATGTCGTTTTCATGTACAAGGCTCAATGGCAGCACAAGATCCAAGAAATCTACACGGAGCTCGAGGAAATCATGACAAAAAGATCCACATCAAATCACCTTTTGCTCAACAGAAATTCTGGAAAATTCGTGAAGAAAATCTGAGAAAACACATATACCAGAATAAAGTACAGTGAGAACTAGGGAAGCACAAAAAACCGGAGGGCCCAACTCCACTAAACGGCCGCGGAACCGCGGCCAATAGGGGGTCTAGGCCGCGGTTCCGCGGCCGTATTGTCTTGTCGGCTGAAAATCTTTTAGGGGTATTTTTGTCTTTCTATGTACATTCAGAATATTGCCCTAGATTTCCTTTTCCCTGCCTATAAATAGCCCAGAACCTTGTGAAGCCAAGGGTGCATAATCTTGTATTTTTCTAGATTTAGAATACTTGTTTCTTCTTCCTCTTCTCATCTCTTCTCCATTGAAAATCTTGTAGTGAGCTTTTGTGAGTGAAGAATGATGAATAAAGAAGAACCTTTTACTTATCATGCTTGTCTTGTTCTTTAGTTAACTTGTTAATTGTTGTAATTTTCATTTGTTAACTTAGTTGTTGTTATTTCTTGTTGTTTCTTTCTTCTCTCTTTTTCTTTATCCTTAAAACAACCATGATGCTTACGCTTGATCCTTGCCAAGGTGAGGTCGCAAATAGCTAGTTGTTATCTTCTAATCTCTTTCTTTCTATCTTCCTCTTTTGTTTTGTTTTCTTTTCATTATGATGTGTGAGTAGTTTCATACTTGTTAGGGTAGGATAAGAGAAGTTTGAGAGAAGGAAATCTCTCTCACTCTTTCCTTGCCCAACATCTTAAAATCGACTCCCGTTAATTGAATCACAATCCGCTCCTTACGGCACCCTATCCTACATGATAGCGGTGATTCCGTAGTGAGACCGGTTGTGGTTGAATTAACCGGAGGTTATGGCTAAGAGCCAAGAACGGATGGACAAGCACCAAAAGGAAGAACTTATGCGTTGGAAAGCCTAGCTTATACTCGCAAGTTCCTTCCTAGTCGTGCTAATCCCCGTTGTTGCCGATTACCGTAACACCGATATTAAGAGGGGCAATGAAAGAAGTGGGAGACTCCTAACTCAAACTAACCTAATCCTAACCCTAACAAGCTCTCTTTACATATCATTTTACCACTTAGATAATCACAAACAAAATCTGGACCTTCGGACTTAACTCGTTAAAACACATAGAAAAAGATTCCCATCTCCCTGCGGACGACCCGTACTCAACCGGCTAGCTACAAGCGAAACCGTCTTGATTGCGGTAATTAACTAAAACTTGAACACGCAGAATCTCTAACAATCAAATGGCGCCGTTGTCGGGGAGACGGTAGTTTATTTCCTTGTGTAATTTCGGGTTTGAATATAAATATAACCAAAACAAAAAATATATATATATACTTTGTAAAGAAAAACCATCTTGTTATTTTTGATTAGTTTTTGTGCAAGTGTGCAGGATAATACGAAGTTTGAAGTTCAGTACCAAAGAAGTGGGATATACGGAGTTCAAGTACAGTGCTAAAGACGTGGGAAGATAGACCCACATCTCGCGGCTACACCGCGACGAATTGAAACGAAGCAAAAGGTCTACTGTAAGATTCTGGAGAAGTTCCAGTGAGCAAATCCAATTTCAGTAGCTCCAGACAAGCAGAGGAGACCCAGACCAGCACCCACACAAAAATTGAAGGCCCAAGTCCCTGTTCCCGCCGCGGAACCGCGGCATAAGAAGGATTAGGCCGCGGAACCGCGGCCACTTGGTGCCCTCTTCATCCCAAATTCTCTGGGTAAGTCTCTATTCTCCTCCCCTACTCCTCTGGACTCCAATAAATTGTGTTTTCTGCAGCATTCTTTGTGCAAACTCTCTTCCCCCTTCCAATAAACTGTTCTTGTGCAGGATTCTTTGCGCCGCGCTAAAAAATAAAAATTGTTTGCAGTTGATTTGTTATCGCTTTGCATTCATTAATACGGACTTAAGGGGCTTGAAACCAATTCAGATTGGGTGGGGATTTCATCACCCTTCCCAGGACCCCAGAAATCACAAAAAGCATATGCATTGACCATTGTTAAATTAAAAAATACTAGACTGAGCACTAAGGACTTCGCGCTCAATAGGACAGAGGACTAATTACAGGCATCGGCCGTTTATCCTATCCTGACTTTGCGGTGTCTAGGCAAGTGTGACGAAGGCAAGTGGTTATTTAATTAAGGAACTTCGCGAAAGCGTTGGACAACCTCCCACTTACCTGGCACTTATCTGGCCGCAATTGGCGGAGAAGAGGCGGTTTGAGGTCCTGTTTCTAGTTCTTTGGAACAGTTAGGAGCTGTCTAGTTGACCTAGGTGACCCTAGATCTAGGTGTGATTGTGCATATCTTGTTTGTGATTGCTTAAAGCCGTAAATCCGTACATATTTCTGTAAAGCTCTTTCTAAAAAAAACAGAAAAAATCAAAAACTTTTATAAAAACTTGCCCTTTGTCGCCAAAACTCCATTTTTTACCCACCACCCATCGCCTTTCTCCATTGACGTTTTCTTACCCTCACCTTCTCCGCTTTGACTATACTAAACTCGTTTAGTGTATGTCCGCTTGGACTCGGGACACTAACGTCCGCCTAGTCCGCGTTACGTTAGTCGCTACCGACTACGCGATCGACTCAGACGTCGAAACTCCGTCCACTCCTCTTTCACCTTTTCCTTTGCCGGCCAACTCCAACGTTGACCGAAATTCTGTTCATACACCTTCACCTTCACCTTCACCAACCTCTTCTTCCGCGATGTCAGGATTTAATACAAACATCTCTTTGACTACCCCTGGATTGGCTCCACCTCCTACGAAGACCAATAACCCACCACCACCGCCTGTTGTAGCGCCGCAGCGAATCGCGCTTCAGGATCGTTTCTATCCCACCCGTTCTGCACTTCCCACCTGCCTTTCTCTTCCACCGGCCAATAGGGATAATTTTGAAATTAAGCCCCACTTCATCAACATGCTTCCATGATTTCATGGGCTTGAATCTGAAGATGCCTATATCTTCATCAATAAATTTCAAAACGTTTGTGCCATGATGAAAACCACCCAACTGTCGGACGATGCTATACGCCTACGGGTCATTCCGTTCACTTTATGCGATCTTACTGAAAAATGGCTGTATAGCACCACTTCCCACTCCATAACCAGTTGGGACGAGTTTGTAAAAGCGTTTCTAAAGAAATTTTATCCGAATCATAAAACCGCTAGGATTCGTAATGAAATCAACCAATTCTCTCAGCTTCCTTCTGAACCCTTCTGGAAATGCTTTGACCGGTACAAAGACCTTCTTGTTCAGTATCCTCACCACGGTATAGAGAAATGGCAACTTTGCCAAACCTTAGACGAGGGCCTGAACCCAGCAACAAAGCAGTTGTTGGAAACCATCTGTCAGGGCCACTTCCTATCGAAATCTGACGAGGAAGCGTGGCAATTCTTTGACGACCTTACGGAGTAAACGCTACAATGGGAGAGCACCAGACCGATTTCTTCTTCTTCTACCTCCACTTCTACTGGTCAGTCTAGGGTAGGAATTCACCAACTTGACATCTCCATTGCGATGAAAGCTGAAATGGCTGCAATAACGAGAAAGCTTGAAGCGATAGAGAGCAAATTTTCTTCTCCTGCTCCTACCCCTGTTCTCCCCCTTCGTACCATCTGCGCTTGTTGTTCCGATCCTTCTCACTTGACCGAAGAGTGTCCTTACAATCCACCATCGCAAGGACAGGATCAGGTTAATGCTGCATTCCAGCAAAGACCGAGGAATGATCCATACTCTTCCACCTACAATCCCGGTTGGAGGAACCACCCCAATTTCGCCTGGAATCAGAATCAGAATCAATTCCAAGGCAATAATTTCCAAAGGCCCCCTCCGCCGCAACAACAAGCGCAACAACAAACTCAGTTTCAGCAGCCCTTCCAACCCCAACCTTTCCAAAATCAGACGAACAACTTTGCACCCAACAATTCTTTTCCACCAAACAACTTTGTTCCGTCAAACAACGATAAGGTTTCCTCGCTCGAACGAAGTCTGGAGGCGTTCGTTAAACAATCGACTCAGTCCACCGCTAACATCCAGTCTTCTATTCAGTCCTTAGTGCAACACACTGCCGCTCACGGGCAAAGCATCAAGACCATCAAGGCCCAGATTGCACAGCTGAATGCGGCCTTAAGCGAGCGAAAGAAGGGGAAGCTCCCGTCCCAGCCACTCCCAAATCCCGGTCACCCACAGAATGTACATGTTGCTCTTGAACAACAGAACCATAATGTGAGTGCCGTGACCACATTGAGATCGGGAAGGATGCTGCAAAACAACATTGGCACACGGATCAACGATGACACCCCGGCCGCTTCTTCTTCTTCTTCTTCTTCTTCTTCTTCTTCTTCTTCTTCTCCTGCTTCTTCGTTTTCTGAGCCTATTCTCCATTCTTCAAAAGGCTCTCCTTCTTCTTCTTCTTCTGCTCTGAACGGACCCGCTTCTCACTCCGCGAAAATACCTGTTCTGGGATCCGTTCCAACTCCACAATCTCCTCCACAAGCATTAGACACAACCAATTTTAAAAATATCCCATTTCCAAACCGGTTGAGCTCTAATAAACAAAATCCTCAAATGGAGAAGATTCTGGAGTTATTTAAGCAGGTTAACATTAATATTCCTCTTTTAGATGCTGTCCAACAAGTCCCGTCCTACGCGAAAATCTTAAAGGACTTGTGCACGAAAAAGAGGAAGTCTCAGGTACCCAAGAAAGTTTTCTTGGCTAGTGCTGTGAGTGATGCCCTGACCTAATCTTTACCACAAAAACGGAAGGACCCTGGCTGTCCTACGATTTCTATTACCATTGGGGATAAGAACATCAACCATGCACTATTAGATCTTGGTGCCAGTGTTAACCTGCTTCCGTACTCAGTATACGAGCAATTAGGCGTAGGAGAGCTGAAACCCACGCACTGCACTCTCCAAATGGCCAACCGATCGATCACCCATCCTAGGGGTGAGCTAGAGGATGTGTTAATCAAAGTAGGGGACTTCATATTCCCCATTGACTTCATTGTATTAGACACACAGCCTGTAGCTAACCCCCGGAATCAAATTCCGGTGATACTTGGTCGCCCATTCCTTGCAACCTCAAATGCTGTGATCAATTGTCGCAATGGTTCGATGAACCTCTCTTTTGGAAACATGACGATTGAACTCAACATTTTTAGGTTGGGGAATCAGCCCGCCGAACCTAATGCTCATATACTGGACGTCTGCTCGATCCAGGAGATCACCCCAGAAGAGTGTGAATTCGAGGAGTTTCTGTTTGATCACGATAATCTTGACGCCACTAATGTGTTCCTCCTCGACCCTGCTACTGTTTCTGCGCCCGACAACGACTACGATTGTTTCACGTTTTCAAACGATCTTAGCCGCTCACAACCCGAGTTTGAATCTTTCGAATTTCCGGATGAGTCACCTGAACCATCCAACTCGGTCGCCTACACTCGTTTTGAACCTTTGCTGGAGTCCTTTGAGTTCGAAACCTTTGCACCAATCTTGCCTTCAATCGTTTCACCTCCAACGCTCGAACTCAAGCCTATGCCGTCTCACCTTAAGTACGCTTACTTAGGTGAGAACGAGACCCTCCCTGTCATCATCTCGGCTTCTCTAGCTCCAGAGCAAGAGAAAGCCCTTCTTGCGGTCTTACACGGCAACAGGCAAGCTTTTGGCTGGTCCATGGCGGACATCAAGGGGATTAGTCCCCTAATCGTTGAGCATCACATTCATCTGATGGATGATGCCAAACCAGCCCGGGATCCACAAAGACGTCTCAATCCAGTCATGAAAGAGGCTGTGAAGAAGGAGATCGTAAAATGTCTAGATAGTGATATCATTTACCCTATCTCTGATAGCCAGTGGGTTAGCCCCATTCATGTTGTCCCCAAGAAGTCGGGCATCACGGTCATCACTAACGAGGCGAACGAGTTAATCGCTACTCGCATCCAAACTGGGTGGCGAGTGTGCATTGATTACAGAAAACTCAACGCCGCAACGCGGAAAGACCACTTTCCGCTACCTTTCATTGAGCAGATGCTTGAACGATTGGCCGGACACGAGTACTACTGCTTTCTTGATGGCTACTCCGGCTATAATCAGATTCCCATCGCCGAAAAAGACCAGGACAAGACCACTTTCACATGTCCTTTCGGCACGTTTGCATATCGTCGCATGCCCTTTGGGTTATGCAATGCGCCTGCTACCTTCCAGCGGTGTATGATGGGAATCTTCTCAGACATGGTGGAAAAATTTCTGGAGATCTTCATGGACGATTTCTCCATCTTCGGCGATTCCTTCAACGAGTGTTTGCTGCATCTTGACGCTGTCCTTACCCGATGTAAGGACAAGAATCTCACTTTGAATTGGGAGAAGTGCAACTTCATGGTGCGCGAAGGTATTGTCTTAGGACATATCATCTCGCAAAATGGCATAGAGGTTGACAAAGCAAAGATTGAGGTCATTTCCAATCTACCTCCTCCCCGATGCGTCAAAGATATCCGAGCCTTCCTTGGCCATGCCGGTTTTTATAGACGGTTCATCAAGGACTTTAGCAAGATTGCTAGGCCCTTGACTCTTTTGCTGGCCAAGGATACGCCATTCGACTTCAACTCGAGCTGTGTGACTGCATTCGAGTCATTGAAACGCTCACTCACTTCTGCTCCCGTTCTTTCTTCCCCTGACTGGACGCACCCATTTGAGATTATGTGCGATGCATCCGACTTTGCCATTGGTGCTGTCCTTGGACAACACATCAACAAGATGCCGCACGTAATCTATTATGCGAGCCGAACCCTGAACGATGCCCAACTCAATTATACAACAACTGAGAAGGAATTCTTAGCTGTTGTATTTGCTTTAGAAAAGTTCAGGCCCTACCTCATCGGCTCTCCAGTCATTGTCTACACAGACCATTCTGCTCTACGCCATCTTTTTGCGAAGAAAGATGCAAAATCTCGGTTAATCCGTTGGATCCTCTTGCTTCAGAAGTTTGACCTTGTCATTAAGGACAAACGAGGATGTGAAAACGTAGTTGCCGACCATCTCTCACGACTTCCTTCTTCGCCTTCGCTTCCGATTCCGATCAACGACGTTTTCCCGGATGAACAGCTCTTGACAGTATCTTACGAACCCTGGTTCGCAGATATTGTGAACTATTTGGCCACGGGATTACTACCAACTGAATGGTCAAGTCAGGACAGACTTCGCTTCTTATCCCAAGTAAAACACTTTTACTGGGACGAACCCTATTTGTTCAAGTACTGTCCCGACCAGATTATTCGTCGGTGTGTCCCTGACGAGGAATTCAAGAGTGTGCTGTCATTTTGCCACGATCAAGCATGTGGCGGGCATTTTGGCCCCAGAAAGACAGCTGAGAAGATCTTGCAATGTGGTTTCTACTGGCCACAACTCTTCAAAGACGCTCATGACTATTGCAAGACTTGCTCCCGGTGCCAACACTTGGGCCGGATATCCCGAAGGAACGAGATGCCGCTCCAACCAATCTTGGTTGTGGAGATTTTCGATGTTTGGGGGATAGATTTCATGGGGCCGTTTCCCAGCTCTTTTGGGAACTTGTACATCCTTCTCGCTGTTGATTACGTCTCTAAGTGGGTCGAGGCTGTGCCCAGCCGGACTAACGACAACAAGGTTGTTGTTAGGTTTCTTAAAGAAAACATTTTCTCCCGGTTTGGGCACCCCCGAGCGATCATTAGCGACAATGGAAATCATTTCTGCAATAAGACTTTCGAGGCCTTGATGCGGAAATACTCCATTAATCATAAGCTATCCACGCCCTACCACCCCCAAACCTGCGGGCAGGCCGAAGTTTCAAATCGGCAAATCAAGCAGATACTGGAGAAGACGGTTTCTAAGAACCGTAAGGATTGGTCGCTGAAACTCACTGATGCCCTTTGGGCATTTCGAACCGCTTATAAGACCGACCTTGGCATGTCTCCCTATCGCTTGTGTACGGAAAAGCCTGCCACCTACCTGTCGAAATAGAGCATCGCGCATTTTGGGCGATAAAGGAGCTGAATCTGTCTCTCGAGGATGCGGGCAGCCATCGGAAGTTACAGTTGAACGAATTAAGCGAGCTTAGGGATGAGGCTTACGATAATGCGGTTGTCGTTAAGAATCGAACGAAGGTGTTTCACGATAAACACCTTTTGCGCAAAACTTTCGTACCTGGTCAGCAGGTACTGCTTTACGACACCCGACTTCACTTCCATCCAGGAAAGCTCAGATCTCGCTGGAAAGGGCGGTATTTTGTGCGGAATGTGTATCCGCAGGGCGCTGTGGATTTGGAGAATCCAAAGGACGGTTCATTTTTCAAAGTGAACGGACACCAACTAAAACCGTACCTTAGCGCCGAACCAACAGAGGAGCTCCTGTTCTTACAGGAGCCGGTTTACCCTGCATAATCTTCCTCTGCCTACCTCCAAACTTCGGTTTTCCAGCCAAGAACAAGTGGACACTGTTCCAAACAAGTTTGGGGGTATGTATAAACCATTTTGTATATATTTGTGGATATTCTTTTTCTTTTTCTTTTTCTTTTCTTTAAAAACAAAAATATAAAAAAATTGTGTATCGCTAACCGACAATTTTGACCCTTCAAATGATCTCTTCATGCAATGACAGTGAGGACACTGTCCAGTTTAAGTTTGGGGGTACGCTCGGTACGCATTTCTAACATTCGCATTCATATGTATATTTTGCATCTGCATATTAAAATCCATAAAAATCTGAAAATTTTCTAAAAAACATAAAAACTTTTCTGTCAAGTTAGCTAGTGGGAGGACTCTGATTCAACATTTCGACGGTTTTGTTTGATTAAATAAAAATAACTAAATCTTATGTTAGATTTTGAAAACCTGAAAGATAACTCTCCTTTGAAATTAACTATAGCTGATATACGTCTTTACATCACACTACACGTGTCGTGAGTTTTTGGGAATTAGATGACAAGTCTTTTCTGTCTAAAACTTTTAAATGGATAAATGATTTTCTGAGGATCAAATAGGTTTGTTCTGAAATAAGTAATATCAAGAATAGTTTATGAAGTAAAGCGAATATGAAAGAATATTATTGATGCCGTAATTGGAACTAAGTCTGAAAAATAACCCATCTGAAACTTGATTGGAATGATTACACACCAAACCCACTAAACACGTCTTTTATCCAAAAAAAAAAATAACTGAACTGCCGGTTATATCTCCGTTCGTATTAAATCATCTGATTTTCACGCCAAACTGTCTTTTGTTTTTGGACCTAGGTAACTTGAGTAATTAAGTCCGCTGGGGTGTTTTTCTACACCTAATGCCCTAAAACCAACTGGTTTGGGTGCATTGGCCCAAAGCTCGCTAAGAAGCCTAGAAAGTCCAGATTAAAACAAAGTCAAGCAAGTGTTCTCTCTGAGTTAAAATTCCTAACGGTTCTTTATGTGAGAATAATCTTGATAAAAGACAGGCTTTTATAAAAATTTTAGCGGAGATATGAAGGTTTTACTCTATGATAAAGACTATTGCACGATTCACAGAGGTGTGTATGAAATGAAAACAAGAAAAAGGTGGAGTGAAGAATAAGACCTAGTTTCCTGTTAGGGAAGATAGAAATTCTAAATTTGAAACTTTACTAGAAAACGAAACTTGAAAAATGCTTAACTCTTTATAAAACTTATGTGATCCTTTCAAAATTTTTATCTGGGCTTTATTGTGTGACATGACGACGTAAATCGATCCTTCTGGAAACTTAACGACACTATTTGCACAGCACGTAAAGACATATAAACTTTGTAGTTAAATAAGAAGCGAGGAGTGAAAAATAAGGGTTTGATAGTCTAGACTTGGGATCATGGAATTGTTATTTTCTGAAACAAAACTTTAGGGTTTGAATCTTAGTTATTCTACAAAACTAGCTTGACCGGATTTTGTGGGTAGTATCCGCTGAAAACTCTCAGGAGACAACACTCCTCCTACTAGGGACACCTAGAGGTTTAATGTCTTGTTGCACATGCTCAGTGCAATCGCGTTCCCTGCGAAAGTGAGGTTAGGAAATTTTTTGTGAATAAATTGGCTTTGCTCGGGACGAGCAAATGATAAGTTTGTGGGTATTTGTTCATATCAGATTTTTGCATTTTCATACCGCCCAATTTTTATCACATTGCATATCGGTAGATACTCTTGAGCCGTGTTTGCTAGTGAAATTGCAGGATACAGGTTCTCGGCTCTAAACGGTGAAATTCATGGAAAAACACGACAAAATCCGGGTTCCTGCCAACCACAGATAAAACACGGATCTCCGCCCTTTATCCGTCTGTTGCCACACACCAGTTCAAGAGACAAAATGGCAAATCAATGTCGTTTTCATGCACAAGGCTCAATGGCAGCACAAGATCCAAGAAATCTACACGGAGCTCGAGGAAATCATGACAAAAAGATCCACATCAAATCACCTTTTGCTCAACAGAAATTCTGGAAAATTCGTGAAGAAAATCTGAGAAAACACATATACCAGAATAAAGTACAGTGAGAACCAGGGAAGCACAAAAAACCGGAGGGCCCAACTCCACTAAACGGCCGCGGAACCGCGGCCAATAGGGGGTCTAGGCCGCGGTTCCGCGGCCGTATTGTCTTGTCGGCTGAAAATCTTTTAGGGGTATTTTTGTCTTTCTATGTACATTCAGAATATTGCCCTAGATTTCCTTTTCCCTGCCTATAAATAGCCCAGAACCTTGTGACGCCAAGGGTGCATAATCTTGTATTTTTCTAGGTTTAGAATACTTGTTTCTTCTTCCTCTTCTCATCTCTTCTCAATTGAAAATCTTGTAGTGAGCTTTTGTGAGTGAAGAATGATGAATAAAGAAGAACCTTTTACTTATCATGCTTGTCTTGTTCTTTAGTTAACTTGTTAATTGTTGTAATTTTCATTTGTTAACTTAGTTGTTGTTATTTCTTGTTGTTTCTTTCTTCTCTCTTTTTCTTTATCCTTAAAACAACCATGATGCTTACGCTTGATCCTTGCCAAGGTGGGGTCGCAAATAGCTAGTTGTTATCTTCTAATCTCTTTCTTTCTATTTTCCTCTTTTGTTTTGTTTTCTTTTCATTATGATGTGTGAGTAGTTTCATACTTGTTAGGGTAGGATAAGGGAAGTTTGAGAGAAGGAAATCTCTCTCACTCTTTCCTTGCCCAACATCTTAAAATCGACTCCCGTTAATTGAACCACAATCCGCTCCTTACTGTTAGTGTATATGCCCTAGAGGCCATTACTGTATCATACTAGTATGTATATTACTTGATGGAAGCTTGGGATATTCACAGTTGTACAGACAATCTTGCTCAATATAGTAGTATGCTACTTGGTTTGCCTCTGCTTTAATGTGTACATGTGTGTTTATTTATTATATCACCTATACGCATTAGTAGAGCCCTTAGGATCTTTGCTTGATTACCGGCGTTGTGATGGCGATCACACTCGTGGGGGCTGGGTAATCTACAAGCACATCCTTATACACGTCCCTAGTCGTGGGAGTACCGAGATAGGGCATCGATACTCCGGAGTAGACTAGCGTATGCGCTTCTCATCCCAGCACGGGAGACGGTCTGTCCCACAGCCGTCAGTACGTCGTACTTGAGATAGTATGCGGGTGCTCGTTGGGTTACGAGTACACTGGACAGGACTCGTCGGGAACTGATGGTTGGTACTATACCTATCGTCAGTTATCAGTTCCCAGGTGACATGAGTACAGCTTAGTCCGCTGACTTGACACTGTCACTTCGCCTCGAGTGTGTTCCCACTGTTCTTTGATTACTACCCTACCACGGCTCTACTGAGTCGTGCAAACAGGTAGTAGTTGGGAGCAGTCCCGAAGCACTTGGAGGCAGTGACGGTTAGACAGGATTCGTCTCTCCCGGTATTGGGGGTTGACATCGCGCTGTGTCTAGGAGAGCCATTACACGAGTAGTCCCTGGCCAGGGCAAGCGAGATATACTGGTAGGTTCCAGTGTTATCTCAGGGTGTATTGGGCTTCACTCCGACACGACTTGTACCGCTATTAGGTGACTGACGTTTACCGCCCCCCTAGGCCCGCCATGCGATGTATCAGACGAACAGACCGGACTGTACGGAGAATGTCACATTCAGACTCAGTAGGAGTTCAGATGGGGTTTCACCTCGTCAGCCTTCTTGTCGGCATCTACCTGGGGATCGTTACGCACAGCTAGTGCCGCTTGCGGTCTGTGGTTAAACCCACTGCCAGCGTAGTGTCGAGTCTTTAGAGTCCCACACAGAGGGTATTCGCCTCTGGGCAAAACAGAGTAGAGGTCGCATGGTTTTGCGACAGGGTTCGTTCTCATCCGCGCACTTGTGCACGTTTGGAGTCCGGACGGATTATACTGGCAGGCTCTGGTTTGAGCCTGATACTGGTATATGTTTTGGGGGTTGCTTTTATATCTTGGTATTCTTGTTCCTCGGAACGAGAATGCAGGTGTGTATGCACAGTTGCTTGAGGCGGAGAATGAGGTTTTTCATTAGGGTTTCGGAACGGGTGCGTATGCACAGTTGACAGTCTTCATTTTCCAAACCCTAATGGATTTATATATTATCTATTAATAATAGTAATTAAATGAGAATTATGTTATGGTTGAGTTTTTGTTGACTTGTTGACCTTGGTTGACTTGTTGACCATTGACCACTTTCATGCCTTGAAAGTCTTCCTTGATTCATGCTTACTTTTTATTAAATGAAGCATGGTTGTGGTCATTCCAAATACTACCATCAACTATTCTCATTTTCAATTATTATCATTTAGATAATATTTTTCTTTTGCATTATGGTTGCTAGAAAGAAAAATGAGAGCTTATTCTATCATAACCTCTCTCTCTCCTCATTTCATCTTCTTCTTCCTCTTGAAAAGAGAAACCTTCTCATGTGTTGAGAATCATTCTCTTTAGAAAGAAAAGCAAACCCTAATCACTCTCTACTCATTCTAGGATGAAGGTTTAGCAAGCCGGAAACCCTAGTTCACTCAAAGATCGAGGAAGAGCCCAAAGGTCGAACCTTCGAGGTGGATCTATCTTCGGCAAGAAGAAGGCGACGAGAAGAGAACCATTCAAGCTTCTACAAAGAACAAGAAAGAAGAACAACAACAAGAAGAGAAGGAGTTCAAGTTTAGGTATAACCATCTTCCATAGTAGCTAACTCTCTTTAGCTAGAATACTAGTTTTAGTTTAGCAAAGATCCGGCTTTTACGGTCCATGTTACAAAGTTTAGAAAAAATTTTGATTTACCGTTTCCGCAACCCCGTAAGTACCGGGAGAGGTAACGTGGACCTAACAGTGGTATCAGAGCCTAACTAAACTTAAACTAGCTTGGTAGTGAAGTGTAACGAAGTTCGGAACCGAAAAATCGCAAAACCGGAAAACTAAAAACCTGAGTTTCTGTTGAAATTTTTTTGGCTCAAAATGAAAAACTTTATACTTGTAAATTCGTCTCAGGGTTTTATTTGAACACACAAGAAATACGATGCAACAATTCATTTAAAGCGCCGCGCTTCCGCGGCACGAGATAGGTATATGCCGCGGAAGCGCCGCAGTTTAGTTTCTTGTCTGCATCGTTTTTCGTGCAGTGTTCTTCTGGTTGGATTTTGTGATTTTTAAGATGTATTATATGTACCCAGATTTTCCAGAACTGAAATTTGCTTTTGGGGTCCTATAATTCCGTATTTTTTCCGAACTTCACTGCATTTTGGCTATGTTGGTTATATCTGTGTTGCTTGCATGTATTGAACGTCGGCTAATCGCTATAGGTCGATTAGTCGGGGTTATACATGATCTGTAATGTGCTGGAATGTGTATATGAATGTGTTGGACTGTCGCGGGTGAATAGCCGGGGTGGATGTGAGATGAGCTTTTGTTTTTCTTTCATTCATTGTAAATGTAAATTGATGTAATAATATTATTTGTTTGGCCGCACAACCGGGTCGGGGTTGTAGCCGTCATTGTATAATTCTTTTACTGTTTTTGCTCCTAGGATAGACCCATGGAGGGGTGCACAAACTACCGGGTAGCTCGAAGTGCCGAGTGGCCTACTCATGGCATTGAGGAAGGTTGCTTCGCTTCGGGTACTTGGCGGGTAGTTTGCCGCACCCGTAGGGGTCTTGGGTGGGGTATTTGGCTATTCACCGCGACCGTGTTATCCGTTTTTCGTTCCAGGCTCGAAAGGATTGCGGATTGCTAGTATATCCAATGTATTCATCTGTGATCTGTAATGTCTATCATTGCTTTACTATTTAGGCGTTGCTTATGTTTTACAGCCGCGCTAGCCCAGCCCCCGCTCTGTCGTTAGTTAAGTAACCTAACGAGTGATGACGGGACCCCGTGGCGAATGCGAATGGCATAAGCGTACGTCATATTTTGGTTGTTTTCTGCAATGGTAGGATTAAATGATGGGACGCATTAAAAGAACTAATGCAAGAATATCACGCATTAAAAGAACTAATGCAAGAAAAATAAACCTATAAAACGTTGTTGGAACAAGTTTTTCAAAAAGCTGTTATTGCAAGGACGTTCATTTTTGTTTTGCATCGCGGTATTCGGTTATGAATACCCAGCACCTCAGTCGACGAGGCAAGGGCCGAGATCCCTTCACCGGGAGTGACCCCTTGGACAAAAGTTTGCGTCAGGGTAATAACTTCATTATAGTCGATTATTCTTGCTTTGCATCGAGGTATTCATTTTGTAATATCCTGCACCTCATTCGACGAGGAAAGAGCCGAGATCCCTTCACAGGGAGTGACCTCTTTAGCAAAAAGTTTTTCGTCACTATATTTTCAAAAGGTGTATCACGTTCCTTCAACGACATCAAGTTCATTACGTTAACGGGTTTTTCGCCAAAAACCCAGCCGTAGCCCTCCGTCGTCTCTTATAAGCTATACTTAGTATTCGTGCTGCGTTTGTTGACTGTGTCAAGGCGCAGTGAACGGTAGCTAAGTATTGCTTATTTGCTGGATACAATGTGATTGGTTAGGACATTTGTGTAACCTTGTTGACTGTGTCAAGGGTTATGCAGGTGGGTTTAATGCAATCAAGACAACGACGGGATGAACTTGACTAGGACTTTTTGATTTGTTGACTGTGTCAAGATCACTTGAGTCCTAGGGGCAAAAACCACATCGGGAGTTTCAAAAGAACTGAAACTTGCAGATTTAGCATACCTTCTGGAGTGTGGTGACTAGAGTGGATTCCATCTAGGTTATCACACAATGACAGTTGGATCCCGATCCCACTGATGAGTTGGTTTACTCTCGGGAGATTATTTCACTTAACGATCAATGCTATAAACCTAGTAGGTGTCTAGAAAGGTGTTAGCGGGGTTACGCCCACAGGGAAAAGAGGTTCTTTAATTAAGGAACTTCGCGAAAGCGTTGGAAAACCTCCCTCGAAGTACCGACACTAGCCTGGCTGAAAGGTTAAGCAAGTATTGTAACGTGAATTAAAACCCGGCTAGTTCTTCTTTTAAAAAGGTTTTAAGAAGGATTTGAGGAAACAGTGGGAGACACCCTGGTTAGATAAATTAATAAACCAATCTAATCTTGCACGAGCATACGCTGAGTGTTTCTTTTCTCTCTCTCCAGGCAGCAACCTTTTCACGCCCTAATCAAGATAATAAAATGTATCGCTTGACCGAACCGAATTCTTATTCGGGACTGGGGAAAGTTGGTTCAGCTCTAACTTGTGACAACCGTCATGAGTATGAGAATGGGAAAGAGGAAAGTATGGATTTCCAGGATACCCAGTCGAAGAAGAAGCATGGTTTTGCATCTACTTCAGGTGTTCTTGTAATTGAGAACTGTTTTACGGTCAGCCCTACCTCCTGGGTACTTGATACCGGATCAGGATCTCATATCTGCAATTTATTGCAAGGACTGAGAAAAAGTAGGAAAGTTGCACCGGGTGATATGTCGCTCAGAGTAGCGAACGGAGCACAAGTTAATGCGGCAGCCGTCGGAGAATATCACCTAGTATTGCCAAATGGCAAGACTATGATTTTGAACGATTGCTACTATGTACCCTCCATGGTTTGCAACATCATATCAGTTTCTTTACTCGATAAAGATAGATATAAGTTTGTTCTTGAAAAGAATATCATGAACATTTACCTTGATGAGGTACTGGTTGCAGAGGGTACACTGTTTAATGGTATCTACGTTCTAAATCAGAATACAGTTCTCAATATACAAAACACACGCAAGAGGAAGAATTCAGATACGAATGAATCCTACTTGTGGCATTGTAGACTCGGTCATATCGGAGAGAAAAGACTGAGTAAGTTGCATAGAGATGGACTCTTGGATGCGTTCGAGTTTTCATCTTATGAAACTTGTCAGTCTTGTCTCAAAGGGAAGATGACCAAATCTCCGTTCACCGGACATGGAGAAAGAGCAGCAGAGCTCTTGGGACTCGTACACAGTGATGTATGTGGTCCGATGTCTATACATGCAAGGGGTGGGTTCTCGTACTTCATCACATTCACTGACGATCTCTCTAGGTTCGGATATGTGTATCTGATGAAACACAAATCTGAAGCTTTTGAGAAATTCAAGGAATTCAGAAAGGAAGTAGAGAACCAGACAGGCAAAAGTATCAAGATCCTCCGGTCTGACAGGGGAGGGGAGTACTTAAGCACGGAATTCCTAGATTACTTAAAAGAGAATGGTATTCTCTCTCAGCTTACTCCTCCTTATACACCACAGCACAACGGTGTATCGGAGCGGAGGAATCGTACCCTACTGGATATGGTTCGCTCCATGATGAGTAGTGCTGAGTTACCTCTTTCTTTCTGGGGATATGCACTTCAAACTGCAGCACATCTATTGAATCAAGTTCCATCCAAATCCGTGCCCAAGACTCCGTATGAAATATGGAGTGGTAAAAGTTTGTATCTTAAACGTATTAAGATTTGGGGTTGCCCAGCTTATGTCAAAAAGCAGAACCCAGACAAACTTGAGGCACGGGCGGTTTTGTGTAAGTTTGTGGGATACCCAAAAGATTCAAGTGGGTATCTATTCTACCATGCAGAGGAACAGAAGATAATTGTTTCAAGAAATGCCACATTTTTAGAAAAAGAATTTCTTGTTAAAAACATTAGTGGCAGCACGGTAGAACTGGATGAAATTCCAGAAACACAAGCTTTAACAGAAAATTTGGAGGAACCGCTAGATTCAATAACCCCAAACGAACCTCAGCCACTCCGCAGATCTGGTAGGATTTCTCATCCGCCCGAGAGATACTACGGTTTTCTCATAGACGGGGATCGAGAGGATTGCATCTTGGAAGAAGATGACCCTACCAGTTTCAGGCAGGCCATTATCAGTAAGGACTCTGATAAGTGGCAGGAAGCAATGCAATCTGAAATGGAGTCCATGTACGCCAATAAAGTGTGGACCATGGATATTGCTCCACCTGGGGTAAAACCCGTTGGATGCAAATGGATCTACAAAAGGAAACTTGGTGTAGATGGGCAGGTGGAAACCTATAAAGCTAGACTCGTTGCAAAAGGTTTTCGTCAAAGACCTGGTTTGGACTATGACGAGACTTTTTCTCCGGTGGCTATGCTCAAATCCATTCGGATCCTACTTGCCATTGCTGCCTTCCATGACTATGAAATCTGGCAGATGGATGTTAAGACGGCTTTCCTAAACGGTTGTTTGGAAGAGTGCGTTTACATGGATCAACCAGAAGGTTTCATAGACAGTGGGAGCAGCGGAAAGGTGTGCAAGTTGCTTAAATCCATTTATGGATTAAAGCAGGCATCGCGGAGCTGGAACATCTGTTTTGATGAGGCAATCAAGGAATTTGATTTCATCAAGAACGAAGATGAACCCTGTGTGTATAAGAAGATTGTAGGACGAACTGTCGTATTCCTAGTCTTGTACGTGGACGACATTCTTTTGATAGGAAATGATATTCCTATGCTACAATCGGTCAAGCTATTTTTGTCACAAAGGTTCTCCATGAAGGACCTGGGTGATGCCTCGTACATTCTGGGGATCAAGATCTATAGAGATAGATCCAAGAGACTATTGGGACTTTCGCAGTCCAGGTACATAGAGACCGTACTAAAGAGATTTAGTATGGAGGATTCCAAGCGCGGTAACATACCCGCATTGCACGGAATTACTCTCTCCAAGAAGATGTCTCCTAAGACTGACGAGGAGAGGGTTCGCATGAGCACTATACCCTACGCTTCGGCGGTAGGATCTATAATGTATGCGATGCTATGTACAAGACCAGATGTAGCTTACGCGTTGAGCACGGTAAGCCGGTATCAGTCAGACCCAGGGGAGGACCACTGGACAGCAGTGAAGAACATTCTCAAGTACCTAAGGAGGACTAAGGAGATGTTCCTGGTTTACGGTAATGGAGACCTCAGGGTCGAGTCCTTTACCGATTCAAGCTTCCAGAGTGACAAAGATGACAGCAAGTCTGTCTCGGGTTTTGTGTTTACCCTCAACGGAGGGGCGGTATGTTGGAGGAGTTCCAAGCAGGATACCGTCGCAGACTCGACGATGGAGGCTGAATACATTGCTGCAAGCGATGCCGCAAAAGAAGCGGTCTGGATTAAGAAGTTCATTAGTGAACTTCAGGTGGTTCCGTCCATTGTTGACCCAATACCTTTGTATTGCGATAACAATGGGGCTATAGCTTTAGCGAAGGAACCAAGGTCCCATCAGAAATCCAGGCACATCTTAAGGCGGTATCACCTGATCAGGGAGATCATTGATCGACAGGAGATCGAGGTGCGGAGAGTGGACACAAAGGACAACACTGCGGACCCATTCACGAAGGCTTTACCCCAGACTCAGTTCGAGCGGCTGATCGAGATGATAGGTCTTCGATACGCCAGTACATGGCCTTAGTGCAAGTGGGAGATTGTTAGTGTATATGCCCTAGAGGCCATTACTGTATCATACTAGTATGTATATTACTTGATGGAAGCTTGGGATATTCACAGTTGTACAGACAATCTTGCTCAATATAGTAGTATGCTACTTGGTTTGCCTCTGCTTTAATGTGTACATGTGTGTTTATTTATTATATCACCTATACGCATTAGTAGAGCCCTTAGGATCTTTGCTTGATTACCGGCGTTGTGATGGCGATCACACTCGTGGGGGCTGGGTAATCTACAAGCACATCCTTATACACGTCCCTAGTCGTGGGAGTACCGAGATAGGGCATCGATACTCCGGAGTAGACTAGCGTATGCGCTTCTCATCCCAGCACGGGAGACGGTCTGTCCCACAGCCGTCAGTACGTCGTACTTGAGATAGTATGCGGGTGCTCGTTGGGTTACGAGTACACTGGACAGGACTCGTCGGGAACTGATGGTTGGTACTATACCTATCGTCAGTTATCAGTTCCCAGGTGACATGAGTACAGCTTAGTCCGCTGACTTGACACTGTCACTTCGCCTCGAGTGTGTTCCCACTGTTCTTTGATTACTACCCTACCACGGCTCTACTGAGTCGTGCAAACAGGTAGTAGTTGGGAGCAGTCCCGAAGCACTTGGAGGCAGTGACGGTTAGACAGGATTCGTCTCTCCCGGTATTGGGGGTTGACATCGCGCTGTGTCTAGGAGAGCCATTACACGAGTAGTCCCTGGCCAGGGCAAGCGAGATATACTGGTAGGTTCCAGTGTTATCTCAGGGTGTATTGGGCTTCACTCCGACACGACTTGTACCGCTATTAGGGGACTGACGTTTACCGCCCCCCTAGGCCCGCCATGCGATGTATCAGACGAACAGACCGGACTGTACGGAGAATGTCACATTCAGACTCAGTAGGAGTTCAGATGGGGTTTCACCTCGTCAGCCTTCTTGTCGGCATCTACCTGGGGATCGTTACGCACAGCTAGTGCCGCTTGCGGTCTGTGGTTAAACCCACTGCCAGCGTAGTGTCGAGTCTTTAGAGTCCCACACAGAGGGTATTCGCCTCTGGGCAAAACAGAGTAGAGGTCGCATGGTTTTGCGACAGGGTTCGTTCTCATCCGCGCACTTGTGCACGTTTGGAGTCCGGACGGATTATACTGGCAGGCTCTGGTTTGAGCCTGATACTGGTATATGTTTTGGGGGTTGCTTTTATATCTTGGTATTCTTGTTCCTCGGAACGAGAATGCAGGTGTGTATGCACAGTTGCTTGAGGCGGAGAATGAGGTTTTTCATTAGGGTTTCGGAACGGGTGCGTATGCACAGTTGACAGTCTTCATTTTCCAAACCCTAATGGATTTATATATTATCTATTAATAATAGTAATTAAATGAGAATTATGTTATGGTTGAGTTTTTGTTGACTTGTTGACCTTGGTTGACTTGTTGACCATTGACCACTTTCATGCCTTGAAAGTCTTCCTTGATTCATGCTTACTTTTTATTAAATGAAGCATGGTTGTGGTCATTCCAAATACTACCATCAACTATTCTCATTTTCAATTATTATCATTTAGATAATATTTTTCTTTTGCATTATGGTTGCTAGAAAGAAAAATGAGAGCTTATTCTATCATAACCTCTCTCTCTCCTCATTTCATCTTCTTCTTCCTCTTGAAAAGAGAAACCTTCTCATGTGTTGAGAATCATTCTCTTTAGAAAGAAAAGCAAACCCTAATCACTCTCTACTCATTCTAGGATGAAGGTTTAGCAAGCCGGAAACCCTAGTTCACTCAAAGATCGAGGAAGAGCCCAAAGGTCGAACCTTCGAGGTGGATCTATCTTCGGCAAGAAGAAGGCGACGAGAAGAGAACCATTCAAGCTTCTACAAAGAACAAGAAAGAAGAACAACAACAAGAAGAGAAGGAGTTCAAGTTTAGGTATAACCATCTTCCATAGTAGCTAACTCTCTTTAGCTAGAATACTAGTTTTAGTTTAGCAAAGATCCGGCTTTTACGGTCCATGTTACAAAGTTTAGAAAAAATTTTGATTTACCGTTTCCGCAACCCCGTAAGTACCGGGAGAGGTAACGTGGACCTAACACTTACGGCACCCTATCCTACATGATAGCGGTGATTCCGTAGTGAGACCGGTTGTGGTTGAATTAACCGGAGGTTATGGCTAAGAGCCAAGAACGGACGGACAAGCACCAAAAGAAAGAACTTATGCATTGGAAAGCCTAGCTTATACTCGCAAGTTCCTTCCTAGTCGTGCTAATCCCCGTTGTTGCCGATTACCGTAACACCGACATTAAGAGGGGCAACGAAAGAAGTGGGAGACTCCTAACTCAAACTAACCTAATCCTAACCCTAACAAGCTCTCTTTACATATCATTTTACCACTTAGATAATCACAAACAAAATCTGGACCTTCGGACTTAACTCGTTAAAACACATAGAAAAAGATTCCCATCTCCCTGCGGACGACCCGTACTCAACCGGCTAGCTACAAACGAAACCGTCTTAATTGCGGTAATTAACTAAAACTTAAACACGCAGAATCTCTAACAATCACAGTGGCACTGAAACATTGAAATGTTTCGATGGGGTATCCCGGTATTCCTAGTAATGCCTCTTCCAGATTCACGACTGTAACCGTATAATTCTTTACCACCTCTCCAAACCCCTTTATATGTCTTTAGTCATTACCTTCTGCACACCCCTTTAGGCCAAATGGTTTTCTTCCTTCCCTACCGTTCGACACCAGCCTATGGTTTGGAAGAAGACTATCCAATAAGCATAATGGGTGTACTGTCCTAATCCTAGGAGCACTCGCAATGCGAGAGAAGGTGAAGATAAAAGACAACCTGAATAAATCTTATTCCTATTTCTCCTGAACCAGAATCCATCCTCGAACTGGAACAAGTTCCTTTCGAGTTCGTATATAACCATACGATGGAATATCCAATAAACTGTGGATCTTCATAGTGATACGGAGTGTCCTGGAGAAATACAAAGGTGAAGTGGGAGTGGTAATGAAATACTTGGTTTGGTCATGAATATCAGTCGCAATTTACTTTGCCTTCTTACTAATCCCTTGCTTTGTCTTAACTTAATACCTGCTGTACACCATCATTATGCTAATTGGTTTTCTTCATTCCCCACCGTTCGGCACCAGTCTAAGGTTTGGAAGAAGACTATCCAATTTGCGTAATAGGTGTACTATCTCCTAAACCAAGGAGTACTCGCAACCTGAGAGAAGGTAAAAAGGAAAAGACAACTGAATAGTCCTATTCGTTTTCTCCAGAACCGGAAACCATCCTCGAATAAATCCCTTCGAGTTCGTATATAACCATACGATGGTTTTGTCCAATGGAAGTGGACGTTCGTAGTAATACGGGGTGTCCTGGAAAAAAAGGGTAAAAGTAGGAGTGGCAATGAGGTTTGCAACCCTGACAATCCAAAAGCCAGTGTTTAAGAAAGTTCGGTCAACTAGTCACTGAGTCATAGTCTTAGGGTCGGGTCAATGGTCGCTGTCGAAGAGAGAGAGAGAAAAGAAACACTCAGCGTGCACTCTAACCTAGATCAGAATGGTTACCAATTTATCTAATCTGGAAACCTCCCACTGTACCGTCAAAATTCTTCTCCAAACCTGAAAGAAGAATTAGTCGGGATCACCCGAGGAGTAAACTAACTCATCAGTGGGAATCGGGATCCAACTATCATCGCATGACAACGTGACGGAATCCGCTCACGGTATCACACTCCAGAAGGTATGCGCATATCTGGCAAGTTTCAGTTCTTTTGAAACTCCCGATGTGATTTTTGCCCCATGCTCTTATGACCTTGACTTTGGCCAACATATCATAAGTCACATGTCAAGTTCTACCCGTCATTCTCCAGGTTAATTTGAACCCACCCGTACCTACCCTTGACTTTGGCCAAAATGGCAATATGACTGTCCCAAACCAACGCATCTATCTATGCTGCATATGAATACCCCAATAGCTACCAATCACTGTGCCTTGACTTTGGCCAACATACACAGCTTGAATACTATTGACCATCTATATGAAACGACGGAGGGCTACGAATGGTTTCTGGCGAAAACTTTTAACGTAATGAACTTGATATCGTTGAAGGAACCAGATAGCTTTTAAAAATATAGTGACGAAAACCTTCGCTAAAGAGGTCACTTCCGGTGAAGGGATCTCGGCACTTTCCCCGTAGAATGAGGTGCGGGATATTCCAACTGAATACCATGATGCAAAGCAAAAGTAATCGGATATAGTGAAGTTATTGCCCTGACGCAAACTTCTGTCCAAGGGGTCACTCCCGGTGAAGGGATCCCGGCCCTTGCCTCGTCGACTGAGGAGCAGGATATTCCAACTGAATACCACGATGCAAAACAAAAGTGAACGTCCTTGCAATAACAGCTTTTTGAAAAAGTTCCAACAACATCAGATTAGGTTTGTTTTTTAACTTGCATTGATCCGAATCAACGCAGTCCCATCAATTGATCACACCACAAAGAACGAAAATATACTGATGTACGTATATGCCATCCGCATTCGCCACTAAGTCCCGTCATTACCCGTTAGGTTAGCTAACTAACGACAGAGCGGGGACTGGACTAGCGCGGATGCAAAACATATACAACATCTACTAATATATATACCAATATATGATAAAAAGCAACATCACAGAAATGTACAGCATCACAGAACAATACAGATATCTGGGATCCCTGGGTTTCACAGAGCCGCTGAAACCCGACGTTCCCCTGGTCGTGTGGATAGCCTGTGCAATGAAAATCCTAGACCCCTACGGACGCGGCAAGTTACCCGCCAAAACCTGAAGCGAGGCAGCCCCCTTCAGCGACGTGAATGGACCACCCGGCACTATCACGGAATCCGGCAACTTGGGCACCCCTCCTAGGTCAACCTGTACCCCCTAAAAGTGCGGCGAATAGCCCGTCAATTCTAGAGTAAAGCCCCCTCCGTCTCAATGCCATGAGATGCGGGCTTGTTACCCTCTAGAACCCGGCCATCCGTGCACCCCACCGCGGGGCAATCCTAGTACAGAAAATAAAATATACATACAACGGGTACATCGACCGCAACCTGGTCGTGCCCCAAAATAATAATACAAACAGGCGGTGACGGCAGTCCACATGTCGGACGCTCGCCCCGCAATAGCAAATGTACATAATACAACAAAACTATACTAGCATTGCATCCAGGGCTATCCCCCACGACCAATCCGCAACATCACAGCAAAATCACAGAACATCAACGTGAAAGTCACGTTCGCAAATCCGTCTAACCGGGCTATAGCAGTTAGACAGGATTTACCGATCAAGTGACATTCATGGTCGCGGATATAATGTAAATACTGTGAACTAATGTGTCTAAAATATCCGATCGATCAAATTTTACTAAGTGGGCCCCCCAAGTACTACTGTAGCACATCAAGAAATCTGGGCCCAAAAATTAACCATTCCAGAAAACCTATTTTCACTCAGGAGGCCTCTATAAAAATTTGGCACACTGATCTGCATATACTGCGGCGGAACCGCGGCCCAAGCATGGGTTTGGCCGCGGTTCCGCGGTCGTATGGAGCGATCACGTGATCAAATTTCTACAGAATTCTTATAATTCCCTGCACATCATTCTGAGACAACCTGAAAAATTTTTGGACTTCAAAAAATTTCGACAGAAACTGATGTGAAGAAAAATACGGTTTTTGGAAAATTGTTCGATCGGAAATGTAAAACACATTAGACAAAGCTAGACTATGTTAATGGCGAGGCTCTGATACCACTGTAAGTGCACGGCGGCGACCCACCGGCCTCCATCCCGAGACCAAATGCCGAAGCGATGGTTAACTTTAAATTTTCTTGAAACCGGCACCACCGCGCACTAAAACCCTAGATCGGGCCATTAACTAGTTCTAGCTAACTACAAGATGGGGAAGAGAGATATACCGACTGATCCGTGTCCTCCAGTCTTCTCGTCGTCGTCCCGATCTCCCGCGGAAGCTCCGGTCTCCACCTCGTCGCCGGAAGGGCACCACGTCGCCGGCTTCTTTTACGGGCTCCCACCTCTATACCGAGGCAACTCGGGCACGAAGCTGGAAGAGTCGACGTGCCCAAGGTTTGCTGCAGAATGGTGTAGAACCATATCTCATTTGGGGTTATGGAGTTTGCCATTTGGTGGAGGAATGAACTATACTTTGGAGGTGGAACTATGGGATTTTTGTGAAGCTAAAAGACCAAAAAATCCCCTTGCACAAAATTGGGACAGCCCCCTTGGAGCTTGGCCGGCCATGGCTATAGTAGGGGAGAGAGTGAGAGAGAGTGTGAGTGAGTGAAAAAGATAGCCACAAGAATAATGCAAGTGAGTGGAATGGGTCATCATGCAAGAATCATCATCACTAGCAAAACTACACTCCATCAACTAATCAACAACCATGATTGCTACAAAAAGTCAAGCAATCATGAACCATGGAAGGTCAAGGGATGGGGCTCCATCATGAAACCATCATGATACAAAAGTATGCAATGACAACCCTCCAAATAGCTAATTTGCACAAATGCAAATAAGCCCTCCTCCACCAATCTTCGGCCAATGAAAGATACAAATGAAAATGGCCGAAACGGAAACCAAACTGGCAACTCCGGAAAACTGGTCCCGTAATAAATTACGCGAAAACTCCACTACTGTGTATACACACCCGCATTTGTATTCCGACCGAAATACAAATGCAATGAGACAAAATCTACACTGTACTATACAAGGATCCGGCTTAAACCAAAGCCGGCTAGTATTATCCGTCCGATCCTGATCCGTGCAATACCGCACGTATCTGATCGAACCCTGCCATATATCCATACGGCCTCTAGTACTAACCGTCCGATCCTGATCCGTGCAATACCGCACGTATCTGATCGAACACTGCCATATCTCCATACGGCCTCTACAGCTTTTCGCCCGAAAACTTGAGCAACTGAATGTGGGGGACTCTAAAGACTCGTCAACACCTTGGTTGTGGATTTAACCACTAGCACGTCAGAGGTATAAGCCAATACGTAACGGGCTACCAGGTATTGACCAAAAGGGACGTCGATGAGCGAACTCATCCTGACACCCTACTGAGCCTGTCAGTGACAATATCCGTACAGTCCGGTCCGTTCGTCTATGAGCATCGCATGGCGGGCTTAGGGGGTTGGTAAAGTCAGACCCCTAAAAGCGGTACAAGTCGTGTCGGAGTGTAGCCCAGAACACCCTGAGATACTACTGGAATACCTACCAGTAAATCTCCTGCCTCGGCCGAGGGCTTCGTGTAATGGCTCTCCCTAGACACAGCGCGACCTCACCCCCAATACCGGGAGAGACGAACCCCTGAAGATCCGCTCACTGCCTCCATATGGCTCGGGACTTGTACCCAACTAAAACCTGTTTGCACGTCTCCTTTGAGCGTGGTAGGGTAGCAATCAAAGTACAGTGGGAACTCACACGAGACAAAATGACGATCCTCAGGTCGATGAACTAACCTGTACACATGTCACCAGGGAACTGCCATCTGACGTCAGGTATAAGACCAACTAGAATGTTCCCGGCGAGTCCTGTCCGGTGTACTCATAACCCAATGAGCACCTGTATACATCTTAGGTGATCCAACTGACACCAATGGCTTGTGAGACCGGCCACCGCCCCTCGTCGGGGTCTCGACTATATACACCAGTCTACTCTGGAGTATCGATGCCCTGTCTCGAAACTCCCATGACTAGGGACCATTTAAGGATGTGCTTATAGACCCCAGCTCCCACTTATATGATCGCCCTCATACTGCTTGTGGTCAAGCAAGAATCCTAGGGGCTCTATCAACGTGTAATAGCGACATGTCAGGTCACCTAAAACAGTACACGATGATAAAGATAAACCAGATAGCATACTATCATCTCGAGTAAGACTGGTCCTACCGGGATAGGCCCTCCCTCAATCATTGCAATCACGTGCCTGTGATCCAATAATTGACTCTGAGGGCACTATCTCCAACACAGTAGTGCATGGATCATGATCGGGAGGATCATACTGGTGGGCTTTGGTTTAAGCTGGATCCTAGTATTAGATTTGTTGGATTATTCTAGTCTCATCGCATTCGCATTCAGTCGGAATGCGGATGCAGGTATGTATATACAGGTGAGGGGTATCCTTATGATCCATCACGAGTTTACTTTAGATGTTGCCGTATCTTTTTATTGTTGTAAACGTTTGGGTTAATGTTTACAAATGGAAATAAAGAGCTAAAAGTCATGATTAGGAGCATTAATTGTGACACATGCACATGTGATGACTCATGGTCTCTTTCTTTGTGCATGTGTCACATTATTGATTGTTTTTTGAGTTGATTTGATAAGAGGAGAGAGGAAGGGCAGCCATATGAGTGTTTTGCTCTTGTATTATTTCATTCTCACTCTCTCATTTTATCATAGAACACACAAGAAAGAAATGGCTTCTTCTTCTTCCTCCTCTAGCTCACCATTTCCATTAAAGGCATCATCTTCAACCTCTATCCATACACTCTCATGCGTTGAGAATCAATGGATGCTTGAGACAAAATGATCACACACATTCTCTACTTCACCTTGGACACGTAGGCTAGCAAACTTCATGTCCGAGTTGCTTCGGACGAAGCGGGAGCCCGTAAAAAGACTCATTGATGTGGTGCCCTTACGACGAGAAGACCGGAGATCGAAGATGCCGCGAGGAGCTTGGGTTGGTGGCCAAAGACCGAAGGACATGGATCGATCGGTATAGCTTTTCTAGCCCTTCTCTAGTTAGCTAGTTGTAGGTTAATGGTTCGATCCGGGATTAAAGTCTGCGATAGCGCCGGTTTCAAGTTTTGAAAAAAAAAGTTTTCGTTTCCGCATTTTGGCCTCGGACAGACGGCCGGGACGCTACCGTAGGCTTACATGGTATCAGAGCCACGCCATTAACCTTAGCTAGCTCGTTTTAGACAATGTTAATTTATCAAAACCGAAACTGAACCCAAACACTACCAATGTTGTCCCCGTCTCTGTCAATTTTAAAAGTGTTCAGAAAAATTTTCAAACATGTGCAGAAGACTATTCAAGACACCAGAAGACCACACCCCAAACACGGACCCCACTCCTCGGTTTTGGGCCAATGACATAGCCACAAAAAACCGAGGAGGACGGTTTTTCAGGGGCTTCAGGTGTTGATGTTTTGGGTATGGTTTGATCTCTGGGGAGTTGGTTTAGTAGTATTGTTTATTTGGCCCAATTTGGTTATGGTTTTATCAGTTTTTCTGGGAAATTCGGGGGTTATTTCGGATTCGATATTTTATAATATTGTTTAAAGTTTATGGTGCTTACTTTATATCTGCGACCGTGAATGTCATTCGAGCGGTAAATCTTGTCTAATTGCTATAGCCCTTTTAGACGGATTTGCGAATGTGACATTCACGTTGATGTTCTGCGTTGTGCTGTGATATTGCGGATTTGTCGTGGTGGATAGCCTGGATGCAATGGTAGTACAGTTTGGTTATATTTGTACATTTGATATTGCGGGGGCGAGCGTCCGACATGTAGACTGCCGTAACTGCCTGTTTGTATATTATTCTTTTGGGGCACGACCGGGCTGAGGTCGATGTACCCGTTGTATATTTTTACTTTCTGTACTAGGATTACCCCGTGGTAGGGTGCACGGATAAACGGGTTCTAGAGGGCAACGAGCCTGCATCTCATGGCTTCGAGACGAAGGGGACTTCACTCTAGAATTGGCGGGCTATTCGCCGCACTCGTAGGGGGTACAGGTTGACCCAAGGAGGGGTGCTCAAGTTACCGGATTCCGTGAAGTGCTGGTGGTCCATTCACTTTGCTGTAGGGGGCTGCCTCGCTTCAGGTTTTGGCGGGTAACTTGCCGTGCCCGTAGGGGTCTATGATTTTATTGCACAGGCTATCCACACGACCAGGGGAACGTCGGGTTTCAGTAGCGGCTCTATGAAACCGGGGATCCCAGATTATCTGTATTGTTCTGTGATGCTTATTACTCTCTGTGATGTTGCATTTTATCACGCCTTGAGCGATTATTATATGTTGATATATATATACTAGTAGATATTGTATATGTTTTACACCCACGCTAGTCCAGTCCCCACTCTGTCGTTAGTTAAGTAACCTAACGGGTGATGACGGGACCCAGTGGCGAATGCGGATGGCATATACGTACATCATATTTTCGTTCTTTCATGGTGTGATTAATTGATGGGACTGCATATACTCGGATCAATGCAAGCTAAACAAACATATTCTGATGTTGTTGGAACATTTTTCAAAAAGCTGTTATTGCAAGGACGTTCTCTTTTGTTTTGCACAGTGGTATTCGGTTATGAATATCCAGCACCTCAGTCGACGAGGTAAGGGCCGAAATCCCTTCACCGGGAGTGACCCCTTGGACAGAAGTTTGCGTCAGGGTAATAACTTCACTATAGTCGATTACTTCTTGCTTTGCATCGTGGTATTCAGTTGGAATATCCTACACCTCATTCTACAGGGAAAGTGCCGAGATCCCTTCACCGGGAGTGACCTCTTTAGCAAAGGTTTTCGCCACTATATTTTTATAAAAAGCTATCCGGTTCCTTCAACGATATCAAGTTCATTACGTTAATGGTTTTTCTCCAAAACCATTCGTAGCCCTCCATCATTTCAAAAAGGTGGCACTTAGTATTCATGCTATGTATGTTGGCCTTCGTCAAGGCATAGTGTATGGTAGCTATTTGTTACTTTTCTGCTGCATAGATAGATGCGTTGGTTTGGGACAGTCGTACTACTATTTTGGCCTTCGTCAAGGGTATGTACGTGTGGGTTCAAATTAATCTGAATAATAATGGGTAGAACTTGACATGTGACTAATGATATGTTGGCCTTTGTCAAGGTCATAAGAGCATGGGGTAAAAATCACATCGGGAGTTTCTAAAGAAACTGAAACTTGCCAGATATGCGCATACCTTCTGGAGTGTGATGACGTGAGTGGATTCCATCACATTATCATGCGATGATAGTTGGATCCCGATTCCCACTGATGAGTTGTTTACTCCTCGGGTGATCCCGACTAATTCCTTTTTCAGGTTTGGAGGAGAATTTGAGGTTACAGTGGGAGGTTTCCTGATTGGATAAATTGATAACCATTCTGATCTAGGTTAGAGTGCACGCAGAGTGTTTCTTTTCTCTCTCTCTTTGGCAGCGACCATGACCCGACCCTAGACTATAACTCAGTGACCAAGTTAACCGAACCTTCTTAAAACACTGGCTTTTAGATTGTCAGAGTTGCATACATCATTGCCACTCTTACTTTTACCCTTTTCTCCAGAACACCCCGTATTACTACAAACATCCACTTCCATTGGATAAAACCATCGTATGGTTATATACGAACTCGAAGGAATTTGTTCCAGATTCGAGGATGGTTTCCGGTTCTGGGGAAAATTAATAGGACTATTCAGTTGTCTTTTCCTTTTACCTTCTCCCAGGTTGCGAGTGCTCCTTGTAAAAGGACAGTACACCCATTATACTTATTGGATAGTCTTCATGCAAACCATAGGCAGGTGCCGAATGGTGGGGAATGAAAAAAACCAATTAGCCTAACGATGGTGTATAGAAGGTAATAAGTTAAGACAAATAAAGGGATTAGAAAGAGCGCAAAGTAAATTGCGACTGCTATTAACGACCAAACCAAGTATTTCTTCGCCAATCCTACATTACCTTTGTATTTCTCCATAACACTCCATATCACTACAAAGATCCACAGTTTTTTGGATACTCCATCGTATGGTTATATACGAACTCGAAGGAACTTGTTCCAGTTCGGGGATGGATTCTGGTTCAGGAGAAATAGGAATAAGCTTTTATTCAGTTGTCTTTTTTTCTTCACCTTCTCTCAGGTTACGAGTACTCCTAGGATTAGGAGAGTACACTCATTATACTTATTGGATAGTCTTCTTCCAAACCATAGGCTGGTGCCGAACGGTAGGGAGGGAAGAAAACCATTTAGCCTAAATGGGTGTACAGAAGGTAATGACTAAAGACATAAAAGGATTTGGAGAGATGGCAAAGAAATATACGGTTACAGTTGTGAATCTGATAATGGAAGAGGCGTTACTAAGAATACCCGGATACCCCTTCGAAATATTTACATGTTTCAGTTTCACTGTGTTTTGTTAAAAGAAAACTGATTTCCCAATTAGCCCTTGCTCCAGGATATGTATTTACCAGGTTTGATTCTCACATCTGTATGGTTTTACAGATGATGAGTGGTAGTAAGTTATTGGGAATTGGGTGATCATCCTCATTATATCGGGATTCGTTGTAATTGGTGATATTTGAGGAAATCGCCTGAGTTGTTTGCCGGACGGCAAATATTTGGTTTTGAATATCCGTTATTATGCACCAATTTAAAATTGATAAATCTGTACGTTTATTTTTATAAAGTGAGATATAACTTTTTGAAATTATGTCTATGACATTTACCTATATCAGTGGATGGTTAGGTAAGGAGCATTAAATAGAGGTGTAATTCTTCTTAACCATAAGTACTGTTTTCAACCTACGACACACAGGGAATGAGTTATTAGACTCAGGGGACTTATACAGAGTATTGTATGTTGTCCAGTGTCCATGAGGACGGAGGGGTTGGTACTCGTACTATATTCTATTTACTTATGACTTCTCTAGTTCTTAGACATGTGTTTCGTAGAAATGCAGGGTCTAAGTTTTGAGAAATTATAGGTATAAGAATAAAGTAGAGAATCAGGTGTTGCAAGTATCAGGATTCTTCAAGGTGATCGAAGATTTAGATACTTGTGTATGGTATTCAGTGGATAGTAATGATTATGAGAACTTGCTTCTATTTCAGGTTACTCATATCTGGATGTATTCCTAAGTTGAGTAATGTTGATCGGCCTCTCTCCATTTAGTTGACATGCACTGGAGACAGCTGCATGATTTGAATCTGGTTCCAATTAAATCAGTGCCTCTGTTTCTATATTGGATATAAAATAGTTCATATCTTAACAATGTTAAGGTACAGGGAGTTGTTTGGCTTATACTTAAAACCAGACTCTGGATAACTCAAGGCACGTTTCTGTAATGGTTGTTTGTGGGTTGACCCGGGCTATGACAAGGGTTGACTTTCTACCATCTGGAAGATCAATAGTAATATTGTTCTTGACTCGCCACAGTTTTGATAAAAATGGATTTTTTCAGAAAATAGTAGTGGGGGTATGGTACAACTGGAAGTGATTCCAGAACAGCAAACGATTACTGAAAATTTGATAAGAACCTAAAGATTCGATCTGGTTTAACATTCCATTGGCCACTCCGCAGATGTGGTGGGTGTTAGTTGTATGTATGCCCTAGAGGCAGTATTGTACAGATGATGTATATTATATTGGATGCTTGGACATATATAGAGATGACTTTCTTACTCGATATGATAGTATACTATCTGGTTGCTCTTTATCTTAACATGTATACTAGTCTCTTTATACTGTCTTATAGTTACATGTTGGTAAAGCCCTTAGGATGTGTACTTGACTACCTGGACTATGATGCAGATCATACTAGTGGGGACATGGTAGTCCATAAGTACATCCTTCAAGATCCCTAGTCGTAGGTGTATCGAGACGGGGCATCGATATACCAGTGTAGACTAGCGAATACGCTTCTCGACCCATGAGATGGGCGATGGATGATCCCATATCCATTGGTGTTTGACATCAGAGATGGTATACGGGTGCTCAGTGGAGACTGGGTACACTGGACGGACTCGCCGAGAACTCCCAGATGGTATTATACCTCACGTCAGATGGCAGTTCTTAGGTGACACTTGTGCAGGTTAGTCTGTAGACCCGAGATCGTCATAGAGTCTTGTGTGATTCCCACTATACTTTGATTTCCACCTTACCACGTCCATAAGGGCGTGCAAATCGATGGTTTTTGGGTACAGTCCCGACTCACATGGAGGCAATGAGCGATAGGAGGGGTTTCGTCTCTCCCGGTATTGAGGGTTGATGTTGCGCTGTGCTCGATTGGCCATAACAGGGAAGTCCCTGGCCAGGGCTGATTCAGAGATTTGCTGGTAAGTGTTACCAGTAGTTTCTCGACCCGTTATGAGCCTCACATCGGCACGACTTATCGGTTATTGGGGTCTGACGTTTACCACCCCTAGACTTGATATGCGACATATCAGACGAGGAGACCGGACTGTACGGGAAGTGTTGCCGATTGGCTCGACGGGAGTTGTAGCAGGTTCGCTTTTTCTCTTCTGATCGCTCAATACCCGGGTGGCCGTTATGTTTAGCTGACCGCTTGCGGCTTGGGGGTGCTTGATATGATCATCACCCACTGCCGGCGTATTGACGAGTCTCAGAGTCCCACAATGGAGTTACCTAGTCCAGGCGAAACGTTGTGGTGCGCGTATGCGATATGCGCATGGACCCGATTAAAATGCGCGTATAGGATACCGTATATTGATCGGGCGGCTTGCTTTTGGTGGGGTCATATGTGATATGGCCGGATTGATAAATCAAGTGTTGATTTATCATTTAACCATTAGCTTCTCACTAGAAATCCTATCTTGTTTCTTTTGGATGTATGCATGCATGTATCCATTCATTCTTGTTCATGCACATTTGGATGTGCATGCACACATGCATACATACATCATTCTATCATGGTTGCTTATACAATGAGAATGGTGGCAATATAAGAATCACACCATGGTTTTTATATGGATTATTATTGCTTTTGAATTAAAACAAAAAGGAAAAGAAAAAGGGTTAAATCATAGAATGTTTCTACACTCTTCTTTACCTTACCATGCTTACCTACCTTTTAACCCTTGGTTTATTTTCCTTTTGTGTTTTTAACTCAAATACAATAATATCTTTATAATTAACCATGGTTTGAAATGAGAGATGGAAAATATATATACTTATATTTTTCATTTTTCTTATGAGAGTTTTTCTTCTCTTCTTCTCAAAAAGCCATCATCTTCATCAACCTTGATCTCTTGCTCTCTTGAATTTTCAAGTGAGCAATATACTCATCAAGTTAGGATTTTGAAGTGAGCAAGAGAACCACAACACCATTCTACACAAGTCTAGCCCACTTGTTTGGAGTGTTAGCTTCATTTCGTTCTCTTGATCGGGTGAAGTTGCAAGCTTGGACAAAGCGGACTCCGGGTGGATCATCGGTGACCTAGAGGAGTTCAAGCGGAGCTTTTTCAAACCCCAAGTAGCCAAGAAGTCTAGCGTAGGGAGCTACAAAGGTTGTATTCTCTAAACCCTAACTTTTCTTTCATATGATGATATGCAAGTTTTAGAAACCCTAATTTTCTAGGAACGATCCGATGTTTGTTAACTTAGCACCCTAAAGACTCCACCTTTGGTACATGTGTTGCTTCCAAACCCTTCATGAGGTGCTAGGTAAACCTTTCATTGGATTCAGAGACGACCTAGAATATTAGGCGACACTTTAACGAAGTAAAAACTCCGATCGAACTAAAATACGACTTTCTCGAACGCTCTCTGGACATTTTTTAAAATCTGGTTATTTTCAGAATTAAAAATATGCAAAAAATTCAGCTGGTAAATATAAGAGTTACTGTGAAAATGAGACCATGAAAAGTAAATTTGAGCGCAGAACCGCGGCAATAGCCTGCTTAGGCCGCGGTTCCGCGGCCGTTCTGTTGCTTCATGGTGTATTTTGTACAGTAACTTATATCACTGCTTGTATATTTTTTAGGGTATTTTTAATCTGAATTTTGTGCTGTTTGTTCTGGAGATGGTTTTGGACTCGTCGATTCGATCGGAATTTTCATTTCGTGAATTTTCCGGATAAATTAGAATGTGTTGAAGTGTTTGAACGAGTATCATTTGCTCACTTTTCACGGGGTTTAAAATCTTTCGGAAATACGTGCAAGTTTGTTTGTAGTGGACCCTCTAGAAGACAACAAACCTTAACTCGATTATGTGACCGTCTTGAACTGCCTTTTGAACCTTAGGGTTTGGGGCAGTACGGCATGCCACATGTGAGGCGTTGGCTTGACCCTTCTACGGCTGGACCGCTACCACTGTGTCACACTCCGGGTTTTTGAACTCCGCTCAAGTGTTGAGCTTTAGCGAATCTTGGGTATTTGATCGTTCGTTCGAAAACTTTAATACCGTCTATTTATCTAGAATGTGATGCAATATGTGGAATTCATATAGTTGGACATGAAATACGAAGTATGTGATATTTCGCATTTACGATGTCTAAAAAGAATGTGGATTCCAAATATTGCAGTTTTACACTTTCTTTTCTGTGACCGTAAGTGTAATATGTCGATATCACCGGTTTCGTTGCTATACATCAACGACAATTGGGGTATGCATACTTACTTACCTTGATGATATATGATATTATGTGTTACTGAGATATGATGTGCAGGATTGTCGCAATTGAATAGCCGGGGGGGTTTTATGTGAGATGAGAGTTTTATATTTTCATTCATGTAAATTTAAATATAATGTAATATTCTTTTATTTGGGGCACTTCCGAGTTGAGGTCGATGCCACCAGTGTTGTATATTATTTACTTTTCCGCATTAGGATGGACCCAAGGAGGGGAGCACAGGTGACCGGGTTCTGGGGTTCAGTGGGAGGCCATCTCGAGGAGTCGAGACCGGGTCTCCTAAACTCCATAATTGGTAGGGCCGCTTGCCGCTCTTGTAGGGGTCCAGGGTGTGGGCTTGGCTATTCATCGCGACTGTGGAATCCGTATTTTCTATTATTGGCTAAATACTAAATACGGACGTCCTAGTATATCCCACATTATATCAATGTTTCTGCTGCGATATCTGTGATGTGATCCTTAGATATGTTCTGTGATGGATACAGTATATAGTATATATGATATATTATATAGACGTTACTTATGTTTTACACCCGCGCTAGCCCTGCCCCGCTCTGTCGTTAGTTACCTAACCTAACGGTGCATGAGGGGACATCGAGACGAATGCGGATGGCATAAGTGTACGTCGTATTTATCTGTAATGTTTAGGTGACTTAAATGATGTGACTTCATTAATGTGATTAATGAAAGAAAAGAAACCTAAAAGATGTTGTAGAATCAAATTTTTAAATAAAAGGGTAGCTACAGTTTTGCTTTGCATAGCGGTATATATGATATACCCTGCACCTTATTCGATGGGGAAAGAGCCAAGATCCCTTCACCAGGAGTGACCTCTTTAGCAAAACTGGCAGATGCTACAACACTCGGTTTGACTTTTGACTGCTTTTGGAGTTTTTCTTTGCATTGTGATATATATGATATGTCCTGCACCTTATTCGATGAGGAAAGAGCCGAGATCTCTTCACCGGGAGTGACCTCTTTAGCAAAACAAATAAAAGCCTCAAAATCACTCCATTTCAAAACTTCACTTGATTCTACAACGATATCAAGTTCATTACGCAATAGGTTTTCAGAAAAACCTGTCGTAGCCCTCCGTCATTTCAGATAAGAACTGTTTAGTATTCATGCTGCGTTTGTTGACCTTTGTCAAGGCGTAGTGTGTGGTAGCTGAATAGTGCTTATCTGCTTATGCATGTGATGCAGATTGTTTCAGGGTAGTCGTACGACCTTGTTGGCCTTTGTCAAGGGTCGTGCGGGTGGGTTTGATTCAATCAAGAAATGACGGGTTGAACTTGACTAGCATCCTATGATTTGTTGGCCTTTGTCAAGATCATAGGACGCTAGGGGCAAAATATTTTCGGGAATTTCAAGTGTTGAAATTTACAATGAGATTGCATACCTTCTATGAGATAGTTGGATCCCGATACCCACTGCGAGTAATTGTTACTCCCGGGAGAGTTTTACACAGGACAATTAGCCGATCAAGTAGGTGTCTAGAAAGGTGTCAACGGGGTTACGCCTCTGGGAAAACGAGGTTTACTTTAATTAGGTCCGTGCGAAAGCACGGGGAACCTCCCTCAAAGTACCGACACTGGCCTGGCTGAAAGATCGACGAAGTTGTAAGGTGTAATTAATCCCGGCAAGTCTTTCCTTTTAGGGTTTGAAGGAAGATTTGATAAAAAAACAGTGGGAGCCATCCTGATTAGATAAGATAATAACCAATCTGATCTTGCAAGAGCATATGCTAAAGTGTTTTCTTCTCTCTCTCTCTCCAGGTAGCGACCATGTCATGCCTTAATCAAGATAATAATATGGATGTATTGACCGAACCCGCATGTTATACTGTGCTGGGGAACGTTGGTTCCGTTCTTTCTTATAAGAGTTATAGGAATGAACAGGACTTAGGGGAATACCAGGATTCCCATGACACCCGAATGAAGAAAGTACATGATGATGCATTTTCTTCGGGTGTGTTCGTTATAGAGAACTGTTTCTCTATTTGCCCTACGTCCTGGGTATTAGATACCGGGTCAGGATCCCATATATGTAATCAGTTACATGGGCTTAGGAAAGGTAGAGAACTTGGAGAAGGTGATAAAGACATAAAAGTTGGAAATGGTGCAATTGTTGCAGCTAAGACTATCGGGGAATATCACCTTGCATTACCAACTGGTAATACATTGATTCTGAACGAATGCTATTACATGCCGAACCTGATATGCAACTTTATATCGGTTTCTTTACTGAGTAAAGAGGGATATAATTTTGCATTACAGGATAATGTTATGAACATTTTCCGTAACCAAAAGTTGGTTGGATCAGGCACGTTGTGCAATGGCATTTATGTTCTAAATCAATCAACAGTTCTAAACAAACACAGACAAGAGGAAGAGTTCAGAACTGAACGAATCCTTCTTATGGCATTGTAGATTGGGTCACATCAATGCGACACGACTAGCTAAGTTGCATAAAGATGGATATTTGAATCCCTTTGAATTATCATCTTATGACACTTTCCAGTCATGTCTCAAAGGCAAGATGACCAAAACTCCGTTTACGGGACACGGAGAAAGAGTTACCGAACTCTTGGGACTGATACATAGTGATGTATGCGGTCCCATGTCTACACATGCCAGGGATGGTTCTTCGTACTTCATTACATTCACTGACGATCTCTCTAGATTCGGATATGTGTTCCTGATGAAACACAAATCAGAAGCTTTTGAGAAATTTAGAGAATATAAACAAGAAGTCGAAAACCAAACCGGAAAAAGTATTAAAATCCTTCGATCTGATCGAGGAGGTGAATACTTGAGCAATGAATTCCTCGACTTCCTAAAAGAGAATGGGATTCTCTCTCAGCTGACTCCTCCATATACACCACAGCACAACGGTGTATCGAAACGGAGGAACCGCACCCTATTAGATATGGTGCGCTCTATGATGAGCACAGCTGAGTTAACTATTTCCTTCTGGGGATATGCGCTGGAAACAGCTGCATACCTATTGAATCAAGTTCCAACTAAATCTGTACCTACCACACCATATGAGATATGGAGTGGGAAGAGACCATGTCTTAAACGAGTTAAGATATGGGGTTGTCCGGCCTATATCAAGAGGCAAAATCCGGACAAACTCGAGGCGCGGTCAGTTCTATGCAAGTTTATGGGATATCCCAAACATTCACATGGATATCTTTTCTACCATGCAGTGGAACAAAAAGTGTTTGTTTCTCGACATTCCACCCTTTTGGAAAAGGAATTTCTTGCAAAAGAAATTAGTGGAAACAAGGTAGAACTGGAAGAAATTCCGGCTACACAAACTCAAACTGAAGATTTAGTGGAACCAGAGGATTCAGTAGCTCCCAACGAACCTCAGCCTCTCCGCAGATCTAGTAGGGTTCCTCGCCAACCTGAGAGATACTACGGTTTTCTCATGGATGGTGGGAGCGAGGATTGCATCATGGAGGATGATGACCCAACTAGCTTCGAGCAGGCCATCACGAGTGGGGACTCAGTGAAATGGCTGAATGCTATGCGGTCCGAGATGGAATCCATGTACACCAACAAAGTATGGACTTTGGAAGATGCTCCTGAAGGGGTAAAACCCATTGGGAGCAAGTGGATCTTCAAGAAAAAACTTGGTGTAGATGGGAAAGTAGAGACTTTCAAAGCTATACTTGTTGCAAAGGGTTTTCGTCAAAGACCAGGTATAGACTATGACGAAACCTTTTGTCCAGTGGCTATGCTTAAATCCATCCGGATCATGCTTGCCATCGCTGCATATCATGATTACAAAATCTGGCAAATGGATGTTAAGACTGCCTTTCTAAATGGTGATTTAGAAGAGTGCGTGTACATGACTCAGCCAGAGGGCTTCGTAGATAGTGGGAGCAGCGGGAAGGTGTGCAAGCTGCTTAAATCCATTTATGGATTAAAGCAAGCATCGCGGAGTTGGAACATCTGCTTTGACGTCGTTATCAAAGAGTTTGATTTCGTCAAAAACGTAGATGAACGTTGTATCTACAAGAAGGTGGCAGAGAGTAAGGTTGTCTTCCTCGTATTGTATGTGGACGACATACTCTTGATAGGAAATGATATTCCTATGCTGCAATCGGTTAAGCTCTTCTTATCACAAAGATTCTCGATGAAAGATCTTGGTGATGCCTCCTGCATATTGGGAATTAGGATCTATAGAGATAGATCCAAACGGATATTGGGATTGTCCCAATCCAGGTACATTGACACCATACTAAAGAGGTTTAGTATGAAAGAATCCAAGCGTGGGAACTTACCCACGATCTCTGGAGTCACTCTCTCCAAAGAGATGTCTCCAAAGACTGATTTGGAGAAAGCTCGCATGCAAGGGATACCCTATGCTTCGGCTATAGGCTCTATCATGTACGCGATGCTATGTACCAGACCCGATGTAGCATACTCACTAAGTGTAGTGAGTAGGTATCAAGCTGATCCTGGAGAGAGTCACTGGATAGCTGTGAAGAGCATTCTCAAGTACTTACGAAGGACTAAAGAGATGCTCTTGGTGTATGGTAATGGAGAACTCCAAGTGGAGTCCTTTACCGATTCGAACTTCCAGAGTGATAAGGACGACTCTAAGTCGCAGTCGGGATTTGTCTTTACCCTTTACGGAGGGGCGGTTAGCTGGAAGAGTTCCAAGCAGGAAACCGTGGCAGACTCAACGATGGAGGCTGAATACATCGCTGCCAACGATGCTGCCAAAGAGGCTGTCTGGATCAAGAAGTTCATTACTGAACTTGGAGTGGTTCCATCCATTGAGCATCCAATACCTTTGTATTGCGATAACAATAGAGCGGTGGCTTTGGCCAAGGAACCCAGGTCCCATCAGCGATCTAGGCATATTCTGAGGCGGTATCACCTGATCCGAGAGATAGTTGATCGTCGGGAGATCGAGGTCAGGAGGGTTAACACGAAGAATAACACAGCGGATCCACTCACGAAGGCCATTCCCCAGATACAGTTTGAGAGACTCTTCGGGATGCTCGGTATCCGATACTACAGCAGCTGGCCCTAGTGCAAGTGGAAGATTGTTAGTTGTATGTATGCCCTAAAGGCCAGTATTGTACAGATGATGTATATTATATTGGATGCTTGGACATATACAGAGATGACTTTCTTGCTCGATATGATAGTATGTTATCTGGTTGCTCTTTATCTTAACATGTATACTAGTCTCTTTATACTGTCTTATAGTTACATGTTGGTAAAGCCCTTAGGATGTGTACTTGACTACCTGGAATATGATGCAGATCATACTAGTGGGGACATGGTAGTCCATAAGTACATCCTTCAAGATCCCTAGTCGTAGGTGTATCGAGATGGGGCATCGATATACCAGTGTAGACTAGCGTATACGCTTCTCGACCCATGAGATGGGCGAGATGATCCCATATCCATTTGTGTTTGACATCAGAGAAGGTATACGGGTGCTCAGTAGAGACTGGGTACACTGGACGGACTCGCCGAGAACTCCCAGATGGTATTATACCTCACGTCAGATGGCAGTTCTTAGGTGACACTTGTGCAGGTTAGTCTGTAGACCCGAGATCGTCATAGAGTCTTGTGTGATTCCCACTATGCTTTGATTTCCACCTTACCACGTCCATAAGGGCGTGCAAAACGGTGGTTTTTGGGTACAGTCCCAACTCACATGGAGGCAATGAGCGATAGGAGGGGTTTCGTCTCTCCCGGTATTGGGGGTTGATGTTGCGCTGTGCTCGATTGGCCGTAACAAGGAAGTCCCTGGCCAGGGCTGATTCAGAGATTTGCTGGTAAGTGTTACCAGTAGTTTCTCGACCCGTTATGAGCCTCACATCGGCACGACTTATCGGTTATTGGGGTCTGACGTTTACCACCCCTAGACTTGATATGCGACATATCAGACGAGGAGACCGGACTGTACGGGAAGTGTTGCCGATTGGCTCGACGGGAGTTATAGCAGGTTCGCTTGTTCTCTTCTGATCGCTCAATACCCGGGTGGCCGTTACGTTTAGCTGACCGCTTGCGGCTTGGGGGTGCTTGATATGATCATCACCCACTACCGGCGTATTGACGAGTCTTAGAGTCCCACAATGGAGTTACCTAGTCCAGGCGAAACGTTGTGGTGCGCGTATGCGATATGCGCATGGACCCGATTAAAATGCGCGTATAGGATACCATATATTGATCGGACGGCTTGCTTTTGGTGGGGTCATATGTGATATGGCCGATTGATAAATCAAGTGTTGATTTATCATTTAACCATTAGCTTCTCACTAGAAATCCTATCTTGTTTCTTTTGGATGTATGCATGCATGTATGCATTCATTCTTGTTCATGCACATTTGGATGTGCATACACACATGCATACATACATCATTCTATCATGGTTGCTTATACAATGAGAATGGTGGCAATATAAGAATCACACCATGGTTTTTATATGGATTATTATTGCTTTTGAATTAAAACAAAAAGGAAAAGAAAAAGGGTTAAATCATAGAATGTTTCTACACTCTTCTTTACCTTACCATGCTTACCTACCTTTTAACCCTTGGTTTATTTTCCTTTTGTGTTTTTAACTCAAATACAATAATATCTTTATAATTAACCATGGTTTGAAATGAGAGATGGAAAATATATATACTTATATTTTTCATTTTTCTTATGAGAGTTTTTCTTCTCTTCTTCTCAAAAAGCCATCATCTTCATCAACCTTGATCTCTTGCTCTCTTGAATTTTCAAGTGAGCAATATACTCATCAAGTTAGGATTTTGAAGTGAGAAAGAGAACCACAACACCATTCTACACAAGTCTAGCCCACTTGTTTGGAGTGTTAGCTTCATTTCGTTCTCTTGATCGGGTGAAGTTGCAAGCTTGGACAAAGCGGACTCCGGGTGGATCATCGGTGACCTAGAGGAGTTCAAGCGGAGCATTTTCAAACCCCAAGTAGCCAAGGAGTCTAGCGTAGGGAGCTACAAAGGTTGTACTCTCTAAACCCTAGCTTTTCTTTCATATGATGATATGCAAGTTTTAGAAACCCTAATTTTCTAAGAACGATCCGATATTTGTTAACATAGCACCCTAAAGACTCCACCTTTGGTACATGTGATGCTTCCAAACCCTTCATGAGGTGCTAGGTAAACCTTTCAGTGGGTAACCTCAGGCACCCGAGAGGTACTCCGGTAGCCTCAAGGACGGTGGCAGGGAGGTTCTTGTTTACCCAGACTTGCCATTGCTGTTGTTCCGAACTGTGAGACCCGGCAGGAGGATGAGTATAACGTCGTTCTAAATTATCTTTAGAAGTGTACATGTATATGACTCTGCCAGTGGGTTGTCGTAGTCAGTGGGAGCAGCGGAAGCATAGTAGACAAGTAGCTTATGTCTATGGACTAAAGCGGATATAGCGGAGAGTGATCATCTATTTCTGATGTAACAGTCATAAGTTTGACTTCATCAGAATAGGAGATGGATCTGTTAAGAAAGTAGTAGGGTGTAATGTCCTGGTATTTGGATGAAATACATAGAGTAGGAAGTGAAATTCCTATACTACGATCGGTTATACTTTGGTTGTCACACAGTGGTTTCTCCACATAGGACATGAATATTATATCATGACATTCTGGTTACTAGATCTATGGTTTTAGATCTAGATTTGGGTAGTTTCCCAATCTGGGTACTTAAACAGCATTCTAAAGGTGTTTTAGAATGGACGACTCCTGGCACGGTAGTGTACCTGCAGGTGATGGAGTCACCCTCTCTAAAGCTGTCTTACATACTAAAGGGAGAGGGATGTGCATGATTGGCAGATCACTTGCTTAGGCAATTGAGTCAATCATTAGATGTCAAGTTCTACACCAGATGTTGTTTTTGCACTAGATGCAATAAATTGATATTAATCCTATCCTGGAGAAACGTTCGGAAGTAGTTTTAGAACATAAGTGGATGTTCTAGGGATATGATAACAACAGCCTCTTTTAGGAGACGGTTATCATTCCAAGCATCCAAGGTGACCTGGATGACAGAGTGACTGTCAGAGTTATAGTTTTCCCTCTGACGAGGGGCAGTATTTTGGACAGGTGGTCCAAGCGGATACTGAGGGAGGTGTGGCGCAGGATACTGATTAAATTCAGTTGACGATACAGTCTAAGAAGTTTGGATTTGTAGTTCATTTATGAACTGGGTCCCATCAGATATCCAAACATATTCTAAGACGTATTTCTCATTTCGGGAGATGGCTTTCTCCGCGAACTTGAGATAGAAAGAGACATAGAAAGGAACATTAGGGTGGATCCACTCACTGAGGCTATTCCTCGAATGCAATAGTTTCATAAACAGGCTTTGTGAAACTGATTAGTAAAGGAGTTGGGTGTTCGATATCACACAGGCTGTGAGTATGCGACATCGCAATAATTAGCCTTAAGTGCAAGTGGGAGATTGTTGGATATAGTGCTTTCGGAGCCAATTATTGGATCACAGGCATGTGATTGCAATGATTGAGGGAGGACCTATACCGGTAGGACAGTCTTACTCAAGATGATAGTATACTATCTGGTTTATCTTTATCAACGTGTACTGCTTTAGGTGACCTTACTGGTCGCTATAACATATTGATAGAGCCCTTAGGATTCTTGCTTGACTACCAGCAGTATGATGGCGATCATATACATGGGACCTGGGGTCTATAAGCACATCCTTAAAGTGGTCCCTAGTCGTGGGAGTTTTGAGACTGGGCATCGATACTCCATTAGTAGACTAGTGCATACAGTCGAGACCCCGACGAGGGGCGGTAGCCGGTCTCACAAGCCATTGGTGTCAGTTGGTTCACCTAAGATGTATACAGGTGCTCGTTGGGTAATGAGTACACCGGACAGGACTTGCCGGGAACATGCTAGTTGGTATTATACCTGACGTCAGATAGCAGTTCCCTGGTGACATGTGTACAGGTTAGTTCATCGACCTGAGATCGTCATTTGTCTCATGTGGGTTCCCACTGTACTTTGATTATTACCCTACCACGGCTCAAAAGAGTCGTACAAACAGGTTTTAGTTGGGTACAGTCCCGAGCCACATAGAGGCAGTGAGCAGATCGGCAGGGGTTTCGTCTCTCCCGATATTGGGGGTGAGATCGCGCCGTGTCTAGGAGAGCTATTACACGAAATCCTTGGCCAAGGAAGGAGATTTACTGTTAGGTATTCCAGCAGTATCTCAGGGTGTTCCGGGCTACACTCCGACACGACTTGTACCGCTTTTGGGGCTCTGAATTTTACCAACCCCTAGGCCCGACATGCGATGCTCATAGACGAATGGACCGGACTGTACGGATATTGTCACTGACAGGCTCAGTAGGGTGTCAGGTTGAGTTCGTTCATCGACCTCCCTTTTGGTCAATACCTGGTAGCCCGTTACGTACAGCTAGTACCACTGACGTGCTAGTGGTTAAATCCACAACCAAAGTATTGACGAGTCTTTAGAGTCCCCCACAGACAGTTTCTCAAGTTTCGGGCGAAACGTTGTAGAGGCCGTATGATATATGGCAGGGTCCGATCATATACGTACAGTAGTGCACGGATCATGATCGGGCGGATCATACTAGTGGGCTTTGGTTTAAGCCGGATCCTAATATTAGATTTGTTGGATTACTTTAGTCTCATCGCATTCGCATTCAGTCGGAATGCGGATGCAGGTATGTATATACAGGTGAGGGGTATCCTTGTGATCCGTCACGAGTTTACTTTAGATGTTGCCGTATCTTTTTATTGTTGTAAATGTTTGGGTTAATGTTTACAAATGGAAATAATGAGCTAAAAGTCATGATTAGGAGCATTAATTGTGACACATGCACAAGTGATGACTCATGGTCCCTTTCTTTGTGCATGTGTCAAATTATTGATTGTTTTTTGAGTTGATTTGATAAGAGGAGAGAGGAAGGGCAGCCATATGAGTGTTTTGCTCTTGTATTATTTCATTCTCACTCTCTCATTTTATCATAGAACACACAAGAAAGAAATGGCTTCTTCTTCTTCTTCCTCCTCTAGCTCACCATTTCTATTAAAGGCATCATCTTCAACCTCCATCCATACACTCTCATGTGTTGAAAATCAATGGATCCTTGAGACAAAGTGATCACACACATTCTTTACTTCACCTTGGACACGTCGGCTAGCAAACTTCATATCCGAGTTGCTTCGGACGAAGCGGGAGCCCGTAAAAAGACTCATTGATGTGGTGCCCTTCCTACGAGAAGACCGGAGATCGGAGATGCCGCGAGGAGCTTAGGTTGGTGGCCAAAGACCAAAGGACACGGATCGATCGGTATAGCTTTTCTAACCCTTCTCAAGTTTGCTAGTTGTAGGTTAATGGTTCGATTCAGGATTAATGTCTGCGATAGCGCCGGTTTCAAGTTTTGAAAAAGTTTTCGTTTCCGTATTTTGGCCTCGGACAGACGGCCGGGGCGCTACCATAGACTTACAGGATTCATGGGAGAATGTACAGGCTTGCTTGTTGATCTTCTGATTGCTCAATACCTGGGTGGATGTTACGTTTAGCTGACCGCTTGCAGCTTGTGGATGTTTGATATGATCATCACCTACTGCCGGCGTATTGACGATTTTTTAGAGTCCTACAATGAGGTTTCCTGGCTCAGGCAAAACGGAGTAGGAGCACATATGTGATATGTGTAGGGTTCCTAGACACACTAATGAGGTCTCACAAGGCATCAACCATGCCAATTTCAAAAATTACAAGTGCCGAGAAACCCTAATACGGATCGTTAACTAGAATTTTAGGCGAAAAAAGAAACTAGTTAACAACTTAACTAAAAGAAAGAGGCTGCAACCTTTATAGATCCGGTTCTCCACCTCCATGGCTCCGTGATGAAGTCCCCTCGCTGTCCATATCGGATCCCGGACTCTAGCGTCGGCTTCATCGGAGAAATGGGCGGGCTAGGTCGTCGACTTCGATGCCGAAGATGATCTACGTCGAGGCAACACTAGATCAAGCTCCAACTTCACCAAGTCAAGAAACTTGTGAAGAAAATACCCTATACTACTTGGCAAGAGGTAGAGGATGAAAAAATAGGAAGTGGGTTCACTTTAGAATTGGATTTCTCACTCTTTTTCTCAAGTTGCCATTGATGGAGGCAAGCTTTCTTCATGTTGAAGAAGGAGAAGAAGAAGAAAAGAATATGATTAGTCTTTTTCAAAAAGAAAATAATATGAATACTTATCATCTACAAACCATGGTTATGTGTAGAGAGTTAACTATGGTTTTGGTGAATGGTTAGGTTAAAGGAAATGAAGACAAAATGGTCACTTGGTCAAAGCTTCATGAAGCTTCAACAAGCTTCATGTTTTAAAGCAACCATTTTGTTTTTCTTTCTTTTATCATTTAACCAAAAAGAAAAGATAAATAAATAAGTGAAATGAAACCCTAACCATTCACTAAACATGGTTTAAGTCTTTACACAAATCCAATTGGCATATATCATCAAACATGATACAAACAAGTGTACAAAGCTATATCATATATACAATGTGCACATGCGAGTGAGAAAATCCATCTTAATGTGAACCAATACTAGTTAATGCTAAGTAATATATCAAATATATATAATTAAACATTAAATCATTGAATCAACACTTGATTTAATGATCCGGTCATATCGCATACAACCGACTAGTATTAAGTGTATCAATGTATCGAATCAACACTTGATTCGGTAACCCGGCTATATCACATATAACCTGCCGATGATACAAATCGCGAGAATAGAATACGGTATCACATACACGCATTATTCTCGGTCCCGCACATATCTCATATGCGCTCCTATTTCGTTTCGCTTGAGCCAGGAAACCTCTGTGTAGGACTCTAAAGACTCGTCAATACGCCGGCAGCAGGTGATGATCATATCAATCACCCACAAGCCGCAAGCGGTCTGCTAAACGTAAAGACCACCCGGGTATTGAGCGATCAGAAGATCGACGAGCAAGCCCGCTCACACTCCTGTGAATCCAACCAGTAACACTCACCGTACAGTCCGGTCTCGTCGTCTGATATGTCGCATATCTCGCCTAGGGGTGGTAAACGTCAGACCCCAACAGCTCGATAAGTCGTGTCGATATGAGGTCTATAACAGTTCGAGAAACTACTGGTAACACTTACCAGTAAATCTCAGCAACCCTGGCCAGGGATTTCCGGTTATAGCCAATCGAACACAGCGCAACATCAACTCCCTATACCGGGAGAGACGAATCCCCTCCTATCGCTCATTGCCTCCATGTGATTCGGGACTGTACCCAAAAACCACCGTTTTGCACGCCCTCTTGGACGTGGTAAGGTGGAAATCAAAGCACAGTGGGAACCACACAAGACTCTATGACGATCTCGGGTCAACAGACTACTCTGTACCAGTGTCACCAGAGAACTGCCATCTGACGTAAGGTATAATACCATCTGGGAGTTCTCGGCGAGTCCGTCCAGTGTACCCAGTCTCCACTGAGCACCCGTATATCATCTCTGATGTCAAACACCAATGGATATGGGATTATCCATCACCCATCTGTATGGGTCGAGAAGGTATACGCTAGTCTACTCTGGTATATCGATGCCCCGTCTCGATACACCCACGACTAGGGACTTTGAAGGATGTACTTATAGACTATCATGTCCCCACTAGTATGATCTGCATCATAGTCCAGGTAGTCAAGTACACATCCTAAGGGCTTTACCAACATGTAACAGAGAGACAACCAGTATACACGTTAAGGTAAAGAGTAACCAGATAGCATACTATCATGTCGAGCAAGAAAGTCCTCCCTATATATGTCCAAGCATCCACTACAATATACATCCTATGTATAGTAATGGCCTCTAGGGCATACATATAACTAACAATCTCCCACTTGCACTAGGGCCATCTGATAGCAGTGGTTGAAGTATCTCATACTCAACCATCCCATAATAGTCTCTCTCTGGGAAAAGGCCTTTGTGAGTGGATCCGCTGTGTTGTCCTCTGAGTCTACTCTCCTAACCTCGATCTCCTTGGAGATCAACCATCTCCATGATCAGGTGATACTGCCTTAGAATATGTCTGGATCACTGATGGGACGGACGTTCCTTGGCATAAGCCACAACTCCATTGTCACACAATGGAAGGAACTAAGTTCATCTCATGAACAAATATACACCCAGACAGCCACTTTTGGTAGCATCTTAAGTAGCGATGTATCCAGCCTTTATCGTCTAGTTTGCCACGGTATCTTGCTTGGAACTCTTCCAACATACCGTCCCTTTACTGAGGGTAAAGACAATGCCTGTGACTGACATTCAGTCGTGTTTATCACTCTGGAACCCTTCCAGTGATTCTCCCCAGGATCGATTGATACCATCTCACTACAACTAGTGAGAATCCTAACATCCAATTAGATCTATCTCATAGATCCAAAACCCAGGATTTAGGAGGTATCACTTTGATCCTTTATGGAGAATCATTGTGATAAGCGGAGATTGACCGAGTGTAGCATAGGAAACTCCTTCCCTATCAAGAGTATGTCATCCACGTACTCTACGAGGATCATCACCATACTCCCTACTACCTTTTTGTATATACAAGGCTCATCTACCATTTTGATGAAGTCAAACTATTTGACTACTACATCAAAACAGATGTTCCAACTCCGCGATGCCTGCTTTATCCTATAAAGCATCTTGTACACGTTTCTGCTGCTCCCACTGTTTACGAAGCCCTCTGGCTGTGTACTTATAGACGCCCTTTTCTAAAACATCATTTAGAAAAGCTGTCATGACACCCAACCATCAGATATCGTAGTCATGGTATGTAGCCGTGGCAAGTAGGATCTGGATGGACTTAAGCATAGGCCCCTGGAAAAGGTTTCATCATTATCCACGACTGGTCGATGACGAAAAACTTTAACAAGTCTAGCTTTGAAAGTCTCAACTTTTCCATCTACACCAGGTAATCTTCTCAAGTTATACTTGCTCCTGATGGGGATTTAACCCTTCAGATAAAGCAACCAAAGTCCATACTTTGTTGGTGTATAAGGATTCCATCTCAGATTGCTAAGCATCCAGCCATTCTTACAGAGTCGCACTCCTGATGGCCTGCTCGAAACTAGTTGGGTCATCATCTCATGATGCAATCCTCGCTCCCACTGTCATAGAGAAACCGAAATATCTCTCAGGTGGGTGAGGAACCCTACTAGATCGGCGGAGAGGCTGAGGTTCGTTGGAATCTACTGAATCCTTTGGTTCTTTCAAATCATCAGCTGCAGTTTGTATAGCTGGAACATTTCCAGTTCTACATAACAGATCTTGCCTCGAGCTTGTCCGGATTTTGCATTTCAGACATAGGCTGGACAACCCCAAATCTTAACTCACTTAAGAGATGGGCTCTTCCCTTATCATATCAAATATAAAGTGGTAGGCAACTGATTTGATTTGAACCCTATTCAATAGGTATGCAGCTTCTCAAGTGCATAACTCCCAAAATGGAAATAGGTAACTCAGTAGTACTCATCATAGAGCACACCTTGTCATATAGGGTGTGATTGCTCCGCCCCGATGTACCATCGTGCTATGGTGTATACGGAGGAGTAATGCTGAGAGAGAATCCCATTCTCTTTTAGAAAAGTCCAAGAATTTCGTGCTCAAGTATTCTCCTCCTTGATCTCATCATAGGACATAATACTTATACCCGTATTTTGGTTCTCTACTTCTAACATATATTCTGTGAATATCTCAAAAGGTTCGGACTTGTGTTTCAACAGGAACATAGGTCTGAATCTCGAAAAATCATCAGAGAATGTAATGAAGTATAAAGAACCGGTCTTGGCAAGTGTAGACAGGGGACCTTTATACATCAACATGTATCATCCCAAGAGTTCACTAACTCTTTCTCTGTTTCCAATAAACAGAGCTGGTGTCATTATATCTTTGTGGCATGACTGGCAAGTTTCACAAGATGTAAATTCAAACTGATTTAAATATGCATCTACAAGTAACTTCAGCTAGTCGGGTCGCATTGATATGACCTAGTCTACAATGCCTCAAGAAGGATTCGTTCATTTCTGAACTCTTCCTCTTGTGTGTGTTCCGTATACTAAGAACTGTAGTTTGATTTAGAACATCAATGGTTTTAGATAACGTGCCTGAACCGATCAACTTTTGATATAGGAAATTTTTAAAACATTATCCGACAATACAAAATTATATCCTTTCTTTACTAATAAAGAGACTGATATGATTTTGTATATCAGGTTCGGTATCTAATAACATTCGTTTAGAATCAATGTATTGGTAATACAGGGTGACAGTGACCAACAGACTTGGCTGCAACACTTGCCCCGTTTTCTGCCTCATGAAACTTATCACCCGTTCTCAGTTCTCTACCTTTCTGTAGCCCTATGTAACATATTACATATCTGGAATCCTGATCCGGTATCAAATACCCAGGACGTAGAGAATAGAGAAACAGTTCTGTATAAAGAACACACCCGAAGATGATGCATCAGCATTCACTCTCTTCGTTTGGGTGGCACGGGAATTCTGGTAATCCCCTATTTCCTGCTCTGTCTTATAACAATTATAAGTTGGAGCGGGACCAACGTTCCCCAGCTCAGTATAACAAGCGGGTTCGGTCAATACATCCATATTATTATCCTGATTAAGGCGTGATATGGTCGCTACCTGGAGAGAGAGAGAAGAAAACACTCAGCGTGCGCTCTTGCAAGAATAGATTGGTTATTATTTTATCTAATCAGGATGGCTCCCACTGTTTTTATCAAATCTTCCTTCAAACCCTAAAAGGAAAGACTAGCCGGGATTAATTACGCACTATAAGTTCGCCAATCTTTCAGCCAGGCCAGTGTCGGTACTTTGAGGGAGGTCCCCCGTGCTTTCGCACGAACCTAATTACAGTAAACCTCGTTTTCCCAGAGGCGTAACCCCGTTGACACCTTTCTAGACACCTACTTGATCGGCTAATTGTAATGTGTAAAACTCTCCCAGGAGTAACAATTACTCGCAGCGGGTATCGGGATCCAACTATCTCATAGAAGGTATGCAATCTCATTGCAAATTTCAACACTTGAAATTCCCGATAATTTTGCCCCTAGCGTCCTATGACCTTGACGGAGGCCAAACTACCCATAGTCCTCTAGTCAAGTTCAACCCGTCATTTCCTGATTGAATTAAACCCACCCGCACGACCCTTGACGGAGGCTAAACAACGCCGTATGAATACCCTAATCCAATCGCATCGTATGCTAGCAGATAAGCACTAGTTAGCTACCGTACACTACGCCTTGACGGAGGCCAAACTACCGCAGCACGAATACTAACTAGTACTTATCTGAAATGACGGAGGGCTACGTCAGGTTTTTCTGAAAACCTATTGCGTAATGAACTTGATATCGTTGTAGAATCAAATGATTTAAAATGGAGTGTTTTTGAGGCTTTTCTAGTTTTGCTAAAGGAGTCACTCCCGGTGAAGGGATCGTCGGTCCTTTCCTTGTCGAATGAGGTGAGGGATATATCATATATATCACTGTGCAAAGCAAAAACTCTTAAAAGCATTCAAAAGACAAACCAAGGGTTGTAGCATCTGCCAGTTATTGCTAAAGGAGTCACTCCCGGTGAAGGGATCTCGGTCCTTTCCTTATCGAATAAGGTGTAGGATATATCATATATACCGCTGTGCAAAGCAAGAACTGTAGCTACCTGTTTTATTTTTGAAATTCGATTCTACAACATCTTTAGGTTTCTTTTACTTTCATTAATCACATTAATGAATTCCTATCATTTAAGTACCTAAACATCACAGATAAATACGACGTACACTTATGCCATCTGCATTCGCCTCGACGTCCCTTCGTGCACCGTTAGGTTAGGTAACTAACGACAGAGCGGGGCAGGGCTAGCACGGGTGTAAAACATAAGTAACGCCTATATAATATATCATATATACTATATAAAGTATCCATCACAGAACATATCACATGATCACATCACAGATATCGCAGCAGAAGAATCATATGAAATATTGGATATACTAGGACGTCCGTGTTTTCAATACGAGCCAGTATAAAACACGGATTCCACGGTCGTGATGAATAGCCAAACCCACACCCCTAGACCCCTACGAGAGCGGCAAGCAACCCTACAAATTCTAGAGTTAGGAGACCCGGACTCGACTCCTCGAGTTGGTCTCCCACTGGACTCCAGAACCCAGTTACTTGTGCTCCCCTCCTTGGGTCTATCCTAGCGCGGAAAAGTAAATAATATACAGAGGGTGACATCTTCCGCAACCTGGAAGTGCCCCAATAAAAGAATATTACATACAAGTTTTTACATGAATGAAAATGAAAAACACTCATCTCACATAAAAACCCCCGGCTATTCAAACACGAAGATCCAATATAACATATCCAGCAACACATAACACCACATGTCATCAACGTAAGTAAATATGCGCATCCCAATTGTCGTTGACATATAGCAACGAAACCAGCGATATCACATATTACACTTACGGTCGCAGAAAAGAAAGTGTAAAACTACAATAGTTGGAATCCGCAAGCTCCATAGACATCGCATGCCTAATCAAATGAATTACTTAGACATCGCATGCCTAACAATTATAAACCCCGCATTTTAGTCTCAAAATCGAAAACTCTTTTCAATATCAAGTCGGGCAATTCAACAAGATTCCCGACATCCTGATCGAATGCTCGTCGCAAACTTTAGTAGACGGCCGCACCCCCGATGCCGTCGACGAAGTGCACCAAGGCGGAACACCGCTGCCGCGAGCACCCGAACGGATGCTTTCGGCGACGGGGTTCTCCTACAGTCACTTGGTCGGGGCTAAGGGATGAGGCTGTCTATTAAGTTTACCCGGCGAGTATCCGCGTACACTACGTGATTGCGACGGACTTTTGATCACATCAAAATTCCGTAGAAACCGATCAAGTGAGACTAAACTGCTATGTTTATAACATTCATTCAGTTATCTCATAACTACTTGTGAATTCCAATTATTGTATCACATTCTGGATAAATAGAAAATGTTAAACTTTCCGATCAAACAATTGAACACCTAAGTTTTCCCGATACAGCTCAACACATGAAATAAGTTTAAAAACATTCACTTCGTGCCTCAGTACCAACGGTCCAGCCGTAGAAGGGTCAAGCCAACGCCTCACATGTGGCACGTCGTACTGCCCCAAATCCGAAGGTTCAAAGGGCAGTTCAAGACGGTCACATAATCGAGTTAAGGTTTGTTGTCTTCTAGAGGGACCATCGCGTTACTTGCACTACTTAGAACGTCTTTAAACCACGGAAAAATCCAACACTTGGAAATTTTCCGGCAGGGGAAAAGTGGGTATCTATATCCGGTCGAACTTTTTAACATATTCAAAAATTATCCGGAAAACACAGAGACAAAATTAGACAATCCGATCGAAACACCGAGTCCCCAATACAACCCAGAAAACTCAACTCTTGAGTGATATTTAAAAAATCCCATAAAATCCAGCACCAAATTATAGGAATTACAGTGCAAACTTTATTAGGCAATGTGACAATACTGCCGCGGAACCGCCGCAGAAGGCATGCTTCTGCCGCTGTTCCGCGGCAGTTTAGATGAATTAGGATCTCGTTTTGCACCATAATTCTTAGATCTTCCTGCTGAATTTTTAAAGAATTTTTAATCTGGAAAAAACCCAGTTTTTGAAAAAAGTCCAGAGAGCAAATTTGTGTTAGGGTTTCGGTTCGATCGGACTTCTAACTCCGTCAACGCATCGCCTAAGGCTCTAGCTAGGCTCTGATACCACTGTAGAGTTCCTAGACACACTAATGAGGTCTCACAAGGCATCAACCATGCCAATTTCAAAAATTACAAGTGCCGAGAAACCCTAATACGGATCGTTAACTAGAATTTTAGGCGAAAAAAGAAACTAGTAAACAACTTAACTAAAAGAAAGAGGCTGCAACCTTTGTAGATCCGGTTCTCCACCTCCATGGCTCCGTGATGAAGTCCCCTCGTGTCCATATCGGATCCCGGACTCTAGCGTCGGCTTCATCGGAGAAATGGGCGGGCTAGGTCGTCGACTTCGATGCCGAAGATGATCTACGTCGAGGCAACACTAGATCAAGCTCCAACTTCACCAAGTCAAGAAACTTATGAAGAAAACACCCTATACTACTTGGCAAGAGGTAGAGGATGAAGAAATAGGAAGTGGGTTCACTTTAGAATTGGATTTCTCACTCTTTTTCTCAAGTTGCCATTGATGGAGGCAAGTTTTCTTCATGTTGAAGAAGGAGAAGAAGAAGAAAAGAATACGATTAGTCTTTTTCAAAAAGAAAATAATATGAATACTTATCATCTACAAACCATGGTTATGTGTAGAGAGTTAACTATGGTTTTGGTGAATGGTTAGGTTAAAGGAAATGAAGACAAAATGGTCACTTGGTCAAAGCTTCATGAAGCTTCAACAAGCTTCATGTTTTAAAGCAACCATTTTGTTTTTCTTTCTTTTATCATTTAACCAAAAAGAAAAGATAAATAAATAAGTGAAATGAAACCCTAACCATTCACTAAACATGGTTTAAGTCTTTACACAAATCCAATTGGCATATATCATCAAACATGATACAAACAAGTGTACAAAGCTATATCATATATACAATGTGCACATGCGAGTGAGAAAATCCATCTTAATGTGAACCAATACTAGTTAATGCTAAGTAATATATCAAATATATATAATTAAACATTAAATCATTGAATCAACACTTGATTTAATGATCCGGTCATATCGCATACAACCGACTAGTATTAAGTGTATCAATGTATCGAATCAACACTTGATTCGGTAACCCGGCTATATCACATATAACCTGCCGATGATACAAATCGCGAGAATAGAATACGGTATCACATACACGCATTATTCTCGGTCCCGCACATATCTCATATGCGCTCCTATTTCGTTTCGCTTGAGCCAGGAAACCTCTGTGTAGGACTCTAAAGACTCGTCAATACTCCGGCAGCAGGTGATGATCATATCAATCACCCACAAGCCGCAAGCGGTCTGCTAAACGTAACGGCCACCCGGGTATTGAGCGATCAAAAGATCGACGAGCAAGCCCGCTCACACTCCTGTGAATCCAACCAGTAACACTCACCGTACAATCCGGTCTCGTCGTCTGATATGTCGCATATCTCGCCTAGGGATGGTAAACGTCAGACCCCAACAGCTCGATAAGTCGTGTCGATATGAGGTCTATAACAGTTCGAGAAACTACTGGTAACACTTACCAGTAAATCTCAGCAACCCTGGCCAAGGATTTCCGGTTATAGCCAATCGAACACAGCGCAACATCAACTCCCTATACCGGGAGAGACGAATCCCCTCCTATCGCTCATTGCCTCCATGTGATTCGGGACTGTACCCAAAAACCACCGTTTTGCACGCCCTCTTGGACGTGGTAAGGTGGAAATCAAAGCACAGTGGGAACCACACAAGACTCTATGACGATCTCGGGTCAACAGACTACTCTGTACCAGTGTCACCAGAGAACTGCCATCTGACGTAAGGTATAATACCATCTGGGAGTTCTCGGCGAGTCCGTCCAGTGTACCCAGTCTCCACTGAGCACCCGTATATCATCTCTGATGTCAAACACCAATGGATATAGGATCATCCATCTCCCATCTGTATGGGTCGAGAAGGTATACGCTAGTCTACTCTGGTATATCGATGCCCCGTCTCGATACACCCACGACTAGGGACTTTGAAGGATGTACTTATAGACTATCATGTCCCCACTAGTATGATCTGCATCATAGTCCAGGTAGTCAAGTACACATCCTAAGGGCTTTACCAACATGTAACAGAGAGACAACCAGTATACACGTTAAGGTAAAGAGTAACCAGATAGCATACTATCATGTCGAGCAAGAAAGTCCTCCCTATATATGTCCGAGCATCCACTACAATATACATCCTATGTATACTAATGGCCTCTAGGGCATACATATAACTAACAATATGTGCGGGACCGAGAATAATATGAGTATGCGATACCGTATTTGTTTCTCGCAATATGAGATATCGGCCGAGTATATGTGATATAGCCGGGTCATCGGATCAAGTGTTGATTCGATGAACTGGTACAGATTATATTAGTCGATTGTATGCGATATAGACGGATTATCGGATCAAGTGTTGATTCGATAATTTAATGTATGATTATATATGTGATATATTAAGTTATATTAACTAATATAAGGTCACTTAAAGATTCTTTTTCTCACTTGGATAATACATTGATATATATGTGATATATATTAAATGTATTATTTTATTTTGTTACAAAATATATTATATATGTGATATATAATATTGTAACAAGTTAAGGTTACAAATGCAATATGTTTTGTGGAGTTTAAACATGGTTAGGGTTTGGATTAGGGTTAAACTTTCTTGAAGTTTCTAGAAGCTTTGTTTTTGTTTTTAAGCAAAGATATTTGGTTGTTATTTCTTAACCAAACCCAAACCCTTTACCATAGTAAATTCTCTACATGAGTTAAGTCTTCATTCTTAACCCATGGTTGCATTTCTAACCTCACACAAGTTTTGATTATTCATCACAAAGTAATTTCTTCTTCTTCTTCCTTTGAGAAAAGCTTTCTAGCTTTTTCACATGTAATGATTTTGAGTGAGATAAAGAAAACAAATGAGAGCTAAATTCCTACTTCTTCATCCTCATCTATTCTAACCACTTAGATTAGGGTGTTTGCTTTGCTAATACTTGATTAGTGAAGCAAAAGCTTGGGCTTGAGTTTCTTCAAGTTAGATCATCTTTGTTATTGAAGATCGAAAGCTAGCTTGCATCTTTCTCTTCATGGAGCCTCTCTAGAGTCCGGGTACTCGATGATCGTAGTGAAGGGACCTCAACACGGAGCTTTAGAAGTGAAGGAACGGACTACAAAGGTTATAATCCCTAACTTTTAGAAGTAAAGTTGTTTACTTGCTCTTTGTTTCGTCTAATCTCTAGTCTAAGATCTTGGTTAGGGTTGTTCGGCACATGAAAAATTTGATTTTGGCATGGTTGATACCTTGTAGAATCTTGTTCTAGTGCCTAGTAACCCTACACCCAGGTCCCATCAGCGATCATATTCTGAGGTTGTATCACCTAATCTGGGAGATAGTTGATCGTCGAGGGATCGAGGTCAGGAAAGTTGACACGAAGGACAACACGGCGGATCCACTCACCAAGGCCATTCCCCAGATACAATTTGAGAGACTTTTCGGGATGTTGGGTATGAGATACTACAACAACTGGCCTTAGTGCAAGTGGGAGATTGTTAGTTATATGTATGCCCTAGAGGCCATTATTGTATATGTGATGTATATTATAGTGGATGCTTGGATATATATAGAGAGGACTTTCTTGCTCGACATGATAGTATGCTATCTTGTTGCTCTTTATCTTAACATATTGACTTGTTGTTCATATCAGATTTTTACATTTTTATACCGCCCATTCTTGATCACATTGCATTTAGGTAGGTACTCTTGATCCGTGTTTGCTAAATAATTGCAGGTTACAGGTTTTCAGCTCTAAGTAGTGGAATTCATGAAAAAGCGCAGTAAATTCAGGACTTCCGCCAACCACAGATAAATACGGGTCTCCGCGCACTATCCGTATAATGCCGTCTACCAGTTCAAATGACAAAATGGCAAATCATTGGTTATTTTCATGCATAAAGCACAAGGGCGGCACAAGATCCAAGACTTCTACGCGGAGCTCAAGAAAATTAAGGCAAAAAGTCCACATCAAATCACCTTTTTGATCTGTTGAAATCTGGAAGAAAACTGAAAAGTTTTTGAGTAACCAAGTGTACCAAACAGAAGACAATAGCAACATGGAGAAGCCCAGAAAATATGAGCCCCCAATTCCACAACATGGCCGTGGAACCGCGACCAACATGGCACTTAGGCCGCGGATCCGCGGCCGAGTCAGCTCAGCACTGACTCGTTTTTTAGGGATAGTTTTGTAACTTCATTTTAGGCCAGATTGTATCCCTAGGGTTTCAGTTTCTTGCCTATAAATAGTCCAGAACAAAGCCAAGTGAAGGTGTGCTTATTTTTGTGTTAGATTTTAGGATAGATTTTTGTAGTTCTTCTTCCTCTTTTCATCATTCTCCATTAAAACCTTGTAGTGAGCTTTATGAGTGAAGTGAAGAATAAAAGAGTTCTTTTCTTTATCATGCTTGTCTTATTACTTTGTTAATTATATTTGCTTCTAATTTTCATTTGCTAATCTAGTTGTTGTTATTTGTTGTTTGTTTCTTTCTTCTTCTATTTTTCTTTATCCTTACAACAATGATGCTTAAGCTTGTTCCTTGCCAAAGTGAGGTCTCAAATAGCTAGTTGTAATTTTCTAACCCCTTTCTTTCTATCTTCCTCCTTTTGTTGTATTTTCCTTCTCTTTTGTAATGGGTGAGTAGTTTCTCACTTGTTAGGGTAGGATAAGGAAAGTTTGAGAGAAGGAAATCTCTCTCACTCTTTCCTTGCCCAATATCTTAATTCGGACTCCGGTTAATTGAACCACAATCCTCTCCCTACGGCACCCTATCCTATATGATAGCGGTGATTCTTTAGTGAGACCGGTTGTGGTTGAATTAACTGGAGCTTAAGGCTAAGAGCCAAGAACGGACGGACAAGGACCAAAAGGAAGAAACTAAGCGTTGGAAAGCCTAGCTTATACTCGCAAGTTTCCTTCCTAGTCATGCTAATCCCCATTATTGCCGATTACCGTAACACCGATATTAAGAGTGGAAACGAAAGAAGTGAGCGATTCCTATCTCAAACTAACCTAATCCCAACCCTAATAAGCTCTCTTTATATATATTTTAGCATATAGTTAATCTCAAACGAACCTGGACATTTGGACTTAACTCGTTAAGGCACATAGAAAAAGATTCCTATCTCCCTACGGACGACCCGTACTCAACCGGCTAGCTACCAAGCAAAACCGTCTTGATTGCGGGAATTAACTAAGCACGCAAAAACTCTAACAATCAAATGGCGCCGTTGCCGGGGAGACGGTAGTTTATTTCTTTGAGTAATTTCGGGTTAACTGTGAATATACATATAACCAAAAACAAAAAAATATATTGTAAAAAAATTATCTTTTTATTTTTGATTAGTTTTTGTGAAAGTATGCAGGGTAGGCAGAAGGTCAAGTTCAGTGTCAAAGGCGTGGGAAGTTAGACCCATATATCGCAGCTACACCGCGGTGGATCAAGACCGAACCAACGGTCTACTGTAAAATTCTGGAGCAAACCCAGTGAGCAATTCATGATTTAGGGGATCTAAACAAGAAGAGGAGACTGAAGTCAGCACAGGGAAGAAGTTTGAAGATCCAACTCCACTGTATAGCCGCGGAAACGCGGCACAAGTGCTTGTTTGGCCGCGGAACCGCGGCCATTTGTTGACATCAGCAACCAAAAATCCTCTGTGAGTATTGTTGGATATAGTGCCCTCAAAGTCAATTATTGGATCGCAGGCACGTGATTGCAATGATTGAGGGAGGACCTATGCCAGAAGGACAGTCTTACTCAAGATGATAGTATGCTATCTGATTTATCTGTATCATCATGTACATGCTTTAGGTGACCTTACAGATAACTATTACACGTTGATAGAGCCCTTAGGATTCTTTCTTGACTACCAGCAGTATAAAGGCGATCATATACATGAGAGTTGGGTAGTCTATAAGCACATCCTTAAAGTGGTCCTTAGTCATGGGATTCGAGACTGGGCATCGATACTCCATTAGTAGACTAGTGTATACAGTCGAGACCCCGACGAGGGGCGATGGCCGGTCTCAAAAGACATTGGTGTCAGTTGGTTCACCTAAGATGTATACAGGTGCTCATTGGGTTATGGGTACACCGAACAGGACTCGCCGGGAACATGCTAGTTGGTATTATACCTGACGTCAGATAGCAGTTCCCTGGTGACATGTGTACAAGTTAGTTCATCGACCTGAGATCGCCATTTGTCACGTGTGAGTTCCCACTACGCTTTTATTACTACCCTACCATGGCTCAAAGGAGTCGTGCAAACAGGTTTTAGTTGGGTACAGTCCCGAGCCACATGGAGGCGGTGAGCGGATCGGCAGGGGTTTCGTCTCTTCCGGTATTGGGGGTGAGATCGCGCTGTGTCAAGGAGAGCCATTACACGAAGTCCTTGGCCAAGGCAGGAGATTTACTGGTAGGTATTCCTGTAGTGTCTCAGGGTGCTCTGGGCTACACTCCGACACGACTTGTACCGCTTTTGGGGGTCTGACTTTTACCAACCCCTTAGGCCCGACATGCGATACTCATAGACGAACGGACCGGACTGTACGAATATTGTCACTGACAGGCTCAGTAGGGTGTCAGGATGAGTTCGCTCATCGACCTCCCTTTTGGTCAATACCTGATAGCCCGTTATGTACAGCTAGTACCATTGACGTGCAAGTGTTTAAATCCACAGCCAAAGTGTTGATGAGTCTTTAGAGTCCCCCACAGACAGTTTCTCAAGTTTCGGGCGAAACGTTGTAGAGGTCGTATAGTATTATGGCAGGGTTCGATCATATACGTGCACTTGTGTACAGATCATGATCGGGCGGATCATACTAGTGGGCTTTGGTTTAAGCCGGATCCTAGTATTAGATTTGTTGGATTACTTTCGTCTCATCGCATTCGCATTCAGTTGAAATGCAGATGCAGGTATGTATATACAGGTGAGGGGTATCCTTGTGATCCATCACGAGTTTACTTTAGATGTTACCGTATTTTTTTGTTGGACTAAACATTTTGGGTTAATGTTTATTTGGTGGAAATTGTGAGTGGATTCATCATGAGGAGCAATTAATGCGGCATGTGCAATCTAGTGACTCATGGTCTCTTTTTTTGTGAACATGTCATGTTAATTGATGGTTTGTTGTGCTGAAATGAGAGGTGGAGAGAGAGAGGGCAGCCATATAAGGTTGTTTTGCTCTTGAGATTATTATGCAAGCTCTCATTTTTCATTTGCAACACAACAACAAAAGCCTCTCTTCTTCTCCTTCTTCCTCTAGCTCACAAGTTCCACCATTGGCATCATCTTCTACCTCCACTCTACCCATCTCATGTGTTGAGAATCCTAGAGTGTCAAGAGACAAAGTTATCACACACATTCTCTACTTCACCTTGGACATGTCGGCTAGTAAACTTCATGTTTGAGTTGCTTCGGATGAAGCGGGAGCCCATAAAAAGACTCATTGATGTGGTGCCCTTCCGATGAGGAGACCGGAGATCGGAGATACTGCGAGGAGCTTGGGATGGTGGCCAAAGACCGAAGGACACGGATCGATCGGTATAGCCACTCTCACTTCTTAGTAGTTATCTAGTTTAGCGTTAATGGTTCGATCTGGGGTGAAAGACTACGATTGCGCCGGTTTCCTAAAAAGTTTTTGTTTCCGCATTTGGCCTCGGATTGACGGCCGGGGTGCTACCGTAGACTTACATGGTATCAGAGCCACGCCATTAATCTTTACTAGTTTGTTCTAACATATTTAAAATATCGATCGGACGAAATTTCCAAAACTGCAATTCCAAGTTCAAAGTTTCTGTCGAAATTTTTTTGTCGTCGAAAAATTATTTTGAGTGTTTCAGAAATCAGGCAGGCTTTTCTAAGGCCACTGTAAAAATTTTGTAGCATGATCCCTCTGTAACGCCGCGGAAACACGGCCGTACCCACGTTTGGGCTGCGGTTCCACCGCAGTGTTGGTTTTTCAGTGCACTAAATTTTTTTCATTGGGTCTTTAACATGGAATTGGGGTTTCTGGAATATTTTGTTTGGGCCCAGATTTGTTACAGTACTGGATTTGTGCTTGGGGCCCACTTCGGAAAATTTTGTCGATCGAAAATTTTAAATAAGTTAGCTCACAGTGCTTACATTATATCTGCAACCGTGAATATCATTCGAGCGGTAAATCTTGTCTAATTGCTATAGCACTTTTAGACGGGTTTGCAAACGTGACATTCACGTTGATGTTCTGTGTTGTGCTGTGATGTTGCGGATTTGTCGTGGTGGATAGCTTGGTGTAATATTAGTACAGTTTAGTATTATTTGTACATTTGATATTGCGAGGCAAGCGTCTGACATGTGGACTGCCGTCACTGCCTATTTGTATATTATTCTTTTAGGGCACGACCGGGTTGAGGTCGATATACCCGTTGTATATATTTTTACTTTCTGTACTGGGATTACCCCAAGGTGTGTTGGAGATAGTGCCCTCAGAGTCAATTATTGGATCACAGGCACGTGATTGCAATGATTGAGGGAGGACCTATCCCGGTAGAACAGTCTTACTCGAGATGATAGTATGCTATCAGGTTTACCTTTATCATCGTGTACTGCTTTAGGTGACATGACATGTCGCTATTGCACGTTGATAGAGCCCCTAGGATTCTTGCTTGACTACCGGCAGTATGAGGGCGATCATATACGTGAGAGCTGGAGTCTACAAGCACATCCTTAAAAGGTCCCTAGTCGTGGGAGTTTCGAGACAGGGCATCGATTCTCCAGAGTAGACTAGTGTATACAGTCGAGACCCCGACGAGGGGCGGTGGCCGGTCTCACAAGCCACTGGTGTCAGTTGGATCATCTAAGATGTATACAGGTGCTCATTGGGTTATGAGTACACCGGACAGGACTCGCCGGGAACCTGCTAGTTGGTCATATACCAGACGTCAGATGGCAGTTCCCTGGTGACATGTGTGTAGGTTAGTTCATCGACCTGGGGATCGTCATTTGTCTCGTGTGAGTTCCCACTGTGCTTTGATTACTACCCTACCACGGCTCAAAGGAGTCGTGCAAACAGGTTTTAGTTGGGTACAGTCCCGAGCCACATGGAGGCAGTGAGCGGATCTTCGGGGGTTTCGTCTCTCCCGGTATTGGGGGTGAGGTCGCGCTGTGTCTAGGAGAGCCATTACACGAAGTCCTTGGCCAAGGCAGGAGATTTACTGGTAGGTATTCCAGTAGTATCTCAGGGTGTTCTGGGCTACACTCCGACATGACTTGTACCGCTTTTGGGGGTCTGACTTTTACCAACCCCCTAGGCCCGCCATGCGATACTCATAGACGAACGGACCGGACTGCACGGATATTGTCACTGACAGGCTCAGTAGGGTGTCAGGATGAGTTCGCTCATCGACGTCCCTTTTAGTCAATAGCTGGTGACCCGTTACGTATTGGCTTATACCTCTGACGGGCTAGTGGTTAAATCCACAGCCATTGTATTGACGAGTCTTTAGAGTTCCCCACACTTTTCAGTTACTCAGTTTTCGGGCGAAACGCTGTAGAGGCCGTATGGAGATATGGCAGGGTCCGATCAGATACGTGCGGTATTGCACGGATCAGGATCGGACGGTTTGTACTAGTAGCCGTATAGGTATATGGCAGGGTTCGATCAAATACGTGCGGTATTGCACGGATCAGGATCGAACGGATATTACTAGCCGGCTTTGGTTTAAGCCGGTCCTAGTTTAGTACAGTGTAGATTTTGTCTCTTTGCATTTGTATCCGGACGGAATACAGATGCGGGTGTGTATGCACAGTGTCGGGGTTTTCCTGTAATTTATTACGGGACCAGTTTTCTGGAGTTGCCAGTTTGCATTCCGTTCCGGCCGGTTTTCCTTTGTTCTTTCCCGGCCGGACTTTTCCGATGGAGGGGGGTAATTTGCAGTTTTGCAAATTACTGTTGTGGAGGGGTTTTCTTGCATAATGGATTGATTATGATAGCTTTCTTTTATTTGCTCCATGACTTGCTTTGACTTTTGATGATTGAAAGGGTATGGTTTGGTTTTAATGAAGCATGGTTCATGTCTTTGTTGTGGTCACCCATTGCTTTATGATACACTAACCTCCCTTCTTGCTTTATCATCACACCTCCACCATTTTCCACTTGACATGGCCGGCCACACATCTTGGAGAATGAGAGAGAATTCATTTTTGGAGAAAAGATTGGTTTATATCATTCTTACATGCTTGCAAAATTCTACTCTTTATTTCCAAAGTCCATTCTTGATCCCTCCATCATCCAAAGGCAACCAATACCCCAAAAAGAGACAAAGCACTACACTTTCTACAGCACTTCTTGGACGCGTCGATTCGCCAGCTTCGCGCCCGAGTTGCCTCGGTATTGAGGTGGGAGCCCGTAAAAGCTACAGGCGATGTGGTGCCCTTTCCGACGAGGAGGAGACGGACGGAGATCCCGCGAGGAGATCGGAGTGGAGATGAAGACCGGAGGACTCGGATCAGTCGGTACAACATTTCCATACTCTTTACTGTTTGTTAGTTTAGCAATAATGGCAGATCCGGGTTAAAGTATACGATAGCGCCAAGTTAAAAAGTTTTATTCCGCAATTGGCGTCTGTAGACTGCCGGGGCGCTAACGTAGACTTACAGTGGTATCAGAGCCTCACCATTTTGCTATGCTAACTTGTGCTAACGCGTTTAAAACTTCGATCCGACCGGAAATCGAAAACTGCAAAAATCCAAGCCGACAGTTTCTGTTGTTTTTAAACGGTCTCAAAAATTATTTCTGGATGTCTTAAAAATCAGAGCAGGAACTTTTAAGAGTCACGACAAAATTTGGGGTCGTGATCCCTCCAAGATGCCGCGGAAGCGCGGCCTAACCCATGGTTTTGCCGCGCAACCGCGGCCATGTGGGGAGCACGTGCTCCCAAATTTTGTCAGTTGGTTCTTGGTTGGATTTTGGGGTTTTTGATATATATCGTTTTTGCCCAGATTTTGTTACTGTTCACCAGTAAGTCGTGGGGCCCACTTCTTGATATTTTGTCGATCGAAATTTGAACACGTTAGTTTTCACAGTATTTACATTATATCTGCGACCGTGAATGTCACTCGATCGGTAAATCCGGTCTAACTGCTATAGCCCGGTTAGACGGATTTGCGAACGTGACTTTCACGTTGATGTTCTATGTATTTGCTGTGATGTTGCGGATCGGTCGTGGGGGATAGCCTGGATGCAATGCTAGTACAGTGTTGTTGTATTATGTACATTTGATATTGCGGGGCGAGCGTCCGACATGTGGACTGCCGTCACTGCCTGATTGTATTATTCTTTTGGGGCACGACCTGGTTGCGGTCGATGTACCCGGTGTATGTATATTTTACTTTCTGTACTAGGGTTACCCCGCGGAGGGGTGCACGGATAGCCGGGTTCTGGAGGGCAACGGGCCCGCATCTCAGGGCATTGAGACGGAGGGGCTTCAGTCTGGAATTGGCGGGCTATTCACCGCACTCGTAGGGGGTACAGGTTGACCCAGGAGGGGTGCCCAAGTTACCGGATTCCGTGAAGTGCTGGGTGGTCCATTCAAGGCACTGAAGGGGGCTGCCTCGCTTCAGGTTTTGGCGGGTGACTTGCCGCACCCGTAGGGGTCTAGGTTTTCATTGCACAGGCTATCCACACGACCAGGGGAACGTCGGGTTTCAGTAGTGGCTCTGTGAAACCCGGGGATCCCAGATATCTGTATTGTTCTGTGATGCTGTACATTTCTGTGATGTTGCATTTTATTCACGCCTTGAGCGAAATACTATATATTGGTATATATATTAGTAGATGTTGTATATGTTTTGCATCCGCGCTAGTCCAGTCCCCGCTCTGTCGTTAGTTAGCTAACCTAACGGGTAATGACGGGACCCAGTGGCGAATGCGGATGGCATATACGTACATCAGTATATTTTCGTTCTTTTTGGTGTGATCAATTGATGGGACTGCGTTGATTTGGATCAATGCAAGTTAAACAAACCTATTCTGATGTTGTTGGAACACTTTTCAAAAAGCTGTTATTGCAAGGACGTTCACTTTTGTTTTGCATCGTGGTATTCATTTGGAATATCCTGCTCCTCAGTCGACGAGGCAAGGGCCGAGATCCCTTCACCGGGAGTGACCCCTTGGACAGAAGTTTGCGTCAGGGCATTAACTTCACTATAGCCGATTACTTTTGCTTTGCACAGTGATATTCGGTTATGAATATCCAGCACCCCATCCTACGGGGAAAGAGCCGAGATCCCTTCACCGGGAGTGACCTCTTTAGTAAAGGTTTTCGTCACTATATTTTCTAAAAAGCTATCCGTTCCTTCAACGATATCAAGTTCATTACGTTAAAGGTTTTCGCCAGAAACCATTCGTAGCCCTCCGTCGTTTCATATGGGTAGTCAATAGTATTCAAGCTGTGTTTGTTGGCCAAAGTCAAGGCACAGTGTTTGGTAGCTGTTGGGTATTCATATGCAGCATAGATAGATGCGTTGGTTTGGAACAGTCGTACTGCCTTGTTGGCCAAAGTCAAGGGTATGTACGGGTGGATTCAAATTAACCTGGAGAATGACGGGCAGAACTTGACATGTGACTTATGATTTGTTGGCCAAAGTCAAGGTCATAAGAGCATGGGGTAAAAATCCACATCGGGAGTTTCAAAAGAACTGAAACTTGCCAGATATGCGCATACCTTCTGGAGTGTTATACCGTGAGCGGATTCCGTCACGTTATCATGCGATGATAGTTGGATCCCGATTCCCACTGATGAGTTGGTTTACTCCTCGGGTGACCCCGACTAATTCTTCTTTCAGGTTTGGAGGAGAATTTGAGGTACAGTGGGAGGTTTCCAGATTAGATAAATTGGTAACCATTCTGATCTTGGTTAGAGTGCACGCTGAGTGTTTCTTTTCTCTCTCTCTGGCAGCGACCATTGACCCGACCCTAAGACTATGACTCAGTGACCAAATTGACCGAACCTTCTTAACACAGGCTTTTGGATTGTCAGAGTTGCAGACCTCATTGCCACTCCTACTTTTACCCTTTTCTCCAGGACACCCCGTATTACTGCGAACGTCCACTTCCATTGGACAAAACCATCGTATGGTTAGATACGAACTCGAAGGGATTCGAGGATGGTTTCTGGTACTGGAGAAAACGGATAGGATTATTCAGTTGTCTTTTCTTTTCACCCTCTCTCAGGTTGCGAGTACTCCTTAGTTTAGGAGTAGTACACCTATTATGCAAATTGGATAGTCTTCTTCCAAACCTTAGGCTGGTGCCGACCGGTAGGGAATGAAGAAAACCAGTTAGCCTAAACGGTGTACAGAAGGTATTAAGATTAAGACAAAGCAAGGGATTAGTAAGAGGGCAAAGTAAATTGCGACTGCTATTCACGACCAAACCAAGTATTTCTTCGCCAATCCTAAATCACCTTTGTATTTCTCCAGGACACTCCGTATCACTACGAAGATCCACAGTATATTGGATACTCCATCGTATGGTTATATACGAACTCGAAAGGAACTTGTTCCAGTTCGGGGATGGATTCTGGTCCAGGAGAAATAGGAATAAGGTTTATTCGGTTGTCTTTTGTTTTCACCTTCTCTCGCATTGCGAGTGCTCCTAGGACTAGGACAGTACACCCATTATGCTTATTGGATAGTCTTCTTCCAAACCATAGGCTGGTGCCGAACGGTAGGGAAGGAAGAAAACCATTTGGCCTAAGGGGGTGTGCAGAAGGTAATGACTAAAGACATATAAAGGGATTTGGAGAGATGGCAAAGAATTATACGGTTATAGTTGTGAATCTGGATAATGGTAGAGGCATTACTAAGAATACCAGGATACCCCATCGAAACATTTCAATGTTTCAGTTCACTGTGTACTGTTAAATGAAAACTGATTTCCCGATTAGACACTTGCTCCAGGGTATGTATTTACCAGGTATGATTCTCACATCTGTATGGTTTTACAGATGATGAGTGGGAGTAAGTTATTGGGAATTGGGTGATCATCCTCATTATATCGGGATTCGTTGTAATCGGTGATATTTGAGGAAATCACCTGAGCTGTTTGCCGGTCGGCAAATATTTGGTTTTGAATATCCGCTTTTATGCACCAATTTCAAATTGATATATCTGTACGTCTATTTTCATAGAGTGAGATATACCTTTTGATATTATGTCGATGACATTTACCTAAATCAGTGGATGGTTAGGTAAGGAGCATTAAACAGCGGTGTAATTCTTCTTAACCATAAGTACAGTTTTCAACCTACGACACACAGTGAAAGAGTTGTTAGACTCAGCGGACTTATACAGAGTATTGTATGTTGTCCAGTGTCCATTGGGACAGAGGGTTTGGTCCTCATACTATATTCTGTTTACTTTTAACTTCTCTAGTTCTTAAACATGTGTTTCGTAGAAACACAGGGTCTAAGTTTTGAGGAGTTATAGATATTTGAATAGAGTAGAGAACCAGGTATTGCAAGTATCGGGATTCTTCATAGTGATCGAAGATGTAGATACTTGTGTATGGTATTCAGTTGATAATAATGATTAAGAGAACTTGCTTCTCTTTCGGGTTACTCATAATTGGAAGCATTCCTAAGTTGAGTAACGCTGATCGGCCTCTCTCCATTTAGTTGACGTGCACTGGAGACAGCTGCATGATTTGAATCTGGTTCAATTAAATCAGTGCCTCTGGTTCTATATTGGATATAGTACAGTTCATATCTTAACATTGTTAAGGTACGGGGAGTTGTCCGGCTTATGATTAAAACCAGACTCTGGATAACTCAAGGCACGTTTCTGTAATGGCTGTTTGTGGGTTGACCCAGGCTATGACGAGGGTTGACTTTCTACCATCTGGAAGATCAATAGTGATATTGTTCTTAACTCGCCACATTTTAAAAGAAATGGTTATTTTTCAGAAAACAGTAGTGGGAGTATGGTAGAACTGGAAGCGATTCCAGAACCGCAAACGATTACTGGAGATTTGATAAGGAACCTAAAGATTCAATCTGATTTGACATTCCATTGGCCACTCCGCAGATAAGGTGGGTAACTTCAGGCACCCGAGAGGTAGTACGGTGGCCTCAAGGACGGTGACCGGGAAGTTCTTGTTTACCCACAATTACCATTGCTGTTGTTCCAGGCTGCGAGACCCGGCGGGAGGATGAGTATAGCGTCATTCTAAACTAGTTTTAGAAGTGTACGTCTATATGACTCTGCCAGAGGGTTGTCGTAGTCAGTGGGAGCAGCGGAAGCATTGGTCGACAGGTAGCTTATGTCTATTTATAGACTAGAGCAAATGTAGCGGAGATAGATCATCTATTTCTGACGTGACAGTCATGGGTTTGACTTCATCAGAAAAGGGGATGGATCTGTTGAGAAGGTAGTAGGGTGTGATGTCCTGGTATCTGGATGACATACACAGAATAGGAAAAGAAACTCCTATACTACAATCGGTTATACTTTGGTCGTCACACAGTGGTTTCTCCACAAAGGAAATGGATTTTATATCTGACATACTGGTTACCGGATCTATGGTTTTAGATCTAGATTTGGGCGGTTTCCCAATCGTGGTACTTGACAGCATTCTAAGAGTATTTAGGATGGACGACTCCTGGCACGGTAGTGTACCTGCAGGTAATGGAGTCACCCTCTCTAAAGGTGTCTTACAGACTAAAGGGGAGAGGGACGTGCATGATTGGCAGATCACTTGCTTAGGCAATTGAGTCAATCATGAGATGTCAAGTACCACACCAGATGTTGTTCTTGCACTAGATGCAATAAGTTGATATTGATCCAATCCTGGAGAAACAGTCGGAAGCAGTTTTAGAACATAAGTGGCTGTTCTAGGGATATGATAGCGAAAGCCCCATTCGGGAAACAGTTATCATTCCAGGCTTCCAAGGTGACCTGGACGACAAGGAGGTTGTCAGAGTTATAGTTTTCCCTCTGACGAGGGGCAGTATTTTGGACAGGTGGTCCAAGGCAATACTGAGGGAGGCATGGCGCAGGATACTGATTAAGTTCAGTTGACGATACAGTCTAAGAAGTTTGGATTTGGAGTTCATTTATGAACTCGGTCCCATCAGACATCCAGACACTCTAAGACAGGTATTGCTCATTTCGGGAGATGGTTTTCTCCGCGAACTTGAGATATAGAGAGATATTGAAAGAAACTTCAGAGCGGATCCACTCACTGAGGCTATTCCTCGAACGCAATAGCTTCGCAAACACGTTTTGTGCGACTGACTAGTAGAGGAGTTGGGTGTTCGGTATCACACGGGCTGTGAGTATGCGACATCGCAATAATTAGCCTTGAGTGCAAGTGGGAGATTGTTGGAGATAGTGCCCTCAGAGTCAATTATTGGATCACAGGCACGTGATTGCAATGATTGAGGGAGGACCTATCCCGGTAGAACAGTCTTACTCGAGATGATAGTATGCTATCAGGTTTACCTTTATCATCGTGTACTGCTTTAGGTGACATGACATGTCGCTATTGCACGTTGATAGAGCCCCTAGGATTCTTGCTTGACTACCGGCAGTATGAGGGCGATCATATACGTGAGAGCTGGAGTCTACAAGCACATCCTTAAAAGGTCCCTAGTCGTGGGAGTTTCGAGACAGGGCATCGATTCTCCAGAGTAGACTAGTGTATACAGTCGAGACCCCGACGAGGGGCGGTGGCCGGTCTCACAAGCCACTGGTGTCAGTTGGATCATCTAAGATGTATACAGGTGCTCATTGGGTTATGAGTACACCGGACAGGACTCGCCGGGAACCTGCTAGTTGGTCATATACCAGACGTCAGATGGCAGTTCCCTGGTGACATGTGTGTAGGTTAGTTCATCGACCTGGGGATCGTCATTTGTCTCGTGTGAGTTCCCACTGTGCTTTGATTACTACCCTACCACGGCTCAAAGGAGTCGTGCAAACAGGTTTTAGTTGGGTACAGTCCCGAGCCACATGGAGGCAGTGAGCGGATCTTCGGGGGTTTCGTCTCTCCCGGTATTGGGGGTGAGGTCGCGCTGTGTCTAGGAGAGCCATTACACGAAGTCCTTGGCCAAGGCAGGAGATTTACTGGTAGGTATTCCAGTAGTATCTCAGGGTGTTCTGGGCTACACTCCGACATGACTTGTACCGCTTTTGGGGGTCTGACTTTTACCAACCCCCTAGGCCCGCCATGCGATACTCATAGACGAACGGACCGGACTGCACGGATATTGTCACTGACAGGCTCAGTAGGGTGTCAGGATGAGTTCGCTCATCGACGTCCCTTTTAGTCAATAGCTGGTGACCCGTTACGTATTGGCTTATACCTCTGACGGGCTAGTGGTTAAATCCACAGCCATTGTATTGACGAGTCTTTAGAGTTCCCCACACTTTTCAGTTACTCAGTTTTCGGGCGAAACGCTGTAGAGGCCGTATGGAGATATGGCAGGGTCCGATCAGATACGTGCGGTATTGCACGGATCAGGATCGGACGGTTTGTACTAGTAGCCGTATAGGTATATGGCAGGGTTCGATCAAATACGTGCGGTATTGCACGGATCAGGATCGAACGGATATTACTAGCCGGCTTTGGTTTAAGCCGGTCCTAGTTTAGTACAGTGTAGATTTTGTCTCTTTGCATTTGTATCCGGACGGAATACAGATGCGGGTGTGTATGCACAGTGTCGGGGTTTTCCTGTAATTTATTACGGGACCAGTTTTCTGGAGTTGCCAGTTTGCATTCCGTTCCGGCCGGTTTTCCTTTGTTCTTTCCCGGCCGGACTTTTCCGATGGAGGGGGGTAATTTGCAGTTTTGCAAATTACTGTTGTGGAGGGGTTTTCTTGCATAATGGATTGATTATGATAGCTTTCTTTTATTTGCTCCATGACTTGCTTTGACTTTTGATGATTGAAAGGGTATGGTTTGGTTTTAATGAAGCATGGTTCATGTCTTTGTTGTGGTCACCCATTGCTTTATGATACACTAACCTCCCTTCTTGCTTTATCATCACACCTCCACCATTTTCCACTTGACATGGCCGGCCACACATCTTGGAGAATGAGAGAGAATTCATTTTTGGAGAAAAGATTGGTTTATATCATTCTTACATGCTTGCAAAATTCTACTCTTTATTTCCAAAGTCCATTCTTGATCCCTCCATCATCCAAAGGCAACCAATACCCCAAAAAGAGACAAAGCACTACACTTTCTACAGCACTTCTTGGACGCGTCGATTCGCCAGCTTCGCGCCCGAGTTGCCTCGGTATTGAGGTGGGAGCCCGTAAAAGCTACAGGCGATGTGGTGCCCTTTCCGACGAGGAGGAGACGGACGGAGATCCCGCGAGGAGATCGGAGTGGAGATGAAGACCGGAGGACTCGGATCAGTCGGTACAACATTTCCATACTCTTTACTGTTTGTTAGTTTAGCAATAATGGCAGATCCGGGTTAAAGTATACGATAGCGCCAAGTTAAAAAGTTTTATTCCGCAATTGGCGTCTGTAGACTGCCAGGGCGCTAACGTAGACTTACAAGGTGGAGTGCACGGATAGCCGGGCTCTAGAGGGCAACGAGCCTGCATCTCATGGCTTTGAGACGGAGGGGGATTTACTCTAGAATTGGCGGGCTATTCGCCGCACTCGTAGGGGATACAGGTTGACCCAGGAGAGGTGCTCAAGTTACCGGATTCCGTGAAGTGCTGGGTGGTCCATTCACTTTGCAGTAGGGGGATGCCTCGCTTCAGGTTTTGGCGGGTAACTTGCCACGCCCGTATGGGTCTAGGATTTTATTGCACAGGCTATCCACACGACCAGGGGAACGTCAGGTTTCACTTGCGGCTCGAAGGAAACCCGGGGATCCCAGATTATCTGTATTGTTCTATGATGCTTATTACTTTTCTGTGATGTTGCATTTATCACGCCTGGAACGATTATTATATATTGCTATATATATACTAGTAGATGTTGTATATATTTTACACCCGCGCTAGTCCAATCCCCGCTCTGTCGTTAGTTAAGTAACCTAACGGGTGATGACGGGACCCAGTGGCGAATGCGGATGGCATATACGTACATCATATTTTCGTTCTTTTGTGGTGTGATTAATTGATGGGACTGCATTGATTTGGATCAATGCCAGAAAAACAAACCTATTCGATGTTGTTGGAACAATTTTCAAAAAGCTGTTATTGCAAGGACGTTCTCTTTTGTTTTGCACAGTAGTATTTGGTTATGAATATCCAACACCTCATTCTATGAGGCAAGGGCTGAGATCCCTTCATCGGGAGTGACCCCTTGGACAGAAGTTTGCGTCAGGGTAATAACTTCACTATAGTCGATTACTTTTTGCTTTGCATCGCAGTATTCAGTTGGAATATCCTGCACCTCATTTTACGGGGAAAGAGCCGAGATCCCTTCACTGGGAGTGACCTCTTTAGCAAAGATTTTCGCTACTATATATTTGTAAAAAGCTATCCAGTTCCTTCAACGATATCAAGTTCATTACGTTAAAGGTTTTTCACCAAAAACCATTCGTAGCCCTCCGTCATTTCAGACGGGTAGCACTTAGTATTCATGCTATGTTTGTTGGCCTTAGTCAAGGCATAGTGTATGGTAGCTATTTGTTATCTTTCTGTTGTATAGATAGATGCGTTGGCTTAGGACAGTCGTACAGTCTTGTTGGCCCTAGTCAAGGGCTTGTACGGGTGGGTTCAAATTAACCTCGACAATGACAGGTCGAACTTGACATGTGACTTATGATTTGTTGGCCTTAGTCTAGGTCATAAGAGCATGGGGCAAAAATCACATCGGGAGTTTCTAAAGAAACTGAAACTTGCCAGGCATGCGCATACCTTCTGGAGTGTGATAATGCGAGTGGATTCCATCATGTTATCATGCGATGATAGTTAGATCCCGATTCCCACTGATGAGTTGGTTTACTCCTCGGGTGATCCCGACTAATTCTTCTTTCAGGTTTAGCGTAGAATTTGAGGTTACAGTGGGAGGTTTCCTGATTAGATAAATTGATAACCATTCTGATCTAGATTAGAGTGCATGCAGAGTGTTTCTTTTCTCTCTCTCTTTGGCAGCGACCATGGCCCGACCCTAGACTATGACTCAGTGACCAAGTTAACCGAACCTTCTTAAAACACTGGCTTTTGGATTGTCTGAGTTGCATACATCATTGCCACTCCTTCTTTTACCCTTTGGATTTCTCCAGAACACCCCGTATTATTACGAACATCCACTTCCATTGGATAAAACCATCGTATGGTTATATACGAACTCGAAGGAACTTGTTCCAGATTCGAGGATGGTTTCCGGTTATGGAGAAAATGAATAGGACTATTCAGTTGTCTTTTCCTTTTACCTTTTCTCAGGTTGCGAGTGCTCCTTAGATTAGGACGGTACACCTATTACGCTAATTGTATAGTCTTCATCGAAACCACAGGCAGGTGTCGAACGGTAGGGAATGAAGAAAACCGATTAGCCTAAGAGAGGTGTGCAGAAAGTAATAAGTAAAGACAAATAAAGGGATTAGTAAGAGGGCAAAGTAAATTGCGACTGCTATTCACGACCAAACCAAGTATTTCATCGCCACTCCTACTTCACCTTTGTATTTCTCCAGAACACTCCGTATCACTACGAAGATCCACAGTTATTTGGATACTCCATCGTATGGCTATATACGAACTCGAAGGAACTTATTCCAGTTCGGGGATGGATTCTGGTTCAGGAGAAATAGGAATAAGGTTTATTCAGTTGTCTTTTATCTTTACCTTCTCTCGCGTTGCGGGTGCTCCTAGGATTAGGGGAGTACACCCATTATACTTATTGGATAGTCTTCTTCCAAACCATAGGCTGGTGCCGAACGGTAGGGAAGGAAGAAAACCATTTGGCCTAAAGGTGGTGTACAGAAGGTAATAACTAAAGACATATAAAGGGATTTGGAGAGATGGCAAAGAAATATATGGTTACAGTTGTGAATCTAATAATGGAAGAGGCATTACTAGGAATACCCGGATACCCCTTCGAAACATTTACATGTTTCAGTTTCATTATGCGTTGTTAATAGAAAACTGATTTCCCAATTAGACCTTTGCTCCAGGGTATGTACTTACCAGGTATGATTCTCACATCTGTATGGTTTTACAGATGATGAGTGGGAGTAAGTTATTGGGAATTGGGTGATCATCCTCATTATATCAGGATTCGTTGTAATTGATGATATTTGAGGAAATCGCCTGGGTTGTTTGCCGGACGGCAAATATTTGGTTATGAATATCCGTTGTTATGCACCAATTTCAAATTGATATATCTGTACGTTTATTTTTATAAAGTGAGATATTACTTTTTGAAATTATGTCCATGACATTTACCTATATAAGTTGATGGTTAGGTAAGGAGCATTTAACAGCGGTGTAATTCTTCATAACCATAGTACAATTTTCAGCCTGCGACGCACAGGTTTTGAGTTATTCAACTCAGGGGACTTATACAGAGTATTGTATATCGTCCAGTGTCTATTAGGACAGAGGGGTTGGAACTCGTACTGTATTCTGTTTACTTGTGACTTCTCTAGTTTTTAGACAAGTGTTTCGTAGAAATACAAGGTCTAAGTTTTGAGAAGTTATAGGTACAAGAATAAAGTAGAGAACCATTGTATCGCAAGTATCGGGATTCTTCAAGATGATCGAAGATGTTGATACTTGTGTTTGGTATTCAGTTGATAGTAATGATTATGAGAACTTGCTTCTCTTTTAGGTTACTCATATCTGGATGTATTCCTAACTTGAGTAAAGCTGATCGGCCTCTCTCCATTTAGTTGACATGCACTGGAGACAGCTGCATGATTTGAATCTGGTTCTAATTAAATCAGTGCCTCTGTTTCTATATTGTATATAGAATGGATCATATCTTAACGATGTTAAGGTGTATTGAGTTGTTCGGCTTATGCTTAAAACCAGACTCTGGATAGCTCAAAGCACGTTTCTGTAATGGTTGTTTGTGGGTTGACCCAGGCTATATCGAGGGTTGACTTTCTACCATCTGGAAGATCAATAGTGATATTGTTCTAGACTCGCCATAGTTTTGATAAAAATGGATTTTTTCATAAAACAGTAGTGGGAGTATGGTAGAACTGGAAGTGATTCCAGAACCACAAACGATTACTGGAAATTTGATGAGAACCTAAAGATTCAATCAGGTTTGAATTCCATTAGCCACTCCGCAGATATGGTGGGTAACCTCAGGCACTCGAGAGGTACTTTGGTATGCTCAAGGACGGTGACAGGGAGGTTCTTGTTTACCCAGACTTGCCATTGCTGTTGTTCCATACTGTGAGACCCGGCAGGAGGATGAGTATAGCGTCGTTCTAAACTATCTTTAGAAGTGCACGTGTATATGACTCTGCCAGAGGGTTGTCGTAGTCAGTGGGAGCAGCGGAAGCATAGTGGACAAGTAGCTTATGTCTATTTATGGACTAAAGCAGATATAGCGGAGATAGATCATCTATTTTTGATGTGACAGTCATGGACTTTGACTTCGTCAGAATAGGAGATGGATCTGTTAGGAAGGTAGTAGGGTGTAATGTCCTGGTATTTGGATGACATACACAGAGTAGGAAGTGAAATTCCTATACTACGATCGGTTATAGTTTGGTTGTCACACAGTGGTTTCTCCACATAGGATATGGATATTATATCAGACATTATGGTTACTAGATCTATGGTTTTAGATCTAGATTTGGGTTGTTTCCCAATCTGGGTACTTAGACAGCATTCTACAAGTATTTTGGAATGGAAGACTCCTGGCACGGTAGTATACCTGCAGGTGATGGAGTCACCCTCTCTACAGGTGTCTTACAGACTAAAGGGGAGAAGGATGTGCATGATGGACATATCACTTGCTTAGGCAATTGAGTCAATCACGAGATGTCAAGTACCACACCAGGTGTTGTTTTTGTACTAGATGCAATAAGTTGATACTAATCCAATCCTGGAGAAACATTCGGAAGCAGTTTTAGAACATAAGTGGATGTTCTAGGGATATGATAATGACAGCCTCTTTCGGGAGACGGTTATCATTACAGGCTTCCAAGGTGACTTAAATGACAGAGTGACTGTCAGAGTTATAGTTTTCCCTCTGACGAGGGGCGGTAGATTGGACAGTAGGTCCAAGCGGATACTGAGGGAGGCATGGCGCAGTATACTGATTAAGTTCAGTTGACGATACAGTTTAAGAAGTTTGGATTTGGAGTTCATTTACGAGCTAGGTCCCATCAGATATCCAGACATATTCTAAGAAAAGTATTGCTCATTTTGGGAGATGGCTTTCTCCGCGAACTTGAGATAAAGAGAGACATAGAAAGAAACATCAGGGTGGATCCACTCACTGAGGTTATTCCTCGAACACAATAGTTTTACAAACGAGCTTTGTGAAACTGATCAGTAGAGGAGTTGGGTGTTCGGTATCACACGGGCTATGAGTATGCGACATCGCAATAATTAGCCTTGAGTGCAAGTGGGAGATTGTTGGATATAGTGCCCTCAAAGTCAATTATTGGATCGCAGGCACGTGATTGCAATGATTGAGGGAGGACCTATGCCGGAAGGACAGTCTTACTCAAGATGATAGTATGCTATCTGGTTTATCTGTATCATCGTGTACATGCTTTAGGTGACCTTACAGATCACTATTACACGTTGATAGAGCCCTTAGGATTCTTGCTTGACTACCAGCAGTATGATGGCGATCATATACGTGAGAGTTGGGTAGTCTATAAGCACATCCTTAAAGTGGTCCCTAGTCGTAGGAGTTTCGAGACTGGGCATCGATACTCCATTAGTAGACTAGTGTATACAGTCGAGACCCCAACGAGGGGCGGTGGCCGGTCTCACAAGCCATTGGTGTCAGTTGGTTCACCTAAGATGTATACAGGTGCTCATTGGGTTATGAGTACACCGGACAGGACTCGCCGAGAACATGCTAGTTGGTATTATACCTGACGTCAAATAGCAGTTCCCTGGTGACATGTGTACAGGTTAGTCCATCGACCTGAGATCGTCATTTATATCGTGTGAGTTCCCACTACGCTTTGATTACTACCCTACCACGGCTCAAAGGAGTCATGCAAACAGGTTTTAGTTGGGTACAGTCCCGAGCCACATGGAGGCAGTAAGCGGATCGGCAGGGGTTTCGTCTCTCCCGGTATTGGGGGTGAGATCACGCTGTGTCTAGGAGAGCCAATACACGAAGTCCTTGGCCAAGGTAGGAGGTTTACTGGTAGGTATTCCAGTAGTATCTCAGGGTGTTCTGGGCTACACTCCGACATGACTTGTACCGCTTTTGGGGGTCTGACTTTTACCAACCCCACAGGCCCGACATGCGATACTCATAGACGAACGGACCGGACTGTACGGATATTGTCACTGACAGGCTCAGTAGGGTGTCAGGATGAGTTCGCTCATCGACCTCCCTTTTGGTCAATACCTGGTAGCCCGTTACTTACAGCTAGTACCACTGACATGCTAATGGTTAAATCCATAGCCAAAGTATTGACGAGTCCTTATAGTCCCCCAAAGACAGTTTCTTAAGTTTCGGGTGAAACGTTGTAGAGGTCGTATGGTATTATTGCAGGGTTCGATCATATACGTGCACTTGTGCACGGATCATGATCGGGCGGATTATACTAGTGGGCTTTGGTTTAAGCCGGATCCTAGTATTAGATTTGTTGGATTACTTTTGTCTCATCGCATTCGCATTCAGTCGGAATTCGGATGAAGGTATGTATATACAGGTGAGGGGTATCCTTGTGATCCGTCACGAGTTTACTTTAAATGTTGCCGTATCTTTTTGTTGGACTAAACATTTTGGGTTAATGTTTATTTGGTGGAAATTGTGAATGGATTTCATCATGAGGAGCAATTAATGTGGCGTGTGCAATCTAGTGACTCATGGTCTCTTTTTTTTGTGAACATGTCATGTTAATTGATGGTTTGTTGTGTTGAAATGAGAGGTGGAGAGAGAGGGCAGCCATATGAGGTTGTTTTGCTCTTGAGATTATTATGCAAGCACTCATTTTTCATTTGCAACACAACAACAAAAGCCTCTCTTTTTCTCCTTCTTCCTCTAGCTCACAAGTTCCACCATTGGCATCATCTTCTACCTCCACTCTACCCATCTCATGTGTTGAGAATCCTAGAGTGTCAAGAGACAAAGTTATCACACACATTCTCTACTTCACCTTGGACATGTCGGCTAACAAACTTCATGTCCGAGTTGCTTCGGATGAAGCGGGAGCCCGTAAAAAAACTCATTGATGTGGTGCCCTTCCGATGAGGAGACCGGAGATCGGAGATGCCGCGAGGAGCTTGAGATGGTGGCCAAAGACCGAAGGACACGGATCGATCGGTATAGCCACTCTCACTTCTTAATAGTTAGCTAGTTTAGCGTTAATGGTTCGATCCGGGGTGAAAGTTTACGATGGCGCCGGTTTCCTAAAAAGTTTTTCTTTCCGCATTTGGCCTCGGATTGATGGTCGGGCGCTACCGTAGACTTACAAGTATTTCAACCCTCTTCTCCACTCCTCTGAACTCCACTGAACTATTCTTCCTGCGGCATTCTTTGCACAAACTCTCTTCCCCTCTCCAATAAAATTGCTTTTGTGCAGGATTCTTTGCGCTGCCGCCAATTAAATTTTTTGCAAGTGTTTTAGATTTTTGTTTGTTACTATTTTGCATAAATAATATGGACTTTAAGGGGCTATAACACCAATTCAGATTGGGTGGGGATTTCATCCCCCTTCCTAAGACCCCAAAAATCACTAAAAGTATACGCATTACCCTTGAGCTTAATTAAAAAATATCTAGACTCAGTCAACTAAGGAATGTCGTGCCCAATAGGACAGAGGAAGGTTGTGGGCTTTCGATCGTTTATCTAAACTTGACTTTATGGTGCCTAGGCTAGACAAGTGAGAAAGGTAATTTTAAAAGGCCCGTCTCACGGTGATTCGTGAGCGAAACCCTCCTTTCCTCACTTGTGCTTACCTGGCCTCAATTGGCAGTGAAGAGACGGTTTGAGGGTTATCTCACAACTTGTCACTTTGGAACAGTTAGGAGCAGTCTAGTGGACTTTGAAGAACATAGCTATAGGTATGATTGTGCATGTTTTGACTGTGATTGTTTGAAGTAGTGCCGTAAGTCCGTACATATTTTTGCAAAACTCTTTCTAGAAAAAAAAATAGAAAAAACACAAAACAAAAACTTTTATAAAAACTTGCCCTTTGTCGCCAGAATCCCATTTTCACCCACCTTTCATCCACATTTCATCCACATTTCTCCTTTGACATTTTCTTACCCTCACATTCTACGCTTTGACTATACTAAACTCGTTTAGTGTATGTCTAGTTAGACTCGAGACACTAGTGCCCGCCAAGTCCGCGTTACGTTAGTCGCTACTAACTACGCAATCGACTCAGACGTCGAGACTCCCTCCACGCCTCTTTCACCCTTACCTTTGCCGGCCAACTCCGACGTTGACCGGGATTCTGTTCATACATCCTCACCTTCACCTTCACCATCATCATCACCAAATTCTTCTTCTGAGATGTCAGGATTTCCTCCTAACTTCCCTTTACCTCCCCCGGGACTGATTCCACCTCATCTGGGTGCGAATAACCCGCAACCACCTCCTATTGAAGCGCCACAGCGAATCGCGCTCCAGAATTGTTTCTATCACACCCACTCTGCACTTCCTACCTGTCTTTCACTTCCACCGGCCAATGGGGATAATTTCGAAATTAAGCCCCACTTCATCAACATGTTGCCTAAATTTCACGGGCTGGAATCCGAAGATGCTTATATCTTCATCAACAAATTCCAGAATGTCTGTGCAATGATGAAGACAACCCAACTATCCGACGATGCTATACGGCTGCGAGTCATTCCTTTCACTCTGTGTGACCTTGCTGAGAAATGGATGTATAGCACCGCGTCGCATTCCATAACCAGTTGGGATGAGTTTGTTAAAGCGTTTCTTAAAAAGTTCTACCCGAACCACAAGACCGCGAGAATCTGAAACGAAATTAACCAATTTTCCCAGCTTCCTACCGAACCCTTTTGGAAGTGCTTTGACCGATACAAAGACCTTCTTATTCAGTGCCCTAATCACGGTATTGAGAGATGGCAACTTTGCCAGACCTTATACGAGGGCCTGAATCCAGCAACTAAGTAGTTGCTGGAGACCATTTGTCAAGGCCACTTCCTATCCAAATCTGACGAAGAAGCTTGGCAATTCTTCGACGATCTCGCGGAACAAATGCTTCAGTGGGAAAGCACACGACCGAACACTTCGTCTACTTCTTCTACCTCTTTCGGTCTCTCCACGGGAGGAGTTCATCAACTTGATATCTCAATTGCAATGAAGACCGAGATGGCCGCGATAACGCGAAAATTGGAAGCAATTGCGAGCTAGTTTTCATCACCTTCTCCTGCCCCTGCTCTTCCCCCACGTACCATATGTGCTTGTTGTTCTGACCCATCACATTTGACCGAAGAGTGTCCTTACAACCCACCTACTTAAGGACAGGATCAGGTCAATGCTGCATTTCAGCAAAGACCAAGAAATGATCCATACTCTTCCACTTACAATCCCGGCTGGAGGAACCACCCCAATTTTTCCTGGAATCAAAACCAGCATCAATTCCAAGGCCACAACAATTTCCAGAGGCCTCCTCCTCCGCAACAATAAGCTCAGCAACAAACTCAACATCAATATCAGCAGCCCTTCCAACCCCAACCTTTTCAAAATCCGACGAACAATTTTGCACCCAACAATTCTTTTCCTCAAAACAACTTTGTTCCGTCAAACAACGATAAGGTTTCCTCACTAGAACGAAGTCTGGAGGCGTTCGTAAAACAATCGACTCAATCCATCGCCAACATCCAGTCTTCCATTCAGTCTTTGGTGCAACACACTGCTGCATACGGGCAAAGCATCAAGACCATCGAAGCCCAGATCGCACAACTGAATGCAGTTTTAAGCGAAAGAGAGAAAAGGAAACTTCCATCTCAATCACTCCCGAATCCTGGTCACCCACATAATATACATGTTGCTCTTGAACAACAGAATCATAATGTGAGTGTCTTAATTACGTTGAGATCTGGAAGGATGCTGCACAACAACGTCGGCACAGATGATGACACCCTGGCCGCTTCTTCTTCTTCTTCTTATTCTTCGTCTTCTGAGCCTATTCTCCATTCTTCAAAAGGCTCTTCTTCTTCCGCTACTCCGAACAGACCCACATCTCACTCCACGAAAACACCAGCTATGGGATCCGTTCCAACTCCACAATCTCCTCCACAAGCATTGGACTCAACCAATTTCAAAAACGTTCTATTTCCAAACTGGTTGAGGTCCAATAAACAAAATCCACAAATGGAGAAGATTCTGGAGTTGTTTAAGCAGGTTAACATCAATATTCCCCTCTTAGATGCAGTCCAACAAGTCTCTTCCTACGCTAAAATCTTGATGGACTTGTGCTCTAAGAAGAGGAAATCTCAGGTACCCAAGAAGGTTTTCTTAGCTAATGTCGTGAGTGATGCTCTTACCCAATCTTTACCTTAAAAACGGAAGGACCCTGGCTGTCCTACGATTTCAATAACTATTGGAGATAAGAACATCAATCGTGCACTTTTGGATCTTGGTGCCAGTATTAACCTAGTTCCATACTCAGTATATGAGCAACTAGGTGTAGGAGAGCTGAAACCCACACACTGTACTCTCCAAATGGCCGACCGATCGATCACCCATCCTAGGGGTGAGCTAGAGGATGTGTTAATCAAGGTTGGGGACTTTATATTCCCCGTTGACTTTATCGTTTTAGACACACAGCCTGTAGCTAACCCCCGGAATCAAATTCCGGTGATACTCAGTCGCCCATTCCTTGCAACCTCAAATGTTGTGGTCAATTGTCGAAATGGTTCGATGAACCTATCTTTTGGAAACATGACAATTGAACTCAACATTTTTAGGTTGGGGAATCAGCCCTCCAAACCTAATGCTCATATATTAGACGTGTGTTCGATCCAGGAGATCACCCCAGAGGACTGTGAATTCGAGGAGCTTTTGTTCGATCACAGCAATCTTGACGCCATTAGTGTGTTCCTCTTCGAACCTGCTGCTGCTTCTGCGCCCGACAATGACTACGAGTGTTTCACTTTCTCGAACGATCTTGGCCAGTCACCACCCGAGTTTGAATCCTTTGAATTTCCGGATGAGTTAGCTGAACCATCCAACTCGATCACTTACACTCATTTTGAACCTCCGCTGGAATCCTTTGAGTTCGAGACCTTTTCACCAATCTTGCCTTCAATCGTTTCACCTCCAACGCTCGAACTCAAGCCATTGCCGTCTCACCTTAAGTACGCTTACTTGGGTGAGAACGAGACCCTTCCTGTTATCATCTCGGCTTCTCTAGCTCCAGAGCAAGAGAAAGCCCTTCTTACGGTCTTGCACGGCAATAGACAAGCTTTTAGCTAGTCAATGGCGGACATCAAGGGGATTAGTCCCCTGATCGTTGAACAGCACATTCATCTGATGGATGATGCCAAACCAGCCAGGGATCCACAAAGGCGACTCAACCCAGTCATGAAGAAGGCTGTAAAAAAGGAGATCGTAAAGTGTCTGGATAGTGGTATCATTTATCCTATCTCTGATAGCCAGTGGGTTAGCCCCATTCACGTTGTCCCCAAGAAGTCGGGCATAACGGTCATAACCAATGAGGCGAACGAGTTAATCCCTACTCGCACCCAGACTGGGTGGCGAGTATGCATTGATTATAGAAAACTCAACGCCGCAACGCGGAAAGACCACTTTCCGCTACCTTTCATTGACCAAATGCTTGAACGATTGGCTGGACACGAGTACTACTGCTTTCTGGATGGATACTCCGGCTATAATCAGATTCCCATCGCCGAAAAACACCAGGACAAGACCATATTCACCTGTCCTTTCGGCACGTTCGCATATCATCGCATGCCCTTTGGGTTATGCAATGCGCCCGCTACCTTCTAGCGGTGTATGATGGGAATCTTCTCAGACATGGTGGAAAAATTCTTGGAGATCTTCATAGATGATTCCTCCATTTTCGGCGATTCCTTTGATGAGTGTTTGCTGCATCTCGACGTTGTCCTTACCCGGTGTAAGGATAAGAACCTCACTTTAAACTGGGAAAAGTGCCACTTTATGGTACATGAAGGTATTGTCCTAGGACATATCATCTTGCAAAATGGTATTGAGGTAGATAAAGCAAAGATTGAAGTCATTTCCAATCTCCCTCCTCCCAGATGCGTCAGAGACATCCGAGCCTTCCTTAGCCATGTCGGTTTCTATAGACGGTTCATCAAGGACTTTAGCAAGATTGCTTGGCCCTTGACTCTTTTGCTGGCCAAGGACACGACATTCGAGTTCAACTCGAGCTGTGTGACTGCGTTCGAGTCATTAAAAAGCTCACTCACTTCTGCTCCCGTTCTTTCTTCTCCTGACTGGACGTATCCATTTAAGATTATGTGCGATGCATCCGACTTTGCCATTGGTGCTGTCCTTGGACAGCACATCGATAAGATGCCGCACGTAATCTATTATGGTAGCCAAACCCTGAACGATGCCCAACTGAACTACACAACAACCGAGAAGGAATTCTTGGTTGTTGTGTTTGCTTTAGAAAAGTTCAGGCCTTACTTGATCGGCTCTCCAGTCATCGTCTACATGGACCATTCAGCTCTTTGTTCATATCAGAATTTTGAATTATTATATCGCCCATTCTTAATCATATTACAAATAAATAGGTGCTTTTGATCCATGTCCGCTAAATAGTTGCAGGTTATAGGTTCTCAGAACAATACAGTGAAATTCATGAAAAGACGTTACAAAAGTGGGACTACGACCAACAAAAGATGAATCCGTATGATGCCGCCTAACAGTTCAAGGAACAAATGAAGATCAGTAAATAGTTCCATGCACAAGACAGTTCAAGGGCGGTACAAGATACAAGACTTCAAAGCAAAGCTTACGGTAAAAGTCCACAAATTCTGCACTGTTGGAAATCTAAAAGAAAGTAGAAAAGATTCTGAAGAACCAAGTGAAGAAAACAAAAGAAAAAGGCAACATAAAACAACCCTGAAGAAATGAGACAGAGAACACCCAAGATGGCTGGGGATCCACGGCCAAACATGGGTTTCCGCCGCAGTTCCACGGCCGTGCTGTGCACGTGTCGGTGCAAATTGTCGGTGGGTATCGGTGCGTTGACTCGGTCTTTAGGGTAGTATTGTAAATGTTGGCTATAGTGCCCTCAAGGAAATTATCATAGTCACGGACATGTGATTATGATGATTGAGGCAGGACCTATACCGATGAAACAGTCTTACTCAAGATAATAGTATGCTATCTGGTTTGTCTTTATCATCATATACATGTTGATAGAGCTCATAGGATTCTTGCTTAACTGCTAGCATTGTGATGGAGATCACATACGTGGGAGCTGGGGGTCTAAAAGCACATCCTTAAATGTCTCTAGTCGTGGGAGTATCGAGACTGGGCATCGATACTCTAGTGTAGACTAGTGTATACTGATCGAGACCCCGATGAGGGGTGGTGGCCAAATCTCACAAGCCATTGGTGTTAGTTTGTTCACCTAAGATAGTATACAGGTGCTCATTGGGTTATGAGTACACTGGACAGACGCGCCGGGAACCTGCTAGTTGGTATTATACCTATTGTAAGATAGCAGTTCCCAGATGACATGTGTACAGGTTAGTCTGTCGACCTGAGATCGTCAATTGTCTCGTGTGTATTCCCGCTGTGCTTTGATTACTACCCTACTACGGCTCAAAGGAGTCGTGCAAACAGGTTTTAGTTGGGTACAGTCCCGAGCCATATGGAGGCAGTGATCGGATCGTCGGGGATTCGTCTCTCCCGATATTGGGGGTTGATGTCGTGTTGTGTACAGATGGCCATCACCATAAATCCGTGGCCACGGTGGACGAGAATTATCGATCCAGGATCAATAGTTTCTCAGGTGGTGATGGGTTTCATACCGACACTAAATATCGCGTTGTTGGGGTCTGACTTTATCCACCCCCCTAGACTCGATATGCGATACTCTTAGACGAACAGACCGGACTGTACGGATATTGTTACTGTCGGGCTCAGTAGGAGTTCAGGATGAGTTTGCTCGTCGGCCTCCCTTTCACTCAATACCTGGGTAGCCGTAACGTACAGCTAGTGCCGCTAACGTGCTTGTGGTTAAACCCACTGCCAGCGTATTGACGAGTCTTTAGAGTCCCACACAGAGGGTTTTCACAATTCAGGAGATATGGTGTACATGAGGTATGTTGATACATATAGATGTCCGATTAAATGTGTACTTGCTGAGCAGACTTTAATTGGACGGTTGATAATACTAGCGTCTTAGGATTAAGCCAGTTTATTAAATCAGGTCTTGATTTAATAATTTATATATGTATTTGTATATACGTATTCTAGTATTATTGTTCACTATTCGTTTTCTCTCTCGGCTGTTCGTATTTTGGTACGAATACGCGTATATGTATTTTGGTACATGTACCGGGAAGTATTCTATATTTTATACGAAATAGCTTCTAGAAGATGCCACCTCATTTATATGATTTTCTATTTATGGAAATTTATTTGTTTTTATTTATGAGGTGGAAAAGGTGATGTGATTTGTGGCATGGGTTTTGTGCATGTAGCATGGTATGGTCTCATTTGTTTATTGCTTTAATTAAAAAGGAAATGATATTTTTTTGGGGTGAAAGAGAGAGGAGGGGCCGACCATTCTTATGAAGGTGGTTAATTTCATTTGGCTCATTTTACACTTGCTTGATTCCCACTCTCCCATTCACATAAAAAGAGTTAGCCATTTTTCTTTGCTCATGCCAAAAGCTTCATCATCTCTATTTCATCTTCTTGAGTTGCTCCATGGAGCACATGGTTGAGATAAAATCATAGTGGCACTTTCATACACCCCCACTCTCCATCGCTAGCGACGTTGGAGCGTCGGTTACCTCGTTCGACGAGGTTGGATCTTGCGCCGTTTCCCTCGGGTAGATCATCGGAGACGAAGGAAGACCGGCAACCAAACTACATCAAGGAATCGCTAGGAGCTTGGAATAAAGACGGAAGGACTCGGATCAACTCGGTATAATGATTCTAACTATTACTTAGTTTGCTAGTTTAGGGTTTAAGGTCGATCCGTAAATCGGGTAGCGGTAGCGCCAGTTTAGAAAATTTTCGTTCCGCATTTTGGCCGCGTTTCGACTGCCGGGGCGCTGCCGTGACCCTTCATGGTATCAGAGCCACCCTTTAAACCCCTTACTAGCTTGTTTAAACGTGCTTGAAAGATCGATCTACGGAAATTTCCAAAAACACGATTTCAATGTTCTGTTGTCTGCCGTTTTTCAAAATTGTTCAAAAAGTTATTTGCAGTAGCTTAAAAATCCGTGCAGGCAAATACAAGGCTACAGAAAAAATTTGAGCTCATGATGCCACTAAAGTGCTGCGGATCTGCAGCACTAACCCCCTTTTGGCGGCGGATCCGCGGCCATTTATTGGCGACGGGCCTTCAAATTTTCACTATAGCTCTGAAGATTGGAATTGTGATTTTTGATATATTCTGTTTTGGCCCAGGTTTCAGTGAAGTATTGTTTTGCTATTGGGGCCAATTTAGAACTTAGTCGATCGATATTTTAAGTGGGCGTTTAACAGTACATAAATTATATTCTGCGACCGTGAATGTCATTTGATCGGTAAACTCGTCTAATTGCTATATGTCTTTTAGACGGGTTTGCGAACGTGACATTCACGTTGATGTTCTGTGATGTGCTGTGATGTTGGTTGGATCGTCGTGGTGGATAGCAATGGTGCAATGATAGTACAGTTTTATTTCATTTATACATTTGATATTGCGGGGCAAGCGTCCGACATGTGGACTGCCGTCACTGCCAGTTTGTATATTATCCTTTTGGGGCACGACCGGGCTGAGGTCGATACCACCCTTGTATATTATTTTATTTTCTGTACTAGGATTACCCCGCAGTGGAGTGCACGAATAGCCGAGTTCTAGAGGGCAACTGGTCCGCATCTCATGGCGTTGGGACGGAGGGGACCTTACTCTAGAATTGAAGGGCTATTCGCCGCACTCGTAGGGAGTATAGGTGACCCAGGAAAGGTGCTCATGTTACCGGATTCCGTGAAGTGCTGGGTGGTCCATTCACGTTGCTGAAGGGGGCTGTCTCACTTCTGGTTTTGGCGGGTAACTTGCCGCGCTCGTAGGGGTCCAGATTTCATTGCACAGGCTATCCACACGACAGGGAACGTCGGGTCTCACTTGCAGCTCAAGTGAAACCCAGGGCTCCAGATTATCCACCATTCTGTGTTGTTTCTGTGATGTTACTTTATATCATGCCTGGGACGAATGTTATATATATTTATATATATTAATAAATGTTGTATATGTTTTGCACCCGCGCTAGTCCAGCCCCCGCTCTGTCGTTAGTTAAGTAACCTAATGGGTAATGATGGGGCCCAGTGGCGAATGCGGATGGCATATATGTACATTTTATTTTCGTTTTTTTCTGGTGTGATTAATAGATGGGACTGCATAGATTCTTATCAATGCAAGGATAAAACAAACCTATATATGATGTTGTTGGAACCAAGTTTTTAAAAACTGACATTACAGACGTTTTCTTTTGCTTTGCATCGTGGTATTCATTTGAAATATCCTGCACCTCATTCGACGAGGCAAGGGCCGAGATCCCTTCATCGGGAGTGACCCCTTGGGTAGAAGTTTGCGTCAACGTAATAACTTTACTATAGTCGATTATTTTTTCTTTGCATCGTGGTATTCGGTTTGGGATATCCTGCACCCCATTCGACGGGGAAAGAGCCGAGATCCTTTCACCGGGAGTGACCTCTTTAGAAAAAGTTTTCGCCACTATATATTTATAAAACCACTTGGATTCCTTCAACGATATCAAGTTCATTACGTTAAAGGTTTTTCGCCAAAAACCAGCCGTAGCCCTCCGTCACTTCAGATTTGTATTGCTTAGTATTCGTGCTACGTATGTCGTGCTTAGCCGAGGCGTAGTGTTCGGTAGCTATGTAGTGCTTTTCTGTTGCATGGATATGCTATTGGTTAGGACAGTCGTACGGTCATTTTGGCTCAGTCAAGGACTCGTGCGGGTGGGTCTAATGCAATCAAGATAGTGACGGGTTGAACTTGATTAGGATCCTTTGATATGTTGGCTCAGTCAAGGTCACTTGGGTCCTAGGGGTAAAAATCTCATCGGGAGTTTCAAACATACAGGAAACTTGCCAGGCTTGCGCATACCTTCTGGAGTGTGGTGACTTGAGTGGCTTCCATCAAGTTATCATGTGATGATAGTTGGATCCCGATTCCCACTGATGAGTAGAATTACTCCTCTGGTGATTCCGACTAATTCTCCTTTTAGGTTTAGAGGAGAATTCGAGGAAACAGTGGGAGCCATCCAGATTAGATAAAATGATTAACCATTCTGATCTAGGTTAGAGTGCACGATGAGTGTTTCTTCTCTCTCTCTCTCTCTCTCTGGGGCTGCGACTATGACCCGACCTTTGACTAAAACTCATGAAACCAAGTTGACCGAACCTTCTTAAAACAATTTGGCTTTTGAAATGTCACGGTGTCACATACATCAATGCCACTTCTATATCACCATTGCATTTCTCCAAAACACCCCGTATTATTACGAACATCCACTTCCATTGGATAAATCCATCGTATAGTTACATATGAACTCGAAAGAACTTTTTCGAGGATGGATTCAGGTTCTGGAGAGAATGAATAGGATTATTCGGTTGTCTTTTCCCTTTACCTTCTCTCAGGTTGCGAGGGCTCCTAGGATTAGGAGAGGGTACACCTGTTGAGCTTATTGGATAGTCTTCTTCCAAACCATAGGCAGGTGCCGAACGGTAGGGAAGGAAGAAAACCAATAAGCTTAACTGTGGTGTACAGAAGGTAATAAGTAAAGACATATAAAGGGATTAGAATAATGGCAAAGGAAATTGCGATCACCATCATTCACGACAAAGACCGTGTGAACCCCTGCCACTCCTACATCCACTTTGCTTTTCTCTAGAACACTCCGTATCACTACGGATATCCACTTCCATTGGATAAATCCATCGTATGGTTATATACGAACTCAAAGGAACTTTTTCAAGGATGGATTCTGGTTCAGGAGAAAAAGAATAGGATTATTCAGATGTCTTTTCTCTTTATCTTCTCTCAGGTTGCGAGGGCTCTTAGGATTAGGAGAGTACACCTATTACGCTTATTGGATAGTCTTCTTCCAAACCTTAGGCTGGTGACGAAAGGTAGGGAATGAAGAAAACCAATTAGCATAAAAGAGGTGTACAGAAGGTAATAAGTAAAGACATAATAAAGGGATTGCAGAGAGGGCGGGCAAGTATATGGTTACTATCGTGAATCAGGATAATGGAAGAGGCGTTACTAGGAATACCAGTTAACCCTTTTGAAAAATTTTCATGTTTCAGTTTTACTGTGCGATGTTAATTGATAATTGTTTTCCCAATTGAAATCTAACTCCAGGGTATGTATTTACCAGATCAGTTTCTCACATCTGTATGTCATTACGGATGGTGAGTGGGAGCAAGATATTGGGAATTGGGTGATTAAATCCCCATTATATCGGAATTCATTGTAATTGGTGATATTTGAGGAAATCATCTAGATTTTGCCGGATGGCAAATATTTGGTTTTGAATATCCGTTGTTATGCACCAATTTCAAACTGATATATCTGTACATTTATTTCATAAAGTGAGATATAACTTTTTGATATTATGTCTGTGACATTTACCTGTATCATCTGGTGATTAGGTAAGGTGCATTCAACAGCGGTGTAATTCTTCTTAACTATAGTACAGCTTTTCAACCTACGACGCACATGGTTTGAGTTATTGAACTCAGTGGACTTGTACAAAATATTGTATGTTGTCCAGTGTCGATTATGACAATAGGGTTGGTACTCGTACTATATTCTGTTTACTTGTGACTTCTCCAGTTCTGGACAAGTATTTCGTTGAAATGCATGGTCCAGATTTTGAGAAGTTATAGGTATAAGAATAAAGTAGAGAACCATTTATTAGATGTATCGGGATTCTTTGAAGTATTCGAAGATGTAGATACTTGTGTTTGGTATTCCGTTGATAGTAATGGTTTTGAGAACTTGCTTCTCTTTCGGGTTACTCATATATGGATGCACTCCTAGATAAGTAATGCTGATTGTCCTGTTTCCATTTGGTTGATATGCACTGGAGACAGCTGCATGATTTTGAATCTGGTTCCAAATTAGATTAGTGCTTTTGTTTCTATATTAGATATATATAGAATCAATTTATATCTTAACGATGTTAAGGTATAGGGAGTTGTCCGGCTGATGCTTAAAACCAGAATCCGGATAAATTCAATGTACGTTTCAGTAATGGCTGTTTGTGGGTTATCCCGGGCTTTGACGAGGGTTAACTTTCTACCATCAGGAAGATCAATATTTATATTGTTCTTGACTCGCCACAGTTTTAATAAAATTGAATTTTTTTTCTCAGAAAACAGAAGTGGGAGTATGGTAGAACTGGAAGTTATTCCAGAACCACAAACGATTACTGAAAATTTAATAGAACCTAAGAATTCAATTGGATTTGATGTTCCATTAGCCACTCCGCAGATTTGGTAGGTAACCTCAGAGACCTGAGAGGTACTTCGGTCTTCTCAGAAACGGTGACAGGGAGGTTCTTGTTTACCCAGACTTGCCATTGCTGTTGTTCTAGACTATAAGAACTGGAAGGAGGATGAGTATAGCGTCGTTTTAAACTAGCTTTAGAAGTGCACTTGTATATGACTCTGCCGGAGGGTTGTTGTGGTCAGTGGGAGCAGCGGAAGCATAGAAGGCAAGTAGCTTATGTCTATTTATAGACTAAAGCAGGTATAGCGGAAATAGATCATCTATTTTTTATGTGACAGTCATAGGAGTTGACCTCATCAGAATAGAAGATGGATCTGGTAAGAAGGTAGTAGAGAGTGATGTCTAGGTATTTTGGATGACATGCACTTGATAAGAAGAGATATTCCTATACTACGATCGGTTATACTGTGGTTGTCACAAAGTTGTTTCTCCGCAGAGGATGTGGATATAATATCAAGTTTTCTGGTTACTAGATTTATGGTTTTAGATCTAGATTTGGGAAGTATCCCAATTTGGGTACTTTGACTTTAAATGGACGACTCCTGGCATGGTGGTGTACCTGCAGGTGATGGAGTCAACCTCTCTAAAGATGTCTTACAGACTAAAGGGGGAGGGATCTACATGATTAACATATCATTGGCTAGGCCAATTGAGTTAGTTATGAAATGTCAAGTACCATACCAGATGTTATTTTTGCATTAGCTGCAATAAACATATCCAATCCTGGAGAAACATTGTGAAGCGGTTATTGAACATAAGTGAATGTTCTAAGGAAATTATTAAGACAGCCTCCTTCGGAAGACGGTTATCATTTCAGGCTCCCAAGGTGACCTGGATGACAGAGTGACTGTCAAAGTTATAGTTTTCCCTCTTTTGAGGGACAGTATGTTGGACGGGTGGTCCAAGCAAAAACTGAGGAAAGGCATGGCGCAGGATACTGATTAAATTCAATGGACGATACAGTCTAAGTAGTTTGCTGGATTTGGAGTTCATTTGTGAACTGGGTCCCATCAGATATCCAGACAAATTCTAAGACAAGTATTTCTCATTTCGGGAGATTGCTTTCTCCGCGAAGTTGAGATTAAGAGAGATACAGAAAGAAACATTAGAGCGGATCCACTCACTGAGGCTATTTCTCGAACGCGATCATTTTCGAAAACAGGCTTTGCGAAACTTATTAGTAGGGAAGTTGGGTGTTCGGTATCACACAGGCTGTGAGTATGCGACATCGCAATAATTGGCCTTAAGTGCAAGTGGGAGATTGTTGGCTATAGTGCCCCCAAGGCAATTATCATGGTCACGGACATGTGATTATGATGATTGAGGCAGGACCTATACCGATGAAACAGTCTTACTCAAGATGATAGTATGCTATCTGGTTTGTCTTTATCATCATATACATGTTGATAGAGCCCATAGGATTCATGCTTGACTGCCAGCATTATGATGGCGATCACATACGTGGGAGCTGGGGGTCTATAAGCACATCCTTAAATGTCCCTAGTCGTGGGAATATCGAGACCGGGCATCGATACTCCAGTGTAGACTAGTGTATACTGATCGAGACCCCGACGAGGGGTGGTGGCCAGGTCTCACAAGCCATTGGTGTTAGTTTGTTCACCTAAGATAGTATACAGGTGCTCATTGGGTTATGAGTACACTGGACGGACTCGCCGGGAACCTGCTAGTTGGTATTATACCTATTGTCAGATAGCAGTTCCCAGGTGACATGTGTACAGGTTAGTCTGTCGACCTGAGATCGTCATTTGTCTCGTGTGAGTTCCACTGTGCTTTGATTACTACCCTACCACGGCTCAAAGGAGTCGTGCAAACAGGTTTTAGTTAGGTACAGTCCCGAGCCACATGAAGGCAGTGATCGGATCGTCGGGGATTCGTCTCTCCCGGTATTGGGGGTTGATGTCGCGTTGTGACGGATGTCCATCACCATAAATCCGTGGCCACGGTGGACGAGAATTATCGATCCAGGATCGATAGTTTCTCAGGTGGTGATGGGTTTCATACCGACACTAAATATCGCGTTGTTGGGGGTCTGACTTTATCCACCCCCTAGACTCGATATGCGATACTCTTAGACGAACAGACCGGACTGTACGGATATTGTCACTGTCAGGCTCAGTTGGAGTTCAGGATGAGTTTGCTCGTCGGCCTTCCTTTCGCTCAATACCTGGGTAGCCATTACGTACAGCTAGTGCCGCTAACGTGCTTGTGGTTAAACCCACTGCCAGCGTATTGACGAGTCTTTAGAGTCCCACACAGAGGATTTTCACGGTTCAGGCGATATGGTGTACATGAGCTATGTTGATACATACAGATGTCCGATTAAATATGTGCACTTGCTGAGCAGATTTTAATTGGACGGTTGATAATACTAGCGGCTTAGGATTAAGCCAGTTTATTAAATCAGGTCTTGATTTAATAATTTATATATGTATTTGTATATACGTATTCTACTATTATTGTTCACTATTCGTTTTCTCTCTCGGCTGTTCGTATTTTGGTACGAATACGCGTATATGTATTTCGGTACATGTACCGGGAAGTATTCCATATTTTATACGGAATAGCTTCTAGAAGATGCCACCTCATTTATATGATTTTCCATTTATGGAAATTCATTTGTTTTTTATTTATGAGGTGGAAAAGGTGATGTGATTTGTGGCATGGGTTTTGTGCATGTAACATGGTATGGTCTCATTTGTTTATTGCTTTAATTAAAAAGGAAATGATATTTTTTTGGGGTGAAAGAGAAAGGAGGGGCCGGCCATTCTTTTGAGGGTGGTTAATTTCATTTGGCTCATTTTACACTTGCATGATTCCCACTCTCTCATTCACACAAAAAGAGTTAGCCATTTTTCTTTTCTCATGCCAAAAGCTTCATCATCTCCATTTCATCTTCTTGAGTTGCTCCATGGATCACATGGTTGAGAGAAAATCATAGTGGCACTTTCATACACCCCCACTCTCCATCGCTAGCGACGTTGGAGCGTCGGTTACCTCGTTCGACGAGATTGGAGCTTGCGCCGTTTCCCTCGGGTGGATCATCGGAGACGAAGGAAGACCGGCAACCAAACGACATCAAGAAATCGCTAGGAACTTGGAATAAAGACCGAAGGACTCGGATCAACTCGGTATAAGGATTCTAACTCTTAGTTAGTTTCCTAGTTTAGGGTTTAAGGTCGATCCGTAAATCGGGTAGCGGTAGCACCAGTTTAGAAAATTTTCGTTCCGCATTTTGGCCGCGTTTCGACGGCCGGGGCGCTGTCGTGACCCTTCAGTAAATTCAAATGTGGATCAGATGTAAAACCTAGGGTTTCTCCTATCTATGAATAGGAAAGCCTACAGCCTCTTTTGAGGTGTGCCTCTTTTGGGTACCTATTTTGAGATGCCTCTCTTTAGTTCTTAATCTCTTCTCAATTTCTAGATTTAATTCTCATTTTGTAATGAATCGTTGAGAGGTCATCAATAAAAGTATTTTTTTATTTTTATCTCGCATTCTTTTTATCTGAATTTAATTCCTGAATTTTTATCTGTCTTTTATTATTTGAAATTTAGTTTTCGAATATTAAAAATTATAAAAATGAATTTGATTGTCACCTTCCTAATGAGTGAGTAATTCCTCACTTGTTAGGCTTAGGATAGGGAAGGTTTGAGAGAAGGAAATCTCTCTCCCTCTTTTCTTTATTTAAAAGGACTCTTTTTAAATCAACCACACACCGCTCACTACGGCACCCTATCTTACGTGATAGCGGTGATTCTCTAGTTAGACCGGGTGTGATTGAATTAACAGGAGGTTAGGGTTAAGAGCCAAGAATGGACGAACAAGGACCAAAAGGAAGAAACTTAGTTTCTTCCCAGTCGTGCTAATCCCCGTTGTTGCCGATTACCCTAACACCTTTATTCATAACTAAGGAATTGATAGAAGCGAGAAGATCCCTATTTCGAACTAATCTAATTCTAACCCTACCAAGCTTTTTATCAACTTTTATCTCATTCTTAGATCCTAAAATAAAAACCCGACTTGATCGGATTAACTCGTTAGAACATAAAGAAAAGGAATCCATCTCCCTGTGGACTAACCCGTACTCAACCGGCTAGCTACTAAGCGACACCGTTATTGATTGCGGTATTCTTAACTTTGATTTTTAAACGCATAAAATAAAAACCAAATAATCAAATGGCGCTATTGCCGGGGAGACGATAGTCTCTTTCTTTGTGTGATTTCGGGTTAAAAAAATAATTAAAAATTTAAAAATTTAAAAATTATAAAAATTGAAAAAATTTTAAACAAAAAAATATTAAATTAAATTAAAAAAATTCATCTTGTTCTTTTTTAGAGGTATTGTGTGAATTGCGCAGGAAAAGAGAGAGACAGATTCAGATCTGGAAAAAACCCAGTGAACAAATCAATAAACAGAAGATCTGAACAGACGGAGGAGAATCATAACAACAAACAGAAAATTTTTGGAGATCCAAACTAACAGAACCACCGCGGAACCGCGGCGGATATATGCAGTTGACCGCGGAACCGCGGTCAACCAGTGACATCAGCATCCCAAAATTCTCTGTAAGTATTTTTGTCCTCTCTTCTACCCTCTGAGCTCCCCTGAAAATTTTTCCTGTAGGGTTCTTTGCGCAAAATCTTTCTCCCTCTCCAATAAATTGTTTTTGTGCAAGATTCATTGCACTGCCAAATAAAAAAAATTGCAAGTGTTTTTGGTGTGTTAACTGCTTTGCATAATTAATACGGACTTTTAAGGGGCTATAACACCAATCAAAATTTGGTGGGGATTTCATTACCCTTCTTAGGACCCCAAAAATCACAAAAAGCATATGCATCAACCCTCGAGTTAATTAAAAAAATATTTAGACTCAGCCAATAAGGACTCTCGCGCTCATTAAGACAAAGGAAGATTGTGGGCAATCGGTCGTTTATCTAAACCTGACTTTGTGGTGCCTAGGCTAGACAAGTAGGAAAGGTAATTTTAAAAGGCCCGTCTCACGGTGATTCGAGAGCGGATCCCTCCTTTCTTTACTTGTGCTTACCTGGCCACAATTGGCGGTGAAGAGGCGATTTGAGGGATATCTCACAATTTGTCGCTTTGGAACAGTTAGGAGCAGTCTAGTTGACTTAGGAGACCCTAGCTTTAGGCTTGATTGTGCATGCTTAAATTGTGATTATGTCGTAGTTCCGTATAAATTTATGAAAAACTCTTTCTAAAAAAGACACTTTCAAAAATTTTTAAACTCCAAAAACAAATAATTTTTTTTTAAACAAAAAAAAAATTTTAAAAAAATTTAAAAAAAATATTCATCACATTCTTTTTCTTCTCCTTTCTCACATCATGGGTACCCCACCTCGTAAAACTCTTGCCGAACTTTGGTACCCTCAACCAGACATTACTTTCTACGCGCATTGTTTTGGTCGAATTTCGGACGACCCCTCTATACCGAAAATTTCTTTGAAAGATCGAATAGACACATCTAGGAGAAACAGTAGGACTCCGCAATCCACTTTGTATCAACCGTTTCAACCTTCACTATCTTCTTACGTTGATACCCCTTTTAAGAGTCCGGTGGTAACACCGAAACCCATGTTTTTTGCTGAACATATTGAACAATCTCGTAACCGATCTTTCACTCCTTTCAACACTTCCAGTTCTTGGGATCAACAATTCCATTCACCTTTTTATCCAAATGTTGATCCTAATACTGTCCAACCATTCAATTCCTATCCATCTTACCCAACTGTTGCACCATCCCTAGACATTGTTTCTACACAGCCATTTGGGAGTTTCCAGAATCCAAACAGCTTTGAATCTTTTACTGAAACCCCTTCATAACCCATGTCTAGTCTGAAACAGTCGTTGGAAGATTTTATTGTAATGTCAAGACAACATATGATGGATCTGATTGCGTCCATGGCCGTCCTTATACAACCTAGTGACCCGGTAGCTAGTTTCCAACTAGCTCCAAATTTTCCAATGTATGATGAGGCGGTTGGACAGATTTAGAATTTGAGTGGTGTGAGTGAGCTGTACACACTTCCAAATAAAACCTACCCATCACCAATTGAATCCCATAACTCCGGTTTTGAATGTTTATCAAGTGTTCCAAATGATTCACCAGTTGAAGATAAAACGTCTAATGAGTTGTGCGACTTTTTAGTGTTTGATTTACCTGATTGTGAAGGGTCCCTTTCGAGTGAAATCACCACCAATCCTTTTGACCTCTACACCTCCACTCTAGAACCTGAATTGATTAATATCCATACTTTTGATAAGGTGTCTGAGAAATTTAATTTTTACTTAATCGAGAATATTGACGCTGGGAATATTTTGGATGATGATGAACCCACAAATTTGGATTAATTTTTCTTTCCAATTCATCATCCCGAGACATTAAATGTTTCTCCCGAACTTCATATGCGTCTTAAATTTTATAAAAATTGCATGGATAAGCTAAATTTTGAGGAGAGTATTGAGAAAATTATTGAGGATGAAGCAGTTTTACTTGAGGAGTCGGATTTTCCAATTCATTCTTTCTCTTCCATTGACTATGCATACCCTCCTGAATCTTTAACCGATACCCTTCCTCAATCATTTCCCTCCATCCTTTTTCCGACTTTACAAGAAACCGTTATGTTAGTTATATGTATGCCCTAGAGGCCATTACTATACATAGGATGTATATTGTAGTGGATGCTTGGACATATATAGGGAGGACTTTCTTGCTCGACATGATAGTATGCTATCTGGTTACTCTTTACCTTAACGTGTATACTGTTTGTCTCACTGTTACATGTTGGTAAAGCCCTTAGGATGTGTACTTGACTACCTGGACTGTGATGCGGATCATACTAGTGGGGACATGGTAGTCCATAAGTACATCCTTCAAGGTCCCTAGTCGTGGGTGTATCGAGACGGGGCATCGATATACCAGAGTAGACTAGCGTATACCTTCTCGACTCATACAGATGGGCGATGGATGATCCCATATCCATTGGTGTTTGACATCAGAGATGATATACGGGTGCTCAGTGGAGACTGGGTACACTGGACGGACTCGCCGAGAACTCCCAGATGGTATTATACCTTACGTCAGATGGCAGTTCTCTGGTGACACTGGTACAGAGTAGTCTGTAGACCCGAGATCGTCATAGAGTCTTGTGTGGTTCCCACTGTGCTTTGATTTCCACCTTACCACGTCCAAGAGGGCGTGCAAAACGGTGGTTTTTGGGTACAGTCCCGAGTCACATGGAGGCAATGAGCGATAGGAGGGGATTCGTCTCTCCCGGTATAGGGGGTTGATGTTGCGCTGTGTTCGATTGGCTATAACAGGAAATCCCTGGCCAGGGTTGCTGAGATTTACTGGTAAGTGTTACCAGTAGTTTCTCGAATAGTTATAGACCTCATATCGACACGACTTATCGAGCTATTGGGGTCTGACGTTTACCACCCCTGGGCGAGATATGCGACATATCAGACGGACAGACCGGACTGTACGGTAAGTGTTACTAGTTGGATTCACAGGAGTGTGAGCGGGCTTGCTCGTCGATCTTCTGATCGCTCAATACCCGGGTGGCCGTTACGTTTAGCAGACCGCTTGCGACTTGTGGATGTTAGATATGATCATCATCCGCTGCCGGCGTATTGACGAGTCTTTAGAGTCCTACACAGAGGTTTCCTGGCTCAAGCGAAACGAAATAGGAGCGCATATGAGATATGTGCGGGACCGAGAGTAATGCGTGTATGTGATACCGTATTACATTCTCGCGATAAATGTATCGATTAGGTTATATGCGATATACCCTAATTATCGAATCAAGGATTGATTCAATAAACCGGTACATAGGATACTAGGCGGTTATATACGATATGACCGGATCGTTAAATCAAGTGTTGATTTAATGATTTAATGCATAATTATATATTTGATATATTACTTTGCATTAACTAGTATCGGTTCACTTTAAATGGATTTTCTCGCTCGGATGTGCGCATTGCATATGCGATATGATTTTGTGCACTTGCTTGTATCATGTTTGATGATGCATGCAAACTTGGGTTTGTGTAAAGATTGAACCATGGTTTTATGAGTGGTTAGGGTTTATTATTTTCTTATTCATTTATTTTATTTAGTTATTCTTTTGGAAAAAGAAAAAGAGTGAGAAAATGGTGGCTTTTCTTTGTTTGTAAATGAAGCTTCATGAAGCTTTCATTAAGTCACCATTTTGTCTCATGTTAAAACCTAACCACTCCACTTAACTATAGTTCTCTCTCTACACTTAACCATGGTAAGAGTTATGACAATAATGGATTTTCTTTTCTATTTTAATAAATTCTCATCATAACATTCTTCTTCTTCTTCTTCATTTCTTCATGGAAGAAAGCTTGCTCCATTAATGGCAAGTGATGATAAAGAGTGAGAAATCCAATTCTAAAGTGAACCCACTTCCTATTTCTTCATCCTCTACCTCTTGCCAAGTAGTAGAGTGTGTTTCCTTCACAAGTTTTCTTGACTTGGTGAAGTTGGAGCTTGATCTAGCGATGCCTCGACGTAGATCATCTTCGGCATGGACATCGACGACCTAGCTCGCCATTTCTCTGACGAAGCCGACGCTAGAGCCCGGGAATTCATTTGGACAGCGAGGGGACTTCGTTGCGGAGCTATGGAGGTGGAGCACCGGATCTACAAAGGTTGTATTTCCGTATTCCTTTAGTTAAGTTGTTAACTAGTTTCTTTTTCGCCTAGATTTCTAGCCAACGATCCGTATTAGGGTTTCTCGGCACCTAGATTTTTTGAAATTGGCATGGTTGATACCTTGTGAGACCTCCTTGGTGTGCCTAGGAACCCTACAGTGGTATCAGAGCCTAGCTAGAGCCTTAGGCGATGCGTAGACGAAGTTTGAAACCCGATCGATTCGAAACCCTAACTTAAACTTGCTCTCTGTACATTTTTCAAATTTGTGGATTTTTGCAAATTAAAAATATGCAGAAAAATCAGCAGGGAAATCTAAGAATTACGGCGCAAAATTTAGCTCCTAATTCCATAAAAGTGCGGCGGAACCGCGGCATTAGCGTGCTAATGCGGCGGTTCCGCGGCCCTTTTGTCTCTTCTCCCATCAAATTTTGCACAATAATTCCTATTTGGCAGTGCTGGTTTTCTTGGGAATTTTTAATCTGAAATCCAGAGTTGAGTATTTTGGGTTGTATTGGGAGTTCGTACATTCGATCGGATTGTCAAACTCTGTCTATGTGTTTTTCCGGATAAATTTTAGAATATGTTAAAAAGTTCGACCGGATATAAATACCCAATTTTTCCCCTGTCGGGAAATTTCCAAGTGTTGGATTTTTCCGTGGTTCAAAGACGTTCTAAGTAGTGCAAGTAATGCGATGGTCCCTCTAGAAGACAACAAACCTTAACTCGATTATGTGACCGTCTTGAACTGCCCTTTGAACCCTCGGGTTTGGGGCAGTACGGCGTGCCACATGTGAGGCGTTGGCTTGACCCTTCTACGGCTGGACCGTTGGTACTGAGGCATGAAGTGAATGTCTTTGAACTTATTTCATGAGTTGATCTGTATCAGGAAAACTTGGGTGTTTGAATGTTCGATCGGAAAGTTTAACATTTTCTATTTATCTGGAATGGGATACAATAATTGGAATTCACAAGTAGTTATGAGATAACTGAATGAATGTTATAAACATAGCAGTTTAGTCTCACTTGATCGGTTGCCACGGAATTTTGATGCGATCAAAAGTCCGTCGCAATCACGTAGCGTACGCGGATACTCGCCGGGTAAACTTAATAGACAGCCTCACTCCATAGCCCCGACCAAGTGACTGTAGGAGAACCCCGTCGCCGAAAGCATCCGTTCGGGTGCTCGCGGCAGCGGTGTTCTGCCTTGGTGCACTTCGTCGACGGTATCGGGGGTGCGGCCGTCTACTAAAGTTTGCGACGAGTATTCGATCAGGATGTCGGGAATCTTGTTGAATTACCTGACTTGACATTGAAAAGTGTTTTCGATTTTGAGACTAAAATGCGGGGTTTATAATTGTTAGGCATGTGATGTCTAAGGAATTCATTTGGCTAGGCATGCGATGTCTAAAGAGGTTGCGGATTCCAACTGTTGTAGTTTTACACTTTCTTTTCTGTGACCGTAAGTGTAATGTGTGATATCGCCGGTTTCGTTGCTATATGTCAACGACAATTGGGATGCGCATATTTACTTACGTTGATGACATGTGATGTTATGTGTTGCTGGATATGTTATATTGGATCGTCGTGTTTGAATAGCTGGGGTTTTTTTATGTGAGATGAGTGTTTTTCATTTTCATTCATGTAAAAACTTGTATGTAATATTCTTTTATTGGGGCACTTCCAGGTTGCGGAAGATGTCACCTTTTGTATATTATTTACTTTTCCGCATTAGGATAGACCCAAGGAGGGGAGCACAAGTAACCGGGTTCTAGGGTCCAGTGGGAGACCAACTCGAGGAGTCGAGTCCGGGTCTCCTAACCCTAGAATTGGCAGGGTTGCTTGCCGCTCTCGTAGGGGTCTAGGGGTGTGGGATTGGCTATTCATCATGACCATGGAATCCGTGTTTTATACTGGCTCGTATTGAAAACACGGACGTCCTAGTATATCCAATGTTTCATATGTTTCTTCTGCTGCGATATCTGTGATGTGATCATGTGATGTTCTGTGATAGATACTATATATAGTATATATGATATATTATATAGACGTTACTTATGTTTTACACCCGCGCTAGCCCTGCCCCGCTCTGCCGTTAGTTACCTAACCTAATGGTGCACGAGGGGACATCGAGGCGAATGCGGATGGCATAAGTGTACGTCGTATTTATCTGTGATGTTTAGGTATTTTTAAATGATGGGACTTCATTAATGTGATTAATGAAATAAAAGAAACCTAAGATGTTGTAGAATCGAATTTCAAAATTAAAACAGGTAGCTACAGTTCTTGCTTTGCACAGCGGTATATGTGATATATCCTGCACCTTATTCGATGAGGAAAGAACCGAGATCCCTTCACCGGGAGTGACTCCTTTAGCAATAACTGGCAGATGCTACACACTCGGTTTGTCTTTTGATTGCTTTTAAAAGTTTCTGCTTTGCACAGTGATATATATGATATATCCCGCACCTCATTAGAAGAGGAAAGGACCGACGATCCCTTCACCGGGAGTGACTCCTTTAGCAAAACTAGAAAAGCCTCAAAAGCAATCCATTTTCAAAAATCATTTGATTCTACAACGATATCAAGTTCATTACGCAATAGGTTTTCAGAAAAACCTGTCGTAGCCCTCCGTCATTTCAGATAAGTAGTAGTTAGTATTCGTGCTACGTTTGTTGGCCTGCGTCAAGGCGTAGTGTGCGGTAGCTAACTGGTATTTATCTGCTTATGCATATGATGCAGATTAGATTAGGGTAGTCGTGCGACTTTGTTGGCCTGCGTCAAGGGTCGTGCGGGTGGGTTTAATTCAATCAGGAAATGACGGGTTGAACTTGACTAGCGCACTATGGTTTGTTGGCCTGCGTCAAGGTCATAGGACGCTAGGGGCAAAATATTATCGGGAATTTCAAGTGTTGAAATTTGCAATGAGATTGCATACCTTCTATGAGATAGTTGGATCCCGATACCCGCTGTGAGTAAGAGTTACTCCTGGGAGAGTTTTATACATTACAATTAGCCGATCAAGTAGGTGTCTAGAAAGGTGTCAACGAGGTTACGCCTCTGGGAAAACGAGGTTTACATTAATTAGGTTCGTGCGAAAGCACGGGGGACCTCCCTCAAAGTACCGACACTGGCCTGGCTGAAAGATTGGCGAACTTGTAGTGTGTAATTAATCCCGGCTAGTTTTTTCTTTTAAGGTTTGAAGGAAGATTTGATAAAAAGCAGTGGGAGCCATCCTGATTAGATAAAATAATAACCAATCTATTCTTGCAAGAGCGCACGCTGAGTGTTTTCTTCTCTCTCTCTCCAGGTAGCGACCATGTCACGCCTTAATCAAGATAATAATACGGATTATTGACCGAACCCGCTTGTTATACTGAGCTGGGGAACGTTGGTCACGCTCCAACTTATAATTGTTATAAGACAGAGCAGGAAATTGGGGATTACCAGAATTCCCGTGCCGCCCAAACGAAGAGAGTGCATGCTGATGCATCATCTTCGGGTGTGTTCATTACAAAGAACTGTTTCTCTGTATCCTCTACGTCCTGGGTATGTGATACCAGATCAGGATCCCAGATATGTAATCAGTTACATAGGGCTACAGAAAGGTAGAGAACTGAGAATGGGTGATAAGTTTCATGAGACAGAAAACGGGGCAAGAGTTGCAGCCAAGTCTGTTGGTCACTGTCACCCTGTATTACCAATACATTGATTCTAAACGAATGTTATTAGATACCGAACCTGATATACAAAATCATATCTTTCTCTTTATTAGTAAAGAAACGATATAATTTTGTATTGTCGGATAATGTTTTGAACATTTCCTATATCAAAAGTTGATCGGTTCAGGCATGTTATCTAAAAGCATTGATGTTCTAAATCAAACTACAGTTCTTAGTATACAGAACACACACAAGAGGAAGAGTTCAGAAATGAACGAATCCTTCTTGAGGTATTGTAGACTAGGTCATATCAAATGCGACCCGACTAGCTGAAGTTACATAATGATGCATATTTAAATCAGTTTGAATTTACATCTTGTGAAACTTGCCAGTCATGTCACAGAGATAAGATGACCATAGCTCTGTTTACTGGAAAAAGAGAAAGAGTTAATGAACTCTTGGGACTGATACATGATGATGTATGTAGGTCCCCTGTCTACACATGCCAAGACTGGTTCTTTATACTTCATTACATTCTCTGATGATCTTTCGAGTTTCAGACCTATGTTCCTGTTGAAACACAAGTTCGAACCTTTTGAGATATTCACAGAATATAAGTTAGAAGTAGAGAACCAATAAGGGTATAAGTATTATGTCCTTTGATGTGATCAGGGAGGAGAATACTTGTGCATGGAATTCCTGGACTTTTCTGAAGGAAAATGAGATTCTCTCTCAGCATTACTCCTCCGTATACACCATAGCACGATGGTATATCGGGGCGGAGCAATCTCACCCTATATGATAAGGTGTGCTCTATGATGAGTACTACTGAGTTACCTGTTTACTTTTGGGAGTTATGCACTTGAGAAGCTGCATACCTATTGAATAGGGTTCGAATCAAATCACTTGCCTACCACTTCATATGTGATATGGAAAGGGAAAAGCCCATGTCTTAAGCTGGTTAAGATTTGGGGTTGTCCGGCCTATGTCTAAAAGCAAAATCCGGACAAGCTCGAGGCAAGGTCTGTAATGTAGAACTGGAAAGGTTCCAGCTATACAAACTGCAGCTGAAGATTTGGTAGAACCAGTGGATTCAATAGTAACCAACGAACCTCAGCCTCTCCGCCAATCTAGTAGGGTTTCTCACCCACCTGAGAGATACTTCTGTTTCTCTATGACAGTGGGAGCGAGAATTGCATCATGAGATGATGACCCAACTAGTTTCGAGCTGGCCATCAGGAGTGAGACTCTGTAAGAATGGCTGGATGTTTATCGATCTGAGATGGAATCCTTATACACCAACAAAGTATGGACTTTGATTGCTATATCTGAAGGGTTAAATCCCCATCAGGAGCAAGTATATCTTGAGAAGATTACTTGGTGTAGATGGAAAAGTTGAGACTTTCAAAGCTAGACTTGTTAAAGGTTTTCGTCATCGACCAGGCGTGGACAATGATGAAACCTTTTCAAGTGTCTGTGCTTATGTCCATCCAGATCCTACTTACCACGGCTACATACCATGACTACGATATCTGGTGGTTGGGTGTCATGACTGCTTTTCTAAATGATATTTTAGAAGAGAGCGTCTATAAGTACACAGCCAGAGGGCTTCGTAGACAGTGGGAGCAGCGGAAACGTGTGCAAGATGTTTTATATGATAAAGCAGGCATCGCGGAGTTGGAACATCTGTTTTGATGTAGTAGTCAAAGAGTTTGACATCATCAAAATGGTAGATGAACCTTGTATATATAAGAAGGTAGTAGGGAGTATGGTAGTGATCCTCGTAGAGTACGTGGATGACATACTCATGATAGGGAAGGAGTTTCCTATGCTACGCTCGTTCAATCTCCGCTTATCACCATGATTCTCCATATAGGATCAAAATGATACCTCCTAAATCCTGGGTTTTGGATCTATGAGATAGATCTAAATGGATGTTAGGATACTCACTAGTTGATGTGAGATGGTATCAATCGATCCTGGGGAGAATCACTGGAATGGTTCCAGGGTGATAAAGATGACTGAGTGTCAGTCACAGGCATTGTCTTTACCCTCAGTAAAGGGACGGTATGTTGGAAGAGTTCCAAGCTAGATACCGTGGCAAACTAGAAGATAAAGGCCGGTAACATCGCTATTAAAGATACTACCAAAGAGGCAGTTTGGGTGTATATTGGTTCATAAGATGAACTAGGTTCCTACCATTGTATGACAATGGAAGTGTGGCTTCGGCCCTGGAACCCTGGTCCCATCAGTGACCCAGACATAATCTGAGGCAGCATCACCTGATCATGGAGATGGTTGATCTCCAAGGAGATCGAAGTTTGGAGAGAAGACTCAGAGGACAACACAGCGGATCCACTCACAAAGGCCTGTTCCCAGAGAGAGATTTTTATGGGATGGTTGAGTATGAGATACTACAACCACTGCTATCAGATGGCCCTAGTGCAAGTGGGAGATTGTTAGTTATATGTATGCCCTAGAGGCCATTACTATACATAGGATGTATATTGTAGTGGATGCTTGGACATATATAGGGAGGACTTTCTTGCTCGACATGATAGTACGCTATCTGGTTACTCTTTACCTTAACGTGTATACTGTTTGTCTCTCTGTTACATGTTGGTAAAGCCCTTAGGATGTGTACTTGACTACCTGGACTGTGATGCGGATCATACTAGTGGGGACATGGTAGTCCATAAGTACATCCTTCAAGGTCCCTAGTCGTGGGTGTATCGAGACGGGGCATCGATATACCAGAGTAGACTAGCGTATACCTTCTCGACTCATACAGATGGGCGATGGATGTGTTAGTGTATATGCCCTAGAGGCCATTACTGTATCATACTAGTTTGTATATTACTTAATGGAAGCTTGGGATATTCACCTTGTATAAACAATCTTGCTCAATATAGTAGTATGCTACTTGGTTTGTTTCTACTTCAATGTGTACATGTGTTTATTTTGCGATATCACCTATACGCATTAGTGGAGCCCTTAGGATCTTTGCTTGATTACCAGCGTTGTGATGGCAGTCACACTAGTGGGGGCTGGGTAATCTATAAGCGCATCCTTATACAGGTCCCTAGTCGCAGGACTATCGAGACAGGGAATCGATACTCCGGAGTAGACTAGCGTATGCGCTTCTCATCCCAGTGTGGGAGATGGTCTGTCCCACAGCCATCAGTACGTCGTACTGGAGATAGTATACGGGTGCTCGTTAGGTTACGAGTACACTGGACAGGACTCGTCGGGAACTGACAGGTTGGTATTATACCTATCGTCAGTTATCAGTTCCCAGGTGACATGAGTACAGCTTAGTCCGCTGACTTGACACTGGCACTTCGCCTCGAGTGTGTTCCCACTGCACTTTGATCACTACCCTACCACGGCTCAAAGGAGTCGTGCAAACAGGTAGTGGTTGGGTGCAGTCCCGAAGCACTTGGAGGCAGTGACGGTTAGACAGGATTCGTCTCTCCCGGTATTGGGGATTGACATCGCGCTGTGTCTAGGAGAGCCATTACACGAGTAGTCCCTGGCCAGGGCAAGCGAGATATACTGGTAGGCTTCCAGTGTTATCTCAGGGTGTTTTGGGCTTCACTCCGACACGACTTGTACCGCTATTGGGGGACTGACGTTTTACCGCCCCCTAGGCCCGACATGCGATGTATCAGACGAACAGACCGGACTGTACGGAGAATGTCACATTCAGACTCAGTAGGAGTTCAGATGGGGTTCACCTCGTCAGCCTTCTTGTCGGCATCTACCTGGGGACCGTTACGCACAGCTAGTGCCGCTTGCGGTCTGTGGTTAAACCCACTGCCAGCGTAGTGTCGAGTCTTTAGAGTCCCACACAGAGGGTATTCGCCGCTGGGCAAAACAGAGTAGAGGTCGCATGGTTTTGCGACAGGGTTCGTTCTCAACCGCGCACTTGTGCACGTTTGGAGTCCGGACGGATATTACTGGATGGCTCTGGTTTGGGTCAGATACCGGTATATGTTTTGGGGTTGCTTTTATCTCTTGGTATTTATGTTCCTCAGAACAAGAATGCGGGTGTGTATGCACAGTTGTTTGAGGCGGAGGAAGAGGTTTTTCATTAGGGTTTCGGAACGGGTGCGTATGCACAGTTGACAGTCGTCTTTTTCCAAACCCTAATGGAATTATGATATATCAATTAATAATATTAATAAAATGAAATTGTGTCATGGTTGGTTTTTTGATGACTTGTTGACCATGGTTGACTTGTTGACCATGGTTGAAGTTTTGACCATCATCATTACAAAAGAAAGATGCTCTTTGATTCTAGCAAATTCATTTAATGTTTGAAATGATAATGGTCATTCCTAAACCTTCCATCAACTATTCCATTTTCATTATTATTATTAATTTGATAATTCTTTTTGCTTTATGTTATGGTTGCAAAAAGAAAAGAGCTCATTCTATCATTTAGCTTCTCTCTCCTCACTTCATCTTCTTCTTCCTCTAGCCAAAGGAGAATCCTTCTCATGTGTTGAGAATCCCTCTCCTTAAAAGAAAAGCACCCCTTAGACACTCTCTACTCACTCTAGGATCAAGGGTTTAGCAAGCCGGAAATTCTAGTTCACTCAAAGTTCGAGAAAGAGCCCGAAGGTTGAACCCTCAGGTGGATCCATCTTCGACGGAAGAAGGCGACGAGAAGAGAACCATCAACCTCTACAAGGTTTCAAGAAGAAGGAGTTCAAGTTTAGGTATAACCATCTTTCCGAGTAGCTAACTCTCTTTAGCTTGTTTGCTAGTTTTAGTTTAGGAAAAGATCCCGACTTTGTTAGTCCATGCTGCCCCATGCGCTAAAAATTTGATTTTTATACCGTTTCCGCCTCCCCGTAAGAATCGGGGGTCGCAACGTGGACTTACAGTGGTATCAGAGACTAACTAAACTTAAACAAGCTTGGTAGTGAAGTGTAACGAAGTTCGGAACCGAAAAAAAAAATCCAAAATCCAAACTTTTACAAAACCCTAGTTTCTGTTAAAAAAATTTCTGGTCAAAACACGATTTGTTATACACCTAAAATCGGCTCAGGGTTTTGTGTGAACACCCAAGAAAAACGATCCCCTGATTCCTTCAAACAGCCGCGTTTCCGCGGCATGAGGTAGGTATTTGCCGCGGAACCACCGCCGTGTGGGGTCCTCTCGTGATCGGGTTTCGTGCAGTGTTCTTCTGGTAGGGTTTTGGGATTTTTCAAATATGTTATATGTGCCCAGATTTTCCAGAATAGAAATTTACTTTTGGGGTCCTATAATTCCGTATTTTTTTCCGAACTTCACTGCACTTTGACTATGATGGTTATATCTGTGATGTTTGCATGTATTGAACGTCGGCTAATCGCTATAAGTCGATTAGTCGGGGTTATACATCTCTGTGATCTGTGTTTGATATTGGAATGTGTATATGAATGTGTTGGACTGTCGCGGGTGAATAGCCGGGGTGGATGTGAGATGAGCTTTTGTTTTTCTTTCATTCATTTGTAAATGTAAATTGATGTAATAATATTATTTGTATGGCCGCACAACCGGGTCGGGGTTGTAGCCGTCATTGTATAATTCTTTTTACTGTTTTTGCTCCTAGGATAGACCCATGGAGGGGTGCACAAACTACCGGGTTCTTGGCGGGTAGTTTGCCGCACCCGTAGGGGTCTTGGGTGGGGTTTTGGCTATTCACCGCGACCGTATAATCCGCTTTTCGTTGCAGGCTCGAACGGATTGCGGATTCCTAGTATATCCAATGTATTCATCTGTGATCTGTAATGTCTATCATTGCTTTATATTTAGGCGTTGCTTATGTTTTACAGCCGCGCTAGCCAAGCCCCCGCTCTGTCGTTAGTTAAGTAACCTAACGAGTGATGACGGGACCCCGTGGCGAATGCGAATGGCATAAGCGTACATCATATTTTGGTTGTTTTCTGCAATGGTAGGATTAAATGATGGGACGCATTAAAAGAACTAATGCAAGAATATCACGCATTAAAAGAACTAATGCAAGATAATAAACCAAGTTAAAGTCGTTGGAACACTTTCGAAAAACCACTCGGTTCTTTTCAAAACTAACTTTTAAATGCGGAGCTTGAGCCACTCCTTCTAAAAGCTATCTCGTTCCATCGATTATATCAAGTTCACTACGTTCACGGTTTTACCAAAACCATTCGTAGCCCTCCGTCGTTTCGCATGAATAGGCAATAGTATTCAAGCTGTGTATTTTGGCCAAAGTCAAGGCATAGTGATTGGTAGCTATTGGGTGTTCATGTGTAGCATAGATAAATGCGTTGGTTTGGGACAGTCGTGCTGCCATTTTGGCCAAAGTCAAGGGTATGTACGGATGGATCCAAATTAACCTGGAAAGTGACGGGTAGAACTTAACATGTGACTTATGATATTTTGGCCAAAGTCAAGGTCATAAGAGCATGGGGCAAAAATCCACATCGGGAGTTTCATAAGTACTGAAACTTGCTAGATTTGCATACCATTTGGAGTGTGATGATTATGGTAGGATTCCTTCATTTTCGTCACGCGATGATATTTGGATCCCGATCCTACTGTGAGTATATGCTACTCCTCGGGAAATTTCTCACTAAACGATCAATGCTATAAACCTAGTAGGTGCCTAGAAAGGTGTTAGCGGGGCTACGCCCCCAAGGAAAAGAGGTTCTTAAATTAAGGAACTTCGCGAAAGCGTTGGAAAACCTCCCTCAAAGTACCGACACTGGCCTGGCTGAACGGTTAAGCAAGTATTGTGCTGTGGGATTGATCCCGACTAATTCTTCCTTTGTGGTTTGAGGAGGGATTCGAGAGACAGTGGGAACCATCCTGTTTAGACAAATTAAAAACCATTCTAAACTTGCAAGAGCATCGTGCTAAGTGTTTCTTCTCTCCCCCTGCAGCGACCAAATCGAAATGACTGGACTTAAGTTACTTCTAGATAAAAACATACTGACAGGGCCAAACTACAAAGATTGGCTCAGGAATGTCAAAATGGCAATCACTTACGACAAGCTGGGGTATCTTCTTACCACCAAAGCTCCCCCCGTCCCAGGTCCCACCTCCAGCGTCGCGGATAAGGAAATCCGTAAGACTTGGGAGATTGATTGCGCGAAGGCCAGGTGCCTCGTGCTTGCCTCTATGGACAACGATCACCAGAGGAGGCACGAGAATATGGACTTGGAGTCCATATTTCTCCATACAAAAGAACTGTATGGAGAGCAGTCTCGTATCGCAAGATACGAAGTGTCGAAGAAGTTATTTTCGACAAAGTTGGCCGTCGAATCATCGGTAGCGGACCACGTGCTTAAGATGATTGGCTACACTGAGGAGCTCGCGGAACTTGGGACCACGTTGGACAGTGAACTCTATACGGATTTAATTCTCCAGTCCCTTCCATCCACTTACGCCCAGTTTATACTGAACTTCAACTTACAAGAAAAGGAAGTTGAACTTTCAGAACTCCTCAACATGCTGAGGAGCGCAGAGGGCACCCTACAGAAGGGTAGGGAAACACCCGCTTTATTTGTAGGAGGATCTTCTTCCTCTAGGTCCAAGGCGAAAGCCAAGGGAAAGAGAAAGAAAGCCCCCGCCAAACCAAGAGGCGGTGTTAGTAAAGTGGGTACGAAGGGAAAGGAAAAGGCAACAAAGATTGCGGGGAAGCTTGTTGGAAAGGAAGAATGCTTCTATTGTCATAAGAGTGGATACTGGAAAAAGGATTGCAGGGCTTGGAAGGCCAGGACACAGGAACTGAAGCAGGTTGCGGCTTCAGCTTCAGGTGTGTATGTTATTGAAAACTGTCTTTCTATAAACTCTACTTCCTGGGTATTGGATACCGGATCAGGATCTCATATCTGTAATTCTTTGCAGGCGTTGAGAAACCGTAGGGTTTTGAAGGCAGGTGACATGACCCTCAGAGTTGCGAACGGAGCTAGCATGGATGCTAAAGCCGTGGGGGACTATCACCTGGGAATGTCAGATGGACATGTTTTGGTTTTGCGTAATTGCTTTTTTGTACCCAACGCAACTTGTAATATCATTTCTGTATCTTTGGTTTCTAAAGAAGGTTATGAATTTACGTTTGTAAGTAATGTTGTAAACATTCACCTTAATCAAGTTCTGATTGGGTCAGGTACACTGAGCAATGGTATATACGTATTAAACCAACCACAGATTTTCAATGTCCAGAATACACATAAAAGAAAGTCTTCAGATATCAATCAGACTTCCTTATGGCATTGTAGACTGGGTCACATCAATGAGAGAAGGTTGACTAAGTTACATACAGAAGGATATTTGGATCCGTTCGAATATCAATCGTATGCCACTTGTCAATCCTGTCTCAAAGGAAAGATGACAAAGACTCCGTTCTCTGGACACGGAGTAAGAGCGAGCGAGCTCTTGGGACTCGTACACAGCGATGTGTGTGGTCCAATGTCTACACATGCGCGAAGCGGTTATTCTTACTTCATTACTTTTACGGATGATTTTTCAGGATACGGTTATGTCTTCTTAATGAAACATAAGTCCGAAGCTTTTGAAAAATTCCAGGAATATAAGAATGAAGTAGAAAAACAAACCGGCAAAAGTATCAAGATTCTAAGATCGGATCGAGGTGGAGAATACTTAAGTGTCGAGTTCCTGAATTATTTAAAAGAGAACGGGATTCTCTCTCAGCTTACTCCTCCATACACTCCGCAACACAACGGTGTATCGGAGAGACGGAACCGAACCCTATTGGATATGGTACGGTCCATGATGAGTAACGCTGAGTTACCGCGATCATTCTGGGGGTATGCGCTAGAATCAGCAGCGTACCTTTTGAACCGAGTTCCTACTAAGACTGTGCCTACTACACCATATGAGATGTGGTGTGGGAAGAGGCCCCATCTCAGTCACATTAAGACTTGGGGAAGTCCAGCTTTTGTTAAAAAGCAGCATGCGGACAAGCTCGAGGCACGCTCAGTACTGTGTAAGTTTGTGGGATATCCAAAGAATTCCAAGGGATATCTCTTCTACTACGAAGAGGAACAAAAAGTTCTTGTTTCTCGTCATGCCCACTTTCTAGAACACCAGTTCTTAGAAAAAGAATTAAGTGGGAGCGCAGTAGAACTGGAAGAAATTCCAGAACCACAGACTATTACTGAAAGCTTAGTAGAACCAGAGGGTTCAAATGAACAGGACATTCCTACGCCGCTCCGCAGGAGTAGTAGGCAGTCTCATCCGCCCGAGAGATACTACGGTTTTCTCATAGACGGGGATAGAGAGGATTGCATCATAGATTATGATGAGCCTACTAGCTTCCAGCAGGCCGTTCAGAGCGTTGACTCAGTGAAATGGCTGGATGCAATGCGGACCGAAATGGAGTCCATGTACACCAACAAAGTATGGACGTTGGACATTGCTCCAGATGGGATAAAACCCGTAGGATGCAAGTGGATCTTCAAAAGGAAGATTGGTGTAGATGGACAGGTTGAAACCTATAAAGCTAGACTTGTAGCAAAGGGTTTCCGTCAAAGACCTGGCTTGGACTATGACGAAACCTTTTCTCCAGTAGCTATGCTGAAATCCATTCGGATCCTTCTTGCCATTGCTTCCTTCCACGACTATGAGATTTGGCAGATGGACGTAAAAACCGCTTTTCTAAATGGAAATTTAGAGGAGTGTGTCTATATGGATCAGCCAGAGGGTTTCATTCAGAGTGGGAGCAGCGGAAAGGTGTGCAAGTTGCTTAAGTCCATCTATGGACTAAAGCAGGCATCGCGGAGTTGGAACATCTGTTTTGATGAGACGGTCAAGGAATTTGGCTTTATCAAAAATCCAGATGAACCATGCATCTATAGTAGATTTGTAGCGAGAACTGTAGTATTCCTCGTTTTATACGTGGATGACATTCTCTTAATAGGAAATGACATTCCTATGCTACAATCTGTCAAAGGTTTCTTGTCACACAGGTTCTCCATGAAAGACCTGGGTGATGCCTCTTACATCCTGGGGATCCGGATCCATCGTGATAGATCCAAGAGGATATTAGGACTTTCACAGTCCAGGTACATCGACACTATACTGAAAAGATTCAGTATGGAAGATTCCAAGCGCGGTAACCTACCGGCTTGTCACGGGATCACCCTCTCTAAAGAGATGTCTTCCAAGACTGATTTGGAGAGGGATCGCATGTCTATTATACCCTACGCTTCTGCGGTAGGCTCTATAATGTATGCGATGTTGTGTACCAGACCGGATGTAGCTTATGCACTGAGTGTAGTAAGCCGGTATCAGTCAAACCCTGGGGAGAAACACTGGATAGCAGTAAAGAACATTCTCAAGTACCTGAGAAGGACTAAGGAGATGTTCTTGGTGTACGGCGGAAAAGACCTCCAGATCGAGGCCTTTGCTGACTCCAGCTTCCAGAGTGACAAGGATGATTCCAAGTCCATGTCGGGTTTTGTCTTTACCCTCAATGGAGGGGCGGTGTGTTGGAAGAGTTCCAAACAGGAAACCGTTGCAGACTCGACTATGGAAGCGGAATACATCGCTGCATCTGATGCCGCAAAAGAAGCTGTCTGGATAAGGAAGTTCTTGAAAGAACTTCAGGTGGTTCCGTCCATTGTTGACCCAATACCTCTGTATTGCGACAACAACGGGGCTATAGCTTTAGCGAAGGAACCCAGGTCCCATCAGAGATCCAGGAACATCTTGAGGCGGTATCACCTGATCAGGGAGATCGTGGATCGCAAGGAGATCGAGGTTCGGAGGGTTGCTTCAGAAGAAAACACTGCAGATCCATTCACCAAGGCCCTACCCCAGACTCAGTTCGAGCGGCTGATCGAGATGATAGGTCTTCGATACGCCAGTACATGGCCTTAGTGCAAGTGGGAGATTGTTAGTGTATATGCCCTAGAGGCCATTACTGTATCATACTAGTTTGTATATTACTTAATGGAAGCTTGGGATATTCATCTTGTATAAACAATCTTGCTCAATATAGTAGTATGCTACTTGGTTTGTTTCTACTTCAATGTGTACATGTGTTTATTTTGCGATATCACCTATACGCATTAGTGGAGCCCTTAGGATCTTTGCTTGAATACCAGCGTTGTGATGGCAGTCACACTAGTGGGGGCTGGGTAATCTATAAGCACATCCTTATACAGGTCCCTAGTCGCAGGACTATCGAGACAGGGCATCGATACTCCGGAGTAGACTAGCGTATGCGCTTCTCATCCCAGTGTGGGAGATGGTCTGTCCCACAGCCATCAGTACGTCGTACTGGAGATAGTATACGGGTGCTCGTTAGGTTACGAGTACACTGGACAGGACTCGTCGGGAACTGACAGGTTGGTATTATACCTATCGTCAGTTATCAGTTCCCAGGTGACATGAGTACAGCTTAGTCCGCTGACTTGACACTGGCACTTCGCCTCGAGTGTGTTCCCACTGCACTTTGATCACTACCCTACCACGGCTCAAAGGAGTCGTGCAAACAGGTAGTGGTTGGGTGCAGTCCCGAAGCACTTGGAGGCAGTGACGGTTAGACAGGATTCGTCTCTCCCGGTATTGGGGGTTGACATCGCGCTGTGTCTAGGAGAGCCATTACACGAGTAGTCCCTGGCCAGGGCAAGCGAGATATACTGGTAGGCTTCCAGTGTTATCTCAGGGTGTTTTGGGCTTCACTCCGACACGACTTGTACCGCTATTGGGGGACTGACGTTTTACCGCCCCCTAGGCCCGACATGCGATGTATCAGACGAACAGACCGGACTGTACGGAGAATGTCATATTCAGACTCAGTAGGAGTTCAGATGGGGTTCACCTCGTCAGCCTTCTTGTCGGCATCTACCTGGTGTAAGGTTAGTATAGCACCCAATGAAGAGTTTTGAAGCATCACATGACCCAAAGTTTTAATTTTTAAGGTGCTAAACTAACATGCAAAGGATAGATCCTAGAAAATTAGGGTTTGCTAAACTTAAAGCTAACAAAAGTTAGGGTTTGAAGGCTACAACCTTTGTAGCTCCCGTTTTTGCTTCGCTCCTTAGGCTCTATAGTGTTGAAACGAGGTCCTCTTGAACTCCCCTTGTGTCCACGATGATCCACCGCGGAGATATCCGTCCAAGCTCGCTACTTCGTCAAACCGAAGATAACACTCTAAACGAAACGGCTAAGCTTGTGTAGAATGTTGTTGTGGCTTTGGATCTTACTTCAAAAACCTTTCTTTGATTATGTTTTTCTCACTAGAAAAAACTAGAGAGGAGAAGATGAAGAAGGATGAAAATGGTGGCTAATTTTCTTCAAGAGATAAAAAGATAACCATGAGGTTAAACTTATGAAAGAAAATAAATACCACTATATATTTTTTCTTTCTTGACTCCAACCATGATTAAATGATAGATGATTAATTTAACTTGGGTTTAGAATGATAAAGGAAAAGATAACCATGGTTTAGTGGTGGGTGAGAATGGTTAGGTTAAAAGAAGCATGTAGAAACTAGCATAATTATCCTTTCCTTTTCATTTTCTTTTAAAACCAAAATTAAATAATTATCCATTGTTTAATCTATGGTGTGAGGCTTATATTGCCACCATTTCCATATATAATCAACCATGATGGTTTGATGTATGTATGTGTACATGTATGCACATCTTCATGTGCATGAAACTAGAAAAGAAAAATAGAAACACATGCATGCATGCATACATCCATCAAACCCTAGAAAAGTTTTGAGTGAGAAAACTAATGGTTAAATGATAAATCAACACTTGATTTATCAATCCGGTCATAACTCATATGACCCCACCAAAAGCAGTTCACCCGATCAATGTTCGGTATCATATACGCACATTTCAATCGGGTGCATGCGCATATCGCATATGCGCACCACAACGTTTCGCCTGGACTGGGTAACTCCTCTGTGGGACTCTAAGACTCGTCAATACGCCGGCAGAGGGTAATGATCATATCAAGTGTCCTCAAGCCGCAAGAGGTCAGCTAAACGTAACGGCCACCCGGGTATTGAACGATCAGAAGACAACAAGCGAACCTGCTACAACTCCCGTCGAGCCATCCGGCAACACTTCCGTACAGTCCGGTCTCTTCGTTAGATATGCTACATATCGAGCCTAGGGATGGTCATGTCGACCCCAATAACTCAATAAGTCGCGTCGGTGAATGGTCTATAACAGATCGAGAAACTACTGATAACACTTATCAGCAAATCTCAGCAGCCCTGGCCAGGGACTTGCTGTTATAACCAGTCGAGCACAGCACAGCATCAACTCCCAATACCGGGAGAGACGAAACCCCTCCTATCGCTCATTGCCTTCGTGTGTCTCGGGACTGTACCCAACGGCCACCTGTTTGCACGACTCAGTAGAGCCGTGGTAGGGTGGCAATCAAAGTACAGTAGGAGAACGCACAAGGCTCTATGACGATCTCGGGTCTACAGACTAACCTGTACCAGTGTCACCTGAGAACTGCTATCCGACGATAGATATAATTCCATATAGGAGTTCTCGGCGAGTCCGTCCAGTGTACCCAGTCACCACTGAGCACCCGTATATGATCTTGATGTCAAACATCGATGAATGTGGGAACATCCATCGCCCATCACATGGGTCTAGTATCATATACGCTAGTCTACTCTGGTATATCGATGCCCCATCTCGATATACCTACGACTAGGGACGTTCCAGGATATGCTTATAGACTACAGATGTCCCACTAGTATGATCTCCATCATAATCAGAGTAGTCAAGCCGATATCCTCAGGGCTTTATCAGCATGTATGAATGAATAAAAGCATGATCAAATAAACATGTCAGATAAAGTAGAACCAGATAGCATACTATCATGTCGAGCAAGAATGCAAACTGAATATATATATACATGTATAGATACATCCACTATCACATAATGGCCTCTAGGGCATACATATATCCAACACCTGGGGACCGTTACGCATAGCTAGTGCCGCTTGCGGTCTGTGGTTAAACCCACTGCCAGCGTAGTGTAGAGTCTTTAGAGTCCCACACAGAGGGTATTCGCCGCTGGGCAAAACAGAGTAGAGGTCGCATGGTTTTGCGACAGGGTTCGTTCTCAACCGCGCACTTGTGCACGTTTGGAGTCCGGACGGATATTACTGGCTGGCTCTGGTTTGGGTCAGATACCGGTATATGTTTTGGGGTTGCTTTTATCTCTTGGTATTCATGTTCCTCGGAACAAGAATGCGGGTGTGTATGCACAGTTGTTTGAGGCGGAGGAAGAGGTTTTTCATTAGGGTTTCGGAACGGGTGCGTATGCACAGTTGACAGTCGTCTTTTTCCAAACCCTAATAGAATTATGATATATCAATTAATAATATTAATAAAATGAAATTGTGTCATGGTTGGTTTTTTGTTGACTTGTTGACCATGGTTGACTTGTTGACCATGGTTGAAGTTTTGACCATCATCATTACAAAAGAAAGATGCTCTTTGATTCTAGCAAATTCATTTAATGTTTGAAATGATAATGGTCATTCCTAAACCTTCCATCAACTATTCCATTTTCATTATTATTATTAATTTGATAATTCTTTTTGCTTTATGTTATGGTTGCAAAAAGAAAAGAGCTCATTCTATCATTTAGCTTCTCTCTCCTCACTTCATCTTCTTCTTCCTCTAGCCAAAGGAGAATCCTTCTCATGTGTTGAGAATCCCTCTCCTTAAAAGAAAAGCACCCCTTAGACACTCTCTACTCACTCTAGGATCAAGGATTTAGCAAGCCGGAGATTCTAGTTCACTCAAAGTTCGAGAAAGAGCCCGAAGGTTGAACCCTCAGGTGGATCCATCTTCGACGGAAGAAGGCGACGAGAAGAGAACCATCAACCTCTACAAGGTTTCAAGAAGAAGGAGTTCAAGTTTAGGTATAACCATCTTTCCGAGTAGCTAACTCTCTTTAGCTTGTTTGCTAGTTTTAGTTTAGGAAAAGATCCCGACTTTGTTAGTCCATGTTGCCCCATGCGCTAAAAATTTGATTTTTATACCGTTTCCGCCTCCTCGTAAGAACCGGGGGTCGCAACGTGGACTTACAGGATGATCCCATATCCATTGGTGTTTGACATCAGAGATGATATACGGGTGCTCAGTGGAGACTGGGTACACTGGACGGACTCGCCGAGAACTCCCAGATGGTATTATACCTTACGTCAGATGGCAGTTCTCTGGTGACACTGGTACAGAGTAGTCTGTAGACCCGAGATCGTCATAGAGTCTTGTGTGGTTCCCACTGTGCTTTGATTTCCACCTTATCACGTCCAAGAGGGCGTGCAAAACGGTGGTTTTTGGGTACAGTCCCGAGTCACATGGAGGCAATGAGTGATAGGAGGGGATTCGTCTCTCCCGGTATAGGGGGTTGATGTTGCGCTGTGTTCGATTGGCTATAACAGGAAATCCCTGGCCAGGATTGCTGAGATTTACTGGTAAGTGTTACCAGTAGTTTCTCGAATTGTTATAGACCTCATATCGACATGACTTATCGAGCTATTGGGGTCTGACGTTTACCACCCCTAGGCGAGATATGCGACATATCAGACGGACAGACCGGACTGTACGGTAAGTGTTACTGTTGGATTCACAGGAGTGTGAGCGGGCTTGCTCGTCGATCTTCTGATCGCTCAATACCCGGGTGGCCGTTACGTTTAGCAGACCGCTTGCGGCTTGTGGATGTTAGATATGATCATCATCCGCTGCCGGCGTATTAACGAGTCTTTAGAATCCTACACAGAGGTTTCCTGGCTCAAGCGAAACGAAATAGGAGCGCATATGAGATATGTGCGGGACCGAGAGTAATGCGTGTATGTGATACCGTATTACATTCTCGCGATAAATGTATCGATTAGGTTATATGCGATATACCCTAATTATCGAATCAAGGATTGATTCAATAAACCGGTACATAGGATACTAGGCGGTTATATACGATATGACCGGATCGTTAAATCAAGTGTTGATTTAATGATTTAATGCATAATTATATATTTGATATATTACTTTGCATTAACTAGTATCGGTTCACTTTAAATGGACTTTCTCGCTCGGATGTGCGCATTGCATATGCGATATGATTTTGTGCACTTGCTTGTATCATGTTTGATGATGCATGCAAACTTGGGTTTGTGTAAAGATTGAACCATGGTTTTATGAGTGGTTAGGGTTTATTATTTTCTTATTCATTTATTTTATTTAGTTATTCTTTTCGAAAAAGAAAAAGTGTGAGAAAATGGTGGCTTTTCTTTGTTTGTAAATGAAGCTTCATGAAGCTTTCATTAAGTCACCATTTTGTCTCATGTTAAAACCTAACCACTCCACTTAACTATAGTTCTCTCTCTACACTTAACCATGGTAAGAGTTATGATAAGAATGGATTTTCTTTTCTATTTTAATAAATTCTCATCATAACATTCTTCTTCTTCTTCTTCATTTCTTCATGGAAGAAAGCTTGCTCCATTAATGGCAAGTGATGATAAAGAGTGAGAAATCCAATTCTAAAGTGAACCCACTTCCTATTTCTTCATCCTCTACCTCTTGCCAAGTAATAGAGTGTGTTTCCTTCACAAGTTTTCTTGACTTGGTGAAGTTGGAGCTTGATCTAGCGATGCCTCGACGTAGATCATCTTCGGCATGGACATCGACGACCTAGCTCACCATTTCTCCGACGAAGCCGACGCTAGAGCCCGGGAATTCATTTGGACAGCGAGGGGACTTCGTTGCGGAGCTATGGAGGTGGAGCACCGGATCTACAAAGGTTGTATTTCCGTATTCCTTTAGTTAAGTTGTTAACTAGTTTCTTTTTCGCCTAGATTTCTAGCCAACGATCCGTATTAGGGTTTCTCGGCACCTAGATTTTTTGAAATTGGCATGGTTGATACCTTGTGAGACCTCCTTGGTGTGCCTAGGAACCCTACACGTTACACTTTCATTTTCAATGTCTGGTTTGCCAAGTTCAACGTACCCATGTTTTCTCACGAATCTTGAGAGATTTGACCTCATTTCTCAGTGGATTGATAGATTAGCACAATCGCTTTTTACACATCGGTCATTACAAATTGTGCTAATTTATACACTCCATCTCCACCCTCAAAGTTGTATTCAACTTCTTTCTCCCATTTTCTCAGGTTTCTCTTCTATTCTTCCTATAATTTCAGTGAGTGTTGATGAATCACAATCCGATAATTCAAGTTTGATCATTCCAGAAAGCCGGCTTGATTTGGATACTTTTGAAAATGAGGTAGATGAGTTTTTCGAGTCTCCTACCTCCATAATTTTTGATAAATCAAGTATGGTAAATTCTGGCATAAAACTTACTGACGGCAAAATGTTCAATTACATCGATGAGAATTTTGAAGAACTTTTTGCTGACGAACTTGTATTTCTAAACGACACGGATTTTGTGATTAATCAACCCCCACCTCAAGAAGTCGAACCACCACCATATCTTTTTCCCTTCCTCCATTCTTCTCCTCCACCGAGACTGTATACTGCTTCTATCTCCACATGGTCTCATGTGTTTCTCATTTCTTTTCTCTACACTCCATTCTTTTACCAACCACACCATTATAACGATAAAAATTTTGAATGGTTGGTGCTAACCTTTGGCCTGTGTAAGGCCTTGTATAGCTTGATACTGTGTTTTTTCTCCTCCCTAACTCTGAACTTTAATGCTTCAATAGTGGAAACACTGTTTCACTTAAGTTTGAGGGGACCTTTTGTGTATATATATTTTGTTTTCTTTTTCTGTTAATAATAAATTAAAAAATAAATAAATAAACAAACATGGGAGTGCCGACAATTTTGACCCTCTTGGTCAAGTTTAAGTTTGGGGTGTGCTCGGTAAGCTTTCTTCCTTCACGTTCATGTGTATATTTTTGCATTTGCATAGTTATTTTAAAATCCATAAAAATCAAAAAAAAAAATTATAAAAATTGAAAAGTTCAATTTTGGCCATATCTGACTTAAGTTCAACATGACGGTTGAATAGTAGGGAAAAACTAGATCCTAAACTTAGTAAATTAAAAACCCTAAAAATAACCTTTCTTAAAGTTTAATTATAGAAAATATATGTCCTTGTAGTTTGTTTAGAAATAGGCAAATTTTTGAGTTCAATTCTTGGGCTAAGTCAAAATAAGGGAAGAGTATTGAAATTTTTATCGAAGTGTAAGTCTGAAAAATAATTCCGAACCTTTAGTCTAAATTCTGAAAATATATACCCTACAACTCGCACATACACGTACCTTGAAATTTGGGATAATAGAGGATACCTTGAATTGCTCTTGTCTAAAATTCTTAGTATGAGAAAAAAATAAAAGGTATAAGTGTGAATAAAGAGATATAAAAAAATGAACACTGGTTTTGTAATTACTTAAGGCTGTGTAAAATAAAAAATATATAGCGAGGGTGCTTTATCATATAGTGCCTTAGACCAACTGGTTTGGGAGTTACTGCTAAAACCTTAAGTATTACAAGACGAGAAATTATGCCTAAATGCGTGAACACATTTTGTAATCGGCCGTTAGTACCTCAAGAAGTATTAACGGTCGCATGAAAGATGTGTGAACAATTTCATCTAAAATCCACCAACTAAAAGTACTTTGGACGATGGACAAGAGTATAATAGCTTGAATTGAATTTCTAAGTGTAGGGGTGATACATACACACACGTAGGGGTATATGATTGGGGTTTGGATGAGAGATAGGAATGAAAGATAAGGATTATACCTTTAGTAGAGATGATAAAAATTCCTAAGTTGAGATGGAATCTTAGAAAGAAAATTCAAGAGATGCTGAAAGCTTTATAAATTTGCAAAACATATACGATATTAAGTTAAATGATAAGTGAGTGTGAAAAATACGGGTTGATGGTTTCTAAGTTGAAGATAATAGAATTTCTTGCTAGAACACTGAATTGAAGAATGAAAGTCAATAGGCCAAATTGATCGGATTTTGTGGGTAGTATCCGCTGACAACCCTCGGGAGACAACACTCCTCCTACTAGGGACACCTAGAGGTTTAATGGCTTGTTGCACGAGCTCATTGCAATCGCGATTCCCTGCGAAAATGAGATTAGGATTTTCGAGAATAAAATTGGTTTTGCTCGGGACGAGAAAAAGATAAGTTTGGGGGTATTTGTTCATATCAGAATTTTGCATTATTATGTCACCCATTCTTAATCATATTACAAATAAATAGGTGCTTTTGATCCATGTCTGCTAAATAGTTGCAGGTTACAGGTTCTCAGAACAATACAGTGAAATTCATGAGAAGACGTTACAAAAGTGAGACTACGACCAACAAAAGATGAATCCGTATGATACCGCCTAACAGTTCAAGGAACAAAGGAAGATCAGTAAACAGTTCCATGCACAAGACAGTTCAAAGGCAGCACAAGATATAAGACTTCAAAGCAAAGCTTAAGGTAAAAGTCCACAAATTCTGCACTGTTGGAAATCTGAAAGAAAATAGAAAAGATTCTGAAGAACCAAGTGAAGAAAACAGAAGAAAAAGGAAACATAAAACAACCCTAAAGAAATGAGACAGAGAACACCCAAGATGGCCGTGGATCCGCGGCCAAACATGGGTTTCCGCCGCGGTTCCGCGGCCGTACTGTGCACGTGTCGGTGCAAATTGTCGGTGGGTGTCGGTGCATTGACTCGGTCTTTGGGGCAGTATTGTAAATTCAGATGTGGATCAGATGTAAAATCTAGGGTTTCTCCTATCTATAAATAGGAAAGCCTACAGCCTCTTTTAGGGTGTGCTTCTTTTGGGTGCCTCTTTTGAGATGCCTCTCTTTAGTTCTTAATCTCTCCTCAATTTCTAGATTTAATTCTTATTTTGTAATGAATCGTTGAGAGGTCATCAATAAATGTATTTTTTTATTTTTATCTCGCATTCTTTTTATCTGAATTTAATTCCTGAATTTTTATTTGTCTTTTATTATCTGCAATTTAGTTTTCTAATATTAAAAATTATAAAAATGAATTTGATTGTCACCTTCCTAATGAGCGAGTAATTCCTCACTTGTTAGGGTTAGAATAGGGAAGGTTTGAGAGAAGGAAATCTCTCTCCCTCCTTTCTTTATTTAAAAGGACTCTTTTTAAATCAACTACGCACCGCTCACTACGGCACCCTATCCTACGTGATAGCGGTGATTCCCTAGTTAGACCGGGTGTGATTGAATTAACTGGAGGTTAGGGCTAAGAGCCAAGAACGGACGGACAAGGACAAAAAGGAAGAAACTTAGTTTCTTCCCAGTCGTGCTAATCCTCGTTGTTGCCGATTACCCTAACACCTTTACTCATAACTGAGGCATTGATAGAAGCGAGAAGATCCCTATCTCGAACTAACCTAATCCTAACCCTAGCAAGTTTTTTATCAACTTTTATCTCATTCTTTGATCTTAAAATAAAAACCCGACTTGATCGGATTAACTCGTTAGAATATAAAGAAAAGGAATCCATCTCCCTGTAGACCGACCCGTACTCAACCGGCTAGCTACCAAGTGACACCGTTATTGATTGAAGAATTTTTAACTTTGATTTTAAAACGCATAAAACAAAAACCAAACAATCACTCTTCGCCATCTTTTTGAAGGATGCAAAATCCCGGCTGATACGTTGGATCCTCTTGCTTCAAGAGTTTGACCTTGTCATCAAGGACAAAAGAGAATGTGAAAACGTAGTCGCCGACCATCTCTCACGACTTCCTTCTTCGTCGTCGCTTCAAATTCCGATCAATGACGTCTTTCCGGATGAATAGCTCTTGACAGTATTATGCGAACCCTGGTTCGCATATATTGTGAACTATTTGGCCACAGGACTACTACCGAATGAATGGTCAAGTCAAGACAGACTTCGATTCTTATCCCAAGTAAAACACTTTTACTGGGATGAATCTTATCTGTTCAAGTACTGTCCCGACCAGATTATTCGTCAGTGTGTCCCTGACAATGAATTTAAGAGTGTGCTGCCGTTTTGCCACGATCAAGCGTGTGGCGGGCATTTTGGCCCCAGAAAGACAGCCGAGAAGATCTTGCAGTGTGGCTTCTACTGGCCACAACTCTTCAAAGACGCTCATGATTACTGCAAGACTTGGTCCTGGTACCAACACTTGGGCCGGATATCCAGGAGAAACGAGATGTCGCTCCAACCTATCTTGGTTGTGGAGATTTTCGATGTTTGGGGGATTGATTTTATGGGGCCGTTTCCCAGCTCTTTTGGGAACTTATACATTCTTCTCGCTGTTGATTATGTCTCTAAGTGGGTCGAGGCTGTGCCCAGCCGGACTAACGACAACAAGGTTGTCGTTAGATTTCTAAAGGAAAACATCTTTTCCTGGTTTGGGCACCCCCGCGCGATCATTAGCGACAATGGAACTCATTTCTATAATAGGACTTTCGAGGCCTTGATGGGGAAATATTCCATTAATCATAAGCTATCAATGCCCTACCACCCCCAAACATGTGGGCAAGCCGAAGTTTCAAATCGGCAAATCAAGCAGATATTGGAGAAGATGGTTTCCAAGAACCGTAAGGATTGGTCTTTAAAACTCACTAATACCCTTTGGGCATTTCGAACTGCTTATAAGACTGATCTTGGCATGTCTCCTTATCGACTTGTTTACGGAAAGGCTTGCCATCTTCCAGTGGAAATCGTGCATCACGCATTTTGGGCGATAATAGAGCTGAATCTATCACTTGAAGATGCGGGCAGCCATCGGAAGCTGCAATTAAACGAATTGAACGAGCTTCGGGATGAAGGTTACGAAAATGCGGTTGTCGTTAAGAACCGAACGAAGGTGTTTCACGATAAACACCTTGCGCGCAAAACTTTCACACCTGGTCAACAGGTACTTCTTTACGACACCCGGCTACATTTACATCCCGGTAAGCTCAGATCTCGCTGGAAAGGACCATTCTTTGTGCGGACTGTATATCCGCATGGTGTGGTGGATTTGGAAAATCCAGAGTACGGTTCACTATTCAAAGTGAACGGACACTGGTTAAAACCGTTCCTCACCGCAGACCAATCGGAGGAGCTCCTGATGTTGCAGGAGCCGATTTACATTGACTGATCTTCCTCCGCGTACCACAAACAGTGGAAACACTGTTTTAAATAAGTTTGGGGGTATGTTACACCATTTTTTTTTAAAATTTCCCACTTGTAATTATTTTTAGAATAAAATAAAAAAAATAAATAAATTAAAAAAATTCAAATTTCCGGGGGTATTTTTGTAGATATACAGAACCATAATTAAATCATATAAAACAAAAAAATTTATTTAATTATTCTTTTAAGAGGGGCTTTTGTATAAATGTCCAACACCCCTATATAAACACCCCGACCCCCTGCTGATTTTCCTGTGCCTCAGAAACCCTAAACTCCAAAACCCTAGCCGCCGCCACGAGTTTCCACAGCAGATCGCCTTGCGCCGCCGCCCAACCGCCGCAGAATCCCCAGTTCTACCGCGCCTCCGCCGCTCCTCTGCCGCTTCTCCCTATGAAATCTTCAGAGGAGGTTTGTATTCTCTGATCCTCTCTGTAAAAAATTTTACAAATTTCTGCACTTCACTATCATGGCCCCTACCCTGCAATTTGAGAGGGATTTCTCCCAGTTGTTTGCACATATTGTTTACGATAGTTACTTCGGCGACGAGATCCGAAGGTGTGGATGGAACTTTCTCTTATTTAACTATCTGAACTCTTTCGTGCTTCCGGATCTTATTGCCCGTTATTATGATAGTATAGAAGAGGGTTGTTTGGCACAACACGGGTACCTTAGATTACTGTGGGGGGATAGAGAAATTTTAATCGATAGGGACTTCATCCATAAAGTCACCTTAATACCACGACTCCCGGTCCACGACCAACCCCTTCGTTTTGAGGACTACCTACCGCTGATGGGAGACGATTGTTTTAGGGAGCCTAGAAAAAGCATCCAAGCCCGCACGCTATATGCGAATGTCTTAACTGTGTGCCGTTGGGCACAAAATAATATTTTTGGTAGTTCGCACAACACAACTTTTTTCACACCATCTCTCCACATAGTGCACACACTAATGACTCGAAACCCTAGCTACGATATGTGCACTGTGCTGCTTCACTCAATTGGCGCCGGCAAGAAGGCATCCAATTATCTATGCCCAATTTCGGTGACACAACTGTGTCGCCATTTCCTCCCTGTTGAGAAATTTGAATTTTACATGCATGGTGGGGTCCCCATTCGACCCCTTTTTAAGGGTGTCTCCACATCGTATACATGACTTCTCGCTTTATGGTCATGCACTGAGCCGACCGAGGATGTGCCGGAAAAGACACCCAGCTCGAGCGCCACCGTGAGCGATGAAGAGCTAACCCCTGCTGCGCAAGCGCACTTGATTCGACGAACCCATAGGGCGGTAGAGCGAATGATTGGGATGCTGACAAACTTTTATCAGCGTCTGACGAGCTTGGAACAAGGCATGAGCACCCTACTGGCCAGAGAGGAAAGTGTAGGGTTCCTAGGCACTCTAGTGAGGTCTCACAAGGCATCAACCATGCCAATTTCAAAAATTCTAGGTGCCGAGAGACCCGACTACGGATCGTTTGCTAGAAAACTAGGCGAAAAAGCTAACTAGTTAACAACTTAACTAATGGGATATCGGAAATACAACCTTTGTAGATCCGGTGCTCCACCTCCATAGCTCCGCAACGAAGTCGTCTCCGCTGTCCAAAAGGAATCCGGGCTCTAGAGTCGGCTTCGTCGGAGAAAAAGCGAGCTAGGTCGTCGATGTCCATGCCGAAGATGATCTACGTCGAGGCATCGCTAAATCAAGCTCCACCTTCACCAAGCCCTAAAAACTTGTGAAGGAAACACACTCTACTACTTGGCAAGAGGTAGAGGATGAAGAAATAGGAAGTGGGTAGACTTTAGATTTGGATTTCTCACTCTTTTTCATCACTTGCCATTGATGACCTCAAGCTTCTTCAAAGAAGAAGATGAAGAAGAAGAAGAAGAAAGTTATGATAAGAAAAATTAAAAAGAAAAGAATAATCCATTCTTATCATAACATAACCCAAGTTAAGTGTAGAGAATTGACCAAGGTTAAAGAATGGTTAGGGTTAAGGAGATGAGACAAAAATGGTGACTTAATGAAAGCTTCATGAAGCTTCATAATGAAAACAAAACTTGCCACCATTTTTCACTTCTTTTCCTTTTCTCATTTATCTTTTTAAATGCAAATGAAAAGATAAATGAATGAATAAAAGAAAACCCCAATCATTTACTTAACCTAGGTTTAATTCATTACACTTAACAAAAAAAGATATGTATCATCAAACATGATACAATCAAGTGCACAAAAATCATATCGCATATGCAATGCGCACACCCGAGTGAGAAAATCCATTCAAAGTGAACCGATACTAGTTAATGCAAAGTAATATATCAAATATATAATTATGCATTAAATCACTAAATCAACACTTGATTCAATGATCCGGTCATGTCGCACATAACCGACTGGTATCTTCAGTAACAACTTATCGAATCAACACTTAATCCGATAACCCGGCTATATCGCATATAACCGATCAATGTCACATCGCGAGAATGAAATACGGTATCACATACACGCATCATTCTCGGTCCCGCACATATCTCATATGCGCTCCTATTTCGTTTCGCTTGAGCCAGGAAACCTCTGTGTAGGACTCTAAAGACTCGTCAATACGCCGGCAGCAGATGATGATCATATCAAACACCCACAAGCCGCAAGCGGTCTGCTAAACGTAACGGCCACCCGGGTATTGAGCGATCTGAAGATCGACGAGCAAGCCCGCTCACACTCCAGTGAATCCGACCAGTAACACTACCGTACAGTCCGGTCTGATCGTCTGATATGTCGCATATCTCGCCTAGGGGTGGTAAACGTCAGAACCCAATAACTCGATAAGTCGTGTCGATATGAGGTCTATAACAATTCGAGAAACTACTGGTAACACTTACCAGTAAATCTCAGCAACCCTGGCCAGGGATTTCCTGTTATAGCCAATCGAACACAGCGCAACATCAACCCCCTATACCGGGAGAGACGAATCCCCTCCTATCGCTCATTGCCTCCATGTGACTCGGGACTGTACCCAAAAACCACCGTTTTGCACGCCCTCTTGGACGTGGTAAGATGGAAATCAAAGCACAGTGGGAACCACACAAGACTCTATGACGATCTCGGGTCAACAGACTACTCTGTACCAGTGTCACCAGAGAACTGCCATCTGACGTGAGGTATAATACCATCTGGGAGTTCTCGGCGAGTCCGTCCAGTGTACCCAGTCTTTACTGAGCACCCGTATATCATCTCTGATGTCAAACACCAATGGATATGGGATCATCCATCGCCCATCTGTATGGGTCGAGAAGGTATACGCTAGTCTACTCTGGTATATCGATGCCCCGTCTCGATACACCCACGACTAGGGACCTTGAAGGATGTACTTATAGACTACCATGTCCCCACTAGTATGATCCGCATCATAGTCCAGGTAGTCAAGTACAGATCCTAAGGGCTTTACCAACATGTAACAGAGAGACAATCAGCATACACGTTAAGGTAAAGGGTAACCAGATAGCATACTATCATGTCGAGCAAGAAAGTCCTCCCTATATATGTCCCAGCATCCACTACAATATACATCCTATGTACAGTAATGGCCTCTAGGGCATACATATAACTAACAATCTCCCACTTGCACTAGGGCCATCTGTAGCAGTGGTTGTAGTATCTCATACTCAACCATCCCATAAAAGTCTCTCTTTGGGAACAGGCCTTTGTGAGTGGATCCGCTGTGTTGTCCTCTGAGTCTACTCTCCAAACCTCGATCACCCTGGAGATCAATCATCTCCATGATCAAGTGATACTGCCTTAGAATATGTCTGGATCACTGATGGGACGAGCGTTCCTTGCCATAAGCCACAACTCCATTGTCACACAATGGTAGGAACGTAGTTCATCTTATGAACCAATATACATCCAAACAGCCTCTTTGGTAGCATCTTAAGTAGCGATGTATCGTGCCTTTATCGTCTAGTATGTCACGGTATCTAGCTTGGAACTCTTCCAACATACCGTCCATTTACTGAGGGTAAAGACAATGCCTGCGACTGACACTCAGTCGTCATTATCACCCTGGAACCCTTCCAGTGATTCTCCCCAGGATCGGTTGATACCGTCTCACTACAACTAGTGAGAGTCCTAACATCCAATTAGATCTATCTCATAGATCCAAACACCAGGATTTAGGAGGTATCATTTTGATCCTATATGGAGAATCATTGTGATAAGCGGAGATTGACCGAGCGTAGCATAGGAAACTCCTTCCCCATCAAGAGTATGTTATCCACGTACTCTACGAGGATCATCACCATACTCCCTACTACCTTTTTGTATATACAAGGTTCATCTACCATTTTGATGATGTCAAACTCTTTGACTAATTCATCAAAACAGATGTTCCAACTCCGCGATGCCTGCTTTATCCTATAAAGCATCTTGTACACGTTTCCGCTGCTCCCACTGTTTACGAAGCACTCTGGCTGTGTACTTATAGACGTTCTCTTCTAAATCATTATTTAGAAAAGTAGTCATGGCACCCAACCGCCAGATATCATAGTCATGGTATGTAGCCGTGGCAAGTAGGATCTGGATGGACTTAAGCATAGCCACTTGAAAAGGTTTCATCATAATCCACGCCTGGTCTATGACGAAAAGCTTTAACAAGTCTAGCTTTGAAAGTCTCAACTTTTCCATCTACACCAAGTAATCTTCTCAAGATATACTTGCTCCTGATGGGAATTTAACCCTTCAGATATAGCAACCAAAGTCCATACTTTGTTGGTGTATAAGGATTCCATCTCAGATCGCTAAACATCCAGCCATTCTTACAGAGTCTTACTCTCGATGGCCTGCTCGAAGCTAGTTGGGTCATCATCTCATGATGCAATCCTCGCTCCCACTGTCATAGAGAAAACGAAGTATCTCTCAGGTGGGTGAGGAACCCTACTAGATCGGCGGAGAGGCCGAGGTTCGTTGGTAACTATTGAATCCTTTAGTTCTATCAAATCATCAGCTACAGTTTGTATAGCTGGAACCTTTCCAGTTCTACATAACTGACTTTGCCTCGAGCTTGTCCGGATTTTGCTTTTAGACATTGGCCGGTCAACCCTAAATCTTAACTGACTTAAGACATGGGCTCTTCCCATTCCATATCACATATGAAGTGGTAGGCAACTGACTTGATTGGAACCCTATTCAATAGGTATGCAGCTTCTCAAGTGCATAACTCCCAAAAGGAAACAGGTAACTCAGTAGTACTCATCACAGAGCGCACCTTATCATATAGGGTGTGATTGCTCTGTCCCGATATACCATCGTGCTATGGTGTATAGGAGGAGTAATGCTGAGAGAGAATCTCATTCTCCTTTAGAATAATCCAGGAATTCCGTGGTCAAGTATTCTCCTCCTTGATCACATCAAAGGACATAATACTTTTACCCGTATTTTGGTTCTCTACTTCTAACTTATATTCTGTGAATATCTCAAAAGGTTCGGACTTGTGTTTCAACAGGAACATATGTCTGAATCTTGAGAGATCATCAGAGAATGTAATGAAGTACAAAGAACCGGTCCTGGCATATGTAGACAGGGGACCTTGCATACATCATCATGTATCAGTCCCAAGAGTTTACTTACTCTTTCTCTGTTTCCAATAAACAGAGCTGGTGTCATTATATCTTTGTGACATGACTGGCGAGTTTCACAAGATGTAAATTCAAACTAATTTAAATATGCATCTTTATGTAACTCTAGCTAGTCGGGTTACATTGATCTGACCTAGTCTACAATACCTCAAGAAGGAATCGTTCAATTCTGAACTCTTCCTCTTGTGTGTGTTCTGTATACTAAGAACCGTTGTCTGATTTAGAACATCAATGCTTTTAGATAACGTGCCTGAACCGATCAACTTTTGATATAGGAAATGTTCAAAAACATTATCCAACTATACAAAATTTTATCATTTCTTTATTAATAAAGAGATAGATATGATTTTGTATATCAGGTTCGGTATCTAATAACATTCATTCAGAATCAATGTATTTGGAATACAGGGTGACAGTGACCAACAGACTTAGCTGCAACACTTGCCCCGTTTTCTGCCTCATGAAACTTATCACCCGTTCTCAGTTCTCTACCTTTCTGTAGCCCTATGTAACAGATTACATATCTAGGATCCTGATCTGGTATCACATACCCAGGACGTAAAGGATACTGAGAAACAGTTCTCTGTAATGAACACACCCGAAGATGATGCATCAACATGCACTCTCTTCGTTTGGGCGGCACGGGAATTCTGGTAATCCCCAATTTCCTGCTCTGTCTTATAACAATTATAAGTTGGAGCGGAACCAACATTCCCCAGCCCAGTATAACAAGCGGGTTCGGTCAATATTCCGTATTATTATCTTGATTAAGGCGTGATATGGTCGCTACCTGGAGAGAGAGAGAAGAAAACACTCAGCGTGCGCTCTGTCAAGAATAGATTGGTTTTTATTTTATCTAATCAGGATGGCTCCCACTACTTTTTATCAAATCTTCCTTCAAACCCTAAAAGGAAAGACTAGCCGGGATTAATTACACACTACAAGTTCGCCAATCTTTCAGCCAGGCCAGTGTCGGTACTTTGAGGGAGGTCCCCCGTGCTTTCGCACGAACCTAATTAATGTAAACCTCGTTTTCCCAGAGGCGTAACCCCGTTAACACCTTTCTAGACACCTACTTGATCGGCTAATTGTAATGTATAAAACTCTCCCAGGAGTAACAATTACTCGCAGCGGGTATCGGGATCCAACTATCTCATAGAAGGTATGCAATCTCATTGCAAATTTCAACACTTGAAATTCCCGATAAGATTTTGCCCCTAGCTCGCTATGACCTTGACGAATGCCAAACAACCCATAGTCCACTAGTCAAGTTCAACCCGTACATTTCTTGATCGAATTAAACCCACCCGCACGACCCTTGACGAATGCCAAACAACGCCGTACGAATACCCTAATCCAATCACATCATATGCTCAAGCAGATAAATACTAGTTAGCTACCGTACACTACGCCTTGACGAATGCCAAACTACCGCAGCACGAATACTAACTAGTACATATCTGAAATGACGGAGGGCTACGACAGGTTTTTCTGAAAACCTATTGCGTAATGAACTTGATATCGTTGTAGAATCAAATGATTTTAAAATGGAGTACTTTTGAGGCTTTTCTAGTTTTGCTAAAGGAGTCACTCCCGGTGAAGGGATCGTCGGTCCTTTCCTCGTCGAATGAGGTGCGGGATATATCATATATATCACTGTGCAAAGCAGAACTCTTAAAAGCAATCAAAAGACAAACTGAGTGTGTAGCATCTGCCAGTTATTGCTAAAGGAGTCACTCCCGGTGAAGGGATCTCGGTCCTTTCCTCATCGAATAAGGTGCAGGATATATCACATATACCGCTGTACAAAGCAAGAACTGTAGCTACCTGTTTTATTTTGAAATTCGATTCTACAATATCTTAGGTTTCTTTTATTTCATTAATCACATTAATGAAGTCCCATCATTTAAATACCTAAACATCACAGATAGATATGACGTACACTTATGCCATCCGCATTCGCCTCGATGTCCCCTCGTGCACCGTTAGGTTAGGTAACTAACGACAGAGCGGGGCAGGGCTAGCGCGGGTGTAAAACATAAGTAACGCCTATATAATATATCATATATACTATATACTGTATCTATCACAGAACATCACATAATCACATCACAGATATCGCAGCAGAAGAAACATATGAAATATTGGATATACTAGGACGTCCGTGTTTTCAATACGAGCCAGTATAAAACACGGATTCCACGGTCGTGATGAATAGCCAAACCCACACCCCTAGACCCCTACGAGAGCGGCAAGCAACCCTACCAATTCTGGAGTTAGGAGACCCGGACCCGACTCCTCGAGTTGGTCTCCCACTGGACTCCAGAACCCGGTTACTTGTGCTCCCCTCCTTGGGTCTATCCTAGTGCGGAAAAGTAAATAATATACAAAGGGTGACGACTTCCGCAACCTGGAAGTGCCCCAATAAAAGAATATTACATACAAGTTTTTTTTACATGAATGAAAATGAAAAACACTCATCTCACATAAAAACCCCCGGCTATTCAAATACGACGATCCAATATAACATATCCAGCAACACATAATATCACATGTCATCAACGTAAGTAAATATGCGTATCCCAATTGTCGTTGACATATAGCAACGAAACCGGCGATATCACACATTACACTTACGGTCACAGAAAAGAAAGTGTAAAACTACAACAGTTGGAATCCGCAACCTCCTCAGACATCGCATGCCTGACCAAATGAATTACTTAGACATCACATGCCTAACAATTATAAACTCCGCATTTCAGTCTCATTATCGAAAACACTTTTCAATATCGAGTCGGGCAATTCAACAAGATTCCCGACATTCTGATCGAATGCTCGTCGCAAACTTTAGTAGGCGGCCGCACCCCCCGATGCCGTCGACGAAGTGCACCAAGGCGGAACACCGCTGCCGCGAGCACCCGGACGGATGCTTTCGGCGACGGGATTCTCCTACAGTCACTTGGTCGGGGCCATGGAGTGAGGCTATCTATTAAGTTTACTCGGCGAGTATCCGCGTACGCTACGTGATTGCGACGGACTTTTGATCACATCAAAATTCCGTGGCAACCGATCAAGTGAGACTAAAGTGCTATGTTTATAACATTCATTCAGTTATCTCATAACAATTTGCGAATTCCAAGTATTGTATCACATTCCAGATAAATAGAAAATATTAAACTTTCCGATCGAACGATCGAACACCCAAGTTTTCCCGATACAGATCAACACATGAAACAAGTCTAACAACATTCAGTTCGTGCCTCAGTACCAACGGTCCAGCCGTAGAAGGGTCAAGCCAACGCCTTACATGTGGCACGCCGTACTGCCCCAAACCCGAAGGTTCAAAGGGCAGTTCAAGACGGTCACATAATCGAGTTAAGGTTTGTTGTCTTCTAGAGGGACCATCGCGTTACTTGCACTACTTAGAACGTCGTTAAACTACGGAAAAATCCAACACTTGGAAATTTCCCGACAGGGGAAAAATTGGGTTTTTATATCCGGTCGAACTTTTCAACATATTCTAAAATTTATCCAGAAAGTCACACAGACAAAATTTGATAATCCGATCGAAACACCGAATCCCCAAAACAACTGCAGAAAATTCAACTCTTGAAAAATTATTAAAAATACCCAGGAAAACCAGCACTGTTAAATAGGAGTTACTGTGCAAGCATCACCTCACAAAACGACAAACAGGCCGCGGTTCCGCCGCACGAGCCAAGCTCGTGCCGCGGAAGCGCGGCGCTTTAATGGAATTAGGGTTACGAATTGCACAGTTACTCTTATATTTTCCTGCTGATATTTCTACATATTTTTAATACTGAAAAATCCCTGTTTTTAGAAAAAGTACAGAGAGCACATTTGAGTTGGGGTTTCGGGTTCGTTCGGGTTTCAAACTTCGTCTGGACTTCGCCTAAGGCTCTAGCTAGGCTCTGATACCACTGTAGGGTTCCTAGGCACTCTAGTGAGGTCTCACAAGGCATCAACCATGCCAATTTCAAAAATTCTAGGTGCCGAGAGACCCGACTACGGATCGTTTGCTAGAAAACTAGGCGAAAAAGCTAACTAGTTAACAACTTAACTAATGGGATATCGGAAATACAACCTTTGTAGATCCGGTGCTCCACCTCCATAGCTCCACAACAAAGTCGTCTCCGCTGTCCAAAAGAAATCAGGGCTCTAGAGTCGGCTTCGTCGGAGAAAAAGCGAGCTATGTCGTCGATGTCCATGCCGAAGATGATCTACGTCGAGGCATCGCTAAATCAAGCTCCACCTTCACCAAGCCCTAAAAACTTGTGAAGGAAACACACTCTACTACTTGGCAAAAGGTAGAGGATGAAGAAATAGGAAGTGGGTAGACTTTAGATTTGGATTTCTCACTCTTTTTCATTACTTGCCATTGATGACCTCAAGCTTCTTCAAAGAAGAAGATGAAGAAGAAGAAGAAGAAAGTTATGATAAGAAAAATTAAAAAGAAAAGAATAATCCATTCTTATCATAACATAACCCAAGTTAAGTGTAGAGAATTGACCAAGGTTAAAGAATGGTTAGGGTTAAGGAGATGAGACAAAAATGGTGACTTAATGAAAGCTTCATGAAGCTTCATAATGAAAACAAAACTAGCCACCATTTTTCACTTCTTTTCCTTTTCTCATTTATCTTTTTAAATGCAAATGAAAAGATAAATGAATGAATAAAAGAAAACCCCAATCATTTACTTAACCTAGGTTTAATTCATTACACTTAACAAAAAAAGATATGTATCATCAAACATGATACAATCAAGTGCACAAAAATCATATCGCATATGCAATGCGCACACCCGAGTGAGAAAATCCATTCAAAGTGAACCGATACTAGTTAATGTAAAGTAATATATCAAATATATAATTATGCATTAAATCACTAAATCAACACTTGATTCAATGATCCGGTCATGTCGCACATAACCGACTGGTATCTTCAGTAACAACTTATCGAATCAACACTTGATCCGATAACCCGGCTATATCGCATATAACCGATCAATGTCACATCGCGAGAATGAAATACGGTATCACATACACGCATAATTCTCGGTCCCGTACATATCTCATATGCGCTCCTATTTCGTTTCGCTTGAGCCAGGAAACCTCTGTGTAGGACTCTAAAGACTCGTCAATACGCCGGCAGCAGATGATGATCATATCAAATACCCACAAGCCGCAAGCGGTCTGCTAAACGTAACGGCCACCCGGGTATTGAGCGATCTGAAGATCGACGAGCAAGCCCGCTCACACTCCAGTGAATCCGACCAGTAACACTACCGTACAGTCCGGTCTGATCGTCTGATATGTCGCATATCTCGCCTAGGGGTGGTAAACGTCAGACCCCAATAACTCGATAAGTCGTGTCGATATGAGGTCTATAACAATTCGAGAAACTACTGGTAACACTTACCAGTAAATCTCAGCAACCCTGGCCAGGGATTTCCTGTTATAGCCAATCGAACACAGCGCAACATCAACCCCCTATACCGGGAGAGACGAATCCCCTCCTATCGCTCATTGCCTCCATGTGACTCGGGACTGTACCCAAAAACCACCATTTTGCACGCCCTCTTGGACGTGGTAATATGGAAATCAAAGCACAGTGGGAACCACACAAGACTCTATGACGATCTCGGGTCAACAGACTACTCTGTACCAGTGTCACCAGAGAACTGCCATCTGACGTGAGGTATAATACCATCTGGGAGTTCTCGGCGAGTCCGTCCAGTGTACCCAGTCTCTACTGAGCACCCGTATATCATCTCTGATGTCAAACACCAATGGATATGGGATCATCCATCGCCCATCTGTATGGGTCGAGAAGGTATACGCTAGTCTACTCTGGTATATCGATGCCCCGTCTCGATACACCCACGACTAGGGACCTTGAAGGATGTACTTATAGACTACCATGTCCCCACTAGTATGATCCGCATCATAGTCCAGGTAGTCAAGTACAGATCCTAAGGGCTTTACCAACATGTAACAAAGAGACAATCAGCATACACGTTAAGGTAAAGGGTAACCAGATAGCATACTATCATGTCGAGCAAGAAAGTCCTCCCTATATATGTCCCAGCATCCACTACAATATACATCCTATGTACAGTAATGGCCTCTAGGGCATACATATAACTAACAGAAAGAGCCCGATCAAGGGGCCGAGGGACTGATAAGGGAGAAGCTGGGACTAGTGAGGCCGTGTCCAGGCGACGCCGCAGGGAGCAGTGAGGACACTGCTGTAAATAAGTTTGGGGGTGAGGGTTGATTGTAAATAGTTATCCTTGCATTGCATCCGCACGTTTTTTTTAAATTTTTGTAAATATTCGTTTTTCTTTGCTTATTTAATTCCGTATCTTATTTTTCTGCATTGCATAAAAAAATATTAAAAAATATAATGAAAAAAAATTTAAAAAATATATAAATGAAAATTTCAATTTTGACCATATTTGACTCAAGTTTGACATGACAATTGACTAGTTAGAAAAACTAGATTTTAAACTTAGTAAATTAAAAACCCTAAAAATAACCTTTCTTGAAGTATAATGGTAGAAAATATACGTCCTTTCAGTTTATTTAGAAATAAGCAAATTTTGAGTTTAGTTCTTAGGCTGAGTCAAAATGAGGGAAGAGTATTGAAAGCTCTATTTGAAGTGTAAGTCTGAACAATAATTCTGAACCTTAAGTCCAAATTCTTAAAATAGATACCCTACAAATCGCACATACACTGTAAGTCTATGTCGCACACCCCGCGGGATCGCGGGGAGACGGAATAGGTAAAAAACAATTTTCAAAAGATCGCGGCACGGACTTGGACTCCAGTATCGGTGCTAAACCCTAACTAGCAAACTAAAAGTGAGGTAAAAAGATGAATCAGTGAATGGGACAAGAAAGTTAAATGTACAGAAGTTTATACCTCACAATTCCGGTCCTTCGGGTCTTCATTCCTCGCTGTCCTTCTTCTTGTTGTTGACTCCATGGATCGATTCAGATCGCCGCTCTCTCATCGGAGTCCTCAACTCCAAGATGATCCACCCGAGGAGATGTGCATCGAACTCCTACCTCAACGGAGGCAACTAGGGCATCAAGGTCTCTACCCATGATGTCGTAGAGGATGTAGAGATGTGTTTATGGATTGTAATATCTATACTTGCCCTAGATCACTCAACACATGAGTTCACTAGAGCTTTGAGAAAGAAGATGGCCTTTTAGGAAATGCTAGTAAGGAAAGAGAATGAGAATGAAGATAGCTCTCATATTTTTCTCAACTGAACCATATTGATAATTCAATATCAATTATCACATATATGGTTCAATTAACAAAGAATGACTCATGGGCCAAAAACTCACCATGTGTCATAAGAAGCTAAGTCCATTTTCATGCAATTTCCACTTCATCATCTTATGTCATAATGCATTTTTCATTTAAACTAAAATAAATAATAACAATATGACATGTCACCTTCTAGAAGCATCTTTGACCAATTTACAAAAATGCCCCTCGTCCGTACATATGTACCCGTATCCGTATTCCGAAAAATGCGGATTCAAAAGACGAAAACAATCCATCAGTACAATACTAGGATCTGGCTTAAACCAAAGCCAGCTAGTATTGTCCGCCCGAATCATCATGTGCGCACGAGTACACACACGTGATCGAACCCTGTCGTTAAACCATACGATCTCTACATCATTTGTCCAATGTAGGGAAACCCTCTGTGTGGGACTCTAAAGACTCAACATTACGCTGGCAGTGGGTTTAACCACAGGTTGCAAGCGGCACTAGCTGTACGTAACGACCCCCAGGTATATGTCGATGAGAAGGCTGATGAGAATAATTCATCTGAACTCCAACTGAGCCTATCTGTGACAATCTCCGTACAGTCCGGTCTGTTCGTCTAAGAGTATCGCATATCGGGCCTAGGGGGCGGTAAACGTCAGACCCCTAATAGCGGTATAAGTCGTGTCGGAGTGAAGCCCATTACACTTTGAGAAGCTACTGGAGTACCTACCAGTAAATCTCGCTTGCCCTGGCCAAGGACTTTGTGTAACGGCTCTCCAAACACAGTACGATATCAACCCCCAATACCGAGAGAGACGAATCCTATCTAACCGCCACTGCCTCCAAGTGCTTCGGGACTGCACCCAACTACTACCTGTTTGCACGACTCCTTTGAGCCGTGGTAGGGTAGTAATCAAAGTACAGTGGGAATGCACTCGAGGCGAAGCAGCAGTGTCAAGTCGACGAAATAAGCTGTACTCATGTCACCTGGGAACTGCTATCTGACGATAGGTATATTACCAACCAGCAGTTCCCTACGAGTCATGTCCGGTGTACTCATATCCTAATGAGCACCTGCATACTATCTCCAGTACGACATACTAATGGCTGTAGGACAAACCATCTCCCCTGCTGGGATGAGAAGCGTATACACTAGTCTACTCCGGAGTATCGACGCCCCGTATCGATAATCCTAAGACTAGGGACCTGCATAAGGATGTGCTTGTAGATTACCCAGCCCCACTAGTGTGATTGCCATCACAACGCTGGTAATCAAGCAAAGATCCTAAGGGCTCTACTAATATATATAGGCGATATGTTAAAAGAAACATATGTACATATTGAAGTAGAAACAAACCAAGTAGCATACTACTATTTTGAGCAAGAATGTTATTACAACTATGAATATCCCAAGCTTCCATTAAGTAATATACAAACTAGTATGATAGAGTAATGGCCTCTAGGGCATATACACTAACAATCTCCCACTTGCACTAAGTCCATGTACTGGCGTATCGAAGACCTATCATCTCGATTAGCCGCTCGAACTGAGTCTGGGGTATAGCCTTCGTGAGTGGATCTGCAGTGTTATTCTTCGAATCTACTCTCCTCACCTCGATCTCCCGGCAATCTACGATCTCCCTGATCAGGTGGTACCGCCTCAAGATATGCCTAGATTTCTGATAGGACCTGGGTTCCTTCGCTAAGGCTATAGCACCTTTGTTGTCGCAATACAGCGGTATTGGATCAACTATAGTAGGAACCACCTGAAGTTCCGTGAGGAACTTCTTCATCCAGACAGCTTCCTTTGCGGCATCGCAAGCAGCTATGTACTCCGCTTCCATCGTCGAGTCAGCAACGGTTTCCTGCTTAGAGCTCTTCCAACAAACCGCCCCTCCATTGAGGGTAAAGACATAACCCGACATGGACTTGGAGTCATCCTTGTCACTCTGGAAGCTGGAGTCAGCAAAGGCCTCGATCTGGATGTCTTTTCCGCCATACACCAAGAACATCTCCTTAGTCCTTCTCAGGTACTTGAGAATGTTCTTTACTGCTATCCAGTGTTTTTCTCCTGGGTCAGACTGATACCTGCTTACAACGTTCAGTGCGTATGCTACATCTGGTCTGGTACACAACATCGCATATTTTATAGAGTCTACCGCAGATGCGTAGGGTATAGATGACATGCGAGCCCTTTCCAAATCAGTCTTTGGAGACATCTCTTTAGATAGGGTGATTCCGTGACAAGCCGGTAGGTTACCGCACTTTGAATCTTCCATACTGAATCGTTTCAGTATGGTGTCGATGTACATGAACTGTGAAAGTCCCAACATCCTCTTAGATTTATCACGATAGATCTGGATCTCTAGAATGTAGTTGGCATCGCTCAGGTCCTTCATGGAGAACCTCTGTGATAAGAATCCTTTGACTGACTGTAGCATAAGAATGTCATTTCCTATTAAGAGAATGTCATCCACGTACAAGACGAGGAATACCACAGTTCTCCCTATAATCTTACTGTATATGCATGGTTCATCTGGATTTTTGATAAAGTCGAATTCTTTGACAGTATCATCAAAGCAGATTTCCAACTCCGCGATGCCTATTTTAGTCCATAAATGGATTTAAGCAACTTGCACACTTTACCGCTGATCCCACTTTGAATGAAACCCTCCGACTGATCCATATAGACGCATTCTTCCAAATTTCCATTTAGAAAAGCCGTCTTTACGTCCATCTGCCAGATCTCATAATCATGGAAGGCGGCAATAGCAAGAAGGATCCGAATGGATTTGACCATAGCTACTAGAGAAAAGGTTTCGTCATAGTCCAAACTAGGTCTTTGACGAAAACCCTTTGCAACAAATCTAGCTTTAAAAGTTTCAACCTGCCCATCTACACCAATCTTCTTTCTGAAGATCCATTTGCAGCCTACGGGTTTTACCCCTTCTGGAGCAATGTCCAAAGTCCAAACTTTGTTAGTGTACATAAACTTCATCTCGATCCGCATTGCATCCAGCCATTTTACTGAGTCACCGCTCTGAATAGCTTGCTGGAAGATAGTAGGCTCATCATTTTTAATGATGCAATCCTCTCGATCCCTGTCTATGAGAAAATCATAGTATCTCTCGGGCGGATGAGACTGCCTACTACTCCTGCGGAGTGGCGCTAGGATGTCCGGTTCTCCTGAAACTTCTGGTTCTACCAAGCTTTCAGTAATAGCTTGTGGTTCTGGAATTTCTTCCAGTTCTATTGTGCTCCCACTTATCTGATTTTCTAAAAATTCAGTTTCCAAAAAGTGGGGATGCTGAGAAACAAAAACCTTTTGTTCCTCTGCAGAATAGAAAAGATACCCCCTAGAGTTCTTGGGGTATCCCACAAACTTACACAGTACTGAGCATGCCTCGAGTTTGTCCGCATGCTGCCTTTTTACAAAAGCTGGACATCCCCATGTCTTAAGATACTTAAGACAGGGCTTCTTCCCACTCCACATCTGATATGGTTTGGTAGGCACAGTCTTGGTTGGAACCTTGTTCAAAAGATATGCAGCTGTTTCTAGTGCATAACCCCAGAAAGATCGCGGTAACTCAGCCTTACTCATCATGGAACAAACCATATCTAATTGGGTTCGATTCCGCCTTTCCGATATACCGTTGTGTTGTGGTGTGTATGGAGGAGTAAGCTGAGAAAGAATTCCGTTCTCTTTTAAGTAGCCCAGAAACTCGGCACTCAAGTATTCACCACATCGATCAGATCTCGGTGTCTTAATACTTTTGCCTGTTTGTTTTTCCACTTCGTTCTTGTATTCGCTGAATTTCTCAAAAGCCTCGGATTTATACTTCATCAGGAAGACATGTCCATACCTAGATAAATTATCCATAAAAGTAATGAAGTATGAATAACCACTTCGTGCATGTGTAGACATTGGACCACACACGTCACTGTGTATGATTCCCAAGAGCTCGCTCGCTCTTGTTAGTTATATGTATGCCCTAGAGGCCATTACTATACATAGGATGTATATTGTAGTGGATGCTTAGACATATATTGGGAGGACTTTCTTGCTCGACATGATAGTATGCTATCTGGTTGCTCTTTACCTTAACGTGTACACTGATTGTCTCTCTGTTACATGTTGGTAAAGCCCTTAGGATGTGTACTTGACTACCTGGACTATGATGCCGATCATACTAGTGGGGACATGGTAGTCCATAAGTACATCCTTCATGGTCCCTAGTGGTGGGTGTATCGAGACGGGGCATCGATATACTAGAGTAGACTAGCGTATACCTTCTCGACTCATACAGATGGACGATGGATGATCCCATATCCATTGGTGTTTGACATCAGAGATGATATACGGGTGCTCAGTGGAGACTGGGTACACTGGACGGACTCGCCGAGAACTCCCAGATGGTATTATACCTCACGTCAGATGGCAGAGGTGACACTGGTACAGGTTAGTCTGTAGACCCGAGATCGTCATAGAGTCTTGTGTGATTCCCACTGTGCTTTGATTTCCACCTTACCACGTCCAAGAGGGCGTGCAAAACGGTGGTTTTTGGGTAGAGTCCCGAATCACATGGAGGCAATGAGCGATAGGAGGGGATTTGTCTCTCCCGGTATAGGGAGTTGATGTTGCGCTGTGTTCGATTGGCTATAACCGGAAATCCCTGGCCAGGGTTGCTGAGATTTACTGGTAAGTGTTACCAGTAGTTTCTCGAACTGTTATAGGCCTCATATCGACACGACTTATCGAGCTATTGGGGTCTGACATTTACCACCCCTAGGCAAGATATGCGACATATCAGACAATCAGACCGGACTGTACGGTAAGTGTTACTGGTTGAATTCACAGGAGTGTGAGCGGGCTTGCCCGTCGATCTTCTGATCGCTCAATACCCGGGTGGCCGTTACGTTTAGCAGACCGCTTGCGGCTTGTGGGTGCTTGATATGATCATCACCTGCTGCCGGCGTATTGACGAGTCATTAGAGTCCTACACAGAGCTTTCCTGGCTCAAGCGAAACGAAATAAGAGCGCATATGAGATATGTGCGGGACCGAGAATAATACCAGTATGTGATACTGTATTCGATTCTCGCGATTTGTGACATTGATTGGTTATATGCGATATAGCCGGGTTATCGGATCAAGTGTTGATTCGATAAGTTGTTACTATTGATATTAGTCGGTTATATGTGATATGACCGGATCGTTAAATCAAGTATTGATTTAATGATTTAATGTATAATTATATATTAGATATATTACTTTACATTGACTAATATTGTTCACTTTAGATGGATTTTCTCACTTGATGTACACAAGTTGTATATGTGATATACTTTTGTGCACAAGATTGTATCATGTTTGATGATACATGCAAGCTTGAGTGTGTATGATTAAACCATGGTTATCTTAATGGTTAGGGTTTTGATTTACTTATCTATTTATTTTTATTAATTCATTTTAAGGCAAGAATAAAATGGTGGCTAGTTTTTGTTTCTTTCATGAAACTTCATGAAGCTTTGAAGCTTTGACCATTTTGTCTCTTAGCCTTAACCTAACCATTAAACCTAACCTTAGTTTATTCTCTACACCTAACTATGGTTGCTATATGATAAGATAATTCTTTTTATTCTTATCATAATTCTTTTCTTCTTTTTCTTCTTCTTAAACAATGAAGAAAAGCTTGCTACCATTAATGGCAACTTGAGAAAAAGAGTGAGAAATCCAATTCTAAAGTGAACCCACTTCCTATTTCTTCATCCTCTACCACTTGCCAAGTAGTATAGGGTGTTTTCTTCACAAGTTTCATGACTTGGTGAAGTGGGATCTTGATCTTGTGTTGCCTCGACGTAGATCATCTTCGGCATCGAAGTCGACGACCTAGCCCGATCATTCTTTCGATGAAACCACCGCGAGAGTCCGGGATCCGATGGGTACAGCGGAGGGACTTCATCACAGAGCTATGGAGGTGGAGGACCGGATCTACAAAGGTTGTAGCCCCGTTCACTTAGCAGTAAAACTGTTTACTACTTGCATGTTTCGCCTAATCTCTAGTTAACGATCTAGTCTAGGGTTTCTCGGCACCGTAAAATTTGAAATTGGCATGGTTGATGCCTTGTGAGACCTCTTGAGCATGTCTAGAAACCCTACAGTGGTATCAGAGCCTAGCTAGAGCCTTAGGCGATGCGTAGACGGAGTTAGAAACCCGATCGAACCCGTAACGCCAATCCATGACCCCTCTCTGGACATTTTTTCAAAACTGGGTTTTTTCCAGATTAAAAATTCTTAAAAAATTCAGCAGGAAGTTCTAAGAATTACGGTGCAAAAATGACCAAAAGATACGGCAAAAGCGCGGCGGAACCGAGGCAGAAGCTTGGCTTCTACGACGGTTCCGCGGCCATATGATTAGATCAGGCTTCAATTTTTGCACAGTAATTTGTTTCTTTTGGTGCTGAGTTTTCTGGTAATTTTTAATTTGCACTCAAGAGTTGAGTTTTCTGGGGTGTCTTGGGGTTTCGATGATTCGATCGGAAAGTTTAACTCCGTCTATGAGTTTTCCGGATAATTTTTGAATATGTTAAAAAGTTCAACCGGATATAAATACCCACTTTTTCTCCTGCCGGGAAATTTCCAAGTGTTGGATCTTTCCTTAGTTTAATGACGTTCTACGTAGTGCAAGTAACGCGATGGTCCCTCTAGAAGACAACAAACCTTAACTCGATTATGTGACCGTCTTGAACTGCCCTTTGAATCTTCGGGTTTGGGGCAGTACGGCGTGCCACATGTGAGGCGTTGGCTTGACCCTTCTACGGCTGGACCGTTGGTACTAAGGCATGAACTGGATGTTTTTTAAACTTGTTTCATGTGTTGAGCTGTTTCGGGAAAACTTGGGTGTTTGACTGTTCGATCGGAAAATTTAACATTTTCTGTTTATCTGGAATGGGATACAATACTTGGAATCCACAAGTAGTTATGAGATAACTGAATGAATGTTATAAATCTAGCGGTTTAGTCTCACTTGATCGGTTGCCACGGAATTTTGATGTGATCAAAAGTCCGTCGCAATCACGTAGCGTACGCGGATACTCGCCGGGTAAACTTAATAGACAGTCTCACCCCATAGCCCCGACCAAGTGACTGTAGAAGAACCCCGTCGCCGAAAGCATCCGTTCGGGTGCTCGCGGCAGCGGTGTCCCGCCTAGGTGCACTTCATCGACGGTATCGGGGGTGCGGCCGTCTACTGAAGTTTGCGACGAGCATTCGATCAGGATGCCGGGAATCTTGTTGAATTGCCCGACTTGATATTGAAAAGAGTTTTCGATAATGAGACTAAAATGCGGGGTTTATAATCGTTAGGCATGTGATGTCTAAGGAATTCATTGGTTTAGGCATGCGATGTCTATGTAGGTTGCGGATTCCAACTGTTGTAGTTTTACACTTTCTTTTCTGTGACCGTAAGTGTAATATGTGATATCGCCGGTTTCGTTGCTATATGTCAACGACAATTGGGATGGGCATATTTACTTACGTTGATGACATGTGATGTTATGTGTTGCTGGATATGTTATATTGGATCGTCGTGTTTGAATAGCCGGGGGGTTTTATGTGAGATGAGTGTTTTTTTTCATTTTCATTCATGTAAAAACTTGTATGTAATATACTTTTATTGGAGCACTTCCAGGTTGCGGAAAATGTCACCGTTTGTATATTATTTACTTTTCCGCACTAGGATAGACCCAAGGAGGGGAGCACAAGTAACCGGGTTCTGGAGTCCAGTGGGAGACCAACTCGAGGAGTCGAGTCCGGGTCTCCTAACTCTAGAATTGGTAGGGTTGCTTGCCGCTCTCGTAGGGGTGTGGGTTTGGCTATTCATCGCGACCGTGGAATCCGTGTTTTATACTGGCTCGTATTAAAAACACGGACATCCTAATATATCCAATATTTCATATGATATTTTCTGCTGCGATATCTGTGATGTGATCATGTGATATGTTCTGTGATAAATACAGTATATAGTATATATGATATATTATATAGACGTTACTTATGTTTTACACCCGTGCTAGCCCTGCCCCGCTCTGCCGTTAGTTACCTAACCTAACGGTGCACGAGGGGACATCGAGGCGAATGCGGATGGCATAAGTGTACGTCGTATTTATCTGTGATGTTTAGGTAACTTAAATGATGGGACTTCATTAATATGATTAATGAAAGTAAAAGAAACCTAAAGATGTTATGGAATCGAATTTTCAAAAAAACAGGTAGCTACAGTTCTTGCTTTGCATCGCGGTGTTCCTTGTAGAACATCCTGCACCTTATTCGATAAGGAAAGGACCGAGATCCCTTCACCGGGAGTGACTCCTTTAGCAATAACTGGCAGATGCTACAACCCTCGGTTTGTCTTTTGATTGCTTCTATAGTTTTTTGCTTTGCACATCGATATATATGATATATCCCGTACCTCATTCGACGAGGAAAGGGCCGACGATCCCTTCACCGGGAGTGACCCCTTTAGCAAAACTATAAAAGCCTCAAAAACACTCCATTTTAAAATCATTTGATTCTACAACAATATCAAGTTCATTACGCAATTAGTTTTCAGAAAAAACCTGTCGTGGCCCTCCGTCATTTCAGATAAATAGTAGTTAGTATTCGTGCTACGTTTGTTGGCCTGCGTCAAGGCGTAGTATGCGGTAGCTAACTAGTATTTATCTGCTTATGCATATGATGCAGATTGGATTAGGGTAGTTGTGCGACTTTGTTGGCCTGCGACAAGGGTCGTGCGGGTGGGTTTAATTCAATCAAGAAATGACGGGTTGAACTTGACTAGCGCACTATGATTTGTTGGCCTGCGTCAAGGTCATAGGACGCTAGGGGCAAAATTATCGGGAATTTCAAGTGTTGAAATTTGCAATGAGATTACATACCTTCTATGAGATGGTTGGATCCCGATACCCGCTGCGAGTAATTGTTACTCCTGGGAGAGTTTTACACATTACAATTAGCCAATCTAGTAGGTGTCTAGAAAGGTGTCAACGGGGTTACGCCTCTGGGAAAACGAGGTTTACTGTAATTAGGTCTGTGCGAAAGCACGGGGAACCTCCCTCAAAGTACCGACACTGGCCTGGATGAAAGATTGGCGAACCTGTAGCGTGTAATTAATCCCGGCTAGTCTTTCCTTTTAGGGTTTGAAGGAAGATTTGATAAAAACAGTGGGAGCCATCCTGATTAGATAAAATAATAACCAATCTGATCTTGCAAAAGCGCACGCAGAGTGTTTTCATCTCTCTCTCTCCAGGTAGCGACCATGTCACGCCTTAATCAAGATAATAATACAGAAACATTGACCGAACCCGCTTGTTATACTGAGCTGGGGAACGTTGGTCCCGCTCCAACTTATAATTGTTATAAGACAGAGCAGGAAATTGGGAAATACCAGATTTCCCGTGCTGCCCAAACGAAGAAAGTGCATATGATGCATCTTCTTTGGGTGTGTTCATTACAAAGAACTGTTTCTCAATATGCTCTGCGTCTTGGGTATTTAATACCGGATCAGGATCCCAGATATGTAATCTGTTACATAGGGCTACAGATAGGTAGAGAACTGAGAACGGGTGATAAGTTTCATGAGGCAGAAAACGGGGCAAGTGTTGCAGCCAAATATGTTGGTCAATGTCACCCTGTATTACAAATACATTGATTCTGAACGAATGTTATTAGATACCGAACCTGATATACAAAATCATATCAGTCTCTTTATAAGTAAAGAAATGATAAAGTTTTGTATTGTTGGATAATGTTTTGAACATTTCCTATATCAAAAGTTGATCGGTTCAGGCACGTGATCTAAAAGCATTGATGTTCAAAATCAAACTACAGTTCTTAGTATATAGAACACACACAAGAGGAAGAGTTCAGAAATGAACGAATCCTTCTTGAGGCATTGTAGACTAGGTCATATCAATGCGACCCGACTGGCTGAAGTTACATTTAGATGCATATTTAAATTAGTTTGAATTTACATCTTGTGAAACTTGCCAGTCATGTCACAGAGATAAGATGACCATAGCTCCGTTTACTGGAAACAGAGAAAGAGTTAGTGAACTCTTGGGATGATACATGTTGATGTATGTAGGTCCCCTGTCTACACTTGCCAAGACCGGTTCTTTGTACTTCATTATATTCTCTGATGATCTCTCAAGATTCAGTCATATGTTCCTGTTGAAACACAAGTCCGAACCTTTTGAGATATTCACAGAATATAAGTTAGAAGTAGAGAACCAATACGGGTATAAGTATTATGTCCTTTGATGTGATCAGGGAGGAGAATACTTGTGCATGGAATTCCTGGACTATTCTAAAGGAGAATGAGATTCTCTCTCAGCATTACTCCTCCGAATACACCATAGAACGATGGTATATCGGGGCGGAGCAATCACACCCTATATGATATGGTGTGCTCTATGATGAGTACTACTGAGTTACCTTTTTTCCTATTGGGTGTTATGCACTTGAGAAGTTGCATACCTATTGAATAGGGTTCCAATCAAATCAGTTGCCTACCACTTCATATGAGATATGGAAAGGGAAGAGCCCATATCTTAAGTTTGTTAAGATTTGGGGTTGTCCGGCCTATGTCTAAAAGCAAAATCCGGACAAGCTCGAGGCAAGATCTGTTATGTAGGACTGGAAATGTTCCAGCTATACAAACTGCAGCTGATAATTTGGTGGAACCAAAGGATTCAATAGTAACCAACGAAGCTTAGCCTCTCCGCCGATCTAGTAGGGTTCCTCACCCACCTGAGAGTTACTTCGATTTCTCTATGACAGTGGGAGCGAGAATTGCATCATGAGATGATGACCCAACTAGTTTCGAGCTGGCCATCAGGAGTGAGACTCTGTAAGAATGGCTGGATGTTTATCGATCTGAGATGGAATCCTTATACACCAACAAAGTATGAACTTTGGTTGCTATATCTGAAGGGTTAAATCCCCATCAGGAGCAAGTATATCTTGAGAAGATTACTTGGTGTAGATGGAAAAGTTGAGACTTTCAAAACTAGACTTGTTAAAGTTTTTCGTCATCGACCAGGCATGGATAATGATGAAACCTTTTTCCAGTGGCTATGCTTAAGTCCATCCAGATCCTACTTGCTACGGCTACATACCATAACTACGATATCTGGCGATTGTGTGTCTTGACTGCTTTTCTAAATGATGATTTGGAAGAAAGCGTCTATAAGTACACAGCCAGAGGGCTTCGTAGACAGTGGGAGCAGCGGAAACGCGAGCAAGATGTTTTATGTGATAAAGCAGGCATCGCGGAGTTGGAACGTCTGTTTTGATGTGTTAGTCAAAGAGTTTGACATCATCAAAATGGTAGATGAACCTTGTATAAACAAAAAGGTAGTAGGGAGTATGGTGACGATCCTCGTAGAGTACGTGGATGACATACTCTTGATAGGGAAGGAGTTTCCTATGCTACGCTCGGTCAATCTCCGCTTATCACAAGGATTCGCCATATAGGATCAAAGTGATACCTACTAAATCCTAAGCTTTGGATCTATGAGATAGATCTAATTGGATATTAGGATACTCACTAGTTGTAGTGAGACGGTATCAATCGATCCTGGGGAGAATCACTGGAAAGGTTCCAGGGTGATAAAGACGACTGAATGTCAGTCACAGGTATTGTCTTTACCCTCAGTAAAGGGACGGTATGTTGGAAGAGTTCCAAGCTAGATACCGTGGCATACTAGACGATAAAGGCTGGATATATCGCTACTTATGATACTACCAAAGAGGCAGTCTGGGTGTATATAAGTTCATAAGATGAACTTCGTTCCTCCCATTGTGTGACAATGGAGTTGTGGCTTATGCCAAGGAACGCCCGTCCCATCAGTGATCCAGACATATTCTAAGGCAGTGTCGCCTGATCATGGAGATGGTTGATTTCCACGGGGTCAAGGTTAGGAGAGCAGACTCAAAGGACAACGCGGCGGATCTACTCACAAAGGCCTTTTCCCAGAGAAAGACTATTATGGGATGGTTGAGTATGAGATACAACAACCACTGCTACAGATGGCCCTAGTGCAAGTGGGAGATTGTTAGTTATATGTATACCCTAGAGGCCATTACTATACATAGGATGTATATTGTAGTGGATGCTTGGACATATATAGGGAGGACTTTCTTGCTCGACATGATAGTATGCTATCTGGTTGCTCTTTACCTTAACGTGTACACTGATTGTCTCTCTGTTACATGTTGGTAAAGCCCTTAGGATGTGTACTTAACTACCTGGACTATGATGCAGATCATACTAGTGGGGACATGGTAGTCCATAAGTACATCCTTCAAGGTCCCTAGTCGTGGGTGTGTCGAGACGGGGCATCGATATACCAGAGTAGACTAGCGTATACCTTCTCGACCCATACAGATGGGCGATGGATGATCCCATATCCATTGGTGTTTGACATCAGAGATGATATACGGGTGCTCAGTGGAGACTGGGTACACTGGACGGACTCGCCGAGAACTCCCAGATGGTATTATACCTCACGTCAGATGGCAGTTCTCTGGTGACACTGGTACAGGTTAGTCTGTAGACCCGAGATCGTCATAGAGTCTTGTGTGGTTCCCACTGTGCTTTGATTTCCACCTTACCACGTCCAAGAGGGCGTGCAAAACGGTGGGTTTTGGGTAGAGCCCCGAATCACATGGAGGCAATGAGCGATAGGAGGGGATTCGTCTCTCCCGGTATAGGGGGTTGATGTTGCGCTGTGTTCGATTGGCTATAACCGGAAATCCCTGGCCAGGGTTGCTGAGATTTACTGGTAAGTGTTACCAGTAGTTTCTCGAACTGTTATAGACCTCATATCGACACGACTTATCGAGCTATTGGGGTCTGACGTTTACCACCCCTAGGCAAGATATGCGACATATCAAACGATCAGACCGGACTGTACGGTAAGTGTTACTGGTTGGATTCACAGGAGTGTGAGCGGGCTTGCTCGTCGATCTTCTGATCGCTCAATACCCGGGTGGCCGTTACGTTTAGCAGACCGCTTGCGGCTTGTGGGTGCTTGATATGATCATCACCTGCTGCCGGCGTATTGACGAGTCTTTAGAGTCCTACACAGAGCTTTCATGGCTCAAGCGAAACGAAATAAGAGCGCATATGAGATATGTGCGGGACCGAGAATAATACCAGTATGTGATACTGTATTCGATTCTCACGATTTGTGAAATTGATCGGTTATATGCGATATAGCCGGGTTATCGGATCAAGTGTTGATTCGATAAGTTGTTACTATTGATATTAGTCGGTTATATGTGATATGACCGGATCGTTAAATCAAGTATTGATTTAATGATTTAATATATAATTATATATTAGATATATTACTTTACATTGACTAATATTGTTCACTTTAGATGGATTTTCTCACTTGATGTACACAAGTTGTATATGTGATATACTTTTGTGCACAAGATTGTATCATGTTTGATGATACATGCAAACTTGAGTGTGTATGATTAAACCATGGTTATCTTAATGGTTAGGGTTTTGATTTACTTATCTATTTATTTTTATTAATTCATTTTAAGGCAAGAATAAAATGGTGGCTAGTTTTTGTTTCTTTCATGAAACTTCATGAAGCTTTGAAGCTTTGACCATTTTGTCTCTTAGCCTTAACCTAATCATTAAACCTAACCTTAGTTTATTCTCTACACCTAACTATGGTTGCTATATGATAAGATAATTCTTTTTATTCTTATCATAATTCTTTTCTTCTTCTTCTTCTTCTTAAACAATGAAGAAAAGCTTGCTACCATTAATGGCAACTTGAGAAAAAGAGTGAGAAATCCAATTCTAAAGTGAACCCACTTCCTATTTCTTCATCCTCTACCACTTGTCAAGTAGTATAGGGTGTTTTCTTCATAAGTTTTATGACTTGGTGAAGTGGGAGCTTGATCTTGTGTTGCCTCGACGTAGATCATTTTCGGCATCGAAGTCGACGACCTAGCCCGATCATTCTTTCGATGAAACCACCGCGAGAGTCCGGGATCCGATGGGTACAGCGGAGGGACTTCATCATGGAGCTATGGAGGTGGAGGACTGGATCTACAAAGGTTGTAGTCCCGTTCACTTAGCAGTAAAACTGTTTACTACTTGCATGTTTCGCCTAATCTCTTGTTAACGATCTAGTCTAGGGTTTCTCGGCACCATAAAATTTGAAATTGGCATGGTTGATGCCTTGTGAGACCTCTTGAGCGTGCCTAGGAACCCTACAGCTCTTACTCCGTGTCCAGTGAACGGAGTCTTTGTCATCTTTCCCATGAGACAAGATTCACAAGTAGCATAAGACTAATATTCGAACGGATTCAAATATCTCTCTTTATGTAACTTCATCAACTGTGTCTCATTGATGTGACCCAGTCTACAATGACATAAGAAAGCCTGATTTGATTCTGGAGACTTTCTTTTAAGTGTGTTCTGGACACTGAAAACCTGAGCTTGATTTAATACGTATATTCCATTTTCTAATGTACCTGACCCAATCAGAACTTGATTTAGGTGGATGTGTACCGCATCGCTTACAAAAGTAAAATCATATCCTTCTTTAAAAAGTAAGGATACAGATATGATATTACAAGCTAAACTAGGTACATATAAACAGTTACGTAGAATCAATATCTGCCCACTTGTCAATCTAAGGTGATATTCCCCTACGGATTCAGCGTCCACGCTCATTTCGTTAGCAACCATGAGAGTCATATCACCTAACCTGATAACTCTGTGGTTTCTCAAAGCCTGTAATGAATTACAGATGTGAGATCCTGATCCGGTATCTAGTACCCAGGAAGTAGAGTTAATTGACATACAGTTTTCTATTACAAACACACCCGAAACCGAAGCCACAACATGCTTCGAATCCTGGTTACTTGCTTTGTTAGCGATGCAATCCCTCTGCCAATGTCCTTTCCCGTAACAATAGGAACGTCCCTCCTTCACCATATCTAGTCCCGAAACTTTTGCCCTTCCCTTTCCTTCTACTTCCCTGGTTTCCTTCAAGGTGTAAGTAGAGGGCAGAGACTGCAGAATCAAGTCAGTATTTGACCCATTCTTTAACTTGGTCTTCAGGTCTGTGAGCTTATCAAAATAGCTAGTCTCTGTAAGGATGTTGTCCCCTACAGATGACCCGACAGCCAACCTCGCTTGAAGCAATTCGTTTGAGGTCTCATATCTTGCGATACGAGATTGCTCTCCATATAAATCTTTGTTATGGAGGAAGATAAAAACTAAGTCCATCTTCTCGTGCTGCCTCTGGTATGTACCATCGACTGAGGCCAACACGAGGCACTTAGCATTCGCACGGTCTTTTTCCGATGTCTTACGGATATTAGTATCCGTGACGATGGAAACAGGTTCTGAGACGGCAGGAGTTTGATTAGTGAAGAGGTGTCCCAGTTTGTCATGGGTAATGGACATCTGGACAGACCTTTGCCAGTCATTACAGTCAGATTCAGTCATTTTATTATCTAGATGTAACCTATGTCTGGTCACTGGGTCGCTGCAATTAAGAGAGAGAGAGGAGAAAACACTTAGCATGATGCTCTTGCAAGTTTAGATTGGTTTTTAGTTTATCTAAACAGGATGGCTCCCACTGTTTCTCGAATACTTCCTCAAACCATAAAAGAAGAATTAGTCAGGATTAATCTCACCGTATAATTCTTGCTTAACCGTTCAGCTAGGCTAGTGTCGGTACTTCGAGGGAGGTTTTCCAATGCTTTCGCGAAGTTCCTTAATTACAAAACCTCTTTTCTCTAGAGGCGTAGCCCCATTAACACTGTTCTAGACACCTACTTGGTTTATAGCATTGATCATTAAGTGAAATAATCTCCCGAGGAGTAGCGGATACTTACAGTAAGATCGAGATCCAAATATCATTGTGTGATAATGCTGAATGAATCCTACCAACATTATCAAACTCCAAATGGTATGCAGCACTAGCAAGTTTCAATTTCCTTAGAAACTCCCGATGTGGATTTTTGCCCCATGCTCTTATGACCTTGACGAAGGTCAACAAATCATAAGTCACATGTCAAGTTCTACCCATCATTGTCCAGGTAAATTTGAACCCACCCGTATATACCCTTGACGAAGGTCAACAAGGTAATACGACTGTCCCAAACTAACGCATCTATCTATACTACATATGAACACCCAACAGCTACCAAACACTATACCTTGACGAAGATCAACAAACACAGCTTGAATACTATTGAATATACATATGAAATGACGGAGGGCTACGAATGGTTTTGGCGAAACCGTGAACGTAGTGAACTTGATATAATCGAAGGAACCTTGATAACTTTTAAAAGGAGTGGTTTAAGCTCCGCGTTTTTAAAAGTTTGCTGTTATTGAAAAAACCGAGTAATTTTCAAATTTGTTCCAACGATTAAACTTTGGTTTATTTGCTTTGCATTAATCTAATGCAGTCCCATCATTTACTCCTATCATTACAGAGAGAATTAAAAAAATATCACGTCCTCTTATGTCATCCGCATTCGCCACGGGACCCGTCATCACCCGTTAGGTTACTTAACCAACGACAGAGCGGGGGCTGGGCTAGCGCGGATGTAAAACATTAGTGACGCCTGCTATATACCATATATAGATATTTTACAATCATCTCATGCAATAATAAATATTCCAGTCATAGATAAACATTTCAGATATGCTAGGAATACCGCGTTTCGATTAAGCCTGCAACGAAAAACGGATTCCACGGTCGCGATGAATAGCCAAACCCCACCCCAGACCCTTTCGGGTACGGCAAACTACCCGCCAAATTCCAGAAGTGAAGCAGCCTCCCTCAACAAAGTGAGTAGGCCACTCGGCACTTCAAAGAACCCGGTAGTTTGTATACCCCACCTTGGGTCTATCCTAGGAGCAGAAAAAAGTAAAAAGAAAATAATATAACGATTGCTATAACCTCAACCCGGATGTGCCCCGCGAAATAATATTACATCAATTTTACAATTTACATGAATGAAAGATAAAAAAACGCTCATCTCACATCCCCGGCTATTCATCATCGACAATCAGAAAATATTTATATACACAAACCAACAAATATGTGCAACTTCAAACTAACAGACATATAGCAATTAGATGAAGTTTAAAACACATATAAACATTACAGAAGAACCGGTTAGCCAAGTACAATTAGAATTTCGATCGAAAAACATTTTCCGTAACCACCCCAAATGCAAACCAGCAGTCAGAAACATACTGGGTAGAAACCAAATATTTCAGAGAACTAAACACCCAAAGAAAGAAATAACAGAAGAAGAATGGGCTGAATCGGCCTCGACTCGGCCGCGACTCTGCGGTGGATCGGTCCGATCCGCCGCGGTTCCGGGTCGTCTTGGCGATTCAGGGGACCATTTTTCTTCAGCCATCTTAGAAAACCCTGCACGTATTTTTTAGTACACCTGAAATAATTTTTACAGCACTTTTAAAATTCGACAGAATGTAGGGTTTTCGGTGTTTTGTTTTCCAGTTTTTCCGACGATCGAAGTGTATGTATGCCCTAGAGGCCAGTATTGTACAGATGATGTATATTATATTGGATGCTTGGACATATATAGAGATGACTTTCTTGCTCGATATGATAGTATGCTATCTGGTTGCTCTTTATCTTAACATGTATACTAGTCTCTTTAAACTGTCTTATAGTTACATGTTGGTAAAGCCCTTAGGATGTGTACTTGACTACCTGGACTATGATACAGATCATACTAGTGGGGACATGGTAGTCCATAAGTACATCCTTCAGGGTCCCTAGTCGTGGGTGTATCGAGACGGGGCATCGATATACCAGTGTAGACTAGCGTATACGCTTCTCGACCCATGAGATGGGCAATGGATGATCCCATATCCATTGGTGTTTGACATCAGAGATGGTATACGGGTGCTCAGTGGAGACTGGGTACACTGGACGGACTCGCCGAGAACTCCCAGATGGTATTATACCTCACGTCAGATGGCAGTTCTCAGGTGACACTTGTACAGGTTAGTCTGTAGACCCGAGATCGTCATAGAGTCTTGTGTGATTCCCACTGTGCTTTGATCTCCACCTTACCACGTCCATGAGGGCGTGCAAAACGGTGGTTTTTAGGTACAGTCCCAAGTCACATGGAGGCAATGAGCAATAGGAGGGGTTTCGTCTCTCCCGGTATTGGGGGTTGATGTTGCGCTGTGCTCGATTGGCCGTAACAGGGAAGTCCCTGGCCAGGGCTGATCAGAGATTTGCTGGTAAGTGTTGCCAGTAATTTCTTGACCCGTTATGAGCCTCACATCGGCACGACTTATCAGTTATTGGGGTCTGACGTTTACCACCCCTAGACTTGATATGCGACATATCAGACGAGGAGACCGGACTGTACGGGAAGTGTCGCCGATCGGCTCGACGGGAGTTGTAGCAGGTTCGCTTGTTCTCTTCTGATCGCTCAATACCCAGGTGGCCGTTACGTTTAGCTGACCGCTTGCGGCTTGGGGGTGCTTGATATGATCATCACCTACTGCCGGCGTATTGACGAGTCTTAGAGTCCCACAATGGAGTTTCCTAGTCCAGGCGAAACGTTGTGGTGCGCGTATGCGATATGCGCATGGACTCGATTAAAATGCGCATATAGGATACCGTATATTGATCGGGCGGCATGCTTTTGGTAGGGGTCGTATGTGATATGGCCGGATTGATAAATCAAGTGTTGATTTATCATTTAACCATTAGCTTCTCACTTGAATTCCTTTCTTGTGTTGGATGGATGTATGCATGCATGCATGTTTTTCTTTCTTTCTAGTTTCTTGCACATATGGATGTGTATACATACATACATGCATACATACATTTATCATGGTTGGATGTATATGAAAATGGTGGCAATATAAGACTCACACCATGGTATTTTTTATGAATTATTATTGTATTTATACTAAAACATAAAAGGAAAGAAAAGGGTTCATTATTAGTTTTGTTCTACACTCTTCTTTTGACCTAACCATTCTCACCCACCACTTAACCTATGGTTAAATTTCCTTTTGTGTTTTAACTCTAGTACAATAATGATTCAACCATGGTTTGAGATGATAGATTAAAAATATATATTGATATATTTTTCCTTTTGGAAGAGGAGAGTTGAACTTATCATCTTCTAATGTTGCCATCATCTTCTTCCTCCTCCTTCATAGCTCTCTAGATTTTTGTAGTGAGCTATATAATCAACAAGTTAGGATTTTGAAGTGAGAAAGAGAACCACAACGCCATTCTACACAAGCCTAGCCCACTTGTTTGGAGTGTTGACTCGATTTCGTTCACTTGATCGGAAAAAATCGCTAGCTTGGACAAAGCGGACTCCGGGTGGATCATCGGTGACGTCGAGGAGTTCAAGCGGAGTTCTTTCAAACCCCAAGTAGCCGAGGAGTCTAGCGTAGGGATCTACAAAGGTTGTACTCTCTAAACCCTAGCTTTTCTTTCATATGTTGATATGGAAAATCCTTGAAACCCTAATCGATTCTAGGAACGATTCTTTGTTCGTTAACTTAGCACCCTAAAATTCACTATTTGGTTCATGTGATGCTCCCAAACCCTTCTTGTGGTGCTAGGCTAACCCAACACGAAGTTCTAAAGCTTGCTAACGAACTAGTTCGGGTTTAGTAGGCTCTGATACCACTGTAAGTCCATGTCGCGCACCCCACGGGATCGCAGGGAGACGGAATAGGTAAAAAACAATTTTCAAAAGATCGAGGCACGGACTTGGACTCCAGGATCGGTGCTAAACCATAACTAGCAAACTAAAAGTGAAGTAAACTAAATGTACAAAAGTTTATACCTCACGATTCCGATCCTTCCGGTCTTCATTCCTTGCTGTCCTTCTTCTTGTTGTTGACTCTATGGATCGATTCGGATCGCCGCTCCCTCATCGGACTCCTCAACTCCAAGATGATCCACCCGAGGAGATGTGCATCGAACTCCTACCTCAACGGAGGCAACTAGGGCATCAAGGTCGCTACCCATGATGTCATAGAGGATGTAGAGATGTGTGTATGGATTGTAATATCTATGCTTGCCCTAGATTACTCAACACATGAGTTCACTAGAGCTTTGAGAAAGAGGATGGCCTTTTAGGAAATGCTAATGAGGAAAGAGAATGAGAATGAAGATAGCTCTCATATTTTTCTCCACTGAACCATATTGATAATTCAATTGATAAATCAATATCAATTATCACATATATGGCTCAATTAACCAAGAATGACTTATGGGCCAAAAACTCACCATGTGTCATAAGAAGATAAGTCCATTTTCATACAATTTCCACCTCATCCTCTTATGTCATAATGCATTTTTCATTTAAACTAAAATGAATAATAACAATATGACATATCACCTTCTAGAAGTATCTTTGACCAATTTACAAAAATGCCCCTCGTCCGTACATACGTACCCGTATCCGTATTTCGAAAAATGCGGATTCAAAAGACGAAAACAATCCATCAGTACAATACTAGGATCCGACTTAAAACAAAGCCCGCTAGTATTGTCCGCCCGAATCATCATGCGTGCACGAGTACACGCACATGATTGAACCCTGTCATAAAACCATACAACCTCTACATCATTTGTCCAATGCAGGGAAACCCTCTGTGTGGGACTCTAAAGACTCGACATTACGCTGACAGTGGGTTTAACCACAGGTCGCAAGCGGCACTAGCTGTACGTAACAACCCCCAGGTATATGTCGATGAGAAAGCTGATAAGAATAACTCATCCGAACTCCAACTGAGCCTATCTGTGACAATCTTCGTACAGTCCGGTCTGTCCGTCTACGAGTATCGCATATCGGGCCTAAGGGGCGGTAAACGTCAGATCCCTAATAGCGGTATAAGTCGTGTCGGAGTGAAGCCTATTACACTTTGAGAAGCTGCTGGAGTACCTACCTGTAAATCTCGCTTGCCCTGGCCAGGGACTTTGTGTAACGGCTCTCCAAACACAGTGCGATATCAACCCCCAATACCGAGAGAGACGAATCCTATCTAACCGCCACTGCCTCCAAGTGCTTCGGGACTGCACCCAACTACTACCTGTTTGCACGACTCCTTTGAGCCATGGTAGGGTAGTAATCAAATTACAGTGGGAACACACTCGAGGCGAAGCAGCAGTGTCAAGTAAACGGACTAAGCTGTACTCATGTCAACTGGGAACTGCTATCTGACGATAGGTATATTACCAACCAGCAGTTCCCTACGAGTCCTGTCCGGTGTACTCATATCCTAATGAGCACCTGCATACTATCTCCAGTACGACATACTAATGGCTGTGGGACAGACCATCTCCCCTGCTGGGACGAAAAGTGTATACAGTAGTCTACTCTGGAGTATCGACGTCCCGTATCGATAGTCCTACGACTAGGGACCTGCATAAGGATGTGCTTATAGATTACCCAGCCCCACTAGTGTGATTGTCATCACAACGCTGGTAATCAAGCAAAGATCCTAAGGGCTCTACTAATATGCATAGGCGATATGTTAAAAGAAACATATGTATTTATTGAACTAGAAATAAATCAAGTAGCATACTACTATTTTGAGCAAGAATGTTATTACAACTGTGAATATCCCAAGCTTCCATTAAGTAATATACAAACTAGTATGATACAGTAATGGCCTCTAGGGCATATACACTAACATACACGCACCTTGAAACTTGAGATAGTAGAAGATACCTAGAAATACTCTTGCCTGAAAGCCAGGTATGAAAGAAAAAACCGGCAATTTAAAGTTAACCATCAAAAGAGCAACACTGAAAAATATATCCGGTCTTGAAATAAATAAATTTAAAAAAGGGAATAAAATACAAGACCTGGATACTGCTATTTATGCTTTAAGCTCATACATTCAGTAATCGGATGTTTGTGTCTCAAGAATCATTAATAGTCGCATGAAAGATATATGAGCAAAACCGTCCATCATTAATAAAAAGAAGTAGTACTAGGTATTAAGGCAAGGGTATTATACCTTGAATTGAATTTCCAAGTGTAGGGGTGATAAATACACACACGTAGGGGTTTATGACCGGAGTTTGGAGGAGAGCGAGGAATAAGAAATAAGGCTTATATCTTCAGTAGAGATGATAAAAATTCCGGATTTGAGATGATGTTTTAGAAGGAAAACTCAGGAAATGCTGAAAGCTTTATAAACCGGCAAAACGGATATGATCTTAAGTTAAATGAATAGGAAGAGTGAAGAATACGGGTTGATGATTTCTAAGTTGAAGATGATAGAATTTCTCGCTAAGATGCTAAATTGTAGAATTAGAGTCGACGGCCAAATTGATCGGATTTTGTAGGTAGTATCCGCTGAAAACCCTCAGGAGACAACACTCCTCCTACTAGGGACACCTAGAGGTTTAACGGCTTGTTGTACATGCTCAGTGCCATCGTGTTCCCTACGAAAGTGAGGTTAGAAATTTTTTTGAATAAATTGGTTTTGCTCGGGACAAGAAAATGATAAGTTTGGGGGTATTTGTTCATATCAGATTTTTGCATTTTTATACCGCTCATTCTTGATCATATTGCATTTAAGTAGGTACTCATGATCCGTGTTTGCTAAATAATTGCAGGTTACAGGTTTTCAGCTCTAAGCAGTGGAATTCATGAAAAAGCGTAATAAATTCAGGACTTCCGCCAACCACAGATAAATACGGGTCTCCGCACACTATCCGTATAATGCCGCCTACCAGTTCACGGGACAAAATGGCAAATCATTGGTCATTTTCATGCACAAAGCACAAGGGCAGCATAAGATCCAAGACTTCTACGCGGAGCTCAAGAAAATCAAGGCAAAAAGTCCATATCAAATCACCTTTGATCTGCTGAAATCTGGAAGAAAACTGAAGAGCTTTTGAGTAACCAAGTGTACCAAACAGAAGACAATAGCAACATGGAGGAGCCCAGAAAATATGAGCCCCTAATTCCACAACATGGCCGCGGAACCGCGATCAACATGGCCTTAGGCCGTGGATCCGCGGCCGAGTCAGCTCAGCACTGACTCGTTTTTTAGGGGTAGTTTTGTAACTTCATTTTGGGCCAGATTGTATCCCTAGGGTTTCAGTAACCTGCCTATAAATAGCCCAGAACAAAGCCAAGTGAAGGTGTGCTTATTTTTGTGTTAGATTTTAGGATGGATTTTTGTAGTTCTTCTTCCTCTTTTCATCTTTCTCCATTAAAACCTTGTAGTGAGAGCTTTATGAGTGAAGTGATGAATAAAAGAGTTCTTTTCTTTATCATGCTTGTCTTGTTACTTTGTTAATTATATTTGCTTGTAATTTTCATTTGTTAATTTAGTTGTTATTATTTATTGTTTGTTTCTTTCTTCTTCTATTTTTCTTTATCCTTACAACAATGATGCTTAAGCTTGATCCTTGCCAAAGTGAGGTCTCAAATAGCTAGTTGTAATCTTCTAACTACTTTCTTTCTATCTTCCTCCTTTTGTTGTATTTTCCTTCTCTTTTGTAATGGATGAGTAGTTTCTCACTTGTTAGGGTAGGATAAGGAAAGTTTGAGAGAAGGAAATCTCTCTCACTCTTTCCTTGCCCAACATCTTAATTCGAACTCCGGTTAATTGAACCACAATCCGCTCCCTATAGCATCCTATCCTACATGATAGCGGTGATTCCTTGGTGAGACCGGTTGTGGTTGAATTAACCGGAGGTTAAGGCTAAGAGCCAAGAATGGACGGATAAGGACCAAAAGAAAGAAACTAAGTGTTGGAAAGCCTGGCTTATACTCGCAAGTTTCCTTCCTAGTCGTACTAATCCCCGTTGTTGCCGATTACCGTAACACCGATATTAAGAGTGGCAATGAAAGAAGTGAGCGATTCCTATCTCAAACTAACCTAATCCCAACCCTAGCAAGCTCTCTTTATATATATTTTAGCACATAGTTAATCTCAAACGAACCTGGACATTTGGACTTAACTCGTTAAAGCACATAGAAAAAGATTCCTATCTCCATGCAGACCCGTACTCAACTGGATAACTACCAAGCGAAATCTTCTTGATTGCAGAAATTAACTAAGTACGCAAAAACTCTAACAGTCACTTGTATATGTGATGTTGTCTTGCTCTCACATGTTGATAAAGCCCTTAGAGTGTGTACTTGACTATTAGGACTATGATGGAGATCATACTAGTGGGGCCAAGGGTGGTCTACAAGTACACCCTAAAATTGTTCCTAGTCGAGGGTGTATCGAGACAGGGTATCGATATTCCGGAGTAGACTAGCGTATACGCATCTTGACCCATATGATAGGCGATGGATGATCCCATATCCATTGGTGTTTGACATCAAAGATAGTATACAGGTGCTCAGTGGAGACTGGGTACACTGAACGGACTCGCCGAGAACTCCTAGTTGGTATTATACCTATCGTCAGATAGCAGTTCTCCGGTGACACTGGTATAGGTTAGTCTGTAGACCCGAGATCGTCATAGAGTCTTGTATGATTCCCACTGTGCTTTGATTTCCACCATACCACATTCAAAAGTGTCAGTTGTATGTATGCCCTAGAGGCCAGTATTGTACAGATGATGTATATTATATTGGATGCTTGGATATATATAGAGATGACTTTCTTGCTCGATATGATAGTATGCTATCTGGTTGCTCTTTATCTTAACATGTATACTTGTCTCTTTATACTGTCTTAGAGTTACATGTTGGTAAAGCCCTTAGGATGTGTACTTGACTACCTGGACTATGATGCGGATCATACTAGTGGGGACATGGTAGTCCATAAGTACATCCTTCAAGGTCCCTAGTCGTGGGTGTATCGAGACGGGGCATCGATATACCAGTGTAGACTAGCGTATACGCTTCTCGACCCATGAGATGGGCGATGGATGATCCCATATCCATTGGTGTTTGACATCAGAGATGGTATACGGGTGCTCAATGGAGACTGGGTACACTGGACGGACTCTCCGAGAACTCCCAGATGGTATTATACCTCACGTCAGATGGCAGTTCTCTGGTAACACTTGTGCAGGTTAGTCTGTAGACCCGAGATCGTCATAGAGTCTTGTGTGATTCCCACTGTGCTTTGATTTCCACCTTACCACATCCATGAGGGCGTGCAAAACGGTGGTTTTTGGGTACAGTCCCGAGTCACATGGAGGCAATGAGCGATAGGAGGGGTTTCGTCTCTCCCAGTATTGGGGGTTGATGTTGCACTGTGCTCGATTGGCCGAAACAGGGAAGTCCCTGGCCAGGGCTGTTTTAGAGATCTGCTGGTAAGTGTTACCAGTAATTTCTCGACCCGTTATGGGCCTCACATCGGCACGACTTATCGGTTATTGGGGTCTGACGTTTACCACCCCTAGACTTGATATGCGACATATCAGACGAAGAGACCGGACTGCACGGTAGTGTTGCCGGTTGGCTCGACGGGAGTTGTAGCAGGTTCGCTTGTTCTCTTCTGATCGTTCAATACCCGGGTGGCCGTTACGTTTAGCTGACCGCTTGCGACTTTGGGGTGCTTGATGTGATCATCACCCACTGCCGGCATATTGACGAGTCTTAGAGTCCCACAAAGGAGTTACCTAGTCCAGGCGAAATGTTGTGGTGCGCGTATGCGATATGCGCATGGACCCGGTTAAAATGCGCGTATGGGATACCTTATATTGATCGGACGGCTTGTTTTTGGTGGGGTCGTATGTGATATGACCGGATTGATAAATCAAGTGTTGATTTATCATTTAACCATTAGCTTCTCACTTGAAATCCTTTCTTGAGTTTGATGGATGTATGCATGCATGTATGCTTTCTTTATAGATTCATGCACATATGGATGTACATACATACACACATACATACATACATACATCCTTCATGGTTGTACATACATGAAAATGGTGGCAATATAAGACTCACACCATGGTTTGATTTATATATAAATTATTATTGCATTTGATTTAAAAACAAAAGAAAAGAAAAGGATAATTCATGGATGCTTTCTACACTCTTCTTGACCTAACCATGCCCAGCCACCATTTAACCATGGATTACTTTTCCTTTTGGGTTTTAACTCAAGTTCAATAATATCCTAATTGATCAACCATGGTTTGAGATGAGAGATAAAAAATATATATAGATATATTTTCTTTTTTCTACATGAGGGTTTTTCTTTTCTCATATTCAAAAAGGCCACCATCTTCTTCCTCCTTCATCCTTTACTCTCTAGATTTATCTAGTGAGCAAATTATTCATCAAGATAGGATTTTAAAGTGAGAAAAGCCACCACAACATCATTCTACACAAGTCTTGCCCACTTGTTTAGAGTGTTAGCTTCAATTTTCATTCTTGATCTTGCGAAGTTGCTAGTTTGGACAAAGCGGACTCCGGGTGGATCATCGGTGACCTAGAGGAGTTCAAACGGAGCTTTTCCAAACCCCAAGTAGCCAAGGAGTCTAGCGTAGGGAGCTACAAAGGTTGTACTCTCAAAACCCTAGCTTTTCTTTCATGAGATGATATGCAAATTTTGAAACCCTAATTTTTCTAGGAACGATTCTTTGTTTGTTAACTTAGCACCCTAAAAATTCAATCTTTGGTACATGTGATACTTCCAAACCCTTCATGAGGTGCTAGGTTAACCCATAAAAAAGAACATGCAAAACGGTGGCTTTGGGGTACAATACCGAACACATGGAGGCAATGAGCGATAGGAGGGGATTCGTCTCTCCCGGTATTGGGAGTTGAAGTTGCGTTGTGCTCGATTGGCCATAACAGGAAAGTCCCTGGCCAGGGCAGATACAGAGATTTACTGATAAGTGTTATTAGTAGTTTCTCGGCCCGTTATGAGCCTCACATCGGCACGAATTATCGGTTATTGGGGCCTGACGTTGACCACCCCTAGACTAGATATGCGACTTATCAGACGAAAAGACCGGACTGTACGGTAGTATTACTGACAGGCTTTTGCAGGAGTTAGAGCGGGCTAGCTTGCTGATCTTCTAATCGTTCAATACCCGGGTAGCCGTTACATCTAGCTAGTACCGCTGACGGCTTGTGGATACTTGATATGATCATCATCTACTGCCAGCATATTGACGAGTCTTTAGAGTCCTACACAGAGGTTTCACTGGCTCAGGCAAAACGAAGTACGAGCACATATGTAATATGTGCGGAACCGAGATTAATACGAGTATATGATACCGTATTCTATTCTCGCGATATAAAATATCGATCGATTATATGAGATATAGCCGGGTTATCGAATCAAGTGTTGATTCGATAAGTCGTTACAGTATCGGACGGTTATATGAGAGATAGCCTGGTTATCGAATCAAGTGTTGGTTCGATAAGTTGATACAAATTGTATTAGTCGGTCATATGAGATATAACCGGATTATTGAATCAAGTGTTGATTTAATGATTTAATGTATAATTATATATATGATATATTAATTTACATTAACTAATATTAGCTCACTTAAGCATTTCTTTTTCTCACATGTGCACACTTGATATATATGTGATATATATTAATTGTGTTTTATTTATGTGTCATGGTTGATGATACATACAACATGGGTGTATGAGACTTACACTATGATAAAGATAATGTAAGGTTTATTTATTTATTGTAATTCATTTATTAGTTGGAAATTTGCCACATGGCATGAAGCTTCATGAAGCTTTGAGACCCATTGACTTAGTCCACTAGTTTTGTCTTACACTAGATATTTGTTAACCCAACCATTATCTAAACTCATGGTTAAGTCTCTACATGAGATATATTAGATATTTTCTCACCCATGGTTGCCATTCTCTCTCACATCTATTATTTGCTTCTTCTTCCTCAAAACTCAAGAGAGCTCTCTAGGTTTTGAGAGAAGCTCAAAAACAAGTGAGAAAAGTAATTCTAAAACGAGCTAAAATCCTACTTTATCATTCTCTACTAGATTAGCACTTTAGTATAGGGTGTTAGATTCACTAATCCTATATTAGTGAAGAGGGTAGCTTGGGTTTGTGACTCCTCGACTTAGATCATCTTCGGTTTAGAAGACTTCAAGCAAGCATGCATCTTTCTTCTTGTGGAGCTGTTCGATAGTCTGCAAGATCGCAACTTGGAGCGAAGGGACTACTACAAGGCGCTAAAGAAGTGAAGGACCGGACTACAAAGGTTGTAATCCCTTATCACTTAGTTGTAAAGTAGTTTACAATTTGTTTCGTATGATTCTCTAGTTAAAGATTCTAGTTTAGGGTTCTTTAAAATGGCAAAAATTTATAAAATGGCATGGCGATGCCTCCCGAAACCTTGCTGTCGTTCATAAGAACCCTACATTTATATCTTAACGATGTTAAGGTATAAGGAGTTGTCCGGCTGATGCTTAAAATCAGAATCTGGATAAACTCAAAGGACGTTTCAGTATTGGAAGTTTGTGGGTTATCCCGGACTTTGACGAGGGTTAACTTTCTACCATCAGGAAGATCAATAGTGATATTGTTCTTGACTCGCCACAGTTTTAGTAAAATGGATTTTTTTCATAAAATAAAAGTGGGAGTATGGTAGAACTGGAAGTGATTCCAGAACCATAAATGATTACTGAAAATTTAATAGAACTCAAAGATTCAATCGGGTTTGACATTCCATTAGCCACTCCGCAGATTTGGTGGGCAACCTCAGGCACCCAAGAGGTACTTCGGTCTTCTCATAGACGGTGACAAGGAGGTTCTTGTTTACCCAGACTTGTCACTACTGTTGTTCTAGACTATAAGACCCGGTAGGAGGATGAGTATAGCGTCGTTCTAAACTAGTTTTAGAAGTGCGCGTGTATATGACTCTGCCAGAGGGTTGTTGTAGTCAGTGGGAGCAACGGAAGCATAGTGGGCAAGTAGCTTATGTCTATTTATAGACTAAAGCAGGTATAGCGGAAATAGATCATTAATTTTTTATGTGACAGTCATAGGCTTTGATTTCATCAGAATAGGAGATGGATTTAGTAAGAAGGTAGTAGGGTGTGATGTCCTTGTATTTGGTATGACAAGCACTTTGTAGGAAGTGAAATTCCTATACTACGATCGGTTATACTGCGGTTGTCACACAGTTGTTTCTCCACATTGGACATGGATATAATATCAGGGTTTCTGGTTACTAGATCTATGGTTTTAGATTTTGATTAGGGAAGTGTCCCAATTTAAGTACTTGACACTATTCTAAAGTGTTTTAGAATGGATGACTCCTAGCATGGTGGTGTACCTGCAGGTGATGGAGTCATCCTCTCTAAAGGTGTCTTACAGACTAAAGGGGAGAGAGATCTGCATGATTAGCACATCACTTACTTAGGCAATTGAGTTAATCATGAAATGTCAAGTACCACACCAGATATTGATTTTGCACATGCTGCAATAAACATATATTAATCCAATCCTGGAGAAATGTAAGGAAGAAATTTATGAACATAAATGGATGTTTTAGGGATATAGTAACGGCAGCCTCTTTTAGGAGACGGTTATCATTTCAGGCTTCCAAGATGATCTGGATGACGGCGTGGCTGTCTGAGTTATAGTTTTTCCCTCTTCTGAGGGACAGTATGTTGGACAGGTAGTCCAAGAGGATACTGAGGAAGGCATGGCGCAGGATACTGATTAAATTCAGTGGATGATACAGTTTAAGAAGTTTGCTGGATTAGGAGTTCATTTGTGAACAGGGTCCCATCAGATATCCAGAAAAATTCTAAGACAAGGTATTGCTCATTTCGGAAGATGGTTATTCTCCGTGAAGTTGAGATATAGAGAGATAAAGATAGAAACACTGGAGCGGATCCACTCACTGAGGCTATTTCTCAAACATAATAGTTTCATAAACAGGCTTTGTGAGACTGATTAGTAGAGAAGTTGGGTGTTCGATATCACACGGGCTGTGAGTATGCGGCATCGCAATAATTGGCCTTAAGTGCAAGTGGGAGATTGTTGGCTATAGTGCCCTCAAGGCAATTATCATAATCGCGGTTAGGTGATTATGATGATTGAGGGAGGACTTATACCGGTAGAACAGTCTTACTCAAGATGATAGTATACTATCTGATTTGTCTTTATCATCATGTACATGCTTCAGGTAGTATTACAGATCACTATTACATGTTGATAGAGCCTATAGGATTCTTGCTTGACTACCAGCATTATGATGGCGATTATATACGTGGGAGCTGGGGGTCTATAAGCAAATTCTTAAATGTCCCTAGACGTAGGAGTTTCGAGACTGGGCATCGATACTCCAGTGTAGACTAGTGTATACTGATCGAAACCCCGACGAAGGGCGGTGACTAGGTCTCACAAGCAATTGGTGTTAGTTTGTTCACCTAAGATAGTATACAGATGCTCATTGGGTTATGAGTACACTGGACGGACTCGTCGGGAACCTGCTAGTTGGTACTATACCTATTGTCAGATAGCAGTTCCCAGGTGACATATGTACAGGTTAGTCTGTCGACCTGAGATCGTCATTTGTCTCGTGTGAGTTCCCACTGTGCTTTGATTACTACCCTACCACGGCTCAAAAGATTCGTGCAAACAGGTTTTAGTTGGATACAGTCCCGAGCCACATGGAGGCAGTGAGCGGATCGTCGGGGATTCGTCTCTCCCGGTATTGGGGGTTGATGTCGCGCAATACACGGGTGGCCATCACCAAAAATTCTTGGCCAAGGTAGTCGAGAATTATTGATCTAGGATCAATAGTTTCTCAGGTGGTGATGGGTTTCATACTGACACGAATTATCACGTTATTAGGGGTCTGACTTTATCAACCCCTCTAGACTCGATATGCGATACTCTTAGACGAACAGACCGGACTGTATGGAGATTGTCACTGTCAGGCTCGGTAGGGGTACGGATGAGTTTGCTCGTCAGCCTTCCTTTCACTCAATACCTGGGTAGCCGTTACGTACAGCTAGTGCTGCTAACGTGCTTGTGGTTAAACCCACTGCTAGTATATTGACAAGTATTTAAAGTCCCACACAGAGGGTTTTCACGGTTCAGGCGATATGGTGTAGATGACGTATGTTGGTACATACAGGTGTCCGATTAAATATGTGTACAGGCTGCACAGACTTTAATCGGACGGTTGATAATACTAGAAGCTTAGGATTAAGCTGGATTATTAAATCAGGTTTTGATTTAATAATTTATATATGTATTTATATATATGTATTTTAGTATTATTGTTCACTATTCATTTTCTCTCTTGGCTATTCGTATTTTGTACGAATACGCGTTTATGTATTTTAATACGTGTACCGGGAAGTATTCCGTATTTATACGAAATAGCTTCTAGAAGATGGCCACCTCATTATTGATTTTCTTTTTATAAAATCATTTTGAAAATGAGGTGGAAGGGTGGGGTGGCATGAGCATGGATCATGGCATGTAGAGAAGTATGGTATGGATTTGTTTAATGGAAATTGAGGAGATATTTTTCCATGGTTGAATTATTGTGGCCATTTATTCTTTACATGCTATGCCATCTATTATTGACTTGATTCTTTCATCACTTGATTTTCTCATTCTCTTCTCACTTGGAGACTTGGTCATTTTCTTCCATGGTTGCTCATGACATTGCTTTCCTCACCTCCTTCTTCATCTTCTTGCATTGCTCATTTGAGCATTTAGTATGAGAGAAAAATATAGTGAGGCATTTCTACACCTCCACTCTCCATTGCTAGCAACCTTGGAGGGTCGGTTGGTCCGCTAAGCGAACCTAAAGTTTGCGTCGTTTCCCTCGGATGGATCATCGTAGATGGAGGAAGACCGGCAACCAAATTTGATCCGCAACACCTCAAGGAGCTTGGAAATAGTGGAAGACAGAAGGACACGATCCGTTTGGTATACCATCTAACTCCTAGTTTATATATTGCTAGTATAGGGTTTAGGGAAGATCCGGACAACGAGTTGTGGTAGAGCCAGTTTTTGTAAATTTTTGTTCCGCATTTGGCCGCGGTTTGATGGTTGGGACACTGCCGTAACCCAACAATTTTGGCATGCCTCATATCCATCACAATTAGCCATATTCATTTTGATAATTATCAAAAACACTCTCTCTCCTCAAACTCTCTCTTCTTCTTCCTCAAACCCTAATTGTCTCATGTGTTGAGAAATTTAGGGTTAGTGAGATTTATTAATCCTTAATCACTCTCTACATCCTCTAGATCATTTAGATTAGCACTCTAGGTAACCTAGTTATCTCATCTTAGAGGTAAAAGCTCAAGGTAGGCACTCTCGGTTGGATCTTTTTTGACGTCAAGAGACCGACAAGGAGGCGCGATCCATACACACTCCAAGGAGCTCAAAAAGAGGAAGAGGAGTATAATAAAAAGAAGGACTGGTTACTTGAGGTATAACTTTCTAACATAGTAGTTAAACCTCTTACATGTTTATTTAGTTAGGGTTTAGTATTGATCCTGGAGTTTAGTCGATATTACAAAATATATAAAAATTGTTTTTTGCAAACTCCGCCTCCCCGCGAACCCGTGGGGTGCGCGGCATCGACTTACAGAAAGTGTTTCCCACGGATGGTGCAACTGATGGAGATCGGAATGTCCCTCAGATGTTGTCCTCCGTCGATCTTGCTGCAAACGGTTTTGAACGGTTGTGATTGAGAAGGAGAATTGACTGTGTGGATCTCAATAGGTTATAGGATGTTGACGCCGAGCTACCTGCAAGGGAAGTCCCGGGTGAGAAACCACCGTAGGACCCTCCGACGATCGAGTAAGTACCGAGGAATAATGGCAGCGTAACGGCGTATTGGAATGAATTTGACTTACCTGAGTCGTCTGGTGGAAGGGGTTTATATAGTGGTCGCATGAGGTGAATGGCGCGAGATTCTAGCCGTCCGTTATGCCCATGCGTTACGTTTGCGTCGATGACGGGACACGCCTAGCAAGATACGCTAGCTTGAGATGCAGGTCGTGGAGCGGCGGAGATCTCGTCGTGGAGAGATACATGGAGCCGTTACGGGGCGCTTGGGCTCCATGCTCTCTGTTGAACAGGGAAGCCGAGGAAGCTCATCTCGGTGGATAGCTCGGAGGCGAGCGAGAAGGCCGAGAAGGCTCAGCTGTAGGATTGCTCAGAGGCGAGCTGACGACTGGTTGCTAGGCGAATAGGGAAGGTACACCGAAGAGCTCTCCAAAAGGTCGGATGCAACCTCAGAGACAAGCTGCCGAAGAATGTTCTCAATGTATCATACTTATTCCAGCTCCGTAACCCCTAGGAATCTAGCGGGCTTACGTGGATGACACGCCATCCGCTACGTGTCGTGATCTGGGGAATACTCGTTTATGAGCCTCATCAGAAACTAACTCTCTCTCTCTCTCATACACACACACACAAAATTTGAATCTCTCTCTCTCACACACAAACCTAAAGTTGCTGTCATGCCTCGCTTCCCAGAGTGTGCAGACTACGGCATGTGACAGAGCCAATCAAACTACCTGTGGCTAGAAAACATCCCTCCACAGTCACATTACGGCTGTCTATAGGATATTAAGAACAGTAAAATATAAAATCTATCTAGTACATGTCCATTTGCCACAGTAAATAGAGTCAAGAAAATGTATAAGCGGAAACGAATTAAATCCAATAAACAACATCTGAAAACTCATCCCAATATGGGCTAACATCAAGAAAATAAAACAACAGAAATAAACTAAACTAAACGTCTCTAAATAACACATGTTCAATTCCTCACTGCTCAGCTTGATGGCTAAAGTATTCCTGTTCAGCCTGCGATAAAGGTAGAGGAACTGGGTCATGCAAAACACAGACATCAGTGCGTCATAATATCAAGGAAACAATGATAACCAGGATATAATGATACAAGTAAACATTAATATAAATAAATAATATAGATATAAACAGTAAGGTATGTATATGTATGTAATGTGTGATGTGTAACCTAAAACTGTGCTTCTAGATTATCTATTCTAAAAGTCTTTGAAATCAATTAATGTAATACTCATCGTAACCCAACAGATTATATCCCGTTCATTCTCCACAGGATCACGGTAACATGATTTATTCCGTAAAGCCCGGAAAAATGGCAAACAAGTAATTATTCAGTAATATCTAAAAAAACGACAAACATGTAATTATTCCGTAACGCCCGAAAAAATGGAAAATAGGTAATTATTCCGAAACGTCCGGAAAAACGGCAAACAGGTAATTATTCCATAATGTGCAGAAAAATGGCAAACATGTAATAATATTCTCTCGAGTTACGTTTCGATTACATTCTTGATTTCCCCTTTACCCTCAGATTTGTGTTCAAGTCAGGTATTGCCAATATAGATCAAATGCCAATACAAGATCAAGCAGGTGCGGTTCTCTTCTATGCGGATAACAAGTTATGTCCGTCAGGACAACACGTCAATATCGTTGGCATTAGTAACAAGATCCAAGTAACAAGTCAAGTAGGGTATCGTGAACATATCATGTGATGTATATGCATTAAATAGATATCCAAATATGAATTGTAATCAATATTGGAACACGGTTAATGCACGGATGCACATGTACCTATCTGTAATAACTAATTATACGTCCATGACTACGTATGATGCACACTAGATAACACGTTGTATTAATGTAATAGTATAATGATATCATGATATTCCGGCATGCAATTAAATATGTTATTATCGGTACGGATACGAACGGATACTGTAAAACTGTAAAACTATAATATTTGCTGCATAATGAATAATGTACTATTTTTATTCATATATAAATATATATATTAACATAGCATGTTGCAAGTTAAACTTGCCTGATTGGATCTCTCAATGGGGTATGTATGTCACGTTCGACGTCGGATAAACGTCGCAATGCAACTCGCGCGTGCGGGACTGGACCTGGATGATCAAAGACGTAACTATGCTGAACGACGATGATGACTAAGTCGTCCGGATCGTCAGCAATGTGTGCGACTCCGGCGAGACGGCCGGAGAAACCAAGAAGCAAGAAATAAAGAAAAGAGAGAAAGATAAAGAATTGGGCTGTGGTATTGGCTTTAGGGCTGGGAACAGAGGATACGAGGCAACGACGACGATGGGCAGCCATCGACGACGATGGGCAGCCGTCGATGGCGAAGTGTAACGGCGATGGGAAAAGGGATTCTTGGGTTCTGACGGGGTTCTAGGGAAGTCGGGTTGATGGTGGTGATGGAGGGTGTGGTGCTGGTGATATGAGAGGGGGGTGAGGAGGTGATGGTGGTGACGACGGCAGGGTGAGGGTGACGGTGACGGTGAGCTTTCTGGGGTTCGGTTGCAGGGTTCTTGGGTGCAGGGATGCGGTTGCAGGGGTCGTGGTCGGGGTTGCGAGGTTGCTCGGGGATGAAAAGAGGGAAATGAGGTAAAGGTTGAGGCTAGGGTGATGGCGGCGGTGAAGTCTCCGGTGTTGGGTTCTTGGGTTGCTCGGCGTTGCAGGGATGTTGGTGGTGGCGTTGGGCGCTCGGAAGAAGAGAGGAGGAGGTAACGAGGGTGGTAAGGAGGTCGAGGAGGTGTTGGTGACAATAATGGGAGGTTAGTAGTGATGGCGAGGGAATCAGGAGGTAGCGACTAGGGTTGGGGTTAGGCTTGGGTTCGTTGTGAGGAGACAGGGAAAGAAGTAGAGGAAGGAGAGAGGAAAGGGGTAAGGTAATTATTAGGGTTAAATAAAATATATATAGAGAGAGAAAGAGACGGAGCGAAAAAGAGAGAGAAAGAGAGTGCAAGAGGAGAGAGAGAGAGAGAGTAAATATAATTTAGTTAATTTATATATATTATATATATATTTGGTTATATAAACTATTAGTATTAGTGTAGGTTTAAAATTATTATAATATATTTTTTGGGTTCAAACAGTTAATACAAATATATTCCAAAAAATATCCGGGCCTCTTCTTAAAATCTAGTTTTGAAATATGAATAATATACGTACAAGCCAAAATCATAATGCGATATCCGGTTAAATAAAATGCATACCCCCAAGAAAAAATATACGTAAATACACGTAGCAATCCAAACAAGTCTGTTTTATCAATCTGGACTGGAACACGATATATGGATACAAATATGTGGTATGGGGTATGATAACATGTCATGCTATATATCAAAAAATATTATCTGGTTATAATTTGTATTATTTAAACGATATGCAGACACAAAAAATACATTATACATGTATATAGAATTTAAATGTGCACGGACTCTCTGTACTAGCGAATATATGACGTAATCTTGAATTATAATAGGTTTCAAGCATGCAGGTCGGGTCGGATACTATCCACAGTTACCAAATGCGCTATCCGCACCCAAAAACAAGAATAAACAAGAAACCGTCGCAAGATTTAGAAAACCCCAAATAAAATATCGTATAAATGCACTAGGCTGTTGTGTTTGCATATTTAAATTGAAACCATAAATTATGCATATTTCAATTGAAGCCCTAAAATTCTAGTATTCAAAAGAATTAGAGTCATAGGAATCTACATTATCAAATTTACATTTCAAATCAATATAATGGAAAGAAATTGGAGTTAAAATGATATCTTGATTTCTATGATTGATGGGCTTTAACAAACTTAAGTTTGGGATTTGAGTTGAAGAGTAATAATTTTTTAGATTTCTAAGTTTGACGGTCGGGTCTTGGGTATTTCACGATCCGATCTTAGAATTTCAATGATGGGTTTAGAGATATGAGAGGGAGAAGAGTTTGAAGGTTTTGAGCGAAGAAGAGAGATGGATAGATGGGAAAGGGGGAGGGGAGGGAATTGGAGAATATGATAATTCGAGTTTTGAAGGAGGGAGAGAAGTTGAAAAAGGTGGGAGAAGAGAGGAAAGATTGCATTTGTGGATGAGAGAGAAGAGTAAAAAGTGATGAGAGAGAGACGAGAGATGATAATGGAGCAGTTTTTGTTTGAACAATAATAAACAAATGGAATGTGGGGTAAATATTCTCCAAACTTAATAAGTCCCAACTGTAGTTACATTAACTCATCCCAATAACCGGTCATATTAACTGCAACCTAACATGTGTCTTTTTTAGATAACGTTAAGGAATTTGGTGATGTTTTAGAAATAGAAAGTATTTGATGTGTTTTTTAAAAATATCAAAGAATTTGATGTACAAAATCAAAAAAACCCTTTAATTTATTAACTACCTTATATTATCTTATCATTTTATTACTTTATCTTTCTTTACGAAAAATTACTTGTGCCCTGGTGTTTCCACTGGAACAAAGATAACTTATAAAACTGATTTATTATTGAGGATTTGTTTGGATCTATAAAAAATAGACTTCCAAGGCCTAAGAAACCTCCATAAACCTTTTTATAAAAAAAATTATTTCGTCTAAAACAATTAACAATTTATCAGGACAAAGGCCAATTACTGATTAAAATTTCTTTTTGAAATATTTTCATAAAACTTTTTAGATTTCTAACTTTGTTTAAAATATTTTAATTTGTTTTTATTAAATTTGCTGAATGCCAAGCCCAGCTTATTGGGCAAAGCCCAACCCGAACCCAGCAAGCCTAGCTTCTTGCTGGGTTTGGACTCTGGACCCGCATTCCCAGAATGCATGGCCCCCGCGCACCCGTAGGCCTAGCCTGCGGGTTTGGTCTATGATCCGCATCCACAAGGCTTTTGCGCCCGCCGGTCGAGCCATGGGTCCGGGGGGATTTTTACGAATTTTTTTGGTAATTTCATATTTTAATATTTAATCTGATCCAAACATTAATCCTTCATTTCAAAGGTCAATTTTTTTTAGGTAAAAGTATATTGTTACGATCTCGATGGCATGTAATAAATCCTTGGTTTGATGTTTGATGTTTATATGATGCCTAAACAATAAAAAAAATTCAAATCTTTAAAGCCTGATTAAAACTATTACTCTCCATAATAAAATTAAAATTGCTACAATCCAATGTCATAGGTATCAGATATCTCTATCATATCGGCACGCAAATTCCATATCGGATATCGAATATGATGATATATGAAGATATATTTTCTAAATATCGAGCTGTAATTTTTTTATTATAAATCTCATAAATGTAACTTAACATTAATGTTCGGCTTTTTTAAATGAGTAATTCATTAATAGCTCAATAACACAGCAGTCATATTAAGTAACTGGCTCGTCGAGCTTTGAACTTCAAAGACAATAGTAGAACTTCGAAGACGAGCACAGAAAGGTTTAAATCTAGGATTTCTCGAGTACAAAAAATGAAAAGTTTGAATCTGCTGGTTTTTTCCTTGATTTAAAGTACTTCTTCATTGTGAATGGGTCAAATCCTGTTCGAGTGTAACATAAATATCCAAAAAACCAAAAATAAGTCATGATATAAAAACAGATATAAAAACAGATATGTCGGTCGTTATGCAGATTTATCAGCCAAGATTTTCCCGAAACCACAAACGATAATATATATTGATAAACCTTATCAGCCGAGATTTTCCCGAAGCCACGTTAAAGATCCCGCTCCTAGCACTTCTTCCTTGAAATGCCGAAAGGCTAACGACACTCTCTGATTGAAGCGAAGAGTCAATGCAATTTCACAGCGCCTCTAGCTTGATTTTTTTTATAACCCTAGCCCTGCTTTCCTTTTATATGGTGTATAGGTTATAAATCTCAATTACCAAATCTTTAGTCCAACTAAGATAATATATGGTTTATCCATAATTTCAACTAATTTTAACCCAGATCGGTTATTAGACCGAACCGAAGCGACTCAATCCGTCATCTTGCTTGGGCGGGCACGGGTTGCCTAAATGCCAACAGTCTCAAATCACAACACTCTAAGCCATTCTATGTCTCGGGTCTTTTTATATGAAGAAAGGCATTTTTGCATCGTCAACAATCAATTACCTATCTTTTGAAAGGACTTTCAGTATGTCATGAAATATTTCTATCGATAATTTCTTTCCGTCTCTTTGTGAAAGAGCTTCTAACACTCTTTCTGTTGTTTCGGATAACGCCTACTCTAATTTATGGTTGGCATGTCTTCCGTCGAGAGGAATGATAGTACCTTCGATACCGAATTTCCTAATAAAGATGAAATTTTAACCTTAATTGCTACTTTGTGCATGCATCTGTGGATAGGTGTGGTCAGGGGGGAATTAATTAAAGAGAAGATGCGGGGATCTGTAAGGCCCTCTTACTTCCGAAGGTTCGATAAATCGAGGCCTTCTTCAGGTTTTTTCTGTTTGGTTATTGGTATTTGGTTTATAATGTAAAGAACGATGTTCCTATTCAAAGTATCTGGATGTTTCTTTGCATGGTTATCTGCTTATTTTCAGGCTATTGTTGATTAGTTCATTTTGTAAAGATTAAGTATGGATGGAAACACAAGTCGAATTGAGACTGCTCAATTTCAAGGAAGGAAACCGAGACGGGGGCAAGTCGATCAGAGCAAGGACCAGCCCAGCATTCCGGCGCCCCCGCTTCCCGCTTCCCGTTCTTCAACCCTAGCAATCTGATGATTTTTTGTTTAGCAGGAATCATCCTCTCTCATTGTACATGTTCATTTCTTACTTTATATAGTTTTTGAGTAGGTTATATATAGTTAAATTTACTGACCAATGCCCCCCCCCCCCCCCCCACCCACCAAACAAGTGTTAATTCATGGATTTGATCTTAAAGTTCTAAGCCCAACAGGTAAATGGTCCATCATGGACCCAAGAAAAACAAGTCAAATATTCCTCTCCCGTGTATCAAAAGGGTTGCTCTCCAAAATGAGTATGCTGGTTTGATTATGGAAGGGTCGCATCAAAATGAGAGAAAAATAATATGAAAAAAAGAAGGAAGAGAGGGGTTACTTGGCTGCTATTTGTGTAAAAAGAAGGAAATAAATTATATATTTGATGAAATTAAGGCTTACGTGTTACAATATTGAGCACATAACACGACAACGAGAGGAATTCTTGCCATGCATCCATATGGATCCAGGCCCGCTCACTTACCAAATGGATCTTTATGGATGGACCCGAAGATTCAGACCCATTAATATCTGGGTCAGGTCTATTTACACACTCATTTATCACTTCTTTATTTATTTCTATAAGTGCATCATTATTATTCAGAAGTTTAAAAGTAAACTTTCAATGTGCAACCAAAAAATGTAAATTTCAAAACTTAAACCAAGTAGAACAATTGATAACTTATTTCATTAATTTGCAACTACAATTAGTTGGAAACTATAATCCGCCACAACATATCTATACTAAGATAATTTATAAATTACTTGTATATGCTAAAGATATATAGGTCTGGTTTTAAACGAGTTTGAACTAATGAGACCAGTCCTGATCCATATATTAAGTTATGAAACGGGTATGGGTGTGGGAGTATCTATATCAGATCTAGATTTTATCAATGATCCAAGTCAAGACCAGATCAATTGACATGCCTACCCTCGACATAGTCAATCCGGCTTCACCAACCTCCTACATCTTATTTTTATTCTGTTATCTCCTAATTTTTATTCGCAGTTTTTGCGGTTCCATTGTTAACCATTTTCAACAAATAATAATAGATCAAACAAATTAATTTTATATAAATCAACTTATTCGGTTTCTATCATGGCTCTCCTTCCATGTGGTCGGTCTGAAAAGCTGAACTTTGAATGTAATATTTCCATGATTTCAAATATATAAAAAGTTAGAGAAAAAGTAGTGTGTGTGTGGGGGGGGGGGGGGGGGGGATGAGGGATAGATATAGAAAAGGCAAGCAGCTTTCAAAGCCTTGCTCTTGCCTTGCATGTGTCCCTCCTATAGGCTTAGAGAAGAGAAGCCACCTCCTAGTTTTCCTCCATGAAAGGCCATGCTCCCATCATTTTCCCACACATTTCATCCAACATATAAAACTTACAACATCGCATATAAAATGATTCTGAGGGAAAATGAATATATATAAAAACACACGCATGACCTCCTTGCATGCATGCTACTGCCTCCAAAATATTCTCTTAATCCATCAACATAGTCTCATCATATGCAAGTTTGTATTATTTTAATGTTTGCTCATGTGCACTAATTAATTTCCCAATTAGTCTCATCTTTTGGAAAGCTATTTTAAGTACAAACCACCATGCATTAGTCCTTGCATAAAAAATCATCATTAGGACCAGCTCTAGCATAGTAGAATAATGGCCATCTACATGCCATTGATTTCTGTGAAACAACAATATATAAGAATAATGGAGGAGAGAGGCCTTAGGGGGCTTTTTTGTCAGGTGGCGTCTAAAAACTATATCTTCCGTAACTTTTTTCGACCATCGGCAACCATCATCATCATCTTTATCATGCAAGATATGGATACACCAAATTTCATGTGATTTCCATTACTTTTTCACCGTTGAATTAGCAATGTAAAAAGTTCTATTGTCGGTAAACCGTTAATTTTGCACCCACTAAATCAACGGTAAAAAAGTGTTGGAATCAAATGAAATTTGGTGTTTCAATATCTTAGATGATAAAGATGAAGATGATGGGTGCCGATTGTCGAATAAAATCATGGAGGGTTAATTTTTTGGATGCCATAGGAGGAAATTCCCTCCTATGGCCTCTTTCCTCTATTATTCTCTCTCTCTCTCTCTCTCTCTCTATATATATATATATATATATATATATATATATCTCACAGTTTTTAAGGTTATATGTACATGCTTACAACTTCCTGGAGAAAGCATGATGTGCACTTTTCAAGGAGCCATGATATGGAATATGTTACTATAGGCCTGAAAAGTTCTGACCTGAGGTGATCATGATTCATGGAGCATCGTTAGCCCATACAATAAAACTAGTAATTAAACAGAACATATTGACAAATTATAATAAACCGATAATTTTATTAATATAATGATGCTCTATCTATAAAGCAATAGGAAGTAAGAAAGGAAATTATTCTACAAAAATATATATATCATTACAAGTTTGGCCTAGGTAATAAATCTCTAAACGATGCGATAATTGAATCAATCATGATTTTTCCATATTAACATCCATCTGCAAACTCAGGGTTGAGCAAACACCAAGAGTTTCGAAAGAAAGGATGCACAGCTTATTGTTGATTGTTGCAAAGCTTGTTGCTGGAGAGACCTCGGATATTTGTCTGTGAAGAGAGACGTTGGGTTGTCATTCATGAGCATGTCTTTGAAGAGGTTACGCCAGAGCCTTCGTTTGCCGAAACTTGTTGTCAGAGAAAGCCATCTAGCGGAGGAGAAGAGGACCAAAGAACCAGACATAGGTGACGATTGGAAAACCCATTGTAAGAGACGACTAAAAAACCAATGTAGGAGACGAATTCGAACAAGAGGTCTATCATAGTATGATAGAGATCAAAGGTGTTTTTGGTTTTTGTTATCAGGATCATAGCTTCGATACCATGACAAATTATGATAACCTGATAATTTTATTAATATAATGATGCTCTATTTCTAGAGCTACAGAAAATAGGAAAGAAAATTATTCTAGAACAAGAAATATATCATTACTAATTTGTTCTACAAAACAGGATAATAAATCTCTAAATCGATGCAGCACAAGGTAATTGAATCGATCATGATTTTTCCATCATAACACATATAGCATTTTTTTAAGTTTTGAAACATGAATCGACTCGTAATTTGTTTGTATTTATTCAAAAAAAAAGACCCAAGATTGAATTTTAAGGCGAATTAAGAAAAAGGGTAATTCTCGTACAAATATTTCATGCTTACAGATTCACATAAACTTCAAGCTCTTGGCACATTGTCACACTTAAGTTATATCTTATACGGCGTAAAATTCATTAGGCAATGTGGATTGTGTGATATATAACAATATCATAAGCTTAACTCATACAACTAACATGTATAGAGAAATCAGAAAACCACTATACTTATTGGTTTATTTAGAAAGGGAAAGGTACCCACGAGAGTGTAATTTGATTAGAGCTAAATTACAAAATGTTTAAGATGAGAGGATAGAATCCGGGATCAACACATAAATTGGACAATTTATCAAAATGATCGGCACTGTTAATCTTAAATAACACATTCTAGGACATGCACACACATTTTTCATTTCAGTATTTACACTTGTACTGAAGGCTCCTAAATTTAATGGTTAAAACATTTTCTTATAACCAAATCAACGCTCAAATAGTATCCAAAGCACATGAACATAGATGGTTTTCTGACCAATATATTAAAGAAAGGGTAAATTGTCAAAAAAAACCGAGCACTTTTTTCCGCTATTAAAAAATCCTGATCTCAAATCGGTAGTAAAAATCCCCGGAAAATTTTCCAACAGTATTTACATAGTACATCGTTATATCTAACCAATTCATACAAACTATTTAGATATCGTAGGAAACAGTTTAGATATCACATGCAACTGCTTAGATATTGCTCACTACTGCTTAGATATCTCAGAAAACTATAGCAGGAAACTATTAGATATCATACGTAAGTGGTTTTTTGACAACAAAAAACTTTTTTAGGAGGGTTTTGTCTAAAGTTTTGAGGCTAAGGGATTTTTGACATTGGAAAAAAATGCTTGGTTTTTTTGACAATTAACCCTAAAAGAAATCACTTTGCCTTTCACCTCCTACATTTCTCCTATGATATACATCCCCGCTATATATTTCTTGCAAAAGGTCCATATATATGCTGCTCGCATTGAATTTTAATCTACCAGTGCCAAATAAAGCCATCATGATCAATTGATATTTTTCCTGAAGATCAAGATAAACATTACAAGAAAGTTGGAGTGACAATTAGCTTCTGGAACTGTTTAGAGACCTGTTTGGACGAGCGGTATGAAACAATGGCTGTGAAACCATATTTTATGACCAAACCAAATTTCAAGATGCTTTCGGAAGCGGTGTGAAACCATGATTTGGTAAACAGGGCCTATCATGTAATTTAAAATAAGGATTAAATGAGGGACCCACCATTTATTCCCAATTAATTGAAAAATAGAGGTCTAAAATTTTTTATGAAAAAAAACAATTAATGGCGGAACCGGTACCATATATTGAGATGGAGAGGGTCTGGAGAATATATATTTCCGACGACATTCTGGTGGCTTTGCATGGATTTGGGGGCATGTGGGACCCACTGCTCCCTGTCCTGACCGCGCGTGCACAGGCGGGCTGCATGGGCGGGAGGCTGATTGGTCCCACCACCTCTATAGCCTCACATATAAAAACTGTAAATTAAGTTAATTTTGACGTCTCCCAAAAGCTTGTACAGCTTTCATTCTGTTACCTCCATCATCACTCTTTTCTCTGTTCTTTTTACTTTTCCAATACTATATTTGGCTAAGTAGTATTGTACATCTTTATAATACCGTATTCACTGCTACAATAATGGGTTGTCCCTACGGATTTAGCCGCAGGGGCAAACCCCTGTCCCTACGGATTAATCCGTAGGGACACAAAATTACTCCGTAGATGCAAGTATTAGCCTGAACATGCACCTATGGAGTAATAATTGCCCCTACGCCGTACTCCGTATGGACATATATCCTTACGGATTAATCCGTAGGGAGAAAATATTTATTTAATTTATTGATTTATAAAATAAAATACTTATCCCTATGGATTTATCCGTAAGGCATGATACTTACCCCTACAGATTTATCCGTAGGTCCAGATACATGTCCCAACGGATAAATTTGCAGGGGCAAGTTTAACCGCTGTTACTGAGTCCATAGGGACAAAATATTAAGATACCTGATATTTTGTCCCTACGGCTTACTTTGTAGCGGCAAACCTTGCACCTACGGATTAATCCGTAGGTGCAATAGATGGCCCTATGGATTAATCCGTAGGGACAAAATATCAGGTTTTTTTTATAAATACTACTAGAAATAAGGGTTGCCCCTACGGATACTACCGTAGGGGCAAAAAATTCATCTGTAGGTGCAAAGGCCGTAGGTGTAACTTGAAGCCCTGAACTTGCCCCTACGGTCAAAACCTTGCCCTTATGGAGTTCTATGTAGGTACATTTGCACCTACGGATTAGGGCGTAGGGGAAAAAAGTTATTTTATTTACGGTTATTTTAATTATATTAACTGTACCTACGGATTTATCCGTAGGGCCAAGTAGTATCCCCTACGGATATATTCGTAGGTACTTATCCGTAGGGGTCTTTTGTCAGTCCCTACGGATATATCCGTAGGGGCAAGACCAACCCCCCTGACACTGAGATCAGGGGGGAAATATCAGTTAATGCTGATATTTTGCCCCTACGGATTAAACCGTAGGGGCAACATGTGTACCTACGGATTAATCCGTAGGTACACATTATCTGTTTTTTTTTTAAAAAAAAGGGCTGCCTTATTTTTTCTCGCCCTGTGCACAATAATATATATATCAATAAAATATAAAATTAATCATCACACAACATATATCGCAGTATTCATAATCACATCTCACGCATATAATATACAAAAGAAACCCAAATACTGAATATGATATAAATATAAACCAATATCAATATCAATATCGTTTCAAAATGTAGTACAATATGTATGATATAAATAAATACATGTTTCAAAAAATAAGAACCAAAATGCTACCCTAGCTCGGTCCAGCTCCACCTCTGAATAACGATAGAATAACGCGCGCCTGCTCCTCGGTCAATAAACCTTGCAATTCGGCGCGAGCGAGAGTCTGAGCGTCCAGTGGAGCTGGCGATGTGGTCTGCGCAGCCGCCGTCGAGGGAGTCGCTTGCGGAGCCGCGGCTGCGGGAGTCTGAGCGGGCGGTGGAGCTATAGGAGCTGTCTGCGGAACCGCAGCCGATGTAGTGGCTTGCGGAGCCGCAGCCGAAGGAGATGCATGCCTCTGCCCCTGTCGTGTCTGGACCAAACGTGTGTAAGAAGCGTGTAAGAACTATGTATTACTCAAATTCGTATCATTATCAAGTTATTTCGAAATCCCATTTGGATATCTAGTTTGGATAACCGTTGTTTATTTTAATTACATATGTATGTATGATTAATCAAAGCTAAGTCTAAAACCAAATAAGCTCAAGCTACGTACTAATTATGGATATGTTGATATGTATAATATGACATGATATTTTACTATAAAGTAGTATACATACCAGCATCTCCTTCAACTCCTCAATGGTGGCCCTCAAGCTCTCCAGTTCCTGCTGGACACGTCGCTCACTGGAGACGGAGGAAGTAACCGCCGGGGTGGAGTCCAACCTCATATGGGCCCTGCTACGGCCCAGTCCCCGGCCTCTCTGCCAACCTCCGTGGTGCCCTCCGTGTGCGGCGTCCAGAACTGGGGTCAGCAGCCTCGGATCGTTCTGTCCGGTAAAATCGATCTCCGAGGCCTCGGCCTGCTCAACCACCCGCTCCTACACCCACATTAAGCAGTAAAGTATAGGTATAAAATTTAAACTTGAAGCTTCCAAAACTAAAATTTCAAATATGGGTAGAATAAATATTTAACACTTACGCAATACTCCTGGGTAGCGACGTCGGGATATCGAAGCTCGCCAGTGGCGGGATCTGTCGAGGTGCCGTGGACGGCAAGATATGCGGACAACACGCTCGGTGTACCATCTTGCGCCACGGTCTGAGCTGTCTGCAATATTAGAAAATAATTCTTAATATTAGAAATATTAGAAAATAACTCTTAATATTGCAGAATTTCAGAAAGGTCGGTCTATTGTAATTTACCGATAACTCCATGGCTCGAGTAATATTCCTCGAGCCACCTATGTAAGTGGGGCGACCCCTCTTCGCCGACTTCCTGTTCTCTGTATTCTGAGCGGCCTGTTTCTGCACAACACATTAACATTTAGTTTTCTAATTAAGGAACACAAAAAAATAAATTATATCATAAATAATGAATTACATTTAAAATACATACCTGTTTGCGTTGGGAGTCGAAATAATCGCACAATAGAGGCCATGTCTCTACGTCGACTCTCGCAAACGCCGGAGTAGATAGGAGAGCCGCTCTCTCTGCTTCGGGGGTCTCCATCCACAGGGAGTAGCAGTCGGCCTTCAGCTCATTCCTGTTGTATCGGACCTTGGTCTGCATGTTCTTCATCAGGCCATTGTACAGAGCATGAAGGTCGAGCATCCTCCCAGGGTGATCAGGGTCGGCTACAGGCTGAAAATCGTAATCCAACTGAAAATACAAAAAAAACATTGTTATTAGATTGCAAGTGTTAATAATAAATATATTGGATAAATCAAATGAAAATAGGCCGTTAATACGTACCCGAGCCTGATCAAAGAAGAGGGCGAATGAGCGCCGGTGCTGCTCGCCCCACTCAACGTGAAGTGGATAGTTCTTCACGAGCCGGCTCTCATCCCCCATATACCGGCCGAACCTCTCGGCATGAGGACCGGTATAGCGATAGTCAAGGGTAAAAAGGAGGGGGAATGGTGCCTCCCCCCTAGCTCTGTCAGGCCTCAGCCTATGGGACTGATTCGGGCCTCGAGTCCCCCTCTGGGAATGGGGAGGCCCTGCGTCTGCACGAAATATCAAGACAATCAATATTAAGACAAAGTTGTATTAAGAAATCAAGCTTAAGCGAAAATTGAAGTGTGATATATACCTCCGGTGACTATCGCACGAGCCTGGGCCCGGGCAGCAGCACGAGCGGGACGATAGTTCCTCCGGTGAGGAACAACTGGGGTCCCGGATGCGGACGCATCCCCTGCAACTAGAAAATAAACATTGACGCTAAATTTCCATGAAGTTCATATTTATTCTATAGAGCATATGTAAAATGAAAAAAATATTTTATATTTATTCATATTAACCTGCAGACGATGCGGATGGTATGGAAGCGGCAGGAGTGGCCCCTGCGGAAGATGTGGACACACCACCTATAATTAGACAATTAAAAATAGATTATATAAGTAATTGCAAAAAGAATGTGTAGATCAATAATATAACGTTCTAAATCAATATGCATGCACTATAGGATATATAAACATACCCTCAGGTGCGGTGGTGTCACCACCTACAGCTAGACAATAATAAAAATTGCTAAAGTAAGAGCAAAAAGAATGTGTGTATATTTATGATATAGCATTCTAAATCAATATACATGCACTATATGATATATAAACATACCTGGAGGAGCGGGAGTGGCCTCTGTCCCAGATGTGGACGCATCACCAACAACTAGACAATCAAACATTGACAATATAAGTAATGTGGACGCATCCCATTTAGCAGTCACGTCCTCTCCGGACAATGGAGATGGAGGTCCAAGAAGATCCTGATGACCATCAAAGTGAACCGTGTCTAACCTATAGGGGTGGTCTGGAGGCAGGAAACGTCGATGGCCGCAATAACAAACCTTCCTGCTAAAATTCAAGAATTTCGATGTTGTGTGTTTATGGCAATGAGGACATGCTTTGTGACCATGTACGGACCAACCTGATAGCATTCCATACGCAGGAAAGTCATTAATTTTCCACATTAAAGCTGCACGCAGTATGAAGGTTGTATTTGTGTTTGCATCATATGTCTCTACACCATCAACGAACAAAGATTTCAATTCCTCGATCAGAGGTCGGAGATAGACGTCGATATTGTTCCCCGGTGAGTTTGGTCCGTCGATAAGAAGAGGCATCATAAAGTATGATTGGTCCATAGCCAACCAAGACAACAGATTATAAATTATCATTACAACGGGCCATGTGCTGTGACTTTCAGCCATATAGTTGAATGGGCAGAAGCCATCAGTAGCCAGTCCGAGCCGGACATTGCGAGGATCGCTACTGAATATTGCGTGCCTCCTATCGAAATCCTTCCATGCCGGTGAATCTCTTGGATGGCTCATTTTTCCATCTTCACTTGGAGGAGCACGGTGATGCCAAATCATTACCTCGGGTGTTTTCTTGCACCTGAATAGCCTCTGTAGCCTCTGTGTTATGGGAAAGTATCGTGCTATCTTCACAGGTATATCAGGCTTCTTATCAGAATCTTTCGGCTTATACCTGGCCTCTCCGCATGTTGGACACTCTTTCAAATCTAAATTCTCTTTCCGGTACAACACGCAATTTTTAGGACATGCTTGAATCTTCTCGCACTTTAGACCCAAATCAGACATCATCTTCTGGGCTTCGTACCAGCTGTCGGGCACATTATTTCCCGGAGGCATAGAATCTTTCAAGAACGAAAGAAGTATTGTGAATGACTTGTTGCTCCATCCATTTAGACACTTAATCTGGAAAAGTTGGACGAACTATGAGAGGGTGGAATACTTCGCATTCTCATAAATTGGTTTCCTAGCATCATTCATGAAATTGTCATATTTATCCGCACGAGGTCCTTGACCGGAAGGAATGTCATCTTCGGTACGAATAGATTCACCTAGGGCAGCCTCTACCATATCCTTCATTTGTTCTGATGGAAATAAATTACTGCCTTCTCCTTCTGCCGCATTACCGAATTCTTCTTCTTCTCCTGCCGTATTATCGTGTTCTACTTCTTCTGCCGCAGTACTGCATTCTTCTCCTTCCCCGTGATATTTCCAAGTTGTATAAAGTCGAGTAAACCCATGTTTTACAATATGAAGCTCTGCCAATTCTACCTTCTGCCAGTACTTATTGCCACATCTATCGCACGGACAGAGAATCTTCTCTATTATGATCTTATTATGTGCGCGTGCAAATTCAAGAAAAGAAGTAACTCCTGCGACAAACTTAGGTTGCATACGTTGTTTCCAATCCACATACATCCAGTCCTTAACTCTGACGTACTCATGGGCCATATTAGACTGTATAACATATAAATTGTAGGTTATGCTGACTATATTGAGAAATATAAGAACGGGATAGTTATGAAAAAGGAGAAAATTCGTGTATATACTTTGTGTGTGCGTTTGTCGTTGAAAATAATAAATTATCGCACGTATGTTAACCGATAGACGGGGACTAAGTGGCGCTTTTAGTTTCATATATGAGTATCGATGAGAATATGAAGGTTTCATATTATCATATAGTGGTTTTAACCCGAACATCTCGAATCGCTCTCTAATTATGCGTTTGTTGTGTATTCTTGTTGTATGTGTGTGTTCCGGCTGTCGGGGGTAGGCTTCTATCCCATTAAGAATGTATAGAGCGAACACCCATCACTTGTGCTTTCAACCGTTTCGAGTAAATTTCGGCAGCACCTCCCCGCTGTTCTCCGAGTACACTTTAATAGAATAGATAATCATTTCAAAGCTATGAAACAACGTTGAAATGAACATCTAATCTATCTTTGTACACGGAGAACCAGCGGAAAGGTACCGACGAAATATCTCGAAACGGATGAAAACACAAGTGAATGAAGGCGTTTGCTTTATACATTCTTAACTTATCCATAAGGGACAAATCTATGGGTTACCATACGATTGAATTTTCTCGTCGCGTAGACTATACGACGGTTGTTAGTATCGAGCTATACCGTCCGATATTTAACAACCTTCGTATAGTTCTATGTCACGACGAGCATCGCATGTATGTTAACCGATAGACGGAGACTAAGTGGCGCTTTTAGTTTCATATATGAGTATCGATGGGAATATGAAGGTTTCATATTATCATATAGTGGTTTTAACCCGAACATCTCGAATCGCTCTCTAATTATGCGTTTGTTGTGTATTCTTGTTGTATGTGTGTGTTCCGGCTGTCGGGGGTAGGCTTCTATCCCATTAAGAATGTATAGAGCGAACACCCATCACTTGTGCTTTCAACCGTTTCGAGTAAATTTCGGCAGCACCTCCCCGCTGTTCTCCGAGTACATTGTAATAGAATAGATAATCATTTCAAAGCTGTGAAACAACGTTGAAATGAACATCTAATCTATCTTTGTATACACGGAGAACCAGCGGAATGGTACCGACGAGATATATCTCGAAACGGATGAAAACACAAGTGAATGAAGGCGTTTTCTTTATACATTCTTAACTTGTCCATGTAGGGTTCCTAGGCACACTAATGAAGTCTCACAAGTGATCAAACATGGCAAATTCAAATTTTACAAGTGCCTACAAACCCTAATACGGATCGTTAACTAGATGTATAGGCGATGCAATGCAAATAAATGAATTTAACTAAAAGGAAAGAAGCTACAACCTTTGTAGATCCGGTCCTCCACCTCCTAGGCTCCGTGATGAAGTCCCCTCGCTGTCCAAATCATATCTTGGACTCTAGTATCGGCTTCATCGAAGAAATGGGCAGGCTTGGTCGTCGGCTTCGATGCCGAAGATGATCTACGTCGAGGCAACTCAAACTCGAGCTCCGCCTTCGCCAAGTCAAGAAACTTGTGAAGACAACACACTCTACTACATGGCAAGTAGTAGAGGATGAAGAAACAGGAAGTGGGTAGACTTTAGAATTGGATTTCTCACTCATTTGCTCAAGTTGCCATTGAAGCTATCAAGCTTTCTCTTCTTGAAGAAGAAGAAGAAGAAGAAGAAGAAGAAGATAATATATGATAAGTTATTCAAGAAAGAAAATAAAAATGAATACTTATCATGTCTTCAACCATGGTTTAGTGTAGAGATTTAACTAAGGTTAGATGAGTGGTTAGGGTTAGAGAAGAGACAAGAATGGTGGACTTGTTCAAAGCTTCAAGAAGCTTCAACAAGCAAACAAAACAAGCCACCATTCTCTTCTCTTCTTTTCTAAAATAAATAAATAAATAAATAGATAAAAGAATAAGTAAATGAAATGAAACCCTAACCACTAACTAACCATGGTTTAATTCTTTACACATACCCAAGCAAGAATGTATCATCAAACATGATACAATCAAGTGCACTGAAATATATCACATATACAATGTGCATTTCAAGTGAGTAAATCCATTTAAAGTGAGCCAATACTAGTTAATGCAAAGTAATATATCAAATATATAATTATACATTAAATCATTAAATCAACACTTGATTCAATGATCCGGTCATGTCGCATATAACCGGCTAGTATCCAATGTATCGGCTTATCGAATCAATCCTTGATTCGATAACTAGGTTATATCGCATATAACCAATCGATACATTAATTGCAAGAATGGAATACGGTATCACATACACGCATTATTCTCGGTCCCGCACATATCTCATATGCGCTCCTATTTCGTTTCGCTTGAGCCAGGAAACCTCTGTGTAGGACTCTAAAGACTCGTCAATACGCCGGCAGCAGATGATGATCATATCAAACACCCACAAGCCACAAGCGGTCTGCTAAACGTAACGGCCACCCAGGTATTGAGCGATCAGAAGATCGACGAGCAAGCCCGCTCACACTCCTGTGAATCCAACCAGTAACACTTACCGTACAGTCCGGTCCGTTCGTCTGATATGTCGCATATCTCGCCTAGGGGTGGTAAACGTCAGACCCCAGTAGCTCGATAAGTCATGTCGACGTGAAGTCCATGACATGTGTGAAACTACTGATAACACTTACCAGTAGGTCACTGCAACCCTGGCCAGGGATTTCCAGTTATGGCCAGTCGAGCATAGCGCAACATTAACCCCCAATACCGGGAGAGACGAATCCCCTCCTATCGCTCATTGCCTCCATGTGAATCGGGACTGTACCCAAAAACCACCTGTTTGCACGACTCAGTAGAGCCGTGGTAGGGTGGAAATCAAAGCACAGTGGGAGACACACAAGACTCTATGACGATCTCGGGTCAACAGACTAAGCTGCACCAGTGTCACCAGAGAACTGCCATCTGACGTGAGGTATAATACCATCTGGGAGTTCTCAGCGAGTCCGTTCAGTGTACCCAATCTTCACTGAGCACCCGCATACCATCTCCGATGTCAAACACCAATGGATATGGGATCATCCATCGCCCATCACATGGGTCGAGAAGATATACGCTAGTCTACTCTGGAATATCGATGCCCCGTCTCGATACTCCCACGACTAGGAATAATGAAGGATGTACTCATTGACTACCCAGGCCCCACTAGTATGATCTGCATCATAGTCCTGGAAGTCGAGTACACATCCTAAGGGCTTTATCAACATATAATCAGAGAGACAGAAAGTATACATGTTAAGATAAAGAGAAACCAGATAGCGTACTATCATGTCGAGCAAGAAAGTCCTACCTATATATATCCCAGCATCCACTACAATATACATCCAATGTACAGTAATGGCCTCTAGGGCATACATATAACTAACAATCTCCCACTTGCACTAGGGCCATCTGTAGCAGTAGTTATAGTATCTAATACTCAACCATCCCCCTAAAAGTCTCTCTTTGGGAAAAGGCCTTCGTGAGTGGATCCGCCGTGTTGTCCTCTGAGTCTACTCTCCCAACCTCGATCACCCTGGAGATCAAATATCTCCATGATCAGGTGATGCTGCCTCAGAATATGTCTGGGTCACTGATGGGACCAGGGTTTCAGGGCCGAAGCCACACTTCCATTGTCATTCAATGGCAGGAACCTAGTTCATCTTATGAACCAATATACACCCAAACTGCCTCTTTGGTAGTATCTTAAATAGCGATGTTACCAGCCTTTATCGTCTAGTTTGCCACGGTATCTAGCTTGGAACTCTTCCAACATACCGTCCCTTTACTGAGGGTAAAGACAATGCCTGAGACCGACATTCAGTCGTCTTTATCATCCTGGAACTCTTCCAGTGATTCTCCCCAGGATCGATTGATACCATCTCACTACATTTAGTGCGAATCCTAGCATCCAATTACATCTATCTCATAGATGAAAACTCAGGATTTAGGGGGTATCACTTTGATCCTTTTGCAGAATCCTTGTGATAAGCGGAGATTGACCGAGCGTAATATAGGAAATCCCATTCCTATCAAGAGTATGTTGTCCACGTACAATACGAGGATGACCACCTTACTCTTTACTACCGTTTTGTATATACAAGGTTCATCTACCATTTTGATGATGTCAAACTGTTTAACTCATCAAAACAGATGTTCCAACTCCGCGATGCCTGCTTCATCACATAAATCATCTTGCACACGTTTCCGCTGCTCCCACTGTTTACGTAGCCCTCTGGCTGTGTTCTTATAGACTCTCTCTTCTAAATCACTATTTAGAAAAGTAGTCATGGCACCCAACCACCAGATATCGTAGTCATGGTATGCAGCAATGGCAAGTAGGATCTAGATGGACTTAAGCATAGTCCCTAGAAAAGGTTTCATCATTATCCACACCTGGTTGATGACTAAAACCTTTAACAAGTCTAGCTTTGAAAGACTCAACTTTTCCATCTACACCAAATAATCTTCTCAAGATATACTTGCTCCTGATGGGGATTTAACCCTTCAGATATAGCAACCAAAGTCCATACTTTGTTGGTGTACATGGATTCCATCTCAGATCGCTAAGCGTCCAGCCATTCTTACAGAGTCCCTACTCTCGATGGCCTGCTCGAAACTCGTTGGGTCATCATCTTATGATGCATTCCTTGCTCCCACTGTCATCGAGAAACCGAGATATCTCTCAGGCGGATGAGGAACCCTACCAGATCGGCGGAGAGGCTGAGGTTCGTCGGGAACTATTGAATCCCTTGGTTCTAACAAATCATCAGCTGCAGTTTTGTATAGCTGGAACCTTTCCAGTTGCTACAGAACTGACCTCGCCTCGATCTTGTCCGGATTTTGCTTTTGACATAGGCCGGACAATCCCAAATCTTAACTAACTTAAGATATGGGCTCTTCCCTTTCCATATCATATATGAAGTGGTAAGCAGTGATTTGATTCGAACCTAATTCAATAGGTATGCAGCTTCTCAAGCGCACAACCCGAAAAGGAAATAGGTAACTCAGTAATACTCATCATAGAGCACACCATATCTAATATTGTGCGATTGCTCTGCCCTGATACACCGATGTGCTGTGGTGTATTCAGAAGAGTAATACGGAGAGAGAATCTCATTCTCCTTTAGAATGGTCCAGGAATGCCATGCACAAGTATTCTCCTCCCTGATCTCATCATAGGACATAATACTTATACCCTTATTTTGGTTCTCTACTTCCAACTTATATTCTGTGAATACCTCAAAAGCTTCGGACTTATGTTTCAACAGGAACATACGACTGAATCTTGAGAGATTATCAGAGAATATAATGAAGTATAAAGAACCAGTCCTGGCATGTGTAGACAGGAGACCTTACATACATCAACATGTATCATCCCAAGAGTTCACTAACTCCTTCTCTGTTTCCAGTAAACAGAGCTATGGTCATTTTATCTTTGTGACATGACTAGCAAGTTTCACAAGATGTAAATTCAAACTGATTTAAATATGCATCTAAAATGTAACTTCAGCCAGTCGGGTCGCATTGATATGACCTAGTCTACAATGCCTCAAGAATGATTCGTTCATTTCTGAACTCTTCCTCTTGTGTGTGTTCTGAATACTAAGAACTGTAGTTTGATTTAGAACGTTAATGTTTTTAGATAACGCGCCTAAACCGATCAACTTTTGATATAGGAAATGTTCAAAACATTATCCAACAATACAAAATTTTATCATTTCTTTACTAATAAAGAGACTGATATGATTTTGTATATCAGGTTCGGTATCTAATAGCATTTGTTCAGAATCAATGTATTGGTAGTTACAGGGTGACAGTGACCAACAGACTTGGCTGCAACACTTGCCCCGTTTTCTGTCTCATGAAACTTATCACCCGTTCTCAGTTTTTCTACCCTTTTGTAGCCCTATGTAACAGATTACATATCTGGGATCCAGATCCGGTATCAAATATCCAGAATTCAGAGGATACTGAGAAACAGTTCTTTATAATGAACACACCCGAAGGAGATGCATCATATGCACTTTCTTCGTTTGGGCGGCATAGGAATTCTGGTATTCCCCTATTTCCTGCTCTGTCTTATAACAATTATAAGTTGGAGCGGGACCAACGTTCCCCAGCTCAGTATAACAAGCGGGTTCGGTCAATACATCCATATTATTATCTTGATTAAGGCGTGATATGGTCGCTACCTGGAGAGAGAGAGAAGAAAACACTCAGCGTGCGCTCTTGCAAGATCAGATTGGTTATTTATTTTATCTAATCAGGATGGCTCCCACTGTTTTTATCAAATCTTCCTTCAAACCTTAAAAGGAAAGACTAGCCGGGATTAATTACACTCTATAAGTTCGCCAATCTTTCAGCCAGGCCAGTGTCGGTACTTTGAGGGAGGTTCCCCGTGTTTTCGCACGGACCTAATTACAGTAAACCTCGTTTTCCCAGAGGCGTAACCCCGTTGACACCATTCTAGACACCTACTTGATCGGCTAAATGTAAAGTGCAAAACTCTCCCAGAAGTAACAATTACTCGCAGTGGGTATCGGGATCCAACTATCACATAGAAGGTATGCAATCTCATTGCAAATTTCAACACTTGAAACTCCCGATAATGGTTTTTACCCCTAGCACCTATGACCTTGGCTAAGGTCAACAAATCAAAGATACTAGTCAAGTTCTACCCGTCATTTCGTGATTAATTAGTCCCACCCACATGACCCTTGGCTAAGGTCAACAAAGCCACATGACTGTCCTAACTAATCGCATCATATGCGGTGTAGGAAGACATCACTTAGCTACCGTACACTGTGCCTTGACTATGGTCAACAAACACAGCACGAATACTAAGTACTCTACTTCCTAAAATGACGGAGGGTTGCGAATGGTTTTTATGAAAACCTTTAACGCTTTGAACTTGATCTCGTTGCGGAATCAAATGGTTTTTAAATGGAATGTTTTTGAAGCTTTTCTAGTTTTGCTAAAGGGGTCACTCCCGGTGAAGGGATCGTCGGCCCTTTCCTCGTCGAATGAGGTGCGGGATATATCATATATATCACTGTGCAAAGTAGAAACTATAGAAGCAATCAAAAGACAAACCGAGTGTGTAGCATCTGCCAGTTATTGCTAAAGGAGTCACTCCCGGTGAAGGGATCTCGGTCCTTTCCTCATCGAATAAGGTGCAGGATGTTCTACAAGGAACACCGCGATGCAAAGCAAGAACTGTAGCTACCCTTTTTTATTTTGAAATTCGATTCCACAACATCAATTAGGTTTATTTTCTTTCATTAATCTCATTAATGAATATCCCATCATTTAAATTACCTAAACATCACAGATAAATATGACGTACACTTATGCCATCCGCATTCGCCTCGATGTCCCGTCTGCACCGTTAGGTTAGGTAACTAACGGCAGAGCGAGGCAGGGCTAGCGCGGGTGTAAAACATAAGCAACGTCTATATAATATATCGTATATACTATATACTACATCTATCTGAACAAAGCACAGAACATCACATGATCACATCACAGATAACGCAGCAAAAAGTATCATATGAAATATTGGATATGCTAGGACGTCCGTGTTTTCAATACGAGCCAGTATAAAACACGGATTCCACGGTCGTGATGAATAGCCAATCCCACACCCCTAGACCCCTACGAGAGCGGCAAGCAACCCTACCAATTCTAGGGTTAGGAGACCCGGACTCGACTCCTCGAGTTGGTCTCCCACTGGACCCCAGAACCCGGTTACTTGTGCTCCCCTCCTTGGGTCTATCCTAATGCGGAAAAGTAAATAATATACAAACGATGACATCTTCCGCAACCTGGAAGTGCCCCAATAAAAGAATATTACATACAAGTTTTTATATGAATGAAAATGAAAAACACTCATCTCACATAAAAACCCCCGGCTATTCGAACACGACGATCCAATATAACATATCCAGCAACACATAACATCACATGTTATCAACGTAAGTAAATATGCGCATCCCAATTGTCGTTGACATATAGCAACGAAACCGGCGATATCACATATCACACTTACGGTCACAGAAAAGAAAGTGTAAAACTACAACAGTTGGAATCCGCAACCACCTCAGACATCGCATGCCTGACCAAATGAATTCTTTAGACATCGCATGCCTAACAATTATAAACCCCGCATTTTAGTCTCATTATCGAAAACTCTTTTCAATATCAAGCCGGGCAATTCAACAAGATTTCCGACATTTTGATCGAATGCTCGTCGCAAACTTCAATAGACGGCTGCACCCCCGATGCCTCCGACGAAGTGCACCAAGGCGGAACACCCCTGCCGCGAGCACCCAAACGGATGCTTTCGGCGACGGGGTTCTCCTACGGTCACTTGGTCGAGGCTATGGAGTGAGGTTGTCTATTAAGTTTACCCGACGAGTATCCGCGTACGCTACGTGATTGCGACGGACTTTTGATCGCATCAAAATTCCGTGGCAACCGATCAAGTGAGACTAAACCGCTAGATTTATATAACATTTATTCAGTTATCTCATAACTTATTGTGAATTCCAATTATTGTATCACATTCCGGATAAGATAGAAAATGTTAAACTTTCCGATCAAACAATCGAACACCTAAGTTTTCCCGATACTGCTCAACATATGAAATGAGTCTAAAAACATTCAGTTCGTGCCTCAGTATCAACGGTCCAGCCGTAGAAGGGTCAAGCCAACGCCTCACATGTGGCACGCCGTACTGCCCCAAACCCGAAGGTTCAAAGGGCAGTTCAAGACGGTCACATAATCGAGTTAAGGTTTGTTGTCTTCTAGAGGGACCATCGCGTTACTTGCACTACTTAGAACGTCGTTAAACTACGGAAAAATCCAACAATTGGAAATTTCCCGACAGGGGAAAAAGTGGGTATTTATATCCGGTCGAACTTTTTAACATATTCTAAAAATACCCGGAAAAACACACTGACAAAATTAGACAATCCGATCGATACACCGAATCCCCAATACAACCCAGAAAATTCAACTCTTGAAAAAATATTAAAAATTCCCAGGAAAACCAGAACAAGAAAATAGGAATTACTGTGCAAAAAGTATTGGGCATTGTGACAATACGGCCGCGGAACCGCCGCAGAAGCCTTGCTTCTGCCGCGGTTCCGCCGCACTCTTGTAGAATCATGGACACGTGTTGCACAGTAATTCTTAGGATTCCCTGCTGATTTTTCTGCATATTTTTAATATAGAAAAATCCACATTTTACAAAATTGTCCAGAGAGCATGTTTAGGGTTAGGGTTTCGGTCCGATCGGATTTCTAACTCCGTCTACGCATTGCCTAAGGCTCTAGCTAGGCTCTGATACCACTGTAGGTCAGGCAGCCACCCCATCCAATGGGGTCACCGTGGCACCAACGGGTCCCTCAGCAGCTACTTTTTACGCATACCCCCTCGCGAGGACTACAACCCGCCGGAACACCTTCCGTTCTCGGGACACCCTGGGGGTAAGAGCCTATGCTTCGCCACACTGTCACATAGTGAGAACCCCCATAGGTCGACATCCAATGCCTAGTAGCTCTGATACCACTGTAGGGTTCCTAGGCACACTAATGAAGTCTCACAAGTGATCAAACATGGCAAATTCAAATTTTACAAGTGCCTACAAACCCTAATACGGATCGTTAACTAGATGTATAGGCGATGCAATGCAAATAAACGAATTTAACTAAAAGGAAAGAAGCTACAACCTTTGTAGATCCGGTCCTCCACCTCCTAGGCTCCGTGATGAAGTCCCCTCGCTGTCCAAATCATATCTTGGACTCTAGTATCAGCTTCATCGAAGAAATGGGCAGGCTTGGTCGTCGGCTTCGATGCCGAAGATGATCTACGTCGAGGCAACTCAAACTCGAGCTCCGCCTTCGCCAAGTCAAGAAACTTGTGAAGACAACACACTCTACTACATGGCAAGTAGTAGAGGATGAAGAAATAGGAAGTGGGTAGACTTTAGAATTGGATTTCTCACTCATTTGCTCAAGTTGCCATTGAAGCTATCAAGCTTTCTCTTCTTGAAGAAGAAGAAGAAGAAGAAGATAATATATGATAAGTTATTCAAGAAAGAAAATAAAAATGAATACTTATCATGTCTTCAACCATGGTTTAGTGTAGAGATTTAACTAAGGTTAGATGAGTGGTTAGGGTTAGAGAAGAGACAAGAATGGTGGACTTGTTCAAAGCTTCAAGAAGCTTCAACAAGCAAACAAAACAAGCCACCATTCTCTTTTCTTCTTTTCTAAAATAAATAAATACATAAATAGATAAAAGAATAAGTAAATGAAATGAAACCCTAACCACTAACTAACCATGGTTTAATTCTTTACACATACCCAAGCAAGAATGTATCATCAAACATGATACAATCAAGTGCACTGAAATATATCACATATACAATGTGCATTTCAAGTGAGTAAATCCATTTAAAGTGAACCAATACTAGTTAATGCAAAGTAATATATCAAATATATAATTATACATTAAATCATTAAATCAACACTTGATTCAATGATCCGGTCATGTCGCATATAACCGGCTAGTATCCAATGTATCGGCTTATCGAATCAATCCTTGATTCGATAACTAGGTTATATCGCATATAACTAATCGATACATTAATCGCAAGAATGGAATACGGTATCACATACACGCATTATTCTCGGTCCCGCACATATCTCATATGCGCTCCTATTTCGTTTCGCTTGAGCCAGGAAACCTCTGTGTAGGACTCTAAAGACTCGTCAATACGCCGGCAGCAGATGATGATCATATCAAACACCCACAAGCCGCAAGCGGTCTGCTAAACGTAACGGCCACCCGGGTATTGAGCGATCAGAAGATCGACGAGCAAGCCCGCTCACACTCCTGTGAATCCAACCAGTAACACTTACCGTACAGTCCGGTCTGTTCGTCTGATATGTCGCATATCTCGCCTAAGGGTGGTAAACGTCAGACTCCAGTAGCTCGATAAGTCATGCCGACGTGAAGTCCATGACATGTGTGAAACTACTGATAACACTTACCAGTAGGTCACTGCAACTCTGGCCAGGGATTTCCAGTTATGGCCAGTCGAGCATAGCGCAATATCAACCCCCAATACCGGGAGAGACGAATCCCCTCCTATCGCTCATTGCCTCCATGTGAATCGGGACTGTACCCAAAAACCACCTGTTTGCATGACTCAGTAGAGCCGTGGTAGGGTGGAAATCAAAGCACAGTGGGAGACACACAAGACTCTATGACGATCTCGGGTCAACAGACTAAGCTGCACCAGTGTCACCAGAGAACTGCCATCTGACGTGAGGTATAATACCATCTGGGAGTTCTCGGCGAGTCCGTTCTGTATACCCAGTCTTCACTGAGCACCCGCATACCATCTCCGATGTCAAACACCAATGGATATGGGATCATCCATCGCCCATCACATGGGTCGAGAAGATATACGCTAGTCTACTCTGGAATATCGATGCCCCGTCTCGATACTCCCACGACTAGGAATAATGAAGGATGTACTCATTGACTACCCAGGCCCCACTAGTATGATCTGCATCATAGTCCTGGAAGTCGAGTACACATCCTAAGGGCTTTATCAACATGTAATCAGAGAGACAGAAAGTATACATGTTAAGATAAAGAGAAACCAGATAGCGTACTATCATGTCGAGCAAGAAAGTCCTACCTATATATGTCCCAGCATCCACTACAATATACATCCAATGTACAGTAATGGCCTCTAGGGCATACATATAACTAACAGTCCACACGGGACAAATCTATGGGTTGCCATATGATTGAATTTTCTCGTCGCATAGACTATACGACGGTTGTTAGTATCGAGCTATACTGTCCGATATTTAACAACCTTCGTATAGTTCTATGTCACGACGAGCATCGCACGTATGTTAACCGATAGACGGAGACTAAGTGGCGCTTTTAGTTTCATATATGAGTATCGATGGGAATACGAAGGTTTCATATTATCATATAGTGGTTTTAACCCGAACATCTCGAATCGCTCTCTAATTATGCGTTTGTTGTGTATTCTTGTTGTATGTGTGTATTCCGGCTGTCGAGGGTAGGCTTCTATCCCATTAAGAATGTATAGAGCGAACACCCATCACTTGTGCTTTCAACCGTTTCGAGTAAATTTCGGCAGCACCTCCCCGCTGTTCTCTGAGTACACTGTAATAGAATAGATAATCATTTCAAAGCTGTGAAACAACGTTGAAATGAACATCTAATCTATCTTTGTACACGGAGAACCAGCGGAAAGGTACCGACGAAATATCTCAAAACGGATGAAAACACAAGTGAATGAAGGCGTTTGCTTTATACATTCTTAACTTGTCCACACGGGACAAATCTATGGGTTACCATACGATTGAATTTTCTCGTCGCGTAGACTATACGACGGTTGTTAGTATCGAGCTATACCGTCCGATATTTAACAACCTTCGTATAGTCCTATGTCACGACGAGTATCACACGTATGTTAACCGATAGACGGTGGCGCTTTTAGTTTCATATATGAGTATCGATGGGAATACGAAGGTTTCATATTATCATCGAGTATCATATATTGGTTTTAAACTGAACATCTCGAATCGCTCTCTAATTATGCGTTTGTTGTGCATTCGTGTTGTATGTGTAACATGATTTTAAACCATTGAGATCAAGATTGAGAGAACTGATCATTCTACATTGCAATAGCATTCATCAACCAAAAATTATTATTGCAATGGCATTCATCTATAACAATCAACAATTAAAACTACAAATGTAGGATACTGATATCATAAAGCGTTATACGCAACATATGAATTCACATGACTGAAACATGCATCAAAAAAACATGTTCATCCAAAAGAAAGGCCACTGTCAACAAATATAGACAAATACGTTATCAAAACAGTAACTAATTAACAAGTTGATTAGCATCTGGATCAAGAAAATGATAGGAAAAACAATTGACTATGATCTATAATGACAAGTCTATTACCATGACTCTCGACTAACAAAGGTGGCTTTTCGTCCTCGGTAGCTTGATAATTGGGATTTCATAGAGAATAAAAATATGCATATGCCGTTTGACCGGGAACTTCAATAGGAAACTCAATAAGGTCGGGTGTACTGAAGTACGCTTTGTATTTCGCTATATCAGGTGATGAAGCCCAAGCCCTAGCTAGCCCAGCCGCACCCCAACCGAACCCTGTCGAAGGTAAAGAACATCCTTACACTTTCATATTTCTATTAATGATGCAAGTCTCCACCAAGTCAAATTCTTGCAATATCATTATCTATATTTGATTTAATGCTTCAAATCCTTCGAGCATGTGTAAAAACATATTTGTATGCTGTTATGTAGCTATAGTGAAAGTTATTTACTGTAATATAAAATTAATATATTAGATTATAAAAATATAGAAAATGTTACTCTACTGATAATTGTCACAAAAGCGCGCTCTTCAAAGAAAATAAATAAATAAATAAAATAAAGCCTGATACTCAATTATTCAGTTTTTAAATTAAAAAAAAAGAAGAAGAAAGAACAAAAAGAAATTCATACATGCATCTTGTCTCCCCATTTTTTCATAAATTAAGCCAACTTTTCTATACATGCTAGTAATTACTGGATACATTCAGGTTAAATGCATAGAGCTAGCTGTAATTTCCACTACGGTAAACTTTCATCAATGCAACACTTTGGTTCGCCTAACTAAATCGCCATTTACGAACACAATCTATTTATATGGCATGATTTTATACACTTAATTTTACCACATTTAATGAAAATGAATTATTCATGATATGATACATGTATATACATCGATACACAACCCCAACCTAACCCTAGCCCCAGCCCCAGCCCAGCCCCAGCCCCGCCCCGCCCCGCCCCGCCCCAACCTAACCCTAACCCCAGCCCCAGATAAAACCCAACCCTAAGCCAAACCCTAACCCCAGCCCCAGCCGAACCCCAACCCCAACCCTAACCCTAACCCTAACCCCAACCCCAACCCCAACCCCAACCCCGACCGTAACCCCTGCCGAACCCCAACTCCAACCGCAACCCCAGCCCCAGCCATGAACCCTAGCCCTAAATAATCAAAAATTTCTTTAATTTAGTTGAAGATTTACTAACCTGAACGGTGGTGGCGACGACGAGAACGGTGGTGGCGACCACGAGAATGGCGGCGATGACGAGAACGGCGGTGGTGATAACGAGAACGGCGGTGGCGACGACGAGAACGGCGGTGGCGATTTGGGGATTTTGTTTCGCACGCGATCGAGAGAGGGAGAAAGAGATAACGGGCGTAGGCGATCGATCTGTGCCTTTATTAAATCGCTATTTAGTTGCCCCTATGGATTTGTCCGTAGGTCCTTGGTTTGCGGCTCCGTAGGGGCAAACACCAAATTAAGAATTAATATTTTTATTCTTGAACGTCTTGGCCCGTAGGGGCAACCTTCTAACCCTACGGATTAATCCGTAGGGCCAACATAAATCTGCCCCTACGGATTTCAATATCCGTAGGGGCAACCCCCTATTTTACTAGTGAAAATGGGCTTTCTGTTTTTTCCCCGTCCCGTGCACAATAATATATATATCATATAACCAAATACAGAAATATTCATAATCAACATCTCACGCATAATATATAAAAGAATAAACAAATAGAATACAATATCATTCTAAATCATCGTGAACAAGCAAACAACACCAATATCGTCCAAAATATATACAATATGTATCATATAAGTACATACATCCTCAAAATATATATAAAAAAGCTACCATAACTCATTCCAGCTCCTTCACCTCTAATAAACGCCGTAATCTGGTGCATCTGCTCCTTGGTGCAGCCCTGAGTCGTCAAAAACTCAATCAATGAAGGAGAAGACTGTGCGGAAGTCTGAGCGGGCTGTGAAGCTGTAGGAGTGGTCAGCGCAACCGCAGCCGAGCTAGTGGCTTGCAGAGCCGCAGCCGAAGGAGATGTATGTGGAGCCGCAACCGAATTAGCCTATTGCATCTGTTAAATTTTGTGTGTAATAAACGAGTAAGAACAGTGTATTAGATTTTAGTCGAATTCGTATCATTATCAGGTTATTGCGAGACCCCAATCTAAGAATACTTAGGAACTTAGGCCTCGTTTGAGTATCTATTTTGGAAAACCGTAGTTTATTTTATTTAGATAGTTTTATGTAAGTATGATTAATCAAGGCTAAGTCTACAACCAAATAAGCTCAGGCTACTAATATTGCATATGTTACTATTTATAATATGATATAATATTTAACTATTAAGTACTATATATACCAACATCTCCTTCAATTTCTCGACGGTGGTCTTCAAGACGGCAACAGCATACTCTAGACGTCGCTTACGGGTAGGGGAAGTAACCGCCAGAGTGGAGTCCAACCTCATATGGGCCCTGCTAGGACCCAGTGCCCGGCCTCTCTCCCAAGCTCCTTGGTGCCCTCCGTGTGCGGCGTTTAGGACTGGAGTCAGCAGCATTGGATCGGTCTGTCTAGTAAAATCGATCCCTGATGCCTCCGCCTGCTCCACCACCCGCTCCTACACTCACATTAACTATTAAAATACTCCTGTTATCATTTAAATTTGATAACATTTAAATTTGAACTTTTCAAAACAAAATTTTCAAACCTGTTAGAATAAATATTAACACTTACGCAATACTCCTGGGTAGCGGTGTCTGGGAATTGAAGCTCGCCCGTAGCAGTATCTGTCGAGATGCCGTGGACGGCAAGATATGCGGTCAGCACGCTCAGTGTACCACCATATACCAGGGTCTGAGCTCTCTGCAATTCGCCAAAAATTTACATATATTATAAAATAACTCTTAATATTACATTATATCAAAATAGATTTATTGTAATTTATTGATGCCTCAATAGCACGAGTAATGTTTCTCGAGCCTCCTGTGTAAGTGGGGCGACCCCTCTTTGCCGACATCCTATTCTCCATATTTTGATCGGCCTTTTTCTGCACAACACATTCAGATTTAGTTTTCTAATTAAGCAACACAAAAAATAAATTATATATTAAACAATGAATTAAATTTAAATTATAAATCTGTTTGCGCTGAGAGTCGAAATATTGGCACAGGAGAGGCCATGTATCTATGTCGACTCTCACAAAGGCTGGAGTATGTAGGAGTGCCGCTCTCTCTGCCTCGGGGGTTGCCATCCACAGGGGATTGCAGTCGATCGTCAGCTCGTTCCTATTGTATCGGTCTTTTGATTGCATGTTCTTCATCAGGTCCTGGTACAGAGCGTGAAAATAGAGCACTCTCTTAGGGTGATCAGGGTTAGGTATAGGCTGAAAGTCGTAATCCAACTGCAAATACAAAAAATAATGTATTTAAATTGCAAGTGTTAAATAATAATAAATATATTGAATAATTCAAATGAAAATATATATTAATACCCGAGCCGGATCACAGAAGAGGGCAAATGAGCGACGGTGCTGATCGCTCCACTCAACGTGAAGTGGATACTTCTTTATGATGCGGCTCTCATCTCCCATATATCGGCCAAACCTCTCGGCATAACCGCCGGTATAGCGATAATTGGGGGTAAAGAAGTGGGGGAATGGTGTCTCCCGCTTACTCTGTCGGGCCTTAGCCTATGGGACTGATTCGGCTCTCGAGTCCCCCTCTCGGGATGGGGCTGCCCTGCATCAATAAGAAATATCAAGACAAGTAATATTAAGACAAAGTGGTATTAAGAAATCAAGAATTAACGAAAATTGAAGTGCGATATATACCTTCGGCAACAGCAGCATGAGACTGGGCCCGGGCAACAGCACGAGCGGGATGATAGTTCCTCCGGTAAGGAACAGCCGGTGACCCGGATGTGGACGCGTCCCTTCCAACTAGAAAATAAACATTGATGATAAAATTACATGGAGTTCATGTTTATTCTTAGAGAATATGTAAAATGAATAAATATTTTATATTTATTCATATTAACCTGCAGACTGAGCGGAGGGTACGGAAGTGGCGGGAGTGGCCTCTGCGCCCGATGTGGATGCATCACTTATATTTAGACAATTAAAAATGGATTATATAAATAATTGCAAAAAGAATGTGTATATCAATAATTTAATATTCTAAATCAATATGCATGCAATATAGGATATATAAATATACCCGCAGGTGCGGTAGTGTCCTCTGCCTGAGATGCGGAGGCACCACCTACAACTAGACAATCAAAAAATAATTATCTAAGTAAGAGCAAAAAGAATGTGTGTATATTTATGATATAACATTCTAAATCAATATACATGCACTATAGAATATATAAACATACCTGTAGGTGCGGTGGTGGCCTCTGCCTCTGATGTGGACGCACCACCAATAGGTGGACAATTAAAAATTGACTATATAAGTAATTTTGAAATAAATATGCGTGTATATCTATAATATTACATTCAAAATGAATATGCGTGTAATATACCTGGAGGTGTGGTAAAGTCCATACGGAAGGAGTCATCCGAAGGGGATACCGATCGGGGTGCAAGACTGGCCCTATGAAGCTCCTTACGCAGCTCTCCGGGCGACAGGACCACTCTGCCTCTGCCTTTGCCGTTGCCTCGGCTGGTGCTCCTGCCACTCCTCACTGCTCCGGTCGACGTCATCAAACCTAGATAAGAATACAATTATTACATATGCATGCAATATATGTATAGATCGTATATAGAAATGTGAAGTAATAATAAATTTTTTCATTTCATGGACGCATTAGACATATCCACTTGGATTTCATTATCGATATCATTTCTAACCCACGTAACTTCACGATCAGCCGAAGACAACCCGTCTTTTGAAATAGATGGTTGGAGCACTCTAAGTCTTCTCTCTTCTTCATCCTCATCGCTGTCCTCCATACGATCCTCGAATTCTGGGACATCATAAACATCCCTAGTTTCCTACGATATACGACACTCCATCCCGGATGCTTCAAGTACTGTGAGTAGTATACTTGGAACGCTTGGTTCGGAAAGATAAATGGATCATCCTGACTATAAAATCGAAGTATGTTTACACCAGTCAATCCATATTCATCTTTCTAAGTCCCGAGATCGTTTCTCCACTTATCAGTATCGGTTCGTGTATCGTACCAAGTATACTGAAATATATAAAACGGTTCTGATCGTCCAGGATATTGAATGCCAAGTATACAATTTAAGTATCCATAATAAATCACACCATCCGATCCTACCGTCGCAATCCCACTATTCTGAGTGGTTTGAGATGTTTCTATATCTTTAACTTCAAATTTGTATCCAAAGACACCGGATCCTTTATTATATACAACCTCCATATTAGAAAACTGAGCTAAATATCTTGAATCTCTCTCTAATGATACAAACAAGTTCGGATCGTGGATCTGACAAAACAAATTTTACGAAAAATACATAACGATATAAGTTTAGATTAAGACTGGTAGCAATAACATGTTATTCAAACAACTTACATGATCTGCAACCCAATCGCAAAAATTATCCTGATGATATTTTTCCAATCGTTCAGTATTCCAATCAGGATGCCCCTCACGTACCTCATTAATATGAGTCTGTTCTCAATAATAAATTATGACATTAATATTATATCATTTCATACACATACAAACACAAAATATAACAATTAATCCAAAAAAACTTACTCTCTAATTTTTTCAAGACATACGCTATCGAGGAGGATAAATCGATATATCCTGTTGATAAATATAGTGTCTACTCTCTTATAGGACGCTTTACCATATGGCCCGTCCTTAATTCTCCGAGGACGGTTAAGTTTCGTCTCAATGTTCTCGTCCAGATAGTGGGAACAAAATATGGTTACTTCATCTAGAAGATAATTTTACATGATAGAACCCTCTGATCGATTTCTATTGCATATATACTTTTTTAGAGTGTAGAGATACCTAAACAAAAATATGTTAAATAAATAAATACGGGCATATAGGACAACAATAATTTTACAAATTGCGTGAAATGAAAAATTCCACATATATTTCGACGGGATACATCCATCGATATTGTACCGGTCCGGCTAACTTAGCCTCGGTTGTAAGATGAACCGTCATGTGTATTATGATATCGAAGAATGATGGTGGAAAAATACGTTCAAGTTTGCAAAGTATCAATGAAATAGAATTTTCTTGATTCTCCAGCGTCACAACATCCAGAGTTTTAGCATACAATTCTCTAAAAAAGCAATAAAGGTCATTGATTATTAGACCAACCGATTCGGGAAGGGAAGTCCTGAGGGATAATGGGAGAAGGTGCTCCATAATAACATGGTGATCATAACTTTTCAGCCTATCGATCATGCCTTTCATAATTTTTATTTTCTTACTAAATGATCCTGAGAAACCTGTGGGAACTTTCAAATCATGCAACACCTGCAAGAATCTTTTCTTCTCCGGTTGTGACATATGATACACGGCATTGGGAAGTACAAACTTGTCTGGTTTACCCGCTATCAGTTTAGGATGCAATTCACTTCTAATTTCCCAGTCCTGAAGATCCATCCGAGCACGGAGGTTGTCTTTCGATTTTCCGTCTTTACAAAGAAGCAAGTTGAGTACGTGCTCGGATACTCCTTTCTCTATGTGCATGACGTTCAAATAATGACACACTAAATTTGTTGACCAGTACGGAAGCTCGTAGAAAATGCTTAACTTGTTCCAGTACGGTGGTTTGACCTATTTTGCCGGATCTATCCCGAAGGTCACATTATTGTAACCATCCCACTGAGCAGTCACGTCCTCTCCTGGAGGCCCAAGAAGCTCCTGATGACCATTAAAGTGAGTAGCGTCTAAACTGTAGGGATGGTCTAGTGGCAGGAAAACCCGATGACCGCAATAACAAACCTTCCTGCTAAAATTTAACCATTTCGATATTGTATATTGATGGCAATAAGGGCATGCTTTGTGACCATGTATGAACTAACCTGATAGCATTCCATACGCAGGAAAGTCATTAATTGTCCACATTAAAGCCACACGCATTTTGAAGGTTGTATCTGTGTTTGTATCGTAAGTCTCTACACCATCAATGAATAAAGATTTTAACTCATCGATTAGAGGTCGGAGATAGACATCGATATTGTGTCCCGGTGAGTTTGGTCCGTCAATAAGAAGAGGTATCATAAAGTAGGATTGATCCATAGCCAACCAAGACGACAGATTATAAACTATCATTACAACGGGCCATGTGCTGTGGCTTCCAGCCATATAGTTGAATGGGTAGAAGCCATCACTAGCGAGTCCGAGCCTGACATTGCGAGGATTACTGAATATTTCGTGCCTCCTATCGAAATCCTTACATGCCGGTGAATCTCTTGGATGACTTATTTTTTCATCTTCACTTGGAGCAGCACAGTGATGCCAAATCATTGCCTCGGCTGTTTTCTTGCACCTGAATAGCCTCTGCAGCCTCTGTGTTATGGGAAAGTATCGTGCTATCTTGACAGCTATATCGGGTTTCTTATCAGATTCTTTCGGCTTATACCTGGCCTCTCCGCATTTTAGTCACTGTTTCAAATTTGAATTCTCTTTTCAGTACAACATGCAATCTTTAGGACATGCAGGAATCTTCTCACACTTCAGATCCAAATCAGACATCATCTTCTGGGCTTCGTACCAGCTGTCGGGCATGTTATTTCCCGGGGGCATGGAATTTTTCAGGAACTTCAGAAGTATCGTGAATGACTTGATGCTCCATCCATTTAGGTATTTAATCTGGAAAAGTTGGATGAACCATGATAGGGTTGAATACTTTGCATTCTCATAAATTGGTCTTCTAGCATCATTCATGAACTTTTCATGCTTATCCGCACGCGGTCCTTGGCCGGAAGGAATGTCATTTTCAGTAGGAATACTATAACCTAGGGCAACCTCTACCATATCCTCCATTTTTTTTCCTGCAAAGAAGTTATCGTGTTCTTCTTCTTTTGCCGCATTACCTTCTTCTCCTTCTTCTTCTGCCGTATTACCGTTTTCTTCTTGTCCTTCCCCATGATATAGCCAAGTTGTATAAAATCTAGCAAAACCATATTTAACGATGTGAAGCTCTACGATTTTTACCTTCTGCCAGAACTTATTCCCACATCCATCGCACGGGAAGAGAATCTTCTCTAACACGATCTTATTATGTGCGTGTGCAAATTCAAGGAAAACAGCAACTCCTGCGACAAACTTAGATTGCATGCGTTGTTGCCAATCCACATATATCCAGTCCTTAACTCTGATGTACTCATATGCCATGTTAGACTGTATAACATATAAATTGTAGTTTATTGTGACTATATTGATAAATTTAAGAACGGGATGGTTACTGACAAAGAAGAAAATCCGTAGCGGCAATTTTGTCGTTGAAAAGAATAAATTATCGATAAACAATGTTAGATTTGAAGATACCCAAGTATGAGTTGTATTCTGTGTATGTGTGTTTCAATTTATTATTTCGCTTAAGTGTAGGGTTGTTAGTGTGTATGTGCTTTGTATGTGCATTTGTTGTGTAATCGTGTTGTATGTGTATGTTTCGGCTGTCGGGGGTAAGGCTTCTATCCCATTAAGAATGTATAGAGCAGACACCCATTCGCTTGTGCTTTCATCCGTTTCGAGTAAATTTCGGCAGCACCTTCCCGCTGTTCTCCGAGTACACTGTAATAGAATAAATAATCATTTCAATACTGTGAAACGACGTTGAAATGAACATCTAATATATCTTTGTACACGGAGAACCAGCGGAAAAGTACCGACGAAATAACTCGAAACGAATGAAAACACAAGTGAATGCAGGTGTTTGCTTTATACATTCCTAACTTATCCACACTGGACAAATCTATCGGTTATCATACGATTGAATCTTCTCATCACATAGACTACACGAAAATTATTAGTACCGAACTATACCATCCGATATTTAACAACTTTCGTATACTTCTATATCATGACGAACATCGAACGTATGATAACCGATAGACGGAGACTAAGTCGCGTTTTGATTTTCACGTATGAGTATCGATGAGAATATGAAATTTTCATATTATCATCGAGTATCATATATTGGTTTTAACTTGAACATTTAACTTGAATATGTTTTACGTTTACGTTTCGTTTCTAAGGGTTCAAAGTTTTAAGTTTAGTGTAAATTTTACTTGCGTTTACGGTAAAATTGTACGTTTACGTTATCATTGAGTATCCTACTTAAGAAATTAGTGCACCCTAAACCCTAACCCTATGTAACATTTCAGAAAAATAAAATAATATTTTTGGGAATTTTTATAATTAAATAATAAATATTATGAATATTTTATTAGTGCAGTATAATTAAATACCGATAAATTGGGAAAAATTTGGAAAATTATAAAAATTACTGAAATGAGGGTGTTTTAAATGAATTAAGAAAATTATGAATTTTTATGATTAATTATATTCCATTTTAATGCTAATCGCAATTAAATATCGCTAATCGTGTATTAAGCCGGATTTGTGCACATGACATGCACCATGTCAAATTACACTTGTTACATTTTCTTTCATGGTTTCTTTCTTTTTAGCATGCATGGTTTTAATTTTTAAAGAGAAGAGAAAAGAAAAGAAATGAAAAGAAAAGAAAAAGGAAAAATGATAAAGAATGTGGCATGGTGAGAAGTATGGGCAAGAGAGAGGGTGAGAGGGGTTTTCTTTGACTTAGCCATTCCTTCATCTTCATCATCTCATCTTCATCACTTCACCATGGCTGCTGCCCTCCTCCCTCCACCACCTCAACCCTTCACTTCATCATGAAAAATCCATCAAAACATCATCCTCACTTCATTAAAAACATGCACAAGCTCACTAGATGCACTTTGGACCAAGAAAGGATGGATTTTGAGCACTTGGGGCAACTCAAGAATTTTCTTGAGTTGTCAAATGAAGTAATTTCTGCACCCTTAGTACTGTATTTCGATTACCTTAGCAACCATACAAGTTTAAAGGTGTTTTATAGAGGTTTAGGGAACATTGAAATTTCCTAGAAGAGGTTATGTGGAATTCTTGAGTTGTGTTTTGGTGACTTTAAACCCCCCTGGTGTTAGAAACCCAGACCAAACCCGGACAAGAACCTGAAACCCAAAACAGAAACTTTCCAATGTCGGTTTTGTGGAATTATGATACCTACAGGAAATCTGGAGTGATCTGGAGAATTTTTGAGAAACACAAACAACCCCAGTAGACTAGAATTGACACTAGGAGACCGCCCTCTGCACACGAACCCAAACGGAGCCAGTATGGCCAAGGAGGCTGGATTTTAGGGGGTAGGGGCCGGACACATTGATGAATCAGGTGCCCAAGTTCCTCTGTAGGTCATATACACCCTATACATCACCCAGTACTGTTTGTGCACCTAGTTTTGACCTGAACTAAAATCTGGGAACACTTTTATGGGTTGCTGCCTTATATTTCGTGATGTTTATGAATTTAAGTTTTTCTATTTGTGTTTGGTATCGGTCACTTGACGTTTGTACGTCGATATCGGGTGCTTTCGGGCTCTTTTGTGTGAGTAGACCATAGGTTTTGACCTATGTGAGATTCGTGCGACATTTTGGTTTTCGTGCGTGATTTCGTTTACGATGATATATGTGTATATATATAGGTACCCCGAGGGGACATGAAAGACAAGGGCGAGCGTGGCGTCATCGACTTCGGCAAGCGAAGATCAAGGTGAGTAGATATATATCTATGGGGGAAGTCGGGTGGATGGCGTATAGCACCCCTACGGTTTCATAGTATAGAACACGAATGCGTTATATATATATATATATATATATATATATATATATATATATATATATATATATATATATATGGATGTGGTATGAAATGACTTTGGGTTAGTATGGTGTACTTGTAAGATAATGTTTAGTTAGTTTATTAGTCGCGAACCCTAGAGTAGTGATTTGCATACACGCACACACACACACACTTGCATACTTTTATTACTTGTGCGTATATGGGGATATGTATACACACACACACATAGGTATGGGACTATGCATACACACACACACACACACACACACACGTATACATATACATGGATGATGAGGATAGTATATGGTATTTGGAGATGAGTCGATGAGATTGGGCATGGTGCCATGAGATCGGTGATATATTTTGGTTCGTATTTGAGATACGACATGATATTATAGCGGGTCCTTAGGCGTGGTGTTTTCATACACACGCATATATATATATATATATATATATATATATATATATATATATATATGGTATCAGTATGTACTAGACTTAGATCAGTACCCCTAATACAGGATATGATGATAAGGATACCGGATGAATAATGAGATAAATGTGATATTTGACCAGTACCCAGATTTGAGATACCGTACGATGGATTTACCGTACGAGCTATATATTGATGATAGATCCGCACTCTTGACTCGAGAATGTCATATTATATATATTGTATCGTACGTGATACTATTGAGGCGAGATCACCGACTATGATATATATATAGATCAACTCAGACTTAGATGGTTTTCCTTACCCCTTTCGATTAGTCTGTTAGTTTAGTACTGTAGTTTACTTAGTAGATGTTAGACTGGGCACGAGTCATAATTTCTAAAACTAACGAATCGTGAGTATTTTAAAGACAGGCCAAGGGATACTACGGATGATGTATTTTTTCATAAAAACACCGTAGCCCTATTTTCTAAACACTACGATTCGTGCGATTTCAGATACCAAAAACTGTATGACTCGTATATAGGAATCTATATTTCTTTGTTGCTGCATTTACTATTCATTTGCCATTTATTCCGCTGTTCGCATTGCATTGCATGCTTATATGTATTTTCGTTAGTAATGATAAAACCTGTTGTTAGGACACCAACACCATTACCGATGATGCGTATGCTCCACGTACACTTTCTTGCCGGCTCACACACATTTTCATCGGTAATTGCTATGTCACGTACATTTTAGAGAATATTATTTCATTGACATAGCTTGCTAGCTGATAGTTCCTATATGTTATTGCTTTCATGTGCTAGTTTAGATATTGCATTCTTTATTTAGATACCATGTATTTTATATTCATTTGTCATGCAATATTATAGGCCAGTCCGGATTGCCGGAGCCCAGTATTCATTATTTATTTACATCGTGATTTGTTGATTTCGGATTTCTATGAGATTTATGGATTTGGAGAAACCGCAAGGATTTTATAAACTGATTATCATTTTAAAATAAAAGTTGCGGTTTTCTCATGATATAATTTGAGATATGTCCACCATGAGTTTTCTCGTCTTTTGAGCAATATCATACACCCGATTCGAGGAGGAGGAGGAATCGTCTGTGGGTGCATGGTGGACCCGGTGCGGTACCCCGTGGCGAGAAGGTCGTAGATGATGGCGTTGAGCCTGTGACAGGGGAGCACTATTGACCGGTGATTGCATTGTGACTCGACGGATATCCGGAGGATACCGATCAGAGTACAGGCCAGTCCGGATAGCCGGAGTCTGAGGTTTTGAGATTTGATGATATGGGCCAGTCCGGATAGCCGGAGCCTGAGATATTGAGATATTGGGATTTATGCTTTGTGTCGATACTTGACACTGATTTCATGTTGATTTCATTGATGATACCTCGATTTTTATAAATATACAGAAATCTCACTAAATTAAGAAAACAGTTTCCACATTCATGATGCATTCTGTTTTCATTATATTGCATTCATACATCATATTTATGATACGTTACTACCTGAGGCACTGCCATGAGCACTTGGTATTACACTTATGTATAGATGTTTACCTTTGCCACTTTATCATGCTTCAACCTTTATCATTTTGAGGTTATATATTATTGATCGTATTTGATCTAGGATTAAGTCATACATACGATTTCTGCTCTGTGATGTTTTCTACTCACGAGTTGGTAACTCACTCCCGTTGTGCCACAGTTCTTGCAGGTTTTTGCTGTACAGGTTTCATTACGGCTTTCTGGTACACTGCTTCCATTCTGGGTGATTGCTTTGGTAGGTGGGTCCACTCTCATCGTGGCCACTCTTGTATTTTTATTTACATTATTGTATCTAGTAACTCTATCAACCATACTTGTATATTTATTTCAGACTTAGAAAACCAGTTGTGTATTATTTCGACCTTAGAGTCGCGCGTTGTAGTATTATGGTTTTCTTGATGATTTTGAGTTTCCTTTCGAGTTTTGATCCTCGCCCTTGGCGTTGTATATTATATTTCTTGCGTGGTTGTGACTGTCAATTGACGAAGAGCTAGCTCCCGCTTGGGGATGCCTTTATTCATATTATGCATGTTGTACCCTTTTTGGGGCCAGTATTTACAAAGAAAACTCTGCCGAAATTTTTAGAAAAGACTCGAGATTTAAAAATGCATATTCGACTTATGTTATTAAAACCACTTGCTTTAAAATAAGTTTGCTTCACTTCTTCTTAAAATGGTTTAGATTTCTGGGATTTCTTGGCTTACTTGAATTAGATGGGGTCCTATAGACTTCATATGATTCAAGTGCCAGTCACGTGCCATTTCGGGTCGTGACAAAGTTGGTATCAGAGCAGATAGGTTAACCTTGGTTCGAGTCTATGTTTGACTATGCGGAGTCTAGGGCGTTTGTATATATACGGAATCTAGGCTTGACCTTACGGAACGTAGACTTAGTCGAGAGGGTATTAGACCTGAACTTTCGTCGCCTAGGTTGACCTTGGTTGATGGAGTAGGTGACTTAAGTAAAGTGACGTATCGTGTGTATGTTCCGCTGCATATTTACGATACGCTACTCCGCTTAAGAAGCCTTAGGATGTATATTTCGTTGCACAGCATTATATTCATTCCTATGAGCTACCCTCATCGATATTGGTTTATGATTTTGCTGCCACAATTACACGGGCAGGGAGAGCTACGGCTAGAGTTGCATCAGCACGAGCTCGTCATGGACGAGAACTGAGCAGGGCGTGATTTCAGGGACACACGATTGCATATATATCGTCCTTGTTGTGTTTTCGCGCCATGAACGTTTGATGGATCGCTTTTACGAGATTTCTCGGACGTGCAGATCAGCACCAGAGGATTGGGCTGCCGCTAGAAGCCAGCCAGAATGTGATGACCGTCGATGCACCGATTATTTGATGATTGAGGCAATGTTCAGCGTGCGGACAAATGAGCCAGTTGCTGCTGCGAATGACGAGATATCGCCCAGATGTTTGGAGCTAATGCCGCACGAGTTATACTTAGAGATATGATAGAAGATCGCTAGTCACCCAAGGAGGAATTACTAGGATATGTGATTCATTGCCTACTCCGATACGAGGTCATGAGATTGATTGATTCCAATTAGAGACGACTTCGCGCAGCTATGTTGAGAGTCGATAGAAGACGATCGAATGTCAGAAACTCATTTTTCCATGTTTAAAGTATTCGGAGAAACATGCAAGTAATTCTGTGGACCCTCTAGAATAATGAAACCCTAACTCGATATAATGACCATGAGAATGCTTTGAAACCTTAGGGTTTGCAGCAGTTCCGTGGTGCCATTAATGAGGCTTGGGTTTTCCCTTCTACGGCTGGTCCATAGGTACTGTGGAATATACTAGAATACTATTAAACTGTACTCAAGATGTTGAGCTCTCGGGGGATTATAGAACCTTGACAAATCGATCGAAAGGTTCAACGTCATTCGGATATCATGTGATGGGATACATTGCTTGGGAGACTACAGATACGAGTATAGCCGTTGGAGCGCAGTCCATGCAGCCACAAAGAGACGAGTCCAAATCAGTCGACATTAGAGGAAAGTGGAGTAAGAGGTTCGTACGAGATCTTGATGAGATGACGTTCCACTCCGCTGATATCAAAGATGTGATACGCATGCAGAGGCGTTATACATGGATATATCTTCCAGAAGGAGTCGCGATGAGTATGCAGCCATTCCAGAACAGGAAATAGATTTAGTAAAAGGTGACAATTTTCGGGCAGTTCGGCAGAGATGAGATTTGGGGGAGACTTCGACAGAACCTTTCTGGAATACTATACGAGAAGACTTGGACCCAGGATCAGTCATATTACGCACACCCAGTAGGCCAGAGTTCGTCATCGTCGACGAGATATGTTATGAGTGACCATGACAGTTGGCCAGAGATGTTTAGAGGATGTGCTTGAGTGGGACTGTTTCTGACATATTTGATTTCGGTATTTTGGGTAATTTATTTGCGTGATTGAGATTTTGTGCACCACAGTTGCACTGGACTTCAATTTGATGTCATTCGAGATGCCGATTTTGATTTCATACCTATGGTATGTATATGATTTGACTTATGTTTTCGGAATAGCTTCCATGCACTTTTAGTATTTTGATTCGATTTTGTGCACACTGATGCACAAGGTTATGAGATTATATACCACGGTATACCTGATTTGGATTTGGATTGAAATGTGTTGTATACCGTTGATTTTGATTGTGATACTCGATATTTGTTTTCGTGCACCTTGTGCGCTTGACTTGGATTCTTGCGCATACTTGGGCGCTTGATGCGATTTTGATGCATACCAGATGCACTAAATCGAGATTCTTCGTACATATCAAATGCACCTGATATTGCTGTCAGGCACACACGTTGCTATTGACAGGTGTTTCATGCACACCAGTTGCACTTAGATTTTTGTTTCTGTGCACATGTATGGCACATTTATGGATTTCGATTTCCGTGCGCACTAGACACACGCGGCATTTTTATGCACATTTTGGGATGGATTCTTGTGGAGCAGTACGTTTTTATGATATTTATATTTGGTATAGTAGCTGAGCAGGACTAGTCAGAGGACATTGCCTGAGTATGATTTTCATGCATTGATAGTTATCGAAGGGATTTAAAAAAAAAAGGGCTATAGTCTCAGTAATTACCTACGTGTCTGGGATGACATGAGACATTTAACAAAGGAAACCCTTCTACAATTGTTTTCAAAACGGCGGGGCGTATATATTAAACAAAGGGTATATATATATATAGTTATTTTTTTACAATAGACGTCTGCCACCGTGCAGTGATACGTGCATCGCACAGCAATTTGAAAAGAGTTTGGCATGCATTCCTTTCAGATGTTTTAATGATGTTTACATGCATTGTTGAAGTATATCATGTTGGTTTTTGTATTGGGCTTTGACATTGGTGCCTTCACCATAACTCAGATGATTGCGGGATGCTTGACGGAGTTTTGATTTTGAGTTATCTGCTCATTTTTCATGCGCATGCATTGCGCTACGATGTGTTTTATATATTTATGATTTCGGAGTCCCGACGTCATGGTCATTTTACTGAAATGTTTTAGAAATTGGGGGAGTTTAAATTTAAATTCGGAGATCGAATTTCTTTAAGGGGGGAAGACTGTAACATTTCAGAAAAATAAAATATTATTTTTGGGAATTTTTATAATTAAATAATAAATATTATTAATATTTTATTAGTGCGGTATAATTAAATATCGATAAATTAGGAAAAATTTGGAAAATTATAGAAATTACTGAAATGAGGGTATTTTAAATGAATTAAGCAAATTATGAATTTTTATGATTAGTTATATTCCATTTTAATGCTAATCGCGATTAAATATCGCTAATCGTGTATTAAGCCGGATTTGTGCACATGACATGCACCATGTCAAATTACACTTGTTACATTTTCTTTCATGGTTTCTTTCTTCTTAGCATGCATGGTTTTAATTTTTAAAGAGAAGAGAAAAGAAAAGAAATGAAACGAAAAGAAAAAGGAAAAATGATAAAGAATGTGGCATGGTGAGAGGTATGGGCAAGAGAGAGAGAGTGAGGGAGGTTTTCTTTGACTTAGCCATTCCTTCATCTTCATCACTTCACAATGGCTGCTGCCCTCCTCCCTCCACCACCTCAACCCCTCACTTCATCATGAAAAATCCATCAAAACATCATCCTCACTTCATTAAAAACATGCACAAGCTCACTAGATGCACTTTGGACCAAGAAAGGATGGATTTTGAGCACTTGGGGCAACTCAAGAATTTTCTTGAGTTGCCAAATGAGATAATTTATGCACCCTTAGTATTGTATTTCAATTACCTTAGCAACCATACAAGTTTAAAGGTGTTTTATGGTGGTTTAGTGAACATTGAAATTTCCTAGAAGAGGTTATGTGGAATTCTTGAGTTGTGTTTGTTCTAATGAGCTTTATTGGTGACTTTAAACCCCCCTTAGTGTTAGAAACCCAGACCAACCCTGGACAAAAACCTGAAACCCAAAACAAAAACTTTCCAATGTCGGTTTTGTGGAATTGTGATGTCTACAAGAAATCTGGAGTGATCTGGAGAATTTTTGAGAAACACAAACAACCCCAATAGACTAGAATTGACAATAGGAGACCGCCCTCTGCACACGAACCCAAACGGAGCCAGTATGGCCGAGGAGGCCTGATTTTAGGGGGTAGGGGCCGGCCACATTGATGAATCAGGTGCCCAGGTTCCTTTTGTAGGTCATATACACCCTATACATCACCCCAGTATTGTTTGTGCACCTAGTTTTGACCTGAACTAAAATCTGGGAACACTTTTATGGGTTGCTGCCTTATATTTTGTGATGTTTATGAATTTAAGTTTTGCTATTTGTGTTTGGTATCGGTCACTTGACGTTTTTATGTCGATATCGGGTGTTTTCGGGCTCTTTTGTGTGAGTAGACCATAGGTTTTGACCTGTGTGAGATTCGTACGACATTTTGGTTTTTGTGCGTGATTTCGTTTACAATGATATATGTGTATATATGTAGGTACCCCGAGGGGACATGAAAGACAAGGGCGAGCGTGGCATTATCGACTTCGGAAAGCGAAGATCAAGGTGAGTAGATATATATCTACGAGGAAAGTCGGGTGGATGGCTTATAGCACCCCCGCAGTTTCGTAGTATAGAACGCGAATGCGTTATATATATATATATACTGATGTGATATGAAATGACTTTGGGTTAGTATAGTGTACTTGTAAGATAGTGTTTAGTTAGTTTATTAGTCGTGAACCCTAGAATAGTGATCTGCATATACGCGCACACACACACTTGCATACTTTTATTACTTGTGCGTATATGGGGATATGTATATATACACACACACATAGGTATGGGACTATGTGTGTGTGTGTGTGTGTATATACATACATATACATGGATGATGAGGATAGTATATGGTATTTGGAGATGAGTCGATGATATTGGGCATGGTGCCATGAGATCGGTGATATGTTTTGGTTCGTATTTGAGATACGACATGATATTATAGCGGGTCCTTAGACATGTGTTTTCATACACACGCATATATATATATGTAGATGGTATCTGTTCCCTGATTAAAAATCAGGAAGAGCATCAGAAGAGGCATTACGTGCTTACACGTGACCAGTAGTCACGTGTTGGCACGTGATGGTTAACCAGCGGCCAGAAAACAGAGCGCAGAAGAAGAGAAGTCCACTCAAGGGGTCACGTGCTCACACGTGACCAGGGGTCACGTGCTCACACGTGACCAACGGTCACGTGGCCACACGTGACTGGCTTTAAGAACCTCATTCTTTAACAGAATTAAATTCCGAGGATAGATCCTTCAAATCTTTCCAAAATGGAGAAGAGTTATTTGAAACCGTTGGATTAAAAATCTGAGGGTGATTAAATATCACCAATGTATGGAAAAATCTTGGACATGGAAAGATTTCCCCCTAAATCTAACCGAAATAACAAAGAGATATCTTTGGATTTAAAATCCAATGGTGAATAAAATTCACCCAATAATCTAAAGGCCCAGATTAATGATGAAGATAAATCAAATCTCTCAATAAACAAATGAAATCTTTCAATGAAAGATCCACTAAAACAGATTGATTCTTTTCCTTCTCCTATAAATAGGAGCTAAGAAAAGAAGAGAGAGAACTTTTAGACTTTGGACCTTTTCTTTTGATACACACAGAGAGAGAGATATAGAGCCTTTGATTCTCTGCAAAAGGAAAAGCTTAGGTAAGAAAAGAAAAGGGAAGCTTCAGAAGAGAATTTAATTCTCAAAAGAGTTTAACTCTTATATAAAAAGAAAAGAACTTAGTTCTTTCTCTGGTGGAGGATCTGCAAAGTGCACATCTCCCCATGAATTGAGAATTTAATTCTCATTGGGTTGAGATCCTGTCATGCAGATCTAAAACACAGAGGAGGAACTGAGTTTTGAGAATTTAATTCTCATAAAATGATAGGAATTCAATTCCTTTAGAATAAAATTAGGGTTTAACCCTATGTTATAGGAATTTAATTCCTTCAAAATGAACAGAACTAGGGTTTAACCCTAATTGAGAACTTAATTCTCTCAAACCCACAGGAATTTAATTCCCTTAAAGGAAAAAAAGGAATTAGGGTTTCACCCTATACCAGAATCTAATTCCTTACAGAAAAGAAATTAGGGTTTAACCCTATTCAAGAATATAATTCTTCAGAAGAAAACAGGAATTTAATTCCTCTAAAGTTTGTTGTTAGGGTTTAACCCTATGAAGAATTTAATTCTTAAAAGATGAACAGATCTTTAAAACATGCAAAGAACCAGAGTCACGTGCTACCACGTGACCCCTGCAAAGATCCACAGAAAAGAACTTTGAAGAAACACCTCACGTGTTACCACGTGACTCCCGCAAAGATCCATAAAAAAGAACTTTGAGGCAATGCCTCACGTGCCCCACGTGATCTCTAAAGCACACAGAGAAAAAGGCAAAAGAAACAGAAAAGAGCTCTAGGGCGCCCTCACGTGTCAACACGTGACCCCTAATGAACATTCTAACAGATCAAAGCGTGAGCCCCCATCACGTGCCCACACGTGATGGCTTTCAGAATTAAAAGTGTTAAACACTTATCTGTAGAACAAAATAAAGGGAAGCAGGGCGCTCTCACGTGCTACCACGTGACCCCTTGGCTGAAGCTCTAACAGATAAACGCCCAAATTCTCATCACGTGACAGCACGTGATACTTCAAAGTATTCAATACTTTTGACTGAATAAAATAAGGGGAATCAGGGCGCTCTCACGTGTCCACACGTGACCCTTCTCTCCTTAGTGTTTAACACTAGTCTGGAGATTTTGTCCCCAGTGTTTAACACTGATTTTCTTAGTGTTTAAAACTGATTGGAAAACTCTATTTGCAGTGTTTAACACTGATTTGCTTAGTGTTTAACACTAATTTGAAAACTCTGTTCCCAGTGTTCAACACTGTTGGTCTCTAGTGTTTAACACTAGCTTTAGCCCAATTGGCTAAGTTTCCAGAGGCAAAGCCTCTCCTTCAATGAACCAACAGAGGGCCAATATCCCAAACATGATTGGACTTAGCCCAAGCTGGCCATAAGTCCTCAATTCAAACTTAACTGGGCCGATGGGCTCATAATATAATAATTGATCTTAGTTTCCAAATTGGACTACAGATCACTTAATCTACCTTGGTTTAAGGGTACATCTCTTCACTCCTTTGATACTTGGCGTTGTAATTCCTCAACATCTTCAAAGAGGTGACGGGTCCCGATGACCACACATTGATATGGACTATGGGGTCCTTAAACTTACGGACTATGAGGTCCTTAACCTTGACCGTAATGTCTTAAAACTAACGTCGGACTGTGGGGTCCTTAAACCCTCGGACTATGACGTCCTTAACCTTGACCGTGACGTCTTAAAACTAACAACGGACTATGACGTCCTTAACCTTGACCGCGATGTCTTAAAACTAACATCGGACTGTGGAGTCCTTAAATCCATGGACTACGGCGTCTTTAACCTTGACCGCAATGTCTTAAAACTAACACTGGACCGCAATGTCCTTAAACTACCTACTGACCGCAATGTCACTAAACTAAACAACAGGGCTCCCTTAATTGCTCTCTTGTCGGATTTAAACGATCCCGTTAAGTTGATCTTAGTCTAAAACTAGACTAACGTATCCTTAACAAACGTTTAAGTTGATCTTAGTCTCAAATGAGACTAACGTATCCTTAAACCTAAACCCCCAAACCCAAATCTAAGATAATACGGATTTGGACTAGTCCGCGCCCTACGGGCGACGACATAACTCAGTCTTCGTATACAATCCACGGGCAACCAAACACAAAATAAACATACACGACACGAAGCGATCATCTGGAGAAGGAGAAAGTTGTTACCGCAATGCGGTAGCGTAATTAACTGCAGGGGCTTACGTCTGCAGGGAAGAGCGTCCCCACAATAAAAAAAACCCCTCAAGCGAGGGGGAATCTGACGAAGTCTGCTACATCGGACGCATCCGTTTAAACCTTCGATACACGGTGCCATAAATCAACTTGGCATCTTCGGAGAGGTAGACGGATAGCACCAATTAGCATCTGCCCCGAATCTCAGGCAAGACGTCAGTCTTGGCCGTCTTTCGGAGGGGAACAGATTCTGGCACGCCCGGTGGGACCTTTTTCTCTTTCCACTCCACACTTTGTGTGTCGTAATTCGCGAACCAATCACGGTTCGCTAATGGTTGCCTTTGGGTTTCGAGGTACTAAGATTTGGCGTCTCGTTTGCTGCATAAATCAAGCGTCAATGGCCTCCAACTGCTCGAGCTGCTCAAAATGCAAGTGCAATCAACGCTCCGCCTCACCGGGAGGTGTAGCCTATGGGCCTCAAGCGGCCTCCATCCTTGCCATGCCGGTGGAACAGGTGACCCAGGCCACCACGGGTCTATTTTTCGGGACCATGCTCCCACATGCAAGCTTCACCATACCAATGCCCGCACCGGAAGCAAACAAGAAGTCGGTCTTCGATCGGCTCACTGCTACAACGGTCCCTTTCAACGGGTCGTCCAATATCAAACCGGCAGCCTCTGTCTTTGCCAGGCTGAGCCAGAACCCTGATGGGCCTGCCAAGAAGCCCATGAACCCTGAAATAGCCGTCCCGAGGAAGACAGCCACCCCTGCTCCAGAAGTCGTCAAGGCGGTTCTCCTGTTAAAGAGTCAGTCTTTTCAAGGCTGACTATTTCGGCTCCTGCTCCTGCTCGAGGATCTGTCTTAGACAGATTGAACATCGCTACTCAAAGGACAACATCGGTCTTTAAGAGGCTGACACTAGCGGCACCTCATTCGGACAGAGGGCAAGAAGAAGCTGTCTCTATCGCCGAGCCAGTCCCGACGGCTCGTCATGCTCGACGTCGCCACTGGCGCCGAGTAAGGAAGGCCGGGGGCAACTCCCCCTCGGGGCTAACTCCACCCGCTCCAATGGTGGAAGTTAATGCTGCTGTTCCAACTGGGAACAGCTTTGAACCACTTAGGATGGTACGTAAGAACTCTCCAACTGCTACGTTAAAAAGATCTCCTCCACCTGCGGAGAGGGTTACAGAAGCGAAGCCGGAGCAGCCTCCTCAACGGCTGTCCTCCAAAATTTATAAGGTCTGGCGGAGAGTTCAAGATTCTGTAATCGACCAAGGTCATTCTCACCGGCAGAACCGTCCGGTTGAACAGCAAAGGACGACAACCACCAGGGTGCCCGCTACAACGACCCCTTCAACTTCAACGGCCCATAAGAGAAGGAGGCCGGAGAAAATTCCCACGCCCGTGGCAAATGTCAAAGGCGGTGAACCTAAACGCCCTAAGTCTGGGGGCATCACGGTACACACGGTATACATGGCGTCTGGTAAAGAGGACAGCCGTGCATCTACAGGTCATAGACCGCTTACACGGTCAGTGACCAAAGCTCAGGAGCAGCAGCAAAAGCTCTAAGAAATGATGACCGTGATGGCCGCACTCACTGGGCCAAAAGAAAGTCCCGAAGCATCCTCGAATCAACGTCAGGAGCAAGAAACCGACGCCGAATTCCTTCGAAGAATACTGGAAAAGAAGGATAAAGAGGCTGCGGAACAAGCAGCCAATATACAATGAATGGCCCTTCTGTTCCAGGATATGGTGGGTATGATGATATAGCCGGATCCTCCTACTGAAGATCCTCCAATCGTCCTTGAAGACGACAGGGGAGAAACGTCAAATCCTCCACCGGCTCTGTCAACAGCCAAGGAGGAGACAATCTCCAAAACTGACTTGGACGAATACATAGCTCAGCAGATACGGGTGCATCAGGCGACTGAGGCAGCCGGTCAGGTCGTAAAACCGGGGCGACCATATCCGAGCTGGTATGATAAGATCAAGTACCCGCCGGGCTATACAATACCGAAGTTTCATGTCTATAAGGGGACGGGCAATCCCCACCAGCATGTTACCCAGTTCAGGGCGCTTTGCGGCAATACCGGCGGTGATGATAAATTGTTGCTTCGCCAGTTTGTCGGCAGCTTGTCAGAAACGGCGTTCGAATGGTACTCTGAGCCCCCGAACGACTCCGTCAAAACATTTGCGGAGATGGAGCTGCTATTTACGCAGCGATTCGCGAGTGCCAGCGAACGCACTCCGATAACGACATTGATTAATGCCAGGGTGAAACCTGGTGAGACGTGGGTCCAGTACGCTATACGCTGGCGAAACTTGTGGTCAAAATGCGAACAACGCATCGAGGAAGCGCCCGCGGTGGGCATGTTCGTGGGTACCCTAGATCCTCATGCAACTATCTCACAGTTCATGATGTTCTTTAAGCCAACCATGTTCCAGGCTTTGATCGACAAGCTGGCCCAGATGGACCAAATGGGTCACAGACCGTCTCCCCCGAAGCCAGAAACGCGAAATGATAAGGGTAAAGAGAAGGAAACCTTCGTTGCGAACGCTCAGCAGCAACCCAGTGCCCCAAAGCTGGCGGATCAACTGGAAGAAAGACGGCGATATTATAAGGAGAAAATGAAATGCCCCTACTCATTCCCGCGGGATAAGACGAAGAAGCTATTCGAGCTAGCGATACGCAACTGGCTTATCAACTTGCCAAGTCCAAGGCGACGCCGCAACCCAGTGAGATGAATAACCCCAATTACTGCCCTTACCATCAAATGGTAAGCCATCCAATTAAGGATTGCTTCGTCTTCAAAGGATAGATTGAAGATCAATATCTACAGGGCAAATTTGCGCTGTCCGAGAAGTGGAAGGTGAACCCGCTACAACCTCACACTCCTAAGAAGACGGACACACCGGGGGCAATTTGTTCCTTCATTGAAGAAGCTCTATGGGAAATAGTGCTTTCAGCAAAAATCAAAAGGATGCTGAGTGATCTTCATACATGCCCGGCGGTCGAATGGAAGAACCCGCTGGAACCCCAGATCATCGAAGGGATGGTGAAGCCGCGCCCAACTCCAAAGATCGGTGGTGACGACCCGAGCACTCACGACCAGCCGTCGAAATCTTCGAAGAAAAAGAAAAAGAAATCTAAGAAGCCCGTGAAGCCTGGCAACAAGTGTACGGACTTGCAGAAATAGATTGACACGCTATAGGAGTACAATCAGAAGGCGCGAACTCCTATCACACTCCAAGAGTTCCTCAACCACTTCTTTCAGGAGGAAGATAACGGGGAGAGCTTGTCGGATGAATCCGAGGGATACGTGGTGAGTTGTAATGTGATCTCCCACTCATTTACGGACGGTGAAAGAACTCCTGGCACTAAGACTGGGGGCAGAGCCTGAACCGGAGCTTGTGTGGCCGACAGACGAAATGATCGACGCCTTTCTAGACGAGATTCGTTTGAAAAGTAAAACCGATCGGGAGCGTGAGATGACTGCATCAGAAGGAGCCAAACGTAGGCGACTAAACGAAAGAGTCGAAACACTCCCGTCAGATCGAAGGACACCCGACGCGGATAAAAACATATTCAAGACGAGGAAAGGGTTTGCCAAAGCCATGTCAATGGGAATGAAGCTACCGCCCTCGAAGGAAAACACGCTCAATGGGGCGGAGAAGCACCCTAATTACTGCTCATATCATCGGAAGATTTCACACCCCACTGAGGAGTGTGATACTTTTAAGACATGGTGGCAGGGATATGTTGCTCACCGACAACATTTTAAGCGCATGAAATGCAGAGCTCGTCGGGAACAGGGAAGTACAACCGACATGCATAAAAGAACTACCGGCAATTGTTACACGGTCAACGTCGGGGGATCGCAAGTGCTCACATTCGGGAGCGATTCTGACGAGAAAATAGCTCTGGGCCCTCTCTTTAAAGAACCCGTCTTAGGGAAAGAGGAAGAACTGGAAGCCTACGAAAACATTCAGCTGCGCAATCGCATGCTTCCCGAAAAGAATCTCGAACCCGCAACTAGAAAAGATAAGGGAAAGGAAAAGGTCACTGAGGATATCGCCTTAGATGACCAAGTTACGAAAGAGCTGACTGCCAAGAACCTACCTAAGAAAAGTAAGGTGGACTACAACATCCTAGCACACCTGAGAAAGCTACCCTCACTGCTCAGCATTCTTGACGCCCTCTTATTATCACAAGAAGCGAGGGATTCATTAATCAAGGCGCTACAAGAGCCCGAACAATTCCAAGCCTTCCTCGCCGAAGAAAGGATGAAGGATGAACTGGAAGAAGTGCACACGGCCGATATCACTTTCGGTGACGAAGACCTGCTCCTTGGGACGTGCGACCACAACCGTCCCCTATACGTCTCTGGATATTGCTACGATATAAAGATAGGCAAAATCTTGGTTGACATTGGGTCTTCCGTTAATCTCTTCAACGTGCGGGTGTTAAAGGAAATCTGCATGAGCGTTCAGCACCTCGCTCGGGACAAAATTACCATCTCCGGGTTCGATTCTCAATCATCACGAACTCTTGGATCTGTGATACTGACGCTACGCTTTGGGCTGCTCGTCATAGATGTTAAATTCCACGTCATAGACGCCAAGACATGCTACAATGCTCTGCTCGGCCAACCATGGTTACACGAGTACAACATCATCCTTTCTACACAGCATCAGTGTATGAAGTATTTCAAGGATGGTCTCGAGTATACCGTAACGGGAGAACTGAACCCGTTCTCCATGAACGAAGTCCGCAAATATGAAGACGTCAAATACTTCTTACCGGATTTCGAGGACATGGAGAGGTGTCGCAAACCGGAGAACAAAGCCGCCGCCGCCATTCCTGTTTTCGGGAGTGATACCGAAGAAGAAGAAGAGATAGTTTACGCTGGGCCGTCTCGACGCAACAACCTGGGACTGTCCACTCCCATATTGATTTTCGGAAGTGACTCGGAAGATGAGGTTAATGCTGTATTCTCCAGTCGGCCGTCAATACGAGCATTCCCCAGTGATGATCAGAATTTGCAAATTACCATGGTTCCGCAGGAGCACTACAAAGATCTTGAAGCACTTGAAGCTTACAATGTACAAGACCTACAGACGTTTTACGTCCCTCCCAAGCGAAAGGGTGAAAAGGCGATCCTGTTCTACCGGTCCACGGAAACGAGAGGAGAGAAAGAAATCTGGCACGGCGCGGATTCTACACTTGACAGGCTCCAACCCATCCGTTTGCCCAGATATTACACAAACGGACTAAAAAAGCTATTGAAGTGCCAAGGGGTACCTTTAAAATAGACTATTTGACAAGCTCGGTTCTATAACAGGATTTGGGATGTCCCTAGGACTCAGCGCAAGTTGCCCAACGGGAAAATGGAGACGCTTGGGCTTGGATATGTGAGATCTGGGAAATGGGAACGAGTCCACGGTAGCTACACCATATATAACTTCGATGAGGAAAAGGATGCCTTGTCAGAAAACGCTGACCCCGTATCAAAGCTAGATCCCGCGATCGAAGTGCCGAGTCCGTCGTTTGAAGAACGAATGGACAAGCTTATCAGGAAAGCGGGTCAAAAAGCTCGGGACGACCATAATCGCGAGATGGCCATCTACAAGAAAGCCAGGAAGCAACGTCTTTTTCAACAGGCTGCAAAAGACAAAAATACTCCTCCCTGTCAACCTGCTGTGCAAAAGGCCCGACGCAGAGGCAGAAATGAGTCAAAAAGCAGAAAAGGGATTCGACAATGACAACGCAGGATCAAAGAGTCATGTGATCGGGTATTGCGCAGTCCGGATTTGTCCCTTATGAAGAAGATGAGTCGAGCGTATTCTTTCCCTCAAGACAAGTCGAAGAAGATACTCGATCTCGCTTTAAAACATCGAATGATCACACTTCCGGAGTCTAAACACCCTGAGCAAGCTAACGAGGTCTCTCATTCGGGCTATTGTTCTTATCACCGAGCCATAGGACACCCTATCGAAGACTGCTTCATCTTTAAGAACTGGGTCGAAGACCAGTACCAGCAAGACAGGTTTGCTTTATCCAGCAGCTGGAGGGTAACGCCGCCACAAAAGCACGAACCCAAAGACACAGGAGCAGAACCAGATCCACATCGGTCTTGGAAGCGAGCTCGTACCTGTCATATGATAACGGTATCGAAAGAAGAGCCCGAGAACATGAATGACCTTCCCTGGTGCTTCGAAAACAGCAACGATGAGGTAATCTCAGAATTTCCGCCAGCGCCAAAAGAGCTGGAAGATGGCATACATACTACTACAGATAACCTCAAGAAAATTGAGTTGGGAACGACGAACGACCCATGACCGACATTCGTCAGTGAGCTGTTATCTGAAGAAAAGGTGGCTGCATTAAAAGACGTGCTTATGCAGCATAGAGATTGCTTCGCATGGAACTATTCCGAAATGCCAGGACTAGATCCAGAAATAGCTGTCCATAAATTGACGATATCCCCGGACGTTAAGCCGGTCAAACAAGCGCCAAGAAGAATGTGGCTCGTGCTTGAGATGAGTATCAATGCTGAGGTCAAGAAGTTGATCGATTCTGGGTTTATCCAAGAAGTGCAATATCCTGATTGGATCGCCAACATCGTCCCGGTTATGAAGAAAAATGGGACAGTGCGCATATGCGTGGACTTCCGGGATCTTAATAAAGCTTGCCCGAAGGACGATTTCCCAGTGCCGGTCACCGAGCTGATGATAGATAATACGTCCACTCACGAAGTTTTCTCCTTCATGGACGGCTCATCAGGATACAATCAGATAAAGATGCATCCCGAAGACTAGAAGCACACCGCTTTCCGGATTCCTCTGGGTATATTCTGCTACAAAGTTATGCCCTTCGGTTTAAAGAATGCCGGTGCCACCTATCAGAGGGCCATGACGAAGATCTTCGATGACCTCATACATGAAATCGTCGAATGCTATATCGACGACCTCATGGTTAAGAGCATGTCATACGAAGAGCATTTAGAGCATCTGAAGACCGTATTTCAACGCTTTCAGCAATACAACTTGAAGATGAACCCTCTCAAATGCACGTTCGGGGTGTCCTCAGGCAAATTCCTAGGATTCATTGTTCGGCACCGGGGTATCGAGATAGATCCGTCGAAGATCAAGGCGATCATGGAAATTCCACCGCCAAGGACCCTCAAACAGTTGCGGTCTCTCCAAGAGAAGCTCGCGTACATCCGGCGATTTATAGCCAATCTCTCCGGCAAGTGCCGCCCTTACAGTCACCTGATGAAGAAGGGAACCCCGTTCGTCTGGGATCACAAATGCCAAGGCGCACTGGACGAGTTCAAGCAATACCTGCAGAACCCGCCGGTGTTAGCTGCTCCGGTCAAGGGAAAGCCTCTTATTCTTTATACAACAGCCCTTGAAGGTTCCTTAGACGCATTATGGGCACAAGAGAATGACCAAGGGAAAGAGAGAGCGCTCTACTATTTAAGTCGAGTTCTTCTGGGGGCAGAAAGCAACTATTCCCCCATTGAGAAGCATTGCCTGGCGTTAATCTTTGCGATAACAAAACTCCGGCACTATACATTGGCGCATGAAGTCCGTCTTATATCAAAGGTGGACCCCCTCAAATATCTAATGTCAAAAGCCATATTGACAGGAAGACTCGCTAAATGGGCCCTGCTCTTGATGGAGTTTTCAATAACCTATCAGCCTTTTAAGGCAGTGAAAGGCCAAGCCATCGCCGACTTCCTCACTGAGCATCCAATACCTACCGACTCTCCTTTGAAATGCGAGCTGCCAGACGAACATGCGTTTGACACGATCGACGGAAGTGGTACCCGGTGGGAACTCTACTTTGACGGAGCGTCTTCTATGAAGAAGCGCAGACAAAACACGCCTATAATCAAATCGAGGGTAGGCCTCATCTTCGTAACTCCACAAGGAGGGATAATGCGCTTTGCTTTCTCCTTAACAGAGCCGAGGACGAACAATGAAGCTGAATACGAAGCTTTGATAGGAGCCTTGAGATTGCCATCGACATGGGAATTGAAAACCTACTCATATATGAAGACTCTCAACTGGTCGTTAGCCGAGTGAACGGCGACTACCAGACATGCAAGCCAGAGCTGGTGAAGTATGGCAACAGAGTACAGCGATTGCTGACTCAAATTCCCTACTACATGCTGGAAAGCATACCGCGTGCGGAAAATAGCAGAGCTGACGCGTTAGCCAAGCTCGCTAAAGAACTGGCTGATGAAAATATCGATGACGTCAGAATCGTAGTACAAAGCCGTCGGGTCCTCACACCGGCAGAAATATCTCTGGAATCATCTAAGGAAAAGGAAGTAACCGAGCAAATGGCTATGCAAATAAAGGACCAAGAAAAGGCTGAAGACTGGAGAGAAGTCTTCATAGACTACTTCCAATCCCGTCGAATGCCTGAAGATGCATCCTCAAGACATCATCTTGTGAAACGAGCTCTGTCTTTCGCCTTCGTCAATGATACTCTGTACAAGAGGTCGTTTGATTCTCTTTGGTTGAGATTCCTGGGACCTGACGAAGCGAAAAGAGTCGTTCGGGAAGTTCACGACGGACTCTGCGGTTCTCACCAAGCAGGCCCGAAGATGAAGTTGAAAATTAAACGGATGGGCTACTATTGGCCAATGATGATTCAAGACTGCCTCGAATATGCGAAGCAATGCCACTTATGCCAGATTCATAGGGACTTTATCCATTAGCATCCAAATCCTCTGCATCCCACAGTGGCTAGCTGGCCGTTCGAAATGTGGGGGACTGACATAGTCGGCCCTATCAAACCAGCATCATCCAGGGGACATCGTTTCATCCTAGCGACCAAGAGCCTCATTCTTTAACAGAATTAAATTCCGAGGATAGATCCTTCAAATCTTTCCAAAATGGAGAAGAGTTATTTGAAACCGTTGGATTAAAAATCCGAGGGTGATTAAATATCACCAATGTATGGAAAAATCTTGGACATGGAAAGATTTTCCCCTAAATCTAACCGAAATAACAAAGAGATATCTTTGGATTTAAAATCCAATGGTGAATAAAATTTACCCAATAATCTAAAGGCCCAGATTAATGATGAAGATAAATCAAATCTCTCAATAAACAAATGAAATCTTTCAATGAAAGATCCACTAAAACAGATTGATTCTTTTCCTTCTCCTATAAATAGGAGCTAAGAAAAGAAGAGAGAGAACTTTTAGACTTTTGGACTTTGGACCATTTCTTTTGATACACACTAGAGCCTTTGATTCTCTGCAAAAGGAAAACCTTAGGTAAGAAAAGAAAAGGGAAGCTTCAGAAGAGAATTTAATTCTTAAAAGAGTTTAACTCTTATATAAAAAGAAAAGAACTTAGTTCTTTCTCTGGTGGAGGATCTGCAAAGTGCACATCTCCCCATGAATTGAGAATTTAATTCTCATTGGGTTGAGATCCTGCCATGTGATCTAAAACACAGAAGAGGAACTGAGTTTTGAGAATTTAATTCTCACAAAATGATAGGAATTCAATTCCTTTGGAATAAAATTAGGGTTTAACCCTATGTTATAGGAATTTAATTCCTTCAAAATGAACAGAACTAGGGTTTAACCCTAATTGAGAACTTAATTCTCTCAAACCCACAGGAATTTAATTCCCTTAAAGGAAAAAAAGGAATTAGGGTTTCACCCTATACCAGAATCTAATTCCTTACAGAAAAGAAATTAGGGTTTAACCCTATTCAAGAATATAATTCTTCAGAAGAAAACAGGAATTTAATTCCTCTAAAGTTTGTTATTAGGGTTTAACCCTATGAAGAATTTAATTCTTAAAAGATGAACAGATCTTTAAAACATGCAAAGAACCAGAGTCACGTGCTACCACGTGACCCCTGCAAAGATCCACAGAAAAGAACTTTGAAGCAACACCTCACGTGTTACCACGTGACTCCCACAAAGATCCATAAAAAAGAACTTTGAGACAATGCCTCACGTGCCCCACGTGATCTCTAAAGCACACAGAGAAAAAGGCAAAAGAAACAGAAAAGAGCTCTAGGGCGCCCTCACGTGTCAACACGTGACCCCTAATGAACATTCTAACAGATCAAAGCGTGAGCCCCCATCACGTGCCCATATGTGATGGCTTTCAGAATTAAAAGTGTTAAACACTTATCTGTAGAACAAAATAAAGGGAAGCCGGGGGCTCTCACGTGCTACCGCGTGACCCCTTGGCTGAAGCTCTAACAGATAAACGCCCATATTCTCATCACGTGACAGCACGTGATACTTCAAAGTATTCAATACTTTTGACTGAATAAAATAAGGGGAATCAGGGCGCTCTCACGTGTCCACACGTGACCCTTCTCTCCTTAGTGTTTAACACTAGTCTGGAGATTTTGTCCCCAGTGTTTAACACTGATTTTCTTAGTGTTTAACACTGATTGGAAAACTCTATTTGCAGTGTTTAACACTGATTTGCTTAGTGTTTAACACTAATTTGAAAACTCTGTTCCCAGAGTTCAACACTGTTGGTCTCTAGTGTTTAACACTAGCTTTAGCCCAATTGGCTAAGTTTCCAGAGGCAAAGCCTCTCCTTCAATGAACCAACAGAGGGCCAATATCCCAAACATGATTGGACTTAGCCCAAGCTGGCCATAAGTCCTCAATTCAAACTTAACTGGGCCGATGGGCTCATAATATAATAATTGATCTTAGTTTCCAAATTGGACTACAGATCACTTAATCTACCTTGATTTAAGGGTACATCTCTTCACTCCTTTGATATTTGGCATTGTAATTCCTCAACGTCTTCAAAGAGGTGATGGGTCCCGATGACCATACATTGATATGGATTGTGGGGTCCTTAAACTCACGGACTATGAGGTCCTTAACCTTAACCGTAATGTCTTAAAACTAACGCCGGACTGTAGGGTCCTTAAACCCTCGGACTATGACGTCCTTAACCTTGACCGTGACGTCTTAAAACTAACAACGGACTATGACGTCCTTAACCTTGACCGTGATGTCTTAAAACTAACATCGGACTGTGGAGTCCTTAAATCCACGGACTACGACGTCCTTAACCTTGACCGCATTGTCTTAAAACTAACACTGGACCGCAATGTCCTTAAAATACCTATTGACCGCAATGTCACTAAACTAAACAACAGGGCTCCCTTAATTGCTCTCTTGTCGGATTTAAACAATCCCGTTAAGTTGATCTTAGTCTAAAACTAGACTAACGTATCCTTAACAAACGTTTAAGTTGATCTTAGTCTCAAATGAGACTAACGTATCCTTAAACCTAAACCCCCAAACCCAAATCTAAGATAATACGGATTTGGACTAGTCCGCGCCCTACGGGCGACGACATAACTCAGTCTCTGTATACAATCCACGGGCAACCAAACACAAAATAAACACACACGACACGAAGTGATCATCTGGAGAAGGAGAAAGTTGTTACCGCAATGCGGTAGCGTAATTAACTGTAGGGGGTTGCGTCTGCAGGGAAGAGCGTCCCCACAATCAAAAACCCCTCAAGCGAGGGGGAATCTGACGAAGTCTGCTACATCGGACGCATCCGTTTAAACCTTCGATACACGATGCCATAAATCAACTTGGCATCTTCGGAGAGGTAGACGGATAGCACCAATTATCATCTGCCCCGAATCTCAGGCAAGACGTCAGTCTTAGCCGTCTTTCGGAGGGGAACAGTATCAGTATGTACTAGACTTAGATCAGTACCCCTAATTCAGGATATGATGATAAGGATACAAGATGAATAATGAGATAAATATGATATTTGACCAGTACCAGATTTGGGATGCCATACGATGGATTTACCGTACGAGCTATATATTGATGATAGATCCGCACTCTTGACTCGAGAATGTCATATTATATATATTGTATCGTACGTGATACTATTGAGGCGAGATCACCGACTATGATATATATATATAGATCGACTCAGACTTAGATGGTTTTCCTTACCCCTTTCGATTAGTCTGTTAGTTTAGTACTGTAGTTTACTTAGTAGATGTTAGACTGGGCACGATTCATACTTATTTCCAAAACTAACGAATCGTGAGTATTTTAAAGACAGGCCAAGGGATACTATGGATATTTCAAAGGATGTACTTTTCATAGAAACACTGTAGCCCTATTTTCTAAACACCACGAATCGTGCGATTTCAGATACCAAAAACTGTATGACTCGTATATAGGAATGTATATTTCTTTATTGCTGCATTTACTATTCATTTGCCATTTATTCGGCTGTTTGCATTGCATTGCATGCTTATATGTATTTTCGTTAGTAATGATAAAACCTGTTGTTAGGACACTAGCACCATTACCGATGATGCGTATGCTCCACGTACACTTGCTTGCCGGCTCACACACATCTTCATCGGTAATTGCTATGTCACGTACACTTTAGAGAATATTATTTCATTGACATAGGTTGCTAGCTGATAGTTCCTATTTGTTATTGCTTTCATATGCTAGTTTAGATATTGCATTCTTTATTTAGATACCATGTATTTTATATTCATTTGTCATGCAATATTATGGGCCAGTCCGGATTGCCGGAGCCCAGTATTCATTATTTATTTACATCGTGATTTGTTGATTTCGGATTTCTATGAGATTTATGGATTTGGAGAAACCGCAAGGATTTTATAAACTGATTATCATTTTAAAATGAAAGTTGCGGCTTTCTCATGATATGATTTGAGATATGTCCACCATGAGTTTTCTCGGCTCTTGAGCGATATCATACACCCGATTCGAGAAGGAGGAGGAACCGTCTGTGGGTGCATGGTGGACCCGGTGCGGTACCCTGGGGCGAGAAGGTCGCAGATGATGGCGTTGAACCTGTGACAGGAGAGCACTACTGACCGGTGATTGTATTATGACTCGACGGATATCCGGAGGATACCGATCGGAGTACAGGCCAGTCCGGATAGCCGGAGCCTGAGGTTTTGAGATTTGATGATATGGGCCAGTCCGGATAGCCGGAGCCCTAGATATTGAGATTCGAGGTTACAGGCCAATCCGGATAGCCGGAGCCTGAGATATTGAGATATTGAGATATTGGAATTTATGCTTTATGTCGATACTTGACACTGATTTCATGTTGATTTCATTGATGATACCTCAATTTTTATAAATATACAGAAATCTCACTAAATTAAGAAAACAGTTTCCACATTCATGATGTATTCTGTTTTCATTATATTGCATTCATACCTCATATTTATGATACATTACTACCTGAGACACTGACACGAGCACTTGGTATTACACTTATATATAGATGTTTACCTTTGCCACCTTATCATGCTTCATACTTTATCATTTTGAGGTTATATATTATTGATCGTATTTGACCTAGGATTGAGTCATACATACGATTTCTGCTCTGCGATATTTTCTACTCATGAGTTGGCAACTCACCCCGTTGTGCCACAGTTCTTGCAGGTTTTTGCCGTACAGGTTTCATTGCGGCTTTCTGGCACACTGCTTCCATTCCGGGTGATTGCTTTAGTAGGTGGGTCCACTCGCATCGTGGCCACCCTTGTATTTTTATTTACATTGTTGTATCTAGTAACTCCATCAACCAGACTTGTATATTTATTTCAGACTCAGAAAACCAGTTGTGTATTATTTCGATCTTAGAGTCGCGCGTTGTAGTATTATGATTTTCTTGATGATTTTGACTTTCCTTTCGAGTTTTGATCCTCGTCCTTGGCGTTGTATATTATATTGCTTGCGTGATTGTGACTGTCAATTGACGAAGTGCTAGCTCCCGCTTGGGGATGCCTTTATTCAAATTATGCATGTTGTACCCCTTTTGGGTTCAGTATTTACAAAGGAAACTCTGCCGAAATTTTTAGAAAAAACTCGAGATTTAAAAATGTATATTCGACTTATGTTATTAAAACTACTTGCTTTAAAATAAGTTTTCTTCACTTCTTCTTAAAATGGTTTAGATTTCCGGGATTTCTTGGCTTACTTGAATTAGATGGGGTCCTATAGACTTCATATGATTCAAGTGCCAGTCACGTGCCATTTCGGGTCGTGACACCCTAATTAACCCAAATTAACCCTAATCATCACCCTAACTCAAATTATCCATAATTAACCCAATTAACCCAAATAATCCATAATCAACACCCTAACACAAATACACTATATTTTATCTAATTAACCCAAATTAACCTTAGACCAAACCTTAACCCAAATTAACCTAACCCTAATCATCACCTAAACCCCAATCCAAATTAACCCTAGCCCAAACCAAAATTAATCTAATCATCCCCAACTCTAATCATCACCAAACCCAATTTTACTTAATTAACCCTAACTAACCCTAACCCTAACCCTACCTAATTAACCCTAACCCTAACCCAACCTAATAAACTGGAACTAACCCTAACCCTAATTAACCCGGAACTAACCCTAAACCTAACCCTAAAATCAACAATAACACAAAAAAGCATAATTATAAGTTCAAAATGGAAATTAACTCACCTCGCTTGTAGTTTTGCTAGCGGATGGAGCTCGACGAGGTGGAGGAGGCCGGGGATGGAGCTCGACGAGATCCTCTAGTGGCGGCAAGATGGCGACGAGCATGCGTGTAGTGACGAGACAGAGATGGAGGTGGCGGCTGACAGGAAATTTTGGCGACGAGAGGTGGAGGAGGCGGCTGACGAGACAGAGATGGAGGAGGCGGGTGATCAATTGTGCGCGTGGGAGAGTTGGTGAGGAAATTAAGGGGCGGTGGAAATTATTGAGCTTTATTTTTTTTGTTTGTATAAATAACCCTTTGATGCCCCTACAGATTAATCCGTAGAGACTTCTTTTGCGGCTTCATAGAGCCAAATAAAAGATTACATTTTAATATTTTTTAATTAATCCGTAGGGCACCGTAGGGACAAACCGATGGCCCTACGGATTAATTTGCCCCTACGGATTAATCCGCAGGAGCAATAAAAAGTTGCCCCTACGGATTCCTATCTCCGTAGGGGCAACCCCTTATTGTAGTAGTGATTGTATATGTACGTGAAAAAAATGCAGTGCCATCTTGAATAGACTAAGTGTTCCCGTGTTGAAAATAAAGTTGGAGACAATCAAGAACTAGAAATGCTAAAAAGGGAAAGATCGAGTTTTCTTTCTCTAGCTTATGATTTTTGTAAAAAAGATATTGATTTTTTGAAGGATTTTTGAGGGTTTCTAAGCTAATCTAAAGGTTTATTGCAGTAGAAGGGTGAGAGAGTGAGCTTTGAACTCTTAAGGATGAAGATAAGGGATAGGAGAGAGATACTTCGTCTCATGATAGAAGACTTATTTATGAAAAGAGCGAATGATTAGGGTTAAGAAGATTTATTCAGCACTCCGTAATAGTCCAGTTTTCCGGTGATTGGATTTGAATCTCTAAAAGATGAATATCCAGTAACGGTGGATGTCACATAGACGCCGCAATTTTGAAACTTTTTATTTTTATCTCGTTTTCTGGTGTGAAATCTAAACCCGTTACATATAACCGGAGAGGTACTTAGTTTGTTCATCTGGACCATACGCTAACGCTTTTATATTTTCTGTTATAGCTCTAGCATTGTATCTCTTTCAACCTATTAATGTAAAACGGATTCAGTTTTGTGTGTGTGTATCAACATGAGTTATGGTTAGGTTTTTTAAGTTTAAAACTTATACGTGTTTTCAACCAAGCGGGAAATTGTTTATATCACTCCTTATCGATATCCCATTGCCGAAGTCGTTTAGTTGGTGGAATGTATTAAGCATTCCTAATGCTGCATATATTGAAATAAATATTTAATTTTTACTTGGATATTTTTTATATTTATGTTAAGGAAAAACTAATAAATACATACCCGATAAAACCGCTCATTTCTGAACAGTTGAATAAAACGTAACGGTGAATCATGTCGAGCTACTAAAACGCAATGTGACCTGACTTTACCTTACCCAGTTCATTTCCATGCCGGAAGACGAATATCACGAGTTTATTGCAGACCATGTCCTCATTACGCCTCAACCTGTTAAATGCAGTCTCAACACTCTCTAAATACATAGAACAAAATATTATACATTCTTCCACGAGAAACCCCTCAGCGATCGATCCTTCAGGCTGACTCCTGTTACGGATATACCGTTTTACTTTGTACATGAACTTGATGTAAGTCGATGTACAACACCCCACGACTTGCGGGGAGACGGAAATATGAAAAACGATCTTGTTCTTTGCTTAAACATCGACTAACCGCATGAATCGAAGCTAAACGATAACTAACATCAAACATAGAAGTTAACAACTACTATGTAAAGGGATTATACCTAAAGAACCGTGTCCTTCGTCTTTACGAACTCCACCTCCTCCTCGGCCTTCTCGAAGTAGTAGACGATCCACCCGAGAGCTTTACTCCAAGCTTAGCCTCTAAACTTGAGGCAACTAACTTTCTTTAAGTGCTAATCAAAGAAGCTAGGTGATATAGAGTGATGGTTAAGCTTTAATTAGTCTAACTAATCCTTGTACTCAACACATGAGAGGGGAGGATTAGGGTTTGAAGAGGGAGAGCTTGAGGAGAGAGAAGGTGAAGATAATAATGAAGTGAGAAGAATGAGTTATCATAATATATATCAAGTATTTTGTAATATCAAGAAAAGAAAAGAAAATGATTTACAACCATGCTTGATAAATATCTTGTGGTGATTCATCTCCATGAGTCATTAAGCAATTATGAAGCATTAATGATATGGATGAATCATCCATATGACTCACTAATCACATTCATTGTATATGCCACCTAAACCTCCTTAGTCACCACCTTCTAGAAGCTTCTCGCGCAATTACGAGAATGCCCCTCCTTTCCGCAAAAATACGGAAAAACTTTAGACTGTATAAATCCAATAACCGGATACCAGTAACTAGCTTAAACCAAAGCCGACTGGTAAAAACTGTCCGAAAGTCGTACGTGCGTAAACACACGTATGCGTCCGAACCCTTGTCGTAAAACCATACGACCTCTATATCGTTTCGCCTGGAGTAGGGAAACTTTCTGTGTGGGACTCTAGAGACTCGACTACTACGCTGGCAGTGGGTTTAACCACAGACCGCAAGCGGTACTAGCTGTACGTAACGGTCCCCAGGTAGATGTCGATAAGAAGGCCGATGAGGAAACCCATCCGAACTCCTACTGAGTCTGATGTGACAATCTCCGTACAATCCGGTCCGTTCGTCTAAGACTATAGCATATCGGGCCTAGGGGGCGGCAAGCGTCAGTCCCCTAATAGCGGTATAGGTCGTGTCGGAGCGAAGCCCATTACACCCTGAGAAACTACTGGAACCTACCAGCAAATCTCGCTTGCCCTGGCCAGGGACTTTGCGTAATGGCTCTCTGACACAGCGCGATATCAACCCCCAATACCGGGAGAGACGAATCCTGTCTAACCGCCACTGCCTCCAAGTGCTCGGGACTGCACCCAACTGCTACCTGTTTGCACGACTCCTTTGAGCCGTGGTAGGGTAGTAATCTAAGAACAGTGGGACACACTCGAGGCGAAGTAGCAGTGTCAAGTCTGCGGACTATGCTGTACTCATGTCACCTGGGAACTGTTCACTGATGACTGGTATAAAACCAACCAACAGTTCCCTGTGAGTCCTGTCCGGTGTACCCGTAACCCAACGAGCACCTGCATACTATTTCCAGTACGACGTACTGACGGCTGTGGGACAGACCATCTCCCCAACTGGGATGAGAAGCATACACACTAGTCTATTCTGGAGTATCGATGCCCTGTCTCGATAATCCAACGACTAGGGATCTGAATAAGGATGTGCTTGTAGACTACCCAGCCCCCACTAGTGTGACTGCCATCACAACGCCGGTAGTCAAGCAAGATCCTAAGAGCTCTATCAATACGTATACTCACATATTAAGATAGAAAAACCAAGTAGCATACTACTATGTTTAGCAAGACTGTTATATACATGTGAATATCCCAAGCTTCCATTAAGTAATATACAAACTAGTATGATACAATAATGGCCCCTAGGGTATATACACTAACAATCTCACACTTACACTAGGGCCATGTACTGGCATATCGAAGACCGATGATCTCGAGTAGCCTCTCGAACTGAATCTGAGGTAGGGCCTTCGTGAATGGATCAGCAATGTTCTCTTCAAAAGCAACTCTCCGTACCTCGATCTCCTGACGATCAATGATCTCCCTGATCAGGTGATACCGCCTTAAGATGTGTCTGGACTTCTGATGGGACCTTGGTTCCTTTGCTAAAGCTATAGCTCCATTGTTGTCGCAATACAGAGGTATTGGATCAACTATGGTAGGAACCACCTGAAGTTCTGTTAGGAACTTCTTCATCCAGACTGCTTCTTTTGCGGCATCGCAAGCAGCTATATACTCCGCTTCCATCGTCGAGTCAGCAACGGTGTCCTTCTTGGAGCTCTTCCAGCACACCGCCCCTCCATTGAGGGTAAAGACATAACCCGACATGGACTTGGAATCGTCCTTATCACTCTGGAAGCCGGAATCAGCAAAGGCCTCCAACCTGAGGTCTTTTCCGCCGTAAACCAAGAACATCTCCTTAGTCCTTCTCAGGTACTTGAGAATGTTCTTTACTGCTATCCAGTGCTTCTCCCCTGGGTCTGACTGATACCGGCTTACCACGCTCAGTGCGTAAGCTACATCTGGTCTGGTGCACAACATCGCATACATTATAAAGCCTACCGCAGAAGTGTAGGGTATAACAGACATGCGTTCCCTTTCCAAATCAGTCTTGGGAGACATCTCTTTGGAGAGGGTGATTCTGTGACAAGCCGGGTAGATTACCGCGCTTAGAATCTTCCATACTGAATCTTTTCAGTACAGTGTCGATATACCTGGACTGCGAAAGTCCCAACATCCTCTTGGATCTATCACGATAGATCCGGATCCCCAGAATGTAAGAGGCATCACCCAGGTCTTTCATAGAGAACCTGTGTGACAAGAATCCTTTGACAGATTGTAGCATAGGAATGTCATTTCCTATCAATAGAATGCCATCCACGTACAAGACGAGGAATACGACACTTCTGGCTACAACTTTACTATATATGCACGGTTCATCTGGATTTTTGATAAAGTCATATTCTTTGACTGTCTCATCAAAACAGATGTTCCAACTCCGCGATGCCTGCTTTAGTCCATAAATGGACTTAAGCAGCTTGCATACTTTCCCGCTGCTCCCACTCTGATTGAAACCCTCTGGCTGATCCATATAGACGCACTCTTCTAAATTTCCATTTAGAAAAGCCGTCTTTACGTTCATCTGCCAGATTTCATAATCATGGAAGGCAATAATAGCAAGAAGGACCCGAATGGATTTGAGCATAGCCACTGGAGAAAAAGTTTCGTCATAGTCCAAACCAGGTCTATGACGAAAACCCTTTGCAACAAGTCTAGCCTTATAGGTTTCCACCTGTCCATCTACACCAATCTTTTTCTTGAAGATCCATTTGCATCCTATGGGTTTTACCCCATCTGGAGTAAAGTCCAAAGTCCATACTTTGTTGGTGTACATGGACTCCATTTCGGTCCGCATTGCATCTAGCCATCGTACCGAGTCGCCGCTCTGGATGGCCTGCTGGAAGTCAGCAGGTTCATCATCATCTATGATGCAATCCTCTCTATCCCCATCTATGAGAAAACCGTAGTATCTCTCAGGCGGATGAGACGGCCTACTACTCCTGCGGAGGGGTGCGGGAATGTCCTGTTCTTCTTGAACTTCCGGTTCTACCAAACTTTCAGTAGCAGCTTGTGGTTCTGGAATTTCTTCCAGTTCTATTTCGCTCCCACTTATTTCCTTTTCTAAAAACCGATGTTCTAGAAAATGGGCATTACGAGAAACAAAAACCTTTTGTTCCTCTGCGTAATAGAAATAATATCCCTTGGAGTTCTTTGGATATCCCACAAACATACATTTTACTGATCGTGCCTCGAGCTTGTCCACATGCTGCTTTTTAACAAAAGCTGGACATCCCCAAATCTTCATATGCTGAAGATGGGGTTTCTTCCCAGTCCACATCTGATATGGAGTGGTAGGCACAGTCTTGGTAGGAGCCCTGTTCAGAAGATATGCTGCTGATTCAAGCGCATAACCCCAAAAAGATCGCGGTAACTCAGCATTACTCATCATGGATCGTACCATATCTAATAGGGTTCGATTCCGTCTCTCCGATACACCGTTATGCTGTGGAGTGTATGGAGGAGTAAGCTGAGAGAGAATCCATTTCTCTTTTAGGTAACCTAGGAACTCGGCACTCAAGTATTCACCACCTCGATCAGATCTAAGTGTCTTGATACTTTTGCCGGTTTGGTTTTCTACTTCATTCTTATACTCTCGGAATTTCTCAAAAGCCTCGGATTTATGTTTCATCAGATAAATGAATCCGTATCTTGAGTAATCATCCGTGAAAGTAATGAAATAGGAAAAACCACCTCTTGCATGTGTAGACATTGGACCGCATACATCGCTGTGTATGAGTCCTAAGAGCTCGCTCGCTCTTACTCCATGTCCAGTAAATGGAGTCTTTGTCATCTTTCCTTTGAGACAAGATTGACAAGTGTCATAAGTTTGATATTCGAACGAGTCCAAATATCCTTCTCTATGCAACTTAGTCAACCTTCTCTCATTGATGTGACCCAGTCTACAATGCCATAAGAAAGCTTTATTTAAATCTGGAGACTTTCTTTTAAGTGTGTTCTGGACATTGAAAATTTGGAGTTGGTTTAAAACATATATACCGTTATTTAGTGTACTGGACCCAATCAAACTATGATTAAGGTGGATGTTAACAACATCTCTTACAAACGTGAAATCATAACCTTTATTTGATAACAAGGAAACTGATATGATATTACACGTTAAGCTTGGTACAAAAAAACAGTTATGTAAAACCAAAATGTGTCCACTCGTCAATCCTAGGTGATAATCCCCGACGGACGCAGCTCCCACGCTAGCTCCATTAGCAACCTTTAGAGTCATATCACCTTCCTTCAGCACTCTACGGTTTCTCAGTGCCTGCAATGAATTGCAAATATGAGATCCTGATCCGGTATCCAATACCCAGGAAGTAGAGTTGATCGACAGACAATTCTCAATTACAAACACACCTGAAGTCGAAGCCACAGCTTGCTTCGGTTCCTGGTTCTTGGCGTTCCACGCCTTGCAATCCTTCTTCCAGTGCCCTTTCCTGTGACAATGGAAGCACTCATCCTGGCCAACTACCGGTACCGCAAACTTTTTCTTTCCCTTCCCTTCCACCTTACTAACACCTCCTCTAGGTTTGGTGGCGGCCTTCTTCTTCCTTCCTTTGGCCCTTGCCTTGGACCCGGAAGAAGATGTACCGCTAATAAACATAGCGGGTGTTTCCCTTGTTTTCTGCAAGGTGCCCTCTGCACTCCTTAACATGTTCAGGAGTTCCGGAAGTTCAACTTCTTTTCTTTGAATGTTGAAGTTCAGGATAAACTGGGCGTAGGTGTGAGGAAGGGACTGGAGAATAAGGTCTGTATAGAGCTCATTATCCAAAGTCGTCCCAAGGTCTGCGAGCTCTTCAATATAGCCGATCATCTTTAGGACATGTTCTCCTACCGATGACCCGACAGCCAACCTCGCTCGAAACAAGTTCTTAGAGGTCTCGTATCTTGCTATACGAGATTGCTCTCCATAAAGTTCCTTTGTATGGAGAAATATGCCATCTAGGTTCATATCCTCGTGCCTCCTCTGATGTTCATTGTTCATTGAGGCAAGCACGATGCACTTGGCTTTCGCGCAATCTAAATCCCAGGTTTTGCGGATTTCCTTATCCGCATTGCTGGATTTGGGACCAGGGACAGCAGGTGCCGTAGCGGTGAGGACGTACCCCAATTTGTCATAGGTCAAAGCCATTTTGACATTCCGCAGCCAATCTTTATAGTTTGGCCCTGTCAGTATATTTTTCTCTAAAAGTAACTTAAGTCCAGTCATTTTCAGGGTCGCTGCAATTAGGAGAGAGAGAAGAAAACTCTTTAGCATGATGCTTTTGCAAGTTTAGAGTGGTTTTTAGTTTATCTAAACTGGATGGCTCCCACTGTTTCTCGAATCCTTCCTCAAACCATAAAAGAAGAATTAGCCAGGACTATTCTCACTGTACAATTCTTGCTTAACCGTTCAGCCAGGCTAGTGTCGATACTTCGAGGGAGGTTTTGCAACGCTTTCGCGAAGTTCCTTAATTAAATAACCTCTTTTCTCTGGGGGCGTAACCCCGCTGACACCTTTCTGGACACCTACTTGGTTTATAGCATTGATCGTTAAGTGACGAATCTCCTGATAAGTAGCATATACTCACAGTAGGATCGGGATCCAAATATCATCGTATGATAACGTTGAAGGAATGCTACCAACATTCATCAAACTCCAAATGGTATGCATCACTTTGCAAATTTCAGTTTCTTTAGAAATTCCCGATATAAGTTTTTGCCCCATGCTCTTATGACCTTGGCTTTGGTCAAAATGTCATAAGTCACATGTCAAGTTCTACCTGTCATTATCTTGTCAATTTGAACCCATCCGTATATACCCCTGATTTTGGTCAAATGATAATACGACTGTCCCAAACTAACTCATCTATCTTATGCAACAAATGAAAACCCAGCAGCTACCAAACACTATGCCTTGACTTTGGCCAAAATGCATAGCTTGAATACTACTGAATACCCAAATGAAATGACGGAGGGCTACGAATGGTTTTGGCGAAACCGTGAACGTAGTGAACTTGATATAACCGAAGGAACCTGATAGCTTTTAAAAGGAGTGGTTAAAGCTCCGCATTTAAAAATATCTGTTTTTAAAATTAACCGAGTGGTTTCTTTTAAATTGTTCCAACGATTAACTTTTGGTTTTATTTTCTTTGCATTATAAATAATGCGTCCCATCATTAACCTATCATTGCAGAAAACAACGAAAATACAACGTCCTCTTATGCCATCCGCATTCGCCACGGGGTCCCGTCATCACCCGTTAGGTTACTTAACTAACGACAGAGCGGGGGCTGGGCTAGTGCGGGTGTAAAACATAAGTGACGTCTAAATAGCTATCATATATAGATATTGTACATTCGTCAGACGCAATAATAGGCATTCCAGATCACAGATGAACTTTATTGGATTTACAAGCAATCCGTGTTTGTTTTGAGCCTGCAACAAAAGACGGATTACACAGTTGTGATGATTAGCCATTACCCCACCCAAGACCCCAACGGGTATGGCAAACTACCCACCCGGCAGTTTGTGCACCCCACCTTGGGTCTGTCCTAGGAGCAAAAACAGTAAAATGAAATAATACAACGGTGGCTACAACCGCAACCTGGATGTGCCCCGCAAAATAATATTACAACAAATTACATTTACATCAAATGAATTAAATAATAACCCATCACATAACCTCGGCTATACATCACAACAGTCCAACACAGTTCATATCCACAAACAGTAAAAACCATTACAGAAATGTGCAACCCCCTGCCAACCGACATACTAGCAGTTAGGGGAGGTTTACGAACACATTATACAAACAAAGATATAATCCATCAAGCAAATACTGTATAATTTCGATCGATTAAACACTTCTAATTTTGCTCCAATACTTCTCTGTAAATCTGAAACCTGAGAAAAAATAAAATATTCCAGAAAATACCAAATATCACAGAGAAGCAACACAGGAAAATTGGGTTCCTGAATCGCCAACTCGGCGGCGGAATCGCGGCCGGTCGGTGGGATCCGCCGCGGTTCCGCGGCTCTTTAGGCGATTCAGGGGCCCAATTTTCTTGGGTGTTCTTCTACTGTCTTTTCAAGCTTTCTGAACATCCCTGAAAAATTTTTGGACTTCATTTAAAAATCGACAGAAACTTGTGATTTCGGGGTTTTCCGGTTTCGTTTTTTCCGTTCGAAATTCATACAAATTTGCAAGTAAGTTATTTATTGTTTAGCGAGGCTCTGATACCACTGTAAATCGATGTACAACACCCCACGACTTGCGGGGAGGCGGAAATATGAAAAACGATCTTGTTCTTTTCTTAAACATCGACTAACCGCATGAATCGAAGCTAAACGATAACTAACATCAAACATAGAAGTTAACAACTACTATGTAAAGGGATTATACCTAAAGAACCGTGTCCTTCGTCTTTACGAACTCCACCTCCTCCTCGGCCTTCTCGAAGTAGTAGACGATCCACCCGAGAGCTTTACTCCAAGCTTAGCCTCTAAACTTGAGGCAACTAACTTTCTTTAAGTGCTAATCAAAGAAGCTAGGTGATATAGAGTGAGGGTTATGGTTTAATTAGTCTAACTAATCCTTGTACTCAACACATGAGAGGGGAGGATTAGGGTTTGAAGAGGGAGAGCTTGAGGAGAGAGAAGGTGAAGGTAATAATGAAGTGAGAAGAATGAGTTATCATAATATATATCAAGCATTTTGTAATATCAAGAAAAGAAAAGAAAATGATTTACAACCATGCTTGATAAATATCTTGTGGTGATTCATCTCCATGAGTCATTAAGCAATTATGAAGCATTAATGACATGGATGAATCATCCATATGACTCACTAATCACATTCATTATATATGCCACCTAAACCTCCTTAGTCACCACCTTCTAGAAGCTTCTCGCGCAATTACGATAACGTCCCTCCTTTCCGCAAAAATACGGAAAAACTTTAGACTGTATAAATCCAATAACCGGATACCAGTAACTGGCTTAAACCAAAGCCGACTGGTAAAAACTGTCCGAAAGTCGTATGTGCGTAAACACACGTATGCGTCCGAACCCTTGTCGTAAAACCATACGACCTCTATATCGTTTCGCCTGGAGTAGGGAAACTCTCTGTGTGGGACTCTAGAGACTCGACTACTACGCTGGCAGTGGGTTTAACCACAGACCGCAAGCGGTACTAGCTGTACGTAACGGTGCCCAGGTAGATGTCGATAAGAAGACCGATGAGGAAACCCATCCGAACTCCTACTGAGTCTGATGTGACAATCTCCGTACAGTCCGGTCCATTCGTCTAAGACTATCGCATATCGGGCCTAGGGGGCGGCAAGCGTCAGTCCCCTAATAGCGGTATAAGTCGTGTCGGAGCGAAGCCCATTACACCCTGAGAAACTACTGGAACCTACCAGCAAATCTCGCTTTCCCTGGCCAGGGACTTTGCGTAATGGCTCTCTGACACAGCGCGATATCAACCCCCAATACCGGGAGAGACGAATCCTGTCTAACCGCCACTGCCTCCAAGTGCTCGGGACTGCACCCAACTGCTACCTGTTTGCACGACTCCTTTGAGCCGTGGTAGGGTAGTAATCTAAGAACAGTGGGACACACTCGAGGCGAAGTAGCAGTGTCAAGTCTGTGGACTATGCTGTACTCATGTCACCTGGGAACTGTTCACTGACGACTGGTATAAAACCAACCAACAGTTCCCTGTGAGTCCTGTCCGGTGTACCCGTAACCCAACGAGCACCTGCATACTATCTCCAGTACGACGTACTGACGGCTGTGGGATAGACCATCTCCCCAACTGGGATGAGAAGCGTATACACTAGTCTACTCCGGAGTATCGATGCCCTGTCTCGATAATCCAACGACTAGGGACCTGAATAAGGATGTGCTTGTAGACTACCCAGCCCCCACTAGTGTGACTGCCATCACAACGCCGGTAGTCAAGCAAGATCCTAAGAGCTTTATCAATACGTATACTCACATATTAAGATAGAAAAACCAAGTAGCATACTACCATGTTTAGCAAGACTGTTATATACATGTGAATATCCCAAGCTTCCATTAAGTAATATACAAACTAGTATGATACAATAATGGCCCCTAGGGCATATACACTAACACTTGATGGATGCAAACAAATTCAATTCTCTTAATTATAAATATTCAATTTATTATAAACAATAAAGAATTATTAAGTTTGTTTTACCTCTCGAACGGATAAATCCACCGATAGTTCACGGGACCACCTAAACGTGCCTCTTGAGTAAGGTAAACCATGAGATGCAATATTATGGTGAAAATAGAAGATGGAAACAACATATCAATTCTATAAAGGATGCCGAGTATCATATTCTTCAGGGTTCTAAAATCATCTACCGAGTAATCTTTGGAGTATAAGTCTCTGAAATAATGACACAAATTAGTCACAACTGATACAACGTCGTTATCTGGTAACACCCTAATAGAAATAGGCAGCAATCGTTACATGATCACATGATAGTCGTGACTCTTCAGGCCGACGAAGGTTTTATTTTTCAAGTTTACACATTTACTGATTTTCCCAGAAAATGCATCCGGCACCCTTACTTGTTTAAGTATCTTAAGAAAACTCAGTTTTTCATTATTGGATATCATGTACTTTACTAGTGGAATCACCCATTTACCATTTCTTTTCGAAATTGGATGCAATTTTGGTCGCAAATACTTTGTAGCAAACCATTTTCATATTGCAAGTGTGTCTGTTCTTGAATTTGGTATTCAGCAGGGTACCCAGCAAGAGCTCGCAGACATTCTTTCCAATGTGCATGACGTCTAAGATATGACGAATATTAAGAAATTTCCAATACGGCAAATCATTAAATATAAATCTCTTTCTTTAGTAATTTGATATCTCATTCGGAATAATATGCTTATGCTTCTTACCGAAAACAACATTGATGTGCGCTACGTCCTCAAACGCTTTTATCCCATTTGGGTCAGGAGGAGGGGGCCGATGCTCTTGGTCACCATTGAACTTGATTTTATTGCGTCGATAATGATGATCAACATCTAACTAACGATGATGTCCAATGTAACAAGAAATCCGATTTACTGGCGTTTCATAGACGGTGTATTCTTGACAACATGGGAAAGCACGATGACCTTTCGTACTCCATCCCGACAACTTGGCATATGCCGGGAAATCATTTATTGTCCAAAGCAGTACCACACGCAATGTGAATCTTTCCTTTCTGTGGACATCATAAGCAACGATGCCGATCTCGCTCAGCTCATTCAACACATCGATCAACGACTTTAAATAAATATTGATGTCATTACTAGGAGTGTTTCTTCCAGGTATCAACAAAGGCATTTGGATGTAAGATTGTTTCATACTCATCCACGGCCGGAGGTTATAAACTACTAGTATAACAGGCCATAAGCTGTGAGATACTCCCCCTTTAAACGGTTCCAAGCCATCAACCGATAATCCAAGTCTCACATTACAAGTTTCTGCAGCGAACGCTGGAAATTGAGTGTTAAATCTTTGCCACTCCTCACCATCAGCGGGATACCGTAAGACTCCATCCTTCTTGCAACCATCTGCATGCCATGTCATATATTCGGCTGTTTTAGACGATATAAATAGCTTCTGTAGTCTTTTCTTAATAGAAAAAAGCGCAACACCTTCAATGGAATTTTAGGAATCGACTATGCGTCCCTCGGGCGCCTTTTAGGTAAGATCCACCTTGATTTGACGTAAGTTCTACACTTATTTAAGTTCTTGTCATCATCTGTTATGAATAACTTACAGTCATTTGGATACGCATCAATTTTTTGATAATTGAAACCGATATCGGCAATCATCTTCTTCATCTCTTGAAAATTAGAAGGAAGATTGGAATTCGAATAAGCCTCCTTCTCTAACTATAGAAGATCATCGACTGAGTTGTTGTTTTATAAACTTTTGCAATTAAGATGAAACATGCGAACCATCCAACCTAACTTCTTCATTATCGCACTCTCATAAAGTGGTTTCTTAGCATCCTTCATATAATTAAAAAACCTCGTAGATTCGGTATCTGAAACCGCATCATTCGAAGGGGTATCATCGTGCATTCCATCATACAACTCGTTGATCATATCATTTAAACCAATGGTTGTTGGGGTTCTCATAGGAGGTGGCAACAAACGATGTGCAGTGATATCATAGCCTATGACCTCTCTATGCAGGTGCCAGATAGTGCAATCTTGACTGAATCCGTTAACAAGTATATGCATTTGAACTACTTCCCAACTATCATTTCTTTCATTACAGCATTTTAGAATAGGTAATATGACTACCACCCACTTTCGACGAGAATTTCATAAACTCTTCAACACTACTACGGAATTCATGACCAAACTTGTTCTTATTTATCCATTCTTGTCTGATACGTAAAACCTAAGCTATCATAACAAACATTTTCAAATCATACATGATATTAGGTTTATACTGCATTGAGAAAGCTAAGAACGAGATGGTTATTAACAAAGAAGAGAATGCCAACAGTGTCTCGAAAATACATTTGAGTGATTTATCATGACTGACAATATTAACGGTTCTATCTTGTATGTCAGATAACGGCTGTCGGGGGTAAGGCTTCCATCCCATTAAGAATGTATAATACATACACCCTCTGTACTTTTGCTTTCATTCGCTTCGAGAAAATTTTGGTAGCATCTCCCCGCCGTTCTCCGAGTACACTGCAAGAGAAGAGATAAACATCTCAATACTATGAGTATTGAAATGATCATCTCAGCTATATTTGTATATGGAGAACCAGCGGAAAGATACTGATAAAACACATCTCGAAACGAATGAAAACATAAGTATGTAGGGAAGTGTATACGTTGTACATTCTTAATTTTTCCAAAACGGGACAAATCTATCGGTTATAGTGCAACTAGTCTTCTCGTCGTATAACCTACGAGATGGTTGTTAATGAAAAACGATTAACGTTCGAGATTGACAACCCACGTGTAGTTTTATGTCATGAAGATAACCGTACACATATACTGATAGTCGGGTTCAAAGGCGCGATATTTTATCAATGTGAGATACTCAATGACGATATGTATCAGTTTCCTTTTTGTCATCATCGAACATCATATATTTAATTAGATTAGTTTTGATGGTTATCATTTTAATATTGTCGGTTATTGAAGTATTTAGTTTAGGGTTTTGGAATTTTCAATTTGAATGGTAAATTACTCAAACAGTTGATATTATTAACGAACCATCAAGTTTCATTAAAACAAACACCCATCCATACAACGAAATTTACTGTTCATCACAAATAATTGCATTTAATACCGGCTATTCTGTATCATTTTGTTAATAAACAAGTGCTATTAATCCATGAATACTACATGAGTACAAGTTTCAGGTACTCAGGGCAATTAAATTGAAAACAAGGCATATTTTGCACATTTGTAACGAATTCAGGCCAAAACTGCAACCGGACGGATAAATGATCAAGATCCGAGTTTTTGCAATCAAAATAATCATTTTGTGCAACATGGAACAACAAGTGGATAGCCACGTGGATGCGCAATCTCATGATTGGTGCACAAAAGATCTAAGTGAAAAAGTGATGATGTGATGTACACTTTTGAGATGGAAAGGTCATCATCTTAGAAATTAAAACTCCAGTGTGCAAACGAAATTGATTTAGAAGAAAAGAGAGGTTCTAAAAATCAAGTTGTGATGTCAGAATATCACTGTATGAAGCTGGATTCCAGAATCATCATTGGGGCCAACCAAAACCCTATTTTGGCCGCCTGGGTTGGCCCATGCTTGCCCAATTGCACTCATGTTCATACCATACCTCCATCACTGTCATATCAAGCCTCTGAAATGTATCTTTTTGTCTGTTGTAAAGTCTATAAATAGAAGAATTATAGAGAGTGTTAGGGGGTTGGTTTTTGGGGTATGTAATTTGTGGATTGCTTCTTCTTCTTCTTCTTCTTCCCTCTTGAAGCTCTCATTTGAGAGCTTCATTAGGAGGTTGAAGTTGTAATCTAATCTTTTAACTCAAATCCCTTCAATTATTAATAATACCTGACCTCTTTTGCTTTAGTTTATTTGTGTAATTTTCTTTACTTATTCTTGTTTCAAGCTCTTTTATTTCCTTTTTATTATTTTGTTTTAATGTGTGGGTAATTTCTCTTGGCTAAGGAGAAAGTAAGGATGGATGATGAATGGTTTTGCCTTCTGTCCTCTCTTTTGATCAAACTTGTGTTTAATTTCTTAAACATAATGTTAAGCTTGTTAGGTGTTTGTCAAAATGCTTGATAAGGCATGTAGCATCCATGTGATGGTTCTACCTTATATTGCATTTGCCTTATACTTGCAAACAACACTTAGCAATTTTAAAACTAAGTACTTTTATTTCTCATATGCTAATTGTTGTTTGTTGATGTTGTATGCTTGTTAACCCTTGTATTTAGTTTTGATACTTCATATTTCGACATTCGATTTGTAAGTGAGAACGTGTTTGTCACGATCCGAAAGTACGGAACATGACCAGCACTTAAACTACGAACGTCTCGAGGCGTACGTAATCTAAGTAAGCCGAAAAACCCAGAAATCCAAATCAAGAAAAGTAGTAGAGTGAAGGAAAAACCAATTTAAATCAAGTAGTTTGCAATATAAGCCGAAATGTGCATTTTTAAAATCACAAGTCTTTTCTAAAAATTTCGACAGAGTTTCCTTTGTAAAAACTGATCCCAAACGGGTACACAACCTGATAAAGCATATATATAATGAAAAATGCATCCCCAAGCGGGAGCTAGCTCTTCGTCAATCGACGGTCACAACCACGCAAGCAATATAATATACAACGCCGAAAGGCGAGGATCACAACAGAAAAGGAAACTCAAAACAACAGGAAATCCATAGAAATACAACGCGCGACTCTAAGGTCGAATGAATAAACAACACTGGTTTCTATCTGAAATAAATACATGTTTGGTTGATGGAACTTCTAGATACAACTGAATAATAATATACAAAATATACTGATGGTCACGATACAAGTGAACCCACCTACTAGCAAATCACCCGGAAAAAGAAGTAGTGCCAGCAAAGCCGTAATGAAACCTGTACGGCAAAACCTGCAAGAAACTATGGCACAACGGGGGTGAGTTGCCAACTCGTGAGTAGAAAAACATTTACGAACAGAAATCGCATGAACAACGCAATCTTAGATCATATGATCATAATATATCCTCAAATATATAACCTGCAGCCTATAACAATGGCTAGGGTATGCCTCTAAACAACTGTAATACCAAGTGCTTGTGTCAGTGTCTCAGGTAGCAATATATCATATGGATGAGGTATGAATGCATGAAAACAGAATACATGTACTAAAGAAACTGCTTTCATAATTTATTGAGATTTCTGTATTTTTAAAATGAGGTATCATAAATGAAATCAGCATAAACAGTGTCTAGCATCGACACAAAACATAAATCCCAATATCTCAATATCTCAGGCTCCGGCTACCCGGACTGGTCTGTATCATCAAGTCTCAGTACCTCAATATCCCAAAATCATCAATGTCTCAATCTCACTATCTAGAGCGCCGTCAGTCCAGACCGGCCCCTACCATCAATCTCAAGACCACGACGGTATCCTCCGGATATCCGACGCGTCGGGTAAAATCACCGGTCGGTAGTGCTCCCCTGCCAGGCTCAACGCAATCCTCCGCGACCTTCTCGTCCCGGGGTACCGCACCAAGCCCACCATGTACCCGAAATGGTTCATCCAACTCCTCGAATTGGGTCTCGAAAACCATCAGCAAACATATGGTGGACGACTCATACATCATGGGAGAACCACACTTTTCATTTAAAAAGAGAGAGAAAAGAAGTTTATAAATATTTTTGCGGTTTTCCCCCAAATCCAGGAAATCTCATGAAAATCCGAATCCAAATCATCAATAGCATGTGAACAGTGAATATAGGCATAAAAATCCATGAATGTGGCATAACAGTGAATAATAATATGCATAAAGTAGCAAGTAATAACTATAATGTCTAAACTAGCATATAAGGCAAGTACACTAATATCATGTCTAAACTATTAGCTAACAAATTATATCAATGAAATAGTATTTTCTAAAGTGTTCGTGACATGGCAATTACCGATGAAGATGTGTGTGGGCTGGCAAGTAAGTGTACATGGTACATACGTATCATCGGTAATGGTGCTGGTGTCCTAACCGCATGATATCAATAACGGTATATGAATCACAAAATAAGTATGCGATGCGGAGCGAACACCAATAATGTGCGGGAGCTGAATACTAAACACAATGATAACTAATCTGTATTTAATATCATATGAGTTATGCAGCTACACTAAACTGTAGGGCTGAGCTAACAGGCTAACTGAAGGTAAGGAAACCGCCTAACATCTGAGTCGATATATATATATATATATATATATATATATATATATATATATATATATATATATATTAGTCGGTGATCCCGCCTCGATAATATCACATCCGATACCATATCTATAATCAGATATTCCCAAGTCAAGAGTGCGGATCAAACATCAATATATAACTCGTACGTAAATCCGTCGTATGGCATCCCAAATCTGGGTACGGGTCAATATCACATTCATCATATTATTCATCTGGTATCCTCTTTATCAAAGATCATAATCCGGCGTACTGAGCTACGTCTAGTACAATACTAATATCATCAATAATCATGATCTAACTGCTGATTTATAGCCTCATACAAACAGATGTCATCACCACATATCATCATAAAGAGGTATACATCGCCCAAAGCGACCTATTATAATTATCTTAACATATCATATCTCATATCACGATCGCATGTCAACCATTTTATATCTATTCACATGGTATCGTCGTCCAAAGATCCGCTATAACATCAAGACGTATCTCAAATACAAATCCTGTCATATCGCCGATCTCACGGCCTTAAATCAAATATCATCGACTCACCTCAAATCCCAATTACTATCCTCAAATCGAATATATGAACACATATTCCCATACCCATGTGAACACATAAATATATATTCCCATATAAGCACATATGTAGGAAGAATGTATGCAAGTACGGGTGTGTGTGTATGCGTGGTGAAACCGCTACTCTAGGGTTTCGCAACACTAAACCAATCCAATCACACCTAGAATCCATCTTTATCATCAATAATCTCAAACAATATATAATCAATATATGTGTGTATACGTATTCGTATATATCACCACGAACTGCGGGGGTGCTATACGCCATCCACCCGACTTCTCCCTGTAGATATAAATCTACTCACCTTGCTTCTCATGTTCCGATGCCGATGTCGCCATCTCTATCTTCAACGCCTCGACGTCACGTGGGGTACCTACAAGGATATTGTAGGGTTGCTGGGCACGCGCACAAAGGTCTACGAGGCATTAACCATGCCCGATTAAAAAAATAGCCGTGCCGAACAACCCGAATCCGGATCTTTAAACTAGAGTTTAGGCGAAAACTAGCATGCTAAACACTTTAACACTAAGTGAGAGGGATTACAACCTTTGTAGATCCGGTCCTTCACTTCTTAAGCTCCGTGTTGTGGTCCCTTCGCTGCGATCATCGGGTTCCGGACTCTCGAGAGGTTCCACGAAGAGAAAGATGCAGTCTTGCTTCCGATCTTCGATACAAACATGATCTACCTTGAAGTTTCATTAACACAAGCTAACACTCACTAAAATTGAGTGAACGCTCTCATCTAAATGGCAAGAGAAGATGAGGATGATGAAGTAGGATTTTTGCTCTCTTTATTTATCTTTTTCTCACATTTATTCATCACTTGGAAAAAAGCTAGTAAGCTTTTTCCATGAAGAAAGATGAAGGAAGAAGATGAAGAATAATATGATAGAATCCTTTTGTGATGAACAATGATAGACTTTGATAAGGTTAGAAATGAAACCATGGTTCAAGTAACCATTGTAGAGAATTAACTAGGGTTAGGGTTTAGGGTTGAGTTAAAGAAATATCATGCAAAAATATCTTTTCCAAAACAAAAAAGAAAACCTTCTAGAAACATCTAGAAAGGTTTAACCCTAATCAAACCCTAACCATATTTAATCTCTACTAAACATGTTGCATTAGTAATCATATCATGTTATAATATTATATATCACATATATAATATTTATCGTAACAAAATAAAATAATACATTTAACATATATCGCATATATATCAATGTATTACCCGAGTGAGAAAAAGAATCTTTTAGTGAGCAAATATTAGTTAATGTAATTTAATATATCATATATATTATTATACATTAAATTATCGAATCAACACTTGATCCGACAATCCGGCTATATCGCATATAACCGACTAATATTTATCCGTACCGATTCATCGAATCAATACTTGATCCGATGACCCGGCTGATATCATATATCGCGAGAATAGAATACGGTATCTCATATCGTATTATCCTCGGTCCCGCACATATCACATATGTGCCCCTACTCCGTTTCGCCTGAGCCAAGAAACCTCTGTGTAGGACTCTAAAGAATCGTCAATACGCCGGCAGTAGGTGATGATCATATCAAACACCCACAAGCTGCAAGCGGTCAGCTAAACGTAACAGCTACCCAGGTATTGAGCGCTCAGAAGATCAACAAGCAAGCCTGTACATTCTCCTGTGAATCCAAACAGTAACACTCCCGTACAGTTCGGTCTCGTCGTCTGATATGTTGCATATCTCGCCTAGGGGTGGTAAACGTCAGACCCCAGTAGCTCGATAAGTCGTGTCGATATGAGGTCTATAACAGTTCGAGAAACTACTGATAACACTTACCAGTAAATCTCAGCAACCCTGGCCAGGGATTTCCGGTTATAGCCAATCGAACACAGCACAACATCAACTCCCTATACCGGGAGAGACGAATCCCCTCCTATCGCTCATTGCCTCCATGTGATTCGGGACTGTACCCAAAAGCCACCTTTTTGCATGCCCTCTTGGACGTGGTATGATGGAAATCAAAGCACAGTGGGAATCACATAAGACTCTATGACGATCTCGGGTCAACAGACTACTCTGTACCAGTGTCACCGGAGAACTGCCATCTGACGTGAGGTATAATACCATCTGGGAGTTCTCGGCGAGTCCGTCCAGTGTACCCAGTCTCCACTGAGCACCCGTACACCATCCTTGATGTCAAACACCGATGGATATGGGATCATCCATCGCCCATCATATGGGTCAAGATGCGTATACGCTAGTTTACTCTGGTGCATCGATGCCCTATCTCGATACACCCTCGACTAGGAACAGTTATAGGATGTACTCGTCGACTACCGTGGCCCCACTAGTATGATCTCATCATAGTCCCAGTAGTCGAGTACATATCCTAAGGGCTTTATCAACATGTAACATAAAGACAATCAGAGTACATGTTAAGATAAAGTACAACCAGATAGCATACTATCATGTCGAGCAAGAAAGTCCTCCCTATATATGTCCAAGCATCCATTACAATATACATCGTATGCACAGTAATGGCCTCTAGGGCATACATATAACTAACAATCTTCCACTTGCACTAGGGCCATCTGTTGTGGTATCACATACCCAACAATTAGCTGCGGTTGAAGTATCTCATACTCAACCATCCCATAAAAGTCTCTACTGGGAAAAAGGCCTTTGTGAGTGGATCCGCGCTGTTGTCCTCTGTGTCTACTCTCCTAACCTCGATCTCATTGGAGATCAACCATCTCCATGATCAGGTGATACTGCCTAAGAATTATATCTGGATTTCTGATGGGACGGGCGTCCCTTGGCAAAAGCCACCACTCCATTGTCACACAATGGTAGGAACGAAGTTCATCTCATGAACTAATATTTATCCAGACTGCCTCTTTGGTAGCATCCTTGGTAACGATGTATCTTGCCTTTAATCGTCTAGTATGTCACGGTATCTAGCTTGGAACTCTTCCAACATACCGTCCCTCCACTGAGGGTAAAAGACAATGTCTGCGACTGACATTCAGTCGTCCTTATCACCCTGGAACCTTTCCAGTGATTCTCCCCAGGATCGATTGATACCATCTTACTACAACTAGTGAGTATCCTAACATCCAATTAGAACTATCTCATAGATCCAAAACACAGGATTTAGGAGGTATCGCTTTGATCCTATATGGAGAATCGTTGTGATAAGCGGAGATTGACCGAGCGTAGCATAGGAAACTCTTTCCCTATCAAGAGTATGTCATCCACGTACTCTACGAGGATCACCACCATACTCCCTACTACCTTTTTGTATATACAAGGTTCATCTACCATTTTGATGAAGTCAAACTCTTTGATTACCACATCAAAACAGATGTTCCAACTCCGCGATGCCTGTTTTATCACATAAAACATCTTGCACACGTTTCCGCTGCTCCCACTGTCTACGAAGCCCTCTGGCTGTGTACTTATAGACGCTATTTTCTAAAATATCATTTAGAAAAACAGTCATGACACCCAACCGCCAGATATCGTAGTCATGGTATGTAGCCGTGGCAAGTAGGATCTGGATGGACTTAAGCATAGCTTTGAAAGTCTCAACTTTTCCATGTACACCAAGTAATCTTCTCAAGATATACTTGCTCCTGATGGGGATTTAACCCTTCAGATAAAGCAACCAAAGTTCATACTTTGTTGGTGTATAAGGATTCCATCTCAGATAGCTAAGCATCCAGCCATTCTTACAGAGTCCCACTCGTGATGGCCAGCTCGAAACTAGTTGGGTCATCATCTCATGATGCAATCCTCGCTCCCACTGTCATAGAGAAACCGAAGTATCTCTCAGGTGGGTGAGGAACCCTACTAGATCGGCGGAGAGGCTGAGGTTCGTTGGAAACTATTGAATCCTTTTGTTCTACCAAATCATCAGCTGCAGTTTGTATAGCTGGAACATTTCCAGTTCTACATAACAGACCTTGCCTCGAGCTTATCCGGATTTTGCTTTTAGACATTGGCCGGACAACCCCAAATCTTAACAAACTTAAGATATGGGCTCTTCCCTTTCCATATCACATATGAAGTGGTAGGCAACTGATTTGATTTGAACCCTATTCAATAGGTATGCAGCTTCTCAAGTGCATAACTCCCAAAAGGAAATAGGAAACTCAGTAGTACTCATCATAGAGCACACCATATCACATAGGGTGCTATTGCTCCGCCCCGATATACCATCGTGCTATGGTGTATATGGAGGAGTAATGCTGAGAGAGGATCTCATTCTCCTTTTGAATTAGTCCAGGATTTCCGTGCTCAAGTATTCTCCTCCTTGATCTCATCAAAGGACATAATACTTATACCCGTATTTTGGTTCTCTACTTCTAACTTACGTTATGTGAATATCTCAAAAGGTTCGGACTTGTGTTTCAGCAGGAAAATATGTCTGAATCTTGAGAGATCATCAGAGAATGTAATGAAGTACAAAGAACCGGTCTTTGCATGTGTAGACAGGAGACTTTCATACATCAGCATGTATAAATCCCAAGAGTTCACTAACTCTTTCTCTGTTTCCAATAAACAGAGCTATAGTCATCTTATCTTTGTGACATGACCGGCAAGTTTCACAAGATGTAAATTCAAACAGATTTAAATATGCATCTAAATGTAACTTAGCTAGCCGGGTCGCATTGATATGACCTAGTCTACAATGCCTCAAGAAGGATTTGTTCATTTCTGAACTCTTCCTCTCGTGTGTGTTCTGTATACTAAGAACTGTAGTTTGATTTAGAACGTCAATGCTTTTAGATAACCTGCCTGAACCGATCAACTCTTGATATAGGAAATGTTCAAAACATTATCCAACAATACAAAATTATATCCTTTCTTTACTAATAAAGAGACTGATATGATTTTGTATATCAGGTTCGGTATCTAATAGCATTTGTTCAGAATCAATGTATTCAGATAATACAGGGTGATAGTGACCAACAGACTTGGCTGCAACACTTGCACCGTTTTCTGTCTCATGAAACTTATCACCCGTTCTCAGTTCTCTACCTTTCTGTAGCCCATGTAACAGATTACATATGCGGGATCCTGATCCGGTATCACATACCCAGGACGTAAAGGATACTGAGAAACAGTTCTCTGTAATGAACACACCCGAAGATGATGCATCAACATGCACTTTCTTCGTTTGGGCGGCACGGGAAATCTGGTATTCCCCAATTTCCTGCTCTGTCTTATAACAGTTATAAGTTGGAGCGGGACCAACGTTCCCCAGCTCAATATAACAAGCGGGTTCGGTCAATATATCCGTTTTATTATCTTGATTAAGGCGTGATATGGTCGCTATCTGGAGAGAGAGAGAGAAGAAAACACTCAGCGTATGCTCTTGCAAGATTAGATTGGTTATCTAATATATCTAATCAGGACGTCTCCCACTGTTTTAATCAAATCTTCCTTCAAACCCTAAAAGGAAAGACTAGCCGGGATTAATCACATGCTACAAGTTCGCCAATCTTTCAGCCAGGCCAGTGTCGGTACTTTGAGGGAGGTCCCCCGTGCTTTCGCACGAACCAAATTAAGTAAACCTCGTTTTCCCAGAGGCGTAACCCCGTTAACACCTTTCTAGACACCTACTTGATCGGCTAATTGTAATGTATAAAACTCTCCCTGGAGTAACTCTTACTCGCAGCGGGTATCGGGATCCAACTATTTCATAGAAGGTATACAATCTCATTGCAAATTTCAACACTTGAAATTCCCGATAATATTTTACCCCTAGCAGCTATATGACCTTAACATAGTCAACAAATCATAAGTGCTAGTCAAGTTCAACCCGTCATTTCCCAATTGAATTAAACCCACCCGCACGACCCTTAACATGGTCAACAAAGTCGCATGACTACCCTAATCCAATCGCATCATATGCTTATACAGATAAGCACTAATCAGCTACCGTACACTACGCCTTAACATGGTCAACAAACGTAGCACGAATACTAACTAGTACTTATCTGAAATGACGGAGGGCTACGACAGGTTTTTAAGAAAACCTTTTGCGTAATGAACTTGATATCGTTGTAGAATCGAGTGATTTTAAATGGAGTGTTTTTGAGGCTTTTCTAGTTTTGCTAAAGGGGTCACTCCCGGTGAAGGGATTGTCGGCCCTTTCCTCATCGAATAAGGTGCAGGATATTTCACAAATATCACTATGCAAAGCAAGAACTATAGAAGCAATCAAAAGACAAACCGAGTTTGTAGCATCTGCCAGTTATTGCTAAAGGAGTCACTCCCGGTGAAGGGATCTCGGTCCTTTCATTATCGAATAAGGTGCTGGATGTTCTACAAGGAACACCGCTACGCAAAGCAAGAACTAGAGCTACCAGTTTTTATTAAACAAGTTTCTACAACATCTTAGGTTTCTTTTATTTCATTAATCTCATTAATGAAGTCCCATTTTAATATGCTTCACAAGCATCTCTTTTGAAACGAAATCTGCAATATAACATATAACTCATATATATAATATAAACATTCGTCTCAGGCAGTAATATGATCTCATCACAGAACATTGCAGCAGAAGAAACATATATGAAATATTGGATATACTAGGATGTCCGTATTTTCAATACGAGCCTGTATAAAACACGGATTCCACGGTCGCGATGAATAGCCAAACCCACATCCCTAGACCCCTACGAGAGCGGCAAGCAACACTGCCAATTCTAGGGTTAGGAGACCCGGTCTCGACTCCTCGAGATGGTCTCCCACTGAACCCTAGAACCCGGTTACTTGTGCTCCCCGCCTTGGGTTTACCTAATGCAGAAAAGTAAATAATATACAAGGGTGACATCTTCCGCAACCTGGAAGTGCCCCAATAAAAGAATATTACATACAAATTGAATTTTACATGAATGAAAAAGAAAAAACTCTCATCTCACATAAAACCCCCGGCTCTTCAGAACGCGACGATCCAATATAACATATCACAGCAACACATAATATCTCATATCATCAACGTAAGCAAATATGCGTATCCCGATTGTCGTTGATGTATAGCAACGAAGCCGGCGATACACCACATACTACGCTTACGGTCACAGAAAAGAAAGTGTAAAACTACAACAGTTGGAATCCGCAACCTCCTTAGACATCGCATGCCTAACCAAATGAATTCCTTAGACATCGCATGCCTAACAATTATAAACCCCGCATTTTAGTCTCATTTATCGAAAACTCTTTTCAATATCAAGTCGTGGAATTCAACAAGATTCCTGACATCCGGATCGAATGCTCGTCGCTAACTTTAGTAGACGGCCGCACCCCCAGATGCCGTCGACGAAGTGCACTAAGGCGGAACACCGCTGCCGCGAGCACCCGAACGGATGCTTTCGGCGACGGGGTTCTCCTACAGTCACTTGGTCGGGGCTATGGGGTGTAGCTGTCTATTAAGTTTACCCGGCGAGTATCCGCGTACGCTACGTTATTGCGACGGACTTTTGATCACATTAAAATTCCGTAGCAACCGATCATCTGAGACTTAACTGCTAGATTTACAACATTCAAATTAGTTATCTCATAACTACCCGTGGATTCCAAATATTGTATCACATTCCAGATAAATAGACAATGTTAAACTTTCCGATCGAATAATCAAACACCCAAGATTTCCCCAATATATCTCAACACTTGAAATCAGTTTAAAAACATCCATCACATGCCACAGTACCAATGGTCCAGCCGTAGAAGGGTCAAGCCAACGCCTCATATGTGGCACGCCGTACTGCCCCAAACCCTAAGGTTCAAAAGGCAGTTCAAGACGGTCACATAATCGAGTTAAGGTTTATTGTCTTTTAGAGGGTCCACCGCGTTACTTGCACGACTTAGAACGTTCTTAAACACGAGAAAAAATCCAACTTTTGAAAAATTTTCCGACAGGGGAAAAAGTGAGTTATTGATATCCGTTCGAAATTTTTAACAGTTTCTAAAAATTATCCGGACAAACTAAACAAAGTTATAATATCCGATCGAAACAACGAGTCCCAAATACAACCCTAGAAAACTCAACACTTGAGTGGAATTAAAATATTTACAGAAAAATAACAAAAAAGGACCTAAGAATAATTACATGAAATTCCAGGGACTAAGTCTCAATTTTGGCCGCGGAACCGCCGTCAAACCCATGGTTTCGCCGCGGTTCCGCGGTCATTTTAGCGAATTAGATGGCCGTACTTCACAATAATTCTTAGATTTTCCTGCTTGTTTTTCTGAGAATTTTTAATTCAGAAAAAACCATATTTTTGAAAAATGTACAGAGAAGGGTTCGTGTCGGGGTTTCGAGTTTCGATCGGACTTTAAACTTCGCTCAGACTTCGCCTAAAGCTCTAGCTTGTCTCTGATACCACTGTAGGGTTGCTGGGCATGCGCACAAAGGTCTACGAGGCATCAACCATGCCCGATTAAAAAAATAGCAGTGCCGAACAACCCGAAGCCGGATCTTTAAACTAGAGTTTAGGCGAAAACTAGCATGCTAAACACTTTAACACTAAGTGAGAGGGATTACAACCTTTGTAGATCCGGTCCTTCACTTCATAAGCTCCGTGTTGTGGTCCCTTCGCTGCGATCATCGGGTTCCGGAATCTCGAGAGGTTCCACGAAGAGAAAGATGCAGTCTTGCTTCCGATCTTCGATACAAAGATGATCTACCTTGAAGTTTCATTAACACAAGCTAACACTCACTAAAATTGAGTGAACACTCTCATCTAAATGGCAAGGGAAGATGAGAATGATGAAGTAGGATTTTTGCTCTCTTTATTTATCTTTTTCTCACATTTATTCATCACTTGGAAAAAAGCTAGTAAGTTTTTTCCATGAAGAAAGATGAAGGAAGAAGATGAAGAATAATATGATAGAATCCTTTTGTGATGAACAATGATAGACTTTGATAAGGTTAGAAATGAAACCATGGTTCAAGTAACCATTGTAGAGAATTAACTAGGGTTAGGGTTTAGGGTTGAGTTAAAGAAATATCATGCAAAAATATCTTTTCCAAAACAAAAAAGAAAACCTTCTAGAAACATCTAGAAAGGTTTAACCTTAATCAAACCCTAACCATTTTTAATCTCTACTAAACATGTTGCATTAGTAATCATATCATGTTACAATATTATATATCACATATATAATATTTATCGTAACAAAATAAAATAATACATTTAACATATATCGCATATATATCAATATATTACCCGAGTGAGAAAAAGAATCTTTTAGTGAGCAAATATTAGTTAATGTAATTTAATATATCATATATATTATTATGCATTAAATTATCGAATCAATACTTGATCCGACAATCCGGCTATATCGCATATAATCGACTAATATTTATCCGTACCGATTCATCGAATCAACACTTGATCCGATGACCCGGCTGATATCATATATCGCGAGAATAGAATACGGTATCTCATATCGCATTATCCTCGGTCCCGCACATATCACATATGTGCCCCTACTCCGTTTCGCCTGAGCCAAGAAACCTCTGTGTAGGACTCTAAAGAATCGTCAATACGCCGGCAGTAGGTGATGATCATATCAAACACCCACAAGCTGCAAGCGGTCAGCTAAACGTAACAGCTACCTAGGTATTGAGCGCTCAGAAGATCAACAAGAAAGCCTGTACATTCTCCTGTGAATCCAAACAGTAACACTCCCGTACAGTCCGGTCTCGTCGTCTGATATGCTGCATATCTCGCCTAGGGGTGGTAAACGTCAGACCCCAGTAGCTCGATAAGTCGTGTCGATATGAGGTCTATAACAGTTCGAGAAACTACTGATAACACTTACCAGTAAATCTCAGCAACCCTGGCCAGGGATTTCCGGTTATAGCCAATCGAACACAGCACAACATCAACTCCCTATACCGGGAGAGACGAATCCCCTCCTATCGCTCATTGCCTCCATGTGATTCGGGACTGTATCCAAAAGCCACCTTTTTGCACGCCCTCTTGGACGTGGTATGATGGAAATCAAAGCACAGTGGGAATCACATAAGACTCTATGACGATCTCGGGTCAACAGACTACTCTGTACCAGTGTCACCGGAGAACTGCCATCTGACGTGAAGTATAATACCATCTAGGAGTTCTCGGCGAGTCCGTCCAGTGTACCCAGTCTCCACTGAGCACCCGTACACCATCCTTGATGTCAAACACCGATGGATATGGGATCATCCATCGCCCATCATATGGGTCAAGATGCGTATACGCTAGTCTACTCTGGTGCATCGATGCCCTATCTCGATACACCCTCGACTAGGAACAGTTATAGGATGTACTCGTCGACTACTGTGGCCCCACTAGTATGATCTCATCATAGTCCCTGTAGTCGAGTACATATCCTAAGGGCTTTATCAACATGTAACATAAAGACAATCAGAGTACATGTTAAGATAAAGTACAACCAGATAGCATACTATCATGTCGAGCAAGGAAGTCCTCCCTATATATGTCCCAGCATCCATTACAATATACATCGTATGCACAGTAATGGCCTTTAGGGCATACATATAACTAACTGATATCACAAACGCTAAAGCATATGAAAATCACACCGGAAACCAAAACGGCATACGCTACGCCCATAGGTAAAAACCTATAGTCTCGCATGCATACACGATCAATAACCCTTTGTCGTTGACGTTCAAACGCCATCCGACAGAAACGAATCATCAAATACCAAAATCCATGCTAAAACAAGTCGTAAACCAAGTGACAACATAAGAAAACTAACCCAGATTTTACCCTAAATGGAATCAGACAAAATTGCACATGCCAGGGGTCAAGTTTACTAGAGATAGGGCTATGGAGCAAAAATGAGACCAAACCCCCCTGCTCTGGCTGCAATTTGCGGCCAGAAGGAGTTTATTTGCGGCTTGAAAATGGAGGTGGGGGCTAGGGCTTTGGGTGGTGGTTCTTAGGTGCCTGCACATCTCTCTGTCAAATCAATTTTATTTTCAGGTGTCTCGGGTGATAGCAGATCTCGAAAAACACTCCCATATTTACAGTTTTTTCCCGATATCAATTCTATAAATCCGTATTCTGGGTTCTACTCTCAGGTCTGGTCCAATGTAACATCACTAACCGGATTTTAAGGTCACTACAAGCCTCAATTCCACTTTACAACTCAATTCAACTCCTAACCCTAACTTGAATTGTCCAAAGTCCTCAAAACGACACAATATCGACATGAAACAAGTATAGATGCACAAGAAATCGAAATACTACTCTAAGGGTGCAGAATTTACCTCCTTTGGCAACTCAAGAAAATTCTTGAGTTGCTCAAAGTCCTCAAAACCATCTCTTTCTTAGTCCAATGTGTAGCTAGTGAGCTTGGGAACAATTTTGGTCAAGTGGGAATGGGGTTTTGGGGTTGGATCCAAGGTGTTTTGGGGGATTGAAAAGGAGGGGAGTGAGAAGAGGAGCAGGAGCAGCAGCAGCTCACTAGGGGGAGAGAGAAGATGAGAAGAAGAAATGATGGGGATGGTTTCAAACAAAAGGGTTGACTTACTCTTTCTCTCTCTTCATCATACCATACCATTTTCTTTTCTTTTCTTTTTCCTTTATTTCTTCTCACACAATGGTAACCCTAGGCAACCATACACCCACAAGATGTAAGAAAATGTGACAAGTGTAGAAAAAATGATATGTGCATGTTTTGCACCAAAAATGCTAAAAATCCGATTAGCGATTTTTAATCGCGATTAGCACTAAAATAGTATATAATTAATCATAAAAACTTAAAAACGGCATAATTCCACAAAATACTCTAATTTAGAGTTTTCCATAATTTTTCCAAAATTTTCCCTATTTATCGGTATTTAATTATACCGAAATATTAAAATATTCATTAAAAATTAATATTAAATTATAAAAATTCTCAAAAATAATATTTTATTTTTTGAAATGTTACAGTGTTTGTTTTACTCGTCTATTACAACTTCTCCTAAGTTGATATTATATGCTCTACAACCCGTCGTGATTGGAGTTGATACTTCATGCTTCATTAGTTGAGTTGGAATGTGAAAGAGTTTGTGTGATCAAGAGAAAAGAATTGCGGGCATTGCCATGAATCATTCCGTTCGAACCGGAGCCAAAGACTTTTCCCCTTTTGCATATTTTCATATTTTCTCAAACGTGACACAACAAACCAAACCAAATTCTTTTCTCGAACTCTCTATAACAACGCTTAATCACCAACTCTTTGTGGATCGACCCGTATTTGCCTGCTCACTGCAAATGAGCCGTGCACTTACGGTTATAAATATTTTAAAACGAGACTCATCTCACGTGCGCTGTATTTCTAACTTAACCCATTCTTTTTAACAAAAGGCATACCCAGGTGAAGTTCAACAATTATATAAAGGTAAGTTTCACTCTCTCTCACACAAACACATGTCCTCTTGATGTCATCCATTGATGGCAATCCTGTAGATGAAGAACCATGGTCTCTTGGAGGGGCAGATAAAGATCCAGATATTGACTGTTTGTTTAGGTAATGATGATTAATTGATTGTAAACCTGTGAAAGAAAGTATATATATATATATATATATATATATATATATATATATATATATATAGGTAATTGGTTAACGTTACGCTAAATATCTATATTAAGACAACGTGGTTTTCGGTTTAATTAATGTTTAATGGACGACTTAATCTAGGTATGGCGACTTAGTCTAAATTTATTAGTTAAGAATTAAAAGGGGTAAAGATATGCACCGGAGACTGACGTATATAAAATGCGAAGAAAGAGCGAGCAATCACGCCGACGTCAAATCTACAATCACACAAATATGAAAAGTTTCATTCATTTCATCATCTTTCTTTTCTTCTTAGCATTATTTCCCTCAAATTTTACCAATTACACTAAAATACCCTTAACTATTGCTATTTTTCACTAAACTACCTTAAATTTTTTGCTAAGCAACCTATTTCTTCTGTTTTACTAAATTACACAAAAATACCCTTAACTATTGTTGGTTTTACACTAAACTACCTTAAAAAATTTAACCAAACAATTCTTCTTCTTAAATTAACTAAATTACTATAAATTTCACTAAAATACCCTTAATTATTGTCGTTTTTTCAATAAATTACCCTTAACTATTGTTATTTTTACTAAACTACCTACACAAATGTTGGAGATAGTGCCCTCAAAGTCAATTATTGGATCGCAGGTATGTGATTGCAATGATTGAGGAATGACTTATACCGATATGACAGTCTTGCTCGAGATGATAGTATGCTATCTGGTTTGTCTTTATCATAGTATACATGCCTTAGTTCGCTATTGCATGATTGATAGAGCCCATAGGATTCTTCTTGACAGCCAGCAGTATGATGGTGATCATATACGTGGGAGCTGGGGTCTATAAGCACATCCTTAAAGTGTCACTAGTCGTGGGAGTTTTCGAGACAGGGCATCGATACTCCAGAGTAGACTAGTGTATACAGTCGAGACCCCGACGAGAGGCGGTGGCTGGTCTCACAAGCCACTGGTGTCAGTTGGATCACCTAAGATGTATACAGGTGCTTATTGAGTTATGAGTACACCGGACAGGACTCGCCGGGAATCTGCTAGTTGGTATTATACATATCGTCAGATAGCAATTCCCTGATGACATGTGTACAAGGTAGTTCATCGACCTGAGATCGTCGTTTGTCTCATGTGAGTTCCTACTGTGCTTAGATTACTACCCTACCACGCTCAAAGGAGTTGTGCAAACAGGTTTTAGTTGGGTACAGTCCCGAGCCACATTGGAGGCAAGTGAGCGGATCTCGGGGATTCGTCTCTCCCGGTATTGGGGGTTGATGTCGCGCAGTGCACGGGTGGCCATCACTAGGAATTCTCGGCCGAGGTAGTGGAGAATTACTGATTTGGATCAGTGGTTTCTCAGGTGGTGATGGGCTTCATGCCGACACGATTTATCGCGTTATTAGGGGTCTGACTTTATCCACACCCTAGACTCGATATGCGATACTCTATAGACGAATAGAACGGACTATATATACATTGTCACTGTCAAGCTCAGTAGGGTTTATAGATGAGTTCGCTCATCAGCTTCCCTTCCAATCAATACATAGGCAAAACGTTACGTGCAGCTTGTACCTCTGACGTGCTAAGGGTTATACCCAGTGCCAGTGTGTTGATGAGTCATTAGAGTCCCCCACAGACACTTTCCCAAGTTCGGGCGAAACGTTGTAGAGGCCGTATGGGTTTATGGCAAGGTTCGGAAAAAGCACGTGCGTTTTCGCACGTGTCGTTTTTCGGGCAGATAATACTGGTAGGCTTTGGTTTAAGCCGGAACCCAGTATTATACTGTGTAGATATAATATCTTTGTCTCAGTTGCATTTGTATTCGGTCGTAATACAAATGCGGGTATGTTTATACTGTTACGGGGTTATCCTGAAATTCGTTTCAGGATCACTTTAGGAAGTTGCCAGTTTTCAGTTTTCTATCAGCCGTATTTAACAGTCGGTTAAATACGGATTTATCTTTTCTTGATGAGGTGAGTCAGTGTTCTAGATGCTTCTAGATGTGATGACTAAGCTAGTGACTCATTAGTGTCATTAATGGTTCATTAATGATGGAGGATGACTAAGTTAAATATGATTGGTTTGCTTTTAATGCATTCATACTTTGTGTTCACACTAGATATTTTGCTTAGTGTTACCTCCCTTGCTCCTACACTCACCCTCTCCTCTATATATAATGGCCGGCCCCTCCCCTCTCACTCACTCACTCGAAAAATGGTTGTGATTCACTAGAAAAAGATTATGATAGATTCGGGTTCACGAAAAAATAGATAGCCTCTTTCTCATTTCACCCGATCAAAAAGGCAACTTCCATAACAGTTCGTCCGTGACCTTGGACGTAATGAGACAAAGTGTTCTACTCATTCTCTACTTCATCTTGGTCGTCTCTTTTGGCAAACTTGACGATCGAGTTGCCTCGGTTCAGAGGCGGGAGCCCGTTTAAAGATCCGTCGATGTGGTGCCACCTGGACGAGAAGACCGGAGTTCAAGGAGATCGGAGCAGCCGCAACAAGGCATGGGATGATGGTTAAAGACCGAAGGACTCGGATCATTCGGTATAACGTTTCTACCCCTTTGTAGTTTGTTAGTTTAGCTTTAATGGCAGATCCGGGTTACGGTACACGATAGCGCCAGTTTCGTTAAAAGTTTTTGTTCCGCATTTGGAGTCTGTTAGACGGCCAGGGCACTACCGTGGACTTACAGTGGTATCAGAGCCTCACCATTAAGCTATACTAACTTGTGCTAACATGTTTAAAAGATCGATCGAACGGATTTCGCAAAACTATATTTTTCACGCCACTGAGTTTCTGTTGATTTTAAACAGTGTCTAAAAATAATTCTACATATCACAGAAAATTCAGCAGGGATTTCTAAGCTCACCGTCAAAATTTGGTCACGTGATCTCACAAGACCGCCGCGGAATCGCGGTCAAACCTAGGGTTTGACCGCGCTTCCGTGGCCATTCTGTGAGATCAGTGCACCAAATTTGCACAGTGGCTTTTTTACTGGAAATTGGGGTTTTTGGTATATATTTTTTGGGCCCAGATTTTGTTACTGTACAGCAGTTGTTCGTGGGGCCCACTTCGGGAAATTTAGTCGATTGAAATTTTAAATTTGTTAGTTTACAGTATTTACATTATATCTCCGACCGGGAATGTCATTTGATCGGTAAACCGCGTCTGATTGCTATAGTTCTTTTAGACGGGTTTGCGAACGTGACATTCGCGTTGATGTTCTGTGTTGTGCTGTATTGATGCGGATATGTCGTGGTGGATAGCAGGGTGCAATGATAGTGCAGTTTGGATTTATTTGTATATTTGATATTGCGGGGCGAGCGTCCAACATGTGGACTGCCGTCACTGCCTGTTTGTATAATATTCTTTTGGGACACGACCGGGTTGCGGTCGATGTACCTGTTGTACTATTTTTAATTCTGTACTAGGTTTATCCCGCGAAGGAGTGCACGGATAGCTGGGTTTTGGAGGGCAACGGGTCCGTATCTCACGGCATTGAGAGGCAAAGGAATCTCACTCTAGAATTGGCAGACTATTCGCAGCACTCGTAAGGGGTACAGGTTGGCCCAAGGAGGGGTGCTCAATTTACCGAATTCCGTGAAGTGCCGGGTGTTCCATTCACTATGTTGTGGGGACTACCTCGCTTCAGGTTTTGGCGGGTAACTTGCCGCACCCGTAGGGGTCTAGGTTTCATTGCACAGGCTATCCACACGACCAGGGGAACGTCAGGTTTCAGCAGCGGCTCTGTGAAACCCGGGGATCCCAGATTATCTGTATTGTTCTATGATGCTTATTACTTTTCTGTAATGTTGCATATTATCACGCCTGGAGCGATTATTGTATATTGGTATATATACTATTAGATGTTGTATATGTTTTACACCAGCGCTAGTCCAGCCCCCGCTCTGTCGTTAGTTAAGTAACCTAACGGGTGATGACGGGACCCAGTGGCGAATGCGGATGGCATATACGTACATTATATTTTCGTTCTTTTCTGGTGTGATTGATTGATGGGACTGCGTTGATTCTTATCAATGCAGGATAAAACAAACCTATATTTGATGTTGTTGGAACAAATTTTAAAAAGGTGTTATTACAAAAATGTTTACTTTTGTTATGCATAGTGATATTCAGTTAGAATATCCTGCACCTCATTCGACGAGGCAAGGGCCGAGATCCCTTCACCGGGAATGACCCCTTGGGCAGAAGTTTACGTCAGGGTAGTAACTTTAATATAGTTGATTACAAGTTGCTTTGCATCGCGGTATTCAGTTGGAATATCCTACACCTCATTCCACGAGGAAAGAGCCGAGATCCCTTCACCGGGAGTGACCTCTTTAGCAAAAAGTTTTTGTCACTATATTTTATAAAAAGCTATCAGGTTCCTTCAGCGATATCAAGTTCATTACGTTAAAGGTTTTTCGCCAAAAACCAGCCGTAGCCCTCTGTCATTTCTTATGGGTGGTCAGTAATATTCAAGCTATGTTTGTTGACTAAAGTCAAGGCATAGTGTTTGGTAGTTGCTGGGTATTCGTATGTTGCATTGATAGATGTGTTGGTTTGGGACAGTCGTATTACCTTGTTGACTAAAGTCAAGGGTATGTACGGGTGGGTTCAAATCAACCTGGACAATGACGGGTAGAACTTGACATGTGACTTATGATTTGTTGACTAAAGTCAAGGTCATAAGAGCATGAGGCAAAAATTACATCGGGAGTTTCAAACATAAAGCAAACTTGCCAGATATGCGCATACCTTCTGGAGTGTGATAACTTGAGTGGCTTCCATCACGTTATCATGCGATGATAGTTGGATCCCGATTCTCACTAATGAGTTGGTTTACTCTTCGGGTGATCCCGACTAATTCTTCTTTCTGGTTTGGAGGAGAATTTGAGATAACAGTGGGAGGTTTCCTGATTAGATAAATTGATAACCATTCTGATCTAGGTAAGAGTGCACGTAGAGTGTTTCTTTTCTCTCTCTCTTTTTAGCAGCGACCTTTGACCGACCCTAGACTATGACTCAGTGACCAAGTTGACCGAACCATATTAAAATACTGGCTTTTGGATTGTCTTAGTTGCATAAGTCATTGCCGCTCCTTCTTTTACCCTTTATATTTCTCAGAACACCCCGTATTACTACGAATATCCACTTCCATTGGATAGATCCATCGTATGGTTATATACGAACTCGAAGGGACTTCTTCGAGGATGGGTCCAGGTTCAGGAGAAATAGAATTAGTTTATTCAATTGTCTTTTATTATCACCTTCTCTCAGATTGCGAGGGCTCCTTAGTTTAGGAGAGTACACCTATTACGCTTATTGGATAGTCTTATTCCAAACCATAGGCAGGTGCCGAAAGGTAGGGAATAAAGAAAACCAATTAGCCTAAGTAGGGTGGGCAGAAGGTAATATCTAAAGACAAAATAAAGGGATTAGAAAGAGGGCAAAGAAAATTGCGACTGTTATCATTCACGACCAAACCGCGTACTTCATCACTACTCCTATTTCACCTTTGCTTTTTCCCCAGTTCGGGAGAAATAGAATAAGGTATTATTCAGTAGTCTTTTATCATCACCTTCTCTCAAGATTGCGAGTACTCCTAGGATTAGGAGAGTACACCTATTATGCTTACTGGATAGTCTTTTTCCAAACCATAGGCTGGTGCCGAACGGTAGGGAAGGAAGAAAACCATTTAGCCTAACGAAGGTGTACAGAAGGTAACGAATAAAGACAAATAAAGGGATTTGGAGAGATGGCAAAGAAATATACGGTTATAGTCATGAATTGGATTATAGAAGAGGCGCTACTAAGAATACCAGAATACCCCTACGAAACATTTTCATGTTTCAGTTACACTACGCATTGTTAAAAGAAAACTGATTTCCCGATTAGATGCTTACTCCAGGGTATGATTTTACCAGGTGAGTTTCTCACAACTGTATGGTTTTACAGATGATGAGTGGGAGTAAGTTATTGGGAATTAGGTAATCATCCTCATTATATCGGAATTCGTTGTAATTGGTGATATTTGAGGAAATCGCCTGGGTACAGTTTTCAACCTACGATACACAGGTTTTTGAGTTAATAAACTTAGCGGACTTATACAGAGTATTGTATGTTGTCCAGTGTCCGTCAGGACAAAAGGGCAGGTACTCGTACTATGTTCTGTTTACTCATAACTTCTCTAGTTTTTAGACAAGTGTTTCGATGAAATGCAATGTCTAAGTTTTGAGAAGTTGTGGATATAAGAATAAAGTAGAGAATCAGGTATCACAAGTATCGGGATTCTTCAAAGAGATTGAAGATGTAGATTCTTGTGATTGGTATTCAGATAATAGTAATGGTTTTGAGAAACTTGTTTCTCTTTCTGGTTACTCATAAATGGATGCATTCCTAAGTTAAGTAATACTGATTAGCCTCTCTCCATTAAGTTGATATGCACTGGAGACAGCTGCATAGTTTGAATCTGGTTCCAATTAAATTAGTGCCTCTATTTCTATATTGTATATAGAATGGTTCATATCTTAACGATGTTAAGATACGGGGAATTGTCCAGCTTATGCTTAAAACCAGACACTGGATAAATCAAGGCACGTTTCTGTGATGGCAGTTTGTGGGTTGACCCTGGATTTGACGAGGGTTGACATTTCTACCATTTGGAAGATCAATAGTGATATTGTTCTTGACTTGCCACAGTTTTAGTAAAATGGATTTTTTCAGAAAAATAGTGAGAGTATGGTAGAACTGGAAGTGATTCCAGAACCGCGAACGATTACGGAAAATTTAATAGGACCTATATATTCAATCAGGTTTGACATTCCAATAGCCACTCCGCAGATATGGTGGGTAACCTCAGACACCCGAGAGGTACTCCGGTAGCCTCAAGGACGGTGACAGGGAGGTTCTTGTTTACCCAGACTTGACACTACTGTTGTTCCAGACTATGAGACCCGGCAAGAGGATAAGTATAATGTCGTTCTAAACTAGCTTTAGAAGTGTACGTAGATATTATTCTGCCAGAGGGTTGTCGTAGTCAGTGGGAGCAGCGGAAGCATAGTGGGCAAGTAGCTTATATCTATTTATAGACTTGAGCAGATATAGCGGAAAAAGATCATCTAATTTTGATGTGACAGTCATGGGTTTGACTTCATCAGAATAGGGGATGGATCTATTAAGAAGGTAGTAGGGTGTGATGTCCTGGTATTTGGATGACATACACAGAGTAGGAAGTAAAATTCCTATACTACGATCGGTTATACTGTGGTTATCACACAATTGTTTCTTCACAAAGGACATGGAAATAAAGACATTCTGGTTACTAGATCTATGGCTTTAGATCTAGATTTGGGTAGTTTCCCAATGTGGGTACTTTGACAGTATTCTAATAGTATTTTAGAATAGATGATTCCTGGCATGGTGGTGTACCTGCAGGTGATGGAGTCACCCTCTCTAAAGGCGTCTTATAGACTAAAGCAGAGAGGGATGTGAATGATTGGCAGATCACTTGTTTAGGCAATTGAGTCGATCATGAAATGTCAAGTACCATACCAAATGTTGTTTTTGCACTAGATGCGATAAATTTATATTAATCCAATCCTGAAGAAACATAATGAAGCAGTTTTAGAACATAAGTGCATGTTCTACGGATTTGATGACGGCAGCCTCCTTCGGGAGACGGTTATCATTCCAGGCTTCAGAGGTGACATGGATGACAGAGTGATTGTCAGAGTTATAGTTTTCCCTCTGACAAGGGACAGTATTATGGACAGGTGGTCCAAGAGGATACTATGGGAGGCATGGTGCTGGATACTGATTAGGTTCAGTTATCAAAACAGTCTAAGAAGTTTGGATTTGGAGTTCATTTATGAACGAGGTCCCATCAGATATCCAGACATATTCTAAGACAGGTATTACTCAATTCGGGAGATGGCTTTCTCCGCGAACTTGAGATTGAGAGGGATATAGAAAGAAACATTAGGGCGGATCCACTCACTGAGGCTATTTCTCGAACACAAGAGTTTTTCAAACTAGCTTTGTGAAACTGATTAGTAGAGGAGTTGGATGTTCGATATTATACGGGCTGTGAGTATGCGACATCGCAATAATTAGCCTTGAGTGCAAGTGGGGGATAGTTGGAGATAGTGCCCTCAAAGTCAATTATTGGATCGCAGGTATGTGATTGCAATAATTGAGGAAGGACCTATACCGATATGACAGTCTTGCTCGAGATGATAGTATGCTATCTGGTTTGTCTTTATCATAGTATACATGCCTTAGTTCGCTATTGCATGATTGATAGAGCCCATAGGATTCTGCTTGACTGCCAGCAGTATGATGGTGATCATATACGTGGGAGCTGGGGTCTATAAGCACATCCTTAAAGTGTCCCTTGTCGTGGGAGTTTTCGAGACAGGGCATCGATACTCCAGAGTAGACTAGTGTATACAGTCGAGACCCCGACGAGGGGCGGTGGCCGGTCTCACAAGCCACTGGTGTCAGTTGGATCACCTAAGATGTATACAGGTGTTCATTGAGTTATGAGTACACCGGACAGGACTCGCCGGGAATCTGCTAGTTGGTATTATACATATCGTCAGATAGCAATTCCCTGGTGACATGTGTACAGGGTAGTTCATCGACCTGAGATCGTCGTTTGTCTCATGTGAGTTCCCACTGTGCTTAGATTACTACCCTACCACGCTCAAAGGAGTTGTGCAAACAGGTTTTAGTTGGGTACAGTCCCGAGCCACATTGGAGGCAAGTGAGCGGATCTTGGGGATTCGTCTCTCCCGGTATTGGGGGTTGATGTCGCGCAGTGCACGGGTGGCCATCACTAGGAATCCTCGGCCGAGGTAGTGGAGAATTACTGATTTGGATCAGTGGTTTCTCAGGTGGTGATGGGCTTCATGCCGACACGATTTATCGCGTTATTAGGGGTCTGACTTTATCCACACCCTAGACTCGATATGCGATACTCTATAGACGAATGGACCGGACTATATATACATTGTCACTGTCAGGCTCAGTAGGGTTTATAGATGAGTTCGCTCGTCAGCTTCCCTTCCAATCAATACATAGGCAAAACGTTACGTGCAGCTTGTACCTCTGACGTGCTAAGGGTTATACCCAGTGCCAGTATGTTGATGAGTCATTAGAGTCCCCCACAGACACTTTCCCAAGTTCGGGCGAAACGTTGTAGAGGCCGTATGGGTTTATGGCAAGGTTCGGAAAAAGCACGTGCGTTTTCGCACGTGTCGTTTTTCGGGCAGATAATACTGGTAGGCTTTGGTTTAAGCCGGAACCCAGTATTATACTGTGTAGATATAATATCTTTGTCTCAGTTGCATTTGTATTCGGTCGTAATACAAATGCGGGTATGTTTATACTGTTACGGGGTTATCCTGAAATTCGTTTCAGGATCACTTTAGGAAGTTGGCAGTTTCCAGTTTTCTATCAGCCGTATTTAACAGTCGGTTAAATACGGATTTATCTTTTCTTGATGAGGTGAGTCAGTGTTCTAAATGCTTCTAGATGTGATGACTAAGCTAGTGACTCATTAGTGTCATTAATGGTTCATTAATGATGGAGGATGACTAAGTTAAATATGATTGGTTTGCTTTTAATGCATTCATACTTTGTGTTCACACTAGATATTTTGCTTAGTGTTACCTTCCTTGCTCCTACACTCACCCTCTCCTCTATATATAATGGCCGGCCCCTCCCCTCTCACTCACTCACTCGAAAAATGGTTGTGATTCACTAGAAAAAGATTATGATAGATTCGGGTTCACGAAAAAATAGCTAGCCTCTTTCTCATTTCATCCGATCAAAAAGGCAACTTCCATAACTGTTCGTCCGTGACCTTGGACGTAACGAGACAAAGTGTTCTACTCATTCTCTACTTCATCTTGGTCGTCTCTTTTGGCAAACTTGACGATCGAGTTGCCTCGGTTCAGAGGCGGGAGCCTGTTTAAAGATCCGTCGACGTGGTGCCACCTGGACGAGAAGACCGGAGTTCAAGGAGATCGGAGCAGCCGCAACAAGGCGTGGGATGATGGTTAAAGACCGAAGGACTCGGATCATTCGGTATAACGTTTCTACCCCTTTGTAGTTTGTTGGTTTAGGTTTAATGGCAGATCCGGGTTACGGTATACGATAGCGCCAGTTTCGTTAAAAGTTTTTGTTCCGCTTTTGGCGTCTGTTAGACGGCCGGGGTGCTACCGTGGACTTACAACAAATTCCCTAAATTACCCTAACCCTAACACTTAACCCTAATCATTAGTTTAACCCTAAACCTAAACCTAACCCTAACCCTAACCCTAAACCATCCTAACCCTAACCCTAACAATTCTTCAAATATAACAAAATTAACTAATATTAGCAGCAAATTACTTTAAAAATTGAAAGTTTAAAAAATTAACTCATCTAATTCGTCACCGATTTGGCGTCGAAGTAGATCGGTGGAGAAGTAGAGGCGGAGACTCGTCTTGACGACGAGGAGGAGAAGAGGATCGGTGGAGGCGTCGGCACGGTGGAGGCGTCGGCACGATGGAGGAGGAGGGGAGCGGAGGTAGGGGGTCGGTGTAGGCGGCCTAGCTCGGTGGAGTGGGCTCGGAGGTGACCGGGGGGCTCGGATGCGGGGGGACACGATCGGAGGCGGGGGATGGAGGAGGAGGTGGTAGATCGAAGGCGCATGGATGGAAGAAGGGTAAAGGGAAGGGGAAATAAATTTAGAGAGGGAAATAAATTTAGGACGAGGGAAAAAGGGGATGAGAAAGGGGATTAGTTGTCGACTGTGGTCAACATTTATTTCGGCGTGTGACTCGCGTCGAAATAAGTATTGACCAAAGTTTACAAATTCTCAGAAATTGACAATCTATTTCGATGGGAGATCCGCGTCGAAATAAGCCCCCAGTTGAAATAGGTCCCAGATTCTTATAGTGATGGGCTTTGAATAATATAAATGAACTGTATGGTTATGATGACGTTGACATAATTAATCCTAAATTTTATAATGAAATGTTTGAATATGAAATAATTCATAATTAAACAAAAATATGTGAGATTTGGGTCTATTTTTGGGATGAAATTATCGTTATTGGATAGGATTTCATGTTGTGGTGTCATGGAGTGCAACTTAACTAAATAACTAAGCATAAAGAGTATCCTATGCTATGCTGTAGCTTTGACAAAGGATAAATGGTTATTGATCAGTGCTGAACAAGCTTTGATTAATTGATTAGTTTAACGTCTCAGTAATCACACTTAGTTCAAACCTATAGCAAACGGTACTCAAATAACTTCAAAAGTTACGGGGTCTCTTGAAAGTATGAAAAATGACTATAGAAATTTTCATATTCATTTCCAATAGAGCCCGATAGGCGCTCAACGAAATGCGATACAGGATATGACATGAACGAAACACCCATCAAACGATAACCAGTTGACGTGGAATTTTACAAGAAATATCATCTCAGTAAAATATGAGCGCCTGTTAAAAAAAATTGACAATTTTACCCACGCGGGCGCACCATGTCAGTTTAATAATAAAATAAAATGCGAGTTTTAGTTGATTGGGTAAATGTTGAGGTTGTTGTTGAAATATTTATGGCCTGTCCTCGGAAAAAATATAAAATGATATAAAAAGTTTGGCATTATTCGAATTAATTGATTCTATGATAAATAATCAGAACGGTTAATAACGATTAGAGTACGAATTAAGGAAATTAATGGATTCCAGATGAAATTACCCATTTGAAATGACCTCAATATGTTGATTATATCAAGAAAATACTACCAATTGGGTTAGTGAATTTTTTGGCAATTTCTGTTCGAGTTGGGTTTAATGCGAATCTTAAGGAATTTGACATGTCAATTCGAATCTTATGTTTTGGCAATTCATGATAAATCGTTAAGAATCTCTAAAAAAAATCTCGTGATTAGAAGTCATGAGATATGGATTTTTGAGCGTTCTCTGAAAGGGTATTTTGCTCATTTATGAAAATGTAATTTCATGGTCCAAAAATGATGTAGGGGTAAAATAACATGAAGCTGCACATAAGGGCCAACGACTTTCAAAAAAGGTGACTTGGCGTGGATTCATTTTCGTAAGGAATTCCACCTAGTCTTCATATGACAAGCTTAAGCCGAGAGCCGATAGCACTTTACAAGATTTTTAGCAGAATTGGTGATAACTCTTTCAAGATTGAATTGCCAATCACTTTTGGAATATCGCCGACCTTTAATGTGGTGGACCTATCTCCTTATCATCCAGATGAAGAAGATAACTTGGCCACATCGGCTTTCTAACCTGAGGAGAATGATGTATGAGCATTTGTACTTGAATCTCATGAATCCAATAAACCTAAATAAAATGTAGAATATGAACTTAAATATGAATATGATTCAGATGACTATAAATCCATCGATGTTTCTATATATATACTCCCTAGTCTGCAGCCCTCTTTTATTCCAAGATAGTGTTGTTGTATCCTTCAAGTAGTCGAGTTATTCCTATCATGTTCCATCACCTATTATCCATCCTCCCTAGCCATTACCCTATCAAAACTTAAGCCTAGAATTATTTTGGAAAATACGAAATACATCTTTATTTCGTCGGGCGTCACCCAACAGAATAAATGGATACCCGACAAAATAAACTTATTCCGTCGGCTAATATCCGACGGAATAAATTGCGACGAAAAAATGTTTTTTCGTCAGGCATTTTATTATGTCGGATATCAGCCGATGGAATAAGTCGAAAAACCTGGACAGTTTTTCCTGTTTTAAGCTTATTCCGTCAGGTTGTATCCGACAGAATAAGTTATTTCGTCGGATAGAACCCGGCGAAATATGCTTCAGACATCGAAAAAAATAAAGCATATTTTGGGTCGTTTTCAAGCATTCGATATAAATTCAATTCAATTACTGATATACAAACAACCACAACCACAACTCAATTCAATTAACGATATACAAACAAACACAACTCAACTCAATTCAATTCAATTACAAATTCAATTCAATTACACTACTAGGGCAGGGATTTGTTCACAGTTTAAACCGTGAATAAAAGGACTTCGTGAGAGAACCGTGACCCAAACCTGCGTAAGCAAATATTGGATCACGGTTCTGACTGTGAACAAAATAAGAAACATTCACGGTTGTAACCGTGAACGTTTCTTATCGTGAAAATTTAAAAAAATCAGTTAGTTGACGGGCCCCGAGTTTTCGTTCATGATTCTAACCGTGAACAAAGCCAGTTATGGGTCAAGGTTACAACCGTGAATAAAACATGTAACCATGACCCATAACAGAGACCTGCTCCAGATATCAATATCTGGAGTAGCCTTTTGTTCATGGTTGTAACCGTGACCAACTATCTTTAAACACGGTTACAACCGTGACATGTTATTTTCTTTAAAATAATTAAATTTTCCATGCCCCACACGCGTTAATTTCAATCACAACCAGCAATATATAATTTCCATTCACAAGCATCAATATATAATTATCTTTCATGCAATATATTTAAATCTCACGCAATATACGATAATCAAAGTAATAAACGCCGAATCGCATGCAAACATAAACAAAAAGTATACATACAATTAATATGATCAATACTCCACTAATCAACAAATCGAAAAATGTATGTGTCAGAAAATCGTCCAATATGATCAATACTCCACTAAAGCCGTATTGTATGTATTAGATATATGTTTGCCTTAGAGGCTATTATTTGATAGTGGGTGTATCGGTATGTGTATATATATATTCAGAGGACATTCTTGCTCGACATGATAGTATGCTATCTGGTTGCTCTTTATCTTGACATATTCACTTGATCATGCATATTACTCATTTGGTACATGTTGATAAAGCCCTTAGGATATTTGCTTGACTACTGGTATTATGATGCGGATCATACTAGTAGGACTTGTGTAGTTTATAAGCATATTCTTAAAATATTCCTAGTCGTGGGTGTATCGAGACGGGGCATCGTTATTCCAGAGTAGACTAGCGTATACGTTTCATGACCCATATGATGGGCGATGGATGATCCCATATCTATTGGTGTTTGACATCAAAGATTGTATACGGGTGCTCAGTTGAGACTGGATACACTGAACGGACTCGTCGAAAACTCATATATGGTATTATATCTATCGTCGGATAGCAGTTCTCAGGTGACACTGGTACAGGTTAGTCTGTACACTCGAGATCGTCATAGAGTCATCTGTATGCTCCCATTGTACTTTGATTTCCACCCTACCACTGCTGTACTGAGTCGTGCAAACATGCGGCTTTTGGTTACAGTCCCGAGGCACATGGGGCAATAAGCGATAGGAGGGGTTTCGTCTCTCCCGGTATTGAGGGTCGATATTGCGCTATACTCGATTGGCTATAACAGGAAGTCTCTAGTCAGGGCTGATGAGATTTACTGATAAGTGTTATCAGTAGTTTCTCGATCAGTTATAGGCCATATACATGCATGACTTAATGAGTTATTGGGGTTGACGATACCATATCTAGACTCGATATGCAGCATATCTGATGAACAGACCGGACTGTATGGTAAGTGTTGCCAGTTGGCTCGACGGGAGTTTTGACAGATTCGCTTGTTTTTCTTCTATTCAATACCTGGGAGCCGTTACGTACAGCTAGTGCCACTGACAGTTTGTGGGTATGTGATATGATCACTACCTACTGCTAGTGTATTGACGAGTCTTAGAGTCCTACAGAGGGATTTTCTAGCTCATGCGAAATGATGTGGGGTGCATATGGGGATATGTGCGGGAGCTTGATTAAATGCGCGTATATGATAACGTATTTTAATCTGGCGTTTTCTATTGGTCGGGTCGTATGTGATATGACCGGATTATTAAATCAGGTATTGATTTAATATCAATGACCATGAGCTCATTTATTAAACCCTTTTCTTTTATATGTATGTATGCATATATTGATATGAATGCACACATGCATGCATACATGTGTCATGGTTGATGATACATTGGAGATGGCTATGCAAGACTCACATGGAAACTATTTATGTAGTTTTGATTATTGAGAAAAAAAAAAGGGAAATAATTGATGGTTGTTTTCTTTTGGCTTCTACACACATCTTTAGTTGACTAGTCATAACCATGGTTTCATTTCTTATTATCTCTTAACTCAACATCAAAAAATATCTAGATATTTTGTAGTCATGGTTATGAGTGAGTGTGACTCTCTCATATATTTGATTATTCTTATTATTATTGAGATAACTCTCACATGAGCTCAAGCTAAGCCATTCTCCTTCTTCTTCCTCCTCCAATCTCTCTAGCTCTTCATAAGTGAGTGAAGAAAATTAAAAGGAAAGGTTTTTAAGTGAGATTACAACCCACATCACCAATCTATATTAGTCTAGCCTACTAGTGTAGCTTGTTTGCTTCACTTCCACCAAGATCAAGTCAAGCTTGGAGCTTGTGCCAAGAGACTCCGTGGTAGATCGTCGTGGACTTCGAAGGACTCAAGCGAACGCGTTCAAATTCCAAGTTGATCCAAGGAGTTAAAGAGGAGAGGTCTACAAAGGTTGTATTTCTCTTCTCTTAGTGTTAGACACTTGCTAGTATGTGATACTTGCTTTTTGTTACATTAATACTCTAGTTCGATTCTAGGTTAGGTTTGGTTAGCTGCCTAAAATTTTTAATGTAGCATGTTTGATACTTGTCAAAACCTAGTGAGCGTGCTAAGTAAACCCAGCAGTGATATCAGAGCCAAACTAGATAATTATACGATGTTAATAGAATTACGAAACCGAAACAATTTCGAAACCTTGAAACAAAATCACTAGTTTATGTCGATTTTTTGAAGTTCTCTGAATTTTTTTTAAACAGAATGTTACATGTGATGTAATATGAACAATACCATAGAAAAAAGAAACCATTCCGCCGGATTTTGATCGGCCAAACTCACAAAAAACCCGGCCCCATCGGTTTTGTAGTAGGGTTTTGGCTTCGTTTTCCTCTAGTGTTCCAGTCTCTGGGGTTTGGCATTTCAGGTATTGTTTGTTTTTGCTAAAAATTGCATGTGATGTTATCTTTCTATAGTGGAAATTCGGAGTGTTTCATAGTCGTATTTTAACATCATTTAAGGTAATCTAGACGACGTTAAAAAGTTCGAACGAACATCAAACACCACCTCAAGATTGCTCTCTGGAAATTTTTTCAAAAGTTGGAAATTTTGGGTTTGAAAATGTTCAGAAAATTGTGTAGGGTATTGTGTGGACCCCCAAGAAAAATGAACCCCTAACTCAACCTAACGACCGTGGAACCACGGCCGAAAGGTGCTTTTGGTGGCGGTTCCGCAACGCCGTTGGTGAGGCTTGGGACGTGCTTTCTGGTGTTGGTCCGTATGTGCTTGTAGCACTGTCTGGAAATTTTTGAATCTAACTCAAGTGTTGAGTCCTCTGAGAATTTTGGGTGGTTGATCAATTGATCGAAAAGTTTAACATAGCCTAGTTTTTATGAATGTGATACAATATATGAAATCTACACTAATTAGTTTTGTGAAAATTGATTAGTTACTTGTAAATTTAACATTTCGGTTTCCGTAGGAATCAGGAATTTGGTTGAATTACCCGATTTCTTTTGAAAAGGTGTTTTCATAGATAAGACCCAAATGTAAGATTTACAATGTTAGGCATGAAATCCGAAATATGAGATATTCCGGGTTTATGATGTTTAAGGGATGTGTCAATTACAAATGTTGTAGTTTGACATTTTTTTTTGCGACCGTAAGTGTAGTATGTGGTGTATCGTCGGTTTCGTTGCTATACGTCAACGACAATTGGGATACGCATACTTGCTTACGTTGATAACATATGATATTATGTGTTGCTGTGATATGATGGATGTGATCGTCTTGATTGAATGGCCGGGGGTTTTATGTGAGATGAGAGTTTTTTTTCCTTTCATTCATATAAAATTTATTGTATGTAATATTCTTTTATTAGGGCACTTACGGGTTGAGAATGATATCACCATTGATGTATATTATTTACTTTTCCGCATTAGGATAGACCCAAGGTGGAGAGCACAAGTGACCGGGTTCTAGATGTTAGTGTTTATGCCCTAGAAGGCCATTACTGTATCATACTAGTTTGTATATTACTTAATGGAAGCTTGGGATATTCACATGTATATAACAGTCTTGCTAAACATGGTAGTATGCTACTTGGTTTTTCTATCTTAATATGTAAGTATACGTATTGATAGAGCTCTTAGGATCTTGCTTGACTACCAGCGTTGTGATGGCAGTCACACTAGTGGGGGCTGGGTAGTCTACAAGCACATCCTTATTCGGGTCCCTAGTCGTTGGATTATCGAGACATGGCATCGATACTCCGGAGTAGACTAGTGTGTACGCTTCTCATCCCAGTTGGGGAGATGGTCTGTCCCACAGCCGTCAGTACGTCGTACTGGAGATAGTATGCAGGTGCTCGTTAGGTTACGGGTACACCGGACAGGACTCATAGGGAACTGTTGGTTGGTTTTATACCAGTCGTCAGTGAACAGTTCCCAGGTGACATGAGTACAGCATAGTCCGCAGACTTGACACTTGATCAGTCGAAAATATTGCATATTTTAACCGGCAATTTCCTCATCATTTGCATTCATATAGAAGTGTACGGTATTCATAATTCACATATTAGCAAATCGGTCGCAAAATATCAGATTACATGTATTCGACCTTAAAACCGGCATTTCTAGGGAAATTGACGGCATTGCATTACATAGCATATTTTCTATATCTTGCAACCCGTGTTTCGAAGTCTGTGCAGGAAAAGAGAAGCTTGCTCGATCATTACAGTGCTCGACCATTACAATCGCTCGTAAACTCACTGAACTCAAATCTGGTATCAACACAGAAGGGAAACTGCAATTCAAAACATCAAAGAAAAGCCCAAACAGCAATACCAAGCAACAGAAGAAATCCCAAGGGCCAAGCTCAACAATGAGCCGCGGAAGAGCGGCAGTTATGGGCTAAACGCGGCGGTTGCGCGGCGGCTACATGGAATTAGTTCCCCAATTTCAGTGCACAACTCCTGTTTCAGTGGCTACAGCTCAATAATGCTCACAAACTTCCAGAATATTCCAGATACTTCCTCCAGATCAGCAAACACCTTGAGTTACATTACATTAGCCTAATCATTCTAGAACTTTTCCTAAACCCTAGCTTAAACCCTAAGCTAACTCCTAACAAACTCCTTCTAGAAACTCTTCAACAAACTTTGGGAGGGAAAGTTCTAATTCAACCTTAGGATTCAACCTTGGGAAAGTTTAGAAAATCAATCTCTTTCTTCATCCCCTCTTCCTCAAGTTTAGTGAGAGAGCTTGTAGGAAACCCTAACCCTAAATCCAACCACAATTCAAGATCTTGAGTGCAAGCCAAGCAAGATGCCTTCAACCCTTTTATGAGCCGAGCCGATCTTCAATCGGGCAAGAGATCAAAGTAGATCCACGATCCACGGAGACGAGCGAAGCCGAGTCAACGATCGATTTCTTCTTCTTGTAGATTCTTGAAAGAATGTATTGAAATTGTTGATTAAATAAAAGGTGATATTCTTTTATCTTGTTTTCTTTAAATTCCGCATCATGTTATCTTTACAATTCTTTAATATTGTCTTTGTGGTGATGTGTGAATAAAACTCCGCTCGTCGAGGAGTCGAGACGATCTTTAGTATGATGATGTAACAAATTTGTAATCGATTCTTGAATCCCATGAGTTTGTAAACCCTAGCAAGTTCAAGAATCGACGACCCAATTCGTTGCGATGCTTTCTTGATCGACATCGCTCGAGATTGGGGAGTTCCGATCGTTTCTTGAAATTGCTAGAGGCTAGAATATAAATGGTATCCTCGAAAGAACAAGGGTTAAGAGATGAAACCCTAATTTCATCAAGAAAGCCCTAACTCTCGTCGATCACCATTGATCTAGTATCAATTCTTCGAAGGACAAGAACACGAAACCCTTTAGATTACATCACGTCTAAAGATCCGATCGATTCCTACGAGCCTCTCTTATATTCTTGATTGTTGATTGGAAATATTATCAAAACAACCGATTCTTGATTGTTTATAGTTTCTTGATTCTTGAGTAAAGAATAGTGACACTCGAATACAAATCACTCTTGAATCATGTTTTCTTTTATTATTGCTTAACTTTTCATTTCAAACATATCAAAATACAATTGAATCGTGCAATCCCTGTGGACGATCCGCACTCATTACAATCTACATCCGACACCGTAGTTTGATTGCGGTCAATATAATTTTTTGATTGTCGTTACTTTTTACATATACACGTCAGAAAATGTTTCAATCAAAATGGCGCCGTTGCCGGGGATCGCGCTAATTCATTTGCATTTATAGTTTGAAGTGAAAGAATTATTACGTTCTACTTCTTGAATTCAAAATTCGTACAAACTCTTATACGTGTGTTGTGATTGACTGCAAGGTGATCTGGAGCATTCTGTGCTGTGGAAAAATTATTTGGGATATACTAGAGAGCTGTAGATAGCAACAGGAAGAAGCTGTTGAAAAATTGTACACTGTTCCCAACACCTGACCGCGGAAGAGCGGCTAATACATAGGAATCGCGGCGGAAGCGCCGCAGTCTTGAGGGTTCTCTGGAAAATTTTCCAGCAGGTGATTTCTTGCTCTCTCCCCTCTCCTATTTTAGCTCCAACTAACCCTTTTCTGCAGGATTCTTTGCAAATAAATCGCAGCGCGCAAAAGCAAAATTAAAATTGTGTGTGATTTTTGATTTCTTGGTTGTTTGCATTCTAATACGGAAATTTAAGGGGCACGGCCAAATCCAAATTAGGTGGGGATTTCATTACCCTTCCTAGGCCCCGAAAATCGTCAAACTTGCATCCGCATTACCCCCATTAACTAAAAGAAATCTAGAGAAGACTCTAAGGACTGTCGCGCTCAATAGGACAAGAGAAGGTCGTGGGTAATTCATTGCTTATCCGCGTTTTCTTGTGGTGCCTAAGGCGAGTGTGTCTAAGGCTAATGGTTATTAATTAGGTCCACTGTAGTGGTGGTTCCTTCCCACTTACCTGGCACTTATCCGGCCACAGGGGGACAAAGAGGCAGTGGAGGATTCTATCCTGCGGCTTGTCTTTTGGCAGTTAGGAGCGGTCTAGAGCCGGACCTAGGTGACCACTAGATTCTAGGGTTTGTGTGCTGCATTTGTTTTGTCGCATCATTTTTTCAAAATCCGTCCCTTTTTCAAAGCAAGCACCGCATTCATTCATCCCTAATTATAAGTCAACGCTGCCACTTGTACTAACCCTTTTTTAGTACAAGATAGGCTGGACACGGGATTCTAGTGCCCGTTTAGTCCGCGTACCCTTTATCGACTCCGAAGTCGATAATTCTCCATTTACCTTTTCTTTACCCACTACCACACCCACACCGATGGATCCGAATCCATCAAACTTCTTTAACCCTAATCTGCCACCGTCCGTTGGTGCGCAGAATCCTCCTCACATTTCTCTCCAGGAAAGATGCTATCCACATAGAGGTCCTCTTTCGACCTGCTTATCCACACCACCAGCCAATGGGGATAACTTTGAGATTAAGCCCTAGTATATCAATCTTTTACCCAAATACCACGGACTCGAGACCGAGGACGCTTACGTTTTCATTACCAAATTTGAAAACGTATGCGCAATGATGGGTACGTCTCAACTTTCAGTGGATGCGATGCGTCTACGACTTCTTCCATTTACTTTGTGCGATATAGCCGAGAAGTGGCTATATAACACCACCGCACACTCTATTACGAATTGGGAAGAATTCGTCGCTGCATTCCTTAAGAAATTTTACCCAGTCCAAAAGACGGCTCGAATCCGTAGCGAACTGAACCAATTTGCCCAGCTCCCTGCCGAACCATTTTCAAAATACTTTGAACGTTTCAAGGATCTATTGGTTCAATGTCCTCATCACGGCATCCCGAGATGGGAGCTTTGCCGAATCATATATGAGGGCAGTAACCCTAGCACTAAACAGAGCCTTGAAAACATGTGTCAAGGTACTTTTATGACCAAAGATGATGGGGAAGCTTGGCGATACTTAGAAGAGTTCGCTGAAAAATCACTAATTTGGGAGAGTGGAACACAACCATTGAATAGGGGTGGCGTACACCAAATAGATGTGTCCATAGGTGTTCGAGCTGAAATGGCAGCAATGCAAAAGAAGCTCGACGCTATGGAACACAAATTTGCAGCAGCCTCCCTAAACCCAATGTCGCTCCCCAAAACTGTTTGTGGGTGCTGTTCTGATCCGTCACATTTAACGGAAGAATGTCCATTAAATTTTGCGTTTCAAGGTCACGAGCATTCTAATGCCGCATTTCAACGACCTCGAAACGATCCATATTCTTCCACGTACAATCAGGGTTGGAGGGACCACCCGAATTTTGCTTGGAACCAAAACCAATCTCAAAACACGGTTCCAAACACGAATCAATTTCAACGGGCTCTTCCTCCACCACAACAGCAACCCCTTCAACTCACTCAGCACCCCTATCAGTCACAAAATTTCCAAAATCAGGGCAACACTCCTGCACAGTCTAATCCTATGCAGCCCTGTTCTGACGAGTTCTCTCAATTCACTCAAACCATGAAATCACTTTTATCAAATTTCATGGATGTTTCGACTGAGGTTAGATCTTCCGTCAGTGAAATAAAGAAAAACTCAGCGTCCCAAGCTGAGAGTATTCGCACGATGGAAGCTGAAATCGCATGCTTAAAAGCCGAAATGAGTGCGAGAGAAAAAGGGAAACTTCCCTCTCAACCCCTACAGAATCCTGGGCATTACAATGTAAATGCCATCACAACGTTGAGATCGGGAAGAGTGCTGAACAATCATGTCGGGGAAGGTATTGATGATACTGAAAATCATATCAACACCCCGGCTGAGTCTTTCCCCCACACACACACTTCACCTTCTGATCCTTCTTCTTCTACCAAACCACCTTCGCACGAGCCTATTCTCCATTTCCCTTTAGGCTCAACACCTTCACCCAACCCTTATAGTTCTCCACAGACGGTCCCCACACCTCCTTTGGGACCTCGTCTACCCCCCTTTCCTTCTCCTATGATGGACCCCGCGCTTATTGCGAAAGCACCTTACCCGAACCGGCTAAGGGCTAACAGAACGAGGCCTCATATGGAAATTTTTTTAGAGATGTTCAAACAGGTTAACATCAATATCCCTCTCCTAGATGCGATTCAGCAAGTCCCCGCTTATGCGAAGATTCTTAAGGACTTGTGCACTAGGAAGAGGAAGACTCAAGTGCCGAAGAAGGTCTTTATGTCTAACAATATCAGCACTGCTTTTATACCCCAGCTTCCAAAGAAAAGAAAGGACCCAGGTTGTCCTACAATATCGATTTCGATTGGGGGTAAAAACATAAATCGTGCTCTGTTAGACCTTGGCGCGAGTGTTAACCTGTTACCTTATTCTGTCTATGAGCAACTAGGGATTGGAGAGCTGAAACCTGCTCATTGCACTCTCCAGATGGCAGACCGATCTATCACCAAACCAAGGGGTGAATTAGAGGATGTGTTAATAAAGGCCGGGGAATTTGTTTTCCCTGTAGACTTCATTGTGCTCGACACACATCCTGTAGCAAACCCCCGGGGCCAAATTCCGGTGATTCTAGGTCGTCCTTTCCTTGCCACTTCCAACGCTGTTATAAACTGTAGAAATGGTTCAATGAATTTATCATTTGGAAATATGACCATTGAACTAAACATCTATAAAGTTGGAAGTCAGCCGTCAGAACCCTCTGCTCATATTTTAGATGTGTGCTCTGTCCATGAGATCGCTCCCGATAGTTGTGGAGCTGAGGATCTTTGCTTTACTGATCTCGATGACATTAGCACATCTCTGTTTGACTTTGCACTAGATCTTAGTGAGGACACTTTACCTGCACATGAGTCCTGCACTTCTGACTTTTCTCCACCCGAGTCTGTATCTTTCACAGGCTCTGAGCTTCTTTGTAGATCCAAAAATCAATCTATGACCCTTCCTTCTATCATTTCTCCGCCTGAGTTAGATCTCAAAATTTTACCTTCTCACCTGAAATATGCATATCTTGGTGAGAACGAGTCATTACCGGTTATCATTTCCGCTTCTCTTGCATCAGAGCAAGAGAATGCCCTTTTATCGGTATTGAGATCTAACAAAGAGGCGTTTGGTTGGAGTATGGCGGACATCAAAAGGATTAGTCCCTTGATAGTTGAACATCATATACATGTGATGGATGATGCCAGACCGACCCGAGAACCACAGAGATGGTTGAATCCCGTCATGAAGGAAGCTGTCATGAAAGAGATCGTCAAATGCTTAGATAATGGTATTATATACCCCATCTCCGATAGCCAGTGGGTAAGTCCTATACATGTCGTTCCTAAGAAATCCGGCAACACAGTTATCACAAATGAGGCGAATGAGTTGATTCAAACACGCGCCCAAACTGGGTGGCGTGTATGCATCGATTATAGAAAACTCAACGCTGCTACGAGGAAAGATCATTTTCCTCTACCATTTATTGATCAGATGCTGGAACGCTTAGCGGGACGAGAGTTTTATTGTTTTATGGACGGATACTCAGGCTACAATCAGGTCCCCATCGCCAAAAAGGATCAAGATAAAACCACTTTTACTTGTCCTTTTGGTACCTTTGCTTACAGTCGCATGCCCTTCGGGTTATGCAATGCTCCCGCTACCTTTCAGCGGTGTATGATGGGGATATTCTCTGATATGGTAGAAATTTTTTTGGAGATCTTTATGGATGACTTCTCGATTTTTGGAGACTCTTTTTCTGATTGCCTTGCGAATCTAGACGCTGTTCTTACTCGTTGCAAAGAGAAGAACTTGACATTAAACTGGGAAAAATGCCACTTTATGGTCCAAGAAGGAATAGTACTTGGACATGTCATTTCACAGAAAGGCATTGAGGTTGACAGAGCTAAAGTAGATGTCATTCAAAACCTCCCTCATCCCAAAAGCGTCAAAGATATTCGCTCTTTCCTTGGCCATGCAGGCTTTTATAGGAGATTCATAAAGGATTTTAGCAAAATTGCTAGACCTTTAACACTACTCCTGGCCAAGGATACGACCTTCCATTTTGACTCGGATTGCGAGACAGCTTTCGACTCACTTAAACACTCACTCACTTCAGCCCCCGTTTTATCATCACCAAATTGGGACTACCCCTTTGAGCTGATGTGTGACGCATCTGATTTTGCAGTAGGTGCAGTCTTAGGACAGCACATCGAAAAGATGCCACACGTGATTTACTATGCCAGTAAGACCCTGAATGATGCACAAATCAATTATACAACCACCGAGAAAGAGCTTTTAGCGGTTGTATTTGCGTTAGAAAAATTCAGGCCTTACTTAATCGGCTCACCTATAGTTGTGTATACTGACCATTCCGCTTTAAAACATCTTCTGGCGAAGAAAGATGCAAAAGGTCGACTAATACGTTGGATCCTTCTTTTACAAGAATTTGATCTTGTTATCAAAGATAAGAAAGGATGTGAAAACGTAGTAGCTGACCACCTTTCACGCATCGTTTCTTCCCCTGTGACCCTGCCGATTAATGACTCATTTCCTGATGAACAACTCTTGAGCATATCCGCTGAACCATGGTTCAGGGATATTGTGAACTATCATGCCACGGGACTGATACCGAGCGATTGGTCAAAACAGGACAAATATCGTTTTCTTTCCCAAGTAAAACACTTTTACTGGGACGAGCCTTATTTGTTTAAATATTGTCCTGATCAGATCATTCGCCGGTGCGTCCCGAATGAAGAGTTCAAGAGTGTTCTTTCATTCTGTCATGATCAGGCTTGTGGGGGTCACTTTGGTCCTAGAAAGACAGCGGAAAAGGTTTTGCAATGTGGATTTTATTGGCCGACCTTATTCAAGGACGCATTTGAGTATTGCAAAACCTGTACACAATGTCAGTATACGGGTAGAATATCCCAGAGGAATGAAATGCCTCAGCAACCCATCTTGGTTGTTGAAATGTTTGATGTTTGGGGCATTGATTTTATGGGTCCTTTTCCCAACTCCTTTGGGAATTTGTACATATTGCTGGCGGTTGATTATGTCTCAAAGTGGGTAGAAGCTATTCCATGTCGCACTAATGACAGGAAAGTTGTCATTAAGTTCTTGAAAGAGAATATCTTTTCGCGATTTGGACACCCACGCGCTATCATTAGCGATAATGGGACACATTTCTGCAACAGATCTTTCGAGACTCTGATGCGAAAATACTCAATCAACCACCATCTTTCTACACCCTATCATCCCCAAACAAGCGGGCAGGCTGAGATCTCAAACAGACAAATCAAACTTATCCTGGAGAAAACTGTTGCTAAAAATAGAAAAGATTGGTCGACCAAATTGACGGATGCTCTTTGGGCATTCAGGACTGCATATAAGACCGACCTAGGAATGTCTCCATATAGGATAATGTTTGGAAAAGCATGTCATCTACCTGTTGAGATAGAACATAAAGTATTGTGGGCTATAAAGGAAATAAATTTTGATCTAAACCTTGCTTGCAACTTTCGGAAGCTGCAACTTAACGAGCTAAGCGAACTCCGCGATGAAGCTTATGATAATACTGTAATCACAAAGAATAGGACTAAGGTTTTTCACGATAAAAGCATTTTAAGGAAAACATTTTTACCTGGTCAACAAGTCCTTCTTTATGATTCACGATTACACCTTCATGCGGGTAAGCTCCGATCTCGTTGGAAGGGACCATTTGTTGTGCGGTCTGTATACCCGCACGGGACAGTAGATGTAGAAAATGTTAAAAACGGCACAGTTTTCAAAGTAAATAGACATAGACTAAAGCCGTATTTTTCCACTGACCCCACGGAGGAGCTCTTGTTCTTACAAGAGCCAGTTTATTTGGATTAAAATTCCTCCGTCTCACCTTCATATCCTGTATATCATTACATCATTTTTTTGAATGAAGGTGAGTGAAAGATAAGTTTGGGGGAAGTTCTTCACTTATATATTTTGCCCCCACTAATAATTCCCCCCAGATTTACAGGTTTCATAGATATAGCTGTCGGCAACAGTGAGGACACTGTTGAAAACAAGTTTGGGGGAGGTTTGTGCTTATTTTCGCATCATTTGCATATCATCTGCATAAGCACAAAACATTTCTTTTAAAAATCTATAAAAATTGAAAAATTTTCAAAACCCATAAAAATTTAAAAATTTTCAAATATAAAAATAATTTTAATATTTACACTTTTTTTTGTATATAAATAAGATAATGAAAGTTTAGATAGTGAAAAGTTACATCCATGAGATTAGAAAAATTTTAGAAAACCAAGAAAATTAGAAGTTTTCTTATACGAACTAGTAATAAGTAGTTATGAGCCGTTGTCCCAAGGGTTAGTAAGATGAAGGACGTCACTAATCTGAGGATAAAAATAAGTCTGAAAAATAGTTTCTATTCTGGAAGCCAAACATTTTGAACGTTGCTACCCTGCTATTCGCACTTACACACGTCTTGAAGCCTGGGATACTAGAGGATACCTTGAAATGCTCTTGTCTTAAAGCCAAAAGTATGAAAAAAAAAATATGGTGAGAAAAATGGACACTGGTTTTGTTATCACCAAGGGAATAAAAAAATATATAGCGAGGGTGCTTTTTCATCTAGTGCCCTAAGGCCAACTGGTCTGGGAGTCACTGCTATACCTAAGGTGGTGCAAGATTAGGAAAATACACCAAATAAGCAAGCACATGAGTAATCGGTCGGTTAGTACCTCAAGAAGTATTAACGGTCGCATGAAAGTGTGTGAGCTCATCGAAAAAAGAAAAAAAAAGAGTACTGAGGTTGATGGGCAAGAGTATGATAGCTTGAATTGAATTCTCCGGGTGTAGGGATGTCTTTACACACACGCAGGGTTATATGATCGATGTTTGGAAGAAAGATAGGAATGAAGAATAATACGATGTTTTATTGAGGGAGGACGTGATTTCTAACATCTTTTCATGACCATTAAGATAGGGCTCATGACAACCGAAAAGCTAGCTTAGTTGGAAACCCTAATTTTCAAGGCTTTTCTTTTACAATTCTTGTCTTTAAATGTAATATTCATGATCTTGCTTTTATTATTGGATTTTGTGGGTGCAATCCGCTGAAAACCCTCAGGAGACAACACTCCTCCTACTAGGGACACCTAGAGGTTTAAAGGCTTGTTGCACGTGCTCAGTGCAATCGTGTTGCCTACGAAAGTGTGCTAGTTAGTTTTTCTCTTTCTTTATTTTCTCCTTCTCTTTTTAATAAAACATTCGCTCGAGACGATCGAAATTAAGTTTGGGGGTATTTGATCAGTCGAAAATATTGCATATTTTAACCGGCAATTTCCTCATCATTTGCATTCATATAGAAGTGTACGGTATTCATAATTCACATATTAGCAAATCGGTCGCAAAATATCAGATTACATGTATTCGACCTTAAAACCGGCATTTCTAGGGAAATTGACGGCATTGCATTACATAGCATATTTTCTATATCTTGCAACCCGTGTTTCGAAGTCTGTGCAGGAAAAGAGAAGTTTGCTCGATCATTACAGTGCTCGACCATTACAATCGCTCGTAAACTCACTGAACTCAAATCTGGTATCAACACAGAAGGGAAACTGCAATTCAAAACATCAAAGAAAAGCCCAAACAGCAATACCAAGCAACAGAAGAAATCCCAAGGGCCAAGCTCAATAATGAGCCGCGGAAGAGCGGCAGTTATGGGCTAAACGCGGCGGTTTCGCGGCGGCTACAGGGAATCAGTTCCCCAATTTCAGTGCACAACTCCTGTTTCAGTGGCTACAGCTCAATAATGCTCACAAACTTCCAGAATATTCCAGATACTTCCTCCAGATCAGCAAACACCTTGAGTTACATTACATTAGCCTAATCATTCTAGAACTTTCCCTAAACCCTAGCTTAAACCCTAAGCTAACTCCTAACAAACTCCTTCTAGAAACTCTTCAACAAACTTTGGGAGGGAAAGTTCTAATTCAACCTTAGGATTCAACCTTGGGAAAGTTTAGAAAATCAATCTCTTTCTTCATCCCCTCTTCCTCAAGTTTAGTGAGAGAGCTTGTAGGAAACCCTAACCCTAAATCCAACCACAATTCAAGATCTTGAGTGCAAGCCAAGCAAGATGCCTTCAACCCTTTTATGAGCCGAGCCGATCTTCAATCGGGCAAGAGATCAAAGTAGATCCACGATCCACGGAGACGAGCGAAGCCGAGTCAACGATCGATTTCTTCTTCTTGTAGATTCTTGAAAGAATGTATTGAAATTGTTGATTAAATAAAAGGTGATATTCTTTTATCTTGTTTTCTTTAAATTCCGCATCATGTTATCTTTACAATTCTTTAATATTGTCTTTGTGGTGATGTGTGAATAAAACTTCGCTCGTCGAGGAGTCGAGACGATCTTTAGTATGATGATGTAACAAATTTGTAATCGATTCTTGAATCCCATGAGTTTGTAAACCCTAGCAAGTTCAAGAATCGACGACCCAATTCGTTGCGATGCTTTCTTGATCGACATCGCTCGAGATTGGGGAGTTCCGATCGTTTCTTGAAATTGCTAGAGGCTAGAATATAAATGGTATCCTCGAAAGAACAAGGGTTAAGAGATGAAACCCTAATTTCATCAAGAAAGCCCTAACTCTCGTCGATCACCATTGATCTAGTATCAATTCTTCGAAGGACAAGAACACGAAACCCTTTAGATTACATCACGTCTAAAGATCCGATCGATTCCTACGAGCCTCTCTTATATTCTTGATTGTTGATTGGAAATATTATCAAAACAACCGATTCTTGATTGTTTATAGTTTCTTGATTCTTGAGTAAAGAATAGTGACACTCGAATACAAATCACTCTTGAATCATGTTTTCTTTTATTGTTGCTTAACTTTTCATTTCAAACATATCAAAATACAATTGAATCGTGCAATCCCTGTGGACGATCCGCACTCATTACAATCTACATCCGACACCGTAGTTTGATTGCGGTCAATATAATTTTTTGATTGTCGTTACTTTTTACATATACACGTCAGAAAATGTTTCAATCAACACTGCTACTTCGCCTCGAGTGTGTCCCACTGTTCTTAGATTGCTACCCTACCACGACTCAAAGGAATCGTGCAAACAGGTAGCAGTTGGGTGCAGTCCCGAGCACTTGGAGGCAGTGGCGGTTAGACAGGATTCGTCTCTCCCGGTATTGGGTGTTGATATCGCGCTGTGTCAGAGAGCCATTACGCAAAGTCCCTGGCCAGGGCAAGCGAGATTTGCTGGTAGGTTCCAGTAGTTTCTCAGGGTGTAATGGGCTTCCCTCTGACACGACTTATACCGCTATTAGGGGACTGACGTTTGCCACCCCCTAGGCCCGATATGCGATAGTCTAAGACGAACGGACCGGACTGTACGGAGATTGTCACATCAGACTCAGTAGGAGTTCGGATGGGTTTCCTCATCGGCCTTCTTATCGACATCTACCTGGGGACCATTACGTACAGCTAGTGCCGCTTGCGGTCTGTGGTTAAACCCACTGCCAGCGTAGTAGTCGAGTCTCTAGAGTCCCACACAGAGAGTTTCCCTACTCCAGGCGAAACGATATAGAGGTCGTATGGTTTTATGACAAGGGTTCGGACGCATACGTGTGTTTACACACGTACGACTTTCGGACAGTTTTTACCAGTCGGCTTTGGTTTAAGCCAGTTACTGGTATCCGGTTATTGGATTTATACAGTCTAAAGTTTTTTCGTATTTTTGCGGAAAGGAGGGGCATTCTCGTAATTGCGCGAGAAGCTTCTAGAAGATGGTGACTAAGGAGGTTTAGGTGGCATATACAATGAATGTGATTAGTGAGTCATATGGATGATTCATCCATGTCATTAATGCATCATAAATGCTTAATGACTCATGGATGTGAATCATCACTAGATATTATCAAGCATGGTTGTTAAATTCATTTCTTTTCTTTTCTTGATAAAAAGAAATGCTTGATATATATTATGATAACTCATTCTTCTCACTTCATTATTATCTTCACCTTCTCTCTCCTCAAGCTCTCCCTCTTCAAACCCTAATCCTCCCCTCTCATGTGTTGAGTACAAGGATTAGTTAGACTAATTAAACCATAACCCTCACTCTATATCACCTAGCTTCTTTGATTAGCACTTAAAGAAAGTTAGTTGCCTCAAGTTTAGAGGCTTAGCTTGGAGTAAAGCTCTCGGGTGGATCGTCTACTACTTCGAGAAGGCCGAGGAGGAGGTGGAGTTCGTAAAGACGAAGGACACGGTTCTTAAGGTATAATCCCATTACATAGTAGTTGTTAACTTCTATGTTTGATGTTAGTTATCGTTTAGCTTCAATTCTTGCGGTTAGTCGATGTTTAAGCAAAGAACAAGATCGTTTTTCATATTTCCGCCTCCCCGCTAGTCGTGGGGTGTTGTACATCGACTTACAGTGGTATCAGAGCCTCGCTAAACAATAAATAACTTACTTGCAAATTTGTATGAATTTCGAACGGAAAAAACGAAACCGGAAAACCCCAAAATCACAAGTTTCTGTCGAATTTTAAACGAAGTCCTAAAATTTTTCAGGGAGGTTCAGAAAGCTTAAAAAGACAGTAGAAGAACACCCAAGAAATTTGGGCCCCTGAATCGCTTAAAGCGCCGCAGAACCGCGGCGGATCGCATCGATCCGCCACGCTTCCGCCGCCGAGTTGGCGATTCAGGAACCCAAATTTCCTGTGTTGCTTCTCTGTGATATTTGGTATTTTCTGGAATATTTTATTTTTGCTCAGGTTTCAGATTTACAGAGAAGTATTGGAGCAAAATTAAAAGTGTTTAATCGGTCGAAATTATACAGTATTTGCTTGTTGGATTATATATGTGTTTGTATAATGTGTTCGTAAACCTCCCCTAACTGCTAGTATGTCGGTTGGCAGGGGGTTGCACATTTCTGTAATGGATTTTATCTGTTTGTGAATATGAACTGTGTTGGACTGTTGTGATGTATAGCCGGGGTTATGTGATGGGTTATTATTTAATTCATTTGATGTAAATGTAATTTGTTGTAATATTATTTTGCGGGGCACATCCAGGTTGCGGTTGTAGCCACCGTTGTATTATTTCATTTTACTGTTTTTTGCTCCTAGGACAGACCCAAGGTGGGGTGCACAAACTGCCGGGCGGGTAGTTTGCCGTACCCGTTGGGGTCTTGGGTGGGGTAATGGCTATTCATCACAACTGTGTAATCCGTCTTTTGTTGCAGGCTCAAAACAAACACGGATTGCTTGCAAATCCAATAAAGTTCATCTGTGATCTGGAATGCCTATTATTGTGTCTGACGAATGTACAATATCTATATATGATAGCTATTTAGACGTCACTTATGTTTTACACCCGCACTAGCCCAGCCCCCGCTCTGTCGTTAGTTAAGTAACCTAACGGGTGATGACGGGACCCCGTGGCGAATGTGGATGGCATAAGAGGACGTTGTATTTTCGTTGTTTTCTGCAATGATAGGTTAATGATGGGACGCATTATTTATAATGCAAAGAAAATAAACCAAAAAGTTTAATCGTTGGAACAATTTAAAAGAAACCACTCGGTTAATTTTAAAAATAGATATTTTTAAATGCGGAGCTTTAACCACTCATTTTAAAAAGCTATCAGGTTCCTTCGGTTATATCAAGTTCACTACGTTTACGGTTTCGCCAAAACCATTCGTAGCCCTCCGTCATTTCATTTGAGTATTCAGTAGTATTCAAGCTATGCATTTTGGCCAAAGTCAAGGCATAGTGTTTGGTAGCTGCTGGGTTTTCATTTGTTGCATAAGATAGATGAGTTGGTTTGGGACAGTCGTATTATCATTTGACCAAAGTCAGGGGTATATACGGATGGGTTCAAATTTGACAAGATAATGACGGGTAGAACTTGACATGTGACTTATGACATTTTGACCAAAGCCAAGGTCATAAGAGCATGGGGCAAAAATATATATCGAGAATTTCTAAAGAAACTGAAATTTGCAAAGAGATGCATACCATTTGGAGTTTGATGAATGTTGGTAGGATTCCTTCAACATTATCATACGATGATATTTGGATCCCGATCCTACTGTGAGTATATGCTACTTATCAGGAGATTCGTCACTTAACGATCAATGCTATAAACCAAGTAGGTGTCAAGAAAGGTGTCAGCGGGGTTACGCCCCCAGAGAAAAGAGGTTATTTAATTAAGGAACTTCGCGAAAGCGTTGGAAAACCTCCCTCGAAGTATCGACACTAGCCTGGCTGAACGGTTAAGCAAGTATTGTACAGTGAGAATAGTCCTGGCTAATTCTTCTTTTATGGTTTGAGGAAGGATTCGAGAAACAGTGGGAGCCATCCAGTTTAGATAAACTAAAAACCACTCTAAACTTGCAAGAGCATCATGCTAAAGAGTTTTCTTCTCTCTCTCCTAATTGCAGCAACCCTGAAAATGACTAGACTTAAGTTACTTTTAGAGAAAAATATACTGACAGGGCCAAACTATAAAGATTGGCTGCGGAATATCAAAATGGCTTTGACCTATGACAAACTGGGGTACGTCCTCACCGCTACGGCACCTGCTGTCCCTGGTCCCAAATCCAGCAATACGGATAAGGAAATCCGCAAAACCTGGGATTTAGATTGCGCGAAAGCCAAGTGCATCATGCTTGCCTCAATGAACAATGAACATCAGAGGAGGCACGAGGATATGAACCTAGATGGCATATTTCTCCATACAAAGGAACTTTATGGAGAGCAATCTCGTATAGCAAGATACGAGACCTCTAAGAACTTGTTTCGAGCGAGGTTGGCTGTCGGGTCATCGGTAGGAGAACATGTCCTAAAGATGATCGGCTATATTGAAGAGCTCGCAGACCTTGGGACGACTTTGGATAATGAGCTCTAGACAGACCTTATTCTCCAGTCCCTTCCTCACACCTACGCCCAGTTTATCCTGAACTTCAACCTTCAAAGAAAAGAAGTTGAACTTCCGGAACTCCTGAACATGTTAAGGAGTGCAGAGAGCACCTTGCAGAAAGCAAGGGAAACACCCGCTATGTTTGTTAGCGGTGCATCTTCTTCCGGGTCCAAGGCTAAGGCCAAAGGAAGGAGGAAGAAGGCCGCCACCAAACCTAGAGGAGGTGTTAGTAAGGTGGGAGGGAAGGGAAAGAAAAAATTTGCAGTACCGGTAGTTGGCCAAGATGAGTGCTTCCATTGTCACAGGAAAGGGCACTGGAAGAAGGATTGCAAGGCGTGGAACGCCAAGAACCAGGAACCGAAGCAAGCTGTGGCTTCGACTTCAGGTGTGTTTGTAATTGAGAATTGTCTGTCGATCAACTCTACTTCCTGGGTATTGGATACCGGATCAGGATCTCATATTTGCAATTCATTGCAGGCACTGAGAAACCGTAGAGTGCTGAAGGAAGGTGATATGACCTTAAAGGTTGCTAACGGAGCTAGCGTGGGAGCTGCGTCCGTCGGGGATTATCACCTAGGATTGACGAGTGGACACATTTTGGTTTTACATAACTGTTTTTTTGTACCAAGCTTAACGTGTAATATCATATCAGTTTCCTTGTTATCAAATAAAGGTTATGATTTCACGTTTGTAAGAGATGTTGTTAACATCCACCTTAATCATGGTTTGATTGGGTCCGGTACACTAAATAACGGTATATATGTTTTAAACCAACTCCAAATTTTCAATGTCCAGAACACACTTAAAAGAAAGTCTCCAGATTTAAATAAAGCTTTCTTATGGCATTGTAGACTGGGTCACATCAATGAGAGAAGGTTGACTAAGTTGCATAGAGAAGGATATTTGGACTCGTTCGAATATCAAACTTATGACACTTGTCAATCTTGTCTCAAAGGAAAGATGACAAAGACTCCATTTACTAGACAAGAAGTAGGAGCGAGCGAGCTCTTAGGACTCATACACAGCGATGTATGCGGTCCAATGTCTACACATGCAAGAGGTGGTTTTTCCTATTTCATTACTTTCACGGATGATTACTCAAGATACGGATTCATTTATCTGATGAAACATAAATCCGAGGCTTTTGAGAAATTCCAAGAGTATAAGAATGAAGTAGAAAACCAAACCGGCAAAAGTATCAAGACACTTAGATCTGATTGAGGTGGTGAATACTTGAGTGCCGAGTTCCTAGGTTTCCTAAAAGAGAAAGGAATTCTCTCTTAGCTTACTCCTCCATACACTCCACAGCATAATGGTGTATCGGAGAGACGGAATCGAACCCTATTGGATATGGTACGATCCATGATGAGTAATGCTGAGTTACCGCGATCTTTCTGGGGTTATGCGCTAGAATCACCGGCATATCTTTTGAACAGGGCTCCTACCAAGACTGTGCCTACCACTCCATATCAGATGTGGACTGGGAAGAAACCCCATCTTCAGCATATGAAGATTTGGGGATGTCCAGCTTTTGTTAAAAAGCAGCATGTGGACAATCTCGAGGCACGATCAGTAAAATGTATGTTTGTGGGATATCCAAAGAACTCCAAGGGATATTATTTCTATTACGCAGAGGAACAAAAGGTTTTTTTTTCTCGTAATGCCTATTTTCTAGAACATCGGTTTTTAGAAAAGGAAATAAGTGGGAGCGAAATAGAACTGGAAGAAATTTCAGAACCACAAGCTGCTACTGAAAGTTTGGTAGAACCGGAAGTTCAAGAAGAACAAGACATTCCCGCACCCCTCCGCAGGAGTAGTAGGCCGTCTCATCCGCCTGAGAGATACTACGGTTTTCTCATAGATGGGGATAGAGAGGATTGCATCATAGATGATGATGAACCTACTGACTTCCAGCAGGCCATCCAGAGCGGCGACTCGGTACGATGGCTAGATGTAATGCGGACCGAAATGGAGTCCATGTACACCAACAAAGTATGGACTTTGGACTTTGCTCCAGATGGGGTAAAACCCATAGGATGAAAATGGATCTTCAAGAAAAAGATTGGTGTAGATGGACAGGTGGAAACCTATAAGGCTAGACTTGTTGCAAAGGGTTTTCGTCAAAGACCTGGTTTGGACTATGACGAAACTTTTTCTCCAGTGGCTATGCTCAAATCCATTCGGGTCCTTCTTGCTATTGCTGCCTTCCATGATTATGAAATCTGGCAGATGGACGTAAAGACGGCTTTTCTGAATGGAAATTTAGAAGAGTGCGTCTATATGGATCAGCCAGAGGGTTTCAATCAGAGTGGGAGCAGCGGGAAAGTATGCAAGCTGCTTAAGTCCATTTATGGACTAAAGCAGGCATCGCGGAGTTGGAACATCTGTTTTGATGAGACAGTCAAAGAATATGACTTTATCAAAAATCCAGATGAACCGTGCATATATAGTAAAGTTGTAGCCAGAAGTGTCGTGTTCCTCGTCTTGTACGTGGATGACATTCTATTAATAGGAAATGACATTCCTATGCTACAATCTGTCAAAGGATTCTTGTCACACAGGTTCTCCATGAAAGACCTGGGTGATGCTTCTTACATTCTGGGGATCCGGATCTATCGTTATAGATCCAAGAGGATGTTGGGACTTTCGCAGTCCAGGTATATCGACACTGTACTGAAAAGATTCAGTATGGAAGATTCTAAGCGCGGTAATCTACCGGCTTGTCACAGAATCACCCTCTCCAAAGAGATGTCTCCCAAGACTGATTTGGAAAGGGAACGCATGTCTATTATAACCTACGCTTCTGCGGTAGGCTCTATAATGTATGCGATGTTGTGCACCAGACCAGATGTAGTTTACGCACTGAGTGTGGTAAGCCGGTATCAGTCAGACCCAGGGGAGAAGCACTGGATAGCAGTAAAGAACATTCTCAAGTACCTGAGAATGACTAAGGAGATGTTCTTGGTTTACGGCGGAAAAGACCTCAGGTTAGAGGCCTTTGCTGATTCCGGCTTTTAGAGTGATAAGGACGATTCCAAGTCCATGTCGGGTTATGTCTTTACCCTCAATGGAGGGGCGGTGTGCTGGAAGAGCTCCAAGCAGGACACCGTTGCTGACTCAATGATGGAAGCGGAGTATATAGCTGCTTGCGATGCCGCAAAAGAAGCAGTCTGGATGAAGAAGTTCCTAACAGAACTTCAGGTGGTTCCTACCATAGTTGATCCAATACCTCTGTATTGCGACAACAACGGAGCTATAGCTTTAGCGAAGGAACCAAGGTCCCATCAGAAGTCCAGACACATCTTAAGGCGGTATCACCTGATCAGGGAGATCATTGATCGTCGGGAGATCGAGGTTCGGAGAGTTGCTTCTGAAGAGAACATTGCTGATCCATTCACAAAGGCCCTACCTCAGATTCAGTTCGAGAGGCTACTCGAGATCATCGGTCTTCGATACGCCAGTACATGGCCCTAGTGCAAGTGGGAGATTGTTAGTGTTTATGCCCTAGAAGGCCATTACTGTATCATACTAGTTTGTATATTACTTAATGGAAGCTTGGGATATTCACATGTATATAACAGTCTTGCTAAACATGGTAGTATGCTACTTGGTTTTTCCATCTTAATATGTGAGTATACGTATTGATAGAGCTCTTAGGATCTTGCTTGACTACCAGCGTTGTGATGGCAGTCACACTAGTGGGGGCTGGGTAGTCTACAAGCACATCCTTATTCGGGTCCCTAGTCGTTGGATTATCGAGACAGGGCATCGATACTCCGGAGTAGACTAGTGTGTACGCTTCTCATCCCAGTTGGGGAGATGGTCTGTCCCACAGCCGTCAGTACGTCGTACTGGAGATAGTATGCAGGTGCTCGTTAGGTTACGGGTACACCGGACAGGACTCACAGGGAACTGTTGGTTGGTTTTATACCAGTCGTCAGTGAACAGTTCCCAGGTGACATGAGTACAGCATAGTCCGCAGACTTGACACTGCTACTTCGCCTCGAGTGTGTCCCACTGTTCTTAGATTGCTACCCTACCACGACTCAAAGGAATCGTGCAAACAGGTAGAAGTTAGGTGCAGTCCCGAGCACTTGGAGGCAGTGGCGGTTAGACAGGATTCGTCTCTCCCGGTATTGGGAGTTGATATCGCGCTGTGTCAGAGAGCCATTACTCAAAGTCCTCGGCCAGGGCAAGCGGGATTTGCTGGTAGGTTCCAGTAGTTTCTCAGGGTGTAATGGGCTTCCCTCCGACACGACTTATACCGCTATTAGGGGACTGACGCTTGCCGCCCCCTTGGCCCGATATGCGATAGTCTAAGACGAACGGACCGGACTGTACGGAGATTGTCACATCAGACTCAGTAGGAGTTCGGATGGGTTTCCTCATCGGCCTTCTTATCGACATCTACCTGGGGACCGTTACGTACAGCTAGTGCCGCTTACGGTCTGTGGTTAAACCCACTGCCAGCGTAGTAGTCGAGTCTCTAGAGTCCCACACAGAGAGTTTCCCTACTCCAGGCGAAACGATATAGAGGTCGTATGGTTTTACGACAAGGGTTCGGACGCATACGTGTGTTTACACACGTACGACTTTCGGACAGTTTTTACCAGTCGGCTTTGGTTTAAGCCAGTTACTGGTATCCGGTTATTGGATTTATACAGTCTAAAGTTTTTCCGTATTTTTGCGGAAAGGAGGGGCATTCTCGTAATTGCGCGAGAAGCTTCTAGAAGATGGTGACTAAGGAGGTTTAGGTGGCATATACAATGAATGTGATTAGTGAGTCATATGGATGATTCATCCATGTCATTAATGCATCATAAATGCTTAATGACTCATGGATATGAATCATCACTAGATATTATCAAGCATGGTTGTTAAATTCATTTCTTTTCTTTTCTTGATAAAAAGAAATGCTTGATATATATTATGATAACTCATTCTTCTCACTTCATTATTATCTTCACCTTCTCTCTCCTCAAGCTCTCCCTCTTCAAACCCTAATCCTCCCCTCTCATGTGTTGAGTACAAGGATTAGTTAGACTAATTAAACCATAACCCTCACTCTATATCACCTAGCTTCTTTGATTAGCACTTAAAGAAAGTTAGTTGCCTCAAGTTTAGAGGCTTAGCTTGGAGTAAAGCTCTCGGATGGATCGTCTACTACTTCGAGAAGGCCGAGGAGGAGGTGGAGTTCGTAAAGACGAAGGACACGGTTGTTAAGGTATAATCCCTTTACATAGTAGTTGTTAACTTTTATGTTTGATGTTAGTTATCGTTTAGCTTCGATTCTTGCAGTTAGTCGATGTTTAAGCAAAGAACAAGATCGTTTTTCATATTTCCGCCTCCCCGTAAGTCGTGGGGTGTTGTACATCGACTTACACTAGAGTCCAGTGGGAGGCCATCTTGAGGAGTCGAGACCGGGTCTCCTAACTATAGAATTGGTAGGGTCACTTTCCGCTCTCGTAGGGGTCTAAGAGTGTGGGCTTGGCTATTCATCGCTACCGTGGAATCTGTATTTTCATATTGTTGGCTGAATACAAAATACGGACATCCTAGTATATCCTATATTTTCATATATATGCTTCTACTGCTGATATTCTGTGATGTGATCACTTTATATGTTGAGAAGAATGGTATATATTATATATGATATATAATAAATATTTCTTATGTTTTGCATCCACGCTAGTCCTGCCCCCGCTCTGCCGTTAGTTAAGTAACCTAACGGTGCATAACAGGACCCTGTGGCGAATGCGGATAGCATAAACATACGTTCTATTTTCGTTTCTTTTCTGTGATGGCTTAAAAACTTAAATGATGGGACTACATTAATGAGATTAATGTAAAGAAAAAGAAACCTAAAAAATGTTGTAGAATCGGATTTGAAACTCACTCGGCCTTTTTATGAAAAAACAAGTCTCAAAATGCGGAGCATAAACTACTCCTTTTAAAAACTATTTTATTCTACAACGATATCAGGTTCAAAGAGTTAAAGGTTTTATTAAAAACCATCTGCAACCCTCCATCATTTTAGAAAGTAGAGTACTTACTTAGTATTCGTGCTACGTATGTTGATCATAGTCAAGGCGTAGTGTACGGTAACTAAGTGATGTCTTCCTACACAGCATATGATGCGATTAGTTAGGACATTCATGTGATTACGTTGATCATAATCAAGGGTCATGTGAGTGGGTCTAATTAATCATGAAATGACGGGTAGAACTTGACTAGTGCTTATAATATGTTGACCATATCCAAGGTCATAAGAACTAGGGGTAAAAACCATATCAGGAGTTTCAAGAGTTGAAATTAGCAATGAGATTGCATACCTTCTTTATGATAGTTGGATCCCGATCCCACTGTGAGTAAGAGTTACTCCCAGGAGAGTTTTGCACTTTACAATTAGCTAACCCATTAGGTGTCTAGAAAGGTGTCAACGGGGTTATGCCTCTGGGAAAACGAGGTTTACTTTAATTAGGTCCGTGCAAAAGCACGGGGAACATCCTTCAAAATACCGACACTGGCCTGGCTGAACGGTTAGCGAAGTTGTAGAATTTAATTAATTTTGGCTAATTTTCCTTTTAAGATTTGAAGGAAAATTTGATAAAAGCAGTGAGAGACATTGATTAGATATGATAATAACCAATCTAATCTTTACAAGAGCTTTCACCGAGTGTATTCTTTTCTCTCTCCTAATGGCAGATACCCATGACTGGACTTAAGTTTCTGTTAGAGAAAAATAAACTGACCGGACCTAATTATAAAGACTGGCTAAGGAACATAAACATCGCCCTTACATATGATGAGGTATCATATGTCCTCACTGCCTCAGCCCCTCCCAGCCCAGGCTATGAATCTTATGTTGCGGATAGGGAGATCCGCAAAACATGGGATATTAACTGTGCCACTGCCAAATGCCTCACGCTTGCCTCAATGGACAATACACATCAAAAGCAGCATGAGCAGATGGATGTTCAATCCATCTTTCTCCATACAAAGGAGTTGTATGGGGAGCAATCTCATACCCTTCGATACGAGGCATCTCGAATGTTGTTTCAGATGAGGATAGCTCCTGGAACACTAGTAGGTGAACATGTTTTGATGATGATAGCTCTTATTGAAGAGCTTGAGGGCCGCGGATAGATAATGGAGAACGAACAATATGTTGATATTGTTCTACAGTCTCTTCCTCCTGCCTTTGCTCGATTCATAGTGAACTTCAACATGCAAAATATGGAGAAGTCACTACCCGAACTTCTCAATATGTTGAGAAGTGCGGAGAGCACGCTCAACGCAAAGACCCCCTCTCTGATTGTTGGGCAATCTTCCTCTTCCGTCCCTAAAGCCAAAGCCAAGGGAAGGAATAAGAAGAAACCTACCAAACCGAGAGGTGGAATCAAAAAAGACACAAGGGAGAGACAAATCTAAGGCTGAGAAGTAAGGAAAAGGAGAATGCTTCTACTGCAAGAAGTCGGGACACTGGAAGAGAAACTGTATTGAGTACATAGCTGATCTCAAGAAAAAGAAGCATGGTGATGCTTCCGCTTCAGGTGTGTTTGTGACTGAAAACTGTTTTTCTATAAACTTTGATTCCTGGGTATTGGATACTGGTTCGGATTCTCATATCTTCAATTGTGTGCAGGGACTGAGAAATATCAGAGTTTTGAAGACCAGTGATCACACTCTCCGAGTTGGAAATGGTTCCAATGTACATGCAGTATCAGTGGGAGAGTATCACCTAGGGTTGCCATCGGGTTGTATATTGGTTTTGAACCCATATTATTATGTACCTAGTATGCTTTGTAACATAATATCCGTTTCTTTGTTAGACAATGAAAGATATCATTTTGTATTGCAGAATAATATTATGAACATTAAACTAAATCAAGAGTTGATTGGGTATGGTACACTTAATAACGGGATATACGTCCTAAATCAACACACAGTTTTCAACATACAACAAACAAATGAAAGAAAATTTTCAGATATAAAGTTCCCATTGGGTTTTTTTCTCTTTCTTTCCCGAAAATGAAGCATTTCTTTGGTATTGTAGACTTGATCATATTAACGAAATAAGACTAAACAAGTTTCATAAAGATGGATATTTGAATCCTTTTGAATATAAATATTATGCGACTTATCAGTCTTGTATTGAAGGTAAAATGACCAAAACTCCGTTTACTGGACACGAAGAAAGAGTTGCAGAACTCTTGGGCCTCATATATAGTGATGTATATAGGCCAATGTCTACACATCTGAGAGGCGGTTTTTCTTACTTCAAAACTTTTACTGATGATTTCTCAAGATTCGGTCATGTGTTTTTATTAAGGCATAAGTCTGAAACTTTCAAGAATTTCAAAGAGTACAAACTTGAAGTAGAAAAACAAACATGTTTGAGCATCAAGAAACTTCGATCAGATCGAGGTGGAGAGTATCTCACTACAGAGTTTTTGGATTTCCTAAAAGAGAATGAGATTCTCTCTCAGCTCACTCCCCCTTACACACCATATCACAACGGTGTGTCAGAGCGACGGAATCGTACCCTATTAGATATAGTACGATCCATGATGAGTGATGCTGAGTTACCTTTCTCTTTTTGGGGACATGCATTGGAGACTGCAGCATATTTGTTGAACATGGTTCCAACCAAGACCGTGTCCACCACTCCATATGAGATATGATATGGAAAGAGACCATCTCTTAAATGAGTTAGGATTTGGGGTTGTACGGGTTTTGTCAAAAAGCAGAATCCAGACAAACTCGAGACACGATCGGTTCAATGTATATTTATGGGATATCCAAAATATTCGTATAGATATCTTTTCTACCACAAGGAGGAACAAAAAGTGTTTTTTTCTCAACATGCCACATTTTTAGAAAATGAAATTTTTACAAATAATACTGATGGCAATGCGGTAGAACTAGAAGAAGTTCCAGAGACACAAGTTACAATTGACGACTTGGTTGAATCTGATGTTGCAACAGAATCTTATAAAGCTCGGCCACTCCGTAGATCTAGTAGGACTTCTCGTCCACCGGAGAGATACTACGGTTTCCTTATTGATAGTGATAGAGAAGATTGTATCATGGATTATGATGACCCTACTAGTTTTTAGCAAGCTATTACGAGAGGCGACTCTGTGAAGTGGCTGGATGCTATGAGATTCGAAATGGAGTCTATGTACACCAACAAAGTATGGACTTTGGATGTTGTACCCTGTGGGGTAAAACCCGTAGGGTGCAAATGGATCTTTAAGAGAAAGATCGGTGTAGATGGGCATGTGGAGACTTATAAGGCAAGGCTTATGGCGAAAGGATTTCGTCAAAGGCCAGGATTGGACTATGACGAAACCTTTTCTCTTGTAGCCATACTTAAATCCATTCGAATCCTACTTGCTATTGCTGCTCACTAAAACTATGAAATTTGGCAGATGGACGTTAAAACTGCATTTCTAAATGGTGATTTATAAGAGTGCGATTATATGGATCAGCCAGAGGGCTTCGTTGATAGTGGGAGCAACGGGAAAGCATGTAGGTTTCTTAAATACATTTATAGATTAAAGCAGGTATCACGGAGTTGGAACATCTGTTTTGATGATGCGACCAAAGAGTTTGTTTCGTCAAAAATCTAGATGAATCTTGTATTTATAAGAAGATTGTAGGAAGTACTGTCATATTTCTCGTATTGTACGTGGATGAAATTCTTCTAATAGGAAACGATGTTCCTATGCTACAATCAGTCAAACTGTTCTTATCACAAGGTTCTCTAAGAAGGATCTGGGTGATTGTTCATACCATAATTTTGCATTATTTTATTCTCCATTCTTATTCATTTTACAAATAAACATGTGCTTTTGACCCATGTCTGCTACATAGTTGCAGGTTACACGTTCTCGGAACAAAAACAGTGAAATTGACGAAAATATGTTACAAAAGTGAGACTACGACCGATAAATAGAAGAATCATGATCAAGCCTTCAGTTAGAGAATAAACGAAGATCAATGAACAAGTTCACAAAGTAAAAAGGCAGCGCAAGATTCAAGACTTCGACACGAAGCAAGCGGTAAAGTCCACGACATTATTCACTGTGGAAATCTGGAAGAAAACTAGAAGAAAATCTGAGAAACCAAGTGAAGAAATAAGGAGCCAAAAGCAACAGAAAGAAGCCCTAAAAATTTCAGCCCAAGATGCCGTTATATGGCCGCGGATCCGCGGCCAAACATGGGTCTTGGCCTCGGTTCCGCGGCCGTGTTGAGCCCGGGTCGGTGCGAATTCTGGCGGTGCGTCGGTGCTTTGACTAGTCTTCTTAGGGGTATATTTGTAATTGCAGATGTGAGTCGATTGTAACCCTAGGGTTTCTATGTTCTATAAATAGAAACCCTAAAACCTTTTTTAGGTTATGCCTCTTCTTGTGCCTCATTTCATTTTATCAAAATTCAGATCTGTAAATTTCTGTAATGTATGAAGAGAGTATCAAATAAAGTAAGTAGTTTTTTATTTCCATGCCCTAAGTAATTTCTTTTCTGCCATAGTATAATTTTCCTTTCTGCCCTAGTTTAGATTTTATTCTCTGCCCTGGTTAATTAGTTTAGAACATGTTAATCAATTCCCTAATGAGTGAGTAGTCTCCTCACTTGTTAGGGTTAGATTTGGGGAAGGCTTGAAAGATGAAAATCTCTCACCTCTTTCTTGCCCATCATACATTTTTATAGGACTCTATGCATACATGCACACACCGCTCCCTACGGCACCCTATCCCATGAGGTAGAGGTGATACCGTAGTATAAAAGATCGGTTGCGTATGTTTTCCATGGAGGTTAGGGTAAAAATTAAGAAAGGAAGGACAAGAACCTAGAGGAAGAAACCTAGTTTCTTCTCGATGGTACTAATCCATTTTATTAATTATTACCATAACACCTAATTGATTTAAATTAGGGCATAGAAAGCGGTGATGAATATTGACTTTCCAAACTTAACCTAAACCTAACCCTAACCCTAGCAAGATTTTAATCCTAGTCTAGATCAAACTTAGTTTTTAGATTTAATCAATTCGACAAACAATCAGAATTAACTCGTTAGAACAAATTGAAGATACACAAAATCCTTGTGGACCGACCCGTACTCACCGGCTAGCTACCAATCGACGCCGTTCTTGATTGCGGTTAACAAATATTTTTGATTCATCTTTTAAAAGCGCATGCATAAGCACTAAATCTATCAATCAAATGGCGCCGTTGCCGGAGATGGCGTAGTATTTTCTTTTTGCAATTTCGGGTTAATATAAAATCATAAAACTCATAAAAAACTGAAAAATTAAAAAATTGAATTTTTTTTTATCATCTTGTATTGTTTGAAGGGTGTTTCGTTTGAATTTTGCAGGACCGACGAATGAATTCAGATCTGGAAAAATCCAGAGAGCGAAACAGAAAACAGAAGATCTGAACAACATAGGAGTACCATAACAGAGCAACAGAAGAACTTTGAGGATCTGAACTGCACAGTGTACCGCGGAACCGTGGCATGAACCCCCCTCTGGCGGTGGAAACGCGGCTCTGTAGGTGACGTCAGCACATTAAAAAATTTCTTAGTATGTCTTCTGTTCTTCCTCTGAACTCCTGATATCTCCTTTGTAAAAATTTGTCTGCAGGATTCTTTGCGCATAAACTTCTCCCCTTCTCTAATAAATTGATCTTATGCAGGATTCTTTGCGCTGTGCTAAAAATTGTTTACAAGTGTTTGATTGTGTTTACTGCTTTGCATATTTAAATTGACTTTAAGAGGCTTGAACACCAATCCAGATTGGGTGGGGATTTTATTACCCTTCCCAGGACCCCAAAAATCACATAAGGCATATTGCATTGTCCATCAATTAATTAAAAAAGATTAGACTCAGCCTTAAGGATTTCGCGCTCAATAGGACAAATGAATAGTTGTAGGCATCGACCGTTGATCCTAACTTGACTTTGTGGTGCCTAGGATAGACAGGTAGTGATGGTAACTTTAAAAGGCCCGTTTCACAGTGATTCGTGAGCGGATCCCTCCTTTCTCTACTTGTACTTACCTGGCCACAATTGGCGGTGAAGAGACGGTTTGAGGTTCTACTTCTTGCCCTTTGGAACAGTTAGGAGCTGTCTAGCTGACCTAGGTGACCCTAGATCTAGGCTTGATTGTGCATTTGTGATTGATTGAACGTGTGTCTAAGCCTTTTATCGAAATTCTTTTTTGCAAAAAAAAAGCTCCACATAAAAAAAAACACAAAAAGAAAAAAAAAGAGGAAAAATTATTTACAAAAAACTTGCAACTTGTCGCTAAGAAATCCGTGCACCCCACATTCTTTTTCTTCTCCTTTCTTACATTATGGGTACCCCACCTCATAAAACTCTTGTCGAACTTTGGTACCCTGAACCAAACTTTGCTTCCTACGCGAATTGTTTTGGTCGAATTACGGACGACCCTTCCATACCTAAAATTTCTTTGAAAGATCGAATAGAAGCGTCTAGGAGAAACAGTTTGACTCCGCAATCCACTTTGTATCAACCATTTCAACCTTTACCACCTTCTTACATTGATACTCCTTTTTTGAGTCCTGTTGTAACTCCGAAACCCCTGTCTATAGCTGAACATATTGAACAATCTCGTAACCGATGTTTCACTCCTTTCAACACTTCTAGTTCTTGGGATCAATAAGTCAATTCACCTTTTTATCCAAACGTTGATCCTACTCCTGTCCAACCATTCAATTCCTGCCAGTCCTACCCGACTTTCACACCGTCCCTAGACATTGCTTCTACACAGCCATTTGGGAGTTTCATGTATCCAAACAATTTTGAATCTTTTACTGAAACCCCTTCACAACCCATGTCTAGTCTGGAACAGTCGTTGGAAGCGTACACTGCTGCAACAAACCGACAGATGAGGAATTAGGATGCGTCCATTGTCGCCCTTATGCAACCTAGTGACCCGGTAGCTAGTTTCCAACTAGCTCCAAAAATTCCAATGTATGATGAGGCGGTTGGACAGAGTGAGAATTTGAGTGGTGAGAGTAAGCTGTACACACTTTTAAATCAAACCTACCCATACCCAACTGAATCCCACAACTCCGGTTTTGAATGTCTATCAAGTGTCCCAAATGATTCACCATTTGAAAATAAAACGTTTAATGAGTTGTGCGACTTTGTAGTGCTTGATTTGCCAGATTGTGAAGGGTCCCTTTCGAGTGAAACCATCACCAATCTTTTTGACTTCTACACCTCCAATCTAGAACCTGAATTGATAAATATCTATGCTTTTGATGAGGTGTCCGAAAAAATTGATTTTCACTTGATTGAGGATATTGACACAGGGAATATTTTGGATGATGAACCCGTAGATTTGACTGAAATTTTATCTCCAATTCATCATCCCGAGTCATTAAATGTTTCTCCCAAACCTCATATGCGTCTTGATTTTGATGATAATTGCATGGATGAGATAACTTTTGAGGAGAATCATGAGGATAGCATTGAGGAGAGTATTGAGGATAGTATTGAGGATGAACCATTTTTATTTGATGAGTCGGATTTTCCAGTTCATCCTCCTGAACCTTTAACTGTTATACTTCCTAAATCACCCCCCCTCCTTTCCATCATTCCGACCATACAAAAGATCACACAGGAGGACTGTGAGCTTGAAAGATTTCTCTTCGATCACAGCAGTTTGGACGCCACTAGTGCGTACCTCTTTGAATCGACACAGTTCTCACAGCCGATAACGATTACGAGTGCTTCACTTTTTCGGATGATTTTTAAGACTCACCGCCCGAGTTTGAGCCCTTTGAATTTTCAGATGAGTTCGTTGAACCATCAGACTCGGTTGCTTACAGCCATTTCGAACCATTGATGGAATCCTTCGAGTTCGAGATAGTTTACTTCAGTGAGAATAAGACTATCACTAAATCACTCCCCTTCTTCCTTTCCATCGCTTCGACCGCGCAAGAATCCGTCGCGCTTCCATTTTCAATGGATGGTTTACTAAGTTCAACGTACCCATGTTTTCTTGCGAATCTTGAGGGATTTGACCCCATTTCTCGACGGGTTGATAAATTAGCACAATCGCTTTTAACACATCGGTCATCACAATTTGCACTAATTTATTCACTCGATTTACACCCTCAAGTTCGTACTACACTTCTTTCTCTCTTCCGCCAGTCTTCTCCGAATATACCGAGACCATATTCCACCCTTCTTCCCATACGGTCTCGTGTGTTTCTCAATTCCTTTCTCTACACTCCATTCTTCCACCAACCCTACCATTATCACGATAGAATTTTTTAATGGTTGGTGCTAACCTTTGGTCTGTGTAAGGCCTTATATAGTTTGATTTTTTCTCCTCCCTAACTCTGAACTTTAACGCTTAAAACAGTGGAAACACTGTCTCACATAAGTTTGGGGGGCTTTTTGTATATATATTTTTTGTTTATTTTATTTTATTTTGTTTTCTGTTAACAATAAAAAAATATATAAAAAAATAAACAGGGGAGTGCCGACATTTTGACCCTCTTGGTGTAGCATGACAGTGAGGACACTGTCAAGTTTAAGTTTGGGGGTGTGCTCGGTAAGCTTTCTTCCTTCGCATTCATATGTACATTTTTGCATTTGCATACTTATTTTAAAACCACAAAAACTGAAAAATTTAAAAATTATAAAAATTGAAACATTCAATTTTGGCCATAAATGATTTGAGTTTGACAAAAAGGTTAACTGGCTAGGAACAACTAGATCTTAGACTCAGTAAATTAAAAACCTTAAAAATAACCTTTCTTAAAATTTATCGGCAGAAAGTTTATGTCTTTGTAGTTTATTTAGAAATAGGCAAATTTCGAGTTGACTTCTTGGGCTAAGTTAAAATAAGGGAAAAGTATTGATATTTTTATTAAAATATAGATTTGAAGAATAATTCCTAGCTTAAGTCTAAATTCTGAAAATATATACCCTACAAATTGCACAAACACGAACCTTGAAACTTGGAATAGTAGAAGAGACCTTGAAATGCTCTTGTCTAAAGTCCTTAGTACGAAAAAAAATAAAATAAAAATACAAGTGTGAATAAAGAGATAAAAAATGAATGAACACTGCTTTTTGTAATTAGTTAAGGCTGCATAAATAGAAAAAATATTTAGCGAGGGTGCTTTATCACCTAGTGCCTTAGATCAACTGGTTTGGGAGTCACTGCTAAAGCCTTAGGTGTTACAAGACGAGAAATTACACCTTAATATGCAAACACATTTTGTAATCGGTCGTTGGTACCTCAAGAAGTATTAACGGTCGCATGAAGAATGTGTGAGCAATTTCATCTAAAATTTCACCAACTAAAAGTACTTTGGACGATGGACAAGAGTATGATAGCTTGATTTGAATTTCCAAGTGTAGGGGTAATATATACACACACGTAGGGGTATGTGATTGGGGTTTAGATAAGAGATAAGAATGAAAAATAGGACTTGTATTTTTAATAGAGATGATAAAAATTCCTAAGTTGAGATAGAACCCTAGAAGGAAAACTTAAAAGATGCCAAAAGCTAAGTAAATTCACAAGAATATATATAATCTTAAGTTAAATGATAAGGAATCGTGAAAAATACGGGTGGATAATTTATGAGTCGAAGATAATAGAATTCCTAGTCGGAAAACCTAATTGGAAAATAAAAGTTAATAGGCCGAATTGATAGGATTTTGTGGGTAGTATCCACTGAAAACCCTCACGAGACAACACTCCTCATACTAGGGACACCTAGAGGTTTAACGGCTTGTTGCACGAGCTCAGTGCAATCGCGTTTCCCTACGAAAGTGAGGCTAGGTCTTTTTCAAGAATAAAACTAGGTTTGCTCGAGGACGAGCAAAAGATAAGTTTGGGGGTATTTGTTCATACCATAATTTTGCATTATTTTATTCCCCATTCTTATTCATTTTAGAAATAAATAGGTGCTTTTGACCCCATGTCTGCTACATAGTTGCAGGTTACAGGTTCTCGGAACAAAAACAGTGAAATTGATGAAAAGACGTTACAAAAGTGAGACTACGACCGATAAATGAAAGAATCTTGATCAAGCCTTCAGTTAGAGAATAAACGAAGATCAATGAACAAGTTCACAAAGTACAAAGGCAGCGCAAGATTCAAGATTTCGACACGAAGCAAGTGGTAAAGTCCACGACATTATTCACTCTGGAAATCTGGAAGAAAACTAGAAGAAAATCCGAGAAACCAAGTGAAGAAACAAGGAGCCAAAAGCAACAGAAAGAGCCCCTAAAAATTTTAGCCCAAGATGCCCCCATATGGCCACGGATCCACGGCCAAACATGGGTCTTGGCCGCGGTTCCGCGGCCGTGTTGAGCTCGGGTCGGTGCGAATTCTGGCGGTGCGTCGGTGCTTTGACTAGTCTTCTTAGGGGTATACTTGTAATTGCAGATGTGAGTCGATTGTAACCCTAGGGTTTCTATGTTTTATAAATAGAAACCCTAAAACCTTTTTTAGGTTATGCCTCTTCTTGTGCCTCATTTCATTTTATCAAAATTCAGATTTGTAAATTTCTGTAATGTATGAAAAGAGCATCAAATAAAGTAAGTAGTTTTTTATTTCCATGCCCTAAGTAATTTCTTTTCTTCCCTAGTATAATTTTCCTTTCTGCCCTAGTTTAGATTTTATTCTCTGCCCTAATTAATTAGTTTAGAACATGTTAATCAATTCCCTAATGAGTGAGTAGTCTCCTCACTTGTTAGGGTTAGATTTGGGGAAGGCTTGAAAGATGAAAATCTCTCACCCCTTTCTTGCCCATCATACGTTTTTATAGGACTCCATGCATACATGCACACACCGCTCCCTACGGCACCCTATCCCACGAGGTAGCGGTGATACCATAGTATAAAAGACCGGTTGCGTATGTTTTCCATGGAGGTTAGGGTAAGAATTAGGAAAGGAAGGACAAGAACCTAAAGGAAGAAACCTAGTTTCTTCCCGCTGGTACTAATCCACTTTATTAATTATTACCATAACACCTAATTGATCTAAATTAGGGCATAGAAAGCGGTGAGGAATATTGAATTTCCAAACTTAACCTAAACCTAACCCTAGCAAGATTTTAATCCTAGTCTAGATCAAACTTAGTTTTTAGATTTAATCAATCCGACAACAATCGGAATTAACTCGTTAGAACAAATTGAAGATACACAAAATCCCTATGGATCGACCCTTACTCACCGGCTAGCTACCAAACGACGCCGTTCTTGATTGCGGTTAACAAATATTTTTGATTCATCTTTTAAAAGCGCACGCATAAGCACTAAATCTATCAATCAGTGATGCCTCATACATATTGGGTATTAAGATATAAAGGGTAGATCTAAGAGGTTATTAGGATTGTCCCAGACCAGGTATATTAATACCATCCTGAAGAGATTTAGTATGGAAGACTCCAAGCGGGGTGCCTTACCCGCTTGTCATGGAGTCACTCTCTCTAAAGATTTTTGCCCAAAGACTGATGAAGAGAGAGCTCGCATGAGCATTATACCCTACGCTTCAGCCATAGGATCTATAATGTATGCGATATTATGTACTCGTCCTGATGTAGTTTATGCACTGGGTGTAGTAAGTAGGTATCAATCCAACCCAGGGAGGAATCACTAGACAGCTGTGAAGAACATTCTTAAGTACTTACGAAGGACTAAAGAAATGTTCTTGGTGTTTGGTGACGGGGATTTCCAAATGGAGGCCTTTATCGATTCGAGCTTCCAGAGTGATAAGGATGACAACAAATCTATCTCAGGGTTTGTATTTACCCTTAATGGAGGGACGGTATGTTGGAAGAGTTCCAAATATAATACCGTTGCAGACTCTACGATGGAAGCTGAGTATATTGCTACAAATGATGCTGCCAAGAAAGCCGTCTGGATGAGGAAGTTCATCTCGGAGCTAGGAGTAGTTCCAACTATTATTGATCCAATACCATTGTATTGTGATAATAATGGGGCTATGGCGTTGGCCAAAGAGCCCAAGTCCTATCAGCGGTCCAGACACATCCTGAGGCGATATCATTTGATCCGGGAGATAGTTGATCGCCGCGAGATCGAGATTTGGAGAGTAGATACAAAGAATAACACCGCAGATCCACTCACCAAGGACCTCCCTCAGCTGCAGCATGAGAGACTTTTTGAGATGTTGGGTATGAGATATTCCAATAATTGGCCTCAGCTGCAGCATGATTGATGGTTGTTTTCTTTTGGCTTCTACACACATCTTTAGTTGACTAGTCATAACCATGGTTTCATTTCTTATTATCTCTTAACTCAACATCAAAAAATATCTAGATATTTTGTAGCCATGGTTATGAGTGAGTGTGACTCTCTCATATATTTGATTATTCTTATTATTATTGAGATAACTCTCACATGAGCTCAAGCTAAGCCATTCTCCTTCTTCTTCCTCCTCCAAGCTCTCTAGCTCTTCATAAGTGAGTAAAGAAAATTAAAAGGAAAGGTTTTTAAGTGATATTACAACCCACATCACCAATCTATATTAGTCTAGCCCATTAGTGTAGGTTGTTTGCTTCACTTCCACCAAGATCAAGTGAAACTTGGAGCTTGTGCCAAGGGACTCCGTGGTGGATAGTCGTGGACTTCGAAGGACTCAAGCGAACCGTTCAAATTCCAAGTTGATCTAAGGAGTCAAGGAGGAGAGGTCTCCAAAGGTTGTATTTCTCCTCTCTTAGTGTTAGACACTTGCTAATATGTGATACTTGCTTTTTGTTACCCTGATACTCTAGTTCGATTCTAGGTTAGGTTTGGTTACTCCCTAAAATTTTTAATATAGCATATTTGATACTTGTCAAAACCTAGTGAGGGTGCTAATCAAACCCAGCAGTATGTGTCAACAAATCAAAAAATAGAACTAACGCCATTGAGATGATGATCCACCTCCATCGACCCGTGGCTTAAAGAATGTGCTCAACTCATTTCGTATGGTCTGTTGGACGGAATCGGAGTGCGACTGCCTCGTGTTTCGGATATCTTCCTTAAGCTCCTGCAGCTCATGCCGTGTCTTCTAAAGATCCTGCCGCGTCTCCTGTTGCGTCTGATGCTGCTGCTCCACATACTCGCGGAGCCGATGGATCTCCTCCTGCGACGCAGCTGCCATATCCATCCGCGTCTGGGTCACGGCGTACTCATGCACGGTTGAATGTGTATCAAAAAATCGATGGGCCCCGGGACCAACACTGCGCTCATACCCACTATGATGCCGGCCAGATATCGAATCCAGGACAGGGGTAGTGGCTATGATTGAGTCGCCGGGGTAAGTTACAAGGCATCTATCTTCTCCTAGAACTGGGTCTGTATAGAATATATGTAGATATATTTGTGTGTATACAGGTGATAACTTAAAATACATAATCAACTTGATTATATGAAACTTACCATGTACACGCCCGTGCCCTTATGTAACGCAGCCCACCCCTTGGCTTCATTATAGTTGACGGGGTCTTTCTTTCTCTGCGATGAAATTAGAATTTAGTTTAATAATTAATCAACGATACAGAAAACGTATGAAATTAAGTATCGAAATACTCACCAAGTGTGTTCAGTCGATAAAACTGCACTTTTGATATGACATTTTCTTTACTTTTCTTAAATATATAAAGGTATTTATTATAAATATGACACATATAAGGGTTTATCTGTAAAAAATACTATTCTCATATGTTTATATATTATAATTAACATTATGAAGGAAAATATATACATATAATATTTATATAATATTTTGATAATTTAAATATGCATATCATATCAAATATACTTAATCAATATTCTTAAAATACAATATCATATAAAATGGTTAGGATAATATCTCAAAAATACCAAATATTACTAATATTATTTGTTGAGATATTGTGCAGAAATTATATCAGGATTGGAATCAAGGAAATCCAAGATATCGAGATCAAATCTGCCGAAATATTAAAGTAAATCGAAGAAAGCAATTCTGGTAGTGACTTAGAGAAGATTTCCAAAATTCAGATATCCAAAAGATCACCATATGTTAACTAGATGAAGCTCCAGAAATTTGCATCCAAGACCCCACCAAAGTGCGGCCCAACCACGGCCAAACTCTACAATATGCGGCGGATCCGCGACTATATGGGGGAGTTGGGATTTGGGATTTTCTGTGTAGGAGCGTCTCAACAAACCCTAATTTATGGAATCTAGAAATTGCAACTTCTGTGACTATAAATAGAACCCAGAGCCCCTCTTGAAAGATCATCAAACGGAAGAGATCACGAACTTCAAGTTGACTCATGCATCCAGGTTGATCAATTGGCTATTCATTTACCTCCTTCAAGGTAGATCGAGAAGCAAACTAGGGTTTTGTATTCCACTTTCTAATGGAACAAAAAGTGTAATTGATCAAGTTGATTAATAAAGATAGTTGTTTTATTCTTATTACATTTATTTTTTATTTACATCATGATCTCTATCAGTTCTTCTATCTCCATCATGCACGAGTAATTCACCGCTTGATAGGGTTCGTAGGATTAGGGTAGATCAATGGAAGATAAAATTTTTCTTAATTTCTTTTAAGTCTTATGAAATTTATAAACTTTAGCAAAATAAATGTTAACATCTTAATCGGGCACGCTATCAATTTATTGATAGTCGACCGCGATTTGAGATTAGATTAACAATTGTTTCGTTAAAGGTTAGACATGAATAGAGATCAATGAAAGGACAAGGGTCAATAATGTGGAAACCGTAGTTTCTTCCAAGAACCCTAATCCTCATTCATCACTATTAATCTAGTTTTAAATCTATCAATAGATAAAATGAGTCATCTTTATTAGTCATCCATTACTACTAAATCCGAACGAACCCTACAAGCCCTATTCTGATATAAAATCTACATCTTTATTTAAACTAGATCTATTTTCTACATCCATATTTTGACGTAGATCTAGAAACTATTCTCCACTATTCTTTATTATTCTATTCTTCCTCTTTTTCAACACGTCTAAAGTAAGATTGAAAAATTCCACGTTTCCCTGAGAATGACCCATACTCATCTCGGTCTAGCTACACGCGACACCGTTATTGATTGCGGTTATCTACAAACACTTCTTTAAAACAGATAAATCAAATGGCGCCGTTGCCGGGGATGCGTGCGTAATATTTTTTTTCTTACAATTTGTATTGAATTCTTATTCGATCAATATCATAAATAAAACAAAACAGCAAATTGTGTATTTAACGATTAGTGTGCGATTTTTATGTGGGAATCTGAAGACAATAGAATGGGGAAACAGAGATTCAGAGACCTTCATAGAGGACAATAGGAGCAAAGGAGGCCACAGTACAAAAAATTTTCAAACGATCCCTCAAATCCGCGGCGGAACCATGGCAAAGTTGGGGATCTAGGGATTCATTTTTCTCTTGTAACTTCCTCTATACTTTCTCTCTCCTCTTAAAAATCCATTAATATATTTTCTGCAGGATTCTTTGCAAAATATCGCCTCTCAAAAAATAATCTTTTTGCGTGTTTTCTAATTGGTTTGTGCATATTTTAATACGGACATTAAGGGGCAAAAACCAAATTCAGATTAGGTGGGGATTTCATCACCTTTCCTTGGCCCCACAAATTACAAAACGAGCATCCGCTTCACCCTACATTAAGTAAAAAATATCTAGACCGAGACTCTAAGGACTGTCGTGCTCAATAAGGACAGAGAAAGGTAGTGGGTAATCTATCGCTTATCCGCATTTCTTTTGTGGTGTCTAGGCAAGTGTGTCTAAGGCAAGTGGTTACTTAATTAGGCCCTCTATTTTCGGTGATTCGTATAGCGGATATCTCCTACTTACCTGGCACTTACCTGGCCACAAGAGCGATAAAGAGGTGATAGATGATTGATCCTGCGTTTTGTCCTTTGGAAGTCTAGGAGCGGTCTAGAGACTTGACATAGGTAACCTTAGTTCTAGGGTTGATTGTGCATTTTTGTGTGATTTGTCTCACGTCGGACACTTTTCAAAACAAACCAATTTTAAATCACACACACGCCGCCACTTGCGCTAAACCTGCTTAGTGCATGCTCGGCTGGACACGAGATTCTAGTGCTTTCTTGTCCGCGTTCCTGCTATCGACTCCGAAGTCGGTACTTTTTCATCTTCTTTTTCCCTTCCACCCACCACATCAACCGAGATGGACGGTTGTCCATCAGATTATAACACCACCCTGCTACCACCTGTCTGTGCGCAGAATCCACCGCGCATCTCTCCCCAAGAGAGATGCTATCCTATACGCGGTCTCCTTCCTACCTGTCTATCCCTTCTATCAGCCAATGGGGATAATTTTGAAATTAAACCCCACTTCATCAACCTGTTGCCCAAATTTCACAGGCTTGAGTTTGAAGACGCATACGTTTTTATCACCAAATTCGAAAACGTATGCGCAATCATGGGTACATCACAACTTTTAGTGGATGCTATGCGCTTGTGTCTTCTCCTTTTTACTTTGTACGATCTAGCAGAAAAATGGCTTTATAACACCGCCGCACACACTATTACCAATTAGGATGAATTCGTGATAGCATTCCTTAAGAAATTTTACCCCAATAATAAGACCGCCCGTGTTCGGAGCGAAATCAACCAGTTTACCCAGCTTCCCAATGAACCATTTTGGAAATACTTTGAACGGTTTAAGGATCTGCTTGTCCAATATCCTCATCATGCAATAAATAGATGGGATCTATGCCGAATTATATATGAGGGCATTACTCCAGCGACAAAGCAGATGCTTGAAACCATGTGTCAATGCAATTTCATGTCCAAAGACGATGGTGAAGCTTGGAAATTTCTGGAAGATCTCGCTGAACACACTTTGCAGTGGGAAAGCGTTAGACCATCATCTGGGGGAGATATCCATCAGCTCGATATTTCCATCGCAGTAAAAGCCGAAATGGCAGCAATGCAAAAGAAACTCGACGCTGTGGAGAACAAATTCTCATCAATCTCCCTAAACCAGGTTACGCTTCCCAAGACCGTGTGTGGTTCCTGTTCCGATCCATCACATTTGACGGAAGCATGTCATTTGAACGTGCCGTTTCAAGGTTAAGAACACACTAATTCTACTTTTCAACAGCGACCTAGAAACGGTCATTTTTCTTCCACGTACAATCAGGGATGGAGAAATCATCCTAATTTTGCTTGGAACCAAAACCAAACCCAAAATTAAAACCAGTTCCAAAGCAATTATCAAAGACTTCCTCCACAGCAACAACAACCACACCCACAGAGTCGACACCCCTTTCAATCGCAACCTTTTCAAAATCCGGCCAACAATTCTACACCTTATAATAATTCTTTCCAAACGGCCGGTAACGAAAACTCAACTGCACTCGAACGAAGCATGGATATGTTTATTAAATATTCCATGCAATCTACAGATGATATAAAGTTTTCCATCCGAGCATTAACACAGACCACCACCTCCCACGGTGAAAGTATAAAATCGATAGAAGTATAACTTGCACAAATAAATGCCGCGATGAGTGCGAGAGAAAAAGGTAAACTTCTATCTCAACCCCTACCGAATTCTGGCCATTCACAAAGTCATAATGTGAGCGCCGTTACCACGTTGAGATCGAGAAGAGTGTTGAACAATCAAGTGGGTGAATAGATTGATGATGAGGAATCAATTGAAACCCCGGCTTTCACTTCTTGCCCTATTTAATCTAGTCTCCCACCTTCTTCTGAGCCTATTCTCCGTTTTCCCCAAGGTTCAAACACTCCGCCCACTTCTTTGATTCAACCTAAAATGATCCCCACTCCAATTCTGGGATCGATTCCATCCACACAAACTTATCCACAAATGTTGGACCCAAAACTTATTGATAAAACTCTGTTTCCAAACAGGTTGAGGGCCAATAAACCTTACGCACAAATGGAGATGATTGTGGAAATGTTTAAGCAAGTTAACATAAATATCCCTCTCCTAGATGCTATTCAACAAGTTTCGTCTTATGCAAAAATCCTTAAGGACTTGTGCACTCGGAAGAGAAAAACTCAAGTGCTGAAAAAGGTATTCATGACAAATAATGTGAGCACAGCTTTTACCCAATAATTGCCTAAGAAACGTAAGGACCCCGGTTGTCCTACAATATCTATAACTATTGGGGGTAAATGTATCAATCGTGCTCTACTTGATCTCGGCGTTTGTGTTAACTTACTTCCATATTCCGTCTATGAGCAGCTAGGTATAGGAGAGTTGAAACCTGCCCACTGCACTCTCCAGACGGCAGACTGATCTATCGCCCAACCTAGGGGTGAACTACAGGATGTGTTAATCAAAGTCAGGGAATTCATATTCCCTGTGAACTTTATTGTTTTAGATACACAGCTTGCGGCGAACCCACGTAATCAAATCCCGGTGATACCCGGTCGACCATTCCTAGCAACTTCCAATGCTGTCATTAATTATCGTAACAGTTCTATGAACTTATCTTTCGAGAAAATGACAATTGAGCTTAATATTTACAAGCTAGAAAGTCAACCATCTGAACCTTCTGCTCATTTAATCGATGTCTGTTCCATCAACGAGATAGCTTCCGACAGCTGCGAAGCTGAAGTACTTTGCTATGATGATCTCGACAACACCAGTACGACATTGTTTGATCTAGCAAAATATTATAGTGTGTAGGGTTCCTATGAATGACATCAAGGTTTTGGGAGGTATCGTCCATACCATTTTCAAAATTTTGCCGTTTTAAAGAACCCTAAACTAGAATCTTTAACTAGAGAATCATACGAAATATATTGTAAACTACTTTAAAACTAAGTGATTAGGGATTACAACCTTTGTAGTCCGTTCCTTCACTTCTTTAGCTCCTTGTAGTAGTCCCTTCGCTCCTAGTTGCGATCTTGCAGACTCTCGAACGGCTGCACAAGAAGAAAGATGCATGCTTACTTGAAGTCTTCCAAGCCAAAGATGATCTACGTCGAAGAGTCACAAACCCAAGATACCCTCTTCACTAATGTGGGATTAGTGAAGCTAACACCCTATACTAAAGTGCTAATCTAGTAGAGCATGATAGAGTATGATTTTTGCTCACTTTAGAATTACTTTTTTCATTAGCTTCTCTAAATAAATAACCCTACATTATCATTATCATTATCATGGTGTAGGTCTCATACACCCATGTTGCATGTATCATCAACCATGACACATAAATAAAACACAATTAATATATATCACATATATATCATGTGTGCACATGTGAGAAAACGAAATGCTTAAGTGAGCTAATATTAGTTAATGTAAATTAATATATCATGTATATAATTATACATTAAATCATTAAATCAACACTTGATTTAATATTCCGGTTATATCTCATATGACCGACTAATATAATTTGTATCAATTTATCGAACCAACACTTGATTTGATAACCCGGCTATCTCTCATATAATCGTCCGATACTGTATCGACTTATCAAATCAACACTTGATTCGATAACCCGGCTATATTTCATATAACCGATCAATACATTATATCGCGAGAATAGAATACAGTATCATATACTCGTATTAATCTCGGTCCCGCACATATCACATATGTGCTCCTACTTCGTTTTGCCTGAGCCAGTGAAACCTCTGTGTAGGACTCTAAATACTCGTCAATACGCCGACAGTAGGTGATGATCAAATCAAACACCCACAAGCCGTCAGCGGTACTAGCTGGAAGTAACGGCTACCCGGGTATTGAACGATCAGAAGATCAGCAAACTAGCCCGCTCTAACTCCTGGAAAATCCTGTCAGTAACACTACCGTACAGTCCAGTCTCTTCGTCTGATATGTCGCATATCTAGTCTAGGGGTGGTCAACGTCAGACCCCAATAACCGATAAGTCATGCCGATGTGATGCTCATAACGGGTCGAGAAACTACTGATAACACTTATCAGTAAATCTCTGTATCAGCCCTGGGGACTTTCTTGTTATGGCCAATCGATCACAGTGCAATATCAACTCCCAATACCGGGAGAGATGAATCCCCTCCTATCGCTCATTGCCTCCATATGATTCGGGACTGTACCCAAAAGCCACCGTTTTTCACGTTCTTTTAAATATGGTAAGGTGGAAATCAAAGCATAGTGGGAATCACACAAGACTCTATGGCGATCTTGGGTCTACAGACTAACCTGTACCAGTGTCACCGGAGAACTGCTATCTGACGATAGGTATAATACCAACTAGGAGTTCTCGGCGAGTCCGTTCAGTGTACCCAGTCTCCACTGAGCACCCGTATACTATTTTTGATGTCAAACACCAATGGATGTAGGATCATCCATCGCCCATCATATGGGTCAAGATGTGTATACGCTAGTCTACTCCGGAATATCGATGCCCTGTCTCGATACACCCTCGACTAGGAACAATTTTAGGGTGTACTTGTGGACTACCCTTGGCCCCATTAGTATGATCTCCATCATAGTCCTGGTAGTCAAGTACACAACCTAAGGGCTTTATCAACATGTGAGAGTAAGACAGTATCACATATACAAGTCAACATATTAAGATAAAAAGCAACCAGATAGCATACTATCATGTCGAGCAAGAAAGTCCTCTTTATATATATATCCAAGCATCCACTATAATATACATCACATGTATAATAATGGCCTCTAGAGCATACATATAACTAACAATCTCTCGCTTGCACTAAGGCCAGTTGTTGTAGTATCTCATACCCAACATCCCGAAGACACTCTCAAATTGTATCTGGGGAATGGCCTTGGTGAGTGGATCCGCCGTGTTGTCCTTCGTATCAACTCTCCTGATCTCGATCTCCCGGCGATCAACTATCTCCCGGATCAGGTGATACTGTCTCAGAATATGCCTGGATCGCTGATGGGACCTGGGTTCCTTAGCCAAGGCCACTGGTCCATTGTTATCGCAATACAAAGGTATTGGATGCACAATGGATGGAACTAGTCCAAGTTCAGTTATGAACTTCTTCATCCAGACAACCTCTTTGGCAGCATCGTTGGCAGCGATATATTCAGCCTGCATCGTCGAGTCTGCCATGGTTTCCTGTTTGGAACTCTTCCAACAAGCCGCCCCTCCATTGAGGGTAAATACAAATCCCGAGACCGACTTAGAGTCGTTCTTATCACTCTTGAAGCTCGAATCGGTAAAGGACTCCACTTGGAGTTCTCCGTTACCATACACCAAGAACATCTCTTTAGTCCTTCTCAAGTAATCGAATCCTCAGGTTCCACTAAATCTTTAGTTGTAGTTTGTGCTGCTGGAACTTCTTCCAGCTCAACCTCTTCGCCACTAATTTCTTTCGCAAGAAATTCCTTTTCTAAAAAGGTGGCATGTTGAGCAACAAACACCTTTTGTTGTTCACTGTGGTAGAATAGATATCCATTTGAATGTTTAGAATATCTAACAAACTTACAAAGAACTGATCGTGCCTTGAGTTTGTCCAGATTTTGTCTTTTGACATAGGCCGGACAACCCCATATCTTAACTCATTTAAGACATGGTCTCTTCCCACTCCATATCTCATATGGTGTGGTAGGTTCAGATTTTGATGGAACCTGATTCAATAGGTATACTGCTTCTTCAAGCGCATAACCCCAAAAGGATATAGGCAACTCAGCAATGCTCATCATAGAGCGCACCATATCTAATAGGGCGCGATTCCTCCGTTCCGATACACCGTTGTGCTGTGGTGTATACAGAGGAGTAAGATGAGAAAGAATCCCATTCTCTTTTAGATAGTCCCGGAACTCATTACTCAAGTATTCTCCTCCTCGATCAGATCAAAGGATTTTAATACTTTTACCCGTTTGGTTCTCGACTTCATGCTTATATTCTTTGAATTTCTCAAAAGTTTCAGACTTGTGTTTCAACGGGAACACATGTTCGTATCTTGAGAGATCGTCAGCGAATGTAATGATGTACGAGGAACCATCCCTAGCATATGTAGACATGGGACCGCATACATCACTATGTATCAGTCCCAAGAGTTCCGTAACTCTTTCTTCGTGTCTTGTAAACGGAGTTTTGTTCATTTTGCCTTTGAGACATGATTGGCAAGTGTCATAAGATGAAAATTCGAACGAATTCAAATATCCATCTTTATGTAACTTAGCTAGTCGTGTCGTATTGATATAACCTAGTCTACAATACCACAAGAAGGATTCGTTCATTTCTGAACTCTTCCACTCGTGTGTGTTTTGTATGTTAAGAATTGTGATTTGATTTAGAATGTATATGCCATTAATTAACGAGCCTGATCCAATCAACTTTTGATTCAGGAAGATATTCATAACATTATCCTTTACTACAAAATTATATCCTTCTTTACTTGATAAAGAAACTGATATAAGATTGTATATCAGGGTCGATATGTAATAGCATTCGTTCAGAATCAATGTATTACCATTTGGTAATACAAGGTGATATTCGCCAACTGCTTTGGCTGCAACATTTGCACCATTCTCTACTCTTATGGAATGATTACCTATTCCTATTTCTCTTCCTTTCCTTAGCCCATATAACATAATACATATGTGGGATCCCGATCCGATATCTAATACCTAAGACGTAGAGTGAACCGAGAAACAGTTCTCGATAACTAACACACCCAAAGAAAATGCATCAACATGCTCATTCTTCGTTTGGGTGGCGTGGAAATCCAGATATTTTCCTATTTCCTGCTCGGACTTATAACAATTATAAGTTGGAGCTGAACCAACGTTCCCTTGCTCTGCATAAAAAACAGGTTTGATCAATACATCCATATTATTATCTTGATTAAGGACTGATATGGTCGCTACCTGGAGAGAGAGAAGAAAACACTTAGCATATGCTCTTGCAAAGATTAGATTGGTTATTTATCTTATCTAATCGATATCTCACACTGCTATTCTCAAATTTTCCTTCAAACCTTTAAAAGGAAAATTCAGCCAGGATTAATTGCATTCTATAACTTCGCTAACCGTTCAGCCAGGCCAGTGCCAGTACTTTTGAGGGAGGTTTCCCGTGCTTTCGTACGGACCTAATTAAAATAAACCTCATTTTCCTAGAGGCGTAGCCCTGTTGACACCTTTCTAGACACCTAACGAGTTAGCTAATTGTAAAGTGCAAAACTCTCCCGGGAGCAACTTTTGCTCACAGTGGGTATTGGGATCCAACTATCTCATAGAAGGTATGCAATCTCATTGCAAATTTCAGCACTTGAAATTCCCGATATTACTTTTACCCCTAACGTCTTATGACCTTGACAGAGATCAACAAAGCATAGTGCACTAGTCAAGTTCAACCCGGCATTTCATAATTGAATTAAACACACCCGCACGACCCTTGACAGAGGTCAACAAGGCCGTACGACTACCCTAATCCAATCGCATCACATGCTTCGCAGATAAGCACCAATCAGCTACCGCACACTACGCCTTGACAGTGGTCAACAAACGTAGTACGAATACTAAGTGGTACTTATCTGAAATGTCGGAGGGCTACGCAGGTTTTTAAGAAAACCATGAGCGTAATGAACTTGATATAGTTGTAGAAACAAGTGATTTTTGAAAAGAAATGTTTTTGAGGCTTTTTACTAGTTTTGCTAAAGAGGCCACTCCCGGTGAAGGGATCTCGGCTCTTTCCTTATCGAATAAGGTGCAGGATATTTCATAAATACCGCTATGTAAAGCAAAAACTAAAAGAAGCAATCAAAATACAAAACCGAGTTGGTTGTAGCAACTGCTAGCTTTTGCTAAAGAGGTCACTCCCGGTGAGGGGATCTCGGCTCTTTCTTCATCGAATGAGGTGCTGGATATTCTACAAGGAATACCGCTATGCAAAGCAAAAACTAGAGCTACCCTTTTGGAAAATATGATTCTTCAACATCTTTTAGGTTTCTTTTCTTTTCATTAATCTCATTAATGAAGTCCCATCATTTAAAGCTTCCTAAGCATCACAAAAAATGAAACGAAAATACAACGTACGCTTATGCCATCCGCATTCGCCACAGTGTCCCGTTATGCACCGTTAGGTTACTTAACTAACGGTATAGCGGGACAGGACTAGCGCGGGTGCAAAACATAAGCAACGTCTATTATATATCTCATATATAATATATAGCCATTCGTCTCAGAATCCACAGTGATCACATTACAGAGCAGCAGAAGAAACATATGAAATATTGGATATACTAAGAGGTCCGTGTTTTATTTTGAGCCTGTATAAAACACGGATTCCACGATCGCGATGAATAGCCAAACCCACATCCCTAGACCCCTATGAGAGCGGCAAGCAACCCTACCAATTCTAGAGTTAGGAGACCCGGACTCGACTCCTCGAGTTGGTCTCCCATTAGACTCTAGAACCCGGATACTTGTGCTCCTTTCCCTGGGTCTATCTTAATGCGGAAAAGTAAATAATATACAAAAATGGTGACATCAATCTTAACCCGGAAGTGTCCCAATAAAAGAATATTACATACATTGAATTTTACATGAATGAAAATAAAAACTCTCATCTCATATAAAACCCCCGGCTATTCAAAACACGATTATCTAATATAACATTTCGCAGCAACACATAACATCCCATGTCATCAATGTAAGTAAATATGCGTATCCCAATTGTCGTTGACATATAGCAACGAAATCGGCGATACTCCACATATTACACTTACGGCGACAGAAAAGAAAATGTCAAACTACAACATTTGGAATCCACAATCTTCTTAGACATCATAAACCTGAAATATCACATACTTCGGATTTCATGCCTAACTATATGAATTCCACATATTGTGTCACATTCTACAATTAGCTAGACGATAATAAACATTTCGATCGAATTAACAAACACCCAAAATTACCCAAAAATCTCAACACTTGAGCGTAGTTCAAAAGGTCCCATAACATGCTACAACTCCTATGAACCAGCCGTAGAAGGGTCAACCAATGCCTCACATGTGGCACCGCTGAACTACCATAAACCCTAGGGTTTAGTGGCGGTTCTGACGGTCACATAATCGAGTTAGGGTTTCGTTCTTTTAGAGAGTCCACAGAATCGCTTGCATGATTTTCTGAAAGTTTTAAACTAAGGAATAATCCAACACATGGAAAATTTCCCGGCAAGGGTTAAAGTGGGTATATGATATCTGTTCGAACTTTTTAACACCGTCTAAAATAACCCGAAAAACTATTAGAATTACGACTACGAAATACTCCGAGTTCCCTTTATAGAAAGTTAACATCACATGCAAATTTAGCAAAAACAAGCAATACCTGAAACACCAAAACCCAGAGACTGGAACACCATGAAAATTTCAAGTCCAAATTCCAAAAATGACCCGAGGTCGCCGGATTTTTCTCCATTGTAGCCGGCCAATCCTGATGAAACTGCTTGAAATTTTCATAGTGTTCATGTTATATCACATACAACATTTTGCAGTTGTTTGAAAAATTTTTAGAGCACGTTTTAAAATCGATAGAAACTGGGTCTTGGATTCGGTTGTTTCGGAGTTGTTTCGGTTTCGTAATCTAACACAATCCGTCTAATTCTCTAGTTAGGCTCTTATACCACTATAGGGTTCCTATGAACTACAACAAAGTTTCAAGAGGCATCGTCCATACCATTTTCAAAATTTTCCGTTTTAAAGAACCCTAAACTAGAATCTTTAACTAGAGAATCATCCGAAACATATTGTAAACTACTTTACAACTAAGTGATTAGGGATTACAAGCTTTGTAGTCCGGTCCTTCACTTCTTTAGCTCCTTGTAGTAGTCACTTAGCTCCAAGTTGTGATCTTGCGGACACTCGAACGGCTCTACATGAAGAAAGATGCATGCTTTCTTGAAGTCTTCCAAGCCGAAGATGATCTACGTCGAGGAGTCACAAACCCAAGATACCCTCTTCACTAATGTGGGATTAGTGAAGCTAACACCCTATACTAAAGTGCTAATCTAGTAGAGGATGATGGAGTACGATTTTTGCTCACTTTAGAATTACTTTTTTCACTTGTTTTTAAGCTTCTCTCAAAACCTAGAGAGCTCTTTTGAGCTTTGAGGAAGAAGAAGAAAATAATAGATATGAGAGATAATGGAAACCATGGGTGAGAAAATATCTAATATATCTCATGTAGAGACTTAACCATGAGTTTAGATAATGGTTGGGTTAACAAATATCTAGTATAAGACAAAACTAGTGGACTAAGTCAATGGGTCTCCAAGCTTCTTGAAGCTTCATGCCATGTGACAAATTTCTAACTAATAATTGTTTTATTCTAAATAAATAAACCCTACATTATCATCATCATGGTGTAGATCTCATACACCCATATTGCATGTATCATCAACCATGACACATAAATAAAACACAATTAATATAAATCACATATATATCAAGTGTGCAATGTGAGAAAAAGAAATGCTTAAGTGAGCTAATATTAGTTAATATAAATTAATATATCATATATTTAATTATACATTAAATCATTAAATCAATACTTAATTTAATAATCTGGTTATATCTTATATGACCGAATAATATAATTTGTATCAACTTATCGAACCAACACTTGATTCGATAACCCGGCTGAAAGGTTACGGTAGCGTCCCTACCATCGAAACGTGGCCAAATGCGAAACAAAATTTTCTAAACTGGCGCTACCATTACCCGATTCCCGGATCAACCTTAAACGCTAATCTAGCAAGCTTAACTAAGAGTTTGAATGGTTATACCGAGTTGATCCGTGTCCTTCGGTCATCATTCCAAGCTCCTAGTGATTCTTTGATGATGTTTGGTTGCCGGTCTTCCTCCATCTCCGAAGATCCACCTGAGAGAAACAATGTAAGCTCCAGCCTCGATGAATGAGGCAACCGACGCTCTAAAGTTGCTAATGATGGAGAGTCGAGATGTAGTAGTGTGTCACTATATTTTCTCTCATACTCATTTGCTCAACATAGCAACCATAGAAGATGAATGAGGTGATGATCAAGGGCATGAGCTAAGGAAATTGGCTAAGTATTTTTAGTGTGAAAAAAATGAGAGAGTGAGAGAGAGCTAGTGTAATCTCACCATTGAAAATGAATCCCACTCTCCATTAGTGGCCGACCCCCTCTCCTCTCTCATCTCCTTCACACAAAAAATTATCATTTCCAATTACCATTAAACAATTGCAACCATACTTTGTCTCCATGCTTTGACCCATGCCTTGACTCATGTCACCTTTTCCACCTCATTTAAAAGCAAATGATTTTCTAAAAATCAATAATGAGGTGGCATCTTCTAGAAGCTATTCTGTATAAAATACGGAATACTCTCCGGTACATATATCGAAATACATATACGCGTATTCGTACAAAAATACGAATAGCCAAGAGAGAAAATAAATAGCGAACAATAATACTAGAATACGTATGTAAATTATTAAATCAAAACCTGATTTAGTAATCCGGCTTAATCCTAAGCCGCTAGTATTATCAACCATCCGATTAAAATTTGCGCATCATATGCACATATTTAATCGGACACCTGTATGTACCAACATACGCCATATACACCATATCGCTTGAACCGTGAAAACCCTCTCTATGGGACTCTAAAGACTCGTCAATACGCTGGCAGTGGGTTTAACCACAAGCACGTCAGCGGCACTAGCTGTACGTAACGGCTACCCAGGTATTGAGCGAAATGGAGGCCGACGAGCAAACTCATCCCGAACCCCTACTGAGCCTGACAGTGACAATATCTGTACATTCCGGTCTGTTTGTCTAAGAGTATCGCATTTCGAGTCTAAGGGGCTAGAAAAAATTAGACCCCTAACAACATGACATTTAGTGTCGACATGAAACCCATCACCGCCTGAGAAACTATCGATCCTGGATCGGTAGTTCTCGTCTACCGTGGCTACGGATTTAGGGTGATGGTCATCCGTACACAACGCGACATCAACCCCCAATATCAGGAGAGACGAATCCCCGAAGATCCGATCACCGCCTCCATGTGGCTCGGGACTGTACCTAACTAAAACCTGTTTGTATGACTCCTTTGAGCCATGGTAGGGTAGTAATCAAAGTACAGTGGTGTAAGTTTACGGTAGCGCCCCGGCCGTCTATCAGAGGCCAAAATGCGGAAACGAAAACTTTTTCAAAACTTGAAACCGGCGCTATCGCAGACTTTAATCCCGGATCGAACCATTAACCTATAACTAGCAAACTAGAGAAGGGTTAGAAAAGCTATACCGATCGATCCGTGTCCTTCGGTCTTTGGCCACCAACCTAATCTCCTCGCGGCATCTCCGATCTCCGGTCTTCTCGTCAGAAGTGCACCACATCAATGAGTCTTTTTATGGGCTCCCGCTTCATCCGAAGCAACTCGGAAACGAAGTTTGCTAGCCGACGTGTCCAAGGTGATGTAGAGAATGTGTGTGATCTCTTTGTCTCTTGCATCCATTGATTCTCAACGCATGAGAGTGTATGGATGGAGGTTGAAGATGAAGCCATCAATGGAAATGGTGAGCTAGAGGAAGAAGAAGAAGAAGAAGCCTTTCTTTTTCTTATGTCTTCTATGATAAAAATGAGAGAGTGAGATGATAAAATACAAGTGCAAACTCACCTCTCTTGGCTGCCCTCTCACTCTCATCTTATCATATCAACCCATAAATCAATCAATAATGTGACACATGCACAAAGAAAGAGACCATGAGTCATCACTTGTGCATGTGTCACAATTAATGCTCCTAATCATGACTTTTAGCTCATTATTTCCATTTGTAAACATTAACCCAAATGTTTACAACAACAAAAAGATACAACAACATCTAAAGTAAACTCATGACGGATCACAAGGATACCCCTCACCTGTATATACATACCTGCATCCGCATTCCGACCGAATGCGAATGCGATGAGACTAAAGTAATCCAACAAATCTAATACTAGGATCCGGCTTAAACCAAAACCTACTAGTATGATCCGCCGGATCATGATCTGTGCACTACTGCACGTATATGATCGAACCCTAACATAGTACCATACGGCCTCTACAACGTTTCGCCCGAAACTTGAGAAACTTTCTTTGGGAGACTCTAAAGACTCGTCAATACTTTGGCTGTGGATTTAACCACTAGCACGTCAGAGGTACTAGCCATACGTAACGGGTTACCAGGTATTGACCGAAAGGGAGGTCGATGAGCGAATTCATCCTGACACCCTACTGAGCCTGTCAGTGACAATATCCGTACAGTCCGGTCCGTTCGTCTATGAGCATCGCATGTCGGGCCTAGGAGGTTGGTAAAAGTCAGACCCCTAAAAGCGGTACAAGTCGTGTCGGAGTGCAGCCCAGAACACCCTGAGATATTACTGGAATACCTACTAGTAAATCTCCTGCCTTGGCCAAGGACTTCGTGTAATGACTCTCCTAGACACAACGCGATCTCACCCCCAATACCGGGAGAGACGAAACCCCTGCCGATCCGCTCACTGCCTCCATGTGGCTCGGGACTGTACCCAACTAAAACCTATTTGCACGACTCATTTGAGCCGTGGTAGGGTAGTAATCAAAGCACAGTGGGAACTCACACGAGACAAATGACGATCTCAGGTCGATGAACTAACCTGTACACATGTCACCAGGGAACTGCTATCTGACGTCAGGTATAAGACCAATTAGCATGTTCTCGGCGAGTCCTATCCGGTGTACTCATAACCTAATGAGCACCTGTATACATCTTAGGTGAACCAACTGACACTAATGGCTTGTGAGACCGGCCACCGCCCCTCGTCGGGGTCTCGACTGTATACACTAGTCTACTAATGGAGTATCGATGCCCAGTCTCGAAACTCCCATGACTAGGGACACTTTAAGGATGTGCTTATAGACCCCAGCTCCCACGTATATGATCTCCATCAAATTGCTGGCCGTCAAGCAAGAATCCTAAGCGCTCTACCAGATAGCATACTATCATCTTGAGTAGGACTGTCCTACCGGTATAGGTCCTCCCTCAATCATTGCAATCATATGCCTGTGATCCAAAAATTGACTCTGAGGGCACTATATCCAACAAGTGGGAACTCACACGAGACAAATGACGATCTCCGGTCGACAGACTAACCTGTACACATGTCACCTGGGAACTGCTATCTGACAATAGGTATAATACCAACTAGCAGGTTTCCGGCGAGTCCGTCCAGCGTATTCATAATCCAATGAGCACCTGTATACTATCTTAGGTGAACATGTAAGTCCACGGTAGCGCCCCGGCCGTCTAACAGATGCCAAATGCGGAACAAAAACTTTTTACAACTGGCGCTATCGTGTACCGTAACCCGGATCTGCCATTAAAGCTAAACTAACAATCTCCAAAGTGGGTAGAAACGTTATACCGAACGATCCGAGTCCTTAGGTCTTCAACCATCATCCCACACTTGTTGCGGCTGCTCCGATCTCCTCGATCTCCAGTCTTGTCGTCCAGGTGGCACCACGTCGACGGATCTTTAAACGGGCTCCCGCCTCTGAACCGAGGCAACTCGATCGTCAAGTTTGCTAAAAGAGACGACCAAGATGAAGTAGAGAATGAGTAGAACACTTTGTCTCATTACGTCCAAGGCTATGGACGAACGGTTAATGAAGTTGCCTTTTGGATCGGGTGGAAATATGAAATGAGTATGCTTAATTTCCATGAACCAAATAACTATATCTTTTTTCTAACAACCATAACCCTTCACCAAAAGAATGGCCGGCCAAATATATAGAAGGAAGGAGGTGAGTGTAGGAGCAAGTGGTGACCATTAGAAAAACTTCTCACAAAAGATCAAGAGGAAATATTTAAGCAAGAACAAAAAACATTAATGAAAAGGTGACTCACTAATTACACCTCATCATCCAATTAATGCAAGATGGTGACTCACTAATCTAGTCACCAAAACTAGAAGCTTCCACTAATGACTCACCTCATGACTCACCCTCAAGAAGAAAAGATAAATCCGCATTTAACCGACTGTTAAATACGGCTCATAGAAAACTGGAAACTGGCAATTTCCAAAAGTGATCCTGAAACGAATTTCAGGATAACCCTGTAATGGTATAAACATACCCGCATTTGTATTACGACCGAATACAAATGCAACTGAGACAAAGATATTATATCTACACAGTATAATACTCGGATCCGGCTTAAACCAAAGCCGACCAGTATTATCTGCCCGAAAAATGACACGTGCGAAAAACGCACGTGCATTTTCCGAACCTTGCCATAAACCCATACGGCCTCTACAACGTTTCGCCCGAACTTGGGAAAGTGTCTGTGGGGGACTCCAATGACTCATCAACATACTGGCACTGGATATAACCACTAGCACGTTAGAGGTACAAGCCGCACGTAATGTTTTGCCTATGTATTGATTGGAAGGGAAGCTGACGAGCTAACTCATCTATAAACCCTACTGAGCCTGACAGTGACAATGTATATACAGTTCGGTCCATTCGTCTAAAGAGTATCGCATATCGAGTCTAGGGGGTGGATAAAGTCAGACCCCTAATAGCGCGATAAATCGTGTCGGCATGAAGCCCATCACCACCTGAGAAACTACTGATCCAAATCAGTAATTCTCCACTACCTCGGCCGAGAATTCCTAGTGATGGCCACCCGTGCACTGCGCGACATCAACCCCCAATACCGGGAGAGGCGAATCCCCGACGATCCGCTCACTTGCCTCCAATGTGGCTCGGGATTGCACCCAACTAAAACCTGTTTGCACAACTCCTTTGAGCGTGGTAGGGTAGTAATCTAAGCACAGTGGGAACTCACACGAGACAAATGACGATCTCAGGTCGATGAACTAACCTGTACACATGTCACCAGGGAACTGCTATCTGACGATATGTATAATACCAACTAGCATGTTCCCGGCGAGTCCTGTCCGGTGTACTCATAACCTAATGAGCACCTGTATACATCTTAGGTGATCCAACTGACACCAGTGGCTTATGAGACCGGCCACCGCCCCTCGTCGGGGTCTCGACTGTATACACTAGTCTACTCTGGAGTATCGATGCCCTGTCTCGAAACTCCCACGACTAGGGACACTTTAAGGATGTGCTTACAGACCCCAGCTCCCACGTATATGATCGTCATCATACTGCTGGTAGTCAAGCAAGAATTCTATGGGCTCTATCATCATGCAATAGTGAACTAAAGCATGTATACGATGATAAAGACAAACCAGATAGCAAACTATCATCTCGAGCAAGACTGTCATATCGGTATAGGTCCTGCCTCAATCATTGCAATCACGTACCTGCGATCAAATAATTGACTTTGAGGGCACTATCTTCAACAATCTCCCACTTGCACTTAAGGTTAATTATTGCGATGTCGAATACTCACAGCCCATGTGATACCGAACACCCAACTCCTCTACTAATCAGTTTCATAAAGCTAGTTTGTAAAACTCTTGTGTTCGAGAAATAGCCTCAGTGAGTGGATCCGCCCTGATGTTTCTTTCTATATCTCTCTAAATCTCAAGTTCGCGGAGAAAACCATCTCCCGAATCGAGTAATACCAGTCTTAGAATATGTCTGAATATCTGATGGGACCTAGTTCATAAATGAACTCCAAATCCATACTTCTTAGACTGTTTTGATAACTGAACCTAATCAGTATCCAGCACCATGGCTCCCACAGTATCCTCTTGGACCACCTGTCCATAATACTGTCCCTCGTCAGAGGGAAAACTATAACTCTGACAATCACTCTGTCATCCATGTCACCTCTGAAGCCTGGAATGATAACCGTCTCCCGAAGGAGGCTGCCCTCATCAAATCCATAGAACATGCACCTTATGTTCTAAAACTGCTTCCTTACGTTTCTTCAGGATTGGATTAATACAAACTTATCGCATCAAGTGCAAAAACTACATCTAGTGTGGTACTTGACATCTCATGATTGACTCAATTGCCTAACCAAGTGATCTGCCAATCATGCACATCCCTCTCTCCTTTAGTCTCTAACCAAGTGATCTGCCAGGAGTCATCTATTCTAAAATACTATTAGAATACTGTCAAAGTACCCAGATTAGGAAACTACCCAAATCTAGATCTAAAACCATAGATCTAGTAACCAGAATGTCTGATATTATATCCATATCCTGTCTGGAGAAACAACTGTGTGACGACCACAGTACAACCTATCGTAGTATAGGAATTTTACATCCTACTCTGTGCATGTCATCTAAATACCAGGACATCACACCCTACTACTTTCTCAACAGATCCATCCCTTATTCTGATGAAGTCAAAGCCATGACTTTCTCATCAAAATTAAATGATCTAATCTCCACTATATTTGCTCAAGCCTATAAATAGACATAAGCTACTTGCCCACTATGCTTCCGCTGCTCCCACTGACTACGACAACCCTCTGGCAGAATAATATATACGTGTACTTCTAAAGCTAGTTTAGAATGACGCTATACTTATCCTCCTGCCGGGTCTCTCAGTCTGGAACAACAGTAGTGTCAAGTCTGGGTAAACAAGAACCTCCCTGTCACCCTCCTTGAGGCTACCGGAGTACCTCTCGGGTGTCTGAGGTTACCCACCATGTCTGCGGAGTGGCTATTGGAATGTCTAACCTGATTGAATATATAGGTCCTATTAAATTTTCCGTAATCGTTTGCGGTTCTGGAATCACTTCCAGTTCTACCATACTCCCACTACTGTTTTCTGAAAAAATCCATTTTAATAAAACCGTGGTGAGTCAAGAACAATATCACTATTGATCTTCCAGATGGTACAAATGTCAACCCTCGTCAAAGCCAGGGTCAACCCATAAATTTCCATTACAGAAACGTGCCTTAAGTTATCCAGTGTCTGGTTTTAAGCATAAGCTGGACAACTCCCCTTATCTTAACATCGTTAAGATATGAACCATTCTATATCCAATATAGAAACAGAGGCACTAATTTAATTGGAACCAGATTCAAATCATGCAGCTGTCTCCAGTGCATAACAACTTAATGGAAAGAGGTTAATCAACATTACTCAACTTAGGAATCCATCCAATTATGAGTAACCCGAAAGAGAAACAAGTTTCTCAAAAAACTATTACTATCATTTGAATACCAATCACAAGAATCTACATCTTCGATATCTTTGAAGAATCCTGATACTTATGACACCTGGTTCTCTACTTTATTCTTATACCCACAACTTCTCAAAACTTAGACATTGTATTTCTACGAAACACTTGTCTAAAAACTAGAGAAGTCACAAGTAATCAGAACATAGTACGAGGACCTACCCCTTTGTCCTGACGGACACTGGACAACATACAATACTCTGTATAAGTCCACTGAGTTGAATAACTCAAAACCTGTGCGTCGTAGGTTGAAAACTGTACCCAGGTGATTTTCTCAAATATCACCAATTACAAAGAATTCCGATATAATGAGGATGATCACCAAATTCCCAATAACTTACTCCCACTTATCATCTGTAAAAACCATACAGATATGAGAATGAAACCTGGTAAATACATACCCTGGAGTAAGTATCTAATCGGGAAAACAGTTTTCTTTTAACAATGCACAGTGTAACTGAAACATGAAAATGTTTCGTAGGGATATCCTGGTATTCCTAGTAATGCCTCTTCCATAATCCAATTCATGAATTTAACCGTACATTTCTCTGCCATCTCTCCAAATCCCTTTATTTGTCTTTAGTCGTTACCTTCTGTACACCTTCGTTAGGCTAAATGGTTTTCTTCCTTCCCTACCGTTCGGCACCAGCCTATGGTTTGGAAGAAGACTATCCAGTAAGCATAATAGGCGTACTCTCCTAATCCTAGGAGTACTCGCAACTTGAGAGAAGGTGATGATAAAAGATAACTGAATAATACCTTATTCTATTAAAGGTGAAATAGGAGTGGCGATGAAGTACGCGGTTTGGTCGTGAATGATAACAGTCGCAATTTACTTTGCCCTCTTTCTAATCCCTTTATCTTGTCTTTTCATATTACCTTCTGCACATCCTACTTAGGATAATTGGTTTTCTTCATTCCCTACCTTTCGGCAACTGCCTATGGTTTGGAATAAGACTATCCAATAAGCGTAATGGGCATACTCTCCTAAACTAAGGAGCCCTCGCAACTTGAGAGAATGTGATAATAAAAGACAACTGAATAATAACTTATTCTATTTCTCCTGAACCTGGATCCTTCCTTGAAGTAGTACCTTCGAGTTCGTATATAACCATACGATGGATCTATCCAATGGAAGTGGATGTCCGTAGTAATACGGGGTGTTCTGAGAAATACAAAGGGTAAAAGAAAGAGCGGTAATGACTTATGCAACTTGAACAATCCAAAAGCCAGTATTTTAAGAAGGTTCGGTAAACTTGGTCACTGAGTCATAGTCTAGGGTCGGTCAAAGGTTGCTGCCCAAAGAGAGAGAGAAAAGAAACACTCTGCGTGCACTCTAACCTAGATCAGAATAGTTATTACTTTATCTAATCAGGAAACCTCCCACTGTAATCTCAAATTCTCCTCCAAATCTGAAAGAAGAATTAGTCGGGATCACCCGAAGAGTAAACCAACTCATCAGTGAGAATCGGGATCCAACTATCATCGCATGATAACTTGATGGAAACCACTCAAGTTATCACACTCCAGAAGGTATGCGCATGCCTGGCAAGTTTCCTTTATATTTGAAACTCCCGATATTGATTTTTGCCCCATGCTCTTATGATCGTGACTTTGGCCAACCCATCATAAGTCACATGCCAAGTTCTACCCGTCATTGCCCAGGTTAATTTGAACCCACCCGCACATGCCCTTGACTTTGGCCAACAAGACAGAATGACTGTCCCAAACCAACGCATCTATCTACGCAACAGCTGAATACCCAGCAACTACCAAACACTATGCCTTGACTTTGGACAAACAAACACAGCTTGAATACTACTGAATACCCAAAAGAAATGACGGAGGGCTACGGCTGGTTTTTGGCGAAAAAACCTTTAACGTAATGAACTTGATCTCGTTGAAGGAACCTGATAGCTTTTTATAAAATATAGTGGCGAAAACGTTTTGCTAAAGAGGTCACTCCTGGTGAAGGGATCTCGGCTCTTTCCTCGTGGAATGAGGTGCAGGATATTCCAACTGAATACCGCGATGTAAAGCAACTTGTAATCGACTATATTGAAGTTATTACCCTGACGTAAATTTCTGCCCAAGGGGTCACTTCCGGTGAAGGGATCTCGGCCCTTGCCTCGTCGAATGAGGTGCAGGATATTCTAAACTGAATATCACTATGCAAAACAAAAGTAAACATCTTTGTAATAACACCTTTTTTTAAAAAAATTGTTCCAACAACATCAAATATAGGTTTGTTTTATCCTTGCATTGATAAGAATCAATGCAGTCCCATCAATCAATCACACCAGAAAAGAACGAAAATAAAATGTACGTATATGCCATCCGCATTCACCACTGGGTCCCGTCATCACCCGTTAGGTTACTTAACTAACGACAGAGCGGGGGCTGGACTAGGGCGGGTGTAAAACATATACAACATCTAATAGTATATATACCAATATACAATAATCGCTCCAGGCGTGATAATATGCAACATTACAGAAAAGTAATAAGCATCACAGAAAAATACAGATAATCTGGGATCCCCGGGTTTCACAGAGCCGCTACTGAAACCCGACGTTCCCCTGGTCGTGTGGATAGCTTGTGCAATGAAACCTAGACCCCTACGGGTGTTGCAAGTTACCCGCCAAAACCTGAAGCGAGGTGGTCCCCACAGCATAGTGAATGGAACACCCAGCACTTCATGGAATCCGGTAAATTGAGCATCCCTCCTTGGGTCAACCTGTACCCCCTACGAGTGCGGTGAATAGTTTGCCAATTCTAGAGTGAGGTCCCTTTGCCTCTCAAAGCCATGAGATACGGATCCGTTGCCCTCCAGAACCCAGCTATCCGTGCACTCCTTCGCGGGATAAACCTAGTACAGAAATAAAAATATGTACAACGGGTACATCGACCTCGACCCGGTCGTGCCCCAAAAGAATATTATACAAACAGGCAGTAACGGCAGTCCACATGTTGGACGCTCGCCCCGCAATATCAAATGTACAAATAAATCCAAACTGCACTATCATTGCACCCTGCTATCCACCACGACATATCCGCAACAATACAACACAACACAGAACATCAACGTGAATGTCACGTTCGCAAACCCGTCTAAAAGAACTATAGCAATCAGACGCGGTTTACCGATCAAATGACATTCCCGGTCGGAGATATAATGTAAATACTGCATACTAACAAGTTTAAAATTTTGATCGACAAAATTTCCCAAAGTGGGCCCACAAACATCTGCTGTACAGTAACAAAATATGAGCCCAAAAGAAATATATCAAAAGCCACAATTTCCCAAGTTGAACTCACTGTAGAAATTTGGAGTGCCAATCTCACAAAACTGCGGCGGATCAGCGGCCAAACCCTTGTTTGGACCGCTGATCCGCGGCGGTTCTGTAGAATTGGGCCTCCAAATTTCACCAGTTTTCTAATAAAAGCCTGCTCTGTTTTCTGGTATGTTCAAAATAATTTTTGGGCCCCGTTAAAAATCGACAGAAACTTTGAACATGGAAATTGCAGTTTTTGAAAAACGGTTCGATCGATATTTTAAACGTGTTAGCACAAGTTAGTATAGCTTAATGGTGAGGCTCTGATACCACTGTAAGTCCACGGTAGCACCCCGGCCGTCTAACAGACGCCAAATGCGGAACAAAAACTTTAAACAACTGGCGCTATCGTGTACCGTAATCCGGATCTGCCATTAAAGCTAAACTAACAATCTACAAAGTGGGTAGAAACGTTATACCGAACGATCCGAGTCCTTCGGTCTTCAACCATCATCCAACGCTTGTTGCGGCTGTTCCGATCTCCTCGATCTCCAGTCTTGTCATCCAGGTGGCACCACGTCGACGGATCTTTAAACGGGCTCCCGCCTCTGAACCGAGGCAACTCGATCGTCAAGTTTGCTAAAAGAGACGACCAAGATGAAGTAGAGAATGAGTAGAACACTTTGTCTTGTTACGTCCAAGGCTATGGACGAACGGTTAATGAAGTTGCCTTTTGGATCGGGTGGAAATATGAAATGAGTATGCTTAATTTCCATGAACCAAATAACTATATCTTTTTTCTAACAACCATAACCCTTCACCAAAAGAATGGCCGGCCAAATATATGGAAGGAGGGAGGTGAGTGTAGGAGCAAGTGGTGACCATTAGAAAAACTTCTCACAAAAGATCAAGAGGAAATATCTAAGCAAGAACAAAAAACATTAATGAAAAGGTGACTCACTAATTACACCTCATCATCCAATTAATGCAAGATGGTGACTCACTAATCTAGTCACCAAAACTAGAAGATTCCACTAATGACTCACCTCATGACTCACCCTCAAGAAGAAAAGAAAATCCGCATTTAACCGACTGTTAAATACAGCTGATAGAAAACTGGAAACTGGCAACTTCCAAAAGTGATCCTGAAACGAATTTCAGGATAACCCCGTAATGGTATAAACATACCCGCATTTGTATTACGACCGAATATAAATGCAACTGAGACAAAGATATTATATCTACACAGTATAATACTCGGATTCGGCTTAAACCAAAGCCGACCAGTATTATCTGCCCGAAAAATGACACGTGCGAAAAACGCACGTGCATTTTCCGAACCTTGCCATAAACCTTTACGGCCTCTACAAAGTTTCGCCCGAACTTGGGAAAGTGTCTGTGGGGGATTCTAATGACTCATCAACACACTGGCACTGGGTATAACCACTAGCACGTCAGAGGTACAAGCTGCACGTAATGTTTTGCCTATGTATTGATTGGAAGGGAAGCTGACGAGCGAACTCATCTATAAACCCTACTGAGCCTGACAGTGACAATGTATATACATTCCGGTCCATTTGTCTAAAGAGTATCGCATATCGAGTCTAGGGGGGTGGATAAAGTCAGACCCCTAATAACGTGATAAATCGTGCCGGCATGAAGCCCATCACCACCTGAGAAACTACTGATCCAAATCAGTAATTCTCCACTACCTCGGCCGAGGATTCCTAGTGATGGCCACCCGTGCACTGCGCGACATCAACACCCAATACCGGGAGAGACGAATCCCCGACGATCCACTCACTTGCCTCCAATGTGGCTCAGGACTGTACCCAACTAAAACCTGTTTGCACAACTCCTTTGAGCGTGGTAGGGTAGTAATCTAAGCACAGTGGGAACTCACACGAGACAAATGACGATCTCAGGTCGATGAACTAACCTGTACACATGTCACCAGGGAACTGCTATTTGACGATATGTATAATACCAACTAGCATGTTCCCGGCGAGTCCTGTCCGGTGTACTCATAACCTAATGAGCACCTGTATACATCTTAGGTGATCCAACTGGCACCAGTGGCTTGTGAGACCGGCCACCGCCCCTCGTCGGGGTCTCGACTGTATACACTAGTCTACTCTGGAGTATCGATGCCCTGTCTCGAAACTCCCACGACCAGGGACACTTTAAGGACGTGCTTACAGACCCCAGCTCCCACGTATATGATCGCCATCATACTGCTGGTAGTCAAGCAAGAATCCTATGGGCTCTATCATCATGCAATAGTGAACTAAAGCATGTATACGATGATAAAGACAAACCAGATAGCAAACTATCATCTCGAGCAAGACTGTCATATCGGTATAGGTCCTGCCTCAATCATTGCAATCACGTACCTGCGATCCAATAATTGACTTTGAGGGCACTATCTCCAACAGAACAAACTAACACCAATGGCTTATGAGACCTGGCCACCGCCGCTCATCGGGGTCTCGATCAGTATACACTAGTCTACACTGGAGTATCGATGCGCAGTCTCGATACTCCTACGACTAGGGACATTTAAGGATGTGCTTATAGACCCCAGCTCCCACATATATGATCGCCATCATAATGCTGGCAGTCAAGCAAGAATCCTATGGGCTCTATCAACACGTACATGATGATAAAGATAAACCAGATTGCATACTATCATCTTGAGTAAGACTGTTTTATCGGTATAGGTCCTCCCTCAATCATCATAATCATTTGCCCGCGATTACGATAGTTGTCTTGAGGGCACCATAGCCAACAATCTCCCACTTGCACTTAAGGCCAATTATTGCGATGTCGCATACTCAAAGCCCGTGTGATACCGAACACCCAACTTCTCCACTAATCAGTTTCGCAAAGCTCGTTTGCGAAAATGATTGCTTTCGAGAAATAGCCCCAGTGAGTGAATTCGCTCCAATATTTCTTTCTGTATCTCTCTATATCTTAACTTCGCGGAGAAAGCTACCTCCCGAAATGAGCAATACTTGTCTTAGAATTTGTCTGGATATCTGATGGGACACAGTTCACAAAAGAACTCCAATTCCAGCAAACTTCTTAGACTGTATCATCCACTGAATTTAATCAGTAACATGCGCCATGCCTTCCTCAGTATCCGCTTGGACCATCTGTCCAACATACCGTCCCTCAGAAGAGGGAAAAACTATAACTCTGACAATCACTCTGTCATCCAGGTCACCTTGGAAGCCTGAAATAATAACCGTCTCCTGAAAAAGGCTGCCGTTACCATATCCTAAGAACATTCACTTATGTTCATAAACTGCTTCCCAATGTTTCTCCAGAATTGGATTAATATATGTTTATTGCTGCTAGTGCAAAAACAACATCTGGTGTGGTACTTGACATTTCATGATTAACTCAATTGCCTAAGCAAGTGATATGCTAATCATGCAGATCCCTCTCCCCTTTAGTCTGCAAGACACCTTTAGAGAGGGTGACTCCATCACCTGCAGGTACACCACCATGCCATGAGTCGTCCATTCTAAAATACCTTTAGAATAATGTCAAAGTACCCAGATTAGGATACTTCCCAAATCTTGATCTAACACTACAGATCTAGTAACCAGAAACCCTGATAATATGTCCATATCCTATGTGGAGAAACAACTTTGTGACAACCACGGTATAACCAATCGTAGTATAGGAATATCTCTTCCTATAAAGTGCATGTCATTCCAAATACCAGGACATAACACCCTACTACCTTCTTACCAGATCCATCTCCTATTCTGATGAGGTCAAGACCTATGACTGCCACATCAAAAATAGATGATCTATTTCCGCTATACTTTCTTTAGTGTATAAATAGACATAAGCTACTTGTCCTCTATGCTTCCGCTGCTCCCACTGACTACAACAACCCTCTGGCAGAGTCATATACACGTACACTTTCAAAACTAGTTTAGAACGACGCTATATTCATCCTTCTGCCGGGTCTTATAGTCTAAAACAGCAGCAATGACAAGTCTGGGTAAACAAGAACCTCCCTATCACCGTATCTGAGAAGACCGAAGTACCTCTCGGGTTCCTGAGGTTACCCACCAAATCTGCGGAGTGGCTAATGGAACATCAAATCCAATTGAATCCTTAGGTTCTATTAAATTTCCATTAATCGTTTGTGGTTCTGGAATAACTTCCAGTTCTAGCATACCCCCACTTGTGTTTTCTGAAAAAGTCCATTTTTCTAAAACTGTGGCGAGTCAAGAACAATATAAATATTGATCTTCCTGATGGTAGAAAGTTAACCCTCGTCAAAGCCCGGGATAACCCACAAACAGCCATTACTGAAACGTGCCTTGAGTTTATCCGGATTCTGGTTTTAAGCATCAGCCGGACAACTCCCTATACCTTAATATCGTTAAGATTTAAATTGATTCTATATATATCTAATATAGAAACAAAAGCACTAATCTAATTTGAACCAAATTCAAAATCATGCAGCTGTCTCCAGTACATATCAACCAAATGGAAGGAGGCCATTCAGCATTACTCATCTCGGAGTTCATCCATATAAGAGTAACCCGAAAGAGAAGCAAGTTCTCAAAACCATTACTATCAACGGAATACCAAACACAAGTATCTATATCTTCGATTACTTCGAAGAATCCTGATACTTCTAATAAATGGTTCTCTACTTTATTTTTATATCTATAACTTCTCAAAATCTGAACCTTGTATTTCAACGAAATACTTGTCTAAAATAAGAGAAGTCATGAGTAAACAGAATATAGTACGAGTACCAGCTCCATTGTCCTAATGGACACTGGACAATATACAATACTTTGTATAAGTTCCCTGAGGTCAACAACTCAAACCCTGTGCATCGTAGGTTGAAAAACTATAGTATGGTTAAGAAGAATTACACCGCTGTTGAATGCACCTTACCTAATCACCAACCAATATAGGTAAATGTCACAGACATAATATCAAAAAATTATATCTCACTTTATAAAATAAATGTACAGATATATCAGTTTGAAATTGGTGCATAACAACGGATATTCAAAACCAAATATTTGCCATCCGGCAAAATCCAGATGATTTTCTCAAATATCATCAATTACAACAAATTCCGATATAAAGAGGATCTAATCACCCAATTCCCAATATCTTACTCCCACCCACCATTTGTAATAACATACAGATGTGAGAAACTAATCTGGTAAATACATACCCTGGGGTTAGATTCTTATTGGGAATACAGTTTTCAATTATGATCGCACAGTAAAACTGAAACATGAAAATGTTTCAAAAAGGTTAACTGGTATTCCTAGTAACGCCTCTTCCATTATCCTGAATCATGAAAGTAACCATATACTTAGCTGCCCTCATTGCAATCCCTTTATTATGTCTTTACTTATTACCTTCTGAACACCTCCTTTACGCTAATTGGTTTTCTTCATTCCCTACCGTTCGGCACCAGCCTAAGGTTTTGAAGAACACTATCCAATAAGCGCAATAGGTGTACTCTCCTAATCCTAGGAGCCCTCGCAACCTGATAGAAGGTAAAAAGAAAAGACATATGAATAATCCTATCCAATTTCTCTTGAATCGGAAACCATCCTCGAATCTGGAATGAATTCCTTCGACTTCGTATGTAACTATACGATGGCATATCCAATGGAAGTGGATATCCTTAGTGATACGGAGTGTTCTAGAGAAAAGAAAAATGGATGTAGGAGTGGAAGGGGTATACACGGTCTTTGTCGTGAATGATGGTGATCGCAATTTCCTTTGCCATTATTCTAATCCCTTTATTTGTCTTTACTTATTACCTTGTGTACACCACAGTTAAGCTTGTTGGTTTTCTTCCTTCCCTACCGTTCGGCACCTGCCTATGGTCTGGAGGAAGACTATCCAATAAGCTCAATAGGTGTACCCTCTCCTAATCCTAGGAGCCCTCACAACCTGAGAGAAGGTAAAGAGAAAAGACAACCGAATAATCCTATTCAATCTCTCCAGAACCAGAATCCATCCTCGAAAAAGTTCCTTCGAGTTCGTATGTAACTATATGATGGATTTATCCAATGGAAGTGGATGTTCGTAGTGATACGAGGTGTTCTGGAGAAAAGTAAAGGTGATATAGAAATGGCAATGATGTATGTGACACCGTGACATTCCAAAATCCAAAGTGTTTTAAGAAAGTTCAGTTAACTTGGTTCATGAGTTTTAGTCAAGGGTAGGTCCATGGTCGCTGCCGAAGAGAGAGAGAGAGAGAGAGAAAAGAAACACTCAGCGTGCACTCTAACCAAGATCAAAATGGTTAATCACTTTATCTAATCTGGGTGGCTCCCACTGTTTTCTTGAATTCTCCTCCAAACCCAAAAGAAGAATTAGTTAGAATTACCTGAGGAGTAATCCTACTCATCAGTGGGAATCAGGATCCAACTCTCATCGCATGATAACTTGATGGAAGCCACTCAAGTTATCACACTCCAGAAGGTATGCGCATGCCTGGCAAGTTTCCTGTATGTTTGAAACTCCCGATGTGATTTTTACCCCTAGGACCTAAGTGACCTTGACTAAAGATCAAAATGTCAAAAGGTCCTAGTCAAGTTCTACCCGTCATTATCTTGACTGCATTAGACCCACCCGTACGAGCCTTGACTAAAGATCAAAATGATCATACGACTGTCCTAACTAATCGCATTATCTTTGCAACAGAAAAGTATTACATAGCTACCGAACACTACGCCTCGGTTAATGCATGATATACGTAGCACGAATACTAAGCAATACTAGTCTGAAATGACGGAGGGCTACGACTGGTTTTTGGCGAAAAACCTTTAACGTAATGAACTTGATATTGTTGAAGGAAACCGAGTGATTTTACAAAAGTATAGTAGTGAAAACTTTTGCTAAAGAGGTCACTCCCGGTGAAGGGATCTCGGCTCTTTCCCCATCGAATAAGGTGCAGGATATTCCAAACTGAATACCACGATGCAAAGTAAAAGGAAATGACTATAGTGAAGTTATTACGTTGACGCAAAACTTTTACTCAAGGGGTCACTCCCGATGAAGGGATCTCGGCCCTTACCTTGTCGAATGAGGTGCTGGATATTCATAACCGAATACCACTGTGCAAAGCAAAAGAGAACGTCTGTAATGTCAGTTTTTTTAAACTTGGTTCCAACAACATCATATATAGGTTTGTTTTATCCTTGCATTGATAAGAATCAATGCAATCCCATCAATTAATCACACTAGAAAAGAACGAAAATAAAATGTACGTATATGCCATCCGCATTCGCCACTGGGTCCCGTCATCACCCGTTAGGTTACTTAACTAACGACAGAGCAGGGACTGGGCCAGCGTGGGTGCAAAACATATACAACATCTACTAGTGTGTGTATGTGTGTGTCTATATATATATATATTTATAACATTCGTCTCAGACATGATAAAAGAAACATCACAGAAGCATCACAAACTGGTGGATAGTTTGGAGCTCCGGGTTTCACCTGAGCCGCAAGTGAGACCCGACGTTCCCTGTCGTGTGGATAGGCTGTGCAATGAAAACCTAGACCCCTACGAGCGCGGCAAGTTGCCCGCAAAACCAGAAGCAAGGCATCCCCCCTTCAACAACGTGAATGGGCCACCCAGCACTTCACGGAATCCGGAAACTTGAGCACCCCTCCTGGGTCAAACTATACCCCTACGAATGTAGCGAATAGCCCGCCAATTCTAGAGTAAGGTCCCCTCCGTCCTAACGCCATGAGATGCGGACCTGTTGCCCTCTAGAACCCGGCTATTCGTGCACTCTACCGCGGGATAATCCTAGTACAGAAAAGGAAATAATATACAAGGGTGACATCGACCTCAACCCGGTTGTGCCCCAAAAGAGTAATATAGAAACTGGCAGTGACGGTAGTCCACATGTCGGACGCTCGCCCCGCAATATCAAATGTACAAATTAAGTTAAACTGCACTAACATTGCACCATAGCTATCCACCACGACGATTCAACCAACATCACAGCACAACACAGAACATCAATGTGAATGTCACGTTCGCAAACCCGTCTAAAAGACATATAGCAATTATACGAGTTGTACCGATCAAATGACATTCACGGTTGCAGATAATAATGTATGTACTGATATAAACATTTAAACAGTGTTAAAACATCGACTCCGAAATACCCCGAATAGCCCCCTAACAACTGATAACAAAATATCAAAAATGGGCAAAATAAACAATACCACTGCACCAAGTTTCCAGAGACCAAACAACACACAAAATACGAACCCTAATTACCCTATTAGGGCCGGCCTCCTCGGATTCTAGAGCATTGTGCTCGGCCAAAATTTCATAGAATGGGTTCGTATTTGGTGTGTGGTCTTGTGGTCAGGTAAATAGTTTTCTGCACTTGTTTGAAATTTTTTTTGAAGACTTTTAAAATCGACAGAGAACTGGAATCAGCAGTGCAGTGTATTGGGACTGTTTCGATTTCGATACTTTAACATTGTCTAAACTAGCTTGTAAAGGGTTTAAAGGGTGGCTCTGATACCATGAAGGGTTACGGCAGCGCCCCGGCCATCGAAACGTGGCGAAATGCGGAACAAAATTTTCTAAACTGGCGCTACCGTTACCCGATTCCCGGATCGACCTTAAACCCTAATCTAGAAAGCTTAACTAAGAGTTTGAATGGTTATACCGAGTTGATCCGTATCCTTCGGTCTTCATTCTAAACTCCTAGTGATTCTTTGATGATGTTTGGTTGCCGGTCTTCCTCCATCTCCGAAGATCCACCTGAGGGAAACAATGCAAGCTCCAGCCTCGACGAACGAGGCAACCGACACTCTAAAGTGGCTAATGATGGAGAGTCGAGGTGTAGTAGTGTGTCACTATATTTTCTCTCATACTCATTTTCTCAACTTAGCAACCATAGAAGATAAATGAGGTGATGATCAAGGGCATGAGCTAAGGAAATTGGCTAAGTATTTTTAGTGTGAAAAAAAATGAGAGAGTGAGAGAGAGCTAGTGTAATCTCACCAATGAAAATGAATCACACTCTCCATTAGTGGCCGGCCCCCTCTCCTCTCTCATCTCTTTCACAAAAAAAAAATATCATTTCCAATTACCATTAAACAATTGCAACCATACCTTGTCTCCATGCTTTGACCCATGCCTTGACTCATGTCACCTTTTCCACCTCATTTAAAAGTAAATGATTTTCTAAAAATCAATAATGAGGTGGCATCTTCTAGAAGCTATTCTGTATAAAACACGGAATACTTCCCGGTACATGTATCGAAATACATATACGCGTATTCGTACAAAAATACGAATAGCTAAGAGAGAAAATAAATAGCGAACAATAATACTAGAATACACATATATAAATACATATGTAAATTATTAAATCAAAACCTGATTTAATAATCCTGCTTAATCCTAAGCCGCTAGTATTATCAACCGTCCGATTAAAATCTGCGCAGCATGTGCACATATTTAATCGGACATCTGTATGTACCAACATACACCATGTACACCATATCGCTTGAACCATGAAAACCCTCTGTGTGGGACTCTAAAGACTCGTCAATACGCTGGCAGTGGGTTTAACTACAAGCACGTCAGCGGTACTAGTTTTACGTAATGGGTACCCAGGTATTGAGCGAAAGGGAGGCCGACGAGCAAACTCATCCCGAACTCCTACTGAGCCTGACAGTGACAATATCTGTACAATGTGGTTTGTTCGTCTAAGAGTATCGCATATCGAGTCTAAGGGGCTGGATAAAATCAGACCCCTAACAACGCGATATTTAGTGTCGGCATGAAACCCATCACCACCTGTGAAACTATCGATCCTGGATCAGTAGTTCTCGTCTACCGTGGCCACGGATTTAGGGTGATGGTCATCCATACACAACGCGACATCAACCCCCAATACCGGAAGAGTCGAATCCCCGACGATCCGATCACTGCCTTCATGTGGCTCGGGACTGTACCCAACTAAAACCTGTTTGCACGACTCCTTTGAGCCGTGGTAGGGTAGTAATCAAAGCACATCGGGAACTTACATGAGACAAATGACGATCTCATGTCGACAGACTAACCTGTACACATGTCACCTGGGAACTGCTATCTGACAATAGGTATAATACCAACTAGCAGGTTCCCGGCGAGTCCGTCCAGTGTACTCATAACCCAATGAGCACCTGTATACTATCATAGCGGAACAAACTAACACCAATGGCTTATGAGACCTGGCTATCGCCCCTCGTCGGGGTCTCGATCTGTATACATCAGTCTACACTGTAGTATCGATGCCCAGTCTCGATACTCCTACGACTAGGGACACTTAAGGATGTGCTTATAGACCCCAGCTTATAGACCCCAGCTCCCACATATATGATCGCCATCATAATGCTGGCAGTCAAGCAAGAATCCTATGGGCTCTATCAACATTTACATGATGATAAAGACAAACCAAATAGGATACTATCATCTTGAGTAAGACCGTTTTATCGGTATAGGTCCTCCCTCAATCCTCATAATCATCTGCTCGCGATTTCGATAATTGCCTTGAGGGCACTATAGCCAACACCGGCTATATCTCATATAACCGTCGGATACTGTATCGACTTATCGAATCAACACTTGATTCGATAACCCGGCTATATCTCATATAACTGATCGATACATTATATCGTGAGAATAGAATATAGTATCATATGCTCGTATTAATCTCGGTCCCGCACATATCACATATGTGCTCCTACTTCGTTTTGCCTGAGCCAGTGAAACCTCTGTGTAGGACTCTAAATACTCGTCAATACGCCAACAGTAGGTGAAGATCACATCAAGCACTCACAAGCCGTCAGCGGTACTAGCTGGACGTAACGGCTACCCGAGTATTGAACGATCAGAAGATCAGCAAGCTAGCCCACTCTAACTCCTGCAAAAGCCTGTCAGTAACACTACCATACAGTCCGGTCTCTTTGTCTGATATGTCGCAGATCTAGTCTAAGGGTGGTCAACGTCAGACTCCAATAACCGATAAGTCGTGTTGATGTGAGGCTCATAATGGGTCGAGAAACTACTGATAACACTTATAAGTAAATCTCAGGATCACCCTTGGCCAGGGACTTTCCTGTTATGGCCAATTGAGCACTTCGCAACATCAACTCCCAATACCGGGAGAGATGAATCCCCTCCTATCGCTCATTCCCTCCATGTGATTCAGGACTGTACCTAAAAGCCACCGTTTTGCATGTTCTTTTGAACGTGGTAAGGTGGAAATCAAAGCACAGTGGGAATCACACAAGACTCTATGACGATCTCGGGTCTACAGACTAACCTGTACCAGTGTCACTGGAGAACTGCTATTTGACGATAGGTATAATACCAACTAGAAGTTCTCGGCGAGTCCGTTCAGTGTACCCAGTCTCTACTGAGCACCCGTATACCATCTTTGATGTTAAATACCAATGGATGTGGGATCATTCATCACCCATCATATGGGTCAAGATGCGTAAATGCTAGTCTACTCCAGAATATCGATGCCCTGTCTCGATACACCCTCGACTAGGAACAATTTTAGGGTGTACTTGTGGACTACCCTTGGCCCCACTAGTATGATCTCCATCATAGTCCTGGTAGTCAAGTACACAACCTCAGGGCTTTATCAACATGTGAGAGCAAGACAGCATCATATATACAAGTCAACATATTAAGATAAAGAGCAACCAGATAGCATATTATCATGTCGAGCAAGAAAGTCCTCTCTATATATATCCAAGCATCCACTATAATATACATCACATGTACAATAATGGCCTCTAGGGCATATATACAACTAACATAGTGAAGATACCTTCGATGAGTCCATCCCCGAGTTTGAATCCTTTGACTCGACGCAAAAGTCAGTAGCGCTTTCCGAGTCAATATCCTACGCAAGTTATGAACCTCTTAGAGAGTCCGAGTATCATTCCCTTACCCCCACCTTCTATCGTCTCTCCACCGACACTAGATCTCAAACCGCTACCTTCTCATCTTAAATATGTATATTTAGGTGAGAATGAGTCTTTGCCCATGATCATATCCGCTTCTTTAGCTTAAGAGCAAGAGAACGCACTTTTGGCGGTATTGAGATCAAATCGGCAAGTATTTGACAATGGCTGACATCAAACGGATTAGTCCCTTGATTGTTGAACATTATATACATCTGATGGATGAAGACAAACCAACCTGAGACCCACAAAGACGGTTGAATCCCGTTATGAAGGAGGCGGTAAAGAAATAAATTGTCAAGTGCCTCGATAGTGGTATAATATACCCAATATCTGATAGCCAATGGATAAGTCTTATTCATGTGGCCTCTGAAAAGTCTGGCATCACGGTCATAACTAATGAGGCTAATAAGTTGATCCAAACACGTAATCAAACTGGGTTGCGCGTATGTATTGATTACAGAAAACTCAATGCCGCAACGAGGAAAGATCACTTCCCTCTACCTTTCATTGACCAGATGTTGGAATGATTAGCTGGACATGAATACTACTGTTTCTTAGACAGATACTCTGGCTATAACCAGATCCCCATCGCCAAAAAGGATCAAGATAAAACAACATTTACTTGTCCTTTCGGTACTTTTGCTTATAGACGCATGCCCTTTGGGTTATGCAACGCTCCCGTTAATTTCAGCGGTGTATGATGGGGATATTCTCTGACATGGTCGGGAATTTTCTGGAGATATTTATGGACGATTTCTCCATATTTGGGGACTCTTTTGAGAAATGCCTATGTCATCTTGACGCTGTTCTTACCCGCTGTAAGGATAAGAACTTAACTTTGAATTGGGAAAAATGCCATTTCATGGTCCAAGAAGGTATTGTCCTTGGACATATTATTTCATGAAAAGGCATTGAGGTAGACAGAGCTAAAATTGATGTCATCCATAACCTTCCTCATCCCAAATGCATCAAAAATATACGATCCTTTCTTGGTCATGCAGTATTTTATAGGAGATTCATTAAGGACTTTAGCAAAATTGCTAGACCCTTAACTCTTCTCTTGGCCAAGAATAAAACATTTTACTTCGATTCGGATTGTGAGGCTACTTTTGAATTGCTTAAAAGATCTCTCACTATAGCCCCCGTTTTGTCATCTTCGGATTGGAACCACCCATTCGAGCTTATGTGTGATGCATCAGATTTTGCTATTAGTGCAGTCTTAGGACAACACATTGATAAGATGCCACATGTAATTTACTATTCAACTAGGACCATGAACGATGCTCAAATTAATTACACAACTACCTGTAGGACTACGGTAGCGCACCGGCCGTCTATCCGAGGCCAAAATGCGGAAACGAAAATTTTTCTTGACTTTAAACCGGCACTACCGCATCCTAAAAACCCGGATCGTAACCATTAACCTAATACTAGCTATCAAGAGAATGGGGTAGAGAGCTATACCGAGCGATCCGTGTCCTTCGGTCTTCGGCCTCCACTCCGATCTCCTCGTGGAATCTCTGGTCTTCATCTTCTCGTCGGAACGGGCACCACATCGTCGGGTTCTTTTACGGGCTCTCACCTCTGGACCGAGGCAACTCGGGCACGAAGTTGGCGAGTCGATGTGCCCAAGGGTGTTGTAGGATAAGAGTAGAATGTTTTGTCTCTTAGGGTTTGAAGTTGCCATTTTGATGGAGGTGAAGAATGAACTTTGGAGAGAGGTTGATGAATTTGTGTAGCAAGCAAAAATGAGAACAACAAATTTCCCTCATCAAAATGAAATTTCCCCACCCTCAAATGTGTGGCCGGCCCTTATCAAGAAATGAGGAGAAAAAAACCATGAAGGGAGGTGAGTGTAGTAAAAGTAAGAGGTGATCATAACAAATGTGTTGATAATGAGGTATTAATGTCACACCATAGCCAAATCAATTCACATCTCATTAATGCTAGCTATTATGAAAGAAAAAGGCAAAGATGCTTTGAATTATCATAATCTCTCCATTTACAAGAAACCTCCCTCCACAATACTAATTTGCACACTTGCAAATAACCTCCTCCATCACAAAAATCCGGCCGTGAAGGAACAAAGGAAAATTGGCCGAAACGGAATGCAAACTGGTAACTTCAAAAAACTGATCCCGTAATAAATTACAGGAATACCCCGCGACAGTATATACATACTCGCATTTGTATTCCGAACGAATACAAATGCAAAGAGACAAAATCTACCCTGTACAATACTAGGATCCGGCTTAAACCAAAGCCCGCTAGTATTATCCGTCCGATCATGATCCGTGCAATACCGCACGTACATGATCGAACCCTGCCATATCTCCATACGGCCTCTACAGCGTTTTGCCCGAAACTTGAGAAACGGTCTGTGGGGGACTCTAAAGGCTCGTCAATATTTTGGTTGTGGATTTAACCACTAGCACGTCAGAGGTATTATCCATACGTAACGGGCTACCTGGTATTGACCAAAAGGGACGTCTGTGAGCGAACTCATGCTGACACCCTACTGAGCCTGTCAGTGACAATATCCGTACAGTCCGGTCCGTTCTTCTATGAGCATCGCATGGCGGGCTTAGGGGGTTGGTAAAAGTCAGACCCCCAAAAGCGGTACAAGTCATGTCGGAGTGTAGCCCAGAACACCCTGAGATACTACTGGAATACCTACCAGTAAATCTCCTGCCTCGGCCGAGGGCTTTGTGTGTTGGATATATGTATACCCTAGAGGCCATTATATGATAATGGATGTATCTATACATGTATATATATATTCAGTATGCATTCTTGCTCGACATGATAGTATGCTATCTGGTTCTTCTTTATGTGACATGTTGATTTGATCATGCTTATTATTCACTCATACATGCTGATTAAGCCCTGAGGATATTGGCTTGACTGCTCTGATTATGATGGAGATCATACTAGTGGGATATCTGTAGTCTATAAGCATATCCTGAAAAGTCCCTAGTCGTAGGTATATCGAGACGGGGCATTGATATACCAGAGTAGACTAGCGTATATGATGCTAGACCCATACGATGGGCGATGGATGTTCCCACATTCATCGATGTTTGACATCAAGATCATATACGGGTGCTCAGTGCTGACTGGGTACACTGGACGGACTCACCGAGAACTCCTATATGGAATTATATCTATCGTCGAATAGCAGTTCTCAGGTGACACTGGTACAGGTTAGTCTGTAGACCCGAGATCGTCATAGAGTCTTGTGTGTTCTCCCACTGTACTTTGATTGCTACCCTACCACGGCTCTACTGAGTCGTGCAAATAGGTGGCCGTTGGGTACAGTCCCGAGACACACGAAGACAATGAGCAATAGGAGGGGTTTCGTCTCTCCCGGTATTGGGAGTTGATGCTGTGCTGTGCCCGACTGGTTATATCAGTAAGTCCCTGGCCAGGGCTACTGAGATTTTCTGATAAGTGTTATCGGTAGTTTCTCAATCTGTTATAGACCATTCACCGACACGACTTATTGAGTTATTAGGGTCGACGTGACCATCCCTAGGCTCGATATGCAGCATATCTGACGAAGAGACCGGACTGTACGGTAGTGTTGCCGATTGGCTCGACGGGAGTTGTAGCAGGTTCGCTTGTTTTCTTCTGATCGCTCAATACCCGGGTAGCCGTTACATTTAGCTGACCGCTTGCGGCTTGGGGGACTTGATATGATCATTACCCTCTGCCGGCGTATTGACGAGTCTTAGAGTCCCACAAAGGAGTTACCCAGTCCAGGCGAAACGTTGTGGTGCGCGTATGCGATATGCGCATGCACCCGATTAAAATGTGCGTATATGATACCGAACATTGATCGGGTGTCCTGCTTTTGGTGGGGTCATATGAGATATGACCGGATTGATAGGTTAAGTGTTGATTTATCATCTAACCATTAGTTTTCTCACTTGAAACCTTTCTAGGGTTTGATGGATGTATGCATGCATGCATGTGTTTCTTTCTTTCATTCTAGTTTCATGCACATGTGGATGTGCATACATGCATACATACATACACCCATCCATCATGGTTGTTAGCATATGGAAATGGTGGTAATATAAGACTCACACCATGGATTAAATTATGGATTATTATTTAATTTTTGTTTTAAAAACAAAATGAAAAGAAAAGGATAATCATTCTAGCTTCTACATTCTTCTTCTAACCTAACCAAGCTCAACTACCACTAACCTAGGGTTATCCTTCTCTTTATCATTTAAAACCCAAGTTAAATTAACTCTCCATCATTTAATCATGGTTGAATGCAAGAAGGAAATAAATATATATAGTGATATATATTTCATTTTCTTTTTAACTAAGGGTTATTTTTCATCACCTCTTGTTAAAAATAGCCACCATCTTCATCCTCCTTCACCATTTCCTCTCTAGGTTTTTCTAGTGAGTTAAACACAATTAAAGAAAGGTTTTTGAAGTGAGATCCTAAGCCAAAACATCATTCTACTCAAGTTTAGCCAACTTGATTAGAGTGTTCTCTTTGTTTTTCCAAAGTTGCAACCTTGGACGGGAAACTCCGGGTGGATCGTCGTGGACGAAAGAGGACTACAAGTTGACCTTCTTCCAACACCCTAGAGACAAAGGAGTCAAGCAAAAGGGGAGCTACAAAGGTTTTAGCCTTCAAACCCTTATTTTTATTAGCTTATAGTTTTGTAACCCTAATTTTCAAGGATCGATTCCTTTGCGTGTTTGTTTAGCACCTTAAAAATACATACTTTGAGACATGTGATGCTTCAAAACTCTTCATAGGGTGCTAGGCAAACCTTAGATTGGTATCAGAGCCGACCTAGAACATTAGGCGACCTTTTTACGAAGTTAAAACTCCGATCGAACCGAAATACGGTATTTTAGGGTGCTCTCTGGAAATTTTCTAAAATTTGACATTTTTCAGAATTAAAAATATCTAAAAATATCAGCAGATAAATCTAAGGATTACGGTACAAAATTTTTCCAATGAACAGTGATTGTTGCCGCGGAAACGCGGCCTAAGCTTGCTTAGGCCAAGGTTCCGCGGCCGTATATATGAATTATTGGATAATTTTTTTCCTGTAATTTTTGAATCTGCTTGTATAAATTTTTGGGTATTTTTAATCTGTATTTAGTTTTGAAAAATTCTGGGGATGATTTTGGACTCGTCGATTCGATCGGAATTTTCATTTCGTAGCTTTTCCGGGTAAATAAGAAAGTATTGAAGTGTTTGAACGAGTATCATTTGCTCACTATTCACGGGGTTTAAATGTTTTGGAAATACGTGCAAGTCTTTTTGTGGTGGTCCCTCTAGAAGACAACAAACCTTAACTCGATTATGTGACCGTCTTGAACTGCCCTTTGAACCTTAGGGTTTGGGGCAGTACGGCGTGCCACATGGGAGGCGTTGGCTTGACCCTTCTACGGCTGGACCGCTACTACTGTGACACACTCCAAGTGTTTGAACTCTGCTCAAGTGTTGGGCTTTAGTGAATCCTGGGTATTTGATCGTTCGTTCGAAAACTTCAATACTGTCTGTTTATCCGGAATGTGATACAATATATGGAATTCGTATAGTTTAGGCATGAAATACGAAATATGTGATATTTCGCATTTATGATGTCTAAAGAGAATGTGGATTCCAAATATTGTAGTTTTACACTTTCTTTTCTGTGACCGTAAGTGTAGTATGTACGATATCGCCGGTTTCGTTGCTATACATCAACGACAATTGGGGTATGCATACTTACTTATGTTGATGATATGAGATATTATGTGTTGCTGAGATATGATGTGCAGGATTGTCGCGATTGAATAGCCCGGGGTTTTTTATGTGAGATGAGAGTTTTTATATTTTCATTCATGTAAATTCATATGTAATGTAATATTCTTTTATTTGGGGCACTTCCAGGTTGAGGTTGCTGCCACCTGTGTTTTATATTATTTACTTTTCCGCATTAGGATGGACCCAAAGAGGGGAGCACAGGTGACCGGGTTCTGGGGTTCAGTGGGAGGCCATCTCGAGGAGTCGAGACCGGGTCTCCTAAACTCCAGAATTGGCAGGGTCACTTGCCGCTCTCGTAGGGGTCCAGGGTGTGGGCTTGGCTATTCATCGCGACTGTGGAATCCGTATTTTCTATTCTGGCTAAATACTAAATACGGACGTCCTAGTATATCCCACGTTATATCTATGTTTCTGCTGCTTGTGTTCTGTGATATCTGAGACGAATGACATATTATATATATGATATATAGTAGACGTTGCTTATGTTTTACACCCGCGCTAGTCCCGTCCCGGTATGCCGTTAGTTAAGTAACCTAACGGTGCATAACGGAACATTGCGGCGAATGCGGATGGCATAAGCGTACGTGTTATTTTCGTTTCTTTTTCTGTGATTGGCTTAAGGACTTAAATGATGGGATTACATTAATGTGATTAATGTAAAGAAAATAAACCTAAAAAGATGTTGTAGAATCGGATTTGAAAACCACTCGGCTATTTATGAAAAAGCTATATTTCAAAACTGCGGAGCTTAAACCACTCCTTTTGAAAGCCATTTGATTCTACAACGATATCAAGCTCAAAGCGTTAAAGATTTTCTTAAAAATCATCCGCAACCCTCCGTCATTTTAGGAAGTAGAGTACTTAGTATTCGTGCTACGTTTGTTGACTATAGTTAAGGCGTAGTGTACGGTAGCTAAGTGATGTCTTCCTACAATGCATATGATGCAGATTAATTAGGACATTCTTATGAATTTGTTGACCATAGTTAAGGGTCATATGAGTGGGTCTAATTAATCAAGAAATGACGGGTAGAGCTTGACTGGTACTTATGATTTGTTGACCTTAGTTAAGGTCATAGGTACTAGGGGTAAAAACTACATCGGGAATTTCAAGAGTTGAAATTTGCAATGAGATTGCATACCTTCCATGTGATGGTTGGATCCCGATCCCACTGTGGGCAATAGTTGCCCCTAGAAGAGTTTTACAGTTTATAATTAGCTAACTCATTAGGTGTCTAGAAAGGTGTTAACGGGGCTCCGCCTCTGGGAAAACGAGGTTTACTCTAATTAGGTCTGTGCGAAAGCACGGGGAACCTCCCTCAAGTACCGACACTGGCCTGGCTGAACGGTTAGCGAAGTTGTAGACTGTAATTAATCCTGGCTAGTTTTTCTTTTTAAGGTTTGAAAGAAATACTCGATAAAAGCAGTGGGAAACATCGATTAGACAAGATAATAACCAATCTGATCTATGCAAGAGCTTTCGCTGAGTGTATTCTTTTCTCTCTCTTAATGGCAGATACCCATGACTGGACTTAAGCTTTTACTAGATAAAAACAAACTGAATGGGACCAACTATAAAGACTGGCTGAGGAATCTGAAAATCGCCTTGACTTATGATAAAGTATCATATGTCCTCACGGCATCAGCCCCGCCCGTCCCTGGTCCAAAATCCTCAGTTGCGGACATTGAAGTCCGCAAGACGTGGGACGCTGACTGTGCCACGGCCACATGCCTCGCGCTTGCATCGATGGATAACACACATCAAAAGCAGCACGAGGACATGGACATTCACGGTATATTGCTCCATACAAAGGAGTTGTATGGGGAGCAATCCCGCGTATTACGATACGAAGCATCAAAGAAATTGTTTCAGATGCGAATGGCCCCCGGCACACCAGTAGGAGACCATGTTCTGAAAATGATAGCTCTTATAGAAGAGCTTGAGGACCTTGGATGGACGATGGACAATGAACAATATATAGATATTATTCTGCAGTCTCTCCCCTCCACCTTTGCTCAGTTCATAGTGAACTTCAACATGCATGGCATGGAGAAGGACCTCCCTGAACTCCTTAACATGTTAAGGAGTGCAGAGAGCACTATGAAGTTAGCAAAAACTCCCGTTATGACTATTGGACAGTCTTCATCTTCTCGCCCGAAAGCCAAGGCCAAGGGAAAGAAAAAGAAGAAACCCACTAATCCTAAGGGCGGAGTTAAAAAGGTGAAGGGAAAGGGAAAGTCCAAGGCCGGAGACTCGGGGAAGGGCGAATGTTTTCATTGCCACAAGACAGGACATTGGAAGCGCAATTGCACGGAGTAGTTAAGTCTCAAGAAGAAGCATGGTGATGCTTCTGCTTCAGGTGCGTTTGTGACTGAAAACTGTTTTTCTATAAACTCTGCTTCCTGGGTATTGGATACCGGTTCAGGTTCTCACATTTGCAATTCTATGCAGGGGCTGAGAAATAGCAAGGTTTTGAGGACAGGTGACCATACTCTCCGCGTTGGAAATGGTTCCAATGTACATACAGTCGCAGTGGGAGAGTATCACTTGGGGTTGCCATCTGGATGTATTTTGGTTTTAAATCCATGTTATTTTGTACCAAGTATGCTATGTAATATAATATCCGTTTCTTTGTTGGACAATGAAGGGTATAATTTTGTATTGCAGAACAATGTTATGAACATTAACCTGAATCAAACGTTGGTTGGGTATGGTACGCTTAACAACGGAATATATGTCCTAAATCAACACACAGTTTTCAGTATACAACACACTAATAAAAGAAAACTTTCAGAGTTAAATGAAGCTTTTCTTTGGCACTGTAGACTTGGTCATATTAACGAAACAAGACTAAACAAGTTACACAAAGATGGATATTTAAATTCTTTTGAATATAAATCTTATGCGACTTGCCAGTCTTGTATCAAGGGTAAAATGACCAAAACTCCGTTTACCGGACACGGAGAAAGAGCTACTCAGCTCCTGGGCCTCATACATAGTGATGTATGTGGGCCTATGTCTACACAGGCTAGAGGCGGTTTTTCATACTTCATTACATTCACTGATGATTTCTCAAGATTCGGTCATATATTTTTATTAAAACACAAGTCCGAAACTTTTGAGAAATTCATTGAATATAAATAAGAAGTAGAAAAACAAACCGGCTTGAGTATCAAGATGCTTCGATCAGATCGAGGTGGTGAGTATCTCAGTACAGAATTTGCACACTTCCTAAAAGAGAATGGGATTCTCTCTCAGCTCACTCCTCCTTACACACCACAGCACAACGGTGTGTCAGAACGACGGAATAGGACCCTATTAGATATGGTCCGGTCCATGATGAGTGACGCTGAGTTACCCGTCTTGTTTTGGGGGCATGCATTGGAGACTGCAGCGTTTCTACTAAATAGGGTTCCAACCAAAGCCGTGTCTACCACACCATATGAGATATGGCATGGGAAGAGACCATCTCTTAAGAGAATTAAGATTTGGGGTTGCCCGGCCTATGTTAAAAAGCAGAATCCGGACAAACTCGAGACACGGTCAGTCTTATGTAACTTTGTGGGATATCCAAAGAATTCTTATGGATATCTATTCTACCACAAAGAGGAACAAAAAGTGTTTGTTTCTCAGTATGCCACATTCTTGGAAAAAGAGTTTTTCACAGATAAAGATGATGGCAAGGTGGTGGATCTAGAAGAGGTTCTAGAGACACAAACTACAAATGACGATTTGGTTGAACCGGCTGTTGCAGCAGAAACTGAAGAACCTCGGCCACTCCGTAGGTCTGGTAGGACTTCTCTCCCACCGGAGAGGTACTACGGTTTCCTCATTGATGGTAACGGAGAAGATTGCATCATGGATGATGATGATCCTACCAGTTTTCAGCAAGCTATCACGAGTAAAGACTCTGTGAAGTGGCTGGATGCCATGAGATTCGAAATGGAGTCTATGTACACCAACAAAGTGTGGACTTTGGATGTTGTACCCCCTGGGGTAAAACCTGTAGGGTGCAAATGGATCTTTAAAAGAAAGATTGGTGTAGATGGACAGGTGGAGACCTATAAGGCAAGACTTGTGGCGAAGGATTTTCGTCAAAGACCAGGTTTGGACTATGACGAGATTTTTTCTCCCGTAGCCATGCTTAAATCCATTCGGATCCTACTTGCTATTGCTGCTCACTACGACTATGAAATCTGGCAGATGGACGTTAAAACCGCGTTTCTAAATGGAAATGTGGAAGAATGCGTTTATATGGATCAGCCAGAGGGCTTCATTGATAGTGGGAGCAGCGGGAAAGCATGTAAATTGCTTAAATCCATATATGGGTTAAAGCAGGCATCACGGAGTTGGAACATCTGTTTCGATGATGTCATCAAAGAGTTTGATTTCATCAAAAATCCAGATGAACCTTGTGTTTATAAGAAGACTGTAGGGAGAGCTGTCACATTCCTCGTATTGTACGTGGACGACATTCTTCTGATAGGAAATGATATTCCTATGCTACAGTCGGTCAAATCTTTCTTATCACTAAGGTTCTCCATGAAGGACCTGGGTGATGCCACATACATTCTGGGCATAAGGATCTATAGGGATAGATCCAAAAGGTTATTGGGATTGTCCCAAACCAGGTACATTGACACCATCCTAAAAAGGTTTAGTATGGAAGACTCCAAGCGGGGTGCCTTACCCGCTTTCCATGGGGTCACTCTCTCCAAGAATTCTTGTCCAAAGACCGATGAAGAGAGAGCTCGCATGAGTATTATACCCTATGCTTCGGCAGTAGGATCTATAATGTATGCGATGTTATGTACACGCCCAGATGTAGCTTATGCACTTAGTGTTCTAAGCAGGTATCAATCCAACCCAGGGGAGAATCACTGGACGGCTGTGAAGAACATTCTTAAGTACTTGCGAAGGACTAAAGAATTGTTCTTGGTGTTTGGTAATGGAGATCTCCAAATGGAGGCCTTTACCGATTCGAGCTTCCAGAGCGATAAGCAAGACAGCAAATCTATCTCTGGGTTTGTATTTACCCTCAATGGAGGGGCGGTGAGTTGGAAGAGTTCCAAACAAGATACCGTTGCAGACTCTACGATGGAAGCTGAGTACATTGCTGCAAATGATGCCGCCAAGGAAGCCGTCTGGATGAAGAAGTTCGTCTCGGAGCTAGGAGTAGTTCCAACCATTATTGATCCAATACCTTTGTATTGTGACAATAATGGGGCTATGGCGTTAGCCAAGGAGCCCAGATCCCATCAGCGGTCCAGACACATCCTGAGGCGTTTTCATTTGATCCGGGAGATTGTTGATCGCCGCGAGATCGAGATTAGGAGGGTGGACACAAAGAATAACGCCGCGGATCCATTCACCAAGGCCCTCCCTCAGCCGCAGCATGAGCGACTTTTTGAGATGTTGGGTATGAGATACGCCAATAACTGGCCTTAGTATGCATTCAGTATGCATTCTTGCTCGACATGATAGTATACTATCTGGTTCTTCTTTATCTGATATGTTGATTTGATCATGCTTATTATTCACTCATACATGCTGATTAAGCCCTGAGGATATTGGCTTGACTGCTCTGATTATGATGGAGATCATACTACTGGGACATCTGTAGTCTATAAGCATATCCTGGAAAGTCCCTAGTCGTAGGTATATCGAGACGGGGCATTGATATACCAGAGTAGACTAGCGTATATGATGCTAGACCCATGCGATGGGCGATGGATGTTCCCACATTCATCGATGTTTGACATCAAGATCATATACGGGTGCTCAGTGCTGACTGGGTACACTGGACGGACTCACCGAGAACTCCTATATGGAATTATATCTATCGTCGAATAGCAGTTCTCAGGTGACACTGGTACAGGTTAGTCTGTAGACCCGAGATCGTCATAGAGTCTTGTGTGTTCTCCCACTGTACTTTGATTGCTACCCTACCACGGCTCTACTGAGTCGTGCAAACAGGTGGCCGTTGGGTACAGTCCCGAGACACACGAAGACAATGAGCGATAGGAGAGGTTTCGTCTCTCCTGGTATTGGGAGTTGATGCTGTGCTGTGCCCGACTGGTTATATCAGTAAGTCCCTGGCCAGGGCTATTGAGATTTGCTGATAAGTGTTATCGGTAGTTTCTCGATCTGTTATAGACCATTCACCGGCACGACTTATTGAGTTATTAGGGTCGACGTGACCATCCCTAGGCTCGATATGCAGCATATCTGACGAAGAGACCGGACTGTACGGTAGTGTTGCCGATTGGCTCGACGGGAGTTGTAGCAGGTTCGCTTGTTTTCTTCTGATCGCTCAATACCCGGGTAGCCGTTACATTTAGCTGACCGCTTGCGGCTTGGGGGACTTGATATGATCATTACCCTCTGCCGGCGTATTGACGAGTCTTAGAGTCCCACAAAGGAGTTACCCAGTCCAGGCGAAACGTTGTGGTGCGCGTATGCGATATGCGCATGCACCCGATTAAAATATGCGTATATGATACCGAACATTGATCGGGTGGCCTGCTTTTGGTGGGGTCATATGAGATATGACCGGATTGATAAGTTAAGTGTTGATTTATCATCTAACCATTAGTTTTCTCACTTGAAACCTTTCTAGGGTTTGATGGATGTATGCATGCATGCATGTGTTTCTTTCTTTCATTCTAGTTTCATGCACATGTGGATGTGCATACATGCATACATACATACACCCATCCATCATGGTTGTTAGCATATGGAAATTGTGGCAATATAATACTCACACCATGGATTAAATTATGGATTATTATTTAATTTTTGTTTTAAAAACAAAATGAAAAGAAAAGGATAATCATTCTAGCTTCTACATTCTTCTTCTAACCTAACCAAGCTCAACTACCACTAACCTAGGGTTATCCTTCTCTTTATCATTTAAAACCCAAGTTAAATTAACTCTCCATCATTTAATCATGGTTGAATGCAAGAAGGAAATAAATATATATAGTGATATATATTTCATTTTCTTTTTAACTAATGGTTATTTTTCATCACCTCTTGTTAAAAATAGCCACCATCTTCATCCTCCTTCACCATTTCCTCTCTAGGTTTTTCTAGTGAGTTAAACACAATTAAAGAAAGGTTTTTGAAGTGAGATCCTAAGCCACAACATCATTCTACTCAAGTTTAGCCAACTTGATTAGAGTGTTCTCTTTGTTTTTCCAAAGTTGCAACCTTGGACGGGAAACTCCGGGTGGATCGTCGTGGACGAAAGAGGACTACAAGTTGACCTTCTTCCAACACCCTAGAGACAAAGGAGTCAAGCAAAAGGGGAGCTACAAAGGTTGTAGACTTCAAACCCTTATTTTTATTAGCTTATAGTTTTGTAACCCTAATTTTCTAGGATCGATTCCTTTGCGTGTTTATTTAGCACCTTAAAAATACATACTTTGAGACATGTGATGCTTCAAAACTCTTCATAGGGTGCTAGGCAAACCTTAGATTGTGTAATGGCTCTCCTAGACACAGCGCAACCTCACCCCCAATACCGGGAGAGACGAACCCCTGCAGATCCGCTCACTGCCTCCATGTGGCTCGGGACTGTACCTAACTAAAACCTGTTTGCATGACTCCTTTGAGCCGTGGTAGGGTAGTAATCAAAGTACAGTGGGAACTCACACGAGACAAATGATGATCCCAGGTCGATGAACTAATCTGTACACATGTCACCAGGGAATTGCTATCTGACATCAGGTATAAGACCAACTAGCATGTTCCCGGCGAGTCCTGTCCGGTGTACTCATAACCCAATGAGCACCTGTATACATCTTAGGTGAACCAACTAACACCAGTGGCTTGTGAGATCGGCCACTGCCCCTCGTCGGGGTCTCGACTGTATACACTAGTCTACTCTGGAGTATCGATGCCCTATCTCGAAAACTCCCATGACTAGGGACCTTTTAAGGATGTGCTTATAGACCCTAGCTCCCACGTATATGATCGCCATCATACTGCTGGCCGTCAAGCAAGAATCCTGAGGGCTCTATCAACGCACAATAGTGACCTGTAAGGTCACCTAAAACAGTACACGATGATAAAGATAAACCAGATAGCATACTACCATCTTGAGTAAGACTGTTCTAACGGTATAGGTCCTCTCTCAATCATTGCAATCACGTGCCTGTGATCCAATAATTGACTCTGAGGGCACTATCTCCAACAATCTCCCACTTGCACTCAAGGCTAATTATTGCGATGTCGCATACTCACAGCCTGTGTGATACCGAACACCCAACTCCTCTACTAATCAGTCTCACAAAACCCGTTTGCGAAACTAATGCGTACGAGGAATAGCCTCAGTGAGTGGAGCCGCCCTAATGTTTCTTTCTATGTCTCTCTTTATCTTAAGTTCGCGGAGAAAGCCATCTCCCGAAATGAGCAATACCTGTCTTAGAGTATGTCTGGATATCTGATGGGACCTAGTTCACAAATGAACTCCAAATCCAAACTTCTCAGACTGTATCGTCAACTGAACTTAATCAGTATCCTGCGTCATGCCTCCCTCAGTATCCGCTTGGACCACCTGTCCAAAATACTGCCCCTCGTCAGAGGGAAAACTATAACTCTGACAGTCACTCTGTCATCCAGGTCACCTTGGAAGCCTGGAATGATAACTGTCTCCCGAATGAGGCTGTCGTTATTATATCTCTAAAACATCCACTTATGTTCTAAAACTGCTTCCGAACATTTCTCCAGGTTATACTTTGTGTGACAACCAAAGTATAACCGATCGTAGTATAGGAATTTCACTTCGGTTTTAACCATTAACCCTATAGTAGTTAACTGTAAAAGGAGTTTAGAGAGGTTATACCGATCGATCCGTGTCCTTCGGTCTTAAACCTCTGTCCCAAGATCCTCGCGGTTTCCTCGATCAAGTTCGCTCTCCGGTCTCCCTCGTCGAAGACGATCCACGTCGAGATTTAGTAATATGGTCTCCGGCTTCAAAACCGAAGGAACTTGGGCATCCAGTTTGCCAGCCTCGATATCCAAGATGAAGTAGAGATAGTGTGTGAATACTTTGTCCTAAAACACCCATTGATTCTCAACTCATGAGATGGAATGGGTGGAGGTTAATGAGTTTCCATGTGAGTGAAAAATGTGAGCAAAAGAAGTTTGCTTGTGAGGAAAAGAAATTGTTGTGGCTGATGATTAAAAAAGAATGAGCTCTGTAGATTTTTGGTGTAGTGGTGAGGTATATGTGATTGATTAATTAACTCAAGAAAATCACCCCACCAAAAATCAACAGCAGCACAAGAATTTTCCTTGCACACAAAAAACAAAGGCCACGAAATTCCTGCACAAAAAAAAATCAACGGCCACAAAAAAATCCCTCACCAAAAAAATCTGCCACACCTTTTTGCCACATAAAAATATCTCACAATCAAACAACCAAGAGCCCATCCCTCATCAATACCCATATCAAAGCCCATGCTCACACTTTCTACCTCAACTATATTAAACATTTAAAAACTCTAAATGTTTAATGAAAGAAAAGAAATAGTAACCCTAAAATTATCTTGTAACGAATTACAAGAATACCCCTTATCTGTATAAACATACCCGTGTCCGTATTCCGAATGAATACGAATACAACGAGAAAAAAATAATCCAACAATATAACACTAGGATCCGGATTAAACAAAAGCGCACTAGTATTATCTGTCCGATCATGATCCGTGCATAAGTGCATGTATATGATCGAACCCTGCAATAAAACCATACGGCCTCTACAACGTTTCGCCCGAATCAGGGAAACCCTCTATGTGGGACTCTAAAGACTTGTCAATACGCTGGTAGTGTATTTAACCATAAGCACGTCAGTGGCACTAGCTATATGTAACGGCTGCCCAGGTATTGAGCGAAAGGGAGGCCGATGAGCAAACTTATCCTGAAACCCTGCTGAGCCTGACAGTGACAATATCCGTACAGCCCGGTCCGTTCGTCTATGAGTATCGCTTATCGAGTCTAGGGGGGATAAAGTCAGACCCCTAATAACTTGACATTTAGTGTCGGTATGAAACCCTATCACCAACTAAGAAACTACCGATCCTAGATCGGTAGTTCTCGTCTACCCTGGCCAAAGATTTCTGGTGATGGCCACCCGTGCACTCCGCGACATCAACCCCCAATACCCGGGGAGACGAATCCCCTGACGACCCGCTTACTGCCTCTATATGGCTCGGGACTATACCCAACTAAAACCTGTTTGCACGAATCTTTTGAGCTGTGGTTGGGTAGTAATCAAAGCATAGTGGGAACTCATACGAGACAAATGACGATCTCAGGTCGATAGACTAAGTACACATGTCACCAGGGAACTGCTATCTGACAATAGGTATAATACTAACTAACATGTTCTCGGTGAGTCTGTCCGGTGTACTCATAACCCAATGAGTACCTGTATACATCTTAGGTGAACCAACTGACACCAATGGCTTGTGAGACCGGCCACCGCCTCTTGTCGGGGTCTTGATCTGTATACACTAGTCTACTCTCGGAGTATCGATGCCCAGTCTCGAAACTCCTACAACTAGGGACACTTTAAGGATGTGCTTATAGACCACCCAACTCTCATGTATATGATCGCCATCATACTGCTGGTAGTCAAGCAAGAATCCTATGGGCTCTATCAACAAGTAATAATGATCTGTAATGTCACCTGAAGCATGTACATGATGATAAAAACAAACTAGATAGCATACTATCATCTCGAGTAAGACTGTTCTACCGGTATAGGTCCTCCCTCAATCATTGCAATCATGTGCCTGCGATCCAATAATTTACTTGAGGGCACTATAGCCAACAATCTCCCACTTGCACTTAAGGCTAATTATTGCGGTGTCGCATACTCACAGCCCGTGTGATACCGAACACCCAACTTCTCTACTAATTAGTTTCACAAAGCCCGTTTGTGAAACTATTGCGTTCGAGAAATAGCCTCAGTGAGTGGATCCGCTCCAATGTTTCTTTCTATATCTCTCTTTATCTCAAGTTCGTGGAGAAAGTCATCTCCTAAAATGAGCAATACCTGTCTTAAAATATGCCTAGATATCTGATGGGACTCAGTTCAGAAATGAACTCCAAATCCAGTAAACTTCTTAGAATGTATCGTCAACTGAATTTAATCAGTATCCTGTACCATGCCTCCCGCAGTATCCGCTTGGACCACCTGTCCAAACAACCGCCCTTCGTTAAGAGGGAAAACTATAACTCTGACGGTCACTCTGTCATCCATGTCACCTTGGAAGCCTGAAATGATAACCGTCTCCTGAAGGAGGCTGTTATTACCATATCCCTAGAACATCCATTTATGTTCAAAAACAACATCTAGTGTGTTACTTGACATCTCATGATTTACTCAATTGCCTAAGCAAGTGATATGCCAATCATGCATATCCCTTTCCCCTTTAGTCTGTAAGACACCTTTAGAGAGGGTGACTCCATTACCTGCAGGTGCACCACCATGCCAGGAGTCGTCTATTCTAAAAACACCTTTAGAATACTGTCTAAGCACCCCGATTAGGAAACTACCCAAATCTAGATCTAAAACCATAGATCTAGTAATTAGAATGTCAGATATAATATCCATATCCTATGTGGGGAAACCACTGTATGACAACCACAGTATAACCGATCGTAGTGTAGGAATTTCACTTCCTATAAAGTGCATGTCATCCAAATACTAGGACATCACACCCTACTACCTTCTTAACAGATCTATCTCCTATTCTGATGAAGTCAAAGCCTATGATTGTCACATCTAAAATAGATGATCTATCTCCGCTATACCCGCTTTAGTCTATAAATAGACATAAGCTACTTGTCCACTGTTCTTTCGCTGCTCCCACTGACTACAACAACCCTCTGGCAGAGTCATATACACGTGCACTTCTAAAACTAGTTTAGAACGATGCTATACTCATCCTCCTGCCGGGTCTCATAGTCTGGAACAATAGTAGTGTCAAGTTTGGGTAAACAAGAACCTCCCTATCACTGTCTTTGAGGATACCGAAATACCTCTCGGGTGCCTGAGGTTACCCACCATATTTGCGGAGTGGCTAATGGAATGTCAAACCCGATTGAATCTTTAGGTCCTATTAAATTTTCAGTAATCGTCTGTGGTTCTGGAATAACTTCCAGTTCTACCATACTCCCACTATTGTTTTCTGAAAAAATCCATTTTGCTAAAACTGTGGTGAGTCAAGAACAATATCACTATTGATCTTCTAGATGGTAGAATGTTAACCATCGTCATAGTCCGGGATAACCCACAAACTGCCATTACAGAAACGTGCCTTGAATTATCCAGAATTTGGTTTTAAGCATATGCCAGACAACTCCATATACCTTAACTTCGTTAAGATATGAACCATTCTATATACAATATAGAAATAGAGGCACTGATTTAATTGGAACTAGATTCAAATCATGCAGCTGTCTCTAGTGCATGTCAACTAAATGGAAGGAGACCGATCAGCATTACTCAACTAGGATTGCATCCAGATATGAGTAGTCTGAAAGAGAAACAAGTTTCTGAAAACCATTACTATCAACTGAATACTAAACACAAGTATCTACATTTTCGATCACCTTGAAGAATCCTGATACTTGCAACACCTGGTTCTCTACTTTATTCTTGTACCTATAACTTCTCAAAACTTAGACCTTCCATTTCTACGAAATACTTGACTAAAGCTTGAGAAGTCACAAGTAAAAGGAATATAGTACGAGGACCAACCCCTTTGTCCTAATGGACACTGGACAACATACAATACTTTGTATAAGTCTCCTGAGTTGAATAATTCAAACCCTGTGCATCGTAGGTTGAAAACTGTACTATGGTTAAGAAGAATTACATCACTGTTTAATGCTCCTTACCTAACCATCAACTGATATAGGTAAATGTCATGGACATAATTTCAAAAAGTTATATCTCACTTTATAAAATAAACGTACAGATATATCAGTTTGAAATTGGTGCATAGCAACGGATATTCAAAACCAAATATTTGCCGTCAGGCAAAACTCCAGGTGATTTCCTCAAATATCACCAATTACAACGAATTCCGATAATGAGGATATAATCACGTAATTCTCAATAACTTACTCCCAATCATCATCTGTAAAACCATACAGATGTGAGAATCAAAACTTGGTAAATACATACCCTGAAGTAAGGATCTAATTGGGAAATCAGTTTTCAATTAATAACGCATAGTGAAACTGAAACATGAAAATGTTTCGAAAGGGTATCCGGGTATTCCTGGTAATGCCTCTTCCACTATCCGATTCATAACTGTAACCGTGTATTACTTTGTCATCTCTCTAAATCCCTTTATTTGTCTTTACTCATTACCTTCTGTACACCATCCTTAGGCTAAATGGTTTTCTTCCTTCCCCACCGTTCGGCACCAGCCTATGATTTAGAAGAAAACTATCCAATACGCGTAATAGGTGTACTCTCTTAATCGTAGGAGTACTCGTAAACTGAAAGAAGGTAAAGATAAAAGATAACCGAATAAACCTTATTCTATCTCTCCTGAACCAGAGAAATGCAAAGGTGAAGTAGGAGTGGCGATGAACTACGCGATTTAGTTGTGAATGATAGCAGTCGCATTTTACTTTTCCCTCTTTCTAATCCCTTTATTTGTCTTTACTTATTACCTTCTGTACACCACATTTAGGCTAATTGGTTTTCTTTCTTCCCCACCTTTCGGCACCTGTCTATGGTTTGGAAGAAGAATATCCAATGTGCGCAATTGTTGTACCCTTTATAATCCTAGGAGCCCTCATAACCTGAGAGAAGGTAAAAGGAAAAGACAACTGAATAGTCCTATTCAATTTCTCCATAACCGGAAACCACCTTCGAATCTGAAACAAGTTTCTTCGAATTTGTATGTAAATATACGATGGTTATATCCAATAAATGTGGATTTTCGTAGTGATACGGAATGTTCCAGAGAAAAGCAAAGGGTAAAAGTAGGAGTCGCAATGATGTATGCAACTCAGACAATCCAAAAGTCAATATGTTTTAAGAAGGTTTGATTTACTTTGTTACTGAGTTATAGTCTAAGGTCGGGTCAAGATCACTGCTAAAGAGAGAGAGAGAGAGAGAAAAGAAACACTCAGCGTGCACTCTAACCTAGATCAGAATGGTCAATCATTTTATCTAATCAGGATGTTTCCCACTGTATCCTCAAATTTTTCTCCAAACCTGAAAGAAGAATTAGTCGGGATCATCTAAAATCATCCGAGGAGTAAACCAACTCATCAGTGGGTGTTGGGATCCAACTATCATCGCATGATAACCTGATAGAATCCACTCACGTTATTACACTCCAGAAGGTATGCGCATGCCTTGAAAATTTCTTGTATGTTTGAAACTCCCGATGTGATTTCTATCCCATGCTCTTATGACCTTGACGAAGGCCAACATATCATAAGTCACATGTCAAGTTCTACCCGTCATTGTCCAGGTTAATTTGAACCCACCCGTACATACTCTTGATGAAGGCCAAAATAGTAGTACGACTGTCCCAAACCAACACATCTATCTATGCAATAGAAAAGTAACAAATAGCTATCATACACTATGCCATGATGAAGGCCAACAAATATAGTATGAATACTAAGTGCTACCCGTTTGAAATGACAGAGGGCTACGAATGGTTTTTGGCAAAAAACCATTAACGTAATGAACTTGATATCGTTGAAGGAACCGAATAGATTTTTATAAATATATAGTGGCGAAAATCTTTGCTAAAGAGGTCACTCCCGGTGAAGGGATCTCGGCTCTTTCCTCGTGGAATGAGGTGCAGGATATTCCAACTGAATACCGCGATGCAAAGCAAAAAGTAATTGACTACAGTAAAGTTATTACCCTGACGCAAACTTCTGCCCAAGGGGTCACTCCCGATGAAGGGATCTCGGCCCTTGCCTCGTCGAATGAGGTGCTGGATATTCATAACCGAATACCATTGTGCAAAACAAAAGAAAACGTCCTTGTAATAACAGCTTTTTAAAATTGTTCCAACAACATCGAATTGGTCTGTTTTCCTTGCATTGATCTGAATCAACGCAGTCCCATCAATTAATCATACTAGAAAAGAATGAAAATATGATGTACGTATATGCCATCCGCATTCGCCACTGGGTCCCGTCATCCACCCATTAGGTTACTTAACTAACGACAGAGCGGGGACTGGACTAGCGCGGATGTTAAACATATACAACATCTGCTAGTATATATAGTAATGTATAATAATCTCTCCAGGCATGATAAATCCAACATCATAAATAAGTAATAAGCATCACAGAACAATACACAGAGACGTTATACCGATCGATCCGTGTCCTTCGGTCTTCAACCTCTGTCCCAAACTCCTTGCGGCTTCCTTGATCAAGTTCGCTCTCCGGTCTCCCTCGTCGAAGACAATCCACGTCGAGGATTAGTAATACGGGCTCCCACTTCAAAACCGAAGCAACTCGGGTATCCAGTTTGCTAGCCTAGATACCCAAGATGAAGTAGTGATAATGTGTGAATACTTTGTCTCAAAACACCCATGGATTCTCAACTCAGGAGATGGAATGGGTAGAGGTTAAAGAGTTGCCATGTGAGTAAAAAATATGAGCAAAAGAAGTTTGCTTTTGAGGAAAAGAAATTGTTGTGGCTGATGAATGAAAAAGAATGGGCTCTGTGGATTTTTTGTGTAGTGGTGAGGTATATGTGATTGATTAATTAACTCAAGAAAATCACCCCACCAAAAATCAACAGCAGCACAAGAATTTTCCTTGCACACAAAAAAACAAAGGCCGCGAAATTCCTGCACACAAAAAATCAACAGCCACAAAAAAATCCCTCATCAAAAAAATCAGCCACACCTTTTTGCCACATAAAAATAGCTCACAATCAAACAACCAAGAGCCCATGCCTCATCAATGCCCATGTCAAATCCCATGCTCACACTTTCCACCTCAACTATATTAAACATTTAAAAACTCTAAATGTTTAATGAAAGAAAAGAAATGGCGACCCTATAGTTATCTTGTAATGAATTACAAGAATACCCCTCATCTGTATATACATACCCGCATCCATATTCCGAATGAAGACGAATACAACGAGACGAAAATAATCCAACAATATAACACTAGGATCCGGCTTAAACCAAAGCCCACTAGTATTATCTGTCCGATCATGATCCGTGCACATGTGCACGTATATGATCAAACCCTGCCATAAAACCATACGGCCTTTACAACGTTTTGTCCGAATCAGGGAAACCCTCTGTGTAGGACTCTAAAGACTCGTCAATACGCTGGCAGTTGGTTTAACCACAAGCATGTCAGTGGCACTAGCTGTACGTAACGGCTGCCCAAGTATTGAAAGAAAGGGAGGCCAATGAGCAAACTCATCCTGAAACCCTACTGAGCCTGACAGTGACAATATCTGTACAGTCCGGTCCGTTCGTCTATGAGTATCGCATATCAAGTCTAGGCGGTGGATAAAGTCAGACCCCTAATAACTTGACATTTAGTGTCGGCATGAAACCCTATCACCAACTGAGAAACTACCGATCCTAGATCGGTAATTCTCGTCTACCCCGGCCGAGGATTTCTGGTGATGGTCACCAGTGCACTCCGCGACATCAACCCCCAATACCGGGAGAGACGAATCCCCTGACGATTCCCTCACTGCCTCCATGTGGCTCGGGACTGTACCCAACTATAACCTGTTTGCACGACTCCTTTGAGCCGTAGTTGGGTAGTAATCAAAGCACAGTGGGAACTCACAGGAGACAAATGACGATCTCAGGTCGATAGACTATCCTGTACACATGTCCCCAGGGAACTGCTATCTGAAAATAGGTATAATATCAACTAGCATATTCCCGGCGAGTCCGTCCGGTGTACTCATAACCCAATGAGCACCTGTATATATCTTAGGTGAACCAACTGACATTAATGGCTTGTGAGACCGGCCACCTGTTGGATTTACCTAGCACCATACCATGGGTTTGTCTTGCATCAAACTAGAAATTTAGGGCAACAAAACTAAGTATCATATACTAAAAGAGAGTCTAATACTAAGAGATGAGAAATACAACCTTTGTAGATCTCCCCTTTGTGACTCCTTGGATCAACTTGGTGTTTGTACGGGTCTGCTTGAGTCCTTCGTTGTCCACGACGATCCACCACGGAGTCCCTTGGCTAAAACTCCTAGCATCACAAGAACTATGTAGAAGTGAAGAAAACAACCTACACTAGTAGGATAAACTAGTATAGATTGGTGATGTGGGTTTAGATCTCACTTAAAAACCTTTCCTTTTTTTTGTTCTTCACTCACTTATGAAGAGGTGGTAAGCTTTGAGGAAGAAGAAGGAGGAGATGGCTATGCAAAAGCTCAAGATAATTTTTATTCCACAAAATAAAATGAATAATGAATATATGAGAGAGCCACACTCACTCTTAACCATGGTTCTAAAATATCTAAATATTTTTTTAAAGGGTTAAAGATTGAATTAGAGATTAAACCATGGTTTGAGTCATGGTTAACTCAAGATGAGTGTAGAAGAAATCCAACCATGATTTAATCCTAATTATCTTTAATCAATAATCAAAATATATAAATATCTAACCATGTGAGTCTTGCATAGCCAACACCAATGTATCATCAACCATGACACATGCATGCATACATGTGTGCATTCATATCAATATATGTACATACACCCATTCATGCATACAACATATAAAGAAAAGGTTATAAGTAAAATGGCTAATGGTCATTAATATTAAATCAACAATTGATTTAATAAACCGGTCATATCACATATGACCCGACCAATAGAAAACGCCAGATTATAATGCGGTATCATACACACGTATTTAATCAAGCACCCGCGCATATCACCATATGCACCCCACATCGTTTCGCCTGAGCTAAGTAACCCCTTCGTGGGACTCTAAGACTCATCAATATGCTAGCAGTAGGCAGTGATCATATCATAAACCCACAAACCGTCAGTGAGACAAGCTGTACATAATGGCTCTTAGATATTGAGCGATCAAAAGAAAACAAGCGAACCTGTAAAAACTCCCGTCGAGCCAACCGGTAAGACTTACCATACAGTCCAGTCTCTTCGTCAGATATGCTGCATATCAAGTCTAGAGATGGTATCGTCGACCCCATTAACTCAATAAATCATGCCGGTATTTGGCCTATAACAGATCGAGAAACTACCGATAATACTTATCAGTAAATCTCATCAGTCTTGGCCAGGGACTTACTGATATAGCCAATCGAGCATAGCGCAACATTAACCCCCAATACCGGGAGAGACGAAACCCATCCTATCGCTCATTGCCTCCATGTGTCTCGGGACTGTACCCAAAAGCCACCTGTTTGCACGACATAGTAGAGCCGTGGTAGGGTGGAAATCAAAGTACAATGGGAGAAAACACAAGACTCTATGACGATCTCGGGTCTACAGACTAACCTGTACCAGTGTCACCTGAGAACTGCTATCCGACGATAGATATAATACCATATATGAGTTCTCAGCGAGTCCTTCTAGTTTACCCAGTCTTCACTGAGCACCCATATACAATCTTGGTGTCAAACACCAATGGATATGGGATCATCCATAGCCCAAATAGGTCAAGAATCGTATATGCTAGTCTACTCTGGAATATCGATACCCCCGTCTCGATACACTTACGACTAGAAACATTTTAGGATATGCTTAAAAACTACACATTTCCTACTAGTATAATCTGCATCATAATCAAAATAGTCAAGCAAATATCCACAAGGCTTTATCAACATGTACCAAATGAATAAAATCATGTTCAAGTGAACATGTCAAGATAAAGAGTAACCAGATAGCATACTATCATGTCGAGCAAGAATGTCCTCTGAATATATATATACATGTAAAAATACATCCAATATCAAATAATGGCCTCTAGGGCATAAACATATCCAACAATCTCTCACTTCCACTAAGGCCAATTATTGGCGTATCTCATACCCAACATCTCAAAAAGTCGCTCATGCGGTGGCTAAGGGAGGGCCTTGGTGAGTGGATCCGGGGTGTTATTCTTTGTATCTACTCTCTGAATCTCGATCTCACGGTTCAACTATCTCGTGGATCATATGATATCGCCTCAGGATGTGTCTGGATCGCTGATAGTACCTGGCTCCTTGGCCAATGCCATAGCCCCATTATTATCACAATACAATGGTATTGGATCAATAATGGTTGGAACTACTCCTAGCTCCGAGACGAACTTCCTCATCCAGACGGCTTCTTTGGCAGCATCATTTGTAGCAATATACTCTGCTTCCATCATAGAGTCTGCAACGGTATCATGTTTGGAACTCTTCCAACACACCGCCCCTCCATTAAGGGTAAATACAAACCCAGAAATAGATTTGCTGTCGTCCTTATCACTCTCAAAGCTCGAATCGGTAAAGGCCTCCATTTGGAGATCTCCATTACTGATTGGCACGCTTTTGGCGTGTCGAGTTTTAAAAGTTCTAAAGTTAACCGCAATCAGGATGATATCGCTTTGCAGCTAGCCGCGATGAGTACGGGTCGTCCGCAGGGAGACGAAGCATTTTAAGTTTTTGTTTTCACGAGTTAATGCGCAAGGCGGAAAGTTCGTATCTAACCTATGTGTATATATGCAAAGTAAACGCTTGTTTGGATAAGATAGGATAGTGTAAGTTAAGGAAATCTGTATTCAAGTCCTTTGAGCCGAGCTCGATCACTAAAGTTTGGGCAATCGGCAACAACGTGGATTAGGGTACTTAAGCACGGTATTTATGAAATCCGGCTTATTAACCCTTTTCCGTTCGTTCTTGTCGCTTACTTTCGCCTACGGCCAATCCGAACGCAACCGGTCGCGGTTAGGAAACACCGATATCTTGGTAGGGTAGGGTGCCTAACGGAGCGCTTGCGTAAGGTTTGGGCGGAGTTTAATGGAAAAGACCGAGAAACGAAATCTTAACTTACAATATCGGTTTATTTCCTAACAACCACATATTCACAACCAATCACAACAACAAACAAAAAGAGCAAAGAAAAGGAAAAGAATGAAAGGAATAACAACAATACAAGCAAGTAAATGACATGGTAAGAAATGGCAAGTAAGTAAATGCATGTAATTAAATTGCAAGTAATGAAAGCATGGAAAGAAAATACTTGGAACCATAGAACACATTACAAACCATGGGTTCAATAACCTAAACATAAACTTGCAAGCTCAATGAAGAGATTGCAAGATCAAGAGAAGGCTAAGAACACATGGCAAATGAAAGCAAGAAGAAAGCTTTATTGATTCCAATATGAAGATATAAATCCTTGAGATCAATAGCCAAAACTTAAACTTGCAAGCTCAATTAAGAGGTTGCAAGATCAAGAGAAGGCTAAGAACTCAAGGGGGACTAAGCTATGTACAAAACAAAAGAGAAAAGAAAACTAGAGTGGAACAAAATGTGAGGCAAAGAATCACAATGAATCACCCTCCTCCCTTGCTCACAGGTTCTGCTTTTATATGCACCAAAGAAAAATAAACAAGCAATAAAATTAAGATGACTTGGCAGCAAGGGAGGGACCACAGAAATTTGGTGCATATTGGGGCAAGGGGGGCCGGCCTGCTCGGCCAGAATAAGGATGTGGCCGGTCTTATTGGTGAGTCTTGGGCTCCTGCTAGGTGTGTGGTCTTGTGTAATCCCCCATATCACTCTGGTGCTGCTAGATTTCTCAATAGAGGCCTGGGATGCACTCAGCGATTTGGAGGGAAACTAGATCCTTCAAATCACATCATAATCTTTAGCATTCAATGCACATTTAATGCACATCACACCCATGCCCACTTATGCCCCCATGTGCCATGGGCAGCCCCTTCTCTAGGTCCAAGTGTCAAAGAGCATGTCACACTTGCATTGTGTTGGACCAAAATATTATGCAAACATTTTATTTGCAAAAACACTTTGGATATCGGTTGGTTTCCCGTTCTACTTGCAATTTCGGGTATAAACGATATATCCGTGATTTTAAGTGTATTTCCAGTATTTTGTCATGGATACCTATAATCTGTAATTACTGAGCAGACACTGGTTAATAGTACCGAGCAAAACAAAATCACGTGTGTGTAAATTTTCGTTTGTGTGACATGGAAATACACTTAAAATCAGTTTTCGGGTCACAAAATACTTGGAACCATAGAACACATCACAAACGATATATCCGTTCTACTTGCAATTTTCGTTTTATCTTGGATATCAGTTTTTTGAGATGATCAAATACCCCCAAACTTATCTTTTGCTCGTCCCGAGCAAAACAAAATCCTAGCCTCACTTTCGTAGGGAACGCGATTCCACTGAGTATGTGCAACAAGCCGTTAAACCTCTAGGTGTCCCTAGTAGGAGGAGTGTTGTCTCCTGAGGGTTTTTAGCGGATTACACCAATAAAATCCCGTCAAGCTAGTTTTATAGGTTAACGTTGATTCTACTCCTACAGTGTAGTATTTACGTAAGAAATTCTATCATCCTAAATTAGAAATATTTAACCCTTATGTTTCACGCCTCAATTTATTCAACCTCAGATCCTATACGTTTTACAGTTTAGAAAGATCTCGGTATCTCTTGAATTTTCCTTCTAAAGTACGGTCTTCAATCATGGATTTTTATCATCTTTATGGAAAACATAAGTCTTATTTTTTATTTCTATCTTTCCTCCAACATTGATTGTATACCCCCACGTGTGTGTAAATTTTCACCTCTACACTTAAGAATTCAATTCAAGCTATAGTACCCTTACCCTAATACCTAATACTACTTCTTTTCATTAAATGATGGACGGTTTTTTTTGCTCACACACCTTTCATGCGACTATTAATGCTTCTTGAGACACTAACAGCCGATTACTGAATGTGTGAGCTTAAAGCGTAAATAGCAGTTTCCAGGTCTTGACTTTATTTAATTTTTTTTGTTTTCTTTATTTTTCTTTTCAAGACTGGATATATGTTTCAATGATGCTCTTTTGGTGGTTAGCTTTAAATACCGTTTTTTCTTTCATACTAGGTTTTCAGGCAAGAGTATTTTTAGATATCCTCTACTATCCCAAATTTCAAGGTGCGTGTATGTGCAGTTGTAAAGTATATACTTTCTAAATTTGGACTCAAGAATAGAAACTGTTTTTCAGACTTATCCTTCAGTACAGCTTCAATATCTTCCCTTCATTTCGACTTAACTCAAGAACTGAACTCAAGATTACCTACTTCTATAAAAAAAACTGTAAGGACGTATAATGACCAAGGTTAAACAAAAGGAGGGTTATTTTTAGGGTTTTCAATTCCTAAGCCTAGAATTTAGTTACTTCTAACGTATCAACTAAACTTTCGGAAATAGAAATCTAAGTTACCCTATTAGCTAACTTGACGACAAAGTTTTTATATTTTTGTAAAATTTTTCGATTTTTATGGGTTTTTATAAGTATGCAAATGCAGAATATACAAATGAATGCGAAAGAAGAAAGCTTACCGAGCACACCCCCAAACTTAAACTTGACAGTGCCCTCACTGTCAGGTTACACCAAGAGGGACAAAATTGTCGGCGCTCCCTAAAGAAAATTTATACAAAGCTAACCAAAAATATGTACACAAAAAGATCCCCCCAAACTTAAGTGAAACAGTGTTTCCACTGTTTAAGCGGTGAAGTTCAGGATTAGGGGGGAGAGAACAGTATCAATCTATACAAGGCCTTACACAGGCAAAAAGTGAGCACCAACCATTCAATGATTTCATCGGGATAAGGCCCGGGCTGGTGAAAGAATGCGGAAAGGAAAGAAATGGAGAATACGTGAGATCGTATGGGGATGGAAGTGGTATACGGTCCCGGTATATGAGGAGAAGAATGGCGGAAGGGAAAAAGAAATGGAGTACGAACTTGAGGGTAAAAATGGAGTGAATAAATTAGTACAATTTGTGATGACCGATGTATAACAAGCGATTGTACTAATCTATTGACCCATCGAGAAATGGAGTCAAATTCATCAAGATTCGTGAGAAAACATGGGTAGACCGAACTTGGTAAACTAGTCATTGGATATGAAAGTGATACGTTGTCTTGCAAGGTGGGAACGACGGAAAGGATGGAGGAGAGTGATTGAGGAAGGTTATCGGTTAAAAGTTCAGGAGGGTGTACACAGTCAATGAAAGGGATAGGATGAATTGGAAAATCCGAGTCATCAACTAAAACTGGTTCATTCTCAAATCTATCCTCAAAAGTCTCCTAAAAAATTATCTCATCCATGCATTTATCTTCAATATCTGGATGCATATGGAGTTCGGGAAGAACAGTTAATGACTAGGGATGATGTCCACACGGAAGTGAAAGTAAATGATGAATTGGCGAGAAAAACTTATCCAAAAATGTGGGTTCATCATCCAAAATATTCCCGGCGTCAATATTCTCAACCAAGTGAAAGTTAAATTTCTTAGACACCTCAACAAAAGCATGGATATCAATCAATTCAGGTTCTAGAGTGGAGGTGTAGAGGTCAAAAGGGTTGGGATTGGTTTCACTTGACAGGGTCCCTTCACAATCGGGTAAATCAAACACTACAAAGTCTCACAAATCATTAAACGTTTTATCTTCAATCGGTTAATCCTTTGGGACACTTGATAGATATTCAAAACCGGAGTTGTGAGATTTAATTTGCAACCGGTAGGTTTGATTTGGAAGGGTGTACTGCTCACTCTCACCACTCCAATTCTCAATCTGTCCTACCGTCTCATCATACATTGGAAAATGTGGAACTAGTTGGAAACTAGCTACCGGGTCACTAGGTTGTATAAGGGCGGCCATAGACGCATTCAAATCCATCATCTGTTGGTACGATACTACCCTAAAATCTTCTAATGATTGTTTCAGAATAGACATGAGTTGTGAAGGGGTTTCAGTAAAAGATTCAAAGTTGTTTGTATACTGAAAACTCCCAAATGGCTGTTCAGAAGCAATGTCTAGGGAAGGTGTAAAAGTTGGGTCGGACTGGTAGGAATCGAATGGTTAGAAAGGAATAGGATCAACATTTGGATAAGAAGGTGAATGGAATTGTTGATCCTAAGAGTTGGAAGTGGTGAAAGGAGTGAAAGATCGGCTACGAGTTTGTTCAATACGTTCAGCAATAGACACAGGTCTTGGAGTTACAACAGGACTCTCAAAAGGGGTATCAACGTAAGAACGCGAGGGAGGTTGAAATGGTTGATAGAAGGTAGAGTGCGGAGTCCAGTTGTTCGTCCTAGATGCGTCTATCCGATCTTTCAAAGAAAGTTTGGTCATGGATGGATCGTTCAGAGTTCGACCAAAGCAAGAACCGTAAGAAGTATTGTTTGGTTATGGGTACCAAAGTTCGGCAAGAGTTTTTCAAGGTGGGGTACCCATGATATGAAGAGAGAAAAGAAAAAGAATGTGATTTTTTTGTTTTTATATTTTTATTTTATGTTAATTATTAACAGAAGAATGAAATGTACACACAAGAAGAATCTGGACAAAAACAATCAGGACACAAAAATACCACACACCTAATCGGTGTAGGGTTCACCTAGGTCAACTAGACATGCTCAAGAACTTGATTGTCGAAGTAAAACTGTGTCGAGAAACAGGCTCAAGATATACTGATCACGAAGCCAGATAAATGCAGATATAAGGGAAGGTTTTCCGACGCTTTCGTGAAGGTCCTTAATTAGATAACCCTTTCTCTTTTGGTGCTTTCGCCGTGAATACTTTTCTAGACACCCCGTAAACGATATACCGTTAAGCGGTGTTCTAAACACAGTTAACTTCTCCTAATGAGCGCGAAGTCCTTAAAGGCTTAAAATCTAGTTTCTTTTAAAATTTGTGCGGGTAAACGTTATGCTCAATTCGTGATTTGTAGGCCACGGAAAAGGAGATGAAATCCTTTACCGCATGTTGTGGGGTTCGCTTGCCCTTAAGTCTGTATTAATTGATGCAATGCGCAAATCAATGAAAAAGAATTATTCAAAAAATCAAACAATCGTTTTTTACTTTAAGCACGACACTGCAAAAAATACGGGTTAGTCAATTTTTGGCGTTTGAAAGCGAACTTGCAAAGAATCCTGAAAAGATATTATATTGGATGTGTCGGATTTGAGAAGAAGGTGTTAGTAAAGTACGTACCGATAAATTTTCCGGTCAAGAAACCCCCGTTGAAGTTAAATCCGAATAGCTTGGAAAGTTCGATTGCGCGGGTCAAACTGCCCGGATCTTTGGCATTGTACTTTGCGATCACCTTAACTTTAAATGTACACTTTGCTCCACACGATTGTAGTTCGAAAATCCGTAAAAATCTATAAATGTCGGAAAAACGGATATTAGTGTGGAAAAGAGATAAGAATGCCCAAACTCCTGCACACACAAAATTATAAAAAAAAGCCATAAAAATAGGACAAAAACAGAACAATAGAGCAGAGAACAGAATTTGGAGCAAATAGAGGTGCTAGGGCCGGCGAGCTCGGATAATTGGGTGTTCTCGCTGGACTTCTCTTGGAGTTGGGGCTCCAATTTTCTTCTGCTGTCTCAATGTTCTACTAGTGTCTCACTGGTATTGTTTATCTTTTCTGTTTAGATCCAAAGTGCTAGCAGGTCAGAAATCCAGAGAACAAAAATGTTAGCAATGTTAGTTTTTCGTTGGTTTTGAATTTTTTTGATTTTTATGTTGTTTTTAGAAAAGGGTTAGTTCTACAAAAGAGATGTACAGAGATTAACCCGAAATAACAAGAACAAAAACTTTACTGTGTCCCCGGCAACGATGCCATTTGATTGGCACGCTTTTGGCGTGTCGAGTTTTAAGAGTTCTAAAGTTAACCGCAATCAGGACGGTATTGCTTTGCAGCTAGCCGCGATGAGTACGGGTCGTCCACAGGGAAACGGAGTGTTTTAAGTTCTTGTTTTCACGAATTAATGCACGAGGCGGAAATGTTCTTTCGTTCGTTCTTGTTGCTTGCTTTCGCCTCCGGCCAATCCGAATGCAACCGATCGCGGTTAGGAAACACCGATACCTTGGTAGGGTAAGGTGTCTAACGGAGCGCTTGCGTAAGTTTTGGGCGGAGTTTAATGGAAAAGACCGGGAAAATGAAATAAGAAACGAAACCTTAACTTACAATATCGGTTTATTTCTTAACAACCACATATTCACAACTAATCACAACAACAAACAAAATGAGAAAAGAAAAGGAAAAGCAAGAAAGCAATAACAACAATACAAGCAAGTAAATGACATGGTAAGAAATGGCAAGTAAGCAAATACATGTAATTAAATTGCAAGTAAGGAAAGCATAGAAAGAAAATACTAGGAACCATAGAACACATTACAAACAATGGGTTCAATAGCCTAAACTTAAACTTGCAAGCTCAATGAAGAGGTTGCAAGATCAAGAGAAGGCTAAAAACACAGGGCAAATGAAAGCAAGAAGAAAGCTTTATTGATTCCAATATGAAAAAATAAACCCATAAGATCAATAACCAAAACTTAAAATTGCAAGCTCAATTAAGAGGTTGCAAGATCAAGAGAAGGCTAAGAACTCAAGGGGGACTAAGCTATGTACAAAACAAAAGAGAAAAGAAAACTAGAGTGTAACAAAATGTGAGGCAAAGAATCACACTGAATCACCCTCCTCCCTTGCTCACAGGTTCTGCTTTTATAGGCACCAAAGAAAAATAAATAAGCAATAAAATTAAGATGACTTGGCAGCAAGGGAGGGACCACAGAAATTTGGTGCATATTGGGGCAAGGGGGGCTGGCCTGCTCGGCCAGAATGGAGATGTGGCCGGTCCTATTGGTGAGTCTTGGGCTCGTGCTAGGTGTGTGGTCTTGTGTAATCCCCCATATCACTGTGCTGCTGCTAGATTTCTCAATAGAGGCCTAGGATGCACTCAGGGATTTGGAGGGAAACTAGATGCTTCAAATCACATCATAATCTTTAGCATTCAATGCACATTTAATGCACATCATACCCATGCCCACTTATGCCACCATGTGCCATGGGCAGCCCCCTTCTCTAGATCCAAGTGCCAAAGAGCATGTGCACACTTGTATTGTGTTGGACCAAAATATTATGCACACATTTTATTTGTAAAAACTCTTTGGATATCGGTCGGTTTCCAGTTCCGGTTGCAATGTTGGCTCACAACCGATATATCCATGATTTTAAGTGTATTTCCAGTATTTTGTCATGGGTACCTGTAATCTATAATTAATGAGCAGACACTGGTTAATAGTACCGTTATATAACAAAATAGATAATGAATGAGCGGTATTAAAATGTAGTTTTCTGAGATGATCAATTACCATACCCCAAGAACATTTCTTTAGTCCTTCACAAGTACTTAAGAATGTTCTTCACAGATGTCCAGTGATTCTCCCCTGGGTTGGATTAATATCTGCTTACTACACCCAGTGCATAAGCTACATCTGGGCGTGTATATAACATCTCATACGTTATAGATCCTAAGGCTGATGCGTAGGGTATAATGCTCATGCGAGCTCTCTCTTCATCAGTCTTTGGGCAAAAGTCCTTGGAGAGAGTGACTCCATGACAAGCGGGTAAGGCATCCCGCTTAGAGTCTTCCATACTATACCTCTTTACGATGGTGTTAATGTACATGGTTTGGGACAATCCCGATAACCATTTAAATCTATCTCTATAGATCTTAATGCCCAATATGTACGAGGCATCACCCATGTCGTTCATGGAGAACCTTTGTGATAAGAACAATTTGTCCGATTGTAGCATAGGAACACCGTTTCCTATCAGAAGAATATCATCCACGTACAATACGAAGAATGCGACAGTACTCCCTACAATCTTCTTATAAACACAAGGTTCATCTGGATTTTTGATGAAATCAAATTCTTTGATGACATCATCAAAACAGATGTTCCAACTCCGTGATGTCTGCTTTAATCCATAAATGGATTTAAGCAACCTACATGCTTTCCCGCTGCTCCCACTATCAACAAAGTCCTCTGGCTGATCCATATAAACGCATTCTTCTAAATCACCATTTAGAAATGCAGTTTTAACGTCCATTTGCCAAATTTCATAGTCGTAGTGAGAAGCAATAGCAAGTAGGATCTGGATGGATTTAAGCATGGCTACGGGAGAAAAAGTTTCGTCATAATCCACACCTGGTCTTTGACAAAATCCTTTCACCACAAGTCTTGCCTTATAGGTCTCTACCTGTCCATTTACACCAATCTTTCTTTTAAAGATCCATTTGCACCCTACGGGTTTTACCCCAGAGGGTCCAACGTCCAAAATCCACACTTTGTTGGTGTACATAGACTCCATTTCAGATCTCATAGCATCCAGCCACTTCACAGAGTCACCACTCGTGATAGCTTGTTGAAAACTAGTAGGATCGTCATCCTCCATGATGCAATCTTCTCTATCACCATCAATGAGGAAACCGTAGTACCTCTCCGGTGGGCAAGAAGTCCTACTAGATCTACGGAGTGGCTGAGATTCATTAGTTTCTGTTGCAACATCAGGATCAACCAAGTCGTCATTTGTAACTTGTTTCTCTAGAACCTCTTCTAGCTCTACCACATAGCCATCAGTATCATTTGTAAAAAATTCTCTTTCTAAAATTATGGCATACTGAGAAACAAACACCTTTTGTTCCTCCTTATGGTAGAATAGATATCCAAATGAATTCTTTGGATATCCCACAAACTTACACATGATTGACCGTGTCTCGAGTTTTTCCGGATTCTGCTTTTTGACATAGGCTAGATAACCCCAAATCTTAACTCGTTTAAGAGACGGTCTCTTCCCATACTATATCTCATATGGTGTGATAGACACGATTTTGGTTGGAACCCTGTTCAATAGAAACACTGTAATCTTCAATGCATACCCCCAAAATGAGATAGGTAACTCAACATCAGTTATCATAGAACGTACAATATTTAGTAGGGTCCGATTTCGTCGTTCTGACACACCGTTGTGCTGTGGTGTGTAAGGAGGAGTGAGCTGAGAGAGAATCCCATTCTCTTTTAGAAAATCTGAAAACTCTGTACTGAGGTACTCCCCACCTCGATCTGATCGAAGTATCATAATACTTAATCCGGTTTGTTTTTCTACTTCAAGTTTGTACTCAGTGAATTTTTCGAAAGCTTCAAACTTATGTTTTAATAAAAACACATGACCGAATCTTGAGAAATCATCAGTAAAAGTTATGAAGTAAAAAAAACCGGCTCTAGCTTCTGTAGACATTGGCCCACATACATCACTATTTATGAGGCCTAAGATCTCAATAGCTCTTTCTCCGTGTCCTGTAAACGGAGTTTTGGTCATTTTACCCTTGATACAAGACTGACAAGTCGCATAAGATTTATATTCAAAGGGATTCAAATATCCATCTTTATGTAGCTTGTTTAGTCTTATTTCGTTAATATGACCAAGTCTACAGTGCCAAAGAAAAACTTCATTTATATCTGAAAATTTTCTTTTAGTAGTGTATTGTATGCTGAAAACTGTGTGGTGATTTAGGACGTATATCCCGTTATTAAGTGTACTATACCCAACCAACATTTGATTCAGGTTAATATTCATAACATTATTCTGCAATACAAAATGATATCCTTCATTGTCTAACAAAGAAACGGATATTATATTACAAAGCATACTAGGTATAATAACATGGGTTCAAAACCAATATACATCCCGATGGCAACCCCAGGTGATACTCTCTTACTGAAACTGCATGTACATTGGAACCATTTCCAAACCGGAGAGTATGGTCACCTGTATTCAAAACTCTGCTATTTCTCAGCCCCTGCATAGAATTGCATATGTGAGAACCTAAACCGGTATCTAATACCCAGGAAGTAGAGTTTATAGGAAAACAGTTTTCTGTCACAAACACACCTGAAGCGGAAGCATCACCATGCTTCTTCTTCTTGAGATCCAGGTACTCAGCAAAGTTGCGCTTCTGGTGTCCTGATTTGTGGTAGTAATAACACTCCCTTTTCCCCGATTCCCCAGCCATGGACTTGTCTTTCCCCTTAGCCTTTTTAACTCCACCTCTAGGTTTGGTGGGTTTCTTCTTCATCTTTCCCTTGGCTTTGGCTTTTGGGCGAGAAGAGGAAGATGGCCCAAAAATCAAAGCAGGAGTCTTTACTGCCTTGAGTGTGCTCTCTGCACTTCTCAATATATTGAGAAGTTCAGGTAGTGACTTCTCCATGTTGTGTATGTTGAAGTTTACTACAAATTGAGCAAAGGCAGAGGGGAGAGACTGTAGAACAATATCAACATATTGTTCGTTTTCTATTGTCCATCCGAGGTCCTCAAGCTCTTCAATAAAAGCTATCATCTTCAAAACGTGATCGCCTACTGGTGTACGAGGAGCCATCCGCATCTGAAACAACTTTCGAGATGTTTCATATCTCAGGGTCCGAGATTGCTCCCCATACAACTCTTTTGTATGAAGAAAGATGGATTGTACATCCATCTTCTCGTACTGCTTTGGATGTGTGTTGTCCATCGACGAAAGTGCGAGGTATTTGGCAGTAGCACAGTCAATATCCCACGTTTTACGGATCTCCCTATTCGCAACTAAAGATTTAGGGTCTGGGACGAGTGGGGCTGGGGCTGTGAGGACATATGATCATATGTCAGGGCAATATTAATATTCCTCAGCCAGTCTTTATAATTGGTCCCATTCAGTTTATTTTTCTCTAATAGAAGCTTAAGTCCAGTCATTGGTATCCTCCATTAGTAGAGAGAAAAGAATACACTCAGCGAAAGTTCTTGCAAAGATTAGATTGATTATTTATCTTATCTAATCGATATCTCCCATTGCTTTTATCAAATTTTCCTTCAAATCTTAAAAAGAAAACTAGTCAGGATTAATTACATTTTACAATTTCGCTAACCGTTCAGCCAGGCCTGTGTCGGTACTTTGAGGGAGGTTCCCCGTGCTTTCGCACGGACCTAATTAAAATAAATCTCGCTTTCCCAGAGGCGTATCCCCGTAGACACCTTTCTAGAAACCTAATGAGTTAGCTAATTGTAAAGTGCAAAAATCTCCTGGGAGCAACTCTTGCTCACAGTGGGATCGGGATCCAACCATCATATGGAAGGTATGCAATCTCATTGCAAATTTCAACTCTTGAAACTCCCGATATAGTTTTTACCTCTAGTACTCATGACCTTAACTATGGTCAACAAATCACAAGCACTAGTCAAGCTCTACCCGTCATTTCTTGATTAATTAGACCCAGTTATATGACCCTTAACTATGGTCAACAAAGTCAGATAATTGTCCCAATTAATCGCATTATATGCTGTGTAGGAAGACATCACTTAGCTACCGTATACTACGCCTTAACTATAGTCAACAAACGTAGCACGAATACTAAGTACTCTACTTCCTAAAATGGCGGAGGGTTGCAGATGGTTTTTAAGAAAACCTTTAACGCTTTGAACTCGATATCGTTGTAGAATCAAATGGTTTTCAAAAGGAGTGGCTTAAGCTCCGCAATTTTAAAATGTAGCTTTTTCGTAAAAAGCCGAGTGGGTTTCAAATTCGATTCTACAACATCTTTTAGGTTTAATTTTCTTTACATTAATCTCATTAATGTAGTTCCATCATTTAAGTCCTTAAGCCATCACAGAAAAGAAACGAAAATACAACGTACGCTTATGCCATCCGCATTCGCCACAGTGTCCCGTTATGCACTGTTAGGTTACCTAACTAACGGCATAGCAGGGCGGGGCTAGCGCGGATGCAAAACATAAGCAACGTTTATTATATATCATATATATAATAATACCATTCGTCTCATCATACAAAGTGATCTCATCACAGAATATCAACAGCAGAAGCACGTATATGAAAATATAGGATAATTAGGAGTTCCGTATTTTGCATTTAGCCAACGATAGAAAATACAGATTCCACGGTCATGATGAATAGCCAATCCCACACCGTAGACCCATACGAGAGCGGCAAGTGACCCTACCAATTCTAGAGTTTGGAGACCCGGTCTCGACTCCTCGAGATGGTCTCCCACTGGACTCTAGAACCCGGTCACTTATGCTCCCCACCTTGGGTCTATCCTAATGTGGAAAAGTAAATAATATACATCAAAGGTAACATCATCCTCAACCCGGATGTGCCCCAATAAAAGAATAATACATATAATGAATTTTACATGAATGAAAAGGAAAACTCTTATCTCACATAAAACCCCCGTCCATTCAATCACGACGATCCTATACATCATATCACAGCAACACATAACATCACATGTCATCAACGTAAGAAAGTATGCGTACCCCAATTGTCGTTGACATATACCAACGAAACCGGCGATACACCACATACTACACTTACGGTCGCATAATAGAATGTCAATCTACAATATTTGGAATCGTCACTATCCTTAGGCATCATAAACCCGGAATATCTCATATTCTGGATTTCATGTCTAGCACTGCAAATCTTACATTTGGGTCGCAATAATGAAAACACCTTTTCAAAAGAAACCGGGTAATTCAACAAGATTCCCGATTCCATCCGTGACCGAAATGATAAATTTACAAGCGATAATTAATTTTGACAAAACCAATAAGTTTAGATTCCTATTATTGTATTACATTCAAATAAACTAGGCGATGTTAAACCATTTGATCGATCGATCAATTACCCAAAAATCCACAGAGAAGCACAACACCTGAGCAGTATTAAAAATACCAAGAAGCATGCCACAGTACCTATGGACCAACCGTAGAAGGGCCAACCCGAGCCTCACAAATGGTGTTGCGGAACTGCCGCCAAAGGCATACTTCTGCCGCGGTTCCGCGGTCATTTGATCGAGTTAGGGTATCGTTCTTCTAGAGGGTCCATAGAATTACCTGCATGATTTTCTGAATGTTTTTAATGAGAAAAATTCCAACATTTTGAAAAATTTCTAGAGAACAATTTTCGGGGTAATCGATGTTCGTTCGAAGTTTTTTAACGTCGTCTAGGTTACTCTAAAGCTCTTGCTTGGCTCTGATACCACTGTTGGGTTTACCTAGCACCATACCATGGGTTTGTCTTGCATCAAACATGCTACAATAAAATTTTTAAGGTGCTCAGAAAACTAACCTAGGATCAAACTAGAAATTCAGGATAACAAAACTAAGTATCACATACTAAAAGAGAGTCTAATACTAAGAGATGAGAAATACAACCTTTGTAGATCTCCCCTTTGTGACTGCTTGGATCAACTTGGTGTTTGTACGGGTCCGCTTTAGTCCTTCGTTGTCCACGACGATCCTCCACGGAGTCCCTTGGCTCAAGCTCCTAGCTTTACAAGAACTATGTAGAAGTGAAGAAAACAACCTACACTAGTGGGCTAAACTAGTATAGATTAGTGATATGGGTTTAGATCTCACTTAAAAACCTTTTTTTGTTCTTCACTCACTTATGAAGAGGTAGTAAGCTCTGAGGAAGAAGAAGGAGGAGATGGCTAAGCAAAAGCTCAAGATAATTGTTATGCCACAAAATAAAATGAATAATGATTATATGAGAGAGTCACACTAACTCATAACCATGGTTCTAAAATATCTAGATATTTTGTTAAAGAGTTAAATAATGAATTAGAGATTAAACCATGGTTTGAGTCATGGTTGACTCAAGAAGAGTGTAGAAGAAATCCAACTATGATTTAATCCTAATTATCTTTAATCAATAATCAAAATATATAAATATCTAACCATGTGAGTCTTGCATAGCCAACTCCAATGTATCATCAACCATGACACATGTATGCATTCATATCAATATATGTACATGCACCCATTCATGCATACAACATATAAAGAAAAAGGTTATAAGTAAAAAGGCTAATGGTTATTAATATTAAATAAACAATTGATTTAATAAATCGGTCATATCACATACGACCCGACCAATAGAAAACGCCAGATTATAATGCGGTATCATATACATGCATTTAATCAAGCACCCGTGCATATCACCATATGCACCCTACATCGTTTCGCCTGAGCTAAGTAACCCCTTTGTGGGATTTTAAGACTCGTAAATATGCAAGCAGTAGGCAGTGATCATATCATAAACCCACAAACCGTCAGTGGCACAAGCTGTACGTAACGGCTCCTAAGTATTGAGCGATCAGAAGAAAAACAAACGAACCTGTAAAAACTCCCGTCGAGCCAACCAGTAACACTTACCGTACAGTCCGGTCTTTTTATCAGATATGCTGTATAACGAGTCTATGGATGGTATCGTCGACCCCATTAACTCAATAAATCATGCCGGTATTTGACCTATAACAGATCGATAAACTACCGATAACACTTATCAGTAAATCTCATCAGCCCTGGCTAGGGACACTTTAAGGATGTGCTTATAGACCACCCAACTCTCACGTATATAATTGCCATTATACTGCTGGTAGTCAAACAAGAATCCTTTGGGCTCTATCAACAAGTAATAGTGATCTGTAATGTCACCTGAAGCATGTACACGGTGATAAAGACAAATCAAATAGCATACTATCATCTCGAGTAAGACTATTCTACCAGTATAGGTCCTCCCTCAATCATTGCAATCATATGCCTGCGATCCATTAATTGACTTGAGGGCACTATAGCCAACAATACGTTGGAACTTTTTGTTACAAGAATTTGATCTTGTCATATGAGACAAGAGTGGATGTGAAAACGTTGTAGCCGACCATCTTTCACGCATCAATTCTTCACTAACGTTGACCGTGCCAATAAATGACTCCTTCCCAAACGAACAACTCTTGACTGTATCCTGCGAACGTTGGTTCGTAGATATTGTGAATTATCTAGCGACGGGACTTATACCTAGCGATTGGTTGAAACAAGACAATCTTCAATTTCTAACCCAAGTAAAACACTTTTACTAGGATGAACCTTATTTGTTTAAGTATTGTTCCGATAAAATCATTCACAGATGTGTCCCTAACGATGAATTCAAGAGTGTATTGTCTTTTTGTCATGATCAAACATGTGGCAGTCACTTTGGTCCACGTAAAACGGTGGAGAAAATTTTGCAATATGGCTTTTAATGGCCAACATTATTTAAAGACACATATGATCATTACAAAACTTGTCATCGGTGTCAACACATGGGTCAGATTTCATGAAGAAATGAGATACCGCTCCAACCTATCTTGGTTGTAGAGATATTCGATGTTTGTGGTATTGATTTTATGGGCACTTTTCCCAACTCTTTTGTGAATTTATATATCTTGTTAGCGGTTGATTACGTCTCAAAATGGGTAGAAGCAATACCTTGTCGCACTAATGACAACAAGGTTATTATTAAGTTTCTTAAAGAAAATATCTTTTCGCAATTTGGGCACCCTCGCGCTATAATTAGCGACAACCGAACGCATTTCTGTAATCGGTCTTTCGAGGCTTTGATGCGGAAATATTCAATCAACCACAAACTTTCTACGCCCTATCATCCCCAAATGAGCGGGCAAGCTGAGATTTCCAATAGGCAGATAAAACAAATTTTGGAGAAGACGATTTCTAAAAACCGTAAAGATTGGTCAACCAAATTGACGGATGCTCTTTGGGCATTTCGTACCGCTTATAAGACCGATCTTGATATGTCTCTATACCTCCTTGTGTTTGGAAATGCTTGCCACCTTCCTGTCGAGATCGAACATAAAGCAATGTTGGCTATTAAAGAGCTTAAATTCAATTTTGATCAAGGCTGCAGCTATCGGAAGCTGTAATTAAATGAAATAAGCGAACTCTACGATGAATCTTACGATAATGCGGTTATAGCAAAGAACCATACTAAAGTGTTCCATGATAAAAACCTTTTTATTAAAACCTTCACACCGGGACAACAAGTCCTTCTTTACGATTCCCATCTCCATCTTCATCCGGGTAAGCTAAAATCTCGTTGGAAAGGACCTTTTATGGTGCGGTATGTATATCCGCACGGGGCAGCAGTAGTTGAAAATGTTAAAAACGATTCAATTTTTAGAGTAAATGGGCATAGATTGAAACCGTATTTTTCTGCTGACCCAGTGGAGGAGCTCCTGTTTTTACAGGAGCCACTTTATCATAACTAAAACTCCTCCACCTCACCTCTATGTCTCGGTAACATTGTCTCATCTTAAGAATGGAGATGAGTAAAAAAGGACTTAATTGAATATCCGTGCGTGCCAAAGCATAAGTTTGGGGGTAGTTTTCATTTAACTATTATTTTACCCTTATCATTTTCTTTCCCCAAGTCTATAGGTCTATGCATTCAAAGAACAATATCAGTGTGGACACTGCTGAAAACAAGTTTGGGGGTGTTTTGTATTCAACGAATTATCTTTTGGCACTAGGTACTATACAAAAATTTCTTTTGATAATAAAAGATTAGAAAGTGAAAAATTACATATGAAAGATAGGAATAGTTAAGAAAAGCAACAAAATTAGATGTTTTCTTAAACGAAACTAGTAATAATTAATTATGAGCCGTTGTCCCAAGGGTTAGTAAGATGAAGGAAATTACTAATCTGTGGATAAAAATAAGTCAGAAAAATAGTCCTTATTCTTGAGGCCAAACATTTGAACGTTGATACCCTACTATACACACTTGCACACATCTTGAAACTTGGGATAGTAGAGGATACCTTGAAATGCACTTATCTAGAAGCCTTGGTATGAAAAAAAATAAATAAAAAATAAAAAAATAAAAAAATGGTGAAGAAAAATGAACACTGGTTTTGTAATTACCAAGGTAGCATAAAAAAATATAGCAAGGGTGCTTTATTACCTAGTGCCTTAGACTAACTGGTTTGGGAGCCACTGCTAAGCCTTAGGTATTGCAAGACGAGGAATTATGCCTAAATAAGCAAGCATATTTAGTAATTAGTCGGTTAGTACCTTAGGAAGTATTAACGATCGCATGAAGGATGTGTGAGCAATTCCATCTAAAATATTCACCAACTAAAAAGTATTAGGAAGATGGACAAGAGTATGATAGCTTGAATTGAATTCTCTACGTGTAGGGATTTTTTTTACACACACGTAGGGGTATATGATCAATATTTGGAGGAAAGGTAGGGAGGAAAACTAAAGACGATATTTTATTGAGGGATGATATGATTTCTAACATCTTTTCACGACCATTAAGATAGAGCTCATAGCAACTGAAAAGCTAGTATAGTTGGAAACTCTTCTTTTCAAGTTCTTTCTTTTATAGTTCCTATTTTTATATGTAACTTTCACCATCTTTCTTTTATTATAGGATTTTGTGGGTGTAATCCGCTGAAAACACTCAGGAGACAACACTCTTCTTCCTAGAAACACCTAGAGGTTTAACGGCTTGTTGCACGTGCTCAGTGCAATCGTGTTGCCTACGAAAGTGTGCTACTTAGGTTTTTCTTTATCTTTTTCTCCTTCTCTTGAATAACTAGTTTGCTCGGGACAATCAAAGTTAAGTTTGGGGGTATTTGTTCAGTCGATAAAACTGCACTTTTGATATGACATTGTTCTTACTCTTCTTAAATATCTAAAGGTATTTATTATAAATATGACGCATATGATGCTTTATCTATAAAAAATACTATTCTCATATGTTTATATATTATAATTAACATTATGAAGGAAAATATATGCATATAATATTTATATAATATTTTTATAATTTAATATGCATATCGTATCAAATATCCTTAATCAATATTCTTAAAATATAATATCATATAAAATGGTTAGGATAATATCTCAAAAATACCAAATATTACTAACATTATTTGTTTAGATATTGTGCAGAAATTATATCAGGATTGGAATCAAGGAAATCCGAGATATCGAGAACAAATCTGCCGAAATATTAAAGTAAATCGAAGAAATCAATTCTGGCAGAGACTTAGAGAAGATTTCCAAAATATAGATATCCAAAAGATCACCACATGTCAACTAAATGAAGCTCCAGAAATTTGCATCCAAGACCCCACCAAAGTGCGGTCAAACTGCGGCCAAACCCTATAATATGCCGTGGATCCGTGGCTATATGGGGGAGTTGGGATTTGGGATTTTCTGTATAGGATCGTCTCAACAAACCCTAATTTATAGAATCTAGAGATTGCGACTTCTGTGACTGTAAATAGAACCTAGAGCCCCTCTTGGAAGATCATCAAACCGAGGATATCACGAAGTTCAAGTTGAATCACACATCCAGGTTGATCAATCGGCTGTTCATTTACCTCCTTTAAGATAGATCGAGAAGCAAACTAGGGTTTTATATTCCACTTTCTAAAGGAACAAAAAGTGTAATTGGTCAAGTTGATTAATAAATGTAGTTATTTTATTCTTACTGTATTTATTTTTTATTTACATCATGATCTCTATCCGTTCTTTTATCTCCATTATGCGCGAGTAATTTACCGCTTGATAGGGTTCGTAGGATTAGGGTAGATCAATAGAAGATAAAAAATTTCTTAACTTCTTTTAAGTCTTATGAAGTTTATAAACTTTAGCAAAATAAATGTTAACATCCTTATCGAGCGCGCTATCAATTTATTGATAGTCTTGACCGCGATTTGAGATTAAGATTAACAATTGTTTTGTTAAAGGCTAGACATGAATAGAGATCAATGAAAGGACAAGGGTTAATAGTGTGGAAACCCTAGTTTCTTCCAAGAACCCTAATTCTCATTCATCACTATCAATCTAGTTTTAAATCTATCAATAGATAAAATGAGTCATCTTTATTAGTCATCCATTACTACTAGATCCGAACGAACCCTACAAGCCCTCTTCTGATATAAAATCTATATTTTTATTTAAACTAGATCTATTTTCTACATCCATATTTTGACGTAGATCTAGAAACTATTCTTTATTATTCTATTCTTTTTCTTTTTCAACACATCTAAAGTAAGATTGAAAGATTCCACGTTTCCCTGAGGACGACCCGTACTGATCTCGGTCTAGCTACATGCGACACAATTATTGTGGCGGTTATTCTACAAACACTTTTTTAAAACAGATCAATCAAAGTGCCACCAAGCATTGGCCTGCGATCGCTTCTTTTGGATCGGGGTAGTGCGTTCTCGTATGCCGTTGTTCCGGTTCTGCTTATTTTGAACCGACATCGTCTTGCAGAAATAAAGATTGTATTATATTTTAGAATATGATTGCATCCTATATTGTTAAAATCTTAAAAATTAAATTAATATCAGTACATCATCGCACTCAAAATAGGCGACAAGAAGCGGCCAATCCTCTCACGGGATCTCTAGCTCTATGAACTCCATCAAGTTCGTTCGCTGATTCTCGGTCGCCACGGCCCAGGAAAGATAAAGTTCACTCTTCACTTTCCATCGGTGATGTCGCTTGATCACTTGACACTAGTCTAGGAAGTGAGCGAGAGCGCGATCTATATCGAATGGCCTGTACACGCTATCTTTGCCGGGCTCGCCAACGAATCTGTAATTTTTCCTGCTTTGAAATTGAAATATATTAAACAAATAATTATATATATATATATATATATATAACGACAATTGAAATTTAAATGTGTGAAAGGGTATGTCATACCTCTTCCGACCCAAAAAACCGCGTAGCACGCTCGGTCTGGGCCTTATTCCATCGAATAGGGAGCGGGTACTTATAATAAGTACGAATCTCCTACCCAACATAATCCCCCTACTGGGTCATGTGCTTTCAAATAGGAATACCTTTTGCGTCAAAGATTAGATCTCATGGCTCAGCATCCGCCTGCGGCCTACAACAGTCGGGCCCAGTAGGACCCCTCGTCCTAACACTGCTTGAGCCTGCGAAAAAATTGATATACGTACACAATATTATAATATTTAGAATATGAATATATAATTTGACAAATTTAAACTACAATCGTTATTTAAAAGGTATAAGAAATAACGATTATATCTGTCGTCCTCGACGTGGCGCTTGAACCGGCGCCAAACTCCATCCCGTGAGTAGAATACGGATCTGCAAACAATAAACTGTTAGATGATTAAATATCCACCTATATTGTAATGATGTATCAAATTTTAAATGAGTAAATTACACACCATGCACAGAAGTTACGGTTGTATGATAACTCGCTGACGCACTAGTAGGGGTAGAGGGAGGCTACGACGCTGCGGGTGATCTGACGATAGCATGGGGAGCGCTAGTAAGGATAGAGGATAGTCGGGGATGATGCGGTGTGCTTACGGGGCCATGGAGGGGTGATGTGGCGGTAATATGAGGAGCGCTAGTAAGGATAGGGGGATAGTCAGGGGTGATGTGGTATGAGTAGGGGGTGTTGGATATAGGTGCCTTCAAGGCAATTATCTTAGTTGCAGGAATGCAATTACTGAATTCGAGAACATATACCAAGAAAAATCATACTCGAGATGATAGTATGCTATCTAGTTTGTCTTTATCTGTCATGTGAATGCATAATACTAGTTATCATGTATCGGTAATACATAAGATAAAACCCATAGGATCTTTGCTTGGCTACCAGGACTATGATACATATCATACTAGCGGGGCCAGGTAGCTTATAAGCACATCCTTAAATGTCCCTAGTCGTAAGAGTATCGAGACTGGGTATCAGTATTCCAGTTTAGAATAGTGTATACATTTCATGACCTTGTACGGGGCGATGGCTGATCCCATAGCCATTGGTGTTTAGCACTGATGATTGTATACGGGTGCTTATTGGATGAGTTACATTGGACGGACTCGCCGAGAACTTCTAGATGGTATTATGTTGGATATATGTATGCCCTAGAGGCCATTATATGATAGTGGATGTATTTATACCTGTATATATATATCGAGGACATTCTTGCTCGACATGATAGTATGCTATCTGGTTCTTCTTTATCTGACATGTTGACTTGATCATGCTTTTATTCATTTACACATGTTGATAAAGCCCTGAGGATATTTGCTTGACTACTGTGATTATGATGGAGATCATACTAGTGGGACGTCTGTAGTTTATAAGCATATTCTGAAATGTCCCGAGTCGAAGGTGTATCGAGACGGGGCATCGATATACCAGAGTAGACTAGCGTGTATGATACTAGGCCCATATGATGGGGGATGGATGTTCCCACATCCATTGATATTTGACATCGAGATCATATGAGGGTGCTCAGTGGAGACTGGGTACACTGGACGGACTCGCCGAGAACTCCTATATAGTATTTATCGTTGGATAGCAGTTCTAAGGTGACACTGGTATAGGTTAGTCTGTAGACCCGAGATCGTCATAGAGTCTTGTGTGTTCTCCCACTGTACTTTGATTACCACCCTACCATGGCTCTACCGAGTCGTGCAAACAGGTGGCTTTTGGGTACAGTCCCCAGACACATGGAGACGATGAGCGATAGGAGGGGTTTCATCACTCTCGGTATTGGGGGTTGATGTTGTGCAGTGCTCGATTGGCTATATCAGTAAGTCCCTGGCCAGGGCTGTTGAGATTTACTGATAAGTGTTATCAGTAGTTTTTCGATCTGTTATAGACCATTCATTGGAATGACTTATTGAGTTATTGGGGTCGACGTTACCATCCCTAGAATCGATATGCTGCATATCTGACGAAGAGACCGGACTGTACGGTAGTGTTGCCGGTTGGCTCGACGGGAGTTTTGACAGGCTCGCTTGTTTTCTTCTGATCGTTCAATACCCGGGTGGCCGTTACGTTTAGCTAACCTCTTGCGGCTTGGGGATGTTTGATATGATCATCACTCACTGTCGGCGTATTGACGAGTCTTAGAGTCCCACAATAGAGTTACCTAACCCAGGCGAAACGATGTGAAGCGCATATGAGATATGCGCGGGGACCCGATTAAATGAGCGTATGTGATACCGTATATTAATCGGGCGGTTTACTATTGGTCGGGTTATATGTGATATGACCGATTTGTTAAATCAAGTATTGATTTAACATTGACCATTAGCTTTTTCACTTAGACCCTTTTGTCTTTTGTTGTATGCATGCATGTATGCACATGTTTACATCGATGCACATATAGATGTGCATGCACACATACATGCATACACATGTGTGTCATGGTTGTTGATACACTAGATGGTGGCAATATAAGACTCACATGTTAGTAAATATATTTGTATTTATTTTTGAGATTAATGGAAATGGATAATTATTCATGGTTGATTATTTTATTCCTTCACTAAACCTTGAGTTAACCATGAGTTATCTTTCCATGGCCATTAGAGCTCCAAAATAAATATCTAGGTATTTATTAACTTGAGTTAAGAATGAGAGTGGAAATTATATATAATTTCTATTCTCATTTTTATCATTATCTTTTCATTATCTTGAGCTCTCATTTGCCATCATATTCTTCCTCCTCTCTCTTGCTCTCTAGCTTTCATTAGTGAGTAAGATAGTGATCAAGTTAGGGTTTTGAAGTGAGAAAACAAACCACATCATCAATCTATACTACTCTTGCCCATTAGTTTAGAGTGTTAGCTTCAACTTCATCTCTTGATCAAGTGGAGCTTTGAGCTTGGACAAAGAGGACTCCGGTTGGATCATCGTGGACTTGGAGGATCTCAAGCAAGCCTCTTCTTACTTCTAAGTAGCCAAGGAGTCAAGCAAAGGGAGCTACAAAGGTTGTATTCTCTTTACCTAGTAGTAAACTACTTATGGTATGTGTTAGATTTTATGTTACCCTAGTTTTTCTAGTTTGATCCCTAGGTTAGTTTCTTTAGTACCATCTAATTTTTAAATATGGCATGTGTGATGCTACCAAACCCTAGTAGTGGTGCTAAGGAAACCCTTCATGGTATTAGAGCCTAACTAGAAACCTAGACAATGTTACGATAATACGAAACCGAAAAACTCCGCAAAAATACGGTTTTAGAAACCTTAGAAAATGCTCTCTGGAAATTTTTTATAAAGTGGTTTAAAAATTATTTTAGCAACTTTAGAGTGATGTATATGATACAACTAGAACACAGGTGAAATACGGGGGAAGGGGGGGTGCTTGGATTTTAGCCGAGCACTATGCTTGGAATTTCGGCGTCGCCGGCCGTACATGCTCCCTCCTCCTCGTATTGCACCAGTGCTCTATTATTCATGATCTGGGGTTTCTGGTATTGTTTGGGTAGTCCATAATTGCATGTGATGTTAGTTTGGTAATGGACTTTTTGCGGAGTATTTCGTATTCGTATTTTTTAGCATTCTATTGGTAACTTGATGATGTTTGATAGTTCGAACGAACATCAATCACCCTAACCATTACCCTTGCTGAAAATTTCCAAGTGTTGGAATTTTCTTAAGTTAATTATATTTGATAGTCATGCAAGTAACTCTATGGACCCTCTAGAAGAACAAAAAACCTTAACTCGATTCTATGCCCTCGGAACCGCGACTGAACCTTAGGGTTTGCCGTAGTTCCGCGGTGTCATAGGTGAGGCGTTGGTTTGACCCTTCTACGGCTGGATCATAGGTACTGTGGCAGTTTTTGGGTATTTTAACTTTGCTCAAGTGTTGAGCTCTTCAGGGTAATTTGTGGGTGTTTGTTGATTCGATCGAAATGTTTAACATCATCTTGATATATGATATCTGTTATGCGACCGTAAGTGTAGTATGTGATATCGCCGGTTTCGTTGCTATATGTCAACGACAATTAGGGTACACATACTTGCTTACGTTGATGACATGCGATATTATGTGTTGCAGTGCTATGATGTATAGGATCGTCGTGATCGAATGGCCGGGGGGTTTTATGTGAGATGAGAGTTTTTCTTTTCATTCATGTAAAATTCATTTATTTGTAATATTCTTTTATTTGGGGCACATCCGGGTTGAGGGTGATGTCACAATTGGTGTATATTATTTACTTTTCCGCATTAGGATAGACCCAAGGTGGAGAGCACAAGTGACCGGGTTCTGGGGTCCAGTAGGAGACCATCTCGAGGCGTCGAGACCGGGTTTCCTAACTTCAGAATTGGTATGGTCACTTGCAGCTCTCGTAGGGGTCTAGGGTGTGGGATTGGCTATTCATCACGACCGTGGAATCCGTATTTTCTATCGTTGGCTAAATACAAAATACGGAAATCCTAGTATATCCTATATGATCATATATGTGTTTCTGCTGCCTATATTCTGTGATGTGATCGCTTGATATATCTAAGACGAATGCAATATTATATATGAGATATATAGTAGGCGTTGCTTATGTTTTGCACCCGCACTAGTCCCGTCCCGGTATGCCGTTAGTTAAGTAACCTAACGGTGCATAACGGAATATTGTGGCGAATGCCGATGGCATAAGCGTACGTTGTATTTTCGTTTCTTTTCTGTGATGACTTAAGGACTTAAATGATGGGACTACATTAATATGATTAATGTAAAGAAAATAAACCTAAAAAGATATTGTAGAATCAGATTTGAAAACCACTCGGCTTTTTGAAAAAAAAGGCTACATTTCAAATTTGCGGAGCTTAAGACACTCCTTTTGAAAACCATTTGATTCTACGACGATATCAAGTTCAAAGTGTTAAAGGTTTTCTTAAAAACCATCTGCAACCCTCCATCATTTTAGGAAGTAGAGTACTTAGTATTCGTTCTACGTATGTTGATTATAGTTAAGGCGTAGTGTTCGGTAGCTAAGTGATGTCTTCCTACAAAACATATGATGTGATTAGTTAGGACATTCATGTGATTATGTTGATCATAGTCAAGGGTCATATGGGTGGATCTGATTAATCAAGAAATGACGGGTAGAACTTGACTATTGCTTATGATATGTTGATTATAGTCAAGGTCATGAGTGCTAGGGGTAAAAACCATATCGGGAGTTTCAAGAGTTGAAATTTGCAATGAGATTGCATACCTTCTATATGATGGTTGGATCCTAATCCCACTGTGAGCAATAGTTTCTCTCAAGAGAGTTTTGCACTTTACAATTAGCTAACCTATTAGGTGTCTAGAAAGGTGTTAACGGGGCTATGCCTCTGGGAAGATGAGGTTTACTTTAATTAGGTCCGTGCGAAAGCACGGGGAACCTCCCTCAAGTACCGACACTGGCCTGGCTGAACGGTTACCGAAGTTGTAAACTGTAATTAATCCTGGCTAGTTTCCTTTTAAGGTTTGAGGGGAAATTTGATAAAAGCAGTGGGAGATATCGATTAGATAAGATAATAACCGATCTGATCTTTGCAAGAGCTTTCGCTGAGTGTATTCTTTTCTCTCTCTTAATGGCAGATACCAATGACAGGACTCAAGCTTCTATTAGATAAAAATACACTGAATGGTACCAATTATAAAGACTGGCTGAGGAACATTAACATTGCGTTGACTTATGATAAGGTATCATATATCCTCACGGCTCCAGCCCCGCCCGTCCTAGGTCCTAAATCTTCAGTTGCGGATATTGAAGTTCGCAAGACATGGGACGCTGACTGTACCACGGCCAAATGTCTCGCGCTTACATTGATGGATAACACACATCAAAAGCAGCACGAGAATATGGATGTCCAATCCATATTTCTCCATACAAAGGAGTTGTATGGGGAGCAATCACGTGTCTTACGATACGAAGCGTCACGAAAGCTGTTTCAGATGAGGATGGCTCCTGGCACACCTATAGGTGACCATGTTCTGAAGATGATAGCTCTTATAGTAGAGCTTGAGGACCTTTGATGGACAATGGACAATGAACAATATATTGATATTATTCTGCAGTCTCTCCCTCCAGCATTTGCTCAATTTGTAGTCAACTTCAATATGCACAACATGGTGAAGTCACTACCTGAGCTCCTCAATATATTGAGGAGTGCAGAGAGCACGCTCAAGTCAGTGAAGACTCTCGTTTTGAGTGTTGGGCCATCTTCCTCCTTTCGCCCGAAGGCCAAGGCCAAGGGAAAGATGAAGAAGAAACCCACCAAACCTAAAGCTGGAGTCAAAAAGGCTAAGGTGAAAGATAAGTCCACGGATGGGGAATCGAGGAAAGGGGAATGCTATCACTGCTGCAATTGCACTGAGTACTTGGATCTCAAGAAAAAGAAGCATGCGGATGCTTCCGCTTCAGGTGTGTTTGTGATAGAAAACTGTTTTTCAATAAACTCTGCTTCCTGGGTATTAGATACCGGTTCAGGTTCTTACATTTGCAATTCTATGCAGGGATTAAGAATTAACAAGGTTTTGAAGACAGGTGACCATACTCTCCGGGTTGGAAATAGTTCCAATGTACATACAGTTGCAGTGGGAGAGTATTAGTTGGGGTTGCCGTCTGGATGTATATTGGTTTTTAACCCATGTTATTATGTACCTAGTATGCTTTGTAATATAATATCTGTTTCTTTGTTAGACAATGAAGGATATAATTTTGTATTGTAGAATAATGTTATGGACATTAACCTGAATCAAATGTTGGTTGGGTATGCTACACTTAATAACAGGATATACGTCCTAAATCAACACACAGTTTTCAACATACAACACACTTTTAAAAGAAAATTTTCAAAAATAAATAAAGCTTTTCTTTGGCACCGTAGACTTGGTCATATTAACGAAACAAGACTAAACAAGTTACATAAGGATGGATATTTAAAACCATTTGAATATAAATCTTATGTGACTTGCCAGTCTTGTATCAAGGGTAAAATGACCAAAACTCCGTTTACAGGACACAGAGAAAGAGCCACTGAGCTCTTAGGTCTTATACATAGTGATGTATGCAGGCCAATGTTTATACAGGCTAGAGGTGGTTTTTCTTACTTCATTAGTTTCACTGATGATTTCTCAAGATTCGGTCATGTATTTTTATTAAAGCACAAGTCTGAGGCTTTCGAGAAATTCACCGAATATAAACTTAAAGTAGAAAAACAAATTGGCTTGAGTATCAAAATGCTTCGATCAGATCGAGGTGAAGAGTATCTCAGTACAGAGTTTGTATACTTCCTAAAAGAGAATGTGATTCTCTTTCAGCTCACTCCTCCTTACACACCACAGCACAACGGTGTGTCAGAACGACGGAATCGGACCCTATTAGATATGGTTCGTTCCATGATGAGTGATGCTGAGTTATCCATCTCATTTTGGGGGAATGCATTGGAGACTGCAGCGTTTCTACTGAATAGGGTTCCAACCAAAACTGTGTCTACCACACCGTATGAGATATGGTATGGGAAGAGACCATCTTTTAAACGAATTAAGATTTGGGGTTGTCCGGTCTATGTTAAAAAGCAGAATTCGGACAAACTCGAGACACGGTCAGTCATGTGTAATTTTGTGGGATATCCAAAGAATTCTTATGGATATCTTTTCTACCACAAAGAGGAACAAAAAGTGTTTGTTTCTCAGAATGCCACATTTTTAGAAAATGAGTTTTTTTTATAAATACTGATGGCAATGTGGTAGATCTAGAAGTGGTTCTAGAGACACAAGTTACAAATGACGACTTGGTTGAACCGGCTGTTGCAACAGAAACTAATGAACCTTGGCCACTCCGTTGATCTGGTAGGACTTCTCGCCCACCGGAGAGATACTTCGGTTTTCTCTTTGATGGTGATAGAGAAGATTGCATCATGGAGGATGATGATCCTACCAGTTTTCAGCAAGCTATCATGAGTGGAGACTCTGTGAAGTGGCTGGATGCCATGAGATCTGAAATGGAGTCTATGTACACCAAAAAAGTATGGACTTTGGACATTGTACCCCCTGGGGTAAAACCCGTAGCGTGCAAATGGATCTTTAAAAGAAAGATTGGTGTAGATGGGCAGGTGGAGACCTATAAGGCAAGATTTATGGTGAAGGGTTTTCGTCAAAGACCAGGTCTGGACTATGACGAAACTTTTTCTCCCGTAGCCATACTTAAATCCATTCGGATCCTACTTGCTATTGCTGCTCACTATGACTATGAAATCTCGCAGATGGACGTTAAAACAGCATTTCTAAATGGCGATTTAGAAGAATGCATTTATATGGATCAGCCAGAGGGCTTCATTGACAGTGGGAGCAGCGGGAAAGCATGTAGATTGCTTAAATCCATTTATGGATTAAAGCAGGCATCACGGAGTTGGAACATCTATTTTGATGATGTTATCAAAGAGTTTGATTTCATCAAAAATCCAAATGAACTTTGTGTTTATAAGAAGACTGTAGGGAGAGCTGTCATATTTCTCGTATTGTACATGGATGACATTCTTCTGATAGGAAATGATATTCCTATACTGCAGTCGGTCAAATCTTTCTTATCACTAAGGTTCTCTATGAAGGACCTGGGTGATGCTACATACATACTGGGCATTCGGATCTATAGGGATAGATCCAAAAGGTTATTAGGATTGTCCCAAACCAGGTACATTAACACCATCCTAAAAAGGTTTAGTATGCAAGACTTCAAGCGGGGTGCCTCACCCGCTTGTCATGGGGTCACTCTCTCTAAGGACTTTTCCCCAAAGACCGATGAAGAAAGAGCTTGCATGAGCATTATACCGTATGCTTCAACCGTAGGATCTATAATGTATGCGATGTTATGTACACGCCCACATGTAGCTTATGCACTTAGTGTAGTAAGCAGGTATTAATCCAACCTAGGGGAGAATCACTGGACAGCTGTGAAGAACATTCTTAAGTACTTGCGAAAGACTAAAGAATTGTTCTTGGTGCATGGTAATGGAGATCTCCAAATGGAGGCCTTTACCGATTTGAGCTTCCAGAGTGATAAGGACGACAGCAAGTCTATCTCTGGGTTTGTATTTACCCCTAATGGAGGGGCAGTAAGTTGGAAGAGTTCCAAGCTGGATACCGTTGCAGACTCTATGATGGAAGCTGAGTACATTGCAGCAAAATGATGCCGCTAAGGAAGCTGTCTGGATGAGGAAGTTGGTCTCGGAGCTAGGAGTAGTTCCAACCATTATTGATCCAATACCATTGTATTATGATAATAATGGGGCTATGGCGTTAGCTAAGGAGCCCAGGTCCTATCAGCGGTCCAGACACATCCTGAGGCGCTTTCATTTGATCCGAGAGATTGTAGATCGCCGCGAGATCGAGATTAGGAGAGTAGACACAAAAAATAACACTGCAGATCCACTCATCAAGGCCATCCCTCAGCCGCAGCATGAGCGAATTTTTGAGCTGTTGGGTATGAGATACGCCAATAACTGGCCTTAGTGCAAGTGGCAGATTGTTAGATATATGTATGCCCTAGAGGCCATTATATGATAGTGGATGTATTTATACATGTATATATATATATAAAGGACATTCTTGCTCGACATGATAGTATGCTATCTGGTTCTTCTTTATCTGACATGTTGACTTGATCATGCTTTTATTCATTTACACATGTTGATAAAGCCCTGAGGATATTTGCTTGACTACTATGATTATGATGGAGATCATACTAGTGGGACGTCTGTAGTTTATAAGCATATCCTGAAATGTCCCTAGTCGAAGGTGTATCAAGACGGGGTATCGATATACCAGAGTAGACTAGCGTGTATGATACTAGGCCCATATGATGGGCGATGGATGTTCTCACATCCATTGATGTTTGACATCGAGATCATATACGGGTGCTCAGTGGAGACTGGGTATACTGGACGGACTCACTGAGAACTCTTATATGGTATTATATCTATCGTCGGATAGCAGTTCTCAGGTGACACTGGTACATGTTAGTCTGTAGACCCGAGATCGTCATAGAGACTTGTGTGTTCTCCTACTTTACTTTGATTACCACCCTACCACGGCTCTACTAAGTCGTGCAAACAGGTGGCTTTTGGGTATAGTCCCGAGGCACATGGAGTCGATGACCGATAGGAAGGGTTTTGTCTCTCCCGGTATTGGGGGTTGATATTGTGCAGTGCTCGATTGGCTATATCAGTAAGTCCCTGGCCAGGGCTGTTGAGATTTACTGATAAGTGTTATCAGTAGTTTCTCGATCTGTTATAGACCATTCATTGGAATGACTTATTGATTTGTTGGGGTCGACGTTACCATCCCTAGACTCGATATGCAGCATATCTGACGAAGAGACCGGACTGTACGGTAGTGTTGCCAGTTGGCTCGATGGGAGTTTTGACAGGCTCGCTTGTTTTCTTCTGATCGTTCAATACCCGGGTGGCCGTTATGTTTAGTTGACCTCTTGCGGCTTGGGGGTGTTTGATATGATCATCATCCACTGCCGGCGTATTGACGAGTCGTAGAGTCCCACAATGGAGTTACCTAGCCTAGACGAAATGATGTGGAGCGCATATGAGATATGCGCGGGGACCCGATTAAATGCGCGTATGTGATTCCATATATTAATCAGGCGGTTTATTTTTGGTCGGGTCATATGTGATATGACCGGTTTGTTAAATCAAGTGTTGATTTAACATTGACCATTAGCTTTTTCACTTAGACCTTTTTTTCTTTTGTTGTATGCATGCATGTATGCACATGTTTACATTGATGCACATATAGATGTGCATGCACACATGCATGCATACACATGTGTGTCATGGTTGTTGATACACTAGATGGTGGCAATATAAGACTCACATGTTAATAAATATATTTGTATTTATGTTTGAGATTAATGGAAATGGATAATTATTCATGGTTGATTATTTTATTCCTTCACTAAACCTTAAGTTAACCATGAGTTATCTTTCCATGGACATTAGAGATCCAAAATAAATATCTAGATATTTATTAACTTGAGTTAAGAATGAGAGTGGAAATTATATATAATTTCTATTCTCATTTTTATCATTATCTTTTCATTATCTTGAGCTCTCATTTGCTATCATCTTCTTCCTCCTCTCTCTTGCTCTCTAACTTTCATTAGTGAGTAAGATAGTGATCAATTTAGGGTTTTGAAGTGAGAAAACAAACCACATCATCATTCTATACTACTCTTGCCCATTAGTTTAGAGTGTTAGCTTCAACTTCATCTCTTGATCAAGTGGAGCTTTGAGCTTGGACAAAGAGGACTCCAGGTGGATCATCGTGGACTTGGAGGATCTCAAGCAAGCCTCTTCTAACTTCCAAGTAGCCAAGAAGTCAAGCAAAGGGAGCTACAAAGGTTGTATTCTCTTGATCTAGTACTAAACTACTTGTGGTATGTGTTAGATTTTGTATTACCCTAGTTTTTCTAGTTTGATCCCTAGGTTAGTTTCTTTCGCACCCTCTAATTTTTAAATATGGCATATGTGATACTACCAAACCCTAGTAGTGGTGCTAAGGAAACCCTTCATATTATACCAATGTCAGATAGCCGTTGTCTGGTGACATGAGTACATGATAGTCCCTAGGCCTGAAATCGCCACAATGTCTTGTGTGTGTTCCCACTGTACTTAGATTACTACCCTACCATGGCTTTACTGAGACATAAAAACAGGTTTTGGTTAGGTATAGTCCCGAAACACGTGGAGGCGGTGAGCGGTCGAGGGAATTCATCACTCTCGGTATTGGGAGTCGATATCGCACTGTGCAGGACATAACTATAACCTTAAGTCCATGGTCATGATAGATAAACTGGTAAGTGTTACCAGTTGTATCTCTTAGGTTATGAGTCATTTGTCAGCATGACTTATCAAGTTATTGGAGGTCTGACAGATTCCTCTCACCAGACCCGGTATGTGATACACCTTGATGAAGAGACCGGACTGTACAGTGACTGTCACTTATAAACTTTGTTGGGTCTGGATGAGTTCGCTCGTCAACCTGTATTTATCTTGCTCATACCTGGGTAGCCGTTACGTATAGCTAGTGCCACTGATGAGATTGTGGGTTAACCCGAAAAGGGGTTGAATCTGAAAGTGTTTTAGATTCAATCGGATACAATCGTGTATAACCTACTGCCAGCGTATTACAGGTCTTTAAAGTCTCGCAAAGAAAGTGCCTACTGATTGATCGTGCGAATGTGTGTATATGCTGAAAATAACCGCAATCAAAACGTTGTCGCAAATAGCTAGCCACGATGAGTACGGGTCGTCCGTAGGGAAACGTGAATTTCTTTTCTTGCCTTAGACATGTTGATAAAAGAGAGGATGGTTTGTTGTCGTTTTATTTTAAGATGGAGATAAAATTGATAATAGAAATGCTTGTAGGGTTTATTGGTCTTGGTAGTTAATGGATGAATGTTTAAAAATATCTCTTTTTATCTTTTAATACTTTAAAACCAGAGAGATAGCGATGAATGTGGATTAGAGTTCTTGGAGGGAATTATTGTTTCCCACTACTAACCCTTGTCCTTCCATTGATCTCTACTTACCTCAAGCCCTTAAAAAAAACAAGTATTAACCAATCTCAAATTGCGGTCGTGACTATCATTAATTGATAGCATGCCCCATAAGAAGCTTAACATTTATTTTGTTAAAATTTATAAACATTAAAATGTCTAAAGAAGTTAAAAGATATTTCATCCATTATGCTACCCTATCTTACACCCTAGTAAGCAAGAAATCACTCGCTCATGGTTAGTAGCGATTTAGGAGAAAGGTTGAAGATGAATGAAACCATGATGAAAAATGCAGAAAAGTAATGCGTAAAATTAATGCGGAAAAGTAATGTGTAAAGTAATGCGGAAAAGTAAATGCAAAAAGAATTAAAACAAAAACTACTTTTATTAATCAACTATTACATTACAACTTTTCTCCTTAGAAAGTAGATTACAAGAACCCTAGTTTTTCTTTAGACCTCTCTTTTTTTGGTGGTCGATGAATAGATGATTAGATGTCTGTTGTGAGATTGTATTATGTGATTATGTGATGATTTGAATGCACAGCTGTCGGTCCTTTATATAGTCTCTAAAACCAGAAACCCTAAATTCCATATGGGAGTAGATGTAGTTACGATCATGTCCCTAAAATCCCAAATCCAATGGCCACTAAAAAACTGCGGAACCGCCGCCCTTAGCCATTTTTGACCGATCGCCACTCGGAGGGATTGGGTGTTGGGATTTTTTTTATCTTTTCCTCTTGATATTTGGAGATCCTATTAATATATAGATTCTAAAAATATTGTTCTTAGTCTTTGCCGTTGCTATATTTCTCGATTTGCTTCTAAAATTTGACAGATTCAGTTTCGATATCCTGATTTGACTTGGGTCACTTATTTGGATTTTAGACTGAGCTAATACCTGCACAATATCTCAAATCAAATTGTTAGTAGCATTTAGTATTTTTGAGATATTTTTCCAACCATTTATGATATAGTATCTTAAGAATATTGACTAGGAATATTTGATATGATATGCATATTTTAATTACTAATATTTCTTTTAAATATTATATGCATATATTTACCCTAATTATATTAATTATAAATGAAGAAACATATGATAATAATATTTTTACAAATAAATCCATATATGTTCTTTATTTATATTTGACACCTTTTATTTATTAATAATAGTTGGGAAAACGTTCATATAAATGTGCAATATTTTTGACTAATCAAATACCCACAAAATTATCTTTGATCGTCTCGAGCAAACTATTTATTAAAGAGAAAAAGAAAAAAGCTAGCACACTTTCATAAGCAACATGATTGCACTTAGCACGTGCAACAAGCGTTTAAATCTCTAGGTGTCCCTAATAGGAGGAATGTTGTCTCTTGAGAGTTTTTAGCAGATTACATCCACAAAATCCCATACTAAAAGAAAGAAGATGAAAATTACATGTAAATATACGAACATATAAAAGAAAAACTTGAAAAGAAGAGTTTCAAACTACACTACCTTTTTAGTTGCCATGAGCTCTATTTTAATGGTCTTGAAAAAATGTCAAAAATCGCATCCTTCAATAAAACATCGTCTGTAGTCTTCCTCCCTACCTTTCTTCCAAATATCGATCATATACCCCTACGTGTATGTAAAAGACATCCCTACACTTAGAAAATTGAATTCAAGCTATCATACCCTTGTCTATCTTCCTTAGTACTTTTTAGTCGGTGAATATTTTAGATGGATTTACTCACACATTCTTCATGTGACCGTTAATACTTCTTGAGGTACTAACCAATCGATTATCAAATGTGCTCACTCATTAAGGCGTAATTAGAAATATCCTAGTCTTATAACACTTAAGACTTAGCAGTGACTCCCAAACCAGTTGGTCTAAGGCACTAAGTGATTTGGCACCCTTGCTATATTTTTTAAGCTGCCTTAAGTAATTACAAAACCAGTGTTCTTTTTTCTTCACCATTTATATTTAATGTGCCATTTATATTTTGTTGATTTATATATTTTTTTCTTTATACTAAGACTTTTAGACAAGAGTATTTCAAGGAATCCTTTATTATCCCAAGTTTCAAAATGTGTGCAAGTGCGTATAGTAGGATATCAACGTTCAGAATTTTGGACCCAAGAATAGAGACTATTTTTCAGACTTATTTCAATCCGCAGATCAGTGATTCTCTTATTGTACTAACCCTTAGGACAACAGCTCATGACCACTTACTACTAGTTTTGTTTTAAAACATCTAATTTTCTTACTTTTCTTAAATCTCTTCCCCCCTTTCATATGTATTTTTCACTTCTAACTTTTATTTTCAAAAATTTATGCAATGCAATATTTAAATATGATGCATAGATATATACAAACCATCCATACAAACCATCCCCCAAACTTATTTGCAGCAGTGTGCTCACTGATGCTGTCCTGTAAGCTCAAAACATGAAGACTAGAAGGAATAGTTCACTAAGATGGTAAAAATAAGGGGTCAAGAATGAATAACCGTGAAATCTTCCCCCAAACTTATTCTTTGCTCACAATCGTGTAAAAATTTCCATTCTTTCAAGAGCCAAAAAATATTTTTCTTCTCCCCACAAACTTGAGTAAAACATTGTTCTCATTATTAAGCATTAAAATTTAAAATAAGAGAGGGGAATTATTAGTCTACATAAAGCTTTACAAAGACCAAAAATCAACACCAACTATTCAAATATTTTATCCAGGTAACACCATGGTTTGTAGAAGATCATGTTACAGATAGACGTGAAGAAGTAGGGAGAAGATAAGAGGTGTAATAAAAAAGATTTATGTCTTAGTTGGTAAAGACAAAAAGGTGATGGTGGGTGAAAACGAGAATGTGAATGATTAGGAATGGATGGAATATTCGCATTTTCATATGGCATAAGAAGAAGGGTGGTGGTTCAACTCTTCCGGCCTCAAAGGGAGGTGCACGAATTTCCAATGGAGGTTGATTCATCACAACATCCAAGTCTTTAAGGAACGCGAGTTCTTCGGCAAAAATATTTTTGAAACTTTCATCGATGACGATCCTATTGGAAAGAAAAGAATTAGTGGAATAAGCAGATTCACTAGGAAGACTGAAAGTTTCAAGGTCAATCTGTTTCGCGCCAAAATTCAATACACTTGATTTGTTAGAAATTTTGGAGGTAGGAGACTCGAAAAGATCATCTACCTTATTTTCAAAAGAATTTAAATTAAGTGGTCTTTCAACATTCATAGAACTCGAAATATCGGAGTGTGGTTCATCAAAACTCGGTGGAGTTGAAAGAAAATTAGAGGAACTAAAGAATGTGGGTGATGAAATTGTTGGATATGTATGCCCTAGAGGCCTTCATTGTATAAGATGCTTGGGATATATATATGTACAGGACAATCATGCTCGATATGATAGTATGCTATTTGGTTTGTTTTTATATTAACATGTGATGTGTTTTACTTTGTATTTCATATCTTGTATACATGTTGATAAAGCCCATAGGATCTTTTCCTGACTACATGGGTTGTGATGGTGATCATACTTGTGGGTGCTAGGTAGTCAATAGGCACATCCTTAAAAGTGTCCCTAGTCATAAGAGTATCGAGACTGGGCATCGTTACTCTAATCTAGACTAGTGTATACATATCTAGACCCTGACGAGGGGCGATGGATTGGTCCCACAGCTATTGGTGAGGTGCACCTAAGATTGTATATAGGTGATCACTGGATGTGAGTACACAGGACAGGACTCTCCGAGAACTGACTAGATGGTTTTATACCTAGTGTCAGATAGCAGTTCTCTGGTGACATGAGTGCAGATAGTTTTTCGACCTGAGGTCTGTTAGTGATATATACCCTAGAGGCTATTTTTGTATCATACCAGATTGTTTATTATATATTGGATGCTTAGGATATTTCATAATTATGATAACAGTCTTGCTCGATATGGTAGTATGCTACCTGGTTTTATTCTACTTCAATATGTTCATGTGTTTCTTTTAGCATATCGCTTATACATATTGGTAGAGCCCTTAGGATCTTTGCTTGACTACCAGCGTTGTGATGACAGTCACAATCATGGGGGCTGGGTAGTCTATAAGCACATCCTTATACAGGTCCCTAGTTATTGGATTATCGAGACATGGCATCGATACTCCGAAGTAGACTAGTATATACGCTTCTCATCCCAGCAGGGGATATGGTCTGTCCCACAGCCATTAGTACGATGTACTGGAGAAGGTATGCAGGTGCTCACTGGGTTGTGAGTTACACTGGACATGACTCGTCGGGAACTGCTTGTTGGTATTATACCCATCGCTAGTAGCAGTTCCCAGGTGGCATGAGTACAGCTTAGTCCGTTGACTTGCCATCGCTACTTCGTCTTGAGTGTCTTCCTACTGCACTTAGATTACCACCCTACCACGCTCAAAGGAGTTGTGCAAACAGGTAATAGTTGGGTGCAGTCCCGAAGCACTTGGAGACAATAGCGATCAGATAGGATTCGTCTCTTCCGGTATTGGGGGTTGATACGCACAGTGTTCGGAAAGCTATTACACAAAGTCCCTGGCCAGGGCAGTCGAGAAATACTGGTAAGGAACTCCAGTGGTTTCTCATGGTATATTGGGCTCTCCTCCGGCACAATTTATCACGTTGTTAGGGGTCTGAAGTTTACCATCCCCCTAGGCGGATATGCGAGTATCTCAGACGAACAGACCAGACTGTACGGAGATTATCACCGCTAGGCTCAGTAGGAGTCCGGGTGAGTTTGCTCATTGGTCTTCTTATCGACAGATACCTGGATAGCCGTTACATGTAGCTAGTACAACAAACGGCTTGTGGTTAAACCCATTGCCAGCGTACTGTCGAGTCTTTAGAGTCTCACACAGAGGGTTTCCCTGCTTCAGAAAATTGATGTAGACGTTTTATTATTTTACGACTGGGCTTCGATCTGTTAGTTATATGTATGCCCTAGAAGCCATTATTTTACATGATTGTATATTATAGTGGATGCTTCGACATATATAGAGAGGAATTTCTCGCTCGACATGATAGTATGCTATCTAGTTGCTCTTTATCTTAACATGTGCACTTGTATCATTATACTATCTCTCCATTATAGGTTGATAAAGCCCTTAGGATGTGCACTTGACTACCAGGACTATGATACAGATCATAATAGTGGGGCCAGGGTAGTCCACAAGTTCATCCTTTAATTGTTCCTCCTCGAGGGAGTATCGAGACAAGGCATCGATATTCCAGAGTAGACTAGTGTGTACGTTTCTCGACCCTGTATGGGGCGATGGTTGATCTAATAGCCATTGGTGTTTGACATCAAAGATTGTACACAGGTGCTTATTGGAGAATGGGTACACCGAATAGGACTCACTGAGAACTCCTAGATGGTATTATACTTATCGTCAGATAGCTGTTCTCTGGTGACACCGGTAAAGGTTAGTCTATAGACCTGAGATCGTCATAGAGTCTTGTGTGATTCCCATTGTGCTTTGATTTTCTCCCTACCACGCTCAAGAGAGCGTGCAAACAGGTGGATTTTGGGTATAATCCCGAGTCACATGGAGGCAATGAGCGATAGGAGGGGTTTCGTCTGTCCCGGTATTGGGAGTTGATGTTGCGCTATGCTCAATTGGCTATAACAGGAAGTCCCTAGCTAGGGCTGTTGATGAGATTTGCCGTTAAGTGTAATCAGTAGTTTCTCAACCCGTTATGAGACTCATATTGGCATGACTTATCAATTTATTGGAGTTTGATGTTTACCACTCTCAGACTTGATATGCGACATATCAGACGAAGAGACCGAACTGTACGGTAGTGTTACTTACTGGATTCACGGGAGTTTGGATAAGCTTGCTTGTTGATTTTCTGATCGCTCAATATCTAGGTAGCCGTTACGTCCAGCTAGTACCACTGACAGCTTGTGGGTGACTGATATGATCATCACCTACTGCTGGCATATTGATGAGTCTTTAGAGTCCTACACAGAAGTTTCCTAGCTCAAGCGAAACGAAGTAGAGCACATATGTGATATGTGCGGGACCGAGAATAATACGTATACGTGATACATTATTCTAATCTCGCGATATCGGTTATATGTGATATAACCGGATTATTGAATCAAGTGTTGATTCAATAATATGTTATATGTATATTTGATATACATATAAATGATATTAGTCGGTTGTATGTGATATAGCTGGATTATTAAATCAAATGTTGATTTAATAATTTAATATATAATTATATATTTGATATATCAATATATATTAACTAATATTAGCTCACTTAAGAATTTCGTTTCTACAAATACATATAAATATATATGAGATATATATTAATGTATTTACTATTGTGTCATGCTAGATGATACATTGGACATGGGTGTATGAGACACACACCAAACTAAAAATTATTTAGGTGATTTAATTATTAAGGAATAAACCAAAATTAGGTGGATAATGTCATGGCTTAAGATTCTTGTGGAAGCATGTAGAAGCCTTGACTTGGTCCGCAAATTTTTTTTTCTCTAAATATTTATTAACCCAACCATTATCTTTAGTCATGGTTACCTTTCTACTAATATCTCTTGAGATATTTTTTCACCCAAGGGTTCACATTAGTTCATCTTCTTCATCTCCTTCTTTGCTCTCTAGATTTTGAGTGAGGTGAAAAAGAAAAAGAGAAATAATTCTAAATTGAGCAAAATTGCTACTTCATCAATCTATACCAAACTAACTATTTAGTATAACTTGTTTACTTCACTAATTCCTCAATTAGTGAAGAGGTAGTTTGAGTTATAGATTTTTCGACGTAGATTATCTTCGGCCGCGAAGATCCTCAAGTAAGCTCGTTCCTTTCGCCTAGTGGAGTCTAAGAAGAGTTCGGGGACCATTACTTGGTGCTAAGGGACTACTACACGGAGGTTTAGAAGTGAAGGACCGGTCTACAAAAATTGTATTCCTTGTTCACTTAGTGTAAAGTTTGTTTAAATGCTTTATAAAACCCTAATTCTCTAGTTCGATTCTAAGTTTGTGTTCCTTAGCACTCTAGATTTTTTAAATTTGTATACTTGATACTTGTTAAAATCTAATGGTCGTGCTAAGAAACTCCAACACGATCACGTACATGTACTTGTACATGGATGATGATCAGGCAGACAATACTAGTGGGCTTTGGTTTAAGCCGGATCCTAGTATTGTATTATTGGATTGTTATCATCTTAGTGTATCCGTATTTTTCGGAATACGGATACGGGTATGTATATACGGTGAGAGGGGCATTCTTGTAATTTTTCAAGGCATGCTTCTAGAAGGTGCCACCTCATTATTTGTATTATCCATTTTCCAAATGGATTAATGAGGTAGAAATGGAGGAGACTTTGTGTGGCATGGTGAGAAAATGGCTATTTTGATTTGTTTATTAGTCTTGACTTACTATTGAGGCATGAGTGCTTTATTATATGGTCTTTTATTCCATGTCTCAATAAGTGAGTGTTTGATATATATTAGCCATTCTCCACACTTGCTATTCTTGATGGTTCATTCTATTCTCTTGATATTTTTCTTGAGTTGCTCTCCTTGAGCTCTCTCGGTTTCCTCTATCTCCTTCTTCCTCTAAACTAAACCCTAATCCTTCACATGTGTTGTGAGCCATAGGGTTTAGTGAGACTACACAATCCTTTAGACTTTTTACATCTTCCAGGCTAGTTGGTTTAGTGAACCATCTACCTTAGTTAGCTCATTTAGAGGTTGAAGCTTGGAGCACATTCTCTCGCGGTTGATCATCTTTGATGCAAGAAGGCCGATGGAGCAATCGCCATCCGATCACCGAGGAGCCTTGGAAAGGAGCACTAGAAGACCCGAAGGACCGTATCTTGGAGGTATAACCATTCTAACAGAGTTATTAAACTTCTAGATAGATTAGATAGTAGCTTTAGTAAAGATCTTAGAGTTTAGTCGGTGTTGCGTAGTCAAATATCATCGTTTTCAAAATTTTGCCTCCCCACGAACCACGGGGTGCGCGACATCGGCTTATAAGGTCGTCATTTATCTCTTGTGAGTTCCCACTATGCTTTGATTACTACCCTACTATGGCTCAAAGGAGTCGTGCAAATAGGTTTTAGTTGGGTACAGTCCCAAGCGTTATGGAAACAGTGAGCGACTGTTGGGGATTCATCTCTCACGGTATAGGAAGTCGATGTCGCGCAGTGATCGGTTGGTTAACACCATAAGACCCTAGCCAGGGAGGATTGAGAATTACTAGTGTTCAGACCAGTAGATTCTCGGATGGTCTTGAACCACACCGATATGACTTGTTTGGTTATTAGGGGTCTGACGTTTTCCACCCCCTAGACCTTACATGCGATACTCCCAAACGAACAGACTGGACTGCACGGAGATTGTCACGGACAGACTTAGCAGGGGTTCAGATGAGTTCGCTCGTCGGCTTCCTTTCCAACATGTACCTGGGTTTCCGTTACGTACAGCTAGTGCCGCTGACGGACTTATGGTTAAACCCACTGCCAGCAAACTGTCGAGTGGTTAGAGTCCCACACAGAGGGTTTCCCTGGATTAGGCAAGACGATGTAGAGGCCGTATAGTCTTACGGCAGGGTTTCGATCACATACGTGTACTGGCTACACGGATGATGTTCAAAAAGATAATACTAGTGGGCTTTGGTTTAAGCCGGATCCTAGTATTATACTATTGGATTATACTTGTCTCATTGTATTCATATTTTTCGGAATACGAATACGGGCATATATATATGGTGATGGCATTTTTGTAATTTCACAAGAATGAGTTTCTAGAAGGAGACACCTCATTATTGGTTTTATCATCTTTTTTGGAAAAGGATTAATGAGGTGGAATTTGGAGAGACCCTTGAGGAATGGTTGAATGTATTTGTTTATTCATTTGTGGTTACTATTCAAGTATGTGTCATTATTTTGTGAGTTTAATAATCCATGCTTGCATTATTGTGGTGAGACTTAAGCCATTCTCTCAACCATTATCCATTAACTTTTATTCATTCTCATTTCCTCATTCTCTCTCCTAGGTTTTACTCTCCTCCTCCCTCAAGCTCTAACCCTTCACATGTGTTGTGATTTATAGAGCTTAGAGACAATATACTCCTTAGATCTTCTCTACATCTACTTAGTAATCTCTTTTAGCAAATTAGAACACTAAGTTACCTCACTTGAGGTTGAAGCTTGACTATAGGCCCTCGGGTGGATCTTCTTCGACCTAAAGGAGACCGGCAACCGAGTTCGTTTTGAGTAACCTAGGAGCCAAAGAAGGGAGATCAAAGTAGAAGCTTGATCTAAGGACCCAAGAACTAAGAGAAGACATGAAGGACTTGACACGAAGGTATAAGGCTTTAACCGAGTAGTTAGAACCTTCATGTAGTTTATGTTAGCTAGTTAAGGTTTAATTAAGATCCTAAAGTGGATAAAGTCTTGTTGCAAAGTCAAACATGATCTTTTGATGGAGAAAAATCGTTTTTGATGTATTCCACCTCTCCGCGAACTCGCGGGGTGTACGACATAGACTTACAGAAATGGGTAAACAAACTTGGGTTTCGAGCATTGTTGAACCAGATGTGGGGGATGAAGGTTGAATATAGTTTTGTATATCGGATAGGTCGGTGGTAAGTATAGGATCGGTTAAATATACAGGAAGATGTTCACTTTCAATAGAAGGGACATGATGGGTAGGAGAATCCAACTCATCCAATATAATGGGTTCATCTTCAATGATATTCTCATCATCGCTCTCACTAACACCTTCGGTCAAATCAAACGAATAGGTTTTTAAAAATTCATCAATTATACTATCCTTAATTATTAAATCACTTGGTTCACTTGATGGAATTGGAAGGTTTGAAATATTAAGTGCAGTCGAATAAGGATCGGTTTGATTTTGATTGGTGTAAGGCTCTCTTTCACACTCACCATTGGAAAAGTCAAACATGTTATTCTCGGGCACCTCAGCACTTAGATTATGAAGCGGTTGATCACTAAATACATTCGGTTGGAGTGCAGGATAGAAGGTGTCGAGATCAAAATAATTGGTTTTGGTTTGACTTTGATGGATCTTTTGTTCTTTTTCACTACTCAATTCCAACTCTACTTCAAGACTAGACATGGATTGTGAAAAAGTTCCAATAGAGGATTCTCATTGAACCATGGAACTTCTTAATTGACTTTCAGAAGCATTGTCTAGATAAGGTGAAAAAGTTGAGTATGGTTGGAATGTGTTTAATTGTTGGCGATGGACGAGTTCAATGTGTCCTGCAATCGACATGCGTTTATGATTTGCCACATTAGCCTTAAGACAAGTGTTAAAAAGAGATGATTTCAATCGTTGGCTACGAGCAAGTTCAATGTGTTCCGCAATCGACATGCGTTTATGATTTTCCCATCAGCCTCAAGAGAAATATTAGCATGAGATGGTTTTAATTGTTGGCTACGGGCGAGTTCAATGTGTTTCGCAATCGACATACATTTACGACTTGCCCTATTAGCCTCAAGAGAAGTGTCAACATAAGGGCGTGTGCGAGTTTGGTATTGTTGATAAAAATTAGAAGGGTGTATCCAAGTTTCATAAATAGGATTAGGATCAACATTGTGATATGAAGAATATTGAGATTGGTTGGTTAGTTGGTGATTGGCAATTGCTATTTGTTCAACATTGGTCATGGGTGTAAAAGATGCCATATTCGCCACAAAACGAGTATAAAAATTTTCATATGGAAATGATGGTGATTGTTGTCCTAACGGTTTTGGATTAGTGAAAGGTATGAAACTTTGGCTACGAGCCTTTGCAAAATGCTCAGCGATGGACATGTGTTTAGAAGTTGCCTCACTAGTCTTAGACGGATTATCAACATAAGGAGGTGTTGAATTCTGATGCGGTTGATAAGACGTTGAGTGAGATATCCAACTGTTATTTCTAGCGTGTTCTATCCTATCCCTTAAGGATATGGTAGAGTCGGAATTTGTACCGAAACAATTACGAAAACAAGAAATATCTGGTTTTGGATAGCAAAACCCGGCAACAAAGTGAAAAGAAAAGAGGGTGAAATGGTAATAATTTAAGCTCTTTTTTGGATTATGGAAATTGTTTTGTTTTGAAAGAGGTACTCGACAAACGTGCACAAACAATACCCAGAACTAGGGTCACCTAGGTCAAATTACTAGACCGCTCCTAGACTTTCAAAGGACAAGACATAGGATAAATCCTCTATCACCTCCTTATCACTCTTACAGCCAGGTAAGCGGGAGGTATCCGCTATACGAATTACAGAAATAGCAGGCCTAATTAATTAACCATTTTCCTTAGTCACACTTTCATTAGACACCATAAGAGAAATGCGGATAAGCAATAGATTACCCACGACCCTTCTTTGTCTTAATTGAGCGCGACTGTCCTTAGAGGCTACGTCTAGATTTTTTTTATATTAATATAGGGTTATAAGTATGCCCGTTTGTGATTTGTGGGGCTTAGGAAAGGTAATGAAATCCCCACCTCTGAATTTGGGTTTATTGCCCCTTAATGTCCGTTTTAGATATGCAAAACAAAGCGAAATCAAAACACAGTAAAAGATTTTTAACGGCAATGTTTGCAAAGAATCCTGCAAGTAAAAACAATTTATTGGAGCATTAGAGGAGAGAGAAAGACAATAGGAGAATACCAGAGAAGATTGGGGGCCCAATTCTTTAATAGGGCCGCGGTTCCGCTGCTTAATGCACACATTGGCTGCGGTTCCGCCGCCGTGTGATGTGGTCTTCTGTCAGAACACACCTATGCTCCTCTGGTCCAAGTTGAAAGTTTCTGAATCTCTGTTGGCCTTCTCCAATTACTCCAGATTCCCTTGCTAAACTCGCACAATAATCTTTTAAAAACACAAGATGTTGTTTTGGTTCTCTTTTATTTTTATGTTTCTCTTAAGAAATCAACCCGAATAACAAGAAAAGTAATTATAACCGTTTCCCAGGAAATGGCACCATTTGATTGATCGTACGAAGGTGTGTATATACACTGTAAATAACCGCAATCAAAACGGTGTCACAAATAGCTAGCCGGGATGAGTACAGGTTGTCCGTAGGGAAACATGAACTTCTTTTCTTGCCTTAGACGTGTTGATAAAAGAGATGATGGTTTGTTGTCGTTTTACTTTAAGATGGAGATAAAATTGATAATAGAAATGCTTATAGGGTCTATAGGCCTTGGTAATTAATGGATGAATGTTTAAAAATGACTCTTTTTATCTTTTAATAGTTTAAAACTAGAGAGATATCGATGAATGTGGATTAGCATTCTTAGAGGGAATTAGGGTTTCCCACTACTAACACTTGTCCTTCTATTTATCTCTATTTATCTCAAGCCCTTAACAAAAACAAGTATTAACTAATCTCAAATCGTAGTTGCGACTATCATTAATTGATAGCACGCCCGATAAGAAGGTTAACATTTATTTTGCTAAAATTTATAAATATTAAAATGTCAAAAGAAGTTAAAAGATATTTCATCTATTATTCTAGCTTATCCTACAAACCCTAACAAGCAAGAAATTACTCGCTCATGACTAGTAGCTATTTGGAAGAAAAGTTGAAGATGAATGAAACCATGATGAAAGGTGCAGAAAAGTAATGCAGAAAATTAATGCAGAAAAATAATGCGTAAAGTAAATGCGGAAAAGTAAATGAAAAAAATTAAAACAAAAACTACCTTTATAGATCAAATATTGCATTACAACTTTTCTCCTTAGAAAGTAGATTACAGAGACCCTAGTTTTGCTCCAGATCTTTCTCTTTTTGGAGGTAGATAAATAGATGATTAGATGTCTGTTGTAAGATTGTATTATGTGATTATGTGATTTATAGGATGATTTGAATGCACAGCTCTCGGTCCTTTATATAGTCTCTGAAACCAGAAATCCTAGAAGCCATATGGGAGTAGATGTAGTTACGATCATGCTCCCAAAATCCCAAATCCAATATCCACTAAAGGACCGCGGAACCGCCGCCCTTAGCCATGTTTGACCGCAGTTCCGCTGCAACTTGGTGGGATTGGGTGTTAGGATTTTTTTGCCTTTTCCTCTTGATATTTGGAGATCCTATTGATATATAGATTCTGAAAATATTGCCCTTAGTTGCTAGATTCCTCGATTTGCTTCTAAAATTTGGCAGATTCGGTTTCGATATCCCGATTTGACTTGGATCTCTTACTTGGATCTCTTACTTGGATTTCAAACCTGACCTAATACCTGCACAATATCTCAAATCAAATTGTTAGTAGCATTTAGTATTTTTGAGATATTGTTCCAACCATTTATATGATATAATATCTTAAGAATATTGATTAGGAATATTTGATATAATATGCATATTTTAATTATTAATATTTCATTTAAATATTATATACATATATTTTCTCTAATTATATTAATTATAAATGAAGAAACATATGATAATAATTTTTTTATAAATAAACCCACATATGTTCTTTATTTACATTTGACACCTTTTATTTATTAATAATAGTATGGAAAATGTCCATATAAATGTGCAATATTTTTGTTTAATCATCTACCCGGACAAAACGCGATGTGACGTACGTATAGGGATACGCACATGAGTTCGATAAAACATGTATATTGGATATACGTGTTTAATCGGATGACTGTTATACTAGACGGTTTCAAAATCGGAATATCAAGTCAAGTGTTGACTTGATAACCGTATTAATGATATGGTTTCTAGTATAATGTATATAATACATACACTCTCTATAGTATATGATACTGAGAAGATATTGATGGCATTTCGTGTATGTAATACATGATGTGTACGTGTATGTGATACATATACTAATACTTATTTGATATATATATATATATATATATATTAATTCCCACCATTCTAAATTATGTATAAATAAATATACATATATATATATATATATGTATATGTAAGTGTGTGTGTGTGTATTATTGTGTATATATAATATTATTTTTTTAATTTACTTAATTAAATGGTGCGGCCCACTCTCTCTTATGTGTTGACACACTCATGAGAGAGAGAGTGGGAGAGAGGGGCATGTGTTATATTAAACATAACTTGGTTACAAGATGAGAATAATTCATTTTACACAAGCCATCGGAAAATATATACTATTTTCTTCTTCTTCATAAAAGAAAGCTCAAGCTCTTTAGGTTAATGGCACTAGTAGCCATGGAGAGGTAGTGTAAAAAGTAGAGACTACCCAGAATTCGTATCATCTTCCTCCACGTCTAGCAAGGCTCTGGAGAATATACTATCGTCTTCCTCCATGCCCAACCAAGCACTAGGACTAGCTTAGGTGGTTTTTTTTAGTTTCGATCGACAATTTTCCGATTCCAATTCCCTAGTTTAAACCATTTCTCTGTTCGAAATTTTAAATTTTTTTAAATTTTTTTAAAGTGTTGTACAATGTCATTTTGAATGTGAAAATGAAGTAGGAGAAAACTGGGAGGGGTTTGTGCAAATTAGACGGGTGGCAGCGGGAAACCGACGACCATTTTTTTTCAAAATGCGCTCAATTTTCTCTGAGAGCTTAAACTTGTAGAAATAGGATTTTTGGTATTGTTTGTTTTTTCCAATATTGAGATATGGTCTCGTATTGCTTTGGAAAGTTATTGATCAAAACTGTAACATCGTAGCGTTTCCGTATTGATGATGTTAAAGTGTTTAACTCAGTTAATACAATGATACATACTTGTTGATATGTATTTATGAGTCTGTGATGTTCTCTGTTAAGATTATTTGGTTTGGATTGGATCGTCGCGAAATGAATAGCCCCGTGCGTGTTGTATGATATGCGTTTCATTTCATTCATGTTGTAACCAAAATGTATATTCTTTTATTCGGGATGAGCAGTCGACATGTGGCCGTCGTTTCCACTTTCTGTATTATTATTTGTCGGGGCTCGATGTCACTGTTGTATTAATACAGGTATTAGGTTTAGCCCACGGAGAAGCGCACTGGTAGCCGGGTTCTAGATTGCAGCGAGTGGCCATCTTAAAGAGTTGAGACCGGGTCACTCGATTCTAGGATTGGTAGGCTGCTTGCAGCACCTGTAGGGGGTTAGGATTGACCCGCGGTGGGGTGCTCAAGTCATCAGATTCGAGAAAGTGCTGGGTAGCCCTATCATGGTGATGATCCCGGGTTGCCTCGTTTCTCAGATTAGCGGATGACTTGTCGCACTCGTAAGGGTATGCTTTTGGCTATGCACAGGTTATTCACACGACCGGGGTATTTTGTGCTTCGTTTGTGGCTCGAACGAAATGCGGGATTCTTAGATGATCCGACCATTCCAAACTCTGTGATGTTGTTTTTCCTCATGCTGTAATGTGATTATTTGCGTGTGATGGTATATTTATATATGTGACATATAGTATATATATTAATGCTATATACGTTTGCATCCATGCTAGCCTTGCCCCGCTCTGTCGTTAGTTAAGTAACCTATGCGTGCATGACGGAGCCCCGTGGCGAATGCGGATGGCATTTATGTGCATTATATTTTTCCTTTTCATACTTTTCTGTAATTTTTGTGTGAGAAGGATAATGCTAGATAATGAGATTATCTAAATGATGTGGTTGTATTAATTGAATTAATACGAAGTAAAATAAACCTATACGTTGTAGGAACTAACTTTTTATAAAGGGAAAATTTTAGTCGATTCTTTTGCTTTGCATTGAGGCATTCAGTTAGGAATGTCTTGCACCTCATTCGATGAGGAAAGAGCCTTGATCCTGTCCCTGGGAGTTTGCTCTTGGGTAAAACTTTGTGTCACTAAAATTATTTTTGTAGCCGTATTCTTTTGCTTTTCATCGATATATTCGATTAGGAATATCCCGTACCTCATTCGATGAGGAAAAGAGTCTAGATCCCTTCACGGGGAGTTCATTTTTAAGCAAATGTCTACGTGACTATAAACTTTCAAAACCACTCGGTTCCTACGATGAGATCAAGTTCATTACGTTGATGGTTTTCTTCAAAACCAGCCGTAGCTCTCTGTCATTTCAGGAAGTAGAGTACTTAGTATTCGTGCTATGTTTGTTGACTTTCGTCAAGGCATAGTGTACAGTAGCTAAGTGATGTCTTCCTACTAGCATATGATGCGGTTAGCTAGGACAGTCGCATAGCCTTGTTGACCTTCATTAAGGGCTCATACGGGTGGGTCTAAATTAATCACGAAATGATAGGTAAAACTTGACTAGCAGTTTATGATTTGTGGATCTTTGTCAAGCTCATAAGTTGTTAGGGGTAAAAACCGATATCGAGAGTTTCAAGTGTTGAAACTTGCAATGAAATTGCATACCTTCTATGGAGTGGGGTGACTTGTTGACCTTCATCAAGGTTACCGCGCCATGATAGTTTGGATCCCGATTCCTACAGTGAGTAATAGTTACTCCTGGGAGATTTTCTATACGAAATCTCGGCCAGTTCTCCTTTTAGGATTTGAAGGAGAATTTGACAGAACAGTAGAAGCCATCCTGATTAGATAAATATACCAATCTAATATAGGTTAGAGTGCGCGTTGAGTGTTTCTTTTCTCTCTCTAGAAGCGCCCGTGGACTCACCTTAAATTAAGGCTCATTAACCATATTGACCGACCTTTTTACAATCGACAGCTTTGGAATATCTGGATTGCCGTAATCCACGACATAGTCACATATGTCCTCACATATCTTATTTCCCCTTCTGCTAACTCCAGAACCCTCTGTATTCGGTACAAAAATCCATATTGTTTGGAAGGCCATCGTATAGTTAGATACGAACTAGATAAAACTGTTTCAGTCAGAGGATAGCCACAGGTTCTGGATTAGATGAATTGTTCATTTATTTCTCCCTCTTACCATATCTCAAGTTCGAAAGCTCCTTATAATAAGGAGTGTATATAAGTTATGCTTATTGGATAGTCTTCTTCCAATCCCGAAGCTGGTGCTAAAGGAATGGTAAAAAGAAAATCAACTAGCATAATTTTGGTTTACATGGAGGTAAAATGGAGAGACATCAAAAGGGGTTGAAGTATAAGAAAAGAAAATTACGAATACTATCATGAGCCTGGGTAATGAAAAAGGCAATACTGAGAATACCCGACTAACTACACTGAAATATTTTTTTGATATTTCCGATTTCCCGTGCGTCTGTGTTTTGAGAAACTATTTCTCAATAAACTCTAAATCCTCGGTATATAGATACTGGATTAGAATCCTATATCTGTAGGGCATTACAGATGTTGAAAAGGAGCAGAGAATTGAGAATGGATGATTTTATCCTCAATATAGGTTTTCGGAGCAATTGTTGCTATTGAAGAAAATCATCAGGTTTTGCCTAAACAACAAACTTTTGGTTTCTTTTAACCAAAAAGATGTTTTTTAATTAACAACACACGGGAAATGAGTTAGTGAACTCTATGGGCTTATACATATTGATGTATGTTGTCCAATGTCTGTACGGAAAGGGGGTTGGTACTTTGTATTCTCTATTGAGAACGCGATTCTCTCTCTGATTGCTCATCCACGGGTGCGCTCCAAGATGAGTAATGTTGAATTGCCTTCTTCAATTTTGGGGATGCATTAGAAATAGATGCATATCAATTGATACTGGTTCCACCTAAACAAGTGCCTCTTTTCTATATGTGATATAGAATTGTGTTCATTTTAAAATTGTTAAGATATGGGGTTATCCGCTTTGTGTTTAAAACCATAATCCAGATAAACTCGAGACACATTTCGGTAATAACAGTCTATGGGTTATCCTAAGATTTCACAAGAGATGTCTTCTACCATTTTCAAGTTAAAAAATGTTTAGTTCTTGACTCGCCACCTCCTTGGTTAAGGAATTTCTTGCAAAAGAAATTAGTAGGGGTATGGTAGAACTGGAAGTGATTCCAGAACTAAACAGTTAGCGAAAGTTTAATAGAACCTGATGATCCAATTGACCCTGACAGACCATAGCTACTCCGCAGATCTAGTAGGTGATCTCAGTCACCCGAGATATACTTCGGTTTTCTCATAGACGGTGACAAAGAGGCTTGCATCATGTGATGATGACCCTACTAGTTATCAACATGCCATAGAAAGTGGTGACTTTTGACTGATGGCTGGATGCCCATATTATCCAAGTTGGATTCCATGCACTACAACAAATTACAGACTTTGTTGTGTTCTCCTGAAAGGGGAGAAACCCATAAGGAGTAAGCAGATATTTCGAGATCAGTGCAAATGGAAAGGTATTAACCTAATAAGGCTAAACTAGTAGTTAACATGTATTCATCAAATACCCAATGAGGATTATGATGATACTGTTACTTTAAAGTCTTTGCTGAAGTCCATACGGATAAAATTTGCCACTGCTGTTTTCATAACTATGATATCTTGTGAGAGTATGATTATAACGTCTTTCTAAATTGGATTTATAAGTGTACATGTATATGACTCTACCAGAGGGTTTTCTTAGTCAGTGGGAGCAGCGAAAAGTGTGCAAATTGCTTAAGTCTATTTGTAGACTAAAGTAGGCTTAGCGGAGGTGGACCATCTGTTTTTTTATGCTACGGTCAAAGTGTTTGACTTCATCAAAATATAAGATGAACCTAGTATTTATAAGAAAGTTGTAGAGAGTATTGTCAGGTTCCTCATACTAATATGGATGACATACTCTTGACAGGAAATGATATTCCTACACTACGATTCGGTCAAACGCTGTAGTCACTTTTTTTCTCTTTTGTGGATTATACATATGTCAATGATTCTGGTGGCTAGGTCTATAGAGTTAGACCTGGTAAGAGTTTTAGGATTATCCCAATTCAGGTATAAGGACACCATTCTAAAATGGTTTAAAATGGAGGACTCCTAGTGAGGTAATATACCCGCAGGTAATAGGGTCACTCTCTCTAAAATGATGTCTTTCGGGACTGATGAAGAGAGATGCTCGCATGAATGACATTTGACATGCTACGGCAGTGAGGTCAATCATGCAATGTTATATACCAGACCAGATGATACTTTTACACTAGGTGTAGTAAGCAAATATTAGTCCAATCTTGGAGAGACATGGGAAGAAGTGAAGAACATAAGAGATGTTCTTGGTGTATGGTAATGATAGCCTTCTTAGAGAGCCGATTACCGATTCTATCTTTTGTAATGACAAGGATGACAGAGTATCTGTCACGAGTTATTAGTTTACCCTCTTATGATGAACAGTATTTTGAAAGAGTTCCAAGTAGGATACCGGGGTAGTCAAGGTGCTAGATGTTGATTGTGAATCAGCAGAGGATACATCCTAAGTATTTGTTTGGATAAATACATTCATTCATGTACATGATCCTATCAGCTATCCAAACAATATTCTGAGGTAAGTATCGCTCATTTTGGGAGATAGTTGATCTCCGCGAAGTTGATATTCAGAGAGATACAGTTAGAAACATATTAGCGGATCCACTCATTGAAGCTATTTCTCAAACACAGTTTGCAAAACTGTTAGTACAGAAGTTGTGTATGCAGTAACACATAAGATGTGTGTATACAATACCGCAATAATTGGTCTTGAGTGCAAGTAGGAGATTGTTGGATATAGGTGCCCTCAAGGGAATTATCACAGTTGCCGGAATGCAATTATTGAATTCAAGGAGGGCATATACCAAAAACAATCATACTCAAGATGATAGTGTGCTATCTGGTTTGTTTTTATCTGTCATGTGAATGCATAATACTAGTTATCATGTATCGCTAATATATGAGATAAAGCCTATATGATCTTTGCTTGGCTACCAGGGTTATGATACGGATCATACTAATAGGGCCTGGTAGCTTGTAAGCACATCCTTAAATGTCCCTAGTCGTAGGAGTATCAAGACTGGGTATCGGTACTCCAGGTTAGACTAGTGTATACGTTTCATGAACTTGTGCGGGGTGATGGCTGATCCTATAGCCATTGGTGTTTGACACTGTTGATTGTATACAAGTGCTCATTGGATGAGTTACACTGGACAACTCGCCGAGAACTCCTAGATGGTATTATACCAATCTCAGATAGCAGTTCTCTGGTGACATGAGTATAGGGTAGTCTCTAGACCTGAAATCACCACAGTGTCTCGTGTGTGTTCCCACTGTACTTAGATTACTACCCTACCACGGTACTAAGTCGTGCAAACAGGTTTTGGTTGGGTACAGTCCCGAAACATATGGAGGCAGTGAGCGGTTGACTCTTGGTATTGGCAGTCGATATCGCACCGTGCAGGACATGATTATAACCTGAATTCCATGGCCACGACATTAGAGATAAACCGGTAAGTGTTACCAGTTATATCTCTTAGGTTATGAGTCCTTTGTCAGCACGACTTATCGAGTTATTGGGGTTCAGACAGATTCTACTCCCCAGACCCGGTATATGATACTCCTTGACGAAGAGACTGAATTGTATAGTGACTGTCACTTATAGACTTTTTTGGGTCCGAATGAGTTCGCTCGTTGACTTGACTTTATCTTGCTCATACTTGGATAGCCGTTACGTACAACTAGTGTCATTGACGAGCTTGTGGGTTAACCCGAAAGGGGGTTGAATCTGAACGTATTTCAGATTCAATCGGATACGATCGTGTATAACCTACTGCCAGCGTATTGACAGGTCTTTAGAGTCCCGCAACAAAAGTGCTTGCCCGGAAAAAACGCGATGTGACGTATGTATAGGGATATGTACATGAGTTCGATAAAACATGTATATTGGATATACATGTTTAATCAGATGACTGTTATACTTGCCGGTCTCAAAACCGGAATATCAAGTCAAGTGTTGACTTGATAACCGTATTAATGATACGGTTTCTAGTATAGTGTATATGATACACACACACTCTAAAGTATATAATACTGAGAAGATATTGATGGTATTTCGTGTATGTGATACATAACGTGTACATGTATGGGATACATGTACTAATACATACATACATACATACATATATATATATATATATACACATACATACACATACATACATATATATATATATATATTAATTCCCACCATTCTAAATTATGTATAAATAAATATACATCTATATATATGTAAGTGTATATATATCTTTATATATATATATTAATGTATATATATATATTATTTATTTAATATACTTAATTAAATGGTGGGGCCCACCCTCTCTCTTGTGTGTTGACACACACATGAGAGAGCGTGGGAGTGAGGGGCATGTGTTATATTAAACATGACATGGTTAAAAGATGAGAATAATTCATTTTAAACAAGCCATCAAAAAAAATATACTATCTTCTTCTTCCTCACAAAAGAAAGCTCAAACTCTCCAGGTTAATGGCACTAGTAGCCATGCTGAGGTAGTGTAAAATGTAGAGAGTATCCAGAATTCGCACGAGAGTTGAAGTTCTGGAGGAAGTTTCTCCGAATAGTGACGGAGTTGAAGTTCGGCCAGCCCGCTTTCAACGCGGATCGTCTACAGCGAGGCGGTCGGTGCTCAAACGCGTTCAGGAGCTCGCGAAGTTTAGACGGGGTCTTCCGGGATCAGCCAAACACGCTACAAAAGTTGTAGCACCTCTTCACTCTTCCTTTTGTTCTTTACATTTAGCTAGAAACTGGTGCTTGGACGATTTTTGGCGTACGGTCGATAGCGCTCCTATGAAATTTTTGTTTTCCGTCTAGTCCCGCTTCTGCTGCGCACACGGGTCAAGCGCACACGGCCTTACAGGGGGCTATAGGGGGTGATGTGGCGGTAATAGGGGAGCGCTACTAGGGATAGGCACTGCTGCTAGGGCTCCCGTGCCTGCTGAGGGTCCTAAGAAAGTCTCGTTGGTGGGTATAGATCGACTCAGAATATCCTGTAGACGCTGTCTCTTGTGGCATTTAGTACCTTTGCCTGCGCCCATGATCAAATCCTACATATATATATATATAAACATTATTTCATTAATTATAATCATTATACAATTCAGAACATTCAATTTAACTTCATTATCTGACACGTTTATGTTGTACATTATCTGAAAATTCATTGGGTGAATTCTCAAAATCTTGATCCATGATAATCAATTGGCCGATGTTACTTCTTATAAACGTATGGATGGGCTGTGGAGAATAGTTTGGATCCCTGATACGTTCAATAGATGGACTGAGACGCGTTATCGTGAGATCTTCATCATCGCTCTCATCTTCAAAGCCATTCAACATCGCCACGCTATAATAATCTCTCGGTTTCCAACGACAAACAACATCCCAGTCAACCTTCTGCAAGTCCCGAGAATAATATATTTGTGTTGCCTTTGTATGAAAGATAAAGCTGTCATATTTTGCTAACATCTGTTTGGTGTTTACTAAATTCAGACCGTATTGATCGACCTTCATACCCCGGTCAGTCTTGGTATCGTACTATCTTCATTGGAATATATGAAACGGGACAGTCGTATGCTGGTATGAGACCACTATAACTTCCTCAAGAACACCGTAGTAGGGATTTCCATTCTTGTTGACGGTTGCGATGCCGCTATTTTGCGTAGCCCTAATATATTCTGTACTTTCTACCTCAAATTTATATCCGGATACCCTGTACCCATTGTAAAACCTAGCTGCAATCATTGGACCGTTTAAAAGGTCGTGAACCTCTCTATCAACGTGTTCTCCATGATTCAATTGTTTGTTCGCTTCTTTTATAGACCAAGCGGCGAAAGTGTGCCTCTGTTCTTCTTCGATCCTATTATTCGATCACGTCCTAGGATTCGATCTCGTGAGTATATCTTTGTGTTCTCTGTTCGTTAATATACAGTTATATTAGTTAGATTAAATTTAATTTTGAACGTTTAAAATGATGAAATAATAAACACTTACTCTACATATTTAGCAAAATAATTGCTATTTATCAAAATGCATGCATGTACACTGGCCATGAGATCAAAAGACATGCTCTTTAGCCTTCCTGCTCTAATTGGATCATCAGGAACATTCTGCGGTTTGTTCGGTTTCGTCCTGACATCGTCATTTAGAAAACGAGCACAGAAAGAAGTGACTTCTTCTAAGAGATAATCTTGAGCAATCGAACCTTCAGAAAGACACTTGTTGCGGATATAGTTTCTTAAAGGTAATAGATATCTGTTGAAAATGAAATAAATTAACAATTCATGATAATTCTTTGCAATTTAAATGATGAATAATAAACGTCAATAATCCCTCTCGATTGGATACATCCAACGGTAATGGACCGAACCCCCTATCCTGACCTCGGTTGCCAGGTGGACGGATAAGTGAACAATAATGTCAAAAAATGAAGGTGGAAAGATAGTTTTGAGTTTTCAGAGGATCAAAGGAATTTCTTTTTCAAGCTCTGCTATCTCATTGACGTCCATGTTTTTGGAACATAATTGGCAGAAATACATGCAAAACTCGTTAAGCACGAGACCAACTTCTGGTTTTACCGCTGCTCTGAGGCATAAGGGAAGAAAATGCTGCATCAATATGTGGTAATCATGGCTCTTGAGTCCTACAATTTTTCCGTTTTCTACCTGCACATGTTTGGAAATGTTTAATCAGAAACCATCGGGGACTTTCAATTCTTTCAACACACGCAAGGACCACCGGTTCTCCTCTTTGTTCATGTTGTAGATTGCCGATGGAATCTCGTAATAACCCGGTTTACGAGCCACAGGCCGAGCTTGCATATCTTTCTAATGGAAAAACCATCCAAATTCGTCAAATCACGACGGGCGTTGAGATCGTCCTTCATTTTTCGATCCTACACAGCAGAAGATTGATGATGTGCTCGGAGACGCCCTTCTCGATATGCATGACATCTAAATTGTGGCGCAGTAGTAGATTGAAACAGTATGGAAGCTGAAATAAACCACTAAACTTCTTCCATCAAGATGGGCATGGCATTGCATCTTTGTTATGTTTCTTTCCGAATGTGGTATTCTGATAACCTTTCCATTGTTGCAGTATGTCATTACCGGACAATGATTCAGGAAACATACCGTTCTCTATCTTGCCATTGAATATTTTGTTATTTCTTATGAATCTGTGAGTTATAGGCAAGAATCGTCGGTGACCCATAAACGACTCTTTCCTGCTAAACTTCAAGCATACGCTGACAACCAGGGTAAGCAAGCTTACCTTGAGTTGTCCATCCCGACAGCATGCTGTAGGCAGGAAAATCATTAATCATCCACAATAAATCAATACACATCTAAAAATATTGTTTATCATCAGCGTCATAAGTTCTCACACTAGGTTCCCACAGTAACTTTAACTCATCGATCAAGGGTTGAAGCTACACGTCGATATTTTTCCCAGGAGTTAGGGGACTGTCAATTAAAAGAGCCAATGTAAAATAAAACCGCGTCATAGCCCTCCATGGCGGCAGGTTGTTTATAATCACCACAACGGGCCAAAAAATGTAAGTAAGCCCACCGCGAACTATCCCAAATGGACTGAAACTGTCGCTCGCAATCCCCAGCCTCACGTTATAGGGGTTTGCGCTGAACGAAGGATTTTTTCATCTAAAACTTTCCACAATATCAAATCTCCAGGATGACTCATTTTTCTCTCATCATGAGGCGCTTTATGGCGCCACTGCATTTCGGGCACTTTAGAGTTTTAATAACCTTTCCACAGATTTATATCTGTTGTTGTTTAAAAGTCCCGCATTCTCCTTTTTTTATGCTAGGAATTTTAACTCCGCTTTTCTTTTAATGAGAATTATTTTTGGTTCTCACAATGGGCACATGTTCTCTCATTAATAAGTCCCAATCTTGATTCTATAAGGCCCACTGTTTTTTAGACTTAGTGATTCTAACATTTTTTATTGCTAACTCTCCACCTGGTTTCTTTTCAGGTATTATGGCTTCCGGTTTCTTTTTTCCCTATGTTTGCTCGAAGAGTGCTTTCGCTGATGCACCCACTGATTATGAGGTCCTTGCTCTAATTCATGACTATGATCCAGAATGGAAATCTCTTCATCTGTGCGAAGCGTGGTACAGCTATATCATCCGTGGTCAGCGCTGCTTTACTTGTAAGGTTCCATCAGAGCCGATTCCCTCAATTCAAAACACTAACCCTCGGTCGGTTTCTTATACTGTGGGAGAGATTAATTGGACTACAGATGGTCGTCTTCAACCATCTATTGTATTGATACCAGTCCAACCGCCGATGGCCCTAGATATTTTGCGGTGTCACATATGTTAAGGAGAGCCACGACCATGGGGTCAGGTTTATACTATAGGAGCGACCCCTCGAATCCGGTAGGTTACCTCATTTTGGCCCGCTACATCTTATCCACAAAGAAATCATTGTTGCTGAGGACTGGGCTATACCCGGAAATTTATGCATCTCTATTCTATTACCACACTCCTCATGTATGGTGGGTTAAGTCCTTTTTGGAACAGTGGAATATCCCAACCCATACGTTTCTGCTATCGGACAGGGAGGTATCGATTTCGTCAGAGGAATTTTCATATATCTCTGGATTACCCGTCAGGGGGAGCACTATGAGGAGATACTTCCTCCCGACGAGCATATTTTTCCCACCGAATTGACCATCATCAGTCTTACGCCATAGAATGCTATCCGGCAAAAGTTCCCGAGTCTAATCAAGGTGTTGAATATTTACGAGAGCCTGTTTTTGGAGTCCGGAGGGCATGGGGTTAGCTTTGAAGATTTTGTCGCCCGTTTCCTTCTCCCAAATTTTTTTTCGAAGAAAGCCGCAAAGTTCGCCAAGCTTAATAATCCATTTGGATTTGGTTTGGACAAGATGCTGATTGCCGATGTGAATCTGAAGCAATTTTTTATTCCAGACATCCCCGTCATCTCCTTTACAGAAATCACTGCTCTGGATATCGATGAGGAAATATTTCTCGTGAGCTTTATTGGCTTATGGCTCAGCTAGTTCGCACCCCCGATGCATCATCGGTACATGAGACGTCCGTCTTCTACCCGGCTCATCGTATTGTGGCGGGAACACGTATGGCCGTTGGAGTTGCTGGATTAGCTCATTTGTATAATGGCTTGAGTATGGCGGCTGACACCACCTAGCTGGGTGTGGGGCTCATGAACCTCCATCTGTATTATTTCACATCATGGATAGAGATGCATGTATTGGTTGCTATCGGCGCGCATAAGAGACCCAAATTTTATGAGGGGTATAATTTCCCCCGAGTCATGCAGTTGATAGATGCTTCGTCTTCCGATCCAACGCAACGGGCAGCTCGACGATTGCTTTTGCATCCGCGCATTGTTGGGGATTGCATGACTTTCGTTGATAGGGTCTTGACTATTGGCAAAGAATCATCAAAAGTGGACCGGCCATTTCATGACGTATTTAAGGATGAGGTTTTTGTTTTAAAGGCCAGGGAAATTGTACATTTGTACCCTACTAGGCCGGGATTCTTGATGTTCAGGCAAAATGCCTCAGTGCTGTTCATGAGATATAACCCGCATTGTTTCGCTCAACAATTAGGCTATGACCAGGGCGTTCCCCTTGAGGCGTTTATTGTCAATCCCGTTGCTTCAGAAGAAACCGTTCGCAATGCGATCCACTTTTTTATGCAATTGAATATGAGATCTCACTTCCTGATGGCTGAACCGGGTCATATTCTGAGGTCCTTAAACGCCTATATAGCCTGATAACAACACGCGACGGGCGCTGTTATCAAAGAAGAGAGGCGGATGCTCCTTGATCATAAGGATTCCGTGCTGGCTAGCAACCCTGCATTCCTGCTGAAATGGCGTGCAGTCGTCCGTCCTTCCCTGAGAAAGGGCAATGCAGTAGTAGCCCTGCATGTTTTTCCGACCGTGTCGATGGCTAAGCCATGACCCGATGTGATGTCTGCAGCATTTCCCAAGTCAGACATTGGCTCGGACATCGGAACACGCTGCCTTAAGATGCCAACATAGAGAAAGCTCTTATCGTCGGGAGTTGCTCTTGGTTCATAGAAGAAGAAGAAATCCATGTTTTCGGCCGATATCGTCTTTGGTCAAGAGCCTCATGCTCTCTATAGCGAAGGCCTATAAAATACAAAACAAATGATGATCTTTTTTGTCATGAAGCATCTATCGATGTGAACATAGCGACTGATCTTCAGGTCGCTCTTGAGGCTTCCAAACGATTGGCTCGTGAGAAACCAACGCTTGTTGCCCTTGCAGTGTCGGGTACGCTTTATTTAACACTTTTTTAACTGGCATCTCCATTGAAGAGGCTCTTCGGGCATCCATTAAAACATACGAGGAAGAGGAGAGGCTTCGTGCTTCCATGGGCCTTGGTATGATTTATTTTATGTGCTTTAGAATATTTAGCTGATTTTGCCCACACCTTGACTCCTTTCTTTTCATTACAGGAACATCTGTAACTAGCGCTATTTCAAGCGAGGTGCCATCTTTGGATGTTAGTGTAGAGGATATTCCTTATTCGATGACCCCTACAGAACCTTCAGAGCTGCCGGCTATTGATCAGGCCACCTCTGCGCCACTACGAGAAGCGTAATTAGAGCAGCCGATGATAGATGTTGTGGAAGATCCTAAGGCTGAGTCTGATTCAGAGGATCTTCCTCTATCGGTTGTTCTAGAGAGATCCCTTCATACGGACAAAACTGAGGAGAAGTGCTAGAAGCATGTAGCAAAGGAGCATCAGGTTAGCTTGGCCACAGGTGCAGACTCGAGTGAAAAACGAACCCCTGATGCTCACATGGAGGACATCCCTCCTGCCTTGTCAACTGCTCACAGGCAGATCGCGTGTGCAGCTCGTGAAGAGGCTGAGTGTTTACTTCATGGGAAACAACGCATGATACCTCGAGAAAACCAGGTAAGACTTATTTATTTTCTAGGTTTCATTCCATAGCAACTTATTCGAATTATAACATTCCCCTTTTGAATGATATAGCAGGGATAAGTTTAGATATTGGGGCTGAAGATGAGGTGGCGGCATCCAGAGATTCTAGGATGGATGGCTTTCATCTTGAGTCTAATATTGCTCCAACTGTCAATTCTTCCCCCGGTGGATCTTCGGTATCCGTGGTAATGCTAGCATAGCGACAACCCTTATTGATTCGGGAGACGAGGGAGCAGATTTTGCATCTGTCTCCTTTATGGCGGTGGAAGTCGGAGAAGTTGTCGCGACTAGTGATGCTCCAGATACAATCATGGTTCCTGCATCACCGGTTCTCATGAAATCCGTAAGTACCTTCCGTGTTATTACTTTCAAATTCTTATTTCTGCTAGACATATTTTGCTAACGTTTTCTTTATTTATGGTATAGGTACGGCAAACCCGAGCAATCTCCTGATTGAAGAACCCCCGTCAGCTGGCACCATGACCGTTGTCGTCCACCTATCTCCTGTAAGTGTGTCTTAGCACCTCTACTAGGATTTTAATAAAAGCATGTGAGCAATTTTAAAAATTCTAAATATCTAAGTTTACTAAATATGAATTGAACTAGAGATTAGGGTTTCAAATAAAGCATATAGCGATTAACTCTCAGTGAATGGAGATTATAACTTTTGTAGACCGGTCCTTCACATCAATTGCTCCATGTAGAAGTCCTAGAGCTCCTCTATGACTTCACTTGAAATTGGAACGAGATTGTTTGAAGTCTTTATCTTCTATGATGATCCACCACGAAGCTTCTCACTCTCAAACTCTTACTTCGCTAATCTATGAATAAGTGAAGATAACAACCTATACCAAATTTCTATATTAGTGTAGGTTGATGAAGTGGGGAAATATCTCATTAAAATCCTTTCTTTTTCTTTTTCTTTTCAACCTAGAAAAATATCTATTGAAGAAAGATGAAGAGGTCGAACTAAGCCAATATTAGAATGAACCTTAGAGAGATAAGATTGAGATGGATAAGTATGGATGAATAAAACAAATAAAAAGAATGAGTCATGGTTATTAGAGCCTTTGAGAACATCATAGAAACTATGACTCATCTCTTTATTTCTTTTTATTCATATATATATATATATATATATATATATATATTTACCAATATCTTCATTCTTTTCTCCAATGTGATTCTTATTTTTCCATGTTGACATCAACCATGATACAAGTGTGTGTGTGTGTGTGTGTGTGTGTGTAAAGAAAAGAATTAAAATGAGTAATTAGTTAATTATTAAATCAACACTTGATTCAATAATTCGGTCATATTATATATAAACTGACTAATATAAAAAATGCTAGATTAGAATACGGTATTATATACTCGTATTTAATCAAGATCCCGCACATATCTCCATACGTGCCCTACATCATTTTGCTTGATCTTGGAAACCTCTGTGTGAGACTCTTAAGACTCGTCAATATGCTGGCAGTAGGCAAAGATCACGTCAGATACCCACAAGCCGTCAGTGGTACTAGCTAGACGTAACGGCTATTCAGGTATTGAACGAATAGAAGATCAACAAGCAAACTTGTTCAAACTCCCGTAGAGCCAATAAGCAACACTTTTCGTACAGTCATGTCTCTTCATCTGATATGTCGCATATTGAGTCTAGGGGGTAGAATCGTCAGACCCCAATAACTCGATAAGTCATGCCGATGTGTGGCCTATAACCAATCGAGAAACTACTGATAACACTTATCAGTAAATCTCATCAGCCATGTCCAGGGACATGCGGTTAAAGCCAATCATGCATAGCACAACATCAACTCCCAATACCGGGAGAGACGAAACCCCTCCTATCGCTCACTGCCTCCATGTGTCTCAGGATTGTACCCAAAGTCCACCTGTTCGCATAACTCAGTAGAGCCATGGTAGGGTAGAAATAAAAGCACAGTGGGAACCACAAAAGACATTATGACGATCTCGGGTCTACAGACTAATCTGTACAAGTGTCACCAGAGAACTACTATTTGACGATAAGTAAAGTACCATCTTTGAGTTTTCGGTGAGTCCGTTCATTGTACTCAGTCTCTAATGAGCATCTGTATACAATCTTTGATGTCAAACACCAATGGATATGGGATCATCCATCGCCCCAATACAGGGTCAAGAAACGTATACACTAGTCTACTCTGGAATGTTGATGCCCTGTCTCGATACTCCATCGACTATGAACTATTAAGGATATGCTTGTGGACTACACAAGCCCCATTAATATGATCTGCATTATAGTCCTGTTAGTCAAGCCAACATCGTAAGGGCTTTATCAACATGTATCAAAAAGACAGTAAACTCAAACAAGTGAACATGTGAAGATAAAGAGCAACCGGATAGCATACTATCATGTCGAGCAAGAAAGTCCTTTATATATATATGTCCAAGAATCCACTATAATATACAATAGTGGCATCTAAGGCATACATATGTAAATCTACGGTAGCGCCCCGTCCCTCAATCCCAGGCCAAACGCAGAAACAAAAACTTTTTACGAAACTGGCGCTAACGAAGACTTTTACCCGGATCGTACCATTAACACTAAACTAGCTAACTAAAAAGAAGATAGAATGGCTATACCGATCGATCCGTGTCCTTCGGTCTTTAGCCACCATCTCTAGCTCCTCACGGCATCTCCGATCTCGCTCGATCTCCGGTCTCCTCGTCAAAAAGGGCACCACATCAAGAAGTCTTTTTACGGGCTCCTGCTTCAAACCGAAGCGACTCGGACATGAAGTTTGCTAGCCGACATGTCCAAGGTGAAGTAGAGAATGTGTGTGATAACTTTGTCTCTAAACATCCATTTATTCTCAACACATGAGATTGTATGGATGGAGCTTGAAGATGAAGCAATTAATGGAAATTGTGATCTCAAGAAGATAGAGGAAGAAGAAGAGCTTTCTTTCGTTATGGTGTTAGAATGAATAATGAGAGTGCTAGAATCAAATCTCAAGGCCAACCCCAAGCCTCATGGCTGCCCTCTCTCTCTCCTCATATCATTTCAACACAATAATCAATCAAAAAGGTTGACATTTGCACAAATAAAAAGACCATGAGTCATCACCCATGCACATGCCACAATTAATGCTCCTCATGATGACTTGAGCTCATAATTACCACTAATAAACATTAATCCAAATGTTTAATCCAAAAAGAGAATGGCAACATCTAAAGTAAGCTTGTGACAGACCACAAGGATACCCCTCACCTGTATATACATATCTGCATCCGCATTCCGACTGAATGTGAATACAGTGAGACGAAAGTAATCCAACAAATCTAATACTAGGATCCGGCTTAAACCAAAGCCCATTAGTATGATCCGTCCGATCATGATCTGTGCACAAGTGCACGTATATGATCGAACCCTTCCATAATACCATACGGCCTCTATAATGTTTCGCCCGAAACTTGGGAAACTATCTGTGGGGGACTCTAAAGACTCGTCAATACGCTGGCAGTGGGTTTAACCATAAGCACGACCGTGGTACTAGCTGTACGTAACGGCTACCCATGTATTGACCAAAAAGGGAGGCTTATGAGCGAACTCATCCAGAAACCCTTACTGAGCCTGTCAGTGACAATATCCATACAGTCCAGTCCGTTCGTCTATGAGTATCGCATGTCGGGCCTAGGGGGCTGGTAAACGTCAGACCCCCAAAAGCGGTACAAGTCGTGTCAGAGTGTAGCCCAGAACACCCTGAGATACTACTGGAATACCTACCAGTAAATCTCACTTTCCTTAGCCAAGGACTTCTTGTAATGGCTCTCTTAAACACAGCGTGATCTCACCCCCAATACCGGAAGAGATGAATCCCCTATGAATCTGCTCATTGCCTCTATGTGGTTCGGGACTGTACCCAACCAAAACCTGTTTGCATGACTCCTTTGAGCCGTGGTAGGTAGTAATTAAAGCACAGTGAGAACTCACACAAGACAAATGACGATCTCAGGTCGATAGACTAACCTGTACACATGTCACCAGAGAACTGCTATCTGACGCTAGGTATATCACCAACTAGCATGTTCCCGGCGAGTCCGTCCGGTGTACTCATAACCCAATAAGCACCTATATACATCTTAGGTGAACCAACTGAGACCAATGGGTTGTGAGACCGGTCACCGCCCCTCGTCGGGGTCTCGATCGTATACACTAGTCTACTATCGGAGTATCGATGCCCAGTCTCGAAACTCCCACGACTAGGGACACTTTAAGGATGTGCTTATAGACAACCCAACTCTCACGTATATGATCGCCATGATACTGCTGGTAGTCAAGCAAGAATCCTAAGGGCTCTATCAATATGTAATAGTTATCTGTAAGGTCACCTAAAGCATGTACACGATGATAAAGATAAACCAGATAGCATACTATCATCTCGAGTAAGACTGTCCTACCGGCATAGGTCCTCCCTCAATCATTGCAATCACTTGCCTGCGATCCAATAATTGACTTTGAGGGCACTATATCCAACAATCTCCCACTTGCACTCAAGGCTAATTATTGCGATGTCGCATACTCACAGCCCGTGTGATACCGAACACCCAATTCCTCTACTAATCAGTTTCATAAAGCTCGTTTGTAAAACTATTGCTTTTAAGAAATAGCCTCAGTGAGCGGATCCGCTCAGATGTTTCTTTCTATGTCTCTCTTTATCTCAAGTTCACGGAGAAAGCCATCTCCCGAAATGAGTAACACCGGTCTTAGAATATGTCTGGATACCTAATGGGACCCAGTTCATAAATGAACTCCAAATCCAGCAAACTTCTTATACTGTATCCTAACTGAATTTAATCAGTATCCTACGCCATACCTGCCTCAGAATCCGGTTGGACCACCTATCCAAACTACTGCCCCTCACAGAGGAAAGTCTATAACTCTGACAGTCACTCTGTCAATCAGGTCACCTTGAAAGCCTAGAATGATAACCATCTCTCGAAGGAGGCTGCCGTTATCAAATCCCTAGAACATCCACTTATGTTCTAAAACTGCTTCCGAACATTTCTCCAGGATTGGATTAATATCTCAATTTTTTGCTGCTAGTGCCAAAAAAAAACATCTGGTGTCGTACTTGACATTTCATGACTGACTCAATTGCCTAAGCAAGTGATATACTAATCATGCACATCCTTCTCCCCTTTAGTCTCTAAGACACCTTTAGAGAGGGTGACTCCATCAACTGCAAATATACTACCATGCCAGGAGTCGTCCATTCTAAAATACCTTTAGAATACTGTCTAAGTACCCAGATTGGGAAACTACCCAAATCTAGATCTAAAACCATAGATCTAGTAACCAGAATGCCAAATATAATATCCATATCCTATGTGGAGAAACCACCGTGTGACAACCAAAGTATAACCGATCGTAGTATAGGAATTTCACTTCCTACTATGTGGATGCCATCCAAATACCAGGACATCACACCCTACTACCTTCTTAATAGATCCATCCCTTATTCTGACGAAGTCAAAACCTATGACTATCACATCAAAAATAGATGATCTATCTTCGCTATATCTGCTTTAGTCTATAAATAGACACAAGCTACTTGTCCACTATGCTTCCGCTATTCCCACTGACTACGACAACCCTCTGGCAGAGTCATATACACATACACATCTAAAGCTAGTTTAGAACGATGCTATACTCATCCTCCTGCCGGGTCTCATAGCCTGGAACAACAGTAGTGTCAAGTTAGGGTAAACAAGAATCTCCCTGTCACCGTCTTTGAGAATACCGAAGTACCTCTAGGGCGCCTGAGGTTACCCACCATATCTACGGAGTGGCAAATGGAATGTCGAACCTGATTAAATCTTTTGATCCTATTAAATTTTCAGTGATCGTTGTGGTTCTAGAATCTCTTCCAGTTCTACCATACTCCCACTACTGTTTTCTGAAAAAGTCTATTTTACTAAAACTGTGGCTAGTCAAGAACAATATTTCTATTGATCTTCCAGATGGTAGAAAGTTAACCCTCGTCATAGCTTGGGAAAACCCACAAACTGCCATTACTGAAACGTGCCTTGAGTTATCCAGAGTCTGGTTTTAAGCATAAGCCAAACAATTCCATATACCTTAACATTGTTAAGATAGTAACCATTCTATATACAATATAGAAACAGAGGCACTAATTTAATTGGAACCAGATTCAAATCATGCAATTTTCTCCAGTGCATGTCAACTAAATGGAGAGAGGCTAATCAGCATTACTTAACTTAGGAATGTTAGTGTATATGCCCTAGAGGCCATTACTGTATCATACTAGTTTGTATATTACTTAATGGATGCTTGGGATATTCACCTTGTATATACAATCTTGCTCAAAATAGTAGTATGCTACTTGGTTTGTTTCTACTTCAATGTGTACATGTGTTTATTTTTGTATATCGCCTATACACATTAGTAGAGCCCTTAGGATCTTTGCTTGATTACCAGCGATGTGATGGCCGTCACACTAGTGGGGCTGGGTAATCGATAAGCACATCCTTATGCAGGTCCCTGGTCGCAGGACTATCGAGACAGGGCAACGATACTCCGGAGTAGACCAGCGCATGCGCTTCTTATCCCAGTGTGGGAGACGGTCTGTCCCACAGCCGTCAGTACGTCGTACTTGAGATAGTATGCGGGTGCTCGTTAGGTTACGGGTACACTGGACAGTACTCGTCGGGAACTGACTAGTTGGTATTATACCTATCGTCAGTTATCAGTTCCCAGGTGACATGAGTACAGCTTAGTCCGCTGACTTGACACTGTCACTCCGCCTCGAGTGTGTTCCCACTGTATTTTGATCACTACCCTACCACGGCTCAAAGGAGTCGTGCAAACAGGTAGTGGTTGGGTGCAGTCCCGAAGCACTTGGAGGTAGTGACGGTTAGACAGGATTCGTCTCTCCCGGTATTGGGGGTTGACATCGCGCTGTGTCTAGGAGAGCCATTACACGAGTAGTCCCTGGCCAGGGCAATCGAGATATACTGGTAGGTTTCCAGTGTTATCTCAGGGTGTTTTGGGCTTCGCTCCGGCACGACTTGTACCGCTATTGGGGGACTGACGTTTACCGCCCCCTAGGCCCGCCATGCGATGTATCAGACGAACAGACCGGACTGTACGGAGAATGTCACACTCAGGCTCAGTAGGAGTTCAGATGGGTTTCGCCTCGTCGGTCTTCTTGTCGGCATTACCTGGGGACCGTTACGCACAGCTAGTGCCGCTTGCGGTCTGTGGTTAAACCCACTGCCAGCGTAGTGTCGAGTCTTTAGAGTCCCACACAGAAAGCTTTTCGCCTTTAGGCAAAAGAGTAGAGGTCGCATGGTATTGCGACAGGTCGCATGGTTTTGCGACAGGGTTCGGTCACATCCGTGCACTTGTGCACGTACAGTGTCCGGACAGTTTACACTAGCGGGCTTTGGTTTAAGCCAGATCCTAGTGTACCTTATGGGATTGGATTTATCCAGTTTGCATTCGTGTTCCTCGGAACGCGGATGCGGGTGTGTATGCACAGTTGACAGGGAGGCAGAGGCGGCGGATTCTCATTAGGGTTGTTGACTGTTGACCGTTGACTATTTGACTTTATGCTCAACCCTAATGAGAATATGATATGTGATTAACTATTATATTAATTAAGTATTATGGTGATATGGTTGTTGACTTGTTGACTTTGTTGACTTGTTGACTTTTGTTGACTTGTTGACCGGTTGACTAGGCTTGACTAGTTGACCATCATGATAACCATGGTTATCATTTCATGCCAAAGACTTTTACTTGATTGCTCATTTGAGTAAAATGAGTGCATGACATGATAAGGTTATGGTTGCTTCAAACCATTACATAAGACTTTTTAGATATGATGAGTTATGATCACTTTGGATTATGAGAGGGTGAAAGACAAAAGAGTTGCTCATTCTTTCTTACTCATTCTCTCTCTTGTTCTTGAGCTCTCCTCTTGCTCTCACCCTCAACCTCTTGCTCCCTCTCTTGATCTATGGTTCTCTTGTCTCATGAGTTGAGAATCAAGAACCATAGATAAAATCCCATTCTATTTCCTCTCTACTCATTCTAGTTCACTAGGTTTAGCAAACCAAGTGAACTAGTTTCTTCAAAGAACGAAGAAGGAGCTAAAGGTTGGAGCTTTCAGGTGGATTTATCTTCGGCGTACGGAGACGACGAGAAGAAGCCATTGGACCACCATCGGAGCTTTGAAGACGAAGGAGTTCAAGACAAGCAAGGTATAACCATCTCCATCCGAGTAGCTAACTCTCTTTAGCTAAGTATGCTAGTTTTAGTTTAGTCAAAGATCCCGACTTTGCTTAGTCCATGTTGCCCCTTGCGCTAAAAATTTGATTTTTATACCGTTTCCGCCTCCCCGTAAGAACCGGGGGTCGCAACGTGGACTTACAGTGGTATCAGAGCCTAACTAAACTTAAACTAGCTTGGTAGTAAAGTGTAACGAAGTTCGGAACCGAAAAAATCCAAAAACCTAACTTTTACAAAACCTGAGTTTCTGTTGAAATTTTTTCTGGTCAAAATGAAAAACTTTATACTCCTAAATTCGGCTCAGGGTTTTGTGTGAACACCCATGAAAAACGGTCCACTGTTTCCTTCAAACCGCCGCGCTTCCGCCGCACGAGGTAGGCATGTGCCGCGGAAGCGCCGCGGTTTGTCGTCTTCTCTGCATCGTTTTTCATGCAGTGTGTGTCTGTGTTGGTTTTGGGATTTTTGAAATATATTATATGTGCCCAGATTTTCCAGAAAAGAAATTACCTTTTGGGGTCCTATAATTCCGTATTTTTTCCGAACTTCACTGCACTTTGACTATGATGGTTATATCTGTGATGTTTGCATGTATTGAACGTCGGCTAATCGCTATAAGTCGATTGGTCGGGGTTATACATGATCTGTAATGTGCTGGAATGTGTATATGAATATGTTGGATTGTCGCGGGTGAATAGCCGGGGGTTGTGAGACGAGAATTTTCTTTTCTTTCAATTCATGTAAATTTGTAAATTGATGTAATAATTATTTGTATGGCCGCACAACCGGGTCGGGGTTGTAGCCGTCATTGTATAATTTCTTTTTACTGTTTTTGCTCCTAGGATAGACCCATGGAGGGGTGCACAAACTACCGGGTATGCCGAAGTGTCGAGTGGCCTACTCATGGAGATGAGGGAGGTTGCTACGCTTCGGGTACTTGGCGGGTAGTTTGCCGCACCCGTAGGGGTCTTGGGTGGGGTTTTGGCTATTCACCGCGACCGTGTAATCTGTCTTTTGTTACAGGCTCGTACAAATTACAGATTCCTAGTATATCCAATGTATTCATCTGTGATCTGAAATGTTTATCATTGCAGTATATCTATATATGATATTATTTAGGCGTTGCTTATGTTTTACAGACGCGCTAGCCCAGCCCCCGCTCTGTCGTTAGTTAAGTAACCTAACGGGTAATGACGGGGCCCCGTGGCGAATGCGAATGGCATAAGCGTACGTCATATTTTGGTTGTTTTCTGCAATGGTAGGATTAAATGATGGGACGCATTAAAAGAACTAATGCAAGAATATCACGCATTAAAAGAACTAATGCAAGATAATAAACCAAGTTAAAGTCGTTGGAACACTTTCGAAAAACCACTCGGTTCATTTCAAAACAAACTTTTAAAATACGGAGTTTGAGCCACTCCATTTAAAAGCTATCTCGTTCCATCGACCAAATCAAGTTCACTACGTTCACGGTTTTGCCAAAACCATCCGTAGCCCTCCATCATTTCAGTTAAATATTCGGTAGTATTCAAGCTATGTATTTTGACCTCACGCCAAGGCATAGTGATTGGTAGCTGCCGGATATTTATCTGTTGCATAGATAGAATGCGTTGGTTTGAGACAGTCGTACTGCCATTTTGGCCTACGTCAAGGGTATGTACGGGTGGGTTCAAATTAACCTGGATAATGATGGGACGAACTTGACATGTGACTTATGACATTTTGACCTCACGCCAAGGTCATAAGAGCATGGGGCAAAAATCCACATCGGGAGTTTCATAAGTACTGAAACTTGCTAGATTTGCATACCATTTGGAGTGTGATGATTCTGGTAGGATTCCTTCAGTTTCGTCACGCGATGATATTTGGATCCCGATCCTACTGTGAGTATATGCTACTCCTCGGGAAATTTCTCACTTAACGATCAATGCTATAAACCTAGTAGGTGCCTAGAAAGGTGTTAGCGGGGCTACGCCCCCAGGGAAAATAGGTTCTTTAATTAAGGAACTTCGCGAAAGCGTTGGAAAACCTCCCTCGAAGTACCGACACCGGCTTGGCTGAACGGTTAAGCAAGTATTGTACGGTGGGATTGATCCTGACTAATTCTTCCTTTATGGTTTGAGGAGGGATTCGAGAAACAGTGGGAGCCATCCTGTTTAGACAAACTAAAAACCACTCTAAACTTGCAAGAGCATCATGCTGAGTGTTTCTTCTTCTCTCTCCTAATTGCAGCGACCAATCAACATGACTGGACTTAAGTTACTCCTAGATAAAAACAAACTGACAGGGCCAAACTACAAAGATTGGCTCAGGAATGTCAAGATAGCAATCACTTATGACAAGCTGGGGTATCTTCTTACCACCAAAGCTCCCCCTGTCCCTGGTCCAACTTCCAGCGTCGCGGATAAGGAAATCCGCAAGACTTGGGAGATTGATAGCGCAAAGGCCAAATGCCTCCTGCTTGCCTCGATGGACAACGAACATCAGAGGAGGCATGAGAATATGGACATGGAATCCATATTGCTTCATACAAAAGAACTGTATGGAGAGCAATCTCGTATCGCAAGATACGAAGCGTCGAAAAAGTTATTTTCGACAAGAATGGCCGTCGGATCATCAGTAGCCGAGCACGTGCTAAAGATGACCGGCTTCATTGAGGAGCTCGCTGACCTAGGGATCACATTGGAGAGTGAGCTATATACGGATATAGTTCTCCAGTCCCTTCCTTCCACTTACGCCCAGTTTATACTGAACTTCAACTTACAAGAAAAAGAGGTTGAACTTTCAGAGCTCCTCAACATGCTGAGGAGCGCAGAGGGCACCCTACAGAAAGGTAGGGAAACATCCACTTTGTTTGTAGGAGGATCATCTTCTTCTAGGTCCAAGGCGAAAGCCAAGGGAAAGAAGAAGAAGGCCCCCGCCAAACCAAGGGGCGGTGTTAGTAAAGTGGATACGAAGGGAAAAGGTAAAGCAACAAAGATAGCGGGGAAGCTTGTGGATAAGGAAGAATGCTTCTATTGTCATAAGAAAGGACACTGGAAGAATGATTGCAGGGCCTGGAAGGCCAGAACACAGGAATTGAAGCAGGTTGCAGCTTCAGCTTCAGGTGTGTATGTTATTGAAAATTGTCTTTCAATAAACTCTACTTCCTGGGTATTGGATACCGGATCAGGATCTCATATCTGTAATTCTTTGCAGGCGTTGAGAAACCGTAGGGTTTTGAAGGCAGGTGACATGACCCTCAAAGTTGCGAACGGAGCTAGCATGGATGCTAAAGCCGTGGGGGACTATCACCTGGGAATGTCAGATGGACATGTTTTGGTTTTGCGTAATTGCTTTTTTGTACCCAACGCAACTTGTAATATCATTTCTGTATCTTTAGTTTCTAAAGAAGGTTATGAATTTGCGTTTGTAAGTAATGTTGTAAACATTCACCTTAATCAAGTTTTGATTGGGTCAGGTACATTGAGTAATGGTATATACGTGTTAAACCAACCACAGATTTTCAATGTCCAGAATACACACAAAAGAAAGTCTCCGGAAATGAATCAGACTTTCTTATGGCATTGTAGATTGGGTCACATCAATGAGAGAAGGTTGACTAAGTTACATACAGAAGGATATTTGAATGCGTTCGAATATCAATCGTATGCCACTTGTCAATCTTGTCTCAAAGGAAAGATGACAAAGACTCCGTTTACTGGACAAGGAGTAAGAGCGAGCGAGCTCTTGGGACTCGTACACAGTGACGTGTGCGGTCCAATGTCTACACATGCCCGAAGCGGACATTCTTACTTCATTACTTTTACGGATGACTTCTCAAGGTACGGCTATGTCTTCTTAATGAAACATAAGTCCGAGGCCTTTGGAAAATTCCAGGAGTATAAGAATGAAGTAGAGAAACAGACCGGCAAAAGTATTAAGATTCTAAGATCGGATCGAGGTGGAGAATACTTAAGTACCGAGTTCCTGGACTACTTAAAAGAGAACGGAATTCTCTCTCAGCTCACTCCTCCGTACACCCCGCAACATAACGGTGTATCGGAGAGACGGAACCGCACCCTATTGGATATGGTGCGGTCCATGATGAGTAACGCTGAGTTGCCGCGATCATTCTGGGGATATGCGCTAGAATCAGCAGCATACCTTTTGAACCGAGTTCCTACTAAGACCGTGCCTACTACACCATATGAGATGTGGTGTGGGAAGAGACCCTATCTTAAGCACATTAAGACATGGGGATGTCCGGCTTTTGTCAAAAAGCAGCATGCGGACAAGCTCGAGGCACGCTCAGTACAGTGCAAGTTTGTGGGATATCCAAAGAATTCCAAAGGATATTTCTTCTACTGTGAAGAGGAACAAAAAGTCCTTGTTTCTCGTCATGCCTACTTCTTGGAAACTGAGTTTTTGGAAACCCAGATAAGTGGGAGCACAATAGAACTGGAAGAAGTTCCAGAACCACAGACTGTTACTGAAAGCTTGGTGGAACCAGAGGGTTCAACAGAACAGGACATTCCTACGCCACTCCGCAGGAGTAGTAGGCAGTCTCATCCGCCCGAGAGATACTACGGTTTTCTCATAGACGGGGATAGAGAGGATTGCATCATAGATTATGATGAGCCTACTAGCTTCCAGCAGGCCGTTCAGAGCGTTGACTCAGTGAAATGGCTGGATGCAATGCGGACCGAAATGGAGTCCATGTACACCAATAAGGTATGGACGTTGGACATTGCTCCAGACGGGGTAAAACCCGTAGGATGCAAGTGGATCTTCAAAAGGAAGATTGGTGTAGATGGACAGGTTGAGACCTATAAAGCTAGGCTGGTAGCAAAGGGTTTCCATCAAAGACCTGGCTTGGACTATGACGAAACCTTTTCTCCAGTAGCCATGCTGAAATCCATTCGGATCCTTCTTGCCATTGCTGCCTTCCACGATTATGAGATCTGGCAAATGGACGTAAAGACCGCTTTTCTAAATGGAAATTTAGAGGAGTGTGTCTATATGGACCAGCCAGAGGGTTTCATTCAGAGTGGGAGCAGCGGAAAGGTGTGCAAGTTGCTTAAGTCCATCTATGGACTAAAGCAGGCATCGCGGAGTTGGAACATCTGCTTTGATGAGACGGTCAAAGAATTTGGCTTTATCAAAAATCCAGATGAACCATGCATCTATAGTAGATTTGTAGCGAGAACTGTAGTATTCCTCGTTTTGTACGTAGATGACATTCTCTTAATAGGAAATGACATTCCTATGCTACAATCTGTCAAGGGGTTCTTGTCACACAGGTTCTCCATGAAAGACCTGGGTGATGCCACATACATTCTGGGTATCCGGATCTACCGTGACAGATCCAAGAGGATATTAGGACTTTCACAGTCCAGGTACATCGACACCATACTGAAGAGGTTCAGTATGGAAGATTCCAAGCGCGGTAACCTACCGGCTTGTCACGGGATCACCCTCTTTAAAGAGATGTCTCCCAAGACTGATTTGGAGAGGGATCGCATGTCTATTATACCCTACGCTTCTGCGGTAGGCTCTATAATGTATGCGATGTTGTGTACCAGACCGGATGTAGCTTATGCACTGAGTGTGGTAAGCCGGTATCAGTCTAACCCTGGGGAGAAACACTGGATAGCGGTAAAGAACATTCTCAAGTACCTGAGAAGGACTAAGGAGATGTTCTTGGTGTATGGCGGAAAAGACCTCCAGATCGAGGCCTTTGCTGACTCCAGCTTCCAGAGTGACAAGGATGATTCCAAGTCCATGTCGGGTTTTGTCTTTACCCTCAATGGAGGGGCGGTGTGTTGGAAGAGTTCCAAACAAGAAACCGTTGCAGACTCGACGATGGAAGCGGAATACATCGCTGCATCTGATGCCGCAAAAGAAGCTGTCTGGATGAGGAAGTTCTTGAAAGAACTTCAGGTGGTTCCGTCCATTGTTGATCCAATACCTCTGTATTGCGACAACAACGGGACTATAGCTTTAGCGAAGGAACCAAGGTCCCATCAGAAATCCAGGCACATCTTGAGGCGGTATCACCTGATCAGGGAGATCGTGGATCGCCAGGAGATCGAGGTTCGGAGAGTCGCTTCAGAAGACAACACTGCAGATCCATTCACCAAGGCCTTGCCCCAGACTCAGTTCGAGCGGCTGATCGAGATGATAGGTCTTCGATACGCCAGTACATGGCCTTAGTGCAAGTGGGAGATTGTTAGTATATATGCCCTAGAGGCCATTACTGTATCATACTAGTTTGTATATTACTTAATGGATGCTTGGGATATTCACCTTGTATATACAATCTTGCTCAAAATAGTAGTATGCTACTTGGTTTGTTTCTACTTCAATGTGTACATGTGTTTATTTTTGTATATCGCCTATACACATTAGTAGAGCCCTTAGGATCTTTGCTTGATTACCAGCGATGTGATGGCCGTCACACTAGTGGGGCTGGGTAATCGATAAGCACATCCTTATGCAGGTCCCTGGTCACAGGACTATCGAGACAGGGCATCGATACTCCGGAGTAGACCAGCGCATGCGCTTCTCATCCCAGTGTGGGAGACGGTCTGTCCCACAGCCGTCAGTACGTCGTACTTAAGATAGTATGCGGGTGCTCGTTAGGTTACGGGTACACTGGACAGGACTCGTCGGGAACTGACTAGTTGGTATTATACCTATCGTCAGTTATCAGTTCCCAGGTGACATGAGTACAGCTTAGTCCGCTGACTTGACACTGTCACTCCGCCTCGAGTGTGTTCCCACTGTACTTTGATCACTACCCTACCACGGCTCAAAGGAGTCGTGCAAACAGGTAGTGGTTGGGTGCAGTCCCGAAGCACTTGGAGGCAGTGACGGTTAGACAGGATTCGTCTCTCCCGGTATTGGGGGTTGACATCGCGCTGTGTCTAGGAGAGCCATTACACGAGTAGTCCCTGGCCAGGGCAATCGAGATATACTGGTAGGTTTCCAGTGTTATCTCAGGGTGTTTTGGGCTTCGCTCCGGCACGACTTGTACCGCTATTGGGGGACTGACGTTTACCGCCCCCTAGGCCCGCCATGCGATGTATCAGACGAACAGACCGGACTGTACGGAGAATGTCACACTCAGGCTCAGTAGGAGTTCAGATGGGTTTCGCCTCGTCGGTCTTCTTGTCGGCATTACCTGGGGACCGTTACGCACAGCTAGTGCCGCTTGCGGTCTGTGGTTAAACCCACTGCCAGCGTAGTGTCGAGTCTTTAGAGTCCCACACAGAAAGCTTTTCGCCTTTAGGCAAAAGAGTAGAGGTCGCATGCTATTGCGACAGGTCGCATGGTTTTGCGACAGGGTTCGGTCACATCCGTGCACTTGTGCACGTACAGTGTCCGGACAGTTTACACTAGCGGGCTTTGGTTTAAGCCAGATCCTAGTGTACCTTATGGGATTGGATTTATCCAGTTTGCATTCGTGTTCCTCGGAACGCGGATGCGGGTGTGTATGCACAGTTGACAGGGAGGCAGAGGCGGCGGATTCTCATTAGGGTTGTTGACTGTTGACCGTTGACTATTTGACTTTATGCTCAACCCTAATGAGAATATGATATGTGATTAACTATTATATTAATTAAGTATTATGGTGATATGGTTGTTGACTTGTTGACTTTGTTGACTTGTTGACTTTTGTTGACTTGTTGACCGGTTGACTAGGCTTGACTAGTTGACCATCATGATAACCATGGTTATCATTTCATGCCAAAGACTTTTACTTGCTTGCTCATTTGAGTAAAATGAGTGCATGACATGATAAGGTTATGGTTGCTTCAAACCATCACATAAGACTTTTTTGATATGATGAGTTATGATCACTTTGGATTATGAGAGGGTGAAAGACAAAAGAGTTGCTCATTCTTTCTTACTCATTCTCTCTCTTGTTCTTGAGCTCTCCTCTTGCTCTCACCCTCAACCTCTTGCTCCCTCTCTTGATCTATGGTTCTCTTGTCTCATGAGTTGAGAATCAAGAACCATAGATAAAATCCCATTCTATTTCCTCTCTACTCATTCTAGTTCACTAGGTTTAGCAAACCAAGTGAACTAGTTTCTTCAAAGAACGAAGAAGGAGCTAAAGGTTGGAGCTTTCAGGTGGATCTATCTTCGGCGTACGGAGACGACGAGAAGAAGCCATTGGACCACCATCGGAGCTTTGAAGACGAAGGAGTTCAAGACAAGCAAGGTATAACCATCTCCATCCGAGTAGCTAACTCTCTTTAGCTAAGTATGCTAGTTTTAGTTTAGTCAAAGATCCCGACTTTGCTTAGTCCATGTTGCCCCTTGCGCTAAAAATTTGATTTTTATACCGTTTCCGCCTCCCCGTAAGAACCGGGGGTCGCAACGTGGACTTACAAGGAATGCATCCAATTATGAGTAACCTGAAAAAGAGAACCAAGTTATGAAAATCATTACTATCGACTGAATACTAAACACAAGTATCTACATCTTCGATTAGCTTGAAGAATCCCGATACTTGCTTCATGTGGTTCTCTACTTTATTCCTTTTCCTATAACTTCTCAAAACTTAGACCTTGTATTTCTACGAAACACTTGTCTAAAAACTAGAGAAGTCACAAGTAAATAGAATATAGTACGAGGACCAACCCCTCTGTCCTAATGGACACTGGATAATATACAATATTTTGTATAAGTCCCATGAGTTGAATAATTCAAACCCCGTGCGTCGTAGGTTGAAAACTGTACTATGGTTATGAAGAATTACACCGCTGTTGAATACTCCTTACCTAACCATCAACAGATATAGGTAAATGTTATAGACATAATTTCAAAAAGTTATATCTTACTTTATAAAATAAACGTATAGATATATCAATTTGAAATTGGTGCATAACAACGGATATTCAAAACCAAATATTTGCTGTCCGGCAAAAAACAAGGTAATTTCCTCAAATATCACCAATTACAACGAATTCTGATATTATGAGGATGATCACCTAATTCCCAATAAGTTACTCCCATTCATTATCTGTAAAACCATGGAGATATGAGAATCAAACCTGGTAAATACATACCTTGGAGTAAGGATCTAATTGGGAAATCAGTTTTCTATTAATAACGCACAGTGAAATCGAAACATGTAAATGTTTCGAAGGGGTATCCGGGTATTCCTGGTAATGCCTCTTCCACTATCCTGATTTATGACTGTAACCGTATATTTCTTTGTCATCTCTCCAAATCCCTTTATTTGTATTTATTTATTACCTTCTGTACACCCCATTAGGCTAAGTGGTTTTATTCCTTCCCTATCGTTCGGCACCAGCTTATGGTTTGGAAGAAGACCATCCAATAAGTATAATAGGTGTACTCTCCTAATCCTAGGAGTACTTGCAACCTGAGAGAAGGTGATGATAAAAGACAACTGAATAAACGTTATTCTATTTCTCCTGAACCGGAGAAAAGGAAAGGTGATGTAGGAGTGGCGATGAAATATGCTGTTTGGTCGTAAATGACAGCAGTCGCAATTTACTTTGCCCTCTTTCTAATCCTTTTATTTGTCTTTACTTATTACCTTCTGTACACCACACTTAAGCTAATTGGTTTTCTTCATTCCCTACTTTTCGGCACCTGCCTATGGTTTGGAAGAAGACTATCCAATAAGTGTAATAGGTGTACTGTCTTCTAATCCTAGGAGCCCTCACAATCTGAGAGAAGGTAAAAGGAAAAGACAACTGAATAGTCCCATTCAATCTCTCCAGAATCAGAATCCATTCTCGAATCTTGAACAAGTTCCTTCGAGTTCATATATAACCATACGATAGATTTATCCAATAGAAGTGGATGTTCGTAGTGATACTGGGTGTTCTGGAGAAATGCAAAGGGTAAAAGAAGGAGTGACAATGTTGTATGCAACTCAGACAATCCAAAAGCCAGTGTTTTAAGAAAGTTCGTTTAACTTGGTCACTGAGTCATAGTCTAGGGTCGGGACATGGTCACTGCCAAAGAGAGAGAGAAAAGAAACACTCTGCGTGCACTCTAACCTAGATCAGAATGGTTAATCACTTTATCTAATCAGGATGTCTCCCACTGTATCCTCAAATTCTCCTCCAAACCTGAAAGAAGAATTAGTCGGGATCACCCGAGGAGTAAACCAACTCATCAGTAGGAATCGGGATCCAACTATCATCGCATGATAAAGTGATGGAATCCACTCATGTTATCACACTCCAGAAGATATGCGCATGCCTGGTAAGTTTCAGTTTCTTTAGAAACTCCCGATGTGATTTTTACCCCATGCTCTTATGACCTTGACGAAAGCCAACATATCATAAGTCACGTGTCAAGTTCTACCCATTATCATCCAGGTTAATTTGAACCCACCTGTACATACCCTTGACGAAGGCCAAAATAGTAGTACGACTGTCCCAAACCAACGCATCTATCTATACAACAGAAAAGTAACAAATAGCTACCATACACTATGCCTTGACGAAGGCCAACATACATAGCATGAATACTAAGTGCTACCCGTCTGAAATGACGGAAGGCTACGGCTAGTTTTTGGTGAAGGAACCAGATAGCTTTTTACAAAAATATAGTGGCGAAAACCTTTGCTAAAGAGGTCACTCCCGGTGAAGGGATCTCCCCTCTTTCCCCGTAGAATGAGGTGCAGGATATTCCAACTGAATACCGCGATGCAAAGAAAAAAGTAATCGACTATAGTGAAGTTATTACCCTGACGCAAACTCCTGCCCAAGGGGTCACTCCGGATGAAGGGATATCGGCCCTTGCCTCGTCGAATGAGGTGCTGGATATTCATAACCGAATACCACTGTGCAAAACAAAAGAGAACGTCCTTGTAATAACAGCTTTTTGAAAAATGTTCCAACAACATCGAATAGGTTTGTTTTCCTTTGCATTGATCCGAATCAACGCAGTCCCATCAATTAATTGTTAGTTATATGTATGCCCTAGAGGCCATTACTGTACATACGATGTATATTGTAATGGATGCTTGGACGTATATAGGGAGGACTTTCTTGCTCGACATGATAGTATGCTATCTGGTTGTACTTTATTTTAACATTTACTCTGATTGTCTCTATGTTACATGTTGATAAAGCCCTTAGGATATGTACTCGACTACTGGGACTATGATGAGATCATACTAGTGGGGCCACGGTAGTCGACGAGTACATCCTATAACTGTTCCTAGTCGAGGGTGTATCGAGACAGGGCATCGATACACCAGAGTAGACTAGCGTATACGCATCTTGACCCATATGATGGGCGATGGATGATCCCATATCCATCGGTGTTTGACATCAAGGATGGTGTACGGGTGCTCAGTAGAGACTGGGTACACTGGACGGACTCGCCGAGAACTCCCAGATGGTATTATACCTCACGTCAGATGGCAGTTCTCCGGTGACACTGGTACAGAGTAGTCTGTTGACCCAAGATCGTCATGGAGTCTTGTGTGATTCCTACTGTGCTTTGATTTCCATCATACCACATCCAAGAGGGCGTGCAAAAAGGTGGCTTTTGGGTACAGTCCCAAATCACATGGAGGCAATGAGCGATAGGAGGGGATTCGTCTCTCCCGGTATAGGGAGTTGATGTTGTGCTCTGTTCGATTAGCTATAACCGGAAATCCCTAGCCAGGGTTGCTGAGATTTACTGGTAAGTGTTATCAGTAGTTTCTCGAACTTTTATAGGCCTCATATCGACACGACTTATCAAGCTACTGGGGTCTGACGTTTACCACCCCTAGGCGAGATATGCGACATATCAGACAACGAGACCGGACTGTACGGGAGTGTTACTGATTGGATTCACAGGAGAATATACAGGCTTGCTTGTTGATCTTCTGATCGCTCAATACCCGGATGGCCGTTACGTTTAGCAGACCGCTTGCGGCTTGTGGGTGTTTGATATGATCATCACCTACTGCCGGCGTATTGACGAGTCTTTAGAGTCCTACACAGGGGTTTCCTGGCTCAAGAGAAACGGAGTAGGAGCACATATGTGATATGTGTGGGACCGAGATTGATACGATATGAGATACTGTATTCTATTCTCGCGATTCATGACATTGATCGGTTGTATGCGATATAACCGGGTTATCGGATCAAGTGTTGATTCGATAAGTTGTTACACAAGATATTAGTCGGTTATAGCCGGATTATTAAATCAAGAGTTGATTTAATAATTTAATGTATAATTATATATTTGATATATTACATTACATTAACTAGTATTAGCTCACTTAAGATTTATTTTATCACTTGATTGTGCATGAGTGTATATGTGATATATATTTATGTACATATGATTGTGTCATGCTTGATGATACATCAAAGATGGGTGTATGAGACTTATACCAAGATTAGGGTAAAGATTAGGGTTTTGTTTATATCTTAAGAATAACAAAAGAGAAAGACTTTGTCAAAGTTCTCAAGCTTTCATGAAGCTTGTGGAAACATTGACAAAGTCAACTCTTTTGTCATTCTTAAGAATATTTAGTTAACCCAACCCTTAAGCATATACCTTGGTCAATTCTTTACATGAGTTAAGCATGATAGCTTAACTCACCCATGGTTACATTATTGAGGAGATAATTCATATGATGATATTATTCTTTCTTCTTCTTCTTCATCAAGCTCCTTGAAAAAGCTTTCAAGCTCTAATGGTGTTATGAGAAAAAGAGTGAGAAAATCAATTCTAAAGTGAGCCCACCTCCTACTTCTTCATCCTCTACCACTTGTCATGTAGTAGAGTGTGTTCTCTTCACAAAGTTCATGACCTAGCGATGGAATAGCTTGAGTTAGTGTCTCCCCGACGTAGATCATTTTCGGCCTCGAAGTCATCGAAGCAAGCACGTTCGTTCTTCTTGTGGAGCTTCTCTAGAGTCCGGAGTTCACGATCGCAGTGAAGGGGACATCTACATGGAGCTATTGAAGTGAAGGACCGGATCTACAAAGGTTGTAATCTCTCTCACTTAGTGTTAAAATGTTTAACATGCTTGTTTTCGCATAAACTCTAGTTTAAAGATCCGGCTTTGGGTTGTTCGGCACGGCTAAAATTTTAATCGGGCATGGTTGATACCTCGTAGACTCTTGTGGCAGTGCATAGCAACCCTATAGTGGTATCAGAGCCAAGCTAGAGCTTTAGGCGAACTCTAGACGAAGTTTAAAGTCCGATCGAAACCCGAAACCCTAATTTGAACCCTTCTCTGTATATTTTTCAAAATGTTGATTTTTTCTGTATTAAAAATTCTCATAAAATAGAGCAGGAAAAACTAAGAATTACTGTGAAGTACTGTCCATTAACTCGATTATTTGACCGCGGAACCGCGGCCAAACCAAGGGTTTTGCCGAGGTTCCACGGCCAAAATTTTGAATTAGTCCATGAAATTTCATATATTTATTCTTAGGTCCTTTCTTGTCATTTTTTTCTGGGAATTTTTTAATTCCACTCAAGTGTTGAGTTTTCTAGGGTTGTATTGGGGACTCGTTGATTCGATCGGATAATTTAACTTTGTTTAGTTTGTCCGGGTATTATTTAGAAACTGTTAAAAAGTTCGAACGGATATCAATAACTCATTTTTTCCCCTGTCGGAAAATTTTCAAAAGTTGGATTTTTTCTCGAGTTTAAGAATGTTCTAAATCGTGCAAGTAATGCGGTGGACCCTCTAGAAGACAACAAACCTTAACTCGATTATGTGACCGTCTTGAACTGCCTCTGAACCTTAGGCTTTGGAGCAGTACGGTGTGCCACATGTGAGGCGTTGGCTTGACCTTTCTAAGGCTGGACCCTCGGTACTGTGGCATGTGATGGATATTTTGAACTCCGCTCAAGTGTTGAGCTATTTGGGAAATCTTGGGTGTTTGATTATTCGATCGGAAAGTTTAACATTGTCTTTTTATCTGGAATGTGATACAATATTTGGAATCCACAAGCAGTTGTGAGATAACTAATTTGAATGTTATAAATCTAGCGGTTTAGTCTCAGATAATCGGTTGCCAAGGAATTTTGATGTGAACAAAAGTCTGTCGCAATCACGTAGCGTACGCGGATACTAGCCGGGTAAACTTAACAGACAGCCACGCCCCATAGCCCCGACCAAGTGACTGTAGGAGAACCCCGTCGCCAAAAGCATCCGTTCGGGTGCTCGCGGCAGCGGTGTTCCGCCTTAGTGCACTTCATCGACGGCATCCGGGGGTGCGGCCGTCTACTAAAGTTTGCGACGAGCATTCGATCAGGATGTCGGGAATCCTGTTGAATTGCCCGACTAGATATTGAAAAGAGTTTTCGATAATGAGACTAAAATGAGGGGTTTATAATTGTTAAGCATGCGATGTCTAAGGAATTCAATTGGTTAGGCATGTGATGTCTAAGGAGGTTGCGGATTCCTACTGTCGTAGTTTTACACTTTCTTTTCTGTGACCGTAAGCATAGTATGTGGTGTATCGCCGGCTTCGTTGCTATACATCAACGACAATCGGGATACGCATACTTGCTTACGTTGATAATATGAGATATTATGTGTTGCTGTGATATGTTATATTGGATCGTCGTGTTCTGAATAGCCGGGGGTTTTATGTGAGATGCGAGTTTTTCTTTTTCATTTATGTAAAATTCATTTGTATGTAATATTCTTTTATTGGAGCACTTCCGGGCTGAGGATGATGTCACCATTGTATATTATTTACTTTTCCGCATTAGGTAGACCCAAGGCGGGGAGCACAAGTAACCGGGTTCTAGGGTCCAGTCGGAGACTATCTCGAGGAGTCGAGATCGGGTCTCCTAACCCTAGAATTGGCAGTGTTGCTTGCCGCTCTCGTAGGGCTCTAGGGATGTGGGTTTGGCTATTCATCGCGACCGTGGAATCCGTGTTTTATTCTGGCTCGTATTGAAAACACGGACGTCCTAGTATATCCAATATTTCATATATGTTCTTCTACTGCAATGTTCTGTGATGAGATCATATTACTGCCTGAGACGAATGCTTATATTATATATGAGATATATGTTATATTGCAGATTTCGTTTCAAATGTGATGTTTGTGAAGCATAGTAAAAATGGGACTTCATTAATGAGATTAATGAAATAAAAGAAACCTAAGATATTGTAGAAACTTGTTTAAAAACTGGTAGCTCTAGTTCTTGCTTTGCATAGCGGTGTTCCTTGTAGAACATCCAGCACCTTATTCGATAAGGAAAGAGCCGAGATCCCTTCACCGGGAGTGACCTCTTTAGTGAAACTAGCAGATGCTATAAACTCGGTTTTTCTTTTGATTGCTTCTATAGTTCTTGCTTTGCATAGTGGTATATATGATATACCCTGCATCTTATTCGATGAGGAAAGGGCCGACGATCCCTTCACCGGGAGTGACCTCTTTAGCAAAACTAGAAAAAGCCTAAAAAACACTCCATTTAAAATCACTCGATTCTACAACGATATCAAGTTCATTACGCAAAGGGTGTTCTTAAAAACCTGTCGTAGCCCTCCGTCATTTCAGATAAGGACTGTTTAGTATTCGTGCTGCTTTTGTTGGCCTTTGTCAAGGCGTAGTGTGCGGTAGCTGAATAGTACTTATCTGCTTATGCATATGATGCAGATTGGATTAGAATAGTCTTGCGACCTTGTTGGCCTTTGTCAAGGGCCATGCGGGTGGGTTTAATTCAATCAAGAAATGACGGGTTGAACTTGACTAGCAGTCTATGGTTTGTTGGCCTTTGTCAAGGTCATAGGACGTTAGGGGTAAAATATTATCGGGAATTTCAAGTGTTGAAATTTGCAATGAGATTGCATGCCTTCTATGAGATAGTTGGATCCCGATACCCGCTGTGAGTAAGAGTTACTCCTGGGAGAGTTTTACACATTACAATTAGCCGATCAAGTAGGTGTCTAGAAAGGTGTTAACGGGGTTACGCCCCTGGGAAAACGAGGTTTACTTTAATTAGGTTCGTGCGAAAGCACGGGGGACCTCCCTCAAAGTACCGACACTGGCCTGACTGAAAGATTGGCGAACTTGTAGCGTGTAATTAGTCCCGGCTAGTCTTTCCTTTTAGCGTTTGAAGGAAGATTTGACAAAAATAGTGGGAGACATCCTGATTAGATATATTGGATAACCAATCTAATCTTGCAAGAGCATACGCTGAGTGTTTTCTTCTCTCTCTCCAGGTAGCGACCATATCACGCCTTAATCAAGATAATAATACGGATGTATTGACCGAACCCGCTTGTTATACTGAGCTGGGGAACATTGGTCCCGCTCCAACTTATAAATGTTATAAGACAGAGCAGGAAATAGGGGATTACCAGAATTCCCGTGCCGCCCAAACGAAGAAAGTGCATGCTGATGTATCTTCTTCGGGTGTGTTCATTATATAGAACTGTTTCTCAGTATCCTTTACGTTCTGGGTATTTGATACCGGATCAGGATCCCACATATGTAATTTATTACATGGGCTGATGATAGGTAGAGAACTGAGAACGGGTGATAAGTTTCATGAGATAGAAAACGGTGCAAGTGTTGCAGCCAAGTCTGTTGGTCACTATCACCCTGTAATACCAGAATACATTGATTCTGAATGAATGTTATTAGATACCGAACCTGATATACAACATCATATCATTTTCTTTATCAGTAAAGAAGGATATAATTTTGTATTGTTGGGAAATGTTTTGAACATATCCTATATCAAGAGTTGATCGGTTCAGGCATGTTATCTAAAAGCATTGACGATCTAAATCAAACTACAGTTCTTAGTATACAAAACACACACAAGAGGAATAGTTCAGAAATGAACGAATCCTTCTTGAGGTATTGTAGACTAGGTCATATCAATGCGACCTGACTAGCCAAGTTACATTTAGATGCATATTTAAATTAGTTTGAATTTACATCTTATGAAACTTGCCGGTCATGTCACAAAGATAAGATGACCATAGCTCTGTTTATTAGAAACAGAGAAAGAGTTAGTGAACTCTTGGGATTGATACATGCTGATGTATGAAAGTCCCCTGTCTACATATGCCAGGACCGGTTCTTTGTACTTTATTATATTCTCTGATGATCTCTCAAGATCCAGACATATGTTCCTGTTGAAACACAAGTCCGAAGCTTTTGAGATATTCACAGAATATAAGTTAAGAAGTAGAGAACTATAAACTGGGTATAAGTATTATGTCCTTTGATGAGATCAAGGAGGAGAATACTTGTGCACGGAATTCCTGGACTATTCTAAAGGAGAATGAGATTCTCTCTCAGCATCACTCCTTCGAATACACCACAGCACATCGGTGTATCGGGGCGGAGCAATCACACCCTATTTGATATGGTGTGCTCTATGATGAGTACTACTGAGTTTCCTATTTCCTTTTGGGTGTTATGCGCTTGAGAAGCTGCATACCTATTGAATAGGGTTCCAATCAAATCAGTTGCCTACCACTTCATATATGATATGGAATGGGAAGAGCCCATCTCTTAAGTGTTTTAAGATTTGGGGTTGTCCGGCCTATACCTAAAAAGCATAATCTGGACAAGCTCGAGGCAAAGTCAGATCTGTGGAAGTTTGTTGGATATCCTAAGCATATGTAAGGGAATATCTTCTACCAAACCGAGGAACAAAAGATGTTTTGTTTCTGAGCATGCCACCTTTGTGAAAGGGAATTTCTTGTGAAGAAATTAATGGTCAAGAGGTAGAACTGGAAGGAGTTCCAGCTATACAAACTACAGCAGATGATTTGGTAGAACCAAAGGATTCAATAGTTTCCAACGAACCTCAGCCTCTCCGTCGATCTAGTAGGGTTCATCACCCACCTGAGAGATACTTCGGTTTCTCTATGACAGTGGGAGAGAGGATTGCATCATGAGATGATGACCCAACTAGTTTCGAGCTGGCCATCAGGAGTGGGACTCTGTAAGAATGGCTGGATGTTTAGCGATCTGAGATGGAATCCTTATACACCAACAAAGTATGGACTTTGGTTGCTTTATCTGAAGGGTTAAATCCCCATCAGGAGCAAGTATATCTTGAGAAGATTACTTCGTGTACATGGGAAAATTGAGACTTTCAAAGCTATGCTTAAGTCCATCCAGATCCTACTTGCAACGGCTACATACCATGACTACGATATCTGGTAGTTGGGTGTCATGACTACTTTTCTAAATGATGTTTTAGAAGAGAGCATATATAAGTACACAGCCAGAGGGCTTCGTAGACAGTGGGAGCAGCGAAAACGTGTGTAAGATGTTTTATGTGATAAAGCAGGCATCGCGGAGTTGGAACATCTGTTTTGATGTGGTAGTCAAAGAGTTTGACTTCATCAAAATGGTAGATGAACCTTGTATATACAAAAAGGTAGTAGGGAGTATGGTGATGATCCTCGTAGAGTACGCGGATGACATACTCTTGATAGGGAAGGAGTTTCTTATGCTACGCTCGGTCAATCTCCGCTTATCACAAGGATTCTCCATATAAGATCAACGTGATACCTACTAAATCCTGGGATTTGGATCTATGAGATAGATCTAATTGGATGTTAGGATACTCACTAGTTGTAGTGAGATGGTATCAATCGATCCTGGGGAGAATCACTGGAAAGGTTCCAGGGTGATAAGGATGACTGAAAGTCAGTCGCAGGCATTGTCTTTACCCTCAGTGGAGGGACGGTATGTTGGAAGAGTTCCAAGCTAGATACCGTGACTTACTAGATGATTAAAGGCAAGATACATCGTTACCAAGGATGCTACCAAAGAGGCAGTCTGGAAATATTAGTTCATAAGATGAACTTTGTTCCTACCATTGTGTGACAATGGAGTTGTGGTTTTAGCCAAGGAACTACCGTCCCATCAGAAATCCAGATATAATTCTTAGGCAGTATCACCTGATCATGGAGATGGTTGATCTCCAAGGTGATCGAGGTTAGGAGAGTAGACACAGAGGACAATAGAGCGCATCCACTCATAAAGGTCTTTTTCCCAGTAGAGACTTTTATGGGATGGTTGAGTATGAGATACTTCAATCGCAGCTAATTGTTGGGTATGTGATACCAAAACAGATGGCCCTAGTGCAAGTGGGAGATTGTTAGTTATATGTATGCCCTAGAGGCCATTACTGTACATACGATGTATATTGTAATGGATGCTTGGACGTATATAGGGAGGACTTTCTTGCTTGACATGATAGTATGCTATCTGGTTGTACTTTATCTTAACATGTACTCTGATTGTCTCTATGTTACATGTTGATAAAGCCCTTAGGATATGTACTCGACTACTGGGACTATGATGAGATCATACTAGTGGGGCCACGGTAGTCGACGAGTACATCCTATAACTGTTCCTAGTTGAGGGTGTATCGAGACAGGGCATCGATCCACCAGAGTAGACTAGCGTATACGCATCTTGACCCATATGATGGGTGATGGATGATCCCATATCCATCGGTGTTTGACATCAAGGATGGTGTATGGGTGCTCAGTAAAGACTGGGTACACCGGACTGGCTCGCCGAGAACTCCCAGATGGTATTATACCCCACGTCAGATGGCAGTTCTCCGGTGACACTGGTACAGAGTAGTCTGTTGACCCGAGATCGTCATGGAGTCTTATGTGATTCCCACTGTGCTTTGATTTCCATCATACCACGTCCAAGAGGGCGTGCAAAAAGGTGGCTTTTGGGTACAGTCCTGAATCACATGGAGGCAATGAGCGATAGGAGGGGATTCGTCTCTCCGGTATAGGGAGTTGATGTTGTGCTTTGTTCGATTGGCTATAACCAGAAATCCCTAGCCAGGGTTGCTGAGATTTACTTGTAAGTGTTATCAGTAGTTTCTCGAACTTTTATAGACCTCATATCGACACGACTTATCAAGCTACTGTGGTCTGACGTTTACCACCCCTAGGCGAGATATATGACATATCAGACGACGAGACCGGACTGTGCGGGAATGTTACTGATTGCATTCATAGGAGAATGTACAGGCTTGCTTGTTGATCTTCTGATCGCTCAATACCCGGGTGGCCGTTACGTTTAGCAGACCACTTGCGGCTTGTGGGTGTTTGATATGATCATCACCTACTGCCGGCGTATTGACGAGTCTTTAGAGTCCTACACAGGGGTTTCATGGCTCAAGAGAAACGGAGTAGGAGCACATATGTGATATGCACGGGATCGAGATTGATACGATATGAGATACCGTATTCTATTCTCACGATTCGTGACATTGATCGGTTGTATACGATATAACCGGGTTATCGGATCAAGTGTTGATTCGATAAGTTGTTAAACAAGATATTAGTCGGTTATAGCCGGATTATTAAATCAAGAGTTGATTTAATAATTTAATGTATAATTATATTTTTGATATATTACATTACATTAACTAGTATTAGCTCACTTAAGATTTATTTTCTCACTTGATTGTGCATAAGTGTATATGTGATATATATTTATATACATATGATTGTGTCATGCTTGATGATACATCAAAGATGGGTGTATGAGACTTATACCAAGATTAGGGTAAAGATTAGGGTTTTGTTTATATCTTAAGAATAACAAAAGAGAATGACTTTGTCAATGTTCTCAAGCTTTCATGAAGCTTGTGGAAATATTGACAAAGTCAACTCTTTTGTCATTCTTAAGGATATTTAGTTAACCCAACCCTTAACCATATACCTTGGTCAATTCTCTACATGAGTTAAGCATGATAGCTTAACTCACCCATGGTTACATTATTGTGGAGATAATTCATATGATGATATTATTCTTTCTTCTTCTTCTTCTTCATCAAGCTCCTTGAAAAAGCTTTCAAGCTCTAATGGTGCTATGAGAAAAAGAGTGAGTAAATCAATTCTAAAGTGAGCCCACCTCCTACTTCTTCATCCTCTACCACTTGCCATGTAGTAGAGTGTGTTCTTTTCACAAAGTTCATGACCTAGTGAAGGAATAGCTTGAGTTAGTGTCTCCCCGACGTAGATCATCTTCGGCCTCGAAGTCATCGAAGCAAGCACGTTCGTTCTTCTTGTGGAGCTTCTCTAGAGTCCGGAGTTCACGATCGCAGTGAAGGGGACATCTACATGGAGCTATTGAAGTGAAGGAACAGATCTACAAAGGTTGTAATCCCTCTCACTTAGTGTTAAAGTGTTTAACATGCTTGTTTTCGCATAAACTCTAGTTTAAAGATCCGGCTTTGGGTTGTTCGGCACGGCTAAAATTTTAATCGGGCATGGTTGATGCCTCGTAGACCCTTGTGGCAGTGCATAGCAACCCTACATTAATCACACCAATAGAACGATAATATGATGTACGTATATGCCATCCGCATTCGCCACTGGGTTCTGTCATCACCCATTTGGTTACTTAACTATCGATAGAGAGGGGACATGACTAGTGCGGGTGTAAAACATATACAACATCTACTAGTATATATAATAATATATAATATTCGCTCCAGGCATGATAAATGCAACATCACAAAAAGTAATAAGCATCACAGAACAATACAGATAATCTGGGAGCCCCGGGTTTCCTTTGAGCCTTAAGTGAAACCCGACGTTCCCCTGATCATGTGGATACCCTGTGCAATGAAAACCTAGACCCTTACGGGCGTAGCAAGTTACCCGCCAAAACCAGAAGCGAGGCAGCCCGCTTCAGCAAAGTGAATGGGCCACCCAGCACTCACGGAATCCGGTAACTTGTGCACCCCTCCTTAGGTCAACCTATACCCCCTACGAGTGCGGCGAATAGCCTGCCAATTCTAGAGTGAAGCCCCCTCCGTCTCAAAGCCATGAGATGCGGGCCCGTTGCCCTCTAGAACCCGGCTACTCGTGCACTCCACCCTAGGGTAATCCTAGTACAGAAAAGGAAATAATATACAAGGGTGATATCGATCTCAACCTGGTCGTGCCCCAAATGAATAATATACAAACTGGTAGTGACGGCAGTCCACATATCGGACGCTCGCCCCGCGATATTAAATGTACAAATAAAACTAAACTGTACTAACATTGTACTAAGCTATCCACCACGAAAAATACGCAACATCACAGCATAACACAGAACATCAACGTGAATGTCACGTTCGCAAACCCGTCTAAAAGAGCTATATCACGCTCGAATGACATTCACGGTCGCAGATAGTAATGTAAGTACTGTAAACTAACGTATTTAAAATTTCGATCGACAAAACTTCCCGAAGTGGGCCCCAAGTACAAATCCAGTACTCAAACAAAATATTGGCCCAAACAAAATATTCCAGAAACCACAATTCCATATGAAAGACACCAAGAAGAAAAATGGTATACTATTGCCCCAAAACGGCGGCGGAACTGCAGCCAACACATGGCTTATGCGGCGGTTCCACGGCGGTCTTGTCAGTTCAGTTGACCAAATTTTTTTGGTAGTCCTAAAAAACCCTGCACGATTTTTTGACATACCCAAAATAATTTTTAGACCAGTTTAAAAATTCGGCAGAAACTTGAAATTTGGAATTGCGATTTTGGAAATCTCGTTCGATCAATTTTCTAAATATGTTAGAACAAACTAGTAAAGGTTAATGGCGTGGCTCTGATACCATGTAAGTCTACGGTACCGCCCCGACCGTCAATCCGAGGCCAAACGCGGAAACAAAAACTTTTTACGAAACTGGCGCTAACGCAGACTTTTGCCCTGATCGTATCATTAACACTAAACTAGCTAACTAGAAAGAAGATAGAATGGCTATACCGATCGATCCGTGTCCTTCGGTCTTTAGCCACCATCTCTATCTCCTCGCGGCATCTCCGATCTCACTCGATCTCCGGTCTCCTCATCGAAAAGGGCACCACATCAAGAAGTCTTTTTTACGGGCTCCCGCTTCAAACTGAAGCAACCCGGACATGAAGTTTGCTAGCCGACATGTCAAAGGTGAAGTAGAGAATGCGTGTGATAACTTTGTCTCTATACATCCATCGATTCTCAACACATGAGATTGTATGGATGGAGGTTGAAGATGAAGCCATTAATAGAGATTGTGAGCTCAAGAAGAAAGAGGAAGAAGAAGAGCTTTCTTTTGTTATTGTGTTGGAATGAATAATGAGAGTGCTAGAATCAAATCTCAAGACCAACCCCAAGCCTCATGGCTGCCCTCTCTCTCTCTCCTCATAACATTTCAACACAATAATCAATCAAAAAGGTGACATTTGCACAAATAAAAAGACCATGAGTCATCACCCATGCACATGCCACAATTAATGCTCCTCATGATGACTTGAGCTCATAATTACCACTAATAAACATTAATCCAAATAATTAATCCAAAAAGAGAATAGCAACATCTAAAGTAAGCTCGTGACGGATCACAAGGATACCCCTCACCTGTATATACATACCTGCATCAGCATTCCGACTGAATGCGAATACAATGAGACGAAAGTAATCCAACAAATCTAATACTAGGATCCGGCTTAAACCAAAGCCCATTAGTATGATCCGTCCGATCATAATCCGTGCATAAGTGCACGTATATGATCGAACCCTGCCATAATATCATACGTCCTCTACAACGTTTCGCCCGAAACTTGGGAAACTATCTGTGGGGGACTCTAAAGACTCGTCAATATGCTGGCAGTAGGTTTAACCACAAGCACGTCAGTGGTACTAGCTGTACGTAAAGGCTACCCATGTATTGACCAAAAAGGGAAACTGATGAGCGAACTCTGTAAGTGATATGTATGCCCTAGAGGCCATTACTATACATACGATGTATATTGTAGTGGATGCTTGGACATATATAGGGAGGACTTTCTTGCTCGACATGATAGTATGCTATCTCGTTACTCTTTATCCTAACATGTACTCTGATTGTCTCTATGTTACATGTTGATAAAGCCCTTAGGATGAGTACTTGACTACCAGGACTATGATGCAGATCATACTAGTGGGGACAGTGTAGTCGCTTAGTACATCCTTCAAATGTTCCTAGTCGTGGGAGTACCGAGATAGGGCATCGATACTCCAGAGTAGACTAGCGTATGCGCTTCTTGACCCATATGATGGGCGATGGATGATCCCATATCTATTGGTGTTTGACATCAGAGAAGGTATACGGGTGCTCAGTGGAGACTGGGTACACTGGACGGACTCGCCGAGAACTCCCAGATGGTATTATACCTCAGGTCAGATGGCAGTTCTCTGGTGACACTGGTACAGGTTAGTCTGTAGACCCGATATCGTCATAGAGTCTTGTGTGATTCCCACGGTGCTTTGATTTCCATCATACCACGTCCAAGATGTTGCGCCACGGCAGCGCCCCGGCCGTCTATCCGAGGAAAAAATGCGGAATCAAAAATTTTCCCTACTTGGAAACCGGCGCTACCGCGGACAATGAAAACCCGGATCGTTAACCATTAACCTAATGCTAGCTAACAAGAGAAAGGAAGAGAAGTATACCGAATGATCCGAGTCCTCCAGTCTTCTCCTCGCCGTCCCGATCTCCTGCGGAAACTCCGGTCGTCGCCTCCTCGCCGGAAGGGCACCACATCGCCTGTATCTTTTACGGGCTCCCGCCTCAATACCGAGGCAACTCGGGCATGAAGCCGGCAACTCGACATGCTCAAGATATGCTGTAGAATGTGTAGTGTAGAGGCTATGTCTCATTTGGGGTTTATGTTGCCTTGAAGGATGGAGGAAGAGGTAAAGAAAATTGGTGCTTTCAATTTTCTAGCAAGAAGAAGATGAGATGAAGGATTCCTCTCATAACCAAAATGAACTCCCTCTTTTCTAATGAGAATGGTGGAGGAATAAAAACCAAAACCAAATACAAGAGGAAGGTGAGTGTAGGAGAAAAAAAAAGGTGACCATATCCAAAGCATTATGATAACAATCTCACATCAACACCAATCAAAGATCAAATCCTTTCTCATCACTTCTAATCTCAAAAAGGCAAGCCATCATGAAAAGCAAAGATGCTTAATCTTTCATAATACCACAAATACAAAGAACCCCTCCACAAATGGTTATTTGCAAACTTGCAAATAACCCCCTCCATCGGAAAAGTCCGGCCGGGAAAGAACAAAGGAATACCGGCCGGAACGGAATGCAAACTGGCAACTCCAGAAAACTGGTCCCGTAATAAATTACAGGAAAACCCCGATACTGTGCATACAAACCCGCATCTGTATTCCTACCGGATACAAATGCAATGAGACAAAATCTACACTGTACTATACTAGGATCCGTCTTAAACCAAAGCCGGCTAGTAATATCCGTTCGATCCTGATCCGTGCAATACCGCACGTATCTGATCGAACCCTGCCATATATTCATACGGCCACTAGTACAAACCGTCCGATCCTGATCCGTGCAATACCGCACGTATCTGATCAGACCCTGCCATATCTCCATACGGTCTCTACAGCGTTTCGCCCGAAAGCTTGAGTAACTGTAAGTGTGGTGGACTCTAAAGACTCGTCAATACTATGGCTGTGGATTTAACCACTAGCACGTCAGAGGTATTAGCCAATACGTGACGGGCCACCAGCTATTGACCAAAAGGGACGTCGATGAGCGAACTCATCCTGACACCCTACTGAGCCTGTCAGTGACAATATCCGTACAGTCCAGTCCGTTCGTCTATGAGTATCGCATGGCGGGCCTAGGGGGTTGGTAAAAGTCAGACCCCCAAAAGCGGTACAAGTCGTGTCGGAGCGTAGCCCAGAACGCCCTGAGATACTACTGGAATACCTACCAGTAAATCTCCTGCCTCGGCCGAGGGCTTTGCGTAATGGCTCTCCTAGACACAGCGCGACCTCACCCCCAATACCGGGAGAGACGAACCCCTGAAGATCCGCTCACTGCCTCCATGTGGCTCGGGACTGTACCTAACTAAAACCTGTTTGCACGACTCCTTTGAGCCGTGGTAGGGTAGTAATCAAAGCACAGTGGGAACTCACACGAGACAAATGACGATCTCAGGTCGATGAACTAACCTGTACACATGTCACCAGGGAACTGCTATCTGACATCTGGTATAAGACCAACTAGCAGGTTCCCGGCGAGTCCTGTCCGGTGTACTCATAACCCAATGAGCACCTGTATACATCTTAGGTGAACCAACTGACACCAGTGGCTTGTGAGACCGGCCACCGCCCCTCGTCGGGGTCTCGACTGTATACACTAGTCTACTAATGAAGTATCGATGCCCTGTCTCGAAACTCCTACGACTAGGGACCTTTTAAGGATGTGCTTATAGACTACCAGCTCTCACGTATATGATCGCCATCATACTACTGGCAGTCAAGCAAGAATCCTAGGGGCTCTATCAACGTGTAATAGCGACATGTCAGGTCACCTAAAGCAGTACACGATGATAAAGATGAACCAGATAGCATACTATCATCTCGAGTAAGACTGTCCTACCGGGATAGGTCCTCCCTCAATCATTGCAATCACGTGCCTGTGATCCAATAATTGACTCTGAGGGCACTATCTCCAACACAAGAGGGCATGCAAAACAGTGGCTTTTGGGTACAGTCCCGAATCACATGGAGGCAATGAGCGATAGGAGGGGTTTCGTCTCTCCCGGTATAGGGAGTTGATGTTGCGCTGTGTTCGATTGGTTATAACTGGAAATCCCTGGCCAGGGTTGCTGAGATTTACTGATAAGTGTTGACAGTAGTTTCTCGAACTGTTATAGATCTCATATCGACACGACTTATCAAGCTTCTGGTGTCTGACGTTTACCACCCCTAGGCGAGATATGCGACATATCAGACGAAGAGACCGGACTGTACGGGAGTTTTACTGATTGGATTCGCAGGAGAATGTACAGGCTTGCTTGTTGATCTTCTGATTGCTCTATACCTGAGTGGCTGTTACGTTTAGCTGACCACTTGCATCTTGTGGGTGTTTGATATGATCATCACTGTAACGTTTTGAAAATCGTTTCGGTGAAATTTCGGAAAAATCGATAAAATAAGGGGGTTTTCTGTAAAAAAGTCAAAATGCAAATATCTTTATTATAAAATTAAATATACATATTCTAACTATATAATTGCTAGTATTTGGTGTTTATTGAGCCACCGGTGAAATTTCAAATTTTCTGAAATTTTTTCCGAAATTAATTATTTTAATATTTTTTTAGCTGTTAAAAATACATTAAATTAGCGATAAATACAAATTTGAATGAGCTAATTATAAACTTTAGAATCATGAAAACTAAAATCTAGTTAGTAATATAAATATTTAGCAATTATTTCAAGTTCTAGTTGGTTATAATCAAAGGAAATTAAAATTTAATTAAATTAAACTAAAACTTGCAATTTGGTAACTTGAGGGGTTCTTTTTGCATGGAATTTTCTTTGCAACCTCACACACATCCTCACCCACTCACATGGCCAGCCCCACCACCACCTTGGCAGCATGCCACTCCCTACCCCCTCCTTTGCCTTCAATTCATGTGAAGAAAATGGTGTAAAAAGGGTTTTTTTTATATATATTAAAAGGGTAGGGGTATTATGGTAATTTGTGAGGGCTTTGACCTTGGAATTTCCACACAAATCCCCTCACCTCTCCCTCTCCTCTCCTCTGGCCAAAATTCTGCACCTCATTCCCCCCATTTCACCACCTTATCTCATCTCCAAAATCCTTCAAAAACTTCTTCAAAAATCCAATTTAATCCTCACTAAACTCAAATCCAAGTTCTACCCATTATTTCTTTGCCCAAGCTAGCATGGATCTTGAAGGAAATTTGGCATTTTGGAGGCTATGATCTTCATGTTGATCTCTTGATCATGAGGTATAAAGATTCATCCATATTTGTTAGTTGTTAGTTGAATGTTTAAATCAAACTTAATTAGGTGTTTTAAAAGAAAAAATAAAGGGGTTTTGAATTCAAGTTTGGAAATTCAAGTGGATGGTTTTAGATTATAGTTAGGGTTTTGTTGTGTGATTACGGTTGCAAGTGGAATTCATCATTTTATGGAATGTGAAACATAATCAAATTGTTAGTTTGCAAATTGTTATATGTTAATTGTCCTAATTATGTTTGTTTTGCAAACTAGATTTTTGTAATTAATATAAAGAGTGAGATTAAAATCTAGTTAATGGTTGTGTGGCTTAGTTAACATGCTTTAATGAGAATTATGCCCACTAGAATTGTTAAAATATTTAAAGTTGATTAAAACCCAAGTTTTGAGCTAAAATGGAAAATTGTGCTAATTTTGTTAACTAGGTTTTGTAAATATATATATTTTGAAGAGAATAAATTATTGGAATGGTTTATATGACTTGGTTATGATATTGAGTGGATATTACGGCCGCTAGATTTGTTTAAACGCTGAGTTTTGTACTAAAACGGGTAATTTTGCTTGCTAGATTTTCGGAAAAATAGCTTTTAAAGTGAGTTTGAGGTTTTTTGTGAATTTTAACCTATTTTATGTTATAATTAGTGCTTGTGAATGCGCAAATGAGTGTGTTTGGGTTTTTCTCGATGGTTTGGCGTTTGTACGCCGATGTCGAGGGTTTTTGGGTTGATTTGTGAAAGCAACCATAGGTTTTGACCTATGTGGGATTCGTGTGTCGTTTTGGTCGTGAGTCAGATTTTAATGCGATACGGTGCGTTATGATATGTAGGTACCCCATGTAGACTTCGAGACGACAAGCAAGTGCGTGGCGACGTCGGCACCGGCGAGCGAGGACCAGGTGAGTAGATTTATATCTACGGGGAGAAGTCGGGCGGATGGCGTATAGCACCCCCGCAGTTCGTGCTGATGTATACGAATACGTATACACACATATATATTGATTATATATTGTTGAGTTTATTGATGATAAAGATAGATTTTAGGTGTGATTGGATAGGTTTAGTGTTGTGAGACCCTAGAGTAGAGGTTGCACCACATTTACACACACACACCCATACTTGCATACATTCTTCTTTCATATGTGCTTATATGGGGTTATATTGTTATGTGTTCATATGGGTATGGGATTATGTGTTCACATACTGGATTTGAGGATAGTATTGGGATTTGAGATGAGTCGATAAGATTTGATTGAGACCGCGAGAACGGTGATATGGCAGGATTCGTACTTGAGATACGTCCTGATATTATAGCGGATCTTGGGACGACGATATATGTGAATAGTGTTATACATTGAATGGTTGACATGTGATCGTGATATGAGATAAGATATGTTAAGATATTCATAATAGGTCGCATTAGGCGATGTATACCTCTTTATGGCGATATTTGATGATGATATCAGTTTGTATGAGGCTGTAAATCAGCAGTCAGATCATGATTTGATTGATGATATTAGTATTGTACTTGACGTAGATCAGTAACCCAGATTATGATCTTTGATAAAGAGGATACCAAATGATTAATGAAGGTGATATGGACCCGTACCCAGATTTAGGATGCCGTACGACGGATTTACATACGAGCTATATATTGATGTTTGATCCGCACTCTTGATTTGGGAATATTTGATTATAGATATGGTATCGGATGTGATATTATCGAGGCGGGATCACCGACTATATATATATATATATGTATATGTATCGACTCAGATGTTAGGCGGTTTCCTTACTTTCAGTTAGCCTGTTAGCTCAGCCCTATAGTTTAGTGTAGCTGTATGACTCATATTACATTAAATGTAGATTTGTTTTCATTGTGTCTAGTATTTAGCTCCCGCTCATTATTGCTGTTCGCTCCGCATCGCATGCTTATATTATGATTCATATCCTGTTATTGATATCATGCTGTTAGGACACCAGCACCATTACCGATGACGCGAATGTACCACGTACACTTACCTTCCGGCTCACACACATCTTCATCGGTAATTGCCATGTCACGAACACTTTAGAAAATACTATTTCATTGACATTGGTTGTTAGCTAATAGTTTAGACATGATATTAGTGTACTTGCCTTATATGCTAGTTTAGACATTGTAGTTATTGCCTGCTACTTCTTGCATGTTATTATTCACTGTTGTGTCGCATTCATGGATTTTCATGCCTATATTCACTGTTTACATGCTATTGATGACTTGGATTCGGATTTCATGAGATTTCTTAGATTTGGAGGAAAACCACAAGAACATAAATAAACCTTTTCTCTCTTTTTAAATAAAAAGTGCGGTTTTCCCATGATGTATGAGTCGTCCACCATGAGTTTGCTGATGGATTTCGAGACCCGATTCGAGGAGATGGATGAACCGTTTCGGGTACATGGTGGACCCGGTGCGGTACCCCAGGGCAAGAAGATTGCAGATGATGGCGTTGACCCTGGAAGGGGAGCACTACCGACCGGTGATATTACCCGATGCGTCGGATATCCGGAAGATACCGTCGTGGTATTGAGATTGATGGTAGGGGCCGGTCTGGACTGACGGCGCCCTAGATAGTGAGATTGAGACATACAGAGATATTTGAGATATTGAGGTACAGAGATTGCGACACAGAGATATCGAGATATTGGATATTTATTTTGTGTCGATGCTAGCCACTGTTTATACTGATTTCATTATGATACCTCGTTTTAAAAAATACAGAAATCTCACTAATTTTTGGAAGCGGTTTTCTTCAGTACATGCATTCTGTTTCATGCATTCATACATCATCCATATGATATATATTGCTACCTGAGACACTGACACGGGCACATGGGATTACACTTGGGTTCGACTTTTACCCTTGCCATTGTTATAGGCTGTTGATTATATATTTGAGGATATATTATGATTGTTGACCTAGGATTGCGTTGTTCATGCGATTTTTGTTCGTAGATGTTTTTCTACTCACGAGTTGGCAACTCACCCCCGTTGTGCCATAGTTCTTGCAGGTTTTGCCGTACAGGTTTCATTATGGCTTTGCTGTCACTGCTTCTTTCGGGTGACTTGCTAGTAGGTGTGTTTATTGGTATCGTACCCATCATATTACTTTGTATAATATTATTCAGTTGTATCTAGTAAATTCCATCAACCAAACATGTATTTATTTTTGAGATAGAGACCAGTGATGTTATTCATTCGACCTTAGAGTCGCGCGTTATATTTCTGTGGGTTTCTTGTTGTTTTGAGTTTCCTTTTGAGTTTTGATCCTCGCTCTTGGCGTTGTATATTATATTGCTTGTGTGGTTGTGACCGTCGATTGACGAAGAGCTAGCTCCCGCTTGGGGATGCCTTTTATTGATTTCATATACTATTCATGTTGTATCCCGTTTGGGGGCCAGTATTTACAAAGGAGACTCTGCCGAAATTTTCAGGAAATATTTGATGTTTTTAAAAATGCATAATTCGGCTTATGCTATTAAAACTACTTGATTTAAATTGGTTTTCCTTCACTCTACTACTTTTCTTGGTTTGGATTTCTGGGTTTTCGGCTTACTTAGATTACGTACGCCTCGAGACGTTTCGTAGTTTAAGTGCCGGTCATGTTCCGTAATTTCGGGACGTGACAATCATCTACTGCCGGTGTATTGACGATTCTTTAGAGTGCTACACAGAGCTTTCCTGGATCAGGCAAAACGGAGTAGGGGCACATATGTGATATGTGCGGGACCGAGAATAATACGTGTATGCGATACCGTATTAGATTCTCACGATATGTGATATCGGCCGGGTATATGTGATATAGTAGGGTCATCGGATCAAGTGTTGATTCGATGAACTGATACAGATTATATTAGTCGGTTATTTGTGAAATAGCCGGATTATCGGATCAAGTGTTGATTTGATAATTTAATGTATAATTATATATATTTTATATATTATATTACATTAACTAATATAAGCTCACTTAAAGATTCTTTTTCTCACTTGGATAATACATTGATATATATGTGATATATGTTAATTGTATTATTTTATTTTGTTACAAAATATATTATATATGTGATATATAGTATTGTAGCAAGTTAGGGTTACAAATGCAACATGTTTTGTGGAGTTTAAACATGGTTAGGGTTTGGATTAGGGTTAAGATTGGATGAAGCTTTCTTGAAGCTTCTTGAAGCTTTGACTTTGACCTTTGATATTTTGTGTAGATATTTCTTAACCCAACCCAAACCCTTTACCCTAGTTGATTCTCTACAAGGGTTAAGCCTTCATTTTTAACACATGGTTTATTTGTAACCACAATAATGATTTTTATTATTCATCACAAAAGGATTGCTTCATCTTCTTCTTCTTTCTTCATGAAGAAAACCTTCACTAGATTTTTCTTTGGTGATGAAATAAAGTGAGAAATTGAAAAAAAAAGAGAGCTAAATTCCTAATTCATCATCCTCATCTATTCTAGCCACTTAGATTTGGGTGTTTGCTTTGCTAATACTTGATTAGTGGAGCATGAGCTTGGCTTTGAAATTCTTCAAGGTAGATCATCTTAGTTGTTGAAGATTGGAAGCAAGCTTGCATTTTTTTCTTCATGGAGGCTCTCTAGAGTCCGGGTACATGATGATCGCGGTGAAGGGACCTCAACACGGAACTTATGAAGCGAAGGAACGGACTACAAAGTTTGTAATCCCAAACTTTTAGAAGTAAAGTTGTTTACTTGCTATGTTAACCCTATGTCTCTAGTTAAGATCTTGGTTAGGGTTTGTTTAGCACCCCAAAATTTTTAAAGTAGCATGATTGATGCTTGCCAAAACCTTCACAAGGTGCTATACTAACCCTATAGTGGTATCAGAGCCAAGTTAGACCATTAGGCGATATGTAGACGAAATTAAAAGTCTGATCGAACCCCGAAATATGATTTTGCACCCCCTCTCTGGAAATTTTTTAAAATTTTTGTTTTTTCCGTATTAAAATTACCCAGAAAAATAAGCAGGTGATTATATGGATATCTGTGAAGTAAGACTCCCTAAATCCATCAAGCCACTGCGGAACCGCGGCCAAACCAAGCTATTGGCTGCGGTTCCGCAGCAGAACATGAGGGTTGAGGGATCGTACTTTAAGAGGTGATCCGCTTCTGGAAATTTTTAATATTACTCAAGTGTTGAGTTTTCTGGAGATCATAAGAATTCGATGATTCGATCGAAAAGTTTAACATTGTTTAGTTTTTCGGGTAATTTAGAACGTGTTAAAAGGTTCGAACGGATATCAATAACTCATTTTTTCCATGACGGAAAACTTTCAAGTGTTGGATTTTTCCTCAGTTTAAAACTTTCGGGAAATCATGCAAGCGGATCTGTGGACCCTCTAGAAGAACGTAACCTTAACTCGAATATGTGACCGTTAAAACCGCCACCGAACCATATGGTTTGTGATAGTTTAGCGTTGCCACATGTGAGGCGTTGGTTTGACCCTTCTATGGCTGGTTCATAGCGGCTGTGACATGTTCTGCGATTTTTTGAACTCCGCTCAAGTGTTGAGCTATTTGGGAAATCTCGGGTGTTTGTTTATTCGATCGGAAAGTTTAACATTGTCTATTTATCTGGAATGTGATACAATATTTGGAATCCAAAAGTAGTTATGAGATAACTAATTTGAATGTTATAAATCTAGCAGTTTTTAGTCTCATTTGATCGGTTGCCACGGGATTTTGATGTGATCAAAAGTCCGTCGCAAACATGTAGCATACGCGGATACTCGCCGAGTAAACTTAATAGATAGCCACGCCCCATAGCCCCGACCAAGTGACAGCAGGAGAACCCCGTCACCAAAAGCATCCGTTCGGGTGCTCACGGCAGCGGTGTTCCGTCTTAGTGCACTTCGTCGACGGCATCCGGGGGTGCGGCCGTCTACTAAAGTTTCCGAAAAGCATTCGATCAGGATGTCGGGAATCTTGTTGAATTGCCCGACTTGATATTGAAAAGAGTTTTCGATATTGAGACTAAAATGCGGGGTTTATAATTGTTAGGCATGCGATGTCTAAGGAATTCATTTCGTTAGGCATGAGATGTCTAAAGAGGTTGCGGATTCCAACTGTTGTAGTTTTACACTTTCTTTTCTGCGACCATAAGTGTAATATGTGGTGTATCGCCGGTTTCGTTGCTATACATCAACGATAATTGGGATACGCATATTTACTTATGTTGATGACATGTGATGTTATGTGTTGCTGTGATATGTTATATTGGATCGTCGCGTTTTGAATAGCCGGGGTTTTTATGTGAGATGAGAGTTTTTCATTTTCATTCATGTAAAATTCATTGTATGTAATATTCTTTTAATTGGGGCACTTCCGGGTTGAGGATGATGTCACCATTGTATATTATTTACTTTTCCGCATTAGGATAGACCCAAGGCGGGGAGCACAAGTAACCGGGTTCTAGGGTCCAGTGGGAGACCATCTCGAGGAGTCGAGACCGGGTCTCCTAACTCTAGAATTGGTAGGGTTGCTTGCCGCTCTCGTAGGGGTCTAAGGGTGTGGGATTGGCTATTCATCGCGACCGTGGAATCCGCGTTTTATGCAGGCTCGCATAAAACACGGAAATCCTAGTATATCCAATATTTCATATGTTATCTTCTGCTGTAATGTTCTGTGATGAGATCATATTACTGCCTGAGACGAATGTTTATATTATATATATGAGATATATGTGATATTGTTGATTTCATTTCAAATGTGATGCTTGTAAAGCATAATAAAATGAGACTTCATTAATGAGATTAATGAAATAAAAGAAATCTAAAGATGTTGTAGAATCAAAACTTTATAAAAAAGGTAGCTACAGTTTTGCTTTGCATAGTGGTATATATGATATACTCTGCATCTTATTCGATTAGGAAAGAGCCGAGATCCCTTCACCGGGAGTGACCTCTTGAGCAAAAACTGGCAGATACTACAAACTTGCGGTTTAGTTTTTGATTGCTTCTATAGTTTTTTACTTTGCATAGTGGTATATATGATATTCCCTGCACTTTATTCGATGAGGAAAGAGCCAAGTTCCCTTCACCGGGAGTGATCTCTTTAGCGAAACTAGAAAAAGCCTTAAAAACACTTCTTTTCAAAATCACTTGTTTCTACAACGATATCAAGTTCATTACGCTCATGGTTTTCTAAAAAACCTGCGTAGCCCTCCATCATTTCAGATAGGTATTAATTAGTATTCATGCTACGGTAGTTTGGCATTCGTCAAGGTGTAGTGTACGGTAGCTATTTACTACTTATCTGTAGCATGAGATGCGATTAGATTAGAGTATTCTTACGGCGTTGTTTGGCATTTGTCAAGGGTCGTGCGGGTGGGTTTAATTCAATCAAGAAATGTACTGGTTGAACTTGACTAGAGGACTATGGGTTGTTTGGCATTCGTCAAGGTCATAGCACGTTAGGGGCAGAAGCATTATCAGGAATTTCAAGTGTTGAAATTTGCAATGAGATTGCATACCTCCTATGAGATAGATGGATCCTGATACCCACTGTGAGTAAGAGTTACTTCTGGGAGAATTTTACACAGGACAATTAGCCGATCAAGTAGGTGTCTAGAAAGGTGTTAACGGGGTTATCCCTCTGGGAAAACAAGGTTTATTTTAATTAGGTCTGTGCGAAAGCACGGGGAATCTCTCTCAAAGTACCGGCACTGGCCTGGCTAAAAGATTGGCAAACTTGTAGGATGTAATTAATCCCGGCTAGTCTTTCCTTTTAGGGTTTAGAGGAAGATTTGACTAAAACAGTGGGAGCCATCCTGATTAGATATATTAATAACCAAGTCTAATCTTGCAAAAGCGCACGCAGAGTGTTTTCTTCTCTCTCTCTCTCCAGGTTGCGACCATGTCACGCCTTAATCAAGATAATAATACGGATGTATTGACCGAACCCGCTTGTTATACTGCGCTGGGGAACGTTGGTCCCGCTCCAACTTATAATTGTTATAAGACAAATCAGGAAATAGGGGATTACCAGAATTCCCGTGCCGCCCAAACGAAGAAAGTATATGCTGATGCATCTTCTTCGGGTGTGTTCATTACCGAGAACTGTTTCTCAGTATCCTTTACATCCTGGGTATGTGGTACCGGATCAGGATCCCGCAAATGTAATTTGTTACATGAGCTACAGAGAGCTAGAGAACTGAGAACGGGTAATAAGTTTCAAGAGTTGGAAATGATGCAAGTGTTGCAGCCAAGTATGTTGGCAGTTATCACCCTGTATTACCAGAATACATTGATTCTGAACGAATGTTATTAGATACCGAACCTGATATACAACATCATATCAGTCTCTTTATTAGTAAAGAAGGATATAATTTTGTATTGTTGGATAATGTTTTGAACATTTCCTATATCAAGAGTTGATCGGTTCATGCACGTTATCTAAAAGTGTAGACGTTCTAAATCAAACCACAGTTCTTAACGTACAGAACACACACAAGAGGAAGAGTTCAGAAATGAACGAATCCTTCTTGAGGCATTGTAGACTAGGTCATATCGATGCGACCCGACTAGCTAAAGTTATATAAAGATGCATATTTAAATCAGTTTGAATTTACATCTTCTGAAACTTACCGGTCATGTCACAAAGATAAGATGACCATAGCTCCGTTTATTGGAAACAGCGAAAGAGTTAGTGAACTCTTGGGATTGATACATGATGATGTATGAAAGTCCCCTGTTTACATATGCCAGGAATGGTTCTTTGTACTTCATTACATTCACTGATGATCTCTCAACATTCAGACATATGTTCCTGTTGAAACACAAGTCCGAAGCTTTTGAGATATTCACAGAATATAAGTTAGAAGTAGAGAACCAAAAACGGGTAAAAGTATTATGTCCTTTGATGAGATCAAGGAAGAGAATACTTGAGCAACGGAATTCCTGGACTATAAAAAGAAAGGAGAATGAGATTCTCTCTCAGCATTACTCCTCTGTATACACCACAGCACGTCGGTGTATCGGGGCGGAGCAATCGCACCCTATGTGATATGGTGTGCTCTATGATGAGTACTACTGAGTTGCCTATTTTCTTTTAGGGTTATGCACTTGAGAAGTTGCATACCTATTGAATAGGGTTCCAACCAAATCAGATGCTTATCACTCTATTTGTGATATAGTATGGGAAGAGCCCATCTCTTAAAGATGTTAAGATTTAGGGTTGTCCGGCCTATGTCAAAAGCAAAATCCAGACAAGCTCGAGGCAAGGACAGTTCTATGGAAGCTTGTTGGATATCCCAAGCATTAGCAAGGGAATATCTTTTACCAAACTGAGGAACAAAAGATGTTTTGTTTTCTCAGCATGCCACCTTTTTGGAAAGGGAATTTCTTGTGAAGAAATTAGTGGTCATAAGGTAGAACTGGAAGTAGTTCCAGCTAAAATAAACTGCAGCTGATGATTTGGTAGAATCGGAGGATTCAATAGTTTCCAACGAACCTCAGCCTCTCCGCCGGTCTGGTAGGGTTTCTCATCCACCAGAGAGATACTTCGGTTTCTCTATGACAGTGGGAGTGAGGATTGCATCATGAGATGACGACCCAACAAGTTTCGAGCAGGCCATCAGGAGTGGGGACTCTGTGAGAATGGCTGGATGCTTAGTGATCTGAGATGGAATCCTTATACACCAACAAAGTATGGACTTTGGTTGCTTTATCTGGAGGGTTAAATCCCCATCAGGAGCAAGTATATCTTGAGAAGATTACTTGGTGTACATGGAAAAGTTGAGACTTTCAAAGCTATGCTTAAGTCCATCCAGATCCTACTTGCTACTGCTACATACCATGATTATGATATCTAGCGGTTGGGTGTCATGACTGCTTTTCTAAATGATGATTTGGAAGAGAGCGTCTATAAGTACACAGCCAGAGGGCTTCGTAGACAGTGGGAGCAACAGAAACGTGTGCAAGATGTTTTATGTGATAAATCAGGCATCGCGGAGTTCGAACGTCTATTTTGATGTAGTAGTCAAAGAGTTTGACTTCATCAAAATGATAGATGAACCAAGTATATAGAAAAAGGTAGTAGGGAGCATGGTGGTGATCCTCATATAATACGTGGATGACATACTCTTGATAGGGAAGAAGTTTCCTATGCTACGATCGGTCAATCTCCTCTTATCATAAAGATTCTCTATATAGGATCAAGATGATACCTCCTAAATCCTAGATTATGGATCTATGAGATAGATCTAATTGGATGTTAGGATTCTCACTAGTTGTAGTGAGATGGTATCAATCGATCCTGGGGAGAATCACTGGAAAGGTTCCAGGGTGATAAGGACGATGTTCATACCATAATATTGCATTATTATATTCCCCATTCTTATTCATTTTATAAATAAATGGGTGCTTTTGACGCATGTCTGCTATATATTACAGGATACGGGTTCTTGGAGCGAAAACAGTGAAAAAGACAAAAGACGATACAAAAAGGGACTTTTGACCAACAAATAGAAGGATCTTAGTCAAGCCTAGATGAAGAACAATTCACAAAGTACAAGGCAACGCAAGGTCCAAGTTGTCAAAGTGAACGGTTAAAAGTCCACTGCAAATTGTTCACTAGAGATCTGGAACCAACGTAGAAGCCCAATTGATAAAAGAACCAAACAAATAAGAAGCCCAAACAGCAGAGAAAAAGCCTAGAAAAATTCATCAGACGACCACACCAATGGGCTGCGGAACCGCGGCCCTACCCCCACCCATGCCGTGGTTCCGTGGCCATCTATTGCACGTGTCGGTGCAGAAAAATTGTGGCGGTGCGTAGGTGCGTTTGTTGGGATTTTTAGGGGGTATTTTTGTAATAGCAGATGTGCGAGTCATTGTAACCCTAGGGTTTCCTATCCTCTATAAATAGGAACTCTAAATTCTGTATGAGGCGATGCCTCTTTTCATTTCACAAATTCAGATCTGTACTGCGTTGATGTTTGGAGAGAGCCATCAATAAAAATTAGTAAGTTGCTTTTATTTCTTGTTTTAGCTCTCTTTTAAATTAGAATGTCTTTTAATTCCCTAATGAGCGAGTAGTCTCCTCGCTTGTTAGGGTTAGCCTTAGCGAAAGGTTTGAGAGATGAGATCTCTCACCCCTTTCTTACCCCTTCACACCTAAGAAATTAGAACTCCATACATACACGCATACACCGCTCCCTGCGGCACCCTACCCCTCGAGGTAACGGTGATATGTTTTTCATGGAGGTTAAGGTAAGGATCGATAAAAGAAGGATAAGAACCTAGAGGAAGAAACATCTTCCCAAAAGATTCTAATCCACTTTATTGATAATTACCATAACATCTAATTGTTCTAAAATAGGGTATTGAAAGAGGTGAGGAAACCTTTGATCTCTCAACTTCCCCTAAACCTAACCCTAGCAAGACTTAAATCTAGATAATTTTAGTATAACTTAATTTAGTAAGTTTTTAGATTTAATAAATGAATCCGAACATTCATCGGAATTAACTCGTTAGCGCGATTAGGAAAACACAAAATCCCTGTGGACCGACCCGTATTCACCGGCTAGCTACAAGCGACGACGTTCTTGATTGCGGTAAATTATTTTTGATCGTAAAATCTTACATTAATCAAATGGCGCCGTTGCCGGGGATGGCGTAGTTTTTCCTCTTTGCAATTTCGGGTTAACCTAAATTAAAAAATCATAAAAACAGAAAAGGAAATTTTTTTTATAAAAATTCTATCATTTATTGTTTGATGGGTATCTCGTGTGAATCTTTGCAGGATTAAAGAATCTGGAAAATTCCAGAGTATGAAAGAGAAAAAGGCACATCAGAACAGAAGGGATTTGAAACAACAGAACAGCAGACAAAATATGGTGCCCCGATCCCTCACCTGAACCGCGAAGTTGCGGCCGAATACCAAGCCGCGGAACTGCGGTCGACACATGGCAGCATCGCGCGAAAATTCTGCTGTTTGTTTCTCTTTCCCTCCTCTGCCAACCTCCATATATCTTTTGTCAAATTTTCTGCAGGATTTCTTTGCGCTAAAAATCTTCTTCCCCTTCCAATAATTGATTTTCTGCAGGATTCTTTGCGCCGCAAATAAAATAAAAATCTTTGATTGCAAGTGATTTTTCTGTTTTGCATATCTTTAATCGGACTTTAAGGGGCTTTTGACCAATTCAGATTGGGTGGGGATTTCATCACCTTTCCCAGGACCCCAGAAATCACATAAGGCATTTACATTGACCAAATCTTTAATTAAAAAAAATACTAGACTCAGCCCTAAAGACATCGCGCTCAATAGGACAGAGGACTAGTTATAGGCATCGACCGTTTATCCTAACCTGACTTTGCGGTGTCTAGGCAAGTGTGTCTAAGGCAAATGGTTACTTAATTAGGACCACTACTTTTGTAGCGGGGAGCCCCCTACTTACCTGGCCGCAATTGGCGGTGAAGTGCCGGTTTGAGGTCCTATTTCTAGCCCTTTAGAACAGTCAGGAGCTGTCTTGCTGACCTAGGTAACCCTAGATCTAGGCCTGATTGTGCATTTTTGGTTGATCGAAAGTGTGTCTTAGCCCTTTATCAAAAAATATTTTTTGCAAACAGTTCCAAATAAAAAAAAGGAAAAAGGAAAGAATCTTTCATAAAAACTTGCAACTTGTCACGTAAAATCCATGCACCCCACCACCACTCACTTTCTTCTCATTGACGTTATCTTACCTCCATATTCTGTCTTTCTTTTTTCTGACTACACTACCCCTTTAGTGTATGTCACTTTGGACTAGGGACACTAGCGCCCGATTAGTCCGTGTTTTGTTGGTACCGACCGACGAACCTTTCGACACCGAAGTCGAAATTTCGTCCACCTCCTAACCTCCACGTTCAAATTCTTCGTCCGAAGGTATGTCGGGATATAATCCCAACAACACCTTACCCATGGGACTGATTCCGCCTCCGTTAGGTGCGAATAACCCGAATCTTCCGCCTGTTGTAGCGCCCCAACGAATCGCGCTCCAGGATCTCTTCTACCCTGTCCGCACCTCTTTACCTACCTGTCTTTCACCCTCACCGGCAAATGGGGATAATCTTGAAATAAAACCCCACTTCATCAATTTGCTGCCAAAATTTCATGGTTTGGAATCCGAAGATACATATATCTTTATCAATAAATTCCAAAACGTTTGCGCCATTATGAAAACAACCCAATTAAGTGATGACGCTATAAGCCTAAGGGTCATTCCTTTCACCTTATGTGACTTAGCCGAGAAGTGGATATACAGCACAGTATCACATTCAATTAGAAATTGGGACGAGTTTGTTAAAGCTTTTCTTAAAAAGTTTTATCCTCATCACAAGACCGCGAGAATTCGGAATGAGATAATACAATTTTCCCAGCTTCCTTCCGAACCATTTTGGAAGTGTTTTGAAAGATTCAAAGACCTACTTATTCAATGCCCTCACCATGGGATCGAAAGTTGGCAACTTTGCCAAACATTATACGAGGGATTGAACCCGGCAACGAAGCAGTTGCTAGAAACCATTTTTGAAGGTCACTTTCTAACCAAATCTAGTGAGGAAGCATGGCAGTTTCTCGAGGATCTTAGTGAACAAACAATTCAGTGGGAGAGCACAAAGACCACCTCATCTTCTATTGGTCAATCTAGGGCAGGCATACATCAAGTAGATATGTCGATTGCTATGAAGGCCGAGATGGCCGCACTTATGAAAAAGCTTGAAGCCATTGAGACCAAAATCTCATCGTCTTATCCTGCCCCTGCCTTACCCCCATGAACTGTTTATGCTTGTTGTTCGGATCCATCACACCTTACCGAAGAGTGTCCTTACAATCCACCTGTTCAAGGACAAGATCAAGTCAATACTGCCTTTCAGCAACGACAAAGAAATGATCCTTACTCTTCCACCTACAATCTGGGTTGGAGGAGCCACCCAAATTTTGCTTGGAATCAAAATCAGCAACTCCAAGGAAACAACAACTTTCAAAGGCCTCCTCCACAACAACAAGCACCCCAACAAACTCAAAACCAGCAACCTTTCCAACCACAACCTTATCCAACTCAAACGAACAATTTGGTTCAACCAAATGATGATAAGGTTATCTCGCTAGAAAAAAGTCTAGATGCGTTTCTCCAGCAATCTACAGAATCCGCAGCAAGATTGGAAAATTACGTCCAGTCTTTAGCGCACAAAAATGCTTCACACGATCAAAGCATCAAATCTATTGAGGCACAAATTGCACAATTAACCGCTGCGTTGAGCGAGAGAGAAAAGGGAAAGCTTCCATCTCAACCATTGCCAAATCCCGGTCACACACAAAACGCATATCACAATCATAATGTATGCGGTGACCACGTTGAGATCCGGAAAAGTGTTGCAGAATAATGTGGGTATTAGTGATGACATCCCCGCCGGTGGTTCTTCTTCTCCATCTTCATCTTCTCCTTCTTCTCCTTCTTCTTCTTCATCCTCGTCTCCTCCGCTAGAGCCTATTCTCCATTCTTCAAAAGGCTCTTCTTCTTCTAATCCGAACGGACCCACTTCTCACTTCACGAACACATCCACATTGGGATCCGTTCCTACTCCACAGACTTTGGACTCAACAGAATTTCAAAATGCTCCATTTCCAAACAGGTTGAGTCCCAATAAACCAACTGCACAAATGGAGAAGATTGTGGAGTTATTTAAGCAGGTTAGCATAAATATACCTCTCTTGGATGCAATCCAACAAATCCCTTCATACGCGAAAATCTTAAAGGGCTTATGCACCTGAAAGAGAAAGTCATCTCAAATACCCAAGAAAGTGCTAGTGGCTAGTGCAGTAAGTAATGCTATTAACCAACCTCAACCCTTACCCCAAAAACGAAAGGACCCCGGCTGTCCTACGATTTCAATAACAATTGGGGATAAGAAAATCAATCGAGCACTTTTAGATCTTGGGTCTAGTATTAACCTGCTTCCCTACTCCGTGTACGAACAATTAGGGGTTGGAGAGTTGAAACCCACTCGTTGTACTCTCCAAATGGCTGATCGATCAATCACCCATCCTAGGGGTGAGCTAGAGGATGTGTTGATCAAAGTTGGGGATTTCATATTCCTTATTGATTTTATTGTTATGGACACACAACTTGTTGCTAACTCACGGAACCAAATTCCGGTGATCCTCGGTCGACCATTTTTGGCCACTTCCAATGCCGTAATAAACTGTCGCAATGGCTCCATGACTCTGTCCTTCGGGAAGACGTCTAGTGAGTTCAATATTTACAAGTTAGGAAGTCTGCCCCCCATGCCTAAAACTAGTACACGTGAAGTTTGCTCTATTCACGAAATCACGCAGGAGGACTGTGAGCTTGAAAGATTTCTATTTGATGAAAACAGTTTTGACGCCACTAGTGCGTCCCTCCTTGAATCCACCACAGTTGACATAACCGATATTGATTATGAAAGTTTCACTTTTTCGGATGATTTTGACGACTCATAGCCCGAATATGAGTCTTTTGAATTTTTGGATGAGTTAGTTGAACCATCCGAATCGGTTGTTTGCAGTGATTTCGAACCTGTGTTGGAGTCCTTTGAGTTCGAGGCAGATTCCCCAATTTTACTTATGATTCTTTCGCCTCCGAAACTCGAACTCATGCCCTTGCCGTCTCACCTTAAATATGCTTACATAGGTGAGAATTAGACCTTTCCCATTATCATATCGGCTTCTCAAGCCTTCGAGCAAGAGAACGCTCTTTTAATGGTCTTACAAGATAGGCGGCAAGTTTTCGGCTGGACTATGGCGGACATCGAGGAGATTAGTTCCCTCATAATTGAATATCATATGCATACGATGGATGATGCCAAGTCGATAAAGGATCCACAGAAATATCTTGGGGATAGTGTGGTTAGTCAACCTCCTCCTTTAGAAATTGAACCACCCCCATTTCTTTTAAGCTACGAGAATGCCCATATTCCACTGATTGCTGATCATCCACATTCTCGTTTTTATTCATCACCACCTCCTATCTATTCACTTCCACACTTTCCATACCACCACTTCTATTTTCCCCAATTCTTTTTGGATCGGTACAACATATTCTTCCACCAAACGATACTCTTTACAGATAAATTTTTCGACTGGTTTGTGTTGACGTTTGGTCTTTGCAAAGTTTGGCAATGACGTCTAACTCTGTTTCAATAAAGTTTGGGGGGGCCTTTCTGTATATAACAATTCAAAAAAATAAAAAAGTTGTACATAAATAAACAGGGGAGTGCCGACATTTTGACCCTCTTGGTGTAGCATGATAGTGAGGACACTGTCAAGTTTAAGTTTGGGGGTATGCTCGGTAAGCCTTCTTCCTTCGCATTCATATGTATATTTTTGCATTTGCATATTTATTTGAAAACCCGTAAAAATTGAAAATTTTTGAAAAATTATAAAAATTAATGTATTCAATTTTGGCTAATTGACTTGAGTTTGGCAAATAGGTTAACTGGCTAGGAACAACTAGATCTTAGACTTAGTAAATTAAAAACCCAAAAAATAACCTTCCTTAAAGTTTAACGGTAGAAAGTACATGTCTTTGTAGTTTATTTAGAAATAGGCAAATTTTTGGTTCACTTCTTGGGCTAAGTCGAAACAAAGGAAAAGTATAGATATTTTTATTAGAGTATAACTTTGAAAAATAATTCCTAGCTTAAGTCTAGATTCTGAAAATGTATACCCTACAAATTACACAAACACGCACATTGAAACTTTGAATAGTAGAAGAGACCTTGAATTGCTCTTGTCTAAAGTCCTTAGTACGAAGAAAATAAAAATAGAAATACAAGTGTGAATAAAGAAAAAAAATGAACACTGGTTTTTGTGATTACTTAAGGCTGTAAAAATAGAAAAATATTTAGTGAGGGTGCTTCATCACCTAGTGCCTTAGACCAACTGGTTTGGGAGTTACTGCTAAAAGCCTTGGGTGTTGCAAGACTAGGAATTATGCTTTAAAGTGCAAACGCATCTTGTAATCGGTCGTTGGTACCTCAAGATGTATTAACGGTCACATGAAGGATGTGTAAGCAAAATTCAATTAAAAATTCACCAATTAAAAAGTGCTTTGGACAACGGACAAGAGTATGATTGCTTGATTTGAATTTCCAAGTGTAGGGGTAATATATACACATACGTGGGGATATATGATTGGAGTTTAGATAAGAGATAGGAGTGAAGAATAGAACTTTTTTCTTGAGTAAGAGTTGATAGAAATTCCTAAGTGAAGATGGAACCCTAAAAGAAAAACTTAAGAGAAGCCGAAAGCTAAGTAAGTCTATAGAACATATATAATCTTAAGTTAAATAAGAAGGAAGCGTGAAGAATATGGGTGGATAATTTACGGGTCAAAGATAATAGAATTCCTTGTTAGAAAACATAATTGGAGAATAAAAGTTAATGAACCGAATTGATAGGATTTTGTGGGTAGTATCCGCTGAAAACCCTCAGGAGACAACACTCCTCCTACTAGGGACACCTAGAGTTTTAACAGCTTGTTGCACGTGCTCAGTGCAATCGTGATTCCCTGCGAAAGTGCGGTTAGGTTTTTTGTCGAGAATAAAAAATAAGTTTGCTCGAGGACGAGCAAAAGATAAGTTTTGGGGTATTTGTTCATACCATAATATTGCATTATTATATTCCCCATTCTTATTCGTTTTATAAATAAACGGGTGCTTTTGACGCATGTCTGCTATATATTACAGGTTATAGGTTCTTGGAGCGAAAACAGTGAAAAAGACAAAAGACGATACAAAAAGGGACTTTTGACCAACAAATAGAAGGATCTTAGTCAAGCCTAGATGAAGAACAATTCACAATGTACAAGGCAACGCAAGGTCCAAGTTGTCAAAGTGAACGGTTAAAAGTCTACTGCAAATTGTTTACTGGAGATCTGGAACCAACGTAGAAGCCCAATTGATAAAAGAACCAAACAAATAAGAAGCCCAAACAGCAGATAAAAAGCCCAGAAAAATTCATCAAACGACCACACCAATAGGCCGCGGAACCGCGGCCCTACCCCCACCCATGCCGCGGTTCCGCGGCTATCTATTGCACGTGTCGGTGCAGAAAAATTGTGGCGGTGCGTCGGTACGTTTGTTGGGATTTTTAGGAGGTATTTTTGTAATAGCAGATGTGCGAGTCATTGTAACCCTAGGGTTTCCTATCCTCTTAAAATAGGAACTCTAAATTCTGTATGAGTCTATGCCTCTTTTCATTTCACAAATTCAGATCTGTACCGCGTTGATGTTTAGAGAGAGCCATCAATAAAAATTAGTAAGTTACTTTTATATCTTGTTTTAGCTCTCTTTTAAATTAGAATGCCTTTTAAAAATCCCTAATGAGCGAGTAGTCTCCTCGCTTGTTAGGATTAGCCTTAGGGATAGGTTTGAGAGATGAGATCTCTCACCCCTTTCTTACCCCTTCACACCTAAGAAATTAGAACTCCATGCATACACGCATACACCGCTCCTTGCGGCACCCTACCCCTCGAGGTAACGGTGATACCGTAGTATATATCTTCTCGACCCATGTGATGGGCGATGGATGATCCCATATCCATTGGTGTTTGACATCAGAGATGGTATGCGGGTGCTCAGTGAAGACTGGGTACACTGAACGGACTCGCCGAGAACTCCCAGATGGTATTATACCTCACGTCAGATGGCAGTTCTCTGGTGACACTGGTACAGCTTAGTCTGTTGACCCGAGATCGTCATAGAGTCTTGTGTGTCTCCCACTGTGCTTTGATTTCCACCCTACCACGGCTCTACTGAGTCGTGCAAACAGGTGGTTTTTGGGTACAGTCCCGATTCACATGGAGGCAATGAGCGATAGGAGGGGATTCGTCTCTCCCGGTATTGGGGGTTGATGTTGCGCTATGCTCGACTGGCCATAATAGGAAATCCCTGGCCAGGGTTGCAGTGATATACTGGTAAGAGTTATCAGTAGTTTCACGAATGTTATGGACCCTATGTCGGCATGACTTATCAAGCTATTGGGGTCTGACGTTTACCACCCCTAGGCGAGATATGCGACATATCAGATGAACAGACCGGACTGTACGGTAAGTGTTACTGGTTGGATTCACAGGAGTTTGAGCGGGCTTGCTCGTCGATCTTCTGATCGCTCAATACCCGGATGGCCGTTACGTTTAGCAGACCGCTTGCGGCTTGTGGGTGTTTGATATGATCATCATCTACTGCCGGCGTATTGACGAGTCTTTAGAGTCCTACACAGAGGTTTCCTGGCTCAAGCGAAACGAAATAGGAGCGCATATGAGATATGTGCAGGACCGAGAATAATGCGTGTATGTGATACCGTATTCCATTCTCGCGATGAATGTATCGATTGGTTGTATGCGATATAACCTAGTTATCGAATTGAAGATTGATTCGATAAGTCGATATATTGGATACTAGTCGGTTATATGCGACATGACCGGATCATTGAATCAAGTGTTGATTTAATGATTTAATGTATAATTATATATTTGATATATTACTTTGCATTAACTAGTATTGGTTCACTTTAAAAGGATTTTCTCACTTGAAATGCACATTGTATATGTGATATATTTTTGTGCACATGATTGTATCATGTTTGATGATACATGCTAACTTGGGTTTGTGTAAAGGATTAAACCATGGTTATGTAATGGTTAGGGTTTTCATTTTCTTATCTATTTATTTATTTATTTATTTTGGCAAAAGATAAAGAGAAAATGGTGGCTTTCTTTGTTTGTTGTTGAAGCTTCATGAAGCTTTGACTAAGTGACCATTTTGTCTTCATGCTTAACCCTAACCATTCATACTAACCATAGTTCATTCTCTACACTTGACCATGGTTGATAGATGATAAGTATTCATTTTATTTTCTTTTTGAAGTATACTTATCATATTATCTTCTTCTTCTTCTCCTTCTTCAACATGAAGAAAGCTTGCCTCCATCAATGGCAACTAGTGAAAAAGAGTGAGAAATCCAATTCTAAAGTGAACCCACTTCCTATTTCCTCATCCTCTACCTCTTGCCAAGTAGTATAGGGTGTTTTCTTCACTAGTTTCATGACTTGGTGAAGTGGGAGCTTGATCTTGTGATGCCTCGACGTAGATCATCTTCGGCATCGAAGTCGACAACTTAGCCCGCCCATTTCTCCGATGAAACCGATGCTAGAGTCCGGGATCCGATTTGGACAGTGGAGGGACGTCATCACGGAGCCTAGGAGGTGGAGGACCGGATCTACAAATGTTGTAGCCTCTTTCCTTTTAGATAAAGTTGTTTATTTGCATTGCATCGCCTATACATCTAGTTAACGATCCGTATTAGGGTTTATAGGCACAAGGAAAAATTTGAATTAGCCATGTTTTATCACTTGTGAGACCTCATTAGTGTGCCTAGGAACCCTACATTCACAAGCACATAATCCTTCTTCCACTTATAGCAAAAACTCCTACCCGAACTATTGGATAGCATCATGGAAATAGCTCCCGAACACCACATGGGTGAATACATTGACAAAATTTCGCTCTAATTCGAAAGGGGCCATGATCTGTGGGTTGGTGAAGTTTGCAGAAAATTTAAACAGTGCAGGAGAGGGGGGAAGAGAAAATCTTACAGCTCTGACAAAGGAAAAAGACGATCGGAGAAAGAACGACCGGCCTCACCGGATTTTTGCATGGACTCGCCTGTCGGATTTGGAGTAGAGAGGCTAGGGTTTTGGAGGAAGGTGCGGGGAAAGCAAAGAAAAGAAAAGGTGCTATTTGGGAACTGAGAATAAAGGGGTCGGGACAAGGATGGTATGACTATATAAATGACATTTTATATTAAAAAAACCAACAAAAAGAAAACCCCATTTTTTACAATTTACTCAAACAAAAAGTTAAATCAGCGTTGTCCCCAAACTTCAGCACTCACCCCCTAACGGGTGAGATCTTATTTTCAGAAAACTAAGAAAAACAAAGATTAATTACAGTATTCACAAGTTAACGACATTATTAGTCCAGAAATTAATACCAGCCACAAAAAAAATTTATCGATATAATGTAAGGGCTGGTAAAAGAATATGTATATAAAAAATAAAAATAAAAAGAATGTGTTGGTTGTTAGTGAAGGGCATGGGTATGTGTGAGTAGGGATCAGAATACGTTGAAAGTGAAAATGACATTTTGAAAAGGTCAAAGAATTTTTGCCCGGATGAATTGAATGTTCAAAAAGCACATGTCGAGTTTCGGAGTCTCGTTTAAAAACTGGATTTCATCCGCAAAAATTTTGGAAAAGGAAAGGTTCGTGGGATGTTCCCTAATTGATCCCGACTCATACTCACTGAGGATATCAAGTTCATCCGCAAATAATTCTTCAAAACTCTGTATGAAAGACTTTTTTTCAAGGCTGTCTTCCTCCCTATAATTCTGCACAATCCTACACTCATTGCTATAGCTCACAATTCCTAAAATAAGTTCTTCTTCATCACATTCATATCCGGGTAGGTTCATGTCATTTAAAAAGGTAGGTTCCCACCCTAACGTTTCTTCTGAAACAATATCACTAGGTGACACAAAAATTATGGGTTCCTGATCATTAATCTTTTCTAACAGTCTATCCAAACCATACCCGTCAAAATCACAAGCTTCCTCCTCTAAAATTGGAATGCAAAAATTAGTCGGAGGTTTTTCTTGTATGTCCTGATAACACTTGGTCAATTCAATTGCATCGTCATCTAGGAAATCATCAAAATTCAATTGATCATTTATCTTACTTGGGTGACTTCCTAGATGACAGATATTGACACTGTGTGGTTCTAATTGACTGTGTTTACTTTTTAGAATCACTACAGCTAAATGCTTTTCAATTCTAACCAAAGATTGAGCTTGAGCGTGAAATAATTGCTCAGACTATTGTATAAACAGGGCTAGCGTAGCAGCTGTTTATTCTCGACCGCAATCATCATTTCAACACCTTTCTCTAAATCGGTCAACCTAATATCTATCTCACCATCGTTCCCTAAGGATGGTTTAGTTGTTTCAGGAAGAGGGGGTTGTAATGGTGGTGATGATAAAGCAGTCAATCTTTCGACCCCATTCTCTAAATCTTCAATCATTAGGTCTCTAAATGAAATGGGACCGGGTTCAAGAGTGATAGGTGGGTGACCATTATCAAAAATCTGGTACGGTTGGTCACCCCCTAGAGAAGGACAATTTTCATGAATGTAGGAAGAATCGTAGCAATTTGAACAAAAGAATTAGGACTGAGTATAAACAGAGGAATAAGAATTGGGAAAAATTGAATTAAATCGTGTATCGCCCATATTAATAAGAATTCACAAATATCACAAAAACAAAGAATATCATACCCTAGCAGTTTATGTTATGCTATATCAACTATACCTGCTCAAGAACCTGATTGTCGAAGTAAAACTGTATCGAGAAACGGGCTCAAGATATACAGATCACAAAGCTAGGTAAGTGCAAGAGATAAGGGGAGGTTTTCCAACGCTTTCGCGAAATTCCTTAATTAGATAACCCTTTCTCTTGAATACTTGTCTAGACACCCCGTGAACGATATACCGTTAAGCGGTGTTCTAAACACAATTAACTTCTCCTAATGAGCGCGATACCCATAAAGTCAAAGTTCTAATGGATTTTAAATTACTGTGGGTATGCAAGAATGCAGTTTTGTGATTTTTGGGCTTCCGAGAAAGGTGATGAAATCTTTTACCGTATCTTGTTTGGCCATGCCCTTAATATTCGTATTAAGATGCAAATGCGCAATCAATAAAAGAATTTAAGACATCAATCAATAAATCAATTATTTTTTCAGTTTAAATTTAAGCGCTGCAAAAAAATACGGTTAGTTCTCTGTGCAATTGGTGGCAAATTTGTGCGAAGAATTCTGCAAAAGATAGAATAGTGGAATGCGTCGGATTCAAGATAAATGTGTTAGGAAATACGTACCGATGTGATTTGGTTAAGAAAACCCCTTTTTAAAGTGATCCGAGTCTTTGATTGTTTGTTTGCGGGTCAAACTACCCAGATCTTTGGCACTATACTTCATTAACGTTTTGCAATTAAATTTGAGCCTCGCTCTGCAATCGCTGGTCGTAATTTCGTAAAAAAACCTGAAATGTCGGAAAATACGATATTTAGTGTCAAAAGCGACATATCTGCCCCAATTCCTGTACACACAAAATTACAAAAATCAAATAATACCACTAGAATACCAACAAGTCACTGAAGATCACCAAAAAATAAAAAACCCAAAATCAAACAAACAAACCGGCGACATCGGACAGTTTACTGATGTCGCCGGTTTTGTTTAAGAGTTAGGTGCAAGAATTTTTGGTGGGTTCTTTAGGATAGCTAAGTGCTCTTATGGTATAACTAGATTTTTAAAATAAATTTGAGGATGTTAGCAGGTTCAGCAACAGAGAGCAAATTCAGAATATCGTGTTTTGTTAGTTTTGAATGATTTTTTGAGTTAGAAATTAATGAGTTAGTATGAACCAGAAATAACAGTACCTAATGACTACTAACTCCCCGGCAACGGCGCCAAAAACTTGTTGGGAATTCACCCGCGCGCGCAAACGCGTATGTTTTTGAAATGGATATGATTTTAAGGAAATAGAATGCGCACGCGAGATCGTTCTCCTTTTAAAATTTATAAACTGTAAGTGCACGGCGCATTGTAGCAAGACGGCAAGTACGGGTTGATCCGTAGGGAATTGTGTATTAGGTCTTGTTATTTAAGATTCAACAAATAACGAATGGTTTGGTTTGTCACAAAAAATGAAAGAATCCGAAAACAAAGAAAAGCAAGCAAAGAAACTAAAAAAGAAGTGGTTGTAGCTTTGGATCGAAAGGTCAAATTGCGACGATTCCTTCGACACTCCCTTGATCATGAGTTGTCCATCCTTATGTCGATCCCGGCGCGAAGTATGACTTGTTAAGGCAGTTGCGAGGCACAAGTCATCAAGTTGCCGCTATTCGACGCAAACACGGAACAAGTCCGTTTTGTTCACTTACTGTTTGTATGTCCAAGCGTGGGGTATCAATACTAAACACAAGGGTTATTAAGTATACCACAATATCAAAAACACAAATTAGTGAGTGAGAGCAAATAATTTCAGTGTTAAGTGTGCTAAGTGTTTGTGATGGTATGTGGTATATGAAACCAAGAGATTTGTCAAGTCACTTAATCACAAAATACCATATCCAAACTTAGCAAACTTAACACCAAATTGATTCTAATTTTAGGCTTGCAAGATGAGGTTTGTGAGGAGAATATGGTATGTGATAAGGTTACAAAGTAACCATGAAATCAACATACCATATCAACCCATCCAAGTTACAATACTAAGTTTATAATCATATTAAAGCACATTAAACATTAACAAGAGGAGGAGGAGGCAAAGCCTTTATCTCACTTCCTTACCATTACCACAACCAAAGATAGTTAGTTACACATAATAATGAAAAGAAAAGCAAAGCAAGTAAAGAAAAGAAAGCAAATAACAAAGCAATATATTAACACTTGAAGTTGAGGTATAAGATATTGGTAACTTATTCAATCTCCATAATGAAGCTCTCAAGAGAAAACTTCAAGAGGGAAGAAGAAGAAGAGACCAAGTTAAAGCCCACTCACTCTCAAGTCTAAACCAAAAACAAAAGAAACTATCAAAAAGATATACTATGTGAGAGATGAGAGAGCTCTTCCCTTGCTTACTGATCTGGCTTTTATAGGCACCAAAAAGGATTAAACAAGTAATAAAAATAAGATGATGTGACTGCAAGAGAGTGACAGAAGAAATATGGGGACAAACAGGGTAAGGGGGGCCGGCGAGCTCGGAATTTTATAGGGTGTGGCCGCTCATGGTCCGAGCAAAGGAGCTCGTCTTGATATGGTGGTCTTGTGTCTACTCCAACATCATCCTGATGCTGTTTGATTTGTATAAAATAACCTGGTTTGCATTCAGAGATTTGGAGGAAACTTGAAGCAATGTATCACATCAAAACTTTTAGCATTTATTACCCATGTCTGCCATTTGCACAAGCCATCATTTGTGTGTGCCATGGGTAGCCCCACCATGGTCTATGCCATCAAAGAGTCATGTGTACAATTGTATGTGTTGGACCAAAATTGTGTGCACACATTTATTTTGCAAAAGCTCTTTGAATATTGGTCGGTTTCCTGTTCTGTTTGCAGTGTCGGCTCCCAAATGCTATATCCATGATATTGAGTTTGTTTCCAGTATTTAATCACGAACACCTGTAATCTGTAATTTCTGAGCAGACACTAATTAATAGCACCGATATATAACAAAATAGATAATGAATGAGCGGTATTAAAATGCAGTTTTCTTAGATGAACATGCCTCTACTAGCGGAGGTGATTTCTTTAGCACTACTGTCAGAGAGTTCTTGCGGACTCTTCTGAGCAGATCAAAGCTGTTCCCGGTTGAAATAGCAGCGTCGATATCCACCATAGGATCTGGTGGGTGAGCCCAGAAGGAGAGTTGCCCCGAGCTTCTCTTACTCGACGCAAGTGGCGACGTCGAGCATGCTTTGGAGTGGGAATTGCCTCAGTTTTGGAGGCGTCTTCATTATGCCCCTTGCATTGCTCAGGAGTTTCGGTTAGTGTCAGCCTGTTGAAGACTGACTTCCTTGTTGGAGTTGGAGCGGGGTTGACCAATCTTTCAAAGACGGACCGTCTTGGAGGAGAAGCACTTTTATCGGCTTTACCCGTAGCAGGAGTAGGGAGAGCTAGCCGTTTTGGGGTAGCTCTCTCTGGTATCATGGGCTTCTTTACGGGCCCGCTCGACTTCATCCTCAACCAGTTGAAAATTAAGGCTTCAGGATTTGACAGCTTGGTAATAGGAGCCGTTGTGATTGCCAACCGATTGAAGACTGACTTTTTGGGAGTTTCTCCTAATGGAGTTGAGGCGCCAAAGTTCATAAGCGGGAGCATGGTCCCGAAGAACAATCCTATAGTGGCTTGTGTGACCTGCGCCACCGACATTGAGAAAATGGAGGCCGCGTTAAGCTCATATGTCACTCCTCCAGTTGGGGCGGAGTGGGAGTCGCTGTTGTATGAGGTGCAGTGGGAAGCCATTGATTCTGCACAGAAGCGAGACACCAAGTTTTAGTACCTCGAGTTCAGGGGCAACGAATATATAGCGAACCACGATTTTGTTCGCGAAACACGACACACGAAGTGTGTAGTGGAAAGAGAAAAGGGTCACACCGGGCGTGATAGAATCTGTTTACTGCCAAAAACAGAGACAAACTGGGATTGAATGTCTTGCCTGAATTTGGGGGGCAGATGCTATTTTGGTCATATCCATCCAACTCTCCGAAGATATCAAGTTGATTTATAGTACCGTATATCGGAGGTTTGGACAGATGCGGCCGTTGTAGCAAATTTTATTAGATTCCCCCTCACTTATGAGGGGTTTTTGATTGTGGGGACGCTCTTTCCTGTAAGTGCAAGCCCCTGTAGTTAATTACGTTATCGTCTTGCAATAACAACTTTCTCCTGCTCCAGAAGGTCACTTCGTGTCGTATGTGTTTTTGTTTATTTTTGGTTTCCCGTGGATTGTATACGGAGACTATTTTATATTATCTGCCGTAAGGCCCAGATTAGTCCACATCCGTATATATTTTGGGTTTGAACTTAGGATGTATGTATTCCACAAGTTCAAAAATATTTTGTTTTGTTTATAGACCGTTAATCTAGTTTGAGATTAAGATCAACTTAAATATATGAGCATTTATGCCCAATTTATTTTAACTAAAGACATGTTAGTCTTACTTGAGACTAAGATCAGCTTAGCAATATTTTAAGGATTATTAAATTTTAGTTAAGATTCAACAGCAGAGCATTTGGGCTCAGCTGGAAGAGAACTTCAGAGGGACTTAGCCAATTTGAACTCAGTCTTGGGCTTTCTCCCTTTATTCAGAAGTGCTAAGCACTCATTTATTGCTCTGGCGCTCACGTGTGTATCATGTGAGGTGCTCAGACATGGGCGATACCCAATCAGTGCTAGGTACTTAGTCATTTTGACTAAATTTATAATGCTCGGCGCTATAATACAGCGCTCACGTGCGTTTCACGTGAGGTGCTGAGTCTTCTGTTTTGGGCGCTCACGTGGGAAGCATGTGAGGCCCTGAGTGTTCTGCTATAAGCACCCACGTGAGAAGCACATGAGACGCTAAGTATTTGTTTTGTTCGGCGTTCACGTGGGAAATACGTGAGGCACTGAACTCCTTTCTTATAGAGATTTAATCTCTGTTAATGGCGTTTTGTCCCTTAATGATCACCAAGATCTCTGTTTTGAAGATCTGGGATCGTTTTTATTGAAGAACTAAGTTCTTATGTTCTTTTAATAAGAACTAAGTTATTTTGTGTAGAGTTAAACCCTTATTTTTAGAGGAATAAATTCCTAGAGCATATGTTCTTTTTTCTCTCATTTTCTTTTAATCTAGTTCTTTCCCTTAAATTCTGAGTCTAAAAAACAGAATCTTCCCGATGAGAATTAAATTCTCAACTTGTGGAGAGATCTGCTTTGCAGATCTCAAATCAGAGGAAGAACTAAGTTCTTTTTTCTCAAAAGTTAAACCTTTGTTTTTTTGTTTTATACTAGGCAAAAAAGATTGTTAATCTCTATTTTTCTTTTCCTAGAGTTTATAATGAGCGAGCATCTTCTTATATGAGAGGAGAATTGAATTCTCAGTTTTGTGTCTTCTATTTTCTTTTGCAGAAGCTTGGGGGTCAATCTTCTCTATCATATGAAACTTGAAGTCTCGGATTCTTTATATAGGAGAAGAAAATTGTTAATTAGTTTGAGAAAATCTCTCATTTGATAGATACCAATTGATTTAATTGGCCTCAAAAATTATTCGGGGGATTTTCTCCACCGTTGGAGTTTTGATCCAGAGAATTTCTGTTTTACAGAATATATTTTCTTGTTTTTAAGAAGATTGGAGATATATTTTTCCATATACAGAATTTAATTCTGTCAAATGGTGATTTTTAATCACCATCGGATATTCAATTCAAGAGTACTCTGTTTAGCAGAGAATATCCTTCTTTGTTTAGAAAGATACTGTGAAATGTTTTCCAGATTAGAATTTAATTCTTGTAGGGTTCCTAGACACACTAATGAGGTCTCACAAGGCATCAACCATGCCAATTTCAAATTTTTCCGGTGCCGAGAAACCCTAATACGGATCGTTAACTAGAGTTTAGGCGAAACTACATGCTACTAAATTACTTTAGTGCTAAGTGAACGGAAATACAACCTTTGTAGATCCGGTCCTCCACCTCTAAAGCTCCGTGATGAAGTCCCCATGCTGCGATCATCGGATCCCGGGCTCTAGCGTCGGCTTCATCGGAGAAATGGACGGGCTTGGTCATCGACTTCGATGCTGAAGATGATCTACGTCGAGGTAACACAAGATCAAGCTCCAACTTCACCAATCCATGAAACTTGTGAAGAAAACACCCTATACTACTTGGCAAGTGGTAGAGGATGAAGAAATAAGAAGTGGGTTCACTTTAGAATTGTATTTCTCACTCTTTTTCTCAAGTCACCATTGAAGCTAGAAAGTTTTTCTTCTTGAAGAAGAAGAGGAAGAAGAAAAAGAATATGATAAGATTATCCAATAATAGAAAAAATAAGTGATTCTTATCATATCCCAACCATGGTCAAGTGTAGAGAATAAACTAGGGCTAGGTTTAATGGTTAGGTTTAAGGAATAAAACAAAATGGTCAAAGCTTTTTTAAAGCTTCATGAAGCTTCAACAAAATCCAAAGAAAGCCACCATTTTATCTTAAGCCAAAATGAAATAAATAAATAAATAAATAAAGCAAATGAAACCCTAACCATTAACTAACCATGGTTTAATCAAACATACACCCAAGTTTGCATGTATCATCAAACATGATACAAACTAGTGCACAAAAATATATCACATATACTACTTGTGCACATCAAGTGAGAAAATCCATTTAAAGTGAACAAATATTAGTTAATGCAAAGTAATATATCAAATATATAATTATACATTAAATCATTAAATCAACACTTGATTTAATGATCCGGTCATATCGCATATAACCGACTAGTATCAAGTGTATCAATGTATCGAATCAACACTTGATTCGGTAACCCGGCTATATCACATATAACCTGCCGATGATACAAATCGCGAGAATAGAATACGGTATCACATACACGCATTATTCTCGGTCCCGCACATATCTCATATGCACTCCTCTTTCGTTTCGCTTGAGCCAAGAAACCTCTGTGTAGGATTCTAAAGACTCGTCAATACGCCGGCAGCAGGTGATGATCATATCAAACACCCACAAGCCGCAAGCGGTCTGCTAAACGTAAAGGCCACCCGGGTATTGAGCGATCAGAAGATCGACGAGTAAGCCCGCTCACACTCCTGTGAATCCAACAAGTAACACTTACCGTACAGTCCGGTCTCGTCGTCTGATATGCCGCATATCTTGCCTAGGGGTGGTAAACGTCAGACCCCAATAGCTCGATAAGTCGTGTCGATATTGTAGGGTTCCTAGGCACACTATAGAGGTCTCACAAGGCATCAACCATGCCAATTTCAAATTTTATTGGTGCCGAGAAACCCTAATACGGATCGTCGGCTAGAATTCTAGGCGAAAAACGAATCTAGTTAACACTTTAACTAAAGGAGAGAGGCTACAACCTTTGTAGATCCGGTTATCCACTTCCTTAGCTCCACGTAGACGTCCTCTCGCAGTCCTAATCGGATCTCGGACTCTCGCATCGGCTTCATCAAAAGGAATGAGCGAAATAGGTCGTCGGCTTCGTGCCGAAGATGATCTACGTCGAGGTTGCACAAGTTCAAGCTCCAACTTCACCAAGTTGTGAAACTTGTGAAGAAAACACCCAAAACAACTTGGCAAGAGGTAGAGGGTGAATAAATAGGAGGTGGGTTCACTTTAGAATTGGATTTCACTCACTTTTGCTCAAGTTGCCATTGATGGCATCAAGCTTTTCTTGAAGAAGAAGATGATGAAGAAGAAAGAATATGATAAGTTTCTTATTTGAAAAAGAAACTAATATGAATACTTATCATATCTTGACCATGGTCAAGTGTAGAGATTAAACTAAGGTTAGTAGGAATGGTTAGGGTTAAGGATGAGATAAGGATGGTGGACTTTGTCAAAGCTTCAAGAAACTTCAACAAGAGACAAAGAAAGCCACCATTCTCATCTAAACCTTTTCTAAATAAATAAACAAATAAATAAATAAAAAGGCAAAACCCTGATCATCTCTTAACCATAGTTTAATTCTTCACACTTAACCTAATGAGCAAGTATCATCAAACATGATACAAAGATGTGCACAAAAGTATATCACATATACAACATGTACATCAAGTGAGAAAATCCATTTAAAGTGAACCAATACCAGTTAATGCAAATTAATATATCAAATATATAATTATACATTAAATCATTAAATCAACACTTGATTTAACGATCCGGTCATATCGCATATAACCGACCAGTATCCAATGTATCGTTTTATCGAATCAATGATTCGATAACTCGGTCATATTGAATATAACCAATCGAAACATTTATCGCGAGAATGAAATGCGGTATCACATACACGCATTATTCTCGGTCCCGCACATATCTCATATGCGCGCCTATTTCGTTTCGCTTGAGCCAGGAAACCTCTGTGTAGGACTCTAAAGACTCGTCAATACGCCGGTAGCAGATGATGATCATATCAAGCACCCACAAGCCGCAAGCGGTCTGCTAAACATAACGGCCATCCGGGTATTGAGCGATCAGAAGATCGACGAGCTAGCTCGCTCACACTCCTTTGAATCCAACCAGTAACACTTACCGTACAGTCCGGTCTGTTCGTCTGATACGTCGCATATCAAGTCTAGGGGTGGTAAACATCAGACCCCAATAACCGATAAGTCGTGCCGATGTGAGGCTCATAACGGGTCGAGAAACTACTGGTAACACTTACCAGCAAATCTCTGATCAGCCCTGGCCAGGGACTTCCCTGTTAGGGCCAATCGAGCACAGCGCAACATCAACTCCCAATACCGGGAGAGACGAAACCCCTCCTATCGCTCATTGCCTCCATGTGACTCGGGACTGTACCCAAAGACCACCGTTTTGCACGCCCTCATGGATGTGGTAAGGTGGAGATCAAAGCACAGTGGGAATCACACAAGACTCTATGACGATCTCGGGTCTACAGACTAACCTGTACAAGTGTCACCTGAGAACTGCCATCTGACGTGAGGTATAATACCATCTGGGAGTTCTCGGCGAGTCCTTCCAGTGTACCCAGTCTCCACTGAGCACCCGTATATCATCTCTGATGTCAAAACACCAATGGATATGGGATCATCCATCGCCCATCTCATGGGTCGAGAGGCGTATACGCTAGTCTACTCTGGTATATCGATGCCCCGTCTCGATACACCCACGACTAGGGACCTTGAAGGATGTACTTATGGACTACCATGTCCCCACTAGTATGATCTGCATCATAGTCCAGGTAGTCAAGTACACATCCTAAGGGCTTTACCAACATGTAACTATATGACAGTTTAAAGAGACAAGTGTACATGTTAAGAAAAAAATTAACCAGATAGCATACTATCATATCGAGCAAGAAAGTCATCTCTATATATGTCCAAGCATCCAATATAATATACATCATCTGTACAATACTGGCCTCTAGGGCATACATACAACTAACAATCTCCCACTTGCACTAGGGCCAGCTGCTGTAGTATCGCATACCGAGCATCCCGAAGAGTCTCTCAAACTGTATCTGGGGAATGGCCTTCGTGAGTGGATCCGCCGTGTTGTTCTTCGTGTCAACCCTCCTGACCTCGATCTCCCGGCGATCAACTATCTCCCGGATCAGGTGATACCGCCTGAGAATATGCCTGGATCGCTGATGGGACCTGGGTTCCTTGGCCAAAGCAACCGCTCCATTGTTATCGCAATACAAAGGTATTGGATGCTCAATGGATGGAACCACTCCAAGTTCAGTAATGAACTTCTTAATCCAGACAGCCTCTTTGGCAGCATCGTTGGCAGCGATGTATTCAGCCTCCATCGTCGAGTCTGCCACGGTTTCCTGCTTGGAACTCTTCCAGCTAACCGCCCCTCCGTAAAGGGTAAAGACAAAGCCCGACTGCGACTTAGAGTCGTCCTTATCACTCTGGAAGCTCGAATCGGTAAAGGACTCCACTTGGAGCTCTCCGTTACCATACACCAAGAACATATCTCTAGTCCTTCGTAAGTACTTGAGAATGCTCTTCACAGCTGTCCAGTGACTCTCTCCAGGATCAGCTTGATACCTGCTCACTATACTTAGTGAGTATGCTACATCGGGTCTGGTACATAGCATCGCATACATGATAGAGCCTACTGCCGAAGCATAGGGTATCCCTTGCATGCGAGCTCTCTCCAAATCAGTCTTGGGAGACATCTCTTTGGAGAGAGTGACTCCAGAGATCGTGGGCAAGTTCCCACTCTTGGACTCTTCCATACTAAACCTCTTTAGTATGGTGTCAATGTACCTGGATTGGGACAATCCCAAAATCCGTTTGGATCTATCTCTATAGATCCTAATTCCCAATATGCAGGAGGCATCACCAAGATCTTTCATTGAGAATCTTTGTGATAAGAAGAGCTTGACCGATTGCAGCATAGGAATATCATTTCCTATCAAGAGTATGTCGTCCACGTACAATACGAGGAAGACAACCTTACTCTCTGCCACCTTCTTGTAAATACAAGGTTCATCTGGGTTTTTGACGAAATCAAACTCTTTGATAACGACGTCAAAGCAGATGTTCCAACTCCGTGATGCTTGCTTTAATCCATAAATGGATTTAAGCAGCTTGCACACCTTCCCGCTGCTCCCACTGTCTACGAAGCCCTCTGGCTGAGTCATGTACACGCACTCTTCTAAATCACCATTTAGAAAGGTGGTCTTAACATCCATTTGCCAGATTTCGTAATCATGATATGCAGCGATGGCAAGCATGATCCGGATGGATTTAAGCATAGCCACTGGAGAAAAGGTTTCGTCATAGTCCACACCTGGTCTTTGGCGAAAACCTTTTGCTACAAGTCTAGCCTTGAAAGTCTCCACTTTCCCATCTACACCATGTTTCTTCTTGAAGATCCACTTGCTCCCAATGGGTTTTACCCCTTCAGGAGCAACTTCCAAAGTCCATACTTTGTTGGTGTACATGGATTCCATCTCGGACCGCATAGCATCCAGCCATTTCACTGAGTCCCTACTCGTGATGGCCTGCTCGAAGCTAGTTGGGTCATCATCCTCCATGATGCAATCCTCGCTCCCTCCATCCATGAGAAAACCGTAGTATCTCTCAGGTTGGCGAGGAACCCTACTAGATCGGCGGAGAGGCTGAGGTTCATTGGGAGCTACTGAATCTTCTGGTTCCACTAAATCTTTAGTTACGGTTTGTGTATCTGGAACTTCTTCCAGCTCTACCATTTCGCCACTAATTTCTTTTTTAAGAAATTCCTTTTCTAAAAAGGTGGCATATTAAGAAACAAACACCTTTTGTTCTTCAGCATGGTAGAAAAAATATCCTTGTGAATTCTTAGGATATCCTACAAACTTGCAGAGAACTGACCGTGCCTCGAGTTTGTCTGGATTTTGCCTTTTGACATAGGCCGGACAACCCCATATCTTAACTCATTTAAAATATGGTCTCTTCCTACTCCATATCTCATATGGTGTGGTAGGTACAGATTTAGATGGAACTTGATTCAATAGGTATGCAGCCGTCTCCAGTGCACATCCCCAGAAGGAAATAGGTAACTCAGCTGTGCTCATCATAGAGCGCACCATATCTAATAAGGTGCGGTTCCTCCGTTCTGATACACCGTTGTGCTGTGGTGTATATGGAGGAGTCAGCTGAGAGAGAATCCCATTCTCTTTTAGGAAGTCCAGGAATTCATTGCTCAATTATTCACCTCCTCGATCAGATCGAAGGATTTTAATACTTTTTCCGGTTTGGTTCTCAACTTCTTGTTTATATTCCCTAAATTTCTCAAAAGCTTCTGATTTGTGTTTCATCAGGAACACATACCCGAACCTAGAGAGATCGTCAGTGAATGTAATGAAGTATGAAGAACCATCCCTGGCATGTGTAGACATGGGACCGCATACATCACTATGTATCAGTCCCAAGAGTTCGGTAACTCTCTCTCCGTGTCCCGTAAACGGAGTTTTGGTCATCTTGCTTTTGAGACATGACTGGCAAGTGTCATAAGATGAAAATTCGAAAGGTTTCAAATATCCATCCTTATGCAACTTAGCCAGTAGTGTCGCATTGATGTGACCCAGTCTACAATGCCACAAGAAGGAATCGTTCAGTTCTGAACTCTTCCTCTTGTGTGTGTTTGTTATGCTCAGAACTGTTGATTGGTTTAGAACATAAATGCCATTGCACAACGTGCCTGATCCAACCAACTTTTGGTTACGGAAAATGTTCATAACATTGTCCTGTAATACAAAATTATATCCCTCTTTACTCAATAAAAAAACCGATATAATGTTGCATATCAGGTTCGGCATGTAATAGCATTCGTTCAGAACCAATGTATTTCCAGTTGGTAATACAAGGTGATATTCTCCGATAGTCTTAGTTGCAACAATTGCACCATTTCCAACTCTAATGTCTTTATCACCTTCTCCAAGTTCTCTACCTTTCCTTAGCCCATGTAACTAATTACATATATGGGATCCTGACCCGGTATCTAATACCCAGGACGTAGAGCAAATGGAGAAACAGTTCTCTGTAACGAACACACCCGAAGAAAATGCATCAACATGTACTTTCTTCATTCGGGTGGCATGGGAATCCTGGTATTCCCCTATATCCTGTTCATTCCTATAACTCTTATAGGAAAGAACGGAACCAACGTTCCCCAGCACAGTATAACATGCGGGTTCGGTCAATACATCCATATTATTATCTTCATTAGGGCATGAAATGGTCGCTACCTGGAGAGAGAGAGAAGAAAACACTTTAGCGTAAGCTCGTGCAAGATCAGTTTGGTTATTATCTTATCTAATCAGGATGGCTCCCACTGTTTTTATCAAATCTTTCTTCAAACCCTAAAAGGAAAGACTAGCCGGGATTAATTACACACTACAAGTTCGCCAATCTTTCAGCCAGGCCAGTGTCGGTACTTTGAGGGAGGTCCCCCGTGCTTTCGCACGAACCTAATTACTGTAAACCTCGTTTTCCCAGAGGCGTAACCTCGTTAACACCTTTCTAGACACCTACTTGATCGGCTAATTGTAATGTGTAAAACTCTCCCAGGAGTAACTCTTACTCGCAGTGGGTATCGGGATCCAACTATCTCATAGAAGGTATGCAATCTCATTGCAAATTTCAATACTTGAAATTCCCGATAATATTTTGCCTCTAGCAGCTATATGACCTTAACATAGTCAACAAATCATAAGTACTAGTCAAGTTCAACCCGTCATTTCCCGATTGAATTAAACCCACCCTCACGACCCTTAACATAGTCAACAAAGTCGCACGACTAGCCTAATCCAATCGCATCATATGCTTATACAGATAAGCACTAATTAGCTACCGCACACTACGCCTTAACATAGTCAACAAACGTAGTACGAATACTAACTAGTACTTATCTGAAATGACGGAGGGCTACGTCAGGTTTTTCTGAAAACCTATTGCGTAATGAACTTGATATCGTTGTAGAATCAAATGAAGTTTTAAAATGGAATGATTTTGAGGCTTTTCTAGTTTTGCTAAAGGGGTCACTCCCGGTGAAGGGATCGTCGGCCCTTTCCTCGTCAAATGAGGTGCGGGATATATCATATATATCGCTGTGCAAAGCAGAAACTATAGAAGCTATCAAAAACAAACCGAGTGTGCAGCATCTGCCAGTTATTGCTAAAGGAGTCACTCCCGGTGAAGGGATCTCGGTCCTTTCCTCATCGAATAAGGTGCAGGATATATCACATATACCGCTGTGCAAAGCAAGAACTGTAGCTACCTGTTTTATTTAAAATTTGATTCTACAACATCTTAGGTTTCTTTTCTTTCATTAATCACATTAATGAAGTCCCATCATTTAAATACCTAAACATCACAGATAAATACGACGTACACTTATGCCATCCGCATTCGCCTCGATGTCCCCTCGTGCACCGTTAGGTTAGGTAACTAACGACAGAGCAGGGAGGGCTAGTGCGGGTGCAAAACATAAGTAACGTCTATATAATATATCATATATACTATATACTGTATCCATCACAGAACATCATATGATCACATCACAGATATCGCAGCAGAAGAAACATATAAAATATTGGATATACTAGGACGTCCGTGTTTTCAATACGAGCCAGTATAAAACACGGATTCCACGGTCGTGATAAATAGCCAATCCCACACCCCTAGACCCCTACGAGAGCGGCAAGCAACCCTGCCAATTCTAGGGTTAGGAGACCCGGACTCGACTCCTCGAGTTGGTCTCCCACTGGACCCCAGAACCCGGTTACTTATGCTCCCCTCCTTGGGTCTATCCTATTGCGGAAAAGTAAATAATATACAAAAGGTGACAACTTCCGCTACCTGGAAGTGCCCCAAATAAAAGAATATTACATACAAGTTTTTACATGAATGAAAATGAAAAACACTCATCTCACATAAAAACCCCCGGCTATTCGAACACGACGATCCAATATAACATATCCAGCAACACATAACATCACATGTCATCAACGTAAGTAAATATGTCCATCCCAATTGTCGTTGACATATAGCAACAAAACCGGTGATATCACATATTACACTTACGGTCACAGAAAAGAAAGTGTAAAACTACAACAGTTGGAATCCGCAACCTCTTTAGACATCGCATGCCTAATCAAATGAAATACTTAGACATCACATGCCTAACAGATATAAATCCCGCATTTTAGTCTCATTATCGAAAACTCTTTTCAATATCATGTGGGACTAAACTGCTAGATTTATAACATTCATTCAGTTATCTCATAACTGTTTGTGAATTCCAATTATTGTATCACATTCCAGAAAAACAGAAAATGTTAAACTTTCCGATCGAACAGTCGAATACCCAAGTTTTCCCGATGCAGCTCAACACATGAAAACAAGTCTAAAAATATTCTGTTCGTGCCTCAGTAGCAACGGTCCAGCCGTAGAAGGGTCAAGCCAACGCCTCACATGTGGCACGCCGTACTGCCCCAAACCCGAAGGTTCAAAGGGCAGTTCAAGACGGTCACATAATCGAGTTAAGGTTTGTTGTCTTCTGAAGGGTCCATCACGTTACTTGCACTACTTAGAACGCCGTTAAACTACGGAAAAATCCAACACTTGGAAATTTCCCGACAGGGGAAAAATTGGGTATTTATATCCGGTCGAACTTTTTAACATATTCTAAAAATTATCCGGAAATACACAAAGACGAAATTTGATACCCCGATCGAAACACCGAATCCCCAAAGCAACCCCAGAAAATTCAACTCTTGAATAATTATTAAAAATTCCCATAAAACTCAGCACCAGAAAAGAAGAATTACTATGCAAACAATATTGCGCAATGTGAACAGTAGGCGGCGGAACCACGGCAGAAGCCATGCTTCTGCCGCGTTTCCGCGGCTGTTTTGACGCCTCATGATCTCGTGTTTCACCATAATTCTTAGATATTCCTGCTGAATTTTTTAGGCATTTTTAATATTGAAAAAACCCAGATTTTAGAAAAAGTCCAGAGAGCACTTGGGTTTTAGGGTTTCGGGTTCGTTCGGGTTTCAAACGTCGTCTAGACTTCGCCTAAGGCTCTAGCTAGGCTCTGATACTACTGTAGGGTTCCTAGGCACACTATAGAGGTCTCACAAGGCATCAACCATGCCAATTTCAAATTTTATTGGTGCCGAGAAACCCTAATACGGATCGTCGGCTAGAATTCTAGGCGAAAAACGAATCTAGTTAACACTTTAACTAAAGGAGAGAGGCTACAACCTTTGTAGATCCGGTTATCCACTTTCTTAGCTCCACGTAGACGTACTCTCGCTGTCCTAGTCGGATCTCGGACTCTCGCATCGGCTTCATCAAAAGGAATGAGCGAAATAGGTCGTCGGCTTCGTGCCGAAGATGATCTACGTCGAGGTTGCACAAGTTCAAGCTCCAACTTCACCAAGTTGTGAAACTTGTGAAGAAAACACCCAAAACAACTTGGCAAGAGGTAGAGGGTGAAGAAATAGAAGGTGGGTTCACTTTAGAATTGGATTTCACTCACTTTTGCTCAAGTTGCCATTGATGGCATCAAGCTTTTCTTGAAGAAGAAGATGATGAAGAAGAAAGAATAAGATAAGTTTCTTATTTGAAAAAGAAACTAATATGAATACTTATCATATCTTGACCATGGTCAAGTGTATAGATTAAACTAAGGTTAGTAGGAATGGTTAGGGTTAAGGATGAGATAAGGATGGTGGACTTTGTCAAAGCTTCAAGAAACTTCAACAAGAGACAAAGAAAGCCACCATTCTCATCTAAACCTTTTCTAAATAAATAAACAAATAAATAAATAAAAAGGCAAAACCCTGATCATCTCTTAACCATGGTTTAATTCTTCACACTTAACCTAATGAGCAAGTATCATCAAACATGATACAAAGATGTGCACAAAAGTATATCACATATACAACATGTACATCAAGTGAGAAAATCCATTTAAAGTGAACCAATACCAGTTAATGCAAAGTAATATATCAAATATATAATTATACATTAAATCATTAAATCAACACTTGATTTAACGATACGGTCATATCGCATATAACCGACCAGTATCCAATGTATCGTTTTATCGAATCAATGATTCGATAACTCGGTCATATCGAATATAACCAATCGAAACATTTATCGCGAAAATGAAATGCGGTATCACATACACGCATTATTCTCGGTCCCGCACATATCTCATATGCGCTCCTATTTCGTTTCGCTTGAGCCAGGAAACCTCTGTGTAGGACTCTAAAGACTCGTCAATACGCCGGTAGCAGATGATGATCATATCAAGCACCCACAAGCCGCAAGCGGTCTGCTAAACGTAACGGCAATCCGGGTATTGAGCGATCAGAAGATCGACGAGCTAGCCCGCTCACACTCCTGTGAATCCAACCAGTAACACTTACCGTACAGTCCGGTCTGTTCGTCTGATACGTCGCATATCAAGTCTAGGGGTGGTAAACGTCAGACCCCAATAACCGATAAGTCGTGCCGATGTGAGGCTCATAACGGGTCGAGAAACTACTGGTAACACTTACCAGCAAATCTCTGATCAGCCCTAGCCAGGGACTTTCCTGTTACGGCCAATCGAGCACAGCGCAACATCAACTCCCAATACCGGGAGAGACAAAACCCCTCCTATCGCTCATTGCCTCCATGTGACTCGGGACTGTACCCAAAGACCACAGTTTTGCACGCCCTCATGGACGTGGTAAGGTGGAGATCAAAGCACAATGGGAATCACACAAGACTCTATGACGATCTCGGGTCTACAGACTAACCTGTACAAGTGTCACCTGAGAACTGCCATCTGACGTGAGGTATAATACCATCTGGGAGTTCTCGGCGAGTCCGTCCAGTGTACCCAGTCTCCAATGAGCACCCTTATATCATCTCTGATGTCAAAACACCAATGGATATGGGATCATCCATCGCCCATCTCATGGGTCGAGAGGCGTATACGCTAGTCTACTCTGGTATATCGATGCCCCGTCTCGATACACCCACGACTAGGGACCTTGAAGGATATACTTATGGACTACCATGTCACCACTAGTATGATCTGCATCATAGTCCAGGTAGTCAAGTACACATCCTAAGGGCTTTACCAACATGTAACTATATGACAGTTTAAAGAGACAAGTGTACATGTTAAGATAAAGATTAACCAGATAGCATACTATCATATCGAGCAAGAAAGTCATCTCTATATATTTCCAAGCATCCAATATAATATACATCATCTGTACAATACTGGCCTCTAGGGCATACATACAACTAACAGATATGAGGTCTATAATAGTTTGAGAAACTACCGGTAACACTTACCAGTAAATCTCAGCAACCCTGGCCAGGGATTTCCGGTTATAGCCAATCGAACACAGTGCAACATCAACTCCCTATACCGGGAGAGACGAATCCCCTCCTATCGCTCATTGCCTCCATGTGATTTGGGACTGTACCTAAAAACCACCATTTTGCACGCCCTCTTAGACGTGGTAAGGTGGAAATCAAATTACAGTAGGAATCACACAAGACTCTATGACGATCTCGGGTCTACAGACTAACCTGTACCAGTGTCACCAGAGAACTGCCATCTGACGTAAGGTATAATACCATCTGGGAGTTCTCGGCGAGTCAGTCCAGTGTACCCAGTCTCCACTGAGCACCCGTATATCATCTCTGATGTCAAACACCAATGGATATGGGATCATCCATCGCCCATCTATATGGGTCGAGAAGGTATACGCTAGTCTACTCTGGTATATCGATGCCCCGTCTCGATACACCTACGACTAGGGACCTTGAAGGATGTACTTATAGACTACCATGTCCCCACTAGTATGATCCGCATCACAGTCCAGGTAGTCAAGTACACATCCTAAGGGCTTTACCAACATGTAACAGAGAGACAATCAGTATACACGTTAAGGTAAAGAGCAACCAGATAGCATACTATCATGTCGAGCAAGAAAGTCCTCCCTATATATGTCCAAGCATCCACTACAATATACATCCTATGATAGTAATGGCCTCTAAGGCATACATATAACTAACAATCTCCCATTTGCACTAGGGCCATCTGTAGCAGTGGTTGCAGTATCTCATACTCAACCATCCCATAAAAGTCTCTCTCTGGGAATAGGCCTTCGTGAGTGGATTCGCCGTGTTATCCTCTGAGTCTGCTCTCCTAACCTCGATCACCTTGGAGATCAGCCATCTCGATGATCAGGTGATACTGCCTTAGAATATATCTGGATCACTGATGGGACGGACGTTCCTTGGCATAAGCCACATCTCCATTGTCACACAATGGGAGGAACTAAGTTCATCTCATGAACAAATATACATCCAGACTACCTCTTTGGTAGCATCTTAAGTAGTGATGTATCCTGCCTTTATCGTCTACTTTGCCACGGTATCTAGCTTGGAACTCTTCCAACATACCGTCCCTTTATTGAGGGTAAAGACAATGCCTGCGATTGACATTCAGTCGTCCTTATCACCATGGAACCTTTCCAGAGATTCTCCCCAGGATCAATTGATACCATCTCACTACAACTAGTGAGTATCCTAACATCCAATTAGATCTATCTCATAGATCCAAAAACCAGGATTTAGGAGGTATCACTTTGATCCTATATGGAGAATCATTGTGATAAGCGGAGATTGATCGAGCGTAGCATAGGAAACTCCTTTCTTATCAAGAGTATGTCATTCACGTACTCTACGAGGATCATCACCATACTCCCTACTACCTTTTTGTTTATACAAGGTTCATCTACCATTTTGATGATGTCAAACTCTTTGACTACTTCATCAAAACAGACGTTCCAACTCCGCGATGCCTGCTTTATCCTATAAAGCATCTTGTACACGTTTTCGCTGCTCCCACTGTCTATGAAGCCCTCTGGCTATGTACTTACAGACGCTCTCTTCTAAAACATCATTTTAGAAAAGCAGTCATGACACCCAACCGCCAGATATCGTAGTCATGGTATGTAGCTGTGGCAAGTTGGATCCGAATGGACTTAAGCATTGCCACTGGAAAAGGTTTCATCATTATCCACGCCTGGTCGATGACGAAAACCTTTAACAAGTCTACCTTTGAAAGTCTCAACTTTTCCATCTACACCAAGTAATCTTCTCAAGATATACTTGCTCCTGATGGGGATTTAACCCTTCAAATAAAACAACCAAAGTCTATACTTTGTTGGTGTATAAGGATTCCATCTCAGATCGCTAAGCATCCAGCCTTTCTTACAGAGTCCCACTCCTGATGGCCAGCTTGAAACTAGTTGGGTCATCATCTCATGATGCAATCCTCGCTCAAACTGAAGTATCTCTCAGGTGGGTGAGAAACCCTACTAGATCGGCGGAGAGGCTGAGGTTCGTTGGTAACTATTGAATCCTTTGGTTTTTTCAAATCATCAGCTGCAGTTTGTATAGCTGGAACATTTCCAGTTCTACATAACAGACCTTGCCTCGAGCTTGTCCGGATTTTGTTTTTAGACATAGGCCGGACAATCCCAAATCTTAACTAACTTAAGAGATGGGCTCTTCCCTTATCATATCAAATATGAAGTGGTAGGCAATTGATTTGATTTGAACCCTATTCAATAGGTATGCAGCTTCTCAAGTGCATAACTCCCAAAAAGGAAATAGGAAACTCAGCAGTACTCATCATAGAGCACACCTTATCATATAGGGTGTGATTGCTCCACCCCGATATACCATCGTGCTATGGTGTATACGGAGGAGTAATGCTGAGAGAGAATCTCATTCTCCTTTTGAATAGTCCAGGATTTTCGTGCTTAAGTATTCTCCTCCTTGATCTCATCAAAGGACATAATACTTATACCCTTATTGGTTGTCTACTTCTATCTTATATTCTGTGAATACCTCAAAAGGTTCTGACTTGTGTTTCAACAGGAACATATGTCTGAATCTTGAGAGATCATAAGAGAACGTAATGAAGTATAAAGAACCAGTCCTGGCATGTGTAGACAGGGGACCTTACATACATCATCATGTATCAGTCCCAAGAGTTCACTAACTCTTTCTCTGTTTCCAGTAAACGGAGCTATGGTCATCTTACCTTTGTGACATGACTGGCAAGTGTCATAAGATATAAATTCAAACTGATTTAAATATGCATCTATATGTAACTTCAGCTAGTCGGGTCGCATTGATATGACCTAGTCTACAATACCTCAAGAAGGATCCGTTCATTTCTGAACTCTTCCTCTTGTGTGTGTTCCGTATACTAAGAACTGTAGTTTGATTTAGAACATCAATGCTTTTAGATAACGTACCTGCACCGATCGACTTTTGATATAGGAAATGTTCAAAACATTATCCAACAATAAAATTTTTTATCATTTCTTTACTAATAAAGAGACTGATATGATTTTGTATATCAGGTTCGGTATCTAATAACATTCGTTCAGAATCAATGTATTTGGAATACAGGGTGACAGTGACCAACAGACTTGGCTGCAACACTTGCCCCGTTCTCTGCCTCATGAAACTTATCACCCGTTCTCAGTTCTCTACCTTTCTGTAGCCCTATGTAACAGATTACATATCTGGGATCCTGATCCGGTATCAAATACCCAGGACGTAGAGGACACTGAGAAACGGTTCTTTGCAATGAACACACCCAAAGATGATGCATCAGCATGAACTTTCTTCGTTTGGACGGCAAGGGAAATCTGGTATTCCCCTATTTACTGCTCGGTCTTATAACAATTATAAGTTAGAGCGGGACCAATGTTCCCCAGCTCAGTATAACAAGCGGGTTCGGTCAATATTCCGTATTTTTATCTTGATTAAGGCATGATATGGTCGCTACCTGGAGAGAGAGAGAAGAAAACACTCAGCGTGCGCTCTTGCAAGAATAGATTGGTTATTATTTTATCTAATCAGGATGGTTCCCACTGTTTTTATCAAATCTTCTTTCAAACCCTAAAAGGAAAGACTAGCCGGGATTAATTACACACTACAAGTTCGCCAATCTTTCAGCCAGGCCAGTGTCGGTACTTTGAGGGAGGTTCCCCGTGCTTTCGCACGAACCTAATTAATGTAAACCTCGTTTTTCCAGAGGCGTAATCTCGTTAACACCTTTCTAGACACCTACTCGATCGGCTAATTGTAATGTGTAAAACTCTTCCAGGAGTAACAATTACTCATAGAGGGTATCGGGATCCAACTATCTCATAGAAGGTATGCAATCTCATTGCAAATTTCAACACTTGAAATTCCCGATAATATTTTGCCCCAAACGATCTATGACCTTGACAAGGTCAACAAACCATAGACCGTAAGTCAAGTTCAACCCGTCATTTCTTGATTGAATCAAACCCACCCGCACGACCCTTGACAAGGTCAACAAGGCCGTACGACTACCCTAACCCAATCTGCATCATATGCATAAGCAGATAAATACTGGTTAGCTACCGCACACTGCGTCTTGACAAGGTCAACAAACGCAGCATGAATACTAAACAGGACTTATCTGAAATGACGGAGGGCTACGACAGGTTTTTCTGAAAACCTATTGCGTAATGAACTTGATATCGTTGTAGAATCAAATGATTTTAAAATGGAGTGTTTTTTAGGCTTTTCTAGTTTTGCTAAAGGGGTCACTCCCGGTGAAGGGATCGTCGGCCCTTTCCTCATCGAATAAGGTGCAGGATATATCATATATACCGCTGTGCAAAGCAGAAACTATAGAAGCAATCAAAAGACAAACCGAAAATTGTAGCATCTTCCAGTTATTGCTAAAGGAGTCACTCCTAGTGAAGGGATCGTCGGCCCTTTCCTCATCGAATAAGGTGCAGGATATATCATATATACCGCTGTGCAAAGCAGAAACTATAGAAGCAATCAAAAGACAAACCAAAAATTGTAGCATCTGCCAGTTATTGCTAAAGGAGTCACTCCCGGTGAAGGGATCTCGGTCCTTTCCTCATCGAATAAGGTGCAGGATATATCATATATACCGCTGTGCAAAGCAGAAACTATAGAAGCAATCAAAAGACAAACCGAAAATTGTAGCATCTGCCAGTTATTGCTAAATGAGTCACTCCCGGTGAAGGGATCTCGGCCCTTTCCTCATCGAATAAGGTGCAGGATATATCATATATACCACTGTGCAAAGCAAGAACTGTAGCTACCTGTTTTATTTTTTAGAAATTCGATTCCACAACATCTTAGGTTTCTTTTCTTTCATTAATCACATTAATGAAGTCCCATCATTTAAGTACCTAAACATCACAGATAAATACGACGTACACTTATGCCATCCGCATTCGCCTCGATGTCCCCTCGTGCACCGTTAGGTTAGGTAACTAACGGCAGAGCGGGGCAGGGCTAGCGCGGGTGTAAAACATAAGTAACGCTTATATAATATATCATATATACTATATGTTAGTTGTATGTATGCCCTATAGGCCAGTATTGTACAGATGATGTATATTATATTGGATGCTTGGACATATATAGAGATGACTTTCTTGCTCGATATGATAGTATGCTATCTGGTTGCTCTTTATCTTAACATGTATACTAGTCTCTTTAAACTGTCTTATAGTTACATGTTGGTAAAGACCTTAGGATGTATACTTGACTTCCTGGACTATGATGCAGATCATACTAGTGGGGACATGGTGGTCCATAAGTACATCCTTCAAGGTCCCTAGTCGTGGGTGTATCGAGACGGGGCATCGATATACCAGAGTAGACTAGCGTATACGCCTCTCGACCCATGAGATGGGCGATGGATGATCCCATATCCATTGGTGTTTGACATCAGAGATGGTATACGGATGCTCAGTGGAGACTGGGTACACTGGATGGACTCGCCGAGAACTCCCAGATGGTATTATACCTCACGTCAGATGGCAGTTCTCAGGTGACACTTGTGCAGGTTAGTCTGTAGACCCGAGATCGTCATAGAGTCTTGTGTGATTCCCACTGTGCTTTGATCTCCACCTTACCACATCCATGAGGGCGTGCAAAACGGTGGTCTTTGGGTACAGTCCCGAGTCACATGGAGGCAATGAACGATAGGAGGGGTTTCGTCTCTCCCGGTATTGGGGGTTGATGTTGCGCAGTGCTCGATTGGCCGTAACAGGGAAGTCCCTGGCCAGGGCTGATCAGAGATTTGCTGGTAAGTGTTACCAGTAGTTTCTCGACCCGTTATGAGCCTCACATCGGCACGACTTATCGGTTATTGGGGTCTGACGTTTACCACCCCTAGACTTAATATGTGACGTATCAGACGAACAGACTGGACTGTACGGTAAGTGTTACTGGTTGGATTCACCGGAGTGTGAGCGGGCTAGCTCGTCGATCTTCTGATCGCTCAATACCCGGATGGCCGTTACGTTTAGCAGACCGCTTGCGGCTTGTGGATGCTTGATATGATCATCATCTGCTACCGGCGTATTGACGAGTCTTTAGAGTCCTACACAGAGGTTTCCTGGCTCAAGCGAAATGAAATAGGAGCGCATATGAGATATGTGCGGGACCGAGAATAATGCGTGTATGTGATACCTCATTTCATTCTCGCGATGAATGTTTCGATTGGTTATATACGATATAACCTAGTTATCGAATCGTAGATTGATTCGATAAGTCGATACATTGGATACTAGTCGGTTATGCGCGACATGACCGGATCATTGAATCAAGTGTTGATTTAATGATTTAATGTATAATTATATATTTGATATATTATTTTGCATTAACTGGTATTGGTTCACTTTAATAGGATTTTCTCACTTGTAGTTCACAAGTTGTATATGTGATATACTTTTGTGCACTACTATGTGTCATGTTTGATGATGCATGTAGTTTGGTTTTGTGTTAAGACTTAAACCATGGTTATGATAATAGTTAGGGTTTTTATTTATTTATTTATTTATCTATTCTTTTTGATAAATAAATAAATGATAACAAAATGGTTTCTTTCATGAAGCTTGATGAAGCTTCATGAAGCTTTGACTAAAGTGACCATTTTGTCATCATCCTTAACCCTAACCATTCTCATTTGACCATGGTTTATTCTCTACACTTAACCAAGGTTAGAAGATAATAAGTATTGATTTTATTATTCTTTTTATAACACACTTATCATATTCTATCTACTTCTTCTTCTTCATCTTCAAGAGAAAAAGCTTGATGCCATCAATGGCATCTTGAGTTCCAAAGTGAGAAATCCAATTCTAAAGTGAACCCACCTCCTATTTCTTCACCCTATACCTCTTTCCAAGTTGTTTTGGGTGTTTTCTTCACAAGTTTCTCAACTTGGTGAAGTTGGAGCTTGAACTTGTGCAACCTCGACGTAGATCATCTTCGGCACGAAGCCGACGACATATTCCGCTCATTTCTTCGATGAAGCCGATGCGAGAGTCCGAGATCCAACTAGGACAGCGAGAGGACGCCTACGTGGAGCTTAGGAAGAGGAGAAACGGATCTACAAAGGTTGTAGTCTCTCTCCTTTAGTTAAAGTGTTAACTAGATTTGTTTTTCGCCTAGAATTCTAGTCTACGATCCGTATTAGGGTTTCTCGGCACCAATAAAATTTGAAATTGGCATGGTTGATGCCTTGTGAGACCTCTATAGTGTGCATAGGAACCTTTCACTGGTATCAGAGCCTAGCTAGAGCCTTAGGCGAAGTCTAGACGACGTTTGAAACCCGAACGAACCCGAAACCCTAAAACCCAAGTGCTCTCTGGACTTTTTCTAAAATCTGGGATTTTTCCAGATTAAAAATTGCTAAAAAATTCAGCAGGGAAATCTATGAATTATGGTGCAAAAAATACTTGATGAACAGTCTACAGTGCGGCGGAACCGCGACCTAAGCCTGCTTAGGCGGCGGTTCCGCGGCAACTTTATTGAATTATCATATATTGTTTGCACAGTAACTGATATCTTCTGGTGTTGGATTTTATGGGAATTTTTAATATTTATTCAAGAGTTGAATTTTCTGGGGTTGTTTTGGGGATTCGGTGTTTCGATCGGGATATCAGATTTTGTCTATGTGGCTTTCCGGATAATTTTTGAATTTGTTAAAAAGTTCGACCGGATATAAATACCCAACTTTTTCCCTGTCGGGAAATTTCCAAGTGTTGGATTTTTCCGTAGTTTAACGACGTTCTAAGTAGTGCAAGTAACGCGATGGACCCTCTAGAAGACAACAAACCTTAACTCGATTATGTGACCGTCTTGAACTGCCCTTTGAACCTTCGGGTTTGGGGCAGTACGACGTGCCACATGTGAGGCGTTGGCTTGACCCTTCTACGGCTGGACCGTTTGTACTGAGGCACGAACTGAATGTTGTTAGACTTATTTCATGTGTTGAGCTGTATCGGGAAAACTTGGGTATTCGACTGTTCGATCGGAAAGTTTAACATTTTCTGTTTATCTGGAATGTGATACAATAATTGGAATTCACAAACAGTTATGAGATAACTGAATGAATGTTATAAATCTAGCGGTTTAGTTTCACTTGATATTGAAAAGAGTTTTCGATAATGAGACTAAAATGCGGGGTTTATAACTGTTAGGCATGTGATGTCTAAGTATTTCATTTGATTAGGCATGTGATGTCTAAAGAGGTTGCGGATTCCAACTGTTGTAGTTTTACACTTTCTTTTCTGTGACCGTAAGTGTAGTATGTTCATATCGCCGGTTTCGTTGCTATATGTCAACGACAATTGGGGTATGCGTACTTACTTACGTTGATGACATGTGATGTTATGTGTTGCTAGATATGTTATATTGGATCGTCGTGTTTGAATAGCCGGGGGGTTTTATGTGAGATGAGTGTTTTTCATTTTCATTCATGTAAAAACTTGTATGTAATATTCTTTTATTTGGGGCACTTCCAGGTAGAGGAAGCTGTCACCTTTTGTATATTATTTACTTTTCCGCATTAGGATAGACCCAAGGAGGGGAGCACAAGTAACCAGGTTATGGGGTCCAGTGGGAGACCAACTCGAGGAGTCGAGTCCGGGTCTCCTAACCCTAGAATTGGCAGGGTTGCTTGCCGCTCTCGTAGGGGTCTAGGGGTGTGGGATTGGCTATTCATCACCACCGTGGAATCCGTGTTTTATACTGGCTCGTATTGAAAACACGGACGTCCTAGTATATCCAATATTTCATATGTTTCTTCTGCTGCGATATCTGTGATGTGATCATGTGATGTTCTGTGATGGATACAGTATATAGTATATATGATATATTATACAGACGTTACTTATGTTTTACACCCGCACAAGCCCTGCCCTGCTCTGTCGTTAGTTACCTAACCTAACGGTGCACGAGGGGACATCGAGGCGAATGCGGATGGCATAAGTGTACGTCGTATTTATCTGTGATGTTTAGGTACTTAAATGATGGGACTTCATTAATATGATTAATGAAAGAAAAGAAACCTAAGATGTTGTAGAATCAAATTTTAAACAAAACAGGTAGCTACAGTTCTTGCTTTGCACAGCGATATATATGATATATCCCGCACCTTATTCGATGAGGAAAGGACCGAGATCCCTTCACCGGGAGTGACTCCTTTAGCAATAACTGGTAGATGCTACACACTCGGTTTGGTTATTGATTGCTTTTAAGAGTTTTTGCTTTGCACAGTGATATATATGATATATCCCGCACCTCATTCGACGAGGAAAGGACCGACGATCCCTTCACCGGGAGTGACTCCTTTAGCAAAACTAGAAAAGCCTCAAAATCACTCTATTTCAAAACTTCATTTGATTCTACAACGATATCAAGTTCATTACGCTCATGGTTTTCAGAAAAATCTGTGTAGCCCTCCGTCAATTCAGATATGTAATATTCAGTATTCGTGCTGCGGTTGTTTGGCATGCGTCAAGGCGTAGTGTACGGTAGCTGATTATTACTTGTCTGTAGCATGAGATGCGATTGGATTAAGGTATTCGTGCGGCGTTGTTTGGCATGCGTCAAGGGTCGTACGGGTGGGTTTAATTCAATCACGAATTGTACGGGTTGAACTTGACTAGCGGACTATGGGTTGTTTGGCATGCGTCAAGGTCATAGCAAGCTAGAGGCAAAATATTATCGGGAATTTCAAGTGTTGAAATTTGCAATGAGATTGCATACCTTCTATGAGATAGTTGGATCCCGATACCCACTGCGAGTAAGAGTTACTCCTGGGAGTGTTTTACACATTATAATTAGCCGATCAAGTAGGTGTCTAGAAAGGTGTTAACGAGTTACGCCTCTGGGAAAACGAGGTTTACATTAATTAGGTTCGTGCGAAGGAACGGGGGACCTCCCTCAAAGTACCGACACTAGCCTGGCTGAAAGATTGGCGAACCTGTAGTGTGTAATTAATCCCGGCTAGTCTTTCCTTTTAGGGTTTGAAGGAAGATTTGATAAAAACAGTGGGAGCCATCCTGATTAGATAAGATAATAACCAATCTGATCTTGCACGAGCATACGCTAAAGTGTTTTCTTCTCTCTCTCTCCAGGTAGCGACCATTTCATGCCCTAATGAAGATAATAATATGGATGTATTGACCGAACCCGCATGTTATACTGTGCTGGGGAACGTTGGTTCCGTTCTTTCCTATAAGAGTTATAGGAATGAACAGGATATAGGGGAATACCAGGATTCCCATGCCACCCGAATGAAGAAAGTACATGTTGATGCATTTTCTTCGGGTGTGTTCGTTACTGAGAACTGTTTCTCCATTTGCTCTACGTCCTGGGTATTAGATACCGGGTCAGGATCCCATATATGTAATCAGTTACAAGGGCTCAGGAAAGGTAGAGAACTTGGAGAAGGTGATAAAGACATTAGAGTTGGAAATGGTGCAATTGCTGCAGCTAAGACTGTCGGGGAATATCACATTGTATTACCGACTGGTAATACATTGGTTCTGAACGAATGCTATTACATGCCGAACCTGATATGCAACATTATATCGGTTTCTTTATTAAGTAAAGAGGGATATAATTTTGTATTACAGGACAATGTTATGAACATTTTCCGTAACCAAAAGTTGGTTGGATCAGGCACGTTGTGCAATGGCATTTATGTTCTAAATCAATCAACAGTTCTGAGCATAACAAACACACACAAGAGGAAGAGTTCAGAACTGAACGAATCCTTCTTGTGGCATTGTAGAATGGGTCACATCAATGCGACACGATTAGCTATGTTGCATAAAGATGGATATTTAAATCCTTTTGAATTTTCATCTTATGACACTTGCCAATCATGTCTCAAAGGCAAGATGACCATAACTCCGTTTACGGGACACGGAGAAAGAGTTACCGAACTCTTGGGACTGATACATAGTGATGTATGCGGTCCCATGTCTACACATGCCAGGGATGGTTCTTCGTACTTCATTACATTCACTGACGATCTCTCTAGATTCGGATATGTGTTCCTGATGAAACACAAATCAGAAGCTTTTGAGAAATTTAGAGAATATAAACAAGAAGTCGAGAACCAAACCGGAAAAAGTATTAAAATCCTTCGATCTGATCGAGGAGGTGAATACTTAAGCAATGAATTCCTGGACTTCCTAAAAGAGAATGGGATTCTCTCTCAGCTGACTCCTCCATATACACCACAGCACAACGGTGTATCAGAACGGAGGAACCGCACCCTATTAGATATGGTGCGCTCTATGATGAGCACAGCTGAGTTACCTATTTCCTTCTGGAGATATGCGCTTGAGACAGCCATGGACCTATTGAATAGAGTTCCTACCAAATCAGTGCCTACCACTCCATATGAGATATGGAAAGGGAAGAGACCACATCTTAATTACATTAAGATATGGGGTTGTCCAGCCTATGTCAAAAGACAAAATCCGGACAAACTCGAGGCAAGATCAGTCTTATGTAAGTTTATAGGATATCCCAAAAATTCACAGGGGTATATCTTCTACCATCCCGAGGAACAAAAAGTGTTTGTTTCTCGGCATGCCACTTTCTTAGAAAAAGGTTTTCTTATGAAACAGATAGGTGGCATTGAGGTAGAACTGGAAGAGGTTCCAGGGACACAAACTATAATAGAGGACTTGGTAGAACCAGAGGATTCAGTAGTACCCGACGAACCTCAGCCTCTCCGCCGATCTAGTAGGGTTCCTGGCCAACCTGAGAGATACTACGGTTTTCTCATGGATGGTGGCAGCGAGGATTGCATCATGGAGGATGATGACCCAACTAGCTTCGAGCAGGCCATCACGAGTAAGGACACAGTGAAATGGCTGGATGCTATGCGGTCCGAGATGGAATCCATGTACACCAACAAAGTATGGACTTTGGACGTTGCTCCTGAAGGGGTAAAACCCATTGGGAGCAAGTGGATCTTCAAGAAGAAACTTGGTGTAGATGGGAAAGTGGAGACTTTCAAAGCTAGACTTATAGCAAAAGGTTTTCGTCAAAGACCAGGTGTGGACTATGACGAAACCTTTTCTCCAGTGGCTATGCTTAAATCCATCCGGATCATGCTTGCCATCGCTGCATATCATGATTACGAAATCTGGCAAATGGATGTTAAGACCGCCTTTCTAAATGGTGATTTAGAAGAGTGCGTGTACATGACTCAGCCAGAGGGCTTCGTAGACAGTGGGAGCAGCGGGAAGGTGTGCAAGCTGCTTAAATCCATTTATGGATTAAAGCAAGCATCGCGGAGTTGGAACATCTGCTTTGACGTCGTTATCAAAGAGTTTGATTTCGTCAAAAATCCAGATGAACCTTGTATCTACAAGAAGGCGGCAGAGAGTAAGATTGTCTTCCTCGTATTGTACGTGGACGACATACTCTTGATAGGAAATGATATTCCTATGCTGCAATCGGTCAAGCTCTTCTTATCACAAAGATTCTCAATGAAAGATCTTGGTGATGCCTCCTGCATATTGGGAATTAGGATCTATAGAGATAGATCCAAACGGATTTTGGGATTGTCCCAATCCAGGTACATTGACACCATACTAAAGAGGTTTAGTATGGAAGAGTCCAAGCGTGGGAACTTGCCCACGATCTCTGGAGTCACTCTCTCCAAAGAGATGTCTCCCAAGACTGATTTGGAGAGAGCTCGCATGCAAGGGATACCCTATGCTTCGGCTGTAGGCTCTATCATGTACGCGATACTGTGTACCAGACCCGATGTAGCATACTCACTAAGTGTAGTGAGCAGGTATCAAGCTGATCCTGGAGAGAGTCACTGGACAGCTGTGAAGAGCATTCTCAAGTACTTGCGAAAGACTAAAGAGATGCTCTTGGTGTATGGTAACGGAGAACTCCAAGTGGAGTCCTTTACCGATTCGAGCTTCCAGAGTGATAAGGACGACTCTAAGTCGCAGTCGGGATTTGTCTTTACCCTTTACGGAGGGGCGGTTAGCTGGAAGAGTTCCAAGCAGGAAACCGTGGCAGACTCGACGATGGAGGCTGAATACATCGCTGCCAACGATGCTGCTAAAGAGGCTGTCTGGATCAAGAAGTTCATTACTGAACTTGGAGTGGTTCCATCCATTGAGCATCCAATACCTTTGTATTGTGATAACAATGGAGCGGTGGCTTTGGCAAAGGAACCCAGGTCCCATCAGCGATCCAGGCATATTCTGAGGCGGTATCACCTGATCCGGGAGATAGTTGATCGCCGGGAGATCGAGGTCAGGAGGGTTGACACGAAGAACAACACGGCGGATCCACTCACGAAGGCCATTTCCCAGATACAGTTTGAGAGACTCTTCGGGATGCTCGGTATGTGATACTACAGCAGCTGGCCCTAGTGCAAGTGGGAGATTGTTAGTTGTATGTATGCCCTAGAGGCCAGTATTGTACAGATGATGTATATTATATTGGATGCTTGGACATATATAGAGATGACTTTCTTGCTCGATATGATAGTATGCTATTTGGTTGCTCTTTATCTTAACATGTATACTAGTCTCTTTAAACTGTCTTATAGTTACATGTTGGTAAAGCCCTTAGGATGTGTACTTGACTACCTGGACTATGATGCAGATCATACTAGTGGGGACATGGTAGTCCATAAGTACATCCTTCAAGGTCCCTAGTCGTGGGTGTATCGAGACGGGGCATCGATATACCAGAGTAGACTAGCGTATACGCCTCTCGACCCATGAGATGGGCGATGGATGATCCCATATCCATTGGTGTTTGACATCAGAGATGGTATACGGGTGCTCAGTGGAGACTGGGTACACTGGACGGACTCACCGAGAACTCCCAGATGGTATTATACCTCACGTCAGATGGCAGTTCTCAGGTGACACTTGTGCAGGTTAGTCTGTAGACCCGAGATCGTCATAGAGTCTTGTGTGATTCCCACTGTGCTTTGATCTCAACCTTACCACGTCCATGAGGGCGTGCAAAACGGTGGTCTTTGGGTAAAGTCCCGAGTCACATGGAGGCAATTAGCGATAGGAGGGGTTTCGTCTCTCCCGGTATTGGGGGTTGATGTTGCGCAGTGCTCGATTGGCCGTAACAGGGAAGTCCCTGGCCAGGGCTGATCAGAGATTTGCTGGTAAGTGTTACCAGTAGTTTCTCGACCCGTTATGAGCCTCACATCGGCACGACTTATCGGTTATTGGGGTCTGACGTTTACCACCCCTAGACTTGATATGCGACGTATCAGACGAACAGACCGGACTGTACGGTAAGTGTTACTGGTTGGATTCACAGGAGTGTGAGCGGGCTAGCTCGTCGATCTTCTGATCGCTCAATACCCGGATGGCCGTTACGTTTAGCAGATCGCTTGCGGCTTGTGGATGCTTGATATGATCATCATCTACTACCGGCGTATTGACGAGTCTTTAGAGTCCTACACAGAGGTTTCCTGGCTCAAGCGAAACGAAATAGGAGCGCATATGAGATATGTGCGGGACCGAGAATAATGCGTGTATGTGATACGGCATTTCATTCTCGCGATGAATGTTTCGATTGGTTATATACGATATAACCTAGTTATCGAATCGTAGATTGATTCGATAAGTCGATACATTGGATACTAGTCGGTTATGTTCGACATGACCGGATCATTGAATCAAGTGTTGATTTAATGATTTAATGTATAATTATATATTTGATATATTACTTTGCATTAACTGGTATTGGTTCACTTTAATAGGATTTTCTCACTTGTAGTTCACAAGTTGTATATGTGATATACTTTTGTGCACTACTATGTGTCATGTTTGATGATGCATGTAGTTTTGTTTTGTGTTAAGACTTAAACCATGGTTATGATAATAGTTAGGGTTTTTATTTATTTATTTATTTATTTATCTATTCTTTTTGATAAATAAATAAATGATAACAAAATGGTTTCTTTCATGAAGCTTGATGAAGCTTCATGAAGCTTTGACTAAAGTGACCATTTTGTCATCATCCTTAACCCTAACCATTCTCATTTGACCATGGTTTATTCTCTACACTTAACCAAGGTTAGAAGTGTAAGTGCACGGCGGTGCCCCGGCCGTCAATCCGACTGCCAAATGCGGAAGCGGTGATAAACTTTAAATTTTCTTGAACTGGCAAACCGCCGCGCACTAATACTCGGATCGAACCATTAATTAGTCCTAGCTAACAACAAGAAAGGGAATAGAGATATACCGACGATCCAAGTCCTCCGGTCTTCTCATCATCGTCCCGATCTCTTGCGGAATGTCCCGTCTCCTCCTCGTCGCCGGAAGTGCACCACATCGCCTACTTCTTTTACGGGCTCCCACCTCAATGCCGAGGCAACTCGGGCACGAAGCCGGCTACTCGACGTGCCCAAGATATGCTGTAGAATATAATGTGGATTACATGTCTCATTTGGGATTATGGAGTTGCCTTTTGTGGTGGAGGAATTGAAGTGAACTTTTTGGAGAGGGAGTTGTAGGGATTTTTAAAAGCTCAAGATACAAAAATCCCACCTCATGAAATGAAATCCCCTCTCTTTCAAGGAAATGGCCGGCCCCCCCAATATTGGTGTGATTGGAGAGAGAGAGAGAATGGCTTGATCAATAATGCAAAGAAAATGATGGCTTGGAAAGTCCAACACTCAACAACCATCTCGTCTCCCATCATCACAACCAAAGTCAAGAAATCATGAAAACAAAGTCAAGAAGTCAAGGTAAGGTGCAACCATGATGAAGTCAAAAAGTCAAGCAAGGTCAAGGTATGGTGAGCCATCATGATACAAGGAAATATGCAAAGACCCCCTCCACAATTGCTTATTTGCAACAATGCAAATAAGCCCTCCTCCACCAATCTTCGGCCAATGAACGGAACAATGGAAATCGGCCGAAACGGAAAGCAAACTGGCAACTCCAGAAAACTGGTCCCGTAATAAATTACAGGAAAACCCCGATACTGTGCATACACACCCGCATCTGTATTTCGACCGAAATACAAATGCAATGAGACAAAATCTACACTGTACTATACTAGGATCCGGCTTAAACCAAAGCCGGCCAGTAATATCCGTTCGATCCTGATCCGTGCAATACCGCACGTATCTGATCGAACCCTGCCATATAACCATACGGCCTATAGTACAAACTGTCCGATCCCGATTCGTGCAATACCGCACGTATCTGGTCGGACCTTGCCATATCTCCATACGGCCTCTACAACCTTTCGCCCGAAAGCTTGAGTAACTGAATGTGGGGGACTCTAAAGACTCGTCAACACCTTGGTTGTGGATTTAACCACTAGCACGTTAGAGGTATAAGCCAATACATAACGGGCTACCAGGTATTGACCAAAAGGGACGTCTGTGAGCGAACTCAGCCTGACTCCCTACTGAGCCTGTCAGTGACAATATCCGTACAGTCCGGTCCGTTCGTCTATGAGCATCGCATGGCGGGCCTAGGGGGTTGGTAAAAGTCAGACCCCCAAAAGCGGTACAAGTCGTGTCGGAGTGTAGCCCAGAACACCCTGAGATACTACTGGAATACCTACCAGTAAATCTCCTTGCCTCGGCCGAGGGCTTCGTGTAATGGCTCTCCTAGACACAGCACGACCTCACCCCCAATACTGGGAGAGACGAACCCCTGAAGATACGCTCACTGCCTCCATGTGGCTCGGGACTGTACCCAACTAAAACCTGTTTGCACGACTCCTTTGAGCCGTGGTAGGGTAGTAATCAAAGTACAGTGGGAACTCACACGAGACAAATGACGATCCCCAGGTCGATGAACTAACCTGCACACATGTCACCAGGGAACTGCCATCTGACGTCTGGTATATGACCAACTAGCATGTTCCCGGCGAGTCCTGTCCGGTGTACTTATAACCCAATGAGCACCTGTATACATCTTAGGTGATCCAACTGACACCAGTGGCTTGTGAGACCGGCCACCGCCCCTCGTCGGGGTCTCGACTGTATACACTAGTCTACTATGGAGAATCGATGCCCTGTCTCGAAACTCTCACGACTAGGGACCTTTTAAGGATATGCTTATAGACCCCCAGCTCCCACTTATATGATCGCCCTCATACTGCTGGTGGTCAAGCAAGAATCCTAGGGGCTCTATCAACGTGTCAGGTCACTTAAAACAGTACACGATGATAAAGGTAAACCAGATAGCATACTATCATCTCGAGTAAGACTGTCCTACCGGGATAGGTACTCCATCAATCATTACAATCACATACCTGTGACCTAATAATTGACTCTGAGGGCACTATCTCCAACAAGAAGATGATAAGTATTGATTTTATTATTCTTTTATAACACACTTATCATATTCTATCTACTTCTTCTTCTTCATCTTCAAGAGAAAAAGCTTGATTCCATCAATGGCATCTTGAGTTCCAAAGTGAGAAATCCAATTCTAAAGTGAACCCACCTCCTATTTCTTCACCCTCTACCTCTTGCCAAGTTGTTTTGGGTATTTTCTTCACAAGTTTCTCAACTTGGTGAAGTTGGAGCTTAAACTTGTGCAACCTCGAGGTAGATCATCTTCGGCACGAAGCCGACGACCTATTCCGCTCATTTCTTCGATGAAGCCGATGCGAGAGTCCGAGATCCAACTAGGACAGCGAGAGGATGCCTACGTGGAGCTTAGGAAGTGGAGAAACGGATCTATAAAGGTTGTAGTCTCTCTCCTTTAGTTAAAGTGTTAACTAGATTTGTTTTTCGCCTAGAATTCTAGTCTACGATCCGTATTAGGGTTTCTCGGCACCAATAAAATTTGAAATTGGCATGGTTGATGCCTTGTGAGACCTCTATAGTGTGCCTAGGAACCTTTCACTATATACAGTATCCATCACAGAACATATCACATGATCACATCACAGATATCGCAGTAGAAGAAACATATGAAATATTGGATATACTAGGTCGTCCGTGTTTTCAATACGAGCCAGTATAAAACACGGATTCCACGGTCGCGATGAATAGCCAAACCCACACCCCTAGACCCCTACGAGAGCAACAAGCAACCCTACCAATTCTAGAGTTAGGAGACCCGGACTCGACTCCTCGAGTTGGTCTCCTACTGGACCCTAGAACCCGGTTACTTGTGCTCCTCTCCTTGGGTCTATCCTAGTGTGGAAAAGAAAATAATATACAAAATGTGACATCTTCCACAACCTGGAAGTGCCCCAATAAAAGAATATTACATACAAGTTTTTACATGAATGAAAATGAAAAACACTCATCTCACATAAAACCCCCGGCTATTCAAACACGACGATCCAATATAATATATCCAGCAACATATAACATCACATGTCATCAACGTAAGTAAATATGCGCATCCCAATTGTCATTGACATATAGCAACGAAACCGGTGATATCACATATTACACTTACGGTCACAGAAAAGAAAGTGTAAAACTACAACAGTTGGAATCCGCAACCTGCATAGACATCGCATGCCTAATCAAATGAATTCCTTAGACATCGCATGCCTAACAATTATAAACCCCGCATTTTAGTCTCATTATCGAAAACACTTTTCAATATTAAAGTCGGCCAATTAAACAAGATTCCCGATATCCTGATCGAATGCTCGTCGCAAACTTTAGTAGGCGGCCATACCCCCGACGCCGTCGACGAAGTGCACCAAGGCGGAACACCGCTGCCGCGAGCACCCGAACGGATGCTTTCGACGACGGGGTTCTCCTACAGTCACTTGGTCGGGGCTATGGGGCGTGGCTGTCTATTAAGTTTACCGGCGAGTATCTGCGTACGCTACGTGATTGCGACGGACTTTTGATCGCATCAAAATTCCGTGGCAACCGATCAATTGAGACATAAAGTGCTGTGTTTATAACATTCATTCAGTTATCTCATAACTATTTATGAATTTCAATTATTGTATCACATTCCAGATAAATAGAAAATGTTAAACTTTCCGATCGAACAATCAAACACCCAAGTTTTCCTGAAACAGCTCAACACTTGAAATAAGTTCAAAAACATCCACTTCATGCCTCAGTACCAACGGTCCAGCCGTAGAAGGGTCAAGCCAACGCCTCACATGTGGCACGCCGTACTGCCCCAAACCCTAAAGTTCAAAGGGCAGTTCAAGACGGTCACATAATCGAGTTAAGGTTTGTTGTCTTCTAGAGGGTCCATCGCATTACTTGCACTACTTAGAACATTCTTAAACTACGGAAAAATCCAACACTTGGAAATTTCCCGGCAGGGGAAAAAGTGGGTATTTATATCCGGTCGAACTTTTTAACAGTTTCTAAAATATCCGGAAAAACACAGTAAACAAAGTTAAATAATCCGATCGAATCACCGAGTCCCCAATACAACCCCATAACACTTAACTCTTGAGTCAGAATAAAAATACCCATAAAATATAAATCACAGAAATAGGAATTATGGTGCAAAAAATATTGCCTAACTCCTCTGTACGGCCGCGGAACCGCGTCCCAAGCAGGCTATTGCCGCGGTTCCGCGGTGGAATGTACGAATTAGGGGTTCGTTTATCACCACAATTCTTATATTTTCCTGCTGAATTTTTCAGGTATTTTTAATTCAGAAAAATCCACAATTTACAAAAATGTACAGAGAGGGGTCATGGATTAGGGTTTCGTGTTCGATCGGGTTTCTAACTTCGTCTACTCATCGCCTAAGACTCTAGCTAGGCTCTGATACCACTGTAGGGTTCCTAGGCATGCTAATGAGGTCTCAAAAGGCATCAACCATGCCAATTTCAAATTTTTCCGGTACCGAGAAACCCTAATACGGATCGTTAACTAGAGTTTAGGAGAAACTACATGCTACTAAACTACTTTAGTGCTAAGTGAACGGAAATACAACCTTTGTAGATCCGGTCCACCACCTCCAAAGCTCCGTGATGAAGTCCCCTCGCTGCGATCATCGGATCCCGGGCTCTAGCATCGGCTTCATCGGAGAAATGGGCGGGCTAGGTCGTCGACTTCGATGCCGAAGATGATCTACGTCGAGGCAACACAAGATCAAGCTCCAACTTCACCAAGCCATGAAACTTGTGAAGAAAACACCCTATACTACTTGGCAAGTGGTAGAGGATGAAGAAATAGGAAGTGGGTTCACTTTAGAATTGGATTTCTCACTCTTTTTCTTAAGTCACCATTAAAGCTAGCAAGCTTTTTCTTCTTGAAGAAGAAGAGGAAGAAGAAAAAGAATATGATAAGATTATCCAATAATAGAAAAAATAAGTGATTCTTATCATATCCCAACCATGGTCAAGTGTAGAGAATAAAATAGGGTTAGGTTTAATGGTTAGGTTTAAGGAATAAAACAAAATGGTCTTTTTCAAAGCTTCATGAAGCTTCGACAAAATCCAAAGAAAGCCACAATTTTATCTTAAGCCAAAATGAAATAAATAAATAAATAAATAAAGCAAATGAAACCCTAACCATTAACTAACCATGGTTTAATCAAACATACACCCAAGTTTGCATGTATCATCAAACATGATACAAACTAGTGCACAAAAATATATCATATATACTACTTGTGCACATCAAGTGCGAAAATCCATTTAAAGTGAAAAAATATTAGTTAATGCAAAGTAATATATCAAATATATAATTATACATTAAATCATTAAATCAACACTTTATTTAATGATCCGGTCATATCGCATATAACCGACTAGTATCAAGTGTATCAATGTATCGAATCAACACTTGATTCGGTAACCCGGCTATATCATATATAACCTGCCGATGATACAAATTGCGAGAATAGAATACGGTATCACATACACGCATTATTCTCGGTCCCGCACATATCTCATATGCACTCCTCTTTCGTTTCGCTTGAGCCAGGAAACCTCTGTGTAGGATTCTAAAGACTCGTCAATACGCCGGCAGCAGGTGATGATCATATCAAACACCCACAAGCTGCAAGCGGTCTGCTAAACGTAACGGCCACCCGGGTATTGAGCGATCAGAAGATCGACGAGCAAGCCCGCTCACACTCCTGTGAATCCAACCAGTAACACTTACCGTACAATCTGGTCTCGTCGTCTGATATGTCGCATATCTTGCCTAGGGGTGGTAAACGTCAGACCCCAATAGCTCGATAAGTCGTGTCGATATGAGGTCTATAACAGTTCGAGAAACTACTGATAACACTTACCAGTAAATCTCAGCAACCCTGGCCAGGGATTTCCGGTTATAGCCAATCGAACACAGTGCAACATCAACTCCCTATACCGGGAGAGACGAATCCCCTCTTATCGCTCATTGCCTCCATGTGATTCGGGACTGTACCCAAAAACCACCATTTTGCACGCCCTCTTGGACGTGGTAAGGTGGAAATCAAAGCACAATGGGAATCACACAAGACTTTATGAGGATCTCGGGTCTACAGACTAACCTGTACCAGTGTCACCAGAGAACTGCCATCTGACGTAAGGTATAATACCATCTGGGAGTTCTCGGCGAGTCCGTCCAGTGTACCCAGTCTCCACTGAGAACCCGTATATCATCTCTGATGTCATACACCAATGGATATGGGATCATCCATCGCCCATCTATATGGGTCGAGAAGGTATACGCTAGTCTACTCTGGTATATCGATGCACCGTCTCGATACACCCACGACTAGGGACCTTGAAGGATGTACTTATAGACTACCATGTCCCCACTAGTATGATCCGCATCACAGTCCAGGTAGTCAAGTACACATCTTAAGGGCTTTACCAACATGTAACAGAGAGACAATCAATGTACACGTTAAGGTAAAGAGCAACCAGATAGCATACTATCATTTCGACCAAGAAAGTCCTCCCTATATATGTCCAAGCATCCACTACAATATACATCCTATGTATAGTAATGGCCTCTAGGGTGTTAGTGTATATGCCCTAGAGGCCATTACTGTATCTTACTAGTTTGTATATTACTTAATGGAATCTTGCTCAAAATAATAGTATGCTACTTGGTTTGTTTCTACTTCAATATGTACATGTGTTTATTTTAGTATATCGCCTACACACATTAGTGGAGCCCTTAGGATCTTTGCTTGATTACCAGCATTGTGATGTCAGTCACACTAGTGGGGTTGGGTAATCTATAAGCACATCCTTATGCAGGTCCCTGATCGCAGGACTATCGAGACAGGGCATCGATACTCCGGAGTAGACTAGCGCATGCGCTTCTCATCCCAGTGTGGGAGACGGTCTGTCCCACAGCCGTCGGTACGTCGTACTTTAGATAGTATGCGGGTGCTCGTTGGGTTACGAGTACACTGGACAGGACTCGTCGGGAACTGACTAGTTGGTATTATGCCTATCGTCAGTTATCAGTTCCCAGGTGACATGAGTACAGCTTAGTCCGCTGACTTGACACTATCACTTCGCCTCGAGTGTGTTCCCACTGTACTTTGATTACTACCCTACCACGGCTCAAAGGAGTCGTGCAAACAGGTGGTAGTTGGGTGCAGTCCCGAGGCACTTGGAGGCAGTGATGGTTAGACAGGATTCGTCTCTCCCGGTATTAGGTGTTGACATCGCGCTGTGTCTAGGAGAGCCATTACACGAGTAGTCCCTGGCCAGGGCAAACGAGATATACTGGTAGGCTTCCAGTGTTATCTCAGGGTGTTTTGGGCTTCACTCCGACACGACTTGTACCGCTATTGGGGGACTGACGTTTACCGTCCCCTAGGCCCGCCATGCGATGTATCAGACGAACAGACCGGACTGTATGGAGAATGTCACATTCAGGCTCAGTAGGAGTTCAGATGGGTTTCGCCTCGTCAGTCTTCTTGTCGGCATCTACCTGGGGACCGTTACGCACAGCTAGTGCCGCTTGCGGTCTGTGGTTAAACCCACTGCCAGCGTAGTGTCGAGTCTTTAGAGTCCCACACAGAAAGCTATTCGCCTTTAGGCAAAAGAGTAGAGGTCGCATGGTTTTGCGGCAGGTCGCATGGTTTTGCACGTACAGTGTCCGGACAGTTATCACTAGCGGGCTTTGGTTTAAGCTAGATCCTAGTGTACGTTTTGGGATTGGATTTATCCAGTATGTATTCGTGTTCCTCGGAACGCGTATGCGGGTGTGTATGCACAGTTGACGGAGAGACAGAGGCAGAGAATTCTCATTAGGGTTGTTGACCGTTGACAGTTGACTATTGACTTTTTGCTCAACCCTAATGAGAATATGATATGTGATTAACAATTATATTAATTAAGTATTATGGTGACATGGTTGTTGAGGGATTGACTTTGTTGACTTGTTGACTTTTGTTGACTTGTTGACTTTGTTGACCGGTTGACTAGGCTTGACTAGTTGACCATCATGATAACTATAGCTATCATTTCATGGCAAAGACTTTTGCTTGCTTGCTCTTTTGTGCAAAATGAGTGCATGAAATGATATGGCTATGGTTGCTTAAACCATCACATAATACTTGATTGATATGAGGTGTTATGATTGTTTTGGATTATGAGAGCCATATGAGAAAAGTCTTCTCTCATTCTTTCATGCTCATTCTCTCTCTTGTTCTTGAGCTCTCATCTTCCTCCTCTTGCTCTCCCTCTCTTGATTCTATGGTTCACTTGTCTCATGAGTTGAGAACCAAGAACCATAGATAAAATCCTATACAAACTCTTCTCTACTCACTCTAGTTCACAAGGTTTAGCAAACCGAGTGAACTAGTTTCTTCAAAGTTCGAAGAAGGAGCCAAAGGTTGAAGCTTTCAGGTGGATCTATCTTCGGCGCAAGGAGACGACGGGGAGAAGCCGATTCGGACGACCATCGAAGCTTGAAGACGAAGGAGTTCGAGAAAAGGAAAGGTATAACCCCCTAACCGAGTAGTTAGCAACTCGTAGTTAGGTTGTTAGTTAGATGTTTAACAAAGATCCGGGTTTTGAGTCCATGTTACCACCTCTAAGAAAATCATTTTTCACCAAATTCCGCATGCCCGAAAGTACCGGGAGAGGTAGCATGGACTTACAGTGGTATCAAAGCCTAGTTAAACTCTATCTAACATGTTAGCAAAGTAGCTAGAAGATCGATCAAAGAAAAAGTCGCAAAACGAACCCGATATGATAAGTTTCTGCCGATTTTTTTTCTATTCAAAAATTGATAAATTTTATCTTAAAAATCGGCTCAGGCTTTTGTGTGATCACTCACCAAATTTGGTCCAACGATCGAGTCAAAGCGCCGCGGAAACGCGGCGGGAGCACGCTCCCGCCGCGGATCCGCGGCCGAGTTGACTCGGCCGAGGTCCAAGTTTGGTGCAGTGTTTTTCTGGGGTTGTTTTGGGATTTTTGGAATATATATTTTCTGCCCAGATTTTCCAGAACGAAAATTTTATTTTTGGGGTCCTGAAAATCCGTATTTTTGATCGAACTTCTAAAAGACTTTAGCTGACGGGTTTTTCTGTAATGTGATATTTGTATTGAACGTCTGCTAATCGCTATATGTCGATTAGTGGGGGTTATACAAATCTGTGATCTGTAATGTTATTGGAATGTGTATATGAATATGTTGGATTGTCGCGGGTGAATAGCCGGGGTTATGAGACGAGAGTTTTCTTTTCTTTCAATTCATGTAAATTTGTAAATTGATGTAATAATTATTTGTATGGCCGCACAACCGGGTCGGGGTTGTAGCCGTCATTGTATAATTTCTTTTTACTGTTTTTGCTCCTAGGATAGACCCATGGAGTGGGGTGCACAAACTACCAGGTATGCCGAAGTGCCGAGTGGCCTACTCACGGAGTTGAGGGAGGTTGCTTCGCTTCGGGTACTTGGCGGGTAGTTTGCCGCACCCGTAGGGGTCTTGGGTGGGGTATTGGCTATTCACCGCGACCGTGTAATCTGCTTTTCGTTACAGGCTCGTACGAATTGCGGATTCCTAGTATATCCAATGTGTTCATCTGTGATCTGAAATGGCTATCATTGCAGTATATCTATATATGATATTATTTAGGCGTTGCTTATGTTTTACAGCCGCGCAAGCCCAGCCCCCGCTCTGTCGTTAGTTAAGTAACCTAACGGGTAATGACGGGGCCCCGTGGCGAATGCGAATGGCATAAGCGTACGTCATATTTTGGTTGTTTTCTGCAATGGTAGGATTAAATGATGGGACGCATTAAAAGAACTAATGCAAGAATATCACGCATTAAAAGAACTAATGCAAGAAAATAAACCAAGATAAAATCGTTGGAACACTTTCGGAAAACCACTCGGTTCTTTTCAAAACTAACTTTTAAATGCGGAGCTTGAGCCACTCCTTTTAAAAGCTATCTCGTTCCATCGATTATATCAAGTTCACTACGTTCACGGTTTTGCCAAAACCATTCGTAGCCCTCCATCATCTCAGTTAAATATTCGGTAGTATTCAAGCTATGTATTTTGACCTCACGCCAAGGCATAGTGATTGGTAGCTGCCGGATATTTATCTGTTGCATAGATAGAATGCGTTGGTTTGGGACAGCCGTACTACCATTTTGGCCTACGTCAAGGGTAGGTACAGATGGATTCAAATTAACCTGGATAATGATGGGAAGAACTTGACATGTGACTTATGACATTTTGACCTCACGCCAAGGTCATAAGAGCATGGGGCAAAAATCCACATCGGGAGTTTCAAAAGAACTGAAACTTGCTAGTGTTGCATACCATTTAGAGTGTGATGATACTGGTAGGATTCCTTCAGTTTCGTCACGCGATGATATTTGGATCCCGATCCTTCTGTGAGTATATGCTACTCCTCGGGAAATTTCTCACTTAACGATCAATGCTATAAACCAAGTAGGTGTCTAGAAAGGTGCTAGCGGGGCTACGCCCCCAGGGAAAAGAGGTTATTTAATTAAGGAACTTCGCGAAAGCGTTGGAAAACCTCCCTCGAAGTACCGACACTGGCCTGGCTGAACGGTTAAGCAAGTATTGTACGGTGAGATTGATCCTGACTAATTCTTCCTTTTTGGTTTGAGGAGGGATTCGAGAAACAGTGGGAGCCATCCTGTTTAGACAAACTAAAAACCACTCTAAACTTGCAAGAGCATCATGCTGAGTGTTTCTTCTCTCTCTCCTAATTGCAGCGACCATTCGACATGACTGGACTTAAGTTACTTCTAGATAAAAACATACTGACAGGGCCAAACTATAAAGATTGGCTTAGGAATGTCAAGATGGCAATCACTTACGACAAGCTGGGGTATCTTCTTACCACCAAAGCTCCCCCTGTCCCTAGTCCCACTTCCAGCGTCGCGGATAAGGAAATCCGTAAGACTTGGGAGATTGATAGCGTGAAGGCCAAGTGCCTCGTACTTGCCTCTATGGACAATGAACATCAGAGGAGGCACGAGAATATGGACTTGGAATCCATATTTCTTCATACAAAAGAACTGTATGGAGAGCAATCTCGTATCGCAAGATACGAAGCGTCGAAAAAGTTATTTTCGGCAAGGATGGCCGTCGGATCATCAGTAGCAGAACACGTGCTTAAGATGATCGGCTACATTGAGGAGCTCGCGGACCTAGGGACCACATTGGAGAGTGAGCTCTATACGGACTTAGTTCTCCAGTCCCTTCCTTCCACTTACGCCCAGTTCATACTGAACTTCAACTTACAAGAAAAAGAAGTTGAACTTTCAGAGCTCCTCAACATGCTGAGGAGCGCAGAGGGCACCCTACAGAAAGGTAGGGAAACATCCACTTTGTTTGTAGGAGGATCATCTTCTTCTAGGTCCAAGGCGAAAGCCAAGGGAAAGAAGAAGAAAGCCCCCGCCAAACCAAGGGGCGGTGTTAGTAAAGTGGATACGAAAGGAAAGGCAAAAGCAACAAAGAAAGCGGGGAAGCTTGTGGATAAGGAAGAATGCTTCTATTGTCATAAGAAAGGACACCGGAAGAATGATTGCAGGGCCTGGAAGGCCAGAACACAGGAATTGAAGCAGGTTGCAGCTTCAGCTTCAGGTGTGTATGTTATTGAAAAATGTCTTTCAATAAACTCTACTTTCTGGGTATTGGATACCGGATCAGGATCTCATATCTGTAATTCTTTGCAGGCGTTGAGAAACCGTAGTGTTTTGAAAGCAGGTGACATGACACTCAGAGTTGCGAACGGAGCTAGCATGGATGCTAAAGACGTGGGGGACTATCACCTGGGAATGTCAGATGGACATGTTTTGGTTTTGCGTAATTGCTTTTTTGTACCCAACGCAACTTGTAATATCATTTCAGTATCTTTAGTTTCTAAAGAAGGTTATGAATTTGCGTTTGTAAGCAATGTTGTAAACATTCACCTTAATCAAGTTTTGATTGGGTCAGGTACATTGAGCAATGGTATATACGTATTAAACCAACAACAGATTTTCAATGTCCAGAATACACACAAAAGAAAGTCTCCGGAAATAAATCAGACTTTCTTATGGCATTGTAGACTGGGTCACATCAATGAGAGAAGGTTGACAAAGTTACATACAGAAGGATATTTGAATCCGTTCGAATATCAATCGTATGCCACTTGTCAATCCTGTCTCAAAGGAAAGATGACAAAGTCTCCGTGCACTGGACACGGAGTAAGAGCGAGCGAGCTCTTGGGACTCGTACACAGCGACGTGTGCGGTCCAATGTCTACACATGCGCGAAGCGGTTTTTCTTACTTCATTACTTTTACGGATGACTTTTCAAGGTACGGTTATGTCTTCTTAATGAAACATAAGTCCGAAGCCTTTGGAAAGTTCCAGGAATATAAGAATGAAGTAGAAAAACAGACCGGCAAAAGTATCAAGATTCTAAGATCGGATCGAGGTGGTGAATACTTGAGTGCCGAGTTCCTGGACTATTTAAAAGAGAACGGAATTCTCTCTCAGCTTACTCCTCCATACACTTCACAACATAATGGTGTATCGGAGAGATGGAACCGAACCCTATTGGATATGGTACGGTCCATGATGAGTAACGCTGAGTTACCGCGATCATTCTGGGGGTATGCGCTAGAATCAGCTGCATACCTTTTGAACCGAGTTCCCACTAAGACTGTGCCTACCACACCTTATGAGTTATTGAGTGGGAAGAAACCCTATCTTCAATATCTGAAGATCTGGGGATGTCCAGCTTTTGTCAAAAAGCAGCATGCGGACAAACTCGAGGCACGCTCAGTACTGTGCAAGTTTGTGGGATACCCAAAGAACACCAGGGGGTATCTTTTCTACCACGCAGAGGAACAAAAAGTCCTTGTTTCTCGTAATGCCCACTATCTAGAAAACCAGTTCTTAGAAAAGGAAATTAGTGGGAGCGCAGTAGAACTGGAAGAAATTCCAGAACCACGAGATATTACTGAAAGCTTAGTGGAACCAGAGGGTTCAAAAGAACAGGACATTCCTACGCCGCTCCGCAGGAGTAGTAGGTAGTCTCATCCGCCCGAGAGATACTACGGTTTTCTCTTAGACGGGGATAGAGAGGATTGCATCATAGATTATGATGAGCCTACTAGCTTCCAGCAGGCCGTTCAGAGCGTTGACTCAGTAAAATGGCTGGATGCAATGCGGACCGAAATGGAGTCCATGTACACCAACAAAGTATGGACGTTAGACATTGCTCCAGACGGGGTAAAACCCGTAGGATGCAAGTGGATATTCAAATGGAAGATTGGTGTAGATGGACAGGTTGAGACCTATAAAGCTAGACTTGTTGCGAAGGGTTTTCGTCAAAGACCTGGTTTGGACTATGACGAAACCTTTTCTCCAGTGGCTATGCTGAAATCCATTCGGATCCTTCTTGCCATTGCTGCCTTCCACGATTATGAGATCTGGCAGATGGACGTAAAGACCGCTTTTCTAAATGGAAATTTAGAGGAGTGTGTCTATATGGACCAACCAGAGGGCTTCATTCAGAGTGGGAGCAGCGGAAAGGTGTGCAAGTTGCTTAAGTCCATTTATGGACTAAAGCAGGCATCGCGGAGTTGGAACATCTGTTTTGATGAGACGGTCAAGGAATTTGGCTTTATCAAAAATCCAGATGAACCATGCATCTATTGTAGATTTGTAGCGAGAACTGTAGTATTCCTCGTTTTGTACGTGGATGACATTCTCTTAATAGGAAATGACATTCCTATGCTACAATCTGTCAAGGGGTTCTTGTCACACAGGTTCTCCATGAAAGACCTGGGTGATGCCTCATACATCCTGGGGATCCGGATCTATCGTGATAGATCCAAGAGGATATTAGGACTTTCACAGTCCAGGTACATCGACACCATACTGAAGAGATTCAGTATGGAAGATTCCAAGCGCGGTAACCTACCGGCTTGTCACGAGATCACCCTCTCTAAAGTGATGTCTCCCAAGACTGATTTGGAGAGGGATCGCATGTTTATTATACCCTACGCTTCTGCGGTAGGCTCTATAATGTATGCGATGTTGTGTACCTGACCGGATGTAGCTTATGCACTGAGTGTGGTAAGCCGGTATCAGTCAAACCCTGGGGAGAAACACTGGATAGCAGTAAAGAACATTCTCAAGTACCTGAGAAGGACTAAGGAGATGTTCTTGGTGTATGGCGGAAAAGACCTCCAGATCGAGGCCTTTGCTGACTCCAGCTTCCAGTGTGACAAGGATGATTCCAAGTCCATGTCGGGTTTTGTTTTTACCCTCAATGGAGGGGCGGTGTGTTGGAAGAGTTCCAAACAGGAAACCGTTGCAGACTCGACGATGGAAGCGGAATACATCGCTGCATCTGATGCCGCAAAAGAAGCTGTCTGGATGAGGAAGTTCTTGAAAGAGCTTCAGGTGGTTCCGTCCATTGTTGATCCAATACCTCTGTATTGCGACAACAACGGGGCTATAGCTTTAGCGAAGGAACCCAGGTCCCATCAGAGATCCAGACACATCTTGAGGCGGTATCACCTGATCAGGGAGATCGTAGATCGCCAGGAGATCGAGGTTCGGAGAGTCGCTTAAGAAGATAACACTGCAGATCCATTCACCAAGGCCTTGCCCCAGACTCAGTTCGAGCGGCTGATCGAGATGATAGGTCTTCGATACGCCAGTACATGGCCTTAGTGCAAGTGGGAGATTGTTAGTGTATATGCCCTAGAGGCCATTACTGTATCATACTAGTTTGTATATTACTTAATGGAAGCTTAGGATATTCACCTTGTATATACAATCTTGCTCAAAATAGTAGTATGCTACTTGGTTTGTTTCTACTTCAATGTGTACATGTGTTTATTTTAGTATATCGCCTACACACATTAGTGGAGCCCTTAGGATCTTTGCTTGATTACCAGCGTTGTGATGGCAGTCACACTAGTGGGGCTGGGTAATCTATAAGCACATCCTTATGCAGGTCCCTGGTCGCAGGACTATCGAGACAGGGCATCGATACTCCGGAGTAGACTAGCGCATGCGCTTCTCATCCCAGTATGGGAGACGGTCTGTCCCACAGCCGTCGGTACGTCGTACTTGAGATAGTATGCGGGTGCTCGTTGGGTTACGAGTACACTGGACAGGACTCGTCGGGAACTGACTAGTTGGTATTATGCCTATCGTCAGTTATCAGTTCCCAGGTGACATGAGTACAGCTTAGTCCGCTGACTTGACACTGTCAGTTCGCCTCGAGTGTGTTCCCACTGTACTTTGATTACTATCCTACCACGGCTCAAAGGAGTCGTGCAAATAGGTGGTAGTTGGGTGCAGTCCCGAAGCACTTGGAGGCAGTGATGGTTAGACAGGATTCGTCTCTCCCGGTATTGGGGGTTGACATCGCGCTGTGTTTAGGAGAGCCATTACACGAGTAGGCCCTGGCCAGGGCAAACGAGATATACTGGTAGGATTTCAGTGTTATCTCAGGGTGTTTTGGGCTTCACTCCGACACGACTTGTACCGCTATTGGGGGACTGACGTTTACCGCCCCTAGGCCCGCCATGCGATGTATCAGACGAACAGACCGGACTGTACGGAGAATGTCACATTCAGGCTCAGTAGGAGTTCAGATGGGTTTCGCCTCGTCAGACTTCTTGTCGGCATCTACCTGGGGACCGTTACGCACAGCTAGTGCCGCTTGCGGTCTGTGGTTAAACCCACTGCCAGCGTAGTGAAGAGTCTTTAGAGTCCCACACAGAAAGCTATTCGCCTTTAGGCAAAAGAGTAGAGGTCGCATGGTTTTGCGGCAGGTCGCATGGTTTTGCGATAGGGTTCGGTCACATCCGTGCACTTATGCACGTACAGTGTCCGGACAGTTATCACTAGCAGGCTTTGGTTTAAGCCAGATCCTAGTGTATGTTTTGGGATTGGATTTATCCAGTATGTATTCGTGTTCCTCGGAACGCGGATGCGGGTGTGTATGCACAGTTGACGGAGAGACAGAGGAAGAGGATTCTCATTAGGGTTGTTGACCGTTGACAGTTGACTATTGACTTTTTGCTCAACCCTAATGAGAATATGATATGTGATTAACAATTATATTAATTAAGTATTATGGTGACATGGTTGTTGAGGGATTGACTTTGTTGACTTGTTGACTTTTGTTGACTTGTTGACTTTGTTGACCGGTTGACTAGGCTTGACTAGTTGACCATCATGATAACTATAGCTATCATTTCATGGCAAAGACTTTTGCTTGCTTGCTCTTTTGTGCAAAATGAGTGCATGAAATGATATGGCTATGGTTGCTTAAACCATCACATAATACTTGATTGATATGAGGTGTTATGATTGTTTTGGATTATGAGAGCCATATGAGAAAAGTCTTCTCTCATTCTTTCATGCTCATTCTCTCTCTTGTTCTTGAGCTCTCATCTTCCTCCTCTTGCTCTCCCTCTCTTGATTCTATGGTTCACTTGTCTCATGAGTTGAGAACCAAGAACCATAGATAAAATCCCATACAAAGTCTTCTCTACTCACTCTAGTTCACAAGGTTTAGCAAACCGAGTGAACTAGTTTCTTCAAAGTTCGAAGAAGGAGCCAAAGGTTGAAGCTTTCAGGTGGATCTATCTTCGGCGCAAGGAGATGACGGGGAGAAGCCGATTCGGACGACCATCGAAGCTTGAAGATGAAGGAGTTCGAGAAAAGGAAAGGTATAACCCCCTAACCGAGTAGTTAGCAACTCGTAGTTAGGTTGTTAGTTAGATGTTTAACAAAGATCCGGGTTTTGAGTCCATGTTACCACCTCTAAGAAAATCGTTTTTTACCAAATTCCGCATGCCCGAAAGTACCGGGAGAGGTAGCATGGACTTACAGTGGTATCAGAGCCTAGTTAAACTCTATCTAACATGTTAGCAAAGTAGCTAGAAGATCGATCAAAGAAAAAGTCGCAAAACGAACCCGATATGATAAGTTTCTGTCGATTTTTTTTCTGTTCAAAAATTGATAAATTTTATCTTTAAAATCGGCTCAGGCTTTTGTGTGATCACTCACCAAATTTGGTCCAACGATCGAGTCAAAGCGCCGCGGAAACGCGGCGGGAGCACGCTCCCGCCGCGGATCCGCGGCCGAGTTGACTCGGCCGAGGTCAAAGTTTGGTGCAGTGTTTTTCTGGGGTTGTTTTGGGATTTTTGGAATATATATTTTCTGCCCAGATTTTCCAGAACGAAAATTTTATTTTTGGGGTCCTGAAAATCCGTATTTTTGATCGAACTTCTAAAAGACTTTAGCTGACGGGTTTTTCTGTAATGTGATATTTGTATTGAACGTATGCTAATCGCTATATGTCGATTAGTGGGGGTTATACAAATCTGTGATCTGTAATGTTATTGGAATGTGTATATGAATATGTTGGATTGTCGCGGGTGAATAGCCGGGGTTGTGAGACGAGAGTTTTCTTTTCTTTCAATTCATGTAAATTTGTAAATTGATGTAATAATTATTTGTATGGCCGCACAACCGGGTCGGAGTTGTAGCCATCATTGTATAATTTCTTTTTACTGTTTTTGCTCCTAGGATAGACCCATGGAGGGGGTGCACAAACTACCGGGTATGCCGAAGTGCCGAGTGGCCTACTCACAGAGTTGAGGGAGGTTGCTTTGCTTCGGGTACTTGGCGGGTAGTTTGCCGCACCCGTAGGGGTCTTGGGTGGGGTATTGGCTATTCACCGCGACCGTGTAATCTGCTTTTCGTTACAGGCTCGTACGAATTGCGGATTCCTAGTATATCCAATGTGTTCATCTGTGATCTGAAATGGCTATCATTGCAGTATATCTATATATGATATTATTTAGGCGTTGCTTATGTTTTACAGCCGCGCAAGCCCAGCCCCCGCTCTGTCGTTAGTTAAGTAACCTAACGGGTAATGACGGGGCCCCGTGGTGTTCATATCAGATTTTTGCATTTTCATAACGCCCAATTTTTATCACATTGCATATCGGTAGATACTCTTGAGCTGTGTTTGCTAGTCAATTACAGGATACAGGTTCTCGGTTCTAAAACGGTGAAATTCATGAAAAACACGACAAAATCCGGTTTCCTGCCAACCACAGATAAAACACGGTCTCCGCTCTTCATCCGTATGTTGCCAGATACCAGTTTAGGAAGACAAAATGTCAAATCTATGTCACCTTCATGCACAAGGCTCAATGGCAACAACAACTTCCAAGAAATCTACGCGGAGCTCGAGGCAATCATGACAAAATCTTGACAAAAAGTCCACCTTTCCCTCAACAGAAATTCTGGAAAAATCGTGGAGCCAAATTGATAAAATACATATGCCAGAATAATGTACACAGCAAACCAGGAAAGCCCAAAAAAGCAGAAGCCCCAATTCCTCCAAAGGGTCGCGGATCCGCGGCCAAAAGGGGGGTCTAGGCCGCGGATCAGCGGCCGTACTGGCGCCGCATGCGCAGGGTTTTGGGGGGTATTTTGGTCATTGTACAGGTGTTCTGGTGGTTGCCCTAGGTTTTCATTTTTTGGCCTATAAATAGCCCAGAACTTTGTGAAGGAAAGGGTCCATTCTTGTATTTTCTTTTTCTAGGTTTTAGTTCACATGTTCTTCTTCTTCTCATCTCTTCTCCATTAAACTTGTAGTGAGCTTTGTGAGGGAGGAATGGTAAATAAAGAACATTTTATTATCATGCTTGTCTTGCTCTTTCTTTACTTATTGTAATTTTAATTGTTAAGTAGTTGTTGTTATTTTCTTGTTGTTTCTTTCTTCTCTCTTTTTCTTTATCATTCATACGACAATGATGCTTACGCTCGATCCTCGCCAAGGTGAGGTCGCAAATAGTTAGTCGTATTCTTCTAAACTCCTTCTTTCTATCTTCCTCTTTTGTTTTGTTTTGTTTTTCCTTATCATGAAGTGTGAGTAGTTTTATACTTGTTAGGGTAGGATAAGGGAAGTTTGAGAGAAGGAAATCTCTCTCACTCTTTCCTTGCCCAACAGCTTAAATCGACTCCCGTTAATTGAACCACAATCCGCTCCTTACGGCATCCTATCCTACATGATAGCGGTGATTCCGTAGTGAGACCGGTTGTGGTTGAATTAACCGGAGGTTATGGATAAGAGCCAAGAATGGACGGACAAGCACCAAAAGGAAGGACTATGCGTTGGAAAGCCTAGCTTATACTCGCAAGTTCCTTCCTAGTCGTGCTAATCCCCGTTGTTGCCGATTACCGTAACACCGATATTAAGAGGGGCAACGAAAGATGTGGAGACTCCTAACTCAAACTAACCTAATCCTAACCCTAACAAGCTCTCTTTAAATATCAACTCAACACTTAGATAATCCAACAAAATCTGAAAACAGGACTTAACTCGTTAAAACACTTTGAAAAAGACTCCCATCTCCCTGCGGACGACCCGTACTCAACCGGCTAGCTACAAGAGAAACCGTCTTGATTGCGGTATTTAAACTAGAACTTGAACACGCACGTATCCTACCAATCAAATGGCGCCGTTGCCGGGGAGACGGTAGTTTATTTCTTTGTGTAATTTCGGGTTAATTTGTAAGTATAAAAAAAAACGAAAAAAAAAATATACTTTGTAAAAAATCATCTTGTTATTTTTTATTAGCTTTTGTGCAAGTGTGCAGGAAAATACAAGGTTCGAGTTCAGTGGCCAAGACGTTGAAAATACGGAGTTCAAGTACAGTGCCAAAGACGTGGGAAGATAGACCCACATTTCGCGGCTACACCGCGACGGACAAAAAAAAACGAAGCATACGGCCTACTGTCAAAATCTGGAGCAGTTACAGTGAGTAAACAAAAATTCAGTACATCCAGACAAGAAAAGGAGACCCAGAACAGCACCTACAAAAATTTTCAAGGCCCAATACCTCCACATAGCCGTGGATCCGCGGCTATTGCATGCGTTTGGCCGCGTAAACGCGGCCATCTGTTGGCTTCAGGCCCTCAGTTTCTCTCTGTAAGTCCCTCTGCTTCTCCCATCTCCTCTGAACTCCACTGAATTGTGTTTTCTGCAGCCTTCTTTGCACAAATTCTTCTCCCCCTTCCAATAAACTGTTCTTATGCAGGATTCTTTGCGCCGCAAATAAAAATTATTTGCAGTTGATTTGTTACTGTTTTGCATTTCTTTAATACGGACTTAAGGGGCTTGAAACCAATTCAGATTGGGTGGGGATTTCATCACCCTTCCCAGGACCCCAAAAATCACTAAAGCATATGCATTGTCCATTGTAAATTAAAAAATACTAGACTTCAGCCCTAAGGACTTCGCGCTCATTAGGAGAAGATAAACCGTGTTTAGAACCTCGCTTAACCGTATATTGTTTACGGGGTGTCTAGGAAAGTGTTAAAGGCGCAACCGCCGAAAGAGAAAGGGTTATTTAATTAAGGAACTTCGCGAAAGCGTTGGACAACCTTCCCTTATCTCTGCACTTACCTGGCCTCGTGATCAGTGTATTTTTAAGCCTGTTTCTCGACACTGTTTAACTTCGACAATCAAGTTCAGGAGCAGGTCTAGTAGACCTAGGTTACCCTAGATCTAGGTGTGATTGTGCATATCTTGTTTGTGATTACTTAAGCCGTATTTCCGTACATATTTCTGTAAAAATCTTTCTAAAAAAAAAAGAAAGAAAAAAATCAAAATCTTTTATAAAAACTTGCCTTTTGTCGCCAAATCCATTTTCACCCACCACCCATCGCCTTTCTCCATTGACGTTTTCTTACCTTCACCTTCTCCGTTTTGACTATACTAAACTCGTTTAGTGTATGTCCGCTTGGACTCGGGACACTAGCGTCCGTCTAGTCCGCGTTACGTTAGTCGCGACCGACTACGCGATCGACTCCGAAGTCGATACTCCGTCCACTCCTCTTTCACCCCTTCCTTTGCCGGCCAACTCCGACGTTGACCGGAATTCTGTTCATACATCTTCACCTTCACCTTCACCAAACTCTTCTTCCGCGATGTCGGGATTTAATCCGAACATCTCTTTGACCACCGCTGGATTGGCTCCACCTCCTACGGAGACCAATCTCCCACCACCTCCGCCTGTTGTAGCGCCGCAGCGAATCGCGCTCCAGGATTGTTTCTACCCCACCCGTTCTGCACTTCCCACCTGCCTTTCTCTTCCTCCGGCCAATGGGGACAACTTTGAAATTAAGCCCCATTTCATCAACATGCTTCCACGTTTTCATGGGCTTGAATCTGAAGATGCCTATATCTTCATCAATAAATTTCAAAACGTCTGTGCCATGATGAAAACCACCCAGCTGTCGGACGATGCTATACGTCTACGGGTCATTCCGTTCACTTTATGCGACCTCGCTGAAAAATGGTTGTATAGCACCGCTTCCCACTCAATCACCAGCTGGGACGAGTTTGTTAAAGCGTTTCTGAAAAAATTCTATCCTAATCATAAGACCGCAAGAATTCGAAATGAAGTCAACCAATTCTCCCAGCTTCCTTCTGAACCCTTCTGGAAGTGCTTTGACCGGTACAAAGACCTTCTTGTTCAGTGTCCTCACCACGGTATAGAGAAATGGCAACTCTGCCAAACTTTATACGAGGGACTGAACCCAGCAACAAAGCAGTTGTTGGAAACCATCTGTCAGGGCCACTTCCTATCCAAATCTGACGAGGAAGCGTGGCAGTTCTTTGACGACCTTGCGGAGCAAACGCTACAGTGGGAGAGCACCAGACCGACTTCTTCTTCTACCTCTACTTCTACCGGTCAGTCTAGGGTAGGAATCCACCAACTCGATGTCTCTATTGCGATGAAAGCTGAAATGGCTGCAATAACACGAAAGCTTGAAGCGATAGAGAGCAAATTTTCTGCTCCTGCCCCTGTTCTCCCCCTTCATACCATCTGCGCTTGTTGTTCCGATCCTTCCCACTTGACCGAAGAGTGTCCTTACAATCCACCCCCGCAAGGACAGGATCAGGTTAATGCTGCCTTCCAGCAAAGACCGAGGAATGATCCATACTCTTCCACCTATAATCCCGGTTGGAGGAACCACCCCAATTTCGCCTGGAATCAGAATCAGAATCAATTCCAGGGCAACAATTTCCAAAGGGCCCCTCCGCCGCAACAACAAGCGCAGCAACAAACTCAACACCAATATCAGCAGCCCTTCCAACCCCAGCCTTTCCAAAACCAGACGAACAAATTTGCACCCAACAATTCTTTTCCACCAAACAACTTTGTTCCGTCAAACAACGATAAGGTTTCCTCGCTCGAGCGAAGTCTGGAGGCATTTGTTAAACAATCGACTCAATCCACCGCCAACATCCAGTCTTCGATTCAATCTTTAGTGCAACATACTGCCGCACACGGGCAAAGCATCAAGACCATCGAGGCCCAGATTGCACAGCTGAACGCGGCCTTGAGCGAGCGAGAGAAAGGGAAGCTCCCGTCCCAGCCACTTCCAAATCCCGGTCACCCACATAATGCACATGTTGCTCTTGAACAACAAAACCATAATGTGAGTGCCGTGACTACACTGAGATCGGGAAGGATGCTGCAAAACAACATTGGCAAGCGAATCAACGATGACACCCCGGCCGCTTCTTCTTCTTCTTCTTCTTCTTCTTCTTCTTCGTCTTCCGAGCCTATTCTCCGTTCTTCAACAGGCTCTCCTTCCTCTTCTTCTGCTATGAACGGACCGACTTCTCACTCCACGAAAACACCTATTCTGGGATCCGTTCCAACTCTAAAATCTCCTCCTCCAGTATTAGACTCAACCAATTTTCAAAATGTTCCATTTCCAAACCGGTTGAGGTCTAACAAACAAAATCCTCAAATGGAGAAGATTCTGGAGTTATTCAAGCAGGTTAACATTAACATTCCTCTTTTAGATGCTGTCCAACAAGTCCCGTCCTACGCAAAAATCTTAAAGGACTTATGCACGAAAAAGAGGAAGTCTCAGGTACCCAAGAAAGTTTTCTTGGCTAGTGCTGTGAGTGATGCCCTTACCCAATCTTTACCACAAAAACGGAAGGACCCTGGCTGTCCTACGATTTCAATTACTATTGGGGATAAGAACATCAACCGCGCACTATTAGATCTTTGTGCCAGTGTTAACCTGCTTCCGTATTCAGTATACGAGCAATTAGGCGTCGGAGAGTTGAAACCCACACACTGCACTCTCCAAATGGCCGACCGATCGATCACCCATCCTAGGGGTGAGCTAGAGGATGTGTTGATAAGAGTCGGGGACTTCATATTCCCCGTTGACTTCATTGTATTAGATACACAGCCTGTAGCTAACCCCCAGAATCAAATTCCGGTGATACTCGGTCGCCCATTTCTCGCAACCTCAAATGCTGTGATCAATTGTCGCAATGGTTCGATGAACCTCTCTTTTGGAAATATGACGATTGAACTCAGCATTTTTAGGTTGGGGAATCAGCCCGCCGAACCTAATGGTCATATACTGGACGTCTGCTCGATCCAGGAGATCACCCCAGAAGAGTGTGAATTCGAGGAGTTTCTGTTTGATCACGATAATCTCGACGCCACTAGTGCGTTTCTCTTCGAACCTGCTGTTGTTTATGCGCCCGACAACGAATACGAGTGTTTCACATTCACGAACGATCTTAGCCGCGCACAACCCGAGTTTGAATCTTTCGACTTTCCGGATGAGTTACCTGAACCATCCAACTCGGTTGCCTACACTCGTTTTGAACCTTTGCTGGAGTCCTTTGAGTTCGAGACCTTTGCACCAATCTTTCCTTCTATCGTTTCACCTCCAACGCTCGAACTCAAGCCTTTGCCGTCTCACCTTAAGTACGCTTACTTAGGTGAGAACGAGACCCTACCTGTCATCATCTCGGCTTCTCTAGCTCCCGAGCAAGAGAAAGCCCTTCTCGCGGTCTTGCACAGCAACAGGCAAGCTTTTGGCTGGTCCATGGCGGACATCAAGGGGATTAGTCCCCTCATCGTTGAGCATCACATTCATCTGATGGATGATGCCAAACCAGCCCGGGATCCACAAAGACGTCTTAATCCAGTCATGAAGGAGGCTGTGAAGAAGGAGATCGTCAAATGTCTAGATAGTGGTATCATTTACCCTATCTCTGATAGCCAGTGGGTTAGCCCCATTAACGTTGTCCCCAAGAAGTCGGGCATCACGGTCATAACCAACGAGGAGAATGAGTTAATCCCTACTCGCACCCAAACTGGGTGGCGAGTTTGCATTGATTACAGAAAACTCAACGCCGCGACGCGGAAAGACCACTTTCCGCTACCCTTCATTGACCAGATGCTTGAACGATTGGCCGGACACGAGTACTACTGCTTTCTTGATGGCTACTCCGGCTATAATCAAATTCCCATCGCCGAAAAAGACCAGGACAAGACCACATTCACTTATCCTTTCGGCACGTTTGCATATCGACGCATGCCCTTTGGGTTATGCAATGCGCCCGCTACCTTCCAGCGGTGTATGATGGGTATTTTCTCGGACTTGGTGGAAAAATTTCTGGAGATTTTCATGGATGACTTCTCCATCTTCGGCGACTCCTTCAACGAGTGTTTGCTGCATCTTGACGCTGTCCTTACCCGTTGTAAGGACAAGAATCTCACTTTGAACTGGGAGAAATGCCACTTCATGGTGCGCGAAGGTATTGTCTTAGGACATATCATCTCGCAAAATGGCATAGAGGTTGACAAAGCAAAGATTGAGGTCATTTCCAATCTGCCTCCTCCCCGATGCGTCAGAGATATTCGAGCCTTCCTTGGCCATGCCGGTTTCTATAGACGGTTTATCAAGGACTTTAGCAAGATTGCTAGGCCCTTGACTCTTTTGCTGGCCAAGGATACGCCTTTCGACTTCAACTCGAGCTGTGTGACTGCCTTCGAGTCACTGAAACGCTCACTCACTTCTGCTCCCGTTCTCTCTTCACCTGACTGGACGCAACCATTTGAGATTATGTGCGATGCATCCGACTTTGCCATTGGTGCTGTCCTTGGACAGCACATCAACAAGATGCCGCACGTAATCTATTACGCAAGCCGAACCCTGAACGACGCCCAACTCAATTATACAACAACTGAGAAGGAATTCTTGGCTGTTGTATTTGCTTTAGAAAAGTTCAGGCCCTACCTCATCGGCTCTCCAGTCATTGTCTACACTGACCATTCTGCTCTGCGCCATCTTTTTGCGAAGAAAGATGCAAAATCTCGGTTAATCCGTTGGATCTTCTTACTTCAAGAGTTTGACCTTGTCATTAAGGACAAACGAGGATGTGAAAACGTAGTTGCCGACCATCTCTCACGACTTCCTTCTTCGCCTTCGCTTCCAATTCCGATCAACGACGTTTTCCCGGATGAACAGCTCTTGAAAGTATCGTGCGAACCCTGGTTCGCAGATATTGTGAACTATTTGTCCACGGGATTACTACCGACCGAATGGTCAGGGCAGGACAGACTTCGCTTCTTATCCCAAGTAAAACACTTTTACTGGGACGAACCCTACTTGTTCAAGTACTGTCCCGACCAGATTATTCGTCGGTGTGTCCCTGATGAGGAATTCAAGAGTGTGCTGTCATTTTGCCACGATCAAGCGTGTGGCGGGCATTTTGGGCCCAGAAAGACAGCTGAGAAGATCTTGCAATGTGGTTTCTACTGGCCACAACTTTTCAAAGATGCTCACGACTATTGCAAGACTTGCTCCCGGTGCCAACACATGGGCCGGATATCTCGGAGGAACGAGATGCCGCTCCAACCGATCTTGGTTGTGGAAATTTTCGATGTTTGGGGGATAGATTTCATGGGGCCGTTTCCCAGCTCTTTTGGGAACTTGTACATCCTTCTAGCTGTTGATTACGTCTCTAAATGGGTCGAGGCTGTGCCCAGCCAAACTAACGTCGTTAAGTTCCTTAAAGAAAACATTTTTTCACGATTTGGGCACCCCCGAGCGATCATTAGCGACAATGGAAGTCATTTCTGCAATAAAACTTTCGAAGCCTTGATGCGGAAATACTCCATTAATCATAATCTTTCTACGCCCTACCACCCCCAAACCTGCGGGCAGGCCGAAGTTTCAAATCGGCAAATCAAGCAGATACTGGAGAAGACGGTTTCCAAGAACCGTAAGGATTGGTCGCTGAAACTCACTGATGCCCTTTGGGCATTTAGAACCGCTTATAAGACCGACCTTGGCATGTCTCCCTATCGGCTTGTGTACGGAAAAGCCTGCCACCTTCCTGTCGAAATCGAGCATCGCGCATTTTGGGCGATAAAGGAGCTGAATCTGTCTCTTGAGGATGCGGGCAGCCATCGGAAGCTGCAGTTGAACGAACTAAACGAGCTTAGGGATGAGGCTTACGATAACGCGGTTGTCGTTAAGAATCGAACGAAGGTGTTTCACGATAAACACCTTTTGCGCAAAACCTTCGTACCTGGTCAGCAGGTACTGCTTTACGACACCCGACTTCACTTCCATCCTGGAAAGCTCAGGTCTCGCTGGAAAGGGCCGTATTTTGTGCGGAATGTGTATCCACAGGGCGCTGTGGATTTGGAGAATCCAAAGGACGGTTCACTTTTCAAAGTAAACGGACACCGATGCAAACCGTACCTTAGCGCCGAACCAACAGAGGAGCTCCTGTTCCTACAGGAGCCGGTTTACCCTGAATGATCTTCCTCTGCTTACCTCCAAACTTCGGTTATCCAGCCAAGAACAGTGGACACTGTTCCAAATAAGTTTGGGGGTATGTACAAACCATTTTGCATATATTTGTGTATATTCTTTTTCTTTTCTTTAAAAAACAAAAACAAATAAAAATTTGTGTATCGCTAACCGACAATTTTGACCCTTCAACTGATCTCTTCATGCAACGACAGTGAGGACACTGTCCAATTCAAGTTTGGGGGTACACTCGGTACGCATTTCTTACCTTCGCATTCATATGTATATTTTGCATCTGCATATTAAATCCATAAAATCCATAAAAATCTGAAAATTTTCTAAAAAAAATATAAACTTTTTTGTCAAGTTAGCTTGTGGAAGAACTCTGATTCAACATTCGACGGTTTTTGTTTGAAAAAATAGGAATAACTAAATCTTATGTTTGGATTTTGAAAACCTGAAAGATAACTCTCCTTTGAAGTTAACTATAGCTGATATACGTCTTTACATCACACTACACGTATCGTAAGATTTTAGGAATTAGATGACAAGTCTTTCATGTATAAACTTTTAAACAGATAAATGATTTTCTGAGGATCAAATAGGTTTGTTTTGAAATAAGTAATGTCAAGAATAGTTTATGAAGTAAAGCGAATATGAAGGAATGTTATTGATGCCGTAATTGGAGCTAAGTCTGAAAAATAACCCATCTGAAATTTGATTGGAATGATTACACACCAAACCCACTAAACACGTCTTTTATCCAAAAAAATAATTGAACTGCCGGTTATATCTCCGTTCGTATTAAATCATCTGATTTTCACGCCAAACTGTCTTTTGTTTTTGGACCTAGGTGACTTGAGTAATTAAGTCCGCTGGGGTGTTTCTACACCTAATGCCCTAAAACCAACTGGTTTGGGTGCATTGGCCCAAAGCTCGCTAAAAAGCCTAGAAAGTCCAGTTTAAAACAAAGTCAAGCAAGTGTTCTCTCCGAGTTAAAATTCCTAACGGTTCTTTGTGTGAGAATAATCTTGATAAAAGACAGGCTTTTATAAAAATTTTAGCGGAGATATGAAGGTTTTATTCTATGATAAAGACTATTGCACGTTCACAGAGGTGTGTATGAAATGAAAACAAGTTAAAGGTGGAGTGAAAAATACGACTTAGTTTCCTGTTAAGGAAGATAGAAATTCTGAAGTTGAAACCTTACTGGAAAACGAAACTTGAAAAATGCTTAACTCTTTATAAAACTTATGTGATCCTTTTCAAATTGTTATCTGGGCTTTATTGTGCGACATGATGACTTTAATCGATCCTTCTGGAACTTAACGACACTATTTGCACTGCACGTAAAGACATATAAAATCTGTAGTTAAATAAGAAGCGAGGTGTGAAAAATAAAGGTTCGATAGTCTAGACTTAGGATTATAGAATTGTTATTTTCTGAAACAAAACTTTAGGGTTTGAATCTTAGTTATTTTACAAAACCAACTTGACCGGATTTTGTGGGTAGTATCCGCTGAAAACCCTCAGGAGACAACACTCCTCCTACTAGGGACACCTAGAGGTTTAACGGCTTGTTGCACATGCTCAGTGCAATCGCGTTCCCTGCGAAAGTGAGGTTAGGAAATTTTTTGTGAATAAATGGGCTTTGCTCGGGACGAGCAAATGATAAGTTTGGGGGTATTTGTTCATATCAGATTTTTGCATTTTCATACCGCCCAATTTTTATCACATTGCATATCGGTAGATACTCTTGAGCCGTGTTTGCTAGTCAATTACAGGATACAGGTTCGGTTCTAAAATGGTGAAATTCATGAAAAACACAACAAAATCCGGTTTCCTGCCAACCACAGATAAAACACGGTCTCCGCTCTTCATCCGTATGTTGCCAGATACCAGTTTAGGAAGACAAAATGTCAAATCTATGTCACCTTCATGCACAAGGCTCAATGGCAACAACAACTTCCAAGAAATCTACGCGGAGCTCGAGGCAATCATGACAAAATCTTGACAAAAAGTCCACCTTTCCCCTAACAGAAATTCTGGAAAAATCGTGGAGCCAAATTGATAAAATACATATGCCAGAATAATGTACACAGCAAACCAGGAAAGCCCAAAAAAGCAGAAGCCCCAATTCCTCCAAAAGGCCGCAGATCTGCGGCCAAAGGGGGGTCTAGGCCGCGGATCAGCGGCCGTACTGGCGCCGCATGCGCAGGGTTTTGGGGGGTATTTTGGTCATTGTACAGGTGTTCTGGTGGTTGCCCTAGGTTTTCATTTTTTGGCCTATAAATAGCCCAGAACTTTATGAAGGAAAGGGTCCATTCTTGTATTTTCTTTTTCTAGGTTTTAGTTCACATGTTCTTCTTCTTCTCATCTCTTCTCCATTAAACTTGTAGTGAGCTTTGTGAGGGAGGAATGGTAAATAAAGAAGATCATTTTATTATTATGCTTGTCTTGCTCTTTCTTTACTTATTGTAATTTTAATTGTTAAGTAGTTGTTGTTATTTTCTTGTTGTTTCTTTCTTCTCTCTTTTTCTTTATCATTCATACGACAATGATGCTTACGCTCGATCCTCGCCAAGGTGAGGTCGCAAATAGTTAGTCGTATTCTTCTAAACTCCTTCTTTCTATCTTCCTCTTTTGTTTTGTTTTGTTTTTCCTTATCATGAAGTGTGAGTAGTTTTATACTTGTTAGGGTAGGATAAGGGAAGTTTGAGAGAAGGAAATCTCTCTCACTCTTTCCTTGCCCAACAGCTTAAATCGACTCCCGTTAATTGAACCACAATCCGCTCCTTACGGCACCCTATCCTACATGATAGCGGTGATTCCGTAGTGAGACCGGTTGTGGTTGAATTAACCGGAGGTTATGGATAAGAGCCAAGAACGGACGGACAAGCACCAAAAGGAAGGACTATGCGTTGGAAAGCCTAGCTTATACTCGCAAGTTCCTTCCTAGTCGTGCTAATCCCCGTTGTTGCCGATTACCGTAACACCGATATTAAGAGGGGCAACGAAAGATGTGGAGACTCCTAACTCAAACTAACCTAATCCTAACCCTAACAAGCTCTCTTTAAATATCAACTCAACACTTAGATAATCCAACAAAATCTGAAAACAGGACTTAACTCGTTAAAACACTTTGAAAAAGACTCCCATCTCCCTGCGGACGACCCGTACTCAACCGGCTAGCTACAAGCGAAACCGTCTTGATTGCGGTATTTAAACTGGAACTTGAACACGCACGTATCCTACCAATCACGTGGCGAATGCGAATGGCATAAGCGTACGTCATATTTTGGTTGTTTTCTGCAATGGTAGGATTAAATGATGGGACGCATTAAAAGAACTAATGCAAGAATATCACGCATTAAAAGAACTAATGCAAGAAAATAAACCAAGTTAAAATCGTTGGAACACTTTCGGAAAACCACTCGGTTCTTTTCAAAACTAACTTTTAAATGCGGAGCTTGAGCCACTCCTTTTAAAAGCTATCTCGTTCCATCGATTATATCAAGTTCACTACGTTCACGGTTTTGCCAAAACCATTCGTAGCCTTCCATCATTTCAGTTAAATATTCGGTAGTATTCAAGCTATGTATTTTGACCTCACGCCAAGGCATAGTGATTGGTAGCTGCCGGATATTTATCTGTTGCATAGATAGAATGCGTTGGTTTGGGACAGCCGTACTACCATTTTGGCCTACGTCAAGGGTAGGTACGGGTGGATTCAAATTAACCTGGATAATGATGGGAAGAACTTGACATGTGACTTATGACATTTTGACCTCACGCCAAGGTCATAAGAGCATAGGGCAAAAATCCACATCGGGAGTTTCAAAAGAACTGAAACTTGCTAGTGTTGCATACCATTTAGAGTGTGATGATACTGGTAGGATTCCTTCAGTTTCGTCACGCGATGATATTTGGATCCCGATCCTACTGTGAGTATATGCTACTCCTCGGGAAATTTCTCACTTAACGATCAATGCTATAAACCAAGTAGGTGTCTAGAAAGGTGTTAGCGGGGCTACGCCCCCAGGGAAAAGAGGTTATTTAATTAAGGAACTTCGCGAAAGCGTTGGAAAACCTCCCTCGAAGTACCGACACCGGCCTGGCTGAACGGTTAAGCAAGTATTGTACGGTGAGATTGATCCAGACTAATTCTTCCTTTTTGGTTTGAGGAGGGATTCGAGAAACAGTGGGAGCCATCCTGTTTAGACAAACTAAAAACCACTCTAAACTTGCAAGAGCATCATGCTGAGTGTTTCTTCTCTCTCTCCTAATTACAGCGACCATTCGACATGACTGGACTTAAGTTACTTCTAGATAAAAACATACTGACAGGGCCAAACTATAAAGATTGGCTCAGGAATGTCAAGATGGCAATCACTTACGACAAGCTGGGGTATCTTCTTACCACCAAAGCTCCCCCTGTCCCTGGTCCCACTTCCAGCGTCGCGGATAAGGAAATCCGTAAGACTTGGGAGATTGATAGCGCGAAGGCCAAGTGCCTCGTACTTGCCTCTATGGACAATGAACATCAGAGGAGGCATGAGAATATGGACTTGGAATCCATATTTCTTCATACAAAAGAACTGTATGGAGAGCAATCTCGTATCGCAAGATACGAAGCGTCGAAAAAGTTATTTTCGGCAAGGATGGCCGTCGGATAATCAGTAGCAGAACACGTGCTTAAGATGATCGGCTATATTGAGGAGCTCGCGGACCTAGGGACCACATTGGAGAGTGAGCTCTATACGGACTTAGTTCTCCAGTCCCTTCTTTCCACTTACGCCCAGTTCATACTGAACTTCAACTTACAAGAAAAAGAAGTTGAACTTTCAGAGCTCCTCAACATGCTGAGGAGCGCAGAGGGCACCCTACAGAAAGGTAGGGAAACATCCACTTTGTTTGTAGGAGGATCATCTTCTTCTAGGTCCAAGGCGAAAGCCAAGGGAAAGAAGAAGAAAGCCCCCGCCAAACCAAGGGGCGGTGTTAGTAAAGTGGATACGAAGGGAAAGGCAAAAGCAACAAAGAAAGTGGGGAAGCTTGTGGATAAGGAAGAATGCTTCTATTGTCATAAGAAAGGACACTGGAAGAATGATTGCAGGGCCTGGAAGGCCAGAACACAGGAATTGAAGCAGGTTGCAGCTTCAGCTTCAGGTGTGTATGTTATTGAAAACTGTCTTTCAATAAACTCTACTTTCTGGGTATTGGATACCGGATCAGGATCTCATATCTGTAATTCTTTGCAGACGTTGAGAAACCGTAGTGTTTTGAAAGCAGGTGACATGACCCTCAGAGTTGCGAATGGAGCTAGCATGGATGCTAAAGCCGTGGGGGACTATCTCCTGGGAATGTCAGATGGACATGTTTTGGTTTTGCGTAATTGCTTTTTTATACCCAACGCAACTTGTAATATCATTTCTGTATCTTTAGTTTCTAAAGAAGGTTATGAATTTGCGTTTGTAAGCAATGTTGTAAACATTCACCTTAATCAAGTTTTGATTGGGTCAGGTACATTGAGCAATGGTATATACGTATTAAACCAACCACAGATTTTCAATGTCCAGAATACACACAAAAGAAAGTCTCCGGAAATAAATCAGACTTTCTTATGGCATTGTAGACTGGGTCACATCAATGAGAGAAGGTTGACAAAGTTACATACAGAAGGATATTTGAATCCGTTCGAATATCAATCGTATGCCACTTGTCAATCCTGTCTCAAAGGAAAGATGACAAAGTCTCCGTGCACTGGACACGGAGTAAGAGCGAGCGAGCTCTTGGGACTCATACACAGCGACGTGTGCGGTCCAATGTCTACACATGCGCGAAGCGGTTTTTCTTACTTCATTACTTTTACGGATGACTTTTCAAGGTACGGTTATGTCTTCTTAATGAAACATAAGTCCGAAGCCTTTGGAAAGTTCCAGGAATATAAGAATGAAGTAGAAAAACAGACCGGCAAAAGTATCAAGATTCTAAGATCGGATCGAGGTGGTGAATACTTGAGTGCCGAGTTCCTGGACTATTTAAAAGAGAACGGAATTCTCTCTCAGCTTACTCCTCCATACACTCCACAACATAATGGTGTATCGGAGAGATGGAACCGAACCCTATTGGATATGGTACGGTCCATGATGAGTAACGCTGAGTTACTGCGATCATTCTGGGGGTATGCGCTAGAATCAGCTGCATACCTTTTGAACCGAGTTCCCACTGAGACTGTGCCTACCACACCTTATGAGTTATGGAGTGGGAAGAAACCCTATCTTCAATATCTGAAGATCTGGGGATGTCCAGCTTTTGTCAAAAAGCAGCATGCGGACAAACTCGAGGCACGCTCAGTACTGTGCAAGTTTGTGGGATACCCAAAGAACACCAGGGGGTATCTTTTCTACCACGCAGAGGAACAAAAAGTCCTTGTTTCTCGTAATGCCCACTTTCTAGAACACCAGTTCTTAGAAAAGGAAATTAGTGGGAGCGCAGTAGAACTGGAAGAAATTCCAGAACCACGAGATATTACTGAAAGCTTAGTGGAACCAGAGGGTTCAAAAGAACAGGACATTCCTACGCCGCTCCGCAGGAGTAGTAGGCAGTCTCATCCGCCCGAGAGATACTACGGTTTTCTCTTAGACGGGGATAGAGAGGATTGCATCATAGATTATGATGAGCCTACTAGCTTCCAGCAGGCCGTTCAGAGCGTTGACTCAGTAAAATGGCTGGATGCAATGCGGACCGAAATGGAGTCCATGTACACCAACAAAGTATGGACGTTGGACATTGCTCCAGACGGGGTAAAACCCATAGGATGCAAGTGGATCTTCAAAAGGAAGATTGGTGTAGACGGACAGGTTGAGACCTATAAAGCTAGACTTGTTGCGAAGGGTTTTCGTCAAAGACCTGGTTAGGACTATGACGAAACCTTTTCTCCAGTGGCTATGCTGAAATCCATTCGGATCCTTCTTGCCATTGCTGTCTTCCACGATTATGAGATCTGGCAGATGGACGTAAAGACCGCTTTTCTAAATGGAAATTTAGAGGAGTGTGTCTATATGGACCAACCAGAGGGCTTCATTCAGAGTGGGAGCAGCGGAAAGGTGTGCAAGTTGCTTAAGTCCATTTATGGACTAAAGCAGGCATCGCGGAGTTGGAACATCTGTTTTGATGAGACGGTCAAGGAATTTGGCTTTATCAAAAATCCAGATGAACCATGCATCTATTGTAGATTTGTAGCGAGAACTGTAGTATTCCTCGTTTTGTACGTGGATGACATTCTCTTAATAGGAAATGACATTCCTATGCTACAATCTGTCAAGGGGTTCTTGTCACACAGGTTCTCCATGAAAGACCTGGGTGATGCCTCATACATCCTGGGGATCCAGATCCATCGTGATAGATCCAAGAGGATATTAGGACTTTCACAGTCCAGGTACATCGACACCATACTGAAGAGATTCAGTATGGAAGATTCCAAGCGCGGTAACCTACCGGCTTGTCACGGGATCACCCTCTCTAAAGAGATGTCTCCCAAGACTGATTTGGAGAGGGATCGCATGTTTATTATACCCTACGCTTCTGCGGTAGGCTCTATAATGTATGCGATGTTGTGTACCAGACCGGATGTAGCTTATGCACTGAGTGTGGTAAGCCGGTATCAGTCAAACCCTGGGGAGAAACACTGGATAGCAGTAAAGAACATTCTCAAGTACCTGAGAAGGACTAAGGAGATGTTCTTGGTGTATGGCGGAAAATACCTCCAGATCGAGGCCTTTGCTGACTCCAGCTTCCAGAGTGACAAGGATGATTCCAAGTCCATGTCGGGTTTTGTCTTTACCCTCAATGGAGGGGCGGTGTGTTGGAAGAGTTCCAAACAGGAAACCGTTGCAGACTCGACGATGGAAGCGGAATACATCGCTGCATCTGATGCCGCAAAAGAAGCTGTCTGGATGAGGAAGTTCTTGAAAGAGCTTCAGGTGGTTCCGTCCATTGTTGATCCAATACCTCTGTATTGCGACAACAACGGGGCTATAGCTTTAGCGAAGGAACCCAGGTCCCATCAGAGATCCAGACACATCTTGAGGCGGTATCACCTGATCAGGGAGATCGTGGATCGCCAGGAGATCGAGGTTCGGAGAGTCGCTTAAGAAGATAACACTGCAGATCCATTCACCAAGGCTTTGCCCCAGACTCAGTTCGAGCGGCTGATCGAGATGATAGGTCTTCGATACGCCGGTACATGGCCTTAATGCAAATGGGAGATTGTTAGTGTATATGCCCTAGAGGCCATTACTGTATCATACTAGTTTGTATATTACTTAATGGAAGCTTGGGATATTCACCTTGTATATACAATCTTGCTCAAAATAGTAGTATGCTACTTGGTTTGTTTCTACTTCAATGTGTACATGTGTTTATTTTAGTATATCGCCTACACACATTAGTGGAGCCCTTAGGATCTTTGCTTGATTACCAGCGTTGTGATGGAAGTCACACTAGTGGGGCTGGGTAATCTATAAGCACATCCTTATGCAGGTCCCTGGTCGCAGGACTATCGAGACAGGGCATCGATACTCCGGAGTAGACTAGCGCATGCGCTTCTCATCCCAGTGTGGGAGACGGTCTGTCCCACAGCCGTCGGTACGTCGTTCTTGAGATAGTATGCGGGTGCTCGTTGGGTTACGAGTACACTGGACAGGACTCGTCGGGAACTGACTAGTTGGTATTATGCCTATCGTCAGTTATCAGTTCCTAGGTGACATGAGTACAGCTTAGTCCGCTGACATGACACTGTCACTTCGCCTCGAGTGTGTTCCCACTGTACTTTGATTACTACCCTACCACGGCTGAAAGGAGTCGTGCAAACAGGTGGTAGTTGGGTGCAGTCCCGAAGCACTTGGAGGCAGTGATGGTTAGACAGGATTCGTCTCTCCCGGTATTGGGGGTTGACATCGCGCTGTGTCTAGGAGAGCCATTACACGAGTAGTCCCTGGCCAGGGCAAACGAGATATACTGGTAGGCTTCCAGTGTTATCTCAGGGTGTTTTGGGCTTCACTCCGACACGACTTGTACCGCTATTGGGGGACTGACGTTTACCGCCCCCTAGGCCCGCCATGCGATGTATCAGAAGAACAGACCGGACTGTACGGAGAATGTCACATTCAGGCTCAGTAGGAGTTCAGATGGGTTTCGCCTCGTCAGTCTTCTTGTCGGCATCTACCTGGGGACCGTTACGCACAGCTAGTGCCGCTTGCGGTCTGTGGTTAAACCCACTGCCAGCGTAGTGTCGAGTCTTTAGAGTCTCACACAGAAAGCTATTCGCCTTTAGGCAAAAGAGTAGAGGTCGCATGGTTTTGCAGCAGGTCGCATGGTTTTGCGACAGGGTTCGGTCACATCCGTGCACTTATGCACGTACAGTGTCCGGACAGTTATCACTAGCGGGCTTTGGTTTAAACCAGATCCTAGTGTACGTTTTGGGATTGGATTTATCCAGTATGTATTCGTGTTCCTCGGAACGCGGATGCGGGTGTGTTTGCATAGTTGACGGAGAGACAGAGGCAGAGGATTCTCATTAGGGTTGTTGACCGTTGACAGTTGACTATTGACTTTTTGCTCAACCCTAATGAGAATATGATATGTGATTAACAATTATATTAATTAAGTATTATGGTGACATGGTTGTTGAGGGATTGACTTTGTTGACTTGTTGACTTTTGTTGACTTGTTGACTTTGTTGACCGGTTGACTAGGCTTGACTAGTTGACCATCATGATAACTATAGCTATCATTTCATGGCAAAGACTTTTGCTTGCTTGCTCTTTTGTGCAAAATGAGTGCATGAAATGATATGGCTATGGTTGCTTAAACCATCACATAATACTTGATTGATATGAGGTGTTATGATTGTTTTGGATTATGAGAGCCATATGAGAAAAGTCTTCTCTCATTCTTTCATGCTCATTCTCTCTCTTGTTCTTGAGCTCTCATCTTCCTCCTCTTGCTCTCCCTCTCTTGATTCTATGGTTCACTTGTCTCATGAGTTGAGAACCAAGAACCATAGATAAAATCCTATACAAACTCTTCTCTACTCACTCTAGTTCACAAGGTTTAGCAAACCGAGTGAACTAGTTTCTTCAAAGTTCGAAGAAGGAGCCAAAGGTTGAAGCTTTCAGGTGGATCTATCTTCGGCGCAAGGAGACGACGGGGAGAAGCCGATTCGGACGACCATCGAAGCTTGAAGACGAAGGAGTTCGAGAAAAGGAAAGGTATAACCCCCTAACCGAGTAGTTAGCAACTCGTAGTTAGGTTGTTAGTTAGATGTTTAACAAAGATCCGGGTTTTGAGTCCATGTTACCACCTCTAAGAAAATCGTTTTTCACCAAATTCCGCATGCCCGAAAGTACCGGGAGAGGTAGCATGGACTTACAGTGGTATCAGAGCCTAGTTAAACTCTATCTAACATGTTAGCAAAGTAGCTAGAAGATCGATCAAAGAAAAAGTCGCAAAACGAACCCGATATGATAAGTTTCTGCCGATTTTTTTTCTGTTCAAAAATTGATAAATTTTATCTTAAAAATCGGCTCAGGCTTTTGTGTGATCACTCACCAAATTTGGTCCAACGATCGAGTCAAAGCGCCGCGGAAACGCGGCGGGAGCACGCTCCCGCCGCGGATCCGCGGCCGAGTTGACTCGGCCGAGGTCCAAGTTTGGTGCAGTGTTTTTCTGGGGTTGTTTTGGGATTTTTGGAATATATATTTTCTGCCCAGATTTTCCAGAACGAAAATTTTATTTTTGGGGTCCTGAAAATCTGTATTTTTGATCGAACTTCTAAAAGACTTTTGCTGACGGGTTTTTCTGTAATGTGATATTTGTATTGAACGTCTGCTAATCGCTATATGTCGATTAGTGGGGGTTATACAAATCTGTGATCTGTAATGTTATTGGAATGTGTATATGAATATGTTGGATTGTCGCGGGTGAATAGCCGGGGTTGTGAGACGAGAGTTTTCTTTTCTTTCAATTCATGTAAATTTGTAAATTGATGTAATAATTATTTGTATGGCCGCACAACCGGGTCGGGGTTGTAGCCGTCGTTGTATAATTTCTTTTTACTGTTTTTGCTCCTAGGATAGACCCATGGAGGGGGTGCACAAACTACCGGGTATTCCGAAGTGCCGAGTGGCCTACTCACGGAGTTGAGGGAGGTTGCTTCGCTTCGGGTACTTGGCGGGTAGTTTGCCGCACCCGTAGGGGTCTTGGGTGGGGTATTGGCTATTCACCGCGACCGTGTAATCTGCTTTTCGTTACAGGCTCGTACGAATTGCGGATTCCTAGTATATCCAATGTGTTCATCTGTGATCTGAAATGGCTATCATTGCAGTATATCTATATATGATATTATTTAGGCGTTGCTTATGTTTTACAGCCGCGCAAGCCCACCCCCCGCTCTGTCGTTAGTTAAGTAACCTAACGGGTAATGACGGGGCCCCGTGGCAAATGCGAATGGCATAAGCGTACGTCATATTTTGGTTGTTTTCTGCAATGGTAGGATTAAATGATGGGACACATTAAAAGAACTAATGCAAGAATATCACGCATTAAAAGAACTAATGCAAGAAAATAAACCAAGTTAAAATCGTTGGAACACTTTCGGAAAACCACTCGGTTCTTTTCAAAACTAACTTTTAAATGCGGAGCTTGAGCCACTCCTTTTAAAAGCTATCTCGTTCCATCGATTATATCAAGTTCACTACGTTCACGGTTTTGCCAAAACCATTCGTAGCCCTCCATCATTTCAGTTAAATATTCGGTAGTATTCAAGCTATGTATTTTGACCTCACGCCCAGGCATAGTGATTGGTAGCTGCCGGATATTTATCTGTTGCATAGATAGAATGCGTTGGTTTGGGACTGCCGTACTACCATTTTGGCCTACGTCAAGGGTAGGTACGGGTGGATTCAAATTAACCTGGATAATGATGGGAAGAACTTGACATGTGACCTATGACATTTTGACCTCACGCCAAGGTCATAAGAGCATGGGGCAAAAATCCACATCGGGGGTTTCAAAAGAACTGAAACTTGCTAGTGTTGCATACCATTTGGAGTGTGATGATTCTGGTAGGATTCCTTCAGTTTCGTCACGCGATGATATTTGGATCCCGATCCTACTGTGAGTATATGCTACTCCTCGGGAAATTTCTCACTTAACGATCAATGCTATAAACCAAGTAGGTGTCTAAAAAGGTGTTAGCGGGGCTACGCCCCCAGGGAAAAGAGGTTATTTAATTAAGGAACTTCGCGAAAGCGTTGGAAAACCTCCCTCGAAGTACCGACACTGGCCTGGCTGAACGGTTAAGCAAGTATTGTACGGTGAGATTGATCCTGACTAATTCTTCCTTTTTGGTTTGAGGAGGGATTCGAGAAACAGTGGGAGCCATCCTGTTTAGATAAACTAAAAACCACTCTAAACTTGCAAGAGCATCATGCTGAGTGTTTCTTCTCTCTCTCCTAATTGCAGCGACCATTCGACATGACTGGACTTAAGTTACTTCTAAATAAAAACATACTGACAGGGCCAAACTACAAAGATTGGCTCAGGAATGTCAAGATGGCAATCACTTACGACAAGCTGGGTATCTTCTTACCACCAAAGCTCCCCCTGTCCCTGGTCCCACTTCCAGCGTCGCGGATAAGGAAATCCGTAAGACTTGGGAGATTGATAGCGCGAAGGCCAAGTGCCTCGTACTTGCCTCTATGGACAATGAACATCAGAGGAGGCACGAGAATATGGACTTGGAATCCATATTTCTTCATACAAAAGAACTGTATGGAGAGCAATCTCGTATCGCAAGATACGAAGCGTCGAAAAAGTTATTTTCGGCAAGGTTGGCCGTCGGATCATCAGTAGCAGAACACGTGCTTAAGATGATCGGCTACATTGAGGAGCTCGTGGACCTAGGGACCACATTAGAGAGTGAGCTCTATACGGACTTAGTTCTCCAGTCCCTTCCTTCCACTTACGCCCAGTTCATACTGAACTTCAACTTACAAGAAAAAGAAGTTGAACTTTCAGAGCTCCTCAACATGCTGAGGAGCGCAGAGGGCACCCTACAGAAAGGTAGGGAAACATCCACTTTGTTTGTAGGAGGATCATCTTCTTCTAGGTCCAAGGCGAAAGCCAAGGGAAAGAAGAAGAAAGCCCCCGCCAAACCAAGGGGCGGTGTTAGTAAAGTGGATACGAAGGGAAAGGCAAAAGCAACAAAGAAAGCAGGGAAGCTTGTGGATAAGGAAGGAAGCTTCTATTGTCATAAGAAAGGACACTGGAAGAATGATTGCAGGGCCTGGAAGGCCAGAACACAGGAATTGAAGCAGGTTGCAGCTTCAGCTTCAGGTGTGTATGTTATTGAAAACTGTCTTTCAATAAACTCTACTTCCTGGGTATTGGATACCGGATCAGGATCTCATATCTGTAATTCTTTGCAGGCGTTGAGAAACCGTAGTGTTTTGAAAGCAGGTGACATGACCCTCAGAGTTGCGAACGGAGCTAGCATGGATGCTAAAGCCGTGGGGGACTATCACCTGGGAATGTCAGATGGACATGTTTTGGTTTTGCGTAATTGCTTTTTTGTACCCAACGCAACTTGTAATATCATTTCTGTATCTTTAGTTTCTAAAGAAGGTTATGAATTTGCGTTTGTAAGCAATGTTGTAAACATTCACCTTAATCAAGTTTTGATTGGGTCAGGTACATTGAGCAATGGTATATACGTATTAAACCAACCACAGATTTTCAATGTCCAGAATACACACAAAAGAAAGTCTCCGGAAATAAATCAGACTTTCTTATGGCATTGTAGACTGGGTCACATCAATGAGAGAAGGTTGACAAAGTTACATACAGAAGGATATTTGAATCCGTTCGAATATCAATCGTATGCCACTTGTCAATCCTGTCTCAAAGGAAAGATGACAAAGTCTCCGTGCACTGGACACGGAGTAAGAGCGAGCGAGCTCTTGGGACTCGTACACAGCGACGTGTGCGGTCCAATGTCTACACATGCGCGAAGCGGTTTTTCTTACTTCATTACTTTTACGGATGACTTTTCAAGGTACGGTTATGTCTTCTTAATGAAACATAAGTCCGAAGTCTTTGGAAAGTTCCAGGAATATAAGAATGAAGTAGAAAAACAGACCGGCAAAAGTATCAAGATTCTAAGATCGGATCGAGGTGGTGAATACTTGAGTGCCGAGTTCCTGGACTATTTAAAAGAGAACGGAATTCTCTCTCAGCTTACTCCTCCATACACCCCACAACATAATGGTGTATCGGAGAGACGGAACCGAACCCTATTGGATATGGTACGGTCCATGATGAGTAACGCTGAGTTACCGCGATCATTCTGGGGGTATGCGCTAGAATCAGCTGCATACCTTTTGAACCGAGTTCCCACTAAGACTGTGCCTACCACACCTTATGAGTTATGGAGTGGGAAGAAACCCTATCTTCAATATCTGAAGATCTGGGGATGTCCAGCTTTTGTCAAAAAGCAGCATGCGGACAAACTCGAGGCATGCTCAGTACGGTGCAAGTTTGTGGGATACCCAAAGAACACCAGGGGGTATCTTTTCTACCACGCAGAGGAACAAAAAGTCCTTGTTTCTCGTAATGCCCACTTTCTAGAACACCAGTTCTTAGAAAAGGAAATTAGTGGGAGCGCAGTAGAACTGGAAGAAATTCCAGAACCACGAGATATTACTGAAAGCTTAGTGGAACAAGAGGGTTCAAAAGAACAGGACATTCCTACGCCGCTCCGCAGGAGTAGTAGGCAGTCTCATCCGCCCGAGAGATACTACGGTTTTCTCTTAGACGGGGATAGAGAGGATTGCATCATAGATTATGATGAGCCTACTAGCTTCCAGCAGGCTGTTCAGAGCGTTGACTCAGTAAAATGGCTGGATGCAATGCGGACCGAAATGGAGTCCATGTACACCAACAAAGTATGGACGTTGGACATTGCTCCAGACGGGGTAAAACCCGTAGGATGCAAGTGGATCTTCAAAAGGAAGATTGGTGTAGATGGACAGGTTGAGACCTATAAAGCTAGACTTGTTGCGAAGGGTTTTCGTCAAAGACCGGGTTTGGACTATGACGAAACCTTTTCTCCAGTGGCTATGCTGAAATCCATTCGGATCCTTCTTGCCATTGCTGCCTTCCACGATTATGAGATCTGGCAGATGGACGTAAAGACCGCTTTTCTAAATGGAAATTTAGAGGAGTGTGTCTATATGGACCAACCAGAGGGCTTCATTCAGAGTGGGAGCAGCGGAAAGGTGTGCAAGTTGCTTAAGTCCATCTATGGACTAAAGCAGGCATCGCGGAGTTGGAACATCTGTTTTGATGAGACGGTCAAGGAATTTGGCTTTATCAAAAATCCAGATGAACCATGCATCTATTGTAGATTTGTAGCGAGAACTGTAGTATTCCTCGTTTTGTACGTGGATGACATTCTCTTAATAGGAAATGACATTCCTATGCTACAATCTGTCAAGGGGTTCTTGTCACACAGGTTCTCCATTAAAGACCTGGGTGATGCCTCATACATCCTGGGGATCCGGATCCATCGTGATAGATCCAAGAGGATATTAGGACTTTCAAAGTCCAGGTACATCGACACCATACTGAAGAGATTCAGTATGGAAGATTCCAAGCGTGGTAACCTACCGGCTTGTCACGGGATCACCCTCTATAAAGAGATGTCTCCCAAGACTGATTTGGAGAGGGATCGCATGTTTATTATACCCTACGCTTCTGCGGTAGGCACTATAATGTATGCGATGTTGTGTACCAGACCGGATGTAGCTTATGCACTGAGTGTGGTAAGCCGGTATCAGTCAAACCCTTGGGAGAAACACTGGATAGCAGTAAAGAACATTCTCAAGTACCTGAGAAGGACTAAGGAGATGTTCTTGGTGTATGGCGGAAAAGACCTCTAGATCGAGGCCTTTGCTGACTCCAGCTTCCAGAGTGACAAGGATGATTCCAAGTCCATGTCGGGTTTTGTCTTTACCCTCAATGGAGGGGCGGTGTGTTGGAAGAGTTCCAAACAGGAAACCGTTGCAGACTCGACGATGGAAGCGGAATACATCGCTGCATCTGATGCCGCAAAAGAAGCTGTCTGGATGAGGAAGTTCTTGAAAGAGCTTCAGGTGGTTCCGTCCATTGTTGGTCCAATACCTCTGTATTGCGACAACAACGGGGCTATAGCTTTAGCGAAGGAACCCAGGTCCCATCAGAGATCCAGACACATCTTGAGGCGGTATCACCTGATCAGGGAGATCGTGGATCGCCAGGAGATCGAGGTTCGGAGAGTCGCTTAAGAAGATAACACTGCAGATCTATTCACCAAGGCCTTGCCCCAGACTCAGTTCGAGCGGCTGATCGAGATGATAGGTCTTCGATACGCCGGTACATGGCCTTAGTGCAAGTGGGAGATTGTTAGTGTATATGCCCTAGAGGCCATTACTGTATCATACTAGTTTGTATATTACTTAATGGAAGCTTGGGATATTCACCTTGTATATACAATCTTGCTCAAAATAGTAGTATGCTACTTGGTTTGTTTCTACTTCAATGTGTACATGTGTTTATTTTAGTATATCGCCTACACACATTAGTGGAGCCCTTAGGATCTTTGCTTGATTACCAGCGTTGTGATGGCAGTCACACTAGTGGGGCTGGGTAATCTATAAGCACATCCTTATGCAGGTCCCTGGTCGCAGGACTATCGAGACAGGGCATAGATACTCCGGAGTAGACTAGCGCATGCGCTTCTCATCCCAGTGTGGGAGACGGTCTGTCCCACAGCCGTCGGTACGTCGTACTTGAGATAGTATGCGGGTGCTCGTTGGGTTACGAGTACACTGGACAGGACTCGTCGGGAACTGACTAGTTGGTATTATGCCTATCGTCAGTTATCAGTTCCCAGGTGACATGAGTACAGCTTAGTCCGCTGACTTGACACTGTCACTTCGCCTCGAGTGTGTTCCCACTGTACTTTGATTACTACCCTACCACGGCTCAAAGGAGTCGTGCAAACAGGTGGTAGTTGGGTGCAGTCGCGAAGCACTTGGAGGCAGTGAAGGTTAGACAGATTCGTCTCTCCCGGTATTGGGGGTTGACATCGCGCTGTGTCTAGGAGAGCCATTACACAAGTAGTCCCTGGCCAAGGCAAACGAGATATACTTGTAGGCTTCCAGTGTTATCTCAGGGTGTTTTGGGCTTCACTCCGACACGACTTGTACCGCTATTGGGGGACTGACGTTTACCGCCCCCTAGGCCCGCCATGCGATGTATCAGACGAACAGACCGGACTGTACGGAGAATGTCACATTCAGGCTTAGTAGGAGTTCAGATGGGTTTCGCCTCGTCAGTCTTCTTGTCGGCATCTACCTGGGGACCGTTACGCACAGCTAGTGCCGCTTGCGGTCTGTGGTTAAACCCACTGCCAGCGTAGTGTCGAGTCTTTAGAGTCCCACACAGAAAGCTATTTGCCTTTAGGCAAAAGAGTAGAGGTCGCTTGGTTTTGCGGCAGGTCGCATGGTTTTATGATAGGGTTCGGTCACATCCGTGCACTTATGCACGTACAGTGTCCGGACAGTTATCACAAGCGGGCTTTGGTTTAATCCAGATCCTAGTGTACGTTTTGGGATTGGATTTATCCAGTATGTATTCGTGTTCCTCGGAACGCGGATGCGGGTGTGTATGCACAGTTGACGGAGAGACAGAGACAGAGGATTCTCATTAGGGTTGTGGACCGTTGACAGTTGACTATTGACTTTTTGCTCAACCCTAATGAGAATATGATATGTGATTAACAATTATATTAATTAAGTATTATGGTGACATGGTTGTTGAGGGATTGACTTTGTTGACTTGTTGACTTTTGTTGACTTGTTGACTTTGTTGACCGGTTGACTAGGCTTGACTAGTTGACCATCATGATAACTATAGCTATCATTTCATGGCAAAGACTTTTGCTTGCTTGCTCTTTTGTGCAAAATGAGTGCATGAAATGATATGGCTATGGTTGCTTAAACCATCACATAATACTTGATTGATATGAGGTGTTATGATTGTTTTGGATTATGAGAGCCATATGAGAAAAGTCTTCTCTCATTCTTTCATGCTCATTCTCTCTCTTGTTCTTGAGCTCTCATCTTCCTCCTCTTGCTCTCCCTCTCTTGATTCTATGGTTCACTTGTCTCATAAGTTGAGAACCAAGAACCATAGATAAAATCCCATACAAACTCTTCTCTACTCACTCTAGTTCATAAGGTTTAGCAAACCGAGTGAACTAGTTTCTTCAAAGTTCGAAGAAGGAGCCAAAGGTTGAAGCTTTCAGGTGGATCTATCTTCGGCGCAAGGAGACGACGGGGAGAACCCGATTCGGATGACCATCGAAGCTTGAAGACGAAGGAGTTCGAGAAAAGGAAAGGTATAACCCCCTAACCGAGTAGTTAGCAACTCGTAGTTAGGTTGTTAGTTAGATGCTTAACAAAGATCCGGGTTTTGAGTCCATATTACCACCTCTAAGAAAATCGTTTTTCACCAAATTCCGCATGCCCGAAAGTACCGGGAGAGGTAGCATGGACTTACAGTGGTATCAGAGCCTAGTTAAACTCTATCTAACATGTTAGCAAAGTAGCTAGAAGATCGATCAAAGAAAAAGTCGCAAAACGAACCTGATATGATAAGTTTCTGCCGATTTTTTTTCTGTTCAAAAATTGATAAATTTTATCTTAAAAATCGGCTCAGGCTTTTGTGTGATCACTCACCAAATTTGGTCCAACGATCGAGTCAAAGCGCCGCGGAAACGCGGCCGAGTTGACTCGGCCGAGGTCCAAGTTTGGTGCAGTGTTTTTCTGGGGTTGTTTTGGGATTTTTGGAATATATATTTTCTGCCCAGATTTTCCAGAACGAAAATTTTATTTTTGGAGTCCTGAAAATCCGTATTTTTGATCGAACTTCTAAAAGACTTTAGCTGACGGGTTTTTCTGTAATGTGATATTTGTATTGAACGTCTGCTAATCGCTATATGTCGATTAGTGGGGGTTATACAAATCTGTGATCTGTAATTTTATTGGAATGTGTATATGAATATGTTGGATTGTCGCGGGTGAATAGCCGGGGTTGTGAGACGAGAGTTTTCTTTTCTTTCAATTCATGTAAATTTGTAAATTGATGTAATAATTATTTGTATGGCCGCACAACCGGGTCGGGGTTGTAGCCGTCATTGTATAATTTCTTTTTACTGTTTTTACTCCTAAGATAGACCCATGGAGGGGGTGCATAAACTACCGGGTATGCCGAAGTACCGAGTGGCCTACTCACGGAGTTGAGGGAGGTTGCTTCGCTTCGGGTACATGGCGGGTAGTTTGCCGCACCCGTAGGGGTCTTGGGTAGGATATTGGCTATTCACCGCGACCGTGTAATCTGCTTTTCGTTACAGGCTCGTACGAATTGCGGATTCCTAGTATATCCAATGTGTTCATCTGTGATCTGAAATGGCTATCATTGCAGTATATCTATATATGATATTATTTAGGCGTTGCTTATGTTTTACAGCCGCGCTAGCCCAGCCCCCGCTCTGTCGTTAGTTAAGTAACCTAACGGGTAATGACGGGGCCCCGTGGCAAATGCGAATGGCATAAGCGTACGTCATATTTTGGTTGTTTTCTGCAATGGTAGGATCAAATGATGGGACGCATTAAAAGAACTAATGCAAGAATATCACGCATTAAAAGAACTAATGCAAGAAAATAAACCAAGTTAAAATCGTTGGAACACTTTCGGAAAACCACTCGGTTCTTTTCAAAACTAACTTTTAAATGCGGAGCTTGAGCCACTCCTTTTAAAAGCTATCTCGTTCCATCGATTATATCAAGTTCACTACGTTCACGGTTTTGCCAAAACCATTCGTAGCCCTCCAACGCGTGTCAACTCACCAAGAAACGAGCGATTCCGACCATTGGATGGAGTTTTTGAGACGAAGCGAGGTGAATATCGATCGTTGGATGTGGGTTTCAAGATGAGGCAAGACGATTTGTTTAGAATCTAACCATTGCTAACCGTTGGGGTGGGTTTTGAGATGAGTTGACGAACGAGTCGGTGAGTCAAAACGAGTTTGAGCGAGTCGGCGAGTCGAGACGAGTCAGGACGAGTCAGCTCACGAGTTGACAAGGCGAGGGACGAGTTAGACGAGACGAACCCGAGCGAGGCAACGTTCAGAATTTTGAGAACCTATCCGTCTCGCCCAACTAATCTAGACGAGGCAAGTCGAGTCGCGATCAACTCGCCTCATTAGCCAGTCCTACATCACGGTAAACAAGATTACACAACTTATACGACTATTTTGCATTTCAAACAAAAAAGGAGAAAGAAAATCTATCAATGTTCAGAAGAAAATCTATGCAAAGATTCTAATAAGGTATGAAAGCTTTAACTTAATGATGAGAACTCGGATGTTTGCTGACAATACATATATCAACCTGTATAACTTTCTTGTCCTCAGAAAAGACTGGTTAAAGCAACACTCAAATCTTACCTATGTTAATACGGGGTATTGATTACGTACTGCTACGTATATGCTTTATTAACCTATGTCTAGTCACTATTCTCTCTCACACACACACACAAAATACCATCATTGCAAGTAGAGATGGTGAAGAAAACTCGAGTGATTTTTATGAGCAATGCCATTCTGACCAAGGAACAGTTGGCATGAGCACTCCTGACAAAGAAGCACAGGAATATGGTTTTGAACAACACAGCATATTAAGTTTTATCATTTGTAGTTTCTTTTGTTTTCTGTTCGCAAATATCATGCATTAATAGAAAAAAAAATGTAATAGAGAGGGAAACATTTATGAGAGACAAATTTCGCTCGGCAATATGTACATTACCCGTTGAAAATTAAACCAATAGGTAATTTATTCAAGGGGTTCTACGTAAAAAGTAGTGGAAGAGTCTTAACTGTGTTGTGTTGTAATAAAACCTTTGAGAAGTTTTTTAGAGAGTTTTTAGAAATGTGTTGGATATCTAGAAGGTTTCTAGAAGAATCATAAAAATATCCTAAGAAAAGTCATGAAAAATTTCCTTGTAGAAAATTGTAGAAGCTTGGAAGTGTGTAGAAGGAACCTGGCCCACATGCCTATATAAACCTATGGGATTCTTTGTGAATGTAAGAAACAAGAAATATTCAATAAAGAGTGAGTTTTAGCCTCTTCCTTACAATTCCGAATTTATTATATTTCTATATATCCTTTTCCTTCTCAAAATAGTGAATTTAGTGAGATTCTTGCCCATAACAATACACAGGTATTAGAGCGATCAATTTCCAACAGAGTGGTATCAGAGCCAAAGTCGTGAGGGTTCATTAGATGGCCACCGGCACGTTTTCATTCCAAGTTCCTCGGCTAACTAAAAAGAATTACGAGAATTGGTGCATTCGAATTAAGGCGTTGTTTGGATGGTAAGGTGTATTGGAGATTGTGGAGAAAGGTTATGAGGTGCCCCAAGATGAAGCTAGATTGTCGCAAAGACAAAAAGAGTAACTGAATGATGCAATGAAGAAGGATAGCTATGCCCGCTATCTCGTCCACCAAGCCTTGGACGAAGCTACATTTAAGTAAGTCACCAATGCCGCTACCGCGAATCAAACATGGGAGATTCCAGAGAATTTCTACAAAGGAGATGAGAATGTGAAGAGGATTCGTCTACAAACTCTACAATATGAGTTTGAATCTTTACATATGAAAGAATCAGAACTAGTTTCCAATTATACTTCTCGAAGCTTGGCGGTCATTAATCAACTACAAAGAAATGAAGTTTTGGATGAAACTCGAGTTATAAAGAAAATACTACGATCCTTAGATCCGAAGTTCGATTATTGTAGTGGCAATTGAAGAATCCAAAGATTGATCAACTCATTGGATCTTAACAAGCATATGAAGAGAGAATTAACAAAAAGAATCAAGAACCGTTGGTGCAAAATTTTCAAATAAAGCTCTCCATGAAAGATGCAGACTTTAGATGAGAAATCGATCAGAGAAATCAAGGAAAAGGCCATAGGCATGATCGAGGACACGGAGGAAAGATAGACAGTATTATTCCAACAAAGAAGAAAGGATTCAACAACTCAACCAACAAGAGGGTGAGGCGGAGGATATATATCAGAAAATATAAGGTATGAAAAATCTCATGTCTAATGCTTTAATTGCAAGAAATATGACCATTATACTTCAAATTGTTAGTATTGTACTACCAAACACATTGAGGAGGATACTAATTACATGGATAAGGCTAATGAAGAAGAGTCAATTGTTCTATTAGCATTCACTGAAGAGGATGACGAAATGAATAATATATAGAATTTTCATTCCGTAGAGAGTAGTTCAAAATTCGAGGAAATAAGCAAATATGTAGAGCTGTATACATTGATGAGCAGCCATATTGCATTTGATGGAGAATTCTAGGAGTTCAAGAAAAAGATGGAAAAAAACTCAAGATATCAATGAGTTCGAGAAGAAGATCGAGAAAATTCAAGAAAATATAAAGTTCGAGAAAAGTATAGAGAACACTACAGAAATTAAAGTGTTCGAGGAAGAGACTGAGAAGGTTTCAGAAATCAAAACATTAGAAGAATAGATAAATGGGATTCAAGAAAATAACGAGTCGAAGGAAGTGGTGGAAAATACTCCAGAGTTCAAAGAGCTTGAGATGAAATCGAGGAAGTATCGGCAGGTAAAGTAAAGAAGAATGCAGAAGACAAATTTGAAAGATACAAAGCAAAATGATGGATCTCATGAAGAATTTCGGAAGGATCATGGCTACGACAAGTCCACTATTGGATCGACGAGGAGTCTCATATCTCGTAATGAAAATGAGAATATTGCTATTCAAGCTCAATTTGTTCAAAAGTACATAAAATACAAAGATGGAGTTGGTGATGTCTTCACGAAGGCACACAAAGATGTTGTAAAAGCTTGGAAGAACTAATGCAGCAACATTTGGTTTAAGCAGAGGTGTTGAAAAGTAAACATAATTTTGCAGTATATAGTTTGTTCAAGGGGGTTCTACATAAAAGTAGTGGAAGAGTCTAGAATAGTATTGTCTTGTAATAACACAAGTGGAGAAATTTCTTTGAAAGTTTCTAGAAGTGTTTTAGATATCTAGAAGAGTCATAAAGGTATCATAAGAAGAGTCATGAAGAATATACTTATAGAAAATTGTAGAATCTTGGAAGTGTGTAGAAGGACCCCCACATGCCCATATACCTATGGGGTCTATTTGTGAATGTAAGAAGAAAGAAATATTCAACAAAGTGAAAGTTTTAGCCATTATTTCATGCAATTCTGAATTTACTATATTTCTATCTACTTCCTCCTAAAAATAATGAGTTTAGTGGGATCCTTGCCCATCTCAATATATTGGTATTAGAGCGATCAATTTCCAACATTACCAATCGAATTTTCCCTCTTGTTAATATTCTCTCAGCAATGATCTAATTCTAAGGGTGAAAGAATATATTGCCGAAAGTGATATATCCCTTAACAATGTTCCCTAGGTATTTCTTAAGAAAAATAATAAAATTAGGGTTGTTGATGGAGCTCCTTTTCGGGCCTCCGTCAGATGTTGTCTTCCATTGATCTCGAGGTGAACTGGGTTGATTGTCCTTCGTTGCATGTGGGTCTCAATGGGTTTCAAGAGGACAAAGTGGGATGATGAGGCTACCGCCGTGTACCTGCAAAGAAGTCCCGGGGTGGTTTGGTACCACCGAGGACCCTCCGACGCTCAAGTCAGTGACAAGATCCGAGCAGAGTAACGGCGTAAGTGTAAAGAATGGCTTACTTGACCCCTCTGTGATGGGGGTTTATATAGCGGTGGCGGCACGCAGCAGCAGGCGTGAGAATCTTGCCGGCGGTTACGCTCCCGACGTCACGCCCGCGTAAAGGGCGGATCGCCCATTAATGGGGATCGTGATGGCGTGGAACGTGGGGTGCTGCTGGCGGAGAATCCGCGCATGGCGAGATTTAGGGAACGGCGGTTACGCCTGTGAGTGGTAGAGTTGGTCGGAGAACCGAAGGAGACGGCCTCGGCAGGGGGCTCGAGGACGAGCGAGGAGGTCGAGGAGTCTTGGTCTTGTGGCATCTCGGGGCGAGCTGAGTGGCCGACGAGGCACATTCGCAGAGGGCCCCGAGGTGGGCCAGTTTGTGCTTGCAGGTCGGGCACCGGGTGGCCTCGTCGGCCCATGTGGGCCCTTTCTTCTGTTCCTTGGGACATGTCATCCGCCACGTGTCCTGATCTTGGAGGTCGCCAATATCGAGCATTATCATTATCCCCCCACTCTTGTCCCGACCGGATAGTGGTCGGGTCAGGAGTGGACTGCCAGGCCTCCTGAGGCAAGATCCTTTCTACGGTTTCGTCGGGGCGAGCCTTCGATCCATTGGTCGTCTTTCCTTCTAGCGAAACAAGGCGAGGACTCCGCACCTTAAAGGGGGTGTGTCAGTTCGAGCACTATGTGACTGAAGCAATAGTCCACATGTCAAAGGGCGACTGGCCGGTGTGACGTACGCGGGCCTACAGCGCCCGATTGGGTGCAATCCAGTTCAGGGCCGACACGCGGATCGATCGGAGCCGCTGATCGTGAGGAGTCGTTTCGGCGGGAGTTGACGGGCGCCGTTGGATGCGGCGATAAAACTGTGGCGGGGCCCGCCCCAGGGCCCCCAACCTTTCATCTCCTTCCTTCTTCGAGTCGCTATCGCTCGGCGTTCTTCCTCCTTCGCGAGACATGGTTCGTTCCCATTTTTCGGGCGGCTCGCGCCGGGGGGAAGCTGGTGGCGTAGCCGAGCCCTCGGCTAACCTGCGCCCTCCGCCTGATTCTCCGCCGACAGTCGGGCCATCCATCTTGTCAGCAGCATCTGGGAGCTTTTCTGGCGGCGGCCGGAGTCGTCAGCCGTCACCCGAGTTTCAGACTGGTGACGGGAGGAAGGGCGAGGGCCGGCCCCTTTCTAAGAGGAAAAGGAAGGTTTCTCGTGCGCCGCCGTCGAAGGCCCCCGAAGGGATTCCCATGCGGGAAGGGGGCTCTGTCTTCACTGTTCCGTCTGGGCTTTCCGTTGCTACTGGTTTGCTCACCGGGATGGAGGAATCGGCCGGGGGAAGGCTCCCGTGTGGCTCCTTGAGGGATCAATTGGAGGCCATGGCCCAAGGGGCGGTCCAGGTATGAATCCTTCTACACGCATTCGCCTTGGTATGCCTTTCCTTGGTTCGGATGCTTCCTGGTTTCTCATTGGCTTTCTGTCAAGTTCTTCAGCACTGCGCCCTCGTTGTTCGCATGGAGGCCGAGGGAGCGTTCTACGCCCCGAGGCCAGTGGAGGTGTTTCCTTCGGAGGTCGAGATCTTGCAACGTGACCTGCGCCGGGAGAGGGATAAGGTCAACGTCGTGGCTGTCCGGGCGGAGGCTGCGGAGCTCGCCAACTCGGCGACTCAGGGTGCCCTTCGCCGTCTGAACGCGTCTCTCCGGGTCACCGATAGGAAGCTGGCAGACCTGGCCGGACGCTTTGCGGCACTGGAGAAGGAGAGGGACGCAAGCAGGGGGGATGCTGAGGCGGCGCTGCTGAAGGCTCAGGTTGTCGAAGCTCGGGCTAAGAAAGCTGTGGCCGAGTACAAGGCATCGGAGCAGTTTTACGCCGAGCTCGGGGAGTATTCTGCCGTTGCGTGGAATAAGGCTTTGGACGCCGTGAAGGAACAGCTTCCCGGTTTCGACGATGGTGAACTCCGCGCTCGGGTCCCGCTTCCGGCGATGAGGTCTCCGGCGAGGGATGACAAGGGGAGCCGGGCGCGCCCTTGGTGGCAAAGTCTTCGGTGGTAGGGCCTTAGGCCATGACGCCGACGACGAAGTGGCCGAAGTAAGCCTCCGGGCAGTATGTAGGGCTGGGGGGCCCGAGAGTACCCTTTGTAAAGATCTTGATTTTGGCAATAAGAGAAAAGAAAAAAAAAGAACCCTTAATTCGTTGGTTCGTGTTTTTTCCTCTTCTCTTTTTTGTGTGAAGGACGTTCATAGGATGCCCTTGTTTGTATTGTTGTGTTTCCGTGTAAGATTGGCCATATGTCCGGCGATCTCCTATCGAGTTTGCCAGCCGGCGAGGGTGCCAGCGCTGCCGTGGAGGTATCCTTGTATACCCCCTAGGTCGATGGGAGATCATTCAGATTTGGATGAACCAGCCGTTCTTCCGGGTGTCTCAGATCCTTAAGCGCGGCCACAGGGCAGTCACCGGGTTCGGCCAAGCAGTGTGGTCGTTTGGTTGCCGCTTGGTGAAGGATCTGATCTCTGGCGTCGGGGTTAGTCAACTACCAGCAGGAGTTTTTGACGAGCAGGGTAGCTGCTCGGTTGCCCCTTGCGAGGGCTCTTGATCCTTCAGGACGATGGTAGGAAGCTACCAGCCATCGATGGTTAGGAAAGGACCCGACCGCTTCGGGGAGGGATTTTGATCCTCAGCGTATGGCAGGGAAGCTGCCCGCTGGGGATAGCCGAGCGAGGGAACCTCATGCTCGACCGCCTCTGGGAGGGCTTTCAGATCCTTCAGGACGGGGACCGAGCAGGGTTACTGTCCAGTGCCACTTGGTGAGAACTTTGATCCCTGTCGGTTGTGGTAGGAAGCTACCAGCCGGGGATAGCCGGGCAAGGACCCGACTGCCTCTGGGAGGACTTTGGCCCTTGGCGCGAGAGAAAGCTATAAGGCTGTTGGAAGCCCACCGAGAACCCTTGGCCGGGCAGGGTTAGTGCCCGGTGCCTCTTGGCGAGGGCTTTTGTCCTGAAAGATAGCCGAGCAAGGGAACCTCTGGCCTCAACTGCCTCTGGGAGGGCTTTTTGATCCCCGGCATTATGGCAGGGGAGTTGCCCGTGGGGGATAGCCGAGCGAGGGAACCTCTGGTCTCGACTGCCTCTGAGAGGGCTTTTTCGATCCCCGGCGTTATGGCAGGGAAGTTGCCCGCGGGGGATAGCCGACCGAGGGAACCTCAGGACTCGACTGCCTCTGAGAGGGCTTTCGATTCCTGGAGCCGTGGCAGGGGAGCTGCCTGCTGGAGATAGCCGAGCGAGGGAACCTCGGGCCCGACCATCTCTGGGAGACCCTTCTCGTTGTACAGGGGGAACCCTACCGGGAAAGAAGGTTCAAAATTTTTCTTTATTCGTATGGATAGTAAATTTAAACAACGCTATACACCGTCATTTCAAAGGGAGATTTTAGGCGGTAGCCGGGGTGCGGTGCTTTGCTAGTTTTGACTTCATAGGTATAGCTTGAGCTTCTCCGCGTTGTAAGGCCGAGGGAGCTTCCATTCGTCCGCATCTTGCAGGCGGTAGGCTCCGCCGGGGAGCACTTCGAAGACGGGGAAGGGACCGTCCCACTTTGGGAAGAACTTGTGAAGCCTGCCTTGGTCGATGAACTCGTTCTGCTATAAGACTAGGTCCCCGGCCTTGAAGGATCGGTGCTTTACCCGAGCGTTATAGTACCGGGCCGTTTGCTGTTGGTAGGTGGTGGCTCTGATCTGGGCCCGATCCCTTTTCTCTAACAATACGTCGAGGTTGGTTCGTAGTGCCATGGTGTATGCTTCATCGTCAAAGTGCTCGACTCGGTGGCTGGGTAGCCCGATCTCTGCTGGGACCATTGCTTCGGTCCCGTAGCAGAGGCTGAAAGGGGTCTCCCCGGTAGGAGTCTTTTTTGACGTACGCAGGACCCATAAGACCCGGGGTAGTTTCTCGACCCAACTGCCTTGCCTCCCTTCCAGGCGGGTTCGGAGGCCCCTGAGGACGTCCCTGTTAGCGACCTCGTCCTGCCCGTTACATTGGGGGTGCGCGACCGCGGCAAACTTCATGAGGATGTGGTATTCTTTGCAGAAGTCATTTACTTTCTCGTTCTCGAAGTTCGTCCCGTAGTCGGTGATGATGCACCTTGGGATCCCGAACCGGTGAATTAGGTTGTTTTGGAGGAACTTGATGGTTGTGGCGGTGTCCGGTTTCCTGATGGGAACGGCCTCGATCCATTTGGTCAAATAGTCCACCGCGACGAGGACGTACTTATGTCCACCAGTCCCTGTGGGAAACTGGCCGATCATATCCAATCCCCATTGGGCGAACGGCCACGGGGATGCCAGGGCCGTTAGCTCGGTAGCCGGGAGGCGGGGGATACTCTTGTGGAGTTGGCAGCTCTTACACCTCCTGACCAGCTTCAGGGCGTCTTCGTGCAAGGTGGGCCAATAGTACCCCTGGAGTAGTGCCTTTTGGGTCAAGGATCGAGCCCCCTGGTGTGCGCCGCCTACCCCTTCATGGATTTCCCGCAGGACGTAGTCGGCCTCGTGGGGGTCAACGCACCAAAGCAGGGGTTGAGTGAAGGCCTTCTTGTAGAGGTTCCCGTTGCTCCAGACGAACGTGCCGTCTTTCAGGAATTCCACGAGGGGCTTCCTCCAATCTTGGTCATTCTCCTGTGTTGCGCACGCTTGGAGCGTCGCCGCCTCGTCTCCAACGCTGGGTCGGGTCAAGGTTTCGAAGAGTATCGAGCACCTGTTGCTGGCCGAGTATGATGAAGCCAACTTGCTCAGGTCGTCTGCTTGAGCATTCATTTGTCTGGGTATTTGTTCCACCTGGACTTCGTCGAAGTTTTTTCGGAGCTTCCTCACCTCGTCTAGGTATTTCATCATTAGGGGCTCCCGAGCCTCGAAGCGGCCGGTTACTTGGCCGACGACCAGGGACGAGTCGCTGCGGACCCGGACGACCTTCAGCCCCAGCCCAACGGCCATGCGCAGTCCGGTTAGGAGGGCTTCGTACTCCGTCGCGTTGTTTGATGCTTTGAAACCGAGCCTCAAGGAATACTCCATCTCGGCTTCGTTCGGGCCCTAGATAATGAGGCCGGCACCATAGCCTTCCTCGGTGGAAGACCCGTCGACGAAGATAACCCACTCTGGGGCTGAGCTATGGCCTTCCAGGTCGGGATGCCGGGCTACGAGGGACGGCGCGGGATCCAGCTTCCTGTTGGGGATGGTGCATTCGACGATGAAATCGGCCAGGGCCTGTGCCTTGATGGCTTGCCTCGGGCGATACCTTATGTCGAATTGAGACAGCTCCCATCTCCATTTCTGTTGATGGCCAGAGGATTCTGGTGATGCCAAGATAGCCCCCAAGGGGCGCTCAGTGAGTACGATGATGGTGTGTTCTTGGAAGTAGTGCCGCAACTTCCGCGAGGTTACTACGAGGGCCAGGACGATCTTCTCTATGGCGGGGTATCTCGTCTCCGCGTCTTTGAATACATGGCTCACATAATACACTGGCCTCTGCACCCCCTCGGCCTCTCGGACAAGCACCGACCCTGCTGTTTGGTCGGATACCGCCAGGTACAATGACGGCTCATCCCCTTCCACGGGCCGGGTGAGTAGGGGTGGCTTTGCGAGGTGCCTCTTCAGTTGGTCGAAGGCGGCTTGGCAATCTTCTGACCACTCGAACCTTGGGATTTTCCTTAGCGCCTTGAAGAACGGGAGGCACTTATCCCCCGACCTAGACATGAAACGGCTCAGAGCGGCGATCCGCCCTATGAGCTGCATGATTTCGACGTTGGTCCGGGGTGCGGTCATGTTCAGGATGGCGTCGATCTTCTCCGGGTTAGCTTCAATCCCACGGTGAGTGACCATGAACCCGAGGAATTTCCCTCCGGTAACTCCGAACGCGCACTTAGCGGGGTTCAGCTTCATGTTGAACTTGCGGAGCACCTTGAATGCCTCGCCCAGGTCCTTAACATGGTCGACCGACGAGACGGACTCGACGAGCATTTCGTTGACGTAGACCTCCATGTTTCTACCGATCTGCGGCTTGAACATGCGGTTGACCAGCCTCTGGTATGTGGCCCCGGCATTCTTGAGGCCGAATGGCATCACCCTGTAACAGTACACCCCCCGGTCCGTCGTGAATGCGGTCATGTCTTCGTCGTCAGGGTTCATGCGGATTTGGTTGTAGCCTGAGAAAGCATCCATGAAGCTCAGGAGCTCGTACCCGGCCGAGCTGTCGACGAGCTGGTCTATGCGGGGGAGCAGGAAGTTGTCCTTGGGGCAGGCCTTGTTGAGGTCGGTGAAGTCGACGCACATACACCACTTCCCACTCGATTTCTTGACAAGGACCACGTTGGCCAGCCACTCCGAGTAGGACACGTTCCTGATGAAGTTGGCGGCGAGGAGTCGGTCAACTTCTCCCTCGATGGCCATTTGTTTGACCGGGGTGAAGCTTCTCTTCTTCTGCCTGACGGGTCGAGCCATGGGATCAACCCCGAGCTTGTGGAAGATGATTTTGGGGTCGATCCCAGGCATGTCGGCTGGGGCCCAGGCTAAGACGTCGGAATTGCTCCAGAGGAACTCGGTCAGCTCATCCCGCTGGGCTCCCGTCAGGAGTGACCCGACCTGGACGGTCTTCCCTGGGTCTCCTTCCGCTAAGGGCACCTCGGTCAGTGGCTCGATCGGTGCCCCACGGACCTCCTTCCGCTAGTCCCGGGTGTCTAGGGACCCCTCCATGTCGTCGCAAGCATCGGCGCTATCAGCGTGCTGCTCGGGGGAAGATGCCTCTGCCAGACCTACCTCCGTGACCTGTTGGCTCCCATAGGCCCGGCCCACCCCACCTTGGTCGAGGGGGAATTTTATCGCTAGGTAGTACGTCGAGATCTGGGCCTGGAGGGAGTTCAGAGTCAGCCGGCCGACGAGGACGTTGTAGGCCGAGAGGAACCTAGCCACAATGAAGTCTACCGGCAGCGTGCGTGTGTGGTCGGGCTCCCCGATCATGGACTGCAGGGTGACCACCCCTTATGCCGGGATGGAGTGGTTGGTGAATCCCGAGAGGACGTGGGAGGTCGGCCTCAAGTCCGCTGGGTCCAGCCCCATCCGCAGAAAGCAGTCGTGGAAGAGGATGTCTGCCGAGCTGCCTGAATCGATGAGTATTCGGTGGACCTCGTATCGGTGAATCCGCGCTATGATCACCAGTGGGTCGCTATGGGGCACAGATTGTTAGTTATATATGCCCTAGAGGCCATTGTTGTACATATGATGTATATTATAGTAGATGCTTGGATATATATAGAGAGGACTTTATTGCTCGACATGATAGTATGCTATTTGGATTCACTTTGTCTTAACATGTTGACTTGTATTAGTTTACTGTCTTGCTCTCATATGTTGATAAAGCTCTTAGGATATATACTCGACTACTGGGACTGTGATGAGATCACACTAGTGGGGCCAGGGTAGTCAAAGAGTACATCCTATAATTGTTCCTAGTCGAGGGAGTATCGAGACAAAGCATCGATACTCCAGAGTAGACTAGCGTATACACATCTTGACCCATATGATGGGCGATGGATGATCCTATATCCATTAGTGTTTGACATCAAAGATGGTGTACGGGTGCTCAGTGGAGACTGGGTACACTGAACGGACTCGCTGAGAACTCCTAAATGGTATTATACCTATCGTCAGATAGCGGTTCTCCGGTGACACTGGTACATATAGACCCGAGATCGTCATAGAGTCTTGTGTCATTCCCACTATGCTTTGATTTTCATCATACCACGTCCAAGAGGGCGTGCAAAACAGTGGCTTTTGGATACAGTCCCGAATGACATGGAGGCAATGAGCGATAGGAGGGGTTTCGTCTCTCCCGTTATTAGGAGTTAATGTTGTGCTGTGTTCGATTAGCTATAACTGGAAGTCCCTGGCCAGGGCTGATATGGAGTGCTGCTGGTAAGAGTTATCAGTAGTTTCTCGACCCGTTATGAGCCTTATATCGACACGACTTATCGGTTACTGGGGTCTGACGTATACCACCCCTATACTAGATATGAAACATATCAGACGAAGAGATCAGACTGTACGGGAGTGTTACTGATTGGATTCACAGGAGAATGTACAGGCTTGCTTGTTGATCTTCTGATCGCTCAATACCTGGGTGGCTGTTACGTTTAGTTGACTGCTTGCAGCATGTGGGTGTTTGATATGATCATCACCTGCTACCGGTGTATTGACGATTCTTTAGCGTCCTACACAGAGGTTTCTTGACTCGGGCAAAACGGAGTAGGAGCACATATGTGATATGTGCGGGACCGAGAATAATACGATATGAGATACCATATTCTATTCTTGCGATATGAGATATCGGCCGGGTATATGTGATATAACCGGGTCATCGGATCAAGTGTTGATTCGATGAATTGGTACATGTTATATTAGTCGGTTATATGTAATATAGCCGGGTTATCGGATCAAGTGTTGATTCGATAATTTAATGTATAATTATATATGTGATATATTGCGTTACGTTAACTAATATAAGCTCGCTTTATTGATTCATTTTCTCACGGGATAATACATTGATATATATGCGATATATGTTAATTGTATTATTTTCTATTGTTACAAAATATATTGTATATGTGATATATAATATTGTAACATGTTAGGGTTACAAATTTAACATTGGTTTAGGGTTTAAACTTGGTTAGGGTTTGAATTAGGGTTAGCTTTTGCATGAAGCTTCCATGAAGCTTCATGAAGCTTTGACTTTGTCTTAGGCTTGATATTTTGTGAAGATATTATGTTAACCCAATCCAAACCATTAACTTTAGCTAATTCTCTACAAGGGTTAACTCCTTCATGCTTAACCCTTGGTTAGATTTGTAACCACTACAATAATTTATTATTCATCACAAAAGGATTAGCTCAATTTTTCTTCTTCTTCTTCCTTTGTTGAAAAGCTTCACTAGCTTTTTCAAAAGTGGTGAATAAAAGTGAGAATTTGAAAACAAAAGAGAGCAATATTCCTATTTCATCATCTCCATCTTTTCTAGCCACTTAGATTAGGGTGTTCACTTCTCTAATAAGTTTCTTAATGAAGTGTAAGCTTGGGTTAGAGATTCTTCAAGGTAGATCATCTTAGATCATGAAGACTACAAGCAAGGTGTCTCATTTATCTCATGGAGCCACTCGAGAGTCGGAGTTCATGTTGATCACAGCGAAGGGACCTCAACACGGAGCTTATGAAGCGAAGGAACGGACTACAAAGGTTGTAATCCCTATCTCTTAGTTGTAAAGATATTTACTTGCATGTTTAACCCTAATTATCTAGCAAAGATCCCGGCTTTGGGTTGTTCGGCATGTCTAAAATTTTATTCGGGCATGGTTGATGCTTTATTAACCCTTGTAAGAGTGCCTAGGAACCATACAGTAGTATCAGAGCCAAGCTAGAGCATTAGGCAACGTGTATACAAAGTTAAAACTCCGATCGAACCCCGAAACATCGAAAATGACCCCCTCTCTGGAAATTTTGTAAAATTTTGATTTTTTATGCACTAAAAATACTCAAAAAATTCAGCAGGGAATTATAAGAGTTACTGTGGAAAACGAGGCAATAATCCGTACAATCCGCCGCGGAACCGCGGCAATACCTTGCTTGTGCCGCGGATCCGCGGCCGTACAGAAGTATTATGCACTCTTTTTGGTACAGTAATATCCGTAGGTGATTAATTATATTTTTGAGTATTTTTAATCTGACTCAAGTGTTGAGTGTTCTGAGGATTATTTTGAATTCGTTGATTCGATCCGAAAATTTAATTTCGTTTTGTTTTCCGGATAATTTAGAAACTGTTAAAATGTTCGAACGGATATCATTAACTCATTTTTCCCGGCACGAAAAACTTTCAAGTGTTGAATTTTTCTTGAGTTTAAATCTTTCGGAAAAACGTGCAAGTAACGCGGTGGACCCTCTAGAAGAACACAAAGCTTAACTCGATTATGTTACCGTCTGAACCGTCTCTAAACCTTAGGGTTTGGGGCAATATGGCGTGCCACATGTGAGGCGTTGGCTTGACCCTTCTACGGCTGGACCATTGGTACTGTGACGTATTCTGGGACTTTTTGAACTCCGCTCAAGTGTTAAGCTATTGAGGCAATCTTGGGTATTTGATTATTCGATCGGAAAGTTTAATATATTCTATTTATCTGGAATGTGATACAATATGTGAAATTCATATAGTTAGGCATGAAATGCGAAGTATGTGATATTTCAGATTTATGATGTCTAAAGTAATTGTGGATTCCAAATGTTGTATTTTTACAATTTCTTTTCTGTGATCGTAAGTGTAGTATGTAGTTGTATTGCCGGTTTTCGTTTCTATGTATCAACGACGATCGGTGTATGCATACTTACTTATGTTGATGATATGAGATATTATGTGTTGCTGTGATATGTTATATTGGATCGTCATGTTCTGAATAGCCGGGGGTTCTATGTGAGATGAGGGTTTTTATTTTCATTCATGTAAAATTCATTTGTATATAATATTCTTTTATTGGGGCACTTCCGGGATGAGGTTGATGTCACCAGTGTATATTATTTACTTTTCCGCATTAGGTAGACCCAAGGAAGGGAGCACAAGTAACCGGGTTCTAGGGTCCAGTGGGAGGCCATCTCGAGGAGTCGAGACCGGGTCTCCTAACCCTAGAATTGGCATTGTTACTTGCCGCTCTCGTAGGGGTCTAGGGATGTGGGTTTGGCTAATCATCGCGGTCGTGGAATCCGTGTTTTATACAGGCTCGTATTAAAACACGGACATCCTAGTATATCCAATATTTCATATATGTTCTTCTGCTGCAATGTTCTGTGATGAGATCATATCACTGCCTGAGACGAATGCTTATACTATATATATATATGCTGATATATAAATATTATTGCTTTCATTTCTTCTATGATGCTTAGGAAGCATAAGCTGATAGGATTTTATTAATTGGATTAATAAAAGAAAAGAAACCTAAAAGATATTGTAGAATCAAAACTTTATAAAAAGGGTAGCTACAGTTTTGCTTTGCACAGCGGTATATATGATATACCCTGCACCTTATTCGATGAGGAAAGAGCCGAGACCCCTTCACCGGGAGTGACCTCTTTAGCAAAACTGGCAGATACTACAAACTCGCGGTTTAGTTTTTGACAGCTTAAAAATAGTTCTTGCTTTGCATAGCGGTATATATGATATACCCTTCATCTTATTCGATGGGGAAAGAGCCGAGATCCCTTCACTGGGAGTGACCTCTTTAGTGAAACTAGAAAAGTCTCAAAAACACTCCTTTTCAAAATCACTTGTTTCTACAACGATATCAAGTTCATTACGCAATAGGTTTTCTGAAAAACCTGCGTAGCCCTCCGACATTTCAGATAGGTAATACTTAGTATTCATGCTGCGTTTGTTGGCTTTCGTCAAGACGTAGTATGCGGTAGCTAACTATTGCTTATCTGTAACATATGATGAGAATGGGTTAGGGTAGTCGTGCGGCTTTGTTGGCTTTCGTCAAGGGACGTACGGCTGGGTTTAATTCAATCAAGAAATGTACGGGTTGAACTTGACTAGCGGACTATGGTTTGTTGGCATTCGTCAAGGTCATAGCACGTTAGGGGCAAAATATTATCGGGAATTTCAAGTGTTAAAATTTGCAATGAGATTGCATACCTTCTATAAGATAGTTGGATCCCGATACCCACTGCGAGTAATAGTTACTCCTGGGAGAATTTTACACAGGACAATTAGCCGATCAAGTAGGTGTCTAGAAAGGTGTTAACGGGGTTATGCCTCTGGGAAAACGAGGTTTATTTTAATTAGGTCCGTGTGAAAGTACGGGGAACCTCCCTCAAAGTACCAATACTGGCCTGGCTGAAAAATTGGCGAACTTGTAATGTGTAATTAATCCCGGCTAATCTTACCTTTTAGGGTTTTAAGGAAGATTTGATAAAAAGCTATGGAAGCCATCCTGATTAGATAAGATAATAACCAATCTAATCTTGCAAGAGCATACGCTAAAGTGTTTTCTTCTCTCTCTCTCTAGGTAGCGACCCTGTCAGGCCTTAATCAAGATAATAATATAGATGCATTGACTGAACCTGCTTATTATACTGAGCAGGGGAACGTTGGTCTCGTTCTTTCTTATAAGTATTATAAGACTGAGCAGGAAATAGGAGAATATCTGGATTCTCACGCCACCCAGTCGAAGAATAAGCATGTTGATGCATCTTCTTCAGGTGTGTTAGTTATCGAGAACTGTTTCTCAGTTCACTCTACGTCCTGGGTATTAGATACCGGATCGAGATCCCATATATGTAATATGTTACATGGGCTACGTAAAGGTAGAGAACTGGGATATGGTGATCATTCCGTAAGAGTAGGGAATGGTGCAAATGTTGCAGCCAAAGCAGTTGGCGAATATCACCTTGTGTTACCAAATGGAAATACATTGGTTCTGAACGAATGCTATTACATTCCGACCCTGATATGCAATCTTATATCAGTTTCTTTATTGAGCAAAGAAAGATATAATTTTATAGTACAGGATAATGTTATGAATATATTCCTGAATCTAAAGTTGATTGGATCAGGTTCGTTATTTAATGGCATATACGTTCTCAATCAAACTACAGTCCTTAATATACAAAACACACACAAGAGGAAGAGTTCAGAAATGAACGAATCCTTCTTATGGCATTATAGACTTGGTCATATCAATGCGACACGGCTAGCTAAGTTACATAAGGATGGATATTTGAATCCGTTCGAATTATCATCTTATGATACTTGCCATTCATGTCTCAAAGGTAAAATGACCAAAACTCCGTTTAGTGGACACGGAGAAAGAGTTAAGGAACTCTTAGGGCTGGTACATAGTGATGTATGCGGTCCTATGTCTATATATGCCAGGAACGGTTCTTCCTACTTTATTACATTCAATGACGATCTCTCTAGATACGGACATGTATTCCTGATGAAATACAAGTCTGAAGCTTTTGAGAAATTCAGAGAATATAAGAACGAAGTAGAGAACCAAACGGGCAAAAGTATAAAAATCCTACGATCTGATCGAGGAGGAGAATACTTAAGCAATGATTTTCTGGATCATCTAAAAGAGAATGGGATTCTCTCTCAGCTTACTCCTCCTTATACACCACAGCACAACGGTGTATCGGAGCGGAGGAATCGCACCCTATTAGATATGGTGCGCTCTATGATGAGCGATGCTGAGTTGCCTATTTCCTTCTGGGGGTATGCGCTTGAGACAGCCATACACCTATTGAATATGGTTCCTACCAAATCAGTGCCTACCACTCCATATAAGATATGGAAAGAGAAGAGACCATCTCTTAAGTATGTTAAGATATGGGGTTGTCCGGCCTATGTAAAAAGGCTAAATCCGGACAAACTCGAGGCAAGGTCTGTCCTATGCAAGTTTGTAGGATATCCCAAGAACTCACAAGGGTATATCTTCTACCACACTGAGGTACAAAAGGTGTTTGTTTCTCGACATGCCACCTTTTTAGAAAAGGAATTTCTTGCAAAAGAAATTTGTGGCGAGGAGGTAGAACTGGAAGAGATTCCAGCGACACAAACTATAACAGATAACTTGGTAGAACCAGAGGATTCAGTAGTTCCCAACGAACCCCAGCCTCTCCGCCGATCTAGCAGGGTTTCTCATCCACCTGAGAGATACTACGGTTTTCTCATTGATGGTGGAAGCGAGGATTGCATCATGGAAGATGATGACCCAACTAGTTTCGAGCAGGCCATCACGAGTGGAGACTCTGTGAAATGGCTGGATGCAATGTGATCTGAAATGGAATCCATGTACACCAACAAAGTATGGACTTTGGAAGTTGCTCCTGAAGGGGTAAAACCCATTGGGAGCAAGTGGATCTTTAAGAAGAAACTTGGTGTAGATGGAAAAGTGGAGACTTTCAAAGCTAGACTTGTTGCAAAGGATTTTCGTCAATGACCAGGTGTGGATTATGACGAATCCTTTTCTCCAGTGGCTATGCTTAAATCAATCCGGATCTTACTTGCCATTGCTGCATACCATGACTACGAAATCTGGCAAATGGATGTTAAGACCGCCTTTCTAAATGGTGATTTAAAGGAGTGCGTGTACATGAATCAGCCAGAGGGCTTCGTTTATAGTGGGAGCAGTGGAAAGGTGTGCAAGCTGCTTAAATCCATCTACATGTTAAAGCAGACATCGCGGAGTTGGAACATCTGTTTTGATGTGGTAGTCAAAGAGTTTGACTTCATCAAGAACATAGATGAACCTTGTAATTACAAGAAGGTTGCAGAGAGTAAGGTTGTCTTCCACGTATTGTACGTAGATGACATACTCTTGATAGGAAATGATGTTCCTATGCTGCACTCGATCAAGCTCTTCTTATCACATAGATTCTTAATGAAAGATTTAGGTGATGCCTCCTGCATTTTGAGGATTAGGATCTATAGAGATTGATCCAAGAGGATACTGGGATTGTCCCAATCCAGATACATTGATACCATACTAAAGAGGTTTAGTATGGAAGAATCCAAGCGTGGGAACCAACCCACGATCTCTGGACTCACTCTCTCTAAAGAGATGTCTCCTAAGACTGATTTGGAGAGAGCTCGCATGCAAGGGATACCCTATGCTTCGGCAGTAGGCTCTATCATGTACGCGATGCTATGTACCAGACCCGATGTGGCATACTCACTAAGTGTAGTGAGTAGGTATCAAGCAGATCCAGGAGAGAATTACTGGACAGTTGTGAAGAACATTCTCAAGTACTTGAGAAGAACTAAGAAGATGTTCTTGGTGTATGGTAACGGAGAACTCCAGGTGGAGTCCTTTACCGATTCAAGCTTCCAAAGTGATAAGGACAACTCTAAGTGGCAATCGGGATTTGCCTTTACCCTAAATGGAGGGGCGGTTTGCTGGAAGAGTACCAAGCAAGAAACCGTAGCAGACTCGACGATGGAGGCTGAATACATCGCTGCTAACGATGCTGCCAAAGAAGCTGTCTGGATGAAGAAGTTCATCACTGAATTTGGTGTGGTTCCTTCCATTGAGCATCTAATACCTTTGTATTGTGATAACAATGGAGCTGTGGCTTTGGCCAAGGAACCCTGGTCCCATCAAAAATCCAGACATATTCTAAGGCGGTATCACCTGATCCGGGAGATAGTTGATCGCCGCGAGATCGAGGTCAGGAGAGTTGATACGAAGGACAACACTGCGGATCCACTCACGAAGGCCAGACCCCAGATACAATTTGAGAGACTCTTCGGGATGTTGGGTATGAGATACTACAACACCTGGCCTTAGTGCAAGTGGGAGATTGTTAGTTATATATATGCCCTAGAGGCCACTGTTGTATATATGATGTATATTATAGTGGATGCTTGGATATATATAGAGAGGACTTTCTTGCTCGACATGATATTATGCTATTTGGTTTTACTTTGTCTTAACATGTTGACTTGTATTAGTTTACTGTCTTGCTCCCACATGTTGATAAAGCCCTTAGGATATGTACTCGACTACTGGGACTGTGATGAGATCACACTACTGGGGCCAGGGTAGTCAGAGAGTACATCCTATAATTGTTCCTAGTCGGGGGAGTATCGAGACAGGGCATCGATACTCCAGAGTAGACTAGCGTATACGCATCTTAACCCATATGATGGGCGATGAATGATCCCATATCCATTGGTGTTTGACATCAAAGATGGTGTACGGGTGCTCAGTAGAGATTGGGTACACTGAACGGACTCGCCGAGAACTCCTAGATGGTATTATACCTATATTCAGATAGCTGTTCTCCGGTGACACTGGTACAGGTTAGTCTTTAGACCCGAGATCGTCATAGAGTCTTGTGTCATTCCCACTGTGCTTTGATTTCCATCATACCACGTCCAAGTAGGCATGTAAAACGGTGGCTTTTGGGTACAGTCCCGAATGACATAGAGGCAATGAGCGATAGGAGGGGTTTCGTCTCTCCCGGTTTTGGGAGTTGATGTTGTACTGTATTCGATTGGCTATAACTTGAAGTCCCTGGCCAGGGCTGATATGGAGTGCTGCTGGTAAGAGTTATCAGTAGTTTCTCGACCCGTTATGAGCCTTATATCGACACGACTTATCGGTTAATGGGGTCTGACGTATACCACCCCTAGACTCGATATGCAACATATCAGACGAAGAGACCGGACTGTACGGGAGTGTTACTGATTGGATTCATAGGAGAATATACAGGCTTGCTTGTTGATCTTCTGATCGCTCAATACCTGGGTGGCTGTTAGGTTTAGCTGACCGCTTGCATCTTGTGGGTGTTTGATATGATCATCACCTGCTACCGGCGTATTGACGATTCTTTAGAGTCCTACACAGAGGTTTCTTGACTTAGGCAAAACGGAGTAGGAGCACATATGTGATATGTGCGGGACCGAGAATAATACGATATGAGATACCGTATTCTATTCTCGCGATATGAGATATCGGTCGGGTATATGTGATATAACCGGGTCATCGGATCAAGTGCTGATTCGATGAATTGGTACATGTTATATTAGTCGGTTATATGTAATATAGCCGGGTTATCGGATCAAGTGTTGATTCGATAATTTAATGTATAATTATATATGTGATATATTACGTTACGTTAACTAATATAAGCTCGCTTTATTGATTCATTTTCTCACGGGATAATACATTGATATATATGGGATATATGTTAATTGTATTATTTTCTATTGTTACAAAATATATTGTATATGTGAGATATAATATTGTAACATATTAGGGTTACAAATTTAACATTGGTTTAGGGTTTAAAAACTTGGTTAGGGTTTGGATTTGGGTTAGCTTTTGCATGAAGCTTCCATGAAGCTTCATGAAGCTTTGACTTTGTCTTTGGCTTGATATTTTGTGAAGATATTATGTTAACCCAATCCAAATCATTAACTCTAGTTAATTCTCTACAAGAGTTAACTCCTTCATGCTTAACCCTTGGTTAGATTTATAACCACTACAATAATTCATTATTCATCACAAAAAGATTAGCTCAATTTTTCTTCTTCGTCTTCCTTTGTTGAAAAGCTTCACTAGCTTTTTCAAAAGTGGTGAATAAAAGTGAGAATTTGAAAACAAAAGAGAGCAATATTCCTACTTCATCATTCTCTTCTATTCTAGCCACTTAGATTAGGCTGTTCACTTCTCTAATAAGTTTCTTAGTGAAGTGTAAGCTTGGGTTAGAGATTCTTCAAGGTAGATCATCTTGGATCATGAAGACTATAAGCAAGGTGTCTCATTTTTCTCATGGAGCCACTCGAGAGTCGGAGTTCATGTTGATCGGAACGAAGGGACCTCAACACGGAGCTTATGAAGCGAAGGAACGGACTACAAAGGTTGTAATCCCTATCTCTTAGTTGTAAAGATGTTTACTTACATGTTTAACCCTAATTATCTAGCAAAGATCCCGGTTTTAGGTTGTTCGGCATGTCTAAAATTTTATTCGGGCATGGTTGATGCCTTATTAACCCTTGTAAGAGTGCCTAGAAACCCTACACAGATATGCCGTGGAGATCCTCGTCGTCAAAGGTGATGGGCTCCCGGCCCCTAGCTCTTTTGGTCGGGCGGCCGCCAGAGCCTGTGGGGTGGCTGCCTGCGGGGAGACCGACGACCTCGGGCGAGGGTCGGCCTGCGCCCCCATTGCGAGGGAGGTGGTAGCGGGCGTTTGGATCCTTAGGGGAGTCGGTTGCCATGCGGGCGGAGATCGGAAGGCCAACTTTGTATTTTGTGGAGTTATTGTTCCCACAGACGGCGCCAACTGATAGAGCTCTATTTCGGGCCTCTGTCAGATGTTGTCTTCCGTTGATCTCGAGGTGAACTGGATTGATTGTCCTTCTTTGCGTGTGGGTCTCAATGGGTTTCGAGAGGACAAAGTGGGATGATGAGGCTGCCGCCATGTACCTGCAAAGAAGTCCTGGGGTAGTTTGGTACCACCGAGGACCCTCCGATGCTCAAGTCAGTAACAAGATCCGAGCAGAGTAATGGCGTAAGTGTAAAGAATGGTTTACTTGACCCCTCTGTGATGGGGGTGTAAGTCCACGTTACCCGTCCCCGGTTCTTTGGGGTTGCGGAAATGGTGAAAAACGATTTTTTTCTTTGGGGGTAACATGGACTCAAAATACGGATCTTTGTTAAACAACTATCTAACAACCTAATTAGGAGTGTTACCTACTCGGTTAGGGGGTTATACCTTAACTTCAACTCCTTGCGGTAGTCGGATCGGCCTCACCTCGTCGTCTCCTTACGCCGAAGATAGATCCACCCGAAAGCTTCTACCTTTGGCTTCAACCTCAAACTAGAGGAAACTAGAACACTTGGCTTGCTAGACTTTGTGTACTAGGATGAGTAGAGAAGTGTTATGGGTTTTTATCTCTAAGAAAATGGTTCTCAACTCATGAAAGGGAGTTTCCTTGAGCTAGAGAGAGAGCAAGAGGAAGAGGATGAGCTTGAGGATGAGAGAGAGTGAGAATGATAGAATAAGCAAGACTTTTCTCACCCTTGCTCTCATAACACAAAAATAATCATAACAATAATAGTAATTGAGTATTATTTGATGGTTCATATCATATCAAATGGCAATATCATTTCATGCACTCATTTTGTTAAGTATAACAAGCAAGCAAAGGTCAATGCCATGAAATGATAGCCATTGTCATGATGATGGTCAACAAGTCCAACCTAGTCAACCAGTCCACAAAGTCAACAAGTCAACAAGGTCAACCTTTCAACCCAACCATGGCACAATAATACTTAATTAATATTATTATTAATCATATTTCTAATTCTCATTTGGGTTTAGCAAAAGTCAACAGTGAACAACCCTAATGAGAATCCTCTGCCTCTGTCTCTGTCAACCGTGCATACACACCCGCATCCGTGTTCCGAGGAACACGAATACAAACGAGATAAAACCAATCCTAAAATGTATACTAGGATCTGGCTTAAACCAAAGCCCTCTAGTAATATCTGTCCGGACACCAAACGTGCACAAGTGCACGGATGTGACCGAACCCTGTCGTAAAACCATGCGACCTCTACTCTTTTGCCTAAAGGAGAATAGCTCTCTTTGTGGGACTCTAAAAACTCGACACTACGCAAGCAGTGGGTCTAACCACAGACCGCAAGCGGCACTAGCTGTGCGTAACGGCCCCCAGGTAGATGCCGATAAGAAGACTGACAAGGTGAAACCCATCTGAACTCCTACTGAGCCTGAATGTGACAATCTTTGTACAGTCCGGTCTATTCGTCTGAGAATATCGCATGGCGGGCCTAGGGGCGGTAAACGTCATTCCCTTAATAGCGGTACAAGTCGTGTCGGAGTGTAGCCCAGAACACCCTGAGATAACACTGGAAACCTACCAGTATACCTCGTTTTCCCTGGCCAGGGACGACTATATGTAATGGCTCTCCTTGACACAGCGCGATATCAACTCCCAATACCGGAAGAGACGAATCCTGTCTAACCGTCACTGCCTCCAAGTGCTTCGGGACTGCACCCAACTACTACCTGTTTGCACGACTCCTTTGAGCCGTGGTAGGGTAGTAATCAAAGTACAGTGGGAACACACTCGAGGCGAAGTGACAGTGTCAAGTCAGCGGACTAAACTGTACTCATGTCACCTGGGAACTGATAACTGACGATAGGTATAGTACCAACCAACAGTTCCCGACGAGTCCTGTCCAGTGTACTCGTAACCTAACGAGCACCCGCATACTATCTCAAGTACGACGTACTGACGGCTGTGGGACAGACCGTCTCCCCTGCTGGGATGAGAAGCGCATACGCTAGTCTACTCCGGAGTATCGATGCCCCGTCTCGATAGTCTTACGACTAGGGACCTGTATAAAGATGTGCTTGTGGATTACCCAGCCCCCAGGAGTGTGACTGCTATCACAACACTGGTAATCAAGCAAAGATCCTAAGGGCTCTACTAATATGTATAAGCAATATACTAAAAGAAACACATGCACATATTGAAGTAGAAACAAACCAAGTAGCATACTACCATTTTGAACAAGATTGTCTACACAATGGTGAATATCCCAAGCTTCCATTAAGTAATATACAAACTAGTATGATACAATAATGGCCTCTAGGGCATATACACTAACAATCTCCCACTGGCACTAAGGCCATGTACTGGCGTATCGGAGACCTATCATCTCAATCAGCCGCTCGAACTGAGTCTAGGGCAAGGCCTTCGTGAGTGGATCTGCGGTGTTATCTTCTGAATTTACTCTCTTTATCTCAATCTCTCGGCGATCTACGATCTCCTTGATCAGGTGGTACCGCCTCAAAATGTGCCTGGACTTCTGATGGGACCTGGGTTCCTTCGCTAAAGCTATAGCGCCGTTGTTGTCACAATACAGCGGTATTGGATCAACAATGGTAGGAACCACCTGAAGCTCCGTAAGGAACTTCTTCATCCAGACAGCTTCCTTTGCGGCATCGCAAGCAGCTATGTACTCCGCTTCCATAGTTGAGTCAGCAACGGCTTCCTGCTTGGAACTCTTCCAGCAGACCGCCCCTCCATTGAGGGTAAAAACATAACCCGACATGGACTTGGAGTCATTCTTGTCACTCTGGAAGCTGGAGTCAGCAAAGGCCTCGATCTGGAGGTCTTTTCCGCCATACACCAAGAACATCTCCTTAGTCCTTCTTAGGTACTTGAGAATGTTCTTTACTGCTATCCAGTGTTTCTCCTCTGGGTCCGACTGATACCAGCTTACCACGCTCAATGCGTATGCTACATCTGGTCTAGTACATAACATCGCATATATTATAGAGCCTACCGCAGATGTGTAGGGTATAGATGACATGCGAGCCCTTTCCAAATCAGTCTTGGGAGACATCTCTTTGGAGAAGGTGATTCCGTGACAAGCCGGTAGATTACCGCGCTTGGAATCTTCCATACTGAATCGTTTCAGTATGGTGTCAATGTACCTGGACTGTGAAAGTCCCAACATCCTCTTAGATCTATCACGATAAATCTGGATCCCCAGAATGTAGTTGGCATCGCCCAGGTCCTTCATGGAGAACCTCTGTGACAAGAATCCATTGACTGACCGTAACATAGGAATATCATTTCCTATTAGGAGAATGTCATCCACATACAAGACGAGGAATACTACAGTTCTCCCTACAATCTTACTGTAAATGCATGGTTCATCTGGGTTTTTGATAAAGTCAAATTCTTTGACAGTATCATCAAAGCAGATGTTCCAACTCTACGATGCCTGCTTCAGTCTATAGATGGACTTGAGCAACTTGCACACATTACCGCTGCTCCCACTCTGAATGAATCCCTCTGGCTGATCCATATAGACGCACTCTTCCAAATTTCCATTTAGGAAAGCCGTCTTTACGTCCATCCGCCAGATCTCATAATCGTGGAAAGCAGCAATTGCAAGAAGGATCTGAATGGATTTTAGCATAGCCACTGGAGAAAAGGTCTCGTCATAGTCCAAACCAGGTCTTTGACGAAAACCCTTTTCAACTAGCCTAGCTTTATAGGTTTCAACCTACCTATCTACACCAATCTTCTTTCTGATGATCCATTTGCAGCCTACGGGTTTTATCCCTTCTGGAGCAAAGTCCAAAGTCCAAACTTTGTTGGTGTACATGGACTCCATCTCGATCCGCATTGCATCCAGCCATTTTACTGAGTCACCGCTCTGAATGGCTTGCTGGAAGCTAGTAGGCTCATCATGATCAATGACGCAATCCTCTCTATCCCCGTCTATGAGAAAACCGTATCTCTCGGGCGGATAAGACTGCCTACTACTCCTGCGGAGCGGCGCAGGAATGTCCGGTTCTCCTAAAACTTTTGGTTCTTCCAAGCTTTCAGTAATAGCTTGTGGTTTTGGAATTTCTTCCAGTTCTATTGCGCTCCCGCTTATCTGATTTTCCAAAAATTTAGTTTCCAAGAAGTGGGCATGCTGAGAAACAAATACCTTTTGTTCCTCTGCGGAATAGAAAAGATACCCCCTAGAGTTCTTTGGGTATCCCACAAACTTACACAGTACTGAGCGTGCCTCGAGCTTGTCCGCATGCTGCTTCTTTACAAAAGCTAGACATCCCCATGTCTTAAGATACTTAAGATAGGGTTTCTTCCCACTCCACATCTGATATGGGATGGTAGGCACAGTCTTGGTTGGAGCCTTGTTCAAGAGATATGCAGCTGTTTCTAGTGCATAACCCCAGAAAGATTGCGGTAACTCAGCCTTATTCATCATGGAACGAACCATATCCAATAGGGTTCGATTTCGCCTTTTAGATACACCGTTGTGTTGTGGTGTGTATGGAGGAGTACACTGAGAGAGAATTCCATTCTCTTTTAAGTAGTCCAGAAACTCGGCACTCAAGTATTCACCACTACGATCAGATCTCAGTGTCTTTATACTTTTGCCTGTTTGTTTTTCAACTTCATTCTTGTATTTCTGAAATTTCTCAAAGGCCTCGAATTTGTGCGTCATTAAGAAGACATGTCCATACCTAGAGAAAACATCTGTGAAAGTAATGAAGTATGAATAACCACTTCGTGCATGTGTAGACATTGGACCATACACATCAATGTGTATGAGTCCCAAGAGCTCGCTCGCTCTTACTCCGTATCCAGTGAACGGAGTCTTTGTCATCTTTCCCATGAGACAAGATTCACAAGTGGCATAAGACTGATACTCGAACGGATTCAAGTATCCCTCTTTATGTAACTTTGTTAACCGTGTCTCATTAATGTGACCCAGTCTACAATGCCATAAGAAAGCCTGATTTGTTTCCGGAGACTTTCTTTTAAGTGTGTTCTGGACACTGAAAATCTGAGCTTGATTTAATAAATATATCCCGTTTTCTAATGTACCTGACCCAATCAGAACTTGATTTAGGTGGATGTGGACCACATAGCTTACAAAAGTAAAATCATATCCTTCCTTAGAAAGCAAGGATACATATATGATATTACAAGTCGCACCTGGTACATACAAACAGTTACGCATAATCAATAACTGCGCAGTTATCAGTCCAAGATGATATTCCCCTATGGATTCAACGTCCATGCTCATTCCGTTAGCAACCCTGAGAGTCATATCACCTTTCCTGATAACCCTACGGTTTCTCAGAGCCTGTAACGAATTGCAGATGTGAGATCCTGATCCGGTATCCAATACCCAGGAAGTAGGGTTAACTGACATACAGTTCTCTACTACAAACACACCCGAAGCCGAAGCCACAACATGCTTCGAATCCTGGCTACTGGCTTTGCTAGCCCTGCAATCCTTCTGCCAATGTTCATTCCTGTAACAATAGGAACGTCCCTCCTTTACTACATCCAGTCCCGAAACTTTTGTCCTTCCCTTTCCTTCTACTTCCCTGGTTTCCTTCAGGGTACAAGCAGAGGGTAGAGACTGTAGAATCAAGTCAGTATTTGACCCGTTCTCCAACATAGTCTCCAGGTCCGTGAGCTCAAAGTAGCTGGTCTCTGTAAGGACGTTGCCCCATACAGATGACCCAACAGCCAACCTCGCTTGAAGCAATTCATTCGAGGTCTCATATCTTGCGATACGAGATTGCTCTCCATATAAATCTTTGTTATGGAGGAAGATAGAAACTAAGTCTATCTTCTCGTGCTACCTCTGGTTTGCACCATCAACTGAGGCTAACACGAGGCACTTGGCTTTCGCACAGTCTTTTTCCGATGTCTTACGGATGTCAATATCCGCGACTGGGGAAACTGGTCCTGAGATGGCAGGGGTTTGATTAGTTAAGAGGTGTCCCAGCTTGTCATGGGTAATGGACATCTGGACAGACCTTTGCCAATCATAACAGTCAGATTCAATCATTTTATTATCTAGATATAACCTATGTGTGGTCACTGGGTCGCTGCAATTAAGATAGAGAAGAAAACACTCAGCATGATGCTCTTGCAAGTTTAGATTCGTTTTTAATTTATCTAAACAGAATGGCTCCCACTGTTTCTCGAATCCCTCCTCAAACCAAAAAGGAAGAATTAGTCAGGATCAATCTCACCGTACAATACTTGCTTAACCGTTCAGCCAGGCCAGTATCGGTATTTCGAGGGAGGTTTTCCAACGCTTTCGCGAAGTTCCTTAATTAAATAACCTCTTTTCCCTGGGGGCGTAGCCCCGCTAACACCTTTCTAGACACCTACTTGGTTTATAGCATTGATCGTTAAGTGAGAAAGTTCCCGAGGAGTAGCATATACTCACAGTAGGATCGGAATCCAAATATCATCATGTGATAAAACTGAAGGAATCCTACCAGAATCATCACACTCCAAATGGTATGCAGCGCTAGCAAGTTTCAGTTCCTTTAGAAACTCCCGATGTGGATTTTTGCCCCATGCTCTTATGACCTGGACGAAGGTCAACAAATCATAAGTCACATGTCAAGTTCTACCCGTCATTGTCCAGGTTAATTTGAACCCACCCATATATACCCTTGACGAAGGTCAACAAGGTAATACGACTGTCCCAAACCAACGCATCTATCTATGCTATATATGAACACCCAACAGCTACCAATCACTATGCCTTGACGAAGGTCAACAAACATAGCTTGAATACTATTGAATATTCATATGAAATAACGGAGGGCTACGAATGATTTTGGCGAAACCGTGAACGTAGTGAACTTGATATAATCGAAGGAACATTGATAGCTTTTAAAAAGAGTGGCTTAAGCTCCGCGTTTAAAGGTTGTTTTTGAAAAGAAACCGAGTGGTTTTTGAAATTGTTTTAACGACTTTAACTTTGGTTTATTTTCTTGCATTAATTTTAATGCGTCCCATCATTTAATCCTACCATTACAGAAAACAACGAAAATATGACGTATGCTTATGCCATCTGCATTCGCCACGGGGCCCCGCATTACCCGTTAGGTTACTTAACTAATGACAGAGCGGGGGCTGGACTAGCGCGGATGCAAAACATAAGCAACGCCTAAATAGATATCATATATAGATATATACATTCGTCACATGCAATGATAGCCATTCCAGATCATAGATGAACACATTGGATATACTAGGAATCCGCATTCCGTACGAGCCTGTAACGAAAAGCGGATTACACGGTCGCGATGAATAGCCAATACCCTACCCTAGACCCCTACGGGTGCGGCAAACTACCCGCCAAATACCCGAAGTGAAGCAACCTCTCTCAACAACGTGAGTAGGCCAATCGGCACTTCGAGGTACCCGGTAGTTTGTGCACCCCCTCCTTGGGTCTATCGTAGGAGCAAAAACAGTAAAAAGAAATTATACAATGGCGGCTACAAGCTCATCCCGGATGTGCGGCCATACAAATAATATTACATCAATTTACATATTACATGAATTGAAAGATAAAGAAAACTCTCATCTCACAACCCCCGGTTATTCATCCGTGACAATCCAATTAATTCATATACACATACCATCAACATTACAGATCACAGATATGTATAACCCCCACTAATCGATGTATAGCGATTAGCAGACGTTCAATACATATATCACATCACAGATATAACCCATTAGCTAAAGTCTTTAGAAGTTCGATCAAAATACGGATTTTTAAACCCCAAAAACAAATTTTGCTTTCTGGAAAATCTGGGCAGAAAAATCATATTCCAAAAATCCCAAAACACCCCACTGAACACACTGCAGGAAAAATTTCCCACGACCGAGTCAACTCGGCCGTGGATCCGGGCGGGAGCACGCTCCTGCCGCGGTTCCGCGGCGCTTTGACCGAGTTAGTGGACCATTTTTCTTGCCTGTTCTTTAAAAACCCTGAGCCGATTTTTAGTACATGATTTATTATTTTTTGAAAAGAAATAAAAATCGGCAGAAAGTTGATATTTCGGGCATGTTTTATGATTTTTTCTCCGATCGAACTTCTAATTACTTTGCTAACATGTTAGATAGTGTTTAACTAGGCTCTGATACCACTATAAGTCCACGTTACCCGTCCCCGGTTCTTTGGGGTTGCAGAAATGGTGAAAATAGATTTTTTTCTTTGGGGGTAACATGGACTCAAAATACGGATCTTTGTTAAACAACTATCTAACAACCTAACTATGAGTGTTACCTACTCGGTTAGGGGGTTATACCTTAACTTGAACTCCTTCTCTTCAACTCCTTGCGGTAGTCGGATCGGCCTCACCTCGTCGTCTCCTTGCGCCAGATGGATCCACCCGAAAGCTTCTACCTTTGGCTTCAACCTCAAACTAGAGGAAACTAGAATACTTGGCTTGCTAGACTTTGTGTACTAGGATGAGTAGAGAAGTGTTATGGGTTTTTATCTCTAAGGAAATGGTTCTCAACTCATGAGAGGGAGTTTCCTTGAGCTAGATAGAGCAAGAGGAAGAGGGAGAGCTTGAGGATGAGAGAGAGTGAGAATGATAGAATGAGCAAGGCTTTTCTCACCTTTGCTCTCATAACACAAAAACAATCATATCAATAATAGTAATTGAGTATTATGTGATGGTTCATATCATATCAAATGGCAATATCATTTCATGCATTCATTTTGTAAAGTATAACAAGCAAGCAAAGGTCAATACCATGAAATGATAGCCATTGTCATGATGATGGTCAACAAGTCCAACATAGTCAAACGGTCAACAAAGTCAACAAGGTCAACCTTTCAACCCAACCATGGCACAATAATACTTAATTAGTATTATTTTTAATCATATTTCTAATTCTCATTAGGGTTTAGCAAAAGTCAACAGTCAACAACCCTAATGAGAATCCTCTGCCTCTGTCAACCGTGCATACACACCTACATCCGCGTTTCGAGAAACACGAATACAAACGAGATAAAACCAATCCCAAAACGTATGCTAGGATCTGGCTTAAACCAAAGCCCGCTAGTAATAACTGTCCAGACACTAAACGTGCACAAGTGCACGGATGTGACCAAACCCTGTCGCAAAACCATGCGACCTCTACTCTTTTGCCTAAAGGCGAATAGCTCTCTGTGTGGGACTCTAAAGACTCGATACTACGCTGGCAGTGGATTTAACCACAGACCGCAAGCGGCACTAACTGTGCGTAACGGCCCCCAGGTAGATGCCGATAAGAAGACTGACGAGATGAAACCCATCTGAACTCCTATTGAGCCTGAATGTGACAATCTCCGTACAGTCCGGTCTGTTCGTCTGAGAATATCGCATGGCGGGCCTAGAGGGCGGTAAACGTCAGTCTCCTAATAGCGGTACAAGTCGTGTCGGAGTGTAGCCCAGAACACTCTGAGATAACACTGGAAACCTACCAGTATACCTCGCTTGCCCTGGCCTGGGACGACTATGTGTAATGGCTCTCCTTGACACAGCGCGATATCAACTCCCAATACCGGGAGAGACGAATCCTGTCTAACCGTCACTGCCTCCAAGTGCTTCGGGACTGCACCCAACTACTACCTGTTTGCACGACTCCTTTGAGCTGTGGTAGGGTATTAATCAAAGTACAGTGGGAACACACTCGAGGCGAAGTGACAGTGTCAAGTCTGCGGACTAAGCTGTACTCATGTCACCTGGGAACTGATAACTGACGATAGGTATAGTACCAACCAACAGTACCCGATGAGTCCTGTCCAGTGTACTCGTAACCTAAGAGCACCCGCATACTATCTCAAGTACGACGTACTGACGGCTATGGGACAGACCATCTCCCCTGCTGGGATGAGAAGCGCATACGCTAGTCTACTCCGGAGTATCGATACCCTGTCTCGATAGTCCTACGACTAGGGACCTGTATAAGGATGTGTTTGTGAATTACCCAGCCCCCACGAGTGTAACTGCCATCACAACGCTGGTAATTAAGCAAAAATCCTAAAGGCTCTACTAATATGTATAAGCAATATGCTAAAAGAAACACATGCACATATTGAAGTAGAAACAAACCAAGTAGCATACTACCATTTTGAGCAAGATTGTCTATACAATGGTGAATATCCCAAGCTTCCATTAAGTAATATACAAACTAGTATGATACAGTAATGGCCTCTAGGGCATATACACTAACAGGGGGGTTTATATAGCAGTGGCGGCACGCAACAGCAGGCGCGAGAATCTCGCCGGCGGTTACGCTCCCGACGTCACGCCCGCGTAAACGGCGGATCGCCCATTAATTGGGATCGTGATGGCGTGGAACGTGGGGTGCTGCTGGTGGAGAATCCGCGCATGGCCAGATTTGCGGAACGGCGGTTTCGCCTGTAAGTGGTGGAGTTGGTCGGAGAACCGAGGGAGACGGCCTCGGCAGGGGGCTCGAGGACAAGCGAGGAGGTCGAGGAGTCTTGCTCTTGTGGCAGCTCGGGGCGAGCTGAGTGGCTGAGGAGGCACATTCGCAGAGGGCCCCGAGGTGGGCCAGTTTGTGCTTGCAGGTCGGGCACCGGGTGGCCTCGTCAGCCCCTGTGAGCCCTTTCTTCTGTGCCTTGGGACACGTCATCCGCCACGTGTCCTGATCTTGGAGGTCGCCAATATCGAGCATTATCAGTTGTACTTTTTCTTCTTTATTCTTATCACAAGTCAAATGTTCTTTATTTGTGGGGCCCCCCTCTTTCTGTTTGGGGAGTTTTAACTGAATTGGAAATATCAAGATTTAATAAATGAATAATAGAGTAGTTTGCGGGTGGTAAAAGTAAAACTACCCAAATAGAAATAGCCAAACCAAAAGTTGTTAAATTGTGATTGGATATTTGCTACATTGTGTACATAGATATCATATTATTGTAATATGGTCCACAAGATCTTACATGATTAATCATAGTCTGGAAAGAAATATACATACATGATAAGTTTGTTCTGACCTCAAACATCTTTTCAATCCTTGTTTTTGCTGTTCTAGTGGTGGAGATTAAATGGGAGGGTGTGCTATGAGCTGTCATGTGGGAGACCGTCAACTGACAAGTAAATTGTTGGAATTTGCTAACTTTTAACTTGGAGGAAGAGTACCAACAACAGAAGCCGGAGTAGGGGAAAAAAGGGAACACTAGATATATAATTAATTTTGAGAATATATATATATATATAGATATATTCACACCCAAAGTGAGGATGATTTGCTGGGGACATTTATAATTAACTTGACCAAAATGGAAATTTAATTTGTTTTCTGGCTAAGTTATGTATCACATAAATATTGATGTGTGCACTTTTCTGGCTAAGTTATGTATCACATAAATATTGATGTGTGCACACAATATGTATATAATGTTAATATAGAAATATTTGATGTTCATTAGATTAATTCTTATCAATTCATAATTTTAATCAAACTTTTATATGGCCGATTTGACACGGTTTATATTCAAAAAAGAAAAAGAAAGGATTGATCCTTACCGCAAAAAATATATAATTTTATGTTTTTTTTCTCTTTGCACACGCAATTGCTTTTTTATTTTTATAGTAAACTGTAGAAATCACTGAGGAAAACATTTGCATGCCTATGGCGGAAACACATGTATCAATTTCCTAAAAATAGGATTTTTATTTAAAATTAAATGCGTACCTTTGATTCATCTGATCTCATCGATAAAGCATTTGATTATATATAAACAAAGTATCTTTTGGTAGGTGTCACGACCCAAAAATTTAGTTCGTGATCGGCACTTAAATCACGTCACGTCTAAAGGCGTAACGTAAATTAAGTAAACCGAAAGCCAGAAATCTAAACCTTTTTAAAGAAAATAAAAGAGGTAAACTTTTGAAATAAAGGTATGATGAAATCAAATGTTTTATTAAATGCATAGATAATGGAATATGAAAAATGCAAGTGGATTTTACCAGTTGAAAAACATGTTTCGTCTTTTAAAAATTTGGGCAGCACCTCCCTAGTATATTTTGATCCAAAACCACATATACATGATAACACAAAAAGACATCCCCAAGCGGAAATTAGCACTCCGCCAATCGGCGGAATCACAACCACGCAAGACAGAAATATGGTATACGACGCCCAACGGTGAAGATCAACACAAAAGGATAATGTAAAGCAAGACATCAAACCAACCAAGCCAACATATAACCCATCACTCTAAGTCTCGTAACCACAAGTCTTGCTAAGACTTACTATTTATATAAATACTAGTTTTGATTGATGGAGTTGACTAGATATAACAGGAATAATAATACAAGAGTGGCACGATCCAATATGTACTACCCACCAAAGCAATTCACCCGAATGCAAGCTGTGTGTCAGCAATGCCTCTATTGATCCATGCGGTCAAGCTGCAAGAACTGTGGCACAACGGGGGTGAGTTGCCAACTCGTGAGTAGAAAACATCATCAGGCAGAATTCGAATAAAACAACGATTCCTAGGTCAACTATATCATAAAAGTAATACTATGATATCTAGGGTGACCGTATCTGCATATGTGCCAACAATATAATCAATGCCTGTAAGCATGTGAATAACATCTACGTGTTCATCAATGACACAACAATATCATGTATGTAAATATCATGAAAGCATGTGCATGTAAATGTGAGAATATCAATCAACGTGTATCTATCAACGATACATCAAAATCATGGAACCTGAGTGTCCAATATCGACACTCGAAATATCATGAAACCCATGTCCAATATCGACACGTAAATCCTCATATCTCGTGCTCTGTCAGTCCGGATCGGCTTACGGGCTCCGTCAGTCCGGATTGGCCCGTATCATCTCACGACTCCGGTCGGTATCCTCCGGATAACCGCTGAGTCCAAATACTGTCACCGGTAGGTAGTAGTCCCTCCGCCAGGCTCATCATCTACAGCACAACATACCTTTCTTGTCCCGGGGTACCATACCGAGTCTACCATGTGCCCGCAAACAACCTCATCCTGCTCCTCGAATCGGGTATCACATAACTCATAACCGAGAAAACACATGGTGGACGTCTCGAAATATCATATCAAGAGAAACCAGGTTTTTAAAATAATACATACTTTCTTTTGAAATATAACCACGGTTCTCAAATCCAGAATCTCATGAAAACAGCATCTCAATGCATATAATCGTAAAGCATGATATATACAAACATATAACAGAAATGTGAGCATATCCATATATCATGCAACATAGAACAGTGGTGTGAGCATATCAGTATATCATGCGATATATCATAATGATGTGAGCATAGCAAGTATATCATGCAACATAGCATAATGATGTGGCAATTCTACTGTGTAAGTGACATAGCAATTATTGATAATGGAAGTGTGTGAGCCGGCCAATCTGTGTAATTATAACATACATATCATCGATAATGATGTAGGTGTACTAGCACATGTATATGTAATGTAATGAGAAATCATGAATGTAGCATAAAGTATATCGTAAGCGAAATGCTACCAGGTATACGTATCTATAACATAACCGAGTCGGTGAATCTATCAATCGGCATCCAGCCTCACAATAACACGTACGGTATAATCCATCGTACGACATTCTCTAGTCAAGAGTATGGATCAATCATAAGGTTAAACTCATCATGTACAGTAATCCATCGTACGACGGCATTAAACAATTAGGGATCCTATCAACCAATATGACAATGAGGGTTCGAACCTAACGTCTCGTACGGCATATCACTTATTATTCACATCAATATATATATATATATATATATATACCTATCTCTCAGGTCACATCCGTATCAATCTCATATCATGGGACCAGCAAAGGTATCAATCATCTCATATCGACTCGCATCCATATACTGACATATCAAACCAAGTCATCATATCATATCATATACTCTTTTCATCACATCAATATCTCACATCAAATAATCTTACATACACATTCTATCTTATTAATCTTGTGTCGTATTTATCGATCTCATATCATGCTACTATAAATTTCATACCGATTATCTTGCAACTACATATATATACCGCGATTCACATTTCATATCCTCACAAATCAATTCGAGACATCCTTATCAATCATATCATTTCACACTAAAACCTTTAATTCCAACAATAGGTTCCTAGTATAGCTTTCTCCGACTATATTCTATATATCGGTTTCCATTTTATAATTTGCAGGGGTGCTATACGCCATCCACCCGACTTCCCCCGTAGATATAAATCTACTCACCTGCGGAACTCCTTGTTCAGCCGTAGTCGATGTGCTTTGTCATCTCGGAATTCACGCTAAGGTACCTACAATATCAACACATATCGCAATACCATTAAAATCAATGTTCGAAAACCGATATGGCACACGAATTTCCTATAGGTTAGAACTCATAGCTTACTGTTCAGTTGATAAAACTGCACATTTAATATGACATTTTTCCTACTATTTCTTTATAATAAAAGGTGTTTATTATAATATATGATACATGTGAGGGTTTATCTGTAAAAATACTATTTTCATGTGTTTATATACTAAAATTAACATTTGGTAGGAAAAAGTAAGCATATAATATTCAGGTGACATTTGGCCCATTTAAATATGCTTACCTTATTAAAAGCCTTTAACCTATTCTTAATGGTTAAGTTAAATATCTCAATAAAACAAACTCTACTAATATTATTTGTTGAGTTATTGTGCAGAATTGCAGGGCTGAAATCAAGGAAATCAAAGTTGTTAAAATAAACCTGCATAATTAAGAAAGTAAACTAAAGAAATCAATTCCGGCAGTGACGTAGAAAAGATTTTAAGTTTCCAGAGATTCAAAAGATCACCACGTGTCACCAGAAGAAGCCATAAGAAGAATGAGTCCAAGATTTCCCTACTTGGCCGCGGATCCACGGCCAAACCCACCTATTGGCCGTGGATCCGCCGTGCTTTTGAAGAGTTGGGAGTTGGGATTTTGATGGTTAGGATCTTAAGCTCTAGCTTCCAAATTAGTCAGCTAGGGTTCTGGCTTTGGGACTATAAATAAGGACCGAGAGCCTCTTGGAAAAATCATCAAGCTGAAGAGATCACGAAGTCCACGACAGGCTCACGCATCCAGGCTGATCATCAACGGTGCATCTACCTCCTTAGAAGAGATCGAGAAACAAACTAGCATTTTATAATTATTTTCTAAGGGAACAAAGTGTAAATGAATATTGTTGATTAATAAAAATAGTTGTTTTTCTTATACTATCTCTTTGTAGTTTTAATATGATTTCCCTATCCATCTCTTCTTCTCCCAACATACATGAGCAATTCTCCGCTTGTTAGGGTTCATGGTATTAGAGTAGGTTAATGGATGATAAAGACCCTTAAACTATTTTTAAGTCCTATAAAGTTTATAAACTCTATCAAAAGAATCATTAACATCCTAATTGGGCGCGCTATCCATTCATTGATAATCGCGACCACGATTAGAGATTAGATTAACTATTGTTTTGGTAAAGGCTAGATATGAACGGAGTTCCATGTCGAGATAGGGGTTAAGAGTGGGAACCCTTTTCCCTCCAGAAACCCTAATCTACATGCATCACTGTCGTTCTAGTTTTAAATCTATTAAAGGATAAAAAGAGTAATTTTTAATTAATCATCCATGACTACTAAATCTTAATGAACCCTACAAGCCCCCTTCTACTATAAAACCTACATCCGTAGTTAATCTAGATCTATATTCTGCATCTGTGTTTAACGTAGATCTAGAAACTATTTCCGCTATTCTTTATTCTTCCTCCTTTCTTTCTTAACACGCCTAAAGTAAGATTAAAAAATTCAACATTTCCCAGAGGACGACCTGTACTCATCTCGGTCTAGCTACACACGACACCGTTATTGATTGCGGTTAACTACTACACATAAATTCTAGATCAATCAAATGGCGTCGTTGCCGTGGATACTTGCGTAATTTTTTATTTTTACTATTTGTATTAAATTCTTATTCGATCATTATCATAAACAAAACAAAACTGCAAATTGTATATTTATCGATTATTGTGTGAATTTTGCGAGGGGATCTGAAGTCGCAGACTTGAAGAAACAGAGAGCCAGAGATATTCATCAAGATCCAGAGGAGCACAGGAGGCCACATAGCAAAAATCATCAAAATATTCCCTCAAAGCGATGGACAAGAGTATGATAGCTTGAATTGAATTCTCCGAGTGTAGGGATGTCCAGTTCACACACGTAGGGGTATATGATTAATGTTTGGAGGAAAGATAGGGAGGAAAACTAAAGGCGGTGTTTTATTGAGGGATGATGTGATTTCTAACATTTTTTCACGACCATTAAGATATGGCTCATAGCAACTGAAAAACTGGTATAGTTGGAAACTCTTATTTTCAAAGTCTTTCTTTTATAGTTCTTATCTTTATATGTAATTTTCACCATCTCTCTTTTATTATAAAATTTTATGGGTGTAATCCGCTGAAAACCCTCAGGAGACAACACTCCTCCTACTAGGGATACCTAGAGATTTAACGATTTGTTGCACGTGCTCAGTGCAATCGTGTTGCCTACGAAAGTGTGCTTAGTTTTCTCCTTTCATTTTCTCCTTCTCTTGAATAAAATAGTTTGCTCGGGACGATCAAAGATAAGTTTGGGGATATTTGTTCAGTTGATAAAACTGCACATTTAATATGACATTTTTTCTACTATTTCTTTATAATAAAAGGTGTTTATTATAATATATGATACATGTGAGGGTTTATCTGTAAAAATACTATTTTCATGTGTTTATATATTATAATTAACATTTGGTAGGAAAAAGTAAGCATATAATATTCATGTGACATTTGGCCCATTTAAATATGCTTACCTTATTAAAAGCCTTTAACCTATCTTTAATGGTTAAGTTAAATATCTCAATAAAACAAACTCTACTAATATTATGTGTTGAGTTATTGTGCAGAATTTGCAGGGCTGAAATCAAGGAAATCAAAGTTGTTAAAACAAACCTACCTAATTAAGAAAGTAAACTAAAGAAATCAATTCCTGTAGTGACGTAGAAAAGATTTTCAGTTTCCAGAGATTCAAAAGATCACCACGTGTCACCAGAAAAAGCCACAAGAAGAATGAGCCTAAGATTCCCCTACTTGGCCGCGGATCCACGGCCAAACCCACCTATTGGCCGCGGATCCGCTGCGCTTTTGATGCGTTGGGAGTTAGGTGGTTAGGATCTTAAGCTCTGGCTTCCAAATTAGGCAGCTAGGGTTCTGGTTTTGGGACTATAAATAAGGACCGAGAGGCTCTTGGAAAAATCATCAAGCTGAAGAGATCATGATGTCCACGACAGGCTCACGCATCCAGGCTGATCATCAACGGTTCATCTACCTTCTTAGAAGAGATCGAGAAGCAAACTAGTATTTTGTAATCATTTTCTAAGGGAACAAAGTGTAAATGAATATTGTTTATTAATAAAGGTAGTTGTTTTTCTTATTCTATTTCTTTGTAGTTTTAATATGATTTCCCTCTCCATCTCTTCTTCTCCCAACATGCGCGAGTAATTCTTCGCTTGTTAGGGTTCATGGGATAAGGGTAGGTTAATGGATGATGAAGATTCTTAAACTCTTTTTAAGTCTTATAAAGTTTATAAACTTTATCAGAAGAATAGTTAACATCCTAATTGGGCGCGCTATCCATTCATTGATAATCGCGACCACGATTAGAGATTAGATTAACTATTGTTTTGGCAAAGGCTAGATATGAACGGAGTTCCATGTCGAGATAGGGGTTAAGAGTGGGAACCCTTTTCCCTCCAGAAACCCTAATCTACATGCATCACTGTCGTTCTAGTTTTAAATCTATTAAAGGATAAAAAGAGTAATCTTTAATTAATCATCCATGACTACTAAATCTTAATGAACCCTACAAGCCCCCTTCTACTATAAAACCTACATCCGTAGTTAATCTAGATCTATATTCTGCATCCGTGTTTAACGTAGATCTAGAAACTATTTCCACTATTCTTTATTCTTCCTCCTTTCTTTCTCAACACATCTAAAGTAAGATTAAAAGATTCAACGTTTCCCAGAGGACGACTCGTACTCATCTCGATCTAGCTACACGCGACACCGTTATTGATTGCGGTTAACTACTACACATAAATTCTAAATCAATCAAATGGCGCCGTTGCCGGGGATACGTGCGTAATTTTTTATTCTTACTATTTGTGTTGAATTCTGATTCGATCATTATCATAAACAAAACAAAACTGCAAATTGTATATTTAATGATTATTGTGTGAATTTTGCGAGGGGATCTGGAGTCGCAGACTTGAGGAAACAGAGAGCCAGAGACATTCATCAAGATCCAGAGGAGCACAGGAGGCCACATAGCAAAAATCATCAAAATATTCCTTCAAAGCACGGCGGAAGCGCGGCATAAAGGCTATTTTAGCGGCAGATCCGCGGCTTAAGTGAGGAATTAGGGTTCCAAACTTCTCTGGTGAAATTTTCAACTCATTCTCTCTCCTCTGAAATCCAATAAAATATCTTATCTGCAGGATTCTTTGCAAAATATCGCCGCTCAAAAATCTTTTTGCAAAGTTTTGTTATTTCATATTTTAATACGGATTTTAAGGGGCAAGACCAAAATTCAGATTAGGTGGGGATTTCATCACCTTTCCTAAGCCCCACAAATCACAAAACGAGCATCCGCATCAACCCTACATTAATTTAAAAATTATCTAGAAAAGACTCTAAGGACTGTCGCGCTCAATAAGGATAAAGGAAGGTCGTGGGTAATTTATCGCTTATCCGCATTACTTGTGTGGTGTCTAAGCAAGTGTGTCTAAGGCAAGTGGTTACTTAATTAGGCCCGCTATTTTCGGTAATTCGTATAGCGGATACCTCCCACTTACCTGGCACTTACATGGCCACAAGAGTAGTAAAGAGGTGGTAGAGGATTGATCCTACGGCTTTTCCTTAGGAAGTCTAGGAGCGGTCTAGAGACTGGACCTAAGTAACCTTAGTTCTAGGGTTGTTTGTGCATTTTTGTGTGATTTGTCTAAGTCCGACACACTTTTCAAAACAGACCATTTTTAAAAGTACACACGCTGCACTTGCGCTAAACCCGCTTAGTGCATGATCGGCTGGACACGGGATTCTAGTGCCAGTCTTGTCCGCGTTCCTGCTATCGACTCCGAAGCGGTGCTTCTTCATCTTCTTATCCCCCACCACCCACCACATCGACCGAGATAGAAGGTGCTCCATCAAATTATAACACCACGTTGCCACTACCCGTAGGTGAGCAGAATCCACCGCGCATCTCTCTCCAAGAGAGATGCTATCCTATCCGTGGTCCACTTCCCACTTGCTTATCTATTCCACCAGCCAACAGGGATAATTTTGAAATTAAACCCCACTACCTAAATCTGTTGCCCAAATTTCACGGGCTTGAGTCTGAAGACGCGTACGTTTTTATTACTAAATTCGAAAACGTTTATACAATGATGGGTACTTCACAACTGACTGTGGATGCTATGCGCTTGCGTCTTCTCCCATTCACTCTGTGCGACTTGGCAGAAAAATGGCTTTATAATACTGCCGCACACTCTATCACTAATTGGGATGAATTCGTAATAGCATTTCTTAAGAAGTTTACCCAAACCATAAGACCGCCCGTGTTAGGAGCGAGATCAACCAGTTTACCCAGCTTCCCAACGAACCATTTTGGAAGAGCTTTGAACGTTTCAAAGATCTGCTTGTCCAATATCCTCATCATGGAATCAATAGATGGGATTTATACCGAATTATATATGAAGGCATTAATCCAGCGACAAAGCATATGCTTGAAACAAATTGTCAATGCAATTTCATGTTTAAAGATGATGGTGAAGCTTGGAAATATCTGGAAGACCTCGCTGAAAATACTTTGCAGTGGGAAAGCGTAAGACCACCTTCATCTAGGGGAGGTATTCATCAGCTCGATGTTTCCATCACAGTAAAAGCCGAAATGACAGCGATGCAAAAGAAACTCGACGCTATTGAGAACAAATTCTCATCAGTCTTCCTAAATCAGGTAACGCTTCCCAAGACAGTGTGTGGTTGCTGTTCAGATCCTTCACACTTGATGGAAGAATGTCCTATGAATGCACCATTTCAAGGTCACGAGCAAACTAATGCTGCTTTTCAGCAGCCACCTAGAAACAATCCTTATTCTTCCACGTATAATCAAGGATGGAGGAGTTATCCTAATTTTGCTTGGAACCAAAACCAACCCCAAAATCAAAAATAGTTCCAAAGCAATTATCAAAGACCTCCTCCACAGCAACAACAACCACAACCACAAAGTCAGCACCCCTTTCAGTCATAAAATTTTCAAACTCCGGCCAACACTTCTACACCGCAATTGGCCGATACTGATAACTCTTCACTCACACAAACTTTAGATTTGTTTATGAAACATACCATTCAAATGTCGGCTGATATGAAGTCTTCTATTGATACCATAAAGAAAGACTTCGCCTCCCACGGTGAGAGTATTAAATCAATAGAAAACCAAATTGCACAGTTGAATGCCGCAATGAGTGCTAGAGAGAAAGGGAAACTCACATCTCAACCTCTACCAAATTCTGGCCACTCACAAAGTTATAATGTGAGTGTCGTTACTACGTTGAGATCGGAAAGAGTGCTGGATAACCAAGTGGGTGAACAAGTTGATGATGTTAGTCATACCAATGATACCCTGGTTTCTACTTCTTCCCCTAATTCGTCTAGTCTCCCACCTACTTCCGAGCCTATTCTACGCTTCCCACAAGGCTCGAACCCTCAGTCCACTTCCACAAATCTATCTAAAACGATCCCCACTCCAATTCCGGGATCCATTCCATCCCCACAATCCTCTCCAATGTTGAACCCAACCCTTATTTATAAAGCACCTTATCCAAATAGGTTAAGGGGCAATAGACCAAGTCCACAAATGGAGAAGATTGTGGAAATTTTTAAGCAAGTTCACATAAACATTCATCTCCTAGATGCTATTCAACAAGTTCCGTCTTATGCGAAAATCCGAAAGGACTTGTGCACTAGGAGGAGAAAAGTTCAAGTACCTAAAAAAGTTTTCCTTGCGAGTAATGTGAGTACTGCTTTTACACAACAACTGCCCAAGAAACGAAAGGACCCCGGAAGTCCTACAATTTCTATTTCTATTAGGGGTAAAAATATCAATCGTGCTCTACTCGATTTAGGTGCTAGTGTTAACTTGCTTCCGTATTCTGTTTATGATTAAGGATCGGAGAGTTAAAACCTGCGCATTGCACTCTTCAGATGGCCGATAGGTCTATCACCCAACCTAGGGATGAAGAGGATGTGTTAATCAAAGTCGGGGAATTTATATTTTCTGTGGACTTTATCGTTATTGATACACAACCTGTAGCGAACCCACAAAACCAAATTCTGGTGATTTTAGGTCGACCTTTTCTTGCGACTTCCAACGCTGTAATCAATTGCCGAAACGGCTCTATGACCCTATCCTTTGGGAAGAAGTCAATTGAGCTTAACATTTACAAGTTAGGAAGTGAACCCTCTGAACACTATGCTCATGTGTGTTCTGTCGAAACAGTAGATTCCGACAGCAGCGAAATTGAAGAGCTTCACGATACTGATCTCGACTCCGCTATTACATTGTTGTCCGGGTCAACATCTAACACTGAATATGGACCTTTTATGGAGTCCGAGTATCATCCCATTCTTTCCGATGCGATTATTATTCGGGATATCGATGAAAGTTTTGAAGAAATTTTCGCTGACGAACTCGCATTCTTAGAAAATATGGGTGTTGTGATGAATCAACCTCAACACAAGGAAGTTGAACCATCACCATTTCTTCCTATCAACAACAAGAATGCGAGTAATCCACCTTCATTATTTCGTCTCTACAAACCGAGACGTAAACCCGTTCTTTACCACCTCTTATCTCCCCACTTCTTCAATTCTCTGATTTTCCACCAATCAGTAAGTTTCATCGATAAAATTTTTAAATGGTTGGTGCTGACTTTTGGTCTTTGCAAGGCTTTACTTTGACCAATAATTTTAACCCCCCCAAATAATTTTAAATACTTAATATGAATTTACTTAAGTTTGGGGGGGGGGGATATTTTGGCTCTTGAAAGAAATTATTTATGAGATTGTGAGCCAAAAATAAGTTTGGGGGAGGATTTTCATGTTCATATTTCATGTCTCCATTAATAAATTTTTCCTCCCAAGTGTTGGATATAGTGCCCTCAGAGTCAACTTTTGGATCACAGGCACGCGATTGCAATGATTGAGGGAGGACCTATGCCGGTAGGACAGTCTTACTCGAGATGATAGTATGCTCTCTGGTTTATCTTTATCATCGTGTACAGCTTTAGGTGACCTTACAGATCACTATTACACATTGATAGAGCCCTTAGGATTCTTTCTTGACTACCAGCAGTATGATGGCGATCATATACGTGGGAGCTGGGGTCTATAAGCACATCCTTAAAGTGGTCCCTAGTCGTGGGTGTTTCGAGACTGGGCATCGATACTCCATTAGTAGACTAGTGTATACAGTCGAGACCCCGACGAGGGGCGGTGGCCATTCTCACAAGCCATTGGTGTCAGTTGGATCACCTAAGATGTATACAGGTGCTCATTGGGTTATGAGTACACCGGACAGGACTCGCCGGGAACATGCTAGTTGGTATTATACCTGACGTCAGATAGCAGTTCCCTGGTGACATGTGTACAGGTTAGTTCATCGACCTGAGATCGTCATTTATCTCGTGTGAGTTCCTACTGTGCTTTGATTACTACCCTACCACGGCTCAAAGGAGTCGTGCAAACAGGTTTAAGTTGGGTACAGTCCCGAGCCATATGGAGGTAGTGAGCGGATCGGCAGGGGTTTCGTCTCTCTCGGTATTGGGGGTGAGATCGCGCTGTGTCTAGGAGAGCCATTACACGAAGTCCTTGGCCAAGGCAGGAGATTTACTGGTAGGTATTCCAGTAGTATCTCAGGGTGTTCTGGGCTACACTCCGATACGACTTGTACCGCTTTTGGGGGTCTGACTTTTACCAACCCCCTAGGCCCGCCATGCGATGCTCATAGACGAATGGACCGGACTGTACGGATATTGTCACTGACAGGCTCAGTAGGGTGTCATGATGAGTTCGCTCATCGACATCCCTTTTGGTCAATACCTGGTAGCATGTTACGTACGGCTAGTACCTCTGACGTGCTAGTGGTTAAATCCACAGCCAAAGTATTGACGAGTCTTTAGAGTCCACCATAGACAGTTTCTCAAGTTTCGGGCGAAACGTTGTAGAGGCCATATGATATATGGCAGGGTTCGATCATATACGTGCAGTAATGAGCGGATCATAATCGGACGGATCATACTAGTGGGCTTTGGTTTGAGCCGGATCCTAGTATTAGATTTGTTGGATTACTTTAGTCTCATCGTATTCGCATTCAGTCGGAATGCAGATGCAGGTATGTATATACAGGTGAGGGGTATCCTTATGATCCGTCACGAGTTTACTTTAGATATTGCCATATCTTTTTATTGTTGTAAACGTTTTCATTAATGTTTACAAATGGAAATTGTGAGCTTAAATCATCATTTTGAGTATTTAATGTGATATAGACTTCATTAGTGACTCATGGTCTCTTTTCTTGTGCTAATGTCACATTATGTGATTGATTTTGTAAGTCCACGTTGCCCACCCCGGTGCTTGCGGGGAGGCGGAAAACGGAATAAAAATCGGATTTTTACTACTCTAGGCAACATGGACTAGACAAAGTCGGATCTTTGCTAAACAAAAACTTGCTAAAGCTAACTAGAAACTAGTTAAAGAGTAGAATGGTTATACCTAGGGCTTTATGTCCTTCTCTCCTTGCTCCTTGGAGTAGTAGAAAGGGATCACCTTTGTCGTCTTCTTGAGTCAAAGAAGGATCCACCCGAAAGCCTCAATCTTTGGCTTCAACTTCAAGCTAGAAGTAACTAGGGTGCTAGAAGTGCTAGTCCTATAACCCTAGATAAGAGTAAAGATTATCAAGAAGAGGTTTTTCTCAAGCTCAAGTGTTTCTCAACATATGAGAGGGGAGAGCTTGAGGGAGAGGAAGAACAAGAGAGAGAAAGTGAATGATAGAATGAGAGAATAATAAGCCATTCTCACATATATGTGTGAATTATTGTAAATAGAAAATTAGTGAGATAATTGTCATGGCTTAATCAAGACATGACCATTATCATTTCATTTTTAATGCAAATTGCAAGAATCAAAGAGCATCTTCCAAATGAAATGATGATGGTCAAAGTGTCAACCTAGGTCAACAAGTCAAGAATGTCAAATGGTCAACAACCATAACCATGCACAATTATATTAAACTAATATCAATTAACCATAATACACACATAAGCATTAGGGTTAATAAAACGACAATGGTCATTAACCCTAATCAAAGTCCTCTCCCTCTGTCTCAAGCAACTGTGCATACACACTCGTATTCGTGATCCAAGGAACACGAATACAATGAGATAAAACCAATCCCAAATCATATACTAGGATCCGGCTTAAACCAAAGCCCGTTAGTATAAGCTGTCCGGACAGCAAACGTGCACAAGTGCGCGGATGTGAACGAACCCTGTCGCAAAACCATGCGACCTCTACTCATTTTGCCTAAAGACGAATAGCTCTCTGGGTGGGACTCTAAAGACTCGACACTACGCTGGCAGTGGGTTTAACCACAGACCGCAAGCGGCACTAGCTGTACGTAACGGTCCCTAGGTAGATGTCGATAAGAAGACTGACGAGGTAACCCCATCTGAACTCCTACTGAGCCTGTATGTGACAGTCTCCGTACAGTCCGGTCTGTTCGTCTGATACAACGCATGGCGGGCCTAGGGGGCGGTAAACGTCAGTCCCCTAATAGCGGTACAAGTCGCGTCGGTGTGTAGCCCAGAACACCCTGAGATAACACTGGAAACCTACCAGTATATCTCGCTTGCGCTGGCCAGGGACTACTCGTGTAATGGCTCTCCTAGACACAGCGCGATGTCAACCCCCAATACCGGGAGAGACGAATCCTGTCTAACCGTCACTGCCTCCAAGTGCTTCGGGACCGCACCCAACTACTACCTTTTTGCACGACTCCTTTGAGCCGTGGTAGGGTAGTAATCAAAGTACAGTGGGAACACACTCGAGGCGAAGTGACAGTGTCAAGTCAGCGGACTAAGCTGTACTCATGTCACCTGGGAACTGATAACTGACGATAGGTATAATACCAACCAACAGTTCCCGACGAGTCCTGTCCAGCGTACTCGTAACCTAACGAGCACCCGCATACTATCTCAAGTACGACGTTCTGACGGCTGTGGAACAGACCGTCTCCCACGCTGGGATGAGAAGCGCATACGCTAGTCTACTCCAAAGTATCGATGCCCTGTCTCGATAGTCCAATGACTAGGGACCTGTATAAGGATGTGCTTATGGATTACCCAGCCCCCACGAGTGTGAGCGCCATCACAACGCTGGTAATCAAGCAAAGATCCTAAGGGCTCTACTAATATGTATATAAGCGATATGCTAAAAGAAACACATGCACATATTAAAGCAGAGACAAACCAAGTAGCACACTACCATTTCGAGCAAGATTGTATATACAACTGTGAATATCCCAAGCTTCCATTAAGTAATATACAAACTAGTATGATACAGTAATGGCCTCTAGGGCATATACACTAACAATCTCCCACTTGCACTAAGGCCATGTACTGGCGTATCGAAGACCTATCATCTCGATCAGCCGCTCGAACTGAGTCTGGGGCAAGGCCTTGGTGAATGGATATGCAGTGTTATCTTCTGAAGCAACCCTCCGAACCTCGATCTCCTGGCGATCCACGATCTCCCTGATCAGGTGATACCGCCTTAAGATGTGTCTGGATTTCTGTTGGGACCTGGGTTCCTTCGCTAAAGTTATAGCCCCGTTGTTGTCGCAATACAGAGGTATTGGGTCAACAATGGACGGAACCACCTGAAGTTCTTTTAAGAACTTCCTCATCCAGACAGCTTCTTTTGCGTCATCAGATGCAGCGATGTATTCCGCTTCCATAGTCGAGTCAGCAACGGTTTCCTGTTTGGAGCTCTTCCAACACACCGCCCCTCCATTGAGGGTAAAGACAAAACCCGACATGGACTTAGAATCATCCTTGTCACTGGAAGCTGGAGTCAGCAAAGGCCTCAATCTGGATGTCTTTTCCGCCATACACCAAGAACATCTCCTTAGTCCTTCTCAGGTACTTGAGAATGTTCTTTACCGCTATCCAATGTTTCTTCCCAGGGTTTGACTGATACCTGCTTACCACACTCAGTGCATAAGCCACATCTGGTCTGGTACACAACATCGCATACATTATAGTGCCTACCGCAGAAGCGTAGGGTATAATAGACTTGCGATCCCTTTCCAAATCAGTCTTGGGAGACATCTCTTTGGAGAGGGTGATCCCGTGACAAGCCGGTAGATTACCGCGCTTGGAATCTTCCATACTGAATCTTTTCAGTATAGTGTCGATGTACCTGGATTGTGAAAGTCCTAATATCCTCTTGGATCTGTCACGGTAGATCCGGATACCCAGAATGTATTAGGCATCACCCCGGTTTTTCATGGAGAACCTGTGTGACAAGAACCCCTTGACAGATTGTAGCATAGGAATGTCATTTCCTATTAAGAGAATGTCATCTACTTATAAAACGAGGAATACAACAGTTCTCGCTACAAATCTACAATAGATGCATGGTTCATCTGGATTTTTGATAAAGCCAAATTCCTTGACCGTCTCATCAAAACAGATGTTCCAACTCCGCGATGCCTGCTTCAGTCCATAAATGGACTTAAGCAACTTGCACACCTTTCCACTGCTCCCACTCTGAATGAAACCCTCTGGCCGTTCCATATAAACACACTCTTCTAAATGTCCATTTAGAAAAGCGGTCTTTACGTCCATCTTCCAAATTTCATAATCGTGGAAGGCAGCAATGGCAAGAAGGATCCGAATGGATTTCAGCATAGCTACTGGAGAAAATGTTTCGTCATAGTCCAAACCAGGTCGCTGACGAAAACCCTTTGCAACCAGTCTAGCTTTATAGGTCTCAACCTGTCCATCTACACCAATCTTCCTTTTGAAGATCCACTTGCATCCTACGGGTTTTACCCCATCTGGAGCAATGTCCAACGTCCATACTTTGTTGGTGTACATGGACTCCATTTCGGTCCGCATTGCATCCGGCCATTTTACCGAGTCGACGCTCTGAATGGCTTGCTGGAAGCTAGTAGGTTCTTCACAATCTATGATGCAATCCTCTCTATCCCCGTCAATGAGAAAACCGTAGTATCTCTCGGGCGGATGAGACTGCCTACTACTCCTGCGGAGTGGCGTGTGAATGTCCTGATCTTTCAAACCCTCTGGTTCTACTAACCTTTCAGTAACAGCTCGTGGTTCTGGAATTTCTTCCAGTTCTATTGCGCTCCCACTTATTTCTTTTTCTATGAACTGGTGTTCTAGAAAGTGGGCATGGCGAGAAACAAAAACCTTTTGTTCCTCTTCGCAATAGAAGAAATATCCCTTGGAGTTCTTTGGATATCCGATAAACTTGCACTGTACTGAGCGTGCCTCGAGCTTGTCCACATGCTGCTTTTTTACAAAAGCTGGACATCCCCATGTCTTAATGTGATTAAGATAGGGTCTCTTCCCACACCACATCTGATATGGTGTAGTAGGCACAGTCTTAGTTGGAACTCGGTTCAAAAGGTATGCAGCTGATTCTAGCGCATATCCCCAAAACGATCGCGGCAACTCAGCGTTACTCATCATGGACCGTACCATATCCAATAGGGTTCGGTTCCGTCTCTCCGATACACCGTTATGTTGCGGAGTGTATGGAGGAGTAAGCTGAGAGAGAATTCCATTCTCTTTTAAGTAACCCAGGAACTCGGCACTCAAGTATTCACCACCTCGATCAGATCTCAGTGCCTTGATACTTTTGCCTGTTTGTTTTTCTACTTCATTCTTATATTCCTGGAATTTTTCAAAAGCCTCAGATTTATGTTTCATTAAGAAGACATAACCGTACCTTGAAAAGTCATCCGTAAAAGTAATGAAGTAAGAATAACCGCTTCGTGCATGTGTAGACATTGGACCGCACACGTCGCTGTGTACGAGTCCCAAGAGCTCGCTCGCTCTTACTCCGTGTCCAGTGAACGGAGTCTTTGTCATCTTTCCTTTGAGACAGGATTGACAAGTTGCATACGATTGATATTCGAACGGATCCAAATATCCTTCTGTATGTAATTTAGTTAACCTTCTCTCATTGATGTGACCCAGTCTATAATGCCATAAGAAAGTTTTATTGATTTCTGGAGACTTTCTTTTGTGTGTATTCTGGACATTGAAAATCTGTGGTTGGTTTAATACGTATATACCGTTGTTCAATGTACCTGACCCAATCAAAACTTGATTAAGGTGAATCTTCACTACATTACTTACAAATGCAAATTCATAACCTTCTTTAGATAATAAAGATACAGAAATGATATTACAGGTTGCATTTGGTATATAATAACAACTACGCAAAACCAAAAAGTGTCCATCCGACAGTCCCAGGTGATACCCCCCCACGGCCTCAGCATCCATGCTAGCACCGTTTGCAACTCTGAGGGTCATGTCACCGGCCTTCAAAACTCTACGCTTTCTCAACGCCTGCAAAGAATTACAGATATGAGATCCTGATCTGGTATCCAATACCCAGGATGTAGAGTTTATTGATAGACAGTTTTCAATAACATACACACCTGAAGCTGAAGCCGCAACTCGCTTCAAATCCTGTGTTCTGGCCTTCCAAGCCTTGCAATCCTGTTTCCAGTGACCACTTTTATGACAGTAGAAGCATTCTTCCTTCCCCACCAGCTTTCCCACTACCTTTGTTGCTTTTCCTTTTCCCTTCGTATCCACTTTACTGACACCGCCTCTTGGTTTGGCGGGGGCTTTCTTCTTCTAGCCCTTGGCTTTCGCCCTGGACCTAGAAGAGGAAGATCCTCCTACAAACAAAGTGGATGTCTCCCTACTTTTCTGTAGGGTGCCCTCTGTACTCCTCAACATGTTGAGGAGCTCTGAAAGTTCAACTTCCTTTTCCTGTAAGTTGAAGTTCAGGATGAACTGGGCGTAAGTGGAAGGAAGGGACTGGAGAATCAAGTCCGTATAGAGCTCATTCTCCAACGTGGTCCCAAGTTCTGCGAGCTCCTTTATGTAGCCAATCATCTTAAGCACGTGTTCCGCTACCGATGATCCGACGGCCAACCTTGCCTAAAACAACTTCTTCGACACTTCGTATTTGGCGATACGAGACTGCTCTCCATACAGTTCTTTTGTATGAAGAAATATGGACTCTAGGTCCATATTCTCGTGCCTCCTCTGATGTTCGTTGTCCATCGAGGCAAGTACGAGGCATCTGGCCTTCGCGCAATCTATTTCCCATGTCTTACGGATTTCCCTATCTGCGACACTGGTTTTGGGACCTGGGACAGGGGGAGCTTTTGTGGTAAGGAGATACCGCAGCTTGTCGTAAGTGATTGCCATCTTGACATTCCTGAGCCAATCTTTGTAGTTTGGCCCTGTCAGTATGTTTTTATCTAATAATAACTTAAGTCCGGTCATGTTGAATGGTCGCTGCAATTAGAAGAGAGAAAAGAAACACTTTAGCATGATGCTCTTGCAAGTTTAGAGTGGTTTTTAGTTTGTCTAAACAGGATGGCTCCCACTGTCTCGCGAATCCCTTCTCAAACCGTAAAGAAAGGATTAGTCGGGATCAATCTCACCATACAATACTTGCTTAACCGTTCAGCCAGGCCAGTGTCGGTACTTCGAGGGAGGTTTTCCAACGCTTTCGCGAAGTTCCTTAATTAAGTAACCTCTTTTCCCTGTGGGCGCAGCCCCGCTAACACCTTTCTAGACACCTACTAGGTTTATAGCATTGATCGTTAAGTGAGAGTTTTCCCGAGGAGTAGCATATACTCACAATAGGATCGGGATCCAAATGTCATCGCGTGATAAAACCGAAGGAATCCAACCAGAATCATCACACTCCAAATGGTATGCAGCGCTAGCAAGTTTCAGTACTTATGAAACTCCCGATGTGGATTTTTGCCCCATGCTCTTATGACCTTGACTTTGGCTAAAATATCATAAGTCACATGTCAAGTTCTACCCATCATTCTTCTGGTTAATTTGGACCCACCCGTACCTACCCTTGACTTTGGCCAAAATGGCAGCACGACTGTCCCAAACCAACGCATCTATCTATGTTGCACATGAATACCCAATAGCTACCAATCACTATGCCCTGACTTTGGCCAAAATACATAGCTTGAATACTTTTGACCATTCATGTGGAATGACGGAGGGCTACGAATGGTTTTGGCGAAATCGTGAACGTAGTGAACTTGATATAATCGATGGAACGAGATAGCTTTTTAAAAGGAGTGGTTCAAGCTCCGCGTTTAAAAGTTTAGTTTTGAAAAGAACCGAGTGGTTTTCAAAGTGTTCCAATCGACTTTTACTTAGTTTATTTTCTTGCATTAGTTCTTTTAATGCGTCCCATCATTTAATCCTACCATTGCAGAAAACAACCAAAATATGATGTACGCTTATGCCATTCGCATTCGCCACGGGGCCCCGTCATCACCCGTTAGGTTACTTAACTAACGACAGAGCGGGGGCTGGGCTAGCGCGGCTGTAAAACATAAGCAACGCCTAAATAGTTATAATATATAAATATATAGCAATGATAGACATTACAGATCACAGATGAATACATTGGATATACTAGGAATTCGCGATCCGTTCAAGCCTGCAACGAAAAGCGGATTACACGGTCGCGGTGAATAGCCAAATACCCCACCCAAGACCTCTACGGGTGCGGCAAACTACCCGCCAAGTACCCGAAGCGAAGCAACCTCCCTCAACACCGTGAGTAGGCTACTCGGCACTTCGAGATACCCGGTAGTTTGTGCACCCCCTCCATGGGTCTATCCTAGGAGCAAAAACAGTAAAAAGAATTATACAATGACGGCTACAATCCCGACCCGGTTGTGCGGCCATACAAATAATAATACATCAATTTACATATTACATGAATGAAAGAAAAAGAAACACTCATCTCATATCCACCCCGGCTATTCACCCGCGACAATCCAACGCATTCATATACACATACCATCATCAAACACAGATCACAGATATGTATAACCCCCACTAATCAACATATAGCGATTAGCCGACGTTCAATACATGCAAACATCACAGATATAACCCTTTAGTCAAAGTGTAGTGAAGTTCGATCAAAAATATGGATTTATAGGCCCCCAAAAACAAATTTCTTTTCTGGAAAACCTGGGCACAAATAAACCATCTTAAAAATCCCAAAACCATGCCAGAAGAACACTGCACCAAACTCGACCCAGAACCGAGCCAAAACGGCCGCGGTTGCGTAGCAATAGCTTGCAAGCTATTGCCGCGGAACCGCGGCGCTTTGAACAAATCTCTGGATCGTTTTTGGTGGCTTTCTTCACAAAACCCTGAGATGATTTTTGACGTACGATTTATTTTATTTTGAACAGAAAAAATTTTAACAGAAACTTGGGTTTTTGTAAACTCGGTTTTGCGATTTTTTCCGATTGAACTTCCATACACTTTACTACCTAGCTAGTTTATGTTTAGTTAGGCTCTGATACCACTGTAAGTCCACGTTGCCTACCCAGGTGCTTGCGGGGAGGCAGAAAACGGAATAAATATCGGATTTTTACTACTCTAGGCAACATGGACTAGACAAAGTCGGATCTTTGCTAAACAAAAACTTGCTAAAGCTAACTAGAAACTAGTTAAAGAGTAGAATGGTTATACCTAGGGCTTTATGTCCTTCTCTCCTTGCTCCTTAGAGTAGCAGAAAGGGATCACCTTTGCCGTCTTCTTGAGTCGAAGAAGGATCCACCCGAAAGTCTCAACCTTTGGCTTCAACTTCAAGCTAGAAGTAACTAGGGTGCTAGAAGTGCTAGTCCTATAACCCTTGATGAGAGTAAAGATTATCAAGAAGAGGTTTTTCTCAAGCTCAAGTGTTTCTCAACACATGAGAGGGGAGAGCTTGAGGGAGAGGAAGAACAAGAGAGAGAAAGTGAATGATAGAATGAGAGAATAATAAACCATTCTCACATATATGTGTGAATTATTGTAAATAGAAAATTAGTGAGATAATTGTCATGGCTTAATCAAGACATGACCATTATCATTTCATTTTTAATGCAAATTGCAAGGATCAAAGAGCATCTTCCAAATGAAATGATGATGGTCAAAGTGTCAACCTAGGTCAACAAGTCAAGAATGTCAAATGGTCAACAACCATAACCATGCACAATTATATTAAACTAATATCAATTAACCATAATACACACATAAGCATTAGGGTTAATAAAACGACAATGGTCATTAACCCTAATCAAAGTCCTCTCCCTCTGTCTCAAGCAACTGTGCATACGCACCCGTATTCGTGATCCAAGGAACACGGATACAATGAGATAAAACCAATCCCAAATCATATAATAGGATCCGGCTTAAACCAAAGCCCGCTAGTATAAGCTGTCAGGACAGCAAACGTGCACAAGTGCGCGGATGTGAACGAACCCTGTCGCAAAACCATGCGACCTCTACTCATTTTGCCTAAAGGCGAATACCTCTCTGTGTAGGACTCTAAAGACTCAACACTACGCTAGCAGTGGGTTTAACCACAGACCGCAAGCGGCACTAGCTGTACGTAACGGTCCCCAGGTAGATGTCGATAAGAAGACTGACGAGGTAACCCCATCCGAACTCCTACTGAGCCTGTATGTGACAGTCTCCGTACAGTCCGGTCTGTTCGTCTGATACATCGCATGGCGGGCCTAGGGGGGCAGTAAACGTCAGTCCCCTAATAGCGGTACAAGTCGTGTCGGAGTGTAGCCCAGAACACCCTGAGATAGCACTGGAAACCTACCAGTATATCTCGCTTGCCCTGGTCAAGGACTACTCGTGTAATGGCTCTCCTAGACACAGCGCGATGTCAACCCCCAATACCGGGAGAGACGAATACTGTCTAACCGTCACTGCCTCCAAGTGCTTCGGGACCGCACCCAACTACTACCTGTTTGCACGACTCCTTTGAGCCGTGGTAGTGTAGTAATCAAAGTACAGTGGGAACACACTCGAGGCGAAGTGACAGTTTCAAGTCAGCGGACTAAGCTGTACTCATGTCACCTGGGAACTGATAACTGACGATAGGTATAATACCAACCAACAGTTCCCGACGAGTCCTGTCCAGTGTACTCGTAACCTAACGAGTACCCGCATACTATCTCAAGTACGACGTACTGACGGCTGTGGGACAGACCGTCTCCCACGCTGGGATGAGAAGCGCATACGCTAGTCTACTCCGGAGTATCGATGCCCTGTCTCGATAGTCCAACGACTAGGGACCTGTATAAGGATGTGCTTATGGATTACCCAGCCCCCACGAGTGTGAGCTCCATCACAACGCTGGTAATCAAGCAAAGATCCTAAGGGCTCTACTAATATTTATATAAGCGATATGCTAAAAGAAACACATGTACATATTAAAGCAGAGACAAACCAAGTAGCATACTACCATTTCGAGCAAGATTGTATATACAACTGTGAATATCCCAAGCTTCCATTAAGTAATATACAAACTAGTATGATACAGTAATGGCCTCTAGGGCATATACACTAACAGATTTTTGGTTTGAAATGAGGGGAAGAGAGAGAAGGGTAGCCATGATAATGTTTGCTCTTGTATTATTTTGCTTGGGCTCTCTCATTTTTATGATAGAAGAAAAAGAAAGAAAATGGCTTCTCTTATTCTTCTTCCTCTAGCTCACAACCTCCATTGATGGCTTCATCTTCAACCTCCATCCATGCAATGGATGCAAGAGACAAAGTTGTCACACACATTCTCTACTTCACCTTGGACACGTCGGCTAGCGAACTTCGTGTCTGAGTTGATTCGGATGAAGCGGGAGCCCGTAAAAAGACTCGATGATGTGGTGCCCTTTCCGATGAGGAGATCGAGATCGGAGATGCCGCGAGGAGTTTGGGATGGTGGCCAAAGACTGAAGGACACGGATCGATCGGTATAGCCTTTCCAACCCTTCTCTAGTTTGCTAGTTGTAGGTTAATGGTTCGATCCGGGATTAAAGTCTGGGATAGCCCCGGTTTCAAGTTAAATAAAAGTTTTCGTTTCCGCATTTTGGGCTCGGATAGACGGCCGGGGCGCTACCGTAGACTTACATGGTATCAGAGCCACTCCATTAACCTTTACTAACTTGCTCTAACGTGTTTAGAACTTCGATCGAACAAAATTTCCAATACCGCGATTCCAATTTATGCTGTTTCTGTCGAAATTTTTTTGTCGTCGAAAAATTATTTTGAGTGTTGCAGAAAATCAGGCAGGAGTTTTTAAGAAATCTGTGAAAATTTCGTTGCATGATGACACTTTTCCGCCGCCGAACCGTGGCAATACCCCTCTTTTGGCAGCGGATCCACCGCTATTTTGTGCCTTCAATGCACCATTTTTTCTACAGTGGTCTTAAACTTGGAATTGGGGTTTCTGGAATTTTTTGTTTGGGCCCAGATTTGTTTGAGTACTGGGAATTGTGCTTGGGGCCCACTTCGGGAAATTTTGTCGATCGAAAATTTTAAACATGTTAGTTCACAGTATTTACATTATATCTGCGACCGTGAATGTCATTTGATCGGTAAATCTTGTCTAATTGCTATAGCCCTTTTAGACGGATTTGCGAACGTGACATTCACGTTGATGTTCTGTGTTGTGCTGTGATGTTGCAGATTTGTCGTGGTGGATAACCTGGATGCAATGGTAGTACAGTTTGGTTGTATTTGTATATTTGATATTGCGGGGCGAGCGTCCGACTTGTGGACTGCCATCACTGCCTGTTTGTATATTATTCTTTTGGGGCACGACCGGGCTGAGGTCGATGTACCCGTTGTATATATTTTACTTTCTGTACTAGGATTACCCCGCGGTGGGGTGCATGAATAGCCGGGTTCTAGAGGGCAACGAGCCCGCATCTCATAGCTTTGAGACAGAGGGGGCTTCACTCTAGAATTGGCGGGCTATTCGCCGCACTCATAGGGGGTACAGGTTGACCCAAGGAGGGGTGCTCAAGTTACCGGATTCTGTGAAGTGTTGGGTGGTCCATTCACTTTGCTGTAGGGGGCTGCCTCGCTTCAGGTTTTGGCGGGTAACTTGCCGCGGCCGTAGGGGTCTAGGATTTCATTGCACAGGCTATCCACATGACCAGGGGAACGTCGGGTTTCAGTAGAGGCTCTATGAAACCCGGGGATCCCAGATTATCTGTATTGTTCTGTGATGCTTATTACTTTTCTGTGATGTTGCATTTTATCATGCCTTGAGCGATCATTATATATTGATATATATACTTGTAGATGTTGTATATGTTTTATATCCGCGCTAGTCCAGTACCCGCTCTGTCGTTAGTAGAGTAACCTAACGGGTGATGACAGAACCCAGTGGCGAATGCGGATGGCATATACGTACATCATATTTTCGTTCTTTTGTGGTGTGATTAATTGATGGGACTGCATTGATTCGGATCAATGCAAGCTAAACAAACCTACTCTGATGTTGTTAGAACATTTTTCAAAAAGTTGTTATTATAAGGACGTTCTCTTTTATTTTGCACAGTTGTATTCGGTTATGAATATCCAGCACCTCAGTCGACGAGGCAAGAGCCGAGATCCCTTCACCGGGAGTGACCCCTTAGACAGAAGTTTGTGTCAGGGTAATAACTTCACTATATCCGATTGCCTTTTGCTTTGCATCGTGGTATTCAGTTGGAATATCCTGCACCTCATTCTACGGGGAAAGAGCCGAGATCCCTTCACCAGGAGTGACCTCTTTAGCAAAGGTTTTCGCCACTATATTTTTATAAAAATCTATTCGGTTCCTTCAACGATATCAAGTTCACTACGTTAAAGGTTTTTCGCTAAAAACCATTCGTAGCCCTCCGTCATTTCAGACGGGTAGCACTTAGTATTCATTCTATGTTTGTGGCTAAAACCAAGGCATAGTGTATGATAGCTATTTATTAATTTTCTGTTGCATAGATAGATGCGTTGGTTTGGGACAGTCGTACTGCTTTGTTGGCCAAAGTCAAGGGTAGGTACGGGTGGGTTCAAATTAACCTGGATAATGACGGGTAGAACTTAACATGTGACTTATGATTTGTTGGCCAAAGTCAAGGTCATAAGAGCATGGGATAAAAATCACATCGGGAGTTTCTAAAGAAACTGAAACTTGCCAAGCATGCGCGTACCTTCTGGAATATGATAACGTGAGTGGATTCCATCACGTTACCATGCGATGATAGTTGGTGTAACATTTCCAAAATAATAAAATATTATTTTCAGGAATTTTTATAATTTAATATTATTTTAATGAATATTTTAATGTTCGGGTGGAATTAAATACAAATAAATGGGGAAAAATTTTGGAAAATTTTGGAAAATTCTAAAATAAGGTATTTTATGGAATTATGCCATTTTAAAGTTTTTAAGACTAGTTATATGCTAATTTAGTGTTAATCGCGATTAAAGATCGCTAATTAGATTTTTAGCATTTTTGTGCAAAAATGTGCACATATCATTTTTACACTTGTTACACTTGTGTTACATTTTTGTAGCCATGGTTCATTTGGATTCACTATTGGAGTGAGAAGGAAAAGATAAAGGAAAAGAAAAGAAAGGGAAAAAGTAGGTAATGAGTGAGAGAGAGACCAAGTCAAACCCCCCACTTTTTGAACCATCCCTCATCATTTTCCCCTTCTCATTCTCTCTCCTCTCTTCCTCTTGCAGCTGCTCTCTCTTCTTCCTCTCTCACCCTCTTCACTAAAACCCTAGATCCACAATGAAATCAAAGCTAAAACCCCATTCCCACTTCACAAAACTTACTCCCAAGCTCACTAGCTACACATTGAACCTAGCAAGATTGGATTTGGAGGATTTTGAGCAACTCAAGAATTTTCTTGAGTTGCCAAAGGAGGTAAATTCTGGACCTATTAGAGTAGTATCTCATTTCTTGTGCATCAATTCTATTTTCATATCGATATTGTGTCATTTTGTGGACTTTAGAGATTTCTAGTTAGGGTTTAGGGTAAAACTGAACTTTAAGATGAAATTGAGGATTTAGGTGACCTTAGAATCCCTTGTGTGATGCTAATTTGAATCCAAACATGAACTTGAAAACAGAATACGGAATTACGGAATCGATATCGGGGAAAAACAGCAAATCTGGAAGTGTTTTGTGGAATCTGCTATCACCCCGAGATCCCAAAAACTAAACTGAGTTGACAGTGAGATGTGCAGGCACCAATGAACCACCACCCCAAACCCTAGCCCCCAACTCCTTTTCGAGGCCGCCAATTATTCCATTCTGGCCGCAATTTGCGGCCAGAGCAGGGTGGATCTGCCTCGTTTTCTGTGCATGGCCCCATTTCCTCTATTTTTGATCCTGGGTATGTCTAGTTTTGACTGATTCCATCTAGGGTAAAATCTGGGATGATTTTCCTATGTTGGTGCATGGTTTACGACTTGTTTTAGCATGGATTTTGGTATTTGGTGTTTCGTTCCTGTCGGGTGGCGTTTGGACGTCAACGACAAGTGGATATTGATCGTGTTTGCATGCGAGGTTATAGGTTTTTACCTATAGGCGTAGCGTGTGCCGTTTTGGTTTCCGATGTGATTTTCATGTGCTTTAGCGTTTGTGATATCCTTGTAGGTACCCTACGAGATGTGAGGCAAAGAAGATGAAGATGGCGACATCGGCACCGACACATGAGAAGCAAGGTGAGTAGATTATATCTACGGGGAGAAGTCGGGTGGATGGCGTATAGCACCCCCGCAGTCCGTGGTGATGTATACGAATACGTATACACACATATATTTATTATGTGTTGTTAGGGTTATTGATGGTAATAATGGGCTATTGGTGATAAGGATGTATTGGTTGAGTATAGTGCGACACCCTAGAGTAGTGGTTGCACCCACACTCACACATACACACATACTTGCTTACATTCTTTCATTATCTGTGCGCATATGATGTTGTGTATATCTACACATAGGTATGGGACTATGTATTTATATACGGGTTTTGAGGATGATACGTGGGATTGAGATGAGTCGATGAGATGCGATTGAGACCGTGAGATTTGGCGACATGACAGAGTTCGTATTGGAGATGCGATATGATGGTAGTGATACCTGTCATGCGATGAGATATTGTGATATCGACTCAGATTTAGGTGGTTTCTATACCCCTCTCTATTGGCTTGATTGTCGGGTTCGTAGTTCGCATAGTAGGCGTTAGGCTAGACCCGAGTCATACCTATTTCAAAACTAACGAATCAGGGATATTTTAAAGATATGCAGAAGGGTTTATACGGGTATTTTCAAATGATGTATCTTTTCTTAAAACACTGTAGCCCTTGTTTTACCAAAAGCCCTGATTCGTCTTATTTCAAATGGCACCACTGCATGACATGTACAGATTGGTGTAGATTCTTTACATTTGCGTTGATTATTCGATTCCGCATATTCATGCTATTTGCATTGCATAGCTTGTACTGTGGTTATATTTCAGTCATGCTGCTCGGACACCAGCACCATTATCAATGATGCATATGTTCCACGTACACTTGTTGCTGGCTCACACACTCATCATCGATAATTGCCATGTCACTACACTGTAGTACTATTGCATTCAGTATATGATCCTTGCATGACTTGATGATGTGCATACCTTCCTTTACATGTCGCATACTTCATGCTTTTGATTATACGCATTGAGATATGTTGTTTCTATGATATTTCTGGATTTGGGAACCGAGGGCGTTTCAAAGAGAATATGTCATTGCTTTAAAAACCCGGTTACCCTTGATATGATATTTCAGTGCGTCCACCATGTGTTTTCTCGGTGCTGAGAGCGACATGTGAAACCCGAATCGAGGAGTGGACGAGCCGATTGCGGGTACATGGTGGACCCGGTATGGTTCCCCTCGGCAAGATGATCGATGAGCTTTGCCGATTGAGCCTGGAGGCGGGCGAGTACCTACCGGTGATTGGTTGGACCTGGCGGTTATCCGGAGGATACTGACCAGTGTCGATAGATGGATATGGGCATACTGCCGGGGCCGAGGGCCGATACCGCAGACAGCGCCCGCGGGCCGATCCGGACTGACGGAGCCCGATATATGAGGATTTACGTGCCGATGCTGGGTACAGTTTTCATGATGTTTTCGAGTGCCGATGCTGGGCACTCCGGTTCCATGATTTTGACGTGTCGCGAGGGACACAGGTGGTTTATATCCTCATATTTCCATGCATATGCTGATGATACTTACATGCATGATGGTTTTGTCATTGGGTGACGAGTCGACGGGATCCACGTACATGCAGATTTGATTACATTGATCACACCTCACATTCATGATATGCTATTACCTGAGGCACTAGCACGAGCACTTGGCACTACACTCATGTATAGAGATTACATTGCCAGTTTAGCATGCTTCAGCTTTATTCATATTGAGGTTTATTTATATCTGATCGTATTGACCTAGGATGGGTCGTGCATTCGATCTCTGCTTGTAGATATTTTTCTATGCACGAGTTGGCAACTCACCCTCGTTGTGCCCCAGTTCTTGCAGGTTTGCCGTACAGGTTCTATAGCGGCATTTCTGGCACACTGCTTCCTTATGGGTGACTTGCTTGGATAGGTGGTTCTTTTGTATCAGAACCGCCATTGTTCATGTATTATTTATTGTATCTAGAATATCCATCAACCAAAACTTGTATATTGTTTCGACTTAGAGTCGCGTTTGTAGTATTACGGTTTCTGGCTGTTTTAAGTTTCTTTTTGGGTTTTGATCCTCGCCCTTTGGCGTTGTATATTATCGCTTGCGTGGTTGTGACCGTCGATTGACGAAGAGCTAGCTCCCGCTTGGGGATGCCTTTTATCATCTCATATATATTATTCTTGTTGTACCCCGTTCGGGACCAGTTTTTACAAAGGAAACTCTGCCGAAATTTTCAGGAAAGGTTACACATTTTAAAAATACACATTCGGCTTAGTTATTTAAAAACTTTGATTTTCGAAACATGATTTCTTTACTTTTCAAAACCAGTTTTCCTTATTTACTCTCTAAAGGGTTTTAGATTTCTGGGCTTTTGGCTTACTTGGATCAGATGGAGTCCTATAGACTTCATAGGATTCAAGGGCCAGTCACGTGCTCTTTCAGGTCGTGACAAAGTTGGTATCAAAGCGCTAGGTTAACCTTGGTTCGAGTCTGAGTTTGACTATGTGGAGCCTAGGGCGTTATTTATATACAGAACTTAGGCTTGACCTTACGGAACTTAGACTTAGTCGAGGGGGTATTAGACCCGAACTTTCGTCGCGTAGGATGACCCTTGGTTGATGGAATAGGTGACTAAAGTAGAGTGACGTACCGTTGGTATGTTCCACGGCATACTTACGACACGCCACTCCGCTTAAGAAACCTTAGGATGTACATTTCCTTGCACAGTATTATATTCCTTCCTATGATCTATCTTCATCGATACTGGTTGTGGTTTTGCTGCCGCGATTGCACGGGCAGAGTGAGCTACGGCTCGAGTTGTCAGCATGAGCTCGTCGTGGACGAGGACTGACCAGGGCGTGATTCCCGAGGCATACGGTTGCATTGAGGCTTCATATTTTGTGTTTCCGCACTATGAGCGTTTGACAGATCGCTGTTGCGAGATTTCCCGGGTGTGCTGATCGGCACCAGAGGATTGAGCTACTGATAGAGGCCAGCCAGGATGTGATGACCGTTGGTATATCGCTTATTCATGATGGTTGAGGCGCTGCTTAGCGTACCGACGAATGAGCCAGTTACTGCTGCGAATGATGAGATATCGCCCAGATGATTGGAGCTACTGCAGCATAAGCATATTCTTAGAGATGATAGTGAGTCGCTAGTCACCGAGGATGAATGACTAGGACATGTGGTTCGTTCGCTTACCCCGATGCGAGGTCATCAGATATATTGATTCCAGCCAGAGGCGACTTCACGTAAATTCGTTGAGAGTCGATTGAGACGATCGAATGTCAGGAGCCTACTTTCCAAGTTTAAAGTATACGGAAAGACATGCAGGTGATTCTATGGACCCTCTAGAAGAATGAAACCCTAACTCGACTTAATGACCGTGTGAAAGCCTTTGAACCTCAGGGTTTGCGGCGGTTCCTCGGCGCCATTAGTGAGGCTTGGGTTTGCCCTTCTACGGCTGGACCACCGACGCTGTGGCATGTACTCGATACTATTAAACTGTACCCGAGATGTTGAGCTCTTGGGGGATTATGAGGTTCTGACGAACCGATCGGACGATTCGACATCATTCGGATATCATGTGATGGGACCCTGCTTGGGAGACTCCAGATACGAGCATAGCCATCGGAGCGCAGTCCGTGTAGCCACGATGGGATGAGTCCGAATCAGTCGACATTGGAGCAAGGTGGAGTAAAGAGTTTGCACGAGATCTCGACGAGATGACGTTCCACTCCGCTGACATCAGAGATGCGATATGCACGCTGGGGACGTGTTCGGCTAGATATCTTCTACTGAGTGATGAAGATACCGAGTTCGTGATTTCGAGTCCGTGTTAGAGACTTCGGATGGACCGTAGCCGAGGACATTGCAGTGCGCAGATAAAGGCGCGATGTCGAATGGTCGATGATACAGACAAGCGGGACAAGAGGTTCGTGCGAGACGCAGATGAGCTGTCATTACTTCCCGTCGAGACCAGAGGCCTGATATGCTTACAGAGGCATTGAGATGCGACCAGCTTTTGAGGAGATGTTGTACTAAGGACACAGATGTCCAGAAAGCGAGGAAAGATTACGCCAGAGTACCAGCCTCCTTACAGTTTGGCTTAGGCAAGATCAGAAGTGACCTTGAGTAGGATTCCTTCCAGTACACTGCTGCTACAAGATTTGCACCAGGAGTAGATGCGTGATGTGCATTCAGAGGGCCGGAGGCCGACGCCAGTGACATATTGCTTTACGAGCAGTCGTGAGGATTGACCGAGAGATTACCAAGGAAGTGCCAGAACGGAATCGTTCCTGTCAGCACACCTGACCGGGCCGATGAGCCGATGGATTGCGAGATTGGTAATCTACAGGAAAGATCAGGAACCAGAGGTAGAGGACGCCAGCCGCGAGCAAGAGGCAAGTAGATATCTTGCGCCGCTAGCATCGGATGTTCCGGTACCTTCTCGACTTTGAAGGAGGATATACCGACAACGGTATTTATGCTTTGTGATTTTATGATTCGACTATCACGTATCCGTCACTTTGGGATTTCGGTATTTTGGGCGATCTATTTGCATGATTGGTTTTGGGTGACCGAGTTCTATGATGTTTGATTTTGTGCACTATGGTTGCACCTACTGGATATTTATACCTTGCACATAGTTATTATTCTTGAGGTGTTGATTGTGATTTCATGCCTATTTTATGCCGGTGATTTGATTTACACTTCCAGCATAGTTTCATGTACTCTTAGTGTTTTGATTTGTGCACGCTGATGCACGCGGTTGTGAGTTTTTCCATCGCGGTACACCTGATTTTGATTGAGCCGCGTTGTATATCATTTCGTGCCTTGGCTGCACCTGCTTATGACTTTATGGATTTCATACGGTTGATTTGATGTTGTGCATATGTTACGCACACGATTTGATTTTTGCACTCGGTATAGCTTATATGTGCTTGTAGTGCATTGATATGTGTTTTGTGCACGCAGTTGCGCACGTTTATGATTTTCTTTATACCTGGGTACACTTGGTGTTGCTGCTTACGTATTTGAGTTATTGCTTGATATTTGTGGATGGGATGCACCAGTTTTATGTTTCTTGCGTTTATCGTATCAGATTTATATATGATGCCTTTGTTGCACCGGATTTACATTTTGTGCATTACGGTTGCACCTGACTTCGATTTGATGTCTTTCGAAATGTCGATTTTGATTGTGATATTGATGTGGATTCTTGCACTCCGTGCTTTTGACTGGATTTACGCATGTTCGGCGTTGCTATTGGATTTTGTGATTCCGTGCATGTTGAGTGCGCAGGGCTTAGATTTTCATTCGTGCACGATGGATGCAACGAATTGGATTTTCGCGCATGTTGGGCGCATGTTTTGAGATACGATTTTGGGGCACACCAGATGCACTAAATCGAGATTCTTTGTGCATGTCAGATGCACATGTTTGGGCTGTCAGGCACACACGTTGCCTATGACAGATGGTTCGTGCACACCCGTTGCACCTAGATGTTGTTTTGTGCACCTGTATGGCACATATATGGATTTTGATTTCCGTGCGCACCAGACGCACAGGGTGATGTTATGTGCATTTTTGGGATTTATTCCTTTTGGAGCAGTACATTTCTATGATATTTGATATTCGTTTTGTACCGAGCAGGACTAGTCAGAGGACAGTACCTGGATATATTTTGCATGCATTGATAGTTCGAAAGGATTTCCAAAGAGCGAGCTATAGTCTCGGTATATATATATACCTACGTGTCCGATATGACACGGAACGTTTTAAAAACAAGGAAACCTTTCAAAATTGTTTTCAAAACGGCGGAACGTACCTATTAAACAAAGGATATATATATACATATATAGTTATTTTCTTGTGAAAAACGTCCGCCACTGTGCAGTGTTACGCGCATCGCACAGCGACTTAAAAAGATTGGGCATGCATTTATATCAGCTATTTACATGTATAGATTGGATGTCTATATGTGTAGTTCTGATCCATATCATATCGGTTTTGTATTGGATTTGACATTGTGTCTTTATCATGACTCCGATGATTGCGGGATGCTTGACGGAGTGTTGCTTTTGAGTTATCTGCTCAGTACTCATGCGCATGTATTGCGCTATGATACGTTTTATGTATTGCTGATTTCGGAGCCCCGATGACTTGGAAATTGTATCGAACTGTTTTAGTACTTGGGGGTTTTAAATTTAAATTCGGGGACCGAATTTCTTTAAGGGGGGTAGATTGTAACATTTCCAAAATAATAAAATATTATTTTCAGGAATTTTTATAATTTAATATTATTTTAATGAATATTTTAATGTTCGGGTGGAATTAAATACAAATAAAAGGGGAAAAATTTTGGAAAATTTTGGAAAATTCTAAAATAAGGTATTTTATGGAATTATGACATTTTAAAGATTTTAAGACTAGTTATATGCTAATTTAGTGTTAATTGCGATTAAAGATCGCTAATTGGATTTTTAGCATTTTTGTGCAAAAATGTGCACATATCATTTTTACACTTGTTACACTTGTGTTACATTTTTGTAGCCATGGTTCATTTGGATTCACTATTGGAGTGAGAAGGAAAAGATAAAGGAAAAGAAAAGAAAGGGAAAAAGTAGGTAATGAGTGAGAGAGAGACAAAGTCAAACCCCCCACTTTTTGAACCATCCCTCATCATTTTCCCCTTCTCATTCTCTCTCCTCTCTTCCTCTTGCAGCTGCTCTCTCTTCTTCCTCTCTCACCCTGTTCACAAAAACCCTAGATCCACAATGAAATCAAAGCCAAAACCCCATTCCCACTTCACAAAACTTACTCCCAAGCTCACTAGCTACACATTGAACCTAGCAAGATTGGATTTGGAGGACTTTGAGCAACTCAAGAATTTTCTTGAGTTGCCAAAGGAGGTAAATTTTGGACCTATTAGAGTAGTATCTCATTTCTTGTGCATCAATTCTATTTTCATATCGATATTGTGTCATTTTGTGGACTTTAGAGATTTCTAGTTAGGGTTTAGGGTAAAACTGAACTTTAAGATGAAATTGAGGATTTAGGTGACCTTAGAATCCCTTGTGTGATGCTAATTTGAACCCAAACCTGAACTTGAAAACAGAATACGGAATTACGGAATCGATATCGGGGAAAAATAACAAATCTGGAAGTGTTTTGTGGAATCTGCTATCACCCCGAGATCCTAAAAACTAAACTGAGTTGACAGTGAGATGTGCATGCACCAATGAACCACCACCCCAAACCCTAGCCCCCAACTCCTTTTCGAGGCCGCCAATTATTCCATTCTGGCCGCAATTTGCGGCCAGAGCAGGGTGGATCTGCCTCGTTTTCTGTGCATGGCCCCATTTCCTCTATTTTTGACCCTGGGTATGTCTAGTTTTGACTGATTCCATCTAGGGTAAAATCTAGGATGATTTTCCTATGTTGGTGCATGGTTTACGACTTGTTTTAGCATGGATTTTGGTATTTGGTGTTTCGTTCCTGTCGGGTGGCGTTTGGACGTCAACGACAAGTGGATATTGATCGTGTTTGCATGCGAGGTTATAGGTTTTTACCTATAGGCGTAGCGTGTGCCGTTTTGGTTTCCGATGTGATTTTCATATGCTTTAGCGTTTGTGATATCCTTGTAGGTACCCTACGAGATGTGAGGCAAAGAAGATGAAGATGGCGACATCGGCACCGACACATGAGAAGCAAGGTGAGTAGATTATATCTACGGGGAGAAGTCGGGTGGATGGCGTATAGCACCCCCGCAGTCCGTGGTGATGTATACGAATACGTATACACACATATATTTATTATGTGTTGTTAGGGTTATTGATGGTAATAATGGGCTATTGGTGATAAGGATGTATTGGTTGAGTATAGTGCGACACCCTAGAGTAGTGGTTGCACCCACACTCACACATACACACATACTTGCTTACATTCTTTCATTATCTGTGCGCATATGATGGTGTGTATATCTACACATGGGTATGGGACTATGTGTTTATATACGGGTTTTGAGGATGATACGTGGGATTGAGATGAGTCGATGAGATGCGATTGAGACCGTGAGATTTGGAGACATGACAGAGTTCGTATTGGAGATGCGATATGATGGTAGTGATACCTGTCATGCGATGAGATATTGTGATATCGACTCAGATTTAGGTGGTTTCCATACCCCTCTCTATTGGCTTGATTGTCGGGTTCGTAGTTCGCATAGTAGGCGTTAGGCTAGACCCGAGTCATACCTATTTCAAAACTAACGAATCGGGGATATTTTAAAGATATGCAGAAGGGTTTATACGGGTATTTTCAAATGATGTATCTTTTCTTAAAACACTGTAGCCCTTGTTTTACCAAAAGCCCTGATTCGTCTTATTTCAAATGGCACCACTGCATGACATGTACAGATTGGTGTAGATTCTTTACCTTTGCGTTGATTATTCGATTCCGCATATTCATGCTATTTGCATTGCAACGCTTGTACTGTGGTTATATTTCAGTCATGCTGCTAGGACACCAGCACTATTATCGATGATGCATATGTTCCACGTACACTTGTTGCCGGCTCACACACTCATCATCGATAATTGCCATGTCACTACACTGTAGTACTATTGCATTCAGTATATGATCCTTGCATGACTTGATGATGTGCATACCTTCTTTTACATGTCGCATACTTCATGCTTTTGATTATACGCATTGAGATATGTTGTTTCTATGATATTTCTGGATTTGGGAACCGAGGGCGTTTCAAAGAGAATATGTCATTGCTTTAAAAACCCGGTTATCCTTGATATGATATTTCAGTGCGTCCACCATGTGTTTTCTCGGTGCTGAGAGCGACATGTGAAACCCGAATCGAGGAGTGGACGAGCTGATTGCGGGTACATGGTGGACCCGGTATGGTTCCCCTCGGCAAGATGATCGATGAGCTTTGCCGATTGAGCCTGGAGGCGGGCGAGTACCTACCGGTGATTTGTTGGACCTGGCGGTTATCCGGAGGATACTGACCAGTGTCGATAGATGGATATGGGCATACTGCCGGGGCCGAGGGCCGATACCGCAGACAGCGCCCGCGGGCCGATCCGGACTGACGGAGCCCGATATATGAGGATTTACGTGCCGATGCTGGGTACAGTTTTCATGATGTTTTCGAGTGCCGATGCTGGGCACTCCGGTTCCATGATTTTGACGTGTCGCGAGGGACACAGGTGGTTTATATCCTCATATTTCCATGCATATGCTGATGATACTTACATGCATGATGGTTTTGTCATTGGGTGACGAGTGGACGGGATCCACGTACATGCAGATTTGATTACATTGATCACACCTCATATTCATGATATGCTATTACCTGAGGCACTAGCACGAACACTTGGCACTACACTCATGTATAGAAATTACATTGCCAGTTTAGCATGCTTCAGCTTTATTCATATTGAGGTTTATTTATATCTGATCGTATTGACCTAGGATGGGTCGTGCATTCGATCTCTGCTTGTAGATATTTTTCTATTCACGAGTTGGCAACTAACCCCCGTTGTGCCCCAGTTCTTGCAGGTTTGCCGTACAGGTTCTATAGCGGCATTTCTGGCACACTGCTTCCTTATGGGTGACTTGCTTGGATAGGTGGGTTCTTTTGTATCAGAACCGCCAATGTTCATGTATTATTTATTGTATCTAGAATATCCATCAACCAAAACTTGTATATTGTTTCGACTTAGAGTCGCGTTTGTAGTATTACGGTTTCTGGCTGTTTTGAGTTTCTTTTTGGGTTTTGATCCTCGCATTTTGGCGTTGTATATTATCGCTTGCGTGGTTGTGACCGTCGATTGACGAAGAGCTAGCTCTCGCTTGGGGATGCCTTTTATCATCTCATATATATTATTCTTGTTGTACCCCGTTCGGGGCCAGTTTTTACAAAGGAAACTCTGCCGAAATTTTCAGGAAAGGTTACACATTTTAAAAATACACATTCAGCTTAGTTATTTAAAAACTTTGATTTTCGAAACATGATTTCTTTACTTTTCAGAACCAGTTTTCCTTATTTACTCTCTAAAGGGTTTTAGATTTCTGGTCTTTTGGCTTACTTGGATCAGATGGAGTCCTATAGACTTCATAGGATTCAAGGGCCAGTCACGTGCTTTTTCGGGTCGTGACAGTTGGATCCCGATTCCTACTGATGAGTTGGTTTACTCCTCGGGTGATCCCGACTAATTCTTCTTTCAGGTTTGGAGGAGAATTTGACGATATAGTGGGAAGTTTTCCTGATTAGATAAATTGGTAACCATTCTGATCTAGGTTAGAGTGCACACAGAGTGTTTCTTTTCTCTCTCTCTTTGGTAGCGACCATGACCCGACCCTTGACTATGACTCAGTGACCAAGTTAACCGAACCTTCTTAAAACACTGGCTTTTGGATTGTCTGAGTTGCATACCTCATTGCCACTCCTATTTTTACCCTTTCCTCCAGAACACCCCGTATTACTACGAACATCCACTTCCATTGGATAAAACCATCGTATGGTTATATACGAACTCGAAGGAACTTGTTCCAGATTTGAGGATGGTTTCCAGTTCTGGAGAAAATGAATAGGACTATTCAGTTGTCTTTACCTTTTACCTTCTCTCAGGTTGCGAGTGCTCCTTGGATTAGGATAGTACACCTATTATGCTTATTGGATAGTCTTCTTGCAAACCATAGGCATGTGCCGAATGGTAGGGAATGAAGAAAACCATTTAGGTTAAAAAGGTGTACAGAAGGTATTAAGTAAAGATAAATAAAGGGATTAGTAAGAGGGCAAAGTAAATTGCGACTGCTATTCACGACAAAACCAAGTATTTCATCGCCACTCCTACTTCACCTTTTATTTCTCCAGAACACTCCGTATCACTACGAAGATCCACAGTTATTTGATATTCCATCGTATGGTTATATACGAACTCGAAGGAACTTGTTTCAGTTCGGAGATGGATTCTGGTTCAGGAGAAATAGGAATAAAATTTATTCAGTTGTCTTTTATCTTCACCTTCTCTCAGGTTACGAGTACTCCTAGGATTAGGAGAGTACACCCATTATGCTTATTGGATAGTCTTCTTCCAAACTATAGGCTGGTGCCGAACGGTAGGAAGGGAAGAAAACCATTTAGCCTAAAAGGGTGTATAGAAGGTAATGACTAAAGACATATAAAGGGATTTGGAGAGATGTCAAAGAAATATACGGTTATAATTGTGAATCTGATAATGGAAGAGGCATTACTTAGAATACATGTTTTAGTTTCACTGTGTATTGTTAAAAGAAAACTGATTTCCCAATTTACCCTTACTCCAGGGTATGTATTTACCAGGTATGATTCTCACATCTGTATGGTTTTACAGATGATGAGTGGGAGTAAGTTATTGGGAATTGGGTGATCATCGTCATTATATCGGGATTCGTTGTAATTGGTGATATTTGAGGAGATCTCCTGGGTTGTTTACCAGACGACAAATATTTGGTTTTGAATATCTGTTGTTATGCACCAATTTCAAATTGATATATCTGTACGTTTATTTTTATAAAGTGAGATATAAATTTTTGAAATTATGTCTATGACATTTACCAATATCAGTGGATGGTTAGGTAAGGAGTATTAAACAGCGGTGTAATTCTTATTAACCATAAGTACAGTTTTCAACCTACGACACACAGGGAATGAGTTATTAGACTCAGGGGACTTATACAGAGTATTGTATGTTGTCCGGTGTTCATGAGGACAGAGGTGTTTGTGTTCGTACTATATTCTGTTTACTTGTGATTTCTCTAGTTCTTGGACATGTGTTTCGTAGAAATGCAAGGTCTAAGTTTTGAGAAGTTATTGGTATAAGAATAAAGTAGAGAACCAGGCGTTGCAAGTATCAGGATTCTTTAGGGTGATCGAAGATGTAGATACTTGTGTATGGTATTCAGTTGATAGTAATGATTAAGAGAACTTGCTTCTTTTTCAGGTTACTCATAATTGGAAGCACTCCTAAGTTGAGTAATGCTGATCGGCCTCTCTCCATTTAATTGACATGCACTGGAGACAGCTGCATGATTTGAATCTGCTTTCAATTAAATCAGTGCCTCTGTTTCTATATTGGATATATAATAGTTCATATCTTAAAAATATTAAGGTACGGGGAGTTGTCCGGCTTATACTTAAAACCAGACTCTGGATAACTCAAGGCACGTTTCTGTAATGGCTGTTTGTGGGTTGACCTGGGCTATGACGAGGGTTGACTTTCTGCCATCTAGAAGATCAATAGTGATATTATTCTTGACTCGCCACAGCTTTAGTAAAATAGATTTTTTCAAAAAACAGTAGTGGGAGTATGATAGAACTGGAAGTGATTCCAGAACCGCAAACGATTACTGAAAATTTGATAAGAACCTGAAGATTCGATCTGGTTTGACATTCCATTGGCCACTCCGCAGATATGGTGGGTAACCTCAGGCACCCCAGAGATACTCCGGTAGCCTCAAGGATGGTGACAGGGAGGTTCTTATTTATCCAGACTTTCCATTGCTGTTGTTCCAGACTGTGAGACCCGGTAGGAGGATGAGTATAGCGCCGTTCTAAACTAGCTTTAGAAATGTACGTGTATATGACTCTGCCAGAGGGTTGTTGTAGTCAGTGGGAGCAGCGGAAGCATTGGTCGACAAGTAGCTTATGTCTATTTATGGACTAAAGCAGATATAGCGGAGAAAGATCATCTATTTATGATGTGACAGTCATAGGTTTGACTTCATCAGAATAAGGGATGGATCTGTTAAGAAGGTAGTAGGGTCTGATGTCCTGGTATTTGGATGACATACACATAGCAGGAAGTGATATTCCTGCACTACGATCGGTTATATTTTGGTTGTCACACAGTAGTTTCTCCACAAAGGACATGGATTTTATATCAGACATTCTGGTTACTAGATCTATGGTTTTAGATCTAGATTTGGGTAGTTTCCCAATCTGGGTACTTAAACAGCATTCTAAAGGTGTTTTAGAATGGACGACTCCTGGCACGGTAGTGTACCTGCAGGTGATGGAGTCACCCTCTCTAAAGGTGTCTTACAGACTAAAGGGGAGAGGGATGTGCATGATTGGCAGATCACTTGCTTAGGCAATTGAGTCAATCATGAGATGTCAAGTACCACACCAGACGTTGTTTTTGCACTAGACGCAACAAGCTGATATTAATCCTATCCGGGAGAAACGGTCGGAAGCAGTTTTAGAACATAAGTGGATGTTCTAGGGATATGATAATAACAGCCTCTTTTAAGAGACGGTTATCATTCCAGGCTTCCAAGGTGACCTGGATGACAGAGTGACTGTCAGAGTTATAATTTTTCCTCTGACGAGGGGCGGTATTTTGGACCGGTGGTCCAAGCGGATACTGAGGGAGGCATGGCGCAGGATACTGATTAAGTTCAGTTGACGATACAGTCTAAGAAGTTTGGATTTTGAGTTCATTTATGAACTAGGTCCCATGAGACATCCAAACATATTCTAAGACGGGTATTGCTCATTTCGGGAGATGGCTTTCTCCGCGAACTTGAGATAAAGAGAGACATAGAAAGAAACATCAGGCCGGATCCACTCACTAAGGCTTTTCCTCGAACGCAATAGTTTCGCAAACGGGATTTGTGAGACTGATTAGTAGAGGAGTTGGGTGTTCGGTATCACACGGGCTGTGAGTATGCGATATCGCAATAATTAGCCTTGAGTGCAAGTGGGAGATTGTTTGATATAGTGCCTTCAGAGTCAATTATTGGATCACAGGCATGTGATTGCAATGATTGAGGGAGGACCTATGCCGGTAGGACAGTCTTACTCGAGATGATAGTATGCTATCTGGTTTATCTTTATCATCGTGTACAGCTTCAGGTGACCTTACAGATCATTATTACATATTGATAGAGCCCTTAGGATTCTTTCTTGACTACCAGCAGTATGATGGAGATCATATACTTGGGAGCTGGGGTCTATTAGCACATCCTTAAAGCGGTCCCTAGTCGTGGGAGTTTCGAGACTGGGCATCGATACTCCATTAGTAGACTAGTGTATACAGTCGAGACCCCGACGAGGGGCGGTGGCCGGTCTCACAAGCCATTGGTGTCAATTGGATCACCTAAGATATATATAGGTGCTCATTGGGTTATAAGTACACCGTACATGACTCGCCGGGAACATACTAGTTGGTATTATACCTGACGTCAGATAGCAGTTCCCTGGTGACATGTGTACTGGTTAGTTCATCGACCTGAGATCATCATTTGTCTCGTGTGAGTTCCCACTGTGCTTTGATTACTACCCTACCACGGCTCAAAGGAGTCATGCAAACAGATTTTAGTTGGGTACAGTTCCGAGCCACATGGAGGCAGATAGCGGATCGGCAGGGGTTTCGTCTCTCCCGGTATTGGGGGTGAGATCCGCTGTGTCTAGGAGAGCCATTACACGAAGTCCTTGGCCAAGGCAGGAGATTTACTGGTAGGTATTCCAGTAGTATCTCAAGGTGTTCTGTGCTACACTCCGACACGACTTGTACCGCTTTTGGGGGTCTGAATTTTACCAACCCTCTAGGCCCGCCATGCGATGCTCATAGACGAACGGACCGGACTATACGGATATTGTCACTGACAGACTCAGTAGGGTGTCAGGATGAGTTCGCTCATCGACCTCCCTTTTGGTCAATACCTGGTAGCACGCTATGTACGGCTAGTACCTCTGACGTGCTAGTGGTTAAATCCACAGCCAAAGTATTGACGAGTCTTTAGAGTCCCCCACAGACAGTTTCTCAAGTTTCGGGCGAAACGTTGTAGAGGCCATATGATATATGGCAGGGTTCGATCATATACGTGCAGTAGTGCGCGGATCATGATCGGACGGATCATACTAGTGGGCTTTGGTTTAAGCCGGATCCTAGTATTAGATTTGTTGGATTACTTTAGTCTCATCGTATTCGCATTCAGTCGGAATGCGGATGCAGGTATGTATATACAGGTGAGGGGTATCCTTGTGATCCGTCACGAGTTTACTTTAGATGTTGCCGTATCTTTTTATTGTTGTAAACATTTGGATTAATGTTTATAAATGGAAATTATGAGCTTAAATCATCATTTTGAACATTTAATGTGACATAGACTTCATTAGTGACTCATGGTCTCTTTTCTTATGCTAATGTCACATTATGTGATTGATTTGTGGTTTGAAATGAGAGGAAGAGAGAGAAGGGCAGCGATGATAATGTTTGCTCTTGTATTATTTTTCTTAGGCTCTTTCATTTTTATGATAGAAGAAAAAGAAAGAAAATGGCTTCTCTTCTTCTTCTTCCTCTAGCTCACAACCTCCATTGATGGCTTCGTTTTCAACCTCCATCCATGCAATGGATGCAAGAGACAAAGTTGTCACACATATTCTCTACTTCACCTTGGACACGTCGGCTAGCGAACTTCGTGTCCGAGTTGCTTCGGATGAAGCGGGAGCCCGTAAAAAGACTCGATGATGTGGTGCCCTTTCCGACGAGGAGATCGAGATCGGATATGCCGCGGGAGATTGGGATGGTGGCCAAAGACCGAAGGACACGGATCAATCGGTATAGCCTTTCCAACCCTTCTCTAGTTTGCTAGTTGTAGGTTAATGGTTCGATCCGGGATTAAAGTCTGCGATAGCGCCGGTTTCAAGTTAAGTAAAAGTTTTCGTTTCCGCATTTTGGCCTCGGATAGACGGCCGGGGCGCTACCGCAGACTTACACCAAGCTTATAGGTTTTTGAGCTTTAACAGATGACAACAGTGAGGACACTGTTGAAAACAAGTTTGAGGGAGGTTTGTGCTTATTTACGCATCAATTTGCATCATACTTTGCATAAGCACAACATTTTCAAAAAAAATTTTAAAAATTTTCTTTTATAATTAAAGATTAGATAGTGAAAAATTGCATCCAATGTAGGGTTCCTAGGCACGCTAATGAAGTCTCATAAGGCATCAACCATGCCAATTTTAAATTTTATGAGTGCCGAGAAACCATAATACGGATCGTCGACTAGAAATTTAGGCGAAAAACGAAACTAGTTAACATCTTAACTAAAGGAGAGAGGCTACAACCCTTGTAGATCCATTTCTCCACTTCCTTAGCTCCACGTAGGCATCCTCTCGCTGTCCATCTCGAATCCCGGACTCAATCGTCGGCTTCATCGTAGAAATGGGCGGGCCAGGTCGTCGGCTTCGTGCCGAAGATGATCTACGTCGAGGCATCACAAGTTCAAGCTCCAACTTCACCAAGTTGTGAAACTTGTGAAGAAAACACCCTATACTACTTGGCAAGAGGTAGAGGGTGAAGAAATAGGAGGTGGGTTCACTTTAGAATTGGATTTCTCATACTTTTGCTCAAGTTGCCATTGTTGGTAGCAAGCTTTTCTTCATGAAGATGAAGAAGAAGTTGAAGCTAGAATATGATAAGTGTTGTTTAAAAAGAATAATAAAATCAATACTTATCATCTTCTAACCATGGTCAAGTGTAGAGAGTTAACTATAGTTTAGATGAGTGGTTAGGGTTAGGAGAAGAAGACAAAGTGGTCACTTGGTCAAAGCTTCATGAAGCTTCAACAAGCTTCATGATAAAAGAAACCATTTTGTTTTCTATTATCTTTTTCTCAAAAAGGAAAAGATAAATAATCAATTGAAAAAATGAAACCCTAACCATTCATTAAACATGGTTTAAGTCTTTACACAAATCCAAGTGAGAATGTATCATCAAACATGATACAATCAAGAGCACACAAAATATATCACATATACAATGTGCTATACAAGTGAGAAAATCCCTTTAAAGTGAACCAATACTAGTTAATGCAAAGTAATATATCAAATATATAATTATACATTAAATCATTAAATCAACACTTGATTCAATGATCCGGTCATGTCGCACATAACCGACTAGTATACAATGTATCGATTTATCGAATCAATGATTCGATAACTAGGTTATATCGCATACAACCAATCGAAACATTCATCGCGAGATTGGAATACAGTATCACATACACGCTTTATTCTCGGTCCTGCACATATCTCATATGCGCTCCTATCTCGTTTCGCTTGAGCCAGGAAACCTCTGTGTAGGACTCTAAAGACTCGTCAATACGCCGGTAGCAGATGATGATCATATCGATCACCCACAAGCCGCAAGCGGTCTGCTAAACGTAACGGCCACCCGGGTATTGAGCGATCAGAAGATCGACGAGCTAGCCCGCTCACACTCCTGTGAATCCAATCAGTAACACTTACCGTACAGTCCGGTCTGTTCGTCTGATATGTCGCATATCAAGTCTAGGGGTGGTAAACGTCAGACCCCAGTAACCGATAAGTCGTGCCGATGTGAGGCTCATAACGGGTCGAGAAACTACTGGTAACTCTTACCAGCAAATCTATGATCAGCCCTGGCCAGGGACTTCCCTGTTACGGCCAATCGAGCACTGCGCAACATCAACCCCCAATACCGGGAGAGACGAAACCCCTCGTATCGTTCATTGCCTCCATATGACTCGGGACTGTACCCAAAGACCACCGTTTTGCACGCCCTCATGGACGTGGTAAGGTGGAGATCAAAGCACAGTGGGAATCACACAAGACTTTATGACGATCTCGGGTCTACAGACTAACCTGTACAAGTGTCACCTGAGAACTGCCATCTGACGTGAGGTATAATACCATCTGGGAGTTCTCGGCGAGTCCGTCCAGTGTACCCAGTCTCTACTGAGCACCCGTATACCATCTCTGATGTCAAACACCAATGGATATGGGATCATCCATCGCCCATCTCATGGGTCGAGAAGCGTATACGCTAGTCTACACTGGTATATCGATGCCCCGTCTCGATACACCCACGACTAGGGACCTTGAAGCATGTACTTATGGAATACCATGTCCCCACTAGTATCATCTGCATCATAGTCCAGGTAGTCAAGTATACATCCTAAGGGCTTTATCAACATGTAACTATAAGACAGTTTAAAGAGACAAGTGTACATGTTAAGATAAAGAGTAACCAGATAGCATACTATCATATCGAGCAAGAAAGTCATCTCTATATATGTCCAAGCATCCAATATAATATACATCATCTGTATAATACTGGCCTCTAGGGCATACATACAACTAACAATCTCCCACTTGCACTAGGGCCAGCTGCTGTAGTATCGCATACCGAGCATCCCGAAGAGTCTCTCAAACTGTATCTGGGGAATGGCCTTCGTGAGTGGATCCGCTGTGTTGTTCTTCGTGTCAACCCTCCTGACCTCGATCTCCCGGCGATCAACTATCTCCCGGATCAGGTGATACCGCCTCAGAATATGCCTGGATCGCTGATGGGACCTGGGTTCCTTGGCTAAAGCCACCGCTCCATTGTTATCGCAATACAAAGGTATTGGATGCTCAATGGATGGAACCACTCCAAGTTCAGTAATGAACTTCCTGATCCAGACAGCCTCTTTGGCAGTATCGTTGGCAGCGATGTATTCAGCCTCCATCGTCGAGTCTGCCACGGTTTCCTGCTTGGAACTCTTCCAGCTAACCGCCCCTCCGTAAAGGGTAAAGACAAATCCCGACTGCGACTTAGAGTCGTCCTTATCACTCTGGAAGCTCGAATCGGTAAAGGACTCCATTTGGAGTTCTCCGTTACCATACACCAAGAGCATCTCTTTAGTCCTTCGCAAGTACTTGAGAATGCTCTTCACAGCTGTCCAGTGACTCTCTCCAGGATCAGCTTGATACCTGCTCACTACACTTAGTGAGTATGCTACATCGGGTCTGGTACATAGCATCGCATACATGATAGAGCCTACAGTCGAAGCATAGGGTATCCCTTGCATGTGGGCTCTCTCCAAATCAGTCTTGGGAGACATCTCTTTGGAGAGAGTGACTCCAGAGATCGTGGGCAAGTTCCCACGCTTGGATTCTTCCATACTAAACCTCTTTAGTATGGTGTCAATATACCTGGATTGGGACAATCCCAATATCCGTTTGGATCTATCTCTATAGATCCTAATTCCCAATATGCAGGAGGCATCACCAAGATCTTTCATTGAGAATCTTTGTGATAAGAAGAGCTTGACCGATTGCAGCATAGGAATATCATTTCCTATCAAGAGTATGTCGTCCACGTACAATACAAGGAAGACAACCTTACTCTCTGCCACCTTCTTGTAGATACAAGGTTCATCTGGATTTTTGACGAAATCAAACTCTTTGATAACGACGTCAAAGCAGATGTTCCAACTCCGCGATGCTTGCTTTAATCCATAAATGGATTTAAGCAGCTTGCACACCTTCCCACTGCTCCCACTGTCTATGAAGCCCTCTGGCTGAGTCATGTACACACACTCTTCTAAATCACCATTTAGAAAGGCGGTCTTAACATCCATTTGCTAGATTTCGTAATCATGATATGCAGCGATGGCAAGCATGATCCGGATGGATTTAAGCATAGCCACTGGAGAAAAGGTTTCGTCATAGTCCACACCTGGTCTTTGACGAAAACCCTTTGCTACAAGTCTAGCTTTGAAAGTCTCCACTTTCCCATCTACACCAAGTTTTTTCTTGAAGATCCACTTGCTCCCGATGGGTTTTACCCCTTCAGGAGCAACATCCAAAGTCCATACTTTGTTGGTGTACATGGATTCCATCTCGGACCGCATAGCATCCAGCCATTTCACTGAGTCCCTACTCGTGATGGCCTGCTCGAAGCTAGTTGGGTCATCATCCTCCATGATGCAATCCTCGCTCCCACCATCCATGAGAAAACCATAGTATCTCTGAGGTTGGCGAGGAACCCTACTAGATCGGCAAAGAGGCTGAGGTTCATTGGGAACTACTGAATCTTCTGGTTCCACTAAATCTTCAGTTACGGTTTGTGTATCTGGAACTTCTTCCAGCTCTACCACTTTGCCACTAATTTCTTTTTCAAGGAATTCCTTTTCTAAAAAGGTGGCATATTGAGAAACAAACACCTTTTGTTCTTCAGCATGGTAGAAAAAATATCCTTGTGAATTCTTAGGATATCCCACAAATTTGCAGAGAACTGACCGTGCCTCGAGTTTGTCTGGATTTTGCCTTTTGACATAGGCCGGACAACCCCATATCTTAATTCGTTTAAAATATGGTCTCTTCCCACTCCATATCTCATATGGTGTGGTAGGTACAGATTTAGATGGAACTTGATTCAATAGGTATGTTGCTGTCTCCAGCGCATATCCCCAGAAGGAAATAGGTAACTCAGCTGTGCTCATCATAGAGCGCACCATATCTAATAGGGTGCGGTTCCTCCGTTCTGATACACCGTTGTGCTGTGGTGTATATGGAGGAGTTAGCTGAGAGAGAATCCCATTCTCTTTTAGGAAGTCCAGGAATTCATTGCTCAAGTATTCACCTCCTCGATCAGATCGAAGGATTTTAATACTTTTTCCGGTTTGGTTTTCGACTTCTGGTTTATATTCTCTAAATTTCTCAAAAGCTTCTGATTTGTGTTTCATCAGGAACACATATCCGAATCTAGAGAGATCGTCAGTGAATGTAATGAAGTACGAAGAACCATCCCTGGCATGTGTAGACATGGGACCGCATACATCACTATGTATCAGTCCCAAGAGTTCGGTAACTCTTTCTCCGTGTCCCGTAAACGGAGTTTTGGTCATCTTGCCTTTGAGATATGACTGGCAAGTGTCATAAGATGAAAATTCGAATGGTTTCAAATATCCATCCTTATGCAACTTAGCCAGTCGTGTCGCATTGATGTGACCCAGTCTACAATGCCACAAGAAGGATTCGTTCAGTTCTGAACTCTTCCTCTTGTGTGTGTTTGTTATTCTCAGAACTGTTGATTGGTTTAGAACATAAATGCCATTGCACAACGTGCCTGATCCAACCAACTTTTGGTTACGGAAAATATTCATAACATTGTCCTGTAATACAAAATTATATTCCTCTTTACTCAATAAAGAAACCGATATAATGTTGCATATCAGGTTCGGCATGTAACAGCATTCGTTCAGAACCAATGTATTACCAGTTGGTAATACAAGGTGATATTCCCCGACAGTCTTAGCTGCAACAATTGCACCATTTCCAACTCTAATGTCTTTATCACCTTCTCCAAGTTCTCTACCTTTTCTAAGCCCATGTAACTGATTACATATATGGGATCCTGACCCGGTATCTAATACCCAGGACGTAGGGCAAATGGAGAAACAGTTCTCTGTAACGAACACACCCGAAGAAAATGCATCATCTTGTACTTTCTTCAATTGGGTGGCATGGGAATCCTGGTATTCCCCTATATCCTGTTCATTCCTATAACTCTTATAAGAAAGAACGGAACCAACGTTCCCCAGCACAGTATAACATGCGGGTTCGGTCAATACATCCATATTATTATCTTTATTAGGGCATGAAATGGTCGCTACCTGGAGAGAGAGAGAAGAAAACACTTTAGCGTATGCTCTTGCAAGATCAGATTGGTTTTTATCTTATCTAATCAGGATGGCTCCCACTGGTTTTTATCAAATCTTCCTTCAAACCCTAAAAGGAAAGACTAGCCGGGATTAATTACACACTACAAGTTCGCCAATCTTTCAGCCAGGCCAGTGTCGGTACTTTGAGGGAGGTCCCCCGTGCTTTCGCACGAACCTAATTAATGTAAACATCGTTTTCCCAGAGGCGTAATCCCGTTGACACCTTTCTAGACACCTACTTGATCAGCTAATTGCAATGTGTAAAACTCTCCCAGGAGTAACTCTTACTCGCAGTGGGTATCGGGATCCAACTATCTCATAGAAGGTATGCAATCTCATTGCAAATTTCAACACTTGAAATTCCCGATAATATTTTTGCTCCTAGCAGCTATATGACCTTAACATAGTCAACAAATCATAAGTGCTAGTCAAGTTCAACCCGTCATTTCCTGATTGAATTAAACCCACCCGCACGACCCTTAACATAGTCAACAAAGTCGCACGACTACCCTAATCTAATCGCATCATATGCTTATACAGATAAGCACCAATCAGCTATCGCACACTATACCTTAACATAGTCAACAAACGTAGCACGAATACTAACTAGTACTTATCTGAAATGACGGAGGGCAACGACAGGTTTTTCCGAAAACCTATTGCGTAATGAACTTGATATCGTTGTAGAATCAAATGAAGTTTTGAAATGGAGTGATTTTGAGGCTTTTCTAGTTTTGCTAAAGGGGTCACTCCCGGTGAAGGGATCGTCGGCCCTTTCCTCGTCGAATGAGGTGCGGGATATATCATATATATCGCTGTGCAAAGCATAAACTATAGAAGCAATCAAAAGTCAAACCGAGTGTGTAGCATCTGCCAGTTATTGCTAAAGGAGTCACTCCCGGTGAAGGGATCTCGGTCCTTTCCTCATCGAATAAGGTGCAGGGTATATCATGTATACCGCTATGCAAAGCAAGAACTGTAGCTACCTTTTTTTTGTTTAAAATTTGAATCTACAACATCTTAGGTTTCTTTTCTTTCATTAATCACATTAATGAAGTAGCAAGAACTGTAGCTACCTTTTTTTTGTTTAAAATTTGAATCTACAACATCTTAGGTTTCTTTTCTTTCATTAATCACATTAATGAAGTCCCATCATTTAAATACCTAAACATCACAGATAAATACGACGTACACTTATGCCATCCGTATTCGCCTCGATGTCCCCTCGTGCAACGTTAGATTAGGTAACTAACGGCGGAGCGGGGTAGGGCTAGCGCGGGTGCAAAACATAAGTAACGTCTATATAATATATCATATATACTATATACTGTATCTATCACAGAACATCACATGATCACATCACAGATATCGCAGCAGAAGAAACATATGAAACATTGGATATACTAGGACGTCCGTGTTTTCAATACGAGCCAGTATAAAACACGGATTCCACGGTCGTGATGAATAGCCAATCCCACACCCCTAGACCCCTACGAGAGCGGCAAGCAACCCTACCAATTTTAGGGTTAGGAGACGCGGGCTCGACTCCTCGAGATGGTCTCCCACTGGACCCTAGAACCCGGTTACTTGTGCTCCCCTCCTTGGGTCTATCCTAATGCGGAAAAGTAAATAATATACAAAAGGTGACAACTTCCGCAACCTGGAAGTGCCCCAAATAAAAGAATATTACATACAAGTTTTTACATGAATGAAAATGAAAAACACTCATCTCACATAAAAACCCCCGGCTATTCGAACACGACAATCCAATATAACATATCCAGCAACACATAACATCACATGTCATCAACGTAAGTAAATGTGCGCATCCCAATTGTCGTTGACATATAGCAACGAAACCGGCGATATCACATATTACACTTACGGTCACAGAAAAGAAAGTATAAAACTACAACAATTGGAATCCGCAATCTGTTTAGACATCACATGCCTAATCAAATGAAATACTTAGACATCACATGCCTAACAATTATAAACCCCGCATTTTAGTCTCATTATCGAAAACTCTTTTCAATATCAAGTGAGACTAAACCGCTAGATTTATAACATTCATTCAGTTATCTCATAACTGTTTGTGAATTCCAATTATTGTATCCCAATCCAGATAAATAGAAAATATTAAACTTTCCGATCGAACATTCGAACACCCAAGTTTTCCCGACTCTGATCAACACATGAAATAAGTTCAAAAACATTCATTTCATGCCTCAGTACCAACGGTCCAGCCGTAGAAGGGTCAAGCCAACGCCTCACACGTGGCACGCCGTACTGCCCCAAACCCGAAGGTTCAAAGGGCAGTTCAAGACGGTCACATAATCGAGTTAAGGTTTGTTGTCTTCTAGAGGGACCATCGCATTACTTGCACTACTCAGAACGTCCTTAAACCACAGAAAAATCCAACACTTGGATATTTTCCGGCAGGGGAAAGATTGGGTATTTACATCCGGTCGAAATTTTTAACATATTCCAAAATATCCGGATAGCCACATAGACAAAGTATGATAATCCGATCGAAATATCGAAGCCCTAAAACACCTCAGAAAATTCAACTCTTGAATAAATATTAAAAATACCCATAAAACTCAGCTGCTGAAATAATGAATTACTGTGCAAATATTACAGGAAAATCCCATTAGTTGGCCGCGGAACCGCCGCAGAAGACAAGCTTCTGCCGCGGTTCCGCCGCACCTTTGACTGTTCATGAGGTAAATTTTGCACCGTAGTTCATAGAATTCCCTGCTGAATTTTTTAAGCATTTTTAATCTGGAAAAATCCCAGTTTTTAGAAAAAGTCCAGAGAGCATGATGTGTTAGGGTTTCGATGTGTATTCGGGTTTCAGATGTCGTCTAGACTTCGCCTAAGGCTCTAGCTAGGCTCTGATACCACTGTAGGGTTCCTAGGCACGCTAATGAAGTCTCACAAGGCATCAACCATGCCAATTTTAAATTTTATGAGTGCCGAGAAACCCTAATACGGATCGTCGACTAGAAATTTAGGCGAAAAACGAAACTAGTTAACATCTTAACTAAAGGAGAGAGGCTACAACCTTTGTAGATCCGTTTCTCCACTTCCTTAGCTCCACGTAGGCGTCCTCTCGCTGTCCATCTCGAATCCCGGACTCAATCATCGGCTTCATCGTAGAAATGGGCGGGCCAGGTCGTCGGCTTCGTGCCGAAGATGATCTACGTCGAGGCATCACAAGTTCAAGCTCCAACTTCACCAAGTTGTGAAACTTGTGAAGAAAACACCCTATACTACTTGGCAAGAGGTAGAGGGTGAAGAAATAGGAGGTGGGTTCACTTTAGAATTGGATTTCTCACACTTTTGCTCAAGTTTCCATTGTTGGTAGCAAGCTTTTCTTCATGAAGATGAAGAAGAAGTTGAAGCTAGAATATGATAAGTGTTGTTTAAAAAGAATAATAAAATCAATACTTATCATCTTCTAACCATGGTCAAGTGTAGAGAGTTAACTATAGTTTAGATGAGTGGTTAGGGTTAGGAGAAGAAGACAAAGTGGTCACTTGGTCAAAACTTCATGAAGCTTCAACAAGCTTCATGATAAAAGAAACCATTTTGTTTTCTATTATCTTTTTCTCAAAAAGGAAAAGATAAATAATCAATTGAAAAAATGAAACCCTAACCATTCACTAAACATGGTTTAAGTCTTTACACAAATCCAAGTGAGAATGTATCATCAAACATGATACAATCAAGAGCACACAAAATATATCACATATACAATGTGCTATACAAGTGAGAAAATCCCTTTAAAGTGAACCAATACTAGTTAATGCAAAGTAATATATCAAATATATAATTATACATTAAATCATTAAATCAACACTTGATTCAATGATCTGGTCATGTCGCACATAACCGACTAGTATACAATGTATCGATTTATCGAATCAATGATTCGATAACTAGGTTATATCGCATACAACCAATCGAAACATTCATCGCGAGAATGGAATACGGTATCACATACACGCATTATTCTCGGTCCTGCACATATCTCATATGCGCTCCTATCTCGTTTCGCTTGAGCCAGGAAATCTCTGTGTAGGACTCTAAAGACTCGTCAATACGCCGGTAGCAGATGATGATCATATCGATCACCCACAAGCCGCAAGCGGTCAGCTAAACGTAACGGCCACCCGGGTATTGAGCGATCAGAAGATCGACGAGCTAGCCTGCTCACACTCCTGTGAATCCAATCAGTAACACTTACCGTACAGTCCGGTCTGTTCGTCTGATATGTCGCATATCAAGTCTAGGGGTGGTAAACGTCAGACCCCAGTAACCGATAAGTCGTGCCGATGTGAGGCTCATAACGGGTCGAGAAACTACTGGTAACTCTTACCAGCAAATCTCTCATCAGCCCTGGCCAGGGACTTCCCTGTTACGGCCAATCGAGCACTGCGCAACATCAACCCCCAATACCGGGAGAGACGAAACCCCTCCTATCGCTCATTGCCTCCATGTGACTCGGGACTGTACCCAAAGACCACCGTTTTGCACGCCCTCATGGACGTGGTAAGGTGGAGATCAAAGCACAGTGGGAATCACACAAGACTCTATGACGATCTCGGGTCTACAGACTAACCTGTACAAGTGTCACCTGAGAACTGCCATCTGACGTGAGGTATAATACCATCTGGGAGTTCTCGGCGAGTCCGTCCAGTGTACCCAGTCTCCACTGAGCACCCGTATACCATCTCTGATGTCAAACACCAATGGATATGGGATCATCCATCGCCCATCTCATGGGTCGAGAAGCGTATACGCTAGTCTACACTGGTATATCGATGCCCTGTCTCGATACACCCACGACTAGGGACCTTGAAGGATGTACTTATGGACTACCATGTCCCCACTAGTATGATCTGCATCATAGTCCAGGTAGTCAAGTATACATCCTAAGGGCTTTATCAACATGTAACTATAAGACAGTTTAAAGAGACAAGTGTACATGTTAAGATAAAGAGTAACCAGATAGCATACTATCATATCGAGCAAGAAAGTCATCTCTATATATGTCCAAGCATCCAATATAATATACATCATCTGTACAATACTGGCCTCTAGGGCATACATACAACTAACATCCAAAAGATTGGAAAAATTTAAGAAAACCTAGAAAATTAGAAGTTTTGTTAAACAAAACTAGTAATAAGTAGTTATGAGCCGTTGTCCCAAGGGGTAGTAAGATGAAAGAAATCACTAATCTGAGGATAAAAATAAGTTTGAAAAATAGTTCCAATTCTGAAAGCCAAACATTTGAATGTTGATACCCTACTATACGCACTTACACACGTCTTGAAACTCGGGATAGCAGAGGATACCTTGAAATGCTCTTGTCTAAAAGCCAAAGTATGAAGGAAATAATAAATGAAGAAAATATAAAATGGTGAAGAAAAATTAACACTGGTTTTATAATCACCAAGGCAGCAATAAAAAATTATAGCGAGGGTGCTTCATCACCTAGTGCCTTAGACCAACTGGTTTGGGAGTCACTGCTAAGCCTTAGGTGTTGCAAGATGAGGAAAATACTAATACGCCTAATAAGCAAGCACATGAGTAATCGGTCGGTTAGTACCTCAACAAGTATTAACGGTCGCATGAAAAATGTGTGAGCAAATCCATCTAAATATTCATTGATTAAAATGTAATGAGGTGATGGACAAGAGTATGATAGCTTCAATTGAATTCTCCGAGTGTAGGGATGTTCAGTTCACACACGTAGGGGTATATGATCAATGTTTGGAAGAAAGATAGGGATGAAAACTAAAGGCGATGTTTTATTGAGGGATGATGTGATTTCTAACATTTTTTCACGACCATTAAGATAGGGCTCATAGCAACTGAAAAACTAGTATAGTTGGAAACTCTTATTTTCAAAGTCTTTCTTTTATAGTTTTTATCTTTATATGTAACTTTCACCATCTCTTTTTTATTATAGGATTTTGTGGGTGTAATCCGCTGAAAACCCTCAGGAGACAACACTCCTCCTACTAGGGATACCTAGAGGTTTAACGGCTTGTTGCACGTGCTCAGTGCAATCGTGTTGCCCACGAAAGTGTGCTTAGTTTTCTCCTTTCTTTTTCTCCTTCTCTTGAATAAATCAGTTTGCTCGGGACGATCAAAGATAAGTTTGGGGGTATTTGTTCAGTTGATAAATTGCACATTTAATATGACATTTTCCTACTATTTCTTTATAATAAAAGGTGTTTATTATAATATATGAGGGTTTATCTGTAAAAATACTATTTTCATGTGTTTATATATTATAATTAACATTTGGTAGGAAAAAGTAAGCATATAATATTCATGTGACATTTGGCCCATTTAAATATGCTTACCTTATTAAAAGCCTTTAACCTATTCTTAATGGTTTTGTTAAATATCTCAATAAAACAAACTCTACTAATATTATTTGTTGAGTTATTGTGCAGAATTTGCAGGGCTGATATCAAGGAAATCAAAGTTGTTAAAACAAACCTGCCTAATTAAGAAAGTAAACTAAAGAAATCAATTCCGGCAGCGACGTAGAAAAGATTTTCAGTTTCCAGAGATTCAAAAGATCACCACGTGTCACCAGAAGAAGCCACAAGAAGAATGAGCCCAAGATTTCCCTACTTGGCCGCGGATCCGCGGCCAAACCCACCTATTGGCCGCGGATCCGCCGCGCTTTTGATGAGTTGGGAGTTGGGATTTTGGTGGTTAGGATCTTAAGCTCTGGCTTCCAAATTAGGCAGCTAGGGTTCTGGCTTTGGGACTATAAAAAAGGACCGAGAGGCTCTTGGAAAAATCATCAAGCTGAAGAGATCAAAAAGTCCACGACAGGCTCACGCATCCTGGCTGTTCATCAACGGTTCATCTACCTCCTTAGAAGAGATCGAGAAGCAAACTAGCATTTTGTAATCATTTTCTAAGGGAACAAAGTGTAAATGAATATTGTTGATTAATAAAGATAGTTGTTTTTCTTATTCTATTTCTTTGTAGTTTTAATATGATTTCCCTCTCCATCTCTTTTTCTCCCAACATGCGCGAGTAATTCTTCACTTGTTAGGGTTCATGGGATTAGGGTAAGTTAATGGATGATGAAAATCCTTAAACTCTTTTTAAGTCCTATAAAATTTATAAACTTTATCAAAAGAATAGTTAACATCCTAATTGGGCGCGCTATCCATTCATTGATAATCGCGACCACGATTAGAGATTAGATTAACTATTGTTTTGGTAAAGGCTAGATATGAACAGAGTTCCATGTCGAGATAGGGGTTAAGAGTGGGAATCATTTTCCCTCCAGAAACCCTAATCTACATGCATCACTGTCGTTCTAGTTTTATATCTATTAAAGGATAAAAAGAGTAATTTTTAATTAATCATCCATGACTACTAAATCTTAATGAACCCTACAAGCCCCCTTCTACTATAAAACCTACATCCGTAGTTAATCTAGATCTATATTCTGCATCTGTGTTTAACGTAGATCTAGAAACTATTTCCACTATTCTTTATTCTTCCTTCTTTCTTTCTCAACACGCCTAAAGTAAGATTAAAAGATTCAACGTTTCCCAGAGGACGACCCGTACTCATCTCGGTCTAGCTACACGCGACACCGTTATTGATTGCGGTTAACTACTACACATAAATTCTAAATCAATCACTTACGTATGCAAAAATAATCAAGCAACCCTTGTTGTTGACGTACAAACGCCCAACAACTAAATACAAATCCAAACATCAAAACAATGAATTTCAATATCGAAAACATAACCCAAAACCAACTCAATACGCTCCTAGATTTATCTCAGGTTAAATTGGGACTAAACTAGCAAGTATAGGGGATAGGTTACAAGGAATTTGAGCTACAGAACCAAATCTAACACCATCACCCACGAATTGGCCGGCGACACTACCCTAAAATCCGGCCTGCTCGGCCTGGGGTGCTCTTCTTGGGTTCGTCTCCTCAGGGTCTCCTAGTACTCAATTTAGGTTAATGGTGTTGCTAGTTTTCCTCGTAAACGTCCCAGGTTGCTCCAGATTCATTGTAGGCCAATATTGTCACAAAACCGACACGAGGAAGTTTCTAACTCCGTATTTTGGTTTCTATTCCGTGTCTTTGCCAGTAAAACAACAATAGGGGTTAAGTAAACATCCACTACAGATTATAAGTCCATATAATTACCCAAACCCTCTCTTGGAATTTCAAAACATCCCTAATCTAAACAAGTTTTACTCTAAACTAAACTAGGATGCTAGGAACTTAAAACTAAACTAAATGAAAGGAGATATACCTCATTTGGCAACTCAAGAATTTTCTTGAGTTACTCAAAGTGATCAAAATCCAACTTTGAAGCATCCATTGGGTTTGTAGAGAGGTTGTGCATCTTTTTAATGAAGGGGTTGTAGGGTATTGGTAAGGTTTTGGAGATGATCCATGGGGGTAGAAGTGATGGAGGGAGAGTTGAAGAAGATGAAGGAAAACAATGGGGGAGGAAAATGATGGCTGCCCTCTCTCTCTCTGTCCTATCCTCACTCTCTCTTATTCTTACCCCTCACAAGCCCATGCCTCATATACTCTCTCTCTCCAATAATTCCCCTTTCTCACATTTTCTCTTTTTCTTTTCCTTTAAAGCCAAATATTAATAAATGCAAATGAAACAATATGCAACAAAAATGCAACATGTCATGGTGCACTAGTCATGGAAAAATGTAGAAACACGGATTTGGCTTAATCGCGATCAATAGTGCACTAATCAATTTTTATTTAAACTGGATATAATTAATTATAAAAATACCAAATCCGATAAATAAATTTTTAAATGAATAAATCATTTTAATCTCCAATTATTTCACAATTATTGGTATATATTTATACTATTTTACGAAAACCCCAAATTTGCAAATCGAGTAGTTTTCGTGAAATATATTATTTTAATATTAAATTCCAAAAATAATATTTTATATTTTCTGAAATATTACAATTTTCCCCCCTTAAATAAATTTGGTCCCCGAATTTAAATTTAAACCCCCAAATGCTAAAACATTTCAATAATCGGCTCAAATCAACGGGGCTCCGAAATCACGGAAGATACAGAAAGACCACAGCGCATCATGTACGCCTGAAAATGAGTACGAAACTCAAAATCGAACTCCGTCGAGCGTTACGCAATCATCGGAGTTATAATGGAGATACAGACCTCAAAATCCACTACTGAATTCTAATATGCACTAGTCAAATACTATAATACGTGTATAGTACGCATCCTTGGAAAAACCTTCAAAAACTGAATAAAACACATGCAAAATCTTTTCTGAATCGCCATGTGATGCGTAACTCACGGCACAAGTCCCGGACGCTCATTTGTAAAGTAATAGGTATACGTTCATATATATTTTGCTCAAATATACGTTCCGCCGTTTTGAAATATCCCAAAAGGCTTTTCTTTGTAAACGTTCGTGCCGCTCGCGGACACGCAAGAATTAGCGAGACTATAGCTCCTTTTTGAAAACCTCTTGGTAAACTTTCAATGCATGCAAAATACTCAGATATTGTTCTTAGATCAGTCATGTTCGGCCGCTATATAGTATCGTGTCCATCATGAAAACAAAATGCTCAAAAGCAAAATCAGCCCCAAAAGGCGTATCTAATAATCACGTGTGTCTGGTGCGCATGGAAATCAAATCCAAATACAAGTGCCACAATATGCACAAAAGCAAAACTAAGCGCAACGGGTGTGCACGAAAGCATCTGTCCAGTGCAACGGGTGTGCACGAAAACAACATCTAGTGCATTTATAGTGCACAAAAATCTCAATCCAGTGCAACTAACATGCACGAATGAAAATCCCAATCGAGTGCATCCGGCATGCACAAAATCACATCTCATATCATGCGCTCAATCATGCGCGAAAATCCAAATCAAGTGCATCCGTCATGCACGAATGAAATCTAAATCAAGTGCATCCGATATGCACGAATAAATCTAAATCCAGTGCATCCGACATGCACGAATGAAATCTCACTCAAGTGCATCTGATGCGCATGAAATCCAATACCATGCGCCTAATATGCACAAAAATCCAACCCAAGCGCGTCAGTCCGTAAAAAAGCATCTAGTGCAGTAGCATGCACGAAAACGAACGTCAAGTGCAAACGCGCACAAAAACACAAACAAAAATGCTCAAAGACATAAATCGGGTGCAACCAAGGTACGGAGTATAAATCCGGTGCATCCAATGCACGAAATACGAATCCGGTGCATCCAGTACACGAAATAAAAATCCGGTGCAACAGATGCATGGCGTAAAAATCTAGTGCAACAAATGTACGAAATACAAATCGGGTGCAACAAGTGCATGAAAACACATCAAAAACTTAGATACGTATAAAAACAACACCGAGTGTACCAAGGTGTATAAAATCAAAAGCATGTGCAACTATGTGCACAAAATCCTTATCAATGCACTGTAAGCACATGTGAGCTATACCGAGTGCAAAAATTAAATCGAGTGTGTACCATATGCACAAAATCAAATCAACTGTATGAAATCTACGAAATCATAAACACGTGCAGCCAGGCACAAAACCGATATCTGGTGCAATAAACATGCACAAATCGCAAACCGATGTAGCGGTGTATAAACATAAATCAAGTGCAATAACTATGCACAAAATGTAGATACCCAGTAGGTGCAGCCATGGTGCATGAAAAGAATATCATGAAACTCAATCATCAAAATTCAAATCCAAGTGATATAAGCGTGATTCTTGGATTACAAATGCAAATCGCAACAAATGACATTGAGATACACCTCCTACAATGTTGAAAAATATCGGTGTGCCCAAAACTAGCAGAGTAAGAACATCCGCTTGCCTCCTGCTTATGGTCTGGCGTCCTCTGTCTCTGGGTCCTCATTTTCTCTGTGGATTACCAATCTCTCAATCCACCGGCTCGTCGGCCCGGTCAGGTTTACTAATAGAATCGATTCCGCTCTGACACTCCTCTGGTCATCTCTTGGCCAATTTGCATGACCACTCGTAAAGCAGTATGTCAGTGGCGTCGGCCTCTGGCCCTCTGAATACAAGTAACAATACTGATCCTCAGCGCAAATCTTATCGCAGCAGTGTCCTGGAAGGAACCTGCTCAAGGTCTTTTACGATCGTGCCTACGCCGAACTGTACGGAGGCTGGTACTCTTACAAAATCTTTTCTCGCTTTTTGGACATTTGCGTTCTCAGCACAGCATTTTCTTGGGAACTAGCCGTATCCCAACGCCTCTGTATACATATCAGATCTCTAATCTCAATGGGGAGTAACGACAGCTCGTTAACATCTCGCACGAAACTCTTATTCCACTCATCTTTATTATCGTCCACTTCGACGTCACGTCATGCTATTTGCGTACTGCGATTGTTCTCGGCTATAGTCAATCCGGAGTCTCTCACACGGACTCGAAATTACGAACTCGGTATCTTCATCACTCTATAGAAGATATCTAACTGAACATGTTCTCGGGAACTCGTCCCAATCATCGGAGGAATACACCTTATTCGTCCGTTCTCGATCATCTCACAACGCATCTGGGTGTGGTCCTCTATCCGAAATTGATCAACTTACTAATCTTCTATCGGATCATCCAACGAACAACGTCATCTCTTGATTGATCAACTCTAGATCTAAATAAGATTCTCCACACTGGAAATCTTCAACTGAACCGAGCCTGCGTCGGCGTATCAAATCTGACGAATCACCTTCGTCTCTTAACTCAAGATAGACTAACTATCTTCTGTCGCATCTCTGCCAGGAAGCTCCAGCGATCTCAGCTCGTAAAGCCTGGAAGCGATATCCCATCAATCTCAACAACAGCTGGGTTATCTGTCTACACAGTAGACAACATCATGATCTCTGAGGTAGCTTGTACATCAACAGTCCTCTTCCAATCTGGCAACCTCTATCAATGGCCCGATCATCCGGTGCAAAACCGAACACTCGCCTCAAATAAGAGGTCACAACACAAACACTAAATCGATACATTCCCATGTCACCAGAAAACACGATTGTCAGTCCCCGTCCATGACGAGCTCGCCCTGACCGCATCACTAGCAGCAGCTCAATCTGCACTCAAACCATGGCGACCGGAACCTCAAGTATGTATCGATGAAAACAGAACAAAAAAATGAAATGAATCAACAGATCCAGAATGGATACATGATCATAAGGAGGAACGGAATTAGTTTGAGTATGATCATGGAAACGAATAGAATCAAGGATCTCAAATGGATGTATGATCATGGGAACGAAGAGAATCACAAGTCTCAAGATATGTATATCCTAAGGTTTCTTAAGTGAAGTATCGTATCATAAATATGCCGCGGAACATACGTACGGTACGTCACTCTACTTGAGTTACCTACTCTATCAATCAGGGTCAACCTATGAAACGAAAGTTCAGGTCTAATACCTCCCTGTTCAAGTCAAGTTCCGTAAAGTCAAGCCTAGGTTCCGAAATATTTATGCCCCAGACTCCACATAGTCAAACCTAGACTCGAACCAAGGTTAAACCTAGCGCTTGATACCAACTTTGTCACGACCCAAAAATTTAGTTCATGATCGGCACTTAAATCACGCCACATCTAAGGCGTAACGTAAATTAAGTAAGCCGAAGTCTAGAAATCTAAATCTTTTTAAAGAAAATAAAGAGGTGAAGTTTTGAAATAAAGGTATGATGAAATCAAATGTTTTCTTAAATGCATAGATAATGGAACATGAAAAATGTAAGTGGATTTTACTAGTTGAATAACATGTTTCGTCTTTTAAAAATTTGGGTAGCACCTCCCTTGAATATTTTGATCCAAAACCATATATACATGATAACACAAAAATGCATCCCCAAGCGGGAGCTAGCTCTTCCCCAATCGGCGGAATCACAACCACGTAAAACAGAAATATAAGTATATGATGCCCAATGGCGAAGATCAACACAAAAGGATAATGTAAACCAAGACATCAAACCCACTAAGAGAACATATAACCCATCGCTCTAGGTCTCGCAACCACAAGTCTTGCTAAGTCTTACTACTTATACAAACACTAGTTTTGATTGATGGAGTTGACTAGATACAACAGAAATAATAATACAAGAGTGGCACGATCCAACATGTACCACCTACCAAAGGAAATCACTCGAATGCAAGCTGTGTGCCAGCGATACCGCTACTGATCCATGCGGTCAACCTACAAGAACTGTGGCACAACTGGGGTGAGTTGCCAACTCGTGAGTAGAAAACATCATCAGATACAAATCAAATAAAACAATAATTCCCAGGTCAACTGTATCATAAAGGTAATACTATGATATCTAGGATGACCGTATCTGCATATGTGCCAACAATATAATCAATGCCTGTAAGCAAGTAGATAACATCTACGTGTCCATCAATGAAACAACAAAATCATGCATGTAAATATCATGAAAACATGTGCATGTAAATATGAGGATATCAATCAACATGTGTCCATTAATGACACATCAAAATCATTGAACCTGAGTGTCCAACATCGACACTTGAAATATCGTGAAACCCGTGTCCAACATCGACACGTAAATCCTCATATTATTAGTTGTATGTATGCCCTATGGGCCATTATTATACATATGATGTATATTATAGTCGATGCTTGGACATATATAGAGAGGACTTCTTGCTCGACATGATAGTATGCTATCTGGTTGCTCTTTATCTTAACATGTATACTTGTCTCTTGATACTGTCTTTGTTGCGCCACGGCAGCGCCCCGGCCGTCTTACTCGAGGCCAAATTGCGGAATCAAAATTTTTCCTTACTCGGAAACCGGCGCTACCGCGGACAAAGAAAACCCGGATCGTTAACCATTAACCTACGCTAGCTAACAAGAGATGGGAAAAGAAGTATACCAAGAGATCCGGTCCTCCGGTCTTCTCATCATCGCCCCGATCTCCCGCGGAAAGTGTAGTCTCCATATCGTCGCCTCCTCGCCGGAAAGGGCACCACATCGCCTTCGTCTTTTACGGGCTCCCGCCTCAATACCGAGGCAACTCGAGCATGAAGCCGGCAACTCGACATGCTCAAGATTTGCTGTAGAATGTGTAGTGTAGAATCATAGTCTCACTTTGGGGTTTGTTGCCTTTAGATGGAGGAATGAGGACAAGGAAAATATGGTGCTATCATTTTTCCTTGCATGAAAGCAAGATCAAGAAGGAAACTCTCAAGAATCAAGCTCTCTCTTCTTCTTCTCTCTTCTTTTTTTTTCAACCATGAATAACTTATCCTCCTTTTGTGAGAATGGTGGAGGAATGAATAACAAGCATGAAGGGAGGTGATGGTAGGAGCACAAGTGGTGACCATAACCAAACATAATCATAACAAACTTACATCAACCATTCTAATCAATTCTAATCAAGATAAAGCATGAAAAGATCAAGGAAAAGAATGGCATCTAAAGATGCTATCATAATTAATCATCTTGCAAATAAACCCTCCACAAAATGTAATTTGCAAAAGTGCAAATTACCCCCTCCATCAGAAAAGTCCGGCCGGGAAAGAACAAAGAAAAACCGGCCGGAACGGAATGCAAACTGGCAACTCCAGAAAACTGGTCCCGTAATAAATTACAGGAAAACCCCGATACTGTGCATACACACCCGCATCTGTATTCCGACCGGATACAAATGCAATGAGACAAAATCTACACTGTACTAAACTAGGACCGGCTTAAGCCAAAGCCGGCTAGTAAAATCCGTCCGATCCTGATCCGTGCAATACCGCACGTATCAGATTGAACCCTGCCATATAACTATACGGCAACTAGTACAAAACTGTCCGATCCTGATCCGTGCAATACCGCACGTATCTGATCGGACCCTGCCATATCTCCATACGGCCTCTACAGCGTTTCGCCCGAAAGCTTGAGTAACTGTAAGTGTGGTGGACTCTAAAGACTCGTCAATACTATGGCTGTGGATTTAACCACTGGCACGTCAGAGGTATAAGCCAATACGTGACGGGCCACCAGCTATTGACCAAAAGGGACGTCGATGAGGAAGCTCACCCCGACACCCAACTGAGCCTGTCAGTGACAATATCCGTACAGTCCGGTCCGTTCGTCTATGAGTATCGCATGGCGGGCCTAGGGGGTTGGTAAAAGTCAGACCCCTAAAAGCGGTACAAGTCGTGTCGGAGTGTAGCCCAGAACGCCCTGAGATACTACTGGAATACCTACCAGTAAATCTCCTGCCTCGGCCGAGGGCTTTGCGTAATGGCTCTCCTAGACACAGCGCGACCTCACCCCCAATACCGGGAGAGACGAACCCCTGCAGATCCGCTCACTGCCTCCATGTGGCTCGGGACTGTACCCAACTAAAACCTGTTTGCACGACTCCTTTGAGCCGTGGTAGGGTAGTAATCAAAGCACAGTGGGAACTCACACGAGACAAATGACGATCTCAGGTCGATGAACTAACCTGTACACATGTCACCTGGGAACTGCTATCTGACGTCAGGTATAAGCCCAACTAGCAGGTTCCCGGCGAGTCCTGTCCGGTGTACTCATAACCCAATGAGCACCTGTATACATCTTAGGTGAACCAACTGACACCAGTGGCTTGTGAGACCGGCCACCGCCCCTCGTCGGGGTCTCGACTGTATACACTAGTCTACTAATGGAGTATCGATGCCCAGTCTCGAAACTCCCACGACTAGGGACCTTTTAAGGATGTGTTTATAGACTACCAGCTCCCACGTATATGATCGCCATCATACTGCTGGTCGTCAAGCAAGAATCCTAGGGGCTCTATCAACGTGCAATAGCGACATGTCAGGTCACCTAAAGCAGTACACGATGATAAAGGTAAACCAGATAGCATACTATCATCTCGAGTAAGATTGTCCCACCGGGATAGGTCCTCCCTCAATCATTGCAATCACGTGCCTGTGATCCAATAATTGACTCTGAGGGCACTATCTCCAACAATCTCCCACTTGCACTCAAGGCTAATTATTGCGATGCCGCATACTCACAGCCCGTGTGATACCGAACACCCAACTCCTCTACTAATCAGTCTCACAAAACTCGTTTGCGAAACTATTGCGTTCGAGGAATAGCCTCAGTGAGTGGATCCGCAGAGAAGTTTCTTTCTATGTCTCTCTATATCTCAAGTTCGCGGAGAAAGCCATCTCCCGAAATGAGCAATACCTGTCTTAGAATGTCTGGATGTCTGATGGGACCAAGCTCATAAATGAACTCCAAATCCAAACTTCTTAGACTGTATCGTCAACCGAACTTAATCAGTATCCTGCGCCAAGCCTCCCTCAGTATTGCCTTGGACCACCTGTCCAAAATACTGCCCCTCCTCAGAAGGAAAACTATAACTCTGACAACCTCCTTGTCGTCCATGTCACCTTGGAAGCCTGGAATGATAACTGTCTCCCAAATGAGGCTGTCGTTATCATATCCCTAGAACATTCACTTATGTTCTAACACTGCTTCCGACTGTTTCTCCAGGATTGGATCAATATCATCTTATTGCATCTAGTGCAAGAACAACATCTGGTGTGGTACTTGACATCTCATGATTGACTCAATTGCCTAAGCAAGTGATCTGCCAATCATGAGTATCCCTCTCCCCTTTAGTCTATAAGACACCTTTAGAGAGGGTGAATCCATCAACTGCAGGTGTACTACCGTGTCAGGAGTCGTCCATTCTAAATACTCATAGAATGCTGTCAAGATACCCAGATTGGGAAACCACCCAAATCTAGATCTAAAACCATAGATCTAGTAACCAGTATGTCTGATATAATATCCAAGTCCCTTGTGGAGAAACCACTGTGTGACTACCAAAGTATAACCGATCGTAGTATAGGAATATCACTTCCTACTACCTTCTCAACAGATCCATCCCCTATTCTGATGACGTCAAACCTAAGACCGTCACATCAGAAATATATGATCTATCTCCGCTACATCTGCTTTAGTCTATAAATAGACATAAGCCTGATGTCCACCAATGCTTCCGCTGCTCCCACTGACTACGACAACCCTCTGGCAGAGTCATATAGACGTGCACTTCTAAAGCTAGTTTAGAACGACGCTATACTCATCCTCCTGCCGGGTCTCGCAGCCTGGAACAACAACAATGGCAAGTGTGGGTAAACAAGAACTTCCCTGTCACCGTCCTTGAGGCTACCGTAGTACCTCTCGGGTGCCTGAAGTTACCCACCTTATCTGCGGAGTGGCCAATGGAATGTCAAATCAGATTGAATGTTTAGGTTCCTTATTAAATCTTCAGTAATCGTTTGCGGTTCTGGAATTACTTCCAGTTCTACCATACTCCCACTGCTGTTTTTGAAAAAATCCATTTTTAATAAAAACCGTGGCGAGTCTAGAACAATATTGCCATTGTTCATCCAGATGGTAGAAAGTTAACCCTCGTCATAGCCTGGGTCAACCCACAAACAGCCATTACAGAAACGTGCCTTGAGTTGTCCAGTGTCTGGTTTTAAGCATAAGCCGGACAACTCCCCGTATCTTAACAATGTCAAGATATGAACTGTTCTATATCCAATATAGAAACAGAGGCACTGATTTAATTGAACCAGATTCAAATCATGCAGCTATCTCCAGTGCATGTAAACTAAATGGAAGGAGGCCGATCAGCGTTACTCAACTTAGGAATGCTTCCAATTATGAGTAACCTGAAAGAGAAGCAATTTCTCTTAATCATTACTATCAACTGAACACCATACACAAGTATCTACATCTTCGATCACTTTGAAGAATCCCGATACTTGCTACACCTGGTTCTCTACTCTATTCAAATACCTATAACTCCTCAAAACTTAGACCCTGTGTTTCCACGAAACACCTGTCTAAAAACTAGAGAAGTCATAAGTAAACCGAATATAGTACGAGGACCTACCCCTCTGTCCTGATGGACCCTGGACAACATACAATACTCTGTATAAGTCCGCTGAGTCTAACAACTCTTTCACTGTGTGTCGTAGGTTGAAAACTGTATTTGTGGTTAAGAAGAATTACACCGCTGTTTAATGCTCCTTACCTAACCATCCACTGATATAGGTAAATGTCATCGACATAATATCAAAAGGTATATCTCACTCTATGAAAATAGACGTACAGATATATCAATTTGAAATTGGTGCACAACAGCGGATATTCATAACCAAATATCTGCCGACCGGCAAACAGCCCAGGTGATCTCCTCAAACATCACCGATTACAACGAATCCCGATATAATGAGGATGATCACCCAATTCCCAATAACTTACTCCCACTCATCATCTGTAAAACCATACAGATGTGAGAATCATATCTGGTAAATACATACCCTGGAGCAAGTGTCTAACTGGGAAATCAGTTTTCTATTAACAGTACACAGTGAAACTGAAACATTGTAATGTCTCGTTGGGGTATCCTGGTATTCTTAGTAATGCCTCTTCCATTATCCAGATTCACAACTGTAACCGTATAATTCTTTGCCACCTCTCCAAATCCCTTTATATGTCTTTAGTCATTACCTTCTGTACACCCCTTTAGGCCAAATGGTTTTCTTCCTTCCCTACCGTTCGGCACCAGCCTATGGTTTGGAAGAAGACTATCCAAAAAGCATAAAGGGTGTACTGTCCTAATCCTAGGAACACTCGCAATGCGAGAGAAGGTGAAGATAAAAGACACCTGAATGTACTTTATTCCTATTTCTCCTGAACCAGAATCCATCCCCGAACTGGAACAAGTTCCTTTCGAGTTCGTATATAACCATACGATGGAATATCCAATAAACTGTGGATCTTCGTAGTGATACGGAGTGTCCTGGAGAAATACAAAGGTGATTTAGGATTGGCGAAGAAATACTTGGTTTGGTCGTGAATATCAGTCGCAATTTACTTTGCCCTCCTACTAATCCCTTTCTTTGTCTGAACTTAATACCTTCTGTACACCGTCTAGGTTAACTGGTTTTCTTCATTCCCTACCGGTCGGCACCAGCCTATGGTTTGGAAGAAGACTATCCAATTTACGTAATAGGTGTACTACTCCTAAACCAAGGAGTACTCGCAACCCGAGAGAAGGTGAAAAGAAAAGACAACTGAATAGTCCTATCCGTTTTCTCCAGAACCAGAAACCATCCTCGAAGTCCTTCGAGTTCGTATATAACCATACGATGGTTTTGTCCAATGGAAGTGGACGTTCGTAGTAATACGGGGTGTCCTGGAGAAAAGGGTAAAAGTAGGAGTGGCAATGAGGTCTGCAACTCTGACAATCCAAAAGCCATTGTTAAGAAGGTTCGGTCAACTTGGTCACTGAGTCAAAGTCCAGGGTCGGGTCAATGGTCGCTGCCAGAGAGAGAGAAAAGAAACACTCAGCGTGCACTCTAACCTAGATCAGAATGGTTACCACTTTGTCTAATCTGGAAACCTCCCACTGTACCTCAAATTCTCCTCCAAACCTGAAAGAAGAATTAGTCGGGATCACCCGAGGAGTAAACCAACTCATCAGTGGGAATCGGGATCCAACTATCATCGCATGATAACTTGACGGAATCCACTCAAGTCACCACACTCCAGAAGGTATGCGCATGCCTGGCAAGTTTCAGTTCTTTTGAAACTCCCGATGTGATTTTTACCCCAAGCGGTTTATGACCTTGACTAGGTCAACAAACCATAAACCGCCAGTCAAGTTCAACCCGTCATTGTTCTGGATCGCATTAAACCCACCCGTACGTGCCCTTGACTAGGTCAACAAGGCCGCACGACTGTCCTAACCAATCCCACTTATGCAACAAACAAGTACCACTTAGCTACCGAACACTACGTCTTGACTAGGTCAACAAACGCAGCACGAATACCAAATAATACCTGTAGGAAATGACGGAGGGCTACGAATGGTTTTTGGCGAAAAACCTTTAACGTAATGAACTTGATATCGTTGAAGGAACTGCATAGCCTTTTATAAAATATAGTGACGAAAACCTTTACTAAAGAGGTCACTCCCGGTGAAGGGATCTCGGCTCTTTCCCCGTAGAATGAGGTGCAGGATATTCCAACTGAATACCACGATGCAAAGCAAAAGTAATCGGCTATAGTGAAGTTAATGCCCTGACGCAAAATTTTGTCCAAGGGGTCACTCCCGGTGAAGGGATCTCGGCCCTTGCCTCGTCGACTGAGGAGCAGGATATTCCAAATGAATACCACTATGCAAAACAAAAGAGAACGTCCTTGCAATAACAGCTTTTTGAAAAAGTGTTCCAACAACATCAGATTAGGTTTGTTTAAACTTGCATTGATCCGAATCAATGCAGTCCCATCAATTGATCACACCACAAAGAACGAAAATATACTGACGTACGTATATGCCATCCGCATTCGCCACTGGGTCCCGTCATCACCCGTTAGGTTAGCTAACTAACGGCAGAGCGGGGACTGGACTAGCGCGGATGTAAAACATATACAACATCTACTAATATATATATACCAATATATAGTATTTCGCTCAAGGCGTGAATAAAATGCAACATCACAGAAAAGTATAGCATCACAGAACAATACAGATATCTGGAAGCCCCGGGTTTCACAGAGCCGCTGCTGAAACCCGACGTTCCCCTGGTTGTGTGGATAGCCTGTGCAATGAAAACCTAGACCCCTACGGGCGCGGCAAGTCACCCGCCAAAACCTGAAGCGAGGTAGCCCCTTTCAGCACCGTGAATGGACCACCCAGCACTTCACGGAATCCGGTAACTTGGGCACCCCTCCTGGGTCAGCCTGTACCCCCTACGAGTGCGGCGAATAGCCCGCCAATCCTGGACTGAAGCCCCTCCGTCTCAATGCCCTGAGATGCGGGCCCGTTGCCCTCCAGAACTCGGCTATCCGTGCACCCCACCGCGGGGCAACCCTAGTACAGAAAGTAAAATATACATACACTGGGTACATCGACCGCAACCAGGTCGTGCCCCAAAAGAATAATACAAACAGGCAGTGACGGCAGTCCACATGTCGGACGCTCGCCCCGCAATATCAAATGTACATAATACAACAGCACAGTACTAGTATTGCATCCAGGCTATCCCCACGACCGATCCGCAACAACACAGCAAATACATAGAACATCAACGTGAAAATCACGTTCGCAAATCCGTCTAACCGGGCTATAGCAGTTAGACCGGATTTACCGATCAAGTGACATTCACGGTCGCAGATATAATGTAAATACTGTGAAAAATGTGTTTAAAATTTTCCGATTGATCAAACAATTAACAAGTGGGCCCCAAAGAAAACTGTAGCACTCACAGAAATAATTGGCCCAAATTTAATATTCCAAAACCCATATTTTAATCCCAGAAGGCCTCTGTAAAAAATTGGTGAAGTGAAGTGAATAGTGCGCGGCGGAAGGGCCGCACAAATGGGGTTTTCGCGGCGGTTCCGCGCTCCAACTATGGAGTTACTTCGTCAAATTTTTACAGAACTCTTAGATTTTCCAGTACATCAATATTTTACAACCTGAAAAATTTTTGGACTTCAAAAAATTTCGACAGAAACTGATGTGAAGGGAAAAATACGGTTTTTGGAATTTTGGTCGATCGGAACTTAAAAACACATCAAACGAAGCTAGGTAAGGTTAATGGCGTGGCTCTGATACCATGTTGCGCCACGGCAGCGCCCCGGCCGTCTTACTCGAGGCCAAATTGCGGAATCAAAATTTTTCCTTACTCGGAAACCGGCGCTACCGCGGACAAAGAAAACCCGGATCGTTAACCATTAACCTACGCTAGCTAACAAGAGATGGGAAAAGAAGTATACCAAGAGATCCGGTCCTCCGGTCTTCTCATCATCGCCCCGATCTCCCGCGGAAAGTGTAGTCTCCATATCGTCGCCTCCTCGCCGGAAAGGGCACCACATCGCCTTCGTCTTTTACGGGCTCCCGCCTCAATACCGAGGCAACTCGAGCATGAAGCCGGCAACTCGACATGCTCAAGATTTGCTGTAGAATGTGTAGTGTAGAATCATAGTCTCACTTTGGGGTTTGTTGCCTTTAGATGGAGGAATGAGGACAAGGAAAATATGGTGCTATCATTTTTCCTTGCATGAAAGCAAGATCAAGAAAGAAACTCTCAAGAATCAAGCTCTCTCTTCTTCTTCTCTCTTCTTTTTTTTTCAACCATGAATAACTTATCCTCCTTTTGTGAGAATGGTGGAGGAATGAATAACAAGCATGAAGGGAGGTGATGGTAGGAGCACAAGTGGTGACCATAACCAAACATAATCATAACAAACTTACATCAACCATTCTAATCAATTCTAATCAAGATAAAGCATGAAAAGATCAAGGAAAAGAATGGCATCTAAAGATGCTATCATAATTAATCATCTTGCAAATAAACCCTCCACAAAATGTAATTTGCAAAAGTGCAAATTACCCCCTCCATCAGAAAAGTCCGGCCGGGAAAGAACAAAGAAAAACCGGCCGGAACGGAATGCAAACTGGCAACTCCAGAAAACTGGTCCCGTAATAAATTACAGGAAAACCCCGATACTGTGCATACACACCCGCATCTGTATTCCGACCGGATACAAATGCAATGAGACAAAATCTACACTGTACTAAACTAGGACCGGCTTAAGCCAAAGCCGGCTAGTAAAATCCGTCCGATCCTGATCCGTGCAATACCGCACGTATCAGATTGAACCCTGCCATATAACTATACGGCAACTAGTACAAAACTGTCCGATCCTGATCCGTGCAATACCGCACGTATCTGATCGGACCCTGCCATATCTCCATACGGCCTCTACAGCGTTTCGCCCGAAAGCTTGAGTAACTGTAAGTGTGGTGGACTCTAAAGACTCGTCAATACTATGGCTGTGGATTTAACCACTGGCACGTCAGAGGTATAAGCCAATACGTGACGGGCCACCAGCTATTGACCAAAAGGGACGTCGATGAGGAAGCTCACCCCGACACCCAACTGAGCCTGTCAGTGACAATATCCGTACAGTCCGGTCCGTTCGTCTATGAGTATCGCATGGCGGGCCTAGGGGGTTGGTAAAAGTCAGACCCCTAAAAGCGGTACAAGTCGTGTCGGAGTGTAGCCCAGAACGCCCTGAGATACTACTGGAATACCTACCAGTAAATCTCCTGCCTCGGCCGAGGGCTTTGCGTAATGGCTCTCCTAGACACAGCGCGACCTCACCCCCAATACCGGGAGAGACGAACCCCTGCAGATCCGCTCACTGCCTCCATGTGGCTCGGGACTGTACCCAACTAAAACCTGTTTGCACGACTCCTTTGAGCCGTGGTAGGGTAGTAATCAAAGCACAGTGGGAACTCACACGAGACAAATGACGATCTCAGGTCGATGAACTAACCTGTACACATGTCACCTGGGAACTGCTATCTGACGTCAGGTATAAGCCCAACTAGCAGGTTCCCGGCGAGTCCTGTCCGGTGTACTCATAACCCAATGAGCACCTGTATACATCTTAGGTGAACCAACTGACACCAGTGGCTTGTGAGACCGGCCACCGCCCCTCGTCGGGGTCTCGACTGTATACACTAGTCTACTAATGGAGTATCGATGCCCAGTCTCGAAACTCCCACGACTAGGGACCTTTTAAGGATGTGTTTATAGACTACCAGCTCCCACGTATATGATCGCCATCATACTGCTGGTCGTCAAGCAAGAATCCTAGGGGCTCTATCAACGTGCAATAGCGACATGTCAGGTCACCTAAAGCAGTACACGATGATAAAGGTAAACCAGATAGCATACTATCATCTCGAGTAAGATTGTCCCACCGGGATAGGTCCTCCCTCAATCATTGCAATCACGTGCCTGTGATCCAATAATTGACTCTGAGGGCACTATCTCCAACAGTCTTATGGTTACATGTTGGTAAAGCCCTTAGGATGTGTACTTGACTACCAGGATTATAATGCAGATTATACTAGTGGGGCCGTGGTAGTCCATAAGTTCATCTTTTAATGTTCCTAGTCGTGGGTGTATCGAGACAGGGCATCGATATACCAGTGTAGACTAGCGTATACGCTTCTCGACCCATGAGATGGGCGATGGATGATCCCATATCCATTGGTGTTTGACATCAGAGATGGTATACGGGTGCTCAGTGGAGATTGGGTACACTAAACGGACTCGCCGAGAACTTCTAGATGGTATTATACCTGACGTCAGATAGCAGTTCTCTGGTGACACTGGTACAGGTTAGTCTGTAGACCCGAGATCGTCATAGAGTCTTGTATGATTCTCACTGTGCTTTAATTTCCACCTTACCACGTTTAAGAGGACGTGCAAAACGGTGGTTTTTTGGGTACAGTCCGGAGTCACATGGAGGCAATGAGCGATAGGATGGGTTTCGTCTCTCCCGGTATTAGGGGTTGATGTTGTGCTGTGCTCGATTGGCCATAACAGGGATGTCCCTGGCCAGGGATGATTTAGAGATTTACTGATAAGTGTTATCAGTAATTTCTCGATCCGTTATGAGCCTCATATCGACATGACTTACCGGTTATTGGGGTCTGACGTTTACCACCTCTAGACTGGATATGCGACATATCAGATGAGGAGACCGGACTGTACGGTAGTGTTACTGAAAGGCTTTACAGAAGCAAGAGCGGGCTTGCTTGTTGATCTTCTGATCGCTCAATACCCGAGTAGTCGTTATGTCCAGCTAGTACCGCTGACGGCTTGTGGGTGTTTGATGTGATCATCACCTACTGCCGGCGTATTGACGAGTCTATAGAGTCCTACATAGAGTTTTACTGGCTCAGGAAAAACGAAGTAGGAGCACATATGTGATATGTGCGGGACCGAGAATAATGCGAGTATGTGATACCGTATTCTATTCTCGCGATATTTGTATCGGACGGTTATATGTGATATAGCCGGGTTATCGAATCAAGTGTTAATTCGATAAGTTGGTACATTTAATATTAGTCGTTTATATATGATATAGCCGGATTATTAAATCAAGAGTTGATTTGATAGTTTTGTGTATAATTGTATATTTGATATACTAATTTACATTAACTAATATTAGCTCACTTAATCATTTATTATTCTCACATATGCACACTTAATAAATATATGTGATATATATTAATTGTGTTTTATTTTGTATTATGGTTGTTGATACACACTACATGGGTGTATGAGACTTACACCATACTAATTATATTGTTGGGTTTTAGTATTTAAAGTAATTCCAAATTAGTGGATTATTAGCCAAATGCATGAAGCTTGTAGAAGCTTGTGGATGTTTTGACTAAGTCCACTAGTTTTGTTTTATTTAGGATATTTAATAACCTAACTATTATAATTAAGCCATGGTCATGTCTCTACACGAGTTAGTATATGATACAAACTCACTCATGGTTTTTTCTCTCACCTCATTAGTTCATTCTCATCTCTTGAGCCGATCTTCTTCTTCCTTGAGCAAAAGCTTGCTAGGGTTTTCTAAAGAGAGAAATTATTGTGAGAAAAATAAAACTAAAGTGAGCTACTTTCTACTTCATCATCGTCTACTAGATTAGCACTTTAGTATAGGGTGTTAACTTCACTAATATCTTAATTAGTGAAGTAGTAGCTTAAGTTAGTGTCTCCTCGACGTAGATCATCTTCGGCCTCGAAGACTTCAAGCAAGATCATTCCATGCAAGAGTCCGGGACTTAGATCGCAGCGAAGGGACTTCAACTCGGAGCTTTAGAAGCTAATGACCGGTCTACAAAGGTTGTATTCCGTAAACACTTAGATGTAAAATAGTTTACATGTTGTTTCGTATGATTCTCTAGTTATCCATTCTAGTTTAGGGTTCTTTAAAATGGCAAAATTTTGAAAATGGCATGGACGATGCCTCCCGAAACCTTGCTGTCGTTCATAGGAATCCTATAGTGGTATCAAAGCCGAGCTAGAGAGTTAGACGGATTGTGATAGATTACAAAACTGAAACTACTCCGAAACTTAAAACATTAAAACCTACATTCTGTCGAATTTTAAACGAGCTCTAAAAATTTTTCAAATAACTGCAGAATGTTGTATGGGACATTACATGAACACAGAAGAAGTTTGAACCCAAACGGCCGGATTTTGGCCGAGCACATTCATGCTAAATCCGAGCAGGCCGGCCTTGTAGGGGTTTTCAGGGTTCAAAATTTTTTTGTGGTCTGGTCCTGGGTTTTGGTGTTTCAGGTGTTGTTTGTTTTTGGTAAGTTTTCATGTGATGTTAACTTATTGTAAAGGCAACTCGGAGAGTTTCGTAGTCGTAATTCTAACCGTTTTCTGGTTACTTTAGACTGTCTTAAAACGTTCGAACGGATATCAAATACCCATTTTAACCCTTGCCGGAAATTTTCCAAGTGTTGGATTTTTCCTTAGTCTAGAACATTCAAACATCATGCAAGTTATGCGATGGACCCTCTAAAAGAACAAAACCTTAACTCGATTATGTGACCGTCAGAACTGCCACTAAACCCTCGGGTTTGTGGTGGTTCAGCGGTGCCACATGTAAGGCGTTGGTTGACCCTTCTACGGCTGGTCCATTGGTACTGTGGCATGTGCTAAATAATTTTAAACTACGCTCAAGTGCCGAGCTTTTTGGGTAATTTTGGGTGTTTGTTGATTCGATCGGAATGTTTAACATCGTTTAGTTTTTTCTGCTACCGTAAGTGTAATATATGGTGTATCGCCGGTTTCGTTACTATATGTCAACGACAATTGGGATACGCATATTTACTTACGTTGATGACATGTGATGTTATGTGTTGCTGTATATATTATATTAGATCATCGTCTTTTGAATAGCCGGGGTTTTTATGTGAGATGAGAGTTTTTATTTTCATTCATGTAAAATTCAATGTATGTAATATTCTTTTATTGGGGCACTTCCGGGTTGAGGATGATGTCACCATTGTTGTATATTATTTACTTTTCCATATTAGGATAGACCCAAGGAGGGGAGCACAAGTAACCGGGTTCTAGAGTTCAGTGGGAGACCAACTCGAGGAGTCGAGTCCGGGTCTCCTAACTCTAAAATTGGTAGGGTTGCCTGCCGCTCTCATAGAGGTCCAGGGATGTGGGTTTGGCTATTCATCGCGACCGTGGAATCCATGTTTTACATAGGCTCAAAATAAATCACGGACCTCCTAGTATATCCAATATTTCATATGTTTCTTCTGCTGCTTTGTGATGTGATCACTGTGGATTCTGAGACGAATGGATATACATTATATATAAGATATATAGTAGACGTTGCTTATGTTTTGCACCCGCACTAGTCACGTCCCGGTATGCCGTTAGTTAAGTAACCTAACGGTGCATAACGGGATACTGTGGCGAATATGGATGGCATAAGCATGCGTTGTATTTTCGTTTCATTTTTCTGTGATGCTTAGGAAGCTTAAATGACGGGAATACATTAATATGATTAATGAAAGAAAAGACACCTAAAAGATATTGTGGAATCAAATTTTCAAAAAGGGTAGCTACAGTATTTGCTTTGCATAATGACATATATGATATATCCTGCACCTTATTCGATAAGGAAAGAGCCGAGATCCCTTCACCGGGAGTGACCTCTTTAGCAATAACTGGTAGATGCTACAACACTCGGTTTGTCTTTTGATTGCTTTTATAGTTTCTGCTTTGCACAGTGATACTTATGAAATATCCTGCACCTTATTCGATAAGGAAAGAGCCGAGATCCCTTCACCGGGAGTGACCTCTTTAGCAAAACTAGTGAAAGCCTAAAAAACACTCCTTTTTAATAAAAAATCACTTGTTTCTACAATGATATCAAGTTCATTACACAATAGGTTTTCTGAAAAACCTATCGTAGCCCTCCGTCATTTCAGATAATGACTGCTTAGTATTCGTGCTGCGTTTGTTGGCCTTTATCAAGGCATAGTGTGCGGTAGCTGAATGGTGCTTATCTGCTTATGCATATGATGCAGATTGGAATAGGGTAGTCGTACGACATTGTTGGCCTTTGTCAAGGGTCGTGCGGGTGGGTTTGATTCAATCAGAAAATGACGGGTTGAACTTGACTAGCATCCTATGATTTGTTAGCCTTTGTCAAGGTCATAGGGGGTTAGGGGAAAAATATTATCGGGAATTTCAAGTGTTGAAATTTGCAATGAGATTGCATACCTTTTATGAGATAGTTGGATCCCGATACCCACTACGAGCAAGAGTTGCTCCTGGAAGAGTTTTACACAAGACAATTAGCCGATCAAGTAGATGTCTAGAAAGTTGTCAATGGGGTTACGCCCCTGGGAAAATGAGGTTTATTTTAATTAGGTTCGTGCGAAAGCACGGGGAACCTCCCTCAAAGTACCGGCAGTGGTCTGGCTGAAATATTGGCGAAATTGTAGGGTGTAATTAATCCCGGATAGTCTTTCCTTTTAGGATTTGAAAGAAGATTTAATAAAAAACAGTGGGGCCATCCTGATTAGATAAAATAATAACCAATCTGATCTTGCAAGAGCATACGCTAAACTGTTTTCTTCTCTCTCTCTCCGGGTAGTGACCATGTCACGTCTTAATCAAGATAATAATATGGATGTATTGACCGAACCCGCATGTTATACTGTGCTGGGGAACGTTGGTTCCGTTATTTCTTATAAGAGTTATAAGACTGAACAAGATATAGGGGAATGCCAGGAATCCCATGCCACCCAAATGAAGAAGAAACATATTGATGCGTCTTCATCGGGTGTGTTAGTTATTGAGAACTGTTTCTCTGTTCACTCTATGTCCTTGGTATTAGATATCGGATCAGGATCCCACATATGTAATATATTACATGGGCTACGGAAAGGTAGAGAACCGGGAATGGGTGATCATTCCGTAAGAGTAGGGAATGGGGAAAATGTTTCAGCCAAAGCAGTTGGCGAATATTACCTTGTATTACCAAATGGTAATATATTGATTCTGAACGAATGCTATTACATTCCGACCCTGATATACAATCATATATCAGTTTCTTTATTAAGTAAAGAAGAATATAATTTTGTAGTACAGGATAATGTTATGAACATTTTCCTGAACCAAAAGTTGGTTGGATCAGGCACGTTGTGCAATGGCATTTATGTTCTAAATCAATCAATAGTTCTGAGCATAACAAACACACATAAGAGGAAGAGTTCAGAAATGAACAAATCCTTCTTGTGGAATTGTAGACTAGCTCATATTAATGCGACACGGCTAGCTAAGTTGCATAAGGATGGATATTTGAATCCGTTCGAATTTTCATCTTATGACACTTGCCAGTCATGTCTCAAAGGCAAGATGACCAAAACTCCGTTTACAACACACGGAGAAAGAGTTACAGAACTCTTGGGACTGATACATAGTGATGTATGCGGTCCTATGTCTACACATGCCAGGAATGGTTCCTCATACTTCATTACATTCAATGACGTTCTCTCAAGATTTGGACATGTGTTCCTGATGAAATACAAATCTGAAGCTTTCGAGAAATTTAAGGAATATAAATCCGAAGTTGAGAACCAAACAGGTAAAAGTATTAAAATCCTTCGATCTGATCGAGGAGGTGAATACTTGAGCATGGAGTTCCTAGAATTTCTAAAAGAGAATGGGATTCTCTCTCAGCTTACTCCTCCGTATACACCACAGCACAACGGTATATCGGAGCGGAGGAACCGCACCCTATTGGATATGGTGCGCTCTATGATGAGCACCGCTGAGTTGCCTATTTCCTTTGGGGTTATGCGCTTAAGATAGCAGCATACCTATTGAATCAAGTTCCATCTAAATCTGTATCTACCACACCATATGAGATATGAAGTGGGAAGAGACCATGTCTTAAACGAGTTAAGATATGGGGTTGTCCGGCCTATGTCAAAAGGCAAAATCCGGACAAACTCGAGGCACGGTCAGTTCTATGCAAGTTTGTGGGATATCCCAAAAATTCACATGGATATATTTTCTACCATGGCGAGGAACAAAAGGTGTTTGTTTCTCGACATGCTACATTTTTGGAAAAGGAATTTCTTATATAAGAAATTAGTGGCAAAGAGGTAGAGCTGGAAGAAGTTCCAGCGACACAAACTGCAACTGAAGATTAAGTGGAACCAGATGATTCGGTAGTTCCCAACGAACCCCAGCTTCTCCGTCAATCTAGTAGGGTTCCTTGTCCACCTGAGAGATACTACAGTTTTCTCATTGATGGTGGAAGCGAGGATTGCATCATGGAGGATGATGACCCAACTAGATTCGAGAAAGCTATCACGAGTGGGGACTCAGTGAGGTGGCTGGATGCAATGCGATCTGAGATGGAATCCATATACACCAACAAAGTATGGACTTTGGAAGATGCTCCTGAAGGGGTAAAACCCATTGGGAGCAAGTGGATCTTCAAGAAGAAATTTGGTGTAGATGGAAAAGTTGAGATTTTCAAAGCTAGACTTGTTGCAAATGGTTTTCGTCAACGACCAGGTGTGGATTATGATGAAACCTTTTCTCCAGTAGCTATGCTTAAGTCCATCCGGATCCTACTTTCCATCGCTGCATACCATGACTACAAAATCTGGCAAATGGATGTTAAGACCGCCTTTCTAAATGGTGATTTGGAAGAGTGCGTGTACATGACTCAGCCAGAAGGCTTCATAGATAGTGGGAGCAGCGGAAAGGTGTGCAAACTGCTTAAATCCATCTACGGGTTAAAGTAAGCATCGCGGAGTTGGAACATCGGTTTTGATGTCGTTATCAAAGAGTTTGATTTCGTCAAAAATGTAGATGAACCTTGTATATACAAGAAGGTGGCAGAGAGTAAGGTTGTCTTCCTCGTATTGTATGTGGATGACATACTCTTGATAGGAAATGGCATTCTTATGCTACAATCGGTCAAGCTCTTCTTATCACAAAGATTCTCAATGAAAGATCTAGGGGATGCCTCCTACATCTTGGGGATTAAGATCTATAGGGATAGATCTAAACGGATACTGGGATTTTCACAATCCAGGTACATTGACACTATACTAAGGAGGTTTAGTATGGAAGAATCCAAGCGTAGGTTTTTACCCATGATCTCAGGACTCACTCTCTCCAAAGAGATGTCTCCCAAGATTGATTTGGAGAGAGCTCGCATGCAAGGGATACCCTATGCTTCGGCAGTAAGCTCTATCATGTACGCGATGCTATGTACCAGACCCGATGCAGCTTACTCACTAAGTGTAGTGAGTAGGTATCAAGAAGACCTTAGAGAGAGTCACTGGACAGCTGTGAAGAGCATTCTCAAGTACTTGAGAAGAACTAAAGAGATACTCTTGGTGTATGGTAACGGAGAACTCCAAGTAGAGTCCTTTACCGATTCAAGCTTCCAGAGTGATAAGGACGACTCTAAGTCGCACTCGGGTTTTGTTTTTACCCTCAATGGAGGGGAGGTTTGCTGGAAGAGTTCCAAGCAGGAGACCGTTGCGGACTCGACGATGGAGGCTAAATACATCGCTGCCAATGATGTGCCAAAGAGGCTATCTGGATGAAAAAGTTCATAACTGAATTTGGAGTGGTTCCATCCATTGAGTATCCAATACCTTTGTATTGTGATAACAATGGAGCGGTGGCTTTGGCAAGGAACCCAGGCCCTATCAGCGATCCAGCCATATTTTGAGGTGGTATCACCTGATCCGGGAGATAGTTGATCGCCGGGAGATCGAGGTCGGGAGAGTTGACACGAAGAACAGCACTGCGGATCCACTCACGAAGGACATTCCCCAGATTCAGTTCGAGAGACTTTTAGGGATGCTGGGTATGCGATACTACAGCAGCTGGTCCTAGTGCAAGTGGGAGATTGTTAGTTGTATGTATGCCCTAGGGGCCATTATTATACATATGATGTATATTATAGTAGATGCTTGGACATATATAGAGAGGACTTTCTTGCTCGACATGATAGTATGCTATCTGGTTGCTCTTTATCTTAACATGTATGCTTGTCTCTTGATACTATCTTATGGTTACATGTTGGTAAGCCCTTAAGATGTGTACTTGACGACCAGGATAATGATGCAGATCATACTAGTGGGGCCGTGGTAGTCCATAAGTTCATCCTTTAATGTTTCTAGTCGTGGGTGTATCGAGATAGGGCATCGATATACCAGTGTAGAATAGCGTATACACTTCTCGACCAATGAGATGGGTGATGGATGATCCCATATCAATTGGTGTTTGAATCAGAGATGGTATACAGGTGCTCAGTAGAGACTGGGTATACTGGACAGACTCGCCGAGAACTCCTAGATGGTATTGTACCTGACGTCAGATAGCAGTTCTCTGGTGACACTGGTACAAGTTAGTCTGTAGACCCGAGATCGTCATAGAGTCTTGTGTGATTCCCACTGTGCTTTGATTTCCACCTTACCACGTTCAAGAGGATGTGCAAAACGGTTGTTTTTTGGGTACAGTCCCGAGTCACATGGAGGCAATGAGCGATAGGATAGGTTTCGTCACTCCTAGTATTGGGGGTTGATGTTGCGCTGTACTCGATTGGCCATAACAGGGAAGTCCCTTGCCAGGGCTGATTTAGAGATTTACTGGTAAGTGTTATCAGTAGTTTCTCCACCTGTTATGAGCCTCATATCGACATGACTTATCGGTTATTGGGCTCTGACGTTACCACCCCTAGACTGGATATGCAATATATCAGACGAGGAGACCGGACTGTACAGTAGTGTTACTGACAGGCTTTACAGGAGCTAGTGTGGGCTTGCTTGTTGATCTTCTGATCGCTCAATACCCGGGTAGCCGTTACGTCCAGCTAGTACCACTGCCGGCTTGTGGGTGTTTGATGTGATCATCACCTACTGCCGGCGTATTGTTGAGTCCTTAGAGTCCTATATAGTGCTTTTACTAGATCAAGCAAAACGAAGTAGGAGCACACATGTGATATGTGCGGGACCGAGAATAATGCGAGTATATGATATCGTATTCTATTCTCGCGATATTTGTATCGGACGGTTATATGTGATATAGCCGGGTTATCGAATCAAGTGTTGATTCGATAAGTTGGTACATTTAATATTAGTCGGTTATATGTGATATAGCTGGATTATTAAATCAAGAGTTGATTTGATAGTTTAGTGTATAATTGTATATTTGATATACTAATTTACATTAACTAATATTAGCTCACTTAAGTATTTATTATTCTCACATGTGCACACTTAATATATATATGTGATATATATTAATTGTGTTTATTTTGTATCATGGTTGTTGATACACACTACATGGGTGTATGAGACTTACACCATACCAATTATAATGTTGGGTTTTAGTATTTAAAGTAATTCCAAATTAGTGGATTATTAGCCAAATGCATGAAGCTTGTAGAAGCTTGTGGATGCTTTGACTAAGTCCACTAATTTTGTTTTACTTAAGATATTTACTAACCTAACCATTATAATTAAGCCATGGTTATGTCTCTACATGAGTTAGTATATGATACAAACTCACCCATGGTTTTTTCTCTCACCTCATTAGTTCATTCTCATCTCGTGAGCTCATCTTCTTCTTCCTTGAGTAAAAGCTTGCTAGGGTTTTCTAAAGAAAGAAAATATTGTGAGAAAAATAAAACTAAAGTGAGCCCACTTTCTACTTCATCATCCTCTACTAGATTAGCACTATAGTATAGGGTGTTAGCTTCACTAATCTCTCAATTAGTGAAGTAGTAGCTTGAGTTAGTGTCTCCTCGATGTAGATCATTTTCGGCCTCGAAGACTTCAAGTAAGATCATTCTTTTCATCTTGAGAAGCCATGCAAGAGTGCGGGACATGAATCGCAGCGAAGGGACTTCAACTCGAAGCTTTAGAAGCGAAGGACTGGTCTACAAAGGTTGCATTCCGCAAACACTTAGATGTAAAATAGTTTACATGTTATTTCGTATGATTCTTTAGTTATTGATTCTACTTTAGGGTTCTTTAAAACGACAAAATTTTGAAAATGACATGGACGATGCCTCCCGAAACCTTACTGCCGTTCATAGGAACCCTACACATATCTCGGGCTCTGTCTGTCCGGATCGGCCCACGTGCTCCGTCAGTCCGGATCGGCCCATATCATCTCATGAATCCGGTCGGTATCCTCCGGATAACCGCCGAGTCGAAATACTATCACCGGTAGGTAGTAGTCCTTCTGCCAGGCTCATCGTCTACTGCAAAACATACGTTTCTTACCCCAAGGTACCATACCGGGTCCACCATGTACCTGCAAACGGCCTCATCCTGCTCCTCGAATTGGGTATCACATAACTCATAACCGAGAAAATACATGGTGGACGTCTCGAAATATCATATATCAAGAGAAACCGGATTTTTAAAACAATACATACTTTCCTTTGAAATATAACCACGTTCTCAAATCCATAATCTGATGAAGATAGCATCTCAATGCATATAATCGTAAAACATGATGTATGCAAACATATAACAGAAATGTGAGCATATCCGTATATCTTGCAACATAGAACAGTGATGTGAGCATATCAGTATATCGTGTGACATATCATAATGATGTGAGCATAGCAAGTATATAATGCAACATAGCATAATGATGTGGCAATTCCACTGTGTAAGTGACATAGCAATTATCGATGATGAAAGTGTGTGAGCCGGCCAATCTGTATAAGTGTAACATACGCATCATCGATAATGGTGTAGGTGTACTAGCACAGGTATATGTAATGCAATGAGAAATCATGAATGTAGCATAAAGTACATCATAAGCGAAATGCTACCATGTATACGTATTTATAACATAACCGAGTCGGTGAATCTATCAATCGGTATCTAGCCTCACAACATCACGTACGGTATAATCCATCGTACGGCATTCTCTAGTCAAGGGTATGGATCAATCATCAGGTAAAACTCATCACGTACGGTAATCTATCGTACGACGACATTAAAAAATTAGAGATCCTATCAACCTATATGACAATAAGGGTACGGACCTAACGTCTCGTACGGCATATCACTCATTATTCATATCATTATATATATATATATATATATACCTATCTCTTAGGTCATATCCGTATCAATCTCATATCATGGGACCGGCAAAGGTAACAATCATCTCATATCGACTCGCATCCGTATACCGACACATCAAACCAAGTCATCATATCACATCGTATACTCTTTTCATCATATCAATATCTCACATCAAATCATCTTACATACACATTCTATCTTATTAATCTCATGTCGTATTTATCGATCTCATATCATGCTACTATAAATCTCATACCGATTCTCTTGCAACTACATATATATACCGCGATTCAAATTTCATATCCTCACAAATCAATTCGAGACATCCTTATCAATCATATCATTTCACACTAAAACCTTTAATTCCATCCATAGGTTCCTAGTATAGGTTTCTTCGACTATATTCTATATATTGGTTTCTATTTTATAATTTGCGGGGGTTCTATACGCCATCCACCCGACTTCCCCCGTAGATATAAATCTACTCACCTGCAGAACTTTTTGTTCAGCCGTAGTCGATGTGCTTCGTCGTCTCGGAATCCACGTGAAGGTACCTACAATATCAACACATATCCCAATACCATTAAAATCAATGTCCGAAAACCGATACGGCACACGAATTGCCTATAGGTTAGAACCCATAGCTTACGCATGCAAAAACAATCAAATAACCCTTGTTGTTGACGTACAAATGCCCAACAACCAAATACAAATCCAAACATCAAAACCAAGAATTCCAATATCGAAAGCATAACCCAAAACCAACCCAATATGCTCCCAGATTTATCCCAGGTTAAATTGGGACTAAACTATAAAGCATAGGGGATAGGTTACAAGGAATTTGAGCTACAGAACCAAATCTAACACCATCACCCACCAATTGGCCGACGACACTGCCCTAAAATCCGGCCTGCTCGGCCTGGGGTGCTCTGCTTAGGCTCATCTCCTCAGGGTGTTCTCCTAGTACTCAATTTAAGTTAATGGTGTTGCTAGTTTTCCTCATAAACGTCCCAGGTTGCTCCTGATTTACTGTAGGCCAATATTATCACAAAACCGACACGGGGAAGTTTCTAAGTTCGTATTTTGGTTTCTATTCCGTGTCTTGGCCAGTGAAACACCACTAGGGGTTAAGTAAACACCCACTACAGATTATAAGTCCATATAATCACCCAAACCCTCTCTTGGAATTTCCAAACATCCCTAATCTAAACAAATTTAACTCTAAACTAAACTAGGATGCTAGGAAACATAAAACTAAACTAAATGAAAGAGATATATCTCATTTGGAAACTCAAGAATTTTATTGAGTTGCTCAAAGTGAACAAAATCCAACTTTGAAGCATCCATTTGGTTTGTAGAGAGGTTGTGCATCTTTTTAATAAAGGGGTTGTAGGGTTTTGGCAAGGTTTTGGAGATAATCTATGGGGGTAGAAGTGATAGAGGGATAGTTGAAGAAGATGAAGGAAAACAATGGGGGAGGAAAATGATGGCTGCCCTCTCTCTCTCTCCTATCCTCACTCTCTCTTATTCTCACCCCTCATAAGCCTATGTCTCACTCTCTCTCTTTTCAATAATTCCCTTTCTCACCTTTCTCTTTTTCTTTTCTTTTAAAGCCAAATATCAATAAATACAAATGAAACAATATGCAAAAAAAAATGCAACATGTCATGCTGCACTAGCCATGGAAAAATGTAGAAATACGGATTTGGCTTAATCGCGATTAGTAGTGCACTAATCAATTTTTATTTAAACTGCTTATAATTAATTATAAAAATGCTAAATCCGATAAATATATTTTTAAATGAATAAATCATTTTAATCTCCAATTATTTCACAATTATTGGTATATATTTATACCATTTTATGAAAACCCCAAATTCGCAAATCGGATAGTTTTCGTGAAATATATTATTTTAATATTAAATTTCAAAAATAATATTTTATATTTTCTGAAATGTTACAGTGGACTTCACAAATGCAAATGCCTCCAACTGAAGTCCACCAACCTTTGTGCAAGAGACATCCCTATGGATTGATAGGCATCCAAATATTTTAAAGAGGAAATATTCATAATTCAAAATCTATTTTTCATGGCAAACCATTGCTCTATTTATATAGGGTTGTGGTACGATACCTCAAACCTTAATATCCGACGTGGGACTAAAAAACCACATAATAATATAACAACTATATTATTAATAATTTTCCTCTTATATTTGTGTCTAAATCATCCACTGAAAGGCATATGGGTGGGACCAATTGAGTCTCATATCACACACCAACTATAAACTAACTTAATTTGTAATTATTTAATTAATAGTTTTAATTTAACAGTCAAACACCTATCTTACATACTGTTCATAAAATCTCTACCATAATGTGAGATGATAATAAATATCAACTTAAATGCAATCTTTTCCAACATCAGATTACTTATTCTTAAACCATTAAATGTGCTGGAAATGTTTACCTAATTGCTCAAGTCTAAAGTTTTATTCTCCATAAATACAAATTCATTTCGAAAATAAATATTACTATAATAGTATAATTTCGAAAAACATTTCTCAAACCACCCGTCGGAAAGATTTTTACGCCTTTATGGGAATGAACTGTAAACTTTTTCTCATCAACATGAGAATGTCAGATTCTATATAGACGCCAATTTTACTCTTAAATGTATTTAAGCAGCCTAATATTTCAGATTTGTTATTCCTGTTAGATGACAAAAAATATCATCATATCAAACCTTACTTAAATGTCAAATCGAAGACAACAATGTCATCAAATCAAAGGGATTATGTAACTGTTTAAATTCTGTATCTCATAGGTGGCATACTCTAGAGAATTCAAATATGATCATGTGTTACATGTATCACAATACGTGCTCATGATACACATCTGGAGAATCTCCATTCTCGGTTGCTGAGATACATCACCACATCTAATATGTCAGTGTCATACATGATAGCCTGTTATAAAGCTAATTATCTCTTACGAGTTATAGACTAAGTACTCATTTAAGAATCACTAGATTATAGCATATCTCCATGCAAGTGACACATCACAATGCATGATCTAACAATATGATTTCTAGGGATATTATAATAATTATAAATACATATGATCCGGTTAACCAATTACTATTAGTGCAACTATAAAATTATATTAATATTTATAAATATTACAAGAAATGTGATAGCTTATGAATTTTCATTATCCATTCTTGTCTTGTTTTGATGATAGCTTAAATATAAATAGCCGTTTAGTGTCGCTTGCTTATTTTGCTTTATCTTATCAACACTAAACTTGTATACACTTGATGTTTAGCTTGCATATCCTATATCTTGTGTATACCGAATAATATATCAATATCTCATGCTATACTTGTGTTATATTCTTGATATCGATATATTACTCTCATTCATTATTTTGGTAATTCATATTGTGTGTGTGTGTGTGTGTGTGTCCTATAGCTTGCTTGTCATATATTATGTATATATATGGTATATCAATATCTCATACTTTGTATTTGATTGATTTCTTGATATTGATATTGAATATGCTATTCATTTCATGTTTGTGATATTGGAACAATGAATGTTTCATATACTTGTGTTTAAATATTTGGCATTTTTTTCCATAACACTATATATGATATGCTTGGTCATTTTGAGATTGGATTTCAGGATATTTCATAACACAAGCGTACAATGGAGGATAGAGTCTATTGAGTTTAAACGGATATATCTAATTGAGGTTGGAGGATACGGTCGAGTGCTTATCAATTTGTCAAGATCAAGATACAAATAGCTAAGAAGTGATGCAGCCCGAACTGTCAAATCTTATCCAATTCGCGCTTTCCACCAGCCAAATCGAAGATCTCACAAAATCGTCTAGATCAATGGATGTGCTGTAGGAATTACATTGACGTCTCTCGGAATCGTGAAATTCCTTTATTTAGGGACCCGAAATCGTGTATCTCAAATGAGGATTGTACCAAGAAGCCAAGTCCTAGTTTGATGCGTTATGAGTCTAAGTCAAATTGAAGTTTCATCAACCAATACTTGTGAGTGACGTGTCCAAATTTGAAGCAATGAAGCCAAGTTCAAGCGCATGTCAAAATTCAAGAGCTTGAGACGACAAAAATTCAAGAATTCGAAAAATTTGCGATACCAACATAAGAAACTTTGTAAGCACTTTATAAATTATGCTTATATCAATTAGAGCTCTTAAAACACACATACACGTTTGCACAAACGTTTTACATTGCATGAATTTTGGAGTTTTCGATTTAAAATTGATTTTCATCACAAAATACAAGTTTTTGAGTTTTTACACTTCAAACGTTTGTCCCTATATGCTTCAGACGTCTGCCGTCTTGTGTTTTAAAAAAATCCCTAAATTTCTAAAATATCAGATTCATATGTTTTTTGCTTCAGACATCTGTCCCTTGCTTGTTCAGACGCCTGCCTCTTACTTGTTCAGACGTTTGTCTTTCTCTGTGTTTTCATATGACCTATTTTTATGAGATTCAAACGTCTATCCATTGCTTCTTCAGACGTCTCTTTGTTCTTTGTTTTTTCATTAGAATGGATTTCTTTTAAGAAACAAACGTCTAACGATATAGGTGTTTACTGCCGAAAACAGAGACTAACTGAGATAGATCGTGTTGCCTGAATTTACGAACATATTGATGGGTTTGCTTGGCACCCTCACTAGGTTTTAACAAGCATCAAACATGCAACTTTAAAAATTTAGGGTGCTAACCAAACCTAACCTAGAATCGAACTAGTAAGTTAGGGTAAAAGCGAATAAGTATCATATACTAGTAAGGGTCTAACCTTAAGAGGAAAGAAATACAACCTTTGTAGACCCCTCCTCCTTGACTCTTTGGTCCTACTTGGAGTTTGAACGGGTTTGCTTGATGCCTTCGAAGTCCACGACGATCCACCACGGAGTTCCTTTGCTCAAGTTACTTGCTTCACTTTATCTAAGTAGAAGTGAGGCAAACAACCTACATTAGTGGGCTAGACTAATATAGATTGGTGAAGTGGGTAGTGTTCTCACTTAAAAAACCTTTCTTTTCTTTTTCTTCACTCACTTGGAAAAGGGTAGAGAGCTTGGAGGAAGAAGGAGATGGAAATGGCTTAGCTTGAGCTCAAGAGAGAATAATCTCAAGAAAGAAAATAATAATATGAGAAAAGAGAGAGTCATACTCACTCTTAACCTAGGCTAGGAAAATATCTAGATATTTTTTAGATGGTTGAGTTAAAAGATAATTAGGAAATAAACCCATGGTTAGAAAAGGTATTTTAAGAAGTGTATAGAAGAGAAGAAAAAACAACCATGATTTATTTCCCATTTTCTTTTAACTCAATAATAAAAAATATCATAATAGTTTCCATATGAGTCTTGCATATCCATCTCCAGTGTATCATCAACCACGACACATGTATGAATGCATGTGTACATACATATCAATACAAACATACATACATGCATGTATACAAAAATAAAGAAAGGATTTAATAAATGAGCTAATGGTCATTTGATATTTAAATCAACACTTGATTTAATAATCCGATCATATCATGTACGATCCGACCAATAGAAAACACTTGACTAAAATACGGTATCATATACGCGCATTTAATCAAGCTCCCGCGCATATCCCATATGCACCCCACATCATTTCACCTGAGCTAGGTAACCCCTTTGTGGGACTCTAAGACTCGTCAATACGCTAGCAGTAGGCAGTGATCATATCACATACCCACAAACCGTCAGTGGTACTAGCTGCACGTAACGTCTCCCAGGTATTGTGCGAATAGAAGAACAACAAGCGAACCTGTCAAAACTCCCGTAGAGCCAACCGGTAACACTTATCGTACAGTCCGGTCTCTTCGTCAGATATGCTGCATATCGAGTTTAGGGATGGCATCGTCGACCCCAATAACTCAATAAGTCATGCCGATGTATGGTTTATAATAGATCGAGAAACTACTGATAACACTTATCAGTAAATCTCATCAGCCCTGGCAAGGGACTTTCTGTTATAGCCAATCGAGCACAGCGCAACATCAACCCCCAATACCGGAAGAGATGAAACCCTTCCTATCGCTCATTGCCTCCATGTGTCTCGGGACTGTACCCAAAAGCCACCTGTTTGCATGACTCAATAGAGCCGTAGTAGGATGGAAATCAAAGTACAGTGGGAGAACACACAAGACTCTATGACGATCTCGGGTCTACTAACTAACATGTACCAGTGTCACCTGAGAACTGCTATCCGACGATAGATATAATACCATATAGAAGTTCTTGGCGAGTCCGTCCAGTGTACCCAGTCTCCACTGAGCACCCGTATACAATCTTTGATGTCTAACACCAATGGATATGGGATCATCCATCGCCCATCAAATGGATCAAGAAACGTATACGCTTGTTTACTCTGGAATATCGATGCCCCGTCTCGATACACCCACGACTAGGAACATTTAAGGATATTCTTATAAACTACGCATGTCCCACTAGTATGATCTGCATCATAATCACAGTAGTCAAGAAAATATCCTAAGGGCTTTATCAACATGTACCAAATGAGTAATATGCATGATCAAGTGAACATGTCAAGATAAAGAGCAACCAGATAACATACTATCATGTTGAGCAAGAATGTCCTATGAATATATATACACACAAACCGATAGATCCACTATCAAATAATGGCCTCTAGGGCATATATATATCCAACACATATGCTATTTGGAACATATCCGTCCACCTCTCCGAAGATTTCAAGTTGATTTATAGCATCGTATATCGAACGTTTGGACAGATACGACTGATGTAGTGTGACTTTATCAGATTCCCCCTTCATTTGTGAGGGGTTTTTGATTGTGGGGACGCTATTCCCTGTAGGCGCAAACCAAAATATATATACAGATTTGGACTAATCCACGTCCTACAGGAGAAGATATAAACTAGTCTCTGTATACAATCCACGGGTAACCAGAATAAACAATATATAAACAACACGACACGAAGTGACCTACTGGAGTAGGTGAAAGTTGTTATCGCAACACGGTAACATAATTAACTACAGAGGTTTGCGCCTACAGGGAAGAGCGTCCCCACAATCAAAACCCCCTCATAAATGAGATCTGTATATATATTTTGGTTTGAACCTAGGTCATATGTTCCATCAGTTCAGCGGATGTTTTATTTTATTTTAAGGACCTTTAATCTGGTTTTAGATTAAGTCCGACTTAAATATATGAGCATATGGGCTCAATTTATTTTAACTAAGGATACGTTAGTCTTATATAAGACTAAGATCGACTTAGAAACATGGTTAAGAATCATTAAATCTTATTAAGATCCATTAACAAAGGTGAGCATATGGGCTCGGTTATGATGAGCAATACAGGCACAAGGAGTATGTGTAAGTCGATGTCGCGCACCCCACGGCTTTGTGGGGAGGCCGAATTTACAAAAACCGATTTTTACAAAGCTCGCAACACCAACTAAACTCTAGGATCTTAACAGAAAGCTTAACTATTTATTCTAGTTGGAGGTTTAACTACTATGAAGAGTTTTATACCTCCCAGAACCTTATCCTTCGGGTCTTCTTCTCCTCCTCTTCTTGAGCTCTTCGAAGATCGATCGAGCTTGCAATATCGGCATCCTCGTGTCGAAGATGATCCACCCGAGAGTCTATACCTCAAGCTCCAACCTCTAAACCGAGGTAACTAGGATACCTAGTTTGCTAAACAAGATATCCTAGAAGATGTAGAGTATCTAATGGAGTCACTAGTAAAATAGGGGGTTGCCCTTACGGATGGAGTTATACGTTGGGGCAGATTTTACTTGGCCCTACGGATTACTCCGTAGGGCTAAATGGTTGCCCCTACGGGCACTGACGTTCAAGAATTAAAAAATTAATTCTTAATTTGGTATTTGCCCCTACGGTGGCGCAAATAAAGGACCTACGGGTATATCCGTAGGGACAAGTAAATATCGGTTTATTAAGATCCCAGACCGATCGTCTACGCTCACTTTCTCTTTCTCTCTCTCTCGATCTGGCGCGAGAAAAATCCCCAAATCGCCACGCCGTCGTCGCCACCGTCGTTCTCCTCGTCGCCACCGCCGGTTTCGTCGCCACCGCAGTTCTCGTCGCCACCGCGGTTCAGGTCGTCGCCCCAGCCCCAGCAGCAGCCGTTCAGGTGAGTAAATCTCGAGGTAAATTAAAGAATTTTTGGATTATTTTGGGCTTAGGGTTCATGGCTGGGTCTGGGGTTGCGCGCGAGTTGGGGTTGGGCAGGGGTCGCGGTCGCGGTCGCGGTCGGGGTCGGGGTCAGGGTAGGGTTAGGGTTGGGGTTCGGCTGCTGCTGGGGTGGGGATGGGGTTAGGGTTTGCCTTAGGGTTGGTGTTGGCGTTTAGCTGGCCACGCTGGGGTTAGGGTTGGGCTGGGGCTGGGGGCTGGGGCTAGGGCTGGGGCTGGGGGCTGGGGCTGGGGCTGGGCCAGGCGGGGTTTTGGGATCTTTGTAATTTGCTTGCTCTGTTTGGGGTTTCAGTTGATCCTCATTAAAAAATTGGTGATTGATCTCTTCAATCATATTATTATCTGTATTTAAAATTTTTGTGAAGCCTTCAGAGTTTGGAAAAATCTAGAATTACCGTTGAAATTCTGGCAACATTCAAAAACTGTGTATATGATGTGTGTGTGTGTATGCATGTATATACATTTGAAATTTATCTTTCTTCTATGATATAAAACGGTTAAACCGAAGAAAATTACTGGGGGAATTTTTGCTAAAATGTCTTGAGAGGGGGTTCAAGTGATGGGATAATTTCATTTGGTAATCTTTTACTTAATTTACATCTCTTATTTTTTCATGCAAAAATCTAAATAGGTTTCTTGCAATTTTGCCTATCGATCAATTATTATATTTATTTCTATTTTTTGTGGATGATTTGGCTTCAATTGAATGGAGGCGATGATGGCTTGCCCTCAAGCTTCCACTTTTATGAGCTTTATAGTTATGAGATTGGCGAGGCAAGCTGGTTTGTAGCCTTCTTATTTCTTTTCCTAAATTCAAATCCAAATATAAACTGTCTGATTGAGAGAGAGAGAGTATGGGAGATTATGTATTATTCAATGTGTTTGGAAGCTGGCATGTTCTGAGCGTCATCTCTGCATGAAAGCTATGGTTTTACAAAGGGTTTGCCCTAACTATTTTCTGTGGGGAAGCTGAAGGCCTGAAGCTTCATCAAACTCAGGATTGGATTCTGGTCGGGTATTGTAAATTCTTGTGAAAGTTCCGTTCAAGATTTGTTCAGAGCTTGCATAACATCCTTTTCATCTTTATGAGATCTTTATGCAGTCATTTTTTTGGGTTTATATATTTCTCGAGCCCGTTTGACTTTGGACTTAGGATAACCCCAAATCTCTTTCTTATTTTGATTCCTAAGCTGGCATATCTGAGGCTCGTATTCCAGTATCGTTGCTGGAAAAGCTAGGTTGCGAACATTTTTGCAACGATAATTTCTGTATGACAGCTTAAGCACACATAAAACTTAAACAATCTTGAAGCACTGCAGTTTTTGACTAAACTACCTAAAAGTTTTTATATTGCTGCAAGCTTCCTTAAAGTGCTGCATCTAAGTGTATTTTAGTGGGAAAACCCTTGAAAGCCAAACTTCATGGGGTTTGCTGTTTGCCTTCTCTGTAGCTAGTTTGAGGTTTATTTAGTTTTGGATTTGTTTTGCAACACTCTCTGAGTTCCAAATCAACAAAAAGCTGAATGTTGAATCACAAGCAAGAAGCAGCCAAACTGGCCCTAAAGTAATCCTGAGTGATGATAATTTTCCAGGGAGTTTAAAATTTATAGAAATGGCGAGGCAACATTGGATTGTCTGCAAGTATTCAAGCAACCTGTTTGCAGCCATCATGCTATTTGTGATCCCAGTATAAAACTCAAACATGCCTCTTAGTTAGTTTACTTTAATTTGTTATTTATGTGTGTGTGTCAACATTGGATTGTCCCAAGTATAAAACCAAACCCACAAAACATCAAAACTGTCTCCGACAATCTTATGGTCATTAGACATAAGATTTATGCATATAGGTAACATCTGCCAATATGCCATATCCAGAACGCAATCTATTTTTGGTCGATGAATGCTATTGCAATGTAGGATGATCAGTTCTATCAATCTTGATCTCAATGGTTTAAAATCATGTTACACATACAACACGAATGCACAACAAACGCATAATTAGAGAGCGACTCAAGATATTCAGGTTAAAACCAATATATGATACTCGATGATAATATGAAACCTTCATATTCCCATCGATACCAATATACGCCTCGATATCTTTCCCTCTCGTTCCCAAAATTCTCTCGTTCCCGCGTCTCCAATTTTCTCTTCGTCGCCACCGCGCGCCCTCCGTTCTCAGCCCGCCACCGCCCTCGTTCTTCTTCGTCGAGTTCCTCGTCGCCGATATTTGTGCCTACATTGATGCCTCAAACAACGAATCAAATGATGTGGATCACAAACTAATTAAATAAATTTTGAATACCAATCTGGACTGGGATTTGAATACCAATCCTAGTTTGCTATATTTTTTTTATATATAGTAGATGGTGATACTTCTTTAAGTAAAAACAACCCTACACTTAAGCGAAATCATAAATCGAAACACACATATATAGAATACAACTCATACATGGGTATCCTCAAATCTAACTTTCATTGAATTTGCACGCGCACTTAAAATAACAACCTTTATACTAAAAAAATTATGTATGCCATTGCTTAGTAGTTTATGGTTTTAAGACGCAAAAGACATTTGAGAAATACTTTTTCTACCCACTATTAATCAATATTCTCAATATAGTCATTGAATTTGCACGCGCACATCATAAGAAGGAGAAGACAGTAATGTGGCAGAAGGAGAAGACAGTAATGTGGCGGAAGAAGAAAAAAATGACATTTCTCGTTCTCTGTTTCAGTATCAATCTTCTGATATGAACTAATGATGGCTTTCACATAGGCTTTTCCCATTAGAGACTTCTTAGTGTCCAATGGAAAGCATACATCAGATTTGTGCAGGTCGGGTTCTTCTATGACTTTTAAGAGTCTCAACTGATTCTGTAAATTACACCCTAGTTGGGTGATACTTTTACCACTTCTCACTGCAGGTGCGCTCTCTAATATCCATTTTGAATGTAAGTATCGATATGGATATTAGAGAGAACCCGACCTGCACAAATCTTAAAAGTCATAGAAGAACCCGACCTGCACAAATCTGATGTATGCTTTCCATTGGACACTAAGAAGTCTCTAATGGGAAAAGCCTATGTGAAAGCCATCATTAGTTCATATCAGAAGATTGATGCTGAAACAGAGAACGAGAAATGTCATTTTTTTCTTCTTCCGCCACATTACTGTCTTCTCCTTCTGCCACATTACTGTCTTCTCCTTCTTATGATGTTCGCGTGCAAATTCAATGACTATATTGAGAATATGGATTAATAATGACAAATTATCCATTGTGGCTCACTAGGTTAGCATTTTCTCTTCTATTGACCATCTTTCTAATCAGCTTGGTAAATTTATTCGGAACCGGCTGCGAATCATTAAAAGACATGCATAAGAAAGAGAACTAAAATACAGATATATAGCATACCGATACATCGAAACTTCATAGTTGCGATGGCAATCCAGAGATATTTATTTCTACACACGTGGTGCGCGTGCGAATGCGTCAGGCATCATGGACAAATATTTCAGAACATGGAAAGTATTATTCGTATAAAGTAATTAAAACTTTTAAACACCTTGGGTAGATATTTTCTTAGTTGATGCAATCATATCATGATGACTAAATTTAAGCTATTATACATATGCTTATGTATTTTTCTAATCTAATATATCACACACACAGAGAGAGAGAGGGGGGGAGAACACCAGGTAGATAGAGAAGTTAGGTAGCAGGATCCTGAAGAAATGGAGTCCATAGCATTGCTCATCATCATCATCCGTGATCCCTTTGAAAAAATATTATCAAAGGGATCATGGATGATGATGATGAGCAATGCTATGGACTTTATTTCTTCAGGATCCTGCTACCTGATTTATTTACCTACCAGGTGTTCTCTCTCTCTCTCTCTGTGTGTGTGTGTGATATTTTAGGTTAGAAAAATACATAAGCATATATATAATAGCTTAAATTTAGTCCTCATGATATGATTGCATCAACTAAGAAAATATCTACTCAAGGTGTTTAAAAGTTTAATTACTTTATACGAATAATACTTTCCATGTTCTGAAATATTTGTCCATGATGCCTGACGCATTCGCACGCGCACCACGTGTGTAGAAATAAATATCTCTGGATTGCCATCGCAAATATGAAGTTTCGATGTATCGGTATGCTATATATCTGTATTTTAGTTCTCTTTCTTATGCACGTCTTTTAATGATTCGCAGCCGGTTCCGAATAAATTTACCAAGCTGATTAGAAAGATGGTCAATAGAAGAGAAAATGCTAACCTAGTGAGCCACAATGGATAATTTGTCATTATTAATCCATCTTCCTGAAAACGGTTTATACGGAGCAAGTATATTTCATGGTACTTGAGAAAAATATATGTTGAAGTCAAAAGCTATCGAGATTTAAATGCTCGCTTACTGTCTTCCAAGATATTTTATATTCTAAGGCAAGGTGACAATAAGTGCATGATTTGGTATGTAGATTCAAAGTTATGCATGGCTACGACCCTTTCTTATGATTTCTTATCATAATTTTCTGCACACTTATAGTTGATAGATGCAGTTAGATCATATCTCTATAAGGGAAAACTTAAAATAACAACCTTTATACTAAAAAAATTATGTATGTCATTACTTAGTAGTTTATGGTTTTAAGACGCAAAAGCCATTTGAGAAATACTTTTCCTACCCACTATTAATCAATATTCTCAATATAGTCATTGAATTTGCACGCGCACATCATAAGAAGGAGAAGACAGTAATGTGGCAGAAGGAGAAGACAGTAATGTGGCGGAAGAAGAAAAAAATGACATTTCTCGTTTTCTGTTTCAGCATCAATCTTCTGATATGAACTAATGATGGCTTTCACATAGGCTTTTCCCTTTAGAGACTTCTTAGTGTCCAATGGAAAGCATACATCAGATTTGTGCAGGTCGGGTTCTTCTATGACTTTTAAGAGTCTCAACTGATTCTGTAAATTACACCCTAGTTGGGTGATACTTTTACCACTTCTCACTGCAGGTGCGCTCTCTAATATCCATTTTGAATGTAATATTATAGATATCCATGCATGTTTATGTCAAAATTACTTATATTGTCAATGTTTGATTGTCTAGTTGTTGGTGATGCGTCCATATCAGGGACAGAGGTCACTCCCGTTCCTCCAGGTATGTTTATATATTATATAGGGCATGTATATTGATTTAGAATGCTATATCATAAATATACACACATTTCTTTTGCTCTTAGTCGTCCAACTCATTATCATGGGCTGCTTGATGAGATTAGATTTGCGCATCTACAAGAGCTTGTTCCCTCCCTGTCATATGTGTAAGCAGCGCTATATGCGAGTTTACCTTGTTAGTATGTATGTACTGAAATTAATTAATATTATTCAAATTTTGATACATGCAGATACCAGAGGAGCACATCTTCTATCTCTGTAGGTAAGGCTTTGAATTTGTTGATTTTGGTATTTCTTGTCAATTTTATAGACCAGTATGTGCTAAATATAATGTTCTGACAGTTGCTAGGGGGAAGGCAACATTCGAGGCTGCTGACCCCAGTCCTGGACGCCGCACACGGACGGCACCACGGAGGTTTGGAGATAGGCCGAGGACTGGGCTCTAGCAGGGCCCATATGAGGTTGGACTCCACCCCGGTGGTTACTTCCTCCGTCTCCAGTCAGCGACGTATCCAGCAGGAACAGGAGAGCTTGAAGGCCACCGTTCAGGAGTTGAATGGGATGCTGGTATGTATACTACTTAATAGTAAAATATAATGTCATATTATAGATATCAACATATCCAATATCAGTACATAGCCTGAGCTTATTTGGTTGTAGACTTATGTTTTATTAATCATACATACATATGTAATTGAAATAAACAACGCTTTTCCAAACTAGATATCCAAACAGGGTTTCGAAATAACTTAATAATGATACGAATTCGAATAATAAACAGTTCTTACACGCTTCTTACACAAGTTATATCCAGACGCGACAGGGTAGATCGGCCAACCTCCACACGCATCTCCTTCGGCTGCGGTTCCGCAGACAGCTCCTGTAGCTCCACCGCCCACTCAGACTCCTGCTCGCGACGAATTGCAGAGTTTATTGACCGAGGAGCAGGACCGAGCTGGACCGAGCTAGGGTAGATTTTTGGTTCTTTTTTTTTGAAACATGTATTTATTTATATCATACACATTGTACTACATTTTGAAACGATATTCATATTGGTTTGTATTTATATCATATTCAGTTTTTGTGTTTCTTTTGTATATTATATATATGCGTGAGATGTGATTATGAATACTGCAATATATGATTTGATTGATGTATACATTAATGTGCACAGGGCGGGAAAAAATCAAGCAGGACATTTTTTAAAAAAAATTTCAGATAATATGTACCTACGGATTAATCCGTAGGCCTACACGTTACCCCTACGGATATATCCGTAGGGGCTAAATATCAGCAGTAACTGATATTTCCCCCAGATGTCAGTGCCACGTTGATCGCACGCCGATGGCGTGTCGGATGTTCAAAGAATTTAAGTGTAACCGCGATCAGGACGGTGTCGCTTTGCAGCTAGCCGGTTGAGCACGGGTCGGTCCACAGGAAGATGGTGGTATCTTACCTTCTTGTTTTAGACGAGTTAATAAAGAATCTTGTATGTTTGTATGTTCTAACCTATGTGTTTATCTGCAAGTATAAAGTTGTTAAGAAAAGATACGAAATTGTAAGCTAAGAAATCCGTACTCAAAACCTTTGAGCCGAGTCTTGACCAATTGAAGCTAAGCAATCGGCAACAACGTGGATTAGGGGATTAAGCGCGGTATTCGTGGAATCCGGCTTATTTACCCTTGTCCTTCCGTTCTTGTCTCTTGCTTTCGCCTCCGGCCAAACCGAACGCAACCGGTCGTGGTTAGGAATCACCGTTACCTTGTCAGGGTACGGTGCCTAACGGAGCGCTTGCGTATGGTTTGGGCGAAGTTCAAATGGAAAATAACGGGAAAAGGAATTGGCAAAGAAATGTGTTAACTTACAATACCGTATTTCTTCTTAACAATAATAATTACAACATTCACAAAATGAACAAAAGAGAACAAAAAGAAAAGAACAAAGAAAGGAAAAGATACAAGTATTAAAGTGCATGAATAAAATTGCAAGTAATAAAAAGACAAGTAATAAAAAGCGAGTAATAAAAAGAACAAGAAAAGAACACGGAAGTAGAACCCAAGCCAAGCATGTGCTCAATAGCCAACCCTTAAACTTGCAAGCTCAATGAAGAGGTTGCAAGATCAAGGGAAGGGTAGAAAACGCATGTGAAGTGAAGAACTAGTCCCGGGAGAAAATACGACCTTTGAGATCAATAACTAACCCTTAACCATTCAAGCTCAATGAAGAGGTTGAATGAGCAAGAGAAAGCAAAAATCTCAAAGGGGAAGAAGAAGCACAAGAGAATGATACAAAACCCTCATCTTTATTCACATCCATAAAAAGCTCTCACTACAATTCATGGAAGAGGAATGAAGAAGAAGAAGAAAAAGAACTAAAAACTACAAAAGAAAGAGGAACAAAAGAATACAAAGAATGCCCCTTGGCTAAGCTCAGTTCTGCTGTATTTATAGGCAGGGAGTTGAAGTTCTAGGGCAACCAGCAGACCCCATGCAAGATTACCAAAAAGCCCCTGAAACACGACAGTGAGTGGGCCCCACATGGCCGCGGAACCGCGGCCAATACCCCCCTTTGGCCGCGGTTCCGCGGCCATCTTGGTGAGTTGGGCAGTGGGTTTTCTGGTGCTTTCCTGGTTTGGTGTCCCCTGTTGTCTGGTACATGTAGTTTCTGAAAATACTTTAACATTTCTTCCAGAATTTCTGTTGAGGAAAGGTGGACTTTTGTGGATGCTTTTGTCATGATTGCCTCGAGCTCCGCGTAGATCTCTTGGATCTTGTGCTACCATTGAGCCTTGTGCCTGAAAACGACATTGATTTGACGTTTTGTCTTCCTAAACTGTTATCTGGCAGCATACGGATGAAGAGCGGAGACCGTGTTTTATCAGTGGTTGGCAGGAACCCGGATATTGTCGTGTTTTCTATGAATTTCACCGTTTTAGAACCGAGAACCTGTATCCTGCAAATATATAACAAACACGGATAAAAAGCACCTACCTATAAACACACGAGCGTAAGAATGGGCGGTATAAAATGCAGTATTCTGTGATGAACAAATACCCCCAAACTTAACTTTTGCTCGTCCCGAGCAAAACCAATTATTCACAAAAATAAAATGATAACCGCACTTTCGCAGGGAACGCGATTGCACTGAGCGCGTGCAACAAGCCGTTAAACCTCTAGGTGTCCCTAGCAGGAGGAGTGTTGTCTCCTGAGGGTTTTCAGCGGATACTACCCACAAAATCCGGTCAAGCTAGTTTTGTAAAATAACTAAGATTCAAGCCCCTAAAGTTTTGTTTTAGAAAATAACAATTCTATTATCCTAAGTCTAGACTATCGAACCTTTATTTTTCACACCTCGCTTCTTATTTAACTACAGATTTTATATGTCTTTACGTGCAGTGCAAATAGTGTCGTTAAGTTCCCGAAAAGTCGATTAAAGTCATCATGTCGCACAATAAAGCCCAGATAACAATTTTAAAAGGATCACATAAGTTTTATAAAGAGTTAAGCATTTTTCAAGTTTCGTTTTCCAGTAAGGTTTCAACTTCAGAATTTCTATCTTCCCTAACAGGAAACTAGGTCTTATTCTTCACTCCACCTTTTTCTTGTTTTCATTTCATACACACCTCTGTGAACGTGCAATAGTCTTTATCATAGAATAAAACCTTCATATCTCCGTTAAAATTTTTATAAAAGCCTGTCTTTTATCAAGATTATTCTCACACAAAGAACCGTTAGGAATTTTAACTCGGAGAGAACACTTGCTTGACTTTGTTTTAAAACTGGACTTTCTAGGCTTCTTAGCGAGCTTTGGGCCAATGCACCCAAACCAGTTGGTTTTAGGGCATTAGGTGTAGAAACACCCCAGCGGACTTAATTACTCAAGTTACCTAGGTCCAGAAAACAAAAGACAGTTTTGTCGTGAAAATCAGATGATTTAATACGAACGGAGGTATAACCGGTAGTTCAAATATTTTTTTGGATAAAAGACGTGTTTAGTGGGTTTGGTGTGTAATCATTCCAATCAAGTTTTAGATGGGTTATTTTTCAGACTTAGCTCCAATTACGGCATCAATAACATTCCTTCATATTCGCTTTACTTCATAAACTATTCTTGACATTACTTATTTCAGAACAAACCTATTTGATCCTCAGAAAATCATTTATCTTATTTAAAAGTTTTTAAACATAAAAGACTTGTCATCTAATTCCCAAAAACTCACGACACGTGTAGTGTGATGTAAAGACGTATATCAGCTATAGTTAACTTCAAAGGAGAGTTATCTTTCAGGTTTTCAAAATCTAAACATAGGATTTAGTTATTCCTATCTTTTCAAACAAAAACCATCGAATGTTGAATCAGAGTCCTCCCACTGGCTAACTTGACAGAAAAGTTTTTATGTTTTAAGAAAATTTTCAGATTTTTATGGATTTTATGAATAAGGTATGCAGATGCAAAATATACATATGTATGCGAAGGGAGAAAGCTTACCGAGCACACCCCCAAACTTAAACTTGACAGTGCCCTCACTGTCAGGCTATACCAAGAGGGTCAAAATTGTCGGTGCTCCCCCAAAAACAAATTATATACAAAACGAAAAAGGAAAACAAAATATATACAAAAAAAGTGTCCCCCCCAAACTTAAGTAAAACAGTGTTTCCACTGTTAAGCGATGAAGTTCAGGATTAGGGGGGAAAGAACAGTATCAAACTATACAAGGCCTTACACAGGCCAAAAGTTAGCACCAACCATTCAAAAATCTTATCTCTGTAAAGCGGTGGTTGGTGGAAGAATGCGGAGAGGTAAGAAATGGAGACTACGCGAGACCGCTTGTGGAGAGAAGTGGAATGCGGTCTCGGTAGATGAGAAGAAGAAGAATGGCGGAAGGGAAAAAGAAGTGGAGTACGAACTTGAGGGTGCAAATGGAGTAAATAGATTAGCACAATTTGTGATGAGCGATGTGTAAAAAGCGATTGTGCTAATATATTTACCCGTCGAGAGATTGGGTCAAATCCCTCAAGGTTCGTGAGAAACCATGGGTACGCCGAACTTGGTAAACCAGACAATGGAAATGGAAATGATACGGGTTCTTGCAAGGTCGGAACGATGGAAAGGGTGGAGGGAAGGGGTTGAGGAAGGGTATCGGTTAAGGGTTCTGGAGGGTGTACACAGTCAGTGGAAGGGACAGGATGAATTGGAAAATCCGACTCATCAATTAAAACTGGTTCATCCTCTAAACTATCCTCAATATTCTCCTCAAAATTTAGCACATCCATGCACATTTCTTCAAAATCCAGACGCATATGAAGTTCGGGAAAAACATTTAATGACTCGGGATGATGACTTGAAGAGATAAACTCAGCCAAATCTACGGTTTCATCATCCAAAATATTCCCAGCGTCAATATCCTCAATCAAGTGAAAATCAAAATTCTCCGACACCTCATCAAAAGCATGGATATTAATCAATTCAGGTTCTAAGATGGAGGTGTAGAGGTCGAAAGGATTGGGAATGGTTTCACTTGGCAAGGTCCCTTCACAATCTGGCAAATCAAACACTGTTGATCCCAAGAATTTGTAGTGGTGAAAGGAGTGAAAGATCGGCTACGGGATTGTTCAATTCGTTCAGCGATGGACAAAGGACGACTTGCAGAAGGGGTATCAACATAAGCGGGTACGGGAGGTTGAAAAGGTTGATACAAAGTAGAATGAGGGGTGCAAGTGTTTGTCCTAGAAGCTGCTATGCGATCTTTCAGTGAAATTTTTGGCATGGATGGATCGTTCGAAGTTCGGCCAAAACAAGAACCGTAAGAAGTGATGTCTGGTTGTGGGTACCAAAGTTCGGCAAGAGTTTTGCGAGGTGGAGTACCCATGATATGAAGAGAGAAAGAGAGAAAGGCAGAGAAAAGGAGGGGAAAAAAGAATGTGATTTTTTTTTTTAGTTAGTTGTTAGCAAAAGAATGAAATATACACAAAATATGGACAAAAATCACGACACAAAAATACCACACACCTAATCGTTCTAGGGTTCACCTAGGTCAACTAGACCTGCTCGAGAACTTGATTGTCGAAGTAAAACTGTGTCGAGAAACAGGCTTAAAAATACACTGATCACGAGGCCAGGTAAGTGCAGAGATAAGGGGAGGTTGTCCAACGCTTTCGCGAAGTTCCTTAATTAAATAACCCTTTCTCTTTTGGCGGTTTCGCCGTTAACACTTTCCTAGACACCCCGTAAACAATATACCGTTAAGCAAGCTTCTAAATACAGTTAACTTCTCCTAGTGAGCGCGAAGTCCTTAAGGCTTAAAGTCTAGTTTCTTTTAAAATTTGTGCGGGTTATCGTTATGCGCAAGTTCGTGATTTGTGGGCCACGGAAAAGGTGATGAAATCCTTTACCGTAAGTTGTGGGGTTCGCTTGCCCTTAAGTCCGTATTAATGTATGCAATGCCCAATTCAAAAATTCTATAAAGAATCAAACAATCGTTTTTTTAGTTTAAGCGCGGCGCTGCAACAAATACGGGTTAGTCAATTTTTTTTAGCGTTTGCTAGCGAACTTGCAAAGAATCCTGCAAAGAATAGTATATTGGAAGCGTCGGATTTGAGAAGAAGGTGTTAGAAAAATACGTACCGTTAAGATTTTGGGTTAGGAAACCCCCGTTGAATCAAATCCGGTAAGCTTGAAAGGTTCGCTTGCGCGGGTCAAACTTCCCGGATCTTTGGCACTGTACTTTGCAATCACCTTAGCCTTGGATGTACACTTTGCTCCCCACAATCGCAGTTTGCAAATCTGCAAAAATCTGCACTCTTGCCCACAAAAATTATTGTCCAAAAAAAAAACCAAAAAAAAGAATATTTTTTTTTTATATACAAAAAGAATATTAACCCGAATAACAAGAAAGAAAATACGCTACCGTCTCCCCGGCAACGGCGCCATTTGATCGCACGCCGATGGCGTGTCGGATGTTCAAAGAATTTAAGTGTAACCGCGATCAGGACGGTGTCGCTTTGCAGCTAGCCGGTTGAGCACGGGTCGGTCCACAGGAAGATGGTGGTATCTTACCTTCTTGTTTTAGACGAGTTAATAAAGAATCTTGTATGTTTGTATGTTCTAACCTATGTGTTTATCTGCAAGTATAAAGTTGTTAAGAAAAGATACGAAATTGTAAGCTAAGAAATCCGTACTCAAAACCTTTGAGCCGAGTCTTGACCAATTGAAGCTAAGCAATCGGCAACAACGTGGATTAGGGGATTAAGCGCGGTATTCGTGGAATCCGGCTTATTTACCCTTGTCCTTCCGTTCTTGTCTCTTGCTTTCGCCTCCGGCCAAACCGAACGCAACCGGTCGTGGTTAGGAATCACCGTTACCTTGTCAGGGTACGGTGCCTAACGGAGCGCTTGCGTATGGTTTGGGCGAAGTTCAAATGGAAAATAACGGGAAAAGGAATTGGCAAAGAAATGTGTTAACTTACAATACCGTATTTCTTCTTAACAATAATAATTACAACATTCACAAAATGAACAAAAGAGAACAAAAAGAAAAGAACAAAGAAAGGAAAAGATACAAGTATTAAAGTGCATGAATAAAATTGCAAGTAATAAAAAGACAAGTAATAAAAAGCGAGTAATAAAAAGAACAAGAAAAGAACACGGAAGTAGAACCCAAGCCAAGCATGTGCTCAATAGCCAACCCTTAAACTTGCAAGCTCAATGAAGAGGTTGCAAGATCAAGGGAAGGGTAGAAAACGCATGTGAAGTGAAGAACTAGTCCCGGGAGAAAATACGACCTTTGAGATCAATAACTAACCCTTAACCATTCAAGCTCAATGAAGAGGTTGAATGAGCAAGAGAAAGCAAAAATCTCAAAGGGGAAGAAGAAGCACAAGAGAATGATACAAAACCCTCATCTTTATTCACATCCATAAAAAGCTCTCACTACAATTCATGGAAGAGGAATGAAGAAGAAGAAGAAAAAGAACTAAAAACTACAAAAGAAAGAGGAACAAAAGAATACAAAGAATGCCCCTTGGCTAAGCTCAGTTCTGCTGTATTTATAGGCAGGGAGTTGAAGTTCTAGGGCAACCAGCAGACCCCATGCAAGATTACCAAAAAGCCCCTGAAACACGACAGTGAGTGGGCCCCACATGGCCGCGGAACCGCGGCCAATACCCCCCTTTGGCCGCGGTTCCGCGGCCATCTTGGTGAGTTGGGCAGTGGGTTTTCTGGTGCTTTCCTGGTTTGGTGTCCCCTGTTGTCTGGTACATGTAGTTTCTGAAAATACTTTAACATTTCTTCCAGAATTTCTGTTGAGGAAAGGTGGACTTTTGTGGATGCTTTTGTCATGATTGCCTCGAGCTCCGCGTAGATCTCTTGGATCTTGTGCTACCATTGAGCCTTGTGCCTGAAAACGACATTGATTTGACGTTTTGTCTTCCTAAACTGTTATCTGGCAGCATACGGATGAAGAGCGGAGACCGTGTTTTATCAGTGGTTGGCAGGAACCCGGATATTGTCGTGTTTTCTATGAATTTCACCGTTTTAGAACCGAGAACCTGTATCCTGCAAATATATAACAAACACGGATAAAAAGCACCTACCTATAAACACACGAGCGTAAGAATGGGCGGTATAAAATGCAGTATTCTGTGATGAACACACGTGTTTGGGAATCCCCCTACGGGTATATCCGTAGGGGCCACTGACATTCCCCTACGGGGTTATCCGTAGGGGCACATATCAGGAATCCTGAATTTGTGCCCCTACTGAAAAGTACCTACGAATATATCTGTAGGGGGTAGTACATTCCCCTACGGATATAGCCGTAGGTCCAAGTAATTTATTAAAATAAACTGTAAATAATATAAAATCTTATACCCTACGGCTTACTCCGTAGGGGAAAATGGACCTACATACATATCCGTAGGGGCAAGAATTTAACCGTAGGGATAAGTTCAGGGCCTCGACTTGCACCTGCGGCCTTTGCACCTACGGGGTATTTTTTCGCCCCTACGTATATAACCGTAGGGGCAGTGGGTTGCACCTACGGACATATCCGTAGGGGCAACCCTTCTTTGTAGTAGTGAGTGTTTTATCTTATGAGACCCTAGGGTTCAAAACTCATGTGAGAGTTAGGGTCTTTGAGGAAGAAGGAGGAGAAAAATGGAGAGAGATAAGAAAATAGAAAATGAGAAAGTTTAAGGCCAAGTGAAGAATGGCTTATCCTCATCACTCATTGAAGCATGGATTATTTTCACATAGAAAATAACAACCATGCTTCAATAGTGTATCTAAACTAATAAACAAATGCATACGCCATTCTTCACTCCCATGCCTCAAAATATCTCCATTTACACCTCATTAATCTATTTTCCAAAATAGATTAATCCAAGTAATGAGGTGTCCCCTTATAGAAGCATCTATTGTGAAATTACAAGAATGCCCTCACCGTATATACATACATGTATTCGTATTCCGAAAAATACGAATACAATGAGATGATAACAATACAATAATATAATACTAGTATCCGGCTTAAACCAAAGCCCACTAGTATTATTTGTCCAAAACGACATCCGTGTAGACAGTACACGTATGCGATCGGAACCCTGCCGTAATGTCATGACTCGAAATGGCACGTGACTGGCACTTGAATCATATGAAGTCTATAGAACCCCATCTAATTCAAGTAAGCCAACAAATCCCAGAAATCTAAACCATTTTAAGAAAGAAGTGAAGACAACGTGTTTTTAAAATAAGTGGTTTTAAATAAGATAAGCTGAATATGCATTTTAAAATCTCAAGTCTTTTCTAAAAATTTCGGCAGAGTTTCCTTTGTAAATACTGGCCCCAAATAGGGTACAACATAAATAATATATGCACAATGGTAAAAGGCATCCCCAAGCAGGAGTTAGCTCTTCGTCAATCGACGGTCACAACCACGCAAGCAATATTATACACAACGCCGAAGGGCGAGGATCAAAATTCAAAGGAAACTCAAAATCATCAAGAAAACCATAATAATACAACACGCGACTCTAAGGTTGAAAGAATATCAACTGGTTTTCTAAATCTGAAATAATATACAAGTCTGGTTGATGGAATTTTACTAGATACAACAGAAAATAAATGTACAATGGTGGTCACGATATAAGTGAGTCCACCTACCCATGCAATCACCCATAATGGAAGCAGTGTGCCAGAAAGCCGCAATGAAACCTGTACGGCAAAACCTGCAAGAAACTGTGGCACAACGGGGGTGAGTTGCCAACTCGTGAGTAGAAAACATCACAGAGCAGAAATCGTATGTATGACTCAATTCTAGGTCAATACGATCAGTAGTATATATCCTCAATATGATAAAGTCTGAAGCACGATAAGGTGACAAGGGTTAACATCCATACCAAGTGTAATACCAAGTGCTCGTGTCAGTGCCTCAGGTAGCAACATATTATAAATATGAGGTATCATCAATGAAATCAGTGTCAATTATAGCATGAAGTCTATAAGTATGTGGGTATCATCCAACTATATAATCAATGCTTGTATGCATGTGGATCTCGTCCACGTGTCAACCAATGACACAAAAACATCATGCATGCAAATATCATAAAGCATATGTATGGAAGTATGATGATATAAATCAACGTGTGTCCCTCACGACACATCAAAATCATGGAAGCTGAGTGTCCAGCATTGACACTCAAAACATCATGAAACCCGTGCCCAACATCGACACGTAAATCCTCACATATATATCGGGCTCCGTCAATCCGGATCGGCCCACGGGCTTCGTCAGTTCGGATCGGCTCGTATCATCTCTCGACTCCGGTCGGTATCCTCCGGATATCCGTGAGCCCCAACCAATCACCGGTAGGTAGTAGACGCTCTGTCAGGCTCACCGTCTGTATAGACAGCATCCCTTTCTTGCCCCGGTGTACCATACCGGGCCCCACCATGTACCCTCACACGGCCCATGGCTCCTCCTCGCATGGGGTATATATATATATATATATCAGAATCGATAAAACTCATGGTGGCTGCTGAAATATCATATCAAGAGAAACCGGATTTTTTTTAAAACAGTACATACTTTCTTTTGAAATACCCACGGTTCTCAAATCCAGGGATATCATGGAAACAACATATCTCAATGCGTATAATCATAAAGCATGATGTATGCGACATATAATGGAAATGTAAGCATATCAGTATATCATGCAACATAAATAGTAATATGCACATATCGAGGGAAAATCGCTCTTTTAAATGAATCCAGTTTTAAAATACATCTTGCGGTTCCCAAATCTCCAAAATCTAGCCAAAATCATCTATGTATGTGCAAATATGTATGTATGCAAGTATGGGTGTACAATATGTATGTACGCAAGTATGTCATGCAAGGAGTCATATCCTGATGCAACAATCCTACTGTGTAGTGACATGGCAATTATCGATGATGAAGTGTGTGAGCCAGCAAGCAGGTGTACGTGGAGCATATGCATGATCGATAATGGTGCTGGTGTCCTGACAGCATGGGTTTAATATAACAATAAACACATTTAAACATGCAATGCGATGCGAATAGCAAGAATATGCGGAAAATGAATACTAAACACAACAGTGAAGAATAAACATCAATATATCTGTCATACAGTTTTGCCATTTGAAATAACACGAATCGTGGGTTTTAGAAAAATAGGGGCTACGGTGTTTTAAAGAAAAGGCACGTCTTTCAAAAAATTCGTAGTATCCATTGGTATGTCTTTAAAATTCTCACGATTCGTTAGTTTTGGAAATAGGTATGACTCGGGTCCAATCTAGCATCTACTAGGTAAACTACAGGTCTAACTAACAAACCAATCGAAAGGGGTATGGAAATCACCCAACTCTGAGTCGATATATATACATATACAATAGTCGGTGATCCCGCCTCTATAGTACCACGTATGATATGATACATCATATGACATCCTCGAGTCAAGAGTGCGGATCTATCATCATAGTTATCTCGTACGGTAAATCCGTCGTACGGCATCCCAAATCTGGGTACGGGTCAACTATCACATCTATCTCATCATTTACCTGGTATCCTTATCATCACATCATGAATTAGGAGTATTGATCTACAGTCTAGTACGATCTAATACCATCAACATGTATATAAATGCGTGTGTATGAAAACAGATCGCTTACCGATCCGCTATCATCACATGTCATATCTCATAATACGATCCAAATCACATCACTGATCGTGGCATCATAACCAACCTCATCGACTCATCTCCAAATATCATATACAATCCTCATTATCCAAGTGTAGGTATACGTATATATATACATAGTCCCATACCTATGTGCGTGTGTGTGTGTATACGTATCCCCATATACGCACAAGTAATAATAATGCATGCAATGGTGTGTGCGCGTGTGTGCAAACCTATTCTATGGTTCACGACTAAGAAATCAACCATGACACTTGTAAGTCCACGTTGCCGACCCCGGTTCTTGCGGGGAGGCGGAAACGGTATAAAAATCAAATTTTTAGCGCACTAGGCAACATGGACTAACAAAAGTCGGGATCTTTTCTAAACAAAACTAGCTACCAAGCTAAAGAGAGTTAGCTAATCGGAAAAGGTGTTATACCTCACTTGAACTCCTTCTTCTTGAAACCTTTGTAGAGGTTGGATGGTGCTTTCTTCGTCGCCTTCTTTCGTCAAAGATGGATCCACCTGAGGGTTCAACCTTGGGCTCCTTTCTCGAACTTTGAGAGAACTATGGTCTTTGGCTTGCTAGACCTTCAACCCTAGAGTGAGTAGAGAGTGGCTTAGGGTATTTTTATCTCAAGGAGAGGTTTCTCAATACATGAGAATGAATATCCTTGAACTAGAGGAGGAGGAGGAAGAAGAGAGGAGAGAGAGTGAATATGATAGAATGAAATGGTTTTTACAACCATAACCAAATATAAGTGATTTATCAAAAATAATATTAATAAAAAATGAAAAGGTGATGGTTAGTTTGAATAGACCATTATCGTATCACCATAAATGATTTTGCAAAGATCAAAGAGCATCTAAAAAGCTAATGATGATGGTCAAAGTTTCAAACCTAGTCAACTAGTCAACCTTGGTCAACAAGTCAACAAGCCCAACCATGAAACAATTTTATTTAATTAATATTATTATTTGATAAATCACAAGATCATTAGGGTTTGGAAAAAGACGACTGTCAACTGTGCATACACACCCGTTCCAAAACCCCAATGAAAAAACTCTTCCTCCGCCTCAATCAACTGTGCATACACACCCGCGTTCATGCTCCGATGAACACGAACACAAAGAGATAAAACCAATCCCAAATCATATACTAGGATCCGGCTTAAACTAAAGACCGCTAGTATAAGCTGTCCGGACAACAAACGTGCACAAGTGCGCGGATGTAAACGAACCCTGTCGCAAAACCATGCGACCTCTACTCATTTTGCCCAAAGGCGAATAGCCCTCTGTGTGGGACTCTAAAGACTCGACACTACGCTGGCAGTGGGTTTAACCACAGACCGCAAGCGGCACTAGCTGTACGTAACGGTCCCCAGGTAAATGCCGATATGAAGATTGACGAGGTGAACCCCATCTGAACTACTACTGAGCCTGAATGTGACAGTCTCCGTACAGTCCGGTCTGTTCGTCTGATACATCGCATGGCGGGCCTAGGGGGCGGTAAACGTCAGTCCCCTAATAGCGGTACAAGTCGTGTCGGAGTGAAGCCCAGAACACCCTGAGATAACACTGGAAACCTACCAGTATATCTCGCTTGCCCTGGCCAGGGACTACTCGTGTAATGGTTCTCCTAGACACAGCGCGATGTCAACCCCCAATACCGGGAGAGACGAATCCTGTCTAACCGTCACTGCCTCCAAGTGCTTCGGGACTGCACCCAACTACTACCTGTTTGCACGACTCTTTTGAGCCGTGGTAGGGTAGTAGTCAAAGTACAGTGGGAACACACTTGAGGAGAAGTGACAGTGTTAAGTCAGCGGACTAAGCTGTACTCATGTCACCTGGGAACTGATAACTGACGATAGGTATAATACCAACCAACAGTTCTCGACGAGTCCTGTCCAGTGTACTCGTAGCCTAACGAGCACCCGTATACTATCTCAAGTACGACGTACTGACGGCTGTGGGACAGACCGCCTCCCGCATTGGGATGAGAAGCGCATACGCTAGTCTACTCCGGAGTATCGATGCCCTGTCTCGATAATCCCACGACTAGGGACGTGTATAAGGATGTGCTTGTAGATTACCCAGCCCCCACGAGTGTGACTGCCATCACAACGCTGGTAATCAAGCAAAGATCCTAAGGGCTCCACTAATGTGTATAGATAATATGCTAAAAGAAACATATGTACACATTAAAGTAGAAACAAACCAAGTAGCATACTACCATTTTGAGCAAGGTTGTATATACAACTGTGAATATCCCAAGCTTCCATTAAGTAATATACAAACTAGTATGATACAGTAATGGCCTCTAGGGCATATACACTAACAATCTCCCACTTGCACTAAGGCCATGTACTGGCGTATCGAAGACCTATCATCTCGATCAGCCACTCGAACTGAGTCTGGGGCAAGGCCTTGGTGAATGGATCTGCAGTGTTATCTTCTGAAGAAACCCTCCAAACCTCGATCTCCTTGCGATCCACGATCTCCCTGATCAGGTGATACCGCCTCAAGATGTGTCTGGATTTCTGATGGGACCTGGGTTCCTTCGTTAATGCTATAGCCCCGTTGTTGTCGCAATACAGAGGTATTGGATCAACAATGGACGGAACCACCTGAAGTTCTTTCAAGAACTTCCTCATCCAGACGGCTTCTTTTGCGGCATCTGCAGCAGCGATATATTCCTCTTCCATAGTCGAGTCAGCAACGGTTTCCTGTTTGGAACTCTTCCAACACACCGCCCCTCTATTGAGGGTAAAGACAAAGCCCGACATGGACTTGGAATCATCCTTGTCACTCTGGAAGCTGGAGTCAGCAAAGGCCTCGATCTGGAGGTCTTTTCTGCCATACACCAAGAACATCTCCTTAGTCCTTCTCAGGTACTTGAGAATGTTCTTTACCGCTATCCAGTGTTTCTCCCCAGGGTTTGACTGATACCTACTTACTACACTCAGTGCGTAAGCCACATCTGGTCTGGTACACAACATCGCATACATTATGGAGCCTACCGCAGAAGCGTAGGGTATAATAGACATGCGATCCCTTTCCAAATCAGTCTTGGGAGACATCTCTTTGGAGAGGGTGATCCCGTGACAAGCCGGTTGATTACAGCGCTTGGAATCTTCCATACTGAATCTTTTCAGTATGGTGTCGATGTACCTGGACTGGGAAAGTCCTAATATCCTCTTGGATCTATCACGATAGATCCAGATCCCCAAAATGTAGGAGGCATCACCCAGGTCTTTCATGGAGAACCTGTGTGACAAGAACCCCTTGACAGATTGTAGCATAGGAATGTCATTTCTTATCAACAGAATGTCATCCACGTATAAAACGAGGAATACGACAGTTCTTGCTACAAATCTACTATAGATACATGGTTCATCTGGATTTTTGATAAAGCCAAATTCTTTGACCGTCTCATCAAAACAGATGTTCCAACTCCGCGATGCCTGCTTTAGTCCATAGATGAACTTAAGTAACTTGCACACCTTTCCGCTGCTCCCACTCTGAATGAAACCCTTTGGCTGGTCCATATAGACGCACTCTTCTAAATTTCCATTTAGAAAAGCGGTCTTTACGTCCATCTACCAAATCTCATAATCGTGGAAAGCAGCAATGGCAAGAAGGATCCGAATGGATTTCAGCATTGCTACTGGAGAAAAGGTTTCATCATAGTCCAAACCAGGTCTTTGACGAAAACCCTTTGCAACAAGTCTAGCCTTATAGGTCTCAACCTGTCCATCTACACCAATCTTCCTTTTGAAGATCCACTTGCATCCTACGGGTTTTACCCTATCTGGAGCAATGTCCAACGTCCATACCTTGTTGGTGTATATGGACTCCATTTCGATCCGCATTGCATCCAGCCATTTTACCGAGTCAACGCTCTGAATGGCTTGCTGGAAGCTAGTAGTCTCATCACTATCAATGATGCAGTCCTCTCTATCCCCGTCTATGAGAAAACCGTAGTATCTCCCGGGCGGATGAGACTGCCTACTACTCCTGCGGAGCGGCGTAGGAATGTCCTGATCTTTCGAACCCTCTGGTTCTACTAAGCTTTCAGTAATAGCTTGTGGTTATCGAAATTCTTCTAGTTCTACTGCGCTCCCACTAATCTCCTTTTCCAAGAACTGGTGTTCTAGGAAGTGGGCATTACGAGAAACAAATACCTTTTGTTCCTCTGCGTGGTAGAAAAGATACCCCCTGGTGTTCTTTGGGTATCCCACAAACTTGCACAGTACTGAGCATGCCTCGAGTTTGTCCGCATGCTGCTTTTTGACAAAAGCTGAACATCCCCAGACCTTCAGGTATTGAAGATAGGGTTTCTTCCCACTCCATAATTCATATGGTGTGGTAGGCACAGTCTTAGTTGGAACTCGGTTCAAAAGGTATGCAGCTGAATCTAGCGCATATCCCCAGAATGATCGCGGTAACTCAGCGTTACTCATCATGGACCTTACCATATCTAATAGGGTTCGGTTCCGTCTCTCCGATACACCGTTATGTTGCGGAGTGTATGGAGGAGTAAGCTGAGAGAGAATTCTATTCTCTTTTAAGTATTTTAGGAACTCGGCACTCAAGTATTCACCACCTCGATCAGATCGTAGTGTTTTAATACTTTTGCCTGTTTGTTTTTCTACTTCATTCTTGTATTCCTGGAATTTTTCAAAGGCTTCAGATTTATGTTTCATTAAGAAGACATGTCCGAACCTTGAAAAATCATCCGTAAAAGTAATGAAGTAAGAATAACCGCTTCGTGCATGCGTAGACATTGGACCGCACACGTCGCTGTGTACGAGTCCTAAGAGCTCGCTCGCTCTTACTCCGTGTCCAGTAAACGGAGTCTTTGTCATCTTTCCTTTGAGACAGGATTGACAAGTTGCATAAGATTGATACTCGAACGGATCCAAATATCCTTCTTTATGTAGCTTAGTCAACCTTCTCTCATTGATGTGACACAGTCTACAATGCCATAAGAAAGTTTTATTGATTTCTGGAGACTTTCTTTTGTATGTATTCTGGACATTGAAAATCTGTGGTTGGTTCAATACGTATATACCGTTGTTTAATGTACCTGACCCAATCAGAACTTGATTAAGGTGAATGTTCACAACATTACTTACAAATGCAAACTCATAACCTTCTTTAGATAATAAAGATACAGAAATGATATTACAAGTTGCATTTGGTATAAAATAACAACCATGCAAAACCAAAAAATGTCCATCTGACAAACCCAGGTGATAGTCCCCCACGGCCTCAGCATCCATGCTAGCTCTGTTTGCAACTCTGAGGGTCATGTCACCTGCTTTCAAAAACCTACGCTTTCTCAACGCCTGCAAAGAATTACAGATATGAGATCCTGATCCGGTATCCAATACCCAGGAAGTAGAGTTTATTGATAGACAGTTTTCAATAACATACACACCTGAAGCTGAAACCGCAACCTGCTTCAGATCCTGTGTCCTGGCTTTCCAAGCCCTGCAATCTTTTTTCCAGTGTCCACTCTTGTGACAGTAAAAGCATTCTTCTTTCCCCACAAGCTTCCCCGCTACCTTTGTTGCTTTTGTCTTTCCCTTCGTATCCACTTTATTGACACCGCCCCTTGGTTTGGCGGGGGCTTTCTTCTTCTTTCCCTTGGCTTTCGCCTTGGACTTAGAAGAGGAAGATCCTCCTACAAACAAAGTGGATGTCTCCCTACCTTTCTGTAGGATGCCCTCTGCACTCCTCAGCATGTTGTGGAGCTCTGAAAGTTCAACTTCCTTTTCTTGCAAGTTGAAATTCAGGATGAACTGGACGTAAGTGGAAGGAAGGGACTGAAGAATCAAGTCCGTATAGAGCTCATTCTCCAACGTGGTCCCAAGGTCCGCGAGCTCCTCAATGTAGCCAATCATCTTAAGCACGTGTTCCGCTACCGATGATCCGACGGCCAATCTTGCCGAAAATAATTTCTTCGACACTTCGTATCTTGTGATACGAGATTGCTCTCCATACAGTTCTTTTGTATGGAGAAATATGGATTCGAGGTCCATATTCTCATGCCTCCTCTGATGTTCGTTGTCCATAGAGGCAAGCATGAGGCACTTGGCCTTCGCGCAGTCGATTTCCCAGGTCTTACGGATTTCCCTATCCGCGACGCTGGTTTTGGGACCTGGGACAGGGGGAGCTTTGGTGGTAAGAAGATACCCCAACTTATCATAAGTGATTGCCATCTTGACATTCCTGAGCCAATCTTTGTAGTTTGGCCCTGTCAGTATGTTTTTATCTAGTAGTAACTTAAGTCCAGTCATGATGTTTGGTCGCTGCAATTAGGAGAGAGAGAAGAAACACTTTAGCATGATGCTCTTGCAAGTTTAGAGTGGTTTTTAATTTGTCTAAACAGGATGGCTCCGACTGTCTCTCGAATCCCTCCTCAAACCATAAAGGAAGAATTAGTCGGGATCAATCTCACCGCACAATACTTGCTTAACCGTTCAGCCAGGCTATTGTTGGTACTTCGAGGGAGGTTTTCCAACGCTTTCGCGAAATTCCTTAATTAAATAACCTCTTTTCCCTGGGGGCGTAGCCCCGCTAACACCTTTCTAGACACCTACTAGGTTTATAGCATTGATCGTTAAGTGAGAAATTTCCCGAGGAGTAGCATATACTCACAGTAGGATCGGGATCCAAATATCATTGCGTGATAAAACTGAAGGAATCCTACCAGAATCATCACACTCCAAATGGTATGCAATGCTGGCAAGTTTCAGTACTTATGAAACTCCCGATGTGACTTTTGCCCCATGCTCTTATGACCTTGGCGTGAGGTCAAAATGTCATAAGTCACATGTCAAGTTCTACCCATCATTATCCGGGTTAATTTGAACCCACCCGTACCTACCCTTGACGTAGGCCAAAATGGCAGTACGACTGTCTCAAATCAACGCATTCTATCTATGCAACAGATAAATATCCGGCAGCTACCAATCACTATGCCTTGGCGTGAGGTCAAAATACATAGCTTGAATACTACCGAATATTTAACTGAAATGATGGAGGGCTACGAATGGTTTTGGCGAAACCGTGAACGTAGTGAACTTGATATAATCGATGGAACGAGATAGCTTTTAAAAGGAGTGGCTCAATCTCCGCATTTAAAAGTTTAGTTTTGAAAACAACCGAGTGGTTTTCAAAGTGTTCCAATCGAATTTTGCTTGGTTTATTTTCTTGCATTAGTTCTTTTAATGCGTCCCATCAATTAATCCTACCATTGCAGAAAACAACCAAAATATGACGTACGCTTTTGCCATTCGCATTCGCCACGGGGCCCCGTCATCACCCGTTAGGTTACTTAACTAACGACAGAGCGGGGGCTGGGCTTGCACGACTGAAAAACATAAGCAACGCCTAAATAGTTATTATATATAAATATATAGCAATGATAGACATTACAGATCACAGATGAATACATTGGATATACTAGGAATCCGCAATCCGTTCGAGCCTGCAACGATAAGAGGATTACACGGTCGCGGTGAATAGCCAATACCCCACCCAAGACCCCTACGGGTGCGGCAAACTACCCGCCAAGTACCCGAAGCGAAGCAACCTCCCTCAGCTCCATGAGTAGGCCACTCGGCACTTCGAGATACCCGGTAGTTTGTGCACCCCCTTCATGGGTCTATCTTAGGAGTAAAAACAGTAAAAAGAATTATACAATGACGGCTACAACCCCGACCCGGTTGTGCGGCCAAACAAATATTATTACATCAATTTACATATTACATGAATGAAAGAAAAAGAAAAACTCATCTCACATCCACCCCGGCTATTCACCCGCGACAATCCAATGCATTCATATACACATACCATCATCAAACACAGATCACAGATATGTATAACCCCCACTAATCGACATATACCGATTATCCGACGTTCAATACATAAAAAACATCACAGATATAACCCTTTAGTCAAAGTGTATTGAAGTTCGATAAAAAATACAGATTTATAGGCCCCCAAATACAAATTTCTTTTCTGGAAAATCTGGGATGAAATAAACCATCTTAAAAATCCCAAAACCATGCCAGAAGAACACTGCACCAAACTCGACCCAGAACCGAGTCAACTCGGCCGCGGTTGCGCGGCAATAGCTTGCTATTGCCGCGGAACCGCGGCTCTTTGGTCGACTCACTGGACCGGGTTTGGTGGCTTTCTTCACAAAACCCTTAGGCGATTTTTGGAGTATGATATATTTTATTTTGAACAGGAAAAATTTTAATAGAAAGTTAGGATTTTGATATTTTGGTTTTTCGATTTTTCTGATCAAACTTCCATACACTTTCACTACCTAGTTAGTTTATGTTTAGTTAGGCTCTGATACCACTGTAAGTCCACGTTGCCGACCCCGGTTCTTGCGGGGAGGCGGAAACGGTATAAAAATCAAATTTTTAGCGCACTAGGCAACATGGACTAACAAAAGTCAGGATCTTTTCTAAACAAAACTAGCTACCAAGCTAAAGAGAGTTAGCTACTCGGAAAAGGTGTTATACCTCACTTGAACTCCTTCTTCTTGAAACCTTTGTAGAGGTTGGATGGTGCTTTCTTCGTCGCCTTCTTTCGTCAAAGATGGATCCACCTGAGGGTTCAACCTTGGGCTCCTTTCTCGAGCTTTGAGAGAACTAAGGTCTTTGGCTTGCTAGACCTTTAACCCTAGAGTGAGTAGAGAGTGGCTTAGGGTATTTTTATCTCAAGGAGAGGTTTCTCAACACATGAGAATGAATCTCCTTGAACTAGAGGAGGAGGAAGAAGAAGAGAGGAGAGAGAGTGAATATGATAGAATGAAATGGTTTTTACAACCATAACCAAATATAAGTGATTTATCAAAAATAATATTAATCAAAAATGAAAAGATGATGGTTAGTTTGAATAGACCATTATCATATCACCATAAATGATTTTGTAAAGATCAAAGAGTATCTAAAAAGCTAATGATGATGGTCAAAGTTTCAAACCTAGTCAACTAGTTAACCTTGGTCAACAAGTCAACAAGCCCAACCATGACACAATTTCATTTAATTAATATTATTAATTGATAAATCACAAGATCATTAGGGTTTGGAAAAAGACGACTGTCAACTGTGCATACACACCCGTTCCAAAACCCCAATGAAAAAACTCTTCCTCCGCCTCAATCAACTGTGCATACACACCCGCGTTCATGCTCCGAGGAACACGAACACAAAGAGATAAAACCAATCCCAAATCATATACTAGGATCCGGCTTAAACCAAAGCCCGCTAGTATAAGCTGTCTGGACAACAAACGTGCACAATTGCGCGGATGTGAACGAACCCTGTCGCAAAACCATGCGACCTCTACTCATTTTTCCCAAAGGCGAATAGCCCTCTGTGTGGGACTCTAAAGACTCGACACTACGCTGGCAGTGGGTTTAACCACAGACCGCAAGCGGCACTAGCTGTACGTAACGGTCCCTAGGTAGATGCCGATATGAAGACTGACGAGGTGAACCCCATCGAACTCCTACTGAGCCTGAATGTGACAGTCTCCGTACAGTCCGGTCTGTTCGTCTGATACATCGCATGGCGGGCCTAGGGGGCGGTAAACGTCAGTCCCCTAATAGCGGTACAAGTCGTGTCGGAGTGAAGCCCAGAACACCCTGAGATAACACTGGAATCCTACCAGTATATCTCGCTTGCCCTGGCCAGGGACTACTCGTGTAATGGCTCTCCTAGACACAGCGCGATGTCAATCCCCAATACCGGGAGAGACGAATCCTGTCTAACCGTCACTGCCTCCAAGTGCTTCGGGACTGCACCCAACTACTACCTGTTTGCACGAATCTTTTGAGCCATGGTAGGGTAGTGGTCAAAGTACAGTGGGAACACACTTGAGGCGAAGTGACAGTGTCAAGTCAGCGGACTAAGCTGTACTCATGTCACCTGGGAACTGATAACTGACGATAGGTATAATACCAACCAACAGTTCCCGACGAGTCCTGTCCAGTGTACTCGTAGCCTAACGAGCACCCGTATACTATCTCAAGTACGACGTACTGACGGCTGTGGGACAGACCGCCTCCCGCTCTGGGATGAGAAGAGCATACGCTAGTCTACTCCGGAGTATCGATAATCCCACGACTAGGGACGTGTATAAGGATGTGCTTGTAGATTACCCAGCCCCCACGAGTGTGACTGCCATCACAACGCTGGTAATCAAGTAAAGATCCTAAGGGCTCCACTAATGTGTATAGATAATATGCTAAAAGAAACACATGACACATTAAAGTAGAAACAAACCAAGTAGCATACTACCATTTTGAGCAAGATTGTATATACAACTGTGAATATCCCAAGCTTCCATTAAGTAATATACAAACTAGTATGATACAGTAATGGCCTCTAGGGCATATACACTAACAACACTATCATCCAAATTCACAACACATATGTAAACATATATCATATCATCCACTACACTACGAACTGCGGGGGTGTTATACGCCATCCATCCGACTTCCCCCGTAGATATAAATCTACTCACCTTAACCTTCGCTTGCTAATGCCGACGTCGCCACGCGCTTGCTTGTCGTCTTAAAGTCTTCATGTGGGTACCTACATGTTACAACGTATCGTGCCGCATTAAAGTCCAATCCGAAATCGAAACGACATACGATAACCAAATCGGTACGCGTATCACAAATAGGTCAAAACCTATAGCCTACGCATGCAAGAATAACCAAACAACCCTCGATGTCGATATACAAACGTTAAACCATCGAGTTAAAACCAAATTACTAAAACTTGAATTCATAAACACAAAAGAATTCAAAGCAGCAACCCACTAAAATGGTCCTAGATTTTGTTTAAGGTGAAAACAAGGTGTACAAACAATACTGGAGTGATATAAATGGTGTATATGAGCTATGAAAGCAACCTAGACACTTGACTTAACCAAAGGGCCGGCCACATCCCTAATAAATCTGGCCTGCTCGGTTTGGGGAGTTCAATTAGGGTTCGTTTTGGTAGGGTGGTCTCGTGGTGTTTCAATTTGGTCTCTGGACTTGTTTGCTTCTCTCGTAAAAATCCCAGTTCACTCCAGATTTCCCTGCACCCTCAAATACTCACAAAACCGACATAACAAGTTTCTGTTTTTCCGTATTTTGGGTTTCAGGTTTCGTATTAGTGTTTGGTCTGGGTTTATAACACCATGGGGGGTTTTAAGGTCACAAAATACACTCAAGTTCATCATACAACTCAAATTAAACCCTAACCCTCTCTAGTAATTTCCAAAGTGCACTAAATGCCACTTTAACACATCTAAACATGCAAGGTTGCTAAAAGAGTTGAATTACAACACTTAGAGTGAAAGAATTACCTCATTTGGGACTCAAGAATCCCCTAGAGCATCAAAATCCCATTTTTCTTTGTCCAAAGAGTAGCTAGGAGGCTTGCGCATGTTTTTATTGAAGTGGAGATGGACTTTCGATGAAGATTTGAAGGTGTTTGTGAGGGTTTTTTTGGAGAGGGAGATGGGTGTTGCCATGGGGGTGAGAGAGGAAAAGGAGATGAAGGAAACAAATGAAGGGAGCTAAGTGTCATGACCAAGGTTTGACCCTCACCTCTCTCTCTCTTGCCCAAACCATATTGTTTAATGTTTTCTATTTTCTTTTCCTTTTCTTTTCTCTTCTCACATAAAACCAAAACCATGAATGAAAATGAAGAGAAAACCATGAAGGAAAATGTAACACAAATGTAAAAATGATATGGTGCATGTTTTGCACAAAATAAGCTTAATGCGCGATTAGCGATATTTAACCACGATTAGCATTAAAATAGTGCATAATAAATCATAAAATTTCATAATTTGCTTACATCCAATAAAGCACCCTCATTTCAGTAATTTCCATAATTTTCCAAATTTATCGGAATTTAATTATACCGCCTTATTAAAATATTCAATATAATATTATTTAATTATAAAAATCCCCAAAAATAATATTTTATTTTTCTGAAATGTCACACGTAAAACCATATAGCCTCTACATCGTTTCGCCCAAAGCAGGGAAACCCTCTGTGTGGGACTCTGAAGACTCGACAGTACGCTGGCAGTGGGTTTAACGCTGGCAGTGGGTTTAACCACAAGTCCGTCAGCGGAACTAGCTGCACGTAACGGCTACCCAGGTATCTGTCGATAAGAAAACTCATCCGAACTCCTACTGAGCATATCTGTGACAATCTCCGTACAGTCCGGTCTGTTCTTCTAACATACTCGCTTATCGGGCCTAGGGGTGATAACCGTCAGACCCATAATAGCGCAATAAGTCATGCCGGGGTAGAGCCCAATACACCCTGAGAAACTACTGGAGTACCTACCAGTAAATCTCGCTTGACCAAGTCAGGGACTTTTTGTAATGGCTTTCCGAACATAGCGTGATATCAATCCCTAATACCGGGAGAGGCGAATCCTATCTAACCACTACTGCCTCCCAGTGCTTCGGGACTGCATCCAACCACTACCTGTTTGCATGACTCGTTTGAGCCGTGGTAGGGTAGTGATCTAAGTACAGTGGGAAAACACTCGAGACGAATAGTGATGTCAAGTCAACAAACTAACCTGTACTCATACCACCCGGGAACTGCTACCTAATGATAGGTATAATACCAACCAGCAGTTCCCAACGAGTCCGCCCAGTGTAACTCATAACCAAATGAGCACCTGTATACTATCTCTAGTACGACATACTAATGGCTGTGGGATAGACCGTCTCCCTTGCTGGGATAAGAAGCATATACACTAATCTATTCTGGAGTATCGATGTCCCATCTCGATAATCCTACGACTAGGGTCCTGTATAAGGATGTGCTTGCAGACTACCCAGCCCCACTAGTGTGACTGCCATCACAACGCTGGTAGTCAAGCAAAGATCCTAAGGGCTCTACCAATATGTATAAGAGATATGCTAAAAGAAACATATGCACATATTGAGGTATAATCAAACCAAGTAGCATACTTGTTAGTTATATGTATGCCCTAGAGGCCATTACTGTACATTGGATGTATATTGTAGTGGATGCTGGGACATATATAGGTAGGACTTTCTTGCTCGACATGATAGTACGCTATCTGGTTGCTCTTTATCTTAACGTGTATACTTTCTGTCTCTCTGATTACATGTTGATAAAGCCCATAGGATGTGTACTCGACTTCCAGGACTATGATGTAGATCATACTAGTGGGGCCTGGGTAGTCCATGAGTACATCCTTGAAATGTTCCTAGTCGAGGGAATATCGAGACGGGGCATCGATATTCCAGTGTAGACTAGCGCATATCTTCTCGACCCATGCGATGGGCGATGGATGATCCCATATCCATTGGTGTTTGACATCGAAGATGGTGTGCGGGTGCTCAGTGGAGACTGGGTACACTGAACGGACTCGCCGAGAACTCCCAGATGGTATTATACCTCACGTCAGATAGCAGTTCTCTGGTGACACTGGTACAGCTTAGTCTGTTGACTCGAGATCGTCATAGAGTCTTGTGTGTCTCCCACTGTGCTTTGATTTCCACCCTACCACGGCTCTACTGAGTCGTGCAAACAGGTGGTTTTTGGGTACAGTCCCGATTCACATGGAGGCAATGAGCGATAGGAGGGGATTCGTCTCTCCCGGTATTGGGGGTTGATGTTGTGCTATGCTCGACTGGCCATAACAGGAAATCCCTGGCCAGGGTTGCAGTGATATACTGGTAAGTGTTATCAGTAGTTTCACGAATGTTATGGACCCTACGTCGGCATGACTTATCGAGCTATTGGGGTCTGACGTTTACCACCCCTAGGCGAGATATGCGACATATCAGACGAACAGACCGGACCGTACGGTAAGTGTTACTGGTTGGATTCGCAGGAGTGTGAGCGGGCTTGCTCGTCGATCTTCTGATCGCTCAATACCCGGGTGGCCGTTACGTTTAGCAGACCGCTTGCGGCTTGTGGGTGTTTGATATGATCATCATCTGCTGCCGGCGTATTGACGAGTCTTTAGAGTCCTACACAGAGGTTTCCTGGCTCAAGCGAAACGAAATAGGAGCGCATATGAGATATGTGCGGGACCGAGAATAATTTGAGTATGTGATACCGTATTCCATTCTCGCGATCAATGTATCGATTGGTTATATGCGATATAACCTAGTTATCGAATCAAGCATTGATTCGATAAGCCGATACATAGGATACTAGTCGGTTATATGTGATATGACCGGATCGTTAAATCAAGTGTTGATTTAATGATTTAATGTATAATTTTATATTTGATATATCACTTTGCATTAACTAGTATTGGTTAACTTTAAAAGGATTTTCTCACTTGAATTGTGCAAGTTGTATATGTGATATATTTCTTTGTGCACATGATTGTATCATGTTTGATGATACATTCTTGTTTGGTTTTGTGTAAAGTATTAAACCATGGTTAGTTAGTGATTAGGGTTTCATCTTATTCATTTATCTTTTTATTTTATTTATTTCAAAAGAAAAAGATAAAGAGAAATGAATGGTGGCTACTTTTGTTTTTAGTTGAAGATTCATGAAGCATTGACTTAGTCACCATTCTTGTCTCATGCCTAACCCTAACCACTCATCTAACCTAAGTTAAGTCTCTACACTAAACTATGGTTGAAGATATGATAAGTATTGTATTTTCTTTTCCATTTTTAATTAACTTATTATATCTTCTTCTTCTTTCTTCATCTTCTTCTTCAATGAAGAAAGCTTGCTACTCCAATGGCAAGTCATGAAATCTAGTGAGAAATCCAAAACTAAAGTTTACCCACTTCCTATTTCTTCATCCTCTACCTCTTGCCAAGTAGTATAGGGTGTTTCCTTCACAAGTTTTTCCGACTTGGTGAAGTTGGAGCTTGTTCTAGCGATGCATCGACGTAGATCATCTTCGGCATCGAACCGACGATCAAGCCCGCCCATTCTTCGATGATGCCGACGCTAGAGCCCAAGACATGATTTGGACAGCGAGGGGACTTCATTGCGGAGCCGTGGAGGTGGTGGACCGGATCTACAAAGGTTGTATATCCGTTCCCTTAGTTAAAATGTTAACTAGTTTATGTTTTCGCCTAAATATCTAGTAAACGATCCGTAGTCGGGTTTGTAGGCACCCGTAAAATTTGATTTGTGCATGTTTGATCACTTATGAGACTTCACTAGAGTGCCTAGGAACCCTACAGTGGTATCAGAGCCTAGCTAGAGCCTTAGGCGATGTCCCGACGGAATCAGAAGTCCGATCGACCCAAAACCCCGACTAAGAATATGCTCTCTGTACTTTTTTTAATTTCGAGGATTTTTCCGTATTAAAAATATCTAGAAATATCAGCAGGAAAATATAAGAGTAACTGTGCAATTCGTAACCCTGATTCCACAAAGTAGGCGCGGATCCACGGCCTTAAAGAAGGCTCATGCGGCGGATCCGCGGCCACTTTGTCGTTTTGTGCATCTATTTCTGCACAGTAATTCTTATTCTTCTGTGCTGATTTTCCTGGGAATTTTTAATAATTTTTCCAGAGTTGTATTTTCTGTGTTGTATTGGGGACTCGGTGTATTCGATCGGACTGTCTAATTTTGTCGGTGTGCTTTTCCGGGTATTTTTAGAATATGTTAAAAAGTTCAACCGGATATAAATACCCATTTTTTCCCCTGCCGGGAAATTTCCAATTGTTGGATTTTTCCGTAGTTTAACGACGTTCTAAGTAGTGCAAGTAACGCGATGGACCCTCTAGAAGACAACAAACCTTAACTCGATTATGTGACCGTCTTGAACTGCCCTTTGAACCTTCGGGTTTGGGGCAGTACGGCGTGCCATATGTGAGGCGTTGGCTTGACCCTTCTACGGCTGGACCGTTGCTACTGAGGCACGAACTGAATGCTGTTAGACTTATTTCATGTGTTGAGCTGTCTCGGGAAAACTTGGGTGTTCGATTGTTCGATCGGAAAGTTTAACATTTTCTATTTATCCGGAATGTGATACAATAATTGGAATTCGCAAATAGTTATGAGATAACGGAATGAATGTTATAAACATAGCAGTTTAGTCTCATTTGATCGGTTGCCACGGAATTTTGATGTGATCAAAAGTCCGTCGCAATCACGTAGTGTACGCGGATACTCGCCGGGTAAACTTAATAGACAGCCTCACCCCATAGCCCCGACCAAGTGACTGTAGGAGAACCCCGTCGCCGAAAGCATCCGTTCGGGTGCTCCCGGTAGCGGTGTTCCGCCTTGGTGCACTTCGTCGACGGCGTCGGGGGTGCGGCCGCCTACTGAAGTTTGCGACGAGCATTCGATCAGAATGTCGGGAATCTTGTTGAACTGCCCGACTTAATATTGAAAAGAGTTTTCGATAATGAGACTAAAATGCGGGGTTTATAATTGTTAGGCATGCGATGTCTAAGTAATTCATTTGGTCAGGCATGTGATGTCTGAGGAGGTTGCGGATTCCAACTGTTGTAGTTTTATATTTTCTTTTCTGTGACCGTAAGTGTAATATGTGATATCGCCGGTTTCGTTGCTATATGTCAACGACAATTGGGATGCGCATATTTACTTACGTTGATGACATCTGATGTTATGTGTTGCTGGATATGTTATATTGGATCGTCGTATTTGAATAGCCGGGGTTTTTTATGTGAGATGAGTGTTTTTCCATTTTCATTCATGTAAAAACTTGTATGTAATATTCTTTTATTGGGGCACTTCCAGGTTGCGGAAGTTGTCACCGTTGATGTATATTATTTACTTTTCTGCACTAGGATAGACCCAAGGAGGGGAGCACAAGTAACCGGGTTCTGGGGTCCAGAGGGAGACCAACTCGAGGAGTCGAGTCCGGGTCTCCTAACCCTAGAATTGGTAGGGTTGCTTGCCGCTCTCGTAGGGGTCTAGGGGTGTGGGATTGGCTATTCATCACGACCGTGGAATCCGTATTTTATACTGGCTCGTATTGAAAACACGGACGTCCTAGTATATCCAATATTTCATATGTTTCTTCTGCTGTGTTTTATCTGTGATCATGTGATGTTCTGTGACAGGTATTATATATAGTATATATGATATATTATATAGACGTTGCTTATGTTTTACACCCGCGCTAGCCCTGCCTCGCTCTGGCGTTAGTTACCTAACCTAACGGTGCAGACGGGACATCGAGGCGAATGCGGATGGCATAAGCGTACGTTATATTTATCTGTGATGTTTAGGTGGACTTAAATGATGGGATATTCATTAATGTGATTAATGAAAGAAAATAAACCTAATTGATGTTGTGGAATCGAATTACAAAATAAAAACAGGTAGCTACAGTTCTTGCTTTGCATCGCGGTGTTCATTATAGAACATCCTGCACCTTATTCGATGAGGAAAGGACCGAGATCTCTTCACCGGGAGTGACTCCTTTAGCAATAACTGACAGATGCTACAACCCTCGGTTTGTCTTTGATCGCTTCTATAGTTTCCGCTTTGCACAGTGATATATATGATATATCCCGCACCTCATTCGACGAGGAAAGGGCCGACGATCCCTTCACTGGGAGTGACCCCTTTAGCAAAACTAGAAAAGCCTCGAAAACATTCCATTTAAAAACCATTTGATTCCGCAACGAGATCAAGTTCAAAGCGTTAAAGGTTTTCACAAAAACCAGCCGCAACCCTCCGTCATTTTAGGAAGTAGAGTACTTAGTATTCGTGCTGTGTTTGTTGACCATAGTCAAGGCACAGTGTACGGTAGCTAAGTGATGTCTTCCTACACCGCATATGATGCGATTAGTTAGGACAGTCGCGTGACTTTGTTGACCTTAGTTAAGGGTCATGTGGGTGGGTCTAATTAATCACGAAATGACGGGTAGAACTTGACTAGTACTTATGATTTGTTGACCATAGTTAAGGTCATAAGTGCTAGGGGTAAAAACCATTATCGGGAGTTTCAAGTGTTGAAATTTGCAATGAGATTGCATACCTTCTATGTGATAGTTGGATCCCGATACCCACTGCGAGTAATTGTTACTCCTGGGAGAGTTTTATACATTACAATTAGCCGATCAAGTAGGTGTCTAGAAAGGTGTTAACGAGGTTACGCCTCTGGGAAAACGAGGTTTACATTAATTAGGTTCGTGCGAAAGCACGGGGACCTCCCTCAAAGTACCGACACTGGCCTGGCTGAAAGATTGGCGAACTTGTAGTGTGTAATTAATCCCGGCTAGTCTTTCCTTTTAGGGTTTGAAGGAAGATTTGATAAAAAGCAGTGGGAGCCATCCTGATTAGATAAAATAATAACCAATCTATTCTTGACAGAGCGCACGCTGAGTGTTTTCTTCTCTCTCTCTCCAGGTAGCGACCATATCACGCCTTAATCAAGATAATAATACGGAATATTGACCGAACCCGCTTGTTATACTGAGCTGGGGAACGTTGGTCCCGCTCCAACTTATAATTGTTACAAGACAAAGCAGGAAATAGGGGATTACCAGAATTCCCGTGCAGCCCAAACGAAGAGAGTGCATGCTGATGCATCATCTTCGGGTGTGTTCATTACAAAGAACTGTTTCTCAGTGTCCTTTACGTCCTGGGTATATGATACCGGATCAGGATCCCAGATATGTAATCTGTTACATAGGGCTACAGATAGGTAGAGAACTGAGAACGGATGATAAGTTTCATGAGGCAGAAAACGGGGCAAGTGTTGCAGCCAAGTCTGTTGGTCACTATCACCCTGTATTACGAATACATTGATTCTGAACAAATGTTATTAGATACCGAACCTGATATACTAAATCATATCTATCTCTTTATTAGTAAAGAAATGATAAAATTTTGTATTGTTGGATAATGTTTTGAACATTTCCTATATCAAAAGTTGATCGGTTCAGGCACGTTATCTAAAAGCGTTGATGTTCTAAATCAAACTACAGTTCTTAGTATACAGAACACACACAAGAGAAAGAGTTCAGAAATGAACGGATTCTTCTTGAGGTATTGTAGACTAGGTCATATCAATGCGACCCGACTAGCTAGAGTTACATATAGATGCATATTTAAATCAGTTTGAATTTACATCTTGTGAAACTCGCCAGTCATGTCACAAAGATAAGATGACCATAGCCCTGTTTATTGGAAACAGAGAAAGAGTTAGTGAACTCTTGGGATGATACATGATGATGTATGTAGGTCCCCAGTCTACACATGCCAGGACCGGTTCTTTATACTTCATTACGTTCTCTGATAATCTCTCAAGATTCAGACATATGTTCCTGTTGAAACACAAGTCTGAACCTTTTGAGATATTCACAGAATATAAGTTAGAAGTAGAGAACCAAAATACGGGTATAAGTATTATGTCCTAGGATGAGATCAAGGAGGAGAATACTTGAGCACGGAAATACTGGACTATTCTAAAAGAGAATGAGATTCTCTCTCAGCATTACTCCTCCGTATACACCATTGCACGATGGTATGTCGGGGCGGAGCAAATACACCCTATAAATATGGTGTGCTCTATGATGAGTACTGCTGAGTTACCTTTTTTCTTTTGGGAGTTATGCACTTGAGAAGCTGCATACCTATTGAATAGGGTTCCAATCAAATCACTGCCTACCACTCCATATGAGATATGGTATGGGAAGAACCCATCTCTTAAGCGAGTTAAGATTTGGGGTTGTCCGGCCTATGTTTAAAGCAAAATCCGGACAAGATCGAGGCAGGATCAGTTCTGTAGAACTGGAAAGGTTCCAGCTATACAAAACTGAAGTTGATGATTTGACAGAACCAAAGGATTCTATAATCCCCGACGAACCTCAGCCTCTCCGCCGATCTAGTAGGGTTCCTCATCCGCCTGAGAGATACCTCGGTTTCTCGATGACAGTGGGAGCAAGGATTGCATCATGAGATGATGACCCAACTATTTTCGAGCAGGCCATCGAGAGTAGGGACTCTGTAAGAATGGCTGGATGCTTAGCGATCTAAGATGGAATCCATATACACCAGTAAAGTATGGACTTTAGCTGCTATATCTGAAGGGTTAAATCCCCATCAGGAGCAAGTATATCTTAAGAAGATTACTTGGTTTAGATGGAAAAGTTGAGACTTTCAAAGCTAGACTTGTTAAAGGTTTTCGTCATCGACCAGGCGTGGATAATGATGAAACCTCTTTCCAGTAGCTATGCTTAAGTCTGTCCAGATCCTACTTGCCACGGTTACATACCATGACTATGATATCTGGCGGTTGGGTGCCATGACTGCTTTTCTAAATACTGATTTAGAAGAGAACGTCTATAAGAACACAGCCAGAGGTCTTCGTAAACAGTGGGAGCAGCGGAAACGTGTGCAAGTTGCTTTACATAATGAAGCAGGCATCGCGGAGTTGGAACGTCTGTTTTGATGTGATAGTCAAAGTGTTTGACTTCATCAAAATGATAGACGAACCTTGTATATACAAAAGGGTAGTAGAGAGTAAGGTGGTCATCTTCGTATTGTACGAAGACAACATACTCTTGATAGGAAAAGAGTTTCCTATACTACGATCGATCAATCTCCTATTATCACAAGGATTCTCCAAATAGGATAAAGATCATACCTCCTAAATCCTGAGATTTGGACCTATGAGATAGATCTAAAGGGATATTAGGGTTCTCTCTAGGTATAGTGAGATTGTATCAATCGATCCTAGGGAGAATCACTGGAAGAGTTCCAGGATGATAAAGACGACTGAATGTCAGTCACGGGCATTGTCTTTACCCTCAGTAAAGGGACGGTATGTTGGAAGAGTTCCAAGCTAGATACCGTGGCAAACTAGATGATAAAGGCTGGTAACATCGCTATTGAAGATACTACCAAAGAGGAAGTTTGGGTGTATATTGGTTCATAAGATGAACTAGGTTCCTGCCATTGTATGACAATGGAAGTGTGGCTTCGGCCCTGGAACCCTGGTCCCATCAGTGACCCAGACAAATTCTGAGGCAGCATCACCTGATCGTGGAGATAGTTGATCTCCAGGGTGATCGAGGTTAGGAGAGAAGACTCAGAGGACAACACGGCGGATCCACTCACGAAGGCCTTTTTCCCAAAGAGAGACTTTTAGGGGATGGTTGAGTATGTGATACTGCAACCACTGCTACAGATGGCCCTAGTGCAAGTGGGAGATTGTTAGTTATATGTATGCCCTAGAGGCCATTACTGTACATTGGATGTATATTGTAGTGGATGCTGGGACATATATAGGTAGGACTTTCTTGCTCGACATGATAGTACGCTATCTGGTTGCTCTTTATCTTAACGTGTATACTTTCTGTCTCTCTGATTACATGTTGATAAAGCCCATAGGATGTGTACTCGACTTCCAGGACTATGATGTAGATCATACTAGTGGGGCCTGGGTAGTCCATGAGTACATCCTTGAAATGTTCCTAGTTGAGGGAATATCGAGACGGGGCATCGATATTCCAGTGTAGACTAGCGCATATCTTCTCGACCCATGCGATGGGCGATGGATGATCCCATATCCATTGGTGTTTGACATCGAAGATGGTGTGCGGGTGCTCAGTGGAGACTGGGTACACTGAACGGACTCGCCGAGAACTCCCAGATGGTATTATACCTCACGTCAGATGGCAGTTCTCTGGTGACACTGGTACAGCTTAGTCTGTTGACTCGAGATCGTCATAGAGTATTGTGTGTCTCCCACTGTGCTTTGATTTCCACCCTACCACGGCTCTACTGAGCGTGCAAACAGGTGGTTTTTGGGTACAGTCCCGATTCACATGGAGGCAATGAGCGATAGGAGGGGATTCGTCTCTCCCGGTATTGGGGGTTGATGTTGTGCTATGCTCGACTGGCCATAACAGGAAATCCCTGGCCAGGGTTGCAGTGATATACTGGTAAGTGTTATCAGTAGTTTCACGAATGTTATGGACCCTACGTCGGCATGACTTATCGAGCTATTGGGGTCTGACGTTTACCACCCCTAGGCGAGATATGCGACATATCAGACGAACAGACCGGACCGTACGGTAAGTGTTACTGGTTGGATTCGCAGGAGTGTGAGCGGGCTTGCTCGTCGATCTTCTGATCGCTCAATACCCGGGTGGCCGTTACGTTTAGCAGACCGCTTGCGGCTTGTGGGTGTTTGATATGATCATCATCTGCTGCCGGCGTATTGACGAGTCTTTAGAGTCCTACACAGAGGTTTCCTGGCTCAAGCGAAACGAAATAGGAGCGCATATGAGATATGTGCGGGACCGAGAATAATTCGAGTATGTGATACCGTATTCCATTCTCGCGATCAATGTATCGATTGGTTATATGCGATATAACCTAGTTATCGAATCAAGCATTGATTCGATAAGCCGATACATAGGATACTAGTCGGTTATATGCGATATGACCGGATCGTTAAATCAAGTGTTGATTTAATGATTTAATGTATAATTTTATATTTGATATATCACTTTGCATTAACTAGTATTGGTTAACTTTAAAAGGATTTTCTCACTTGAATTGTGCAAGTTGTATATGTGATATATTTCTTTGTGCACATGATTGTATCATGTTTGATGATACATTCTTGTTTGGTTTTGTGTAAAGTATTAAACCATGGTTAGTTAGTGATTAGGGTTTCATCTTATTCATTTATCTTTTTATTTTATTTATTTCAAAAGAAAAAGATAAAGAGAAATGAATGGTGGCTACTTTTGTTTTTAGTTGAAGATTCATGAAGCATTGACTTAGTCACCATTCTTGTCTCATGCCTAACCCTAACCACTCATCTAACCTAAGTTAAGTCTCTACACTAAACTATGGTTGAAGATATGATAAGTATTGTATTTTCTTTTCCATTTTTAATTAACTTATTATATCTTCTTCTTCTTTCTTCATCTTCTTCTTCAATGAAGAAAGCTTGCTACTCCAATGGCAAGTCATGAAATCTAGTGAGAAATCCAAAACTAAAGTTTACCCACTTCCTATTTCTTCATCCTCTACCTCTTGCCAAGTAGTATAGGGTGTTTCCTTCACAAGTTTTTCCGACTTGGTGAAGTTGGAGCTTGTTCTAGCGATGCCTCGACGTAGATCATCTTCGGCATCGAACCGACGATCAAGCCCGCCCATTCTTCGATGATGTCGACGCTAGAGCCCAAGACATGATTTGGACAGTGAGGGGACTTCATTGCGGAGCCGTGGAGGTGGTGGACCGGATTTACAAAGGTTGTATATCCGTTCCCTTAGTTAAAATGTTAACTAGTTTATGTTTTCGCCTAAATATCTAGTAAACGATCCGTAGTCGGGTTTGTAGGCACCCGTAAAATTTGATTTGTGCATGTTTGATCACTTGTGAGACTTCACTAGAGTGCCTAGGAACCCTACAATACTACCATTTTGAGAAAGACTGTTATTATAACTGTGAATATCACAAGCTTCCAATATATAATATACAATCAAGTATGATACAATAATGTACTCTAGGGCATATGTCACTAACAATCTTCCACTTGCACTAAGGCCATCTATTGGCATATCACAGACCTATCATCTCGATTAGCTTCTCGAACTGTGTTTGAGGGATGACCTTTGTGAGTGGATCTACAGTATTGTTCTCTGTCTTTACTCTCCCCACCTCAATCTCCCGGAGATCAATGATCTCCCTGATCAGGTGGAACCGCCTCAAGATGTGTCTGGACTTATGATGGGACCTTGGTTCTTTCGCTAATGCAATAGTGCCGTTGTTTTCACAATACAGCGGTATTGGATCAACAATGAACGAAACCACCTAAAGCTCCGTCATGAAATTCCTATTCCATACTGCTTCTTTCGTGGCGTCATATGTAGCGATATACTTTGCTTCCATCGTCGAGTCAGCAACGGTGTCCTGCTTGGAGCTCTTCCAATAGACCGCCCCTCCATTGAGGGTAAAGACATTACCCTACATGGACTTGGAGTCATCCTTGTCACTCTGGAAGATGGAATCGGCGAAGGCCTCGAACTGGAGGTCTTCTCTATCGTACAACAAGAACATCTCCTTAGTCCTTCTCAAGTACTTGAGAATGTTCTTCACTACTGTCCAGTGCTTCTCCCCTGGTTTTGACTGATACCTGCTTACATTGCTCAGTTCGTAAGCTACATATGGTTTGGTACACAACATCGCATACATTATAGAGCCTACTGCAGAAGTGTATGGTATAATAGTCATGCGATCCCTTTCTAAATCAGTCTTGAGAGACATCTCTTTAGAGAGGGTGATTCCGTGACATGCCAGTAGATTACTGCGCTTTGAATCTACCATACTAAATCTTTTTAGTATGGTGTCGATGTACCTTGACTGTGAAAGTACCAACATCCGTTTAGATCTATCATGATAGATCTGGATCTCCAGAATGTAGGAGGCATCACCCAGGTTCTTCATGGAGAACCTTTGTGACAAGAATCCTTTGATTGATTGTAGCATATGAATATCATTTCCTATCAGGAGAATGTCATCCACATACAACACGAGGAATACCATAATATTCTCTACAATTTTACTATAGATGCATGGTTCATCTGGATTTTTGATAAAGTCGAATTCCTGACCGTCTCATCAAAACAGATGTTCTAACTCCGCGATGCCTACTTTAATCCATAAATAGATTTAAGCAACTCGCACACTCTTTCGCTGCTCCCACTCTCTATGAAACCCTATGGCTGATCCATATAGACACACTCTTCCAAATTTCCATTCAGAAAAGCAGTTTTTACGTCCATCTGCAAAATTTCATAATCGTGGAAGGCAGCAATGGAAAGAAGGATCTGAATGGATTTAAGCATAGCCACAGGAGAAAAGGTTTCATCATAGTCCAAACCATATCTTTGACGAAAACTTTTTGCAACAAGTCTAGCCCTATAGGTTTCAACCTGTTCATCTACATCAATCTTCTTTCTGAAGATCCATTTACAGCCTATGGGTTTTACCCCTTCTGGAGCAATGTCCAAAATCCATACTTTGTTAGTGTATATAGACTCCATTTCGCTCCGCATTACATCCAGCCATATTACCGAGTCTCTGCTCTCAATGATGGTGTAGGACTACGGTAGCGCCCCGGCCGTCTTTCCTCGGCCAAAATGCGGAAACGAAAAATTTTCTTGACTTTAAACCGGCACTACCGCATCCTAAAACCCCGGATCGTAACCATTAACCTAATACTAGCTAACTAAAGAAAGGGTAGAGAGTTATACCGAGCGATCCGTATCCTTCAGTCTTCGGCCTCCGTCCCGATCTCCTCGCGGAATCTCCGGTCTTCACCTCCTCGTCGGAAAGGGCACCACATCGTCGGGTTCTTTTACGGGCTCCCACCTCTGGACTGAGGCAACTCGGGCACAAAGTTGGCGAGCCGACGTACCCAAGGGTGCTGTAGGATAAGTGTAGAATGCTTTGTCTTTTACGGGTAGTGAAGTTGCCTTTGAAGGAGGGAAGAAGAAAAATGAGCTTTTGAGATGGCTATGGATTTTTGTGGCAAAGCATATTATGAGATGAACAAATTTTTCCCACACCAAAAATCAACCCCTTCCCCATCAAGAAGTGGCCGGCCCCTATATAGGATGGTGGAGGAAAATTGCACGAATAATGCAAGTGGGAAATGTGTGATAACAAGAAGAAATGATCACACTCAAAACCAATCCAAAATCCTTTCATAATCCATCACCATTAATGCTAGCCATGATGAAAGAAAAAGAAAAGATGCTTTCATAATCTCTCCATTTACAAGAAACCCCCTCCACAATGCTAATTTGCAAATATGCAAATTAGTCCCTCCACCACTAAAATCCGGACATGAAGGAACAAAGGAAAACTGGCTGGAACGGAATGCATACTGGCAACTTCAGAAAACTGATCCCGTAATAAATTACAGGAAAACACCGCGACTGTATATACATAACCGCATTTGTATTCCGACCGAATACAAATGCAATGAGACAAAATCTACACTGTACAATACTAGGATCCGGCTTAAACCAAAGCCCGCTAGTATTATGCGTCCGATCATGATCCGTGCAATACTGCACGTATAAGATCGAACCCTGCCATATATCCATACGGCCTCTACAGCGTTTCGCCCGAAACTTGAGAAAACGGTCTGTGGGGGACTCTAAAGACTCTGCAATACTTTGGTTGTGGATTTAACCACTAGCACGTCAGAGGTATTAGCCATACGTAACGGGCTACCAGGTATTGACCAAAAGGGACGTCTGTGAGCGAACTCATGCTGACACCCTACTGAGCCTGTCAATGACAATATCCGTACAGTCCGGTCCGTTTGTCTATGAATATCGCATGGCGGGCCTAGGGGGTTGGTAAAAGTCAGACCCCCAAAAGCGGTACAAGTCGTGTCGGAGTGTAGCCCAGAAGACCCTGAGATACTACTGGAATACCTACCAGTAAATCTCCTGCCTCGGCCGAGGACTTTGTGTAATGGTTCTCCTAGACACAGCGCGACCTCACCCCCAATACCGGGAGAGACGAACCCCTGCAGATCCGCTCATTGCCTCTATGTGGCTCGAGACTGTATCCAACTAAAACCTGTTTGCACGACTCCTTTGAGCCGTGGTAGGGTAGTAATCAAAGTACAGTGGGAACTCACACGAGACAAATGACGATCTCAGGTCGATGAACTAACCTATACATATGTCACCAGGGAACTGCTATCTGACGTCCGGTATAAGACCAACTAGCATGTTCCCGGCGAGTCCTGTCCGGTGTACTCATAACCCAATGAGCACCTGTATACATCTTAGGTGAACCAACTGACACCAGTGGCTTATGAGACCGGCCACCGCCCCTCGTCGGGGTCTCGACTGTATACACTAGTCTACTCTGAAGTATCGATGCCATGTCTCGAAACTCCCACGACTTGGGACCTTTTAAGGATGTGCTTATAGACCCCAGCTCCCACGTATATGATCGCCATCATACTGCTGGCCGTCAAGCAAGAATCCTAAGGGCTCTATCAACGTGTAATAGTGACCTGTAAGGTCACCTAAAGCAGTACACGATGATAAAGATAAACCAGATAGCATACTATCATCTTGAGTAAGACTGTTCTAACGGTATAGGTCCTTTCTCAATCATTGCAAACACGTGCCTATGATCCAATAATTGACTCTGAGGGCACTATCTCCAACAATCTCCCACTTGCACCCAAGGCTAATTAATGCGATGTCGCATACTCACAGCCCATGTGATACCGAACAATAAAACTGTGGCGAGTCAAATTTTCAGTAATCCTTTGCGGTTCTGGAATCACTTCCAGTTCTACCATACTCCTACTACTGTTTTTCTGAAAAAATCCATTTTTATTAAAACCGTGGCGAGTTAAGAACAATATCACTATTGATCTTCCAGATGGTAGAAATTCAACCCTCGTCATAGCCCGGGTCAACCCAGAAACAGCCATTATAGAAACGTGCCTTGTGTTGTCCAGAGTCTGGTTTTAAGCATAAGCCGGACAACTCCCTGTACCTTAACAATGTCAAGATATGAACTGTTCTATATCCAATTCAGAAACAGAGGCACTGATTTAATTGGAGCCAGATTCAAATCATGCAGCTGTCTCCAGTGCATGTCAACTAAATGGAAAGAGGCCGATCAGCGTTACTCAACTTAGGAGTACTTCCAATTATGAGTAACCTGAAGAGAAGCAAGTTCTCTTAAACCATTACTATCAACTGAATACTACATACAAGTATCTACATCTTCGATCACCTTGAAGAATCCCGATACTTGCAACATCTGGTTCTCTACTTTACTCTTATACCTATAACTTCTCAAAACTTGGACCTTGCATTTCTAAGAAACACATGACTAAGAATTAGAGAAGTTACAAGTAAACAGAATATAGTACGAGTACCAACCCCTCTGTCCTAATGGACACTGGACAATATACAATACTTTGTATAAGTCCCCCGAGTCTAATAACTCATTCCCTGTGTGTCGTAGGTTGAAAAACTGTACTTATGGTTAAGAAGAATTACACCGCTGTTTAATACTCCTTACCTAACCATCCACTGATATAGGTAAATGTCATGGACATAATTTCAAAAAGGTATATCTCACTCTATAAAAATAGACGTATAGATATATCAATTTGAGATTGGTGTATAACAACGGATATTCAAAACCAAATATTTGCCGTCCGGCAAACTACCCAGGTGATTTACTCAAATATCACCAATTACTACGAATTCCGATATAATGAGGATGATCACCTAATTCCCAATAACTTACTCCCACTCATCATCTGTAAAAACCATACAGATATGAGAATCATATCTTGTAAATACATACCCTGGAGCAAGTGTCTAATTGGGAAATCAGTTTTCTTTTAACAATATACAGTGAAACTGAAACATTGAAATGTTTCGAAGGGGTATCCGAGTATTCCTAGTAATGCCTCTTCCATTATCCAGATTCACAACTGTAACCGTATATTTCTTTGCCACCTCTCCAAATCCCTTTATATGTCTTTAGTCGTTACCTTCTGTACACCCTCTTAGGCTAAATGGTTTTCTTCCTTCCCTACCGTTCGGCACCAGCCTATGGTTTGGAAGAAGACTATCCAATAAGCATAACGGGTGTGCTGTCCTAATCCTAGGAGCACTCGCAATGCGAGAGAAGGTAAAGATAAAAGACAACTGAATAAACCTTATTCCTATTTCTCCTGAACCAGAATCCATCCCTGAACTGGAACAAGTTCCTTTCGAGTTCGTATATAACCATACGATGGAGTATCCAAATAACTGTGGATCTTCGTAGTGATATGGAGTGTCCTGGAGAAATACAAAGGAGATTTAGGATTGGTGAAGAAATACTTGGTTTGGTCGTGAATAGCAGTCGCAATTTACTTTGCCCTCTTACTAATCCCTTGATATGTCTTTACTTAATACCTTCTGTACACCATTTAGGCTAAATGGTTTTCTTCATTCCCTACCGGTCGGCACCTGCCTATGGTTTGGAAGAAGACCATCCAATTTGCGTAACAGGTGTACTATCCCCTAATCCAAGGAGCACTCGCAACCTGAGAGAAGGTAAAAGGAAAAGACAACTGAATAGTCATATCCGTTTTCTCCAGAACCGGAAACCATCCTCGAATAAATTCCTTCGAGTTCGTATATAACCATACGATGGTTTTATCCAATGGAAGTGGATGTTCGTAGTAATACTGGGTTTTCTGGAGAAAAGGGTAAAAGTAGGAGTGGCAATGAGGTATGCAACTCTGACAATTCAAAAGCCAGTGTTATAAGAAGGTTCGGTCAACTTGGTCACTGAGTCATAGTCAAGGGTCGGGTCTTGGGCGCTGCCAAAGAGAGAGAGAAAATAAACACTCAGCGTGCACTCTAACCTAGATCAGAATGGTTACCAATTTATCTAATCAGGAAACCTCCCACTGTAACGTCAAATTCTCCTCCAAACCTGAAAGAAGAATTAGTCGGGATCACCCGAGGAGTAAACCAACTCATCAGTGGGAATCGGGATCCAACTATCATTGCATGATAACGTGACGGAATCCACTCACGTCACCACACTCCAGAAGGTATGCGCATGCCTGGCAAGTTTCAGTTTCTTTAGAAACTCCCGATGTGATTTTTACCCCTAGGACCCAAGTGATCTTGACTGAGCCAACATATCAAAGGATCCTAGTCAAGTTCAACCCGTCATTATCTTGATTGCATTAGACCCACCCGCACGAGTCCTTGACTGAGCCAAAATGACCGTACGACTGTCCTAACCAATCACATATCCATAAGACAGAAAAGCATTACAGAGCTACCGCACACTACGCCTCGGCTGAGCACGACATACGTAGCACGAATACTAAGCAATACTAATATGAAATGATGGAGGGCTATGGCTGGTTTTTGGCAAAAAACCTTTAACGTAATGAACTTGATATCGTTGAAGGAACCGGATAGCTTTTTTATAAAAAATATAATGGCGAAAACCTTTGCTAAAGAGGTCACTCCCGGTGAAGGGATCTCGGCTCTTTCCCCGTAGAATGATGTGCAGGATATTCCAACTGAATACCACGATGCAAAGCAAAAGGAAATCATCTATAGTGAAGTTATTGCCCTGACGCAAACTTCTGTCAAAGGGGTCACTCCCGGTGAAGGGATCTCGGCCCTTGCCTCGTCGACTGAGGTGCTGGATATTCATAACCGAATACCACTGTGCAAAACAAAATAGAACGTCCTTGCAATAACAGCTTTTTGAAAAATTGTTCCAACAACATCAGAATAGGTTTGTTTAGCTTGCATTGATCCGAATCAACGCAGTCCCATCAATTGATCACACCAATAAAGAACGAAAATAATGATGTACATATATGCCATCCGCATTCGCCACTGGGTCCCGTCATCACCCGTTAGGTTACTTAACTAACGACAGAGCGGGAACTGGACTAGCGCGGATGCAAAACATATACAACATCTACTAGTATATATATATCAATATATAATATTCGCTCAAGCCGTGATAAAATGCAATATCACAGAAATGTAACCAACATCACAGAATAATACAGATATCTGGGATCCCCGGGTTTCATAGAGCCGCTACTGAAACCCGACGTTCCCCTGGTCGTGTGGATAGCCTGTGCAATGAAATCCTAGACCCCTACGGGCGCGGCAAGTTACCAGCCAAAACCTGAAGCGAGGCAGCCCCCTTCAACAACGTGAATGGACCACCCAGCACTTCACGGAATCCGGTAACTTGAGCACCCCTCCTGGGTCAACCTATACCCCCTACGAGTGCGGCAAATAGCCCGCCAGTTCCAGAGTGAAGCCCCCCCCGTCTCAAACGCCATGAGATGCGGGCCCGTTGCCCTCTAGAACCCGGCTACCCGTGCACCCCTCCGCGGGGTAATCCTAGTACAGAAAGTAAAATATATAACGGGTACATCGACCTTTGCCCGGTCGTGCCCCAAAAGAATAATATACAAACAGGAAGTAATGGCAGTCCACATGTCGGACGCTCGCCCCGCAATATCAAATGTACATATAAAACGAAATGGTACTACCATTGCATCCAGGCTATCCACCATGACAAATCCGCAACATCACAGCACAACACAGAACATCAACATGAATGTCACGTTCGCAAATCCTTCTAAAAGGGCTATAGCAGTTAGACAGGATTTACCGATCAAATGACATTCACGGTCGCAGATATAATTTATATACTGTGAACTAACATATTTAAAATTTTCAATCGACTAAATTTCCCGAAGTGCGCCCCAAGCACTACTGCAGCACTCAAAGAAAATCTGGGCCAAAACAGTATATACCAAAAACCCTAATTTCAAGTCAGAAACCCACTGTACAAATTTGGTGCAGAGAAGGTATATTTCGGCGGCGGAACCGCGGCCAAAATGTGGTTATGGCCGCGGTTCCGCGGCTCAACTGTAAGATCAGTGTGCCAAATTTTTATAGTGTTCTTAGAAAACCCTACTCGTATTTTCACAATGTACCAAATAATTTTTAGAGCACTGGAAAAATTCAACAGAAACTGTTGCTTGAAAATACGGTTTTTGGAAAATCCGATCGATCGAAGTTCTAAACACGTTAGATCAAGCTAGTAAAGGAATAATGGCGTGGCTCTGATACCATGTAGGACACGGTAGCGCCCCGGCCGTCTTTCCTCGGCTAAAATGCGGAAACGAAAAAATTTCTTGACTTTAAACCGGCACTACTGCATCCTAAAAACCCGGATCATAACCATTAACCTAATACTATCTAACTAAAGAAAGGGTAGAGACCTATAGCGAGCGATCCGTGTCCTTGGGTTTTCGGCCTCCGTCGCGATCTCCTCGCGGAATCTCCGGTCTTCACCTCCTCGTCGGAAAGGCACCACATCGCCGGGTTCTTTTACGGGCTCCCACCTCTGGACCGAGGCAACTCGGGCACGAAGTTGGTGAGCCGACATGCCCAAGGGTACTGTAGGATAAGTGTAGAATGTTTTATCTCTTATGGGTAGTGAAGTTGCCTTTGAAGGAGGGAAGAAGAAAAATGAGCTTTTGAGATGGCTATGGATTTTTGTGGCAAAGCATATTATGAGATGAACAAATTTTTCCCACACCAAAAATCAACCCCCTCCCCATCAAGAAGTGGCTGGCCCCTATATAGAATGGTGGAGGAAAATTGCAAGAATAATGCAAGTGGGAAATGCGTGACAACAAGAAGAAATGGTCACACTCAAAACCAATCCAAAATCCTTTCATAATCCATCACCATTAATGCTAGCCATGATGAAAGAAAAAGCAAAGATGCTTTCATAATTTCTCCATTTACAAGAAACCCCCTCCACAATGCTAATTTGCAAATATGCAAATTAGCCCCTCCACCACTAAAATCCTATGAAAATTCGCCCCTCCACCACTAAAATCCGTCCGTGAAGGAACAAAGGAAAACTGGCTGGAACGGAATGCAAACTGGCAACTTCAGAAAAATGATCCCGTAATAAATTACAGGAAAACCCCGCGACTGTATATACATACCGGCATTTGTATTGCGACCGAATACAAATACAATGAGACAAAATCTACACTGTACAATACTAGGATCCGGCTTAAACCAAAGCCCGCTAGTATTATGGGTCCGATCAATATCCGTGCAATACCGCACGTATAAGGTCGAACCCTGCCATATATCCATACGGCCTCTACAGCGTTTCGCCCGAAACTTGAGAAAACGGTCTGTGGGGGACTCTAAAGACTCGTCAATACATTGGTTGTGGATTTAACCACTAGCACGTCAGAGGTATTAGCCATACGTAACGGGTTACCAGGTATTGACCAAATGGGACGTCTGTGAGCGAACTCATGCTGACACCCTACTGAGCCTGTCAGTGACAATATCCGTACAGTCCGGTCCGTTCGTCTATGAGTATCGCATGGCATGTCTAGGGGGTTGGTAAAAGTCAGACCCTCAAAAGCGGTACAAGTCGTGTCGGAGTGTAGCCCAGAACACCCTGAGATACTACTGGAATTCCTACCAGTAAATCTCCTGCCTCGGCCGAGGGCTTTGTGTAATGGTTCTCCTAGACGCAGCGCGACCTCAGCCCCAATATCGGGAGAGACGAACCCCTGCAGATCCGCTCACTGCCTCCATGTGGCTCGGGACTGTACCCAACTAAAACCTGTTTGCACGACTCCTTTGAGCCGTGGTAGGGTAGTAATCAAAGTACAGTGGGAACTCACACGAGACAAATGATGATCTCAGGTCGATGAACTAACCTGTACACATGTCACCAGGGAACTGCTATCTGACGTCTGGTATAAGACTAACTAGCATGTTCCCGGCGAGTCCTGTCCGGTGTACTCATAACCCAATGAGCACATGTATACATCTTAGGTGAACCAACTAACACCAATGGCTTGTGAGACCGGCCACCGCCCCTCGTCGGGGTCTCGACTGTATACACTAGTCTACTCTGGAGTATCGAAACTCCCACGACTAGGGACCTTTTAAGGATGTGCTTATAGACCCCAGCTCCCACGTATATGATCGCCATCATACTGCTGGCCGTCAAGCAAGAATCGTAAGGGCTCTATCAATGCGTAATAGTGACCTGTAAGGTCACCTAAAGCAGTAGACGATGATAAAGATAAACCAGATAGCATACTATCATCTTGAGTAAGACTGTTCTAACGGTATAGGTCCTCTCTCAATCATTGCAATCACGTGCCTGTGATCCAATAATTGACTCTGAGGGCACTATCTCCAACAGATGGCTCATCATCGTCGATGATGCTATCCTCTCAATCCTCGTCTATTATAAAACCTTAGTATCTTTCGGGCGGATAAGACTGCCTACCAGTCCTATGGAGTGGTGCGTGGATGTCCGGTTCTTTTGAAACTTCTGGTTCCACCATACTTTTAGTAATAGCTTATGATTCTGGAATTTCTTCCAGTTCTATTGAGCTCCCACTTCTTTCATTTTCAAGAAATTGAGTCTCCAAAAAATGGGCATGCCGAGAAACAAAGACCTTTTGTTCCTCCACGTAATAGAAAAGATACCCCCTGGAATTCTTTCGGTATCTCACAAACTTACGCAGTACTGAGCGTGCCTCGAGTTTGTCCGTATGCAGCTTTTTTACAAAAGCTGGACATCTCCATATCTTCAGATGCTTAAGATAGGGTTTTTTCCCACTCCACATCTGATATGGTGTGGTAGGCACTGACTTAGTATGAATCTTGTTCAAAAGATATGCTGCTGATTCTAGTGCATAACCCCAGAAGGACCGCGGTAACTCAGCGTTACTCATCATGGAATGTACCATATCCAATAAGGTTCGGTTCTACCTTTTCGATACACCGTTGTGTTGAGGTGTGTATGGAGGAGTAAGCTCAGAGCGAATTCCATTCTCTTTTACGTAATCCAGGAACTCGGCACTTAAGTATTCACCACCTCGATCAGATCTATGTGTCTTGATAGTTTTGCCGGTTTGTTTTTCCACTTCATTCTTGTATTCCCGGAATTTCTCAAAGGCCTCGGATTTATGTTTCATCAAGAATACATGTTCGTACCTTGAGAAATCATCTGTAAAAGTAATGAAGTAGGAATAACCACTTCTTGCATGTGTAGACATTGGACCATACACGTCGCTGTGTATGAGTCTTAAGAGCTCAGTGGCTCTTTCTCAGTGCCCAGTGAACAGAGTCTTTATCATCTTTCCTTTGAGACATGATTAACAAGTTGCTTAAGACTGATATTCGAACGGATCCAAATATCCCTCTTTATGTAATTTCGTCAACCATGTTTCATTGATGTGACTCAGTCTACAATGTTATAAGAAAGCTTGATTTAATTTTGGAGACTTTCTTTTTCTTTCCTTTGAGACATGATTAACAAGTTGCATAAGACTGATATTCGAACGGATCCAAATATCCCTCTTTATGTAACTTCGTCAACCGTGTTTCATTGATGTGACCCGGTCTACAATGTTATAAGAAAACTTGATTTAATTTTGGATACTTTCTTTTAAGTGTGTTCTGGAAAATTGAAAACTGTTAGATATGTATGCCCTACAGGCTTGTATTGTATAGGATGCTAGGCATGTATATGTACAGAAACAATCTTTGGTCAAAATGATAGTATGCTATTTGGTTTATCTTCATCTTAACATGTGATGTGTTGTTTATCATATCTAATATACATGTTAATGGAGCCCTTAGGATTATGCTTAACTGCCATGATTATGATATAGATCATGTTGGAGATAGTGCCCTCAGAGTCAATTATTGGATCACAGGCACGTGATTGCAATGATTGAGGGAGGACCTATCCCGGTAGGACAGTCTTACTCGAGATGATAGTATGCTATCTGGTTTACCTTTATCATCGTGTACTGTTTCAGGTGACCTTACAGGTCGCTATTACACGTTGATAGAGCCCCTAGGATTCTTGCTTGACGACCAGCAGTATGATGGCGATCATATACGTGGGAGCTGGGGTCTATAAGCACATCCTTAAATGGTCCCTAGTCGTGGGAGTTTCGAGACTGGGCATCGATACTCCATTAGTAGACTAGTGTATACAGTCGAGACCCCGACGAGGGGCGGTGGCCGGTCTCACAAGCCACTGGTGTCAGTTGGTTCACCTAAGATGTATACAGGTGCTCATTGGGTTATGAGTACACCGGACAGGACTCGCCGGGAACCTACTAGTTGGGATTATACCAGACGTCAGATAGCAGTTCCCAGGTGACATGTGTACAGGTTAGTTCATCGACCTGAGATCGTCATTTGTTTCGTGTGAGTTCCCACTGTGCTTTGATTACTACCCTACCACGGCTCAAAGGAGTTATGCAAACAGGTTTTAGTTGGGTACAGTCCCGAGCCACATGGAGGCAGTGAGCGGATCTGCAGGGGTTCGTCTCTCCCGGTATTGGGGGTGAGGTCGCGCTGTGTCTAGGAGAGCCATTACGCAAAGCCCTCGGCCGAGGCAGGAGATTTACTGGTAGGTATTCCAGTAGTATCTCAGGGCGTTCTGGGCTACACTCCGACACGACTTGTACCGCCTTTGGGGGTCTGACTTTTACCAACCCCCTAGGCCTGACATGCGATCCTCATAGACGAACGGACCGGACTGTACGGATATTGTCACTGACAGGCTCAGTAGGGTGTCAGGATGAGTTCGCTCATCGACGTCCCTTTTGGTCAATAGCTGGTGGCCCGTCACGTATTGGCTAATACCTCTGACGTGCTAGTGGTTAAATCCACAGCCATAGTATTGACGAGTCTTTAGAGTCCACCACACTTACAGTTACTCAAGCTTTCGGGCGAAACGCTGTAGAGGCCGTATGGAGATATGGCAGGGTCCGATCAGATACGTGCGGTATTGCACGGATCAGGATCGGACAGTTTTGTACTAGTAGCCGTATAGTTATATGGCAGGGTTCGATCTGATACGTGCGGTATTGCACGGATCAGGATCGAACGGATTTTTACTAGCCGGCTTTGGCTTAAGCCGGTCCTAGTTTAGTACAGTGTAGATTTTGTCTCATTGCATTTGTATCCGGTCGGAATACAGATGCGGGTGTGTATGCAGAGTATCGGGGTTTTCCTGTAATTTATTACGGGACCGGTTTTCTGGAGTTGCCAGTTTGCATTCCGTTCCGGCCGGTTTTCCTTTGTTTTTTCCCGGCCGGACTTTTCTGATGGAGGGGGTAATTTGCAGTTTTGCAAATTACTTTTGAGGAGGGGGTTTCTTGCAAATGTATTTATTATGATAACTTTTTTAGATACCATTCTTTTCATTCTTCTTTTCATACTTTATGAAGATTAGAAGTGAGTTGAAAGTTGATGAGAAAGGATTTGAGTTGATGTGAGGTTGTGATGATGAGGTTTAGGATATGGTCACCCTTCATGCTCTCCTACACTCACCTCCCTCTTGTTTGATATGTTCTTTCCTCCACCTTATTCTTCTCACTTGAGGAAAATGGTAGAACATTAGAGAGTGGAAAAAGAATGAGAGAGTTCACCTTTATTTTGTGAGGAATTCTTCATCTCCTTCTTCTTCTTGTTATGGAAAAATGAAAGCACCATTTTTCCTAACCCCATTCCTCCATCAAGGCAACTACAAACCCCAAATGAGATTAGCATGATCTACTACACATTCTACAGCATATCTTGAGCATGTCGAGTTGCCGGCTTCATACCCGAGTTGCCTCGGTATTGAGGCGGGAGCCCGTAAAAGACGCAGGCGATGTGGTGCCCTCTCCGGCGAGGAGGCGACGATATGGAGACAAGACTTTCCGCGGGAGATCGGGACGATGAAGAGAAGACCGGAGGACTCGGATCACTCGGTATACTTCTCTTCCCCTCTCTTGATTGCTAGCATTAGGTTAATGGTAAACGATCCGGGTTTTCTTTGTCCGCGGTAGCGCCGGTTTCCGAGTAAGGAAAAATTTTGATTCCGCATTTTGGCCTCGGATAGACAGCCGGGGCGCTGCCGTGGCGCAACATGGTATCAGAGCCACGCCATTAACCTTACCTAGCTTGTTCTAATGTGTTTTGCATTTCCGATCGACCAAAATCCCAAAAACCATATTTTCCTTTGCATCAGTTTTCTGTTGGAATTTTTTGGTGTCAAAATTTTTTTCAGGTTGTAGAAAACTGCTGTACAAGACATTCTAAGACATCTGTAAAAATTCGACACACTCAGTCGTTGACTGTAGCGCGGAACCGCGGCCAAACCCCCCCTTGGGCCGCGGTTCCGCCGCACATTGGTCTCTTCAGTGTGTCCAATTTGTACAGTGGTCTTTTGGGCATATTTTGTGGGCTTTGGAATATTAAATTTGGGCCCAGAATCTCTATGACTGCTACAGTTTTACTTGGGGGCCCACTTGTTAATTGTTTGATCGATCGGATATTTTTAAACACATTATTTCACAGTATTTACATTATATCTGCGACGGTGAATGTCACTCGATCGGTAAATCCGGTCTAACTGCTATAGCCCGGTTAGACGGATTTGCGAACGTGATTTTCACGTTGATGTTCTATGTTTATGCTGTGTTGTTGCGGATCGGTCGTGGGGGATAGCCTGGATGCAATGCTAGTACAGTTTTATTGTATTATGTACATTTGATATTGCGGGGCGAGCGTCCGACATGTGGACTGCCGTCACTGCCTGTTTGTATTATTCTTTTGGGGCACGACCTGGTTGCGGTCGATGTACCCGGTGTATGTATATTTTACTTTCTGTACTAGGGTTACCCCGCGGAGGGGTGCACGGATAGCCGGGTTCTAGAGGGCAACGGGCCCGCATCTCAGGCCATTGAGACGGAGGGGGCTTCAGTCTGGAATTGGCGGGCTATTCGCCGCACTCGTAGGGGGTACAGGTTGACCCAGGAGGGATGCCCAAGTTACCGGATTCCGTGAAGTGCTGGGTGGTCCATTCACGGAGATGAAGGGGGCTGCCTCGCTTCAGGTTTTGGCGGGTGACTTGCCGCGCCCGTAGGGGTCTAGGATTTCATTGCACAGGCTATCCACACGACCAGGGGAACGTCGGGTTTCAGCAGCGGCTCTGTGAAACCCGGGGCTTCCAGATATCTGTATTGTTCTCTGATGCTGTACATTTCTGTGATGTTGCATTTTATTCACGTCTTGAGCGAAATACTATATATATTGGTATATATATTAGTAGATGTTGTATATGTTTTTCATCCGCGCTAGTCCAGTCCCCGCTCTGCCGTTAGTTAGCTAACCTAACGGGTGATGACGGGACCCAGTGGCGAATGCGGATGGCATATACGTACGTCAGTATATTTTCGTTCTTTTTGGTGTGATCAATTGATGGGAATGCATTGATTCGGATCAATGCAAGATAAACAAACCTTTTCTGATTTTTTGGAACACTTTTCAAAAAGCTGTTATTGCAAGGACGTTCACTTTTGTTTTGCATCGTGGTATTCATTTGGAATATCCTGCTCCTCAGTCGACGAGGCAAGGGCCGAAATCCCTTCACCGGGAGTGACCCCTTGGACAGAAGTTTGCGTCAGGGCATTAACTTCACTATAGCCGATTGCCTTTTGCTTTGCATCGTGGTATTCAGTTGGAATATCCTGCACCTCATTCTACGGGGAAAGAGCCGAGATCCCTTCACCGGGAGTGACCTCTTTAGTAAAGGTTTTCGTCACTATATTTTTATAAAAGGCTATGCAGTTCCTTCAACGATATCAAGTTCATTACGTTAAAAGTTTTTCGCCAAAAACCAGTCGTAGCCCTCCGTCATTTCAGATTAGTATTACTTAGTATTCGTGCTGCGTATGTCGTGCTTAGCCGAGGCGTAGTGTTCGGTAGCTATGTAGTGCTTTTCTGTTGCATGGATTTGAGATTGGTTAGGACAGTCGTGCGGTCATTTTGGCTCAGTCAAGGATTCGTGCGGGTGGGTCTAATGCAATCAAGATAATGACGGGTTGAACTTGACTAGGATCCTTTGATATGTTGGCTCAGTCAAGGTCACTTGGGTCCTAGGGGTAAAAATCACATCGGGAGTTTCAAAAGAACTGAAACTTGCCAGGCATGCGCATACCTTCTGGAGTGTGGTGACGTGAGTGGATTCCTTCACGTTATCATGCGATGATAGTTGGATCCCGATTCCCACTGATGAGTTGGTTTACTCCTCGGGTGATCCCGACTAATTCTTCTTTCAGGTTTGGAGGAGAATTTGAGGTACAGTGGGAGGTTTCCAGATTAGACAAAGTGATAACCATTCTGATCTAGGTTAGAGTGCACGCTGAGTGTTTCTTTTCTCTCTCTCTTTGGCAGCGACCATTGACCCGACCCTGGACTATGACTCAGTGACCAAGTTGACCGAACCTTCTTAACACTGGCTTTTGGATTGTCAGAGTTGCAGACCTCTTTGCCACTCCTACTTTTACTCTTTTCTCCGGGACACCCCGTATTACTACGAACGTCCATTTCCAATGGACAAAACCATCGTATGGTTATATACGAACTCGAAGGACTTCGAGGATGGTTTCTGGTTCTGGAGAAAACGGATAGGACTATTCAGTTGTCTTTTCTTTTCACCTTCTCTCAGGTTGCGAGTACTCCTTGGCTTAGGAGTAGTACACCTATTACGCAGATTGGACAGTCTTCTTCCAAACCTTAGGCTGGTGCCGAACGGTGGGGAATGAAGAAAACCAATTAGCATAACGATGGTGTGTAGAAGGTATTAAGTTAAGACAAAGCAAGGGATTAGTAGGAGGGCAAAGTAAATTGCGACTGATATTCACGACCAAACCAAGTATTTCTTCGCCAATCCTAAATCACCTTTGTATTTCTCCAGGACACTCCGTATTACTATGAAGATCCCAGTTTATTGGATAATCCATCGTATGGTTATATACGAACTCGAAAGGAACTTGTTCCAGTTCGGGGATGGATCCTAGTTCAGGAGAAATAGGAATAAAGTACATTCAGGTGTCTTTTATCTTCACCTTCTCTCGCTTTGCGAGTGCTCCTAGGATTAGGACAGTACACCCTTTATGCTTTTTGGATAGTCTTCTTCCAAACCATAGGCTGGTGCCGAACGGTAGGGAGAGAAGAAAACCAATTGGCCTAAAGGGGTGTACAGAAGGTAATGACTAAAAACATATAAAGGGATTTGGAGAGGTGGCAAAGAATTATACGGTTATAGTTGTGAATCTGGATAATGGAAGAGGCATTACTAAGAATACCGGAATACCCCACCGAAACATTTCAATGTTTCAGTTTCACTGTGTAATGTTAAAAGAAAACTGATTTCCCGATTAGATACTTACTCCAGGGTATGTATTTACCAGGTTTGATTCTCACATCTGTATGGTTTTACAGATGATGAGTGGGAGTAAGTTATTGGGAATTGGGTGATCAACCTCATTATATCGGGATTCGTTGTAATCGGTGATATTTGAGGAGATCACCTGGGCTGTTTGCCGGTCGGCAAATATTTGATTTTGAATATCCGCTGTTGTGCACCAATTTCAAATTGATATATCTGTACGTCTATTTTCATAGAGTGAGATATACCTTTTGATATTATGTCGATGACATTTACCTATATCAGTGGATGGTTAGGTAAGGAGCATTAAACAGCGGTGTAATTCTTCTTAACCATAAGTACAGTTTTCAACCTACGACGCACAGTGAAAGAGTTGTTAGACTCAGCGGACTTATACAGAGTATTGTATGTTGTCCAGTGTCCATTGGGACAGAGGGGTTGGTCCTCATACTATATTCTGTTTACTTTTAACTTCTCTAGTTCTTAGACATGTGTTTCGTAGCAACACAGGGTCTAAGTTTTGAGGAGTTATAGGTATTTGAATAGAGTAGAGAACCAGGTGTAGCAAGTATCGGGATTCTTCAAAGTGATCGAAGATGTAGATACTTGTGTATGGTGTTCAGTTGATAGTAATGATAAAGAGAAATTGCTTCTCTTTCAGGTTACTCATAATTGGAAGCATTCCTAAGTTGGGTAACGCTGATCGGCCTCCTTCCATTTAGTTGACATGCACTGGAGATAGCTGCATGATTTGAATCTGGTTCATTTAAATCAGTGCCTCTGGTTCTATATTGGATATAGAACAGTTCATATCTTAACGATGTTAAGGTACGGGGAGTTGTCCGGCTTATGATTAAAACCAGACACTGGACAACTCAAGGCGCGTTTCTGTAATGGCTGTTTGTGGGTTGACCCAGGCTATGACGAGGGTTGATTTTCTACCATCTGGCAGATCAATAGTGATATTGTTCTAGACTCGCCACAGTTTTATTAAAAATGGATTTTTTCAGAAAAACAGTAGTGGGAGTATGGTAGAACTGGAAGTGATTCCAGAACCGCAAACGATTACTGAAGATTTGATGAGGAACCTAAAGATTCAATCTGATTTGACATTCCATTGGCCACTCCGCAGATAAGGTGGGTAACTTCAGGCACCCGAGAGGTACTCCGGTAGCCTCAAGGACGGTGACAGGGAAGTTCTTGTTTACCCACACTTGCCATTGCTGTTGTTCCGAGCTGCGAGACCCGGTGGGAGGATGAGTATAGCGTCGTTCTAAACTAGCTTTAGAAGTGCACGTCTATATGACTCTACCAGAGGGTTGTCGTAGTCAGTGGGAGCAGCGGAAGCATTGGTGGACATCAGGCTTATGTCTATTTATAGAGTAAAGCAGATATAGCGGAGATAGATCATCTGTTTCTGATGTGACAGTCATAGGTTTGACGTCATCAGAATAGGGGATGGATCTGTTGAGAAGGTAGTAGGAAGTGATATTCCTATACTACGATCGGTTATACTTTGGTCGTCACACAGTGTTTTCTCCACATGGGACTTGGACATTATATCAGACATACTGGTTACTAGATCTATGGTTTTAGATCTAGATTTGGGTGGTTTCCCAATCAGGGTACTTTGACAGCATTCTAAGAGTATTTATAATGGACGACTCTTGGCACGGTAGCATACCTGCAGGTGATGGAGTCACCCTCTCTAAAGGTGTCTTACAGACTAAAGGGGAGAGGGATACGCATGATTGACAGATCACTTGCTTAGGCAATTGAGTCAATCATGAGATGCCAAGTACCACACCAGATGTTGTTCTTGCAGTAGCTGCAATAAGTTGATATTGATCTAATCCTGGAGGAACAGTCGGAAGCAGTTTTAGAACATAAGTGGATGTTCTAGGGATATGATAACGACAGCCTCATTTGGGAGACAGTTATCATTCCAGGCTTCCAAGGTGACATGGATGGCAGAGTGGCTGTCAGAGTTATAGTTTCTCCTTCTGACGAGGGGCAGTATTTTGGACAGGTAGTCCAAGGCAATACTGAGGGAGGCATGGCGCTGGGTACTGATTAAGTTCAGTTATCGATACAGTCTAAGAAGTTTGGATTTGGAGTTCATTTATGAGCTAGGTCCCATCAGATATCCAGACATATTCTAAGACAGGTATTGCTCATTTCGGGAGATGGCTTTCTCCGCGAACTTGAGATATAGAGAGACATAGAAAGAAACATCACAGCGGATCCACTCACTGAGGCTATTCCTCGAACGCAATAGTTTCGCAAACGAGCTTTGTGAGACTGACTAGTAGAGGAGTTGGGTGTTCGGTATCACACGGGCTGTGAGTATGCGGCATCGCAATAATTAGCCTTGAGTGCAAGTGGGAGATTGTTGGAGATAGTGCCCTCAGAGTCAATTATTGGATCACAGGCACGTGATTGCAATGATTGAGGGAGGACCTATCCCGGTAGGACAGTCTTACTCGAGATGATAGTATGCTATCTGGTTTACGTTTATCATCGTGTACTGTTTCAGGTGACCTTACAGGTCGCTATTACACGTTGATAGAGCCCCTAGGATTCTTGCTTGACGACCAGCAGTATGATGGCGATCATATACGTGGGAGCTGGGGTCTATAAGCACATCCTTAAATGGTCCCTAGTCGTGGGAGTTTCGAGACTGGGCATCGATACTCCATTAGTAGACTAGTGTATACAGTCGAGACCCCGACGAGGGGCGGTGGCCGGTCTCACAAGCCACTGGTGTCAGTTGGTTCACCTAAGATGTATACAGGTGCTCATTGGGTTATGAGTACACCGGACAGGACTCGCCGGGAACCTGCTAGTTGGGATTATACCAGACGTCAGATAGCAGTTCCCAGGTGACATGTGTACAGGTTAGTTCATCGACCTGAGATCGTCATTTGTTTCGTGTGAGTTCCCACTGTGCTTTGATTACTACCCTACCACGGCTCAAAGGAGTCGTGCAAACAGGTTTTAGTTGGGTACAGTCCCGAGCCACATGGAGGCAGTGAGCGGATCTGCAGGGTTCGTCTCTCCCGGTATTGGGGGTGAGGTCGCGCTGTGTCTAGGAGAGCCATTACGCAAAGCCCTCGGCCGAGGCAGGAGATTTACTGGTAGGTATTCCAGTAGTATCTCAGGGCGTTCTGGGCTACACTCCGACACGACTTGTACCGCCTTTGGGGGTCTGACTTTTACCAACCCCCTAGGCCCGACATGCGATCCTCATAGACGAACGGACCGGACTGTACGGATATTGTCACTGACAGGCTCAGTAGGGTGTCAGGATGAGTTCGCTCATCGACGTCCCTTTTGGTCAATAGCTGGTGGCCCGTCACGTATTGGCTAATACCTCTGACGTGCTAGTGGTTAAATCCACAGCCATAGTATTGACGAGTCTTTAGAGTCCACCACACTTACAGTTACTCAAGCTTTCGGGCGAAACGCTGTAGAGGCCGTATGGAGATATGGCAGGGTCTGATCAGATACGTGCGGTATTGCACGGATCAGGATCGGACAGTTTTGTACTAGTAGCCGTATAGTTATATGGCAGGGTTCGATCTGATACGTGCGGTATTGCACGGATCAGGATCGAACGGATTTTTACTAGCCGGCTTTGGCTTAAGCCGGTCCTAGTTTAGTACAGTGTAGATTTTGTCTCATTGCATTTGTATCCGGTCGGAATACAGATGCGGGTGTGTATGCACAGTATCGGGGTTTTCCTGTAATTTATTACGGGACCAGTTTTCTGGAGTTGCCAGTTTGCATTCCGTTCCGGCCGGTTTTCCTTTGTTCTTTCCCGGCCGGACTTTTCTGATGGAGGGGGTAATTTGCAGTTTTGCAAATTACTTTTGAGGAGGGGGTTTCTTGCAAATGTATTTATTATGATAACTTTTTAGATACCATTCTTTTCATTCTTCTTTTCATACTTTATGAAGATTAGAAGTGAGTTGAAAGTTGATGAGAAAGGATTTGAGTTGATGTGAGGTTGTGATGATGAGGTTTAGGATATGGTCACCCTTCATGCTCTCCTACACTCACCTCCCTCTTGTTTGATATATTCTTTCCTCCACCTTATTCTTCTCACTTGAGGAAAATGGTAGAACATTAGAGAGAGGAAAAAGAATGAGAGAGTTCATCTTTATTTTGTGAGGAATTCTTCATCTCCTTCTTCTTCTTGTTATGGAAAAATGAAAGCACCATTTTTCCTAACCCCATTCCTCCATCAAGGCAACTACAAACCCCAAATGAGATTAGCATGATCTACTACACATTCTACAGCATATCTTGAGCATGTCGAGTTGCCGGCTTCATGCCCGAGTTGCCTCGGTATTGAGGCGGGAGCCCGTAAAAGACGCAGGCGATGTGGTGCCCTTTCCGGCGAGGAGGCGACGATATGGAGACAAGACTTTCCGCGGGAGATCGGGACGATGAAGAGAAGACCGGAGGACTCGGATCACTCGGTATACTTCTCTTCCCCTCTCTTGATTGCTAGCATTAGGTTAATGGTAAACGATCCGGGTTTTCTTTGTCCGCGGTAGCGCCGGTTTCCGAGTAAGGAAAAATTTTGATTCCGCATTTTGGCCTCAGATAGACGGCCGGGGCGCTGCCGTGGCGCAACAGATCATACTAGTGGGGCCTGTTTAATAGTTCCTAGTCGAGGGTATATGTAACATTTCAGAAAAATAAAATATTATTTTTGGGAATTTATAAAATTAAATAATAAATATTATGAATATTTCAATGGTGCGGTATAATTAAATACCGATAATTTGGGAAATATTTGGAAAATTATTGGAATTACTGAAATGAGGGTGTTTTATATGGTTTAAGCAAATAAAAAATTCTTTATGATTAATTATATTCCATTTTAATGCTAATCGCGATTAAATATCACTAATCGTGCATTAAACTTGATTTGTGCACATGACATGCACCATGTCATATTACACATTTCTACATTGTTCTACCATGGTCTTTTCTTTTTCTTTTTCATTTTGGTTTGGTTTTAAATGAGAGAAGAAAACAAAAGAAAACAAAAGAAAACAAAAGAAAATGAATATGAATAAACAAAGGAGGTATGGGCAAGAGAGAGAAAGGTGAGGGGTCAAACTTGGTCAAGGCTCCCATTTCTTTTCTTCATCTTCATCTTTCCCTCTCTCCCTCTCAACCCTTGGTTGCCCCCTCTCCTCCACCACCTTCACTACCTCAAAACATCAACAAAAACACATCAATACTTCATCCCCCTTTCATTAAAAACATGCACAAGCTCACTACAAACACTTTGGACCAAGATAGTTTGGATTTTGAAGACTTGGGGCAACACAAGAAAATTCTTGAGTTGCCAGATGAGATAATTCCTTTATCATTAGTGTTGTATTTCATTCACCTTAGCATCTTTACATGTTTAGAACCGATTAGTGTTGTTTAGCGAACTTTGAAAATTTCAAGTTAGGGTTTGAGGGATTCTTGAGTTATTATTGTGTAATTGATGTTAGTAAAGGCTATACAACCCCTGTAGTGATGGTATATTGGACTAAACCTGAGACTAAATCCTATTTTGCGGACTTTAGATTTGCCGATATCGGATTTGTGTTGGATTTGTGAGGTTGTTTAGTGATCTGCTATCACCCGGGGGCTATATAAACAAAGTAGCAATTACTGAGAGGTGTGCAGGCAACCTAGAACCTATACCCAAAACCCAGGACCCCAATTCCATCTTGTGGCCGCAAATTTAACCCTTTTGGCCGCAATTTGCGGCCTGGGTAGAGTGGAAATGCTTCGTGTTTTGTACATATCTCCATTTGCAGTAAATTAGACCCCTCCCATGTGCAAAATTGGCTAATTTCACCTAGGGTAAAATCTGGGACCATTTTCTTGAGTTGCTGCATTGTTTTGCGACTTCGTTTTAATTTGGGATTTGGTATTTGATATTGTGTTCCAACGTCTGATGTTTGTACGTCAGTGACGGGGGTTGTTTGGTGGTTTTGCAAGCGTAGTGTATAGGTTCTAACCTTTAAGTGATTCGCATGCCGTTTTGGTTTTCATGTTCGATTCTTGATACTATATGACGCATTGGAAATTGTAGGTACCCTCACATGGACTTCGAGACGACGAGGAAGAGCATGGAGTTATCGACTCCAGCAAGCGAGGATCGAGGTGAGTAGATATATATCTAAGGGGGAAGTCGGGTGGATGGCGTATAGCACCCCCGCAGTTCGTAGTGTAGTATACAAATACGTTACATATGATTATAAATATGTGTATTGTGATACGTGGATTATTATCAAGATAGGTTTTAGGTGTTCATGGGTTAGTTTTAGTGTAATTAGAAGTAACTTAGTTTAGCTTCTTAGTTGCGAAACCCTAGAGTAAAGATTACACCCACACGCGCACACACACACATACATTTTTTTACTTATGCGTATATGGGGATATATATATATATATACATATGTGTATGTGAGTATGTATATATATATATAGGTATACATATACTTGGATATGAGGATAGTATGTGGTACTTGGAGATGAGTCGATAAGATTTGGGCATGATGCCATGAGATCGGTGATGTGATTTGGTTCGTATTATGAGATACGACTTGATGTTATAGCGAGCCCTTAGGCGTTGTGTTTTCATACACACGCATATATATATATATATATATATATATATATATATATATATATATATATATATATATATATATATATATCTGTTGATGGTATCAGAATATACTAGACTTTAGATCAATACCCTAGTTCTTGATATATGATGATAAGGATACCAGATAAATGATGAGATAAATATGATATTCGACCTGTACCCAGATTTGTGATGCCGTACGATGGATTTACCATACGAGATATAATTATGATGATAGATCCGCACTCTTGACTCGAGTATGTCATATTATATATTGTATCGTACGTGATACTATTGAGGCGGGATCACCGACTATTATATATATATATCGACTCAGACTTAGGTGGTTTTCCTTACCCCTTTCGACTAGTCTGTTAGTTTAGACATGTAGTGTACTTAGTAGATGTTAGACTGGGCTCGAGTCATACTTATTTCCAAAACTAACGAGTCGTGATTATTTTAAAGACATACCAAGGGATACTACGGATATTTCAAAAGACGTACATTTTCTTAAAAACACCGTAGCCCTATTTTCTAAACACCACGATTCGTGTTATTTGAAATGCCAAAACAGTATGACTCGATTATATAAATGTATATTCTTTATTGCTGCGTTTACCATTCATTTTCCGCATATTCTTATTATTCGCATCGCATTGCATGCTTATTTGTGTTTTCGTAATTATTATGAAACCCATGCTGTCAGGACACCAACACCATTACCGATGATGTGTATGTTCCACATACACCTGTTTGCCTGCTCACACATATGATCATCGGTAATTGCCATGCCACGTACACTTTATAGAATATTAATTCATTGATATTGCTTGCTAGCTGATAGTTCCGATACATCATTATTGTGCTAGATTAGATATTCCATTTATTACTGAGATACTTCATGCATTTATGCATTCATTTATTTATTATCATGCAATATTATAGAACTTTATGCCGATATTTCATTGTTTATTTACCCTTGAGATTGGGATTTCGGATTTCCATGAGATTTCTGGATTGGGAGAAACCGCAAAGATTTTATAAACTTATTATCATTTAAAGATAGAAAATTGCGGTTTTCTCATGATATGATTTGAGAGGGGTCTACCATGAGTTTTCTCGGCTCTTGAGTGATATCATACACCCGATTCGAGGAGGAGGAAGAACCGTCTGTGGGTGCATGGTGGACCCGGTGCGGTACCCCGGGGCAAGATGGTCGCAGATGATGGCGTTGAGCCTGGCAGGGGAGCACTACAGACCGGTGATTTTATTGTGACTCAACGGATATCCGAAGGATACCGATTGGAGTACAGGCCAGTCTGGATAGCCGGAGCCTGAGATATTGAGATTTGATGATACAGGCCAGTCCGGATAGTCGGAACCTGAGATATTGAGATATTGGGATATATATTTTGTGTCGATGCTTGACACCGATTCTCTGTTGATTTAATTGATGATACTTCGATTTTTATACAGAAATCTCACTGAGATAAGAAAACAGTTTTCTTATTTAAATGTATTCTGTTTTCATGCATTCATATATCATATATATGATATGTTGTTACCTGAGGCACTGACACGAGCACTTGGTATTACACTTTTGTATAAATGTTTACCTTTGCCATTATTATATGCTTCAGGCTATATCATTTTGAGGATATTACTATCGTATGACCAAGGATTGAGTCATACATGTGTTTTCTTCTCGGTGATGTTTTCTATTCACGAGTTGGAAACTCACCCCCGTTGTGCCACAGTTTCTTGCAGATTTTGCCGTACAGGTTTCCTTGGCGGCTTTGCGGGCACACTGCTTCTTTCCGGGTGATTGCTTCGGTAGGTGGGTTCACTTGCATCGTGACCACCATTGTATATATATTTATTCAGTTGTATCTAGAAAACTCCATCAACCAGATTTATATATTTATTAACCTTAGAAGACCAGTTGTATATTCTTTAGACCTTAGAGTCGCGCTTGTATTATTATGGTTTCTTGATATTTTTTTTGAGTTTCCTTTTGATTTTGACCCTCGCCTTTCGACGTTGTATATTATATTGCTTGTGTGGTTGTGACCGCCAATTGGCGAAGAGCTAGCTCCCACTTGGGTGTAAGTGCACGGCGGCGCCCCGGCCTCCATCCCGAGGCTAAATGCGGAAGCGATGGTTAACTTTAATTTTCAAACCGGCACCACCACGCACTAAAACCCAGATCGGGCCTTTAACTAGTTCTAGTTAACTACAAGACGGGGAAGAGAGATATACCGAGTGATCCGAGTCCTCCGGTCTTCTCGCCGTCGTCCCGATCTCTCGCGGAATGTCCGGTCTCCACCTCCTAGCCGGAAAGGGCACCACGTCGCCGTCTTCTTTTACGGGCTCCCACCACTATACCGAGGCAACTCGGGCACGAAGCTGGCGAGTCGACGTGCCCAAGATTTGCTGTAGAATATTGTGTAGAAACATGTCTCATTTGGTGTTATGGAGTTGTCTTTGGTGGAGGAATGATACTTGGAGTTTTGGAGATTGATCTTGTGGGATTTTTGCAAAGCCAAATGAACAAAACCCCACACCAAATGAATTGGGCAGCCCCTCCCCAATTGGCTGGCCTTGTAAATAGTGGTGTAGAGAATGGAGTGAGTGAGTGAGTGAAAAAGGATAGCCACAAGAATAATCAAGTGAAAAGAAAAAGGTTATCATATTCAACCATCATCAAAAGCATGATGACAAAGAAAGTCGAGCAATGATCACTAACAAATCCACACTCCACCAGCTAATCAACAACAACCATGATTGCTCCAAAGTCAAGCCATGATGAAATGAATAAGTCAAATGGTGGAGGAATAATCATGATACAAAAATATGCAAAGACCCCCTCCACAAATGCTTATTTGCACAAATGCAAATAAGCCCTCCTCCACCAATCTTCGGCTAATGGAAGATACAAAGAAATATGGCCGAAACGGAAAGCAAACTGGCAACTCCAGAAAACCGGTCCCGTAATAAATCACAGGAAAAACCCCGCTACTGTGCATACACACCCGCATCTGTATTCCGACCGAAATACAAATGCAATGATACAAAATCTACACTGTACTATACTAGGATCCGGCTTAAACCAAAGCCGGCTAGTAATATCTGTCCGATCCTGATCCGTGCAATACCGCACGTATCTGATCGAACCCTGCCATATCTCCATACGGCCTCTAGTACTAACTGTCCGATCCTGATCCGTGCAATACCGCACGTATCTGATCGAACCGTGCCATATCTCCATACGGCCTCTACAGCGTTTCGCCCGAAAACTTGAGCAACTGAATGTGGGGGACTCTAAAGACTCGTCAACACCTTGGTTATGGATTTAACCACTAGCACGTCAGAGGTATAAGCCAATACGTAACGGGCCACCAGGTATTGACCAAAAGGGACGTCGATGAGCGAACTCATCCTGACACCCTACTGAGCCTGTCAGTGACAATATTCGTACAGTCCGGTCCGTTCGTCTATGAGCATTGTATGGCGGGCCTAAGGGGTTGGTAAAAGTCAGACCCCCAAAAGCGGTACAAGTCGTGTCGGAGTGTAGCCCAGAACACCCTGAGATACTACTGGAATACCTACCAGTAAATCTCCTGTCTCGGCCGAGGGCTTCGTGTAATGGCTCTCCTAGACACAGCGTGACCTCACCCCCAATACCGGGAGAGACGAACCCCTGAAGATCCGCTCACTGCCTCCATGTGGCTCGGGACTGTACCCAACTAAAACCTGTTTGCACGTCTCCTTTGAGAGTGGTAGGGTAGTAATCAAAGTATAGTGGGAACTCACACGAGACAAATGACGATCCCCAGGTCGATGAACTAACCTGTACACATGTCACCAGGGAACTGCTATCTGACGTCAGGTATAAGACCAACTAGCATGTTCCCGGCGAGTCCTGTCCGGTGTACTCATAACCCAATGAGCACCTGTATACATCTTAGGTGAACCAACAGACACTAGTGGCCTGTGAGACCGGCCACCACCCCTCGTCGGGGTCTCGACTGTATACACTAGTCTACTCTGGAGTATCGATGCCCTGTCTCGAAACTCCCACGACTAGGGACCTTTTAAGGATGTGCTTATAGACTACCAGCTCCCACTTATATGATCGCCCTCATACTGCTGGTGGTCAAGCAAGAATCCTAGGGGCTCTATCAACGTGTAATAGCGACATGTCAGGTCACCTAAAGCAGTACACGATGATAAAGATAAACCAGATAGCATACTATCATCTCGAGTAAGACTGTCCTACTGGGACAGGTCCTCCCTCAATCATTGCAATCACGTGCCTGTGATCCAATAATTGACTCTGAGGGCACTATCTACAATATTCTCCCACTTGCACTCAAGGCTAATTATTGTGGTTGTAGGGTTCCTAGGCACCCTAATGAGGTCTCACAAGGCATCAACCATGCCAATTTCAAAATTTACGGTGCTGAGAAACCCTAAACTACGGATCGATGGCTAGATGTCGAGGCGAAAAAGCAACTAGTTTACATCTAAACTAAAAGAACGGAAATACAACCTTTGTAGATCCGGTCCTCCACCTCCATGGCTCCGTGATGAAGTCATCTCCGCTGTCCAAATCAAAATCCGGGCTCTAGCGTCGGCTTCATCGGAGAAATGGGCGGGCAAGGTCGTCGGCTTCGTGCCGAAGATGATCTACATCGAAGCATCACAAGATCAAGCTCCCACTTCACCAAATCATGAAACTTGTGAAGGAAACACACTCTACTACTTGGCAAGAGGTAGAGGATGAAGAAATAGGAAGTGGGTAGACTTTAGAATTGGATTTCTCACTTGTTTTCATCAATCACCATTGATGAAGCAAGCTTCTTCAAGTGAAGAAGATGAAGAAGAAGAAGATGAATATTATGATTAGTTCTCTTGAAAATAGAAAATAAAAGAATACTTATCATAATCAACCATGGTCAAGTGTAGAGAATAAACTAGGGTTAGGTCAATGGTTAGGTTAGGCATGAAACAAAAATGGTGGACTTTTCAAACCTTCATGAAGTTTCAATGTAAAACAAAGCTAGCCACCATTTCTTTTCTTTTGCCAAAATGAAATAAATAAATAAATAAATGAGTAAGTAAATAAAAACATAACCCTAACCATCACATAACCATGGTTTAATCTTAACATACACTTAAACAACCATGTATCATCAAACATGATACAATCATATGTACAAATGTATATCACATATACAATGTGCACAAACCAAATGAGAAAATCCATTTAAAGTGAACCAATACTAGTTAATGCAAAGTAATATATCAAATATATAATTATGCATTAAATCATTAAGTCAACACTTGATTCAACGATCCGGTCATGTCGCACACAACCGACTAGTATACAATGTATCGGCTTATCGAATCAATTCTTGATTCGATAACTAGGTTATATCGCATACAACCATTCGACACATTCATCGTGAGAATGAAATACGGTATCACATACACGCATTATTCTCGGTCCCGCACACATCTCATATGCGCTCTTATTTCGTTTCGCTTGAGCCAGGAAACCTCTGTGTAGGACTCTAAAGACTCGTCAATACGCCGGCAGCAGGTGATGATCATATCAAACACCCACAAGCCGCAAGTGGTCTGCTAAACGTAACGGCCATCCGGGTATTGAGCGATCAGAAGATCGACGAGCAAGCCCGCTCACACTCCAGTGAATCCAACCAGTAACACTTACCGTACAGTCCGGTCTGATCGTCTGATATATCGCATATTTCGCCTAGGGGTGGTAAACGTCAGACCCCAATAGCTCAATAAGCCGTGTCGATATGAGGTCTATAACACTTCGAGAAACTACAGGTAACACTTACCAGTAAATCTCAGCAACCCTGGCCAGGGATTTCCTGTTATAGCCAATCGAACACAGCGCAACATCAACTCCCTATACCGGGAGAGACGAATCCCCTCCTATCGCTCATTGCCTCCATGTGATTCGGGACTGTACCCAAAAACCACCGTTTTGCACGCCCTCTTGGACGTGGTAAGATGGAAATCAAAGCACAGTAGGAACCACACAAGACTCTATGACGATCTCGGGTCAACAGACTACTCTGTACCAGTGTCACCAGAGAACTGCCATCTGACGTAAGGTATAATACCATCTGGGAGTTCTCGGCGAGTCCGTCCAGTGTACCCAGTCTCTACTGAGCACCCGTATATCATCTCTGATGTCAAACACCAATGGATATGGGATCATCCATCGCCCATTTGTATGGGTCGAGAAGGTATGCGCTAGTCTACTCTGGTATATCGATGCCCCGTCTCGATACACCCACGACTAGGGACTTTGAAGGATGTACTTATGGACTACCATGTCCCCACTAGTATGATCCGCATCATAGTCCAGGTAGTCAAGTACACATCCTAAGGGCTTTACCAACATGTAACAGAGAGACAAACAGTATACACGTTAAGGTAAAGATCAACTAGATAGCATACTATCATGTCGAGCAAGAAAGTCCTCCCTATATATGTCCCAGCATCCACTACAATATACATCCTATGTATAGTAATGGCCTCTAGGGCATACATATAACTAACAATCTCCCACTTGCACTAGGGCCATCTGATAGCAGTGGTTGTAGTATCTCATACTCAACCATCCCATAAAAATCTCTCTCTGGGAACAGGCCTTTGTGAGTGGATCCGCTGTGTTGTCCTCTGAGTCTTCTCTCCAAACCTCGATCACCCTGGAGATCAACCATCTCCATGATCAGGTGACACTGCCTTAGAATATGTCTGGATCACTGATGGGACCTGCGTTCCTTGGCATAAGCCACAACTCCATTGTCACACAATGGGAGGAACATAGTTCATCTCATGAACCAATATACACCCAAACAGCCTCTTTGGTAGCATTTTAAGTAGCGATGTATCCTGCCTTTATCGTCTAGTATGTCACGGTATCTTGCTTGGAACTCTTCCAATACACCGTCCCTTTACTGAGGGTAAAGACAATGCCTGTGACTGACATTCAGTCGTCTTTATCACCCTGGAACCATTCCAGTGATTCTCCCCAGGGTCGATTGATACCTTCTCACTACAACTAGTGAGAATCCTAACATCCAATTAGATCTATCTCATAGATCCAAAGCTTAGGATTTAGTAGGTATCACTTTGATCCTATATGGAAAATCATTGTGATAATCGGAGATTGATCGAGCGTAGCATAGGAAACTTCTTCCCCATCAAGAGTATGTCATCCACGTACTCTACGAGGATCACCACCATACTCCCTACTACCTTTTTGTATATATAAGGTTCATCTACCATTTTGATGATGTCAAACTCTTTGACTAAATCATCAAAACAGATGTTCCAACTCCGCGATGCCTGCTTTATCCTATAAAGCATCTTGCACACGTTTCCGCTGCTCCCACTGTCTACGAAGCCCTCTGGCTGTGTACTTATAGACGCTCTCTTCTAAAACATTATTTAGAAAAGCTGTCATGATACCCAACCACCAGATATCGTAGTCATGGTCTGTAGCCGTGGCAAGTAGGATCTGGATGGACTTAAGCATAGATCCTTAGAAAAGGTTTCATTATGATCCATATCTGGTCAATGATGCAAACCTTTAACAAGTCTAGCTTTGAAAATCTCAACTTTTCCATCTACACCAAGTAATCTTCTCAAGATATACTTGCTCCTGATGGGGATTTAACCCTTCAGATATAGCAACCAAAGTCCATACTTTGTTGGTGTATAAGGATTCCATCTCGGATCGATAAACATCCAGCTATTCTTACAGAGTCTTACTCTCGATGGCCAGCTCGAAGCTAGTTGGGTCATCATCTCATGATGCAATCCTCGCTCCCACTGTCATAGAGAAACAGAAGTATCTCTCAGGTGGGTGAGGAACCCTATTAGATCGGCGGAGAGGCTGAGGTTCGTTGGAATCTACTGAATCCTTTGGTTCGATCAAATCATCTTCTGTAGTTTGCATAGCTGGAACCTTTCCAGTTGTACATAACAGACCTTGCCTCGAGCTTGTCCGGATTTTGCTTTTAAACATAGGCCGGACAACCCCAAATCTTAACTAGCTTAAGACATGGGCTCTTCCCTTTCCATATCACATATGAAATGGTAGGCAACTGATTTGATTCGAACCCTATTCAATAGGTATGCAGCTTCTCAAGTGCATAACTCCCAAAAAGGAAATAGGTAACTCAGTAGTACTCATCATAGAGCACACCTTATCATATAGGGTGTTATTGCTCCGCCCCGATATACCATCGTGCTATGGTGTATTCAGAGGAGTAATGCTGAGAGAGAATCTCATTCTCCTTTAGAATAATCCAGGATTTTCGTGCTCAAGTATTCTCCTCCTTGATCTCATCAAAGGACATAATACTTATACCCGTATTGGTTCTCTACTTCTAACTTATATTCTGTGAATATCTCAAAAGGTTCTGACTTATGTTTCAACAGGAACATATATCTGAATCTTGAGAGATTATCAGAGAATGTAATGAAGTATAAAGAACCGGTCTTGGCAAGTGTAGACAGGGGACCTACATACATCAACATGTATCATCCCAAGAGTTTACTAACTCTTTCTCTGTTTCCAGTAAACAGAGTTGTGGTCATCTTATCTTTGTGACATGACTGGCGAGTTTCACAAGATGTAAATTCAAACTGATTTAAATATGCATCTAAATGTAACTTCAGCTAGTCGGGTCACATTGATATGACCTAGTCTACAATGTCTCAAGAAGGATTCGTTCATTTCTGAACTCTTCCTCTTGTGTGTGTTCCATATACTAAGAATTGTAGTTTGATTTAGAACATCAATGCTTTTAGATAACGTGCCTGATACGATCAACTTTTGATATAGGAAATGTTCAAAACATTATCCAACAATACAAAATTTTATCATTTCTTTACTGATAAAGAGACTGATATGATTTTGTATATCAGGTTCGGTATCTAATAACATTCGTTCAGAATCAATGTATTTGGAATACAGGGTGACAGTGACCAACAGACTTGGCTGCAACACTTGCCCCGTTTTCTGTCTCATGAAACTTATCAGCCGTTCTCAGTTCTTTACCTATCTGTAGCCCATGTAACATATTACATATGCGGGATCCTGATCCGGTATCACATACCCAGGACGTAAAGAATAGAGAAACAGTTCTGTATAAAGAACACACCCGAAGATGATGCATCAGCATGCACTCTCTTCGTTTGGGCGGCACGGGAAATCTGGTATTCCCCAATTTCCTGCTCTGTCTTATAACAATTATAAGTTGGAGCGGGACCAACGTTCCCCCGCTCAGTATAACAAGCGGGTTCGGTCAATATTCCGTATTATTATCTTGATTAAGGCGTGATATGGTCGCTACCTGGAGAGAGAGAGAAGAAAACACTCAGCGTGCGCTCTTGCAAGAATAGATTGGTTATTATTTTATCTAATCAGGATGGCTCCCACTGCTTTTTATCAAATCTTCCTTCAAACCCTAAAAGGAAAGACTAGCCGGGATTAATTACACACTACAAGTTCGTCAATCTTTCAGCCAGGCCAGTGTCGGTACTTTGAGGGAGGTCCCCCGTGCTTTCGCACGAACCTAATTAATGTAAACCTCGTTTTCCCAGAGGCGTAACCCCGTTGACACCTTTCTAGACACCTACTTGATCGGCTAATTGTAATGTATAAAACTCTCCCAGGAGTAACTCTTACTCGCAGCGGGTATCAGGATCCAACTATCTTATAGAAGGTATGCAATCTCATTGCAAATTTCAACACTTGAAATTCCCGATAATATTTTGCCCCTAGTGTTCTATGACCTTGACGAATGCCAAACAACCCATAGTCCACTAGTCAAGTTCAACCCGTACATTTCTTGATTGAATTAAACCCACCCGCACGACCCTTGACGAATGCCAAACAACGCCGTACGAATACCCTTATCCAATCGCATCATATGCTCAAGCAGATAAATACTAGTTAGCTACCGTACACTACGCCTTGACGAATGCCAAACTACCGCAGCACGAATACTAACTAGTACATATCTGAAATGACGGAGGGCTACGACAGGTTTTTCTGAAAACCTATTGCGTAATGAACTTGATATCGTTGTAGAATCAAATGATTTTAAAATGGAGTGCTTTTGAGGCTTTTCTAGTTTTGCTAAAGGAGTCACTCCCGGTGAAGGGATCGTCGGTCCTTTCCTCGTCGAATGAGGTGCAGGATATATCACATATACCGCTGTGCAAAGCAAAAACACTTAAAAAGAAATCAAAAGACAAACCGAGTGTGTAGCATCTGCCAGTTATTGCTAAAGGAGTCACTTCCGGTGAAGGGATCTCGGTCCTTTCCTCATCGAATAAGGTGCAGGATATATCTCATATACCTCTGTGCAAAGCAAGAACTGTAGCTACCTGTTTTATTTTGAAATTCGATTCTACAACATCTTAGGTTTCTTTTATTTCATTAATCACATTAATGAAGTCCCATCAATTAAATACCTAAACATCACAGATAAATACGACGTACACTTATGCCATCCGCATTCGCCTCGATGTCCCCTCGTGCACCGTTAGGTTAGGTAACTAACGGCAGAGCGGGGCAGGGCTAGCACGGGTGTAAAACATAAGTAACGCCTATATAATATATCATATATACTATTTACTGTATCTATCACAGAACATCACATGATCACATCACAGATATCGCAGCAGAAGAAACATATGAAATATTGGATATACTAGGACGTCCGTGTTTTCAATACGAGCCAGTATAAAACACGGATTCCACGGTCGTGATGAATAGCCAAACCCACACCCCTAGACCCCTACGAGAGCGGCAAGCAACCCTACCAATTCTAGAGTTAGGAGACCCGGACTCGACTCCTTGAGTTGGTCTCCTACTGGACTCCAGAACCCGGTTACTTGTGCCCTCCTCCTTGGGTCTATCCTAGTGCGGAAAAGTAAATAATATACAAAAGGTGACATCTTCCGCAACCTGGAAGTGTCCCAATAAAGGAATATTACATACAAGTTTTTACATGAATGAAAATGAAAAACACTCATCTCACATAAAAACCCCCGGCTATTCAAAGACGACGATCCAATATAACATATCCAGCAACACATAACATCACATGTCATCAACGTAAGTAAACATGCGTATCCCAATTGTCGTTGACATATAGCAACGAAACCGGCGATATCACATATTACACTTACGGTCACAGAAAGGAAAGTGTAAAACTACAACAGTTGGAATCCGCAATCTACACAGACATCGCATGCCTAATCAAATGAATACCTTAGACATCGCATGCCTAACAATTATAAACCCCGCATTTTAGTCTCAAAATCGAAAACACTTTTCAATATCAAGTCGGGGAATTCAACAAGATTCCCGACATCCTGATCGAATGCTCGTCGCAAACTTCAGTAGGCGGCCGCACCCCCGACGCCGTCGACAAAGTGCACCAAGGCGGAACACCGCTGCCGCGAGCACCCGAACGGATGCTTTCGGCGACGGGGTTCTCCTACAGTCACTTGGTCGGGGCTATGGAGTGAGGCTGTCTATTAAGTTTACCCGGCGAGTATCCGCGTACGCTACGTGATTGCGACGGACTTTTGATCACATCAACATTCCGTGGCAACCGATCAAGTGAGACTAAATTGCTAGATTTACAACATTCATTCAGTTATCTCATAACTAATTGTGAATTCCAATTATTGTATCCCATTCCAGATAAACAGAAAATGTTAAACTTTTCGATCGAACAGTCAAACACCCAAGTTTTCCCGATACAGCTCAACACATGAAATAAGTCTAACAACATTCCGTTCGTGCCTCAGTACCAACGGTCCAGCCGTAGAAGGGTCAAGCCAACGCCTCACATGTGGCACGCCGTACTGCCCCAAACCCGAAGGTTCAAAGGGCAGTTCAAGATGGTCACATAATCGAGTTAATATTTGTTGTCTTCTAGAGGGTCCATCGCGTTACTTGCACTACTTAGAACGTCGTTAAACAACGGAAAAATCCAACACTTGGAAATTTCCCGACCAGGGGAAAGGTTGGGTATTTATATCCGGTCGAACTTTTTAACATATTCTAAAATTTATCCGGAAAGCCATAAAGACAAAATTTGATACTCCGATCGAAACACCGAATCCCCAAAACAACTCCAGAAAATTCAACTCTTGAATAAATATTAAAAATTCCCAGAAAACCCAGCATATTAAAATAGGAATTACTGTGCAACAATGGGAAGGTGACGTCATCACCTAGCCGCGGAACCACCGCAGAAGCTGGGCTTCTGCCGCGGTTCCGCCGCGGTTTGGATGAATCATGGGTCCAATTTTGCGCCGTAATTCATAGATTTCCCTGCTGAATTTTTTAGCAATTTTTAATTTGGAAAAATCCACGTTTTCAGAAAAAGTCCAGAGAGCGTGGAAATTTTGGGGTTTCGGTTCGTTCGGACTTCAAATTGCGTCTAGACTTCGCCTAAGGCTCTAGCTAGGCTCTGATACCACTGTAGGGTTCCTAGGCATCCTAATGAGGTCTTACAAGGCATCAACCATGCCAATTTCAAAATTTACAGTGCCGAGAAACCCTAAACTACGGATCGATGACTAGATGTCGAGGTGAAAAAGCAACTAGTTTACACCTAAACTAAAAGAACGGAAATACAACCTTTGTAGATCCGGTCCTCCACCTCCACGGCTCCATGATGAAGTCCTCTCCGCTGTCCAAATCAAAATCCGGGCTCTAGCGTCGGCTTCATCGGAGAAATGGGCGGGTAAGGTCGTCGGCTTCGTGCCGAAGATGATCTACGTCGAAGCATCACAAGATCAAGCTCCCACTTCTCCAAATCATGAAACTTGTGAAGGAAACACACTCTACTACTTGGCAAGAGGTAGAGGATGAAGAAATAGGAAGTGGGTAGACTTTAGAATTGGATTTCTCACTTGTTTTCATCAATCACCATTGATGAAGCAAGCTTCTTCAAGTGAAGAAGATGAAGAAGAAGAAGATGAATATTATGATTAGTTCTCTTGAAAATAGAAAATAAAAGAATACTTATCATAATCAACCATGGTCAAGTGTAGAGAATAAACTAGGGTTAGGTCAATGGTTAGGTTAGGCATGAAACAAAAATGGTGGACTTTTCAAACCTTCATGAAGTTTCAATGTAAATAAAGCTAGCCACCATTTCTTTTCTTTTGCCAAAATGAAATAAATAAATAAATAAATGAGTAAGTAAATAAAAACATAACCCTAACCATCACATAACCATGGTTTAATCTTAACATACACTTAAACAACCATGTATCATCAAACATGATACAATCATATGTACAAATGTATATCACATATACAATGTGCACAAACCAAGTGAGAAAATCCATTTAAAGTGAACCAATACTAGTTAATGCAAAGTAATATATCAAATATATAATTATGCATTAAATCATTAAATCAACACTTGATTCAATGATCCGGTCATGTCGCACACAACCGACTAGTATACAATGTATCGGCTTATCGAATCAATTCTTGATTCGATAACTAGGTTATATCGCATACAACCATTCGACACATTCATCGCGAGAATGAAATACGGTATCACATACACGCATTATTCTCGGTCCCGCACATATCTCATATGCGCTCCTATTTCGTTTCGCTTGAGCCAGGAAACCTCTGTGTAGGACTCTAAAGACTCGTCAATACGCCGGCAGCAGGTGATGATCATATCAAACACCCACAAGCCGCAAGCGGTCTGCTAAACGTAACGGCCACCCGGGTATTGAGCGATCAGAAGATCGACGAGCAAGCCCGCTCACACTCCAGTGAATCCAACCAGTAACACTTACCGTACAGTCCGGTCTGATCGTCTGATATGTCGCATATCTCGCCTAGGGGTGGCAAACGTCAGACCCCAATAGCTCAATAAGTCGTGTCGATATGAGGTCTATAACACTTCGAGAAACTACAGGTAACACTTACCAGTAAATCTCAGCAACCCTGGCCAGGGATTTCCTGTTATAGCCAATCGAACACAGCGCAACATCAACTCCCTATACCGGGAGAGACGAATCCCCTCCTATCGCTCATTGCCTCCATGTGATTCGGGACTGTACCCAAAAACCACCGTTTTGCACGCCCTCTTGGACATGGTAAGATGGAAATCAAAGCACAGTGGGAACCACACAAGACTCTATGACGATCTCGGGTCAACAGACTACTCTGTACCAGTGTCACCAGAGAACTGCCATCTGACGTAAGGTATAATACCATCTGGGAGTTCTCGGCGAGTCCGTCCAGTGTACCCAGTCTCTACTGAGCACCCGTATATCATCTCTGATGTCAAACACCAATGGATATGGGATCATCCATCGCCCATCTGTATGGGTCGAGAAGGTATGCGCTAGTCTACTCTGGTATATCGATGCCCCGTCTCGATACACCCACGACTAGGGACTTTGAAGGATGTACTTATGGACTACCATATCCCCACTAGTATGATCCGCATCATAGTCCAGGTAGTCAAGTACACATCCTAAGGGCTTTACCAACATGTAACAGAGAGACAAACAGTATACACGTTAAGGTAAAGATCAACCAGATAGCATACTATCATGTCGAGCAAGAAAGTCCTCCCTATATATGTCCCAGCATCCACTACAATATACATCCTATGTATAGTAATGGCCTCTAGGGCATATATATAACTAACAGCGGTGTCGCATACTCACAGCCCGTGTGATACCGAACACCCAACTCCTCTACTAGTCAGTCTCACAAAGCCTGTTTGCGAAACTATTGCGTTCGAGGAATAGCCTCAGTGAGTGGATCCGTTTTGATGTTTCTTTCTATGTCTCTCTATATCTCAAGTTCGCGGAGAAAGCCATCTCCCGAAATGAGCAATACCTGTCTTAGAATGTGTCTGGATGTCTGATGGGACCTAGCTTATAAATGAACTCCAAATCCAAACTTCTTAGACTGTATCGTCAACTGAACTTAATCAGTATCCTGCGCCATGCCTCCCTCAGTATTGCCTTGGACCACCTGTCCAAAATACTGCCCCTCGTCAGAAGGAAAACTATAACTGTGACAACCTCCTTGTCGTCCATGTCACCTTGGAAGCCTGGAATGATAACTGTCTCCCGAAAGAGACTGTCGTTATCATATCCCTAGAACATCCACTTATGTTCTAAAACTGCTTCCGACTGTTTCTCCAGGATTGGATCAATGTCAACTTATTGCATCTAGTGCAAGAACATCTGGTGTGGTACTTGACATCTCATGATTGACTCAATTGCCTGAGCAAGTGATCTGCCAATCATGCACATCCCTCTCCCCTTTAGTCTGTAAGACACCTTTAGAGAGGGCGACTCCATTACCTGCAGGTATACTACCGTGCCAGGAGTCGTCCATTCTAAATACTCTTAGAATGCTGTCTAAGTACCCTGATTGGGAAACCATCCAAATCTAGATCTAAAACCATAGATCTAGTAACCAGTATGTCTGATATAATGTCCAAGTCCTACGTGGAGAAACCACTGTGTGACGACCAAAGTACAACCGATCATAGTATAGGAGTTTCTTTTCCTATTCTGTGTATGTCATCCAAATACCATGACATCACACCCTACTACCTTCTCAACAGATCCATCCCCTATTCTGATGAAGTCAAACCTATGACTGTCACATCAGAAATTGATGATCTATCTCCGCTATATCTGCTTTAGTCTATAAATAGACATAAGCCACCTGTCCACCAATGCTTCCGCGGCTCCCACTGACTATGACAACCCTCTGGCAGAGTCATATACACGTACGCTTCTGAAGCCAGTTCAGAACGACGCTATACTCATCCTCCTGCCGGGTCTCAAAGTCTGGAACAACAGCAATGGTAAGGGTGGGTTAACAAGAACCTCCCTGTCACCGTCCTTGAGGCTACCAGAGTACCTCTCGGGTGCCTGAGGTTACCCACCATATCTGCGGAGTGGCCAATGGAATGTCAATCCAGATTGAATCTTTAGGTTCCTATCAAATCTTCAGTAATCGTTTGTGGTTCTGGAATCACTTCCAGTTCTACCATACTCCCACTACTGTTTTCTGAAAAAAAATCCATTTTTATTAAAACTGTGGCAAGTCTAGAACAATATCGCTATTGTTCTTCCAGATGGTAGAAAGTCAACCCTTGTCATAGCCTGGGTCAACCCACAAACAGTCATTACAGAAACGTGCCTTGAGTTGTCCAGTGTCTGGTTTTAATCATAAGCCAGACAACTCCCCGTAACTTAACATCGTTAAGATATGACTGTTCTATATCCAATACAGGAACAGAGGCACTGATTTAATTGAACCGGATTCAAATCATGCAGCTATCTCCAGTGCATGTTAACTAAATGGAAGGAGGCCGATCAGCGTTACTCAACTTAGGAATGCTTCCAATTATGAGTAACCTGAAAGAGAAGCAAGTTCTCTTTATCATTACTATCAACTGAATACCATATACAAGTATCTACATCTTCGATCACTTTGAAGAATCCCGATACTTGCAACTCCTGGTTCTCTACTTTATTCAAATATCTATAACTTCTCAAAATTCGGACCCTGTGTTTCCACGAAACACATGTCTAAAAACTAGAGAAGTCATAAGTAAACCGAATATAGTATAAGGACCAACCCCTCTGTCCTTATGGATACTGGACAACATACAATACTCTGTATAAGTCCCTTGAGTCTGATAACTCAATCCCTGTGTGTCGCAGGTTGAAAACTGTACCTTTGGTTATGAAGAATTACACCGATGTTTAATACTCCTTACCTAACCATCCACTGATATAGGTAATTGTCATAGACATAATTTCAAAAAGGTATATCTCACTCTATGAAAATAGACGTACAGATATATCAATTTGAAATTGGTGCATAACAGCGGATATTCAAAACCAAATATTTGCCGACCGGCAAACAACCCATGTGACTTCCTCAAATATCACCGATTACAACGAATCCCGATATAATGAGGATGATCACCCAATTCCCAATAACTCACTCCCACTCATCATCTGTAAAACCATACAGATGTGAGAATCAAACTTGGTAAATACATACCCTGGAGTAAGTATCTAATCGGGAAATCAGTTTTCTTTTAACAGTACACAGTGAAACTAAAACATTGAAATGTTTCGTAGGGGTATCCGGGTATTCCTAGTAATGCCTCTTCCATTATCAGATTCGCAACTGTAACCGTATAATTCTTTGCCACCTCTCCAAATCCCTTTTTATGTCTTTAGTCATTACCTTCTGCACACCCCTTCAGGCCAAATGGTTTTCTTCCTTCCCTACCGTTCGGCACCAGCCTATGGTTTGGAAGAAGACTATCCAATAAGCATAATGGGTGTACTATCCTAATCTTAGGAGCACTCGCAATGCGAGAGAAGGTGAAGATAAAAGACACCTGAATAAATCTTATTCCTATTTCTCCTGAACCAGAATCCATCCCCGAACTGGAACAAGTTCCTTTCGAGTTCGTATATAACCATACGATGGAGTATCCAATAAACTGTGGATCTTCGTAGTGATACGGAGTGTCCTGGAGAAATACAAAGGTGAAGTGGGAGTGGTAATGAATACCTGGTTTTGTCGTGAATATCAGTCGCAATTTACTTTGCCCTCTTACTAATCTCTTTCTTTGTCTTTACATAATACCTTCTGTACACCATCGTTAGGCTAATTGGTTTTCTTCATTCCCTACCGGTCGGCACCTGCCTATGGTTTGGAAGAAGACTATCCAATTTGCGTAATAGGTGTACTATCTCCTAAACCAAGGAGTACTCACAACCTGAGAGAAGGTAAAAGGAAAAGACAACTGAATAGTCCTATCCGTTTTCTCCAGAACCGGAAACCATCCTCGAATAAATCCCTTCGAGTTCGTATATAACCATACGATGGTTTGGTCCAATGGAAGTGGACGTTCGTAGTAATACGGGGTGTCCTGGAGAAAAGGGTAAAAGTAGGAGTGGCAATGAGGTATGCAACTCTGACAATCCAAAAGCCAGTGTTTAAGAAGGTTCGGTCAATTTGGTCTCTGAGTCATAGTCTTAGGGTCGGGTCAATGGTCGCTGCCAAAGAGAGAGAGAGAAAAGAAACACTCAGCGTGCACTCTAACCTAGATCAGAATGGTTATCACTTTATCTAATCTGGAAACCTCCCACTGTAACGTCAAATTCTTCTCCAAACCCAAAAGAAGAATTAGTCGGGATCACCCGAGGAGTAACCAACTCATCAGCGGGAATCGGGATCCAACTATCATCGCATGATAACGTGACGGAATCCGCTCACGGTGTCACACTCCAGAAGGTATGCGCATATCTGGCAAGTTTCAGTTCTTTTGAAACTCCCGATGTGATTTCTGCCCCATGCTCTTATGACCTTGACTTTGGCCAACATATCATAAGTCACATGTCAAGTTCTACCCGTCATTCTCCAGGTTAATTTGAACCCACTCGTACCTACCCTTGACTTTGGCCAAAATGGCAGTACGCCTGTCCCAAACCAACGCATCTATCTATGCTGCATATGAATACCCAATAGCTACCAATCACTGTGCCTTGACTTTGGCCAACATACACAGCTTGAATACTATTGACCACACATATGAAACGACGGAGGGCTACGAATGGTTTCTGGCGAAAACCTTTAACGTAATGAACTTGATATCGTTGAAGGAACGGATAGATTTTAAAAATATAGTGACGAAAACCTTTACTAAAGAGGTCACTCCCGGTGAAGGGATCTCGGCTCTTTCCCCGTAGAATGAGGTGCAGGATATTCCAACTGAATACCACGGTGCAAAGCAAAAGTAATCGGCTATAGTGAAGTCATTGTCCTGACGCAAACTTTTTGTCCAAGGGGTCACTCCCGGTGAAGGGATCTCGGCCCTTGCCTCGTCGACTGAGGAGCAGGATATTCCAACTGAATACCACGATGCAAAACAAAAGTGAACGTCCTTGCAATAACAGCCTTTTGAAAAGTGTTCCAACAACATCAGATTAGGTTTGTTTTTAACTTGCATTGATCCGAATCAACGCAGTCCCATCAATTGATCACACCACAAAGAACGAAAAATAATATGACGTACGTATATGCCATCCGCATTCGCCACTGGGTCCCGTCATTACCCGTTAGGTTGGCTAACTAACGACAGAGCGGGGACTGGACTAGCGCGGATGCAAAAAATATACAACATCTACTAATATATATACCAATATATTATATTTCGCTCAAGGCGTGATAAAATGCAACATCACAGAAATGTACAGCATCACAGAACAATATAGATATCTGGGATCCCCGGGTTTCACAGAGCCACTACTGAAACCCGACGTTCTCCTGGTCGTGTGGATAGCCTGTGCAATGAAATCCTAGACCCCTACGGGCGCGGCAAGTTACCCGCCAAAACCTGAAGCGAGGCAGCCCCCTTCAGCACCGTGAATGGACCACCCAGCACTTCATGGAATCCGGTAACTTGGGCACCCCTCCTGGGTCAACCTGTACCCCCTATGAGTGCGGCGAATAGCCCGCCAATTCTAGAGTGAAGCCCCCTCCGTCTCAATGCCATGAGATGTGGGCTTGTTGCACTCTAGAACCCGGCTATCCGTGCACCCCTCCGTGGGGTAATCCTAGTACAGAAAGTAAAATATACATACAACGGGTACATCGACCGCAACCTGGCCGTGCCCCAAAAAAATAATACAAACAGGCAGTGACGGCAGTCCACATGTCGGACGCTCGCCCCGCAATATCAAATGTACATAATACAACAAAAACTGTACTGGCATTCCATCTAGGCTATCCCCCACGACCGATCCGCAACATCACAGCAAAATCACAGAACATCAACGTGAAAGTCACGTTCGCAAATCCGTCTAACCGGGCTATAGCAGTTAGACAGGATTTACAGATCAAGTGACATTCACGGTCGCAGATATAATGTAAATACTGTGAAATAATGTGTTTAAAATATCCGATCGATCAAAATTATAACAAGTGGGCCCCAAGTACTACTGTAGCACATCAAGAAATTCTGGGCCCAAAAATAATATTCCGAAACCCCTATTTTCATCACAGGAGGCCTCTGTAAAAAATTGGTGCACTGATCACTCAAAAGCGCGGCGGAACCGCGGCCCAAGCAGGGGTATGGCCACGGTTCCGCGGTCGAATAATGAGATCTCGCCACCAAATTTCTACAGTAGGCTTATACTTCCATGTACAGTATTCTGAGACTACCTGAAAAAATTTTCGAGACAAAAAAATTTCGACAGAAAACTGTTGTTTTGAAAAACACGGTTTTGGAACATTTGTTCAATCGGAAGTGAAAAAAACACATTATACAAAGCTAGACTATGTTAATGGCGAGGCTTTGATACCACTGTAAGTGCACGGCGGCGCCCCGGCCTCCATCCCGAGGCCAAATGCGGAAGCGATGGTTAACTTTAATTTTCAAACCGGCACCACCGCGCACTAAAACCCGGATCAGGCCATTAACTAGTTCTAGCTAACTACAAGACGGGGAAGAGAGATATACCGAGTGATCCGAGTCCTCCGGTCTTCTCGCCGTCGTCCCGATCTCTCGCGGAATGTCCGGTCTCCACCTCCTCGCCGGAAAGGGCACCACGTCGCCGGCTTCTTTTACGGGCTCCCACCACTATACCGAGGCAACTCGGGCACGAAGCTGGCGAGTCGACATGCCCAAGATTTGCTGTAGAATATTGTGTAGAAACATGTCTCATTTGGGGTTATGGAGTTGCCTTTGGTGGAGGAATGATACTTGGAGTTTTGGAGATTGATCTTGTGGGATTTTTGCAAAACCAAATGAACAAAACCCTACACCAAATGAATTGGGCAGCCCCTCCCTAATTGGCCGGCCTTGCAAATTGTGGTGTAGAGAATGGAGTGAGTGAGTGAGTGAAAAAGGATAGCCACAAGAATAATCAAGTGAAAAGAAAAAGGTTATCATATTCAACCATCATCAAAAGCATGATGACAAAGAAAGTCAAGCAATGATCACTAACAAATCCACACTCCACCAACTAATCAACAACAACCATGATTGCTCCAAAGTCAAGCCATGATGAAATGAATAAGTCAAATGGTGGAGGAATAATCATGATACAAAAATATGCAAAGACCCCCTCCACAAATGCTTATTTGCACAAATGCAAATAAGCCCTCCTCCACCAATCTTTGGCCAATGGAAGATACAAAGAAATATGGCCGAAACGGAAAGCAAACTGGCAACTCCAGAAAACTGGACCCGTAATAAATCACAGGAAAAACCCAGCTACTGTGCATACACACCCGCATCTGTATTCCGACCGAAATACAAATGCAATGAGACAAAATCTACACTATACTATACTAGGATCCGGCTTAAACCAAAGCCGGCTAGTAATATCTGTCCGATCCTGATCCGTGCAATACCGCACGTATCTGATCGAACCCTGCCATATCTCCATACGGCCTCTAGTACTAACTGTCCGATCCTGATCCGTGCAATACCGCTCGTATCTGATCGAACCGTGCTATATCTCCATACGGCCTCTACAGCGTTTCGCCCGAAAACTTGAGCAACTAAATGTGGGGGACTCTAAAGACTCGTCAACACCTTGGTTGTGGATTTAACCACTAGCACGTCAGAGGTATAAGCCAATACGTAACGGGCCACCAGGTATTGACCAAAAGGGACGTCGATGAGCGAACTCATCCTGACACCCTACTGAGCCTGTCAGTGACAATATCCGTACAGTCCGGTCCGTTCGTCTATGAGCATCGCATGGCGGGCCTAGGGGGTTGGTAAAAGTCAGACCCCCAAAAGCGGTACAAGTCGTGTCGGAGTGTAGCCCAGAACACCCTGAGATACTACTGGAATACCTACCAGTAAATCTCCTACCTCGGCCGAGGGCTTCGTGTAATGGCTCTCCTAGACACAGCGCGACCTCACCCCCAATACCGGGAGAGACGAACCCCTGAAGATCCGCTCACTGCCTCCATGTGGCTCGGGACTGTACCCAACTAAAACCTGTTTGCACGTCTCCTTTGAGCGTGGTAGGGTAGTAATCAAAGTACAGTGGGAACTCACACGAGACAAATGACGATCCCCAGGTCGATGAACTAACCTGTACACATGTCATCAGGGAACTGCTATCTGACGTCAGGTATAAGACCAACTAGCATGTTCCCGGAGAGTCCTGTCCGGTGTACTCATAACCCAATGAGCACCTGTATACATCTTAGGTGAACCAACAGACACCAGTGGCTTGTGAGACCGGCCACCGCCTCTCGTCGGGGTCTCGACTGTATACACTAGTCTACTCTGGAGTATCGATGCCCTGTCTCGAAACTCCCACGACTAGGGACCTTTTAAGGATGTGCTTATAGACTACCAGCTCCCACTTATATGATCGCCCTCATACTGCTGGTGGTCAAGCAAGAATCTTAGGGGCTCTATCAACGTGTAATAGCGACATGTCAGGTCACCTAAAGCAGTACACGATGATAAAGATAAACCAGATAGCATACTATCATCTCGAGTAAGACTGTCCTACTGGGACAGGTCCTCCCTCAATTATTGCAATCACGTACCTGTGATCCAATAATTGACTCTGAGGGCACTATCTCCAACATTGGGGATGGCTTTATTCATATTATTCATGTTTTACCCCTTTTGGGGCCAGTATTTACAAAGGAAACTCTGCCGAAATTTTCAGAAAAGGCTTGAGATTTTAAAAATGCATACTTCGGCTTATGTTATTAAAACCACTTGCTTTAAAATAAGTTTTCTTCACTTCTTCCTTAAAATGGTTTAGATTTCTGGGATTTTTGGCTTACTTGAATTAGATTGTCCTATAGACCTCATATGATTCAAGTGCCAGTCACGTGCCATTTCGGGTCATGACAAAGTTGCTATCAGAGCGCTAGGTTAATCTTGGTTCGAGTCTATGTTTGACTATGCGAAGTCTAGAGCGTTTATATATATTCAGAACCTAGGCTTGACCTTACGGAACTTAGACTTGGTCGAGGGGGTATTAGACCCGAACTTTCGTCGCGTAGGTTGACCTTGGTTGATTGAGTAGGTGACTTAAGGAGAGTGGCGTACCGTGTGTATGCTCCACGGCATACTTACGATACTGTCACGACCCGAAATGGCACGTGACTGGCACTTGAATCATATGAAATCTATAGGACCCCATCTAATTCAAGTAAGCCAAAAAATCCCAGAAATCTAAACCTTTTTAAAAGAAGAAGGTGAAGAAAACTTATTTTAAAGCAAGCGGTTTGAATAACATAAGCCGAATATGCATTTTTAAAATCCCAAGTTTTTCCTGAAAATTTCGGCAGAGTATCCTTTGTAAATACTGGCCCCAAAAGGGGTACAACATTAATAATATGAATAAAGGCATACCCAAGCGGGAGCTAGCTCTTTGTCAATTGACGGTCACAACCACGCAAGCAATATAATATACAACGCCAAGGGTGAGGATCAAACTCAAAAGGAAACTCAAAATCAACATGAAAACCATAATAATATAACGCGCGACTCTAAGGTCGAAAGAATAACAACTGGTCTTCTAAGTCTATAAATAATACAAGTCTGGTTGATGGAGTTTACTAGATACAACTGAATAAATAAACTACAATGGTGGTCATGATGCAAGTGAACCCACGTACCAAGCAATCACCCGGAATGAAGTAGTGTGCCAGCAAAGCAGCCAAGGAAAACCTGTACGGCAAAACCTGTAAGAAACTGTGGCAAAACCGGGGTGAGTTGCCAACTCGTGAGTAGAAAACATCACAGAGCAGAAATCGTATGTATGACTCAATTCTAGGTCAATACGATCATAATATATATATATCCTCAAATGATAGTATGGCCTGAAGCATAATATAAAGGCAAGGGTAAACATCTATGCATAAGTGTAATCTTATGTGCTCGTGTCAGTGCCTCAGGTAGCAATATATCGTAAATATGTTGTATGAATGCGATTTAATGAAAACAGGATACGTCATGAATGAGAAAGCTGTTTTCTTTGTATAGTGAGATTTCTGTACAAACATTTAAGTATCATCAGAAAATCAGTGTTAAGCATCGACACAAAATATATATCTCAATATCCCAATATCTCAATATCTCAGGCTCCGGCTATCCGGACTGGACTGTATCATCAAATCTCAATATTTCAGGCTCCGGCTATCTGTACTGGCATGTATCATAAATCTCAATAAAATCACCGGTCAACAATGTTCCCCTGTCACAGGCTCAAACGCCATCCTATGCGATCTTCTCGCCCCGGGGTACCGCACCGGGTCCACCATGCACCCACAGACGGTTCATCTCCTCCTCGAATCGGGTGTATGATATCGTTCAAGAGCCGAGAAAACTCATGCTGGACATATCACAATCATAACATGAGAAAACCACACTTATATCTTTAAAAAAGATAATTGAGTTTATTAAATCTTGCGGTTTCTCCAAATCCAGAAATCTCATGGAAAATCCGAAATCCAAATAAAAAGTCAATAATAATGAATACTGGGCTCCGGCAATCCGGACCAGCCCTTATAATATTGCATGACTAATGAATATAAAAATATGCACGAAATATCAAGCAATGAATACAATAATGAACTAACATATGAAACAATAACATATAGGAATTATCAGCTAGCAAGCTATGTCAATGAAATAATATTCTTTAAATTGTACGTAACATGGCAATTACCGATGATGATGTGTGTAAGCCGGCAAGCAAGTGTATGTGGAGCATACGCATCATCGGTAATGGTGCTGGTGTCCTGACGGTATGGTTTCATAATCACTAAAGTACACTATAAACATGCAATGCGATGATAACAACATAATAAATGGCAAATGAATAGTTAATGCAACAATAATATGCGGAACATGAATAATAACGTAACAATAAAGAATCTATATTTCTATATATGTGTCATACTGTTTTGCCTTTTGAAATAATACGAATCGTGGTGTTTTGAAAATAGGGCTACAGTGTTTTTAAGAAAAGGTACATCCTTTGAAATATACGTAGAATCCCTTGTCCTGTCTTTAAAATACTCACGATTTGTTAGTTTTGAAATAGGTATGAATATAGTCTAGTCTAACATCTACAAGTAACTACAGGACTAACTAACAAACTAATTGAAAAGGGTAAGGAAAGCCACTTAAGTCTAAGTTGATATATATATAGTCAGTGATCCCGCCTCAATAGTATCCCATACGATACACTATATAATATGGCATTCTCGAGTCAAGAGTGCGGATCTATCATCAATATAGCTCGTATGGTAAATCCATCGTACGACATCCCAAATCTGGGTATGGGTCAAATATCACATTTATCTCATTATTCATCTGGTATCCTTATCATCACTTATCGTGAATCTGGGGGTATTGATCTACGTCTAGTACAATACTGATACCATCTATATAAATATATGCGTGTGTATGAAACACAACGCCCAAGGACCCGCTATAATATCTTGTCGTATCTCATAATACGAATCAAATCATATCACCGATCTCATGGCACCATGCCTAATTTTATCGACTCATCTCCAAATATCATATACTATCCTCATCATCCATGTATATGTATACGTATATATATATATATTGTCCCATACCTATGTGTGTATATATATACATATCCCCATATACGCACAAGTAATAAAATGTATGCAAGTGTGTGTGCGTGCGTGTATGTAAACCTTATTCTAGGGTTCGCGACTACAACTAACTAACGACACTATCAAATAATTTCACTAAAACTTAACGCATGATATCCTAAAACTTACTTGCTATCTATCCATGATTCACATAACACACAAACATATACATATATATATAGTATATATAATATACTACACTTCGAACTGTGGAGGTGCTATACGCCATCCACCCGACTTCCCCCATAGATATATATCTACTCACCTTGATCCTCGCTTACTAGAGTCGATGACGCCACGCTCTTCTCGTCGTCTCGAAATCCACATGGGGGTACCTATATGTCAACATATATCGTATCGCATAAAACTCCATTTCAAAACCGAAACGACACGCTAAAAGCCTATAGGTTAGAACCTACGGACTACATATGCAAGAATAACCAATAAGTCTTAAAGATTGACGTATAAACATGAATCGACCGAGTCAAACCCAAATAATAAAATCCAAGTTAAAATGAAGCCGTAAAACAATGCAGCAACTCAAGAAAATGGTTCCAGATTTTACCCTAGGTTAAATCGGTCAATTTTGCATACATGGAGGGTCTATTTTACCGGAGATAAAGCCCTAGACTAAGCACGAATCAAATTGGGAGTACCAAGGCCGCAATTTGCGGCCCAAATGCTTAAATCTACGGCCTGGGTAGGGGGTTTGGGGCTAGGGTTTCAGTGGTAGCTTCCTAGGTGCCTGCATGACTCCCTGTGTTTGCTAAATAATTCCTAGTGTCCCCGGGTGTTAGCAGATCTCTAAATAAGCTGACAATTTCCACAAATTCCCGATATCAGGGTTTGTAGGTTTGGGGTTTGGGTTTTAAGTCTATGGTTTAGTCCGTAATGCCATCACTACAGGGGTTGTACAGCCTCTACTAATCTCAATTACACCATTACAACTCACAAATCCCTCAAACCCTAACTAGGAATTTCCAAACCTTACTAAATAACATTTAACCACTTCTAAACATATATGGAAGCTAAAGTGAATGTAATACTCCTCTAATGGTGGAGAAATTACCTCATTTGACAACTCAAGAATTTTCTTGAGTTGCCCCAAGTCTTCAAAATCTAATTTTTCTTGGTCCAAAGTGCTTCTAGTGAGCTTGTGCATGCTTTTAGTGAAGCGGAGATGAAGTTTTGATGAGTTTTTAGTGGTGTTTTAAGGGTATAGAGGAGGGAGGAAGGAGGTGGGCAGCCATGAAGGGAGGGGAGAGGAAAAATGAAGAAGGAAATAATGAAGGGGAAGAAGCCATGGTCAAAGATGACCCTTCACCCTCTCTCTCATGCCCATGCCTAATTCTTTATCATTTTCCTTTTTCTTTTCCTTTTCCTTTTCTTTTCTTTCTCTTCTCTTTTCTCTCAATTAAAACAAAAAAAAAGCCATGGAGGAAAATGTAACAAGTGTAAAAAATGACATGGTGTATGTCATGTGCACAAATCCGGATTAATGCAAGATTAGCGATATTTAATCGCGATTAATATTAAAATGGAATATAATTAATCATCTAGATTTAAAATTTGCTTAAATCACATAAAGCACCCTCATTTCAGTAATTTCTATAATTTTCTAAATATTTCCCAATTTATCCGTATTTAATTATACGGCCATATTAAAATATTCATAATATTTATTATTTAATTATATAAATTCCCAAAAATAATATTTTATTCTTTCTGAAATGTTACAGATATGCTACTCCGCTTAAAAAGCCTTAGGATGCACATTTTCTTGCACAGTATTATATTCATCCTATGATCTATCCTCATCATTATCGGTTTATGGTTTTTGCTGTCATGATTACACGGGCAGAGAGAGCTATGGCTAGAGTTGCGTCAGCACGAGCTCGTCACGGACGAGAACTGATCTGGGCGTGATTCCAGGGACACACGATTGCATAGATATATCGTCCTATTGTGTTTTCATGCCATGAGCGTTTGATGGATCGCTTTTACAAATTTCTCGGACGTGCAGATCAGCACCAGAAGATTGGGCCACTGCTAGAGGCCAGCCAGAATGTGATGATCGTATATGCACCAATTATTCTTGATGATTGAGGCACTGTTCAGCGTGCGGACGAATGAGCCAGTTGTTGCTGCGAATGACAAGATATCGCGCCAGACGTTTGGAGCTAATACCGCACGAGTGATACTTAGAGATATGATAGAAAATCGCTAGTCACCCAAGGAGGAATGACTAAGGCATGTGATTCGTTGCCGACCCCGATGCGAGATCATCAGATTGATTGATTCTAGCTAGAGACGACTTTGCGCAGGTACGTTGAGCGTCGATAGAAGACAATCGAATGTCAGAAACCCATTTTCCAAGTTTAAAGTATTCGAAAAAATATGCAAGTAATTCCGTGGACCCTCTAGAAAAATGAAACTCTAACTCGATATAATGACCATGGGAACGCTTTTGAACCTTAGGGTTTGCAGCAGTTCAGCGGTGCCATTAATGAGGCTTGGGTATGCCCTTTTACGGTTGGTCCATAGGTACTGTGGCATATACTGAATATTATTAAACTGTACTCGAGAGTTGAGCTCTTGGGGGATTATGGAACTTTGATGAATCGATCGAAAGGTACGACGTCATTCGGATATCATGTGATGGGATACATTGCTTGGGAGACTCCAGATATGAGTATAGCCGTTGGAGCGCAGTCCATGCAGCCACGAAGAGACGAGTCCGAATCAGTCGACATTAGAGAAAAATGGAGTAAGAGGTTCGTACGAGATGTAGATGAGATGACATTCCACTCCGCTGACATCAGAGATGTGATACGCATGCAGAGACGTAATCTATGGATATATCTTTCAGAAGGAGTCGTGATGAGTATGCAGTCGTTCCGGAACAAGAAATAGATTTAGTAAAAGATGATAACTTCTGGGCAGTTCGGCAGAAACGAGATTTGGAGGAGACTTCGACAGAACCTTTCTGGAATATTATACGAGAAGACTTGGACCCAGGATCGGTCATATTACGGACACCTAGTAGGCCAGAGTTCGGCACCGTCGACGAGACATGTTGTAAGTGACCATGACAGTTGGCCAGAGATCTTTAGATGATGTGCCGGAGCGGGACTGTTTCCTCCATCTTTGTTTTCGGTATTTTGGGCGATTTATTTGCATGATTGAGATTTTGTGCACCACAATATGCACTTGACTTCGATTTGATGTTATTCGAGATGTTGATTTTGATTTCATGCCTATGGTATGCATGTGATTTGACTTGTGCTTTCGGCATAGTTTCATACACTTTTAGTATTTTGATTCGATTTTGTGCACGCTGATGCATATGGTTGCCAGATTATATATTATGATATACCTGATTTGGATTGAGATATGTTGTATACCGTCGATTTCGATTGTGATATTCGATATTTGTTTTCGTGCACCTTGTGCACTTGATTTGGATTCTTGCGCATACTTGGGCGCTTGATGCGATTTCCGTGCACACCAGATGCATTAAATCGAGATTTTTCGTGCATATCAGATGCACCTGATATTGCTGTCAGGCACACCCGTTGCCTTTGACAGGTGTTTCGTGCACACCCGTTGCACTTAGATTTTGTTTCTGTGCATATGTATGGCACATTCATTGATTTCGATTTCCGGGCGAACCAGACGCACGTGGCATTCTTATATACATTTGGGATTGATTTCCTTTGAGCAGTATGTTTTCATGATATTTACTATTTAGTATAGTGACTAAGCAGGACTAGTCTGAGAACAGTACCTGAATATATTTTGCATGTATTGATAGTTACCGAAGGAATTTCTAAAAAGGACTATAGTCTCAGTATTTACCTACGTGTCCGAGATACCACGGCACATTTAACAAAGGAAACCCTTCTAAACTATTTTCAAAACGGTGGGACGTGTATGTTAAACAAAGGGTACACACACACACACACACACATATATATATATATAGTTATTTTCTTACAATAGACGTCTGCCACTGTGCAATGATACGCGTATCGCACAGTGACTTGAAAAGATTTGGCATGCATTTCTTTCAAATGATTTAATGATGTTTTCATGAATAGTTTGATGTATATCATGTTTGTTTCGTATTGGGCTTTGACATTGGTGTCTTCGCCATAACTCCGATGATTGCGGAATGCTTGACGGAGTTTTGATTTGGTTATATACTAGTTTTTCATGCGCATGCAATGCACTATGATGTGTTTTATGTATTTATGATTTCGGAGCCCCGACGACTTAAACTTTTTACTGAAATGTTTTAGTATTTAAGGGGTTTAAATTTAAATTCGGGGACCGAATTTTTTTAAGGGGGGATGACTGTAACATTTCAGAAAAATAAAATATTATTTTTGTGAATTTATAAAATTAAATAATAAATATTATGAATATTTTAATGGTGCGGTATAGTTAAATACCGATAATTTGGGAAATATTTGGTAAATTATAAGAATTACTGAAATGAGAGTATTTTATATGGTTTAAGAAAATTATAAATTATTTATGATTAATTATATTCCATTTTAATGCTAATCGCGACTAAATATCACTAATCGTGCATTAAGCTTGATTTGTGTACACGACATGCACCATGTCATATTACACATTTCTACATTTTCCTACCATAGTCTTTTCTTTTTCTTTTTCATTTTGGTTTGGTTTTAAATGAGAAGAGAAGAGAACAGAAAACAAAAGAAAAGAAAACAAAAGAAAATGAATATGAATAAACAAAGGAGGTATGGGCAAGAGAGAGAGAGAGGTGAGGGGTCAAACTTGGTCAAGGCTCCCATTTCTTTTCTTCATCTTCATCTTTCCATCTCTCCCTCTCAACCCTTAGCTGCCCCCTCTCCCCCACTACCTTCACCACCTCAAAACATAACCAAAAACACATCAAAACTTCATTCCCCTTTTATTAAAAACATTCACAAGCTCACTACAAGCACTTTGGACCAAGAAAGTTTAAATTTTGAAGACTTGGGGCAAATCAAGAAAATTCTTGAGTTGCCAAATGAGATAATTCATTTACCATTAGTATTGTATTTCATTCACCTTAGCATCTTTACATGTTTAGAACCGATTTAGTGTTGTTTAGTGAACTTTGAAAATTTCAAGTTAAGGTTTGAGGGATTCTTGAGTTGTGATTGTGTAATTGAGGTTAGTAAAGGCTATACAACCCCTGTAGTGATGGTATATTGGACAAAACCTGAGACTAAACTCTATTTTGCAGACTTTAGATTTGTCGATATCGGATTTGTGTTGGATTTGTGAGGCTGTTTAGTGATCTGCTATCACCCGGGGGCTATATAAGCAAAGTAGCAATTACTGAGAGGTGTGCAAGCAACCTAGAACCTATACCCAAAACCCAGGACCCCAATTCCATCTTATGGCCGCAAATTTACACCTTTTGGCTGCAATTTTCGTCCTGGGTAGAGTGGAAATGCTTTGTGTTTGGTACATAGCTCCATTTTCAGTAAATTAGACCCCTCCTATGTGCAAAATTGGCTAATTTCACCTAGGGTAAAATCTGTGACCATTTTCTTGAGTTGCTACATTGTTTTGCGACTTCGTTTTAATTTGGGATTTGGTATTAGATATTGTGTTCCATTGTCTGATGTTTGTACGTCAGCGACGGGGGTTGTTTGGTGGTTTTGCAGGCGTAGGTGTCGGATATAGTGCCCTCAAAATCAATTATTGGATCGCAGGCACGTGATTGCAATGATTCAGGGAGGACCTATACCGGTACGACAGTCTTACTCAAGATGATAGTATGCTATCTGGTTTATCTTTATCATCGTGTAGTGCTTTAGGTGACATTATATATATCACTATTGCACGTTGATAGAGCCCATAGGATTCTTTCTTGATTTCCAGCAGTATGATGGCGATCATATATGTGAGAGTTGTGTAGTCTATAAGCACATCCTTAAAGGTGGTCCCTAGTCGTAGGAGTTTCGAGATAGGGCATCGATACTCCAGAGTAGACTAGTGTATACAGTCGAGACCCCGACGAGAGGCGATGGCCGGTCTCACAAGTCATTGGTGTTAGCTGGTTCACCTAAGATGTATACATGTGCTCATTGGGTTATGAGTACATTGGACAGGACTCGCCGGGAACATGCTAGCTAGTTATTAAAACCTGTCGTCAGATAGCAATTCCCAGGTGACATGTGTACAGGTTAGTCTATTAACCTGAGATCGTCATTTGTCATGTGTGAGTTCCCACCGTGCTTTGATTATTACCCTACCACGGCTCAAAGGAGTCGTGCAAACAGTTTTTAGTTGGGTACAGTCCCGTGCCACATGGAGGCAGTGAGCGGATCGGCAGGGGATTCGTTTCTCCCAACGTTGGGGGTGAGATCGCGCTGTGTGCAGGAGAGCCATTACACGAAGTCCATGGCCATGGCAAGCAAGATTTACTGATAGGTATTCCAGTAGTATCTCAGGGTGTTTTGTGCTACACTCCAACACGACTTATATCGCTTTTGGGGGTCTGACGTTTACCAGCTCCCTAGGCCCGATATGCGATACTCATAGACGAACGGACCGGACTGTACGGATATTGTCACACATAGGCTCAGTAGGGTTCCAGGATGTGTTCGCTCATCGGAATTCCTTTCACTCAATACATGGATTACGTACAGCTAGTACCACTGACGGCTTGTGGTTAAACCCACTGCTAGGATATTGACAAGTCTTTAGAGACCCCCACAGAAAATTTCTCAGTTCGGGCGAAAAGTTGTAGAGGCCGTATGGTTTTATGGCAGGGCCGTATGCTTTTATGGAAGGGTCCGAACATACACATGCACTTGTGCACGTGTCATGGTTCGAACAGATAATACTAGTGGGCTTTGGTTTAAGTTGGATCCTAGTATTATATCTTGTAGGAATATTTTTGTCTCATTGCATTTGTATTCGGTCGGAATACAAATGTGGGTATGTGTATACAGTTGCGGGGTTATCCTATAATTTTGTTACGTGATCGCTTTTTGATGTTGCCAGTTTGCATTCCATTTTGGCCAAATTCCCATTCTTTCCTTCTTGACTGAATTTTGCATTGAGGGGCTTATTTGCAAAAGTGGGTTTTACTAAATGAAGGGGTTTTCTGTGGCCACAGGGGTTCCAGGGATTTCCTGCACTCTCTTGAGTTTTCTAGAATGAGCTTGCTTTCTTTTGGTGCATTATTGGTACATTTATTGCTTTAGATATGTGTGTAGATATTTGTGTAGATATTTTAGCCTATGTTCACTCTCTTGCTCTTGCCCTCACCTCCCTCCTCTCTTGATATGGCCAAGCCTTTCTCTGGGGCTGCCCCCAATTTTGTGTGAGAAGGAATTGATTCATTTGATTAGCACAAAAATCCTTAGCAATTCCAAAAGCTCATTTCTCCATCTCCATTCCATTTGGCAACTTCGATCAACCCTCATCCATAGACTTGGATGACATGAGACAAAGTGTTCTACACTCACTCTACATCAACCTTGGACATGTCGGCTAGCAAACTTCATGTCCGAGTTGTCTCGGTTCAGAGGCGGGAGCCCGTATAAAGATTCATTGACGTGGCGCAGTTTTCGGCGAGGAGGAGATCGTAGATCGAGCGAGATCGGAGAGCGAGCTTCGTCAGCGCATCCGCAACATGCTAGGACATAGCTTAAAGACCGAAGGATACGGATCGATCGGTATAATCTCTAAACCCCTTATTACAGTATACTAGTTCACGGTTAATGGAACGATCCGGGTTTTAAGTTTGCGTTAGCGCCAGTTCGTAAAAAGTTTTTTGTTCCGCATTTGTCCTCAGAAAGACGGCCGGGGCGCTACTGTAGACTTACAGTAGGCTATAGGTTCTAACTTATAAGTGATTCGCATACCGTTTTTGTTTTCATGTTCGATTCTTGATACTATATGACGGATTGGAAATTGTAGGTACCCCCACGTGGACATCGAGACGACGAGGATGAGCGCGGCGTCATCGACTCTAGCAAGTGAGGATCAAGGTGAGTAGATATATATCTACGGGGGAAGTCGAGTGGATGGCGTATAGCAACCCCGCAGTTCGTAGTGTAGTATACAAATACGTTATATATGATTATAAATATGTGTATTGTGATACGTGGATGATTATCAAGATAGGTTTTAGGTGTTCATGGGTTAGTTTTAGTATAATTAGAAGTAACTTAGTTTAGCTTCTTAGTCACGAAACCTTAGAGTAAAGATTGCACCCACATGCGCGCACACACGCATACATTTTTTTACTTGTGCTTATATAGGGATATATATATATATATATACATAGGTGTATGCGAGTATGTATACATACATACATACATACATACATACATATATGTATGTAAGTATGTATATATATATATATATAGGTATACATATACTTGGATATGAGGATAGTATGTGGTACTTGGAGATGAGTCGATGAGATTTGGGCATGATGCCAAGAGATCGGTGATGTGATTTAGTTCGTATTATGAGATACAATATGATGTTATAGCGGGTCCTTAGGCGTTGTGTTTTCATACACACGCATATATATATATATATATATATATATATATATCTGTTGACGGTATCAGAATGTACTAGACTTTAGATCAGTATCTTAGTTCATGATATGATGATATGGATACCAGATAAATGATGAGATAAATGTGATTTTCGACCCGTACCCAGATTTGGGATGTCGTACGATAGATTTACCGTACGAGATATAAATATGATGATAGATCCACACTCTTGACTCGAGAATGTCATATTATATATGTATCGTACGCGATACTATTGAGGCAGGATCACCGACTATTATATATATATATATATATATATATATATATATATATATATATATATATATCGACTCAGACTTAGGTGGTTTTTCTTACCCCTTTCGACTAGTCTGTTAGTTTAGACCTGCATTGTACTTAGTAGATATTATCCTGGGCTCGAGTCATACTTATATCCAAAACTAACAAGTCATGAGTATTTTAAAGACATGCCAAGAGATACTACGGATATTTCAAAGGACGTACCTTTTCTTAAAAACACCGTAGCCCTATTTTCTAAACACCATGATCCGTGTTATTTCAAATGCCAAAACAGTATGACTCGATTATATAAATGTATATTCTTTATTGCTGCGTTTACCATTCATTTTCCGCATATTCTTATTATTCGCATCGCATCGCATGCTTATTTGTGTTTTCGTAATTATTATGAAACCCATACTGTCAGGACACCAGCACTATTACCGATGATGCGTATGCTCCACGTACACCTGTTTGCTGGCTCACACACATCATCATCGGTAATTACCATGCCATGTACACTTTAGAGACTATTAATTCATTGATATTGCTTGCTAGCTGATAGTTCCGATGTAAGTCGATGCTATGCACTCCGCGTAATCGCGGGGAGGCGGAAGGTGTAAAAAACGATAATTTTTGCATCATAACACCGACTTTAAGCCTTGATTGTAATTTAAACCGTATCTAGCAAAATCAAAAGAGGTATAAACTAAGTAAAGAAATTATACCACAAGAAACCTGGTCCTTCTTCTCCTTATCTCGCTGTCCTCCTCACCTGCACGAACTCCTCGAAGTGGTACGGATGTCGTCTCCTCGTCGGCTTGCTCGAATCCTAGATGATCCACCCGAACGTTTGTGCACCAAACTTATCTTCTAAACCAAAGAAACTAGATCAAGTAGATTGCTAATCCAAATGATCTAGGGTGTGTAGATGATGTAGATGGATTAAGGAGTCTAATTTAGCTCAAGGTTACTCAACTCATGATTGTTCTTGAGCTTAAGGGAATTGGAGATGGTGAAAAGAAATGATATGAGCTAAGAGATGAAGAAGGTTAGGGTTTTCTCTCTCTTGTTGTAAAATGAACACTTCTCTTTTATCAATAAGAAAAACTAATTCAATAATAGAAAATAGGTGCATTGGTCAAACAAATGACTCATGGGTCAATTGATCAACGTGTGTCCTTAAAACCCAAGTCCTTATTCATGCATAATACACATCATTTCTTAATTACCTAAAATGTATTAATTATTTAAAACTAAATGATTAATACAATTAGGTCATGCCATCTACAAATACATTTTGTACAAATTACGAAAACGCCCCTCGTCCGTATATACATACCTGTATTCGTATTTCGAAAAATACGAATACCGAAGACGACAATCCATCAGTACAATACAAGGATCCGGTTTAAACCAAAGCCCACTAGTATTGTCCGTCCGACTCATCGTGCGTGCACGAGTGTACACACGTGATCAAACCCTTTCGTAAAACCATACGATATCTACACGTTTTTCCCGACGCAGGGAAACGCTCAGTGTGGCACTCTAGAGACTCGACTCTACGCTGGCAGTGGGTTTAACCACAGGCCGCAAGCGGTACTAGCTGTACGTAACGGTCCCCAGGTATTGTCGATAAGAAAGCCGATGAGCATAACTCATCCGAACTCCTACTGAGTCTGTATGTGACAATCTCCGTACAGTCCGGTCTGTCCGTCTAAGAGTATCGCATATCTGGCTAGGGGGCGGTAAACGTCAGACCCCTAATAGCGGTATAAGTCGTGTCAGAGTACGGTCCAATACACCCTGAGAAACTACTGAGGTACCTACCAGTAAATCTCGCTTGCCCTGGCCATGGGCTGTGTAATGGCGTTCCGAACACAGCGCGATATCAACCCCCAATACCGGGAGAGACGAATCCTATCTAACCGCCACTACCTCCAAGTGCTTCGGGACTGCACCCAACTACTATCTGTTTGCACGACTCAGTAGAGCCGTGGTAGGCTAGTTATCTAAGAACAGTGGGAACATACTTGAGGCAAAGCAGCAGTGTCAAGTAAACGGACTAAGCTGTACTCATGTCATCTGGGTACTGCTATCTGACGATAGGTATATTACCAACCAGCAGTTCCCAATGAGTCCGTCCAGTGTTACTCACAACCTAATGAGCACCTGCATACTATCTCCAGTACGACGTACTGATAGCTGTGGGACAGACTGTTAGTTATATGTATGCCCTAGAGGCCATTACTATACATAGGATGTATATTGTAGTGGATGCTTGGACATATATAGGGAGGACTTTCTTGCTCGACATGATAGTATGCTATCTGGTTGCTCTTTACTTTAACGTGTATACAAATTGTCTCTCTGTTACATGTTGGTAAAGCCCTTAGGATGTGTACTTGACTACCTGGACTATGATGCGGATCATACTAGTGGGGACATGGTAGTCCATAAGTACATCCTTCAAAGTCCCTAGTCGTGGGTATATCGAGACGGGGCATCGATATACCAGAGTAGACTAGCGTATACCTTCTCGACCCATATAGATGGGCGATGGATGATCCCATATCCATTAGTGTTTGACATCAGAGATCATATACGGGTGCTCAGTGGAGACTGGGTACACTAGACGGACTCGCCGAGAACTCCCAGATGGTATTATACCTTACGTCAGATGGCAGTTCTTTGGTGACACTGGTACAGGTTAGTCTGTAGACCCGAGATCGTCATCGAGTCTTGTGTGGTTCCCACTGTGCTTTGATTTCCATCTTACCACGTCCAAGAGGGCGTGCAAAATGGTGGTTTTTGGGTACAGTCCCGAGTCACATGGAGGCAATGAGCGATAGGAGGGGATTCGTCTCTCCCGGTATAGGGGGTTGATGTTGCGCTGTGTTCGATTGGTTATAACCGGAAATCCCTGGCCAGGGTTGCTGAGATTTACTGGTAAGTGTTACCAGTAGTTTCTCGAACTGTTATAAACCTCATATCGACACGACTTATCAAGCTATTGGGGTCTGACGTTTACCACCCCTAGGCGAGATATGCGACATATCAGACGACGAGACCGGACTGTACGGTAAGTGTTACTGGTTGGATTCACAGGAGTGTGAGCGGGCTTGCTCGTCGATCTTCTGATTGCTCAATACCCGGGTGGCCGTTACGTTTAGCAGACCGCTTGCGGCTTGTGGGTGTTTGATATGATCATCATCTGCTGCCGGCGTATTGACGAGTCTTTAGAGTCCTACACAGAGGTTTCCTGGCTCAAGCGAAACGAAATAGGAGCGCATATGAGATATGTGCGGGACCGAGAATAATGCGTGTATATGATACCGTATTCTATTCTCACGATGAATGTATCGATATGGTTGTATGTGATATAACCTAGTTATCGAATCAAGGATTGATTCGATAAGTCGATACATTGCATATTAGTCGGTTATATGCGATATGACCGGATCGTTAAATCAAGTGTTGATTTAATGATTTAATGCATAATTATATATTTAATATATTACTTTGCATTAACTAGTATTGGTTCACTTTAAATGGATTTTCTCACTTGAAATTCACAAGTTGTATATGTGATATACTTTTGTGCACTTGATTGTATCATGTTTGATGATACATGCTTACTTGAGTTTGTGTAAAGTTTAAACCTTGGTTAAGTAAATGGTTAGGGTTTTGTTTAATTTATTTATTCATTCATTGATTTGTTTATTTCATTTTGGCAAAAGGAAAATGGTGGCTAATTTTGTTTCTTTGTTGAAGTTTCATGAAGCTTTGAAAAAAGTCCACCATTTTTGTTTTATGCCTAACCTAACCATTCACCTAACTATAGTTTGCTCTCTACACATAACCATGGTTGGTTTATGATAAGTATTCTAATAAACTTATCATAATATTAGATCATCTTCTTCTTCTTCTTCAAGATGAAGAACCTTGATTCCATCAATGGTGATTGATGAAAATGAGTGAGAAATCCAATTCTAAAGTGAACCCACTTCCTATTTCTTCATCCTCTACCTCTTGCCAAGTAGTATAGGGTGTTTCCTTCACAAGTTTTCATGGCTTGGTGAAGGTGGAGCTTGATCTAGTGATGCCTCGACGTAGATCATCTTCGGCATCGTCGTCGATGACCTTGCCCGCTTTTTCTCCGTTGAAGCCGATGCTAGAGTCATGGTTCGATTTGGACAGCGGAGAGGACTTCATCATGGAGCTATGGAGGTGGAGAAACGGATCTACAAAGATTGTATTTCCGTTCTTTTAGTTTAGTTGTAAACTAGTTGCTTTGGTCGCCTAGATTTCTAGTCAACGATCCGTATCTAGGGTTTCTCGGCACCGTAAATTTTGAAATTGGCATGGTTGATGCCTTGTGAGACCTCTTGAGAGTGCCTAGGAACCCTACACTGGTATCAGAGCCTAGCTAGAGCCTTAGGCGATGCGTAGACGATGTTAGAAACCCGATCGAACCCCGAAACCCTAACTTTTAACCCTCTCTGGACTTTTTTTGAAAAAGTGGTTTTTTCCAAATTAAAAATGCTTAAAAAATTCAGCAGGATATTCTAAGAATTACGGTGCAAAAATTACCTAATGATCTTTCTAAAGCGCGGCGGAACCGCGGCATTAGCCGCCTATTGCGGCTGTTCCGCGCCCATTTAGTCTCTTCAGTCAACCATTTTTGCACAGTAACTTCTTTATTTAAATGCTGAGTTTTATGGGAATTTTTAAAATTTATTCAAGAGTTGAATTTTCTGGGGTTGTTTTGGGGATTCGATGATTCGATCGGATTATCAGATTTTGTCTATGTGGATTCCGGATAATTTTTGAATATGTTAAAAAGTTCGACCGGATATAAATACCCAACTTTTCCCCTGCCTGAAAATTTCCAGGTGTTGGATTTTTCCGAGGTTTAAAGACGTTCTAAGTAGTGCAAGTAACACGATGGTCCCTTTAGAAGACAACAAACCTTAACTCGATTATGTGACCGTCTTGAACTGCCCTTTGAACCTTCGGGTTTGGGGCAGTACGGCATGCCACATGTGAGGCGTTGGCTTGACCCTTCTACGGCTGGACCGTTGGTACTGAGGCACGAAGTGAATGTCTTTGAACTTATTTCATGAGTTGAGCTGTTTCGGGAAAACTTGGGTGTTCGATTGTTCGATTGGAAAGTTTAACATTTTCTATCTTATTCGGAATGTGATACAATAATTGGAATTCACAAGAAGTTATGAGATAACTGAATGAATGTTATAAACATAGCACTTTAGTCTCACTTGATCGGTTGCCACGGAATTTTGATATGATCAAAAGTCCGTCGCAATCACGTAGCGTACGCGGATACTCGCCGGGTAAACTTAATAGACAGCCTCGCTCCATAGCCCCGACCAAGTGACTGTAGGAGAACCCCGTCACCGAAAGCATCCGTTTGGGTGCTCGCGGCAGCGGTGTTCCCCCTTGGTGCACTTCGTCGACGGCGTCGGGGGTGCGGCCGTCTACTGAAGTTTGCGACGAGCATTCGATCGGGATGTCGGGAATCTTGTTGAATTGCCCGACTTGATATTGAAAAGAGTTTTCGATAATGAGACTAAAATGCGGGGTTTATAATTGTTAGGCATGCGATGTCTAAGTATTTCATTTGATTAGGCATGTGATATCTAAAGAGGTTGCGGATTCCAACTGTTGTAGTTTTACACTTTCTTTTCTGTGACCGTAAGTATAATATGTGATATCGCCGGTTTCGTTGCTATATGTCAACGACAATTGGGATGCGCATATTTACTTACGTTGATGACATGTGATGTTATGTGTTGCTGGATATGTTATATTGGATCGTCGTGTTTGAATAGCCGGGGTTTTTTATGTGAGATGAGTGTTTTTCTTTTTCATTCATGTAAAAACTTATATGTAATATTCTTTTATTGGGGCACTTCCAGGTTGCGGAAGATGTCACCGTTTGTATATTATTTACTTTTCCGCACTAGGATAGACCCAAGGAGGGGAGCACAAGTAACCGGGTTCTGGAGTCCAGTGGAAGACCAACTCGAAGAGTCGAGTCCGGGTCTCCTAACTCTAGAATTGGTAGGGTTGCTTGCCGCTCTAATAGGGGTCTAAGGGTGTGGGTTTGGCTATTCATCGCGACCGTGGAATCCGTGTTTTATACTGGCTCGTATTGAAAACACGGACGTCCTAGTATATCCAATGTTTCATATGTTTCTTCTGCTGCGATATCTGTGATGTGATCATGTGATGTTCTGTGATGGATACTGTATATAGTATATATGATATATTATATAGGCGTTTCTTATGTTTTACACCCGCGCTAGCCCTGCCCCGCTCTGCCGTTAGTTACCTAACCTAACGGTGCACGAGGGGACACCGAGGCGAATGCGAATGGCATAAGTGTACGTCGTATTTATCTGTGATGTTTAGGTATTTAAATGATGGGACTTCATTAATGAGATTAATGAAATAAAAGAAACCTTAAGATGTTGTAGAATTGAATTTCAAAATAAAACAGGTAGATACAGTTCTTGCTTTGCACAGAGGTATATGTGATATATCCTGCACCTTATTCGATGAGGAAATGACCGAGATCCCTTCACCGGGAGTGACTCCTTTAGCAATAACTGGCAGATGCTACACACTCGGTTTGTCTTTTGATTGCTTTTAAGAGTTTTTGCTTTGCACAGTGATATATATGATATATCCCGCACCTCATTCGACGAGGAAAAGACCGACGATCCCTTCACTGGGAGTGACTCCTTTAGCAAAACTAGAAAAGCCTCAAAAGCACTCCATTTCAAAATCATTTGATTCTACAACGATATCAAGTTCATTACGCAATAGGTTTTCAGAAAAACCTGTCGTAGCCCTCCGTCATTTCAGATACGTACTAGTTAGTATTCGTGCTGCGGTTGTTTGGCCTCCGTCAAGGCGTAGTGTACGGTAGCTAACTAGTGCTTATCTGCTAGCATATGATGCGATTGGATTAGGGTATTCGTACGGCGTTGTTTGGCCTCCGTCAAGGGTCGTGCGGGTGGGTTTAATTCAATCAGGAAATGACGGGTTGAACTTGACTAGCGGACTATGGGTTGTTTGGCCTCCGTCAAGGTCATAGGACGCTAGGGGCAAAATATTATCGGGAATTTCAAGTGTTGAAATTTGCAATGAGATTGCATACCTTCTATGAGATAGTTGGATCCCGATACCCGCTGCGAGTAATTGTTACTCCTGGGAGAGTTTTACACGTTACAATTAGCCGATCAAGTAGGTGTCTAGAAAGGTGTCAACGGGGTTACGCCTCTGGGAAAACGAGGTTTACATTAATTAGGTCCGTGCGAAAGCACGGGGCACCTCCCTCAAAGTACCGACACTGGCCTGGCTGAAAGATTGGCGAACTTGTAGTGTGTAATTAATCCCGGCTAGTCTTTCCTTTTAGGGTTTGAAGGAAGATTTGATAAAAAGCAGTGGGAGCCATCCTGATTAGATAAAATAATAACCAATCTATTCTTGCAAGAGCATACGCTGAGTGTTTTCTTCTCTCTCTCTCCAGGTAGCGACCATATCACGCCTTAATCAAGATAATAATACGGTTATTGACCGAACCCGCTTGTTATACTGAGCTGGGGAACGTTGGTCCCGCTCCAACTTATAATTGTTATAAGACAGAGCAGGAAATTGGGGATTACCAGAATTCCCCTGCCGCCCAAACGAAGAGAGTGCATGCTGATGCATCATCTTCGGGTGTGTTCTTTATGGAGAACTGTTTCTCAGTATCCTTTACGTCCTGGGTATGTGATACCGGATCAGGATCCCGCATATGTAATATGTTACATGGGCTATAGACAGGTAAAGAACTGAGAACGGGTGATAAGTTTCATGAGGCAGAAAACGGGGCAAGAGTTGCAGCCAAGTCTGTTGGTCACTGTCACCCTGTATTACCAATACATTGATTCTGAACGAATGTTATTAGATACCGAACCTGATATACAAAATCATATCAGTCTCTTTATTAGTAAAGAAATGATAAAATTCTGTATTGTTGGATAATGTTTTGAACATTTCCTATATCAAAAGTTGATCGGTTCAGGCACGTTATCTAAAAGCATTAATGTTCTAAATCAAACTACAGTTCTTAGTTTACGGAACACACACAAGAGGAAGAGTTCAGAAATGAATGGATCCTTCTTGAGGCATTGTAGACTAGGTGATATCAATGCGACCCGACTGGCTGAAGTTACATTTAGATGCATATTTTAATTAGTTTGAATTTTACATCTTATGAAACTTGCGAGTCATGTCACAAAGATATAATGACACCAGCTCTGTTTATTGGAAACAGTGAAAGAGTTAGTGAACTCTTGGGATGATACATGTTGATGTATGTAGGTCCCCTGTCTATACATTCCATGACTGGTTCTTTGTACTTCATTACATTCTCTGATGATCTTTCGAGATTCAGACCTATGTTCCTGTAGAAACACAAGTCCGAACCTTTTGAGATATTCACAGAATATGATTTAGAAGTAGAAAACCAAAACGAGGGTATAAGTATTATTTCCTTTGATAAGATCGAGGAGGAGAATACTTGAGCACGGAAATCCTGGATTATTCTAAAGGAGAATGAGATTCTCTCTCAGCATTACTCCTCCGCATACACCATAGCACGATGGTATATCGGGGCGGAGCAATAGCACCCTAAGAGATAAGGTGTGCTCTATGATGAGTACTACTGTGTTTCCTATTTCTTTTTGGGAGTTATGCACTTGAGAAGCTGCATACCTATTGAATAGAATTCCAATCAAATCAGTTGCCTACCGCTTCATATGTGATATGGAAAGGGAAGAGCCCATATCTTAAGTTGGTTAAGATTTGGGGTTGTCCGGGCTATGTCTAAAAGCATAATCCGGACAGGCTCGAGGCAAGGTCTGTTATGTACAACTGGAAAGGTTCCAGCTATACAAACAACAGCAGATGATTTGGTAGAACCAAAGGATTCAGTAGATACCAACGAACCTCAGCCTCTCCGCCGATCTAGTAGGGTTTTCTCACCCACCTGAGAGATACTTCTGTTTCTCTATGACAGTAGGAGCGAGGATTGTATCATGAGATGATGACCTAACTAGTTTCGAGCTGGTTATCAGGAGTGGGACTCTGTAAGAATGGATGGATGCTTAGCGATCTAAGATGGAATCCATGTACACCAGCAAAGTATGGACTTTGGCTGCTATATCTGAAGGGTTAAATCACCATCAGGAGCAAGTAAATCTTGAGAAGATTACTTGGTATAGATGGAAAAGTTGTGACTTTCAAAGCTAGACTTGTTAAAGGGTTTCGTCATCGACCAGGCGTGGATAATGATGAAACCTTTTCCAGTGGCTATGCTTAAGTCCATCCAGATCCTACTTGCCACGGCTACATACCATGACTACGATATCTGGTAGTTGGGTGCCATGACAGCTTTTCTAAATGATGTTTTAGAAGAGAACGTCTGTAAGTACACAGCCAGAGGGCTTCGTAGACAGTGGGAGCAGCGGAAACGTGTACAAGATGCTTTATAAGATAAAGCAGGCATCGCGGGGTTGGAACATCTGTTTTGATGTGGTAGTCAAAGAGTTTGACATCATCAAAATGGTAGATGAACCTTGTATAAACAAAAAGGTAGTAGGGAGTATGGTGACGATTCTCGAAGAGTACGTGGATGACATACTCTTGATAGGGAAGGAGTTTCCTATGCTACACTCGGTCAATCTCCGCTTATCACAATGATTCTCCATATAGGATCAGAGTGATACCATCTAAATCCTGGGTTTTGGATCTATGAGATAGATCTAATTGGATGTTAGGATTCTCACTAGTTGTAGTGAGATGGTATCAATCGATCCTGGGGAGAATCACTGGAAGGGTTCCAGGGTGATAAAGACGACTGAATGTTAGTCGCAGGCATTGTCTTTACCCTCAGTAAAGGGACGGTATGTTGGAAGAGTTCCAAGCTAGATACCGTGGCATACTAGACGATAAAGGCTGGATACATCGCTACTTAAGATGCTACCAAAGAGGCTGTTTGGTTATATATTGGTTCATGAGATGAACTACGTTCCAACCATTGTGAGACAATGGAGTTGTGGCTTATGCCGAGAAACGCCGGTCCCATCAGTGATCCAGACATATTCTAAGGCAGTGTCACCTGATCATGGAGATGGTTGATCTCCCGGGTGATCGAGGTTTGGAGAGTAGACTCTGAGGACAACACAGCGGATCTACTCATAAAGGCCTGTTCCCAGAGAGAGATTTTTATGGGATGGTTGAGTATGAGATACTACAACCACTGCTATCAGATGGCCCTAGTGCAAGTGGGAGATTGTTAGTTATATGTATGCCCTAGAGGCCATTACTATACATAGGATGTATATTGTAGTGGATGCTTGGACATATTTAGGGAGGACTTTCTTGCTCGACATGATAGTATGCTATCTGGTTGCTCTTTAGCTTAACGTGTATACAAATTGTCTCTCTGTTACATGTTGGTAAAGCCCTTAGGATGTGTACTTGACTATCTGGACTATGATGCGGATCATACTAGTGGGGACATGGTAGTCCATAAGTACATCCTTCAAAGTCCCTAGTTGTGGGTATATCGAGACGGGGCATCGATATACCAGAGTAGACTAGCGTATACCTTCTCGACCCATACAGATGGGCGATGGATGATCCCATATCCATTGGTGTTTGACATCAGAGATCATATACGGGTGCTCAGTGGAGACTGGGTACACTGGACGGACTCGCCGAGAACTCCCAGATGGTATTATACCTTACGTCAGATGGCAGTTCTCTGGTGACACTGGTACAGGTTAGTCTGTAGACCCGAGATCGTCATAGAGTCTTGTGTGGTTCCCACTGTGCTTTGATTTCCATCTTACCACGTCCAAGAGGGCGTGCAAAACGGTGGTTTTTGGGTACAGTCCCGAGTCACATGGAGGCAATGAGCGATAGGAAGGGATTCGTCTCTCCCGGTATAGGGGGTTGATGTTGCGCTGTGTTCGATTAGCTATAACCGGAAATCCCTGGCCAGGGTTGCTGAGATTTACTGGTAAGTCTTACCAGTAGTTTCTCGAACTGTTATAGACCTCATATCGACACGACTTATCAAGCTATTGGGGTCTGACGTTTACCACCCCTAGGCGAGATATGCGACATATCAGACGACGAGATCGGACTGTACGGTAAGTGTTACTGGTTGGATTCACAGGAGTGTGAGCGGGCTTGCTCGTCGATCTTCTGATCGCTCAATACCCGGGTGGCCGTTACGTTTAGCAGACCGCTTGCGGCTTGTGGGTGTTTGATATGATCATCATCTGCTGCCGGCGTATTGACGAGTCTTTAGAGTCCTACACAGAGGTTTCCTGGCTCAAGCGAAACGAAATAGGAGCGCATATGAGATATGTGCGGGACCGAGAATAATGCATGTATATGATACCGTATTCTATTCTCGCGATGAATGTATCGATATGGGTGTATGCGATATAACCTAGTTATCGAATCAAGGATTGATTCGATAAGTCGATACATTGCATATTAGTCGGTTATATGCGATATGACCGGATCGTTAAATCAAGTGTTGATTTAATGATTTAATGCATAATTATATATTTGATATATTACTTTGCATTAACTAGTATTGGTTCACTTTAAATGGATTTTCTCACTTGAAGTTCACAAGTTGTATATGTGATATACTTTTGTGCACTTGATTGTATCATGTTTGATGATACATGCTTACTTGAGTTTGTGTAAAGTTTAAACCTTGGTTAAGTAAATGGTTAGGGTTTTGTTTAATTTATTTATTCATTTATTGATTTGTTTATTTCATTTTGGCAAAAGGAAAATGGTGGCTAATTTTGTTTCTTTGTTGAAGTTTCATGAAGCTTTGAAAAAAGTCCACCATTTTTGTTTTATGCCTAACCTAACCATTCACCTAACTATAGTTTTCTCTCTACACATAACCATGGTTGGTTTATGATAAGTATTCTAATAAACTTATCATAATATTAGATCATCTTCTTCTTCTTCTTCAAGATGAAGAACCTTGATTCCATCAATGGTGATTGATGAAAATGAGTGAGAAATCCAATTCTAAAGTGAACCCACTTCCTATTTCTTCATCCTCTACCTCTTGCCAAGTAGTATAGGGTGTTTCCTTCACAAGTTTTCATGGCTTGGTGAAGGTGGAGCTTGATCTAGTGATGCCTCGACGTAGATCATCTTCGGCATCGTCGTCGATGACCTTGCCCGCTTTTTCTCTGTTGAAGCCGATGCTAGAGTCATGGTTCGATTTGGACAGCGGAGAGGACTTCATCATGGAGCTATGGAGGTGGAGAAACGGATCTACAAAGGTTGTATTTCCGTTCTTTTAGTTTAGTTGTAAACTAGTTGCTTTGGTCGCCTAGATTTCTAGTCAACGATCCGTATCTAGGGTTTCTCGGCACCGTAAATTTTGAAATTGGCATGGTTGATGCCTTGTGAGACCTCTTGAGAGTGCCTAGGAACCCTACACAGACCATCTCCCAAGCTGGGAAGGGAAGCGTATACACTAGTCTAATCTGGAGTATCGATGCCCTATATCGATAATCCCGCGACCAGGGACCTGTATAAAGATGTGATTGTAGATTACCCAGCCACCACTAGTGTGACTGCCATTACAATGCTGGTAATCAAGCATAGATCCTAAGGCCTCTACTAATATGCATAGGCGATATGTTAAAAGAAACATATGTACATATTGAAGTAGAAACAAACTAAGTAGCATACTACTATTTTGAGCAAGAATGTTATTACAACTGTGATTATCCCAACCTTCCATTAAGTAATATACAAATTAGTATGATATAGTAATGGCCTCTAGGGCATATACACTAACAATATCCCACTTGCACTAGGGCCATGTACTGGCATATCGCAGACCTATCATCTCGAATAGCCTCTCGAACTGCATCTGAGAAATAGCCTTTATGAATGGATCTGCAGTGTTGTCCTCTGTAGCAACTCTCCGAACCTCGATCTCCCGGCGATCCACGATCTCTCTGATCAGGTGATACCACCTCAAGATGTGTCTGGAATTTTGATGGGACCTGGGTTCCTCCGCTAAAGCTATAGCGCCGTTGTTGTCGCAATACAGAGGTATTGGACCAACAATGGACGAAACCACTTGAAGATCTGTCAAGAACTTCCTCGTCCAGACTGCTTCTTTAGCGGCGTCAGAAGCAGCAATATACTCCGCTTCCATAGTTGAGTCAGCAACGGTATCTTATTTGGAACTCTTCCAACATACCGCCCTTCCGTTGAGAGTGAAGACATAACCCGGCATGGACTTGGAGTCATCCTTATCGCTCTGGAAGCTAGAGTCAGCAAAAGCCTCGATCTGGAGGTTTTTTCCGCCATACACCAATAACATATCCTTAGTTCTTCTCAGGTACTTGAGAATGTTCTTTACTGCTATCCAGTGGTTCTCTCCTGAGTCTGACTGATACCGGCTTACCACACTTAGTGCGTAAGCTACATTTGGTCTGGTACACAACATCGCATACATTATAGAGCTTACTGCAGAAGCGTAGGGTATAATAGACATGCGATCCCTTTCCAAATCATTCTTGGGAGACATCTCTTTGGAAAGGGTGACTCCGTGACAAACCGGTAGGTTTCCGTGTTTGGAATCTTCCATACTGAATCTTTTCAGTATGGTATCGATATACCTGGATTGTGAAAGTCCCAACATCCTTTTTGATCTATCACGATAGATCCGGATCCTCAGTATGTAAGAGGCATCACCCAGGTCTTTCATAGAGAACCATTATGATAAGAATCTTTTGATAGATTGTAGGGTAGGAATGTCATTTCTTATTAAAAGAATTTCGACTACGTATAATACGAGGAACACAACAGTTCTCCCTACAATCTTACTATATAAGCATGGTTCATCAAGATTTTTGATAAAGTCAAATTCTTTGACTGTTTCATCAAAACAGATGTTCCAACTCCGCGATGTCTGCTTTAGTCCATAAATGCACTTAAGCAGCTTGCACACTTTCTCGCTGCTCCCACTCTGATTAAAACCTTCTGGCTGATCCATATAGACGTACTATTCCAAATGTCCATTTAGGAAAGCCGTCTTTACGTCCATCTGCCAGATTTCATAACGTAGAAGGCCGCAATGGCAAGAATAATCCGAATGGATTTGAGCATAGCCACTGAAGAAAAGGTTTCATCATAGTCCAAACAGGACTTTGACGAAAACCTTTTGCAACAAGTCTAGCCTTATAGGTTTCAACCTGTCTATCTACACCAATCTTCCTTTTGAAGATCCATTTGTAACCAATGGGTTTTACCCCTTCTGGAGAAAAGTCCAAAGTTCATACTTTGTTAGTGTACATGGACTCCATTTTGGTCCGCATTGCATCTAGCCATTTTACCGAGTCTCTGCTCTGAATAGCTTGCTGGAAGCTAGTTGGTTCATCATTGTTAATGATGCAATCCTCTCTATCCCCGTCTATGAGAAATCCGTAGTATCTCTCGGGCGGATGAGAAAACCTACTACTCCTGTGGAGTGGTGCGGGAATGTCCTGTTCTTTTGAATTTTCTTGTTCCACTATGCTTTCAGTAATAGTTTGTTGTTCTGGAATTTCTTCCAGTTTTATTGCGTTCCCACTTATCTGATTTTCTAAAAATTCAGTCTCCAAGAAGCAGGCATGACGAGAAACAAAAACCTTTTGTTCCTCTGCGTAATAGAAAAAAATACCCCTTAGAGTTCTTTGGATATCCCACAAACTTGCACTGTACTGAGCGTGCCTCGAGTTTGTCCGTATGCTGCTTTTTGATAAAAGCTGGACATCCCCATGTCTTAATGTGCTTAAAATAGGGTTTCTTCCCACTCCATATCTGATATGGTGTGGTAGGCACTGTCTTAGTTGGAACCCGGTTCAAAAGATATGCAGCTGATTCTAGTGCATAACCCCAAAAAGATCGCGGTAACTCAGCATTACTCATCATGGAACGAACCATATCTAATAGGGTTCTGTTCCTCCTTTCCGATATACCATTGTGTTGTGGAGTGTATGGAGGAGTAAGCTGAGAGAGAATTCCATTCTCTTTTAGGTAATCCAGGAACTCGGCACTCAAGTATTCACCACCTCGATCAGATCTTAGTGTCTAGATACTTTTGCCGGTTTGTTTTTCCACTTCATTCTTATATTCCTGGAATTTCTCAAAAGCTTCGGATTTATGCTTCATCAGGAAGACATGTCCATACCTTGAGAAATCATCCGTAAAAGTAATGAAGTAAGAATAACCGCTTCGTGTATGTGTAGACATTGGACCACACACATCACTGTGTATGAGTCCCAAGAGCTCGCTTGCTCTTACTCCTTGTCCAGTGAATGGAGTCTTTGTCATCTTTCCTTTGAGACACGATTGACAAGTTGTATAAGATTGATATTCGAACGGATCCAAATATCCTTCTTTATGCAACTTAGTTAACCGTGTTTCATTGATGTGACCCAGTCTACAATGCCATAAGAAAGCATGATTAATTTCTGGAGACTTTCTTTTGTGTGTATTCTAGACATTGAAAATCTGCGGTTGGTTTAATACGTATATACCGTTGTTTAATGTACCCGACCCAATCAAGTTGTGATTAAGGTGGATGTTTGCGACATCGCTTACAAATGTAAAATCATAACGTTCTTTAGACATTAAAGATACTGGTATGATATAACAAGTCAAACTAGGTACATAATAACAGTTGCGCAAAAACAAAACATGTCCATTAGTCAATCCTAAGTGATATTCCCCCACGGACACAGCATCCATGCTTGCTCCGTTTGCAACTCTGAGGGTCATATCATACGTCTTCAAAACTCTACGGCTTCTCAGTGCCTGCAAAGAATTACAGATATGAGATCCTGAACCGGTATCCAATACCCAGGAAGTAGAGTTGATTGACAGACAGTTTTCAATTACATACACACCTGAAGTCGAAGCCACAACCTGCTTTGCTCCCTGGTTCTGGGCTTTCCAGGCCCTGCAATCCTTCTTCCAATGGCCCTTCTTGTGACAGTAAAAGCATTCTTCCTTTCCTACAGTCTGCCCCCCAACTTTTACTTTTCCCTTTGCTTCCACCTTACCAACACCGCCTCTCGCTTTGGTGTGGGCCTTCTTCTTCTTTCCTTTGGCTTTCGCCTTGGACCTGGAAGAAGAAGCGCCACCAACAAATAGAGCGGGTGTTTTCCTTGCATTCTGCAGGGTGCCCTCAGCACTCCTCAACATGTTGAGGAGTTCTGGAAGTTCAACTTCTTTACTTTGAATATTAAAATTCAAAATAAACTGGGCGTAGGTGGAAGGAAGGGATTGGAGAATCAAGTCTGTATACAGCTCATTCTCTAACGTGGTCCCGAGGTCTGCGAGCTCCTTAATATAGCTAATCATCTTAAGGACGTGTTCCCCGACAGATGATTTGACGGCCAACCTCGCTTGAAACAGTTTCTTCAAGGTCTCGTATCTTGCGATACGAGATTGCTCTCCATATAATTCCTTTGTATGGAGGAATATGGATTCTAGGTCTATATTCTCGTGCCTTCTCTGATGTTCATTGTCCATAGAGGCAAGCACGAGCATTTGGCCTTCTCGCAGTCAATCTCCCAGGTCTTACGGATTTCTCTGTCCGCGACACTGGAGTCTGGGCCTGGGACGGCGGGGGCTTTTGTATTTAGGACATAACCCAACTTGTCATAAGTAATAGCCATCTTGACATTCCTGAACCAATCTTTATAGTTTGGCCATGTCAACATGTTTTTATCTAAAAGCAACTTAAGGCCCGTCATGTTTGGTTGCTGCAATTAGGAGAGAGAGAAGAAACACTTTAGCATGATGCTCTTGCAAGTTTAGAATGGTTTTTAGTTTATCTAAACAGGATGGCTCTCACTGTTTCTCGAATCCCTCCTCAAACCAAAAAAGTGGAATTAGTCAGGATTAATCTCACCATACAATTCTTGCTTAACCGTTCAGCCAGGCTAGTGTTGGTACTTCGAGAGAGGTTTTCCAACGCTTTCGCGAAGTTACTTAGTTACATAACCTCTTTTCCTTAGAGGCATAGCCTCGCTAACACCGTTCTAGACACTTACTTGGTTTATAGCATTGATCGTTTAGTGGAAAAATCTCCTGAGGAGTAGCATATACTCACAGTAGGATTGGGATCCAAATATCATTGTGTGATAGAGTTGAAGGAATCCTACCAAAATTATCACACTCCAAATGGTATGCAATACTAGCAAGTTTCAGTTTCTTTAGAAACACCCGATGCGGGTTTTTGCCCCATGCTCTTATGACCTTGACTTTGGCCAACAAATCGTAATTCACATGTCAAGTTCTTCCCATCATTCTCCAGGTTAATTTCAACCCACCCGTACCTACCCTTAACTTTGGCCAACAAAGAAGTACGACTGTCCCAAACCAACGCATCTATCTATGCTTCATATGAATATCCAACAGCTACCAATCACTATGCCTTGACTTTGGCCAACAAACATAGCTTGAATACTATTGACTGTTCATATGAAATGACGGAGGGCTATGAATGGTTTTGGTAAAACCGTGAACGTAGTGAACTTGATATAATCGAAGGAACTTGATAGCTTTAAAAAGGAGTGGTTTAAGCTCCGCATTTAAAAGTTTGCTGTTTTTGAAAAAAACCTAGTTTTCAAATTTGTTCCAACGATTTAACTTTGGTTTATTTGCTTTGCATTAATCTAATGCAGTCCCATCATTTACTCCTATCATTACAGAGAGAATTGAAAAAAAATATCACATCCTCTTATGCCATCCGCATTCGCCACTGGGCCCCGTCATCACCCGTTAGGCTACTTAACTAATGACAGAGCGGGGGATGGGCTAGCGCGGATGTAAAACGTAAGTGACGCCTACTATATACAAGAATATAGATATTTTACAATCATCTCATGCAATAATAATCATTCCAGTCACAGATAAACATTTCAGATATGCTAGGAATGCAGCGTTTCGTTTAAGAATGCAACGAAAGACAGATCCCACGGTCGTGATGAATAGTCCAACCCCATCCCAGACTACCCGCCAAATTCCAGAAGTGAAGCAGTCTCCCTCAACAAAGTGAGTAGGCCACTTGGCACTTCAAAGAACCCGGTAGTTTGTGTACCCCACCTTGGGTCTATCCTAGGAGCAGAAAATAGTAAAAAGAAAATCATACAACGGTGGCTACAAGCTCAACCCGGATGTGCCCTGCGAAATAATATTACATCAATTTTACAATATACATGAATGAAAGATAAAAACGCTCATCTCACATCCTCGGCTATTCATCATCGACAATCAGAAAATGTTTATATACAAAAACCAACAGATATGTGCAATCTCGACTAACCAACGTATAGCAATTAGTCGACGTTTAAAACACATATAACAATACAAAAGAACCAATTAGTTAAGTACAATAGGAATTCGATCGAAACATATTTTCCGTATCTACCCCAAATGCAAACCAGCACTCAGAAACATACTGGGTAGAAACCAAATATTCCAGAAATCATAATACCAAAATTAAGATATAACTGAATAAGTCCGAGTTGAATCGGCCACGACTCGGCCGCGGTTCCGCCGCAGAAAGACGATTCTGCCGCGGATCTGCGGCTGTCTTGGCGATTCAGAGGCTCGAATTTCTTGTGTCATCTTACAAAACCCTGCATGTATTTTTCATGATACTGAAATATTTTTTAAGACAGTTTTGAAAAATGACAAAAACTGGGGGTTTCGGTATTTAGTTTTCCGGTTTTTCCGACGATCGAAATTCTACTACTTGCTAATCTGCTAGATTAGGTTTAGTTGGCCCTGATTCCACTATAAGTTGATGCTATGCACCCCGCGGAATCGCTGGGAGGCGGAAGGTGTAAAAAACGATAATTTTAGCATCATAACACCGACTTTAAGCCTTGATCGTAATCTAAACCGTATCTAGCAAAATCAAAAGAGGTATAAACTAAGTACAGAAATTATACCTCAAGAAACCTGGTCCTTCTTCTCCTTATCTCGCTGTCCTCCTCACCTGCACGAACTCCTCGAAGTGGTACGAGTGTCGTCTCCTCGTCGGCTTGCTCGAATCTTAGATGATCCACCCGAACGTTTATGCACCAAGCTTATATTCAAAATGAAAGAAACTAGATCAAGTAGATTGCTAATCTAAATGATCTAGGGTGTGTAGATGATGTAGATAGATTAAGAAGTCTAATTTAGCTCAAGGTTACTCAACTCATGAGTGTTCTTGAGCTTAAGGGAATTGGAGATGGTGAAAAGAAATAATATGAGCTAAGAGATGAAGAAGGTTAGGGTTTTCTCTCTCTTGTTCTAAACTGAACTCTTCTCTTTTATCAATTAGAAAAACTAATTCAATAATAGAAAATAGGTTCAATGGTCAAACAAATGACTCATGTGTCAATTGATCAACATGTGTCCTTAAAACCAAAGTCCTTATTTATGAATAATACACATCATTTCTTAATTACCAAAAATGTATTAATTATTTAAAACAATATGATTAATACAATTAGGTCATGCCATCTACAAATACATTTTGTACAAATTACGAAAACGCCCCTCGTCCGTATATACATACCTGTATTCGTATTCCGAAAAATACGAATACCGAAGACGACAATCCATCAGTACAATATAAGGATTCGGCTTAAACCAAAGCCCACCAGTATTGTCCGTCAGACTCATCGTGTGTGCATCAGTGTATGTACGTGATCGAACCCTTTCGTAAACCATATGATATCTACACGTTTTGCCCGATGCAGGGAAACGCTATGTCTGGGACTCTAGAGACTCGACTCTACGCTGGCAGTGAGTTTAACCACAGGCCGCAAGCGGTATTAGCTATACGTAACGGTCCCCAGGTATTGTCGATAAGAAAGCCGATGAGCATAACTCTTCCGAACTTCTACTGAGTCTGTATGTGATAATCTCCGTACAGTCCGGTCTGTCCGTCTAAGAGTATCGCATATCTGGCCTAAGGGGGCAGTAAACGTCAGACCCCTAATAGCGGTATAAGTCGTGTCGGAGTACGGTCCAATACACCCTGAGAAACTATTGGAGTACCTACCAGTAAATCTCGCTTGCCCTGGCCAGGGACTATGTGTAATGGCGTTCCGAACACAACGCGATATCAACCCCCAATACCGAGAGAGATGAATTCTATCTAACCGCCACTGCCTCCAAGTGCTTCGGGATTGCACCCAACTACTACCTGTTTGCACGACTCAGTAGAGCCGTGGTAGGGTAGTAATCTAAGAACAGTGGGAACACACTTGAGGTGAAGCAGCAGTGTCAAGCCAATGGACTAAGCTGTACTCATGTCATTTGGGTACTGCTATCTGACGATAGGTATATTACCAACCAGCAGTTCCCAATGAGTCCATCTAGTGTATCTCACAACCTAATGAGCACCTGCGTACTATCTCCAGTACGACGTACCGATGGCTGTGGGATAGACCATCTCCCAAGCTAGTTAGGGAAGCGTATACACTAGTCTACTCTTGAGTATCGATGCCCTATATCGATAATCCTGCGACTAGAGACCTATATAAGGATGTGCTTGTAGATTACCCATCCCCTACTAGTGTAACCGCCATCACAACGGTGGTAATCAAGCATAGATCCTAAGGGCTCTACTAATATACATAGGCGATATGTTAAAATAAACATATGTACATATTGAAGTAGAAACAAACCAAGTAGCATACTACTATTTTGAGCAAGAATGTTATTACAACTGTGAATATCCCAAGCATCCTATAAGTAATATACAAACTAGTATGATACAGTAATGGCTTCTAGGACATATACACTAACATCCGATACATCATTATTGTGCTAGATTAGATATTGCATTTATTACTGAGATACTTCATGCATTTATGCATTCATTTATTTATTGTCATGCAATATTATAGAACTTTATGGGGGGTATTTCATTGTTTATTTACCTTTGAGATTGGGATTTCGGATTTCCATGAGATTTCTAGATTTGGAGAAACCGCAAAATTTTTATAAACTTATTATCATTTAAAGATAAAAAAAATTGCGGTTTTCTCATGATATGATTTGAGAGGAGTCCACCATGAGTTTTCTCGGCTCTTGAGCGATATCATACACCTGATTCGAGGAGGAGGATGAACCGTCTGTGGGTGTATGGTGGACCCAGTGCGGTACCCCAGGGCAAGATTGTCGCAGATGATGGCGTTGAGCCTGGCACGGGAGCACTACCGACTGATGATTTTATTGTGACTCAACGGATATCCGCAGGATACTGATCGGAGTACAGGCCAGTCCGGATAGCCGGAGCCTGAGATATTGAGATTTGATGATACATGCCAGTCCGGATAGCCGGAGCCTGAGATATTGAGATATTGGGATATACATTTTGTGTCGATGCTTGATAGTGATTCTCTGTTGATTTCGTTGATGATACTTCGATTTTTATACAGAAATCTCACTGAGATAAGAAAACAGTTTTCTTGTTTAAATGTATTCTGTTTTCATGCATTCATACATCATATATATGATATGTTGTTATCTGAGGAACTGACACGAGCACTTGGTATTACACTTTTGTATAGATGTTTACCTTTTCCATTATTATATTCTTCAAGCTATATCATTTTGAGGATATTACTATCGTATGACCTACGATTGAGTCATACACGTGATTTCTTCTCGGTGATGTTTTCTACTCATGAGTTGGAAACCCACCCCCGTTGTGCCATGGTTTCTTGCAGGTTTTGCCGTACAGGTTTCCTTGGCGGCTTTGCTGGCACACTGCTTCTTTCCGGGTGATTGCTTTGATAGGTGGGTTCACTTACATCGTGACCACCATTGTATTTATATTTATTCAGTTGTATCTAGAAAACTCCATCAACCAGACTTGTATATTTATTAACCTTAGAAGACCAGTTGTATATTCTTTCGACCTTAGAGTCGCGCTTGTATTATCATGGTTTCTTGATGATTTTTTGAGTTTCCTTTTGAGTTTGACCCTCGTCTTTCGGCGTTGTATATTATATTGCTTGCGTGGTTGTGATCGCCAATTGGCGAAGAGCTAGCTCCCATTTGGGGATGCCTTTATTCATATTATTCATGTTGCACCCCTTTTGGGACCAGTATTTACAAAGGAATCTCTGCTGAAATTTTCAGAAAAGACTTGAGATTTTAAAAATGCATACTTCGGCTTATGTTATTAAAACCATTTTCTTTAAAATAAGTTTTCTTCACTTCTTCCTTAAAATGGTTTAGATTTCTGGGATTTTTTGCTTGAATTAGATGGTCCTATAGACTTGATATGATTCAAGTGCCAGTCACGTGCCATTTCGGGTCGTGAAAGTATATCAAGACAGGGCATCGATATTACCAGAGTAGACTAGTGTGTACGTTTCTTGACCCTGGGGGCGATGGTTGATCCCACAACCGTTGGTGTTCGACATCAAAGATTGTACACAGGTGTTCATTGGAGAATGGGTACACCGAACAGGACTCAACGAGAACTCCTAGATGGCATATATACCTATTGTCAGATAGTAGTTCTCTGGTGACACTTATACTTGTTTGTCTGTAGACCCGAGATCGTCATATTGTCTTGTGTGATTCCCACTGTGCCTTGATTTCCTCCCTACCACGGCTCTACTGAGTCATGCAAACAGGTGGATTTTGGGTACAGTCCCGAATCACATGGAGGCAGTGAGCGATAGGAGGGGTTTCTTCTCTCCCGGTATAGGGAGTTGATGTCGCGCTATGCTTGATCGGCCATAACAGTAAATCCCTGGTGAGGGTTGTCGAGATTTACTGATAAGAGTTATCAGTAGTTTCTCGAACCGTTATGGGCCATAAATCAGCATGACTTATAAAGTTACTGCGGTCTGACATTTACCACCCGTAGACTTCATATGCGACGTATCAGACTAAGAGACTGGACTGTACGGTAAGTGTTGCTTACAGGCTCGTTAGGGTTGGGATGAGTTCGCTCGTTGGCCACCTTTTCGTCACATACCTGGGTAGCCGTTACGCACAGCTAGTGCCGCTGACGTGCTTATGGTTAAACCCAGTGCCAGCGTACTGTCGAGTCTTAAGATTTCCATATAGAGGGTTCCCTGTTTCAGGCAAAAGATGTAGAGGCCATAAGTTATTACGGCAGGGTTTTGATCATGTTCGTGTAATGGTTATATGAATGATGATCGGAATGATAATACTGGTAGGCTTTGGTTTAAGCCGGATACCGGTGTTATATTATTGGTTTATTTGTATTCGTATTTTTTGGAATGCGAAAACGGGTAAACTTATATGGTGTACGGTGAGGGGTATTCTTTTAATTGTACAAGAATACATTCTAGAAGGAGACACCTCATAAATGGGTTTTTATTTTGTGAAAATAAAATAATGAGATGGAATTTGGAATTGTCAAAGCATGGATGAAGGAATGGCTTATTTTATTTTTTATTCATTTGGGTTTACTATTGAAGCATGATGCATTGTTTTTGGAGAAAAATAATGCATGCTTCAATTATTGTTTTGAGCCATATCATTTGTTCATGCTTTAGACTTGCTCATTATCACATTCATTTTCTCTCTCCAAATTATCTCCTTCTCCTACCTCCAAACTTTACCCTTCACATGAGTTGTGAATCAAAAGCTTAGGGATCACTTTAATCCTCTACTTAATCTCTATATCATCTAAGTAATCATTTCTAGCACACTTGATTTCTTAGTTAGCTCTTGTAAAGAGTTTGAAACTTGTTCTATAGCTCTTAAGTGGATCATCTACGACCTAGAGGTGACCGGAGACCGAATTCCTTTCAAGCATCTAAAGAGCCTAGGAGTCACATCCAAAAGAAGACCCGAAGGACCGGTTCCTTAAATATAACCCTATTATAGTAGATAAGATCTCTAGATAGGTTTTCTAGTTAAGGTTTAAGCATAAGATCTAGGGTTTAAGTGGGGTGTTGCATGCAAGAAAATTTCCGTTTGCTACTTCTGCCTTCCTCATAAGTGTTGTGACGGTGTGCAACAACCACTAACATGGTATCAAAACCTCTCTTAAACTTTAAATAGCTTATAGCGACGTTAGAAATCCACCGTTTTTGTCGCGCAAAAACTGCCGATAAAAACAGTTTCCAAAATTGAAGTTTTGAGTTGTTTGCACACCCCGCGGGCTCACGGTTTGAACTGATAAGCCGCGGGGGGGGGAGCGTGTGCACCTCGAGACACCCTAGGGGGAAGGGACCAGAGGCCGGACCCACACCCCAAGAGTACCACAAGATGGCCTTGGGGGTGGGTGACCCGAGAGCACCCCAACTGGGTGCTCTCGGGACTGCCTTCCCCTAGGGGCCACTTCGAGGTGGCCCTCGGGGGTTGGTGTTCCCCCAATAAGAGAGCAAGGCTCCATTCAAAATTTGAACTGAGGCAGCGCTTCACGTGCAAAGCACGAGAGCGGCAGCGCCAAGAGTTAAAAACTTTGTTGCAGTGCCCAGAGTTAAAAACTCAGAGGCAGCGCCTCACGTGCGAGGTACGAGAGCGCCAGCGCCAAGAGTTAAAAAACTCTGAGGTAGCATCTCACGTGCAAAGCACGAGAGCGCCACCGCCAGAACTAAATGTTCTCCACCCTTGGATTAAAAGATCCAACAATGATGATAAGTCACCAGAGCACAGAATTAAATTCTGATTGAGGAAATACTCCTCAAATCTTTCTAAATAAGAAAGATTGTGCTCTGTAAATCAGAGCACTGTTGGATCAAAGATCCAATGGTGATTAAAAATCACCAAGATATAGAATTAAATTCTGATTGAGAAAATACTCCTGAAATCTTTCTAAACAAGAAAGATTGTGCTCTGTAAATCAGAGCACTGTTAGATCAAAGATCCAATGGTGATTAAAAATCACCAAGATACAAAATAAGTTCTGTAAGGGAAAATATTTTCCTAATCTTGTCAAAAAAACAAGAAAAATGTTTTCTGTAAAACAGAAGTCCTTGGATCAAAGATCTGATGGTGGATAAATTCCCCAAATCAATTAAGAAATCTCTTGATGAGATATTTCCTTAACTGAATCAACAAATCAGCCTCCCCTATATAAAGACCCCAAGACATCAAGTCTGAGACAGAAGAACCCCCCATAAGTTTCAAGTTAAAAGAGAAGAGCAAGCAAAAAGAGCTTTCAGAGAGGAAAAAAGAACTTTCTTCAAGGTAAATAGAGATCATATTATCTCATCTGCATACCCAAGGGTTTAACCCTTATAAAAGAACATAGTTCTTTCCCTAGATTTGAGATCCATAAGGTAAGTCTCCCATAAATGAGAATTTAATTCTCGCAGGGATGAATTTGTTCTTGGGGATTGAAGATCCAGGGGAGAACAAAGAATTGAACTCTTCAGAAAAATGCACAAAGAAGAAGGCAACGCCGAGCGCTCCACGTGCCCCTCACGTGGGCGCTAATAAAATAAAGAGTTCTTAGCACTCAGTGGTTGGCACTCAGCGCCAAGCTCTCCATGTGCCACTCACGTAGGTGAAAATAAAATAAAGAGTGCTCTGCAATCATTGGTTGGCGCCGAGTGCCAAGTGCTCCACGTGCCCATCACGTGAGTTCTAATAAAAGAAAGAGTGCTTAGCACTCATTGGTTGGCCCCGAGCCCCAAGCGCTCCATGTTCCCCTCATGCGAGCGCTAATAAAACAAAGAGTGCTTAGCACTCAATGGTTGGCGCCCAGCGCCAAGTGCTCCACCTGCCTCTCACGTGGGCGCTGATAAAATAAGCAGTGCTCTGCACTCAATGGTTGGAACCCAGCGCCGAGCGCCTCACGTTCTTCTCACGTGGGCGCTGTTTAAAATAAAGCGCTCTGTAAATAGAGCCTAGCGCCATAGAGAGTGTTTAACAATCAATGAAAAACAAAAAAGGGGTGAGTATCAAAGCCCATATCAATGCTCAGCATTGTTGAGCAAAAGGGACCGAACCCAAACAAGTGTTTAACACTATATTCAAAAAAAATTGAGTGGGATGAGTCCAAGTTGATCAAAACTCTCAAATTCAGATCAACCGAGCCCACGTGCTCACAATTTTTTTTAAATTGGTCTTTGTTCCAAACCCAACTACAGATCTTCCAACCAAAATTGGTTCAAGGGTACATCTCTCCACACTTCTGATACATGTCATTGTAATTCTTCAACGTCTTCAGAGAGGTGGAGGGTCCCAATAACCAATAACTCTTAGCACACCCTCAAACCGATGAGCCAAAAAACATGGACTATGATGTCGTTAAACCCAATGGACCGCAACGTCCCTAAATTAAACTCTACGGACTATAATGTCCTTAAACCCAATAGACCGCAACGTCCCTAAACTAAACTCTACGGATTATGATGTCCTTAAACCCAATGGAACGCAACATCCCTAAACTAAACTCTACGGACTATGATGTCCTTAAACCCAATGGACTGCAACATCCCTAAACTAAACTCTACCGACTATGATGTCCTTAAACCCAATGGACCACAATGTCCTTAAACTAAACTCTACGGACTATGATGTCCTTAAACCCAATGGACCGCAACGTCCCTAAATTAAACTCTATAGACTATGATGTCCTTAAACCCAATGGACCGTAATGTCCTTAAACTGAAACGATAGAGCCCAAATGCTCTTTCGTTGGATCTAAATGATCCTGAAACCTTGTTATGTAAATCATAGTCTAAAAATTAGACTAACGTATTTTTAACAAACATTTAAGCTGATCTTAATCTCAAATAAGGTTAACGATCCTTAAATCAAACCAAATCCAAATCTAAGAAAATACGGATTTGGACTATTTCCCGCCTTACGGCCAACAACACAAATTATTCTCCATATACAATCCACGGGCAACCAAAAATAAAACAAATACACATGACACGAAGTGAACCTCTAGAGTAGGAGAAAGTGGTTATCGCTACGCGGTAACGTAATTTACTGCAGGGGCTTGCGCCTACATGGAAGAGCGTACCCACAATCGAAAACCCCTCGCAAATGAGGGGGAATCTAACGAAGTCTGCTACAATGGCCGCATCTGTTTAAACCTTCGATACATGGTGCCATAAATCAACTTGGCATCTTCGGAGAGGTAGACAGATAAAACCAAATAGCATTTGCCCCCAAAATTCAGGCAAGACGTTTGTCTTCCCGGCTTTCGGCGGTGAATAGATTCTGGCACGCCCGGTAGGACTTTTTCCTCTTTCCTCTCCATACATCGTGTGTCGTGTTCGCGAACGAATCGCGGTTTAATATGGTTACCCCTGGATTCGAGGTACTAAGATTTGGTATCTTTCTTCATGCAGAAGAGAAGATGATATCGATGGCTTCCAACTACACCAATTGCAACAAAAACTCCCACTCCGTCTCTGCTGGAGGAGTAACTTATGGGCCCCAAGCGGCCTCCATCTTCGCAATGGTGGTGGAACAAGTGACACATGCCACCACTGGGTTGTTCTTCGGGACCATGCTCCCGCCAATGAGCTTCAACTTTCCAATGCCATCACAGGAAACTCCAAAGAAGTCGGTCTTCGGTCGGCTTACAACTACTGCAGCCCGTCTCAACGGGTCACCCAAATCTACCACCTCAGTCTTCGACAGAATGAGCCTAAGCTCAAATGGGCCCGCGAAGAGGCTCGCAGTACCAGAGAAGGTTATCCCAACTCCTGCTGCAGATGGAGTCGTCCAAACTATTTCACCTACTCGAAAAACGGCATCGACAGGTTGACCATTCCTTCCCAGCGGATGTCAGTCTTTGATAGGCTGGCGCCAATAATAGCCTCTCCTCAAAGCAGGTGGCATGACGAAACTATTCTGACAATAGAGGTGGTGCCGGCTACACGACAAGCTCAACGTCATCACTGGCACCGAGTGAGGAAAGCTGGGGGTTATTCCACTTCTGGACTGACCCCACCAGCTCCAATGGTGGAAGTTGATGCTGCTGGTCCAACTGGGAACAATTTTGAGCCGCTCAGGAGGGTGCGTAAGAACTCTCCAACTGCCGTGTTGAATAGGTCTCCTCCACCCACTGAAAATAGTACTAAAGAGAAGCCGGAGCAGCCCCCTCAGCGGCTGTCCTCAAAAATCCACTGGGTCTGGCGAAGAATCCACTGGGTCTGGCGAAGAATCCAAGACTCTCTAATCCACAAAGACTACTCCCGCAGATCGAAGGAAATGAAGGTCCGGCAAGAGGAGGGCCATCTCGCCGTCATACCACAGAAAGTATCGTCTGCAACAGCTCCCTCAACTTCGGCCTCCCACAAAAAGAGAAGGATAGAGAATCAACCACCACCAGCGACAAATTCTGAGTGTGATGGATCCAAACGCCCCCAGTCTAGGGGTATGATAGTACACACTGTCTACATGGCTTCCTGAAAAGAGGAAAGCCATGCTTCTGGGGGTCATCGACCACTTACGCGGTCCGTAACAAAGGCTCAGGAGCAACAACAGAAACTCCAGGAGATGCTGACAAAGATGGCCGCACTCACTGGGCGGAAGGAAAGCCCAGAAGTATCATCGGATCAATGCCAGGAGCAGGAAACCGACGCCGATTTCCTCCGAAGAGTGCTCGGAAAGAAAGATAAAGAAGCCGCGGAACAAGCGGCTAACATAAAACAAATGACACTCCTGTTCCAAGATATGGTGGAGATGATGATCCAGCCGGACCCTCCAGCCGAAGATCCCCCAATAATTATTGAAGACAACAGAGGGGAGACATCAAACCCTCTTCCGGCTTTATCAGCAGCCAGGGAGGAGACGATCTCGAAAGACGCGCTTGTTGACTACATAGCTCAACAAATACGAGCTCATCAGGGAAGTGAAGCTACTGGCCAAGTCGTCAGAACTGGACGACCCTATCCAGGCTGGTACGATCAAATTAAATACCCGCCGGGATACACGATTCCGAAATTTCACGTGTATAAGAGGACATGCAACCCCTATCAGCACGTCGCTCAGTTCAGAGCTTTATGCGGCAATACTGGAGGTGATGACAAACTGCTACTTCACCAATTTGTCGGCAGCTTAGCGAAGACGGCATTTGAATGGTAGTCGGAACTTCCGAATGACTCCATCAAAACATTTACAGAAATGGAGTTGTTGTTCACCTATCGTTTCGCAAGCGCCAGCGAACGCACATCGATCACGGCATTGATCAATGCCAGGGTGAAGCCAGGAGAGACATTGGTTCAGTATGCGATTCGGTGGCGGAAGATATGGTCGATATGCGAACGACGCATAGAAGAAGCTCCTGCCGTAGGCATGTTCGTAAGGACCCTTGACTCGCAAGCTACTATATCCCAGTTTATGATGTTTTTCAAGACGACTACTTTCCAAGCCTTGATCGACAAGCTGGCCCAAATAGACCAGATGGGCCATAGACCGCCCTCCTCGAAAATGGAGTTTCGAAATGAAAAGGGCAAGAGAAAAGCGACCTTCGTTGCCAACTCTCAGAAACAGCCGAGTGATCCGAAACCAGCTGCTCGCCAAAACGATAAACATCAATCACTCGGAGAAAAGCTGAGACTTCCTTACTCATTCCCTCAGGATAAAACGAGAAGACTGTTCGAACTGGAGGTGCGCAATAGGCTTATCACTCTACCAGATTCGAGACGCCCACTGCAACCGAGCGATGTCAGCAATCCCAATTACTGCCCCTACCACCGAATAGTGGGCCACCCAATCGAAGATTGTTTCGTCTTCAAAAATTGGATTGAGGACCAATACAAACAAGACAAATTCACACTGTCTGAAAACTGAAGGGTAAGCCCACTACAACCGCACGCTCCTAAAAAGATGGACACGCCGGGGGCATCATGCTCATTTATAGAGGAAGCTCCATGGGAAGTTATTCTTTCAGCTAAAACTAAAAGAATGCTGAAGGATCTTTAAGTATACCCAGAAATTAGGTAGAAAAGCCCGCTAGAGCCAGAGATCATTGAGGGGATGCTGAAACCGCACCCAACACCGAGAGTTGGTAGCAATGGGCAAAATACCTAAGCCCAACCGTCAAAGTCTTCAAAGAAAAAGAAGAAGACCAAGAAGCCAGCGCATCCTGATGACAAGCGCATGGACCTGCATATTGATGCACTGGAGGAATATAACCAGAAGGTACGAACCTCGGTCACACTCCAAGAGTTTCTCAGCCATATCCTGGAGAGCAAAGATAATGACAATGATGAGGGAGAAGACTCATCAGAAGAACCTGAGGATTATGTGGCAAGTTGTTAGATGATCTCTCATTCACCAATAAATGACGAAGAAGCTCATTCGGCATCAGAAGATGATATAGAGGAGCTGGGGCAGAATCGGTGCCAAAATCCTTGGAACTGTCAGACGAGATGATTGACATGCTGCTGAAGGAAGCCCGTCAGAAGAGCAAAGCTGATCGAGAGCGTGAAATGTCCATATTCGAAAGGGCCAGGCGTCGGCATCAAGTTAAACGAGTCATGGTAGGGATAAGTCACAAAGCACACAAACCAGATCAAAGCACGCCCGCGGTAGACAAAAACAGTCTCAAGATAAGGAAACGGTTTGCTAAAGCCCTATCAATGGGAATGAAGCTGCCGCCTTTCAAAGGAGATACTCCTGGCGGTATATACCTTGACGAAGCAGACGTTCATCGGAGCTGCTGCTTGTACCATCAGAAGGTTACACATCCCACTGAAGAATGCAATGCCTTCAAGAAATGGTAGTAGGGATACGTTGCTCACCAACAACATTTCAACCGGATGAAGCGCAAAACTCGTCGGGAGTAAAGAAATACGACGGATGAGCGCAAAAGAACTATTGGAAACTGTCACATGGTTGACACCAAGAGATCTCAAGTACTCACCTTCGGAAGTGATTCTGACGAAGAAGTAGCCCTTAGCCCTCTCTTCGAGGAATCCACCTCAGGAAAAGAGGAAGAGATGAAGAATTATGAAAACATTCAGCTGCGTAATCGTACGTTGCCCGAAAAGAATCTCGGAACTACAAACAAGGGATCAAACAAAAAAGTTAAGGGGAAGGAAAAAGTCCCTGAGGATATCGCCCTCGATGATCGAGTCGTCGAAGAGCTGACAGCCAAGGACCTGCCCAAGAAAAACAAAGTGGTTACAATGTCCTAGCACACCTGAGAAAGATACCGTCATAGCTAAGCGTTTTGGATGCCCTTCTGTTGTCTAAAGAGGCACGAGATTCACTGATCAGGGCCTTACAAGAGCCCGAGCAGTTCCAAGCTTTCCTTGCCGAAGAAAAGATGAAGGACAAGCCGGAAGAAGTACACACAGCTGACATCACTTTCGGCGACGAAGATCTTCTCCTCGGAACGTGTGAGCACAACCGTCCCCTGTATGTCACCGGGTACAGCCATGACATCAAGATAGGGAAGATCTTAGTTGACAACGGGTCCTCTGTCAACCTCATAAATGTGAGGGTACTAAAAGAAATCTGCATGAGCGTTCAACACCTCGCTCGGGATAAAATCACCATCTCCGGGTTCGACTCCCAGTCATCACGGACGCTCGGGACTGTAATACTGACGTTACGCTTTGGGCTGTTCGTCACTGACATCAAATTTCATGTTATTGAAGCCAAGACCTGCTACAACGTTTTGCTCGGCAGGCCTTGGTTACACGAGTACAACATCATCCCTTCTACACAATATCAGTGTATGAAGTATTTCAAAGATGGTCTCGATTATACCGTGATGGGGGAACTAAGCCCATTCTCCGTAAATGAATTCCGCAAGTATAAAGATTCTAAGTATTTCCTATCAGACTTTGAAGATACGGAAAGATGCCATAAATCAGAGAATAAGCAAAAATGTATCACCACTATCCCGTTCTTCGGGAGTGATACCGAGGAGGAAGAAGAGATAGTCTATTTGGGTCCGTCCTAATGCAACAGGCCGGGACCATCTACCCCTATTCTGGTCTTTGGTAGTGACTCTGAAGACGAAGTCAACGCCGTGTTTTCGGTCCGTCCATCAATGCAGACCCTCACTGGAGATGATCAGAGTTTGCAGATCTTCATGGTTCCGTGGCAGCATTACTGGGAGCTTGATGCGCTTGAGACATATAGTGTGCAAGAACTGCAGACATTCTACATCCCTCCCAGGCGAAGAGGTGAAAAGACGATCCTATTCTATTGATCCGGGGAAACCAAAGTCGAGAGAGAAGTCTGGCGTGGTGTCGAACCTACGCTTGACAGGCTCCAACCAATCTGTCTGCCCAGATACTACACAGAGGGATTGAAAAGACTATTGAGATGCCAAAGCGTATCCTTTAAGAAAACCATTCGACAAGCTCAGTTCTACAACAGGATTTGGAACGTCTCCGAAACTCAGCGAAAATTGCCCAATGGAAAAATGGAAACGATTGGGCTTGGATATGTCTAGTCCAAGATACGGGAGCAATTCCATGACTGCCATGTCATAAATAACTTTGATGAAGAAGAGGATACTCTTTTAAAAGACGCTGATGTTGAACCAGAATGAGGTCCTGCCATGAAAATACCGAGTCTGTCGTTTGAAGAGCAGATGGAAAAGCTAGTAAGGGAAGCGAGTCAAAAGGTTCGGAACGACCACAGCCGTGAAATGGCCATTTACGAGAAAGCCAAGACGCAACGCCTCCTTTAGCAGGCTACAGAGTATGATGATGCCCTTCACCGTCAGCCCGCCATGCATTCCCAAGATAAGAAAAAAGGCCCGACGCAGAGGCAAAAACAAGTTCAAAAGGCCACACGATCGAGAAAAGGTCATCCAGAATCCGTCTCTTAAGAAAAAGATGGGTCGAGCATATTCTTTCCCTCGAGACAAGACAAGGAGAATCTTTGACCTTATCATGAAACATCAAATGATGACACTCCCGGAGTTTCGGCACCCCAATCAAGCAAATGAGGTTCATCACCAGGATTTTTGCTCCTATCACCGAGCGATAGGACATCCTCTTGAAGACTGCTTCACCTTCAAAAACTGGGTCGAAGACCAATATCAACTCGGCAGATTCGCTCTATCCAACAATTGGAAGGTACCCCACAAAAGCATGTGCCAAAGGCGACGTATATAGTGAAAGTAGAATCAAATCAACATCGGTCATGGAAACGATCTCGTACATGTCACGTGATAACGCTGTCAGAAAAAGGAGTGCACGAGGATATGGATGACCTCACTTGGTGCTTCGAAAATAAGGATGAAGAGCAGTTGATCTCAGAATTTCCATCAGCGCCAAAAGAGTTGGAAGATGGAATACATACTACTGCGGAAAACCTAAGAAAAATCGACTTGGGGATGGCAAACAACCCGCGGCTTACGTTCGTCAGTGAGCTGCTGCCTAAAGAATAGGCAGCTGTGCTAAAAGACGTGCTCATGCAGTATAAAGACTGCTTCGCTTAGAACTATTCTGAGATGCCAGGGCTAGATCCAGAAATAGCTGTGCATAAATTGGCGATATCTTCGGACGACAAGCCAGTCAAACAAGCACCAAGAAGAATACGGCTCGAACTTGAGATGAGTATCAACGCCGAAATCAAAAAGCTAATCGACTCCGGATTCATCTAAGAAGTTCAATACCCCGACTGGATCGCCAACATTGTCCCAGTGATGAAGAAAAATGGGATGGTGCGCATCTGCATGGATTTCCGATATCTCAATAAAGCTTGCCCGAAAGATGATTTTCCCGTACCGGTCACCGAGTTGATGATAGATAACACGTCCACTGACGAAGTCTTCTCCTTCATGGATGGATCATCGGGGTACAATCAAATAAAGATGCATCCCGAAGACCAGAAGAATACCGCTTTCCGGACTCCTCTGGGCATATTTTGCTACAAAGTGATGCCTTTCGGTCAGAAGAACGTCGGCGCTACTTACCAGAAAGCCATGCCGAAAATTTTCGATGACCTCTGTAGGGTTACATAGGGCGGCAGCAAGGTTTTAGGAGGCATCGTCCATGCCATTTTTAAATTTTTGCCGTTCTAAAAAATTTAACCAAGAATCATTAACTAGAAATTTAAACAAATAAGCAATGTTAACAACTTAACATCTAAGTGAATGAGGAATACAACCTTTGTAGACCGGTCCTTCACTTCAATAGCCCCGTGTAGTAGTCCCTTCGCGGCAATGAAATGATCTTGCGGACTCTTGAATGGCTCCATGAGAAGAAAGCAACGATCTTGCTTGAAGTCTTCGAGGCCGAAGATGATCTACGTCGAGAAGACACTAACCCAAGCTACCCTCTTCACTAATGTGGGATTAGTGAAGCTAACACTCTATACTAAAGTGCTAATCTAGTAGAGGATGATGATGTAGGATTTTTGCTCACTTTGGAATTAATTTTCTCATGAGGGTTTCTCACTTTTTCAAGAGCTAGAGAGCTTTTGAGCTTTGAAGAGGAAGATGAAGAGAGTTAATGTTGTGAGAGAGAATGACAACCATGGGTTGGAAAATATCTAACATTTTTCATGTAGAGATTTAACCATGAGTTAAGATAATGGTTGGGTTAACAAAATATCTAGTATAAAACAAAACTAGTGGACTAGTCAATGGGTCTCCAAGCTTCTCAAAGCTTCATGCCATGTGACTATTATCCAACTAATAATTGATTTACACTAAATAAATAAACCCTACATTATCTTTATCATGGTGTAAGTCTTATACACCCATGTTGCATGTATCATCAATCATGACACAAAATAAAACACAATTAATATATATCACATATATATTAAGTGTGCACATGCTAGAAAAATAAATGTTTAAGTGAGCTAATATTAGTTAATGTAAATTAATATATCAAATATATAATTATATATTAAATCATTAAATCAACACTTGATTTAATAATCTGGTTATATCTCATATGACCGACTAATATTATTTATATCATTATATCAAATCAACACTTGATTCGATAACCCGGCTATATTACATATAACCGATCGATATAGTATCGACTTATCGAATAAACATTTGATTTGATAACCCAGCTATATCATATATAACTGATCGATACTTTATATCGCGAGAATAGAATACGGTATCACATACACATATTAATCTCGGTCCCGCACATATCACATATGTGCTCCTACTTCGTTTTGCCTGAGCCAGTGAAACCTCTGTGTAGGACTCTAAAGACTCATCAATACGCCGGCAGTAAGTGATGATCACATCAAGCACCCACAAGCTGTCAGCGGTACTAGCTGGACGTAACGGCTACCCGGGTATTGAACGATCAGAAGATCAGCAAGCAAGCCCGCTCTAACTCCTGCAAAAGCCTGACAGTAACACTACCGTACAGTCCAGTCTCTTCGTCTGATATGTCGCATATCATCGCCTGGGGGTGGTAAAACGTCAAACCCCAATAGCCTGATAAGTCATGCCGATGCAAGGTCCATAACTTTTTGAGAAACTACTGATAACACTTACCAGTAAATCTCAGCAACTCTGGCCAGGGATTTCATGTTATGTCCAATCGAGCATAGCGCAACATCAACTCCCAATACCGGGAGAGACGAATCCCCTCCTATCACTCATTGCCTCCATATGACTCGGGACTGTACCTAAAAACCACCGTTTTGCACGATCTCTTGACCGTGGTAAAGTGGAAATCAAAGCACAGTGGGAATCACAAAGACTCTATGGTGATCTCGGGTCGACAGACTAATCTGTACCAGTGTCACCAGAGAACTGCTATCTGACGATATGTATAATACCATCTAGGAGTTCTCAGCGAGTCCGTTCAGTGTACCCAGTCTCCACTAAGCACCCGTACACTATCTTTGATGTCAAACACCAATGGATGTAGGATCTTCCATCGCCCATCATATGGGTCAAGATGCATATACGCTAGTCTACTCTGGAGCATCGATGCCCTGTCTCGATACTCTCTCGACTAGGAACAATTATAGGGTGTACTTATTGACTATCCCTGGCCCTACTAGTATGATCTCCATCATAGTCCTGGGTGTCAAGTACACATCCTAAAGGGCTTTGTCAACATGTGAGAGCAAGACAGCATCACATATACAAGTCAACATGTTAAGACAAAGAGTAACCAGATAGCATACTATCATGTCAAGCGAGAAATTCCTCCCTATATATGTCCAAGCATCCACTACAATATACATCCCATGTACAGTAATGGACTCTATGGCATACATATAACTAACAATCTCCTACTGCACTAAGGCCATCTGCTGTAGTATCCAATACCCAACAATATAGCAGTGGTTGTAGTATCCCATACTCAACCATCCCAAAATTTCTCAAATAGTATTTGGGAAAGCATGCCTTGGTGAGTGGATCCGCCGTGTTGTTCTTCATGTAAACTCTCCTAATCTCGATCTGTTGGAGATCAACCATCTCCCTGATCAGGTGATACTAGCCTCAGAATATGTCTGGATTGATGATGGGACAGGTGTTCCTAGTCTAAACCACAACTCTGTTGTAGTCACAATAAAAATTATTAGACGCTCAATGGTAAGAACCTTGTTCATCTTATGAACAAGTAATGTCCAGACAACCTCTTTGGTAGCATTGTTGGTAGCAATGTATTCAACCTTTATTGTCTAGTTTGCCACGGTATCTAGCTTGAAACTCTTCCAATCATATCGTCCTTCCACTGAGGGTAAAGACAATGCCTTTGACTGACTTTCAGTCGAACTTATCACTCTGGAAGCTGGAACCAAGAACTTTATTTTAGTGCTTCTCAAGTACTTAAGAATATCCTCTACAGCTGTCCAGTTATTCTCCTAAGATCCGATTGATTCCTGATCACTATACCTAGTGAGTCATCTACATCTGGTCTGGTACATAACATCGCATACATGATAAAGCCTACTGCCGAAGCATAGGGTATCCCTTGCACGCGAGTGATCCATGAGTAAGTAGGTGAACCACCACCCTTAGAATCATCCATACTAAACCCCTTTAGTATGGTGTTAATGTACCTGGATTTGGGACACTCCTAACATCCACATAGATCTATCACCATAGATCATAATCCACAAGATGTAGTAGGTATCATCCAGATCTTATATTGAGAATCCTTGTGATAAGAGGAGCTTGACCGAGTGTAGCATAGGAAACACTTTCCTATCAAGAGTATGTCATCTACGTACAATACATGGAAGACAACCTCACTCTATACAGCCTTCTTGTATATACAAGGTTCATTTACCTTTTTGATGAAGTCAAACACTTTGACTGCCACATCAAAACAGATGTTGCAACCCCACGATGCTTGCATTGATCCTGATGGACTTAATCATTGCTTTGAAAGTCTCAACTTTTCCATTTACACCAAGAAACTTCTCAAGATCCATTTGCTCCTAATGGGTTTTACCCTTTCAGGTGAAACATGCAAAGTCATACTTCGTTGGTGTACATGGATTCCATCTTTGATCGCATAGCATCCAGCCATTTCACAGAGTCCCCACTCGTGACGGCCTGCCTGAACCTAGTTAGGCCATCATCAACCATGATGCAATCCTCGCTCCAACTGTCAATGAGAAGACCATATTATCTCTTAAGTGGATGAGGAACCCTACCAGATTCACGGAGAGGCTAAGGTTCATTGGAGACTATTGAATCCTTTGGTTTCACCAAATCATTAGTTGTTAGTTTGTGTAGCTGGAACTCCTTCCAGTTCTACCTCATGACCACTAATTTCTTCACAAGAAATACCTTTTCTAAAAATGTGGCATGCTGAGAAACAAAACACCTTTTGCTCCTCAGAGTGGTAGAAGATATTCCCTCACAAATGTTTGGGATATCCTAACAAACTTATACAGAACTGACCTTGTCCGGATTTTTCTTTTCAACATAGGCCAGACAACCCCATATCTTAACTCGTTTAAAACATGGTCTCTTCCCATTTCATATCTCATATGGAGTGGTAGGCACTGATTTGGATGGAACCCCATTCATTAGATATGCAGCTTCTCAAGCGCATAATCCTAAAAAGAAATAGGTAACTCAGCAGTACTCATCATAGAGAGCGCCATATCTCATAGGGTGCGATACCTCTGTCCCGATACACTATTGTGCTATGGTGTATACGAAGGAGTAAGCTGAGAGAGAATCGCATTCTCCTTTTAGAAAATCCAGGAACTCCATGCCCAAGTATTCTGCTCCTCGATCACATCGAAGGACTTGAATACTTCTACCCGTTTGGTTTTTCAACTTCAAGCTTATATTCCTTGAATTTCTCAAAAGTTTCACACTTGTGTTTCAACAGGAACATATGTCCGAATCCTGAGAGATAGTCGATGAATACAACGAAGTACGAAGAATCAAGGCTGGCATTTGTAGACATATGACTGTATACATCATCATGTATTTGTCCCAAGAGTTCACTAACTCTTTCTCTGTTTCCAATAAACGGACTATTGGTCATTTTACCTTTGAGACAAGACTGGAAAGTATCATAAGATGAAAATTCGAATGAATTCTAATATTCATCCTTATGTAACTTAGCTGGTCATGTCGCATTGATATGATCTAGTCTACAATGCCTCAAGAAGGATTCGTTCATTTCTGAACTACTCCTCTTGTGTGTGTTCTATACACTTTGAACTGTGGTTTGATTTAGAATGTATATGCTATTATATAACGTGCCTGATTGAATCAACTCTTGATTCAGGAAAATGTTCACTACATTATCCGCTAATACAAAATTATATCCTTCTTTAACTTAATAAAGAAACCGATGTAATATTTGTATATCAGGTTCGGTATGTAATAACATTCGTTCAGAATCAATGTATTAATACGAGGTGATATTTGCCAACTGATTTGGCTGCAACAATTGCACCATTCTCTAACACTTAGAGACATATCACCCATTCTCAGTTTTCTAACTTTCAGTAGCCCATGTAACAGATTACATATGTGGGATCCTGATCCGGTATCATATACCCAGGATGCAGAGGATACTGAGAAACAGTTCTCGGTAATGAACACACCCGAAGAAGATGTATCAACATGCACTTTCTTCGTTTGGGGGGCATGGGAATCCGGATATTCCCCAATTTCCTGCTCGGACTTATAACAATTATAAGATGGAGCGGAACCAACGTTTCCTAGCACAGTATAATAAGCAGCTTCGGTCAATGCATCCATATTATCATCTTGATTAAGGCGTGACATGGTCGCTACCAAGAGAGAGAGAAGAAAACACTCTGCGTGCGCTCTTTGTAAGATTAGATTGGTTATTATTTTATCTAATCTGGATGGCTCCCACTGTTTTTATCAAATCTTCCTTCAAACCCTAAAAGGTAAGATTAGCCGGGATTAAGTACACCCTACAAGTTCACCAATCTTTCAGCCAGGCTAATGTCGGTACTTTGAGAGAGGTTCCCCGTGCTTTCACACGGACCTAACTAAAATAAAGCTCGTTTTCCTAGGGGCATAACCCCGTTAACACCTTTCTAGACACCTAATTGATCGGCTAATTGTAATGTGTAAAACTCTCCCAGGAGTAACTCTTACTCGCAGTGGGAATCGGGATCCAACTATCTCATAGAAAGTATGCAATCTCATTGCAAATTTCAACACTTGAAATTCCCGATAATATTTTGCCCCTAGCGTCCTATGACCTTGACGTAGGCCAACAAACCATAGTCCGCTAGTCAAGTTTAACCCGTACATTTCATGATTGAATTAAACCCACCCGCACGACCCTTGACACAGGCCAACAAAGTCGCATGACTACCCTAATCTAATCGTATCGTATGCTGCAGATAAGCACTAGTTAGCTACCGCACACTACGCCTTGACGCATGCCAACAAACGTAGCACGAATACTAAGTAGTATTTATCTGAAAAGACGGAGGGCTACGACAGGTTTTTAAGAAAACCCTTTGCGTAATGAACTTGATATCATTGTAGAATCGAATGATTTTCAAAAGGAGTGTTTTTAAGGATTTTACTAGTTTTGCTAAATAGGTCACTCCTGGTGAAGGGATCTCGGCTCTTTCCATATTGAATAAGGTGCAGGATATTTCACAAATACCACTATGCAAAGCAAAAACTATAGAAGCTTTCAAAAGACAATCCAAGTTTGTAGCATCTGCTACTTTCGCTAAAGAGGTCATTCCCGGTGAAGGGATCTCGGCTCTTTCCTTATAGAATAAGGTGCTGGATATTCTACAAGGAATACCGCTATGCATTGCAAGAACTAGAGCTACCAGTTTTTAAAACAAGTTTCTACAACATCTTTAGGTTTCTTTTTCTTTCATTAATCTCATTAATGAAGTCCCAATAATTATGCTTCCCAAGCATCACATATGAAACGAAAGCAGCAATATTAATTATATCTCATATATATATTATAGGCATTCGTCTCAGAATATCTAGTGATCACATCACAGAATAACAGCAGCAGAAGAATCACATATGAAATATTAGATATACTAGGAATTCCGTGTTTTAATTTAAGCCAGTATAAAACATGGATTCTACGGTCGCGATGAATAGCCAAACCCACATCGCTAGACCCCTACGAGAACGGCAAGAAACCCTACCAATTCTAGAGTTAGCAGACCCGGTCTCGACTCTTCGAGATGGTCTCCCACTGGACTCTAGAACCCGGTTACTTTTGCTCTCCTATTTGGGTCAATCCTAATACGGAAAAGTAAATAATATACATCAACGGTGACATCTTCCACAACCCGGAAGTGACCTAATAAAAAAATATTACACACAAGCTTTTACATGAATGAAAGTGAAAAACTCTTATCTCACATAAAACCCCCGACTATTCAAACACGACGATCCAATATAACATATCACAGCAACACATAACATTACATGTCATCAACGTAAGTAAGTATGCGTATCCCAGTTGTCGTTGACATATAGCACCGAAACCGGTGATACACCACATATTACACTTACGGTCGCAGAAAAGAAAATGAAAAACTATAACAGTTGGAATCCGCAACCACTTTAGACATCATAAACCCAATGTATCACATACTCTGGATTTCATGCCTAACCAAATGAATTACTTAGACATCACATGCCTAACAATTATAAACCCTGCATTTTGGTCTCGATATTGAAAACACTTTTCAATAATATGTCGGGTAATTCAACAAGATTCCCGATATCCTGATCGAATGCTCATCGGAAACTTTAGTAGATAGCCGCACCCTTGATGCCGTCGACGAGGTGCACTAAGGCGGAACACCGCTGCCGCGAGCACTCGAACGGATGTTTTTGGCGACGGGGTTCTCCTACAGTCACTTGGTCGGGGCTATGGGGCGTGGCTATCTAGTAAGGTTATCCGGCGAGTATCCGCATACACTACGTAATTGCGACGGACTTTTGATCACATCAAAATCCCGTGGCAACCGATCAAATGAGACTAAATTGCTAGATTTATAAAATTCAAACTAGTTATCTCATAACTAATTGTGGATTCCAAATATTGTATCATAATTACAGATAGCTAGACGAAGTTAATCTTTTCAATCAAATAAACAAGAACCCAAAATTTCCCAATAAGCTCAACACTTGAGCGGAGTTCAAAAGTACGCAGAAACTGCCACAGCTCCTATGAACCAGCCATAGAAGGGTCAACCAATGCCTTACATGTGGCACCGCTGAACTACCACAAACCCTATGCTTTGGTAGCGGTTTTGACGGTCACATAATCGAGTTAAGGTTTCGTTCTTAGAAATGATCTCGTACCTGTCACGTGATAACGCTGTCGGAAAAACGAGTGCACGAGGATATGGTTGACCTCTCCTGGTGCTTTGAAAACAAGGATGAAGAGGAGTTGATCTCAGAATTTCCACCGGTGCCAAAAGAGTTGGAAGATGGAATACATACTACTGCGGACAACCTAAGGAAAATCGACTTGGGGACGGCAAACGACCCGCGGCTTATGTTCGTCAGTGAGCTGCTGTCTAAAGAATAGGTGGCTACGCTAAAAGACGTGCTCATGCAGTATAAAGACTGCTTCGCTTAGAACTATTCCGAGATGCTGGGGCTAGATCCAGAAATAGCTGTGCATAAATTGGCGATATCTCCGGACGTCAAGACAGTCAAACAAGCACCAAGAAGAATGCGGCTCAAACTTGAGATAAGTATCAACGCCGAAGTCAAGAAGCTAATCGACTCCGGCTTCATCCAAGAAGTTCAATACCCCGACTGGATCGCCAACATTGTCCCAGTGATGAATAAAAATGGGACGGTGCGCATCTGCGTGGTTTTCCGAGACCTCAATAAAGCTTGCTCGAAGGATGATTTCCCCGTACCGGTCACCGAGTTGATGATAGATAACACGTCCACTCACGAAGTCTTCTTCTTCATGGACGGATTATCGGGGTACAATCAAATAAAGATGCATCCCGAAGACCAGTAGGATACCGCTTTCCGGACTTCTCTGGGCATATTTTGCTAAAAAGTGATGCCTTTCAGTCTGAAAAACGCCGACGGTACCTACCAGAGAGCTATGACGAAGATTTTCGATGACCTCTGTAGGGTTAGCAAGGGCGGCAGCAAAGTTTCGGGAGGCATCGTCCATGCCGTTTTTAAATTTTTTCCATTCTAAATAACTCTAACCAAGAATCTTTAACTAGAAATTTAAACAAACAAGCAATGTTAACAACTTAACATCTAAGTGAATGAGGAATACAACCTTTGTAAACCGGTCCTTCACTTCAATAGCTCCGTGTAGCAGTCTCTTCGCTGCAATGAAATGATCTTGCAGACTCTTGAATTGCTCCATGAAAACAAAGCAACGATCTTGCTTGAAGTCTTCGAGGCCGAAGATGATCTACGTCGAGGAGACACTAACCCAAGCTACCCTTTTCACTAATGTGGGATTAGTGAAGCTAACACCCTATACTAAAGTGCTAATCTAGTAGAGGATGATGAAGTAGGATTTTTGCTCACTTTGGAATTAATTTTCTCACTAGGGTTTCTCACTTTTTCAAGAGCTAGAGAGCTCTTGAGCTTTGAAGAGGAAGATGAAGAGAGATAATGTTGTGAGAAAGAATGGCAACCATGGGTGAGAAAATATCTTATATGTCTCTTGTAGAGACTTAACCATGAGTTAAGATAATGGTTGGGTTAACAAAATATCTAGTATAAAACAAAACTAGTGGACTAGTCAATGGGTCTCCAAGCTTCTCAAAGCTTCATGCCATGTGACCATTATCCAACTAATAATTGATTTACACTAAATAAATAAACCCTACATTATCTTTATCATGGTGTAAGTCTCATACACCCATGTTGCATGTATCATCAACCATGACACAAAATAAAACACAATTAATATATATCACTTATATATTAAGTGTGCACATGTGAGAAAAATAAATATTTAAGTGAGCTAATATTAGTTAATGTAAATTAATATATCAAATATATAATTATACATTAAATCATTAAATCAACACTTGATTTAATAATCCGGTTATATCTCATATGACCGACTAATATTATTTGTATCATTATATCGAATCAACACTTGATTCGATAACCTGGCTATATCACATATAACCGGCCGATACAGTATCGACTTATCGAATCAACAATTGATTCGATAACCTGGCTATAACATATATAACCGATCGATACTTTATATCGTGAGAATCGAATACGGTATCACATACACGTATTAATCTCGGTCCCGCACATATCACATATGTGCTCCTACTTCGTTTTGCCTGAGCCAGTGAAACCTCTGTGTAGGACTTTAAAGACTTGTCAATACGCCGGCAGTAGGTGATGATCACATCAAGCTCCCACAAGCCGTCAACAGTAATAGTTGGATGTAACGGCTACCCGGGTATTGAAAGATCAGAAGATCAGCAAGCAAGCCCCCTCTAACTCCTGCAAAAGCCTGACAGTAACACTACCGTACAGTCCGGTCTCTTCATTTGATATGTCACATATCATCGCCTGGGGGTTGGTAAAACGTCAGACCCCAATAGCCTGATAAATCATGCCAATGCAAGGTCTATAATAGTTCGAGAAACTACTGATAACACTTACCAGTAAATCTCAGCAACCCTGGCCAGGGATTTCATGTTATGGCCAATCGAGCATAGCGCAACATCAACTCCCAATACCGGAAGAGTCCAATCCTCTCCTATCTCTTATTTCCTCCATGTGACTCGGGACTGTACCCAAAAACTACCGTTTTTCACGATCTCCTTACCGTGGTAAGGTGGAAATCAAAGCACAGTGGGAATCACACAAGACTCTATGGCGATCTCGGGTCGACAGACTAATCTGTACCAGTGTCACCAGAGAACTACTATCTGACGATAGGTATTATACCATCTAGGAGTTCTTGGCGAGTCCGTTCAGTGTACCCAGTCTCCACTGAGCACCCATACACCATCTTTGATGTCGAACACCAATGGATGTGGGATCATCCATCGCCCATCATATAGGTCAAGATGCGTATATGCTAGTCTACTCTGGAGCATCGATGCCCTGTCTCGATACTCCCTCGACTAGGAACAATTATAGGGTGTACTTGTTGACTATCCCTGGCCCCACTAGTATGATCTCCATCATAGTTTTGGTTGTCAAGTACACATCCTAAAGGGTTTTGTCAACATGTGAGAGCAAGACAGTATCATATATACAAGTCAACATGTTAAGACAAAGACCAACTAGATAGCATACTATCATGTCGAGCGAGAAAGTCCTCCTTATATATGTCCAAGAATCCACTACAATATACATCCCATGTACAGTAATGGCCTCTAGGGCATACATACAACTAACAACCTCATCCATGAAATCGTCGAATGCTATATCGATGACCTCGTGGTGAAAAGTAAATCGTACGAGGAACACTGGGAGCATTTGAAAATAGTGTTCCAACGTCTTCGTAAGTATAACCTGAAGATGAACCCTCTAAAATGCGCATTTGGAGTTTCCTTAGGAAAGTTCCTAGGATTCATCATACGACACCGGGACATCGAAATAGATCCATCGAAGATCAAGGAAATTATGGAAATGCCCACTCCAAAAACTTTAAAACAATTGCAGTCTCTACAAGGGAAGCTCGCGTATATCCAACGACTCATAGCCAATCTCTCCGGAAAATGCCGTCCCTACAGTCACCTGATGAAGAAAGGAACCCCGTTCGTTTGGGATCGTAAATGCCAGAGTGCACTGGACGAAATCAAGCAATACCTGCAGAATTCACCGGTACTGACCGCTCCAGTCAAGGGAAAGCCCCTCATCCTATACACAACAGCCCTTAAAGGTTCTTTAGGCGCGCTATGGGCACAGAAGAACGACCAAGGGAAGGAGAGAGCCCTCTACTAGTTGATTCGAGTTCTCCTGGGGGCAGAAAACAACTACCCCCTATCGAAAAACACTGCCTGGCGTTAATCTTCACGATAACGAAGCTCAGACACTACGTTTTGGCGTACGAGGTCCATCTCATATCAAAGGCGGATCCTCTCAAGTATTTGATGTCAAGAGCTGTAATGCCCCATGTATTATCCGGTATACCCATATATACTAGATAAGAATTGGGACCCACTGTAAAACAATGGTGAATCTTCAGAATAAATTTCGAAAGAGGACAGATCTGTACTATAAATGGAATGATACCACTCTTCAATACAGAGGCGCCTTTTAGGTGAACCGGCACTACAGGAGCTTGAGAACTCCGTAGTTAAGCGTGCTCGAGCCAGAGAAGTTTTGGGATGGGTGACCTCCTAGGAAGTGGCCCCCGGTCGGGTCCGGTTCGCCCCAAAGAACAAAACCGTGCGACTTCGGTCCGAGCGGACAATACTCTTTGTATTGGGGGTGGGTCGTGACAGAATGGTATCAGAGCTGGTTCCTTAATAGTAGGTCTGTGGTTCGAGGACGAACCATTGTTCTAAGTCGGGGAGAATGTAATGCCCTATGTATTTTCTGGTATACCCATATATACCAGATAAGTATGGGGACTCACCGTAGAACAATGAGGAATCTTCGGAATACATTCTGAAAGAGGACAGATCTGTACTATAAATGGAATGATACCACTCTTCAATACAGAGGCGCCTTTTTAGTGAACCGGCACTACAGGAGCTTGAGAACTCCGTAGTTAAGCGTGCTCGAGCCAGGGAAGTTCTGGGATGGGTGACCTCCTGGGAAGTGGCCCCCGGTCGGGTCCGGTTCGCCCCGAAGGACAAAACCGTATGACTTTAGTCAGAGCGGACAATACTCTCTGTATTGGGGGTGGGTCATGACAAGAGCCATACTAACAGGACGACTCGCTAAATGGGCCCTCCTCTTGAAGGAGTTTTCAATAATATATCGACCTCTCAAGGCAGTGAAAGGCCAGGACATCACCGACTTCCTTGCTGAACATCCGATATCTGGCGACTCACCTTTAAATTGCGAACTGCCAGACGAGCACACTTTTGACACGTTCAACGGGGAGAGAGGAGGGAGTGATACTCGATAGGAACTCTACTTCGATGGGGCGTCTTCCATGAAGAAGCAAAAGCGCAGCTCCCCCATAATCAAATCTGGGGTAGGTCTTATCTTCGTGACTCCACAAGGAGGGATAATGCGTTTTGCCTTTTCCTTAACCGAGCCGAGGACAAACAATGAAGCAGAATATGAGGCTTTGATAGTAGGTCTTGATATCGCTGTTGACATGGGAATTGAAAATCTCCTCATATACGGAGACTCTCAGCTGGTCGTTAGCCAAGTAAACAGTGACTATCAGACATGCAAACTAGAATTGGTAAAATACGGTGAAAGAGTACAACAACTTCTGACTCAAATTCCCTCCTACATTCTGGAAAGCATACCGCGCGTAGAAAATAGCAAAGCGGATGCATTAGCCAAACTCGCTAAAGAACTGGCTGACGAAAACCTCGATGATATAAGGATCGTTGTACAAAGCCGTCGGGTTCTTACACCAGCAGAAATATCTCCGGAGTCGTCTGAAGAAAAGGAAGCGACCAAGCATATAGCCCTACAAATAGAGGACCAAGAAAAGGCTAAAGATTGGATAGAAGTCTTTATAGACTACTTTAAATCCCGTCAAACACCAGAAGATGCATCCACAAGACATCAGCTCATGAAACGAGCGCTGTCGTTCGCCTTCGTCAATGATACTTTATATAAAAGATCGTTCGACTCTCTGTGGCTGAGATGCCTGGGACCGGAAGAAGCAAGGAGAGTCGTCCAAGAAAATCATGACGGACTCTGCGGTTCTCATCAAGCCGGGCCAAAGATGAAGCTGAAAATTAAAAGAATGGGCTACTATTGGCCCACGATGATTCAGGACTGCCTCGAATACGCGAAGCAGTGCCACTCGTGCCAAATTCATGGAGACTTCATCCACCAGCATCCAAACCCACTACACCCAACAGTGGCTAGCTGGCCGTTCGAAATGTGGGGAACCAACATAATCGAACCCATCGAACCAGCGTCATCCAAAGGACATCGGTTCATATTGGTGAGAGCCGATTACTTCTCTAAGTGAGCAGAAGCCATACCACTAAGAGAAGTGGAGACAGAGAACATTCTCCACTTCTTCAAGACACACGTCATCTATCAGTTCGGCACTCCGCGTCGGATTATCTCTGATAACGGGCCGGCCTATAGAAGTCACAAAATCAGCCGCTTCAAACAGCAGCAAAATATAGACTAGAGATACTCTTCGGTCTATAATCCCCGAGCTAACGGTCTAACTGAGGCTTTCAGCAAAACCTTGATAAAGATCCTAAAGAAGACGGTGTCCAAAAATAAAAAGGACTGGCACGAGAGATTGCATGAAGCTCTCTAGGCTTATCGGACAACGTTCAAAACGATCACAAATACAACGCCATTCGCGTTGGTATTTGGCACAGAAGCGGTACTCTCCCTCGAGATAGAGCTACCCTCTCCACGAGTGACGGTTCATTACGAGCTAATAGATGAAGAGAATGCTCATCTTCGGCTTGAGGAGCTCGATGCCCTCGAGGAAACTCGTCTCATGGCCCAGCAAAACTTGGAAGCCTACAAACCAAGGATGACGCGCTCAAACGAAAGATTGACTAGGCTGAGAACATTCCGCTTAGGCGAACTCGTGCTAGTCGTAAAAAGACCTATAATCCGTAATCGTGCTAAATGGGGGAAATTCAAGCCAAACTATGAGAGCCCGTACATGATAGACAAAGTCTACCAACGTGGGGCTTACTTGCTCATGGATATGCGTGGCGAAAGATCCTTCCGGCCAATAAACGGCCAATTCCTTAAGAAATACTACACCTGACGAGTCACAGCCCAGATTAATGATAGATGACGACACTTGTGTCCGCTTCCTGTCTTCCTGAGTACCAAACTCTGTAAGCACTATCCGGCAAAACTTCACCGCAGAAAACTACCTCAGACCGAAACGTCCCAAAACTAACGACGGACCGAAATGTCCTGAAACTAACTACGGACCGAAACGTCCCTAAAACTAACGACGGACCGAAATGTCCTGAAACTAGCTACAGACCGTAATGTCCTTAAACTACTACGAACCGCAGTATCCTTAGGCTAACGTGGTGAAAAAAGGGGTATGTCCATAAGCAAAATGGGCACGGATGAAACCCCGAAAGGGCTCCATGAGTAAAAACAGCAGGGCTATCGACGAGTTTGTGAAAACCCGAAAGGGCGTAGACTCGTAAAAAAAATTCCTGTGCACTTGCAGGGTACTCTCGACCTTGTAAAGAGAAAATACGCACATGAGATCCTTACGACTCACAAGAGAGCAAAACACTTAGGAATCCTCACGATCCCTAAAGAGAAATTACACTTACAAGATCTTCACGACTTGTAAGGAGAATGTCCCCCCTTAGAGACCCTCACGGCTCACAGAATTCAAAAGTCTTAAGATACAGGGACCTGAACCTGTTTTTAAGCCATCATATCCCCCAAACTGCCTTACAGGCGGTCAATATTGACCTTTGTATACAATCCATGGGAATAAATAAGCGTTCCCTCACCTAGTTTCACCAATAGTGTGAAATTCCCCTATTTGGTGAACAACACTTGTAGATCCTCTCGACTTGCAAGGAGAAAATGCTTTTGTGAGATCCTTATGACTCTCAAGAGAAAACGCACTTAGGAGTCCTCATCATCCCTAAGGAGAAATTACACCTACGAGATCCTCATGACTCGTAGGGAGAAATACCTTCATGAGACCTTTACGGCTCACGAAGTCAAAAGCCTTAGTCGTCAGGTCCCTAACCCTGTCTACTAAGCCACCTTTGTTCAATATCAACAAAGGCAAATGATGATTCACTCCTGGAAATATCCCAGTTGTAGAAATCCTGATGCATAAATCGGTATCAAATTCCATGTCCTTTCACGGCAAATGATGATTCGCTCCTGGCAATATTCCAGTCCCAGCGATGCTGATACTAAGATTGGTATCAGACCTCGGGATACTATACTCGTAGCAAAATCAGCGAGCAGAAAATAAAAAAATATATATAGCCGAAATGATTGGGCAACTCACAGTAAAAGCAGCGAGTAAAAATAAAAATAGCCAAAATGATTGGGCACCGCGAAAAATAGCCGAAATGATTGGGCAATCGCGACTTTCGCGATATAAAAGCAGAAATGACAGAGCATCGCGGAAAGAAATAAAAAATGAAAGAACGAAACGTTTTCCCTACAGTTGAGTCCATACTAACCACTGTATACAATCCATGGGCGTAAACGAAAAGGGAACCCCATTTTCCAACGGACTTTGTCAAAGGGAGAGTTAGATCTCGATGGAAACATCTGCATCCAAGAAGATCAGCACGACATTCCTTCTCGACACCCCAGAAAGTGGAAACAAGTCAGCCAATGACCTCCCCGCCGGAAGAAAGCCCCGTCTCGGAAACAAGTCAATCAATGAACTCCCCACCAGAACAACGCTCCGTCTCGAAAACAAGTTAACCAATGACCTCCCCACCGGATCAACGCTCCGTCTCGGAAACAAGTCAGCCAATGACTTCCTCGTCAGAACAACACTCCGTCTCGGAAATAAGTCAGCCAATGACCTCCTCGACGGAACAATGCTTCGACCCGGAAACAAGTCGGCCAATGATCTCCCCATCCGAGCAATGCTTCCATGCGGAAATAAGTAAGCCAATGACCCCCCGTCGGAGCAATGCTTCGACTCGGAAACAAGTCAACCCACGAACCTCTAAACTCGCACAAAAGAAAATTCTCTTGTGAGATCCTTATGACTCTCAAGAGAAAACGCACTTAGGGATACTCATGACTCCTAAGGAGAAAGTACACCTACGGGATCCTCATGACTCGTAAGGAGAAAAGTCTTTATGAGACCCTCACGGCTCATAAAATTGAAAAGTCTTATGCGGAAAATCTGTACCCGCTTCCTAAGCCATCGCTGCCCTGCAAGGAGGTTCAAGATGGACTATTGTAAACTATCGACAGGACACACTCACCCAAGTCGAATATCGACAAGAAGGGAAACAATCACTTACGAGTCCTCTCGACTTGTAAGGGAGAAAATTCTCTTGTGAGATCCTTACGACTCTGAAGAGAAAACGCACTTAGGAATCCTCACGATTCCTAAGGAGAAAATACACCTACGGGATTCTCTCGACTCGTAGGGAGAAAAGTCATTATGAGACCCTCACGGCTCATAAAATTGAAAAGTCTTAGGCGGCAGATCTGAACCTGTTTTCTAAGCCGTCGCTTCAATGCAAGGAGATCAAGACAGACTATCTACAGAACACATTTTCTAAAGTCACATGCCAATGACATGCCAAAGAAAAGAAGACGATACTATGAGATAAAATATGTCTTTTATTCATGAATTCAAGAGAGTACAAAATACATTTCACAAAGAAATCAAAATGAATACATGTTATTCATAAAATCTCAAGTTTACAATAAAAAAAGGGGATACGAAGACGGTTATTGAGGAGGAAGCGTTTTCAACAAATCAGCCAGCTGCCCGCACACTCCTCTCAATCCTTTCTAGCAATCGGCCGCCGCGGCCAACTCCGCTTCGACTCAGGCCCGCTATTGCAAACTAGGAGAAAGCTTTTCATCGGTTCCCAGCATGATAGCTTCGCAGTCCTGCACGACCCGTTCCGTAGAGTCAAGAGCCCATCTCAGCGTCAACCTATCCGAAATGCATCGCTGGAGATTGTCAAAGACAGCTTTCAACTGTGCAGCATTCGCTTCAAGCTAGGCGTGCAACCGGGCAGATTCGCTTGAAGCTGCTTCATGTTCCTTTCGCCTCAGGGTCATCTCTTGTTCAAATTGACGGATGAAAGTAACACTGCTCTCGACCTACGCAGCCCGCTGGTTGTTCAAAGCTGATACTTCAGGAACGGTCAATCTCATGCAGGCAGGCTTCGATCTTTCTGCAGTAATTAACCTAAGACTCAATGACACCTTCGTCATGGAAGTTCACGAGCGTCGCCAGCATAGGATTAACCTCAGCAGTAAAATCTGTAGCGAATGCGAGGGGCTCGGCATCAAGATCCTCGACGAATTCGCTTAACATTCGCAGTCTAGTCGCAGCGCCCCTAGAAGATGGGCATTTAGAAAAGGGCCCTACCGGTATTGGGATGCGGGACTCAAAGGGAGCTGGAGCCCGTGCGATTGCTGCAAAATGAATTATGGTCAAATATCGACTCAGGAGGTAAAGAAAATACGCGAGCAATGGAGTCTACTATACTGGCTATGGCAGGTGGCAAAATTAGGAGTGCCGGAGGCACGGCTATTCCATCGTCCCCTCCTCCGATCCGTGACGCTGCGATCAATAAAAGGAAGAATTAGCAACAATACAGTATTCATAAAAGAAAGAAGGAGACAGTAGCTGAAAGATATACTAACCAATACCAATAGGCGGAATGACTTCCGACTGGAAGGAGAAATGCGGGTTCAACACCTGGTATAGATGGTCGAAAAGGACACCTGCAGAGTTACGACAATGTATTATCAATACAAGGAGGATGATACCCACAATGAAACTGATAAATCACAAACCTATACATTCCATCATTCCAGAGGGCATAGGAGAAGGCGACGGAACAACAGTTGTCATGGCGGCGACCAGAAGTGCTTCAGATGGCACAATCTCAGCGTTCACTGCACCTACACTCGAAACAAACAAAATATCGTCAGAGGGGGCTGAACGGGATTGACAAATAAGAAGAGAACAGTGACCCAAGACCCACCTGATGGGTCGTCGACCAAAACCGTGACGGAAGCATCACCAGGAATAGCGGCTTCTTCGCTCTCCTTCAGTAGGATAGTTTCTGTGCCAATGGCTTCATCCCCCGATTCGATACGGGCCGTCATGACGCTTGCGATGCCCGCCGATACCAAGGAGCCACAAGGGGAAAGAGCGGCGGTTTGGGCAGTCCCAGACTCCCGAGAGAGAGTAGCCACTTCGGGCTCTGTGGTCTCCATCGTCTCGCCTGCCATCTCACCGCCAGGACTTGGCCCTACAGGATATGATATATAAGAATTTACAGAGCGAGTTCTAATAAAAAAACCGGGCATTACATTACCTTGCGATAGACTCTCGGTTGCCTCCCGAGCCGCATGCGCAACCTGTTATGGGCGGTAGACATGGCAGCTGGAGTACCCTTTGAAGGAATAGCGACAGATGGAGTGGTGCTTGAACCTGCACGTATAGCCAAAGCGGTGTTACATTCCTTCGCTGCGCGCTTCCTGTGTTTCCTTTTGGTCTGGGACATGAGAACCGACCACCTTAAGACCTCCGACAAAGGGACACCATCGTCTGAATCGAGCTCTACCTCCGGCACCGTTACGGCGTCCATCATCGGCTACTTTAGCGACGTCACCTGCAGTAATGTTGGGGGAGCCGGGCCACAATAGCTGACTCTGGAAGCATCGCTGCACCACCGCTTGGGATCGGTACCGCACTCGGATAACCTGAGTCAAGGTAGTCCCTGCAATAAAATAACGGAGAGGGTCAGAGCACGAATCAAAAGGGGAATGAAGGCACAATAAGCTGAATTATTCCAAGACCCAAAGAAGCGCGGAGCCTCTCTTCCTCTTCGAAAGTCTTGATAGAAGCCGCGAGAGCTTCTTCGGTAGAAATAACCGTTGAAGAAAAAGGCATTAGTAAAAGCATAATAATAAGGAAGGAAGGAATGCAGAAAAATACAACTGAAGTATACCTGAATTCGCGATTGTGATTAGCACCGCTTCTTTGCTAGCCAGTCGCTCGGAGGCCAGAAGGGAAGCCTTTAGATCGGTGTCATTCGCAGGAGTGTCGAACAAGCCATCGTTAGTGCCGTACTCATACAATCCTTCGCTATAGGGAGCATGGGGCTCCTGGCCGAGTACAATGTCAGCAGAAAAGAGCAACTTCTTCTTTTTCTGTGAGCGAACGCCGGCGGCCGATGACACGAGCTTATGCTTGATGGGCATTTTTGGGCGACGAGTCCCTATTTCCATACCCACTCCAGACTTCGGGGACGTTGCAGCTGCCGTTTCTACAGGAATATGAGGTAGAGGCTTTTCTGGAAAAGCGTGCCGGACCGCAACCGCAGCAGCTTCTCTTAAGGAAGCATGAACAATGGTCCGTCGCTTTAAGGGGACGGCTAAATTACCAGCAGGGGCTGCACCCTTGCGATCGAACAGTAATCGCCTTTCTTCCCTAATAACAGCGTCCGTTGCATGTCGGTACCACGCCACATATGCGTTCGAGGCTTTCGGAATACAGCTTGGCTCATTGATAAAAAAGTTGGACCCGGTGTTTAGCCGCATGAAATAGTGCAGCGCGCTGCGGATACCCTCTTCCATAGCAACCGACTCAGCTAAGAAAGCCTCAAAAGGGACACCCTGATCGTAACTCGACTATTGAGAAAAACGGTGCGGGTTGTACCTCATGAACAGCGCCGAGTCGTTCTTCCTGAACACTAAAAAGCCCGACCTGATTGAATATAAATGCAGAATCTCCCAAGCCTTCAATGTAGGAGCCTTGTCTTTGAAGGTATCGTGCAGCGGCTGCACCATTTTAGTGGATTCCTTGCCGATAGTTAAGACCTTATCAATGAAGGTCATGCTATCCCCTACCATACGCCGGCGAAGGACCAGACCCCGAGCCTCTCGCTGTGATGGATCTAATGCGGAAGCATCAACTAGGAGCATAACCCAAGGGAAATTATAACTGTTGTAGAAACAGGGCCATTTGTGGACTCCAAAAGCGCTGAGCACATGCAGCTCAATCCACGACATGAAATAGTGTAGCGGAAGATTGACGGGCTATACCCCCGGCTGAGTGGTGTCTGCCGCTAAGCCGAGGCCATGATATAGGTGAGCCAGCCTATCGATCCCGACGGCCACTCACGTCCCGGCAACCATTCGGTGAGCTGGATAGAAGACGGATGGCTTCATATAGCGAGGGTGCATTGGGAGCACAAAACAGCTTAACCATAGGCCCAGGAACCCTAAAAAGAACGCCTTTTCGTCTATGTCTGAAGCTGTGAGCTCTGCAAAGGGGATGACCGGGGTATCTGGGAGGAAGAAATGCCTTTGATCTGCTTCCGCTGCCGGCTGGCTGTCCAAACCAAAACCAAAATGATCGTCAATCTTGGCAAACTTCGTAACTTGTTTTGATAAGACTTCTGGGCGAAGAAAGCGGGCGATGAAATCTGTGAAGCTGACCCCGTGCCCTCTGGACTCGAGAAACAGACTCTTATAAATATTCAACACCTTGATTAGACTCGGGAATCGATGTTGAATAGCATTCTTCGGAGTAAGACCTATCACCACTGATTTGGTTATGAAGATATATTCGTCAGGGGGAAGTATTTCCTCGTAATGTTCCCCTATGATGGGTAGGCCCGAAATTTATGCAAATTCCTCCAACGAAATCAAGACCTCCCGGTCCGATAAAAGAAAGGTGTGAGTCGGGGTATTCCACTGTTCCAAGAAAGCTTTGACCCACCATACGTGAGGCGCGGGATACTGGAAAAGAGACGAGTAGATAGCTGGGTACAACCCGAGCTTCAGCAGCAGCGACTCTTTGGCCGAAAAGATGTATCGAGCCCACTGCAAGTATCCGGCTGAATGGGGTGGAGTCAAGCTTATCATGTATGGCTGGCCCTAAGGGCGCGACTCGCCTTGACATATGCGCCGCCCCAGAATATCTAAAGCCATCGGCGGCTGTACAGGTATCGAGTCCATCGAAGGCTGGAGGCGTCCATCCGTAATCCAGTTAACCTCATCTACGGCATAGTTCACTTGGGGTTAGTCGGCGTAGTGAATGGCTGAAATCGGCTCTGAAGGCGTCACACAAGAGAAGCTGCGCCGCCCCCGGATAATTTGGTTGTACCACAACCCCCAAAAATTAAGAGACTTCTGCTCCGGGTCGTGATCTTTAATCCGTGCAAAAAATTCCCGATCCATGGGCGCTTCGACATATGCACTCTCGGGGCGAGCAAATAGGAAAGAAGTGTCAAAAGATATAGTACCTGCGTGAAAAGGAATGAGGGTTAGCTGTCAATGCTACAGTACAAATTCTGACACTTGGTACTTTAAATTTGTACCACACTACAATGCAGTGGAAAGGGACCGAGGGGGACCCACAAAATCAAAGTGACGGCTCATCATTAATTAGACAGTCAGTCATTAAGGAGAAAATCCTAAAAAGATTCTCATTTAATGAGAAACTCATTGGGCCAAGGAGTTAAACTCTCTCGAGAGCAGTGCTCTGCAAACAGAAATGACATCTGTCAACTTTAATTATAAGGGGAATAAAAATTCTCCAAAAATTCTAAGAGCCATACTCTTTGAAAACGATGGAGTAATCCATCAGAACCCTAAAAAAAAGAAGAGCAAAGCTTTTTGCAGAGTAAAAACTCCAAGATCTTTAAGATCTACAAAACGAACTCTAAGAGTTCTTCATAGAGATGAACAGTGTTCTAATTAACGGGTTAGGTAATCCTAATAACCCATTTTTAGATCTATGATCTAATAAGAGCAAAGCTCTGTTTAAGGGGTTCGATTATGATCGTTACCAAATTTGGACAGAGTTCTAACTCTAAAAGGAATTTCCTTGGACAGAGATCTGAGCTCTGAAAGGAGAATTAAATTCTCAGAAACAAGAAAGAAAGAAGATGAACTGAAGTCATCTCAAGGGTCAATGGCCCTACTTATAGGTGCTGGAAAACGATTCAACTTCCAAGATGATCCAACGGCGTAAAGGGTGCCACCGCTGCACTCATATATGAGCCACGTGAGCGCAACGGGGGAGGGGGGCACTTATTTCCCCAATAAGAGAGCAAGGATTTGTTCAAAATTTTAACTGAGGCAGCGCCTCATGTGCAAAGCACAAGAGCGCCAGCGCCAAGAGTTAAAAACTTTGAGGCAGCGCCTCACGTGCAAGGCACGAGAGCGCCAGTGCCAAGAGTTAAAAAACTCTGAGGCAGTGCCTCACGTGCAAAGCACGAGAGCGCCAGCGCCGAACTAAAGGTTCTCCACCCTTGGATCAAAAGATCCAACGGAGATGATAAGTCATCAGAGCAGAGAATTAAATTCTGATTGAGAAAATACACCTCAAATCTTTCTAAACAAGAAAGATTGTGTTTTGTAAATCAGAGCACCGTTGGATCAAAGATCTAATGGTGATTAAAAATCACAAAGATACAGAATTAAATTCTGATTGAGGAAATACTCCTTAAATATTTCTAAACAAGAAAGATTGTGCTCTGTAAATCAGAGCACTGTTGGATCAAAATATCCAATGGTGATTAAAAATCACCAAGATACAGAATAAGTTCTGTATGGGAAAATATTTTCCCAATCTTGTTAAAAAAACAAGAAAAATGTTTTCTGTAAAACAGAAGTCCTTAGATCAAAAATCTAATGGTGGATAAATTCCCCAAATCAATTAAGAAATCTCTCAATGAGAGATTTCCTTAACTGAGTCAACAAATCAGCATCCCCTATATAAAGACCCCAAGACTTCAAGTCTGAGACAGAAGAACCCCCTCATAAGTTTCAAGTTAAAAGAGAAGAGCAAGCAAAAAGTGCTTTCAGAGAGAAGAAAGAAGAAGAAATTTATTCAAGGTAAATAGAGATCATAGTATCTCATCTGCATACCCAAAGGTTTAACCCTTATAAAATAACATAGTTCTTTTCCTGGATCTGAGATCCATGAGGCAAGTCTCCCACAAATGAGAATTTAATTCTCGCAGGGATGAATTTGCTCTTGGGGATTGAAGATCCAGGGGAGAACAAAGAATTGAACTCTTCAGAAAAATGCACAAAGAAGGAGGCAGCGCCGAGCGCTCCATGTGCCCCTCACATGGGCGCTAATAAAATAAAGAGTGCTTAGCACTCAGTGCTTGGCGCTCAGCGCTAAGTGCTCCACGTGCCCCTCACATGGGCACAAATAAAATAAAGAGTGCTCCGCACTCATTGGTTGGCGCCGAGCGCCGAGCGCTCCACGTGCCCCTCACGTGAGCGCTAATAAAACAAAGAGTGCTTAGCACTCAGCGGTTGGCGCCGAGCGCCAAGCGCTCCACGTTCCCCTCACATGAGCGCTAATAAAACAAAGAGTGCTTAGCACTCAGTGGTTCGTTCCCAGCGCCAAGCGCTCCACGTGCCCCTCACGTGGGCGCTGATAAAATAAGGAGTGCTCTGCACTTAATGGTTGGCACCCAGCGCCGAGCGTCCTACGTGCTTCTTACGTGGGCGCTATTTAAAATAAAGCGCTCTGTAAATAGAGCCCAGCACCATAGAGAGTGTTTAACACTCAATGAAAAACAAAAAAGGGGGTGAGCATCAAAGCCCATATCAATGCTCAACATTGTTGAGCAAAAGGGACCGAACCAAAACAAGTGTTTAACACTTTATTCAAAAAAAATTGAGTGGGCTGTGTCCAAGTTGACCAAAAGTCTCATATTCAGATCAACTGAGCCCTTGTGCTCACAATTTTTTTTAAATTGATCTTAGTCCTAAACCCAACTACAGATCATCCAACCAAAATAGGTTCAAGGGTACATCTCTCCATACCTCTGATACATGTCGTTGTAATTCTTCAACGTCTTCAGAGAGGTGGAGGGTCCCAATAACCAATAACTCTTGGCACACCCTCAAACTGATGAGCCAAAAAACATGGACTATGATATCTTTAAAACCAATGGACCGCAACGTCCTTAAACTAAATTCTACGGAATATGATGTCCTTAAACCCAATGGACCGCAACGTCCCCAAACTAAACTCTACGGACAATGATGTCCTTAAACCTAATGGACCGCCATGTCCCTAAACTAAACTCTATGAACTATGATGTCCTTAAACCCAATAGGCCGCAACGTCCCTAAACTAAACTCTATAGACTATGATGCCCTTAAACCCAATGGACCGTAATGTCCCTAAACTAAAACGATAGAGCCCAAACGCTCTTTTGTTAGATCTAAATATCCTGAAACCTCGTTAAGTAGATCTTAGTCTAAAAATTAGACTAACGTATCCTTAACAAACATTTAAGCCGATCTTAATCTCAAACGAGGTTAACGATCCTTAAATCAAACCAAACCCAAATCTAAGAAAATAAGGATTTGGACTAATCCCCGCCCTACGGGCGACAACACAAATTAATCTCCGTATATAATCCAAGGGCAACCAAAAATAAAACAAATACACACGACACGAAGTGAACCTCTGGAGCAGGAGAAAGTGGTTATCGCTACGCGGTAACGTAATTTACTGTAGGGGCTTGCGCATGCAGGGAAGAGTGTCCCCATAATAAAAAAACCCTTACAAATAACGGGGAATCTGACAAAATCTGCTACATTGGCCGAATCTGTTTAAACCTTTGATACATGGTGCCATAAATCAACTTGGCATCTTCGGAGAGATAGACAGATAAAACCAAATATCATCTGCCCCCAAAATTCAGGCAAGACGTTTGTCTTCCCGGCATTCGGCGGTGAACAGTGGGTACCCCCTTGAGGCCCCCATTTGATAGTTAATTTTTGGATCTTCGTCTCCGCGAAGATTCGGACGGGTTTCGAGTTTATTTCGACTCCCGGATTGGCTTAAAACGATCGGCTTTGGAACTTTAGGTCACTGGATTTTTTCATGTCTTGGAAAAATTGGTTTAGTTTACTAATTGCGTGCTGAATTCTAATGTCGTGATTACTTTACAAGTTGTGTGATGTGTATATGTTTTTGGAAACGTCGACTAATTGCTATACGTCGATTAGTCGGGGTTGCATATATCTGTAATGATATCACGTGATGGTATGTATATAAGAATATGTTGGATCGTCGTGGATGAATAGCCGGGGGATGTGAGAAGAGCGTTTTTTCTTTTCTTTCATTCATGTAATTTGTAAAAAGCGATGTAATATTATTTTGCGGGGCACATCCGGGTTGAGTTTGTAGATACCGTCGTATAATTTCTTTTTACTGTTTTTGCTCCTACGATAGACCCAAGGTGGGGTGCACAAACTACCGGGTTCTTTGAAGTGCCGAGTGGCCTACTCACTTTGTTGAGGGAGGTTGCTTCACTTTGGGAATTTGGCTGGTAGTTTGCCGCTCCCATAGGGGTCTAGGATGGGTTTTGGCTATTCATCACGACCGTGGAACCCGTCTTTTGTTAAGGGCTTAAATGAAATACGGAATTCCGAGTATATTCAATGTGTTCATCTGTGTTCTGGAATGTTTATAAATGTGTGCAACGTATGGCTAGTTATATGTGAGATATATAATAAATGTTTCTTATGTTTTGCACTCGCGATAGTCCAGCCCCCGCTCTGCCGTTTGTTAAGTAATCTAACGGTGCATGACGGGGCCCCGTGTGGAATGCAGATGGCATAAGCGTACGTTCTATTTTCGTTTCTTTTCTGTGATGTTTAGGAAACGTAAATGATGGGACAATATTAATGTTATTAATGTTAAGAGAAAGAAACCTATAGAAGTTGTAGAATCAAACTTTTTAAAATGGGTAACTCTGGTTTTTGCTTTGCATAGTGCTATTCCTTGATGAATATCCAGCACCTCATTTGATGAGGAAAGGGCCGAGATCCCTTCACTGGGAGTGAACCATTTAGCGAAATGAGCAAATGTTACAAAGCAGTTGATTTGTTTTTATAGTTGATCTAATTTTTGCTTTGCATCGTGGTATTCCTTGATGAATATCCCGCACCTCATTCGATGAAGAAAGAGCCGAGATCCCTTCGCCGGGAGTGATCTCTTTAGAAAAATTAGAAAGATACTACAAAACAATCCGACTTTTAAAACTGGAGCTTAAACCACTCCTTTCACTAGATTCTACAAAGATATCAAGTTCAAAACGTTAAAGGTTTTCATCAAAACCATCCGTTGCCCTCTGCCATTTTAGGAAGCAGAGTACTTAGTATTCGTACCACGTTTGTTGACTATAGTTAAGGTGTTGTGTACGGTAGCTAAGTGATGTCTTCCTACAAAGCATATGATGCGATCGATTAGGACATTCGCATGACCTTGTTGACCATAGTTAAGGGTTATGCAGGTGGGTATAAATAAATCACGAAATGGCGGGTAGAACTTGACTAATGCTTTTGATTTGTTGACCATAGTTCAGGTTATAAGACACCAGGGATAAAAACCATATCGGGAATTTCAAGAGTTGAAATTTGCAATGAGATTGCTTACCTTCTATTTGATAGTTGGATACCGATCCCACTGTGAGTAAAAGTTACTCTCGGGAGAGTTTTGCACTTTACAATTAGCTAATCAAGTAGGTGTCTAGAAAGGTGACAACAGGGTCATGCTCTAGGAAAACGAGGTTTATTTTAATTAGGTCCATGGGAATGCACGGGGAACCTCTCTCGGAGTACCGACACTGGCCTGGTCGACTGGTTAGTGAACTTGTAGATTGCAATTAATCCTGGCTAATTTTCTTTTTAAGATTTGAAGAAAAATTTGATAAAATGCACTGGGAGATATCGATTAGATAAAATTAATAACCAATCTAATCATACAAGAGCAATCGCTGAGTGTTTTCTTTTCTCTCTCCTAATGGCAGATACCTATGACGGGACTTAAGCTTTTCTTAGACAAGAATAAATTCACGGGACCGAATTACAATGATTGGCTGAGGAACGTAAATATTGCCCTGACCTATGATAAGATCGGATACGTCCTGACTACTCCAACCCCTTCTAGCCCAGGCTCTGATTCTTCAGTTGCGGATAAGGAAATACACAAGAAATGGGATATAGACTCTGCAACAGCCAAATGCCTCGCACTTGCTTCTATGAAAAATGAACATCAGAAGCAGCATGAGAACATGGATGTACAATCCATCTTTCTCCATACAAAGGAGTTGTATGAGAGCAATCTCGCACTTTCCGATACATGGCATCTCGAAAGTTGTTTCAGATGCAGATGGCTGCTGGCACCTTTGTAGGTGACCATGTATTGAAGATGATAGGACTTATCGAAGAACTAGAGGACCTGGGATGGACCATGGAGAATGAACAATATGTTGATATTGTTCTACAGTCCCCCCTGCCTTTGCTCAGTTCATTGTAAACTTCAACATGCACAACATGGAGAAGTCACTTCCTGAATCCTCAATATGTTGAGGAGTGCACAGAGCACGCTAAAAGTAGCAAAAACACCCGCTCTAATTGCTGGGCCATCTTCCTCTTCCGTCCCGAAAGCTGGCCAAGGGGAGTAAGAAGAAGAATCCCATCAAACCGAGGGGAGTGAAAAAGGCACCGGGAATGGACAGGATAAGGGCTGCTGTGTCAGGAAGATGTGAATGCTTCTACTGCCACAAGACTGGGCACTGGAAGGAAAACTGCATTGGATACCTTGCCGATCTGAAGAAGAAGAAGTATGGTGATGCTTCCACTTCAGGTGTGTTTGTAACAGAAAACTATTTTTCAATTAACTTTGCTTCCTGGGTACTAGATACCGGGTAGGGATCTCACATCTGCAATTGTGTGCAGAGGCTCAAAAATAGCAGGTTTTTGAAGAAAGGTGATCACACTCTCCGAGTTGGGAATGGTTCCTCTGTACATGCTGTAGCAGTGGGAGAGTATCACCTTGGTTTTCTGTCGGGTTGTATATTGGTTTTGAACCCATGTTTTTTGTACCTTCGATGTTATGAAATATTATATCAATATTGTTGTTGGACAATAAATGATATAATTTTGTGTTACAATCTAATGTTATGAACATTAATCTTAATCAAGAGTTGATTGGGTTTGGTACATTAAATAACGGGATATACGTTCTAAATCAACATATAATTTTCAATATACAACACACAAACATAAGGAAGATTTCAGACATAAATGAAACTTTCATTTGGCATTGTAGACTTGGTCATATTAATGAAACAAGATTAACCAAGCTACATAAAGATGGATATTTAAACTCGTTCGAATATAAATCTTATGCGACTTGCCAGTCTTGTATCAATGGTAAAATGACCAAAACTACGTTTACTAGACACGGAGAGAGAGCTACTGAACTCTTAGGCCTCATATATAGTGATGTATGTAGTCCAATGTCTACATATGTCAGAGGTGGTTTTTCGTACTTCATAACTTTTACTGATCATTTCTCGAGATTCGGACACGTGTTCTTGTTAAAACATAAGTCCGAAGCCTTCGAAAAGTTCAAAGAGTATAAATATGAAGGAGAAAACCCAACATGCTTGAGTATCAAGAAACTTCGATCGGATCGAGTGGGTGAGTATTTAAACTCAGAGTTTCTAGATTTCCTTAAAGAGAATGGGATTCTCTCTCAGCTCACTCCTCCGTACACACCACAGCACAACGGTGTGTCGGAACGGAGGAATCATACTCTATTAGATATGGTACGATCAATGATGAGTGATGTTGAGTTACCACTTTCATTATAGAGGCACGCATTGGAGACTGGGATATATCTATTGAATAAGGTGCCGACCAAAATCGTGTCTACCCCTCCATGTGAGATATGGTTGTTGGAGATAGTGCCCTCAGAGTCAATTATTGGATCACAGGCACGTGATTGCAATGATTGAGGGAGGACCTGTCCCAGTAGGACAGTCTTACTCAAGATGATAGTATGCTATCTGGTTTATCTTTATCATCGTGTACTGTTTTAGGTGACCTTACGAGTCGCTATTACACGTTGATAGAGCCCCTAGGATTCTTGCTTGACTACCAGCAGTATGAGGGCGAACATATACGTTAGAGCTGGAGTCTATAAGCACATCCTTAAAAGGTCCCTAGTCGTGGGAGTTTTGAGACATGGCATCGATACTCCAGAGTAGACTAGTGTATACAGTCGAGACCCCGACGAGGGGCGGTGGCCGGTCTCACAGGCCACTGGTGTCAGTTGGTTCACCTAAGATGTATACAGGTGCTCATTGGGTTATGAGTACACCGGACAGGACTCGCCGGGAACCTGCTAGTTGGTATTATAACTGACGTCAAATAGTAGTTCCCTGGTGACATGTGTACAGGTTAGTTCATCGACCTGAGATCGTCATTTGTCTCGTGTGAGTTTCCACTGTGCTTTGATTACTACCCTACCACGCTCAAAGGAGACGTGCAAACAGGTTTTAGTTGGGTACAGTCCCGAGCCACATGGAGGAAGTGAGCGGATCTGCAGGGGTTCGTCTCTCCCGGTATTGGGGGTGAGGTCGCGCTGTGTCTAGGAGAGCCAGTACATGAAAAGTCCTTGGCCAAGGCAGGAGATTTACTGGTAGGTATTCCAGTAGTATCTCAGGGTGTTCTGGGCTACACTCCGACACAACTTGTACCGCTATTGGGGGTCTGACTTTTACCAACCCCCTAGGCCCGCCATGCGATGCTCATAGACGAACGGACCGGACTGTACGGATATTGTCACTGACAAGCTCAGTAGGGTGTCAGGATGAGTTCGCTCATCGACGTCCCTTTTGGTCAATAGCTGGTAGCCCGTTACGTATGGCTAATACCTCTGACGTGCTAGTGGTTAAATCCACAGCCATAGTATTGACGAGTCTTTAGAGTCCACCACACACAGTTACTCAAGTTTCAGGCGAAATGCTGTAGAGGCCGTATGGAGATATGGAAGGGTTCGATCAGATAGGTGCGGTATTGCAAGGATCGTGATCGGACGGATTTTACTAGCCGGCTTTGGTTTAAGCCGGATCCTAGTATTAGACAGTGTAGATTTTGTCTATTTGCAGTTGTATTCAGTGGGAATACAAATGCGGGCATGTATATGCAGTAGCGGGGTTTTCCTGTAATTTATTACGGGATCACGTTTTCTGAAGTTGCCAGTTTGCTTTCCGTTCCGGCCAGTTTTCCTTTGTTCCTTCGCGGCCGGACTTTTCCGGTGGAAGGGGGTTATTTGCAAGTGTGCAAATAACATTTGTGGAGGGGGTTTATTGTGATTGTGGCTTCATCATGATGGTTCTTGAATCATGAGATTCTTTTTTAGTCTATTCCTTTGCATTAATGGTGATTGGATTTGATGAGAAATGGTGTGACCATTTTTATTGATGTTTATCAATTCTTTTTCTCCACTTGCATTGCTTGAAATTTTTCCTCCACCCATTTCCTTATGAGGCCGGCCACTTTGGTGAGAGAGAGAGAGAGGTTTCATTATGTGAGGGAAATTGTTTCATCTCCTTTTCTTGCTACATAAATTCCTAAGCACATTTCCTTAGTTGCTTTCTTCTCCTCCACAACATTAAGGCAACTTCTTAAACCCCAAAGAGACATAGCCTACTACACTACATCTACAGCAAATCTTGGACGCGTCGGCTAGCCAACTTCGCGCCCGAGTTGCCTCGGTCTAGAGGTGGGAACCCGTAAAAGAAATCGGCTACGTGGTGCCCTTTCCGACGAGGAGGTGACGGACGGAGATTCCGCGGGAGATCGGAGTGGAGACGAAGACCGAAAGACACGGATCGCTTGGTATAACTCTCTACCCATCTTTTAGTTTGCTAGTAGCTAGGTTAATGGCCCGATCCGGGTTAAAAGTGCGCGGTGGTGCCGGTTTGCAAGTTACGCAAAGTTTTTCGTTTCCGCGTTCCCGGCGTCGGATCGACGGCCGGGGCACCGCCGTGCACTTACATTGGAATCAGAGCCACGCCATTAACCTAGTCTAGCTTGCTCTAGTATGTTTAGAACTCGATCGAACAAAAATCCCGAAAACCCGATTTCCAGTGCATCTGTTCTCTGTCGAAATTTTTTTAGCTCCATAATTTTTTAGGTTGTTGCAGAAACACATGCAGGAAAATATAAGCATTCTGCAAAAATTTGGTCGAGTGATGCTCTAGTACGGCCGCGGTTCCGCGGTTGAATAAAGTCAACGCGACACCTACTTTTTCCAGTAAGCTTCTGGTCAGGAAATGGGGGTTTGGGATATTCTTTTTGGGCCCAGATTTTCTGTGAGTGCTACAGTAATGCTTGAGGCCCACTTCGGTGAATTTATTCGATCGGATATTTTAAACATGCTAGTTCACAGTATTTACAATATATCTGCGACCGTGAATGTCATTTGATCGGTAAATCCAGTCTATCTGCTATAGCCCTTTTAGGCGGATTTGCGAACGTGAATTCACGTTGATGTTCTGTGTTGTGCTGTGATGTTGCGGATTGGTCGTGGGGGATAGCCTGGTTGCAGTGGTAGTACAGTTTATTTTATATGTATATTTGATATTGCGGGGCGAGCGTCCGACATGTGGACTGTCGTCACTGTCTGTTTGTATTATTCTTTTGGGGCACGACTGGGTCGAGGTCGATGTACCCGTTGTATGTATATTTTACTTTCTGTACTAGGATTACCCCGCGGAGGGGTGCACGGATAGCCGGGTTCTAGAGGGCAACGAGCCCGCATCTCATGGCATTGAGACGGAGGGGCTTCACTCTAGAATTGGCAGGGCTATTCGCCGCACTCGTAGCGGGTACAGGTTGACCCAGGAGGGGTGTCCAAGTTACCGGATTCCGTGAAGTGCTGGGTAGTCCATTCACGTTGCTGAAGGGGGCTGCCTCGCTTCAGGTTTAGGCGGGTAACTTGCCGCGCCCGTAGGGGTCTAGGATTTCATTGCACAGGCTATCCACACGACCAGGGGAACGTCGGGTTTCAGTAGCGGCTCTATGAAACCCGGGGATCCCAGATATCTGTATTGTTCTGTGATGCTGATTACATTTCTGTGATGTTGCATTTTTATCACGCCTTGAGTGAATATTATATATTGATATATATACTAGTAGATGTTGTATATGTTTTGCATCCGCGCTAGTCCAGTCCCCGCTCTGTCGTTAGTTAAGTAACCTAACGGGTGATGACGGGACCCAGTGGCGAATGTGGATGGCATATACGTACATCATTATTTTTGTTCTTTATTGGTGTGATCAATTGATGGGACTGGATTGATTCGGATCAATGCAAGTTAAACAAACCTATTCTGATGTTGTTGGACCAGTTTTCAAAAAGCTGTTATTGCAAGGGCGTTCACTTTTGTTTTGCACAGTGGTATTCGGTTATGAATATCCAGCTCCTCAATCGACGAGGCAAGGGCCGAGATCCCTTCACCGAGAGTGACCCCTTGGACAGAAGTTTGCGTCAGGGCAATAACTTCACTATAGCCGATTACTTTTGCTTTGCATCGTGGTATTCAGTTGGAATATCCTGCACCTCATCCTACGGGGAAAGAGCCGAGATCCCTTCACCGGGAGTGACCTCTTTAGCAAAGGTTTTCGTTACTATATTTTTATAAAGCTATATGTTCCTTCAACGATATCAAGTTCATTACGTTAAAGGTTTTCGCCAGAAACCATTCGTAGCCCTCCGTCATTTCATAGGAATAGTCAATAAGTATTCAAGCTGTGTATGTTGGCCAAAGTCAAGACACAATGAATGGTAGCTATTGGGTATTCATTTGCAGCATAGATAGATGCGTTGGTTTGGGACAGTCGTACTACTATTTTGGCCAAAGTAAAGGGTATGTACGGGTGGGTTCAAATTAACCGAGAGAATGACGGGTAGAACTTGACATGTGACTTATGATATGTTGGCCAAAGTCAAGGTCATAAGAACATGGGGCAAAAATCACATCGGGAGTTTCTAAAGAAACTGAAACTTGCCAGATATGCGCATACCTTCTGGAGTGTGATAACGTGAGCGGATTCCGTCACATTATCATGCGATGATAGTTGGATCCCGATTCCCACTGATGAGTTGGTTTACTCCTCGGGTGATCCCGGCTAATTCTTCTTTCAGGTTTGGGGAAGAATTTGACGTTACAGTGGGAGGTTTACAGATTCGATAAAGTGATAACCATTCTGATCTAGGTTAGAGTGCACGCTGAGTGTTTCTTTTCTCTCTCTCTTTGGCAGCGACCATTGACCCGACCCTAGACTATGACTCAGTGACCAACTTGACCGAACCTTCATAACACTGGCTTTTGGATTGTCAGAGTTGCATACCTCATTGCCACTCCTGTTTTTACCCTTTTTTCCAGGACACCCCGTATTACTACGAACGTCCACTTCCATTGGACAAAACCATCGTATGGTTATATACGAACTCGAAGGAATTCGAGGATGGTTTCCGGTTCTGGAGAAAACGAATAGGACTATTCAGTTGCCTTTTCCTTTTACCTTCTCTCTGGTAGCGAGTACTCCTTGGTTTAGGAGATAGTACACCTATTACGCAAATTGGATAGTCTTCTTCCAAACCTTAGGCTGGTGTCGAACGGTGGGGAATGAAGAAAACCAATTAGCATAACAATGGTGTACAGAAGATATTATGTAAAGACAAAGAAATGGATTGGTAAGAGGGCAAAGTAAATTGCGACTGCTATTCACGACCAAACCATCTATTTCTTCGCCAATCCTAAATCACCTTTGTATTTCTCCAGAACACTCCGTATCACTATGAAGATCCACAGTTTATTGGATACTCCATCGTATGGTTATATACGAACTCGAAAGGAACTTGTTCCAGTTCGGGGATGGATTCTGGTTCAGGAGAAATAGGAATAAGGTTTATTCGGTTGTCTTTTATCTTCACCTTCTCTCGCATTGCGAGTGCTCCTAGGATTAGGACAGTACACCCAATATGCTTATTGGATAGTCTTCTTCCAAACCATAGGCTGGTGCCGAACGGTAGGGAAGGAAGAAAACCAATTGGCCTAAAGGGGTGTACAGAAGGTAATGACTAAAGAGACATATAAAGGGATTTGGAGAGATGGCAAAGAATTATACGGTTACAGTTATGAATCTGGATAATGGAAGAGGCATTACTAGGAATACCGGGATACCCCATCGAAACATTTCAATGTTTCAGTTTCACTGTGTACTGTTAAAAAAAACTGATTTCCTAATTAGACACTTGCTCCAGGGTATGTATTTACCAGGTTTGATTCTCTCATCTGTATGGTTTTACAGATGATGAGTGGGAGTAAGTTATTGGGAATTAGGTGATCATCCTCATTATATCGGGATTCGTTGTAATTGGTGATATTTGAGGAAGTCACCTGGGTTGTTTGCCGGACGGCAAATATTTGGTTTTGAATATCCGTTGTTATGCACCAATTTCAAATTGATATATCTGTACGTCTATTTTCATAGAGTGAGATATACCTTTTTGAGATTATGTCTATGACATTTACCTATATCAGTGGATGGTTAGGTAAGGAGCATTAAACAGCGGTGTAATTCTTCTTAACCATAAGTACAGTTTTCAACCTACGACACATAGTGAATGAGTCACTAGACTCAGTGGACTTATACAGAGTATTGTATGTTGTCCAGTGTCCATTAGGACAAGAGGATAGGTCCTCGTACTATATTCGGTTTACTTATGACTTCTCCGGTTCTTAGACAGGTGTTTCGTAGAAACACAGGGTCCAAGTTTTGAGAAGTTATAGGTATATGAATAAAGTAGAGAACCAGATGTTGCAAGTATCGGGATTCTTCAAGGTGATCGAAGATGTAGATACTTGTGAATGGTATTCAGTTGATAGCAATGATTAAGAGAACTTGCTTCTCTTTCAGGTTACTCATAATTGGAAGCATTCCTATGTTGAGTAACGCTGATCGGCCTCCTTCCATTTGGTAGACATGCACTGGAGACAGCTGCATGATTTGAATCTGGTTCAATTAAATCAGTGCCTCTGTTTCTATATTGGATATAGAACAGTTCATATCTAGACTTTGTTAAGATACGGGGAGTTGTCCGGCTTATGCTTAAAACCAGACTCCGGATAACTCAAGGCACGTTTCTGTAATGGCTGTTTGTGGGTTGACCCGGGCTATGACGAGGGTTGACTTTCTACCATCTGGAAGATCAATAGTGATATTGTTCTTAACTCGCCACAGTTTTAACAAAAATGGATTTTTTCAGAAAGCAGTAGTGGGAGTATGGTAGAACTGGAAGTGATTCCAGAACCGCAAACGATTACTGAAGATTTGATAAGAACCTAAAGATTCAATCTGGTTTGACATTCCATTGGACACTCCGCAGATATGGTGGGTAACCTCAGGCACCCGAGAGGTACTTCGGTATGCTCAGGGACGGTGGCAGGGAGGTTCTTGTTTACCCAGACTTGCCATTGCTGTTGTTCCAGACTGTGAGACCCGGCAGGAGGATGAGTATAGCGTCGTTCTAAACTAGCTTTAGAAGTGCACGTGTATATGACTCTGCCAAAGGGTTGTCGTGGTCAGTGGGAGCAGCGGAAGCATAGTGGACAAGTGGCTTATGTCTATTTATAGACTAAAGCAAATGTAGCGGAGATAGATCATCTATTTCTGATGTGACAGTCATAGGTTTGACTTCATCAGAATAGGGGATGGATCTGTTAAGAAGGTAGTAGGGTGTGATGTCCTGGTATTTGGATGACATACACAGCGTAGGAAATGATATTCCTATACTACGATCGGTTATACTTTGGTTGTCACACAGTAGTTTCTCCACATGGGACTTGGATATAATATCAAGACATTCTGGTTACTAGATCTATAGATCTAGATTCCGGTAGTTTCCCAATCTGGGTACTTAGACAGCATTCTATGAGTATTTAGAATGGACGACTCCTGGCACGGTAGTATACCTGCAGGTGATGGAGTCACCCTCTCTAAAGGTGTCTTACAGACTAAAAGGGAGAGGGATACGCATGATTGGCAGATCACTTGCTCAGGCAATTGAGTCAACCATGAGATGTCAAGTACCACACCAGATGTTGTTCTTGCAGTAGATGCAATAAGTTGATATTGATCCAATCCTGGAGAAACATTCGGAAGCAGTTTTAGAACATAAGTGGATGTTCTAGGGATTTGATAACGGTAGCCTTTTTTAGGAGACGGTTATCATTCCAGGCTTCCAAGGTGACCTGGATGGCAGAGTGACTATCAGAGTTATAGTTATCCCTCTGACGAGGGGCAGTATTATGGACAGGTAGTTCAGGTAGATACTGAGGGAAGGCATGGCGCAGGATACTGATTAAGTTCAGTTGACGATACAGTTTAAGAAGTTTGGATTTGGAGTTCATTTATGAGCTAGGTCCCATCAGACATCCAGACACATTCTAAGACAAGTATTGCTCATTTCAGGAGATGGATTTCTCCGCGAACTTGAGATAAAGAGAGACATAGAAAGAAACATCACAGAGGATCCACTCACTGAGGCTATTCCTCGAACGCAATAGTTTCGCAAACGAGCTTTGTGAGACTGACTAGTAGAGGAGTTGGGTGTTCGGTATCACATGGGCTGTGAGTATGCGATATCGCAATAATTAGCCTTGAGTGCAAGTGGGAGATTGTTGGAGATAGTGCCCTCAGAGTCAATTATTGGATCACAGGCACGTGATTGCAATGATTGAGGGAGGACCTGTCCCAGTAGGACAGTCTTACTCAAGATGATAGTATGCTATCTGGTTTATCTTTATCATCGTGTACTGCTTTAGGTGACCTTACGAGTCGCTATTACACATTGATAGAGCCCCTAGGATTCTTGCTTGACTACCAGCAGTATGAGGGCGATAATATACGTGAGAGCTGGAGTCTATAAGCACATCCTTAAAAGGTCCCTAGTCATGGGAGTTTCGAGACAGGGCATAGATACTCTAGAATAGACTAGTGTATACAGTCGAGACCCCGACGAGGGGCGGTGGCCGGTCTCACAAGCTACCGGTGTCAGTTGGTTCACTTAAGATGTATACAGGTGCTCATTGGGTTATGAGTACATCGGACAGGACTCGCCGGGAACCTGCTAGTTGGTATTATACCTGACGTCAGATAGCAGTTCCTTGGTGACATGTGTACAGGTTAGTTCATCGACCTGAGATCGTCATTTGTCTCGTGTGAGTTCCCACTGTGCTTTGATTACTACCCTACCACGCTCAAAGGAGACGTGCAAACAGGTTTTAGTTGGGTACAGTCCCGAGCCACATGGAGGAAGTGAGCGGATCTGCAGTGGTTCGTCTCTCCAGGTATTGGGGGTGAGGTCGCGCTGTGTCTAGGAGAGCCAGTACATAAAAATTCCTTGGCCAAGGCAGGAGATTTACTGGTAGGTATTCCAGTAGTATCTCAGGGTGTTCTGGGCTACACTCCGACACGACTTATACCGCTATTGGGGGTCTGACTTTTACCAACCCCCTAGGCCCTCCATGCGATGCTCATAGACGAACGGACCGGACTGTACGGATATTATCACTGACAGGCTCAGTAGGGTGTCAGGATGAGTTCGCTCATCGACGTCCCTTTTGGTCAATAGCTGGTAGCCCGTTACGTATGGCTAATACCTCTGACGTGCTAGTGGTTAAATCCATAGCCATAGTATTGACGAGTCTTTAGAGTCCACCACACACAGTTACTCTAGTTTCAGGCGAAACACTGTAGTGGCCGTATGGAAATACGGCAGGGTTCGATCAGATACGTGCGATATTGCACGGATCGTGACCGGACGGATTTTACTAGCCGGCTTTGGTTTAAGCCGGATCCTAGTATTAGACAGTGTAGATTTTGTCTCTTTGCAGTTGTATTCAGTGGGAATACAAATGCGGGCATGTATATGCAGTAGCGGGGTTTTCCTGTAATTTATTACGGGATCACGTTTTCTGAACTTGCCAGTTTGCATTCCGTTCCGGCCAGTTTTCCTTTGTTCCTTCGCGGCCGGACTTTTCCGGTGGAAGGGGGTTATTTGCAAGTGTGCAAATAACATTTGTGGAGGGGGTTTATTGTGATTGTGGCTTAATCATGTTGGTTCTTGAATCATGAGATTCTTTTTTAGTCTATTCCTTTGCATTAATGGTGATAGGATTTAAGGAGAAATGGTGTGACCATTTTTATTGATGTTTATCAATTCTTTTTCTCCACTTGCATTGCTTGAAATTTTTCCTCCACCCATTTCCTTATGAGGCCGGCCACTTTGGTGAGAGAGAGAGAGGTTTCATTATGTGAGGGAAATTGTTTCATCTCCTTTTCTTGCTACCTAAATTCCTAAGCACATTTCCTTAGTTGCTTTCTTCACCTCCACAACATTAAGGCAACTTCTTAAACCCCAAAGAGACATATCCTACTACACTACATCTACAGCAAATCTTGGACGTGTCGTCTAGCCAACTTCGCGCCCGAGTTGCCTCGGTCCAGAGGTGGGAGCCCGTAAAAGAAATCGGCTACGTGGTGCCCTTTCCGACGAGGAGGTGATGGACAGAGATTCCGCGGGAGATCGGAGTGGAGACGAAGACCGATGGACACGTATCGCTTGGTATAGCTCTCTACCCATCTTTTAGTTTGCTAGTAGCTAGGTTAATAGCCCGATCCGGGTTAAAAGTCCGCGGTGGTGCCGGTTTGCAGGTTTCGCAAAGTTTTTCGTTTCCGCGTTCCCGGCGTCGGATCGACGGCCGGGGCACCGCCGTGCACTTACAATGGTATGGGAAGAGAACATCTCTTAAACGAGTTAGGATATGGGGTTGTCCGGCTTATGTGAAAAAGCATAATCCGGAAAAACTCGAGACACGATCGGTTTTGTGTAAATTTGTGGGATATCCAAAACATTCGTATGGATATCTTTTCTACCACAAGGAGGAACAAACGGTGTTTGTTTCTCAGTATGCCACATTTTTAGAAAATGGATCTTTTACAAATTATACTTTCGGCAATGCGGTAGAACTGGAAGAAATTCCAGATCCACAAACAATTAGCGATGATTTTGTTGAACCTGAGGTTTCAATAGAACCTGACGAACCTCAGCCACTCCGTAGATCTAGTATGAATTTTCGCCCACCTCATAGATACTACGTTTTTCTAATTGATGGTGATAGAGAAGATTGCATCATGGATGGCCCTACTAGTTTTCAGCAAGCTATCACGAGTGGTGACTCAGTGAAGTGGCTGGATGCCATGAGATCCGAAATAGAATCCATGCACACCAACAAAGTATGGACTTTAGAGGTTGCACCTTCTCGAGTAAAATCCATAGGGTGCAAGTGGATCTTTAAAAGAAAGATTGGTGTAGATGGTCAGGTGGAGACCTATAAAGCTAAGCTGGTCGCAAAAAGATTTCGTCAAAGACCAGGCTCGGACTATGATGAAACCTTTTCTCCAGTCGCGCGTTGCTCAAATCCATTTGGATCTTGCTTGCTATAGCTTCTCACTATAACTATGGGATCTAGCAGATTGATGTTAAAACGGCATTTCTAAATGGTGATTTAGAAGAATGCATTTTTATGGATCAACCAGAAAGCTTCATTGACAGTGGGAGCAGCGGAAAAGCATGCAGGTTGCTTAAATCTATGTATGGATTAAAGCAGGCATCACGGAGTTGGAATATCTGTTTTGATGATACAATCAAAGAGTTTGGTTTTATCAAAAATGTAGATGAACCATGTGTTTATAAAAGGATTGTAGAGAGTACTGTTACATTCCTCGTATTGTACGTGGACGACATTCTCTTGATAGGAAATGATGTTCCTATGCTACAATCGGTCAAACTATTCTTATCGCAGAGGTTCTCCATGAAAGACCTGGGTGATGCCTCGTACATTCTGGGAATTAAGATCTATAGAGATAGATCTAAGAAATTGTTGGGGTTGTCCCAATCGAGATACACTGACACCATACTAAAGAGGTTTAGTATAGAAGATTCCAAGCGGGGTAATTTACCCGCTTGTCACGGGATCACCCTCTCAAAAGAGATGTCTCCAAAGTTGATGAGGAGAGGGCTCACATGAGCATTATACCCTACGCTTCGGCGGTAGGATCTATAATATATGCGATGTTGTGTACTCGTCCAGATGTAGATTATGCACTGAGTGCAGTAAGCAGGTATCAATCCAATCCATGGGATAAACAATGGACTGCTGTGAAGAAAATTCTGAAGTACTTGAGAAGAACTAAAGAAATGTTCTTGGTTTATGGTAACGGAGATCTCCAAATGGAGACTTTTACCGACTCCAGCTTCCAGAGAGACAAGGATGATAGTAAGTCCATCTCAGGGTTTGTATTTACCCTAAAAGGAGGGGCAGTATGTTGGAAGAGTTCCAAGCAAGATACCTTCGCTGACTCCAAGATGGAAGCTGAGTATATTGCTGCTAATGATGCCACAAAAGAGGCAGTCTGGATGAGGAAGTTCATTTCTGGAATTCAGGTTGTTCCATCTATTGCTAATCCAATACCTCTGTATTGCGATAACAATGGAGTCATGGCTTTCGCAAAGGAACCACGGTCCCATCAGAAATCCAGACATATCTTGAGGCGGTATCACCTCATCAGGGAGACAGTGGATCGCCAGGACATCGAGATACGTAGAGTAGACATGAAAGACAACAAAGCAGATCCATTCATCAAGGCCATCCCTCAAGTCCAGTTTAAGAAACTGTTCGAGATGTTGGGCATGCGGTACGCCGGCAACTGGTTCAAGTGTAGACAGTGGGTACTTATTGCACCAATTATAGACCTTAGTGCAAGTGGGAAATTGTTAAATATGTATGCCCTAGAGGCCTGTATTGTATAGGATGTTAGGCATGTATATGTACAGAAACAATTTTTGCTCGAAATGATAGTATGATATCTGGTTTATGTTCATCTTAAAGTGTGATGTGTTGTTTTCATATCTAATATACATATTAATGAAGCCCTTAAGATTATGCTTGACTGCCAGGATTATGATGTAGATCATACTAGTAGGGCCTGGCCAGTCTATGAGCATATCCTTTAATAGTTCCTAGTCGAGCGTATATCGAGACAGGACATCGATATTACCAGAGTAGACTAGTGTGTACGTTTTTTGACCTTGGCGGCGATGGTTGATCCCATAACCATTGGTGTTCGACATCAAAGATTGTACACAGGTGCATTTTGGAGAATGGGTACACCGAACAGGACTCGCTGAGAACTCCTAGATGGTATATATACCTATTGTCAGATAGCAGTTCTTTGGTGACACTTGTACATGTTAGTCTGTAGACCCGAGATCGTCATATTGTCTTATGTGATTCCTACTGTGCTTTGATTTCCTCCCTACCACGGCTCTACCGAGTCATGCAAAGAGGTGGATTTTGAGTACAGTTCCGAATCACATAGAGACAGTGAGCGATATGAGGGGTTTCTTCTTTCCTGGTATAGGGAGTTGATGTCGCGCTATGCTTGATCGGCCATAACAGCAAATCTCTGGCCAGGGTTGTTGAGATTTACTGATAAGAGTTATCAGTAGTTTCTCAAACCGTTATGGACCATAAATCAGCATGACTTATAAACTTACTGGGGTCTGACATTTACCACCTCTAGAATTCATATGCGACGTATCAGACGAAAAGACCGGACTGTACAGTAAGTGTTGCTTACAGGCTCGTTAGGGTTGGGATGAGTTTGCTCGTCGGCCACCTTTTCGTCACGTACTTGGGTAGCCGTTATGCACAGCTAGTGCCTCTGACATGCTTGTGGTTAAACCCACTGCCAGCGTACTGTCGAGTCTTTAGAGTCCTACACAAAGAGTTTCCTGGTTCAGGCACAAGATGTAGAGGCTGTAAGTTGTTACGGCAGGGTTTCGATCATGTTCGTGTAATAGTTATAGGAATGATGACCGGAAGGATAATACTGGTAGGCTTTGGTTTAAACCGGATATCGGTATTATATTATTGGGTTATTTGTATTTGTATTTTTTGGAATGCGAATACGGGTATACTTATACGGTATACGGTGAGGGGTATTTTTGTAATTGTACAAGAATACATTCTAAAAGGAGACACATCATAAATGGGTTTTTATTTTTTGAAAATAAAACAATGAGGTGGAATTTGGAATTTTCAAAGTATGGATGAAGGAATGGCTTCTTTCATCTTTTATTCATTTGGGTTTACTTTTGAAATATGGTGCATTATTTTTGGAGAAAAATAATGCATGCTTCAATTATTTTTTTGAGCCATATCATTTGTTCATGCTTTAGACTTGTTCATTATCACATTCATTTTCTCTCTCTAAATTATCTTCTCCTACTTCCAAGTTTTACCCTTCACATGAGTTGTGAATCAAAAGCTTAGGGATCACTTTAATCCTCTACTTAATCTCTACATCATTTAAATAATCATTTCTAGAACACTTGATCTCTTAGTTAACTCTTGTGAAGAGTTTGAAACTTGTTTTATAGCTCTTGGGTGGATCATCTATGACCAAGAGGTGACCGGAGACTGAGTTCCTTTCAAGCATCTAAAGAGCCTAGGAGTCGCATCAAAAAGAAGACCCGAAGGACCGGTTACTTAGGTATAACCCTATCATAGTAGATAAGATCTCTAGATAGGTTTGCTAGTTAAGGTTTAAGCACAAGGTCTAGAGTTTAAGTGGGTATTGCATGCAAGAAAATTTTTGTTTGCCACTTCTGCCTCCTCACAAGTGTTGTGAGAGTGTGCAACATCCACTAACAAAAACCTGAGCTTGATTTAATACGTATATACCGTTATCTAAAGTACCTGACCCAATCAAACTTTGATTAAGGTGGATGTGGACCACATCGCTTACAAATGTAAAATCATAACCTTCTTTAGAAAGTAAAGATAAATAAATTATATTACAAGCCAGATTAGGTACACACAAACAGTTACGCAAAATCAAAATCTGCCCACTTGTCAATCCTAGGTGATATTTCTTTATGGATACAGCGTCCACTCTCATTCCGTTAGCAACCCTAAGAGTCATATCACCTGCCTTGATAACTCTACGGTTTCTCAGGGCCTGTAATGAATTACAGATATGAGATCCTGATCCGGTATCTAATACCCAGGAAGTAGAGTTAATTGACGGACAATTTTCAATCATAAACACACCTAAAGCCGATGCCACAACGTGCTTTGAATCCTGGTTTCTGGCGTTCTAAGCTTTGTAGTCCTTCTGCCAATGCCATTTTCCGTGATAATAGAAACATTCCTCCTTCCTTACTGTTAGCCGTGAAACTTTTGCCCTGCCTTTTCCCTCTACCTTACTGACACCGCCTTTCGACTTGGTGGAGGCCTTCTTCATCGAGTCTACTACGGTATCTAGCTTGGAACTATTCCAACATACCGTCCCTTTAATGAGGGTGATGACAAAACCGAGACCGACCTACTGTCGTCCTTAATACTCTTCGATGCTCGAATCGGTAAAGGACTCCACCTGGAGTTCACTGTTACCATACACCAAGAACATCTCTTAAGTCTTTCTCAAGTACTTAATAATGTTCTTCACAGCTTTCCAGTATTTCTCCTCAGGATCTGATTGATACCTACTCACTACACCTAGTGAGTAAGCTATATCCGGTCTGGTACACAACATCGCATACATGATTGACCCGACTGTCGAAGCATAAGGTATCCCTTGCATGCGAGCCTTCTCCAAATCAGTCTTGGAAGACATCTCTGTTTCCTGATTTAAAATCAGGAAAGCCTACGAAAGAGGCTTCAGAAAAGGGTCACGTGCTCACACGTGACCAGCAGTCACGTGTTGGCACATGACGCCTAAAAGCATCGGCAAGGCAGATTCAGCTTCCCGACTACATCAAAGAAAAGGGGTTCAGAAAGGGTCACGTGCTCCCACGTGACCAGGGTCATGTGTTGGCACGTGACATTTAAAAGCAGCTTCAAAGGCACATCGGTTCCCTGATCAAATCAAGGAAAAAGCTTCAGAAGAGGTCACGTGCTCCCACGTGACCAGGGTCACGTGTTGGTACGTGACACTCAAAAGCAGCATACTCAATTCCCTGATCAAATCAAGAAAAAGGCTCCAGGCGAGGGTCACGTGCTCACACGTGACCAGGGGTCACGTGGTGGCACGTAACGGCTAAGCGGCAGCCAGAAGGCAGAGCGCAAAAAGGAAGAAGAGGTCTCGTTCCAAGGGGGTCACGTGCCCACACGTGACCAAGGGTCACGTGGCCACACGTGACCGGCTTTCAAAGCCTATCTGTTAACAGAATTAAATTCTGAAAAAAGGCCTCTCAAATCTTTCCAAAGGAACCGATTGAATTAAAGATTTAAAGATTCTTAAATATCACCTATCTATGGAAAAAGCCTGAACTTGGAAAGATTTCCCCTTAAAATCTAACCGAAATAACAAAGGAGAATCTCGGGATTTAAAATCCAATGGTGATTAAAATTCACATAATAATCCAATGGTCCAAAATGAATGGTGAATACAAATTAAATCTCTCAAAGAAAGATTTACCAAAACTAATTGATTCGGCTGCTTCTCCTATAAATAGGAGCCGAGAGACACACAGAGAGACATACATGCAGAAAGGAATCGATACATAAAAAAAGAGGAGAGCCTTGATACTTTGGAGGAATTTGGATCTTCTGCAAAAGAAAACCCTAGGTAAGAAATGGAAGGCTTTTTGAAAGGAAAAGAGAATTCAATTCTCAACAGAGTTTAACTCTGATATAAAACAGAAGAACATAGTTCTCTCTTTGGTGGAGGATCTGTAAAGTGCATATCTCCCCTTGAGTTGAGAATTTAATTCTCAATGGGTTGAGATCCTGCCATGCAGATCCAAAGAATAGAGAGGGAATGGAAGCTTGAGAATTTAATTCTCACGGAACTATAGGAATTTAATTCCTTTAAAATAAAATTAGGGTTTGACCCTATGTTATGGAAATTTAATTCCTTCAGAATGAACAGAATCAGGGTTTAACCCTAATTAAGAACTTAGTTCTGTTAAAATAATAGGAATTTAATTCCCTCAAGAAAGAAGAAATGAGGGTTTAACCCTATTTAAGAATATAATTCTTCAAAAGAAAGTAGGAATTTAATTCCTCTAAAGTTATTGCTAGGGTTTAACCCTATGAAGTATTCAATTCTTAAAAAGATAAACACAGCTTCAAACAGGAAAAGGAATAGGGTCACGTGCTACCACGTGACCCCTGAAAAGAAACAGAAAAGAGTTTTAGGGCGCCCTCACGTGTCGACACGTGACCCCTAATGAACATTCTAACAGATCAAAGCGCAGGCCCCCATCACGTGCCCACACGTGATGGCTTTCAGAATTAAAAGTGTTAAACACTTATATGTAGAACAAAATAAAGGGAAACAGGGCGCTATCACGTGCTACCACGTGACCCCTTGGCTGAAGCTTTAACGGACAAACACCAGAATTCCCATAACATGACAGAACGTGATGCTCCAAAGTATTCAATACTTTTGGCAGAATAAAATGAATTGAGGGCGCTCTCACGTGCTACCATGTGACCCCTCTTGCTTTAGTGTTTAACACTAAAATTGAAACCTCTATATCCAGTGTTCAACGCTAATTTTCTTAGTGTTTAAACAATAATTTGGAAAACATCTATTTACAGTGTTTAACACTGACTTTCTTAGTGTTGAACACCAACCTGGAAAACCCTGTTTCCAGTATTTAACATTGATCTGCCTTAGTGTATAAACACTAATTTGAAAGCCCTGTTGCTGGTGTTTAACACTAACTATCTTTTAGTGTTAAACACTAACTTGTCAATCTCATTCTCAGTGGTCGACACTGATTGATCTTTAGTGTTTAACACTAACTTTAGCCCCATTGGCTAAGTGTCTAGAGGCAAAGCCTCTCCTCTAATGGACCAACAGAGGGCCAACATCCTAAACATGATTGGACTTAGCCCAAGCTGGCCATAAGTCCTCAATTCAAATTCAACTGAGCCAATGGGCTCATAATATAATTAATTGGTCTTAGTTCTAAATTGGGCCAAAGATTATTTAATCTACCTCGGTTTAAGGGTACATCTCTTCACTCCTTTGATACTTGGCGTTGTAATTCCTCAACGTCTTCAAAGAGGTGACGGGTCCCGATGACCACATATTAATACGGACTGTGGGGTCCTTAAACTCATGGACTATGAGGTCCTTAACCTTGACCGGGATGTGTTAAAACTAACGACGGACTGTGGGGTCCTTAAACTCATGGACTATGAGGTCCTTAACCTTGACCGTGATGTTTTAAAACTAACATCGGACTGTGGTGTCCTTAAATGCACGGACTACGACGTCCTTAACCTTGACCGCAACGTCTTAAAACTAACACTGGACCGCAATGTCCTTAAACTACTTATTGACCGCAATGTTACTAAACTAAACAACAGGGCTCTCTTAATTGCTCTATTGTTGGATCTAAACGATCCCGTTAAGTTGATCTTAGTCTGAAAGCTAGACTAACGTATCCTTAACAAACATTTAAGTCGATCTTATTCTCGAATGAGGCTAACGTATCCTTAAACCCAAAACCCCCAAACCCAAATCTAAGATAATACGGATTTGGACTAGTCAACGCCCTACGGGCGACGGCATAACTCAGTCTCCGTATACAATCCACGGGCAACTAAACACAAAATAAACACATGCGACACGAAGTGACCATCTGGAGAAGGAGAAAGTGGTTACCGCGATGCGGTAGCATAATTAATTGCAGGGGCTTGCGCCTGCAGGGAAGAGCGTCCCCACAATCAAAAACCCCTTAAGCGAGGGGGATTCTGATGAAGTCTGCTACATCGGACGCATCCGTTTAAACCTTCGATACACGGTGCCATAAATCAACTTGGCATCTTCGGAGAGGTGGACGGATAGCACCAATTAGCATCTGCCCCCGAATCTCAGGCAAGACGTCCCAGTCGCGCCGTCATTCGGAGGGGAACAGATTCTGGCACGCCCGGTGGGACCTTTTCCTCTTTCCACTCCACACTTCGTGTGTCGTGATTCGCGAACCAATCGCGGTTCGCTAATGGTTGCCCTTGGGTTTCAAGATACTAATACTTGGCGTCTAGCTTATTGCAGAAAGCAAAGAATCGATGGCTTCTACTTCTGCGAAATGCTCCAACTGCTCGGACTGCAATTGCAACCAACGCTCTGCCTCGCCAGGAGGTATAGCCTACGGACCCCAAGCTGCTTCGTTATTCACAATGCCCATGGAACAGGTCACTCGAGCCACCACGGGATTGTTTTTGGGACCATGCTCCCACCGACAAGCTTCACCGCTCCGGTGCTGACAAAGGAAGCTCCCAAGAAGTCGGTCTTTGATCGTCTTACTCCTGCCGCGGCCCCTCTCAACGGGTCGCCCAACACCAGCGCCTCGGTCTTCTCTAGATTGGGCCAAGACTCCTGTGGACCCACAATGGGGCCTACAATCCCAGAGAAGGCTGCTTCTAAGAAAGTGACCGGTCCTGCTCCTGAAGTCGCCAAGGCGGCTTCCCCGGCCAAAAAGTCGGTCTTTACAAGATTGACGGCTTCAGCTCCCGCTCCTGCTACCCAAAGGACATCGGTCTTTAACAGGCTAACACCAGCAACGACCCCCCACCTACACAGGGGGCAAGACGAAGCCATCCTCACCGCTGAACCAGCGCCGTCCGCTCGACACGCTCGACGTCGCCACTGGCCCCGAGTAAGGAAGGCTGGGGGCAACTCCCCCTCAGGGCTAACTCCATTAGCCTCAACGGTGGAAGTTAATGCTGCCGTTCCAACTGGGAACAGCTTCGAGATGCTAAATAAGGTGCGAAGTAATTCTCCTACTGCGGTGCTAAAGAGGTCTCCTCCTCCACTAAAAAAAGTTGCGGAAATAAAGCCAGAACAGCCTCGATCCCCTCAACGGCTGTCTTCCAAGATCTATAAGGTTTGGCGGCAGGCCCGAGACTCGATGATCGATCCAAACTTCTCCCGCCAGCACCAGAAGCTGAAAATCCAACAGGAAGCCAATCACCAGGCTAAACCACGAAAGGCTGTTTGGGTGCCCACTTCAACGGCCCCCTCAACTTCCACTGCTCATAAAAGGAGGAAGCCAGAGAAGATCCCCCAGCCTGCAACGACTGCTAAAGGCACTAAGCCCAGACGCCCTAAGTCTGGGGGCATGATGGTCCATACCGTATACATGGCATCAGGAAAGGAAGATGGCCGTGCGTCTACAGGTCATAGACCGCTTAGGCGGTCAGTGACCAAAGCTCAGGAGCAACAGCAAAAGCTCCAGGAAATGACGAATGCTATGGCCGCACTTACCGGGCCAAAAGAAAACCCAGAAACGTCCTCGGACGAACGCCAGGAGGAAGAAACCGACGCTGAGTTCCTTCGCCGAATATTGGAGAAGAAGGACAAAGAGGCTGCTGAACAAGCAGCCAACATACAGCGTATGGGCCTTCTCTTCCAAGATATGATAGGAATGATGATCCAACAGGACCCACCCGCTGAGGATGCCCCAATCGTTCTTGAAGACGACCGGGGAGAAACGTCAAATCCACCGCCGGCCCTCTCAACGGCCAAGGAGGAGACAATCTCTAAGGCTGATTTGGTCGACTGTATAGCCCAGCAAATCCGGGTTCATCATGCGACTGAGGCAGCTGGTCAAGTCGTAAAAACGGGGCGGCCGTATCCAAGCTGGTACGACCAAATCAAATATCCGTCGGGTTATACAATACCAAAATTTCACGTGTATAAGGGGACCGGCAATCCCCACCAACATGTCGCCCAGTTCAGGGCCCTTTGCGGTAACACCGGAGGTGATGATAAACTGTTGCTACGCCAATTCCTGGGTAGATTATCAGAAACAGCGTTCGAATGGTATTCAGAACTCCCGAACGATTCTATCAAGACGTTCGCTGAAATGGAGTTGCTATTCACTCAGCGATTCGCGAACGCCAGCGAACGCACTCCAATAACGGCATTGATTAACGCCAGGGTAAAACCAGTCGAAACTTGGGTCCAGTATGCTATACGCTGGCGGAATTTGTGGTCGAAATGCGAGAAGCGCATTGAGGAAGCGCCCGCGGTGGGCATGTTTGTAGGAACCCTAGACCCTCACGCAACTATCTCCCAGTTCATGATGTTCTTTAAGCCAACCACATTCCAGGCTCTAATCGACAAGCTGGCCCAGATGGACCAAATGGGTCATAGACCGTCTCCCCCGAAGCCCGAGCCTCGGAGTGACAAGGGTAAAGGAAAAGCAACCTTAGTCGCGAATGCCCAGCAGCAACCCAATGCCCCAAAGCTGACGGATCAACTGGAAGAAAGACGCCGGTATTATAATGAGAAAATGAAGAGTCCCTACTCGTTCCCACGGGACAAGACGAAACGGTTATTCGAGTTGGCAGTACGCAACAGACTTATAACTTGCCAAGTCCAAGGCGACCGCCACAACCCACTGAGGTGAATAACCCTAACTATTGCACTTACCATCAAACGGTAAGTCATCCGATTGAGGATTACTTCGTCTTCAAAGGATGGATTGAAGATCAATACCTCCAGGGGAAGTTTGCGCTGTCCGAAAAGTGGAAGGTGAACCCGCCACAGCCGCATACTCCCAAGAAAGCAGATACACCGGGGGCAACCTGTTCCTTTATTGAGGAAGCTCCATGGGAGGTCGTGCTGTCAACTAAAACCAAAGGAATGCTGAAGGACCTTCATGCATGCCCGGCGGTCGAATGGAAGGACCCGCTGGGACCCCAAATCATTGAAGGAATGCTGAGGCCGCGCTCAACTACAAAGAGCGATGGTGACGGCCCAAGTACTCATGCCCTACCGTCAAAATCTTCGAAGAAAAAGAAGAAGAAATCTAAGAAGCCCGTGAAGCCTGGAGACAAGCGCACGAACTTGCAGAAGCAAATCGACGCGCTGGAAGAGTACAATCAAAAGGCGTGAACTCCTGTCACGCTGCAAGAGTTCCTTAACCACATGTTTCAGGTGGAAGATGATGGAGAAAGCTCGTCGGATGAATCCGAGGGATATGTGGCGAGTTGTAACGTAATCTCCCACTCGTTTACCGACGATGAAAAAATTCCCGGCACTAAGAAACTGGGGACAGAGCCTGAACCAGAACTTGTGTGGCCAACAGATGAAATGATCGACGCCTTTCTAGGCGAGATTCGTCTAAAGAGTAAAGCGGATCAGGAGCGTGACATGGCCGGATCGGAAGGAGCCAAATGCAGGCGACTGAACGAAAGAGTTGAAGTACTCCTGCCAGATCGAAAGGCACCCGAGGCAGACAAGAAGATATTCAAGACGAGGAAAAGGTTTGCCAAAGCCATGTCAATGGGAATGAAGCTACCACCCTCGGAAGAAAACACGCTCAATGGGGCGGAGAGGCACCCTGATTATTGCGCATATCATCGGAAAATTTCATACCCCACGGAGGAGTGCGACGCCTTTAGGATATGGTGGCAGGGATATGTTGCTCATCGACAACATTTTAAGCGCATGAAACGCAAGACCCGTCGGGAACGAAGAAGTACTGCCGACGGGCACAACATAACCACTGGCAACTGTTACATGGTTAACGCTGGAGGGTCACAAGTTCTTACCTTTGGGAGCGACTCTGATGAAGAAATGGCTCTGGGCCCTCTCTTTAAAGAATCCGTTTTAGGGAAAGAGGAGGAACCGGAGGCCTGCGAAAACATTCAGCTGCGCAATCGCACGCTCCCGGAAAAGAATCTCGGGCCCGCAAATAGAAAAGATAAGGGAAAGGAAAAGGTCACTGAGGATATCACTTTAGATGACCAAGTCATGAAAGAGCTGACTACCAAAGACCCTCCCAGGAAGGGTAAGGTGGACTACAATATCCTGGCACACCTAAGGAAGCTACCTTCTCAACTTAGCATTCTCGATGCCCTCCTATTATCAAAAGAAGCGCGAGATTCACTAATTAAGGCGTTACAAGAACCTGAGCAATTCCAATCCTTCCTCGCCACGGAAAGGATGAAGGATGAACTGGAAGAAGTGCATACGGCTGACATCACTTTCGGGGACGAAGACCTCCTTCTTGGGACGTGCGACAACAACCGTCCCCTATATGTCTCTGGATACTGCCATGATATCAAAATAGGCAAGATCCTAGTGGATAATGGATCCTCCGTCAATCTCCTTAACGTTCGGGTGTTAAAGGAAATCTGCATGAGTGTGCAACACCTCGCTCGTGACAAAATCACCATCTCCGGTTTCGATTCACAATCGTCACGGACTCTCGGATCCGTGATACTAACATTACGCTTCGGACTACTCGTCACAGACATCTAATTCCATGCCATTGACGCCATGACCTGTTACAACGCCTTGCTCGGTCGCCCTTGGTTACACGAGTACAACATCATCCCTTCTACACAACATCAGTGTATGAAGTACTTTAAGGATGGTTTCGAGTATACCGTAACAGGTGACCTAAACCCATTTTCCGTGAACAAAGTCCGCAAATACGAAGATGCGAAGTACTTTTTGCCAGATTTCGAGGATACAGAAAGGTACCGCAAGCCGGAGAACAAAGCCGCCGCCACCATCCCTGTTTTCGGGAGCTATACCGAAGAAGAAGAGATAGTTTATGCTGGGCCATCTCAACGCAACAACCCGGGGACGCCCGCCCCCATGTTGGTCTTCGGAAGTGACTCGGAAGATGAGGTTAATGCCGTGTTCTCCAATCGGCCGTCAATACAAGCACCCCCTAGCGATGATCAGAGTTTGCAAATCACCATGGTGCCGCGAGAACACTATAAGGATCTCGACACACTTCAAGCTTACAATGTGCAGGACCTGCAAACGTTTTACGTCCCTCCCAGGCAAAGGGGTGAGAAGGCAATCCTATTCTACCGATCCTCAGAGACGAAAGTAGAGAAGGAAATCTGGCATGGCGCGGATGCTACACTCGACAGGCTCCAACCCATCCGTTTGCCCAGATACTATACAAATGGACTAAAGAGGCTATTGAAGCGCCAAGGAGTACCCTTAAAACAGACTGTTCGACAAGCTCGGTTCTACAACAGGATTTAGGATGTCCCTGGGACTCAACGCAAATTGCCCAACGGGAAAATGGAAACACTTGGGCTTGGATACGTGAGAGCCGGAAAACGGGAACGGGCCCACTGTAGCTACGCCATATATACCTTTGATGAAGAAGAGGACGCCCTGTCAGGAAATCCCAACCCCTCATCAAAACTAGATCCCGCGATTGAAGGGCCGAGTCCGTCATTTGAAGAACGAATGGACAAGCTTATCAGGAAAGCGGGTCAAAAAGCTCGGGAAGACCACAACCGCGAGATGGCCATCTACTAGAAAGCCAGGACGCAACGTCTGTTTCAACAGGCTGCAAAAGACGAAGATGCTCATCCCTGTTAACCCGTCGTACGAAAGGCCCGACACAGAGGCAGAAATAAATCAAGAAGCGGAAAGAGGAGCCGACAACAACGACGCAAGATTAGAGAGTCGTGTGATCGGGCATTGCGTGGTCCGGATTTGTCCCTCATGAAGAAGATGAGTCGAGCATATTCCTTCCCTCGAGACAAGACGGAGAGGTTACTCGAGCTCGCTATAAAACATCAAATGATCGCGCTTCCAGAGTCTAGACACCCTGAGCAAGATAACAAGGCTTCTCATCTGAGCTATTGCTCTTATCATGGAGCCATAGGACATCCTACCGAAGACTGCTTCACCTTCAAGAACTGGGTCGAGGACCAGTACCAACAGGGCAGATTCGCTTTATCCAACGGCTGGAGGGTAACGCCGCCACAAAAGCACGAACCCAAAGCCGTAAGAGCAGAACCGGATCCACCTCAGTCCTGGAAGCGAATTCGCACCTGTTACATGATTACGATATTAAAAGAAGAGCCCAAGAACATGGATGACCTTCCCTGGTGCTATGAGAACAGCAATGATGAGGTGATCTCAGAATTTCCGCCAGCTCCGAAAGAACTGGAAGATGGCATACATACTACTGCAGATAACCTCAAGAAGATTGAGTTGGGATCGGCAGATGATCCGCGACCGACATTTGTCAGCGAGCTGCTATCTGAAGAAAGAGTGGCTGCGTTAAAGAACGTGCTCCTACAGCATAAAGACTGCTTCGCGTGGAACTATTCCGAGATGCCAGGATTAGATCCGGAGATTGCTGTACATAAATTAGCGAAATCCCCGAATATCAAGCCAGTCAAGCAGGCGCCGAGAAGGATGCGACTCGAGCTTGAGATGAGCATCAACGCCGAAGTCAAGAAGCTGATCGATTCTGGATTTATCCCAGAAGTCCAATATCCCGACTGGATCGCCAACATCGTCCCGGTAATGAAGAAAAATGGGGCGGTACGCATATGCGTGGATTTCAGGGATCTCAATAAAGCTTGCCCGAAGGACGATTTCCCAGTATCGGTAACCGAGCTAATGATAGATAACACGTCCACTCACGAGGTTTTCTCCTTTATGGACGGTTCATCAGGGTACAATCAGATAAAGATGCATCCCGAAGACCAGAAGCACACCGCTTTCCGGACCCCTTTGGGTATATTCTGCTACAGGGTTATGCCCTTTGGTCTAAAGAACGCCGGCGCTACCTATCAAAGGGCCATGACAAAGATCTTCGATGATCTCATACATGACATCGTCGAGTGCTATATCGATGACCTCGTAGTGAAGAGCATGTCATACGAAGAGCATTTAAAGCATCTTGAGACTGTATTTCAACGCATTCGGCAATATAATTTGAAGATGAATCCCCTCAAATGCGCGTTCGGAGTCTCCTCGGGTAAATTCCTGGGATTCATCATCCGACACCGAGGTATCGAAATAGATCCATCTAATATCAAGGCAATCATGGAAATGCCTCCGCCAAGAACCCTCAAACAGTTGCGGTCTCTCCAAGGGAAGCTCGCATACATCCGGCGATTTATTGCCAATTTTTCAGGCAAGTGCCGCCCTTACAGCCACTTAATGAAGAAGGGAACTCCATTCGTTTGGGATCACAAATGCCAAGGTGCACTAGAAGAGATCAAGCAGTACCTGCAAAACCCTCCGGTGTTGGCTGCGCCGGTCAAGAGAAAACCCCTCAATCTTTATATGACCACCCTCGAAGGTTCCTTAGGCCCATTATGGGCACAAGAGAACGATCAAGAAAAAGAGAGAGCACTCTACTACTTAAGTCGAGTTCTGCTGGGGGCAGAAAGAAACTACTCTCCTATTGAAAAACACTGCTTGGCGTTGATCTTCGCGATAACAAAGCTCAGGCACTATGCGTTGGCGCACGAAGTCCGTCTCATCTCGAAGGTGGACCCTCTTAAATATTTGATGTCAAAGGCTATATTGACGGGTCGACTCGCTAAATGGACTCTACTCCTGATGGAGTTCTCGATAACGTATCGACCTCTCAAGGCAGTGAAAGGCTAGGCCATCGCCGATTTTCTCGCTGAACATCCGATACCGGCTGATTCTCCTCTGAATTGCGATTTGCCAGACGAACATGCGTTTGACGCGATCGACAGCGGTGGTACCCAATGGGAACTCTATTTCGATGGAGCGTCCTCCGTAAAGAAGCGCAAACAAAGTACCCCTATAGTCAAGTCGGGAGTAGGCCTTATCTTTGTAACCCCACAAGGAGGGATAATGCGCTTTGCTTTCTCCTTAAAGGAATCGAGGACGAACAATGAAGCCGAATACGAAGCTTCAATAGCAGGCCTCGAGATCGCCATCGACATGAGAATTGAAGACCTCTTTACATACGGGGATTCTCAACTGGTTGTTAGTCAAGTAAATGGTGACTACCAAACGTGCAAACCGGTGTTGGTGAAGTACGGCGAAAAGGTGCAACAACTATTGACCCAAATTCCTTCCTACACTTTGGAAAGCATACCACGGGCGGAAAATAGCAAAGCAGACGCGCTAGCCAAGCTCGCTAAAGAACTGGCTGACGAGAATCTCGATGACGTCAAAATCATGGTACAAAGCCGTCGAGTGCTCGCCCCTGCAGAAATATCTCCCGAGTCATACGAAGAAAAGGGCGCGACTGAGAAAACAACCCTACAAATAAAAGACCGTGAGAAGGCTGAGGACTGGAGGGAGGTCTTCATAGACTACTTTAAGTCCCACCGAATCCCCGAAGAAGCATCCTCAAGACATCAGCTCATGAAACGAGCTCTATCTTTCGCTTTCGTCAATGATACTCTGTATAAGAGGTCGTTTGATTCTCTGTGGCTGAGATGCTTAGGACCGGACGAAGCAGAAAGAGTCGTTCAAGAGGTTCATGACGGAATCTGTGGTTCTCATCAAGCAGGCCTGAAGATGAAGTTAAAAATTAAACGGATGGGTTACTACTGGCCCACGATGATCCAAGACTTCCTCGAGTATGCGAAGCAATGTCGCTCGTGCCAAATCCACGGGGATTTCATCCACCAGCATCCGAATCCACTACATCCAACGGTGGCTAGCTGGGCATTCGAAATGTGGGGGACTGACATAGTCGGCCCCATCGAACCAGCATCGTCCCGGGGACATCGTTTCATCCTGGCGACAACTGATTACTTCTCCAAATGGGCAGAAGCAATACCGCTGAGGGAAGTGAAGACAGAGAATATCCTCTACTTCTTCTAGACGCACGTCATCTATCGGTTTGGAACTGCATGGTGGATTATCTTCGATAACGGGCCGGCCTACAGAAGCCATAAGATTAGCCATTTCGCGCAGCAGCACAATATAGACTAGAGATATTCTTCAGTTTACAATCCACGAGCTAACGGTCTGGCCGAGGCCTTCAACAAGACCTTGACGAAGATCATGAAGAAAACGGTGTCACGAAATAAGAAAGAATGGCACGAAAGACTGCAAGAAGCTCTCTGGGCCTATCGAACTACGTTCAAGACGGCCACGAACACAACGCCGTACGCGTTGGTATTTGGGACGGAAGCAGTGCTCCCCCTCGAGGTAGAGTTACCCTCTCTACGAGTGGCAGTCCACTACGAGCTGATGGACGAAGAAAATGCTCACCTTCGGCTTGAGGAGCTTGATGCTCTCGATGAAACCCGGCTCATAGTGCAACAAAATCTAGAGGCCTACAAAGCAAAGATGACGCGCTCGTACGAAAGATTGACCAGGCCGAGGACGTTCCGCCAAGGCGAACTTGTACTAGTGGTCAAAAGACCTATGATCCCCAATCGCGCCAAGCGGGGAAAATTCGAGCCAAACTATGAAGGCCCGTACATCATAGATAAGGTCTACCAGGGTGGGGCCTATCTACTCATGGACGTGCACGGTGAAAGGCCTTTCAGGCCGATAAACGGTCGCTTCCTAAAGAAATACTACGCATAATGAGCCACAACCTAGGTCAATGATAGGTGACGACGACCATGCCCGCTCGCTATCTTACTAAGCTCAAGTTTTATAAACGGTAGCCAGCCTCTTAACGACGGACCGAAACGTCCTTAAACTAACGACGGACCGAAATGTCCTTAAACTAATAGCGGACCGAAACGTCCTTAAACTAATACCGCAGCATCTTTAGGCTGACGAGATAAAAAAAATATAATAAATAAAAACGGTATGTCCATAAGCAAAAAGGGCACGGATGAAAACCCGAAAGGGCTCCGTGAGTAAAAACAGTAGGGCTACCAGCGAGTGTTCGTGAAAACCCGCAAGGGCGCGGCCTCGTAAAAAAAAAGGAGAAAAAGAAAATGAAAAGAATAAAAAAAACGGTATGTCCATAAGCAAAATGGGCACGGATGAAAACCCGAAAGGGCTCCGTGAGTAAAAACAGCAGGACTACTGGCGAGTGTTTGTGAAAACCCGAAAGGGCGCAACCTCGTTGAAAGACACTTATAAGGTCCTCTCGACCTTGTAAGGAGAAACCACCCGCGTGAGATCCTTACGACTCACAAAGGAGCAACACACTTAGGAATCCTCACGATTCCTAAGGAGAAAATACACTTGTGAGATCCTCACGACTCGCAAGGAGAATTCTCTTATGGGACCCTCACGGCTCATGAGATTTGAAAGTCTTAAGTTACAGAAACCTAAACCTTTCTTAAGCAGATCCCCTACAACCTTCGATATTGCCCAACAAGCAGCTCAATACTGACCCTTGTATACAATCCACGGGCGCGAATAAACATTTCCCCAGCAAAGTCACACCCGTGACTAGGGACATGTCCATATGGTGAACAACCCTTATAATTCCTCTCGACTTATAAGGAGAAAACCCTCTTGTAGGATCCTTACGACTTACAGAGGAACATACACTTAGGAATCCTCACGATCCCTAAGGAGAAAATACACCTGCAAGATCCTCACGACTTGTAGGGAGAAATACCTTTGTGAGACCCTTACGGCTCATGAAGTCAAAAGCCTTGGTCGATAGGACCCTTAACCCTGTTTACTAAGCCACCTTTGTTCGACATCGACAACGGCAAATGATGATTCGCTCCTGGCAACATCCCAGTTACAGCGGTGCTGATGCCGAAATCGGTGTCTAAAATCCAAGCTTGCGGCGAAAAAGCTAGCAAGCCACACATGCATACGAAATAGCCGAAATGATGGGGCAACTTGCAATAAAAAGCAGCAAGTAAAAATGTATGCATGAAAAATAGCCGAAATGATGGGGAAACTCGCAATAAAAATCATCGAGTGAAAATGAAAAAAAATAGCTGAAATGATTGGGCACCGCGAAAAATCGCCGAAATGATAGGGCAATCGCGACCTCCGCTATATAAAAGCTGAAATGATAGAGCATCGCGGAAAAAGAAATAAAATATAAAAAAAAGGGATCATACTTCTCCCCCAGGTTTCATCAGAAGAGGAAGCCAAGTCTCGACGGGCCAAAGGAGACCTGGAGATCGTTTCAACACTCGTCTCGTAACAACGGACACAACGCTAAGCTAAGCGGAACAGCGGCAACTCCCAGTTCCATGGCTCGGTGGTATAGATATCGCCAACAGTCAAACCTCCATCCCGTGAAATGCAGATACAATCAGCAAAATTCCTGGTTACGTGGAACGTGGATAATGTCACTCTTTGACCCCGTGGAAAACGTCCAGAGCGGATCCTGGTCCTCGCGGAGCACGGCAGTGAACCCGTGTGAAGCATCCAGAGCGGAGCCTAGTCCTCGCCGAACACGGCAGTGAACCCGTGTGAAGCATCTAGTGCAAAATTCCTGGTTATGTGGAACGCGGATAACGTCACTCTTTGACCCCGTGGAAAACATCCAGAGCGGAGCCTAGTCCTCGCCGAACACGGCAGTGAACCCGTGTGATGCATCTAGTGCAAAATTCCTGGTTACATGGAACGCGGATAACGTCACTCTTTGACCCCGTGGAAAACGTCCAGAGCGGATCCTGGTCCTCGCAGAGCACGGCAGTGAACCCGTGTGAAGCATCCAGAGCGGAGCCTAGTCCTCGCCGAGCACGGCAGTGAACCCGTGTGAAGCATCTAGTGCAAAATTCCTGGTTACGTAGAATGCGGATAACGTCACTCTTTGACCCCGTGGAAAACGTCCAGAGCGGATCCTGGTCCTCGCAGAGCACGACAGTGAACCCGTGTGAAGCATCCAGAGCGGAGCCTAGTCCTCGCCGAGCACGGCAGTGAACCCGTGTGAAGCATCTAGTGCAAAATTCCTGGTTTCGTGGAACGCGGATAACGTCACTCTTTGACCCCGTGGAAAACGTCCAGAGCGGATCCTGGTCCTCGCAGAGCACAGCAGTGAACCCGTGTGAAGCATCCAGAGCGGAGCCTAGTCCTCGCCGAGCACGGCAGTGAACCCGTGTGAAGCATCTAGTGCAAAATTCATGGTCACGTGGAACGCGGATAATGTCACTTTTTGACCCCATGGAAAATGCCCAGAGCGGAGCCTAGTCCTCGCCAAGCACGGCAGTGAACCCGTGTGAAGCATCCAGAGCAAATACCGGACTGTGGAGTCCTTAAAATCCACGGACTATGATGTCCTTAACCTCGACCATAATGTCTTAAAACTAACAATCAACCATCCTGATTCTGTACTGATTCTACTTTGGTTTAAGGGTACATCTCTTCACTCCTTTGATCCTGACGTTGTAATTCCTCAACGTCTTCAAAGAGGTGACGGGTCCCTGCAACCAAACATCGGACTGTGGAGTCCCTAAATCCACGGACTATGAGGTCCTTAACCTTGACCGTGATGTCTTAAAACTAACAACGGACTGTGGAGTCCCTAAATCCACGGACTATGAGGTCCTTAACCTTGACCGTGATGTCTTAAAACTAACATCGGACTGTCGAGTCCTTAAATCCACGGACTATGAGGTCCTTAACCTTGACCGCAACGTCTTTAAACTACGATGCCTTGAGAAACCCTTGACTCCGTGAAACACGGACAAGGGTGACCCCATCCAGCACTTGTAAGCCCTCACGACGATCTAAAATGTGCTCACATCACCTGGTATGAAAAGCAACGAGAAAATTTCCGATGTTTATCCTATCGAGCATGTGTTCGCAATCATATGAACATCCGAAAAAGAAATAAAATTCGAAGCTTCAATGTGCATGCAACATGATGACAGTGTTGATAATTAAAGGATGTTTTCATAAAAAGAACACAAAGTTTATTCATGCAAGCGAAAACATACATACGAGTACCGAGCCTACATGGAAGTTCAACATAAAGCATACAAAAAGAAGAACTAATTTAAAAATGCTACGCTAACGGGAAAAGGTCACCAAACACGGGATCAATAGCATAAGGGTTAACAAAGCAGAGGACAAAATTCTCCATCTCTCTTTCTGCTTTCTCCAGCACATCAAAGCGACGGTTCTCGCGAGGAGTCGCTCCCCATCGATTGGCGCCGTGTTCGTCCGCGAAAGCAGACATAATAGCTCGCCGGGCCTTTATCTGGCTCAGCAGATGAATTGAGCAATCCCTCAAAGCCTGAGTAATCAGGCACGCTTCGTGAAAGCCCTCGAGTTTTTCTTCAGCCGCGTCAAGCATTGCCAGGGTCATCTCCGCCGGGTGAGGAGGGATGTCGGCAAGCACGGCCGCGAGAATCATCCGGAGCCAGAGGGACCCCATCGGGAGGGGGGACCCCCTACGGATCGAGAGTTCATACATTGCCGAGTCACATTCGTCGTCGGTAAGGAGTGGATCCACCAACCGAGCAGCAAAGCGGGGGATCATCTCCTCGATAGGAACTTCCCATGGCCGTCGACAAGCATGAGGGCGATTGCAGGCCATGGCGCTCGTTTGTTTCTCAAGACAAATTACACCAAAATAAGAAAGAAAAAATATAAATCTCTGTGAAGGGAAAAGAAGGCTATAGCCTCAGATATATAGAAGTGCATTAAGTGTTGAGCGCGGAAAATCTTGCATGATGAAGCTATTTCCAAGGCACAAAAAAGGAAAGGCATCGAAAATCAAGGGGATGGAACTATTTCCAAGGCTCCTTTTCTGCATCTGATATTATGCACAAAAAATGTGGCATGGAAAAATTTTGAACAGTCCCATCAAAGGATCCCACGTGCAGAACACGTGAGCCCCAAACTAGACGTGCACTAGAAATGGAACAACACCATGCATATTAAAAGCATCAGCAACAACAATAGTGAAATAATAAAATCCTACAGAAAGGCATGCAAACATACAAAGACAAAATAGAACTTAGCAGTCATACTTCAAGAAGGTCATACAAAATAAAGAGAGCACGTTTACAATGGTAAGACTTCAGACGCGGGGCACGGATTGAGAAACTCAAGCTTAACTTTGTCCAAGATTCTCCAAGCATTTCGAACCTCCCGAGTATGTTTTCTCTCACGATCACAAGCGTCGGTGTCCTCGCGAATGTCCTCCACCCTCCGATAGGCGGCAAGTACGGCCGATTGCTGAAATGCCTGGTGCAAGAGATCAATGAGGGTGTCGCGCCTTCTTTTCGAGATTAGACTCATCAGATACACCGAATGCATCTTATCCTCGGCAGCATCCAATGCCCTGAGCGGTACACCGGCGCAGAAGAGAGGAAGCGCCTCCCAAATTGCCAGCACGATGAGTCTCAAAAGAGGAGAGCGACGGGGGAGTAGCCGATGGTTGTACTCGTCAAAGCGGCTCATAATCTCAACACACTGAGCATTGGTGAACTCCTGGTTCTGACTGCGGCCCAGTGCGCGAATGTTCCCGTAGGAAATGATTTCGTCAAGGCCATACATATGAGCATCCATAATACCTGAAATAAAGGTCATGAGAATTGTTACAAAGCTTCTGTTGCATTGAGTACAGAAGGACAACCTAGGGCAAGGAAACCCTAAGAAGCCTTCATGTGAAGAAACTGAGTTCTTCATAGGAATTAAACTCCTTATTAAGAGAAGGGAATTAAATTCCCAGAAACATTTTCTTCAAACGGAATTAAATTCCTTAAAAAAGAGGTGACGGGTCTCATCATCTCCCTAAAAGCATCAAGTAAACCCTAGGAGATCCATTGTTTGAAGATTAAATGGTTCTCTATTTTCGTTGATAAATTCAAAAAATGGGTTCATATTAAAAGAGATAAAACCCCTAATGTGGATTTAAAATCCAGAGAGTTCTTTTAAAATAAAGGCGCTTCGACCGTTCAACATCATTACCTGAGGGAAAAGGATCCTTCAACAGAGTTAAACTCTGGAAAATGTTTGAGACAGAGAACTAAGCTCTGGAAACGAGAATTAAATTCTCAAGGGAAAAAGTTCTCAAAGGAAGAAGATGAGCAAAGTGAAGGCTCTTCTGATGAGACATGGGTATTTATAGGATGTGATGGAGACGCTTCATCTCCCCAAATCCCTAGAGGAATCCAACGGTCACAGAAAGTGATAGCGTTGCACTCACGTACAAACACGTGAGAACAACGCTGTGGGGGCATTTGTTTCCTGATTTAAAATCAGGAAAGCCTACGGAAGAGGCTTCAGAAAAAGTGTCACGTGCTCACACGTGACCAGAAGTCACGTGTTGGCACGTGACGCCTAAAAGCATCGGCAAGGCAGATTCAGCTTCCCGACTACATCAAAGAAAAGGGGTTCAGAAAGGGTCACGTGCTCCTACATGACCAGGGTCACGAGTTGGCACGTGAAATTTAAAAGCGGCTTCAAAGGCACATCGGTTCCCTGATCAAATCAAGGAAAAGGCTTCAGAAGAGGTCACGTGCTCCCACGTGACCAGGGTCACGTGTTGGTACGTGACACTCAAAAGCAGCAGACTCAATTCCCTGATCAAATCAAGAAAAAGGCTCCAGGCGAGGGTCACGTGCTCATACGTGACCAGGGGTCACGTGGTGGCACGTGACGGCTAAGCGGCAGCCAGAAGGCAGAGCGCAAAAAGGAAGAAGAGGTCTCGTTCCAAGGGGGTCACGTGCCCACATGTGACCAAGGGTCACGTGGCCACACGTGACCGGCTTTCAAAGCCTATCTGTTAACAGAATTAAATTCTGAGAAAATGCCTCTCAAATCTTTCTAAAGGAACCGATTGAATTAAAGATTTAAAGATTCTTAAATATCACCTATCTATGGAAAAAGCCTGAATTTGGAAAGATTTCCCCTTAAAATCTAACCGAAATAACAAAGGAGAATCTCGGGATTTAAAATCCAATGGTGATTAAAATTCACATAATAATCCAAAGGTCCAAAACGAATGGTGAATACAAATTAAATCTCTCAATGAAAGATTCACCAAAACTAATTGATTTGGCTGCTTCTCCTATAAATAGGAGCCAAGAGACACACAGAGAGACATACATGCAGAAAGGAATCGATACATAAAAAAAGAGGAGAGCCTTGATACTTTGGAGGAATTTTGATCTTCTGCAAAAGGAAACCCTAGGTTAGAAAGGGAAAGCTTTTTGAATGGAAAAGGGAATTCAATTCTCAACAGAGTTTAACTCTGATATAAAACAGAAGAACATAGTTCTCTCTTTGGTGGAGGATCTGTAAAGTGCACATCTCCCCTTAAGTTGAGAATTTAATTCTCAATGGGTTGAGATCCTGCCATGCAGATCCAAAGCATAGATAGGGAATGGAAGCTTGAGAATTTAATTCTCACGGAACTATAGGAATTTAATTCCTTTAAAATAAAATTAGGGTTTGACCCTATGTTATGGGAATTTAATTCCTTCAGAATGAACAGAATCAGGGTTTAACCCTAGTTAAGAACTTAGTTCTGTTAAAATAATAGGAATTTAATTCCCTCAAGAAAGAAGAAATGAGGGTTTAACCCTATTTAAGAATATAATTTTCAAAAGAATGTAGGAATTTAATTCCTCTAAAGTTATTGCTAGGGTTTAACCCTATGAAGAATTCAATTCTTAAAAAGATAAACACAGCTTCAAACAGGCAAAGGAATAGGGTCACGTGCTACCACGTGACCCCTGAAAAGAAACAGAAAAGAGCTTTAGGGCGCCCTCACGTGTCAACACGTGACCCCTAATGAACATTCTAACAGATCAAAGCGCAGGCCCCCATCACGTGCCCACACGTGATGGCTTTCAGAATTAAAAGTGTTAAACACTTATCTGTAGAACAAAATAAAGGGAAACAGGGCGCTATCACGTGCTACCACGTGACCTCTTAGCTGAAGCTTTAACGGACAAACACCAGAATTCCCATCACATGACAGAACGTGATGATCCAAAATATTCAATACTTTTGGCAGAATAAAATGAATTGAGGGCGCTCTCACGTGCTACCATGTGACCCCTCTTGCCTTAGTGTTTAACACTAAAATTGAAACCTCTATATCCAGTGTTCAACACTGATTTTCTTAGTGTTTAAACACTAATTTGAAAACATCTATTTACAGTGTTTAACACTGACTTTCTTAGTGTTGAACACCAACCTGGAAAACCCTGTTTCCAGTATTTAACATTGATCTGCCTTAGTGTATAAACACTAATTTGAAAGCCCTGTTGCTGGTGTTTAACACTAACTATCTTTTAGTGTTAAACACTAACTTGTCAATCTCATTCTCAGTAGTCAACACTGATTGATCTTTAGTGTTTAACACTAACTTTAGCCCCATTGGCTAAGTGTCTAGAGGCAAAGCCTCTCCTCTAATGGACCAACAGAGGGCCAATATCCTAAACATGATTGGACTTAGCCCAAGCTGGCCATAAGTCCTCAATTCAAATTCAACTGAGCCAATGGGCTCATAATATAATTAATTGTTCTTGGTTCCAAATTGGGCCAAAGATTATTTAATCTACCTCGGTTTAAGGGTACATCTCTTCACTCCTTTGATACTTGGCGTTGTAATTCCTCAACGTCTTCAAAGAGGTGACGGGTCTCGATGACCACATATTAATACGGACTGTGGGGTCCTTAAACTCATGGACTATGAGGTCCTTAACCTTGACCGGGATGTCTTAAAACTAACGACGGACTGTGGGGTCCTTAAACTCATGGGCTATGAGGTCCTTAACCTTGACTGTGACGTCTTAAAACTAACATCGGACTGTGGAGTCCTTAAATCCACGGACTACGACGTCCTTAACCTTGACCGCAACTTCTTAAAACTAACACTGGACTGCAATGTCCTTAAACTACTTATTGACCGCAATGTCACTAAACTAAATAACAGGTCTCCCTTAATTGCTCTATTGTTGGATCTAAACGATCCCGTTAAGTTGATCTTAGTCTGAAAGCTAGACTAACGTATCCTTAACAAACGTTAAGTCGATCTTAGTCTCGAATGAGGCTAACGTATCCTTAAACCCAAAACCCCCAAACCCAAATCTAAGATAATACGGATTTGGACTAGTCCACGCCCTACGGGTGATGGCATAACTCAGTCTCCGTATACAATCCACGGGCAACTAAACACAAAATAAACATATGCGACACGAAGTGACCATCTGGAGAAGGAGAAAGTGGTTACCGCGATGCGGTGGCGTAATTAACTGCAGGGGCTTGCGCCTGCAGGGAAGAGCGTCCCCACAATCAAAAACCCCTTAAGCGAGGGGGAATCTGACGAAGTCTGCTACATCGGACGCATCCGTTTAAACCTTCGATACACGGTGCCATAAATCAACTTGGCATCTTCGGAGAGGTGGACGGATAGCACCAATTAGCATCTGCCCCCGAATCTCAGGCAAGACGTCCCAGTCGCGCCGTCATTCGGAGGGGAACAATCTCTTTGGAAAGAGTGATTCCTGAACAAGCGGGTACATTACCATGCTTAGAATCTTCCATACTAAAGCTCTTTAGTATGGTGTCAATGTACCTAGATTGGGACAATCCCAACATCCGTTTAGATCTATCTCTATAGATCTTAATCCACAAGTTATCGGAGGCCTCACCTAGATCTGTCATGGAGAACTTGTGTGATAAGAAGAGCTTGACCGAGTGTAGCATAGGAATATCGTTTCCTATCAAGAGTATGTTATCCACATACAATACGAGGAAGACAAACTTAATCTCTACTACCTTCTTATATATATATGGTTTATCTACATTTTTGATGAAGTCAAACACTTTGATAGCTTCACCAAAACAGATGTTCCATCTCCGCGATGCCTGCTTTAATTCATAAATTGATTTAAGCAGCTTGCACACGCTTCCGCTGCTCCCACTGTCTACGTAGCCCTCTGGTTGTGTCATGTACACGCTCTCTTCTAAATCACCATTTAGAAAAACGGTCTTGACGTGCATGTAATATCCCAAGTGGGCTGAGTACACCTACCCTGTGAGAAATAAGATGTTATCCGATATCGAAGTGGGGATGTAACCGATACGGATGCACACGGGGACCAACCAGAATAATGGGGAGTATCGAATTCCATTCCAAAAGAGGGCACGATCTGAACTATAAATGGAATGATACCACTCTTATAACCCAGAGGTGCCTTTTGGATGAATCGGTACTCTGGAGTTTGAAAAACTACGTAGTTAAGCGTGCTTGAGCCAGAGAAATTCAGGGATGGGTGACCTACTGGGAAGTAGCCCCAGGTTCATTCAAAGGGACTAAATCGTGCGGCTTCGCCAGAGCGGACAATACCATCTGTGTTTGGGGGTGTGTCGTGAAAAATATGGTATCAGAGCCGGTCCCTCAAAAGTAGGACTGTGGTTCGAAGGCGAACTATTGTTCTAAGTTGGGGGTGTAGCCCTAGGTTCATTCAAAGGGACTAAACCATGCGGCTTCGGCCAGAGCGGACAATACCATCTGTGTTTGGGGGTGTGTCGTGACAAATATGGTATCAGAGCCGGTCCCTCAAAAGTAGGACTGTGGTTCGAGGACGAACTATTGTTCTAAGTTGGGGGAATATAATACCCCAGGTGGGCTGAATACACCTACCCCATGAGAAGTGAGATGTTATCCGATATCGAGGTAGGGATGTAACTGATACGGATGCATACGGGGACCTACCAGAATAATGGAGAGTATCGAATTCCATTCCGAAAGTGGGCACGATCTGAACTATAAATGGAATGATACCACTCTTATAACCCAGAGGCGCCTTTTGGATGAATCGGAACTCCGGAGTTTGAAAAACTCTGTAGTTAAGAATGCTTGAGCCAGAGAAATTCTGGGATGGGTGACCTACTGGGAAGTAGCCCCGGGTTCATTCAAAGGGTCTAAACCATGCGGCTTCGGCCAAAGCGGACAATACCATCTGTGTTTGGGGGTGGGTCGTGACAGTGCAACAGCCAGATTTTGTAGTCATGGTATGCAGCAACAGCAAGTAAGATCCTGATGGACTTAAGCATATCCACTAGAGAAAAGGTTTCATTATAGTCGATAACAGGTCGTTGGCGAATACCTTTTGCTACAGGTCATTGGCGAAAACCTTTTGCTACAAGTCTAGCTTTGAAAGTCTCAACTTTTCCATCTACACAAAATATCTTCACAAGATCCACTTGCTTCCGATGGGTTTTACCCCTTCAGGAGCAATTTTCAAAGTCCATACTTTGTTGGTGTACATGGATTCTATCTCAGATTGCATAGCATCCAGCCATTTCATAGAGTCTCCACTTGTGATGGCCTGCTCGACACTAGTTGGGTTATCATCTTCCATGATGCAATCCTCGCTCTCACCGTCTACGAGAAAACCATAGTATCTCTCTGGTGGATGAGGAACTCTACTAGATCTGCGGAGTGGCTAAGGTTCATTGGGGACTATTGAATCCTCCGGTTCCATCAAATCGTCAGTTATAGTTTGTGTTGCTGGAACTTCTTCCAGCTCTACCTCATTGCCACTGATTTCTTTCACAAAAAAAATTCCTTTTCTAAAAATGTGGCATGTCGATAAACAAACACCTTTTGTTCCTCGGTGTGGTAGAAGATATACCCTCGCGAATGTTTGGGATATCCTACAAACTTGCACAGAATTGATCTTGCCTTGAGCTTGTCCGGATTTTGCTTTTTAACATAAGCCGGACAACTCCAAATCTTAACTCGTTTAAGAGATGGTCTCTTCCCATTCCATATCTCATATGAAGTGATAGGCGATGAGTTTGGTCGGAGCTATATTCAATAGATATGCAACTGTCTCAATTGCATAACCCCAAAAGGAAATAGGCAACTCAGCATTACTCATCATAGAGCGCACCATATCTAATAGGGTGCGTTTCCTCTGTCCCGATATTCCGTTGTGTTGTGGTGTATACGGAGGAGTAATCTGAGAGAGAATCCCATTCTCTTTTAAGTAGTCTTGGAATTCCATGCTCAAGTATTGTCCTTCCCGATCAGATCGTAGGACTTTAACATTTTTTCCCGTTTGGTTCTCTACTTCGTACTTATATTCCTTGAATTCCCTAAAAGATTCAGACTCGTGATTCAACAGGAACATATGTCCGAACCATGAGAGATCATCGGTGAATGTAATAAAATATGATGAACCATTCCTGGCATGTGTAGACATAGGACCACATACATCACCATGTATCAGTTCTAAGAGTTCAGTAGCTCTTTCTTCGTGTCTAGTAAACGGAGTTTTGGTCAACTTACCTTTGAGACATGACTCGCAAGTTTCATAAGATGTAAATTCGAACGTATTCAAATATGCATCTTTATGTAACTTACCTAGCCTTGTCGCATTGATATGACCTAGTCTACAGTGCCACAAGTAGGTTTCGTTCATTTCTGAACTTTTTCTCTTGTATGTGTTCTGTATGCTTAGAATTGTGGTTTGATTCAGAACGTATATGTAACGTTTTGAAAATCGTTTCGGTGAAATTTCGAAAAAAAGGTAAAATAAGGGGGTTTTCTATAAAAAGTCAAAATGCAAATATCTTTATTATAAAATTAAATATACATATTCTAGCTATGTAATTGCTAGTATTTGGTATTTATTGAGCAACTGCTGAAATTTCAAAATTTCTGAATATTTTTCCTAAATTAATTATTTTAATATTATTTTAAGCCGGTAAGAAAATACATTAAATTAGCGATAAATACAAATTTAAATGGACTAATTTTAATCTTTAAAATCATGTTAATTAAAATCTAGTTGTAATATAATTTTTTAGTATTTTATTTCAAGTTTTAATTGATTTATTTTATGGAAAACAAAAATATAGTTATTTTGAACTAAAACTTGCAAATATGGTATTGTGGGGGGTCTTTTTGCATAGAATTTTTTTGTAAAGTCTCTCACACTCACCCTCCCTCCCCTTGGCCGGCCCCACACTATTGTAGCAGCCCAAGAATTTTATTTCCCTCCTTTTGACCTTAAATCATGTGAGAAATGGGTTAAAATAAGGTTTTTATATATAGTAAAGTAGGTGGGGGTATTATGGTAATTTGGGAGGGGTTTTCACTTGGATTCTTTTCCACAACTCCCCCACACCTCTCCCCACTCCCTCCTCAGCCGAAATTCCTGCAATAAACAGCCCCAAAATTTCCCCTCTCATTTTTCTTCTAAACTCATCAAAATTCCATCAAAATTCCATTTAAACTTCACAATTTCAAGCCCATCTTTCATCCATTCTTCTTAACCTTTCTTGCATGGATTTTGGATGCTAGGAGGCCATCTTTGGAGTCAAAATTTCTTGCTAGATCTCTAGATCTAGAGGTATAATTCTGTAGGGTTCCTAGGCACCCTAATGAGGTCTCACAAGGCATCAACCATGCCAATTTCAAATTTAAACGGTGCCGAGAAACCCTAGAACGGATCGTTCGCTAGATTTCTAGGCGAAAGATGCAACTAGTAAACTATTTTACTAAAGGAACGGAAATACAACCTTTGTAGATCCGGTCCTCCACCTCCACGGCTCCCTGATGATGTCTCCTCGCTGTCCAAAACGGATCCCGGGCTCTAGAGTCGGCTTCATCGGAGAAAAGACCGGGCTAGGTCGTCGACAACGTGCCGAAGATGATCTACGTCGAAGCATCACTAGATCAAGCTCTCACTTCACCAAGTCAAGAAACTTGCGAAGAAAACACACTCTACTACTTGGCAAGAGGTAGAGGATGAAGAAATAGGAAGTGGGTAGACTTTAGAATTGGATTTCTCACTCATTTCCATCAATCACCATTGATGGAGCTTGCTTTCTTCAAGTGAAGAAAGGAAGAAGAAGAAGAATTATGTTATGATAAGTTCATTAAAAAATAAAAGAATAATCAATCCTTATCATAACATGACCATAGTTAAGTGTAGAGAACTAATCATGGTTTAATGCAATGGTTAGGGTTAAGCTAAAAACAAAATGGTCATCAAGTCAAAGCATTCATGAAGCTTCATGAATGAACAAAAGAAATGCCACCATTTTATCATTTCATTTCCTTTTTCCAATAAGAAAAAGATTAATAAATAAATGAATAAAATGAATAAGCAAATAGTAAACCCTAACCATTCCATTAACCAAGGTTTAATTCTATACACTTAATTAAAAAGGCATGTATCATCAAACATGATACAAGCATGTGCACAAAATCATATCGCATATGCAATGCGCACACCCGAGCGAGAAAATCCATTTAAAGTGAACCGATACTAGTTAATGCAAAGTAATATATCAAATATATAATTATGCATTAAATCATTAAATCAACACTTGATTTAACGATCCGGTCATATCGCATATAACCGACTAGTATCATTAGTAACAACTTATCGAATCAACACTTGATCCGATAACCCGGCTATATCGCATATAACCGATCAATGTCACATCGCGAGAATCGAATACAGTATCACATACTGGTATTATTCTCGGTCCCGCACATATCTCATATGCGCTCCTATTTCGTTTTGCTTGAGCCAGGAAACCTCTGTGTAGGACTCTAAAGACTCGTCAATACGCCGGCAGCAGATGATGATCATATCAAGCATCCACAAGCCGCAAGCGGTCTGCTAAACGTAACGGCTACCCGGATATTGAGCGATCAGAAAATCGACGAGCAAGCCCGCTCACACTCCTGTGAATCCAACCAGTAACACTTACCGTACAGTCCGGTCTGTCCGTCGGATATGTCGCATATCTCGCCTAGGGGTGGTAAACGTCAGACCCCAATACCTTGATAAGTCGTGTCGATATTAGGTCTATAACAATTCGAGAAACTACTGGTAACACTTACCAGTAAATCTCAGCAACCCTGGCCAGGGATTTCCTGTTATAGCCAATCGTACACAGCGCAACATCAACTCCCTATACCGGGAGAGACGAATCCCCTCCTATCGCTCATTGCCTCCATGTGACTCGGGACTGTACCCAAAAACCACCGTTTTGCATGCCCTCTTGTACGTGGTAAGATGGAAATCAAAGCACAGTGGGAACCACACAAGACTCTATGACAATCTCGGGTCTACAGACTAACCTGTACCAGTGTCACCAGAGAACTGCCATCTGACGTGAGGTATAATACCATCTGGGAGTTCTCGGCGAGTCCGTCCAGTGTACCCAGTCTCCACTGAGCACCCGTATATCATCTCTGATGTCAAACACCAATGGATATGGGATCATCCATCACCCATCTATATAGGTCGAGAAGGTATACGCTAGTCTACTCTAGCATATCGATGTCCCGTCTTGATACACCCACGACTAGGGACCTTGAAGGATGTACTTATGGACCACCATGTCCCCACTAGTATGATCCGCATCATAGTCCAGGTAGTCAAGTACACATTCTAAGGGCTTTACCAACATGTAACAGAGAGACAATCAGCATACACGTTAAGGTAAAGAGTAACCAGATAGCATACTATCTTGTCGAGCGAGAAAGTCCTCCCTATATATGTCCCAGCATCCACTACCATATACATCCTATATACAGTAATGGCCTCTAGGGCATACATATAACTAACAATCTCCCACTTGCACTAGGGCCATCTGTAGCAGTGGTTGCAGTATCTCAAACTCAACCATCCCATGAAAGTCTCTCTCTGGGAAAAGTCCTTTGTGAGTGGATCCGCTGTGTTGTCCTCTGAGTCTGCTCTCCATACCTCGAATCTCCCTGGAGATCAACCATCTCCATGATCAGGTGATACTGCCTTAGAATATGTCTGGATCACTGATGGGACAGACGTTCCTTGGCATAAGCCACAACACCATTGTCATACAATGGGAGGAACTAAGTTCATCTCATGAACTAATATACACCCAGACAGCCTCTTTGGTAGCATATTAAGTAGCGATGTATCCAGCCTTAATCGTCTAGTATGTCTCGGTATCTAGCTTGGAACTCTTCCAACATACCGTCCCTTTACTGAGGGTAAAGACAATGCCTGTGACTGACATTCAGTCATCTTTATCACCCTGGAACCATTCCAGTGATTCTCCCCAGGGTCGATTGATACCTTCTCACTACAACTAGTGAGAATCCTAACATCCATTTAGATCTATCTCATAGATCCAAAACCTAGGATTTAGTAGGTATCTCTTTGATCCTATATGGAGAATCATTGTGATAAGCGGAGATTGACCGAGCGTAGCATAAGAAACTCCTTTCTTATCAAGAGTATGTCATCCACGTACTCTACGAGGATCGTCTACCATACTCCCTACTACCTTTTTGTATATACAAGGTTCATCTACCATTTTGATGATGTCAAACTCTTTGACTACTTCATCAAAACAGATGTTCCAACTCCGCGATGCCTGCTTTATCCTATAAAGTATCTTGCACACGTTTCCGCTGCTCCCACTGTCTACGAAGCCCTCTGGCTTTGTACTTATAGACCCACTCTTCTAAAACATCATTTAGAAAAGCTGTCATGACACCCAACCACCAGATATCGTAGTCATGGTATGTAGCCGTGGCAAGTAGGATCTGGATGGACTTAAGCATAGGTACTTGAAAAGGTTTCATCATTATCCATACCTGGTCAATGATGTAGACCTTTAACAAGTCTAGCTTTGAAAGTCTCAACTCTTCCATGTACACCAAGTAATCTTCTCAAAATATACTTGCTCCTGATGGGGATTTAACCCTTCAGATATAGCAACTAAAGTCCATACTTTGTTGGTGTATAAGGATTCCATCTCAGATCATTAAGCATCCAGCCATTCTTACAGAGTCCCACTCCTGATGGCCAGCTCGAAACTAGTTGGGTCATCATCTCATGATGCAATACTCGCTCCCACTGTCATAGAGAAACAGAAGTATCTCTCAGGTGGGTGAGGATCCCTACTAGATCGGCGGAGAGGCTGAGGTTCGTTGGTATCTACTGAATCCTTTTGGTTCTATCAAATCATCTGCTGTAGTTTGTATAGCTGGAACCTTTCCAGTTCTACATAACTGACCTTGCCTCGAGCTTGTCCGGATTATGCTTTTAGACATAGCCCGGACAACCCCAAATCTTAACCAACTTAAGATATGGATTCTTCCCTTATCATATCAAATATGAAGTGGTAGGCAACTGATTTGATTCGAACCCGATTCAATAGGTATGCAACTTCATAAGTGCATAACCCCCAAAAGGAAACAGGTAACTCAGTAGTACTCATCATAGAGCACACCTTATCATATAGGGTGTGATTGCTCCGCCCCGATATACCATCGTGCTATGGTGTATACGGAGGAGTAATGCTGAGTGAGAATCTTATTCTCCTTTAGAATAGTCCAGGATTTCCGTGCTCAAGTATTCTCCTCCTTGATCACATCAAAGGACATAATAGTTATACCCGTATTCTGGTTCTCTACTTCTCGCTTATATTCTGTGAATATCTCAAAAGGTTCGGACTTGTGTTTCAACAGGAACATAGGTCTGAAACTTGAGAGATTATCAGAGAATGTAATGAAGTACAAAGAACCAGTCCTGGCATGTGTAGACAGGGGACCTACATACATCAACATGTATCATCCCAAGAGTTCACTAACTCTTTCTCTGTTACCAATAAACAGAGCTGTGGTCATCTTATCTTTGTGACATGACTGGCGAGTTTCACAAGATGTAAATTCAAACTGATTTAAATATGCATCTACATGTAACTTCAGCTAGTCGGGTCACATTGATATGACCTAGTCTACAATGCCTCAAGAAGGATCCGTTCATTTCTGAACTCTTCCTCTTGTGTGTGTTCTGTACACTAAGAACTGTAGTTTGATTTAGAACATCAATGCTTTTAGATAACGTTCCTGATCCGATCAACTTTTGATATAGGAAATGTTCAAAACATAATCCAACCATACAAAATTTTATCATTTCTTTACTAATAAAGAGACTGATATGATTTTGTATATCAGGTTCGGTATCTAATAACATTCGTTCAGAATCAATGTATTGGTAATACAGGGTGACAGTGACCAACAGACTTGGCTGCAACTCTTGCCCCGTTTTCTGCCTCATGAAACTTATCACCCGTTCTCAGTCCTCTATCTTTCTGTAGCCCAATGTAACAGATTACATATCTGGGATCCTGATCTGGTATCAAATACCCAGGACGTAGAGAATAGAGAAACAGTTCTGTATAAAGAACACACCCGAATATGATGCATCAGGATGCACTCTCTTCGTTTGGGCGGCACGGGAATTCTGGTAATCCCCAATTTCCTGCTCTGTCTTATAACAATTATAAGGTGGAGCGGGACCAACGTTCTCCAGCTCAGTATAACAAGCGGGTTCGGTCAATATTCCGTATTATTATCTTGATTAAGGCGTGATATGGTCGCTACCTGGAGAGAGAGAGAAGAAAACATTCAGCGTGCGCTCTTGCAAGAATAGATTGGTTATTATTTTATCTAATCAGGATGGCTCCCACTGCTTTTTATCAAATCTTCCTTCAAACGCTAAAAGGAAAGACTAGCCGGGATTAATTACACACTACAAGTTCGCCAATCTTTCAGCCAGGCCAGTGTCGGTACTTTGAGGGAGGTCCCCCGTGCTTTCGCACGAACCTAATTAATGTAAACCTCGTTTTCCCAGAGGCGTAACCCCATTGACACCTTTCTAGACACCTACTTGATCGGCTAATTGTAATGTATAAAACTCTCCCAGGAGTAACTCTTACTCGCAGCGGGTATCGGGATCCAACTATCTCATAGAAGGTGTGCAATCTCATTGCAAATTTCAACACTTGAAATTCCCGATAATGTTTTGCCCCGAACGATCTATGACCTTGACAAGGTCAACAAACCATAGACCGCAAGTCAAGTTCAACCCGTCATTTCTTGATTGAATCAAACCCACCCGCACGACCCTTGACAAGGTCAACAAGGCCGCACGACTACTCTAACCCAATCTGCATCATATGCATAAGCAGATAAATACTGGTTAGCTACCGCACACTGCGCCTTGACAAGGTCAACAAACGCAGCACGAATACTAAACAGGACTTATCTGAAATGACGGAGGGCTACGACAGATTTTTCTGAAAACCTATTGTGTAATGAACTTGATATCGTTGTAGGATCGAATGAATTTTGAAATGGAGTGTTTTTGAGGCTTTTCAAGTTTTGCTAAAGGAGTCACTCCCGGTGAAGGGATCGTCGGTCCTTTCCTCGTCGAATGAGGTGCGGGATATATCATATATATCACTGTGCAAAGCAAAAACACTTAAAAGCCATCAAAAGAAAAACCGAGTGTGTAGCATCTGCCAGTTATTGCTAAAGGAGTCACTCCCGGTGAAGGGATCTCGGTCCTTTCCTTATCGAATAAGGTGCAGGATATATCACATATACCTCTGTGCAAAGCAAGAACTGTAGCTACCTGTTTTATTTTGAAATTCGATTCTACAACATCTTAGGTTTCTTTTACTTTCATTAATCACATTAATGAAGTCCCATCAATTATGTACCTAAACATCACAGATAAATACGACGTACACTTATGCCATCCGCATTCGCCTCGATGTCCCCTCGTGCACCGTTAGGTTAGGTAACTAACGGCAGAGCGGGGCAGGGCTAGCGCGGGTGTAAAACATAAGTAACGTCTATATAATATATCATATATACTATATAAAGTATCTATCAAAGAACATCACATGATCACATCACAGATATCACAGCAGAAGAATCATATGAAATATTGGATATACTAGGACGTCCGTGTTTTCAATACGAGGCAGTATAAAACACAGATTCCACGGTCGCGATGAATAGCCAAACCCACACCCCTAGACCCCTACGAGAGCGGCAAGCAACCCTACCAATTCTAGAGTTAGGAGACCCGGACTCGACTCCTCGAGTTGGTCTCCCACTGGACTCCAGAACCCGGTTACTTGTGCTCCCCTCCTTGGGTCTATCCTAGTGCGGAAAAGTAAATAATATACAAACGGTGACATCTTCCGCAACCTGGAAGTGCCCCAATAAAAGAATATTACATACAAGTTTTTACATGAATGAAAATGAAAAACACTCATCTCACATAAAAAACCCCGGCTATTCAAACACGACGATCCAATATAACATATCCAGCAACGCATAACATCACATGTCATCATCGTAAGTAAATATGTCCATCCCAATTGTCGTTGACATATAGCAACGAAACCGGCGATATTACATATTACACTTACGGTCACAGAAAAGAAAGTGTAAAACTACAACAGTTGGAATCCGCAACCACCTCAGACATCGCATGCCTGACCAAATGAATTTCTTTAGACATCGCATGCCTAACAATTATAAACCCCACATTTTAGTCTCTTTATCGAAAACACTTTTCAATACCAAGTCGGGTAATTCAACAATATTCCCGACACCCTGATCGAATGCTCGTCGCAAACTTCAGTAGACGGCTGCACCCCCGATACCGTCGACGAAGTGCACCAAGGCGGAACACCGCTACCGCGAGCACCCGGACGGATGCTTTCGGCGACGGGGTTCTCCTACAGTCACTTGGTCGGGGCTATGGCGTGAGGCTGTCTATTAAGTTTACCCGGCGAGTATCCGCGTACGCTACGTGATTGCGACGGACTTTTGATCACATCAAAATTCCGTGGCAACCGATCAAGCGAGACTAAACTGCTATGTTTATAACATTCATTCAGTTATCTCATAACTTCTTGTGAATTCCAATTATTGTATCCTATTCCGGATAAATAGAAAATGTCAAACTTTCCGATCGAACAATCGAACACCCAAGTTTTCCCGATACAGATCAACACATGAAATATGAGTCTAACAACATTCAGTTCGTGCCTCAGTACCAACGGTCCAGCCGTAGAAGGGTCAAACCAACGCCTCATATGTGGCACGCCGTACTGTCCCAAACCCGAAGGTTCAAAGGGCAGTTCAAGACGGTCACATAATCGAGTTAAGGTTTGTTGTCTTCTAGAGGGTCCATCGAGTTACTTGCACTACTTAGAACGTCGTTAAACTACGGAAAAATCCAACACTTGGAAATTTCCCGACAGGGGAAAAATTGGGTATTTATATCCGGTCAAACTTTTTAACATATTCTAAAATTTATCCGGAAAGCCACATAGACAAAATCTGATATTCCAATCGAAACGCCGAATCCCCAAAACAACCCCAGAAAACTCAACTGCATAGCTTATATTAAAATTACCCAGAAAACACAGGAATTAATTATAAACATTACTGTGCAAAAAGGAGTCAAAGAGTCAACAATATGGCCGCGGAACCGCCGCGCCACGTGGGCTCAGGCCGCGGTTCCGCGGCGTTATGACGGAGTTAGGTCTCCGTTTTTTACAGTAATTCATAAAAAACCCTGCTTAATTTTCTGCATATTTTTAATATTGAAAAATCCCAGATTTTAGAAAAAGGACAGAGAGCATGCTTGGAATTGGGTTTCGGGTTCGTTCGGACTTCAAATTGCGTCTAGACTTCGCCTAAGGCTCTAGCTAGGCTCTGATACCACTGTAGGGTTCCTAGGCACCCTAATGAGGTCTCACAAGGCATCAACCATACCAATTTCAAATTTAAACGGTGCCGAGAAACCCTAGAACGGATCGTTGGCTAGATTTCTAGGCGAAAGATGCAACTAGTAAACTATTTTACTAAAGGAACGGAAATACAACCTTTGTAGATCCGGTCCTCCACCTCCACGGCTCCCTGATGATGTCTCCTCGCTGTCCAAAACGGATCCCGGGCTCTAGATTCGGCTTCATCGGAGAAAAGACCGGGCTAGGTCGTCGACAACGTGCCGAAGATGATCTACGTCGAAGCATCACTAGATCAAGCTCTCACTTCACCAAGTCAAGAAACTTGCGAAGAAAACACACTCTACTACTTGGCAAGAGGTAGAGGATGAAGAAATAGGAAGTGGGTAGACTTTAGAATTGGATTTCTCACTCATTTCCATCAATCACCATTGATGGAGCTTGCTTTCTTCAAGTGAAGAAAGGAAGAAGAAGAAGAATTATGTTATGATAAGTTCATTAAAAAAGAAAAGAATAATCAATCCTTATCATAACATGACCATAGTTAAGTGTAGAGAACTAATCATGGTTTAATGCAATGGTTAGGGTTAAGCTAAAAACAAAATGGTCATCAAGTCAAAGCATTCATGAAGCTTCATGAATGAACAAAAGAAATGCCACCATTTTATCATTTCATTTCCTTTTTCCAATAAGAAAAAGATTAATAAATAAATGAATAAAATGAATAAGCAAATAGTAAACCCTAACCATTCCATTAACCAAGGTTAATTCTATACACTTAATTAAAAAGGCATGTATCATCAAACATGATACAAGCATGTGCACAAAATCATATCGCATATGCAATGCGCACACCCGAGCGAGAAAATCCATTTAAAGTGAACCGATACTAGTTAATGCAAAGTAATATATCAAATATATAATTATGCATTAAATCATTAAATCAACACTTGATTTAACGATCCGGTCATATCGCATATAACCGACTAGTATCATTAGTAACAACTTATCGAATCAACACTTGATCCGATAACCCGGCTATATCGCATATAACCGATCAATGTCACATCGCGAGAATCGAATACAGTATCACATACTGGTATTATTCTCGGTCCCGCACATATCTCATATGCGCTCCTATTTCGTTTTGCTTGAGCCAGGAAACCTCTGTGTAGGACTCTAAAGACTCGTCAATACGCCGGCAGCAGATGATGATCATATCAAGCATCCACAAGCCACAAGCGGTCTGCTAAACGTAACGGCCACCCGGGTATTGAGCGATCAGAAGATCGACGAGCAAGCCCACTCACACTCCTGTGAATCCAACCAGTAACACTTACCGTACAGTCCGGTCTGTCCGTCTGATATGTCGCATATCTCGCCTAGGGGTGGTAAACGTCAGACCCCAATAGCTTGATAAGTCGTGTCGATATGAGGTCTATAACAATTCGAGAAACTACTGGTAACACTTACCAGTAAATCTCAGCAACCCTGGCCAGGGATTTCCTGTTATAGCCAATCGCACACAGCGCAACATCAACTCCCTATACCGGGAGAGACGAATCCCCTCCTATCGCTCATTGCCTCCAAGTGACTCGGGACTGTACCCAAAAACCACCGTTTTGCACGCCCTCTTGGATGTGGTAAGATGGAAATCAAAGCACAGTGGGAACCACACAAGACTCTATGACGATCTCGGGTCTATAGACTAACCTGTACCAGTGTCACCAGAGAACTGCCATCTGACGTGAGGTATAATACCATCTGGGAGTTCTCGGCGAGTCCGTCCAGTGTACCCGGTCTCCACTGAGCACCCGTATATCATCTCTGATGTCAAACACCAATGGATATGGGATCATCCATCGCCCATCTATATAGGTCGAGAAGGTATACGCTAGTCTACTCTGGCATATCGATGTCCCGTCTCGATACACCCACGACTAGGGACCTTGAAGGATGTACTTATTGACCACCATGTCCCCACTAGTATGATCCGCATCATAGTCCAGGTAGTCAAGTACACATCCTAAGGGCTTTACCAACATGTAACAGAGAGACAATCAGCATACACGTTAAGGTAAAGAGTAACCAGATAGCATACTATCATGTCGAGCGAGAAAGTCCTCCCTATATATGTCCCAGCATCCACTACCATATACATCCTATGTACAGTAATGGCCTCTAGGGCATACATATAACTAACAAATTCTTACCCATTTAAATTCTTATGGTTAGATTTCTTTAAATGAGTTGTTTTAGTGTTAATATTGGTGCTATTTTTATCTAGGATCTTCAAGAGAATGGTTTGAGTTAAACTAGGGTTTTTAGCACACCATTATTAAGTTAATTATTCTATTTTGCTATCTAGTGTTTTATACAAACCAAATCTAAGAGTTTAACTTGCTTTATGGGCTTCAAATTAGTGCTAATTTAGTGTTTCATGTATAGTTTGGGTTAGATTTTGTTAGTTATAAAATTCAAGAAAGGGTTTGAATGCAAGTTAGGGTTTTGTGAAATTGGTGTATGGTTGTGTAATGTATTAGGCTCTTATGGCTTGTTAAAACAAAGTTAGTAGTTAGTTGTTAATTGTTAATTTAAAAATTATGATAATTACGCTAATTTGCTAACTAGCTATTTAAAATTGGTTAAATAATTGGGTTAAAAATATAATTATGTTTTTATGACATCATTAACATTATTATGAGTGGTTTAATATCTTAGGTTATGCAAAACCAAGCTTAATTATTGAATTATGAATTTTGCTTTAAAAGGTGTTAAAAATTGATATTTTTGCAAACTAGGATTTTGGAATTTATGCAAATTGATGAGAATAAGTTATAGGAATGGTTTATATGACTTTGTTATGATATTTAGTGAATATTGTGGATGCTAGGTTCGTTTATACATCGAGTTTTGTACTAAAACGGTGATTTGTGCTTGCTAGATTTTCGGAAAAATGACTTTTTAAGTGAAATTGGGGTTTTTGTGAATTTGAAGCTATTTTATATTATAATTAGTGCTTGTAATTGTACAAATGAGTGTGTTGGGAGTTTTCTCGATGGTTTGGCGTTTGTACGCCGACGTCGAGGGTTTTTGGGTCGATTTGCGAAAGCAACCATAGGTTTTGACCTATATGGGATTCGTGCGTCGTTTTGGTCATGAGTCGGATTTTAATGCGGTATGGTGCGTTATGATATGTAGGTACCCCATATGGACTTCGAGACGACAAGCAAGCGCGTGGCGACGTCGGCACCGGCGAACGAGGACCAGGTGAGTAGATTTATATCTACGGGGAGAAGTCGGGTGGATGGCGTATAGCACCCCCGCAGTCCGTGGTGGTGTATACGGATGCGTATACACACCAACAATTTATTATATGTTATTTGGGATTAATAACGTTGTTTAGGATGGATATTGGTGTGTTGGATTATTTTAGTGTTGCGAACCCTAGGGTAGTGTTGCACTACACATACACACCTACATACTTGCATACATTCCTATTTATATGTGCTCATGGGATTCTTTATAGTTATGTGATCACATGGGTATGGGACTATGTGTTCACATACGGATTTGAGGATGATACTTGGGATTGAGCTGAGTCGATGAGATTTGTTTTGTGGTTGTGATATCGGTGATATGGCAGGATTCGTACTTAAGGTACGCCCTGGTGTTATAGCGGATCTTGGGGCGGCGATACGGGTGAATAGTGTTATAAATAAAATGGTCGACATGTGATCGTGATATGAGGCATGATATGCTAGGATATTGATATTAGGCCGTATCGGGCGATGTATACCCTTGATGATGCTATGTGCTGACGGTATCGGTTTGTACGAGATTGTCGATCTGTAGTCAGATCATGAGTATATTAAGGATATTAGTATTGTACTAGACATAGGCCAGTACCCTAGACTATGATCTTGAATAAAGAGGATACCAGAGGAATGGTGTGAGGAATATGATATTGACCCGTACCCAGATTTGGGGATGCCGTACGACGGATTTACGTACGAGCTATATCTTGATGATTGATCCGCACTCTTGACTTGGGATGGCTGATTGTAGATATGGTATCAGATATGATATTATTGAGGCGGGATCACCGACTAATATATATACAGGTATGTATATGGATCGACTGAGATTTTAGGCGGTTTCCTTACCTGTAGTCCAGCTTGTTAGCATAGCCCTTTAGTTTAGTTTAGTTGTTAGATTAGATTCGATTCTTACCTATTTCAAAAACTAACGAATCGTGGGTATTTTAAAAGACAGCCCAAGGGATCCTACGGATATTTCAAAAGACGTATCTTTTCATAAAAACACCGTAGCCCCTATTTTCAAAACCCCATGATTCGTGTTATTTCAAAAGGCACCATTTGTAGGACTTATATTAGATTAATGCAGGTTAGTTACAGTTGCGTCTAGTATTCAGCTCCCGCTTATTATTGTGGTTGGCTTCGCATCACATACTTATGTTATAATTTCTTATTGCAATGTTGATATCATATTGTTAGGACACCAGCACCATTACCGATGATGCGTATGTACCACGTACACTTACATGCCGGCTTACACACATCTTCATCGGTAATTTCCATGTCATGTACACCTTAGAAAATATTATTGCTTGACTTAGCTTGTTAGTTAGTAATTGTACATGATATTAGTGTGCCTGTCTTATATGCCAGCTTAACATTGTAGTTATTACTTGTCACTTCATGCATACTGTTATTCATTGTTATGCCTATATTCATGGTTTTTACATGCTATTGATAATTTGGATTCGGATTTCCATGAAATTTTCTGGATTTGGGGGGAAAACCGCAAAACTTATATAAACTGATTTCTCTCTTTTTAAATAAAAAGTGCGGTTTTTCCCATGATGTATGAGTCGTCCACCATGAGTTTGCTGATGGATTTCGAGACCCGATTCGAGGAGACGGATGAACCGTTTCGGGTACATGGTGGACCCGGTAAGGTACCCCGGGGCAAGAAGCGCGTGATGATGACGATGTGAGCCTTGCAGGGGAGCACTACCTACCGGTGATTTTACCCGACGCGTCGGATATCCGGAGGATACCGTCGTGGTCTTGAGATGGATGGTAGGGACCGGTCTGGACTGACGGCGCCCTAGATATTGTGATTGAGATATTGAGATTTCGAGATATTGAGGTACAGAGACTGTGATACAGAGATATCGAGATATTGGGATTACGTTTTGTGCCGATGCTAGGCACTGTTTTATGCTGATTTCTTTATGATACCTCAATTTAAAAATACAAAGGAAATCTCACCAAATTATGAAAACGGTTCTTCATTTACATGTATTCTGTTTTCATGCATTCATACCTCATTCATATGATATATTGCTACTTGAGGCACTGACACGGGCACATGAGATTACACTCGGGTTAGATATTTACCCTAGCCTTGTTATAGGCTACGTGTTATTCTTATATTTGAGGATATATTATGATCAATGACCTAGGTTGCGTTATTTATGCGATTTCTGTGCGTAGATATTTTTCTATTCACGAGTTGGCAACTCACCCCCGTTGTGCCCCAGTTTCTTGCAGGTTTGCCGTACAGGTTTTTTTACGGCTTGCGGGCATAGTTTCTTTCGGGTGATTTGCTAGTAGGTGGGTTTACTTGTATCGTACCCCCATTTTATATCTTGTATATTATTATTCTGTTGTATCTAGAAGTTCCATCAACCAAACATGTATTTATTTGAGATAGAGACCAGTGATGTTTATTGTTTCGACCTTAGAGTCGCGTGTTGTATTTCTGTGGTTTTCTTGTGGTTTTTGAGTTTCCTTTTGAATTTTGATCCTCGCCCTTGGCGTTGTATATTATATTGCTTGTGTGGTTGTGACCGTCGATTGACGAAGAGCTAGCTCCCGCTTGGGGATGCCTTTTTATTGATTTCGTATACTATTCATGTTGTATCCCATTTGGGGGCCAGTATTTACAAAGGAGACTCTGCCGAAATTTTCGGGAAATTTTTGATGTTTTTAAAACCGCCTAATTCGGCTTATGCTATTGAAACTACTTGCTTTAAGTTGGTTTTTCCTGCACTCTACATCTTTCTTGGTTTGGATTTCTGGGTTTTCGGTTTACTTAGATTACGTACGCCTCGAGACGTTCGTAGTTTAAGTGCCGGTCATGTTCCGTACTTTCGGGTCGTGACAAAGTTGGTATCAGAGCGTTAGGGTTTACCTTCGGAGCGTCGGATGACCATTGGTTGATGGAATAGGTGACTAAAATAGAGTGACGTACCGTGGGTATGTTCCGCGGCATATTTACGATACGCTACTCCACTTAAGAAACCTTAGGATGTAAATTTCATTGCTCAGTATTATATTTATTCCGATCTAGCCTTATCAGTACCAGTTATGGTTTTACTGCCACGATTATGGGCAGGGAGAGCTACGGCTAGAGTTGCGGTCAGCACGAGCTCGTCACGAACGAGGACTGACCAGGGCGAAATTCCGGCGACTCTCGATTGCGGAGATGTGTCTTTTTACTGTGTTTCCGCGCAACGAGCGTTTGGCGGATCACCTTTATGAGATTTCTCGGACGTGCCGATCAGTATCAGAGGATTGGGCCACTGACAGAGGCCAGCCAGATTTTGATGACCGTTGGTGTGTTGCTTATTCATGATGGTCGAGGCACTGTTCAGCGTGCAGACGAGCGAGCCAGTTATTGCTGCGAACGACGAGATATTACCCCAGATGCTGGCGTTAGTGCAGAACGAGTTGTACTAAGAGATGATAGAAGGTCGCTAGTCATCGAGGATGAATGACTAGGACATGTGGATCGTTCGCCTACCCCGATGCGAGGTCATCAGATAGATTGATTCCAGCTAGAGACGACTTCACGCGGAGACGTTGGGAGTCGACAGAGACGATCGAATGTCAGAAACCTATTATTCCAAGTTTAAAGTAGTAGGAAAGACATGCAGGCAATTCTATGGTCCCTCTAGAAGAATGAAACCCTAACTCGACTTAATGACCGTGAGAAATCCTTTGAACCTTCGGGTTTGCGGCAGTTCTACGGCGCCATTAGTGAAGCTTGGGTTTGCCCTTCTACGGCTGGACCACCGATGCTGTGGTATGTACTCGATACTATTAAACTGTGCCGAAGATGTTGAGCTCTTGGGGGATTATGAGGTTTTGACGACTCGATCGGATGGCTCGACTTAATTCGGATGCTAGGTGGTGAGATGCATTTCTTAGGAGACTCCAGATACGAGGATAGCCGTTGGAGCTCAGTCCATGCAGCCGCGACAGGACGAGTCCAAATAAGACGACATTAGAGAAAAGTGAAGTAAGAGGTTCGTACCAGAGCTAGATGAGATGACGTTCCACTCCGCCGACATCAGAGATGCGATGCGCATGCCGAGGCATGGTACTTGGATTTACCTTCCAGAAGGAGTCGTGATGAGTATGCAGCCATTCTGGAACGAGAACAGATCTAGTAAGGAACGATGACATTCGGACAGTTCGGCAGAGGCGAGATTTGGGAGAGACCTCGACAGGACCTTTCTGGGACATATTACGAGAAGACTTGGACCCAGAAGTGGTCGTGTTACGCACACCAGCAGGCCAGAGTTCATGATCATCGACGAGACGTCCCACTAGTGACCGCGACAGTTAGTCCGAGATTCTTAGAGGATGCACTTGAGCGGTACTATTCCGCCATTATTGATTTCGATGTTTTGGGTGATTGATTCGCATGATTTGATTTTGATGATTGAGGATTTACGATCTTTGCACAGTGTTGCACTTGATATCGTTTTCGTGCTTGGTTTCACATGTTTGCGATTTTACGGTTTTAGACATTTGAGTTGATTTTGTGCGTATATACGCACACGATTTGGTTTTTGCACGCGGTATAGTTCATATATGCTTGCAGTGCAATGTTACGCATGTTGTGCATTTAGATACCCTAGACTTTGATTTCGATGGTGATGTTCGATATTTGTTTTGTGCACCTTGTGCACCTGATTTGATTTTACGCATATTCGGCACTTGATATTGGATTTCAAGATTTCGTGCACGATGGATGCACCTGATTTGGATTTTCGCGCATGTTGGGCGCATGTTTTGAAGTGTGATTTTGGTGCACACCAGATGCACTAAATCGAGATTTTTCGTGTATGTCAGATGCACCTGATTTTGCTGTCAAGCACACATGTTGCCTATGACAGATGTTTCGTGCACACCCGATGCACTTAGATGTTGTTTCTGTGCATATGTATGGCACATATTTGGATTTTGATTTCCGTGCGCACAAGACGCACGTAGTATTCATATGCGTATTTTGGGGATTGATTTTTCTTATAGAGCAGTACGTTTTTATGATATTGCTATGTGTTTTCGTACTGAGCAGGACTAGTCAGAGGACAGTACCTGAATATATTTTACATGTAAAGTTTCGAGTTATATCATATTGGTTTTGCTTTGGATTTAGTATTGATGTCTTCCCCATGACTCCGATGATTGCGGGATGCTTGACGGAGTTCTGATTTGAGTTATATGCTCATTTTTCATGCGCATGCGTTGCGCTACGATTTGTTTTATGTATTTACGATTTCGGAGCCCCGGCGATTTGATTGTTTTGGCTGAAATATTTTAGTATTTGGGGGAAGTTTTAATTTAAATTCGGGGACCGAATTTTTTTAAGGGGGGAAGATTGTAACGTTTTGAAAATCGTTTCGGTGAAATTTCGAAAAAAACGGTAAAATAAGAGGGTTTTCTATAAAAAGTCAAAATGCAAATATCTTTATTATAAAATTAAATATACATATTCTAGCTATGTAATTGCTAGTATTTGGTGTTTATTAAGCCACTGCTGAAATTTCAAAATTTCTGAATATTTTTCCGAAATTAATTATTTTAATATTATTTTAAGCAGGTAAGAAAATATATTAAATTAGCGATAAATACAAATTTAAATGGGCTAATTTTAATCTTTAAAATCATGTTAATTAAAATCTAGTTGTAATATAATTTTTTAGTATTTTATTTCAAGTTTTAATTGATTTATTTTATGGAAAGTAAAAATATAGTTATTTTGAACTAAAACTTGCAAATATGGTATTGTGGGGGGTCTTTTTGCATAGAATTTTTTTGTAAAGTCTCTCACACTCACCCTCACTCCCCTTGGCCGGCCCCACACTATTGTAGCAGCCCAAGAATTTTATTTCCCTCCTTTTGACCTTAAATCATGTGAGAAATGGGTTTTAATAAGGTTTTTATATATAGTAAAGTAGGTGGGGGTATTATGGTAATTTGGGAGGGGCTTTGACTTGGATTCTTTTCCACAACTCCCCCACACCTCTCCCCACTCCCTCCACAGCCGAAATTCCTGCAATAAACAGCCCTAAAATTTCCCCTCTCATTTTTCTTCTAAACTCATCAAAATTCCATCAAAATTCCATTTAAACTTCACAATTTCAAGCCCATCTTTCATCCATTCTTCTTAACCTTTCTTGCATGGATTTTGGATGCTAGGAGGCCATCTTTGGAGTCAAAATTTATTGCTAGATCTCTAGATCTAGAGGTATAATTCTTACCCATTTAAATTCTTATGGTTAGATTTCTTTAAATGAGTTGTTTTAGTGTTAATATTGGTGCTATTTTCATCTAGGATCTTCAAGAGAATGGTTTGAGTTAAACTAGGGTTTTTAGCACACCATTATTAAGTTAATTATTCTATTTTACTATCTAGTGTTTTATACAAACCAAATCTAAGAGTTTAACTTGCTTTTTGGGCTTCAAATTAGTGCTAATTTAGTGTTTCATGTATGGTTTGGGTTGGATTTTGTTAGTTATAAAATTCAAGAAAGGGTTTGAATGCAAGTTAGGGTTTTGTGAAATTGGTGTATGGTTGTGTAATGTATTAGGCTCTTATGGCTTGTTAAAACAAAATTAGTAGCTAGTTGTTAATTGTTAGTTTAAAAATTATGATAATTACGCTAATTTGCTAACTAGCGATTTAAAATTGGTTAAATAATTGGGTTAAAAATGTAATTATGTTTTTATGACATCATTAACATTATTATGAGTGGTTTAATATCTTAGGTTATGCAAAACCAAGCTTAATTGTTGAATTGTGAATTTTGCTTTAAAAGGTGTTAAAAATTGATATTTTTGCAAACTAGGATTTTGGAATTTATGCAAATTGATGAGAATAAGTTATAGGAATGGTTTATATGACTTTGTTATGATATTTAGTGAATATTGTGGATGCTAGGTTCGTTTATACATCGAGTTTTGTACTAAAACGGTGATTTGTGCTTGCTAGATTTTCGGAAAAATGACTTTTTAAGTGAAATTGGGGTTTTTGTGAATTTGAAGCTATTTTATATTATAATTAGTGCTTGTAATTGTACAAATGAGTGTGTTGGGAGTTTTCTCGATGGTTTGGCGTTTGTACGCCGACGTCGAGGGTTTTTGGATCGATTTGCGAAAGCAACCATAGGTTTTGACCTATGTGGGATTCGTGCGTCGTTTTGGTCATGAGTCGGATTTTAATGCGGTATGGTGTGTTATGATATGTAGGTACCCCATGTGGACTTCGAGACGACAAGCAAGCGCGTGGCGACGTCGGCACCGGCGAACGAGGACCAGGTGAGTAGATTTATATCTACGGGGAGAAGTCGGGTGGATGGCGTATAGCACCCCCGCAGTCCGTGGTGGTGTATACGGATGCGTATACACACCAACAATTTATTATATATTATTTGGGATTAATAACGATGTTTAGGATGGATATTGGTGTTTTGGATTATTTTAGTGTTGCGAACCCTAGGGTAGTGTTGCACTACACATACACACCTACATACTTGCATACATTCCTATTTATATGTGCTCATGGGATTCTTTATACTTATGTGATCACATGGGTATGGGACTATGTATTCACATACGGATTTGAGGATGATACTTGGGATATAGCTGAGTCGATGTGATTTGTTTTGTGGTTGTGATATCGGTGATATGGCAGGATTCGTACTTAAGGTACGCCTTGGTGTTATAGCGGATCTTGGGGCGGCGATACGGGTGAATAGTGTTATAAATAAAATGGTCGACATGTGATCGTGATATGAGGCATGATATGCTAGGATATTGGTATTAGGCCGTATCGGGCGATGTATACCCTTGATGATGCTATGTGCTGACGGTATCGGTTTGTACGAGATTGTCGATCTGTAGTCAGATCATGAGTATATTGAGGATATTAGTATTGTACTAGACATAGGTCAGTACCCTAGACTATGATCTTGAATAAAGAGGATACCAGAGGAATGGTGTGAGGAATATGATATTGACCCGTACCCAGATTTGGGGATGCCGTACGACGGATTTACGTACGAGCTATATCTTGATGATTGATCCGCACTCTTGACTTGGGATGGCTGATTGTAGATATGGTATCGGATATGATATTATTGAGGCGGGATCACCGACTAATATATATACAGGTATGTATATGGATCGACTGAGATGTTAGGCGGTTTCCTTACCTGTAGTCCAGCTTGTTAGCTTAGCCCTTTAGTTTAGTTTAGTTGTTAGATTAGATTCGATTCTTACCTATTTCAAAAACTAACGAATCGTGGGTATTTTAAAAGACAGCCCAAGGGATCCTACGGATATTTCAAAAGACGTATCTTTTCATAAAAACACCGTAGCCCCTATTTTCAAAACCCCATGATTCGTGTTATTTCAAAAGGCACCATTTGTAAGACTTATATTAGATTAATGCAGGTTAGTTACAGTTGCGTCTAGTATTCAGCTCCCGCTTATTATTGTGGTTGGCTTCGCACCGCATACTTATGTTATAATTTCTTATTGCAATGTTGATATCATATGGTTAGGACACCAGCACCATTACCGATGATGCGTATGTACCACGTACACTTACTTGCCGGCTCACAGACATCTTCATCGGTAATTTCCATGTCACGTACACCTTAGAAAATATTATTGCTTGACTTAGCTTGTTAGTTAGTAATTTGACATGATATTAGTGTGCCTGCCTTATATGCCAGCTTAACATTGTAGTTATTACTTGTCACTTCATGCATACTGTTATTCATTGTTATGCCTATATTCATGGTTTTTACATGCTATTGATGATTTGGATTCGGATTTCCATGAAATTTTCTGGATTTGGGGGGAAAACCGCAAAACTTATATAAACTGATTTCTCTCTTTTTAAATAAAAAGTGCGGTTTTTCCCATGATGTATGAGTCGTCCACCATGAGTTTGCTGATGGATTTCGAGACCCGATTCGAGGAGACGGATGAACCGTTTCGGGTACATGGTGGACCCGGTAAGGTACCCCGGGGCAAGAAGCGCGTGATGATGACGATGTGAGCCTTGCAGGGGAGCACTACCTACCGGTGATTTTACCCGACGTGTCGGATATCCGGAGGATACCGTCGTGGTCTTGAGATGGATGGTAGGGACCGGTCTGGACTGACGGCGCCCTAGATATTGTGATTGAGACATTGAGATTTCGAGATATTGAGGTACAGAGACTGTGATACAGAGATATCGAGATATTGGGATTTCATTTTGTGCCGATGCTAGGCACTGTTTTATGCTGATTTCTTTATGATACCTCAATTTAAAAATACAAAGGAAATCTCACTAAATTATGAAAACGGTTCTTCATTTACATGTATTCTGTTTTCATGCATTCATACCTCATTCATATGATATATTGCTACTTGAGGCGCTGACACGGGCACATGAGATTACACTCGGGTTAGATATTTACCCTAGCCTTGTTATAGGCTACGTGTTATTCTTATATTTGAGGATATATTATGATCATTGACCTATGTTGCGTTATTTATGCGATTTCTGTGCGTAGATATTTTTCTATTCACGAGTTGGCAACTCACCCCCGTTGTGCCCCAGTTTCTTGCAGGTTTGCCGTACAGGTTTTTTTACGGCTTGCGGGCATAGTTTCCTTCGGGTGATTTGCTAGTAGGTGGGTTTACTTGTTTTGTACCCCCATTTTATATCTTGTATATTATTATTCTGTTGTATCTAGAAGTTCCATCAACCAAACATGTATTTATTTGAGATAGAGACCAGTGATGTTTATTTTTTCGACCTTAGAGTCGCGTGTTGTATTTCTGTGGTTTTCTTGTGGTTTTTGAGTTTCCTTTTGAATTTTGATCCTCGCCCTTGGCGTTGTATATTATATTGCTTGTGTGGTTGTGACCGTCGATTGACGAAGAGCTAGCTCCCGCTTGGGGATGCCTTTTTATTGATTTCGTATACTATTCATGTTGTATCCCATTTGGGGGCCAGTATTTACAAAGGAGACTCTGCCGAAATTTTTGGGAAATTTTTAATGTTTTTAAAACCGCCTAATTCGGCTTATGTTATTGAAACTACTTGCTTTAAGTTGGTTTTTCCTACACTCTACATCTTTCTTGGTTTGGATTTCTGGGTTTTCGGTTTACTTAGATTACGTACGTCTCGAGACGTTCGTAGTTTAAGTGCCGGTCATGTTCCGTACTTTCGGGTCGTGACAAAGTTGGTATCAGAGCGTTAGGTTTTACCTTCGGAGCGTAGGATGACCATTGGTTGATGGAATAGGTGACTAAAATAGAGTGACGTACCGTGGGTATGTTCCGCGGCATATTTACGATATGCTACTCCACTTAAGAAGCCTTAGGATGTAAATTTCATTGCTCAGTATTATATTTATTCCGATCTAGCCTCATCAGTACTAGTTATGGTTTTACTGCCACGATTACAGGCAGGGAGAGCTACGGCTAGAGTTGCGGTCAGCACGAGCTCGTCACAAACGAGGACTGACCAGGGCGAAATTCCGGCGACACTCGATTGCGGAGATGTGTCTTTTTCTGTGTTTCCGCGCCACGAGCGTTTGGCGGATCACCTTTATGAGATTTCTCGGACGTGCCGATCAGTATCAGAGGATTGGGCCACTGACAGAGGCCAGCCAGATTTTGATGACCGTTGGTGTGTTGCTTATTCATGATGGTTGAGGCACTGTTCAGCGTGCAGACGAGCGAGCCAGTTATTGCTGCGAACGACGAGATATTGCCCCAGATGCTGTATTTAGTGCAGAACGAGTTGTACTAAGAGATGATAGAAGGTCGCTAGTCATCGAGGATAAATGACTAGGACATGTGGATCGTTCGCCTACCCTGATGCGAGGTCATCAGATAGATTGATTCCAGCTAGAGACGACTTCACGCGGAGACGTTGGGAGTCGACAGAGACGATCGAATGTCAGAAACCTATTATTCCAAGTTTAAAGTAGTCAGAAAGACATGCAGGCAATTCTATGGTCCCTCTAGAAGAATGAAACACTAACTCGACTTAATGACCATGAGAAAGCCTTTGAACCTTCGGGTTTGCGGCAGTTCTACGGCGCCATTAGTGAAGCTTGGGTTTGCCCTTCTACGGCTGGACCACCGATGCTGTGGTATGTACTCGATACTATTAAACTGTGCCGAAGATTTTGAGCTCTTGGGGGATTATGAGGTTTTGACGACTCGATCGGATGGCTCGACTTAATTCGGATGCTAGGTGGTGAGATGCATTTCTTAGGAGACTCCAGATACGAGGATAGCCGTTGGAGCTCAGTCCATGCAGCCACGACAAGACGAGTCCAAAGAAGACGACATTAGAGGAAAGTGAAGTAAGAGGTTCGTACCAGATCTAGATGAGATAACGTTCCACTCCGCCGACATCAGAGATGCGATGCGCATGCCGAGGCATGGTACTTGGATTTACCTTCCAGAAGGAGTCGTGATGAGTATGCAGCCGTTCTGGAACGAGAACAGATCTAGTAAGGAATGATGACTTTCGGATAGTTCGGCAGAGGCGAGATTTGGGAGAGACCTCGACAGGACCTTTCTGGGACAAATTACGAGAAGACTTGGACCCAGGAGTGGTCGTGTTACGCACACCAGCAGGCCAGAGTTCATGATCATCGACGAGATGTCCCACTAGTGACCGCGACAGTTGGTCCGAGATTCTTAGAGGATGCACTTGAGCGGTACTATTCCGCCATTATTGATTTCGATGTTTTGGGTGATTGATTCGCATGATTTGATTTTGATGATTGAGGATTTACGATCTTTGCACAGTGTTGCACTTGATATCGTTTTCGTGCTTGGTTTCACATGTTTGCGATTTTACGGTTTTAGACATTTGAGTTGATTTTGTGCGTATATACACACACGATTTGGTTTTTGCACGCGGTATAGTTCATATATGCTTGCAGTGCAGTGTTACGCATGTTGTGCATTTAGATGCCCAAGACTTTGATTTCGATGGTGATGTTCGATATTTGTTTTGTGCGCCTTGTGCACCTGATTTGATTTTGCGCATATTCGGCACTTGATATTGGATTTCATGATTTCGTGCACGATGGATGCACCTGATTTGGATTTTCGCGCATGTTGGGCGCATATTTTGAAGTGTGATTTTGGTGCACGCCAGATGCACTAAATCGAGATTTTTTGTGCATGTCAGATGCACCTGATTTTGCTGTCAAGCACACATGTTGCCTATGACAGATGTTTCGTGCACACCCGATCCACTTAGATGTTGTTTCTATGCATATGTATGGCACATATTTGGATTTTGATTTCCGTGCACACAAGACGCACGTAGTATTCAAATGCGTATTTTGGGGATTGATTTTTCTTATAGAGCAGTACGTTTTTATGATATTGCCATGTGTTTTCGTACTGAGCAGGACTAGTCAGAGGACAGTACCTGAATATATTTTACATGTATAGTTTCGAGTTATATCATATTGGTTTTGCTTTGGATTTGGTATTGATGTCTTCCCCATGACTCCGATGATTGCGGGATGCTTGACGGAGTTCTGATTTGAGTTATATGCTCATTTTTCATGCGCATGCGTTGCGCTACGATTTGTTTTATGTATTTACGATTTCGGAGCCCCGGCGATTTGATTGTTTTGGCTGAAATATTCTAGTATTTGGGGGAAGTTTTAATTTAAATTCGGGGATCGAATTTCTTTAAAGGGGGAAGATTGTAACGTTTTGAAAATCGTTTCGGTGAAATTTCGAAAAAAACGGTAAAATAAGGGGGTTTTCCTATAAAAAGTCAAAATGCAAATATTTTTATTATAAAATTAAATATACATATTCTAGCTATGTAATTGCTAGTATTTGGTGTTTATTGAGCCACTGCTGAAATTTCAAAATTTCTGAATATTTTTCCGAAATTAATTATTTTAATATTATTTTAAGCCGGTAAGAAAATACATTAAATTAGCGATAAATACAAATTTAAATGGGCTAATTTTAATAATTAAAATCATGTTAATTAAAATCTAGTTGTAATATAATTTTTTAGTATTTTATTTCAAGTTTTAATTGATTTATTTTATGGAAAACAAAAATATAGTTATTTTGAACTAAAACTTGCAAATATGGTATTGTGGGGGGTCTTTTTGCATAGAATTTTTTTGTAAAGTCTCTCACACTCACCCTCACTCCCCTTGGCCAGCCCCACACTATTGTAGAAGCCCAAGAATTTTATTTCCCTCTTTTTGACCTTAAATCATGTGAGAAATAGGTTAAAATAAGGTTTTTATATATAGTAAAGTAGGTGGGGGTATTATGGTAATTTGGGAGGGGCTTTGACTTGGATTCTTTTCCACAACTCCCCCACACCTCTCCCCACTCCCTCCTCAGCCGAAATTCCTGCAATAAACAGCCCCAAAATTTCCCCTCTCATTTTTCTTCTAAACTCATCAAAATTCCATCAAAATTCCATTTAAACTTCACAATTTCAAGCCCATCCTTCATCCATTCTTCTTAACCTTTCTTGCATGGATTTTGGATGCTAGGAGGCCATCTTTGGAGTCAAAATTTCTTGCTAGATCTCTAGATCTAGAGGTATAATTCTTACCCATTTAAATTCTTATGGTTAGAATTCTTTAAATGAGTTGTTTTAGTGTTAATATTGGTGCTATTTTCATCTAGGATCTTCAAGAGAATGGTTTGAGTTAAACTAGGGTTTTTAGCACACCATTATTAAGTTAATTATTCTATTTTGCTATCTAGTGTTTTATACAAACCAAATCTAAGAGTTTAACTTGCTTTTTGGGCTTCAAATTAGTGCTAATTTAGTGTTTCATGTATAGTTTGGGTTGGATTTTGTTAGTTATAAAATTCAAGAAAGGGTTTGAATGCAAGTTAGGGTTTTGTGAAATTGGTGTATGGTTGTGTAATGTATTAGGCTCTTATGGCTTGTTAAAACAAAGTTAGTAGCTAGTTGTTAATTGTTAGTTTAAAAATTATGATAATTACGCTAATTTGCTAACTAGCAATTTAAAATTGGTTAAATAATTGGGTTAAAAATGTAATTATGTTTTTATGACATCATTAACATTATTATGAGTGGTTTAATATCTTAGGTTATGCAAAACCAAGCTTAATTGTTGAATTGTGAATTTTGCTTTAAAAGGTGTTAAAAATTGATATTTTTGCAAACTAGGATTTTGGAATTTATGCAAATTGATGAGAATAACTTATAGGAATGGTTTATATGACTTTGTTATGATATTTAGTGAATATTGTGGATGTTAGGTTCGTTTATACATCGAGTTTTGTACTAAATCGGTGATTTGTGCTTGCTAGATTTTCGGAAAAACGACTTTTTAAGTGAAATTGGGGTTTTTATGAATTTGAAGCTATTTTATATTATAATTAGTGCTTGTAATTGTACAAATGAGTGTGTTGGGAGTTTTCTCGATGGTTTGGCGTTTGTACGCCGACGTCGAGGGTTTTTGGGTCGATTTGCGAAAGCAACCATAGGTTTTGACCTATGTGGGATTCGTGCGTCGTTTTGGTCATGAGTCGGATTTTAATGCGGTATGGTGAGTTATGATATGTAGGTACCCCATGTGGACTTCGAGACGACAAGCAAGCGCGTGTCGACGTCGGCACCGGCGAACGAGGACCAGGTGAGTAGATTTATATCTACGGGGAGAAGTCGGGTGGATGGCGTATAGCACCCCCGCAGTCCGTGGTGGTGTATACGGATGCGTATACACACCAACAATTTATTATATGTTATTTGGGATTAATAACGATGTTTAGGATGGATATTGGTGTGTTGGATTATTTTAGTGTTGCGAACCCTAGGGTAGTGTTGCACTACACATACACACCTACATACTTGCATACATTCCTATTTATATGTGCTCATGGGATTCTTTATAGTTATGTGATCACATGGGTATAGGACTATGTGTTCACATACGGATTTGAGGATGATACTTGGGATTGAGCTGAGTCGATGAGATTTGTTTTGTGGTTATGATATCGGTGATATGGCAGGATTCGTACTTAAGGTACGCCCTGGTGTTATAGCGGATGTTGGGGCGGCGATACGGGTGAATAGTGTTATAAATAAAATGATCGACATGTGATCGTGATATGAGGCTAGGATATTGATATTAGGCCGTATCGGGCGATGTATACCCTTGATGATGCTATGTGCTGACGGTATCGGTTTGTACGAGATTGTCGATCTGTAGTCAGATCATGAGTATATTGAGGATATTAGTATTGTACTAGACATAGGTCAGTACCCTAGACTATGATCTTGAATAAAGAGGATACCAGAGGAATGGTGTGAGGAATATGATATTGACCCGTACCCAGATTTGGGGATGCCGTACGACGGATTTACGTACGAGCTATATCTTGATGATTGATCCGCACTCTTGACTTGGGATGGCTGATTGTAGATATGGTATCGGATATGATATTATTGAGGCGGGATCACCGACTAATATATATACAGGTATGTATATGGATCAACTGAGATGTTAGGCGGTTTCCTTACCTGTAGTCCAGCTTGTTAGCTTAGCCCTTTAGTTTAGTTTAGTTGTTAGATTAGATTCGATTCTTACCTATTTCAAAAACTAACGAATCGTGGGTATTTTAAAAGACAGCCCAAGGGATCCTACGGATATTTCAAAAGACGTATCTTTTCATAAAAACACCGTAGCCCCTATTTTCAAAACCCCATGATTCGTGTTATTTCAAAAGGCACCATTTGTAGGACTTCTATTAGATTAATGCAGGTTAGTTACAGTTGCGTCTAGTATTCAGCTCCCGCTTATTATTGTGGTTGGTTTCGCATCGCATACTTATGTTATAATTTCTTATTGCAATGTTGATATTATATTGTTAGGACACCAGCACCATTACCGATGATGCGTATGTACCACGTACACTTACTTGCCGGCTCACACACATCTTCATCGGTAATTTCCATGTCACGTACACCTTAGAAAATATTATTGCTTGACTTAGCTTGTTAGTTAGTAATTTGACATGATATTAGTGTGCCTGCCTTATATGCCAGCTTAACATTGTAGTTATTACTTGTCACTTCATGCATACTGTTATTCATTGTTATGCCTATATTTATGGTTTATACATGCTATTGATGATTTGGATTCGGATTTCCTTGAAATTTTCTGGATTTGGGGGGAAAACAGCAAAACTTATATAAACTGATTTCTCCCTTTTTAAATAAAAAGTGCGGTTTTCCCCATGATGTATGAGTCGTCCACCATGAGTTTGCTGATGGATTTCGAGACCCGATTCGAGGAGACGGATGAACCGTTTCGGGTACATGGTGGACCCGGTAAGGTACCCCGGGGCAAAAAGCGCGTGATGATGACGATGTGAGCCTTGCAGGGGAGCACTACCTACCGGTGATTTTACCCGATGCGTCGGATATCCGGAGGATACCGTCGTGGTCTTGAGATGGATGGTAGGGACCGGTCTGGACTGACGGCGCCCTAGATATTGTGATTGAGACATTGAGATTTCGAGATATTGAGGTACAGAGACTGTGATACAGAGATATCGAGATATTGGGATTACGTTTTGTGCCGATGCTAGGCACTGTTTTATGCTGATTTCTTTATGATACCTCAATTTAAAAATACAAAGGAAATCTCACTAAATTATGAAAACGGTTCTTCATTTACATGTATTCTGTTTTCATGCATTCATACCTCATTCATATGATATATTGCTACTTGAGGCACTGACACGGGCACATGAGATTACACTCGGGTTAGATATTTACCCTAGCCTTGTTATAGGCTACGTGTTATTCTTATATTTGAGGATATATTATGATCATTGACATAGGTTGCGTTATTTATGCGATTTCCGTGCGTAGATATTTTTCTATTCACGAGTTGGCAACTCACCCCCGTTGTGCCCCAGTTTCTTGCAGGTTTGCCGTACAGGTTTTTTTACGGCTTGCGGGCATAGTTTCTTTCGGATGATTTGCTAGTAGGTGGGTTTACTTGTATCGTACCCCCATTTTATATCTTGTATATTATTATTCTGTTGTATCTAGAAGTTCCATCAACCAAACATGTATTTATTTGAGATAGAGACCAGTGATGTTTATTCTTTCGACCTTAGAGTCGCGCGTTGTATTTCTGTGGTTTTCTTGTGGTTTTTGAGTTTCCTTTTGAATTTTGATCCTCGCCCTTGGCGTTGTATATTATATTGCTTGTGTGGTTGTGACCGTCGATTGATGAAGAGCTAGCTCCCGCTTGGGGATGCCTTTTTATTGATTTCGTATACTATTCATGTTGTATCCCATTTGGGGGCCAGTATTTACAAAGGAGACTCTACCGAAATTTTCGGAAAATTTTTGATGTTTTTAAAACCGCCTAATTCGGTTTATGCTATTGAAACTACTTGCTTTAAGTTGGTTTTTCCTGCACTCTACATCTTTCTTGGTTTGGATTTCTGGGTTTTCGGTTTACTTAGATTACGTACGCCTCGAGACGTTCGTAGTTTAAGTGCCGGTCATGTTCCGTACTTTCGGGTCGTGACAAAGTTGGTATCAGAGTGTTAGGTTTTACCTTCGGAGCGTAGGATGACCATTGGTTGATGGAATAGGTGACTAAAATAGAGTGACGTACCGTGGGTATGTTCCGCGGTATATTTACGATACGCTACTCCACTTAAGAAGCCTTAGGATGTAAATTTCATTGCTCAGTATTATATTTATTCCGATCTAGCCTCATCAGTACCAGTTATGGTTTTACTGCCACGATTACAGGCAGGGAGAGATACGGCTAGAGTTGTGGTCAGCACGAGCTCGTCACGAACGAGGACTGACCAGGGCGAAATTCCGGCGACACTCGATTGCGGAGATGTGTCTTTTTACTGTGTTTCCACGCCACGAGCGTTTGGTGGATCACCTTTATGAGATTTCTCGGACGTGCCGATCAGTATCAGAGGATTGGGCCACTGACAGAGGCCAGCCAGATTTTTATGACCGTTGGTGTGTTGCTTATTCATGATGGTCGAGGCACTGTTCAGCGTGCAGACGAGCGAGCCAGTTATTGCTGCGAACGACGAGATATTGCCCCAGATGTTGGCGTTAGTGCAGAACGAGTTGTACTAAGAGATGATAGAAGGTCGCTAGTCATCGAGGATGAATGACTAGGACATGTGGATCGTTCGCCTACCCCGATGCGAGGTCATCAGATAGATTGATTCCAGCTAGAGACGACTTCACGCGGAGACGTTGGGAGTCGACAGAGACGATCGAATGTCAGAAACCTATTATTCCAAGTTTAAAGTAGTCGGAAAGACATGCAGGTAATTCTATGGTCCCTCTAGAAGAATGAAACCCTAACTCGACTTAATGACCGTGAGAAAGCCTTTGAACCTTCGGGTTTGCGGCAGTTCTACGGCGCCATTAGTGAAGCTTGGGTTTGCCCTTCTACGGCTCGACCACCGATGCTGTGGTATGTACTCGATACTATTAAACTGTGCCGAAGATGTTGAGCTCTTGGGGGATTATGAGGTTTTGACGACTCGATCGGATGGCTCGACTTAATTCGGATGCTAGGTGGTGAGATGCATTTCTTAGGAGACTCCAGATACGAGGATAGCCGTTGGAGCTCAGTCCATGCAGCCGCGACAAGACGAGTCCAAAGAAGACGACATTAGAGGAAAGTGAAGTAAGAGGTTCGTACCAGATCTAGATGAGATGACGTTCCACTCCGCCGACATCAGAGATGCGATGCGCATGCCGAGGCATGGTACTTGGATTTACCTTCCAGAAGGAGTCGTGATGAGTATGCAGCCGTTCTGGAACGAGAACAGATCTAGTAAGGAACGATGACTTTCGGACAGATCGGCAGAGGCGAGATTTGGGAGAGACCTCGACAGGACCTTTCTGGGACAAATTACGAGAAGACTTGGACCCAGGAGTGGTCGTGTTACGCACACCAGCAGGCCAGAGTTCATGATCATCGACGAGACGTACCACTAGTGACCGCGACAGTTGGTCCGAGATTCTTAGAGGATGCACTTGAGCGGTACTATTCCCCCATTATTGATTTCGATGTTTTGGGTGATTGATTCGCATGATTTGATTTTGATGATTGAGGATTTACGATCTTTGCACAGTGTTGCACTTGATATCGTTTTCGTGCTTGGTTTCACATGTTTGCGATTTTACGGTTTTAGACATTTGAGTTGATTTTTTGTGTATATACGCACACGATTTGCTTTTTGCACGCGGTATAGTTCATATATGCTTGCAGTGCAGTGTTACGCATGTTGTGCATTTAGATGCCCTAGACTTTGATTTCGATGGTGATGTTCGATATTTGTTTTGTGCACCTTGTGCACCTTGTGCACCTGATTTGATTTTGCGCATATTCGGCACTTAATATTGGATTTCATGATTTCGTGCACGATGGATGCACCTGATTTGGATTTTCGCGCATGTTGGGCGCATGTTTTGAAGTGTGATTTTGGTGCACACCAGATGCACTAAATCGAGATTTTTCGTGCATGTCTGATGCACCTGATTTTGCTGTCAAGCACACATGTTGCCTATGACAGATGTTTCGTGCACACCCGATGCACTTAGATGTTGTTTCTGTGCATATGTATGGCACATATTTGGATTTTGATTTCCGTGCGCACAAGACGTACGTAGTATTCATATGCGTATTTTGGGGATTGATATTTCTTATAGAGCAGTACGTTTTTATGATATTGCTATGTGTTTTCGTACTGAGCAGGACTAGTCAGAGGACAGTACCTGAATATATTTTACATGTATATTTTCGAGTTATATCATATTGGTTTTGCTTTGGATTTGGTATTGATGTCTTCCCCATGACTCCGATGATTGCGGGATGCTTGACGGAGTTCTGATTTGAGTTATATGCTCATTTTCATGCGCATGCGTTGCGCTACGATTTGTTTTATGTATTTACGATTTCGGAGCCCCGGCGATTTGATTGTTTTGGCTGAAATATTTTAGTATTTGGGGGAAGTTTTAATTTAAATTCGGGGACCGAATTTCTTTAAGGGGGGAAGATTGTAACGTTTTGAAAATCGTTTCGGTGAAATTTCGAAAAAAACGGTAAAATAAAGGGGTTATCTATAAAAAGTCAAAATGCAAATATCTTTATTATAAAATTAAATATACATATTCTAGTTATGTAATTGCTAGTATTTGGTGTTTATTGAGCCACTGCTGAAATTTCAAAATTTCTGAATATTTTTCCGAAATTAATTATTTTAATATTATTTTAAGCCGGTAAGAAAATACATTAAATTAGCGATAAATACAAATTTAAATGGGCTAATTTTAATCTTTAAAATCATGTTAATTAAAATCTAGTTGTAATATAATTTTTTAGTATTTTATTTCAAGTTTTAATTGATTTATTTTATGGAAAACAAAAATATAGTTATTTTGAACTAAAACTTGCAAATATGGTATTGTGGGGGGTCTTTTTGCATAGAATTTTTTTGTAAAGTCTCTCACACTCACCCTCACTCCCCTTGGCCGGCCCCACACTATTGTAGAAGCCCAAGTATTTTATTTCCCTCTTTTTGACCTTAAATCATGTGAGAAATGGGTTAAAATAAGGTTTTTATATATAGTAAAGTAGGTGGGGGTATTATGGTAATTTGGGAGGGGCTTTTACTTAGATTCTTTTCCACAACTCCCCCACACCTCTCCCCACTCCCTCCTCAGCTGAAATTCCTGCAATAAACAGCCCCAAAATTTCCCCTCTCATTTTTCTTATAAACTCATCAAAATTCCATTTAAACATCACAATTTCAAGCCCATCCTTCATCCATTCTTCTTAACCTTTCTTGCATGGATTTTGGATGCTAGGAGGCCATCTTTGGAGTCAAAATTTCTTGCTAGATCTCTAGATCTAGAGGTATAATTCTTACCCATTTGAATTCTTATGGTTAGATTTCTTTAAATGAGTTGTTTAAGTGTTAATATTGGTGCTATTTTCATCTAGGATCTTCAAGAGAATGGTTTGAGTTAAACTAGGGTTTTTAGCACACCATTATTAAGTTAATTATTCTATTTTGCTATCTAGTGTTTTATACAAACCAAATCTAAGAGTTTAACTTGCTTTTTGTGCTTCAAATTAGTGCTAATTTAGTGTTTCATGTATAGTTTGGGTTGGATTTTGTTAGTTATAAAATTCAAGAAAGGGTTTGAATGCAAGTTAGGGTTTTGTGAAATTGGTGTATGGTTGTGTAATGTATTAGGCTCTTATGGCTTGTTAAAACAAAGTTAGTAGGTAGTTGTTAATTGTTAGTTTAAAAATTATGATAATTACGCTAATTTGCTAACTAGCTATTTAAAATTGGTTAAATAATTGGGTTAAAAATGTAATTATGTTTTTATGACATCATTAACATTATTATGAGTGGTTTAATATCTTAGGTTATGCAAAACTAAGCTTAATTGTTGAATTGTGAATTTTTCTTTAAAAGGTGTTAAAAATTGATATTTTTGCAAACTAGGATTTTGGAATTTATGCAAATTGATGAGAATAACTTATAGGAATGGTTTATATGATTTTGTTATGATATTTAGTGAATATTGTGGATGCTAGGTTCGTTTATACATCGAGTTTTGTACTAAAACGGTGATTTGTGCTTGCTAGATTTTCGGAAAAACGACTTTTTAAGTGAAATTGGGGTTTTTGTGAATTTGAAGCTATTTTATATTATAATTAGTGCTTGTAATTGTACAAATGAGTGTGTTGGGAGTTTTCTCGATGGTTTGGCGTTTGTACGCCGACGTCGAGGGTTTTTGGGTCGATTTGCGAAAGCAACCATAGGTTTTGACCTATGTGGGATTCGTGCGTCGTTTTGGTCATGAGTCGGATTTTAATGTGGTATGGTGCGTTATGATATGTAGGTACCCCATGTGGACTTCGAGACGACAAGCAAGCGCGTGGCGACGTCGGCACTGGCGAACGAGGACCAGGTGAGTAGATTTATATCTACGGGGAGAAGTCGGGTGGATGGCGTATAGCACCCCCGCAGTCCATGGTGGTGTATACGGATGCGTATACACATCAACAATTTATTATATGTTATTTGGGATTAATAACGATGTTTAGGATGGATATTAGTGTGTTAGATTATTTTAGTGTTGCGAACCCTAGGGTACTGTTGCACTATACATACACACCTACATACTTGCATACATTCCTATTTATATGTGCTCATGGGATTCTTTATAGTTTTGTGATCACATGGGTATGGGACTATGTGTTCACATACGGATTTGAGGATGATACTTGGGAATGAGCTGAGTCGATGAGATTTGTTTTGTGGTTGTGATATCGGTGATATGGCAGGATTCGTACTTAAGGTACACCCTGGTGTTATAGCGGATCTTGGGGCGGCGATACGGGTGAATAGTGTTATAAATAAAATGGTCGACATGTGATCGTGATATGAGGCATGATATGCTAGGATATTGATATTAGGCCGTATCGGGCGATGTATACCCTTGATGATGCTATGTGCTGACGGTATCGGTTTGTACGAGATTGTCGATCTGTAGTCAGATCATGAGTATATTGAGGATATTAGTATTGTACTAGACATAGGTCAGTACCCTAGACTATGATCTTGAATAAAGAGGATACCAGAGGAATGGTGTGAGGAATATGATATTGACCCGTACCCAGATTTGGGGATGCCGTACGACGGATTTACGTACGAGCTATATCTTGATGATTGATCCGCACTCTTAACTTAGGATGGCTGATTGTAGATATGGTATCGGATATTATATTATTGAGGCGGGATCACCGACTAATATATATACAGGTATGTATATGGATCGACTGAGATGTTAGGCGGTTTCCTTACCTGTAGTCCAGCTTGTTAGCTTAACCCTTTAGTTTAGTTTAGTTGTTAGATTAGATTCGATTCTTACCTATTTCAAAAACTAACGAATCGTGGGTATTTTAAAAGACAGCCCAAGGGATCCTACGGATATTTCAAAAGACGTATCTTTTCATAAAAACACCGTAGCCCCTATTTTCAAAACCCCATGATTCGTGTTATTTCAAAAGGCACCATTTGTAGGACTTATATTAGATTAATGCAGGTTAGTTACAGTTGCGTCTAGTATTCAGCTCCCGCTTATTATTGTGGTTGGCTTCGCATCGCATACTTATGTTATAATTTCTTATTGCAATGTTGATATCATATTGTTTGGACACCAGCACCATTACCGATGATGCGTATGTACCACGTACACTTACTTGCCGGCTCACACACATCTTCATCGGTAATTTCCATGTCACGTACACCTTAGAAAATATTATTGCTTGACTTAGCTTGTTAGTTAGTAATTTGACATGATATTAGTGTGCCTGCCTTATATGCCAGCTTAACATTGTAGTTATTACTTGTCACTTCATGCATACTGTTATTCATTGTTATTCCTATATTCATGGTTTTTACATGCTATTGATGATTTGGATTCGGATTTCCATGAAATTTTCTGGATTTGGGGGGAAAACCGCAAAACTTATATAAACTGATTTCTCTCTTTTTAAATAAAAAGTACGGTTTTTCCCATGATGTATGAGTCGTCCACCATGAGTTTGCTGATGGATTTCGAGACCCGATTCGAGGAGACGGATGAACCGTTTCGGGTACATGGTGGACCCGGTAAGGTACCCCGGGGCAAGAAGCGCGTGATGATGACGATGTGAGCCTTGCAGGGGAGCACTACCTACCGGTGATTTTACCCGATGCGTCGGATATCCGGAGGATACCGTCGTGTTCTTGAGATGGATGGTAGGGACCGGTCTGGACTGACGGCGCCCTAGATATTGTGATTGAGACATTGAGATTTCGAGATATTGAGGTACAGAGACTGTGATACAGAGATATCGAGATATTGGGATTACGTTTTGTGCCGATGCTAGGCACTGTTTTATGCTGATTTCTTTATGATACCTCAATTTAAAAATACAAAGGAAATCTCACTAAATTATGAAAATGGTTCTTCATTTACATGTATTCTGTTTTCATGCATTCATACCTCATTCATATGATATATTGCTACTTGAGGCACTGACACGGGCACATGAGATTACACTCGGGTTAGATATTTACCCTAGCCTTGTTATAGGCTACGTGTTATTCTTATATTTGAGGATATATTATGATCATTGACCTAGGTTGCGTTATTTATGCGATTTCTGTGCGTAGATATTTTTCTATTCACGAGTTGGCAACTCACCCCCGTTGTGCCCCAGTTTCTTGCAGGTTTGCCGTACAGGTTTTTTTACGGCTTGCGGGCATAGTTTCCTTCGGGTGATTTGCTAGTAGGTGGGTTTACTTGTATCGTACCCCCATTTTATATCTTGTATATTATTATTCTGTTGTATCTAGAAGTTCCATCAACCAAACATGTATTTATTTGAGATAGAGACCAGTGATGTTTATTCTTTCGACCTTAGAGTCGCACGTATTTCTGTGGTTTTCTTGTGGTTTTTGAGTTTCCTTTTGAATTTTGATCCTCGCCCTTGGCGTTGTATATTATATTGCTTGTGTGGTTGTGACCGTCGATTGACGAAGAGCTAGCTCCCGCTTGGGGATGCCTTTTTATTGATTTCGTATACTATTCATGTTGTATCCCATTTGGGGGCCAGTATTTACAAAGGAGACTCTGCCGAAATTTTCGGGAAATTTTTGATGTTTTTAAAACCGCCTAATTCGGCTTATGCTATTGAAACTACTTGCTTTAAGTTGGTTTTTCCTGCACTCTACATCTTTCTTGGTTTGGATTTCTGGGTTTTCGGTTTACTTAGATTACGTACGCCTCGAGACGTTCGTAGTTTAAGTGCCGGTCATGTTCCGTACTTTCGGGTCGTGACAGTATATACCGTTACTAAACGTACCAAACCCAATCAACAATTAATTTAGGAAAATGTTCATAACATTTTTATCTAATGCAAAGTTATTCTTTCTTTATCCAAATAAAGAGATTAATATGATATTGCACATCATTGAGGGTATGTAATAATAGTCATTTTTAGAATCAGTGTATTACTACTTAATACAAGGTGATATTCGCCAACTGCTTTGGCTGCAACAATTTCACCATTCCTTACTACTAGAGACATATCAACATTTCCTAGTTCTCTACCTTTCTTTAGCCCATGTAACAAATTGCATATGCGGGATCCTGATCTGGTATCTAATACCCAGGACTTAGAGTAAACTGAGAAACAGTTCTTGGTTACAAACACACTCGAAGATGATGCATCAACATACTTTTTCTTCGATCGGGGTGCATGGGAATCCTGATATTCCCCTTTTCCTTGCTCAGACATATTTCAATCATAAGGTAGAGCGGAACCTAGCTCAGTATAAAAAGTAGGTTAGGTTAATAAATCCATATTATTATCTTGATTAAGGCATGTTATTTGTCGGTACCAGAAGAGAGAGAAGGATAATCACTTTGCGTGAGCTCTTTGCATGATTAGATTTGTTATTATCTTATCTAATCAGGATGTCTCCCACAGTTTTTATCAAATGTTCCTTCAAACCCTAAAATGTAAGATTAGTCGGGATTAATTACATTCTATAAATTCGCTAACCGGTCAGCCAGGCCAGTATCGTTAGTCCGAGGGAGGTTCCCTGTGCTTTTGCATGGGCCAAATTAAAATAAACCTCATTTCCCTAGAGGCATAACTATATTGACACCTTTCTAGACACCTACTGGATTAGCTAATTGTAAAGTGCAAAATTCTTCCAGGAGTAACTCATTACTCGCAGTGGGTACCAAGTCCAACTATCATATAGAAGATATGCAATCTCATTGCAAATTTCAACACTTGAAATTCCCGATAATTGTTTTTACCGCTAACCACTTATGCCCTTAACATAGTCAACAAATCATAAGCGCTAGCCAAATTCAACCCGTCATTTCTTGATTGAATTAAACTCACCCGTACGACCCTTCACATAGTCAACAAAGCCGTACGACTACCCTAATCCAATTGCTTCATATGGTTGCGATAAGCACTAATTAGCTACCGCACACTATGCCTTAACATAGTCAACAAACGTAGTAGGAATACCAAATAGCACTTATCTGAAATGACGGAGGGCTACAAATGGTTTTTAAGAAAATCTTTAACGTAATGAATTTGATATCGTTGTAGAATCAAGTGATTTTGAAAAGGAGTGGTTTAAGCTGCGCTTTTAAATCGAGTATTTTTCAAAAACAAACCGAATAGCTTTTGCTAGCTTTTGCTAAGGAGGTCACTCCCGGTGAAGGGATCTCGGCTCTTTCCTCATTGAATGAGGTGCGGGATATCCAAGAAGGAATACCACTATTAAAAGCAAGAACTACAGAAGCTATAATGATAAACCAAGTGGGATGTAGCATTTACTAGTTTTGCTAAAGAGGTCACTTCCGGTGAAGGGATCTCGGCTCTTTCCTCATCGAATGAGGTGCTGGATATCCATTAAGGAATACCATTGTGCAAAGAAAAAAATAGAGCTACCTTTTTGAAATTTTTTGTTCTACAACATTTTTAGGTTTCTTTTCTTTTCATTAATCTCATTAATAAAGTCCCATCATTTAATGTTTCCTAAACATCACAGAAAAATGAAATGAAAATAGAACATACGCTTATGCCATCTGCATTGCCACTGGGCCCCATCATGCACCGTTAGGTTACTTAACTAACGGCAGAGCGGGGACTGGACTAGCGCGGGTTCAAAACATAAGCAACGTTTATTATATATCATATATATAATATAACATTCGTCTCACGCAGTTATATGATCACATCACAGAACCAAGCAACAGAAGCAACATATGAAATATTGGATATACTAGGATGTCCATCTTTTAAATTTAGCCAGTAATGTAAAATACGGATTATACGGTCATGATGAATAGCCAAACCCATATCCCTAGACCCCTACGAGAGCAGCAAGTAACCCTACCAATTCTAGAGTTAGGAGACCCAGTCTCGACTCCTCGAGATGGTCTCCCACTGAACTGCAGAACCCGGTTACTTGTGCTCCACGCCTTGGGTCTTTCCTAATACGGAAAAGTAAATAATAAACATCAATGGTGACTTCATCCTCACCCGGGAAATGCCCCAGTAAAAAAATATTACTTACATATTTTACATGAATGAAAATATAAAAACTCTCATCTCACATAAAAAAAACCTGGCTATTCAATCACGACGATCCAATAAAACATATCACAGCAACACATGATATCACATATCATCAACGTAAGTAAATACGCGTATCCTGAATGTCGTTGACATATAGCTACAAAATTCGGGATACCCCACATATTACACTTACGGTCGCAGAAAAGAAATAAAAAACTAAAATAATTAGAATCCACAATATCCTTAGACATCATAAACACGGAATATCTCATATTCCGAATTTCATGCCTAACTTGTAAAACTTGCATTTTAGTCTCAAATTGAAAACTCTTTTCAATAAACTGTCGGATAATTCAATAAGATTCCCGACTTAGTGATCGCGTACAATACGCAATTGCGATGAAGTTTTGATCCGAATCAAAATTCCGTGGCAATCGATCAAATGAGACTAAACGGTTAGATTTACAATATACTAATTAGTTTTCATAAAACTAATTATTCCGGATTCTATCAATTGTATAACATATCATCAAGATCTATATGTCGCTAAACATTTCGATCGATTTAACAAACGCCCACAAATTCCAGAGACTCAACAACTTGAGTATCATTAAAAAACATCCAGAAAGTGCCAAGTTACCAAATAGAGCAGCACAAGAAAAACTGAAACCACAAACCCACTAACCTGCCGCGGAACCGCGGCCAAACATAGGGTTTGGCCTCGCTTCCGTGGCTGTTTGTTGGAATTGGGTGTTCAAATTTCTTGAGGCTCCATTTAATACCCTGCACAATTTTTTTGAATATTTTTAATCATGAAAATTCCAACTCTTGAAAAATTCGGCAGAAAGTAGCTAAATTAGGCATTTCGAAAACCGAGCGAGTATTTTAACGCCATAAAGACCTACCCAAATGTTCTATCCTGGCTATGATACCATGAAAGTGTACTCTAGCACCGCGACGGGGTTTAAATGGGCATCACACATGAAATTTTAAAAAATTTGGGTGCTAACAAACACTAACCAAGATCTAAACTAGAATAATTAGGGTTTCTTATAATGATATGACAAAACTACTAGAAGGGAAGGAGGCTACAACCTTTGATGACTGTGTCCTTCTCTTCTATTACTCCGGGATATAGTCCACGTGACTCCACTAATCTCCAATTCAAGTTGAATGTGCCTCCTTCGTGATCTTCGCGCCAAAGACGATCCACCCGAAATCTCTCTAGCTAAAACTACCTCTTCACTAAACAATCTTCAGTGAAGGAAGCACACTACACTTGATTGCTAATCAAGTGTAGGATGGTGAAGTAAGGGTGTTAGTTTGCTCACTAATTTGTTCAAAAATCCATGGTTCATGTCACATGTGAAGGGTTGGATTTTTGAAGCAACTAAAAGAAGAAGAAGAAGAGAGCAAGAGAGAGTGTGAGCTCTACTCAAGGAAAAATGAGCAAAAGACTAAGTATGGTTCATGGATCTCACTACAATTATTGAAGCATACAATATATTTTTGCACCATGCTTCAATAGTGCCAACAAATGAAATAAAATAATCCATGAACCATGCATTGCACCATTCCCTCCATATCTCTTGATTTTCCACCTTATTTCTATTTTTCACAAAAATAGAAAATTAATGCCATGCTTAATATATATATATATGTGTGTGTGTGTGTGTGTGTATGTGTGTGTATGTATTAATATATATATATATAAGAAAATATTTAATGAGCTAATAATATTAGTTAAGATATAATTATATCAAATATAATATATATCATATTATTAAATTAACACTTGATTTAATAATCCGGTTATATCACATATAACCGACTAATATCATTTATCTGTATATCATATTATTAAATCAACACGTGATTCGATAATCTGGTTATATTACATATAACCTGACCGATAACAGATAACTGCCGGATTACAATACGGTATCTCATACACGTATTTACTCAGGCCTCCGCACACATCACATATGTGCCATACTTCATTTCGCAAGAACCCGGAAACATCTGTGTAGGACTCTAAAGACTCGTCAATACACTGCAGTACGTGATGATCACATCAGTCACCCACAAGCCGTCAGCGGTACTAGCTGGACATAACGGCTACCCAGGTATTAAGCGAAATGAAGATCAACAAGAAAGCTTGTCTATACTCTCCATGAAGCATATCAGTAACACTTAACGTACAGTCCAATCTCTTCGTCTGATATGTCACATATCATGTCTAGGGGTGGAATCATCAGACCCCAGTAACGTGATAAGTCATGCCTATGTCTGGTTTATAACGGTTCGAGAAACTACTGATAACTCTTACCAGTAAATCTTAGCAGCAGCCCTGGCCAGGGATTCCAGTTATAGCCAATCGAGCATAGCGCAACATCAACTCCCTATACCGAGAGAGAGGAAACCCCTCCTATCGCTCATTACCTCCATGTCGAGACTGTACCCAAAATCAACCTGTTTGCACGACTCCTTTAAGCTATGGTAGGGAAGAAATCAAAGCACAGCGGGAGCCACACAAGACTCTATGACGATCTCGGGTCTACAAACTAACCTATACAAGTGTCACTAGAGGACTGATATCTGACGATACGTATACAACCAATTAGGGGTCCTCGGCGAGTCCTGTTCGAAGTAGCCATTCTTTAATGAGCACCTGCGTACAATCTTTGATGTCAAACACCAATGGCTATGGGACCAACTATCGCCCACATACAGGGTCAAGAAATGTACACACAAGTTTACTGGGGTAATATCGATGCCCTGTCTTGATATACCCTCGACTAGGAACAGTTGAAGGATGTGCTTGTGGACTACCCTGGTCCTAGTAGTATGATCCACATCATAGTCCTGGTAGTCAAGCAAACACCCTAAGGGCTTTATCAATATCTAAGAGATAGACAATATAAAAATACCAGTCTACATGTTAAGATAAAGAGTAACCAGATAGCATACTATCATGTCGAGCAAAAAGTCCTCTATATATATGTCCAAGCATCCACTATATCATACGATAATGGCCTCTAGGGCATACATATTCCTAACACCAACGATCCCAAAAATCTCCCTCTCCCTCTTCTCTATAATTCCAACCTATAAGTCCCCTCTCCCCTTCTCAATCTCTAGTCTAAAACATCCACTTTTCAATACTCATCGGAAGCGGAGTTATTCCGACTTCCGATTTTCTTTTCTTTAAAAACTCAAATTTTTCTTAAACAACAAATTACCATCTCTTCTTATATTGTTTAACAAACATAAAACAACATTTACAACAAGTTTCAATTCAAAATAATATGTATTGCAACTTCTATTTCAATTTACAGTAAAATATCATCATGTTTACGTACGACATTGCTTATTCATTTTGATCATATTATCTTTAGAAAAATCACGAGGTAATGAACTACCTCATCACAAAACATATTTTTGGCATCGCACGATGACTTTTGGAACATTAGTTTGTGGGAAAATATGAGTTTATATTTAAATACCATAAACATTCAAAAACCGTTTTCTTTAAAAGTGTATTATTTAATTCCTTGCAAATGCGTCTTTATAACCCATTTTGGGGAACCCCGATCGAAATGGTGCGGGTTATTGCACTTCCTTGGGCCAAGTAGAGCGAGATGTAGACCTCCTCACGGAGCATCCGATCACGATGGAATTTTTAATGCAATTTTTTAAGAAAAATGAGATTTCTACTTAATAAATAAAATCTATTTTACTGAATATATATGTATGAATATTATCAAAATACCTACTTTAAATATATTATATACGTATTCCATGTTTTTCTAAATCAAGGAAATCACAAATTTCATGAAACTACTATTACAAATCAATACAATTTCAATAGTACACTAAAATACCATATACAATGAAATCTAGGTTATATCTACTAGAATATTTTACTTTATAAAAATTACAATTATGAAAACCATAAAGACGATAATTAAATATTTTAGGTGTATTTTGAAAATATATCAAAACTATTTTTCATAAAACCAACTCAAGTTATATTAATTTATAATAAGGACCTTAGTAAATATAGGTTAAAGCAGGACCGGTTCTCTTGAGCCTCAAGGAGCCAGAGAATATGGGTGCTTGCCTATTTAAGATAAAAAAAACCTAAACAACAGTGTTATCAATAAGGTAATTGTCTTGGAAAAATACACAAATCTTGTCGTCCATGTGCAGCAGTTACCGATAACATCAAAACTAAATCAGGACTTCAATTCTGTTTAAAAGTCTGACTCAGTTCGGGTCACGGTCAAATCTAAAAATAATTTGACTTGAGTTCAATTCAAGTATGACTCCATTTCAACATGAATCCGTTTACTCCAGAATTCAATCCATATCAACATGACTTGACCGAACCGAACCATGGATATACTCTGATTATATGACTATCCATTTATATCCATTCCATTTATATGATATCATGGTTTCGGCAAGTCTTCCATCTATAAAAAACAATACAATCAATACAAAACACATTACGGGATTTTAAAAGGGTGGACTGGTACGGAATGTGTTAAAAGTGGCACGAGATGGTCATTAAAAGACGTAACTATACATCCATTATCATTGTTCCGTGGTTTTATCGACGGAGCCTTGTACTACGGGTTACCAAAGTCCATGGTGTAAGTTGGACTACTCTCATATACCCTGGCATATTCTGTACCAAGTTATAAATAACCGAGTTAACATTATAATCAAACATTACTAGTTACTCTCTTATCTGTCTACTCTATTTCTATCTCTCTTTGGGACTTACCGAGTGATGGTTCGCTGACGACATTCCTATTTCTCTTCTTTCTTTGGAATGTTGTCTGGAGGATCCGACTCTAAGGAGTTAGAGACCAGCCAGGAGCACTTGGAGCAGACCACTGAGCAGCACGACCTTTAGGCTTTACTTGAACTTACTTTACTTTTTTTTTCATGCCATTGTTTAGGCATTGCTTTCAATTCCTGTATTTACATTTTCAGTTGTACTTGTAAAGAAATGTTTAATAAATAAAAGTTGTTGTTCATTTACATTTCATGTCTTACTTTGAATCTATCCTAACCTTATTTTTTTCTTTCAAGGTTATGGATTCTTCAAACAATACTATCACCAACTTCAACAACACACCACCACCTCTACCGCTTACGTCTACCATTGCTGCTCCGATCAATGAGCAGACGGTACTGCTTGAGGCTATCCAAAGCCTCCTAGAAGGACAGCAGCAACAGACTGCTATCTTGCTGAACCGTCCAGAAGCGGAAACGCCCGGAGTAAAGCAATTTCGGGCATTACACGCAAAGCAATTTTCAGGAAAAGAGAGACCTCTGGAAGCGGAAGAATGGGCTCAGAGCATTGAGGATGATCTGGCAGCAGCACAAGTGCCAGAGATCGCTTGGGTACTCACTGACAGCGCTCGAATTTGGTGGAAGGCGGAATAAAGCCGTCTTGCCCACCCGATCGAATGGAGGACATTTCGCGAGATGTTCGACGCGAAATATTTCCCAGAGACTGCCCGATTTGACATGGAACAACAACTCATCCATCTGCAACAAGGTTCAATGTAGACCAAATCTGTGAATGAGTATGATGCTGAGTTTACTATGCTCAGTAGGTAAGATATGTCTCAATATTCGATTTTCAAATATCACATACTACACAGCTAACACAAGACCATAACAGGTTCGCGGCATACTTGATACCGACTGCTGGGATCAGGTCCAGACGATTTCAGCAAGCGTTAGATCTGGAGATCCAAGCTGCCTTATCTACATAGGATTTCCCAACCCATGACCTGGCTCTGAAAAATGCCCGTCGATACGAGGCAGCAGTGAAGAAGAAGGGCAGACCATAATCTGCCGGTGTGAAGCGCCCTGCCACCCAAATGGCAGGATGAGCCTTTTCAATACCAACTCATGGACCCAGGAGACCGGAAGTAACAAATAACCGGCCAAGTCCAGATTTTTGCTTCTACTGCAAGGGTGATAGACACCTGTGGAAGGACTGTAGGCGCGCAAAAGTCCTGCACTTAGTTTGTAGTGCATCCACTCATGGAATTGGAATATGTCTTTATAGACGCAACCCAGTTCCAACTCACAACACTTATCCACAGCAGCCAGCTATCCAGCCACTTGCACCTCGTTTTGCTTTCCCAGCTCCACCTCCACGTGGTCCTCCTGCACATTCTAATCGCCAATTCCATCAGGCTCTGAGGAACATGCCTCGGGGGCAGAGAAACTTGCCCCAAGGACAGAGAAATGTTCCTCCAGCTAGAAGGAATGTACCCCGGCGACAGGCTTTCGCTTTAGCGGCCATAGAAGCCGAGAATGTAGACCAAGGTAACTCTGGTAATTCTCTTACATCTTTTTCAATCTTTCCAAAACTCTTGCATTATTTCATTCTTCCAAATATTTTTCATGCACTATCAATAGTTTTATCACCAAACTTTTCTTGAATTTGTCACACTTTCCTGCTATAAATTTCGAGGATGAAATTTTTATAAGGAGGGTAGAATGTAACAACCCTAAACTTTCTGTATATTTTTAAAAAAAAATATAGAAGAAACACCTGAGCCTGAGCATAAGTTATAAATTTAATTTGCTTTTGAATAGCAAGAAAGAACTTCTAGCACATTGGTAAAGTTTTGCACTGCTGTGACATAGCCCTTGAGATTGAATTCCCCTAACCACATATATTTTATTGCCTTTTATTTTAAACTTTTCGAAGCTCAAAGGTTTGCATGTGCACTGCACGTAAAATGAAAAGTCATATAGTAAACAAACATATGGGAAATGATATACCAACAGACATGGACAGGTGTCAAAGATCCAATCCCCTACCTTCGGAATTTGGCCGGCGATATTACCAAAGGGGCCAGTGCTGTCGAGCCCCCCCCGTTGCTACTGCTCTCAAATTTTAACCCCACACCCCTTGGACTCCCCCACTAACCCTAGCCTGTTTGATTTTTCTGCATTTATCCAGAGAGTAATAATTCCTCTCTTAAATCCATTTTTAATGCACATTTTTAATTCTCAATTCATTACCCTAAACCATAATTTTTCTTATAAATACTACACTATATTTTACCCCTCCTCATTCAGAAATCCAATGCCAAAACTCTATAAAAAATTCTATGTCCAAAAAATTGTACAAGTGGAGTTAGCATAGGTCAAAGTTCCTACGATATTTCAGGAATAATCCGGCGACGAAATGACTCCCCCACATCCCAAAATCCCCCTCTGCCTGTTCTCTCTAATTCCAATCTGTAAGTCCCCTCCCTCCTTCTCAATCTCTAGTCTAAAACATTCACCTTTTAAAACTTGTCGGAAGCGGAGTTATTCCGACTTCCGATTTTCTTTTCCTTAAAAACTCAAATTTTTCTTAAACAACAAATTACCATCACTTCTTATATTGTTTAACAAACATAAAACAACATTCACAACAAGTTTCAATTCAAAATAATATGTATTGCAACTTTTATTTCAATTTTACGGTAAAATACAATCATGTTTACATATACGACATTACTTATTCATTTTGATCAATTTTAGAAAACTCACGAGGTAATGACCTATCTCATCACAACACATATTTTTGACATAGCACGATGACTTTTCGAACATTAGTTTGTGGGAAAATACGAGTTTACATTTAAATACCATAAAAATTCAAAAACCGTTTTCTTTAAAAGTGTATTATTTAATTCCTTGCAAATGCGCCTCTACAATCCCTTTTGGGGAACACCGATCAGGATGGTGCGGGTTATCGCACATCCTCGGGCCTACTAGAGCGAGATGCAGACCTCCTCACGGAGTATCCAATCTCGATGGAATTTTTAACACAAATTTTAAGAAAAATGAGTTTTCTACTTAATAAATAAAATTTATTTTACTAAATATTTATGTATGAATATTATCAAAATACCAACTTTTAATATATTATATAAATATTTCATGTTTTCTAAATCAAGGGAATCACAAATTTCATGAAACTACCATTACAAATCAATACAATTCCAATATTACACTAAAATACCATATACAATGGAATATAGGTTATATCCACTAGAATATTTCACTTTATAAAAATTACAATTATGAAAACTCTAAAGACGATAATTAAATACTTGAGGTGTATTTTGAAATTATATCAAAACTATTTTTCATAAACCCCCTCAAGTTATATTAATTTACATTAAGGACCCTAGTAAATATAGGTTAAAGCGGGACCAGTTCTCTTGAGCCTCAAAGAGCTGGAGAATATTGGTTCTTTCATATCTAAGATAGACAACCTAAACAACGGTGTTAGCAATACGGTAATTGTCTTGGAAAAAGACACAAATCCTGCCGTACATGTGCAGCAGTAACCGATAACATCAAAACTAAATCAGGACTTCAATTCTGTTTAAAAGTCTGACTTAGTTCGAGTCACAGTCAAATATGAAAATAATCTTTCTTGAATTCAATTCAAGTATGACTCTATTTCAACATGAATCCATTTATACCAGAATTCAATCCATATCAACATGACTCGACTGAACCGAACCATGGATATACTCTGATTACATGACTATCCATTTATATCCATTCCGTTTACATGATATCATGGTTTCGGAAAGTCTTCCATCTATAAAACAAAATAATACAATTAATACAAAAGACATTACGGGGTTTTAAAGTGGTAGACTGGTACGGAATGTGTTAAAAGTGGCATGAGATGGTCATTAAAAGACATAACTATACATCCATTGCCGTTGCTCCGTGGTTTTATCGACGGAGCCTTATACTACGGGTTACCAAAGTCCACGGTGTAAGTTGGACTCCTCTCGTATACACTGGCATATTCTGTACCAAGCTACAAACAACCGCGTTAACATTATAATCAAACACTACTAGTTACTCTCTTATCTGTCTACGCTATTTTTATCTCTCTTTGGGACTTACCGAGCGATTGTTCGCTTACGACATTCCTATTTCTCTTCTTTCTTTGGAATGTTGTCAGGAGGACCCGAGTCTGAGGAGTTCGAGACCAGCCAGGAGCACTTGGAGCAGACCAATGAGCAGCACGACCTTTAGGCTTTACTTGTACTTACTTTACTTTTCTTTCATGCTATTGTTTAGGTATTGCTTTCCATTCCTGTATTTACGTTTTCAGTTGTACTTGTAAAGAAATGTTTAATAAATAAATGTTGATGTTCATTTACACTTCATGTCTTCTTGTGTACTTCATTATATTGCTTAGATACGCTTAGCGTGTTTACTTCTGAGTAAATACGTAGCGGGCCCAGTCGCGTCTCATTACCCATACACTGGGAAGCGGGGCACGACTGGTTTTGTTGGCGGCCCATGCAGGTCTGTTCTGCATGGAACTCTACCATGCAGGTCAGTTCTGCATGGACATGTAGGTCTATCTGCGTGAAATCCTAAGCAATATAACATAAGAATCAGCAACTAAAAACATTCTTTACATTTTATATTCCTTGAGTCTTGAAATTTCATATATTTTGAATCTATCCTAACCTTTTTTTTCTTTCAAGGTTATGGATTCTCCAAACAATACCAGCACCAACTTCAACAACACACTACCACCTCTACCACTTACGCCTACCGTTGCTGCTCCGATCAATGAGCAGACGGTACTGCTTGAGGCAATCCGAAGCTTCCTGGAAGGACATCAGCAGCAGATTGCTATCTTACTGAACTGTCCAGAAGCGGAAGCGTCCGGAGTAAAGCAATTCCGGGCATTGCACCCAAAGCATTTTTCAGGAAAAGAGAGCCCTCTAGAAGCGGAAGAATGGACTCAGAGCATTGAGGATGGTCTGACAGCAGCATAAGTGCCAGAGATCGTCTAGGCATGAGTTGCGAAGCTGCAACTCACTGACAACGCCCGAGTTTGGTAGAAGACGGAAGAAAGCCATCTTGCCCAGCAGATTGAATGGAGGAATTTTCGTGAGATATTCGACGCGAAATATTTCCCAGAGACTGCCCGATTTGATATGGAACAGCAATTCATCCATCTGCAACAAGGTTCGATGTGGACCAAATCTGTGGATGAGTATGATGCTGAGTTTACCATGCTCAGTAGGTATGATATGTCTTAATATTCGATTTTCAAATATCACATACTACACAGCTAATACAAGACCTTAACAGGTTCGCGGCACACTTGATACGGACTGCTGAGATCAGGTCTAGACGATTTCAGTAAGGGTTAAATCCGGAGATCCATGCTACCTTAGCTACAGGGGATTTCCCAACCCATGACCTGGCTTTGAAAGCTGCCTGTCGATACGAGACAGTAGTGAAGAAGAAGAGAGGATCTCAATCTGCCGGTGTGAAGCGCCCTGCCACCCAGATGGTAGGAGGAGCCTCTTCAATACCAACTCATGAACCCAAGAGACCGGAAGTAACAAATAACCGGCCAAGTCCATATTTTTGATTCTACTGCAAGAGTGATGTACACCTGTGGAAGGACTGTAGGCGTGCAAAAGGCCTGTGCTTAACTAGTGGCACATGCACTCATGGAATTAGAACATGTCCTTATAGACGCAACCCAGTTCCAACTCACAACATTTTTCTGCAGTGGCCAGCTATCCAGGCTCCTGCACCTTGTCTTGCTCTCCCAGCTCCATCTTCATGTGGACCTCCTGCACAGCCTAATTGCCAATTCTATCAGGCACTGAGGAACATGCCTCGGGGGCAGAGAAACATGCCCTAAGGACAGAGGAATGTGCCTCCAGCTAGGAGGAATGTACCCCGGCCACTAGATTTCGCTTTAGCGGCCATAGAAGCTAAGGCTGTAGACCAAGGTAACACTGGTAATTCCCTTACATCTTTTTCAATCTTTCCAAAACTTTTGCATTTTTTCGTTCTTCCAAATATTTTTCACGTGCTATCAATATTTATATCACCAAACTTTTCTTCAATTTGTTACACTTTCCTTCTATAAATTTTGAGGACGAAATTTTTATAAAGAGGGTAGAATGTAACAACCCTAAACTTTTTGTACAATTTTTTTTTCAAAATACAGAAAGGAACACCTAAGCCTGAGCACAAGTTATAAATTTAATTTTCTTTTGAACAACAAGAAAGCACTTGTAGCTCATTGGTAAAGCCTTGATCAAATCCCCCTAGCCATATATATTTTTATTCACTTTTCTTTTAAACTTTTAGAAGCTCAAAAGTTTGCACGTAAAATGAAAAGTCACAAAGTAAACAAATATGTGGGAAATGATATACCAACAGAAAGGGATAGGTGTCAAAGATCCAAGCCCCTACCGTCAGAATTTGGTCGGCGAGATTAGCAAAGGGGCCGGTGCCGCCGAGCCCCCCATTGTTAATGCTATCAAATTTTAACCCCACACCCCTTTGACTCCCCCACTAACACTAGCCTGTTTTATTTTTCTGCATTTATCCAGAGAGTGATAATTCCTCTTTTAAATCCATTTTAATGCACATTTTTAATTCTCAATTCATTACCATAAACCTTAATTTTCCCTATAAATACCACACTACATTTTACCCCTCCTCATTAAGAAATCCCATGCCAAAACTCTTTAAAAAATTCGAAGTCCAAAAAGTTATACAAGTGGAGTTTGCAAAGGTCAAAATTCCGGCGATATTTCGGGAAGAATCCGTCGACGAAACGACTCCCCGACGATCCTAAAATCTCCCTCTACCTCTTCTCTCTAATTCCAACCTGTATGTCCCCTCTCTCCTTCTCAATCTTTAGTCTAAAACTTTCACTTTTCAAAACTCGTCGGAAGCGGAGTTATTCCGACTTCCGATTCTTTTTTCTTTAAAAAATCAAATTTTTCTTAAACAAAAAATTACTATCTATTCTTATATTGTATAAAAAACAAAAAACGACATTCACAACAAGTTACAATTCAAAATAATATGTATTGCAACTTCTATTTCAATTTTAAGGTAACATACCATCATGTTTACATACGACAATGCTTATTCATCTTGATCATATTACCTTTAGAAAACTGACGAGGTAATGACCTACCTTATCACAACACACATTTTTGACATAGCACGATGACTTTTAAAACATTCGTTTGTGGGAAAATACGAGTTTATATTTAAATACTATAAACATTCAAAAACCGGTCTCTTTTAAAGTGTATTATTTAATTCCTTGCAAATGTGCCTCTACAACCCATTTTGGGGAACCCTGATCGGGATGATGTGGGATATCGCACATCCTCAGGCCTAGTAGAGCGAGATTCAGACCTCCTTACAGAGCATCCGATCTCGATGGAATTTTTAATGCAATTTTTAAGAAAAATAAGATTTCTACATAATAAATAAAATTTATTTTACTAAATATATATGTATGAATATTATCAAAATACCTACTTTAAATATATTATATACATATTCCATGTTTTTCTAAATCAAGGGAATCACAAATTTCATGAAATTACCATTACAAATCATTACAATTCAAATATTACATTAAAATACCATATACAATGAAATCTAGTTTATATCCACTAGAATATTTCACTTTATAAAAATTACAATTATGAAAACCCTAAAGAATATAATTAAATATTTGAGGTGTATTTTGAAAATATATCAAAACTATTTTTTTGAAAATCCCCTCAAGTTATATTAATTTACAATAAGGACCCTAGTAAATATAGGTTAAAGCTGGACCAGTTCTCTTGAGCCTCAGAGAGTCGCAGAATATGGGTGCTTGCCTATCTAAGATAGACAACCTAAACAACGGTGTTATCAATACGGTAATTGTCTTGGAAAAAGACACAAATCCTGACGTCCATGTGTAGCAGTTACCGATAACATCAAAAATAAATCAGGACTTCAATTCTGTTTAAAAGTCTGACTCAGTTCGAGTCACTGTCAAATATGAAAATAATCTGACTTTAATTCAATTCAAATATGACTTCATTTCAACATGAATCCGTTTATACCAGAATTCAATCCATATCAACATGACTCGATTGAACCGAACCATGGATATACTCTGCTTACATGACTATCCATTCTTTTTACATGATATCTTGGTTTCGGCAAGTTTTCCATCTATAAAACAAAATAATACAATCAATACAAAAGAAATTACGGGGTTTTAAAGGGGTAGACTGGTACGGAATGTGTTAAAAGTGGCACGAGATGGTCATTAAAAGACGTAACTATACATCCATTGCCGTTGTTCCATGGTTTTATTGACGGAGCCTTGTATTACGGGTTAACAAAGTCTACGGTGTATGTTGGATTCCTCTCGTATACACTGGAATATTCTATACGAAGCTATAAATAACTGCGTTAACTTTATATTCAAACATTACTAGTTACTCTCTTATCTGTCTACTCTCTTTCTATCTCTCTTTGAGACTTACCGAACGATTGTTCACTTACGACATTCTTATTTCTCTTCTTCTTTTGGAATGTTGTCAGGAGGACCCAAATCTGAGGAGTTCGAGACCAGCCAGAAGCACTTGGAGCAGACCACTGAGCAGCACGACCTTTAGGCTTTACTTGTACTTAGTTTACTTTTCATTCATGCCATTGTTTAGGCACTACTTTTCATTCTTGCATTTACATTTTTAGTTGTACTTGTAAAGAAATGTTTAATAAATAAAAGTTGCTGTTCATTTACACTTCATGTCATCTTTTGTACTTCATTATATTGCTTAGATACGCTTACCGTGTTTACTTATGAGTAAATACGTAGCCGGCCCAGTCGCGTCTCATTACCCATACACTGGGAAGCGGGGCGTGACAGTTTGTGCACCCCATCTTGGGTTTATCCTAGGTGCAAGAAAAAGTAAATGAAATAATACAACGGTGGCTATAAGCTCAACCTGGATGTGCCCCGAAAAAAATAATATTATATCAATTACAAATTTACAAGAATGAAAGAAAAGAAAATACTCTTCTCACATCTCCTAGCTATTCATCTACGACGATCCAATACTTTATATACACAAACCATTACAATACAAATATGTGCAACCCCAATTAATCGATGTATAGCAATTAGCGGACGTTTACCGACACATATACAAACTGAAACTTGTAAACGATGTTAAAACCGCGCCTTCAAAATACTCCGTACTGCCGCAACACAAAGATAACAGAATATGAAATCTGGGAAAAAACAAACATCACCTGAAACCCTAAATCCAAGATTCCAGAACATCACACAAAAGACGAGACCAAACTCTTTACTTGGATGGGCCAGGCTGGGTAATTTGCACTTTTGGCCGGCTATATTTTGGATTCTTGGCCTCGTTTTTCTATGGTGTTCTATATACAACAAGAAGAGCACTCTGCAACTATTTAAATAATTTTTAGAGCCTCTTTGAAATTCGACAGAAACTTGGATTTTAGTTTCGTTGTTTCGGAGTTATTTTGGTTTCGTAACTTTAAACATTGTCCAACTAACTAGTTAAGGTCTGAGTAGGCTCTGATACCACTGTAAGTCGATGTCGTGCACCCCGTGGGTTCGCGGAGAGGTGGAATTTAAAAAATATGATTTTTGCAATGCTCGCAAATCTGACTAAACTCTCGGATCTTAACAGAAACCTTAACTAGTTTTTCTACTTGGAGGTTTAACTACTATAAAGAGTTTTATACCTCCTAGAACCTTGTCCTTCGGGTCTTCTCCTCCTCCTCTCCTTCAGCTCTTCGAAGATCGGATCGAGCTTGCAACTTCGGCCTCCTCGTGTTGAAGATGATCCACCCGAGAGTCTATACTTCAAACTCCAACCTCTAAACTGAGGTAACTAGGGTACTTAGTTCGCTAAACTAGATAGACTAAAAGATGTAGAGTACCTAATGGAGTGTTTTATCTCATAAGACCCTAGGGTTCACAACTCATGTGAGGGTTAGGGTCTTTGAGGAAGAAGGAGGAGAAAATTGGAGAGAGAAAAGAAAATAGCAAATGAGCAAGTCTAAGGCTAAGTGAAGAATGGCTCATCGTCATCACTCATTGAAGAATGGATTATTTTCATATAGAAAATAATAACCATGCTTCAATAGTGTATCCAAACTAATAAACAAATGCATAAGCCATGCTTCACTCCCATGCCTCAAAATATCTCTATTTACACCTCATTAATCTATTTTCCAAAGTAGATTAATCCAAGTAATGAGGTGTCCCCTTCTAGAATCATCTCTTGTGAAATTACAAGATTGCCCTCACCGTATATACATACCCGTATTCGTATTCAGAAAAACAAGAATACAGTGAGATGATAACAATCCAATAATATAATACTAGAATCCGGCTTAAACCAAAGCCCTCTAGTATTATCCGTCCGAAACGACATTCGTGTTGCCAGTACACGTATGTGATCGGAAACCTGCCGTAAAACCATACGGCCTATACATCGTTTTGTCCGAAGCAAGGAAACCCTCTGTGTGGGACTCTAAAGACTCGACAGTAAGCTGTCAGTGGGTTTTACCATAAGTCCGTCAGCGGTACTACCTCATGTAACGGCTACCCAGGTATTTGTCGATAAGAAAGCCGATGAGCAAACTCTTCTGAACTCCTACTGAGCCTATCTATGACAATCTCCGTACTGTCCGGTCTGTTCGTCTAAAATACTAGCATATCGGGCTTAGGAGGGCAGTAACCGTCAGACCCCTAATAGTGCAATTAGTCGTGCCGGGGTAGAGCCCAATATACCCTGAGAAACTACTGGAGTACCTACCAGTAAATCTTGCTTGCCCTGGTCAGGGACTTTGTGTAATGGCTTTCCGAACACAGCACGATATCAACCCCCAATACCGGAAGAGACGAATCCTATCTAACCACTACTGCCTCCCAGTGCTTCAGGACTGGACCCAACTACTACCTGTTTGCATGACTCCTTTGAGCCATGGTAGGGTAGTGATCTAAGTACAGTGGGAACACACTCGAGAGACGAATAGTGATGTCAAGTCAACGGACTAACCTGTACTCATGCCATCCGGGAACTGCTACCTGATGATAGGTATAATACCAACCATCGGTTCCCAACGAATCCGTCCAGTGTAACTTATAACCCAATGATCACCTGTATACTATCTCTAGTACGACATACTAATGGCTGTGGGTCAGACCATCTCTCCTGCTGGGATAAGAAGTGTATACACTAGTCAACTCTGGAGTATCGATACCCCGTCTCGATAATCCTACTACTATGGACCTATATAAGGATGTGTTTATAGACTACCCAGCCCCCACTAGTGTGACTGCCATCGCAACGTTGGTAGTTAAGCAATGATTCTAAGGGCTCTACCAATATGTATAAGCGATATTCTAAAAGAAACATATGCACATATTGAGGTAGAATCAAACCAAGTAGCATACTACCATTTTGAGCAAGACTGTTATTATAACTGTGAATATCCTAAACTTCCAATATGTAATATACAATCCAGTATGACACAATAATGGCCTCTAATGCATATATCACTGACAGTATGAAGTTTCAGGAGCTCAGCCTATATTGGGGCTCAGTCTTGTGTTTTTTCATCATCCAGCAGTGCTAAGAACTTAGACTTTTGACTATGGATATAATATCCAAATTCCGCTCTGGCACTCACATAGGTGTCACGTGAGGCGCTTAGGCTTGGGCATTGCCATATCAGTGCTAAGCACTTTCTTTACGCAACGCTTACGTGGGTATGACGTGAGGCGCTCAATCTTGGCATTTTTTAACCACTCACGTGTATATCACGTAAGACGCCGGATCCTTGCTTCTGGGTGCTCACGTGTGTGGCATGTGAGGCGCTGTCTTCAGGGGCCTTCTATGCACTCACATGAGTATCACGTGAGGCGCTATCTTCACAGAATCTTTTGAGCGCTCATGTGGATATCACGTGAGACTCTATGTCCTTAGAGATTAAATCTATGTTTATTCTTTTGAAAGAAGTTAAACTTCTATTAATGGTATTAATGATCACCAAGATTACTATTTTAAAGATTTGGGATCGGAGTTTTGAGAACTAACTTCTTCTGTTCCTTTTTTTTATGAGAACTAAGTTCTTTGAAGGGTTAAACCCTGTTTTTAAAGGAATTAAATTCCTAAAATGTAAATTCCATTTCTTTCTTTTATATTTCTTTTCTCATATTTAGTTTTCCCCTAGATCTTGAGTCTGAAGAACAAGATCTTCCCGATGAGAATTAAATTCTCAACTTATGGAAGATCTGTCTTGCAGATCGCAGACCGAGAGAAAGAACTAAGTTCTTTATAAAGGGTTAAATCCTTGTATCTATATATGATAGGCAAAGGAGATGTTTTGATCTCTACTTTTTTTACCTAGGATTTGAGAGGAGGAAGAAGATTTTTTTCATCAAAAGAATTAAATTCTCGGTTTTTGCTTCTATCACTTATGGGGTTGATTCTATCTCTTTTGCAGAAGGTTATAGAGGATTTTCTTTCTCTGAGACTTGAAATCTCGGGTCCTTTATACAGGTGAGGAATAACTGTTGATTAGTTGAGATGATCTTTTATTTAAGAGATCCCAACCTGATTTCATTATCATGTAGTGATTTTTAATCATCGTTGGATCTTAAATCCAAAGATCTTTGTTTAACAGAATATATTTTTCTTGTTTTTAACAAGATTAAGAAAATATTTTCCCATATAGAATTTAATTCTATCGTTTGATGATTTTTTTAATCACCATTGGATTTTTAATTCAAGAGTTCTCTGTAAAACAAAGAGTATCTTTCTTATTTAAATAGATCAGGGAGATATTTTTCCTTATTAGAATTTAATTTTACCATTGGATTTTTGATCCAACAGCTCTCTGTTTAACAGAGAATATCTTTCTTGTTTAGGGGAATAATTTCCCATGAAGAATTTAATTCTACTTGAAGCAAAACAACTTCAACTTTAGGCGCTGACGCTCCCGTGCTATGCACACGGGCGTTGCCAAAGGATTTAATTCTCACTGAAACAAGTGCCCACGTGCTTTGTATGTAGGCGCTCATGTGCCTAACATGTGAGGCGCTGTCATAGAATAAATGTTATCAGAGACAGGCGTCAACGTGTTTTTCATGCGAGCGCTCATGTGTCTAACACGTGAGGCACTGCCCTAGAATTTAACCCTCTCGAAATAGGCGTTCATGTGCTTTCCACGCAAGCGCTCATGTGTTAAACACGTGAGGCGCTGCCCTATTTTTTTTATGAGGGAAAAATGCCCCCACTGTTATTCTCACGTGGCTTGTACATAAATGCAACGGTGTCCAGCTTTTAAGCCATCATATCTATCCCGGGATATGGGGAATTTGAATCGACCCCATCTCTTGATAAATAGGGCATTAAGCCCTACGCGAAAGCTGCGCTTCCATCTCTTCTTCCTCGTCGAGAATTTTATTTTCTACTAGAGTTTAGCTCTATCGTGAAGCTTAGTTCTTCATTTTTTCACAAATTTGCATTGCAGACTCACTCTGCCAAAATTTTCTTGGTAAGAGACTTCTTCAATAGAGCTTAGCTCTTGCATTTGGAACATTGCTCTTCAGTAATTTTGGAGTTCAACTCCATTTTAGTCACAGAGCTTAGTTCTAGTATATTCTCTTTGGGGATTTCTTTAGATTTTTGACTTTATTTTTTGTCATAGAATTTAGTTCTGATTTTTGATTTTAGATTATATCCCCTTTGGGAATTTCTTCATTTATTTTAATTTAACACAGCTTCGCTCCGATAATATTTCATATCAAATTCACTGTTTTGGGGAGTTTTAGGGCTTAACTCCACTTTATTTAATAGAGTTTGGCTCTGAGCTCGACCATTTTTCCTTTTAGGGAATTTTTTGAAAGTGTGTCTTAGCACCTCTACTAGGTTTATACAAGCATCAAATATGCAATTTAAAAAAATCTAGAGGTCTCAGCTATACTAATCTAGAATCAAACTAGAGAATTAGGGTTTTAGTGTAAGCAAACAAGTTCTACACTAAGTGAAAAGAGAATACAATCTTTGTAGACCGGTACTTCATTTCTAAAGCTCCAAGTACTAGTCCCTAGAAATTTTCTTTGACTCCACTTTGTGAAAAGAATGAGCTTGCTTTGTAGTCTTCAAAACCTAAGATGATCCACCTTGAAGTCTCTGTAATTTAAGCTCACTCTTCACTAATCAAAATATTAGTGAAGTAAACAACCTATACTAAAAGGCTAGAATAGTTTAGGTTGATGGAGTAGGAATTTTGCTCACTTTATTTTCTTCTTTTTCTTTTCTTTTCTCACCTCAAGAAAAACCTAGAGAAGAAATGGAGATGAGGATGGACTTGGATGAGAGAGTGAATAAATGAGAGAATGGACCATGAAGTGAAGTGATTAGATGAGTGGGAAAATATCTATAAATAAAAACAAAATCAAGAGGTGAGTCATGGCTTCTCAAGACTTCTACAAGATCCTAAAGAAAATGACTCATTCTCTCATTTTTGTTTAATTCATAAATCATCCCATTATCTTCTCATCTCACTTCAAGTGCGGTTCTCATACACCCTAGTTCAATATATCATCAACCATGATACAAAACCAATATAAATATATATATCACATATATACATAATGATATAAAAAGAGAAGAAAATCTAAAGTGAGCTTTGATATTAGTTAATATATCAAAATATATCAAAAATATATAAATACATATCAAATTATTAAATCAACACTTGATTCAATAATCCAGTTATATCATATATAACCGACTAATATCCAATATCAAATCAACACTTGATTCAATAATCTGCTCATATCATATATAACCGGCCAATATCAAATATATATATATATATATATATATATAATCATTGAATCAACACTTGATTCAATAATCCGATTATATCATATATAACCTAACCGATATCAACTATCGCGAGATTAGAATACGGTATCACTTACTCGTATTTAATCAAGCTCCTGCACATATCACCATATGTGCCCTACTTCGTTTCGCTTGAGTTAAGAAACCTCTGTGTGGGACTCTAAAGACTCGTCAATATACCAGCAGTAGGTAATGATCACATCGGATACCCATAAGCAGTCAGTGGTACTAGCTGGACGTAACGGCTACCTAGGTATTGAGCGAATAGAAGATCAATAGCAAACTTGTCCAAATTCCCCTAAAGCCTACAAGCAACACTTACCGTACAGTATGGTTTCTTCGTCTGATATGTCGCATATCGAGTCTAAGGGTGGAATCGTCAGACCCCAAAACTTGATAAGTCATGCCGATGTGTGGCCTATAACCGTTCGAGAAACTACTGATAACAATTACCAATAAATCTCATCAGCCTTGGCCAGAGACTTACTGTTATAGATAATCGAGCATAGCGTAACATCAACTCCCAATACTGAGAGAGACAAAACCCTTCCTATCGCTCACTGCCTCCATGTGACTCGGGACTGTACCCAAAATCCACCTGTTTGCACGACTCCTTTGAACCGTAGTAGGGAGGAAATCAAAGCACAGTGGGAACACACAAGACACTATGACGATATCGGGTCTACAGACTAACCTGTATAAGTGTCACCAGAGAACTGCTATCTGACGATAGGTATGATACCATCTAGGAGTTCTCGGTGAGTCCTATTCGGTGTACCCATTCTCTAATGAGCACCTGTGTACAATCTTTGATGTCAAACACCAATGGTTGTAGGATCAACCATCACCTCATACAGGGTCAAGAAACGTACACACTAGTCTACTCTGCAATATCGATGCCCTGTCTCGATACTCTCTCGACTCGGAACTGCTAAAGGATGTGCTTGTGGACTACAAAAGCCCTACTAGTATGATCTGCATCATAGTCATGGTAGTCAAGTCAACATCCTAAGGGCTTTATCAGCATGTATCAGAGAGACAGTATAATAATACAAGCGTACATGTTAAGATAAAGAGCAACCATATAGTATACTATCATGTCGAGCAAGAAAGTTCTCTATATATATGTCCAAGCATCCACTATATCATACAATAATGGCCTCTAGGGCAAACATATTCCTAACAATTTTGGCATTTTATTGTTGGATATGTATGCCCTAGAGGCCTTAATTATATAGGATGATAGGGATATGTATATATATGAAAATTTTGCTAAATATGATAGTATGCTATTTGGTTTGCCTTTATCTTAACATGTGATATGTTTTACTTGTTATTTCATATTGATTATACATGTTGATAAAGCCCTTAGGATCTTTGCTTGACTAACAGCGTTATGATGACAATCATACTTGTGGGAGCTAGGTAGTCGATAAGCACAACCTTAAATGTCCTTAGTCATGAGAGTATCGAGACTGGGCATTGATACTCCAGAGTAGACTAGTATATACATTTCGAGACCCTGATGAGGGGCGATGGTTTGTCCCGCAGTCATTGGTGTGATGCACCTTAGATTGTATACATGTGCTCACTAGGGGTGAGTATACTGGACAGACTCACCGAAAACTGGATAGATGGTATTATACCTATCGTCAGATAGCAGTTCTCTAGTGACATGAGTACAGATAGTCTGTCGACCTGAGGTCCTCATTTGTCTCGTGTGAGTTCTCACTATGCTTTGATTACTACCCTATCACTGCTCTACCGAGTCGTGCAAACATGTTTTAGTTGGGTACAGTCCCGAGCGACATGGTGGCAGTGAGCGATTGTTGGGGATTCGTCTATCCGGGTATAGTGAGTTGATGTCATGCCATGTTCGGTTGGCCAACGCCATAAGTCCCTGGTCAGGGAAGATTGAGAATTACTGATAGTTAGATTAGTTGATTCTCGGATAGTCTCAAGCCTTATCGGCACGACTTGTCAGGTTATTAGGCGTCTGACGTTTTCCACCCCCTAGACCCGGCATGCGATACTCTTAGACGAACATACTGGACTATGCAGAGATTGTCACAGACAGGCTTAATAGGAGTTCGGACGAGTTTGCTCATCGGCCTTCTTTTCGACAGATACCTTGGTAGCCGTTATGTAAAGCTAGTGCTACTGACGTGCTTTTGGTTAAACCCATTGCCGGCGTACTATCGAGTCTTTAGAGTCCCACACAGAGGGTTTTCCTAGTTCAGGCGAAACGATGTAGAGGCCGTATGGTTTTACGTGCAGGGTTTCGATCATATACATGTACTAGCTATACGCATTTTTGATCGGACGGATAATACTAGCGGGCTTAGGATTAAGCCTCATTCTAGTATTATACTATTGGATTATTTTTATCTCTTGGTATTCGTAGTACGAATATGGGTATGTATATACGGTGATGGGTATTCTTGTATTTTCACAAGGGTGCTTCTAGAAGAAGACACCTCATATATGATATATCCATTTGTTTAATTGAATAATGAGGTGGAGGTATGATGTGTTATTTAAGGTTGGTTGAAGCATGGCTAGTATAGATGACTCATTCATTTGGATAACTATTGAAGCATTTCACATTATTTTTAATGTAAATGATATGCTTGATATTATCAACACTTGGCCATTCTTCATCTTATTTTTGACCTAACATTCTCTCTCCTCTTTTGCTCTCTTCTTCTTCCTCAAAGCCTAACCCTCTTATGAGTTGAGAAACCTCGGTTTAATGAGATAAATTAATCCAATAAACATTCTCTACATTATCTAAACTACTTAAATTAGTAAACTAGGTACTTTAGTTACCTCACTTTTGAGGTTACAGCTCCGGGTGGATCGTCTTCGATATGAGGAGAACGACGACCAAGCTCGATCAATACAAATGAGGAGCTTAAGAAGAGGATAAGAAGACCTAAAGGACTTGAACACAAAGGTATAAATCACTTCATAGTAGATTAGAACTTTTGTTAGTTATGCTAGTTAAGGCTTATGGGAAATCTTAGAAGTTTAGTCGATGTTAATTGCTATAAAATTATATTTTGTTAATTTCGCCTCTCTACAAACCCCGTGTAGTGTGGGAAATTGACTTACATGGAATAAGAGCCACTCCATAAACCTTAGATAGCTCATAGCAATGTTTGAAATCCGCCGTTTTTGTTGCGCACGAACTGCCGACAAAAACAGTCCCTAAAACTGAAATTTTTAGATGTTTGCTCATCCCGCAGACTCATGGTTTGAACCAAGAAGCTGCAAAGTAAAGCATGGGCACCTCAGGGATACCATGAGGGGGACCCAAGGCTGGGCCCACCCCCCAAGCCCACCATAAGGCGGCCTTAGGGGGGGTGACCCGAGAGCACCCCAATAGGGTGCTCTCGAGTCTTCCTCCCTTTGGGGGCCACCGTGTGGTGGACCCCGGGGATGGGTACCCTCCTGAGGCCTTCGGAAAGATATTTAATTTTCCCCTTCTCATTCGCGATGATTCCGACTGTTTTCGAGTTCGTTTCAACTCCCGGATTTGCTTAAAACGAATTTTTTGGGGACTTTAGTGGACAATTTTGTCAAGACTTGGAAAATGGTTTCGTTCGCTAATTGTACGCGGAATTCTAGTGTCGTGGTTTTCTTTACTTGCTTTATTGATGTGTATATATGTTCTTAAATGTCTTCTAATTACTATACATCGATTAGTAGGGGTTGCACATATCTTGTGATATTCAGATGTGAATGGTTTCATGGATCGTCGTGTGAATGGCTCGGTGTGAATCAAGATGTGAGATGTGAGTAGATTCTTTGTAATTCAAGTAATAATTCATGTATATTATTTTATTGGGATGCATCCGGGTTGAGGATATAGCCACCGACTGTATATTATTTTTCATTTCCGGAACTAAGTTTGACCCACGGAGGAGTGCATAAGCTACCGGGTTCTAGGATTCAGTGGGTGACCATCTCGAGGAGTCGAGACTCGGGTCACCCAATTCTAGGATTGTTAGGTAGCTTGCCACACTCGCAGGGGTCTAGGATTATTCACACTCTGCTATTCACATGATCCTGGAGGACTGCGTTTCATAGGTGGCTCATTGAAATGCAAATGATCCTAGTTGATCCATTTTTCCATTCTCAGTGATGTTTATATCTTCCTGTGTTGCTTATTCATACCTGTGATGGATATATATATATATATATATATATATATGTGAGTATGTATAAATAAATGTTGTATATGTTTTGAGTTCGCGTTAGTCCAGCCCCCACTCTGCCGTTAGTTAAGTAACCTAACGGTGCATGACGGGGCCCGTGGCGAATGTGGGTGGCATAAACGTACATTCTATTTTCGTTCTTTTTATGGTGTGATAAGCTTAATTGATGGGACCGCATTAATTTCACTGAATGCCAAGTAAGAAACCTATTACTTGATGTCGTTGGAACAATTGCAAAACCACTCGGTTTTCTTCAAAAAACAACTTTTAAAAGCGGTGCTTAAACCACTCCTTTTCAAAAGCTATCCAGTTCCTTTGACTATATCAAGTTCATTACGTTCACGGTTTTCGCCAAAACCTGCTGTAGCTGTCACGACCCAAAATTGGGCACATGACCGGCACTTAAACTACGTAACGTCAACAGGCGTAACGCAATTAAGTAAGACGAAAAAACCCAGCAATCTAAACCATTACAATAAAGAAAGATAGATCACTTATAAAAATCTCGATGCAAAAGTTTAAACTTAAGTTTATTTTTCATAAAAATTTCGGCAGCACCTCCTTTATAAAAGCTAGCCTCGAAACGGGTACAAACATAAGATAAAAGTAAAACATCCCCAAATGGGAGCAAATCTCGCCCAACGGCGGAAACAACCACCACAATAGATATACAACGCCGTAGCGAAGAAATGAGATAATCCACATATATAAAGGCCGGCTCACACAAGCACAACAACCAGAGTCATAAGAATAACAACATCGATCCTCACAAGTCGTCTCTAAGTCAATACATGAAGGTGGTAGATGGAGAGTACTAGATACAAGAAATATACATTGTACATCATCGGATAACCGCAACCCACCTATAGCAAATGGCTTCACAGCCAACTGTAGCGTTATCCGCCAAAGTAGAGATAATAAGGCGCCCTGCCGCGACCACTCTGATGATCAGACCTGAAAAACCCTGCGGCACAATGGGGGTGAGTGGCCAACTCGTGAATAGTAAATAACATCATACTGTAATCGTAAGTATGTACTAACAGCGATAATCTATCACATGTAATCTGATAGCATAAGTATGACAATATGTATATACAACAGTCATGGAAGGTACTCTATCAGATACCAGTAATATATGAAGCAAATGCATATCAAATAAATGCGGAATATAGGATAAAACATGTCATCCTCACGGATTCCTCATCGTGGCGGACCAGTGTCCATCAAGACAATTTAAATCCCCAAATTCCCTCAAATCGGCCCCAATAAATCGGGCACATCGGCCCCTCACATCGCAATGAACAAGAATACATGCACAGATCATTATGATGATATATATTATATAGGTGTACATATATAAAACAGCGTCCCATACCACTGATATATATATATACATGTATATATATCAGCGTCCCATACCACTGATATATATACCCAGGAGTAAAACATCCAGAAAATATCATATGAAAACCATATATCAATGCGAAATCCATGAAATATAATATATGCAAAATAAAACTGTAATATGAGTATATAAAGGAAAAAGCGCTATTTAGCTGCAACAAGTTATTTAAATATATCATGCGGTTCCTAATTTCTCCGAAACCAAACGCAACATCATATAAAGGTGAACATGTAGCTATAGCCAGGTATGCGTAACCATGTCGGTATAGCAAGATATGTGTATTTACCTATCAGTAATGATGTAATACCCTCCAGGTATATGTGTAGCTATATCAAGGTATACGGGTGTACATGTAAGTATGTATGCAAGATGTACATGTAACTATATCTCAAAAGTGTATATACCTATCTCTAATGGTACAATATCATATAGATATATGGGCGGCTAACATGTAGGCATGGCAAGGCATATGTGTAAGCATGTAGGTATACAGGTATGCTATATGTCATATGCACAAAAAAAACAAGGATCATGTCTCAAGCCCCTAGCCAATACAATCTCGCGTATGTATATGTGTTGTGCGTGTTATGGCAATTATTGACGGTGTGAGTGACATACAATCAGTGCTCGTGCAACATGAACCGTCATTAATAGTGCAGTGTCCAAGTACATCAAATAATAGTATGCAATGAAACTTTATGCACACTCTCTATATGCGCAATATAAAAATATGGCTAATATCATATCATATCTAGCCCTGACGCATAACGCCATGCGGGTGAATTCCCCGTAGATGTTAAATCTACTCACCGACAATCGTGGGCTAGGTAAATCCAATCTCCTGCATCCCTCTCTTCACAGTGTCTGAAGTCCCCGCCTGCGATCCTATTAACACAAAACGTAGCCAGTGAAAAAATCTCAGAAATTGATCAATATCACGTACACACTATGTTTGACCAGCGCACCAACTCCAATCCAACTCATAAGTGTTCGTCTAACGGCTAACGTGTGTGGCGCACAACAAAACTAACCCAAGTGTAGCAACTACACAAGATCACGAACTGTGCCGGATAACGTAAAACACGTACACAAAACACTAGATTATACCCAAGTGATCCCAGATTTTGCATACTGTCAATACTCAAAAATCAAACAGTACCAAACACCTCTAAACAACTGCAGACATCTACCCTCCAAAAACCAAAACCCAAGTCCCCTAAAAATCCGAGGTCGTCAGATTTTGCCTTCTTGTCGCCGTCCAAAACCGAGCCCTGGGGTTCATGCTCCAGGTGTACTCTCAGGGTCACTAGTACAATACTACCACACTGCTAGATTTTTTCAGTAAAATTCCCAGGTCATAGCAGATCATAGAGACTCTATTATGACACTAAAAATATGATATTTGCACGAAACGATACCTCAAGTGTTTTAACCAGCAACCAACAAGCTATGCAACATTAAAACACCTATTTAACAGTTTAGAAATCATTACCTAGCCACTCTTGCTAAAAAATCCTAGCTTTCCAAGCTCCAAGGCAACCTAGTGGCTAATCAAGACATATGAAGTGTTTTCCATGGATTTTTGTGAAGTTTTACAAGGATTTGTGAAGAGGGAAGTGAGGGTTCAGTTTGGGAGTTGAGTGAACAAGAAATAATTGAGAGTGAGAGAGAATGAGAGAGTGAGAGAGATTAAAAGATGAGAGGTGAGTGTAGGGTGAGCATTATCCTTACACTCACTCTCCTCCCCCTCACCTCATTAATGCACCATTAAAGCTTCCATGACTCACTAGCCACCTCTCTCTCTCCACAAACAAGATATTTTCCCTACACAAATATCATGGAAAAGGTTAAGGTAAGGTTAATTTGGACAAGGATTTACTTAAGGTGTCATAGTTGCTAAACACGGTTAACACTAATATATCCTCACATTCATATGCACATGTGTGTGCAAGCCATAATAAATAATATAAAAATATTATTTATTTGTTATAAAATGTGATGAACCCAATTTGGTAAACTTTTCCTTAAAAACCCGCATTATCGCTTAATTAACACTAATCGCATTCCAAGGTGTTACAATCTCCTCCCTTAAAGAAAATTCGTCTCCGAATTAAAAATTCTTTCAAGCGTACCTTCAAAAAGATGAGAGGATTTCTTCCGCATCTCGCTCTCGGCCTCCCAAGTGATCTCCTCACTAGTCGGGCTACGCCAAAGAACCTTCACAGATGGCAAGACTTTTGACCGAAGTTTCTTCACCTGCCGATCCAATATAACTACCGGATGCTCGGTAAATGAAAGATCGCGCTCAAGCTGAACGGCCTCGTGCTGAATCTTGTGAGAAGGGTCATGAAGGTATCTACAAAGTATCGACACATCGAACATGGGGTGAACATCCGGAAACCTGGGCGGGAGCGCCAAACGGTAAACAGCGATACCAACTCACTCAAGGATCTTGAAGGGACCTACAAATCTGGGACTGAGCTTCCCCTTCCTCCCAAATCTCATAACAACCTTCATCGGAGAAATCTGCAGGAATACATGATCTCCCACTGCGAACTCAAGTCTGTGACGCGACGGTCGGCATAAGACCTCTGTCTGCACTGGGAGGCCCTCATCCTGTCCTGAATCAGCTGGATCATCTCTATAGTCTCCTGAACTAGCTGGGGTCCCAAAACCTTACTCTCACAAAGTTCGGTCCAACAGACTGGCGATCGACACTTCCTACCATACAAAGCCTCGAAAGGCGCCATCTGAATAGTTTCCTGAAAACTGTTGTTGTAGGAAAACTCAATCAACGACAAGTGACAATCCTAACTGCCACCAAAATTAAGCACGCATGCCCGAAGCATATCCTATAGAGTTTGTATCGTCCGCTCTGACTGACCATCGGTCTGCGGATGGAAAGCGGTGCTAAAACTCAACCGGGTACCCAAAACTTCCTGAAGCTTCTGCTAAAGAGGGCTAGTAAACTGGGTGCCCCTGTCGGATACAATGCATGTGGGAACACCATGCAAACGCACAATCTCATCTATATACAGCTGAGCATACTGAGCATAACCGAAAGTGTTCTTCACTGGAAGGAAGTGAGCCGCTTTCGTCAACCGGTCAACAATCACCCAAATGGAGTCATACCCCCGACTGGTCCTGGGTAGACCCACAACAAAGTCCATGGAAATCTGCTCCAATTTCCACTCAGGAACGGGTAAAGGCTGCAAATCTCCAACCGGTCTCTGATGCTCAGCCTTGACTTGCTGACAAGTCAGGCACCTCGAAACGAAGTCCGAAACATCGCGCTTCATCCCATCCCTCCAGTAAATGTCTCTCGAGTCACGGTACATCTTGGTGGAACCTGGATGAACGCTAAAGGCTGATTGATGTGCCTGCTCTAGGATCTCGCGTCTTAACCCATCAATATCTGGTACACACAAGCGAGTCCCGCAACGTAGCATACCCTGGTCATCAATCATGAACTTCGAAATGGTACCCTGTCGAACAAGCTCAAGAATCTCAACCAAACGGGCATCACTCGGCTGCGCCTCACGGATACGATCCAAAAGAAGAGGACGAGCGTGGACATGAGCAAGCTGTCCTCCAGTGGAAATGAATTCAAACTGTATTCTATCATCGCACAAGGTCTCCCAATCCGCAGAAGACTGATTCTGAACTGCGCTCAACTGGGACAAGCTACCCCTGGGCCTATGACTCAAAACGTCAGCTACCACATTGCCCGGGTGATAAAGGATCTCGTAATCAAAATCCTTCATAAGCTCCATCCACCGGCACTGTCTCAGATTTAAATCCCGCTGCTGGAAGATATATTTCAAGCTCTTGTGGTCCGTGAAAATCTGACACGACTCCCCATACAAGTAGTGTCTCCAAATCTTCAACGCAAAGACCACCGCAGCCATCTCAAGATCGTGAGTGGGATAATTCTGCTCGTGCTTCTTCAGCTGCCTAGAAGCATATGCAATCACTCTATCATGCTGCATCAGCACACACCCGAGCCCTACTCGAGATGCATCAAAGTAAACTACAAAACCACCTAATCCAGATAGAACGGGAGCAGTCGTCAACCGAGTCTTCAACTGCTGAAAACTCTGCTCGCACGCATCAGTCCAAAGAAAAGGAACCCCCTTCTAGGTCAGTCCGGTCAGCGGTGCAGCGATATGTAAGTCGACGGTAGCGTCCCGGCCTTCAATCCAAGGCCAAACGCGGAAACGAAAACTATTCTAAAACTGGCGCTAACGCAGACTTTCACCTGGATCGTACCATTAACACCAAACTAGCAAACTACAAGAAGTTAGAATGGCTATACCGATCGATCCGTGTCCTTCGGTCTTTACCCACCAGCCCTATCTCCTCGCGGCATCTCCGATCTCGCTCGATCTCCGGTCTCCTCGTCAAAAGGGCACCACGTCAAGAAGCCTTTTTACGGGCTCCCGCTTCAAACCGAAGCAACTCGGACATGAAATTTGCTAGCCGACATGTCCAAGGTGAAGTAGAGAATGTGTGTGAAAACTTTGTCTCTAAACATCCATTGATTCTCAACACATGAGATGGCATGGATGGAGGTTGAAGAAGAAGCCATGGGAGAGGAAGTTGTGAACTAGAGAAGAAGAAGAAGGAGTGCTTTGTTTGCTTATTGTGTCGAATTGATAATGTGAGAGCTCTATCCAAATGGAGAGCCAACCCCAAGAGTTAGTGGCTTCCCTCTCTCTCTCTCTTTACATCAATTCAACACACTAATCAATCAAGAATAATGACATGGCACCAAAAATAAGACCATGAGTCACCAAACATGCACATGCCTCATTTATTGCTCTTCATCATGACTTCCACTCATAATTTCCACTAATAAACATTAATCTAAATGTTTACAACAACAAATAGAATGGCATCTTCTAAAGTAAACTCGTGACGGATCACAAGGATACCCCTCACCTGTATATACATATCTACATCCGCATTCCGACTGAATGCGAATGCAATGAGACTAAAGTAATCCAACAAATCTAATACTAGGATCCAGCTTAAACCAAAGCCCACTAGTACGATCCTTCCAATCATGATCAGTGCACAACTGCACATATATGAACGAACACTGCCATAAAACCATACGGCCTCTACAACGTTTCGCCCGAACTTGGGAAACTTTCTGTGGGGGACTCTAAAGACTCATCAATACACTGGCAGTGGGTTTAACCACAAGCACATTAGTGGTAGTAGCTGTACGTAACGGGCTACCCATGTATTGACCAAAAGGGAGGCTGATGAGCGAACTCATCTTGAAACCCTACTGAGCCTGTATGTGACAATATCCTTACAGTCCGGTCTATTTTTCTATGAGTATTGCATATCGGTCCTAGGGGGATGGTAAACATCAGACCCCTAATTGCGTTATAAGTCGTGCCGGAGTGTAGCCCAGAACACTTTGAGAAACTGCTGGAAAACCTACCAGTAAATCTCACTTGCCTTGGCTAAGGACATTGTGTAATGGCTCTCCAGACACAGCGTGAAATCAACCCCCAATACCGGGAGGGACGAATCCTATCTAACCGCCATTGCCTCCAAGTGCTTCGGGACTGCACCCAATAACTACCAGTTTGCACGAATCTTTTGAGCCATGGTAGGGTAGCAATCAAAGAACAGTGGGAACAGACTCGAGGCAAAGTAGCAGTGTCAAGTCAACGGACTAAGCTGTACTCATATCACCTGGGTACTGCTTCTGACGATATGTATAGTACCAATCAACAGTTCCCCTGCGAGTCCATCCGGTGTACTCATAACCCAATGAGCACCTGTATACTATCTTAGCTGAATCAACTGACACCAATGGCTTGTGAGACCAGCCGCCGCCCCTCGTTGAGGTCTCGATCCGTATACACTAGTCTACTCTCGGAGTATCGATGCCCAGTTTCGAAACTCCCACGACTAGGGACACTTTAAGGATATTCTTATAGACTGCCCAACACTCATGTATATGATCGCCATCATACTGCTGGTAGTCAAGCAAAAATCCTATGGACTCTATCAACATGTAATAGTGATTTGTAATGTCACTTGAAGCATGTACATGATTATAAAGACAAACTAGATAGCATACTATCAACTCGAGTATGAATGTTCTACTGGTATAGATCCCCCCTCAATCATTCCAATCATGTTCCTGCGACCTAATAATTGACTTTGAGGGCACTATAGCCAACAATCTCCCACTTGCATTTAAGGCTAATTATTGCGATGTCGCATACTTACAGCCCGTGTGATACTGAACACCAAACTTCTCTACTAATCAGTTTCACAAAGCTCGTTTGTAAAACTATTGCGTTCGAGAAATAGCCTCAGTGAGTAGATCCGCCCTGATGTTTCTTTCTATGTCTCTCTTTATCTCAAATTCACGGAGAAAGGCATCTCCCGAAATGAGCAATACCTGTCTTAGAATATGTCTGGATATCTGATGGGACTTAGTTCATAAATGAACTCCAAATCCAGCAAACTTCTTAGACTGTATCATCAACTGAATTTAATCAGTATCCTGCACCATGCCTCCCTCAGTATCCGCTTGGACCACCTGTCCAAACCACTGCCTCTCAAAATAGGGAAAACTACAACTCTGACAATCACTCTATCATCCAGGTCACCTTGGAAGCCTGGAATGATATCTGTCTCACGAAGGATGCTGTCGTTATCAAATCCCTAGAACATCCACTTATGTTCTAAAACTGCTTTCGAACATTTCTCCAGGATTGGATTAATATCAACTTATTGCATCTAGTGCAAAAACAACATCTGGTGTGATACTTGATATCTCATGATTGACTCAATTACCGAAGCAAGTGATATGCTAATCATGCAAATCCCTCTCCCCTTTAGTCTGTAAGACACCTTTAGAGAGGGTGACTCCATCACCTGCAGGTTCACCACCATGCCAGGAGTCGTCCATTCTAAAACATCTTTAGAATACCGTTTAAGTACCTAGATTGGGAAACTACCCAAATCTAGATCTAAAACTATAGATCTAGTAACCAGAATGCCTTATATAATATCCATATCCTATATGGAGAAACTACTGTGTGACAACCGCAGTACAACCGATCGTAGTATAGGAATTTCACTTCCTACATCGTGCATGTCATCCAAATACCAGGACATCACACTCTACTACCTTCTCAACAAATCCATCCCCTATTCTGATGAAGTCAAAGCCCATGGCTGTCACATCAAAAATAGATGATCTATTTCCGCTATATCTGCTTTAGTCTATAAACAGACATAAACTACCTGTCCACTATGCTTCTGCTGCTCACACTGACTACAACAACTCTCTGGTAGAGTCATATATACATGCACTTCTGAAGCTAGTTTAGAACGACGCTATACTCACCCTTCTGCCAGGCTCATAGTCTGGAACAATAGTAGTGTCAAGTTTGGGTAAACAAGAACCTCCCTGTCACCGTCTTTGAGAATACCGAAGTACCTCTCGGGTGCCTGAGGTTACCCACCATATCTACGGAGTGGCTAATAGAATGTCAAACCTGATTGAATCTTTAGGTTCTATTAAATTTTCAGTAATCGTTTGCGGTTCTGGAATCACTTCCAGTTCTACCATACTCCCGCTACTGTTTTCTAAAAAAAGTCCATTTTACAAAAACTGTGGCGAGTCAAGAACAATATCGCTATTGATCTTCCAGATGGTAGAAAATCAACCCTTGTCATAGCCCGGGTCAACCCACAAACAACCATTACAGAAACGTGCCTTGAGTTATCCAGAGTCTGGTTTTAAGCATAAGCCGGACAACTCCGTATACCTTAACATCGTTAAGATATGATCCATTCTATATAGTATAGAAACAGAGGCACTGATTTAATTAGAACCAGATTCAAATCATGCAGCTGTCTCTAGTGCATGTCAACTGAATTGAGAGAGGCCGATCAGCATTACTCAATTTAGGAGTGCATCCAGATATGAGTTACCCGAAAGAAAAGCAAGTTCTCAAAACCATTACCATCAACTGAAAACCAAACACAAGTATCTACATCTTCGATCACCTTGAAGAATCCCGATACTTGCGACAACTGGTTCTCTACTTTATTCTTATACATATAACTTCCCAAAACTTGTACTTTGTATTTCTACGAAACACCTATCAAAAACTTGAGAAGTCATAAGTAAACAGAATATAGTATGAGGACCAACCCTTCTGTCCTAATGGACACTGGACAACATACAATACTCTGTATAAGTCCCTTGAGTTGAATAACTGAAACCCTATGCGTCGTAGGTTAAAAACTGTACTATGGTTATGAAGAATTACACCGCAGTTTAATGATCCTTACCTAACCATCAACCGATATAGGTAAATGTCATGGACATAATTTCAAAAGGATATATCTCTCTTTATAAAATAAACGTACAGATATATCATTTGAAATTGGTGCATAACAACGGATATTCAAAACCAAATATTTGCCGTCCGGCAAAAACCCAGGCAATTTCCTCAAATAACATCAATTACAATGAATCCCGATATAATGAGGATGACCACCTAATTCCCAGTAACTTACTCCCACTCATCATCTGTAAAACCATACAGATATGAGAATCATGCCTGGTAAATACATACCCTGGAGCAAGGGTTTAATTGGGGAATCAGTTTTCAATTAATAATGCACAGTGAAACTGAAACATGAAAATGATTCGAAGGGGTATCCGGGTGTTCCTAGTAATGCCTCTTCCATTATCAGATTCATGACTGTAACCGTATATTTCATTGCCATCTCTCCAAATCCCTTTATTTGTCTTTACTGATTATCTTCTCTACACCCCCTTAGACTAAAGTGGTTTTCTTCCTTCCCTACCGTTCGGCACCAGCCTATGGTTTGGAAGAAGACTATCCAATATGCATAAAAGGTGTACTCTCCTAATCCTTGGAGTACTCGCAACCTGAGAGAAGGTAATGATAAAAGAAAACTGAATAAACCTTATTCTATTTCTCCTGAACCGGAGAAATGCAAAGGTGAAGTAGGAGTGGCGATGAACTATGCGGTTTGGTCGTGAATGTTAGCCGTCACAATTTACTTTGCCCTCTTCCTAATCCCTTTATTTGTCTTTACTTATTACCTTCTATACCCTAACTAAGGCTAATTGGTTTTCTTCATTCCCTACCTTTCGGCACCTGCCTATGGTTTGGAAGAAGACTATCCAATAAGCGTAATAGGTGTACCCTCTCCTAATCCTTGGATCCCTCTCAACCTGAAAGAAGGTAAAAGGAAAAGATAACTGAATAGTCGTATTCAATCTCTCCAGAACCAGAATCCATCCTCGAATCCGGAACAAGTTCCTTCAAGTTCGTATGTAACTATACGATGGATTTTATCCAATGGAAGTGGATGTTCGTAATGATACGGGGTGTTCTGGAGAAATGCAAAGGGTAAAAGAAGGAGTGGCAATGATGTATGCAACTTAGACAATCCAAAAGTCAGTTTTTTAAGAAGGTTCGATTAACTTGGTCACTTGAGTTATAGTCTAGGGTCGGGATATGGTCGATGCCAAAGTGAGAGAGAAAAGAAACACTCAGCGTGCACTCTAACCTAAATCAGAATGGTTAATCAGGATGTCTCCCACTGTATCCTCAAATTCTCCTCCAAACCTGAAAGAAAAATTAGTCGGGATCACCCGAGGAGTAAACCAACTCATCAGTGGGAATCGGGATCCAACTATCATCGCATGATAACTTGATGGAATCCAATCACGTTATCACACTCCAGAAGGTATGCGCATGCCTGGCAAGTTTCAGTTTCTTTAGAAACTCCCGATATGATTTTTACCCCATGCTCTTATGACCTTGACGAAGACCAACATATCATAAGTCACATGTCAAGTTCTACCCGTCATTGTCCAGGTTAATTTGAACCCACCCGTACATACCCTTGACAAAGGCCAAAATAGTAGTACGACAGTCCCAAACCAACGCATCAATTTATGCAAAAGAAAAGTAACAAATAACTACCATACACTATGCCCTGACGAAGGCCAACATACATAGCATGAATACTAAGTGCTACCCGTCTGAAATGATGGAGGGTTACGAATGGTTTTTGGCGAAAAACCTTTAATGTAATGAACTTGATATCGTTGAAGGAACCGAATAGCTTTTGACAAATATATAGTAGTGAAAACCTTTGCTAAAGCGGTCATTCCCGGTGATGGGATCTCGGCTTTTTCCTCGTGGAATGAGGTGCAGGATATTCTAACTGAATACAGCATTGCAAAGAAAAAAGTAATCGACTATAGTTAAGTTATTACCCTGACGCAAACCTCTGTCCACGGGGTCACTCCCGTTGAAGGGATCTCGGCCCTTGCCTCGTCGAATGAGGTGCTAGATATTCATAACCGAATACCACTGTGCAAAACAAAAGAAAACGTCATTGTAATAACAGCTTTTTGAAAATTGTTCCAACAATATCGAATAGGTTTGTTTTCTTTGCATTGATCCAAATCAACGCAGTCCCATCAATTAATCACACCAATAAAGAACGAAAATATGATGTACGTATATGCCATCCGCATTCGCCACTGGGTCCCGTCATCACCCGTTAGGTTACTTAACTAACGACAGGGTGGGGACTGGACTAGCGTGGGTGTAAAACTTATACAACATCTGCTAGTATATATATAGCAATATATAATAATCGCTCCAGAAGTGATAAATGCAACATTACAGAAAAGTAATAAGCATTATAGAACAATACAGATAATCTGGGATCCCCGGGTATCCATTGAGCTGCAACTGAAACCCGATGTTCCCCTGTCATGTGGATAGCTTGTGCAATGAAATCCTAGACCCCTACGGGCGCGGCAAGTTACCCGCCTAAACCAGAAGCGAGGCAGCCCCCTTCAGCAAAGTGAATGGACCATCCAGCACTTCACGGAATCCGGTAACTACCCCTCCTTGGGTCAACCTGTACCCCCTACGAGTGCGGCGAATAGCCCGCCAATTCTAGAGTGAAGCCCCCTCCGTCTTAAAGCCATGAGATGCGGGCCCGTTGCCCTCTAGAACCCGGATATCCGTGCACTCCACCGTGGGGTAATCCTAGTACAGAAAATAAAATATGTACAACAGTGACATCGACCTCAACCCGGTCGTTCCCCAAAAGAATAATATACAAACAGGCAGCGACGACAGTCCACATGTCGGACGCTTGCCCTGCGATATCAAATGTACAAATATATCCAAACTTCACTACCATTGTACGCAAGCTATCCACCATGATAAATCCGCAACATCACAGCACAACACAGAACATCAACATGAATGTCACGTTCGCAAGTCCGTCTAAAAGAGCTATAGTAATTAGACAAGATTTACTGCTCGAATGACATTCATGGTCACAGATAGAAATGTAATGTACTGCAAACTTTAAATAATGTTAAAAAATATAGAATTCAAAATAACCCCCGAATAGCCCTAAACAACAAGATAACTCCATATCAAAACTGGGCTAAACAAACAATACCACTACACCAACTTTTCAGAGACTAGACTGCACTACAAAAATGAAGCCAGAAGCCTCTAAAGGGTCGGCCTCCTCGATTTTGGGAGCCATGTGCTCAGCCAAAATCCGAGGGATTGGGGTCGTGTATGGGGTGCAAGCTATATGTCATGTCAGTAGTCTTCTGCAGTTGTTTAAATAATTTTAGAAGACGCTTTCAAAAATGACAGAGAATGAAATGTGCAGGGCAGTGTATCGGGTTTGTTTTGATTTCGATAGTTTAACATTGTCTAAACAAGCTAGCTAAGGGTTAATAGGTGGCTTTGATACCATGTAAGTCTACGGTAGCGCCCCGGCCGTCAATCCGAGACCAAACGCAGAAACCAAAACTTTTCTAAAACTGGCGCTAACGCAGACTTTTCACCCGGATCGTACCATTAACACTAAACTAGCAAACTACAAGAAGTTAGAATGGCTATACCGATCGATCCGTATCCTTCGGTCTTTAGCTACCATCCCTATCTTCTCGCGGCATCTCCGATCTCGCTCGATCTCCGGTCTCTTTGACAAAAGGGCACCACGTCAAGAAGTCTTTTTACGGGCTCCCGCTTCAAACCGAAGCGACTCGGACATGAAGTTTGCTAGCCGACATGTCCAAGATGAAGTAGGGAATGTGTGTGATAACTTTGTCTTTAAACATCCATTGATTCTCAACACATGAGATGGCATGGATGGAAGTTGAAGAAGAAGCCATGGGACATGAGGTTGTGGGCTAGAGAAGAAGAAGAAGGAGAGCTTTGTTTGCTTATTGTGTTGAATTGATAATGTGAGAGCTCTATCCAACCCCAAGAGTTAGTGGCTGCCCTCTCTCTCTCCTTACATCAATTCAACACACTAATCAATCAAGAATAATGACATGGCACCAAAAATAAGACCATGAGTCACCAAACATGCACATGCCTCATTTATTGCTCTTCATCATGACTTCAACTCACAATTTCCACTAATAAACATTAATCTAAATGTTTACAACAATAAATAGAATGGCATCTTCTAAAGTAAACTCGTGACGGATCACAAGGATAACCCTCACCTGTACATACATACCTGCATCCGCATTCCGACTGAATGCGAATGCAACGAGACTAAAGTAATCCAACAAATCTAATACTAGGATCCGGCTTAAACCAAATCCACTAGTACGATCCGTCCGATCATGATCAGTGCACAAGTGCACATATATGATCAAACACTGCCATAAAACCATACGGCCTCTACAACGTTTCGCCCGAACTTGGGAAACTTTCTGTGGGGGACTCTAAAGACTCGTCAATACCCTGGCAATGGGTTTAACCATAAGCACGTCAGTGGTACTAGCTGTACGTAATGTGCTACCCATGTATTGACTAAAAGGGAGGCTAATGAGTGAACTCATACCCAACAGAGCCTGTCAGTGATAATATCCGTACAGTCCGGTCTGTTCGTCTATGAGTATCGCATATCGAGCCTAGGGGATGGTAAACGTCAGACCCCCAATAGCGGTATAAGTCGTGTCGGAGTGTAGCCCAGAACACCTTGAGAAACTACTGGAATACCTACCAGTAAATCTCACTTGCCTTGGCCAAGGACTTTGTGTAATGGCTCTCCAGACACAACGCGATATCAACCCCCAATACCGGGAGAGATGAATCCTATCAAACCGCCACTGCCTCTAAGTGCTTTGGGACTGCACCCAACTACTAGCTGTTTGCATGGCTCCTTTGAGTCGTGGTAGGGTAGCAATCAAAGAACAGTGGGAACACACTCAAGGCAAAGTAGCGGTGTCATGTCAACGGCCTAAGCAGTACTCATGTCACCTAGGAACTGCTTCTAACAATATGTATAGTACCAATCAACAGTTCCCCTTCGAGTTCGTCCAGTGTACTCATAACCCAATGAGCACCTGCATACTATCTTTGGTGAACTAACTGACACCAATGGCTTATGAGACCAGCCACCGCCCCTCATCGGGGTCTCGATCCGTATACACTAGTCTACTCTCGGAGTATCGATGCCCAGTCTCGAAACTCCCACGACTAGGGACACTTTAAGGATATTCTTATAGACTACCCAACTCTCACGTATATGATCGCCATCATACTGCTGGTAGTCAAGCAAGAATCCTATAGGCTCTATCAACATGTAATAGTGATCTGTAATGTCACCTGAAGCATGTACGCAATGATAAAGACAAACCGAATAGCATACTATCATCTCGAGTAAGACTGTTCTACCGGTATAGGTCCTCCCTCAATCATTGCAATCACGTGCTTGCGACCCAATAATTGACTTTGAGGGCACTATAGCCAACACGATACTCGAAAAATCCTATACGAAACGGTGGTAATAACCAGCTAAGTCCAAAAAGCTGTGGACCTCTGTCACGGATACAGGTTTGGGCCAAAACTGTACAACCTCGATCTTCCTCGGGTCCACAAGAATACCGTCTCCCGTCGCCACATGACCCAGGAGTCAACTCTATCAAGCCAAAATGTGCACTTTGAGAATTTAGCATACAGCTGGCGCTCTCTCAATGTCTGCAAGGCAATCCTCAAGTGCTGCTCATGCTCCTCCCGAGTCCTAGAATAGACAAGAATGTTATCAATAAACACAATAATGAACTAGTCGAGGAACGGCCTGAAAATCTAGTTCATCAGATCCATGAATGCTGCTGGGGCATTGGTGAGTCCGAACGACATCAATAGAAACTCATAATTCCCGTAGCGTGTACGAAAAGCTGTCTTCGGAATGTCATCATTCCGAACCCGCAACTGATCATAACCCGAACGCAAATCAATCTTAGAAAAATGTTTCGCACCCTGGAGCTGATCAAACAAATCGTCAATGCGGGGTAAAGGATACCTATTCCGCACCGTAACTCGGTTCAATTGATAATAATCAATGCACAACCTCAAACTGTCTTCCTTCTTCTTGACGAACAGAATAGGAGATCCCCATGGCGAAACACTAGGATGCACAAGTCTCTTATCAAGCAACTCTTGCAATTGATGTTTAACCTCTCTAAGCTCCGCCGGAGCGATCCGGTAAGGCGGTATAGAAATAGGCCCCGTACCAGGAATCAGATCAATGCAAAATTCAATATCGCGCTTTGGCGGCAAACCAGGTAACTCATCGGAAAAAATGTCGGGAAACTCTCGCATGACAGTAACCCGGCCCAACGAATCTACTGCGGCTCCAATATCATAAATGAAAGCCAAGTGTCACGACCCGAAATTGGCACGTGACGGCCCTAATACTACGCAACGTCTACAGGCGTAACACAGTAAAAGAAAGCCAAAACCCAGAAATCTAAACCATTAAAGACAAGAAAAGATAAGAAACATTGTTTAAACTTTTGAAAATCACAAGTATAAATTCTATAAGTCTAATTTACTTTCTTGAAAATTTCGGCAGCACCTCCTTTGTAAAAACCAACCCCAAAAATGGGTACAATATAAATATAAAGTAAAGCATCCCCAATGGGAGCAAATCCACGCCCAACGGCGGAAAACAACCACCACAACAGATATACGACGCCGTAGCAAAGAAATAAAAGACGATATAAGTAAAACTCCATAAAAGACATCGAAGTCCCCAAAATATACAATATCGTCCTCACATCAAGTCTCTAAGTCATACAAGATAATGTTAGATGGAGAGTACATGGATACAACGAATATACAATAAAACAATGAATAACCACAAAACCCACCGAAGCAAACTGCATACTGTGAGCTGATGCGGTATCCGCAGCAAAAGATGATAAGGAAGATGAATAGCCTGCCTCGATTACTCTGGGAACACCCTTGAAAACAACTGTGGCACAACGGGGGAGAGTTGCCAACTCGTGAATAGTAAATAACATATGCAGGTAATCGCAAGTATGCACGTACAGCGCGAATCTAACATAAGCAACTAATAGCAATAAAAGTCATATGTGTGCAATAGTCATGAAAGGTACACTGGCAGGTATCACTAATACATGAAGAGTAATATGACAATCTGTATGCAACAATCATGTAAGGTACTCTATCAGGTACAACTAATACATGAAGCGATGATATGACAATATATATATATGCAACAGTCATGAAAGGTACTCTAGCAGGTACAACTAATACATGAAGCAATGCATATAAAATAAAGTGTGTAAATGCAACAGCCATGGAAGGTACTCTATTAGGTACAACTAATACATGAAGCAGTGCATAACCAATAAATGTGGAGTATGGAATGAAACATGTCATTTCCACGGAATCTTGACATCGTGGTAGGACCAAAGTCCATCAAGACAATCCAAATCCCAATTCCTCAAATCAGCCCCCAAATTGGCTCTCATATCATGTATGTCTCACAAATCCTGAACGTATAATATCAAATAAATCTCATATATCCTGTATCCAATATCAAGTGAATCTCATATATCCTGAATGTATAATATCAAATAAATCTCATATATCCTGAATCCAACATCAAGTGAATCTCATATATCCTGAATCCAGTAAGTTTCATATAAAGTGAGTGTCCAACATCGACACCCAAAAACATCATGAAACAAGTGTCAAGCATCGACACAGAAATACTCAAATCCATACATTCCTCGAATCTTAAGTGTCCGATATCGACACCCATGATCCACGTATCGGTCTTTCTCAATTTCTATGCATTCCTCGAAACCCAAGTGTCTCACCTCGACACTTGTGTTCCACGTATCGGTATATATGTCCTCCGAATCTTAAGTGCCTCAACATCGACACTCTCGATCCCGTATCAGTTTAAAACAAATCTCTGAGTGGATGCATCCAAATATCAAGTAAAGAATAAGAATACTTGCATAATTTCATGAAACAACCACAGTCCTCAAATCCAGAAAAATCAAGTAATGAATAAGTATAAATGCATGAATCAATACACATATATTAGCGTCCCATTCCACTAATATATGTGTATAGGCATATATAACAGCGTCCCATTCCACTGCTATATATACTTAGGAGTAAAAAATATCAGAGAATATCATATGAAATCCATGGATGTAATATATGCAAACATGAAACAGTAATATGAGCATATAAAGGAAAACCGCAATTTAACTGCAACAAGTTATTAAATATATCATGCGGTTCCTGATTTCTCCGAAATCAGATGCAACATCATATACAGGTGAACATGTAGCTATAACAAGGTAAGTGTAACCATGTCGGTATAGCAAGATATGTGTGTCCATATGTATGTATGTATGATGTAAAAGTATCTGTAGCAAGGTATGTCTCTATACCTATCCATAATACCCTCCAGTTATATGTATGTATGCCAGATGTACATGTAGCTATATCTCATATATGTATATACCTATCACTAAAGGTACACTACCCTATAAGTATATGAGTAACTAGCATGTAAGCATGTCAGGGCATATGTGTAAGCATGTAGGTATACAGGTATGCTATATGTCATATGCACAATGAAAATAAGGATCATGTCTCAATATCCCTAAGCAATCCAATATCACATATGTATAGCTGTTGTGCGTGTCATGGAAATTATTGACGGTGTGAGTGGCATATAATCAGTGCTCGTGCAACATGAGCCGTCAATAATTGTGCAGTGTCCTAAGGATACTAGTCCAAGAACAATAATTAACTAAGCAGTAGGGTGAATGCGCAATTCTAAATATGAAATAGAATATGCGACAAGTCAAGTCATTTCTAGCCCAGATGCATAACGCCATGCGGGCGATTCCCCTGTAGATATTAAATCTACTCACCAACGCTTCTGGCTAAGTGAAGCCTACCACCAGTTTTCCCTTTGTCGTAGCATCCGAAGTTCTCTCCTGCGAACCTAAAATTTCACAAACACATCACATAAGCGAAATAGCCTATATCGACGAAAAGACAACGAAACGGAATGAAAACGGCCAGAAAATTACAGTGCGCACTTAGCGCATCTAACGCGCACGACATCGGTCAAAAACCCTAACTAGGGTCGCTAAACTACGAAACACCAAGTCTAGACTCCGATCGTCCCGATCGCGCAACACAACACAATTAAATGCGAGAAATATAATAGATATAAGCTCGCAACGACTAATTGAAACCACGTCGGAAAAACCCCGAAAGCTAGTAAACAACTTATCGCAATATTTCGCACTAGTTTCAAGCTAACGCATATCTAGCGATTACAAACACCTTATAATAGCTTAACTAAGCTACCTAAACAATTTCTATATTTTTAACACTTGCAAAATAAGTTTTAGAAAAAACCTAGTAAGCAATATTTCATAATTAAACAATGTGTTCATTCACAATAATTAGAATTTTCTACTAGGATAAGCTTTTCCTAATCACAAATTAACACTTTAATTAACTTTAAACACTTAATCAAGCTTTAACCCTAACTTGAATTTCTTAAAAATTATGAATAAAGAATTAAATCAAGAATTTAAAGCTATGATAACCATTTAATTAACTAACTTAAAGATCTAAACATAACAATTTAAGATTAGGCTTTTGAAAATTATACCTCAACAAGAACACCAAATAACAACTTGCAACAAGAAAACCAAGATTAGCCTCCAAAATCAAGACTTCATGAAGAACAAAGCATGGTTTAGGGTTAAGGAAATGAAGGAAAATGATTATATTTGAATTTTTGTGAATTTATTTGGATTTGTGATGATTTATTTGTGCAAGAAATGATGAAAATGCTGCAAATGAGAAGTGAGGGTAGCAAGGAATAAATGTGGCCGGCCAAGGAGGTGAGGGGGCTGTTTTGTGAATTTTAGTGAAGAAAGTTCTAGTAAAAATACAATAAATGCTTCATTAAATGCATTTTGCCACCTTTTATTTCTTTTTCTTTTCTTTTTAAAATTAAATCCTTTGCACTAAAAAAATCTAGATATTTAGAAAAGAAGCTTCCAAAATAATTGTAGTGATGATTTAAAATGATTCTCATTTAGAAAAAATTTCCCAATTTACGTGCATATTTTACCACTTAAAATAATATTTTATTTGGGAAAAATTCTATCTGAACCAAAACCTCCCATATACCCCCAAAGTTCGCGCGCTACCTTTATTTTAGCTAAAGTAGGTGCCGGTAAGTTTCTACGGAAGTTTGATCGAAATCGGGTTAAAACGGAAAATACCGACTATTTTGCCCTAAAACGGAAAAATTCGCAAAACGATTTCTAAAACGTTACAATCTCCCCCCTTATAAAAATTCATCCCCGAATTTAAAATTTTGACTAAGCGTACCTTCAAAGAGAAGATTACAAAACTTGCAAATCTCGCACCCAGCCTTCCAAATGATCACCTCACTATACGGCTACGTCCAAGAAAACCCTTCACAGATGGTAAGACTCTTGACCGAAGTTTGTGTAGGGTTCCTAGGCACACTATAGAGGTCTCACAAGGCATCGATCATGCCAATTTAAAAAATTATGGGTGCCGAGAAACCCTAATACGGATCGTCGGCTAGATTTCTAGGCGAAACGGTAAACTAGTTAACTACTTAACTAAAAGTAAGATGCTACAACCTTTGTAGATCCGGTTTTCCACTTCCTTAGCTCCACGTGGGTGTCCTCTCGCTGTCCATCATGAATCCCGAACTCAATTGTCGGCTTCATCGGAGAAACGGGCGAGCTAGGTCGTCGGCTTCGTGTCAAAGACGATCTACGTCGAGGCATCACAAGTTCAAGCTCCGACTTCACAAAGTTGTGAAACTTGTGAAGAAAACACCCAAAACAACTTGGCAAGAGGTAGAGGGTGAAGAAATAGGAGGTGGGTTCACTTTAGAATTGGATTTCTCTCACTAGAACTCAAGTTGTCATTGATGACATCAAGGTTTCTATCTTGAAGAAGAAGGAGAAGATGAAGCTAGTTTTATGATAAGTGTTTTAAAATGAAAAGAAAAATTCATACTTATCATAATCTAACTAGGGTTAAGTGTAGAGAATAAACCATGGTCATTTGGAGAGTTAGGGTTAAGCATGAGGACAAGAATGGTTGCAAAAGTCAAGGCTTCATGAAGCTTCAACTAATGACAAAAGAAAGCCACCATTCTCTTTAAATCATTTCCAAATAAATAAATGAACAAATAAATAAATAAATGAATATGTAAAACCCTAATTATCAAATTAACCATGGTTTAATTCTACACATTTAACCAAATGATCAAGTATCATCAAACATGATACAAAAATGTGCACAAAAGCATATCACATATACAATGTGCACCAAGTGAGAAAAATCCGTTTGAAGTGAACCAATACTAGTTAATGTAAAGTAATATATCAAATATATAATTATACATTAAATCATTAAATCAACACTTGATTCAATGATCCGGTCATGTCGCACATGACCGACTAGTATTCAATGTATCGGCTTATCGAATCGATCTTCGATTCGATAACTAGGTTATATCGCATATAACCAATCGACACATTCATCGCGAGAATGAAATACGGTATCACATACGCACATTATTCTCGCTCTCGCACATATCTCATATGCGCTCCTATTTCGTTTCGCTTGAGCCAGGAAACCGCTGTGTAGGACTCCAAAGACTCGTCAATACGCCGGTAGCAGATGATGATCATATCATGCACCCACAAGCCGCAAGCGGTCTGCTAAACGTAACGGCCATCCAGGTATTGAGCGATCAGAAGATCGACGAGCTAGCCCGCTCACACTCCTGTGAATCCAACCAGTAACACTTACCGTACAGTCCGGTCTGTTCGTCTGATATGTCGCATATCAAGTCTAGGGGTGGTAAACGTCAGACCCCAATAACCCGATAAGTCGTGCCGATGTGAGGCTCGTAACGGGTCGAGAAACTACTGGTAACACTTACCAGCAAATCTCTAATCAGCCCTGGCCAGGGACTTCCCTGTTACGGCCAATCGAGCACAGCGCAACATCAACCCCCAATACCGGGAGAGACGAAACCCCTCCTATCGCTCATTGCCTCCATGTGACTCGGGACTGTACCCAAAGACTACCATTTTGCACGCCCTCATGGACGTGGTAAGGTGGAGATCAAAGCACAGTGGGAATCACACAAGACTCTATGACGATCTCGGGTCTACAGACTAACCTGTACAAGTGTCACCTGAGAACTGCCATCTGACGTGAGGTATAATACCATCTGGGAGTTCTCGGTGAGTCCGTCCAGTGTACCCAGTCTCCACTGAGCACCCGTACACCATCTCTGATGTCAAACACCAATGGATATGGGATCATCCATCGCCCATCACATGGGTCGAGAAGCGTATACGCTAGTCTACACTGGTATATCGATGCCCCGTCTCGATACACCCACGACTAGGGACCTTGAAGGATGTACTTATGGACTACCATGTCCCCACTAGTATGATCTGCATCATAGTCCAGGTAGTCAAGTACACATCCTAAGGGCTTTATCAACATGTAACTATAAGACAGTTTAAAGAGACAAGTGTACATGTCAAGATAAAGTGTAACCAGATAGCATACTATCATATCGAGCAAGAAAGTCATCTCTATATATGTCCAAGCATCCAATATAATATACATCATCTGTACAATACTGGCCTCTAGGGCATACATACAACGAACAATCTCCCACTTGCACTAGGGCCAGCTGCTGTAGTATCGCATACCGAGCATCCCGAAGAGTCTCTCAAACTGTATCTGGGGAACGGCCTTCGTGAGTGGATCCGCCGTGTTGTTCTTCGTGTCAACCCTCCTGACCTCGATCTCCCGGCGATCAACTATCTCCCGGATCAGGTGATACCGCCTCAGAATATGCCTGAATCGCTGATGGGACCTGGGTTCCTTGGCCAAAGCCACCGCTCCATTGTTATCGCAATACAAAGGTATTGGATGCTCAATGAATGGAACCACTCCAAGTTCAGTAATGAACTTCTTGATCCAGACAGCCTCTTTGGCAGCATCGTTGGCAGCGATGTATTCAGCCTCCATCGTCGAGTCTGCCACGGTTTCCTGCTTGGAACTCTTCCAGCTAACCGCCCCTCCGTAAAGGGTAAAGACAAATCCCGACTGCGACTTAGAGTCGTCCTTATCACTCTGGAAGCTCGAATCGGTAAAGGACTCCACTTGGAGTTCTCCGTTACCATACACCAAGAACATATCTCTAGTCCTTCGCAAGTACTTGAGAATGTTCTTCACAGCTGTCCAGTGACTCTCTCCAGGATCTGCTTGATACCGACTCACTACACTTAGTGAGTATGCAACATCGGGTCTGGTACATAGCATCACATACATGATAGAGCCTACTGCCGAAGCATAGGGTATCCCCTGCATGCGAGCTCTCTCCAAATCAGTCTGGGGAGACATCTCTTTGGAGAAAGCGAGTCTAGAGATCGTGGGCAAGTTCCCATGCTTGGATTCTTCCATACTAAACCTCTTTAGTACGGTGTCAATGTACCTGGATTGGGACAATCCCAATATCCGTTTGGATCTATCTCTATAGATTCTGATTCCCAATATGCAGGAGGCATCACCAAGATCTTTCATTGAGAATCTTTGTGATAAGAAGAGCTTGACCGATTGCAGCATAGGAATATCATTTCCTATCAAGAGTATGTCGTCCACGTACAATACGAGGAATACAACCTTACTCTCTGCCACCTTCTTGTAGATACAAGGTTCATCTGGATTTTTGACGAAATCAAACTCTTTGATAACGACATCAAAACATATGTTCCAACTCCGCGATGCTTGCTTTAATCCATAAATGGATTTAAGCAGCTTGCACACCTTCCCGCTGCTCCCACTATCTACGAAGCCCTCTGGCTGAGTCATGTACACGCACTCTTCTAAATCACCATTTAGAAAGGCGGTCTTAACATCCATTTGCCAGATTTCGTAATCATGATATGCAGCGATGGCAAGCATGATCCGGATGGATTTAAGCATAGCCACTGGAGAAAAGGTCTCGTCATAGTCCACACCTGGTCTTTGACGAAAACCCTTTGCTACAAGTCTAGCTTTGAAAGTCTCCACTTTCCCATCTACACCAAGTTTCTTCTTGAAGATCCACTTGCTCCCAATGGGTTTTACCCCTTCAGGAGCAACGTCCAAAGTCCATACTTTGTTGGTGTACATGGATTCCATCTCGGACCGCATAGCATCCAGCCATTTCACTGAGTCCTTACTCGTGATGGCCTGCTCGAAGCTAGTTGGGTCATCATCATCCATGATGCAATCCTCGCTCCCACCATCCATGAGAAAACCGTAGTATCTCTCAGGTGGGTGAGGAACCCTACTAGATCGACGGAGAGGCTGAGGTTCATCGGGAGCTACTGAATCCTCTGGTTCAACCAAATCTTCTGTTGTAGTCTGTATTGCTGGAACCTCTTCCAGTTCTACCTCCTTGCCACTAATCTCCTTTTCAAGAAATTCCTTTTCTAAAAAGGTGGCATGTCGAGAAACAAACACCTTTTGTTCCTCGGTGTGGTAGAAGATATACCCGCGCGAATGTTTAGGATATCCAATAAACTTACACAGAATGGACCTTGCCGCGAGTTTGTCCGGATTTTGCGTTTTTACATAGGCCGGACAACCCCATATCTTAACATAATTAAGACATGGTCTCTTTCCTTTCCATATCTCATATGGAGTGGTCGGCACGGTTTTGGTGGGAACCATATTCAATAGGTCTGCAGCTGTTTCCAGTGCATATCCCCATAAGAAAATAGGTAACTCAGCTGTGCTCATCATAGAGCGCACCATATCTAATAGGGTGCGGTTCCTCCGTTCTGATACACCGTTGTGCTGTGGTGTATATGGAGGAGTCAGCTGAGAGAGAATCCCATTCTCTTTTAGGAAGTCCAGTAATTCATTGCTTAAGTATTCTCCTCCTCGATCAGATCGTAGGATTTTAATACTTTTTCCGGTTTGGTTCTCAACTTCTTGTTTATATTCCCTAAATTTCTCAAAAGCTTCTGATTTGTGTTTCATCAGGAACACATACCCGAACCTAGAGAGATCGTCAGTGAATGTAATGAAGTATGAAGAACCATCCCTGGCATGTGTAGACATGGGACCGCATACATCACTATGTATAAGTCCTAAGAGTTCGGTAACTCTTTCTCCGTGTCCCGTAAACGGAGATTTGGTCATCTTGCCTTTGAGATATGACTGGCAAGTGTCATAAGATGAAAATTCAAACGGATTTAAATATCCATCCTTATGCAACTTAGCCAGTCGTGTCGCATTGATGTGACCCAGTCTACAATGCCACAAGAAGGATTCGTTCAGTTCTGAACTCTTCCTCTTGTGTGTGTTTGTTATGCTCAGAACTGTTGATTGATTTAGAACATAAATGCCATTGCACAACGTGCCTGATCCAACCAACTTTTGGTTATGGAAAATGTTCATAACATTGTCCTGTAATGCAAAATTATATCCCTCTTTACTCAACAAAGAAACCGATATAATGTTGCATATCAGGTTCGGCATGTAATAGCATTCGTTCAGAACCAATATATTACCAGTTGGTAGTACAAGGTGATATTCCCCGACAGTCTTAGCTGCAACAATTGCACCATTTCCAACTCTAATGTCTTTATCACCTTCTCCAAGTTCTCTACCTTTCCTAAGCCCATGTAACTGATTACATATATGAGATCCTGACCCGGTATCCAATACCCAGGACGTAAAGCAAATGGAGAAACAGTTCTCAGTAACGAACACACCCGAAGAAAATGCATCATCATGTACTTTCTTCAATCGGGTGGCATGGGAATCCTGGTATTCCCCTATATCCTGTTCATTCCTATAACTCTTATAAGAAAGAACGGAACCAACGTTCCTCAGCACAGTATGACATGCGGGTTCGGTCAATACATCCATATTATTATCTTTATTAGGGCATGAACTGGTCGCTACCTGGAGAGAGAGAGAAGAAAACACTTTAGCGTATGCTCGTGCAAGATCAGATTGGTTATTATCTTATCTAATCAGGATGGCTCCCACTGCTTTTTATCAAATCTTCCTTCAAACCCTAAAAGGTAAGACTAGCCGGGATTAATTACACACTACAAGTTCGCCAATCTTTCAGTCAGGCCAGTGTCGGTACTTTGAGGGAGGTCCCCCGTGCTTTCGCACGATCCTAATTAATGTAAACCTCGTTTTCCCAGAGGCGTAACCTCGTTGACACCTTTCGAGACACCTACTTGATCGGCTAATTGCAATGTGCAAAATTCTCCCAAGAGTAACTCTTACTCGCAGTGGGTATCGGGATCCAACTATCTCATAGAAGGTATGCAATCTCATTGCAAATTTCAACACTTGAAATTCCCGATAATATTTTGCCCCTAGCGTCCTATGATCTTGACGCAGGCCAACAAACCATAGTGCGCTAGTCAAGTTCAACCCGTCATTTCCTGATTGAATTAAACCCACCCGTACGACCCTTGACGCAGGCCAACAAAGCCGCACGACTACCCTAATCCAATCTGCATCATATGCATAAGCAGATAAATACTAGTTAGCTACCGCACACTACGCCTTGACGCAGGCCAACAAACGTAGCACGAATACTAACTACTACTCATCTGAAATGACGGAGGGCTACGACAGGTTTTTCTGAAAACCTATTGCGTAATGAACTTGATATCGTTGTAGAATCAAAATGAAGTTTTGAAATGGAGTGATTTTGAGGCTTTTCTAGTTTTGCTAAAGGAGTCACTCCCGGTGAAGGGATCTCGGTCCTTTCCTCGTCGAATGAGGTGCGGGATATATCATATATATCACTGTGCAAAGAAAAAACTCTTAAAAGCAATCAATAACCAAACCGAGTGTGTAGCATCTGCCAGTTATTGCTAAAGGAGTCACTCCCGGTGAAGGGATCTCGGTCCTTTCCTCATCGAATAAGGTGCAGGATATATCACATATACCGCTGTGCAAAGCAAGAACTGTAGCTACCTGTTTTATTTAAAATTTGATTCTACAACATCTTAGGTTTCTTTCTTTCATTAATCATATTAATGAAGTCCCATCATTTATGTACCTAAACATCACAGATAAATACGACGTACACTTATGCCATCCGCATTCTCCTCGATGTCCCCTCGTGCACCGTTAGGTTAGGTAACTAACGGCAGAGCAGGGCAGGGCTTGTGCGGGTGTAAAACATAAGTAACGTCTATATAATATATCATATATACTATATACAGTATCCATCACAGAACATCACATGATCACATCACATATATCGCAGCAGAAGAAACATATGAAATATTGGATATACTAGGACGTCCGTGTTTTCAATACGAGCCAGTATAAAACACGGATTCCACGGTCGTGATGAATAGCCAATCCCACACCCCTAGACCCCTACGAGAGTGGCAAGCAACCCTGCCAATTCTAAGGTTAGGAGACCCGTACTCGACTCCTCGAGTTGGTCTCCCACTGGACCCCAGAACCCGGTTACTTGTGCTCCCTTCCTGGGTCTATCCTAATGCGGAAAAGTAAATAATATACAAAAGGTGACAACTTCCGCTACCTGGAAGTGCCCCAAAATAAAAGAATATTACATACAAGTTTTTACATGAATGAAAATGAAAAACACTCATCTCACATAAAAACCCCCGGCTATTCAAACACGACGATCCAATATAACATATTCAGCAACACATAACATCACATGTCATCAACGTAAGTAAGTATGCATACCCCAATTGTCGTTGACGTATAGCAACGAAACCGGCGATATGAACATACTACACTTACGGTCACAGAAAAGAAAGTGTAAAACTACAACAGTTGGAATCCGCAACCTCTTTAGACATCGCATGCCTAATCAAATGAAATACTTAGACATCACATGCCTAACAGATATAAATCCCGCATTTTAGTCTCATTATCGAAAACTCTTTTCAATATCATGTGGGACTAAACTGCTAGATTTATAACATTCATTCAGTTATCTCATAACTGTTTGTGAATTCCAATTATTGTATCACATTCCAGATAAACAGAAAATGTTAAACTTTCCGATCGAACAGTCGAATACCCAAGTTTTCCCGATACAGCTCAACATGAAATAAGTCTAGCAACATTCAGTTCGTGCCTCAGTACCAACGGTCCAGCCGTAGAAGGGTCAAGCCAACGCCTCACATGTGGCACGCCGTACTGCCCCAAACCCGAAGGTTCAAAGGGCAGTTCATGACGGTCACATAATCGAGTTAAGGTTTGTTGTCTTCTAGAGGGTCCATCGCGTTACTTGCACTACTTAGAACGTCGTTAAACTACGGAAAAATCCAACACTTGGAAATTTCCCGACAGGGGAAAAATTGGGTATTTATATCCGGTCGAACTTTTTAACATATTGTAAAAATTATCCAGAAATACACAGACGAAATTTGATAATCCGATCGAAACATCGAAGCTCTAAAACACCCCATAATATTCAACTCTTGAAAAATTATTAAAAATACCCATAAAACTCAGCTGCTGAAATGATGAATTACTGTGCAAAGCATGAGGGGTGACGTCATCACACTGCCGCGGAACCGCCGCAGAAGCCAGGCTTCTGCCGCGGTTCCGCCGCACTATTTACTGTTCATGGAATAATTTTTGCATCGTAATTCTTAGATTTCCCTGCTGAAATTTTTAAGCATTTTTAATCTGGAAAAATCCCAGTTTTTAGAAAAAGTCCAGAGAGCATGATGTGTTAGGCTTTCGATGCGTATTCGGGTTTCAAACGTCGTCTAGACTTCGCCTAAGGCTCTAGCTAGGCTCTGATACCACTGTAGGGTTCCTAGGCACGCTATAGAGGTCTCACAAGGCATCGATCATGCCAATTTAAAAAATTATGGGTGCCGAGAAACCCTAACACGGATCGTCGGCTAGATTTCTAGGCGAAACGGTAAACTAGTTAACTACTTAACTAAAAGTAAGATGCTACAACCTTTGTAGATCCGGTTTTCCACTTCCTTAGCTCCACGTGGGTTTCCTCTCGCTGTCCATCATGAATCCCGAACTCAATCGTCGGCTTCATCGGAGAAACGGGCGAGCTAGGTCGTCGGCTTCGTGTCAAAGACGATCTACGTCGAGGCATCACAAGTTCAAGCTCCGACTTCACAAAGTTGTGAAACTTGTGAAGAAAACACCCAAAACAACTTGGCAAGAGGTAGAGGGTGAAGAAATAGGAGGTGGGTTCACTTTAGAATTAGATTTCTCTCACTAGAACTCAAGTTGCCATTGATGGCATCAAGGTTTCTATCTTGAAGAAGAAGGAGAAGATGAAGCTAGTTTTATGATAAGTGTTTTAAAATGAAAAGAAAAATTCATACTTATCATAATCTAACTAGGGTTAAGTGTAGAGAATAAACCATGGTCATTTGGAGAGTTAGGGTTAAGCATGAGGACAAGAATGGTTGCAAAAGTCAAGGCTTCATGAAGCTTCAACTAATGACAAAAGAAAGCCACCATTCTCTTTAAATCATTTCCAAATAAATAAATGAACAAATAAATAAATAAATGAATATGTAAAACCCTAATTATCAAATTAACCATGGTTTAATTCTACACATTTAACCAAATGATCAAGTATCATCAAACATGATACAAAAATGTGCACAAAAGCATATCACATATACAATGTGCACCAAGTGAGAAAAATCCGTTTGAAGTGAACCAATACTAGTTAATGTAAAGTAATATATCAAATATATAATTATACATTAAATCATTAAATCAACACTTGATTCAATGATCCGGTCATGTCGCACATGACCGACTAGTATTCAATGTATCGGCTTATCGAATCGATCTTCGATTCGATAACTAGGTTATATCGCATATAACCAATCGACACATTCATCGCGAGAATAAAATACGGTATCACATACGCACATTATTCTCGCTCCTGCACATATCTCATATGCGCTCCTATTTCGTTTCGCTTGAGCCAGGAAACCTCTGTGTAGGACTCCAAAGACTCGTCAATACGCCGGTAGCAGATGATGATCATATCATGCACCCACAAGCCGCAAGCGGTCTGCTAAACGTAATGGCCATCCAGGTATTGAGCGATCAGAAGATCGACGAGCTAGCCCGCTCACACTCCTGTGAATCCAACCAGTAACACTTACCGTACAGTCCGGTCTGTTCGTCTGATATGTCGCATATCAAGTCTAGGGGTGGTAAACGTCAGACCCCAATAACCCGATAAGTCATGCCGATGTGAGGCTCGTAACGGGTCGAGAAACTACTGGTAACACTTACCAGCAAATCTCTAATCAGCCCTGGCCAGGGACTTCCCTGTTACGGCCAATCGAGCACAGCGCAACATCAACCCCCAATACCGGGAGAGACGAAACCCCTCCTATCGCTCATTGCCTCCATGTGACTCGGGACTGTACCCAAAGACTACCGTTTTGCACGCCCTCATGGACGTGGTAAGGTGGAGATCAAAGCACAGTGGGAATCACACAAGACTCTATGACGATCTCGGGTCTACAGACTAACCTGTACAAGTGTCACCTGAGAACTGCCATCTGACGTGAGGTATAATACCATCTGGGAGTTCTCGGCGAGTCCGTCCAGTGTACCCAGTCTCCACTGAGCACCCGTACACCATCTCTGATGTCAAACACCAATGGATATGGGATCATCCATCGCCCATCACATGGGTCGAGAAGCGTATACGCTAGTCTACACTGGTATATCGATGCCCCGTCTCGATACACCCACGACTAGGGACCTTGAAGGATGTACTTATGGACTACCATGTCCCCACTAGTATGATCTGCATCATAGTCCAGGTAGTCAAGTACACATCCTAAGGGCTTTATCAACATGTAACTATAAGACAGTTTAAAGAGACAAGTGTACATGTTAAGATAAAGTGTAACCAGATAGCATACTATCATATCGAGCAAGAAAGTCATCTCTATATATGTCCAAGCATCCAATATAATATACATCATCTGTACAATACTGGCCTCTTGGGCATACATACAACTAACAGTTTCTTCACCTGCCGATCCATTAACACAATTGGTTACTGGTGAACGAAACGATCGCGTCCAAGCCAAATGGTCTGGTGCCGAATCATGTGAGAAAGGTCATGAAGGTAATTGCAAAGTACCAACACAAGGAATACGGGGTGAACACTCAATAATCTGAGCGGAAGTGCCAAATCAAAGGCAACGGAACTAACTCGCTTTAAGGATCTTAAAAGGACTTACAATTCTGGGATAAGCTTCCCAAAACTCAACACGTCATTCATCGGAAAAATCCATAGGAATACATGAGCTCCCACTGCGAACTCAAGTCTGCGACCACAACGGTCGGCATAAGACCTCTGTCTGCACTGGGCTGTCATCATCCTGACCTGAACCAACTGGATCATTTCCGAAATCTCTGGACTAGCTGGGGTCCAAAAATCCTAATCTCGCAGATTCAGAAAAACAGACTGGAGATCGACACCACCTAACAAACAAAACTTAAAGGTTGCCAATTAGTGTCCCTCCTGATAACAGCTATCGAAGGAGAATCCTAACAATGGAAAGTGACGATCCCAACCGTCGACAACAATTATTACGTACGCACAAGTATATCCTCCAGAGTCGGTATAGCCCGCTCTCACAAAACCATCATCCTGCGGATGGAAAAACGGAGCTAAAGCTCAACCAGTACCCAAGACATCCTGAAGTTTCTGCTCAAGACGACAAGTGAATAGGGTGCCCTATTTTGATATGACCTATGAAGGAACTCCGTGCAACGCACAAACTTAACAAAGAACAACTGAGCAAACTGAGTATAACCGAACGACAAGCATCCGAATGGAGTCACACCCTGACTAAATCTGGGTAGACACCATAATGAAATTTGTGGAGATCTGCTCCCGCTCCCACTCCGGAACGGTTAAAGGTTACAACTCTCCAGCCGGTCTCAGATGCTCAACTTTAACACACAACAAGACAGACACCTCAAAACGAAATCCGAAATTTCTTTTTACATCCCTGCCCACCCGTAACTATCTCACAAGTCATGTCAAATGCTGTTGGAACTTGAATGAGTACAAAGAGTTGACAGATGTGCCAGCTCTAGGATTTCACGTCTCTACCCAATAGTATCAGGTATACAAACGCGTCCCTAAACTTAGCACACCCTTGTCATAAATCAAGGACTCCGAATCATTACCCAGCCAAGTATGCTCAAGATTCTCAGACGAACGAGCATCGGCGAGCTGTGCCTCGCGAAAGCGATTAAGGAATAGTGGTCGGACGCGGACATGAGCAAGCTGTCTCCTCAGTAGAGGCGAACTTAAGCTATACTCAACGATCGCACAAGAACTGTAAATCTACAGAAGACTGTCTCAACAATCAACACCCGCTGCAAGAAGATGTATATTAAGCTCTGGTGGTCCGTAAAAATCTAACACAACTCTCAAACAAGTAGTGTCTCCAAATCTCCAACGCAAAACCACCGCGGCCATCTCCAGATCATGAGTGGAATATCCTGCTCGAACATCCTCCAGATGTAGGGAAGTAAAAGCGATAACTCTATAGTGTCACCTCAGTACACAATCGAGCCCCACTCGCGAAACATCACAGTTAAACAACAAAGTCGCCCGAACCAGAAGCAAAGAAAGAGCCAATGCAGTTGTTAACCGGGTCTTCAACTGCAGAAAACTCCGTACGCATGCCTCAGTCCAAAGAAAACAAACCTCCCTTCTGGTCAGTTCAGTCAATGGTGCAGCACTACATTAGTAATCCTGCACGATACGGTGGTAAAAACCTGCTAAGCCTGCGGACCTCCGTCCGTACACAAGTCTGGGCCAAAGCTGTATGGCCTCGATCTTCCTCGGAACCATACGAAAACCGTCTTCCGTAACTACAAGACCTACGAGTCAACACAAAAAAGCCTGAAGGAACACTCTGAGAATCTAGCAAACAGCCGGGCTCTCCCAATGTCTGCAAAACAAATCCTCAAGTGCTACTCCTGTCCCTCACGACACTTTGAATAAACCAGAATGTCATCAATAACACAACAATAACCGGTCGAGGAACAGCCTGAAGAAATCTGGTTCAACACCTCTACGAATGCTGCTAGGGCATTGGTGAGTCTAATGACACCACTGAAAAACACAAAGCCCGTAGCACGCACAAGGCAGTCTTCGGAATGTCATCACTCCGAACCCGCAACAATGATGACCCGATCCCAACAAACTTAGAAAATATCTCGCACTCGGAAGCTGATCGAAGAAATCGTTAATGAGAGGTAAAGGATACCTATCCGCACCGTAAGCCGGTTCAATTGACGATCAACCAATACAAAACATCAAACCGCCGTCTTTCTCCTTGACGAACAGAAATAGTGTAAGTCCATGTTACCCACCCCGGTGCTTACGGAGAGGCAGAATAGGTAAAAAAAGATTTTTAACACAAGGTAACATGGACTAGAACTAGAGGATCTTTGCTAAAAAAAAACTAACAAACTAACTACAAGTTTAGCTACTCGGTTAGAAGGTTATACCTAGGTCTTGAACTCTTTCTCTTCTTGCTCCTTGGAGTGGTTTGAACGGCTCCTCCTCATCGCCTTCTCTTTGCCGAAGAAAGATCCATCCGAAGGCCTCTACCTTGAGCTCCTACCTCAACCAAGAGGTAACTAAAGTGCTTGGCTTGCTAAATCTAGAACCCTAGAGAGAGTAGAGAGGAGTTTTGATGGTTTTATCTCAAGAGTTCATGGTTCTCAACACATGAGAGATGTGAGCTTTGAGAGGAAGAGGGAGAGCTCAAACATATGAGAGAGAAAGAGCGAGAGAGAAAGAGGATATTTTTGCAACCATACTTTCATATGAGAGAATAATGAAATAATAATAATAATTAAAGAAATTGTGATGGTTCATTTGGAATGACCATTATCATTTCACATTAAATGAAATTTGCAAGAATCAAGAAGTATCTTTCATGTGAAATGATGATGGTCAAATTGTCAACATAAGTCAATCGGTCAACCGAAGTCAAAAGATCAACAAAAGTCAAATGGTCAACCTAACCATGGCATAATTATCTTTAATTAATATCATTAATCATATCTCTCATTCTCATTAGGGTTTGGAAAAAGTCAACGGTCAACAACCCTAATGAGAATCCTCTGCCTCTGTCAACTGTGCATACACACCCGCATCCGTGTTCCGAGGAACACAAATACAATGAGACAAAACCAATCCCAAAACAAATACTAGGATCTGGCTTAAACCAAAGCCCACTAGTAATAACTGCCCGGACACCAAACGTGCACAAGTGCGCGGATGTGAACGAACCCCGTCGGAAAACCATGCGACCTCTACTCTGTTTTGCCTAAAGGCGAGTAACCCTCTGTGTGGGACTCTAAAAACTCGACACTATGCTGGCAGTGGGTTTAACCACAGGCCGCAAGCGGTACTAGCTGTACATAACGGTCCCCAGGTAGATGCAGATAAGTGGACTGATGAGGTGAACCCATCCGAACTCCTACTGAGCCTGAATGTGACAATCTCTGTACAGTCCGGTCTGTTCGTCTGAGAGTATCGCATGGCGGGCCTAGGGGGCGGTAAACGTCAGTCCCCTAATAGTGGTACAAGTCGTGTCGGAGTGTAGCCCAGAACACCCTGAGATAACACTGGAAACGCTACCAGTATATCTCGCTTGCCCTGGCCAGGGACTTTATGTAATGGCTAACCTAAACACGGCGCGATATCAACCCCCAATACCGGGAGAGACGAATCCTGTCTAATCGTCACTGCCTCCAAGTGCTTCAGGACTGCACCCAACTACTACCTGTTTGCACGACTCATTTGAGCCGTGGTAGGGTAGCAATCTAAGAACAGAGAGAACACACTAGAGGCGAAGTGACAGTATCAAGTCAGCGGACTAAGCTGTACTCATGTCACCCGGGAACTGATAACTGACGATAGGCATAGTACCAACAAACTGTTCCCAACGAGTCCTGTCCAGTGTACTCGTAACCTAACGAGCATCCGCATACTATCTCAAGTACGACGTACTAATGGCTGTGGGACAGACCATCTCCCCTGCTGGGACGAGAAGCGTATACGCTAGTCTAATCTGGAGTATCGATGCCCCGTCTCGATAATCCTATGACTAGGGACCTGTATAAGGATGTGCTTATAGATTACCCAGCCCCCACTAGTGTGACTGCCATTACAACGCTGGTAATCAAGCAAAGATCCTAAGGGCTCCACTAATGTGTATAGGCGATATGCTAAAAGAAACACATTCACACATTAAAGTAGATATGAACCAAGTAGCATACTACCATTTTGAGCAAGATTGTCTATACAACTGCGAATATCCCAAGCTTCCATTAAGTAATATACAAACTAGTATGATACAGTAATGGCCTCTAGGGTATATACACTAACAATCTCCCACTTGCACTATGGCCATGTACTGGCGTATCGAAGACCAATCATCTCGATCAGCAGCTTGAACTGAGTCTGGGGTTTGGCCTTCGTGAATGGATCTGCAGTGTTATCTTCTGTAGCAACCCTTCGAACCTTGATCTCCCGGCGATCCACGATCTCCCTGATCAGGTGATACCGCCTCAAGATGTGTCTAGACTTCTGATGGGACCTAGGTTCCTTCGCTAAAGCTATAGCGCCGTTGTTGTCACAATACAGCGGTATTGGATCAATAATGGTATGAACCATCTGAAGCTCTAAAAGGAACTTCTTCATCCAGACAGCTTCCTTTGCGGCATCGCAAGCAGCTATGTACTTCGCTTCCATAGTTGAGTCAACAACGGTTTCCTGCTTGGAGCTCTTCCAGCAAACCGCCCCTCCATTGAGAGTAAAGACATAACCCGATATGGACTTGGAGTCATCCTTGTCACTCTGGAAGCTGGAGTCAGCAAAGGCCTCGATCTGGAGGTCTTTTCCGCCATACACCAAGAACATCTCCTTAGTCCTTCTCAGGTACTTGAGAATGTTCTTTACCTCTATCCTGTGCTTCTCCCCAGGGTTTGACTGATACCGGCTTACCACTCTCAGTGCATAAGCTACATCTGGTCTGGTACACAATATCGCATACATTATAGAGCCTACCGCAGAGGCGTAGGGTATAATAGACATGCAATCCCTTTCCAAATCAGATTTGGGAGACATCTCTTTGGAGAGGGTGATCCCGTGACAAGCCGGTAAATTACCGCGCTTGGAATCTTCCATACTGAATCTTTTCAGTATGGTGTCGATATACCTGGACCGTGAAAGTCCTAATATCTTCTTGGACCTATCATAATGGATCCGGATCCCCAGAATGTAAGAAGCATCACCCAGGTCTTTCATGGAGAACCTGTGTGACAAGAACCCTTTGATAGATTGTAGCATAGGAATGTCATTTCCTATCAAGAGAATGTCATCCACATATAAAACGAGGAATACGACAGTTCGTGCTACAATTTTACTATAAATGCATGGTTCATCTGGATTTTTGATAAAGCCAAATTCTTTGACCGTCTCATCAAAACAGATGTTCCAACTCTGCGATGCCTGCTTCAGTCCATAAATAGACTTAAGCAACTTGCACACCTTCCCGCTGCTCCCACTCTGAATGAAACCCTCTGGGTGGTCCATATAGACACACTCCTCTAAATTTCCATTTAGAAAAGCGGTCTTTACGTCCATCTGCCAAATCTCATAATCATGGAAGGCAGCAATGGCAAGAAGGATCCGAATGGATTTGAGCATAGCTACTGGAGAAAAGGTTTCGTCATAGTCCAAACCAGGTCTTTGACGAAAACCCTTTGCAACAAGTCAATCCTTATAGGTTTCAACCTGTCCATCTACACCAGTCTTCCTTTTGAAGATCCATTTGCAGCCTACGGGTTTTTACCCCTTCTGGAGCAACGTCCAAAGTCCATACTTTGTTGGTGTACATGGACTCCATTTCGGTCCGCATTGCATCCAGCCATTTTACCGAGTCAGTGCTCTGAATGGCCTGCTGGAAGCTAGTCGGCTCATCATTATCAATGATGCAATCCTCTCTATCCCCGTCTATGAGAAAACCATAGTATCTCTCGGGCGGATGAGACTGCCTACTACTCCTGCGGAGTGGCGCAGGAATGTCCTGTTCTTTTGAATCCTGTTGCTCTACTAAGCTTTCATCAATAGCTTGTGGTTCTGGAATTTCTTCCAGTTCTATTGCGCTCCCACTTATCTGATTTTCCAAAAATTCAGTTTCCAAGAAGCAGGCATGACAAGAAACAAAAACCTTGTGTTCCTCTGCGTAATAGAAGAAATATCCCTTGGAGTTCTTTGGATATCCCACAAACTTGCACTGTACTGAGCGTGCCTCGAGTTTGTCCGTATGCTGCTTTTCAAAAGCTGGACATCCCCATGTCTTAATGTGCTTAAGATAGGATTTCTTCCCACTCCACATCTGATATGGTGTGGTAGGCACTGTCTTAGTTGGAACTCGGTTCAAAAGATATGCAGCTGATTCTAGTGCATATCCCCAGAATGATCGCGGCAACTCAGCGTTACTCATCATGGAACGTACCATATCCAATAGGGTTCGGTTCCGTCTCTCCGATACACCGTTATGTTGTGGGGTGTATGGAGGAGTAAGTTGAGAGAGAATTCCATTCTCTTTTAAGTAATCCAGGAACTCGGCACTCAAGTATTCACCACCTCGATCAGATCTCAGTGTCTTGATACTTTTGCCTGTTTGTTTTTCTACTTCATTCATGTATTCCTGGAATTTTTCAAAGGCTTCAGATTTATGCTTCATTAAGAATACATATCTATACCTCAAAAAATCATCCGTGAAAGTAATGAAGTAAGAATAACCACTTCGCGCATGTGTAGACATTGGACCGCATACATCGCTGTGTACGAGTCCCAAGAGCTCGCTCGCTCTTACTCCATGTCTAGTGAATAGAGTCTTTGTCATCTTTCCTTTGAGACATGATTGACAAGTTGCATATGATTAATATTCGAACGGATCCAAATATCCTTCTTTATGCAACTTAGTTAACCATGTCTCATTGATGTGACCCAGTCTACAATGCCATAAGAAAGCATGATTTATTTCTGGAGACTTTCTTTTGTGTGTATTCTGGACATTGAAAATCTGTGGTTGGTTCAATATGAATATACCGTTGCTTAATGTACCCGACTCAATGAGAACATGATTAAGGTGAATGTTTACAACATCGCTTAAAAATGCAAAATCATAACCTTCTTTAGTCATTAAAGATACAGATATGATATTACAAATCGCACTGGGTACAAAATAACAGTCACGCAAAACCAAAACATGTCCATCTGACAATCCCAAGTGATAGTCCCCCACGGACTCAGCATCCATCCCAGCTCCATTTGCAACTCTGAGGCTCATATCACCTGCCTTCAAAACCCTACGCTTTCTCAGTGCCTGCAAAGAATTACAAATATGAGATCCTGATCCGGTATCAATACCCAGGAAGTAGAGTTTATTGATAGACAGTTTTCAATAACAAACACACCTGAAGCCGAAGCCACAACTTGCTTCGGGTCCTGGTTCTTGACCTTCCAAGCCCTGCAATCTTTCTTCCAGTGTCCTTTCTTATGACAATAAAGGCACTCTTCCTTCCCCACAAGCTGTCCCGCTATCTTTGCTACTTTTGCCTTTCCCTTGGCCTCCACTTTACTAACACCGCCCCTTGGTTTGGTGGGGGTCTTCTTCTTCTTTCCCTTAGCTTTCGCCTTGGACCTAGAAGAGGAAGGTCCTCCAACAGACAAAGTGGATGTTTCCCTTACTTTCTGTAGGGCGCCCTCTGCACTCCTCAATATGTTGAGGAGTTCCGGAAGTTCAACTTCTTTTCCTTGCATGTTGAAGTTCAGGATAAACTGGGCGTAAGTGGAAGGAAGGGACTGGAGAATCAAGTCAGTGTAGAGCTTGATCTCTAACGTGGTCCCAAGGTCCACGAGCTCTTCAATGTAGCCAATCATCTTAAGCACGTGTTCCGCTACAGATGATCTGACAGCCAATCTCGCCGAAAACAACTTTTTCGAGACTTCGTATCTGGCGATACGGGATTGTTCTCCATACAGATCCTTTGTGTGGAGAAATATGGATCCAAGATCCATATCCTTGTGCCTCCTCTGATGTTCATTGTCCATAGAGGCAAGCACGAGGCACTTGGCCTTCGCGCTATCAATCTCCCAGGTCTTACGGATTTCCTTATCCGCGACGCTGGAGGACCTGGGACAGGGGGAGCTTTGGTGGTAAGGAGATACCCTAACTTGTCATAAGTGATTGCCATTTTGACATTCCTGAGCTAATCTTTGTAGTTTGGCCTTATCAGTATATTTTTATCTAGTAGTAACTTAAGGCCGGTCATGATGTTTGGTCGCTGCAATTAGGAGAGAGAGAAGAAATACTTTAGCATGATGCTCTTACAAGTTTAGAGTGGTTTTTAGTTTGTCTAAACAGGATGGCTCCCACTGTTTCTCGAATCCTTCCTCAAACCATAAAAGAAGAATTAGTCGGGATCAATCTCACCGTACAATACTTGCTTAACTGTTCATCCAGGCCAGTGTTGGTACTTCGAGGGAGGTTTTACGACCCTTTCGCGAAATTCCTTAATTAAATAACCTCTTTTCCCTGTGGGCGTATCCCCACTAACACCTTTCTAGACACCTACTTGGTTTATAGCATTGATCGTTAAGTAAGAAAGTTTCCCGAGGAGTAGCATATACTTACAGTAGGATCGGGATCCAAATATCATCGTGTGATAAAGTTGAAGGAATCCTACCAAAATCATCACACTCCAAATGGTATGCAGCACTAGCAAGTTTCAGTTTCTTTAGAAACCCCCGATGTGTATTTTTGCCCCATGCTCTTATGACCTTGACTTTGGCCAACAAATCATAAGTCACATGTCAAGTTCTACCCGTCATTTTCTAGGTTAATTTGAACCCATCCGTACCTACCCTTGACTTTGGCCAACAAGGCAGTACGACTGTCCCAAACCAACGTATCTATCTATGCTACATATGAATATCCAATAGCTACCAATCACTATAGGGTTGCTAGGCTCACGTATAAGGGTCTACGAGGCATCAACCATGCCCGATTTAAAATTTAGCCGTACCGAACAACCCAAAGACGGATCTTTAAACTAGAGATTAGGCGAAAACAAGTATGTTAAACACTTTAACACTAAGTGAGAGGGATTACAACCTTTGTAGATCCGGTCCTTCACTTCTAAAGCTCCGTGTTGAGATCCCTTCGCTGCGATCATCGTGTCCCGGCCTCTCGAGAGGCTCCACGAAGAGAAAGATGCAAGCTTGCTTTCGATCTTCGATAACAAAGATGATCTACCTTGAAGTTTCATTAACACAAGCTAACACTCACTAAATGAAGTGAACACTCTCATCTAAAGGGCAAGGGTAGATGAGGATGATGAAGTAGGAATTTTGCCCTCATTTGTTTTCTTATTCTCACTCATTTTTCATCACAAAATCAAAGCAAGAAAGCTTTTCATGAATGAACTCAAGGAAGAAGAAGAATGAATAATCAATTTGAATCCTTTTGTGATGAATAATGAAAAGATGATAATGATGAATAATGCAACAATTGTTAACTAAACATTTGTAGAGATTTGACTAGGGCTAGGGTTTGGGTTGGGTTAAGTATGAGTCATATGAAAATATCTTAACACAAAACAAAAATAAACCTTCTAGAAGGTTCATGAATGAACTAACCCAAATCAAACCCTAATCTTGTTTAATCTCCACTAAACATGTTGCATTAGTAATCATATCATGTTACAATATTATATATCACATATATAATATTTATTGTAACAAAATAAAGTAATACATTTAACATATATCGCATATATATCAATGTATTACCCGAGTGAGAAAAAGAATCTTTTAGTGAGCTAACATTAGTTAATGTAATTTAATATATCATATGTATTATTATACATTAAATTATCGAATCAACACATGATCCGACAATCCGGCTATATCGCATACAATCGACTAATATCTCATTTTACCGATTCATCGAATCAACACTTGATCCGATGACCCGGCTGATATCAAATATCGCGAGAATAGAATACGGTATCTCATATCGCATTATCCTCGGTCCCGCACATATCACATATGTGATCCTACTCCATTTTTCCTGAGTCAAGAAACCTCTGTGTAGAACTCTAAACAATCGTCAATACGCCGGCAGTAGGTGATGATCATATCAAACACCCACAAGCTGCAAGCAGTCAGCTAAACGTAACAGCCACCCAGGTATTGAGCGCTCAGAAGATCAACAAGCAATCCTGTACATTCTCCTGTGAATCCAATCAGTAACACTCCCATACAGTCCGGTCTCATCGTCGGATATGTCGCATATCTCGCATAAGGGTGGTAAACGTCAGACCCCAGTAGCTTGATAAGTCGTGTCGATATGAGGTCTATAACAGTTCGAGAAACTACTGATAACACTTACCAGTAAATTTCAGCAACCCTGGCCAGAGATTTCCAGTTATAGCCAATCGAACACAGCACAACATCAACTCCCAATACCGGGAGAGAAGAATCCCCTCCTATCGCTCATTGCCTCCATATGATTCGTGACTGTACCCAAAAGCCACCTTTTTTCACGCCCTCTTGGACGTGGTATGATGGAAATCAAAGCACAGTGGGAATCACACAAGACTCTATGATGATCTCGGGTCAACAGACTACTCTGTACCAGTGTCACCGGAGAACTACCATCTGATGTGAGGTATAATACCATCTGGGAGTTCTCGGCGAGTCCGTCCAGTGTACCAAGTCTCCACTGAGCACCCGTACACCATCCTTGATGTCAAACACCAATGGATATGGGATTATCCATCGCCCATCATATGGTTCAAGATGCGTATACGCTAGTCTACTCTGGTGTATCGATGCCCTGTCTCGATACACCCTCGACTAGGAACAGTTATAGGATGTACTCGTCGACTACCGTGGCCCCACCAGTATGATCTCATCATAGTCCCAGTAGTCGAGTACATATCCTAAGGACTTTATTAACATGCAACATAGAGACAATCAGAGTACATGTTAAGATAAAGTACAACCAGATAGCATACTGTCATGTCGAGCAAGAAAGTCCTCCTTATATATGTCCAAGCATCTATTACAATATACATCGTATGTACAGTAATGGCCTCTAGGGCATACATATAACAAATAATCTCCCACTTGCACTAGGGTCATCTGTTGTGGTATCACATACCCAACAATTAGCTGTGGTTGAAGTATCTCATACTCAACCATCCCATAAAATTCTCTACTGGGAAAAAGGCCTTTGTGTGTGGATCCGCGCTGTTGTCCTCTGTGTCTACTCTCCTAACCTCGATCTCCTTGAAGATCAACCATCTCCATGATCAGGTGATACTGCCTAAGAATTATATCTGGATTTCTGATGGGACGGTAGTTCCTTGGCTAAAGCCACAACTCCATTGTCACACAATGGTAGGAACGAAGTTCATCTCATGAACTTATATCTATCCAGACTGCCTCTTTGGTAGTATCTTTGGTAATGATGTATCTTGCCTTTAATCGTCTAGTAAGTCACGGTATCTAGCTTGGAACTCTTCCAACATACCGTCCCTCCACTGAGGGTAAAGACAATGCCTGCGACTGACATTCAGTCGTCCTTATCACCCTTGAACCTTTCCAGTGATTCTCCCCAGGATCGATTGATACCATCTCACTACAACTAGTAAGTATCCTAACATCCAATTAGATCTATCCCATAGATCCAAAACCTAGGATTTAGGAGGTATCACCTTGATCCTATATGGAGAATCCTTGTGATAAGCAGAGATTGACTGAGCGTAGCATAGGAAACTCCTTTCCTATCAAGAGTATGTCATCCGCATACTCTACGAAGATCACCACCATACTCCCTACTACCTTTTTTGTATATACAAGGTTCATCTACCGTTTTGATGATGTCAAACTCTTTGACTACCACATCAAAACAGATGTTCCAACTCCACGATGCCTGATTTATCACATAAAACATCTTGCACACGTTTCCGCTGCTCCCACTGTCTGCGAAGTCCTCTGGCTGTGTGCTTATAGATGCTCTCTTCCAAATTATCATTTAGAAAAGCTGTCATGACACCCAACCAACAGATATCGTAGTCATGGTATGTAGCCATGGCAAGTAGGATCTGGATGGACTTAAGCATAGCTTTGAAAGTCTCAACTTTTCCATATACACCAAGTAATTTTCTCAAGATATACTTGCTCCTAATGGGGATTTAACCCTTCAGATAATGCAACCAATCCATACTTTGTTGGTGTATAAGGATTCCATCTCAGATCGCTAAGCATCCAGCCATTCTTACAGAGTCCCACTCCTGATTGCCAGCTCGAAACTAGTTGGGTCATCATCTCATGATGCAATCCTCGCTCCCACTGTCATAGAGAAACCGAAGTATCTCTCAGGCGGGTAAGGAACCCTGCTAGATCGACGGAGAGGCTGAGGTTCGTTGGAAACTATTGAATCCACATTCAATAGGTATGCAGCTTCTCAAGTGCACAACTCCCAAAAGGAAATAGGAAACTCAGTAGTACTCATCATAGAGTACACCAGATCTTATAGGATGCTATTGCTCCGCCCCGATATACCATCGTGCTATGGTGTATACGGAGGAGTGATGCTGAGAGAGAATCTCATTCTCCTTTAGAATAGTCCGGGGATTACGTGCTCATGTATTCTCCTCCTTGATCTCATCAAAGGATATAATACTATACCCGTTTTGGTTCTCTACTTCTAACTCATATTCATAGAATATCTCAAAAGCTTCGGACTTGTGTTTCAACAGGAACATATGTCTGAATCTTGAGAGATCATCAGTGAATCTAATGAAGTATAAAGAACCGGTCTTGGCATGTGTATGTTAGTTATATGTATGCCCTAGAGGCCATTACTATACATAGGATGTATATTGTAGTGGATGCTGGGACATATATAGTGAGGACTTTCTTGCTCGACATGATAGTATGCTATCTGGTTGAACTTTACCTTAACGTGTACACTGATTGTCTCTCTGTTACATGTTGGTAAAGCCCTTAGGATGTGTACTTAACTACCTGGACTATGATGCGGTTCATACTAGTGGGGACATGGTAGTCCATAAGTACATCCTTCAAAGTCCCTAGTCGTGGGTGTATCGATACGGGGCATCGATATACCAGAGTAGACTAGCGTGTACCTTCTCGACCCATACAGATGGGCGATGGATGATCCCATATCCATTGGTGTTTGACATCAGAGATGATATACGGGTGCTCAGTAGAGACTAGGTACACTGGACGGACTCGCCGAGAACTTCCAGATGGTATTATACCTCACGTCAGATGGCAGTTCTCTGGTGACACTGGTACAGAGTAGTCTGTTGACCCGAGATCGTCATAGAGTCTTGTGTGGTTCCCACTGTGCTTTGATTTCCATCTTACCACGTCCAAGAGGGCGTGCAAAACGGTGGTTTTTGGGTACAGTCCCGAGTCACATGGAGGCAATGAGCGATAGGAGGGGATTCGTCTCTCTCGGTATAGGGGGTTGATGTTGCGCTGTGTTCGATTGGCTATAACAGGAAATCCCTGGCCAGGGTTGCTTAGATTTACTGGTAAGTGTTACCAGTAGTTTCTCGAATTGTTATAGACCTCATATCGACACGACTTATCGAGCTATTGGGGTCTGACGTTTACCACCCCTAGGCGAGATATGCGACATATCAGACGATCAGACCGGACTGTACGGTAGTGTTACTGGTTGGATTCACAGGAGTGTGAGCGGGCTTGCTCGTCGATCTTCTGATCGCTCAATACCCGGGTGGCCGTTACGTTTAGCAGACCGCTTGCGGCTTGTGGGTGCTTGATATGATCATCACCTGCTGCCGGCGTATTGACGAGTCTTTAGAGTCCTACACAGAGGTTTCCTGGCTCAAGCGAAACGAAATAGGAGCGCATATGAGATATGTGCGGGACCGAGAATAATGCGTGTATGTGATACCGTATTTCATTCTCGCGATGAATGTATCGATTGGTTATATGCGATATAACCTAGTTATCGAATCGAGGGTTGATTCGATAAACCGATACATAGGATACTAGTCGGTTATATGCGATATGACCGGATCATTGAATCAAGTGTTGATTTAATGATTTAATGCATAATTATATATTTGATATATTACTTTGCGTTAACTTGTATTGGTTCACTTTAAATGGTTTTTCTCACTCGGCTTGTGCACATTGTATATGTGATATACTTTTGTGCACATGATTGTATCATGTTTGATGATACATGTTTACTTGGTTAAGTGTAAAGAATTAAACCATGGTTATACATATAATTAGGGTTTTATTTTCCATTACTTATTTATTCATTTATTTATTTGTTTATACATTTTGGAAAATGAATGAAAAAGAGCATGATAAAATGGTGGCATTTTTGTTTTGTTCATGAAGTTTCTTGAACACTTTGACTTTGTAACCCTTTTGTCTCATGCTTAAACCTAACCACTTCATTTAACCCTAATTAGTTCTCTACACTTAACCATGGTCATGTTATGATAAGTTTGGATTTTCTTTTCTATTTTAAATTAACTTATCATAACTTTCTTCTTCTTCTTCTTCATATCTATCATGAAGAAAGCTTAGGTCATCAATGGTGATTGATGATAAAGAGTGAGAAATCCAATTCTAAATTGAACCCACTTCCTATTTCTTCATCCTCTACCTCTTGCCAAGTAGTAGAGTGTGTTTCCTTCACAAGTTATCATGGCTTGGTGAAGGTGGAGCTTGATCTAGCGATGCCTCGACGTAGATCATCTTCGGCACGAAGCCGACGACCTTGCCCGCTCGTTCTCCGATGAAGTCGACGCTAGAGCCCGGATTTGATTTGGACAGCGGAGAGGACCTCATCTCGGAGCCGTGGAGGTGGAGGACCGGATCTACAAAGGTTGTATTTCCGTTCGTTTAGTAAAATAGTTTACTAGTTTCCTTTTTTCGCCTAGTTTTCTAGCCAACGATCCGTAGTCGGGTTTCTCGGCACCTAGATTTTTTAAAATTGGCATGGTTGATGCCTTGTGAGACCTCCTTAGCGTGCCTAGGAACCCTACAGTGTAGACAGGGGACCTTCATAAATCATCATGTATTAATCCCAATAGTTCACTAACTCTTTCTCTGTTTCCAATAAACGGAGCTGTGGTCATCTTATCTCTGTGACATGACCGGTAAGTTTCACAAGATGTAAATTCAGACTAATTTAAATATGCATCTATATGTAACTTCAGCTAGTCGGGTCGCATTGATATGACCTTGTCTACAATGCCTCAAGAAGGATTCGTTCATTTCTGAACTCTTCCTCTTGTGTGTGTTCTCTATGTTAAGAACTGTGGTTTGATTTAGAACGTCTATGCTTTTAGATAACGTGCCTGAACCGATCAACTCTTGATATAGGAAATGTTCAAAACATTATCCAACAATACAAAATTATATCCTTCTTTACGAATAAAGAGACTGATATGATGTTGTATATCAGGTTCGTTATCTAATAACATTCGTTCAGAATCAATGTATTCTGGTAATACAGGGTGATAGTGACTAACAAACTTGGCTGCAACACTTGCACCGTTTCTATCTCATGAAACTTATCACCCGTTCTCAGTTCTCTACCTATCTGTAGCCCATGTAACAAATTACATATGTGGGATCCTGATCCGATATCTCATACCCAGGACGTAAAGGATACTGAGAAACAGTTCTCTATAATGAACACACCCAAAGATGACGCATCAACATGCACTTTCTTCGTTTGGGCGGCATGGGAAATCTGGTATTCCCCAATTTCCTGCTCTGTCTTATAACAATTATAAGTTGGAGGAGGACCAACATTCCCTAGCGCAGTATAACAAGCGGGTTCGGTCAATACATCCGTATTATTATCTTGATTAAGGCGTGACAAAGTCGTAACCAGGAAAGAGAGAGAAGAAAACACTTAGCATGCGCTTTTACAAGATTAGATTGGTTATCAATTTATCTAATCAAGATGTCTCCCACTGTTTTAGTCAAATATTCCTTCAAACCCTAAAAGGAAAGAATAGCCGGGATTAATTACACTCTACAAGTTCGCCAATCTTTCAGCCAGGCCAGTGCCGGTACTTTGAGGGAGGTTCCCCGTGCTTTCGCACGGACCTAATTAAAATAAAACTCGTTTTCCCAGGGGCGTAACCCCGTTAACACCTTTCTAGACACCTACTTGATCGGCTAATTGTAATGTGTAAAACTCTCCCAGGAGTAACTCTTACTCGCAGCGGGTATCGGGATCCAACTATCTCATAGAAGATATGCAATCTCATTGCAAATTTCAACACTTGAAATTCCCAATAATATTTTGCCCCTAGCAGCTATATGACCTTAACATGGTCAACAAATCATACGTGCTAGTCAAGTTCAACCCGTCATTTCCCGATTGAATTATACCCACCCGCACGACCCTTAACAAGGTCAACAAAGTCGCACGACTACCCTAATTCAATCGCATCATATGCTTATACAGATAAGTACTAATCAGCTACCGCACACTACGCCTTAACATGGTCAACAAACGTAGCACGAATACTAACTGGTACTTATCTGAAATGACGGAGGGCTACGACAGGTTTTTAAGAAAACCCTTTGCATAATGAACTTGATATCGTCGTAGAATCGAGTGATTTTTAAATGGAGTGTTTTTTAGGCTTTTCTAGTTTTGCTAAAGAGGTCACTCCCGATGAAGGGATCGTCGGCTCTTTCCTCATCGAATAAGGTGCAGGATATTTCACAAATATCACTATGCAAAGCAAGAACTATAGAAGCAATCAAAAGACAGACCGAGTTTGTAGCATCTGCTAGTTTCACTAAAGAGGTCACTCCCGGTGAAGGGATCTCGGCTCTTTCCTTATCGAATAAGGTGCTGTATGTTCTACAAGGAACACCGCTATGCAAAGCAAGAACTAGAGCTACCAATTTTTAAACAAGTTTCTACAACATCTTAGGTTTCTTTTATTTCATTAATCTCATTAATGAAGTCCTTTTTTATTATGCTTCACAAGTATCACAATTGAAACGAAATCTGCAATATAACATATATCTCATATATATAATATAAACATTCGTCTCAGGCAGTAATATGATCTCATCACAGAACATTGCAGCAGAAGAACATATATGAAATATTGGATATACTAGGACGTCCGTGTTTTAATACGAGCCTGTATAAAACACGGATTCCACGGTCGCGATGAATAGCCAAACCCACATCCCTAGACCCCTACGAGAGCGGCAAGCAACACTGCCAATTCTAAGGTTAGGAGACCCGGTCTCGACTCCTCGAGATGGTCTCCCACTGTATCCTAGAACCCGGTTACTTGTGCTCCCCGTCTTGGGTCTACCTAATGCGGAAAAGTAAATAATATACAATGGTGACATCATCCTCAGCCCGGAAGTGCCCCAATAAAAGAATATTACATACAAATGAATTTTACATGAATGAAAATAAAAACCCTCATCTCACATAAAACCCCCGGCTATTCAGAACGCGACGATCCAATATAACATATCACCGCAACACATAATATCTCATATCATCAACATAAGCAAGTATGCGTATCCCGATTGTCGTTGATGTATAGCAACGAAGCTGGCGATACACCACATACTACGCTTACGGTCACAGAAAAGAAAGTGTAAAACTACAACAGTTGGAATCCCCAACCTCCTTAGACATCGCATGCCTAACCAAATGAATTCCTTAGACATCGCATGCCTAACAATTATAAACTCCGCATTTTAGTCTCATTATCAAAAACTCTTTTCAATATCAAGTTGGAAAATTCAACAAGATTCCTGACATCATGATCGAGTGCTCGTCGCAAACTTTAGTAGACGGCCGCACCCCCGGATGCCGTCGACGAAGTGCACTAAGGCAGAACACCGCTGCCGCGAGCACCCGAATGGATGCTTTTGGCAACGGGGTTCTCCTACAGTCACTTGGTCGGGGCTATGGAGCATGGCTGTCTATTAAGTTTACCCGGCGAGTATCCGCGTACGCTACGTGATTGCGATGGACTTTTGATCGCATCAAAATCCCGTGGCAACCGATCATCTGAGACTAAACTGCTAGATTTATAACATTCAAATTAGTTATCTCATAACTACATGTGGATTCCAAATATTGTATCACATTCCAGATAAATAGACAGTGTTAAACTTTCCGATCGAATAAACAAACACCCAAGATTTTCCAAATAGCTCAACACTTGAGCGGAGTTCAAAAATATCCATCACATGCCACAGTACCGATGGTCCAGCCGTAGAAGGGTCAAGCCAACGTTTCACATGTGGCAACGCCGAACTGCCCCAAACCCTAAGGTTCAGAGTCAGTTCAAGACGGTCACATAATCGAGTTAAGGTTTGTTGTCTTTTATAGGGTCCACCACGTTTCTTGCATGATTTTCTGGAAGTTTCAAACTCAAGAAAAAATCCAACTTTTGAAAAATTTTCTGACAGGGGAAAAAGTGAGTTATTGATATCCGTTCGAACTTTTTAACAGTTTCTAAAATTACCCGGAAAAAACTTAAATGAAGTTAAATTATCCGATCGAATCAACGAGTCTCCAATACAACCCAAAAAACTCAACACTTGAGTATAATTAAAAATTCCCAGAAGAATCAGGAAATTGGTACTGAAGTTACTGTACAAAACCCTAACCCTAATTCTACTATTCCGCCGCGGAATCGCCGCGCAAGCAAGGTATTACCGCGGTTCCGCGGCCCTTTAGTGGCATTAAGATGTCGTATTTCACAGTAATTCCTAAAATACCCTGCTGATTTTTTTGAGTATTTTTAATATGAAAAAATCAACAGTTTTACAAAATTTCCAGAGAAGGGTATGTTTTGGGGTTTCGGGGTTCGATCGAACTTTAAACTTCGCTCAGACTTCGCCTAAAGCATTAGCTTGGCTTTGATACCACTGTAGGGTTGCTAGGCACACGCACAAGGGTCTACGAGGCATCAGCCATGCCCGATTTAAAATTTAGCCATGCCGAACAACCCAAAGCCGGATCTTTAAACTAGAGATTAGGCGAAAACAAGCATGTTAAACACTTTAACACTAAGTGAGAGTGATAACAACCTTTATAGATCCGGTCCTTCACTTCTAAAACTCCGTGTTGAGGTCCCTTCGCTACGATCATCGTGTCCCGGACTTTCGAGAGGCTCCACGAAGAGAAAGATGCAAGTTTGCTTCCGATCTTCGATAATAAAGATGATCTACCTTGAAGTTTCATTAACACAAGCTAACACTCACCAAATGAAATGAACACTCTCATCTAAAGTGCAAGGGTAGATGAGGATGATGAAGTAGGATTTTTGCTCTCATTTGTTTTCTTATTCTCACTCATTTTTCATCACAAAATCAAAGCAAAAAAGCTTTTCATGAAGGAACTCAACGAAGAAGCAGAATGAATAATCAATTTGAATCCTTTTGTGATGAATAATGAAAAGAAGATAATGATGAATAATGCAACCATGGTTAACTAAACCTTTGTAGAGATTTGACTAGGGCTAGGGTTTGGGTTGGGTTAAGTATGACTCATATGAAAATATCTTAACACAAAACAAAAAGAAACCTTCTAGAAGGTTCATGAATGAACTAACCCAAATCAAACCCTAATCTTGTTTAATCTCCACTAAACATGTTGTATTAGTAATCATATCATGTTGCAATATTATATATCACATATATAATATTTATTGTAACAAAATAAAATAATACAATTAACATATATCACATATATATCAATGTATTACCCGAGTGAGAAAAAGAATCTTTTAGTGAGCTAATATTAGTTAATGTAATTTAATATATCATATGTATTATTATACATTAAATTATCGAATCAACACTTGATCCGACAATCCGGATATATCGCATAAAACCGACTAATATCTCATTTTACCGATTCATCGAATCAACACTTGATCCGATGACCCGGCTGATATCAAATATCGAGAAAATAGAATACGGTATCTCATATCGCATTATCCTCGGTCCCGCACATATCACATATGTGCTTCTACTCCGTTTTGCCTGAGTCAAGAAACCTCTGTGTAGGACTCTAAACAATCGTCAATACGCCGGCAGTAGGTGATGATTATATCAAACACCCACAAGCTGCAAGCGGTCAGCTAAACGTAACAGCCACCCAGGTATTGAGCGCCCAGAAGATCAACAAGCAATCCTGTACATTCTCCTGTGAATCCAATCAGTAACACTCCCGTACAGTCCGGTCTCGTCGTCTGATATGTCGCATATCTCGCATAGGGGTGGTAAACGTCAGACCCCAGTAGCTTGATAAGTCGTGTCGATATGAGGTCTATAACAGTTCGAGAAACTACTGATAACACTTACCAGTAAATCACAGCAACCCTCGCCAGGGATTTCCAGTTATAGCCAATCGAACACAGCACAATATCAACTCCCTATACCGGGAGAGACGAATCCCCTCCTATCGCTCATTGCCTCCATGTGATTCGGGACTGTACCCAAAAGCCACCGTTTTGCACGCCCTCTTGGACGTGGTATGATGGAGATCAAAGCACAGTGGGAATCACACAAGACTCTATGACGATCTCGGGTCAACAGACTACTCTGTACCAGTGTCACCGGAGAACTGCCATCTGACGTGAGGTATAATACCATCTGGGAGTTCTCGGCATGTCCGTCCAGTGTTCCCAGTCTCTACTGAGCACCCGTACACCATCCTTGATGTCAAACACCGATGGATATGGGATCATCCATCGCCCATCATATGGGTCAAGATGCGTATACGCTAGTCTACTATGGTGTATCGATGCCCTGTCTCGATACACCCTCGACTAGGAACAGTTATAGGATGTACTCGTCGACTACCATGGCCCCATTAGTATGATCTCATCATAGTCCCAGTAGTCGAGTACATATCCTAAGGGCTTTATCAACATGTAACATAGAGACAATCAGAGTACATGTTAAGATAAAGTATAACCAGATAGCATACTATCATGTCGAGCAAGAAAGTCCTCCCTATATATGTCCAAGCATCCATTAAAATATACATCGTATGTACAGTAATGGCCTCTAGGGCATACATATAACTAACAATCACTGTGCCTTGACTTTGGCCAACAAACACAGCTTGAATACTATTGACTATGCATATGAAATGACGGAGTGCTACGAATGGTTTTGGCGAAACCGTGATCGTAGTGAACTTGATATAATCGAAGGAACGTGATAGCTTTTAAAAGGAATAGTTTAAGCTCCATGTTTTAAAAGTTTTCTGTTTTGAAAAGGAACCGAGTGGTTTTGAAATTGTTCCAACGATTTAACTTTGGTTTATTTTCTTGCATTAATTTAATGCGTCCCATCAATTAATCCTACCATTACAGAAAACAACGAAAATATGACGTCCCATCAATTATGCCATCCGCATTCGCCACGGGGCCCCGTCTTCACCCGTTAGGTTACTTAACTAACGACAGAGCGGGGGCTGGACTAGCGCGGATGCAAAACATAAGCAACACCTACTAGATATCATACATAGATATGTACATTCGTCAGATGCAATGATAGCCATTCCAGATCACAGATGAACGCATTGGATATGCTAGGAATCCGCGTTTCGTTCGAGCCTGCAATGAAAGACGGATTACACGGTCGCGATGAATAGCCAAACCCCACCCTAGACCCCTACGGGTGCGGCAAACTACCCGCCAAGTACCCGAAGTGAAGCAACCTCCCTCAACAACGTGAGTAGGCCACTCGGCACTTCAAACCACCCGGTAGTTTGTGCACCCCACCTTGGGTCTATCCTAGGAGTAAAAACAGTAAAAGAAATAATATACAATGGCGGCTACAACCTCATCCCGGATGTGCAGCCATAAAAATAATATTACATCAATTTACATATCACATCAAATGAAAGATAAAGAAACTCTCATCTCATAAACCCCAGCAATTCATCCGCGATAATCCAACAAGTTCATATACACAATCTAACAACATTAGAGATCACAGATATGCATAACCCCCACTAATCGACGAATAGCGATTAGTCGACGTTCAGTGCATATATCACATTACAGATATAACTATTTAGCAAAATTTTGTAGAATTTCGATCAAAATACCAATTTGTAACTACCCCAAACACAACATTGTTCTCTGGATAATCTGGGCAGAAACAAAATATCAAAAAAATCACAGAACAACAAACTGAGAATACTGCATGAAAAACGAGTCGCGCCGAGTCAACTCGGCCGCGGATCCGCGGCAAAACGCGTGGTTTCGCCGCGCTTCCGCGGCACGTTGACCGAGTCGTGGGCTCATTTTTCTTTCCTGTTCCTAAAATTCGCTGCACGGATTTTTAAAGTATGTGGAAATATTTTTAGGGCTGTTTTAAAAATCGGCAGAAAGTATAGGGTTTTGACATGTTTCGCGATTTTTTTTCGGATCGAAGTTCCAAACACTTTGCTAACATGATACCACTGTAAGTCCACGTTACCCACCTCGGTGCTTACGGGGAGGCGGAATAGGTAAAAAACGATTTTTAACACAAGGTAACATGGACTAGAACTAGAGAATCTTTGCTAAACAAAAACTAACAAGCTAACTACAAGTTTAGCTACTTGGTTAGAAAGGTTATACCTAGGTCTTGAACTCCTTCTCTTCTTGCTCCTTGGAGTGGTTTGAACGGCTCCTCCTCGTCGCCTTCTCTTTGCCGAAGAAAGATCCACCCGAAGGGAGACCTTGAGCTCCTACCTCAACCAAGAGGTAACTAAAGTTCTTAGCTTGCTAAACCTAGAATCCTAGAGAGAGTAGAGAGGAGTTTTGATGGTTTTATCTCAAGAGCTCATGGTTCTCAACACATAAGAGATGTGAGCTTTGAGAGGAAGAGGGAGAGCTCAAACATATGAGAGAGAATGAGGATATTTTTGCAACCATACTCTCATATGAGAGAATAATGAAATAATAATAATAATTAAAGAAATTGTGATGGTTCATTTGGAATGACTATTATCATTTCACATTAAATGAAATTTGCACGAATCAAGAAGTATCTTTCATGTGAAATGATGATGGTCAAATTGTCACATAAGTCAACCGGTCAACCAAATTCAAAAGGTCATCAAAAGTCAAATGGTCAACCTAACCATGGCACAATTATCTTTAATTATTATCATTAATCATATCTCTCATTCTCATTAGGGTTGTGAAAAGTCAACGGTCAACAACCCTAATGAGAATCCTCTGCCTCTGTTAACTGTGCATACACACCCACATCCGTGTTCCGAGGAATACGAATACAATGAGACAAAACCAATCCCAAAACAAATACTAGGATCTGGCTTAAACCAAACCCCACTAGTAATAACTACCCGGACACCAAACGTGCACAAGTGCGCGGATGTGAACGAACCCCGTCGCAAAACGATGCGACCTCTACTCTGTTTTGCCCAAAGGCGAGTAACCCTCTGTGTGGGACTCTAAAGACTCGACACTATGGTGGCAGTGGGTTTAACCACTGGCCGCAAGCAGTACTAGCTGTACGTAACGGTCCCCAGGTAGATGCCGATAAGAAGACTGATGAGGTGAACCCATCCGAACTCCGACTGAGCCTGAATGTGACAATCTCCGTACAGTCTGGTCTGTTCGTCTGAGAATATCGCATGGCGGGCCTAGGGGGCGGTAAACGTCAGTCCCCTAATAGCGGTACAAGTCGTGTCGGAGTGTAGCCCAGAACACCCTGAGATAACACTGGAAACGCTGCCAGTATATCTCGCTTGCCCTGGCCAGGGACTTTGTGTAATGGCTCTCCTAAACACGGCGCGATATCAACCCCCAATACCGGGAGAGACGAATCCTGTCTAACCGTCACTGTCTCCAAGTGCTTCAGGACTGCACCCAACTGCTACCTGTTTGCACGACTCATTTGAGCCGTGGTAGGGTAGCAATCTAAGAACAGTGGGAACACACTCGAGGCGAAGTGACAGTGTCAAGTCAGCGGACTAAGCTGTACTCATGTCACCCGGGAACTGATAACTGACGATAGGCATAGTACCAACCAACAGTTCCCAGCTAGTCCTATCCAGTGTACTCGTAACCTAACGAGCACCCGCATACTATCTCAATTACGACGTACTAATGGCTGTGGGACAGACCATCTCCCCTGCTGGGATGAGAAGCGCATACGCTAGTCTACTTCGGAGTATCGATGCCCCATCTCGATAATCCTACGACTAGGGACCTGTATAAGGATGTGCTTGTAGATTACCCAGCCCCCACTAGTGTGACTGCCATCACAACGCTCGTAATCAAGCAAAGATCTTAAGGGCTCTAATAATGTGTATAGGCGATATGCTAAAAGAAACACATGCACACATTAAAGTGGATACAAACCAAGTAGCATACTACCATTTTGAGCAAGATTGTCTATACAATTGCGAATATCCCAAGCTTCCATTAAGCAATATACAAACTAGTATGATACAGTAATGGCCTCTAGGGTATAAACACTAACAAATAGGAGCTCCCCAATGCGAAACACTCAGACACACAAGCCCCACCTATCTAGCAACTCCGAGCAAATCCTTAAGCTCCCTAAGCTTCGCCGGCTCATCTGGAACAACGTCGGAAAACTTTCGCACGAAGGAAAGCCGGTCCAACAAGTCCACTGTGGCTCCGGGTATCACGAATGAATGCCAAGAATTCTCGACATCTTCTCCTCAAAAGCCGACTAGCAAAAAGGCTGAATTCAAGCTGTGAGAGGTGGCACCACTGTCCTCCTGCACAACAAGAACTGACTTGCCGGGAAAACAAAACCTGACTGTTTCCTCACGGTAGTCCACAGACACCTAGCACGTAGATTACCAGTCCTGCCCAGGAGAACGTCAAATTCAACATCTCTAGAAGGATCAAGTGACGGATGAATCTCCTAACCGATTCTTTTGTTGCGCCACAAAAGAATCGCTGACCAAAGTTAACACAACTAACGACTAATCTACCTAACACGACTCTCCTCGTCCCAAACCTTTGCTACTCCCATGACGATCATGAAAGTTGTCTCGACGACTAGGCCTCTGTCTTTGGGCTGGTACACCGGTACTAGTCCTCCACTGTTTCGGAACTCCCAAAGTGTCAGGAAGACGTGTCTCGTCAACTGGGGCTGCATCCATAGGTGCTATGTAGGTGACGGAAAGCTGTGTGCTAATCGCAAAGAACAACTGGGTAACGGGGGGAACAACCTCCAGTCGCTGCGCTCGAATGGCCTCAACCAATGAACTCATCCTTTGGCGCATGTCCTGCATCTCTGCCATAAGCCTAGCGATACTATCTGTCGAAGGCGGATCCGTCTGCTCCTGTGCAACGAGCGCGCCATCCTGGTCAGTCCTTGACCAAGCCGAGTCAACTCTGACCTCGGCCCTCGCTGCATCACTCTGAGTCCCCATAGTCGGCGACGGCAAAGGCTATAAATAGAGATAGGATTCTATATGAACACGGAAATCGAATCTCAAGGATATATATCAAGGAAGGAATTTCAGGAAATTTGTACTTAGGTCACTTTAGGCGGAGTACCGCATCATGAGTATGCCGCGGACATACACACACTGCGTTATGTTGGATATATGTATGCCCTAGAGGCCATTATGTGATAGTGGATGTATCTATACATGTATATATATATTCAGTTTGCATTCTTGCTCGACATGATAGTATGCTATCTGGTTCTTCTTTATCTGACATGTTGATTTGATCATGCTTTTATTCATTCATACATGCTGATAAAGCCCTGAGGATATCGGCTTGACTACTCTGATTATGATGGAGATCATACTAGTGGGACATCTGTAGTCTATAAGCATATCCTGGAACGTCCCTAGTCGTAGGTATATCGAGACGGGGCATTGATATACCAGAGTAGACTAGCGTATATGATACTAGACCCATACGATGGGCGATGGATGTTCCCACATTCATCGATGTTTGACATCAAGATCATATACGGGTGCTCAGTGGTGACTGGGTACACTGAACGGACTCACCGAGAACTCCTATATGGAATTATATCTATCGTTGGATAGCAGTTCTCAGGTGACACTGGTACAGGTTAGTCTGTAGACCCGAGATCGTCATAGAGCCTTGTGTGTTCTCCCACTGTACTTTGATTACCACCCAACCACGGCTCTACTGAGTCGTGCAAACAGGTGGCCGTTGGGTACAGTCCCGAGACACACGAAGACGATGAGCGATAGGAGGGGTTTTGTCTCTCCCGGTATTGGGAGTTGATGCTGTGCTGTGCTCGACTGGTTATAATAGCAAGTCCCTGGCCAGGGCTGCTGAGATTTGCTGATAAGTGTTATCAGTAGTTTCTCGATCTGTTATAGACCATTCACCGGCATGACTTATTGAGTTATTGGGGTCGACGTGACCATCCCTAGGCTCGATATGCAGCATATCTGACGAAGAGACCGGACTGTACGGTAGTGTTGCCGGATGGCTCGACGGGAGTTGTAGCAGGTTCGCTTGTTGTCTTCTGATCGCTCAATACCCGGGTGGCCGTTACGTTTAGCTGACCGCTTGCGGCTTGAGGGTACTTGATATGATCATCACCCTCTGCCGGCGTATTGACGAGTCTTAGAGTCCCACAAAGGAGTTACCCAGTCCAGGCAAAACGTTGTGGTGCGCGTATGCGATATGCGCATGCACCCGATTGAAATGTGCGTATATGATACCGAACATTGATCGGGTGAACTACTTTTGGTGGGGTCATATGAGATATGACCGGATTGATAAATCAAGTGTTGATTTATCATTTAACCATTAGTTTTCGCACTTAAAACCTTTTCTTAGATGATGGATGTGTGCATGCATGTGTGCTTTTCTTTCTTTCTTTCATGCTAGTTTCATACACATGTGGATGTGCATACATGCACACATATATACACTCATCCATCATGGTTGTTAGCATATGGAAATGGTGGCAATATAAGACTCACACCATGGATTATATAATGGATTATTATTTAATTTTGGATTTAAAAGAAAATGAAAAAGGAAAGGATAATCATTCTTGCTTCTACATTCTTCCTTTGACCTAACCATGCTCAACTACCACTAACCTAAGGTTATCCTTCTCTTTATCATTCCAAACTAAAGTTAAATAATGTCTCCATCACTTTAACCATGGTTCATAGCATGAAGGAATAAAATATATATTGATATATTTCTTTTTCTTCACAAGAGTTATCTTTTTACCTCTTGTTGAAAAATTGCCACCATCTTCTTCCTCTTGCTCTTTTGCTCTCTAGTTTTTTCTAGTGAGCAAATACCACTTAAAGATAGGTTTTTGAAGTGAGAAACCTAACCACAACATCATTCTACACAAGCTTAGCCGTTTTGTTTAGAGTGTTCTCTTCGGTTTCACGAAGTTGCGAGCTTGGACGGAGATCTCCGTGGTGGATCGTCGTGGAAACAAGGGGACTTCAAGAAGACCTTCGTTCAACACCCTAGAGACCAAGGAGTCCAGCGAAAGGGAGCTACAAAGGTTGTAGTCTCGAAACCCTAGATTAGTTCGCTTTATATTTCGAAACCCTAATTTTCTAGGATCGATTCCTTTGCATGTTCGTTTAGCACAATAAAAATTTAAACTTTGGGTCATGTGATGCTTCAAAACTCTTCATAGGGTGCTAGACTAACCTTACATTGGTATCAGAGCCGACCTATAACATTAGGCGACGTTTTTACGAAGTGAAAACCCCGATCGGACAAAAATACGGTATTTTTGGGTGCTCTCTGGAAATTTTCTAAAATTTGATAATTTGCAGAATTAAAAATATGTAAAAAATACAGTAGGAAAAAATAAGAGTTACGGTACAAAATGTTTTCAGTGAACAGTGATTCTAGCCGCGGAAACGCGGCCTAAGCTTGCTTAGGCCGCGGTTCCGCGGCCGTATATATGTATTGATGAATACTTTTTGTACAGTAATTCATGAATCTGCTTGTATAAATTTTTGGATATTTTTAATCTGTATTTGGTTTTGAAAAATTCTAGAGATGGTTTTGAACTCGTCATTTCGATCGGGATTTTTATTTCGTAGCTTTTCCGGGTAAATTAGAAAGTACTGAAGTATTTGAACGAGTATCATTTACTCACTATTCACGGGGTTTAAATACTTTGGAGATACGTGCAAGTCTTTTTGCGGTGGTCCCTCTAGAAGACAACAAACCTTAACTCGATTATGTGACCGTCTCGAACTGCCCTTTGAACCTTAGGGTTTGGGGCAGTACGGCATGCCACATGTGAGGCGTTGGCTTGACCCTTCTACGGCTGGACCGCTACTACTGTGTCACACTCCGGATTTTTGAACCCTGCTCAAGTGTTGAGCTTTAGTGAATCTTGGGTGCTTGATCGTTCGTTCGAAAACTTTAATACTGTCTGTTTGTCTGGAATGTGATACAATATGTGGAATTCATATAGTTTAGGCATGAAATACGAAATATGTGATATTTCGCATTTATGATGTCTAAAGAGAATCTGGATTCCAAATATTGTAGTTTTACACTTTCTTTTCTGTGACCGTAAGTGTAGTATGTACGATATCGCCGGTTTCGTTGCTATACATCAACGACAATCGGGGTACGCATACTTACTTACGTTGATGATATGTGATATTATGTGTTGCTGAGATATGATGTGCAGGATTGTCGCGATCGAATAGCCGGGGGGTTTTGTGAGATGAGAGTTTTATATTTTCATTCATGTAAATTCAAATGTAATGTAATATTCTTTTATTTGGGGCACTTCCAGGTTGCGGTTGTGTCACCAGTGTTGTATATTATTTACTTTTCCGCATTAGGATGGACCCAAGGAGGGGAGCACAGGTGACCGGGTTTTGGGGTTCAGTGGGAGGCCATCTCGAGGAGTCGAGACCGGGTCTCCTAAACTCCAGTATTGGTAGGGTCACTTGCCGCTCTCGTAGGGGTCCAGGGTGTGGGCTTGGCTATTCATCGCGACTGTGGAATCCGTATTTTCTATTCTGGCTAAATACTAAATACGGACGTCCTAGGATATCCCACGTTATATCTATGTTTCTGCTGCCTGTGTTCTGTGATATCTTAGACGAATGACATATTATATATATGATATATAGTAGACGTTGCTTATGTTTTACACCCGCGCTAGTCCCGTCCCGGTATGCCGTTAGTTAAGTAACCTAACGGTGCATGACGGAACATTGCGGCGAATGCGGATGGCATAAGCGTACGTGTTATTTTCGTTTCTTTTCTGTGATTGGCTTAAGGACTTAAATGATGGGATTACATTAATGTGATTAATGTAAAGAAAATAAACCTAAAAAGATGTTGTAGAATCGGATTTAAAAACTACTCGGCTATTTATGAAAAAGCTACATTTCAAAACTGCGGAGCTTAAGCCACTCCTTTTGAAAACTGTTTGATTCTACAACGATATCAAGTTCAAAGCGTTAAAGATTTTCTTAAAAATCATTCGCAACCCTCTGTCATTTTAGGAAGTAGAGTACTTAGTATTCGTGCTACGTTTGTTGACTTTAGTTAAGGCGTAGTGTACGGTAGCTAAGTGATGTCTTCCTACACTGCGTATGATGCAGATTAATTAGGACATTCATGCGACTTTGTTGACCATAGTTAAGGGTCATATGGGTGGGTCTAATTGATCAAGAAATGACGGGTAGAACTTGACTGGTACTTATGATTTGTTGACTATAGTTAAGGTCATAAGTACTAGGGGTAAAAATTACATCGGGAATTTCAAGTGTTGAAATTTGCAATGAGATTGCATACCTTCCATATGATGGTTGGATCCCGATCCCACTGTGGGCAATAGTTGCTCCTAGGAGAGTTTTACAGTTTACAATTAGCTAACTCATTAGGTGTCTAGAAAGGTGTTAACGGGGCTCCGCTTCTGGGAAAACGAGGTTTACTCTAATTAGGTCCGTGCGAAAGCACGGGGAATCTCCCTCAAAGTACCGACACTGGCCTGGCTGAACGGTTAGCGAAGTTGTCGACTGTAATTAATCCTGGCTAGTTTTTCTTTTAAGGTTTGAAAGAAAAACTTGATAAAAAGCAGTGGGAAACATCGATTAGACAAGATAATAAACCAATCTAATCTATGCAAGAGCTTTCGCTGAGTGTATTCTTTTCTCTCTCTTAATGGCAGATACCAATGACTGGACTTAAGCTTCTACTAGATAAAAACAAACTGAATGGGACCAACTATAAAGACTGGCTGAGGAATCTAAAAATCGCCTTGACTTATGATAAAGTATCATATGTCCTCACGGCTTCAGCCCCGCCCGTCCCTGGTCCAAAATCCTCAGTTGCGGACATTGAAGTCCGCAAGACATGGGACGCTGACTGTGCCACGGCCACGTGCCTCACGCTTGCATCGATGGATAACACACATCAAAAGCAGCACGAGGACATGGACATTCACGGTATATTGCTCCATACAAAGGAGTTGTATGGGGAGCAATCCCGCGTATTACGATACGAAGCATCAAAGAAATTGTTTCAGATGCGAATGGCCCCTGGCACACCTGTAGGAGACCATGTTCTGAAGATGATAGCTCTTATAGAAGAGCTTGAGGACCTTGGATGGACGATGGACAATGAACAATATATAGATATTATTCTGCAGTCCCTCCCCTCCACCTTTGCTCAGTTCATAGTGAACTTCAACATGCATGGCATGGAGAAGGACCTCCCTGATCTCCTTAATATGTTAAGGAGTGCAGAGAGCACTATGAAGTCAGCAAAGACTCCCGTTATGACCATTGGACAGTCTTCTTCTTCTCGCCCGAAAGCTAAGGCCAAGGGAAAGAAAAAGAAGAAATCCACTAATCCTAAGGGCGGAGTTAAAAAGGTGAAGGGAAAGGGAAAGTCCAAGGCTGGAGACTCAGGGAAAGGCGAATGTTTCCATTGCCACAAGACAGGACACTGGAAGCGCAATTGCACGGAGTACTTAAGTCTCAAGAAGAAGCATGGTGATGCTTCTGCTTCAGGTGCGTTTGTGACTGAAAACTGTTTTTCTATAAACTCTGCTTCCTGGGTATTGGATACCGGTTCAGGTTCTCACATTTGCAATTCTATGCAGGGGCTGAGAAATAGCAAGGTTTTGAAGACAGGTGACCATACTCTCCGCGTTGGAAATGGTTCCAATGTACATACAGTCGCAGTGGGAGAGTATCACTTGGGGTTGCCATCTGGATGTATTTTGATTTTGAATCCATGTTATTTTGTACCAAGTATGCTATGTAATATAATATCCGTTTCTTTGTTGGACAATCAAGGATATAATTTTGTGTTGCAGAACAATGTTATGAACATTCACCTAAATCAAATGTTGGTTGGGTATGGTACGCTTAATAACGGAATATATGTCCTAAATCAACACACAGTTTTCAGTATACAACACACTAATAAAAGAAAACTTTCAGAATTAAATGAAGCTTTTCTTTGGCACTGTAGACTTGGTCATATTAACGAAACAAGACTAAACAAGTTACACAAAGATGGATATTTAAATTCTTTTGAATATAAATCTTATGCGACTTGCCAGTCTTGTATCAAGGGTAAAATGACCAAAACTCCATTTACCGGACATGGAGAAAGAGATACTCAGCTCCTGGGCCTCATACATAGTGATGTATGTGGGCCTATGTCTACACAGGCTAGAGGCGGTTTTTCATACTTCATTACATTCACTGACGATTTCTCAAGATTCGGTCATGTATTTTTATTAAAGCACAAGTCCGATGCTTTCGAGAAATTCATTGAATATAAACAAGAAGTATAAAAACAAACCGGCTTGAGTATTAAGATGCTTCGATCAGATCGAGGTGGAGAGTATCTCAGTACAGAATTTGCTAACTTCCTAAAAGAGAATGGGATTCTCTCTCAGCTCACTCCTCCTTACACACCACAGCACAACGGTGTGTCAGAACGACGGAATAGGACCCTATTGGATATGGTCCGGTCCATGATGAGTGACGCTGAGTTACCAGTCTCGTTTTGGGGGCATGCATTGGAGACTGCAGCGTTTCTGCTAAACAGGGTTCCAACCAAAGCCGTGTCTACCACGCCATATAAGATATGGAAAGGGAAGAGACCATCTCTTAAGAGAATTAAGATTTGGGGTTGCCCGGCCTATGTTAAAAAGCAGAATCCGGACAAACTCGAGACACGGTCAGTCATGTGTAACTTTGTGGGATATCCAAAGAATTCTTATGGATATCTGTTCTACCACAAAGAGGAACAAAAAGTGTTTGTTTCTCAGTATGCCACATTCTTGGAAAAAGAGTTTTTCACAGATAAAGATGATGGCAAGGTAGTAGATCTAGAAGAGGTTCTGGAGACACAAACTACAAATGACGATTTGGTTGAACCGGCTGTTGCAACAGAAACTGAAGAACCTCGGCCACTCCGTAGGTCTGGTAGGACTTCTCGCCCACCGGAGAGGTACTACGGTTTCCTCATTGATGGTGACAGAGAAGATTGCATCATGGATGATGATGATCCTACCAGTTTTCAGCAAGCTATCACGAGTGGTGACTCTGTGAAGTGGCTGGATGCCATGAGATCCGAAATGGAGTCTATGTACACCAACAAAGTATGGACTTTGGACGTTGTACCCCCTGGGGTAAAACCTGTAGGGTGCAAGTGGATCTTTAAAAGAAAGATTGGTGTGGATGGGCAGGTAGAGACCTATAAGGCAAGACTTGTGGCGAAAGGTTTTCGTCAAAGACCAGGTTTGGACTATGACGAAACTTTTTCGCCAGTAGCCATGCTTAAATCCATTCGGATCCTACTTGCTATTGCTGCTCACTACGACTATGAAATCTGGCAGATGGACGTTAAAACATCATTTCTAAATGGAGATTTAGAAGAATGCGTTTATATGGATCAGCCAGAGGGCTTCATTGACAGTGGGAGCAGCGAGAAAGCATGTAGATTGCTTAAATCCATATATGGGTTAAAGCAGGCATCTCGGAGTTGGAACATCTGTTTCGATGATGTTATCAAAGAGTTTGATTTCATCAAAAATCCAGATGAACCTTGTGTTTATAAGAAGGCTGTAGGAAGAGCTGTCACATTCCTCGTGTTGTACGTGGATGATATTCTTCTGATAGGAAATGATATTCCTATGCTACAGTCGGTCAAATCATTCTTATCACTGAGGTTCTCCATGAAGGACCTGGGTGATGCCACATACATCCTGGACATAAGGATCTATAGGGATAGATCCAAAAAGTTATTGGGATTGTCCCAAACCAGGTACATCAACACCATCCTAAAGAGGTTTAGTATGGAAGACTCCAAGCGGGGTGCCTTACCCGCTTGCCATGGAGTCACTCTCTCCAAGGATTCTTGTCCAAAGACCGATGAAGAGAGAGCTCGCATGAGCATTATACCTTATGCTTCGGTAGTAGGATCTATAATGTATGCGATGTTATGTACACGCCCAGATGTAGCTTATGCACTTAGTGTTGTAAGCAGGTATCAATCCAACCCAGGGGAGAACCACTGGACAGCTGTGAAGAACATTCTTAAGTACTTACGAAGGACTAAAGAATTGTTCTTGGTGTATGGTAATACAGATCTCCAAATGGAGGCCTTTACCGATTCGAGCTTCCAGAGTGATAAGGATGACAGCAAATCTATCTCAGGGTTTGTATTTACCCTCAATGGAGGGGCGGTAAGTTGGAAGAGTTCCAAACAAGATACCGTTGCAGACTCTACGATGGAAGCTGAGTACATTGCTGCAAATGATGCCGCCAAGGAAGCCGTCTGGATGAAGAAGTTCGTCTCGGAGCTAGGAGTAGTTCCAACCATTATTGATCCAATACCTTTGTATTGTGACAATAATAGGGCGATGGCGTTAGCCAAGGAGCCCAGATCCCATCAGCGGTCCAGACATATCCTGAGGCGCTTTCATTTGATCCGGGAGATTGTAGATCGCCGCGAGATCGAGATTAAGAGAGTAGATACAAAGAACAACGCCGCGGATCCACTCACCAAGGCCCTCCCTCAGCCACAGCATGAGCGACTTTTTGAGATGTTGGGTATGAGATACGCCAATAACTGGCCTTAGTGCAAGTGGGAGATTGTTGGATATATGTATGCCCTAGAGGCCATTATGTGATAGTGGATGTATCTATACATGTATATATATATTCAGTTTGCATTCTTGCTCGACATGATAGTATGCTATCTGGTTCTTCTTTATCTGACATGTTGATTTGATCATGCTTTTATTCATTCATACATGCTGATAAAGCCCTGAGGATATCGGCTTGACTAGTCTGATTATGATGGAGATCATACTAGTGGGACATCTGTAGTCTATAAGCATATCCTGGAACGTCCCTAGTCGTAGGTATATCGAGACGGGGCATTGATATACCAGAGTAGACTAGCGAATATGATACTAGACCCATACGATGGGCGATGGATGTTCCCACATTCATCGATGTTTGACATCAAGATCATATACGGGTGCTCAGTGGTGACTGGGTACATTGGACGAACTCACCGAGAACTCCTATATGGAATTATATCTATCGTCGGATAGCAGTTCTCAAGTGACACCGGTACAGGTTAGTCTGTAGACCCGAGATCGTCATAGAGCCTTGTGTGTTCTCCCACTGTACTTTGATTACCACCCTACCACGGCTCTACTGAGTCGTGCAAACAGGTGGCCGTTGGGTACAGTCCTGAGACACACGAAGATGATGAGCGATAGGAGGGGTTTCGTCTCTCCCGGTATTGGGAGTTGATGCTGTGCTGTGCCCGACTGGTTATAACAGCAAGTCCTTGGCCAGGGCTGCTGAGATTTGCTGATAAGTGTTATCAGTAATTTCTCGATCTGTTATAGACCATTCACCGGCACGACTTATTGAGTTATTGGGGTCGACGTGACCATCCCTAGGCTCGATATGCAGCATATCTGACGAAGAGACCGGACTGTACGGTAGTGTTGCCGGATGGCTCGACGGGAGTTGTAGCAGGTTCGCTTGTTGTCTTCTGATCGCTCAATACCCGGGTGGCCGTTACGTTTAGCTGACCGCTTGCGGCTTGAGGGTACTTGATATGATCATCACCCTCTGCCGGCGTATTGACGAGTCTTAGAGTCCTATAAAGGAGTTACCCAGTCCAGGCGAAACGTTGTGGTGCGCGTATGCGATATGCGCATGCACCCGATTGAAATGTGCGTATATGATACCGAACATTGATCGGGTGAACTACTTTTGGTGGGGTCATATGAGATATGACCGGATTGATAAATCAAGTGTTGATTTATCATTTAACCATTAGTTTTCTCACTTAAAACCTTTTCTTAGATGATGGATGTGTGCATGCATGTGTGCTTTTCTTTCTTTCTTTCATGCTAGTTTCATACACATGTGGATGTGCATACATGCACACATACATACACTCATCCATCATAGTTGTTAGCATATGGAAATGGTGGAAATATAAGACTCACACCATGGATTATATAATGGATTATTATTTAATTTTGGATTTAAAAGAAAATGAAAAAGGAAAGGATAATCATTCTTGCTTCTACATTCTTCCTTTGACCTAACTATGCTCAACTACCACTAACCTAAGGTTATCCTTCTCTTTATCATTCCAAACTAAAGTTAAATAATGTCTCCATCACTTTAACCATGGTTCATAGCATGAAGGAATAAAATATATATTGATATATTTCTTTTTCTTCACAAGAATTATCTTTTTACCTCTTGTTGAAAAATTGCCACCATCTTCTTCCTCCTGCTCTTTTGCTCTCTAGTTTTTTCTAGTGAGCAAATACCACTTAAAGATAGGTTTTTGAAGTGAGAAACCTAACCACAACATCATTCTACACAAGCTTAGCCGTTTTGTTTAGAGTGTTCTCTTCGGTTTCACGAAGTTGCGAGCTTTGACGGAGATCTCCGTGGTGGATCGTCGTGGACACAAGGGGACTTCAAGAGGACCTTCGTTCAACACCCTAGAGACCAAGGAGTCCAGCGAAAGGGAGCTACAAAGGTTGTAGTCTCGAAACCCTAGATTAGTTCGCTTTATATTTCAAAACCCTAATTTTCTAGGATCGATTCCTTTGCATGTTCGTTTAGCACCATAAAAATTTAAACTTTGGGTCATGTGATGCTTCAAAACTCTTCATAGGGTGCTAGACTAACCTTACACGTTATTCTTCTTAAGCTACCTACTCCATCATACCAAGGTCATTCTACACTCCGAAAGGTAAAACCTAGCACTCTGATACCAACTTTGTCATGACCCGAAATTGGCACGTGACGGCCCTAATACTACGCAACGTATACAGGCGTAACGTAGTAAAAGAAAGCCAAAACACAAAAATCTAAACCATTAAAGGCCAGAAAAGATAAGAAATATTGTTTAAAGTTTTGAAAATCACAAGTATAAATTCTTTAAGTCCAATTTACTTTCTTGAAAATTTCGGCAGCACCTCCTTTGTGAAAACCAACCCCAAAAATAGGTACAATATAAATATAAAGTAAAGAATCCGCAACTGGAGCAAATCCACGCCCAACGGCAGAAAACAACCACCACAACAGATATACGACGCCATAGCGAAGAAATAAAAGACGATATAAGTAAAACTGCATAAAAGACATCCAAGTCCCCAAAATATACAATATCGTCCTCACATCAAGTCTCTAAGTCATACAAGATAATGGTAGATGGAGAGTACATGGATACAACGAATATACAATAAAACAACGAATAACTACAAAACCCACCTAAGCAAACTGCCTACTGTGAGCTGATGCGGTATCCGCAACAAAAAATGATAAGATAGATGAATAGCCTGCCTCGATTACTCTGGGGAACACCCTGCAAAACAACTGTGGCACAACGGGGGTGAGTTGCCAACTCGTGAATAGTAAATAACATATGCAGGTAATCGTAAGTATGCACGTACAGCGCGAATCTAACATAAGCAACTAATAGCAATAAAAGTCATATGTGTGCAATAGTCATGAAAGGTACACTAGCAAGTACCACTAATACATGAAGCAGTAATATGACAATCTGTATGCAACAATCATGTAAGGTACTCTATCAGGTACAACTAATACATGAAGCGATGATATAACAATGTATATATGCAATAGTCATGAAAGGTACTCTAGCAGGTACAACTAATACATGAAGCAATACAAATAAAATAAAGTGTGTAAATGTAACAGTCATGAAAGGTACTGTATCAGGTACAACTAATACATGAAGCAGTGCATAACCAATAAATCTGGAGTATGGAATGAAACATGTCATTTCCACGGATCTTGACATCGTGGTAGGACCAAAGTCCATCAAGACAATCCAAATCCCAATTCCTCAAATCAGCCCCCAAATTGGCTCTCATATCATGTAAATCTCACAAATCCTGAACGTATAATATCAAATAAATCTCATATATCCTGTATCCAATATCAAGTGAATCTCATATATCCTGAATGTATAATATCAAATAAATCTCATATATCCTGAATCCAACATCAAGTGAATCTCATATATCCTGAATCCAGTAAGTTTCATATAAAGTGAGTGTCCAACATCGACACCCAAAAACATCATGAAACAAGTGTCAAGCATCGACACAGAAATACTCAAATCCATACGTTCCTCGAATCGTAAGTGTCCGGTATCGACACCCATGATACACGTATCGGTCTTTCTCAATTTCTATACGTTCCTCGAAACCCAAGTGTCTCACCTCGACACTTGTGTTCCACGTATCGGTATATACGTCCTCCGAATCTTAAGTTCCCCAACATCGACACTCTCAATCCCGTATCGGTTTAAAACAAATCTCTGAGTGGATGCATCCAGACATCAAGTAAAAAATAAGAATACTTGCATAATTTCATGAAACAACCACAGTCCTCAAATCCAGAAAACATCAAGTAATGAATAAGTATAAATGCATGAATCAATACACATATATTAGCGTCCCATTCCACTAATATATGTGTATAGGCATATATAACAGCGCCCCATTCCACTGTTATATATACGTAGGAGTAAAAAATATCAGAGAATATCATATGAAATCCATGGATGTAATATATGCAAACATGAAACAGTAATATGTGCATATAAAGGAAAACCGCTATTTAAATGCAACAAATTATTAAATATATCATGTGGTTCCTGATTTCTCCGAAATCAGATGCAACATCATATACAGGTGAACATGTAGCTATAACAAGGTAAGCGTAACCATGTCAGTATAGCAAGATATGTGTGTCCATATGTAAATATGTATGATGTAAAAGTATTTGTAGTAAGGTATGTCTCTATACCTATCCATAATACCCTCTAGGTATATGTATGTATGCCAGATGTACATGTAGCTATGTGTCATATATGTATATACCTCTCACTAAAGGTACACTACCCTATAAGTATATGGGTAACCAGCATGTAAGCATGTCAGGGCATATGTGTAAGCATGTAGGTATACAGATATGCTATATGTCATATGCACAATGAAAATAAGGATCATGTCTCAATGTCCCTAAGAAATCCAATATCACATATGTATAAGTGTTGTGCGTGTCATGGAAATTATTGACGGTGTGAGTGGCATATAATCATTGCTCGTGCAATATGAGCCGTCAATAATTGTGCAGTGTTCTAAGGATACTAGTCCAAGCACAACTATTAACTAAGTAGTAGGGTGAATGCGCAATTCTAAATATGAAATAGAATATGCGATAAGTCAAGTCATTTCTAGCCCAGACGGATAACGCCATGCGGGCGATTCCCCTGTAGATGTTAAATCTACTCACCAACGCTTCTGGCTAAGTGAAGCCTACCACCTGTTTTCCCTTTGTCGTAGCGTCCGAAGTCCCCGCCTGCGAATCTAAAATTTCACAAACACATCACATAAGCGAAATAGCCTATATCGACGAAAAGACAACGAAACGCAATGAAAACGGCCAGAAAATTACACTGCGCACTTAGCGCATCTAACGCGTACGACATCGGTCAAAAACCCTAACTAGGGTCGCTAAACTACGGAACACCAAGTCTAGACTCCGATCGTCCCGATCGCGCAACACAACACAATTAAATGCGAGAAATATAATAGATATAACCTCACAACGACTAATTGAAACTATGTCGTAAAAACCCCGAAAGCTAGTAAACAATTTATCGCAATATTTCGCACTAGTTTCAAGCTGACGCATATTTAGCGATTACAAACACCTTATAATAGCTTAACTAAGCTATCTAAACCATTTCTATATTTTTAACACTTGCAAAATAAGTTTTAGCAAAAACCTAGTAAGCAATATTTCATAATTAAACAAACTTTTCATTCACAATAATTAGTATTTTCTACTAGGTTAAGCTTTTCCTAATCATTAATTAACACTTTAATTAACATTAAACACTTAATCAAGCTTTAACCCTAACTTGAATTTCTTAAAAATTATGAATAAAGAATTAAATCAAGAATTTAAAGGTATGATAACTATTTAATTAACTAACTTAAAAATCTAAACATAACAATTTAACATTAGGCTTTTGAAAATTATACCTCAACAAGAACACCAAATAACAACTTGCAACAAGAAAACCAAGATTAGCCTCCAAATCAAGACTTCATGAAGAACAAAGCATGGTTTAGGGTTAAGGAAATGAAGGAAAATGATTATATTTGAATTTTTGTGAATTTATTTGGATTTGTGATGATTTATTTGTGCAAGAAATGATGAAAATGGTGCAAAAGAGAAGTGAGGGCAGCAAGGAATAAATGTGGGCGGCCAAGGAGGTGAGGGGGGTGTTTTGTGAATTTTAGTGAAGAAAGTTCTAGTAAAAATACAATAAATGCTTCATTAAATGCATTTTGCCACCTTTCATTTCTTTTTCTTTTATTTTTAAAACTAAATCCTTTGCACTAAAAAAATCTAGATATTTAGAAAAAAATCTTCTAAAATAATTGTAGTGATGATTTAAAATGATTCTCATTTAGAAGAAATTTCCCGATTTACGTGCATATTTTACCGCTTAAAATAATATTTTATTTGGGAAAAATTCTATCTGAACCAAAACCTCCCATATACCCCCAAAGTTCGCGCACTACCTTTATTTTAGCTAAAATAGGTGCCGGTAAGTTTCTACGGAAGTTTGATCGAAATCGGGATAAAACGGAAAATACCGACTATTTTGCCCTAAAACGGAAAAATTCGCAAAACGATTTCTAAAATGTTACACCAAGAATCCCCGACATCCCCTCCTCAAAATCCAACTAGCGCAAAGGGCAAAAATCAAACTGTGAATGGTGGCACCTCGGCCCCCCTGCACAACCCGAACAGACTCTCTCGGAAAACTGAAACTGACAGTCTTCTCACGGCAGTCCACCGATGCATAACAAGCTGCAAACCATTCCATGTCAAGGAGAACGTTGAAGTCCAACATATCTAGAAGGATCAAATCGACGAACGAATCTCTATCTCCAATCTGGACGGCATACGACCGAAACGCATATCGCGCGACGAAAGAATCGCCAACATGAGTAATCACAACAAGCGGCTGACCTAGAAAACACGACTCTCGGCCCAAACTCGGCACGAAGTGCGTAGAAACATACGAATGCATAGATCTCGGATCAAATAATACATGAGCCTCAAACGAACATACATAAAGTGTACCTATAACCACTGCATTCGATGCCTGCGCGTCCTGATGAGTCAAGGCAAACACCCGAGCCTGCCCACTACCGGCGACTGGCTGACCTCCGCCTCTACCACCCCGCCCTCTCGGTACAAAACCACCATGACCCCGACCTCTCTGCATATGAGTCTGACACGGAGCCACAACAGGCATAAGGGGCAACGCCCTCTGAGGTGGAGAAGGTGGTAAGGTAAACTGCGGTACAGCTACCTCGCGCTTACGTGGCTCAACACAATCTCGAACCCGATGATCCAAACTCCTGCACCGGTAACATCCAGATAAAAACTGCTGACTCTCCTGAGAATAAGAGCTAAAAATCTGTCCTCGTCCCGGACCTCCACTACCCCCAGTATCTGAACGGGAACAGACACGACGTCTAAACGCCCGCCTCCCTGCTGAATCACCAGTACGAACCCTCTTTGGTTTCGGAGCAACCGACGCCTCAGAAAGACGTTGCTCAACCAACAGGGCTGTGTCCACCGCTGCTGCATAGGTGTCGCAATGCTGAACGTTGATAGCGAGGAACAAATGGGTAAGCAGGCCTCGAACAAATCTCTTGACCCGCATCTCCTCCGTATCCACAAAATACGGAGCATACACAGACAGCTCGGTAAATAGCACATCATACTCGGCCACCATCATACCCTGAGTCTGGTATAACGACTCAAATCTGCGGGCTCGAGCATCCCTGACGCTCAGCGGAAGAAAACGCACAAGAAACACTGTCACAAATTTTGCGCAGGTCATAGGAGAAAGACCTGCGGCTCTGCCCTTCTCTAAGGACTCGCACCACTTCTGGGCCAGACCCTCCAAGCGAAAGCTCGCGAATTCCATCCATCTCGCATCGGAGCATCTAAGAGAACGACATATCCTGGTCATCCGGTCGATAAACGACTGCGGATCCTCAGCAGCATCGGTGCCAGTGAAAACCGGAGGCCTCAGCCTCATGAACTCCGATAACGATACAGTGATCACCTCCATAGCTGCAGGTACTACCGCCTGAACAGTAGGCACCAACACGGTCCCCGTAACGGGTTGAACAACCGCCTACTCCTGCGCTCGAATAGCCTCAACTAATGACCCCATCATCTGGCGCAAATCCTGCATACCAGCCCCTAGCATAGCCATATGGTCTATCGAAGGTGGAACAATCTGCAACTACACAACGGGTGTACCGTCCTGGTCAGTCCTCGTCTCAAACGAGTCAACTCTGACTTCGGTCCTCGCGGCCGCTCTCTACGCCCTCGTAGTCTTCGGCGGCATAAAAGCTGGAAATGGAAATAGGATTCGATAAGGAAACAGAAATCGGATCACCAGGATATATATAATCACGGGGGAAATTCAAGCAATAATATAACGCCATAGATTTTGGTTTGTGTTAGTTTAGACGTTAATGTGGGTTTTTGGTAAAAAGTTTACCAATTTGGGTTCCTCATATTTTATAACATTTAATTAATAATTTATTATTATTTTTTATGGCATGCACGCACGTATGCACGTTAATATGAGGGTTTGTTTGTGCTAATTTAGTTTAGTGTCCATTACAACTTAGCCTAATCTAATTTTGCTTTAACCCAATCCTTTGCTTTAATCTTATCCTTAACCCTAAACCTCAAGATATTTGTGAGAGAAGAGAGATATTTGTTTTGGAAGTGAGGAGGTGGCATGGTGTGTATGAATGCATTAATTGGAATTTAATACAAAGGTTACCCTCACCTCACTCTCACCATTAACCTCACCTCTCTCTCTCTTTTCTTCATACTCTCTATCATTTTCTCTATATCTTCTCATTTTCTTATCTCTCCCTTTCCTCAACTGAACACTTTCATTTCTTACACAAATCCATCACAAAACTTTATCCAAATTCACAAAAATCATATCTTTGGACTTGATTTGCCTCTTGGATGCCTTGGAGCTTGCAAAGCTAGGATCTTTGAGTTTTTTTGGTTAGGTAATGATCTCTATCTATTCTTTATGTTGTTTTACTGTTGTGTAGTCTTTTAGTTTTAGTTTAGAATGTTTAAAATTAAGTTTTCGTCCAAATATCGTATTTTTAGTGTCGTTTGGGACATCTGTGATCTGTTTTGACCCCAAGAGTTTACTAGAAAACCAAACAATGTAGTTGTGTTGTACCCAAGACCCTGAGCCTTCGCCTCAAACACGAACCACCCTGCTCGGACCATGCCGGCGACTAGAAGAAAAAATCCGGCGACCCCGGTTTTTGGGTTGAGTGGGTGTGTGGGTTTTTATGGGTTGCTCTATGCTGTGGTTTATGTGTGTTTGGTGCTGTTTGATTTTTGGGTTTTCTCGGTATGCAAAATTTGGGATCACATGGGTAGTTTCTAGTGTTATGATTACGCGCGATACGTTATACGACACGGATCGTGCACTTTGTGTGATTTTTCTCTTGGGTTGGTTTCGTCGTGTTGCTACGCATGTTAGCCACAATACGAACACTTGAGAATATGTTTTGAGTTGATGCGTCGGTTAAATGTTGTTTGTACATGTTTTGGGTCTATTGCTAATATATACTTGTTTCATTGATTTATGTTTTAAGTTCGCAGGCGGGGACTTCGGACGTTGCGAAGAAAGGGACACAGGTGGTTGGCTTTACTTAGCCAGGAGCGTTGGTGAGTAGATTTAATATATACAGGGGAATCGTCCGCATGGCGTTATGCGTCTGGGCTAGAGATGTTAGTATTGTCGCATATTCTATTTCATATATAGAGTTGCGCATACACCTTATTGCTTAGTTATTGTTGTGCTTGGACTAGTACCCTTAGGACACTGCACTATTATTGACGGCTCATGTTGCACGAGCACTGATTGTATGCCACACACACCGTCAATAATTTCCATAACACGCACAACACCCATACTTATATGATATTGTTTGGTTAGGGACATTGAGACATTGATTCATATACCTTATTGCATATGACATATAGCATACCTGTATACCTACATGCTTACACATATGCCTTGACATGCTAACATGCTAGTTACCTGTATACCTATAGGGTATTGTACCATTAGGATAGGTACATACACACATAATGACATAGCTATATGTATACCTTGTAAGTCGATGTACAACACCCCAATACTTGTGGGGAGGCGGAATTTTCAAAAACGAACTTGTTTAGTGAACAAACATCGACTAACCGCTTGAATCGAAGCTAAACGATAACTAACTTAAAACATAGAGTTGCTATGCTACTATGTTTAGGGATTATACCTAACGAATCGTGTCCTTCTTCTTTGCAAACTCCACCTCCTCCTCGGCCTTCTCGAAGTAGTAGACGATCCACCCGAGAGCTTTACTCCAAGCTTAGCCTCTAAACTTGAGGCAACTAAACTTATTTAAGTGCTAATCAAAGAAGCTAGGTGTAATATAGAGAGGGTTATGGATTAAGTAGTCTAACTAATCCTTGTACTCAACACATGAGAGGGGAGGATTAGGGTTTGAAGAGGGAGAGCTTGAGGAGAGAGAAGGTGAGGATAATTATCATATGAGAATAATGAGTTATCATAATATATATGAAACATTAAAATTCATCAATAAATGAAAAAAAATGATGAATAATCAAGTTTCATAAATATCTAATGGTGATTCATAACCATGACTTATTAAGCATTTATTGTGCATTAATGATATGGATGAATCACTCTCATGACTCACTAAACTCATTCAATGCATATGACACCTAAACCTCCTTAGTCACCATCTTCTAGAAGCTTCTCGCACAATTACGAGAACGCCCCTCCAATCCGCAAAAATACGGAAAAATTTTAGACTGTATAAATCCAATAACCGGATACCAGTAACTGGCTTAAACCAAAGCCGACTGGTAAAAACTGTCCGAAAGTCGTACGCGCGCAAACGCACGTATGCGTCCGAACCCTTGTCGTAAAACCATACGACCTCTATATCGTTTCGCCTGGAGTAGGGAAACTCTCTGTGTGGGACTCTAGAGACTCGAATACTACGCTGGCAGTGGGTTTAACCACAGACCGCAAGCGGCACTAGCTGTACGTAACGGTCCCCAGGTAGATGTCGATAAGAAGGCCGATGAGGGAACCCATCCGAACTCCTACTGAGTCTGATGTGACAATCTCCATACAGTCCGGTCCGTTCGTCCAAGACTATCGCATATCGGGCCTAGGGGGCGGCAAGCGTCAGTCCCCTAATAGCGGTATAAGTCGTGTCGGAGGGAAGCCCATTACACCCTGAGAAACTACTGGAACCTACCAGCAAATCTCGCTTGTCCTGGCCAGGGACTTTGCGTAATGGCTCTCTGACACAGCGCGATATCAACTCCCAATACCGGGAGAGACAAATCCTGTCTAACCGCCACTGCCTCCAAGTGCTCGGGACTGCACCCAACTGCTACCTGTTTGCACGACTCCTTTGAGCCGTGGTAGGGTAGCAATCAAAGAACAGTGGGACACACTCGAGGCGAAGTAGCAGTGTCAAGTCTGCGGACTATGCTTTACTCATGTCACCTGGGAACTGTTCACTGACGACCGGTATAAAACCAACCAACAGTTCCCTGTGAGTTCTGTCCGGTGTACCCGTAACCTAACGAGCACCTGCATACTATCTCCAGTACGACATACTGACGGCTGTGGGACAGACCATCTCCCCAACTGGGATGAGAAGTGTACACACTAGTCTACTCCGGAGTATCGATGCTCTGTCTCGATAATCCAACGACCAGGGACCTGAATAAGGATGTGCTTGTAGACTACCCAGCCCCCACTAGTGTGACTGTCATCACAACGCTGGTAGTCAAGCAAGATCCTAAGAGCTCTATCAATACGTATACTCACATATTAAGATAGAAAAACCAAGTAGCATAATACCATGTTTAGCAAGACTGTTATATACATGTGAATATCCCAAGCTTCCATTAAGTAATATACAAACTAGTATGATACAGTAATGGCCTTCTAGGGCATAAACACTAACAATCTCCCACTTGCACTAGGGCCATGTACTGGCATATCGAAGACCAATGATCTCGAGTAGCCTCTCGAACTGAATCTGAGGTAGGGCCTTCGTGAATGGATCTGCAATGTTCTCTTCAGAAGCAACTCTCCGAACCTCGATCTCCTGACGATCAATGATCTCCCTGATCAGGTGATACCGCCTCAAGATGTGTCTGGACTTCTGATGGGACCTTGGTTCCTTCGCTAAAGCTATAGCTCCGTTGTTGTCGCAATACAGAGGTATTGGATCAACTATGGTAGGAACCACCTGAAGTTCTGTTAGGAACTTCTTCATCCAGACTGCTTCTTTTGCGGCATCGCAAGCAGCTATATACTCCGCTTCCATCGTCGAGTCAGCAACGGTATCCTGCTTGGAGCTCTTCCAGCACACCGCCCCTCCATTGAGGGTAAAGACATAACCCGACATAGACTTGGAATCGTCCTTATCACTCTGGAACCCGGAATCAGCAAAGGCCTCCAACCTGAGGTCTTTTCCGCCGTAAACCAAGAACATCTCCTTAGTCCTTCTCAGGTACCTGAGAATGTTCTTTACTGCTATCCAGTGCTTCTCCCCTGGGTCTGACTGATACCGGCTTACCACGCTTAGTGCGTAAGCTACATCTGGTCTGGTGCACAACATCGCATACATTATAGAGCCTACCGCAGAAGCGTAGGGTATAATAGACATGCGTTCCCTTTCCAAATCAGTCTTGGGAGACATCTCTTTGGAGAGGGTGATCCCGTGACAAGCCGGTAGATTACCGCGCTTAGAATCTTCCATACTGAATCTTTTCAGTACAGTGTCGATATATCTGGACTGCGAAAGTTCCAAAATCCTCTTGGATCTATCACGATAGATCCGGATCCCCAGAATGTAAGAGGCATCACCCAGGTCTTTCATGGAGAACCTGTGTGACAAGAATCCTTTGACAGATTGTTGTTAGTTATATGTATGCCCTAGAGGCCATTACTATACATAGGATGTATATTGTAGTGGATGCTGGGACATATATAGGGAGGACTTTCTTGCTCGACATGATAGTACGCTATCTGGTTACTCTTTACCTTAACATGTATGCTGTTTGTCTCTCTGTTACATGTTGGTAAAGCCCTTAGGATGTGTGCTTGACTACCTGGACTATGATGCGGATCATACTAGTGGGGACATGGTAGTCCATAAGTACATCCTTCAAGGTCCCTAGTCGTGGGTATATCGAGACGGGGCATCGATATACCAGAGTAGACTAGCGTATACCTTCTCGACCCATACAAATGGGCGATGGATGATCCCATATCCATTGGTTTTTGACATCAGAGATGATATACGGGTGCTCAGTAGAGACTGGGTACACTGGACGGACTCGCCGAGAACTCCCAGATGGTATTATACCTCACGTCAGATGGCAGTTCTCTGGTGACACTGGTACAGAGTAGTCTGTTGACCCGAGATCGTCATAGAGTCTTGTGTGGTTCCCACTGTGCTTTGATTTCCATCTTACCACGTCCAAGAGGGCGTGCAAAACGGTGGTTTTTGGGTACATTCCCGAGTCACATGGAGGCAATGAGCGATAGGAGGGGATTCGTCTCTCCCGGTATAGGGAGTTGATGTTGCGCTGTGTTCGATTGGCTATAACAGGAAATCCCTGGCCAGGGTTGCTGAGATTTACAGGTAAGTGTTACCAGTAGTTTCTCGAATGTTATAGACCTCATATCGACACGACTTATCGAGCTATTGGGGTCTGACGTTTACCACCCCTAGGCGAGATATGCGACATATCAGACGATCAGACCGGACTGTACGGAAGTGTTACTGGTTGGATTCACAGGAGTGTGAGCGGGCTTGCTCGTCGATCTTCTGATCGCTCAATACCTGGGTGGCTGTTACGTTTAGCAGACCGCTTGCGGCTTGTGGGTGTTTGATATGATCATCACCTGCTGCCGGCGTATTGATGAGTCTTTAGAGTCCTATACAGAGGTTTCCTGGCTCAAGCGAAACGAAATAGGAGCGCATATAAGATATGTGCGGGACCGAGAATAATACGTGTATGTGATACCGTATTCTATTCTCGCGATCAATGTGTCGAATGGTTATATGCGATATAACCTAGTTATCGAATCGAGAGTTGATTCGATAAGTCGATACATTGGATACTAGTCGGTTATATGCGATATGACCGGATCATTAAATCAAGTGTTGATTTAATGATTTAATGCATAATTATATATTTGATATATTACTTTGCATTAACTAGTATTGGTTCACTTTAAATGGATTTTCTCACTTGAAGTTCACAAGTTGTATATGTGATATACTTTTGTGCACTTGATTGTATCATGTTTGATGATACATGCTTTTTGGTTAAGTGTAAGGAATTAAACAAAGATTAAGTTGTTGATTAGGGTTTTACTTATTCACTTATCTTATTTATTTATTCATTATGAATAAATTGAAAGATAAATGAATGGTGGCTTCATTTGTTTTTAGTTGAAGCTTCATGAAGCTTTGACTTGATGATTTTTTTGTTCTCATCCTTAACCCTAACCATTCAACCCAACCTTTGTCAATTCTCTACACTTAACTAAGGTTAAGATTATGATAAGTATTCTATTATTTTATATTTTCTAATTAACTTATCATAATTTATCTTCTTCTTCTTCTTCATCTTCACTTGAAGAAGCTTGCTTCATCAATGGTGATTGATGAAAACAAGTGAGAAATCCAATTCTAAAGTCTACCCACTTCCTATTTCTTCATCCTCTACCTCTTGCCAAGTAGTAGAGTGTGTTTTCTTCACAAGTTTCTTGACTTGGTGAAGTCGGAGCTTGATTTAGCGATGCCTCGACGTAGATCATCTTCGGCATGGACATCGATGACCTAGCCCGTCCATTCTCCGATGAAGCCGACGCTAGAGCCCGGGACTTGTTATGGACAGCGAGGAGACTTCATTGCGGAGCTATGGAGGTGGAGAACCGGATCTACAAAGGTTGTATTTCCGTATCTCTTAGTTAAGTGTTAACTAGTTTACTTTTCGCCTAGATTTCTAGCCAACTATCCGTAGTTTAGGGTTTCTCGGCACCGTAATTTTTGAAATTGGCATGGTTGATGCCTTGTGAGACCTCACTAGAGTGCCTAGGAACCCTACAGTGGTATCAGAGCCTAGCTAGAGCCTTAGGCGAAGTCCAGACGGAATTTGAATTCCGAACGAACCCGAAACCCCAATACAAATTGCTCTCTGTACTTTTTCTGAAAACGTGGATTTTTCCTGATTAAAAATTACCAAAAAATTCAGCAGGTAATTGCATGAGTTACTGTGAAGCACGTGATAATAACTCGACTACAAAGGCGCGGAACCGCGGCCCCCACCATGGGATTCGCGGCGGTTCCGCGGCCACTGTGTTGAGTTACACCACGTGGCTTGCACAGTAATTCATGTTTTGTAATGCTGAGTCTTCTGGAAATTTTTAGTATTTATTCAAGAGTTGAATTTTCTGGGGTAGTGTTGGGACTTCGTATATTCGATCGGAGTATCAAATTTTGTCTGTGTGGCTTTCCGGATAAATTTTAGAATATGTTAAAAAGTTCGACCGGATATAAATACCCAATTTTTCCCCTGTCGGGAAATTTCCAAGTATTGGATTTTTCCGTAGTTTAACGACGTTCTAAGTAGTGCAAGTAACTCGATGGACCCTCTAGAAGACAACATACCTTAACTCGATTATGTGACCGTCTTGAACTGCCCTTTGAACCTTAGGGTTTGGGGCAGTACGGCGTGCCACATGTGAGGCGTTGGCTTGACCCTTCTACGACTGGACCGTTGGTACTGAGGCACGAACTGAATGTTGTTAGACTTATTTCATGTGTTGAGCTGTATCGGGAAAACTTGGGTGTTTGACTGTTCGATCGGAAAGTTTATCATTTTCTATTTATCCGGAATGGGATACAATAATTGGAATTCACAAGAAGTTATGAGATAACTGAATGAATGTTATAAACATAGCAGTTTAGTCTCACTTGATCGGTTGCCACGGAATTTTGATGTGATCAAAAGTCCGTTGCAATCACGTAGCGTACGCGGATACTCGCCGGGTAAACTTAATAGACAGCCTCACTCCATAGCCCCGACCAAGTGACTGTAGGAGAACCCCGTCGCCGAAAGCATCCGTTTGGGTGCTCGCGGTAGCGGTGTTCCGCCTTGGTGCACTTCGTCGACGGCGTCGGGGGTGCGGCCGCCTACTGAAGTTTGCGACGAGCATTCGATCAGGATGTCGGGAATCTTGTTGAATTGCCCGACTTGATATTGAAAAGTGTTTTCGATTTTGAGACTAAAATGCGGGGTTTATAATTGTTAGGCATGCGATGTCTAAAGAATTCATTTGGTCAGGCATGCGATGTCTGAGGTGATTGCGAATTCCAACTGTTGTAGTTTTACACTTTCTTTTCTGTGACCGTAAGTGTAATATATGATATCGCCGGTTTCGTTGCTATATGTCAACGACAATTGGGATGGACATATTTACTTACGTTGATGACATGTGATGTTATGTGTTGCTGGATATGTTATATTGGATCGTCGTGTTTGAATAGCCGGGGTTTTTTATGTGAGATGAGTGTTTTTCATTTTCATTCATGTAAAAACTTGTATATAATATTCTTTTATTGGGGCACTTCCAGGTTGCGGAAGTTGTCACCGTTGATGTATATTATTTATTTTTCCGCACTAGGATAGACCCAAGGAGGGGAGCACAAGTAACCGGGTTCTGGAGTCCAGTGGGAGACCAACTCGAGGAGTCGAGTCCGGGTCTCCTAACTCTAGAATTGGTAGGGTTGCTTGCCGCTCTCGTAGGGGTCTAGGGGTGTGGGTTTGGCTATTCATCACGACCGTGGAATCCGTGTTTTATACTGGCTCGTATTGAAAACACGGACGTCCTAGTATATCCAATATTTCATATGATTCTTCTGCTGCGATATCTGTGATGTGATCATGTGATGTTCTGTGATAGATACTGTATATAGTATATATGATATATTATATAGACGTTACTTATGTTTTACACCCGCGCTAGCCCTGCCCCGCTCTGCCGTTAGTTACCTAACCTAACGGTGCACGAGGGGACATCGAGGCGAATGCGGATGGCATAAGTGTACGTCGTATTTATCTGTGATGTTTAGGTACTTAAATGATGGGACTTCATTAATGTGATTAATGAAATAAAAGAAACCTAAGATGTTGTAGAATCGAATTTCAAAATTAAAACAAGTAGCTACAGTTTTTGCTTTGCACAGCGGTATATGTGATATATCCTGCACCTTATTCGATGAGGAAAGGGCCGAGATCCCTTCGCCGGGAGTGACTCCTTTAGCAATAACTGGCAGATGCTACACACTCGGTTTGTCTTTTGATTGCTTTTAAGTGTTTTTCCTTTGCACAGTGATATATATGATATATCCCGCACCTCATTCGACGAAGAAAGGACCGACGATCCCTTCACCGGGAGTGACTCCTTTAGCAAAACTAGAAAAGCCTCAAAAGCACTCCATTTTAAAATCATTTGATTCTACAGCGATATCAAGTTCATTACGCAATAGGTTTTCAGAAAAACCTGTCGTAGCCCTCCGTCATTTCAGATACGTACTAGTTAGTATTCGTGCTGCGGTTGTTTGGCCTCCGTCAAGGCGTAGTGTACGGTAGCTAACTAGTGCTTATCTGCTAGCATATGATGCGATTGGATTAGGGTATTCGTACGGCGTTGTTTGGCCTCCGTCAAGGGTCGTGCGGGTGGGTTTAATTCAATCAGGAAATGACGGGTTAAACTTGACTAGCGGACTATGGGTTGTTTGGCCTCCGTCAAGGTCATAGCGAGCTAGGGGCAAAATATTATCGGGAATTTCAAGTGTTGAAATTTGCAATGAGATTGCATACCTTCTATGAGATAGTTGGATCCCGATACCCGCTGCGAGTAAGAGTTACTCCTGGGAGAGTTTTATACATTACAATTAGCCGATCAAGTAGGTGTCTAGAAAGGAGTTAACAAGGTTACGCCTCTGGGAAAACGAGGTTTACATTAATTAGGTTCGTGCGAAAGCACGGGGGACCTCTCTCAAAGTACCGACACTGGCCTGGCTGAAAGATTGGCGAACTTGTAGTGTGTAATTAATCCCGGCTAGTCTTTCCTTTTAGGGTTTGAAGGAAGATTTGATAAAAAGCAGTGGGAGCCATCTTGATTAGATAAAATAATAACCAATCTATTCTTGCAAGAGCGCACGCTGAGTGTTTTCTTCTCTCTCTCTCTCCTGGTAGCGACCATGTCACGCCTTAATCAAGATAATAATACGGAATATTGACCGAACCCGCTTGTTATACTGAGCTGGGGAACGTTGGTCCCGCTCCAACTTATAAATGTTATAAGACAGAGCAGGAAATTGGGGATTACCAGAATTCCCGTGCCGCCCAAACGAAGAGAGTGCATGCTGATGCATCATCTTCGGGTGTGTTCATTACACAGAACTGTTTCTCAGTATCCATTACGTCCTGGGTATGTGATACCAGATCAGGATCCCAGATATGTAATTTGTTACATAGGGCTACAGAAAGGTAGAGAACTGAGAACGGGTGATAAGTTTTATGAGGCAGAAAATGGGGCAAGTGTTGCAGCCAAGTCTGTCGGTCACTGTCACCCTGTATTACCAATACATTGATTCTGAACGAATGTTATTAGATACCGAACCTGATATACCAAATCATATCACTCTCTTTGTTAGTAAAGAAATGATAAAATTTTGTATTGTTGGATAATGTTTTGAACATTTCCTATATCAAAAGTTGATCGGTTCAGGCACATTATCTAAAAGCATTGATGTTCTAAATCAAACTGCAGTTCTTAGTATATGGAACACACACAAGAGGAAGAGTTCAGAATTGAACGATTCCTTCTTGAGGTATTGTAGACTAGGTCAGATCAATGTGACCCGACTAGCTAGAGTTACATAAAGATGCATATTTAAATTAGTTTGAATTTACATCTTGTGAAACTTGCCAGTCATGTCACAAAGATACGATGACCATAGCACTGTTTACTAGAAGCAGAGAAAGAGTTAGTAAACTCTTGGGATGATACATGTTGATGTATGTAAGGTCCCCTATCTACACATGTCAGGATTGGTTCTTTATACTTCATTATATTCTCTGATAATCTCTCAAGATTCAGTCATATGTTCCTGTTGAAACATGAGTCCGAACCTTTTGAGATATTCACAGAATATAAACGAGAAGTAGAGAACCAAAATACGGGTATAAGTATTATGTCCTATGATGAGATCAGGGAGGAGAATACTTGTGCATGGAATTCCTGGACTATTCTAAATGAGAATGAGATTCTCTCTCAGCATTACTCCTCCGTATACACCATAGCACGATGGTATATCGGGGCGGAGCAATCGCACCCTATATGATAAGGTGTGCTCTATGATGAGTACTACTGAGTTACCTTTTTACTTTTGGGAGATATGCACTTAAGAAGCTGCATACCTATTAAATAAGGGTTCCAATCAAATCAGTTGCCTACCGCTTCATATGTGATATGGTAAGGGAAGAGCCCATCTCTCAAGTTAGTTGAGATTTGGGGTTGTCCAGCCTATGTCTGAAAAGCAAAATCTGGACAAGCTCGAGGCAAGATCTGTTATGTAGAACTGGAAATGTTCCAGCTATACGAACTACAGCAGATGATTTGGTAAAACCAAAGGATTCAGTAGATTCCAATGAACCTCAGCCTCTCCGCCGATCTAGTAGGCTTCCTCACCCACCTGAGAGATACTTCGGTTTCTCTATGACAGTGGGAGCGAGGATTGCATCATGAGATGATGACCCAACTAGTTTCGAGCTGGCCATCAGGAGTGGGACTCTGTAAGAATGGCTGGATGCTTAGCGATCTGAGATGGAATCCTTATGCACCAACAAAGTATGGACTTTGGTTGCTATATCTGAAGGGTTAAATCCCCATCAGGAGCAAGTATATCTTGAGAAGATTACTTGGTGTACATGGAAAAGTTGAGACTTTCAAAGCTAGACTTGTTAAGGGTTTTCGTCATCAACCAGGCGTGGATAATGAAGAAACCTTTTCCAGTGTCTATGCTTAAGTCCATTCAGATCCTACTTACCACGGCTACATACCATGACTACGATATCTGGTGGTTGGGTGTCATGACTGCTTTTCTAAATGATATTTTGGAAGAGAGCGTCTATAAGTACACAGCCAGAGGGCTTCGTAGACAGTGGGAGCAGCGGAAACGTGTGCAAGATGCTTTATAGGATAAAGCAGGTATCGCGGAGTTGGAACATCTGTTTTGATGAATTAGTCAAGGAGTTTAACATCATCAAAATGGTAGATGAACCTTGTATAAACAAAAAGGTAGTAGGGAGTATGGTGACGATCCTCGTAGAGTACGTGGATGACATACTCTTGATAGGGAAGGAGTTTCCTATGCTACGCTCGATCAATCTCCGCTTATCACAATGATTCTCCATATAGGATCAAAGTGATACCTCCTAAATCCTGGATTTTGGATCTATGAGATAGATCTAATTGGATGTTAGGATTCTCACTAGTTGTAGTGAGATAGTATCAACCGATCCTGGGGAGAATCACTGGAAGGGTTTCAGGGTGATAAGGACGACTGAAAGTCAGTCGCAGGCATTGTCTTTACCCTCAGTAAAGGAACGGTATGTTGGAAGAGTTCCAAGAAAGATACCGTGGCATACTAGACGATTAAGGCTGAATATATCGCTACTTAAGATGCTACCAAAGAGGTTGTCTGGGTGTATATTAGTTCATCAGATGAACTTAGTTCCTTCCATTGTGTGACAATGGAGTTGTGGCTTATGCCAATGAACGCAGGTCCCATCAGTGATCCAGACATATTCTAAGGCAGCATCACCTCATCATGGAGATGGTTGATCTCCAGGGGATCGAGGTTAAGAGAGTAGACTCGAAGGACAACACAGCGGATCCACTCACAAAGGCCTGTTCCCAGAGAGAGATTTTTATGGGATGGTTGAGTATGAGATACTACAACCACTGCTATCAGATGGCCCTAGTGCAAGTGGGAGATTGTTAGTTATATGTATGCCCTAGAGGCCATTACTATACATAGGATGTATATTGTAGTGGATGCTGGGACATATATAGGGAGGACTTTCTTGCTCGACATGATAGTACGCTATCTGGTTACTCTTTACCTTAACATGTATGCTGTTTGTCTCTCTGTTACATGTTGGTAAAGCCCTTAGGATGTGTGCTTGACTACCTGGACTATGATGCGGATCATACTAGTGGGGACATGGTAGTCCATAAGTACATCCTTCAAGGTCCCTAGTCGTGGGTATATCGAGACGGGGCATCGATATACCAGAGTAGACTAGCGTATACCTTCTCGACCCATACAGATGGGCGATGGATGATCCCATATCCATTGGTGTTTGACATCAGAGATGATATACGGGTGCTCAGTAGAGACTGGGTACACTGGACGGACTCGCCGAGAACTCCCAGATGGTATTATACCTCACGTCAGATGGCAGTTCTCTGGTGACACTGGTACAGAGTAGTCTGTTGACCCGAGATCGTCATAGAGTCTTGTGTGGTTCCCACTGTGCTTTGATTTCCATCTTACCACGTCCAAGAGGGCGTCCAAAACGGTGGTTTTTGGGTACAGTCCCGAGTCACATGGAGGCAATGAGCGATAGGAGGGGATTCGTCTCTCCCGGTATAGGGAGTTGATGTTGCGCTGTGTTCGATTGGCTATAACAGGAAATCCCTGGCCAGGGTTGCTGAGATTTACTGGTAAGTATTACCAGTAGTTTCTCGAATGTTATAGACCTCATATCGACACGACTTATCGAGCTATTGGGGTCTGACGTTTACCACCCCTAGGCGAGATATGCGACATATCAGACGATCAGACCGGACTGTACGGAAGTGTTACAGGTTGGATTCACAGGAGTGTGAGCGGGCTTGCTCGTCGATCTTCTGATCGCTCAATACCCGGGTGGCCGTTACGTTTAGCAGACCGCTTGCGGCTTGTGGGTGTTTGATATGATCATTACCTGCTGCCGGCGTATTGACGAGTCTTTAAAGTCCTACACAGAGGTTTCCTGGCTCAAGCGAAACGAAATAGGAGCGCATATGAGATATGTGCGGGACCGAGAATAATACGTGTATGTGATACCGTATTCTATTCTCGCGATCAATGTGTCGAATGGTTATATGCGATATAACCTAGTTATCGAATCGAGAGTTGATTCGATAAGTCGATACATTGGATACTAGTCGGTTATATGCGATATGACCGGATCGTTAAATCAAGTGTTGATTTAATGATTTAATGCATAATTATATATTTGATATATTACTTTGCATTAACTAGTATTGGTTCACTTTAAATGGATTTTCTCACTTGAAGTTCACAAGTTGTATATGTGATATACTTTTGTGCACTTGATTGTATCTTGTTTGATGATACATGCTTTTTGGTTAAGTGTAAGGAATTAAACAAAGATTAAGTTGTTGATTAGGGTTTAACTTATTCACTTATCTTATTTATTTATTCATTATGAATAAATTGAAAGATAAATGAATGGTGGCTTCATTTGTTTTTAGTTGAAGCTTCATGAAGCTTTGACTTGATGACTTTTTTGTTCTCATCCTTAACCCTAACCATTCAACCCAACCTTAGTCAATTCTCTACACTTAACTAAGGTTAAGATTATGATAAGTATTCTATTATTTTATATTTTCTAATTAACTTATCATAATTTATCTTCTTCTTCTTCTTCATCTTCACTTGAAGAAGCTTGCTTCATCAATGGTGATTGATGAAAACAAGTGAGAAATCCAATTCTAAAGTCTACCCACTTCCTATTTCTTCATCCTCTACCTCTTGCCAAGTAGTAGAGTGTGTTTTCTTCACAAGTTTCTTGACTTGGTGAAGTCGGAGCTTGATTTAGCGATGCCTCGACGTAGATCATCTTCGGCATGGACATCGATGACCTAGCCCGTCCATTCTCCGATGAAGCCGACGCTAGAGCCCGGGACTTGTTATGGACAGCGAGGAGACTTCATTGCGGAGCTATGGAGGTGGAGAACCGGATCTACAAAGGTTGTATTTCCGTATCTCTTAGTTAAGTGTTAACTAGTTTACTTTTCGCCTAGATTTCTAGCCAACGATCCGTAGTTTAGGGTTTCTCGGCACCGTAATTTTTGAAATTGGCATGGTTGATGCCTTGTGAGACCTCACTAGAGTGCCTAGGAACCCTACAATTGTAGCATAGGAATGTCATTTCCTATCAATAGAATGTCATCCACGTACAAGACGAGGAATACGACACTTCTGGCTACAACTTTACTATATATGCACGGTTCATCTGGATTTTTGATAAAGTCATATTCTTTGACTGTCTCATCAAAACAGATGTTCCAACTCCGCGATGCCTGCTTTAGTCCATAAATGGACTTAAGCAGCTTGCATACTTTCCCGCTGTTCCCACTCTGATTGAAACCCTCTGGCTGATCCATATAGACGCACTCTTCTAAATTTCCATTCAGAAAAGCCGTCTTTACGTCCATCTGCCAGATTTCATAATCATGGAAGGCAGCAATAGCAAGAAGGACCCGAATGGATTTGAGCATAGCCACTGGAGAAAAAGTTTCGTCATAGTCCAAACCAGGTCTTTGACGAAAACCCTTTGCAACAAGTCTAGCCTTATAGGTTTCCACCTGTCCATCTACACCAATCTTTTTCTTGAAGATCCATTTGCATCCTATGGGTTTACCCCATCTGGAGCAAAGTCCAAAGTCCATACTTTGTTGGTGTACATGGACTCCATTTCGGTCCGCATTGCATCTAGCCATCGTACTGAGTCGCCGCTCTGGATGGCCTGCTGGAAGTCAGTAGGTTCATCGTCATCTATGATGCAATCCTCTCTATCCCCATCTATGAGAAAACCGTAGTATCTCTCAGGCGGATGAGACGGCCTACTACTCCTGCGGAGGGGTGCGGGAATGTCCTGTTCTTCTTGAACTACCGGTTCTACCAAACTTTCAGTATTAGTTTATGGTTTTGGAATTTCTTCCAGTTCTATTTCGCTCCTACTTGATTCCTTTTCTAAAAACTGATGTTCTAGAAAATGGGCATTACGAGAAACAAATACCTTTTGTTCCTCTGCGTAGTAGAATAGATATCCCCTGGAGTTCTTTGGATATCCCACAAACTTACACTTTACTGATCGTGCCTCGAGCTTGTCCACATGCTGCCTTTTAACAAAAGCTGGACATCCCCAAATCTTTATATACTGTAGATGGGGTTTCTTCCCGCTCCACATCTGATATGGAGTGGTAGGCACAGTCTTGGTAGGAACCATGTTCAAAAGATATGCCGCTGATTCTAGCGCATAACCCTAGAAGGATCGTGGTAACTCAGCATTACTCATCATGGATCGTACCATATCCAATAGGGTTCGATTCCGTCTCTCCGATACACCGTTATGCTGTGGAGTGTATGGAGGAGTAAGCTGAGAGAGAATTCCTTTCTCTTATAGGTAACCTAGGAACTCGGCACTCAAGTATGCACCACCTCGATCAGATCTAAGTGTCTTGATACTTTTGCCGGTTTGCTTTTCTACTTCATTCTTATACTCTCGGAATTTTTCAAAAGCCTCGGATTTATGTTTCATCAGATAAATGAATCCGTATCTTGAGTAATCATCCGTAAAAGTAATGAAATAGGAAAAACCACCTTTCGCATGTGTAGACATTGGACCACATACATCGCTGTGTATGAGTCCTAAGAGCTCGCTCGCTCTTACTCCTTGTCCAGTAAATGGAGTCTTTGTCATCTTTCCTTTGAAACAAGATTGACAAGTGTTATAGGTTTGATATTCGAACGAGTCCAAATATCCTTCTCTATGCAACTTAGTCAACCTTCTCTCATTGATGTGACCCAGTCTACAATGCCATAAGAAAGGTTTATTTAAATCTGGAGACTTTCTTTTTGGTGTGTTCTGGACATTGAAAATTTGGAGTTGGTTTAAAACATATATACCGTTATTTAGTGTACCGGACCCAATCAAACCATGATTAAGGTGGATGTTGACAACATCTCTTACAAACGTGAAATCATAACCTTTATTTGATAACAAGGAAACTGATATGATATTACACGTTAAGCTTGGTACAAAATAACAGTTATGTAAAACCAAAATGTGTCCACTCGTCAATCCTAGGTGATAATCATCGACGGACGCAGCTCCCACGCTAGCTCCGTTAGCAACCTTTAGGGTCATATCACCTTCCTTCAGCACTCTACGGTTTCTCAGTGCCTGCAATGAATTGCAAATATGAGATCCTGATCCGGTATCCAATACCCAGGAAGTAGAGTTGATCGACAGACAATTCTCAATTACAAACACACCTGAAGTCGAAGCCACAGCTTGCTTCGGTTCCTGGTTCTTGGCGTTCCACGCCTTGCAATCCTTCTTCCAGTGCCCTTTTCTGTGACAATGGAAGCACTCATCCTGGCCAACTACCGGTACTGCAAACTTTTTCTTTCCCTTCCCTCCCACCTTACTAACACCTCCTCTAGGTTTGGGTGCGGCCTTCTTCTTCCTTCCTTTGGCCCTAGCCTTAGACCCGGAAGAAGATGAACCGCCAACAAACATAGCGGGTGCTTCCCTTGCTTTCTGCAAGGTGCCCTCTGCACTCCTTAACATGTTCAGGAGTTCCGGAAGTTCAACTTCTTTTCTTTGAAGGTTGAAGTTCAGGATAAACTGGGCGTAGGTGGGAGGAAGGGACTGGAGAATAAGGTCTGTATAGAGTTCATTATCCAAAGTCATCCCAAGGTCTGCGAGCTCTTCAATATAGCCGATCATCTTTAGGACATGTTCTCCTACCGATGACCCGACAGCCAACCTCGCTCGAAACAAGTTCTTAGAGGTCTCGTATCTTGCTATACGAGATTGCTCTCCATAAAGTTCCTTTGTATGGAGAAATATGCCATCAAGGCCCATATCCTCGTGCCTCCTCTGATGTTCATTGTTCATCGAGGCAAGCACGATGCACTTGGCTTTCGCGCAATCTAAATCCTAGGTTTTGCGGATTTCCTTATCCGCATTGCTGGATTTGGGACCAGGGACAGCAGGTGCCGTAGCGGTGAGGACGTACCCCAATTTGTCATAGGTCAAAGCCATTTTGACATTCCGCAGCCAATCTTTATAGTTTGGCCCTGTCAGTATATTTTTCTCTAAAAGTAACTTAAGTCCAGTCATTTTCAGGGTCGCTGCAATTAGGAGAGAGAGAAGAAAACTCTTTAGCATGATGCTCTTGCAAGTTTAGAGTGGTTTTTAGTTTATCTAAACTGGATGGCTCCCACTGTTTCTCGAATCCTTCCTCAAACCATAAAAGAAGAATTAGCCAGGACTATTCTCACTGTACAATACTTGCATAACCGTTCAGCCAGGCTGGTGTCGGTACTTCGAGGGAGGTTTTCCAACGCTTTCGCGAAGTTCCTTAATTAATAACCTCTTTTCTCTGGAGGCGTAACCCCGCTGACACTTTTCTGGACACCTACTAGGTTTATAGCATTGATCGTTAAGTGACGAATATCCTGATAAGTAGCATATACTCACAGTAGGATCGGGATCCAAATATCATCGTCTGATAATGTTGTAGGAATGCTACCAACATTCATCAAACTCAAAATGGTATGCATCTCTTTGCAAATTTCAGTTTCTTTAGAAATTCCCGATATTCATTTTTGCCCCATGCTCTTATGACCTTGGCGTTAGGTCAAAATGTCATAAGTCACATGTCAAGTTCTACCCATCATTATCTTGTCAATTTGAACCCATCCGTATATATCCTTGACGTTCGGCCAAAATGATAATACGACTGTCCCAAACTAACTCATCTATCTATGCAACAAATGAGTACCCAGTAGCTACCAAACATTATGCCTTGGCGTTAGCTCAAAATACATAGCTTGAATACTACTGAATACCCAGATGAAATGACGGAGGGCTACGAATGGTTTTGGTGAAACCGTGAACGTAGTGAACTTGATATAACCGAAGGAACCTGATAGCTTTTAAAAGGAGTGGTTAAAGCTCCGCATTTAAAAATATCTGTTTTTAAAATTAACCGAGTGGTTTCTTTTAAATTGTTCCAACGATTAAACTTTTTGGTTTATTTTATTTGCATTATAAATAATGCGTCCCATCATTAACCTATCATTGCAGAAAACAATGAAAATACAACGTCCTCTTATGCCATCCGCATTCGCCACGGGGTCCCGTCATCACCCGTTAGGTTACTTAACTAACGACAGAGCGGCGGCTGGGCTAGCGCGGGTGTAAAACATAAGTGACGTCTAAATAGCTATCATATATATAGATATTTTACATTCGTCTGACGCAATGATATTCATTCCAGATCACAGATGAACTTAATTGGATTTGCAAGCAATCCGTGTTTGTTTTGAGCCTGCAACAAAATACGGATTACACAGTTGTGATGAATAGCCATTACCCCACCCTCGACCCCTACGGGTGCGGCAAACTACCCGCCCGGCAGTTTGTGCACCCTACCTTGGGTCTGTCCTAGGAGCAAAAACAGTAAAATGAAATAATACAACGGTGGCTACAACCGCAAACTGGATGTGCCCCGCAAAATAATATTACAACAAATTACATTTACATCAAATGAATTAAATGATAACCCATCACATAACCCCGGCTATACATCGCAACAGTCCAACACAGTTCATATGCACAAACAGATAAAATCCATTTCAGAAATGTGCAACCCCCTGCCAACTGACATACTAGCAGTTAGGAGAGGTTTACGAACACATTATACAATCACAGATATAATCCAACAAGCAAATACTGTATAATTTCGATCGATTAAACACTTTTAATCTTGCTCCAATACTGCTCTGTAAACTTGAAACCTGAGCAAAATTAAAAAATACCAGAAAATCCCAAATATCACAGAGAACCAACACAAGAAAAATGAGTCCCTGAATCGTCAACTCGGCGGCGGAAGCGCGGCGGATCGGTGCTATCCGCCGCGGTTCCGCGGCGCCGTAAGCGATTCAGGGGACCAAATTTTTTGTGTGTTCTAATAATGTCATTTTAAGCTTTCTGAACATCCCTGAAAAATTTTTGGACTTCATTTAAAAATCGACAGAAACTGATATTTTCGGGCTTTTCCAGTTTCGTTTTTTCCGTTCGAAATTCATACAAATTTGCAAGTAAGTTATTTATTGTTTAGCGAGGCTCTGATACCACTGTAAGTCGATGTACAACACCCCAATACTTGTGGGGAGGCGGAATTTTCAAAAACGAACTTGTTTAGTGAACAAACATCGACTAACCGCTTGAATCGAAGCTAAACGATAACTAACTTAAAACATAGAGTTGCTATGCTACTATGTTTAGGGATTATACCTAACGAATCGTGTCCTTCTTCTTTGCGAACTCCACCTCCTCCTCGGCCTTCTCGAAGTAGTAGACGATCCACCCGAGAGCTTTACTCCAAGCTTAGCCTCTAAACTTGAGGCAACTAAACTTCTTTAAGTGCTAATCAAAGAAGCTAGGTGTAATATAGAGAGGGTTATGGATTAAGTAGTCTAACTTATCCTTGTACTCAACACATGAGAGGGGAGGATTAGGGTTTGAAGAGGGAGAGCTTGAGGAGAGAGAAGGTGAGGATAATTATCATATGAGAATAATGAGTTATCATAATATATATGAAACATTAAAATTCATCAATAAAAGAAAAACAAATGATGAATAATCAAGTTTCATAAATATCTAATGGTGATTCATAACCATGACTCATTAAGCATTTATTATGCATTAATGATATGGATGAATCACTCTCATGACTCACTAAACTCATTCAATGCATATGACACATAAACCTCCTTAGTCACTATCTTCTAGAAGCTTCTCGCACAATTACGAGAACGTCCCTCCAATTCGCAAAAATACGGAAAAATTTTAGACTGTATAAATCCAATAACCGGATACCAGTAACTGGCTTAAACCAAAGCCGACTGGTAAAAACTGTCCGAAAGTCGTATGCGTGTAAACGCACGTATGCGTCCGAACCCTTGTCGTAAAACCATACGACCTCTATATCGTTTCGCCTGGAGTAGGGAAACTCTCTGTGTGGGACTCTAGAGACTCGACTACTACGCTGGCAGTGGGTTTAACCACAGACCGCAAGCGGCACTAGCTGTACGTAACGGTCCCCAGGTAGATGTCGATAAGAAGGCCGATGAGGGAACCCATCCGAACTCCTACTGAGTCTGATGTGACAATCTCCATACAGTCCGGTCCGTTCGTCCAAGACTATCGCATATCGGGCCTAGGGGGCGGCAAGCGTCAGTCCCCTAATAGCGGTATAAGTCGTGTCGGAGGGAAGCCCATTACACCCTGAGAAACTACTGGAACCTACCAGCAAATCTCGCTTGCCCTGGCCAGGGACTTTGCGTAATGGCTCTCTGACACAGCGCGATATCAACTCCCAATACCGGGAGAGACGAATCCTGTCTAACCGCCACTGCCTCCAAGTGCTCGGGACTGCACCCAACTGCTACCTGTTTGCACGACTCCTTTGAGCCGTGGTAGGGTAGCAATCTAAGAACAGTGAGACACACTCGAGGCGAAGTAGCAGTGTCAAGTCTGCGGACTATGCTGTACTCATGTCACCTGGGAACTGTTCACTGACGACTGGTATAAAACCAACCAACAGTTCCCTGTGAGTCCTGTCCGGTGTACCCGTAACCTAACGAGCACCTGCATACTATCTCCAGTACGAAGTACTGACGGCTGTGGGACAGACCATCTCCCCAACTGGGATGAGAAGCGTACACACTAGTCTACTCCGGAGTATCGATGCTCTGTCTCGATAATCCAACGACCAGGGACCTGAATAAGGATGTGCTTGTAGACTACCCAGCCCCCACTAGTGTGACTGCCATCACAACGCTGGTAGTCAAGCAAGATCCTCAATACGTATACTCACATATTAAGATAGAAAAACCAAGTAGCATACTACCATGTTTAGCAAGACTGTTATATGCATGTGAATATCCCAAGCTTCCATTAAGTAATATACAAACTAGTATGATACAGTAATGGCCTTCTAGGGCATAAACACTAACATACCTTGCATACATACTTCACTTATACCTGGAGGGTATATTACATCATTTCTGATAGGTAGATACATATACCTTACTATACCTTTATGTTTACACATATATCTGGTTTTAGCTACATGTTTACCTTTATTTGATATTATATAGAGTTGGAGAAATTAGGAACTGCATGATATTTATATTAACTTGTTGCAGTTAAATAGCGGCTTTTCCTTTATATGCTCGCATTTCAGTTTTATGTTGCGTGTATTATATTCATGGATTTTCGTATTGAGATATGGATTTTTCATGATGTTTTCTGGATTTGAAGACCGTGGTAGTTTCATGAAATTATGTATTATTTAAAAAACCCGGTTTCTCTTGATATGATATATCAGCATCCACCATGAGTTTTATCGGTTCTGATATATATACCTCATGTGAGGAGGAGTCAGGGGCCGTATGAGGGTACATGGTGGGGCCAGGAGGTACCCCAGGACTAGAAGGGTTTTTCGACGGATCATTACCTTCCGACGACAGTACCTATGACTCGGCGGTTATCGTGGGGATACCGACGGGTGTCATGTACGTATGGATATGTCGAGAGGCAAGGGTCAGAGCCAGGCACTCGAGATTTCGGTATAGCGTAAGATACGTACCTATCAGGGTGCTAGTCGTGGTGACAGCACCTGATAGATCCGCCTTTATGTGTCGATACTTGGTACAGATTTTCATGATATTTTTACTCCTAAGTAAATATAACAGTGGAATGGAACGCTGTTATATATATATATATATATATATATATATATATATATATATATTAATGGAATATGATGCTAATATATATGTATACGTATCAATTCATATACATCTTCATAATTCATGCAATTATACAAAGGATATTTGAGATTCACTTGATTATTGGATTTAGGACATTTGGGATTCACTTGATATTGGATACAGCATATATAAGATTTACTAGATATTGTACATTCAGGATTTATGAGACTTATATGATATGAGAGCCAATTTGGGGGCTGATTTGTGAAAATTAGGATTTGGATTGTCTTGATGGACTTTGGTCCTACCACGATATCAGGATTCCATGGAAATGACATGTTTCATCTCATATTTCGCATTTATTGTTTATGCACTGCTTCATGTATTGGTATTACCTGATAGAGTACCTTCCACGACTGTTGCATTTACATACTTTATTTTATACGCATTGCTTCATGTATTAGTTGTACCTGCTAGAGTACCTTTCACGACTGTTGCATATATACATTGTCATATCATTGTTTCATGTATTAGTTGTACCTGATGGGGTACATTACATGACTGTTGCTTACATATTGTCATATTACTGCTTCATGTATTAGTGATACCTGCTAGTGTACCTTTCATGACTATTGCACACATATGACTTTTATTGCTATTTGCTTACCTATGTTAGATTCGCGCTGTACGTGCATACTTGCTATTACCTGCATATGTTATCTACTATTCATGAGTTGGCAACTCACCCCCATTGTGCCACACTGTTTTGCAGGTTGATCCTCACAGTAGTCAGAGGCGGGGCTACTATCATCTATCATATTATCTTTTGATGCGGATACCGCTTCGGCTCACAGTGTGCAGTTTTGCTTTAGGTGAGTTTTGTGGTTATCCGTTCATGTTCATTGTATATTTTTTGTATCCTGTACTCTCCATCTACCATTATCTTGTATGACTTAGAGACTTGATGTGAGCACAATATTATATATTATTTTGTGACTTAGATGTCTTTTATGCAGTTTCAATCTATATCGCTTTTTATTTCTTCGCTACGGCGTCGTATATCTGTTGTGGTGGTTGTTTTCCGCCTTAGGGCGTGTATTTGCTCCCGTTTAGGGATGCTTTAATTATATTTATTTTGTACCCATTTTTTGTGCTGGTTTTTACAAAGGAGGTGCTGCCAAAATTTTAAAAGAAATAAAGTTGGACTCTTAAAGAATTTGGGTTGAGATTTCAAAGGTTTTAAAAATGCTATTATTTCTTACTACTTTTGATGGTTTAGATTTCTGGGTTTTCGGCTTACTTAAATTGCGTTACGCCTGTAGACATTATGTAGTTCAAGGGCCGTCACGTGCCAATTTCGGGTCGTGACAAAGTTGGCATCAGAGCGCTAGGTTTTACATTTCGGAATGTAGGATGACCTTGGTGGGATTGAGTAGGTAGCTTAAGAAGAGTAACGTAGTGTGTGTATGTCCGCGGCATACTCACGACGCGGTACTCTGCCTAAAGTGACCTAAGTACAAATTGCTTGAAATTCCTTCCTTGATGATACAAATCCTTGTGATTCGATTTCCGTGTTCATATTGAATTCTAGTTCCATTTATAGCCTTTGTCACCGATAACTATGGGGACTCTGAGAGGTGCAGTGAGGGTTGAGGTCAGTGTTGACTCGTGCAGGACGAGGACTGATCAGGATGGTACGCTCGCTGTACAGGAGCAGATGGATCCGCCTTCGACATATCGTATCGCTAGGCTTGAGGCTGAGATGCAGGACTTGCGCCAGATAATGAGGTCTTTGGTTGATGCCAGTAGAGCACAGCGACAGGAGGTTGCCACCTCTGTTATCCAATTGTTCCTTGCGATCAGCACACAGCATAGTGTTACTTATACAGCACCAGTGGACGCAGCCCTATTTGATGAGGAGTTTCTTTCCGAGGCTTTGGGAGTTCCGGGACAGAGGAGGGCTCGTACCGGTGTACCAGCCCAGAGACAGAGGCGTAGTCGTCGAGACAGATTTCGTGCACATCGTGGGAGTAGCAGAGGCTTGGGACGAGAGATGTGTTAGCTAGATCAGCCGTTTGTTGTGTAAACTTCTGTCAGCGATTCTTTTGTTGAGTGAGACGTATTTCAGTCGTATGCCAATCGGATAGGAGATAGAGATTCGTCCGTCGTTGTGATCCTTCTAGAGATGTTGGATTTGACGTTCTCCTGGACACGAAATGGTTAGCTACGTGCTAGTCGTCTGTGGACTGCCGCGAGAAAACAGTCAGGTTTTGTTTTCCCGGCGAGTCAGTTCTTGTTATGCAGGGGGACAGTGGTGCCGCCTCTCACAGCTTGAATTCAGCCTTTTTCGCTAGTCGGCTTTTAAGGAGAGGATATCGAGGATTCTTGGCGTTCATTCGTGATACTGGAGCCACAGTAGGTTTGTTGGACCGGGTTCCATTCATGCGAGAGTTTTCCGACGTTGTTCCAAATGAGCCGGCAGAGCTTAGGGAGCTTAAGGATCAGCTGCCGAGTTGTTTGTTGGGAGGCTAGTGCGTCTGAGTGTTTCGCTTTGGTGAGCTCCTATTCTGTTCGTCAAGGAGAAGGACGGCAGTTGAGATTGTGTATTGATTGATCGTCAATTGAACCGGCTTATGGTGCGGATAGGTATCCTTTACCTCGCATTGACGATTTCTTCGATCAGCTCTAGAGTGCGAGCCATTTTCTTAGTTTGTTTGGGATCAGGTCATCATTGTTGCGGGTTCGGAGTGATGTCATTCCGAAGTCTGCCACTGTGCGCGCTACGGGCTTTGTGTGTTTTGGTGGTGTCATTAGACTCACCAATGCCCTAGCAGCATTCGTGGATATGATGAACCAGATTTCTTCAGGCCGTTCCCCGACCAGTTTATTGTTGTGTTATTGATGTCATTCTGGTCTATCTAATGTGTCATGAGAAACTTGAGCAGCACTTGAAGATTTGTTTTGCGGACACTGGGAGAGCACCAGCTGTTTGCTAAATTCTCGGAGTGTTCATTCAGGCCTGATTTTGTTGACTCCTAGGTCTTGTAGTTACGGGAGACGGTTTTTGTATGGCCCCGAGGAAGATCGAGGCCGTACAGCTTAGGCCCAGACTTGTGTACGGGACGCAGGCCCGCAGATTTTTGGGCTTAGCAGGTTTTTACCGCCGTTTCGTGCAGGATTGGTAGTGTACGCTGCACCATTGATTGAACTGACCGGAAAGGAGGTTCTTTTCTTTGGACAGAGGCATGCGTGCGGAGTTTTTCAGCAGTTGAAGACTCGGTTGACAACTGCACCAGTTCTTTCTTTTCTTTCTGGTTCGGGCGACTTTGTTGTTTAACTGTGATGTTTCGCGAGTGAGGCTCAATTGTGTACTGATGTGACACTATAGAGTTATCGCTTATACTTTCCTACAGTTGGAGGAAGTACGAGCAGGATATCCCACTCCTGATATGGAGATGGCCGCGGTGGTCGTACGTTGGAGATTTGGAGACACTACTTACTCGGAGAGTCGTGTCAGATTTTCACGGACCACCAGAGCTTAATATACATCTTCCTGCAGCAGGTTTTGATTGCTCAGACAGTATTCTACAGATTTACAGTTCTTGTGCGATCGTGGAGTACAGCTTAAGTTCGCCTCTACTAAGAGGATAGCTTGCTCATGTCCGCGCCCGTCCATTTTTCCTTAATCGTTTTCGCGAGGCACTGCCCGCCATTGCTCATTCGTCAGAGATTCTTGGGCATACTCGGCTGGGTAAAGATTCAGAGTCCTTGATTTATGACCAGGGTGTGCTACGTTTAGGGATGCGTTTGTGTGTACCTGATACTGTTGGGTAGAGACGTGAAACCTTAGAGCAGGCACATCAGTCAGCTTTCTGTGTTCATTCAAGTTTCACCAATTTGTAGCGTGACTTATGAGATAGTTACGGGTGGGCAGGGATGAAGAGTGAAGTTTTGGATTTTGTTTCAAGGTGTCTACTTTTGTTATGAGCTAAGGCTGAGCATTGAGACCGCTGGAGAGTTGCAATCTTTAACCGTTCCGGTGTGGGAATAGGAGCAGATCTCCATGAATGTTTGTTATGGCGTCTACCCAGGTTTAGTTAGGGTTTGACTCGATTTGGGTGTTTGTTGTCCGGTTATGCTCAGTTTGTTCAGTTGTTCTTTGTTAAGTTTATGCGTTTGCACGGAGTTCCTTCATGCGTTGTATCCAATAGAGGCACCCTGTTCGCTTGCCGTCTTGGGTAGAAGCTTCAGGAAGCCTTGGGTACTGGTTGAGCTTTAGCTCTGCTTTCCATCCGTTGGCTGATGGTTAGACAGAACGGACTATACAGACTCTGGAGGATATGCCTGTGCGTACGTACTAATTGTTGTCGGCAGTTGGGATCGTCACTTGCCATTGTTAGGATTCTCCTTCGATAGCAGTTATCAGGAGACATTCCAATTGGCAAACTTTAGGTTTGGTTTGGTTTGGTAGTTTGTGTCGATCGCCAGTCTGTTTTCTGACTCTGCGTGAGTAAGATTTTTGGACCCCAGCTACTCTAGATACTTCGGAGATGATCTAAGTGGTTCAGGTCAGGATGAGAGTAGCCCAGTGCAGACAGAGGTCTTATGCCGACGGTGGTGTTCGCAGATTTGAATTCGCAGTGGGAGATCATGTATTCCTAAGGATTTTTTTCCGATCAATGACGTGTTGAGTTTTGGGAAGCTTATCCTAGGATTGTAGGTCCTTTTGAGATCCTTAAAGTGAGTTAGTTCCGTTGCATATAATTAGGCACTTCCGTCCAGATTATTGAGTATTCACCCCGTTTTCCTTGTGTCGGTACTTTGCAAATACCTTCATGACCTTTCTCACATGATTCAGCACCAGACCATTTAGCTTGGACGCGATCTTTTCGTTCACCGGCAGCCAATTGCGTTAGTGGTTCGGCTGGTAGAGAAACTTCGGTCAAGGGTCTTGCCATCTGTGGAGGGTTTTCTTGGACATACCCGTAAAGTGAGGTGATCACTTGAAAGGCTGCGAGCGAGAATTATGAGTTTTGCACTTATCTCCTTGAAGGTATGCTTAGGGAGAATTTTAAATTCGGGGACGAATTTTTATAAGAGGGAGATTGTAACGCCAAAGATTTTGGTTAGTGTTAGTTTAGACGTTAATGCGGGTTTTTGGTAAAAAGTTTACCAATTTGAGTTCCTCACATTTTATAACATTTAATTAATAATTTATTATTATTTGTTATGGCATGCACGCACGTGTGCACGTTAATGTGAGGGTTTGTTTGTGCTAATTCAGGTTAGTGGCCATGAAAACTTAGCCTAATCTAATCTTTCTTTAATCCAATCCTTTGCTTTAATCTTTTACTTAACCCTAAACCTCAGGATATTTGTGAGAGAAGAGAGATATTTGTTTTGGAAGTGAGGAGGTGGCATGGTGTGTGTGAATTCATTAATTGGAATTTAATGCAAGGTTACACGCACCTTACTCTCACCCTTAACCTCACCTCTCTCTATCTTTTCTTCATACTCTCTCTCATTTTCTCTCTCTCTTCTTATTTTCTTATCTCTCCCTTTCCTCAACTGAACACTTTTATTTCTTACACAAATCCATCACAAAACCTCATCCAAATTCACAAAAATCACATCTTTGGACTTGAATTGCCTCTTGGATGCCTTGGAGCTTGCAAAGCTAGGATCTTTGAGTTATTTTGGTTAGGTAATGATCTCTATCTGTTCTTTATGTTGTTTTAGTGTTGTGTAGTCTTTTAGTTTTAGTTTAGAATGTTTAAAGTTAAGCTTTTGTACAAATATCGTATTTTTTGTGTCGTTTGTGACATCTGTGATCTGCTGTGACACCGAGAGTTTACTAGAAAACCAAACAATGTAGTTGTGTTGTACCTAAAACCCTGAGCCTTCACCTCAAGAACGAACCACCCTGCTCGGACCATGGCCGGCGACTAGAAGAAAAAATCCGGCGACCCCGGTTTTTGGGTTGAGTGGGTGTGTAAGTTTTTGTGGGTCGCTCTATGCAGTGGTTTAGGTATGTGTGGTCCTGTTTGATTTTTGGGTTTTCTCAGTATGCAAAATCTGGGATCATATGGGTAGTTTCTTGTGTTACGATTACTCGCGATACGTTATATGACACAGATCGTGCACTTTGTATGATTTTGCTCGCTACGCACGTTAGCCACAATACGAACACTTGAGAGTATGTTTTGAGTTGATGCGTCGATTAAATATAGTTTGTACGTGTTTTGAGTCTATTGCTAATATATACTTGTTTCATTGATTTATGTTTTAGGTTCGCAGGTGGGGAATTCGGACGCTGCGAAGAAAGTGAAACATGTGGTTGCCTTTACTTAGCCCGGAGCGTTGGTGAATAGATTTAACATCTACAGGGGAATCGCCCGCATGGCGTTATGCGTCTGGGCTAGAGATGTTAATGTTGTCGCATATTCTATTTCGTATATACAATTGCGCATACACCTTATTACTTAGTTATTGTTGTGCTTGGACTAGTATCCTTAGGACACTGCACTATTAATGACGGTTCATGTTGCACGAGCACTGATTGTATGCCACACACACCGTCAATAATTGCCATGACACGCACAACACCCATACTTATATGATATTGTTTGGTTAGGGACATTGAGACATTAATTCATATACCTTATTGCATATGACATATAGCATACCTGTATACCTACATGCTTATACATATGCCTTGATATGCTTACTTGCTAGTTACCTATATACCTATAGGGTATTGTACCATTAGCGATAGGTACATTCATACATAATGACATAGCTACATGTATACCTTGTATACATACTTCACTTATACCTAGAGAGTATATTACGTCATTTCTGATAAGAAGATACATATACCTTACTATACCTTTATGTTTACACATATATCTGTCTTTAGCTACATGTTTACCTTTATTTGATGCTATATAGACTTGGAGAAATTAGGAACTGCATGATATTTATATTAACTTGTTCCAGTTAAATAGCGGTTTTTCCTTTATATGCTCATATTTCAGTTTTATGTTGCGTATATTATATTCATGGATTTTCGTATTGAGATATGGATTTTTCATGATGTTTTATGGATTTGAGGACCGTTGTAGTTTCATGAAATTATGCATTATTTAAAAAACCCGGTTTCTCTTCATATGATATTTCAGAATCCACCATGAGTTATATCGGTTCTGATATATATACCCCATGCGAGGAGGAGTCGGGGCCGTATGAGGGTACATGGTGTGGCCCGGAAGTACCCCGGGGTGAGAAAGGTTTTCAACGGACCATGCCGATGAGGCCTGACAGGGGAACCATACCTTCTGGTGACAGTACCTATGATTCGGCGGTTATCGTGAGGAAACCGACTGGTGTCATGTACGTATGGATACGTCGAGAGGCGAGGGTCAAAGCTATGCACTCGTGCTTTTAGTATAGCGTATGATACGTACATATCAGGGTGCCAATCGTAGTGACAACACCTGATAGATCAGCCTTTATGTGTCGATACTTGGCACAGGTTTTCATGATATTTTTACTCCTAAGTAAATATAACAGTGGAATAGGACGCTGTTATATATATATATATATGTGTGTGTGTGTGTGTGTGTGTGTGTGTGTGTGTGTGTGTGTGTGTGGAATGGGATGCTAATATATATGTATACATATCAATTCATATACATCATCATAATTCATGCAATTGTACTTAGGATATCTGAGATTCACTTGATTATTGGATTTAGGACATATGAGATTCACTTGATATTGGATACATGATATATGAGATTTATTTGATATTGTACATTCAGGATTTATGAGACTTATATGATATGAGAGCCAATTTGGGGGCTGATTTGAGGAAATTGGGATTTGGATTGTCTTGATGGACTTTGGTCCTACCACGATATCAAGATTCCGTGGAAATGACATGTTTCATTTCATACTTCGCATTTATTGTTTATGCACTGGTTCATTTATTGGTAGTACCTGATAGAGTACCTTTCATGACTGTTGCATTTACATACTTTATTTTATATGCATTGCTTCATGTATTAGTTGTACCTGCTAGAGTACTTTTCATGACTGTTGCATATATACATTGTCGTATCATTGTTTCATATATTAGTTGTACCTGATGGGGTACATTACATGACTGTTGCTTACATATTGTTATATTACCGCTTCATGTATTAGTGATACCTGCTAGTATACTTTTCATGACTATTGCACACATATGACTTTTATTGCTATAAGCTTGCCTATGTTAGATTCGCGCTGTACGTGCATACTTGCGATTACCTGCATATGTTATTTACTATTCATGAGTCGGTAACTCACCCCCGTTGTGCCACAGTGTTTTTCAGGCTGATCCTCATAGTAGTCAGAGGCAGGGCTATTCTCATCTATCATATTATCTTTTGCTGCGGATACCGTTTCGGCTTACAGTGTGCAATTTTGTTTTAGGTGGGTTTTATGGTTATCCGTTCATGTTCATTGTATATTTGTTGTATTCTGTACCCTCCATCTACCATTATCTTGTATGACTTAGAGAGTTGATGTGAGGGCGATATTGTATATTATTTTGTGACCTTGATGTCTTTTATGCGGTTTCAATCTATATCGTCTTTTATTTCTTCGCTACGGCGTCGTATATCTGTTGTGGTGGTTGTTTTCCGCCTTTGGGCGTATATTTGCTCTCGTTTGGGAATGCTTTACTTATATTTATGTTGTACCATTTTTGGGGCTGGTTTTTACAAAGGAGGTGCTGCCAAAATTTTAATGGAAATAAAGTTGGACTTTTAAAGAATTTGGGTTGAGATTTCAAAGATTTTAAAAATGCTATTATTTATTGTTACTTTTAATGGTTTAGATTGCTGGGTTTTCGGCTTACTTAAATTGCGTTACGCCTGTAGACGTTGCGTAGTTTAAGGGCCGTCACATGCCAATTTCGGGTTGTGAAAAATAAGTCCTAAGGTCACTTAGGCGGAGCACCGTGTCGTAAGTATGCTGTGGAACATACACACGCTACGTTACTCTGCTTAAGCTACCTACTGTATCATACCTAGGTCATGCTACACTCCGAAAGGTAAAACCTAGCGCTTTGATACCAATTTTGTCATGACCCAAAATTAGGCACATGACCGCCACATAAACTACGTAACGTCAACAGCCGTAACACAATTAAGTAAGCCGAAAAATAACCCAACAATCTAAACCATTAATAGAAAGAAAGATAGACCACTTTCAAAAATCTCGATGCAAAACATTAAACTTAAGTTTGTTTTTCATAAAAATTTCGGCAGCACCTCCTTTGTAAAAGCTAGCACCGAAACGGGTACAAACATAAGATAAAAGTAAAACAACCCCAAACGGGAGCAAATCTCGCCCAACGGCGGAAACAACCACCACAACAGATATACGACACCGTAGCGAAGAAATGAGATAATCCACATATATAAAGGCCGGCTCACATAAGCACGACAACCAGAGTCATAAGAATAACAATATCGATCCTCACAACTCGTCTCTAAGTCAATACATGAAGGTGGTAGATGGAAAGTACTAGATACACGAAATATACAATGTACATCATCAGATAACCGCAACCCACCTATAGCAAACGGCTTCACAGCCAATCGTAGCGGTATCCGCAAAAGCAGAGATAATAAGGCGCCCTGCCGCGACCACTCTGATGATCAGACCTGAAAAACCGTGTGGCACAACGGGGGTGAGTTGCCAACTCGTGAATAGTAAATAACATCATACTGTAATCGCAAGTATGTACTAACATCGATAATCTATCACATGTAATCTGATAGCATAAGTATGACAATAGGTATATGCAACAGTCATGGAAGGTACTCTATCAGGTACTACTAATACATGAAGCAAATGCATATCAAATAAATGCGGAGTATAGGATAAAACATTTCATCCTCATGGAATCCTCATCGTGGCGGACCAGTGTCCATCAAGACAATCTAAATCCCCAAATTCCCTCAAATCGGCCTCCATATCGGCCCTCACATCGGGCACATCGGCCCCTCACATCGGGCACATCGGCCTCTCACATCGCAATGAATAAGAATACATGCACAGATCATTATGATGATATATATTATATAGGTGTACATATATATAACAGCGTCCCATACCACTGATATATATATATATATACACACACACATGTATATATATCAGCATCTCATACCACTGATATATATACCCAGGAGTAAAACATCCAGAAAACATCATATGAAAACCATATATCAATGCGAAATCCATGAAATATAATATAGACAATATGAAACAGTAATATGAGCATATAAAGGAAAAACCGCTATTTAGCTGCAACAAGTTATTTAAATATATCACGCGGTTCCTAATTTCTCCGAAACCAAACACAACATCATATAAAGGTGAACATGTAGCTATAGCTAGGTATGCGTAACAATGTCGGTATAGTAAGATATGTGTATCTACCTATCAGTAATGATTTAATACCCTCCAGGTATATGTGTAGCTATATCAAGGTATACGGGTATACATGTAAGTATGTATGTAACTATGTCTCAAAAGTGTATATACCTATCTCTAATGGTACAACTCCATATAGGTATATGGGTAGCTAACATGTAGGCATGGCAAGGCATATGTGTAAGCATGTAGGTGTACAGGTATGCTATATGTCATATGCACAATAAAAATAAGGATCATGTCTCAAGCCCTTAGCCAATACAATCTCACGTATGGATAGGTGTTGTGCGTGTCATGGCAATTATTGACGGTGTGAGTGGCATACAATCAGTGCTCGTGCAACATGAACCGTCAATAATAATGCAGTGTCCAAGTACATCAAATAATAGTATGCAATGAAGCTTTATGCACAATCTCTATATGTGCAATATAAAAATGCGACTAATATCATATCATATCTATCCCTGACGCATAACACCATGCGGGCGAGTTCCCCGTAGATGTTAAATCTACTCACCGACAATCATGGGCTATGTAAACCCAATCACCTGCTTCCCTCTCTTCGCAGCATCCGAAATCCCCGCCTGCAATCCTATTAACACAAAACGTAGCCAGTGCAAAAATCTCAGAAATCAATCAATATCACGTACACACTACGTTTGACCAACACACCAAATCCAATCCAACTCATAAGTGTTCGTCTAACGGCTAACGTGTGTGGCGACACACCAAAACTAACCCTAGTGTAGCAGCTACACAAGATCACGAACCGTGTCGGATAACGCAACACACGTACTCAAAACACTAGATTATGCACAAGTGATCCCATATTTTGCATACTGTCAATACTCAAAAATCAAACAGTACCAAACACCTCTAAACAACTGCAGACATCTACCCTCCGAAAACCAAAACCCAAGTCCCCTAAAAATCCGAGGTCGCCGGATTTTGCCTTCTTGTCACCGGCCAAAACCGAGCCCCTGGGGTTCGTGCTCCAGTTGTAGTCTCAGGGTCACTAGTACAACACTAGCACAATGCTAGATTTTTCAGTAAAATTCCCAGGTCATAGCAGATCACAGAGACTCTATTATGACACTAAAAATACGATATTTGCGCGAAACGATATCTCAAGTGTTTTAAACAGCAACCAATAAGCTATGCAACATTAAAACACCTATTTAACAGTTTAGAGATCATTACCTAGCCACTCTTGCTCAAAAATCCTAACTTTCCAGGCTCCAAGGCAACCTAGTGGCTAATCAAGACATTTGAAGTGTTTTCCATGGATTTTTGTGATGTTTTACAAGGATTTGTGAAGAGGGAAGTGAGGGTTCAGTTTGGGAGTTGAGGGAACAAGAAATAATTGAGAGTGAGAGAGAATGAGAGAGTGAGAGAGATTAAAAGATGAGAGGTGAGTATAGGGTGAGCATTATCCTTACACTCACTCTCTTCCCCCTCACCTCATTAATGCACCAATAAAGCATCCATGACTCACTAGCCACCACTCTCTCTCCAAACAAGTTATTTTCCCCACACAAATATCATGGAAAAGGTTAAGGCAAGGTTAATTTGGACAAGTATTTACTTAAGGTGTCATAATTGCTAAACAAGGTTAACACTAATATACCCTCACATTCACAAACACATGTATGTGCAAGCCATAACAAATAATATAAAAATATTAGTTAATTGTTATAAAATGTAAGGAACCCGATTTGGTAAACTTTTCCTTAAAACCCCGCATTATTGCTTAATTAACACTGATCGCATTCCAAGGTGTTACAATAGCCCTTCGTCATTTCAGATAGGTATCAACTAGTATTTAGTCTATGTGTTTTGACCATCGCCAAGGCATAGTGTTTGATATTTAGTGGGTGCTTATCTGCAGCATAGATAGATGCATTAATCTAGGACAAGAGTACATCTATTTTGACCTTCGTTAAGGGCTTGTACGAATGGGTCTAGATTTATCTGAATAATGACGGGTTGAACTTGACTTGCGACTTATGATGTTTTGACCTTCGTCAAGGTTATAAGTGTTAGGTTACGATAGTGTCGGGTTGAACTTGACTTGCGACTTATGATGATTGCTAATCTAGAGTGCTTAGGATATAGTGAAGTGTTCGAAGTGTTTATCTATCTCACCTCCTCTCTTGATTCTCAACTCATGAGATTATAGAGAGGGGGTTGAAGATGAAGGAGGAGGAACACAAAAAACTTAAGAAGAGAGTGAAGCATGATGGTGAGGTAAAGAAAAACTCATCAAGTTTGGAAAAAAAACATGAAGCCATGTTTTATCAAACCTTTTCCCAAATATAATATGCAACCATACTTGAATAATGAGCACAAATGAATTAACAATTCATTTGTCAACACTATTCGAGCATGGGTCTCACCATGCTCTCTTCATTTCTTTCCCTCCTCATTTACCATTCACAATAGAATTTCTTACTGTTTAACCATCCGAATGCCTTCGCGCTTCCGGATCTCGTCACCCGATTTAACGAGTGTATGGAGGATGGTTGCCTCTCACAACATGGTTACATTAGGCTAATTTAGGGTGATAGGGAAATAATAATCGATAGGGACTTCATCCATGAAGTCACCTTAATTCCTAGACTACCTACCCATGACCAACCCCTCCAATTCGAGGATTACCTACCCTTGATGGGTAATGACTGTTCGAGGGAGCCACGTAAGGGCATCAAGGCTAGGAACATCTTTGCGAACGTATTGACTGTGTGCCGTTGGGCACAAAATAACATTTTTGATAGTTCGCACAATACTACATTTTTCACCCCATCCCTTCATATCGTGCACACCTTGATGACTAGGAACCCAAGATATGATATGTGCACGGTATTACTTCCTTCGATTGGTGCGGGCAAAAGGGCTGCCAATTTTCCTTGCCCTATGTTGGTGACACAACCGTGTCGCCATTTCCTCCCTGTGGAGAAATTTGAGTTTTATATACATGGAGGTATACCCATTAGACCTCTTCTTAAGGGCGTATTCATGTCCTACACACGCTTAAATGATGTATGGTCGCGCACCGAGCCGGTCGAGGACGTACCCGTCAAGACACCCAGCTCCAGTTCGACCGCGGGCGAGGAAGAGCTTACCCCTGCAGCACATGCATGTTTACTTAGGAAAGCCACTAGGGAGATAGACAGATTAATAGGGATGGTGACCAACCTGGATCACCGTGTGACAGAAATAGAGCACGGTATGACCACCCTGCTGGCGAGAGAGGAATGTTCCCGTTCACGTTCAAGGGGACGGCGAGGCCATGAGCAGTGAGGGCACTGCTTTTAATAAGTTTGAGGGTGGAGGTGTTTTGTAAATAGTTATCATTGCATTGCATATTTTTATTTTTGTACACATTTGTTTTTTCATTCTTTGCCTATTTAATTCCGCATTGCATCTTTATAATAAATTATAAAAATTAAAAATAAAAATAAAAAATTAATAAAAAATTAATAAAAAAAATAAAATCAAATAAAAAATTTAAAAATTTAAAAAATATATATATAAAAAAATTTAAAAATTCAATTTTGGCCATATTTGACTTAAGTTTAACATGACGGTTGAATAGTAGGGAATAACTAGATCCTAAATTTAGTAAATTAAAAACCCAAAAAATAACATTTCTTAAAGTTTAACTGTAGAAAATATATGTCCTTGTAGATTATTTAGAAATAGGCAAATTTTGAGTTCAGTTCTTGGGCTAAGTCAATATAAGGGAAGAGTATTGAAATTTTTATTTGAAGTGTAAGTCTGAAAAATAATTATGAACCTTAAGTCTAAATTCTGAAAATATATACCCTACAACTGGCACATACACGCACCTTGAAACTTGGGATAGTAGAGGATACCTTGAAATGCTCTTTTCTAAAATCCTTAGTATGAAGGAAAATAAAATAAAAATATAAGAGTGAATAAAGAGATATAAAAAAATGAATACTGGTTTTGTAATTACTTGAGGCTGCATAAAAAAAAATTATAGCGAGGGTGCTTTATCACCTAGTGCCTTAGACCAATAGGTTTGGGAGTCACTGCTAAAGCCTTAGGTATTACAAGACGAGGAATTACGCCTTAATGCGCAAACACATTTTGTAATCGATCGTTAGTACCTCAAGAACTATTAACGGTCGCATGAAGGATGTGTGAGCAATTTCATCTAAAATTCACCAACTAAAAGTATTTTGGAAGATGGATAAGAGTATGGTAGCTTGAATTGAATTTCCAAGTGTAGAGGTGATACATACACACACGTAGGGGTATATGATTGGAGTTTGGATGAGAGATAGGAATGAAAGATAGGGCTTATACCTTCAGTAGAGATGATAAAAATTCCTATGTTGAGATGGAACCTTTGAAGGAAAATTCAAAAGATGCTGAAAGCTGAATAAATTTGCAGAACATATATGATCTTAAGTTAAATGATAAGTGAGTGTGAAAAATACGGGTTGATGATTTCTAAGTTGAAAATAATAGATTTTCTTGCTAGAATACCGAATTGAAGAATGAAAGTCAACAGGCCAAATTTATCCGATTTTGTGGGTAGTATCCGCTGAAAACCCTCAGGAGATAACACTCCTCCTACTAGGGACACCTAGGGGTTTAACGGCTTGTTGCACAAGCTCAGTGCAATCGCGATTCCCTGCGAAAGTGAGGTTAGATTTTTTCGAGAATAAAATTGGCTTTGCTCGGGACGAGCAAAAGATAAGTTTCGGGGTATTTGTTCATATCAGAATATTGCATTATTATATCGCCCATTCTTAATCATATTACAAATAAATAGGTGCTTTTGATCCATGTCTGCTAAATAGTTGCAGGTTACAGGTTCTCAGAACAATACAGTGAAATTCATAAAAAGACACTACAAATGTGAGACTACGACCAACAATAGATGAATCCGTATGATGCCGCCTACCAGTTTAAGGAACAAACGAAGATCAGTAGACAGTTCAAAGCACACAGTACAAGGGCAGCACAGGATTAAGACTTCAACGCGAAGCTCACGGCAAAAAGTCCACAACATTCTGCTCTGTGGAAATCTGGAAGAAAATAGAAAATATTCTGTGGAACCAAGTGAAGAAAACAGAAGGAAAATGCAACATGAAGCAACCCTAGAAGTTTGAGCCAGAGATCCCACTAATTGGACATGGAACCGCGGCCAAATATGGCTTTCTGCCACGGTTCCGCGGCCGTGCAGTGCACGTGTCGATGCACGTGTCGGTGGGTGTCGGTGCTTTGACCCGGCTTTCTTAGGATAGTCTTGTAATTTCATATATGGATCAGATGTAAAACCTGGGGTTTCTCCTATATATAAATAGGAAAGCCGAAAGCCTAATTAGGCATGCCTCTTTTTATTTTCTAGATCTAAAAATTTTAATTTCATTGTAATCGTTGAAGAGGTATCAATAAAGTAAGTTTCTTTTTCTTTCTTGCATTTTTTATCTGGATTTAATTTTTGCAATTTTTTATCTGTCTTTTATTATCTGCAATTTAGATAGTCTTTTAAAACAAAATTATAAAAATGAATTTTATCATTACTTTCCTAATGAGTGAGTAATTCCACACTTGTTAGGGTTAGGATAGGGAATGTTTGAGAGAAGGAAATCTCTCTCACTCCTTTCTTTGCCCATTTATATTTTAAAATACGGAGACTTTTTAATCCAACCACACACCGCTCACTATGGCACCCTATCGTACATGATAGCGGTGATTCCCTAGTTAGACCGGCTGTGGTTGAATTAATTGTTGGTTAGGGCTAAGAGCCAAGAAAGGACGGACAAAGACTAAAAGGAAGAAACTACGTTTCTTCCTAGTTATGCTAATCCCTTTTGTTGACTATTACCTTAACACCTATATTCTTAACTAGGGCATTAAAAGCAGTGAGTAGAATCCCTATTCAAAACTAAACTAATCCTAACCATAGCTAGACTTTAAATCAAATTAATCTCATTCTTAGATTTTAAAACAAAACCCTACCAAACATAGAACTTTACTCGATAGAACTTAAAGAAAGAACACCATTTCCCTGTGGCTCGACCCGTACTCAACCGGCTAGCTACCAAGTGACACCGTCTTGATTGCGGTATTCTTAATTTTAAAATGCATACACGCAAAAAGCTTCTCAAACAATCAAGTCCCGAGCCACATGGAGGCAGTGAGCGGATCATCAGGGGATTCGTCTCTCCCGGTATATTGGGGGTTGATGTCGCGGAGTGCACGGGTGGCCATCACCAGAAATCCTCGGCCGGGGTAGACGAGAATTACTGATTCGGATCAGTAGTTTCTCAGTTGGTGATTAGCTTCATACCGACACTAAATGTCACGTTATTAAGGGCCTGACATTATCCACCTACTAGGCTCGACATGCGATACTCATGGGTGAACGGACCGGACTGTACGGATATTGTCACTGTCAGGCTCAGTAGGGTTTCAGGATGAGTTCGCTCGTCGGCCTCCTTTTCGCTCAATATCTGGGTAGCCGTTACGTACAGCTAGTGCCACTAACGTGCTTATGGTTAAACCCACTGCCAGCGTATTGACGAGTCTTTAGAGTCCCACACAGAGGGTTTTCCTGGTTCGGGCGAAACGTTGTAGAGGCCGTATGGTTTTATGGCAGGGTTCGATCATATACGTGAACTTGTGCACGGATCATGATCGGACGGATCATACTAGTGGGCTTTGGTTTAAGCCGGAGCCTACTATTAGATTGTTGGATTATTTTCGTCTCGTTGTATTCATATTCAGTCGGAATACGGATGTAGGTATGTATATACAGATGAGGAGTATTCTTGTAATCCGTTACAAGATTACTTTTGAAGATGTCATTTTTTTTATTGTATTAAACATTTAGGGTTTTTGTAAATGTTTAATATTATGTTGAGGTGTAAAGTATGAGAGTAAGTCTTGGCATGGTGCATTTATTGTGCCATGCTTTATTTTTTATTATTTTTTGTGGTTGTGAGATATTTGTGAGGGTTTTGTGGTAGATATTTTGGGATGTTATTTTATTTGTTTTTCTATGAAAATACCTCACAATATCATCACAAGAAAAGAGAGGTCGACCACTACACTTTTTCTTGGGTTGCTATTTTTCTTTTGGTGCTATGCCTTGAGCTCACACTCTTCACACTCCAATGGCTTCTTCTTTAACCTCCATCCATACCATCTCATGTGTTGAAAATCCATGGATGTATTGAGACAAAATGATCACACATTCTCTCTACTTCATCTTGTGCATCTAGGCTAGCAAACTGGATGCCTGAGTTGCTTCGGTTTTGAAGCGGAAGCCCGTATTAAGAATCCTCGACGTGGATTGTCTTTGACGAGGGAGACTGGAGAGCGAACTTGTTCTGGGCAGCCGCGAGGAGCTTGGGAAGAGGTTGAAGACTGAAGGACAAGGATCGATCGGTATAATCTCTTAAACTCCTTTTACCGTTAACTAGTATAGGGTTAATGGTTCGATCCGGAAATCAGGTTCTGTTAGCACCGGGTTTTAAAAGTTTTTGTTCCGCGTTTGGCCATGGATTGATGGCCGGGGCGATAGTGTAGCCTTACACCCATTATTTCGTCGAATCCTCCTTCAAACCCTAAAAAGAGAACTAGTCGTGATCATTTACGCTCCACAAGTTTGCTAACTGGTCGGCCAAGACAGTGATAGCACTTCGAGGGAGGTCCCCTGTGCACTCGCATGGACCAAATTTAAAAATCATGTTTCCTTAGAAGCGTAGCCTCGTAAACACCTTTCTTGACACCTAATGGATTAGCTGATTGTGAAGTGCAAATCTCCCTGGAGTAACTATTACTCACAGTGGGTATCGGGACCAATACTATTGCATAGAATAGTATGCAATCACATTCCAAGTTTCAACAGTTGAAACTCCCGATATTGTTTTTACCCCAAACGACTTATGACCTTAACAAGGATAACAAATCATATGTCGCTAGTCAAGATCAATCCATCATTTCGTGATTAATTTAGACCCATCTGCATGACCCTCAACAAGGTCAAAAAAGTCATTCGACTGTCCTAACTAATCGCATCATATGCAAGCAGGAAGATATCTCTTAGTTATCGTTCACTACGCCTTAACAAGGCCAACAAACACAGTAAGAATACTTAGTACACTACTTTCTGAAATGACAGAGGTCTCTGGCTGGTTTTGAAGAAAACCCTTGATGTAATTAACTTGATATCATTAAAGCGACCGAGTGGTTTTTAAAGTTTATAGTGACATAAACTTTTGCTCAAGAGTTGAATTCCCCATAAAGGGATCAAGGCTCTTTCCTCATCGAATGAGTTGTAGAATATTCCTATTTGAATACTTCTATGCAAAGCAAAAGAAAATGTCTATAGTTTCGTTTGGAAAAATTGATTCCTACAACGTATTTGCATTAATCAAATTAACGCAACCCCATCATTCAGATAATAACAATTATTATCAAGCAACTCATCACACCATCAGAACATAATATGGAAAATTAAAATAGAATGCATTTATATGCCATCCGTATGCTCCACGGGGCGTTGGGTCTTCACTGTAAGGTGACTTAACTTACGGTAGGGCAGACACATTGCTAGCACGAATGCAAAATATATAGAAACATTTATTTATGTGTGTATGTGTGTGTATCACTATATAAATATACATCATCACAAGCAGATAATCAACATTATAGGCATGCGGTAAACATTAAAAAAAATAATGAAATAATTTAGATATCCTGGGATCCTGCGTTTTATTTGAGACGCAAACGAAACGCGATATTCCACGTTCACGCGAATAGCTCGTACGCAACAAAACGAATACCCCTATGATCATGGCGAGCAATCCACCAATCTTAGAACAAGGCGGCCCATTCATAACTCCTTGAGATGGCCACTTTTCGCACTCTAGAATCCTGCGTCTCGAGTATTTCATCGTGGGCAAACCTGTATCAATATACATACAACGGCAATGACGGCCTCAACATGGCCGAGTCCCGAATAAAAGAATATACATTTGGATTTTCAAATACATGAATATAAATACAACATATTACATTACAAACATTCACACGCGGGGTTATTCATTTCGCAACAATCCGAACCAAACCAAACAAACCAACATTGCAGAGACACAATATGCAACCCCCTCGAATTAATCACACCTCAATTCGTCGACGTTAACCAACACATATCCATATATGTGGCCAAACCAACTCGATCAAACACTTTGATCAGGTTAGTTTAGAATCGTAGCCAAATGATTCCAAACCCATGGAGTCGCAAACTTGAATTTCTCAAAAAAATGAAAATCAAGTCCACTCCGACAACCAAGAAAACCTCATTTTGCGAAAATTCTGCCACGAAGGACCCGAAATAAGCCCGATTGCCTAACGGGACACTTAGGCTTGACCAAATAGCATCCGAAGGTGGTTTGGGTGGTACCCTAGGCCCGAGAGCAGCTAAAGGTGCTCTCGGGTTGGGGAGGCCATCCCAAACTCCCCGGGGCTGCTATGGTAGCCCTCGATCCCTTACGAGGTCCTCAGTGTGAACCGAGAACCACCGGGCTTGAGTACAAATAAAAAAAGTGGGGGTTTAGGCTGAAATTTTTAAACAAGAATTTGTAGAAATGGATTTTGAATCGATTGGCCACATAAATGCAATTAGTTTGTAAAAGATTGGCTCCGATACCACTATAGGAGTCGGCTTTAGGGTCGCAACACTTACGGATCTGGCATAAGCATATAACAATTTTTTTTGAAGGCTTTAGCACTAATTCTAACTCAAGATCTTACATTTACTACTACTTGCAACATCTAAAAGAAAACAAGAGAGCAAGCAAAGGAGAAACAACCTTTGTACCGTGTCCGATCTCATCGGAAGACCATAGCTAGACTTTATGAGCTCCGGATGAACGTGGTGGTGTTGGGTTACCTACAATGGCAGCAAGGTTTCGGAAGGCATCATCCATGCTAAGTTAAAAAAAATTCCAATTTAGATAACCCTAACCCTAGATCTTTAACTAGAGAATCAAACCAAACTAACATGTTAACACCTTAACATCTAAGAGTTTGGGATTACAACTTTTGTAGTCTGTTTCTTCGCTTCATAAGCTCTGAGTTGAGGTCCCTTCGCTGCGATTATCAAGTACCCGGACTCTAGAGAGGCTCCATGAGGTGAATGAGACATCCTTACTTGAAGACTTCACTAATCCAAGATGATATACCTTGAGGAATCACAAACGCAAGCTTACACTTCACTAATAAAGTATTAGTGAAGTAAACACCCTAATCTAAGTGGCTAAAATAGATGAGGATGATGATGTAGGAATTTTGCTCTCTTTTGTTATCTATTTCTCACAAACAATCATCACAAACTAAAAAGCAAGAAAGCTTTTGGAGTGAGGAAGAAGAAGATGAAGTTGTGATGAATGAATTATTATTGAGGTTAGAAATACAACCAAGATTAAGTATGTGTCATGGCTAACTTATGTAGAGAATAAACCATAGGCTTGGGTTAAAGTTAGGTTAACAAATATCAAGGATAAAACAAATAGGGTGGACTTTGTCAAATGATCATGAATCTTCCTCAAAGCTCATCCAAACATAATCCATCCAAAAAGAATTAACCAAAAAGAAAATGTTAACCCAAGTTTAAACCCTAGCATGGTTTTAACCCTAGTTGCATTTGTAACCATAACATGTTATAATATTATATATCACATATACAATATTTTGTAACAAAAGAAAATAATACAATTAACATATATTACATATATATCAATGTATCATCAAGTGAGAAAAAGAATCTTTAAGTGAGCTTATATTAATTAATGTAATGCAATATATCAAATATATAATTATACAATAAATTATCGAATCAACACTTGATCCGATAATCCGGCTATTATGCGAATAACCGACTAATATAATATGTATCAGTTCATCGAATTGACACTTGATCCGATGACCCGGCTATATCACATATACCCGTCCGATATCATATATCGCGAGAATCGAATATGGTATCACATACATGTATTATCCTCGGTCCCGCACATATCACATATATGCTCTACTCCATTTTTCCTGAGCCAGGAAACCTCTGTATAGGACTCTAAAGAATCGTCAATACGCCAGCAGTAGGTGATGATCATATCAAACACCCATAAGTTGCAAGCGGTCAACTAAACGTAACAGCCACCCGGGTATTAAGTGATCAGAAGATCAACAAGCAAGCCTGTACATACTCTTGTGAATCCAATCAATAACACTCCTGTACAGTCCGGTCTCTTCGTCTAATATGTCGCATATCGAGTCTAGGGGTGGTAAACGTCAGACCCCAGTAATCGATAAATCGTGTCGATGTAAGGCTCATAACGGGTCGAGAAACTACTGATAACACTTACCAGTAGATCTCCATATCAGCCCTGGCCAGGGAATTCCAGTTATAGGCAATCGAACACAGAGCAACATCAACTCCCAATACCGGGAGAGACGAAACCCCTCCTATCGCTCATTGCCTCCATGTGATTCGGGACTGTACCCAAAAGCCACTGTTTTGCACGCTCTCGTGAACGTGGTAAGGTGGAAATCAAAGCACAGTGGGAATCACACAAGACTCTATGACGATCTCGGGTCTACAGACTAACCTATACAAGTGTCACCAGAGAACTGCTATCTGATGATAGGTATAATACCATCTAGAAGTTCTCGGCGAGTCCGTTCAGTATACCCAGTCTCCACTGAGCACCTGTACACCATATTTGATGTCAAACACAGATGGATATGGGATCATCCATCGCCCATCATATGGGTCAAGATACTTATACGCTAGTCTACTCTGAAGTATCGATGCCCTGTCTCGATACTCTTTCGACTAGGAACAGTTATAGGATGTACTCTTGGACTACCCTGGCCCCACTAGTATGATCTGCATCATAGTCTTAGTAGTCGAGTACATATCCTAAGGGCTTTATCAACATGTGAGAGCTAGACAGTAAACCAATACAAGTCAACAAGTTAAGATAAAGTGAAACCAAATACCATAATATCATGTCGAGCAAGAAAGTCCTCTCTATATATGTCCAAGCATCCACTATAATATCATCATATGTACAACAATGGCCTCTAGGGCATATATATAACTAACAGGTGGCCGACCGCCTTACCGTAGATGATCCATAGTGAAAGAAACCCACCCAAATCTCCAACTCCATCAAATAGTGGAATAACTAGCTCTATGAACTTGCTAGGTAATAGATGTAGTGACGATGTTGTGGAAAGACACCCCTTTTTTCTCTTTCCATCTCTATTTCTAAAAACCCCAATTTCATGAGAAGAAAGAGAAGGAAGAAGAAGATGAGGATGCATGGCTACTACTTTTCTTTTTCTTTGCAAAAAATGAATTAATTTAATAAAATGAGAGTAGACACGCTAATGTATATTCCTTCTCTCATTCCTTTTCTCTTTCCTCTTTATTGTCATTCAATGAGAGAGAGAATGGGGCCCACATATCACATGCTCTTTCCTTTGTCATCTTATGAAAAAACGTAACATTTACATATATTTATTTGTATGAAACCATAAAAATAAAAGAGAGAGTGAGAGTGATATATATATATATATATATAATGAGAGAGAGGGTATATGTAACAAATACATAAAGAGAGAGAGAGAGAGTTTGTGCGCGCGCGCGCATCAAATACACGATACTAGCAGCCATATCAATATGAATTATTAAGTCAACACTTGATTTAATAATCCGGCTGTTAAATAGTCCGGCTAGTATAAACCGATGTCCGATTAAATCAAGCGTATCACATACACGTATTTAATCGAACCCACGCACGTATCTCCATGCACACACCACATCATCATTTCATCTAGGCAAGCACTTTCATTGCGGGACTCTAAAGACCTGTCAATACGCTAGCAATAGGTTAAACAGGATCACATCCGATTGAATCTGAAACACTTTCAGATTCAATCCCCTCACGGTTTAACCCACAAGCTCATTAGCGGTACTAGCTACACGTAACGGCTACCCAGATATGATCAAGATAAATAAAGTTCGAAGAGCAAACCCATCCGGACCCGACGAATTCTATAAGCGACGAATATCATACAGTCTGGTATCTTCTTCAAAGAGTATTGCATTTTGGGTCTGGGGGTGGAGCTGTCAGACCCCCAATAACCCAATAAATCATGCAGACATCGAACTCATATCCATCAGAGATACAATTGGTAACACTTACTAGTTTATCTCATCCACCCTGCATAGGGATTTCTAGTTATCATTATATCCTGCATAGCACGATATCGACTCCCTATACCGTAAGAGACGAATCCCCTCGACCACTCACAGCCTTCATGTGCTTCGGGATATACCCAACTAAAACTTATTTGCATGACTCAGTAGAGCAGTGGTACGGTATTAATCAAAGTATAGTAGCAACACACACAAGAAACTATGGCGATCTCAGGTCAAGAGATTATCCTATACTATCGTCACAAGAGTACAACTATCTAACATAGGTATAATACCATCTAGGAGTTCTCGGTGAGTTCATCCAGTGTGACTCATTCCCAAAGAGCACCTTTATACAATCTTTGATGTCAAACACAAATGGCTATAGGATCAACCATCGCCCCAGCCGGGGTCAAGAAACGTATACACTAGTTTAAACTAGAGTACCGATGCCCAAGCTCAATACTCCTACGACTAGGGACATTTAAGGATGTGCTTATGGACCACCTAGGTCTAATTAGTATGATCACTATTATAATCCTGGTAGTCAAGCAAAGATCTTATGGGCTTTATCATCATGTATTAGCGTACGTGATAACGAGTAAAACGTATACATATGAATGATAAAGACAAACAAGATAATATACTATCATCACGAGCGAGACCGTTCTATCCGTATAAGCCCTCCTTCATTTACAGTAATTGCCTTTCTATAATTACAATAATTATCTTGAGGGCACCTATATCCAACATATCTTTATGTAAAGTATGAGATCCAAATATAGAATATTCGAGTATGATCTTTCATAAAGAACTTGCCTAAAAATCATAACTTAAAGGATGCCATTGTACCTACATCATTCTGAATGAATAGTGTTGGTGTTCGGTGCTTGTGCCGCGGAAGCCGCGGCCAAGGCAAAACCAAAAACAAAAACTTTATGCAAGCACCACACATGCATACCACAGGATTCGATCCAAACACCTAAAACTAGAAAGCTAAACAAGCAAGGTTATAGAAATACAACCCTCAAAGCGTGTCCACCTAATTGTAGAAGAACCATCCAAGCTTGTAGACACTGGGAACACGCTTGAAAAATGACCACTCTCGTCGAAGAAGATCCACTCGAGAGAAACCGAAAAAGGCTCCGACCGACGATCCAAACTTGCTAAGGAAGGATTGTGGGTGATGTAGGAATTTTTTCACTAACTTTTCTCTCAAATATTCATACTCAAGAGAGAGCAAGAAGAAGGAAAAGGAAGTGAGGAAAATGGCTAAGTCTCTCTCAACCATGAAGCATGAACTTAAGAATGTGGAATGAATAATTCAATGTAGAAAGAATGGCTTCAATTATTCAACCATGGATCAATAGTGTACCCATAAATGATTACAATCAAGCCATACCTCTCTACAAGCAAAAACATGCTTCATGCCACCTCATCCTCCACCTTTTTCCATTTGATTTTCTAAAAGAAAATCAAATATGAGGTGTCCTTCTTCTAGAAGCATTCCCGTATAAATATGGAATACTTCACCCGGTATATGTATCGCTACATATACGAGTATCCATATAAAAATACGTATATCACCAATGAGAGAAAATGAATAGCGACCAATAATACTAATATATATATATATATATATATATATATATAAATTATTAAATCAAAACCTAATTTAATAATCTAGCTTAATCCTAAGCCAGCTCATATTATCAATCATCCGATTAAAATATGTGTATCCCATACATGGATTTAATCGGACCCGTGCACGTACCAACGTAAGACTCCTACATTTATCGCCTGAACCGGGAAAACCCTCTGTGTGGGGCTCTAAAGACTCGACAATACGCGTACAGTGGGTTTAACTACAAGTATATCAGCGGCAGTAGCTGTACATAACGGCTACCTAGGTACTTGTCGAAAGAGGGGTCGACAATCAAGTACATCCTTACCCTACTGAGCCTAAATGTGACAATCTCTGTACAGTCCGGTCTCTTCGTTTAAGAGTATCGCATATCGGATCTAGGGGTGGATAATGTCAGACCCCTACTAACCCGATAAGTCATATTTGAGTCAAGCTCATCACCAACCGAGAAATTACTTAATTCATATTAGTAAATCTCATCTACCATGGCCACGGATTTAAGGTGATAGCCTACTGAACACACCACATCGACTCCTAATACCTGGAGAGACGAATTCCTGACAATCTTTCACTTCCTCCATATGGCTCGGAACTGTACCTAACTAAAACCTGTTTGCACGACTCCTTTGAGTCGTGGTAGGATAGTAATCAAAGTATAGTTGGGATTCGCACGAGACAAATGATGATCTCAGGTCAAAGGACTAACTTGTACTCATGCCACCTGAGAACTTCCATCTGACGATATATATAATACCATCTAGAAGTTCTCGGTGAGTCCGTCTGGTGTACTCATCTGATGATAGTATACTAACTTAGGTGATACAATACTAATGGCTTATGAGACCGGCCACCGCCCTTTATTGGGGTTTAAAAAATTATGCACTAGTCTACTCCGGAATATCGATGCCCAGTCTCGATACTCCCATGACTAAGGATATTTAAGGATGTGCTTATGGATAACCCATCTCCCATATATATGATCACCATCATAATGTCGGTTGTCAAGAAACAATCCTACGGGCTTCATCAATGATGAAAACAAACCAGATAGCATACCATCATCTCGAGTAAGACTGTTATACCCATATAGGTCCTCCCTCAATTATCCAAATCGCCTACTTGAAATCACAATAATTACCTTGAGGGCATTTTATCCAACAATCTCCCACTTGCACTTAAGGCCAATTATTATAGTATCTTGTACCCACAACTCGTATGCTACCGAATACCCAAGTTCTCTACTAATCAGTTTGCAAACTATGTTTGTGAAACTTAATGTGTTCAAGAAATAGTCTCAGTGAGTGGATCTGCTAAAATTTTTCTAACTTTATCTCTCTAATTCTTAACCTTGCGAAGATCAGCAATCTCCTAAACTGAGCGATACCCCACGTCAAGAATTTGTCCAAATACTAGATGGGACCAAGTTCAAAAATGAACAACTCCATCCAACTTCTTCTTAGGCTATGTCCTCTGTCGAGTCATAACCAGCATCATGCACCATGATTATCTCAGTATCCCTATTGGAACACTATCTAATATACTGATCCTCAGAAGAAACTAAACTCAAAACTCTGATAGCATCTCTGTCATCTAGGTCACCTTAGAAGCCTGAACCGATAACTGCCTCCCAGAGGAGACTGCCGTTACCTTATACCAAGAACATCCAATTATGTTCATAATAGCTTTCCTTTGTTTCTCTAGGATTAGATTAACATCTGCTTATTATAACTATTACAAAAGCAATATCTGGTGTTATACAAGATATTGCATGACTGACTCAATTGCCTAAGCAAATGATATGTCATTCATGTCAGTCCCTCTCCTCATCAGTATAGAAGAAATACCTTTTAGAGAGTGAGACTCCATCACCAGCGGGTACACCACCACACCAGGAATCGTCTATTCTAAAGTACTTTTAGAATGCTGTCTAAGTACCCGGATTGGAAAACTTCTTAAATCTAGATCTAATACCATAGATCCGGTCACCATAATTCCTGATATATTATCCATATAAAACATAAAGAAAACACTATGTGACAACCAAAATTTGACCGATTGTAGTATAGGAATATCACTTCCTATTTAGAGTATGTCATCCAATTCTAAGGACAATACTCCCTACACCTTTCTTATTAGGTTCATCTATTGTTTTGATGAAGTCAATCACCTTGACGGTAACATCAAAAACAGATGATCCGTCTTCGCTATCCATGTTTTAGTTTACGAATAGACATAAGAAACATACACACCTTCCGCTGCTCCCACTAGCTACGATAACCCTCTGGTAGATTTATATACACGTGCACTTCCAAATTCCCATTTGGAAAAACGTTATAGTTATGCACCTGCCAAATATCATAGCCAAGAACTGTATCAGCGCCAAGTAATATCCATATGGAATTTAGCATAGGAACTGAAGTAAATGTCACATCATAATCCACAATGGTTATTTGATAAAAACTCTTTACAACAAGTCTAGTATTATTAGGTTAGTACCTTTCTATCTGCATAGATCTCGAAAGATCTACATGCTCCTAATGGGTTTTACCCCTTCAGGAGCATCCAGCAAAGTCCAAAATCCATAATTTGCTGAAGTGCGTGGAGTCTATCTTGGATATGAAGTATCTGATCACGTGGAAGTTACCACTCTCTATGACCTGCTGATAACTAGTGGGGGAAACAGTTGTGCCAGGCCATATTCATATGGATTTCAGCATAGACACTGAAGTAAAAGTCTCATCAAAATCCGCAACGGTTATTTGATGAAAACTCTTTACAACAAGTCTAGTTTTATTAGGTTAATACCTTTCCACCTGCACAAATCTCGAAAAATTAACTTGCTCATAATGGGTTTTTCCCCTTCAGGAGCATCCAACAAAGTCCAAAATCCATAATTTGCTGAAGTGCGTAGAGTCCATCTTGTATATGAAGCATCTGGTCATCTGGAAGTTACCACTTCTTATGACCTTTTGATAACTAGTAGGGTCATTATTACCATGATGTTGACCTCCCTATCACCGTCTATGAGAAAACCAAAGTATCTCACAGGTGTCTGAGGTCACCTTCTAAAATCTACGGAGTGGCTAATGGTTTGTCAAGTCCAATTGAATCCTTAGGTTCTATTATGTTTTCGGTAATCGTTTATAGTTCTGGAATCACTTCCAATTCTACCATACTCTCACTAGTTTCTTTTGCAAAAACATTCCGTTTATAAAAAGGTGGCGAGTCAAGAACAATGTAACTATTGATCTTGAATATGGTAGAAGCAAAATCCTAGAAAATGCTTGGGATCATCCACAAACTACCATTACCGAAGAGTTCCTTGAGTTTTTCCGGATTCTGCATTTAAACAGAAAGTGGATAACTCCATATCTCAACAACCTCAAGATATACAACCATTCTATGTCCAACTAGAATTAAGGCACTAATTTAGATGGAACTAAATTCAAATGTCATGCAGCTGTTTTCAGTGCATATCACCTAATGGGAAAAGGCCAATACAACATTACTCATCAAGGAGCATACTCACGGCAACCTGTGAGAGAATCAAGTTCTCAATACTATGATGGAATACCTGGTATAAATATCTACATCTTCAATCACCTCGATGAATTCTGATACTTCCAACTTAAGGCTCTCTAGTTTATTCTTTTACCTATAAACTTCTCAAAATCTTTCGACCTTGCATTACAACGAATGCATGACTAAAACCACATAACTCATAGGTAAACCTAAATGAAGTAAGAGTACCAACCCTTGTCCTGAAGGACACTGCACAACATGCATTTTTATGTATAAGTCCCAAGAGTATACTGACTCAAATTCTGTGTTTTATAAATTGAAAACTGTATTTTGGTTAAGAATGTCTTACACCGTTATTCAATACGCCTTACCTTATTCCCAACTGATAAAGGTAAATGTTTATAACACAATTTTCAAAATGTATATCTCACTTTATAAAATATAGGTACTGAAATTTCATTTTAAAATTTGGTGCATAACAACGGTTATTCGAAACCAAATATTTGCCGTGAGGCAAAGCCTGACGATTTAATCCATTATCACCAATTGCAATGAATTCCGATATTGAGGATCAAATCGTCTATTTCCCAATATTTTACTCCTACTCATCATCTGTAACACCGTACAGATGTGAGATCCAAATCCGGTAAATACATACTCTGGAGTCAGAATTATTGGGAAAAACAGATCTCTTTTACAAATACATAGAAAATCTGAAACTTGAAAAACAGATCTCTTTTACAAATACACAGATCTCTTTTATAAATACCAATATCACAGAAAAGGTATTCCTGGTAATGCCTTTTCCATTATCCAGATTCATGCCCTCATTTAAATCCCTTCATATGTCTCTACATCTTACCTTTTGCACACCGCAGTTAGGCTAATTTATTTTCTTCCTTTCCTACCTTTCGGCACCAGCCTAAAGATTTGAAGAAGACTATCCAATAAGCGTAATAAGTGTACTCTCCTAATACAAGGAGCTTTCGCAACCTGAGAGAAGGTAAAGGGATGAAACAACCGAATAATCCTATTCAATTTCTCTAGAAACTATGGCCATCCTAAACTGAAGTAATTTTTTCGAGTTCGTATGTAACTATACGATAGTTGTTCCAAACAATATGGATCATCATAGTGATACGAAGTGTTCTTAAGAAATCAAGGGGGAAAGTAGGAGTACCAGGGACATATGCGATTTTGTAGCGAATCAAGACAAGCCAAAACCAAAGTCTATAAAAAGGTTCGGTCAACTTGGTTCATGAGTTTTAGTTTAAGGTAAGTCATGGGTCGTTGTACCAAAGAGAGAGAAAAGAAATACTCAGCATGCACTCTATCAAGATTAGATTGGTTATCATTTTATCTAATCAGGATGGCTCCGACTATTTCCTCAAATTCTCCTTCAAATCCTAAAAGGAAAACTATTCTGGATCATTTACACTTTACAAGTTCGCTAACCATTCAGCCAGGACAATGTTGGTACTCCGAAGGAGGTCCCCCGTGCTTTCGCACAAACCTAATTAATAACCCTGTTTCCGCAGAGGCGTAACCTTGTTAACACATTCTAGACACCTAATAGATTAGCTAATTGTGAGGTGAAAAATCTCCAGAGGAGTAATACATAATCATCTGTGGGAATCGGGGCCCAACTATTGATCAATCGAAAAAATTGCAATTTTAACGCATCAATTTCCCTATTCTTTGCAATCATCTAAAGGTGTTTGGTATAAATATATCATATATTAGCAATTCGTCTGCAAAATATCAAATAACATGTGTTATACATTATAACCGGCATTATGAGGGAAATTGAGTGCTTATTACTACACGCATGATTTTTGTCTATCTCAACACTTTCATCAAGATTGTGTGCAGGAAATCCTTCAGGATAAAGGGATGGAATCACAAAAGTGCCAATAAAATGCAGCAAGTCAAATACTTAAAATCTGGCAGCAACCAAGAAATAAGTAGAAGATTCCAGGCATCAGAAAAGTATCCAAAAGCTAACACAAAACACCACAGAAGAATTGAGCCAGCAAGCAACTATATGGCCGCGGATCCGCGGCCGATCCAAGCCGAGTCGCCGCGGTTCCGCGGCCGAGTTGACTCATCGGAGCTCGAGACTTTTCCTAAACCTTCCTTGTAACGGCCTAGCTTCCTCAGGACGCTCCATTTCCATGTGGCATCTTCTAGAAGGCTCTGCATAACAACCAAGCTTATGAGAGAAGATTAAATGAGTGGTTATAAAAAGGGATCTAAATCTAGAATTTGGGGCTGTTGAATAGTTTGTTAATTAGTGGGGAGTTGGTTACACTTTTGGAGCCAAAATTCAAATTCAAGTTGAGTGACACAACTTGATACCAAAAAAACCCCAGCCCAAATCCAATTCCAAAGCCAAATCAAGATCATTTTGAGAAGAAAATCAAACAAGCAACCATCGATCCTTTATCCGCGAAGCTAATCTTCATCCGAGCAAGAGATCCACGACGATCCGCGACTTACAGAGATCGAGCGGAGCGAAATTCGACGAATCTAGTTACCTCTTCAAAAGGAGCAATCGAGAGCAATATCTTGTAATCTCGAATTGAGGGAATGTGTAATTAGTCGTCGATTTAATAAAGGTGATAATTGAAATTCTTGTTTTCTTTACATTCTTGCGTTGTGAAACTTCTTGATCTTTGATTCATTTATTTTCATGATGCTTGAGTAAATTCTCCGCTTGTGGAGGATTCAAGAGAATTGATAGATCTAATGATGATCAAATCTTAATACTAGTCTCAATTCTTATGAGATTTATGAACCTTAGCAAAAAGAATCATTGATAACCTAATTTGGAGCGAAATGACTTCTTGATTATTTCATTGCAAATTAGGGATCAAACAATTGATGATTTTCTTTGCTAGAGCCTAGATCCGAATGATCATGATTAAAAAGACATGGGATAGAAGGAGAAACTCTAGTTTCTTCAATAGATCCTTAATTTTCATCATAATCATCAATCTAGCTACAAATTATCAATAGATAGATTAGGAATTATTAGATTCATCATTAACTATTAACTCAATCGATTCCTACAAGCTATTCTTCATTATCTTGATAACTAAATTGATTGGGACATTTCTTGATTCTTGATTCTAGATCTTTAGATTCTTTATGTTTCAAGAAATTAAAATTCACAAATCTTAAATCAATTTTCTTGCATTTTCTTTTATCTTTTCATTTCGACTCATCTAAAACAAGATTGATCAAAACACACATCTCAGTGGACGATCTGCATTCATTAACGCGCTACATCGACACCATTAATTGATTGCGGTATAAATTTCTTTGGTTGTGATTAAAACTTTTCCAAATACACATGAAGATGATCAATCAAATGGCGCCGTTGCCGGGGATGTGTGCTATTTTGTTCGTTTTTGTTATTTGAGTTGAAAAATTATTATTCCTTCAAATTTTCATCCAAGATTCGCTTCAAGTGCTTAACGATTAGTGTTTGAATTTTTGCGAGGGAATCAAGAATCATTTCAGCAGTGGGATCAAGATTCAGAGAACATCTGAAAAATCCAGAGAAGTACAGGGACCTGCACAAAAATTTCTAAAGCCTAATTCCCCTATCAAGCTGTGGTTCCACGGCCAATGAGGCGTTTTTGCGACGGTTCCGGCGCCGTTTTGGGTTTGCATTGTGCCAAATTTCTCAGGTCTGCTCTCTGTTTTCTCCTCTTCTCTCTGATCTTATCCAATATCAATTTCTTGCAGGATTCTTTACAAAATTCAGCGCCGCTAAAAAATAAATTTGTTGCGATTCTTGAAATTGGATGTTTGTATATTTTAATACGGAAATTAAGAGGCAAAGACCAAATTCAAATTAGGTGGGGATTTCATTACCCTTTCTAAGCCCCAAAATCACGAAACTTGCATCCGCATCACCCTCATTAATTAAAAAATATCTAGACAAGACTCTAAGGACCGTCGCGCTTAATTAGGACAGAAGGAGGTCGTGGGTAATCTATTGCTTATCCACATTTCTTTTGTGGTGTCTAAGGTAAGTGTGTCTAAGGAATGTGATTATTTAATTAGGCCCGCTACTTACGTAGCGGATAATCTCCTACTTACCTGGCACTTACCTGGCCACAGGAGGGATAAAGAGCCAGTAGAGGATTTATCCTGCTATTTGTCTTCTGAAAGTTTAGGAGCGGTCTAGAGACTTGACCTACGTGACCATTAGATATAGGGTTGCGTGTGCATGTTTGTGTGAATTTTCATAAATCCGTCCTTTTTCGAAACAAACCAATTATTTTCTCCCCTTTTTACCCTTTTCCCCTCTTCTCTTCTTATAATGGGCGACCTAAACAGAAGAACTCTTGCTGATCTTTGCTGTCCACAACCAGCTGTTTCTTGTTTTCGTTATCGCTTCGGTATACCGTCCGACTCTCCCATGTCCTTAAGAGATCGGATAGAACAAGCGGGTAGAAACAGTTGGCCACCTCAGTCCAGGTCTTATCAACTGTATCTTAATTCTACATCCGTTTTAGTTGATACTCCGAGTGAGGAAGCCCCTAGACGTATGTCCATTGCTGAGCATATAGCTAGGGCTAGAGGCCAAAATTTCAATCCGGACCAATATCAACCGTATCCTAATTCTACAGCCGTTTCAGTTGATACTCCGAGTAAGGATGCCCCTAGACGCATGTCCATTGCTGAGCATATAGCTAGGGCTAAAGGCAAAAGTTTCCATCTGGACAAATATCAACCATCACCTCCACTTTCTAAAGAAGAATTTCATAATCGGTTTGTGGCATGTATGATGTTCAATAGCTAACTGACCAACCAATATCAGTATTCTTCTTCTCACAACGTTAACCCTACTCCTGCCCAATTTTCGCAACCATCCAATTCCTTTCAATCCAATCCGACTTTTCCACCTTCTCTAGACAGTCTTTCTAATCAGTCATTTGGAAGTTTTAATTGTCCACAAGAATTTCAATCTTATACGGAAACCCCTTATCGACCCAAGTCTAGTCTTGAGTGGACATTAGAAAAATATCTGGAATTATCGAACCAAATTAGGAAGGAAATGACAGAGTGGGGACAAGAAAATAATTTCAAACCAGCCCAAAAATTTTCAGTATATAATTTGGGTATAGGACAAAGTGAGAATTTGGGTAGTGAGAGAGAAATATACACCTTTCCTAATCAAACCTTTCCTTTCCAAACTGAAATCCACAACTCCAGTTTCACAGATTCATCGAGTACACCAAATGATTCACCAATTGACGATAGAATGTATGAGAAGTTGTATCATAATACATTGTTTGATTTACCCGACTGTGAAGGGTCCATTTCGAGTGAAACCATACCAAATCCTTGTGATCTCTATAACTCCACACTTGAACCAAAATTGATTGAAAACCATACTTTTGATAAGCTGTTTGAGAATTTTAACCTTCACTTGAATGAGGTGATTGATGTTGGGATATATTGATTGATGAACCCGAAATTTTGGATGAGTTTGTCCCATCAATTCATCAGGTCCTTTCACTTCCTTGTGGTCATCATCTTGAGCCTTTGATAATTCTTCCCGAACCCCAAATACTTCTCCAAGTTGATAATAATGGTATAACCGAACAGCGGACCGAAATTTAGCCTACATCTTCCACATCTGGTTTTGCGATCCTCGACACACCAATTTGTTTACCCATTTCACCTTCTACTTTCTCTGGTTCTTCTTCTATTCTTCCTATAGTTTCAGTGAGTTTTGATGAGTCACAATCCAATAGTTCAAGTTCGACAATCCCAGAAAGCCAACTTGATTTTGGTATTTTTGAAAATGAGATAGATGAGTTTTTCGAGTCTTCTACCTCCATGTATTTCTACAAATCAAGTATGGTAAAATCTGACACAAAATTTATTGACAGCAAAATATTTGATCACACCATTGATGAAAGTTTTGAAGAACTTTTTGCTGACGAACTTGCATTCCTAAACTACACGGATTTTGTGATTGATCAACCTCAAGCTATAGAAGTTGAACCACCACCACTCCTTCTTCCTAATCATTCACATTCATTCTCATTCTTTAATTTCTCTAATTTAAAGCTCAAACCCTTTCCAGACCATCACTTATCTCTTCCTCATTTCTTCCTGACTCTATACAACATGTTCTTCCACCGACCTATACGCTACACTGATAAAATCTTTGAATGGTTGGTATTAATTTTTGGTCTTTGTAAAGTCTTATTTTGACCAAATGACTTGCCTCCTCTTAAAATGCTTAAAATTGTCTAACTCATGTTTGAGGGGGGTATATTTTTGGCTCTTGAAAATAACAGTTGTCCTCAAAATTGTGAGCCAAAAATAAGTTTGGGAGACAATTTTCACTTTCACTTATTCTTGCCCCATTAATAATGTCCTTTCAAGTTTACAGGTTTTTTGAGGTTTAGCAAAAAACAACAGTGAGGACACTGTTGAAAACAAGTTAGGAGGAGGTTTGTGCTTATTTACACATCACTTCGCATACTTTGCATAAGCACAGAACATTTAAAAAAACAAAAAATATAATAAAAAAAATTAAAATTTTTTGTACATAAATAAGATAATAAAAGATTAAATAGTGAAAAATTACATCCAAAAGATTAGAAAAGTTTAAGAAAACTAAGAAAGTTAGAAGTTTTCTTAAACGAAACTAGTAATAAGTTGTTATAAGCCGTTGTTCTAAGGGTTAGTAAGATGTAAGAAGCCACTAATCTGAGGATAAAAATAAGTTTGAAAAATAGTTCTTATTCTGGAAGCCAAACATTTGAACGTTGATACCCTACTATACGCACTTACACACGTCTTGAAACTCGGGATAGTAGAGGATACCTTGAAATGCTATTGTCTAAAAGCCAAAGTATGAAGAAAATAATAAATGAATAAAAGATAAAATAGTGTTAAGAAAAAAATGAACACTGGTTTTGTTATCACAAAGGCAGCAATAAAAAAATATAGCGAGGGTGCTTCATTACCTAGTGCCTTAGACCAACTGGTTTGGGAGTCACTGCTAAGCCTCAGATGGTGCAAGACGAAGAAAATACTAATACACCTAATAGGAAAGCACATGAGTAATCGGTCGGTTAGTACCTCAAGAAGTATTAACGGTCGCATGAAAAATGTGTGAGCAAATTACATCTAAATATTCACCGATTAAAAAAGTACTAAGGTAGATAGACAAGAGTATGATAGCTTAAATTGAATTCTCCGAGTGTAGGGATGTCTTTTACACACACGTAGGGGTATATGATCGATGTTTGGAAGAAAGGTAGGAATGAAGAATAAGGACGGTGTTTTATTGAGGGATGATTTGATTTCTAACATTTTTTCATAACTATTAAGATAGGGCTCATGACAACCGAAAAACTAGTATTAGTTGGAAACTCTAATTTTCAAAGTTTTTCTTTTATAATTTTGATCTTTATATGTAACTTTCACAGTCTTCCTTTTATTATTGGATTTTGTGGGTGCAATCCGTTGAAAACCCTCAGGAGACAACACTCCTCCTACTAGAGACACCTAGAGGTTTAAAGGCTTCTTGCACGTGCTCAGTGCAATCGTGTTGCCTTCAAAAGTGTGCTAGTTAGTTTTTCTTTTTCTTATATTTTCTCCTTCTCTTAAATAAAAATAAAACATGTGTTCTCGAGATGACCAAAATTAAGTTTCATGAATTTGATCAGTCGAAAATATTGCATTTTTAACGCATCAATTTCCCTATTCTTTGCAATCATCTAAAGGTGTTTGGTATAAATATAGCACATATTAGCAATTCGTCTGCAAAATATCAAATAACATGTGTTATACATTATAACCGGCATTATGAGATAAATTGAGTGTTTATTACTACACGCATGATTTTTGCCTATCTTAACACTTTCATCAAGATTGTGTGCAGGAAATCCTTCAGGATAAAGGGATGGAATCACAAAAGTGCCGATAAAATGCAGCAAGTCAAATACTTAAGATCTGGCAGCAACTAAGAAATAAGTAAAAGATTCCAGGCATCAGAAAAGTATCCAAAAGCCAATACAAAACACCCCAGAAGAATTGAGCCAGCAAGGACACTATATGGCCGCGAATCCGTGGCCGATCCAGGCTGAGTCGCCGTGGTTCCACGGCCGAGTTGACTCATCAGAGCTCGAGACTTTTCCAGAGCCTTCCTTGTAACGGCCTAGCTTCCTCATGACACTCCATTTCCACGTGGAATCTTCTGGAAGGCTCTGCATAACAACCAAGAATATGAGAGAAGATTAAATGAGTGGTTATAAAAATGGATCTAGATCTAGAATATGTGGCTGTTGAATAGTTTTTTAATTAGTGGGGAGTTAGTTACACTTTTGGAACCAAAATTCAAATTCAAGTTGAGTGACACAACTTGATACCAAAAAAAACCTATCCCAAATCCAATTCCAAAGCCAAATCAAGATCATTTTGAGACGCAAATCAAGCAAGCAATCATCGATCCATTATCCGCGATGCCAATCTTCATCCGAGCAAGAGATCCACGACGATCCATGACTCACGGAGATCGAGCGGAGTGAAATTCGACGGATCTAGTTACCTCTTCAAAAGGAGCAATCGAGAGCAACATCTTCTAAGCTCGAATTGAGGGAATGTGTAATTAGTCGTCGATTTAATAAAGGTGATAATTGAAATTCTTGTTTTCTTTACATTCTTGTATTGTGAAACTTCTTAATCTTTGATTCATTTATTTTCATGATGCCTGAGTAAATTCTCCGCTTGTGGAGAATTCGAGAGAATTGATAGATCTAATGATGATTAAATCTTAATAGTAGTCTTAATTCTTATGAGATTTGTGAACCTTAGCAAAAAGAATCGTTGATAACCTAATTTGGAGCGAAATGACTTCTTGATTATTTCATTGCAAATTAGTGATCAAACAATTGATGATTTTCTTTGCTAGAAGCTAGATCCAAATGATCATGATTGAAAAGACAAGGGATGGAAGGAGAAACCCAAGTTTCTTCAATAGATCCCTAATCTTCATCATAATCATCAATCTAGCTACAAATTATCAATAAATAAGATTAGGAATTATTAGATTCATCATTAACTCTTAACTCAATCGAATCCTACAAGTTATTCTTCATTATCTTGATAACTAAATTGATTGGGACATTTCGTGATTCATGATTCTAGATCTTTAGTTTCTTTATGTTTCAAGAAATTAAAATTCACAAATCTTAAATCAATTTTCTTGCATTTTCTTTTATCTTTTCATTTCGAGTCATCTAAAACAAGATAGATCAAAACACACATCTCAGTGGATGATCCGCATTAATTAACGCGCTACATCGACACCGTTAATTGATTGCGGTATAAATTTCTTTGGATGTGATTAAAACTTTTCCAAATACACACGAATATGATCAATCATCTATCATCATGTGATAACCTGACGGAATTCACTCAAGTCACCACACTCCAGAAGGTATGTGCATACCTTGCAAGTTTCCCGTACGTTTGAAACTCCCGATATGGATTTTACCCCTAGGACCTAAGGACCATGATGAATAATCAACAAATCAAGGGTCCTAGTCAAGTTCAACCCGTTATTATCTTGATTGCATTAAATCTACCCGCACTTCTCTTAATGAATAATCAACAAAGTCGTACGATTGTCCTAACCAATCCTCTTATCCTTGCGACAGAAAAGTATCACAGAGCTATCACACACTACGCCTCAGCGAATAGTAACGACAAACGTAGCGCGAATACTAAGCAATACTAATATGAAATAACGAAGGGCTACGACTGGTTTTTAGCGAAAAACCATTAACGTAATGAACTTGATATCGTTGAAATTGTTAGATATGTATGCTCTAGAGGCCTGTATTGTATAGGATGCTAGGCATATATATGTACAGAAACAATTTTTGGTTGAAGTGATATGCTATCTGGTTTATCTTCATCTTAACGTGTGATGTGTTGTATTTCGTATCTTTATTTATATGTCGATGAAGCCCTTAGGATTATACTTGACTGCCAGGATAATGATGTAAATCATACTAGTGGGGCCTGGGCAGTCTATAAGCATATCCCTTAATAGTTCCTAGTCGAGGGTATATCGAGACAGGGCATCGATATTACTAGAGTATAGTAATGTGTACGTTTCTTGACCTTAGGGGCGATGGTTGATCCCACAACCATTAGTGTTTGACATCAAAGATTATACACAGGTGGTCATTGGAGAATGGGTATACCGAACAGGAATCGCCGAGAACTCCTAGATGGTATATAAAACTATTGTTAGATAGCAGTTCTCTGGTGATACTTGTACAGGTTAGTCTGTTGACCAGAGATTGTCATAGTGTCTTGTGTGATTCCCACTGTGCTTTGATTTCCTCCCTACCACGGCTCTACCGAATCGTGCAAACGGGTTGATTTTGAGTACAGTCCAGAATCACATGGAGGCAGTGAGCGATAGGAGGGGTTTCGTCTATCCCGGTATAGGGAGTTGATATCGCGCTATTCTTGATCGGCCATAACAGCAAATCCCTGGGCAGGGTTGTCGAGATTTACTGATAAGAGTTATCAGTAGTTTCTCGAACTGTTATGGACCATAAATAAGCATGACTTATAAAGTTACTGGGGTCTGACATTTAGCACCCCTAGACTTCATATGCGACGTATCAGACGAAGAGACCGGACTGTACGGTAAGTGTTGCTTACAGGCTCATTAGGGTTGTGATGAGTTCGTTCGTCGGCCACCTTTTCGTCATTTACCTGGGTAGCCGTTACGCACAGCTAGTGCCACTGATGTGGTTGTGGTTAAACTCACTGCCAGCGTACTATCTTGTCTTTAGAGTCCCACAAAGAGGGTTCCCAGATTCAGGCAAAAGATGTAGAGGCCGTAAGTTATTACGGCAGGGTTTCGATCATATTCGTGTAATGGTTACAAGAATAATGAATGGAAGGATAATACTGGTTGGCTTTGGTTTAAGCCGGATACTGGTATTATATTATTAGATTATTTGTATTCGTATTTTTCGGAATTCGGATACGGGTATACTTATACGGTATACGGTGATGGGTATTCTGGTAATTGTATAAGAATACATTCTAGAAAGAGACACCTCATAAATGGGTTTTTATTTTGTGAAAATAAAACAATAAAGTGGAATTTGGAGAAAGTCTAAGCATGGGTGATGGCATGGATAAATTCATTTTATATTCTTTTGGAGTTGCTATTGAAGCATGGTGTATTATTTTTGAGAAAAATAATACATGCTTCAATTATTTTCTTTTAGTCATATCATTTTTTCCATGCTTGATTTCTCATTCATCACATTCACCTTCTCTCTCCTCATTATCTCCTTCCTCTATCTCTTGACCTAAATCACTCACATGAGCTGTGAATCATAGGTCAAGAAACATAATAATCCAATACTTGATCACTACATTATCTAAGTGATCACTTCTAGCATACTTGATCTCTTCGTCAAACTCTTGTGAAGAGTTTGTAGCTTGTTCGATAGCTCTCGGGTGGATCATCTTGGATCTTGAGGTGGCCAGTGACCGAGTTCTTTGTGACCACAAGGAGCTTAGGAGTCACATCCAAACAAAGACCCGAAGGACCAGTTCTTTAGGTTTAACACTATCATAGTAGATAAGATCTCTAGATATGTTTGCTAGTTAAGGTTTAAGCACAAGATCTATGATTATTTGGGTGTTGCATGCAAGAAATTTTTTGTTTACCGCTTCCACCTCCTCACAAGTGTTATGAAAGTGTGCAACAACCACTAACATGGTATCAGAGCCTTTGTTAAACCTTAAATAGCTTGTAGCGACATTATAAATCCACCGTTTTTTTGTCGCGCAAAAACTTCCGAAAAAACAGTTTCGAAAATCGAAGTTTTGAGTTGTTTGCACACCCCGTGGGCTCACGGTTTGAACCGAGAAGCCATGTGGTGGAGAGAGCGCACCCCGGGGACACCTTGGGGTGGACCAAAGGCAAGACCCAGACCCTAAGACCACCACAAGGTGACCTTGGGTGTAGGTGACCCGAGAGCACCTCAATAGGGTGCTCTCAAGTCTTCCAACCCCTTAGGGCCACCTCGAGGTGGCCCCAGGGGGTGGGTACCCCCCTCGAGGCCCTCCATTTGACAATTAATTTTATGTTCTTCGCCTTCACGAAGATTCGGGCGGGTTTCAAGTTCGTTTCGACTCTCAGATTGGCTCAAAACGAACGGTTTTTGAAAACTAGCTCACTGGATTTTTTCAAGTGTTGGAAAATTGATTTAGTTTGCTATTCACGTGTGGAATTCTAATGTCGCAGTTACTTTACAAGCTTTATGATGTGTATGTGTGTTTGGAAATGTTGACTAATTGCTATACGTCGATTAGTCGGGGTTGCACACATTTGTAATGATATAATATGATGGTACGTGTATATGAATAGGTTGGATCGTCGTGGATGAATAGCCGAGGATGTGTTCATTCATGTAATTTGTAAAAAGCGGTGTAATATTATTTTGCAGAGCACATCCGGGTTGAGGTTGTAGCCACCGTTGTATAATTTCTTTTTACTGTTTTTGCTCCTAGGATAGACCCAAAGTGGGGTGCACAAACTACCGGGTTCTCGAAGTGCCGAGTGGCCTACTCACTTTGTTGAGGGAGATTGCTTCACTTCGGGAATTTGGCGGGTAGTTTGCCGCACCCGTATGGGTCTAGGGTGGGGTTTGGCTACTCATCACGACCGTGGAACCCGTCTTTCATTAAGGGATTAAATGAAATACGGAATTCTTAATATATCCAATGTATTCATCTGTGATCTGGAATGTTTATAAATGCGTGCGATGTATTGCTATTTATATATGAGATATATAATAAACGTTGCTTATGTTTTGTACCCACGCTAATCCAGCCCCCGTTTTGCCGTTAGTTAAGTAACTGTTCACCACATAAAACTGCATATTAATACCTTTCATCCGTTATCCATTTTGCTATATATCGGTATTATTAATCAGTGTCTGCTCAGTAATTTCAATTTACAGGTATCCGTGATAAATACTGGAAAACATATTCAAAATCATAGATATAACATTTGGGAGCCGACACTGCAAAAAGAACAGGAAACTGACCGATATCCTAAGAGATCTCTTAGAAATAATGCATGTGTACACACTTTTTGTCTAAATTGGTCCAACACCTACAAGTGTGCATAAATAGTCTTTGGCTCTAGACCATGATAGGGCTGCCATGATACAAGGCACAAGTGGGCATGGGTGTGATGTGCATTAATGAGCATTTATTGCTAAAAGTATTGATGTGATATGAACCTTTGCACTTGATCCCTCTCTGTACATTACTCCAAATTACACTCTGGTGTGAATTAATAGAAATTGCAATTACAGAAAGATGCTCAGAGGACCAGAAGAACACTGACCAAAGATGGGCCCCACTCTCCAAAATAGGGCCGCAGATTTAATCATCTTGGCCGCAATTTGCAGCAAAGTTGGGGTCAAATGGGCTCGTGCTCTTTTGGTGGGTCCCTTGTTGTCATTCTAGTCCAGTGTCATATGCAATTTTTGATATTTTGTTGCCTATAAATAGCAGATGAGAATTTAGCTTGAGGGGACCATGCATATACCCATTTATATTTTGTTAGTTTGTTCTTTTGGTTTAGCTTGAGGGTGAGTGGGCTTCATAATGGTTTCTTCTTCTTCTTCCCTCTTGAAGCTCTTTTTGGAGAGCTTCATTAAGGAGGTTGAACAAGCTACCAAAAATCTTGTATCTCTTCTCTCAAGTGTTAATATATTGTATTGTTGTTTCTTTTCTTTACTTGCTTTCTTTTCATTATGCTTAACTAATCTTTTATTTGGTTGTGGTGTGGGTGAGAAAGTGAGATGAAAGGCTTTGCCTCCTCCACCTCTTGTTTATGTTTCATGTGCTTAACTTGTGATTGTAACCTAAATATTGCTAATGTATTAATATGATACGGTATTTTAACACATGGTTACTTGTAACCTCCTCATATACTGTATTCATTCCCTTTCCCTATTTTCCATGTTTAAGTTAAAATCCATTTGGTGTTAAGTTTGCTAAGCTTGGATATCGTATCTTGTGATTAAGGACTTGACAAAGCTTTTCTTTTCATATATGATATACTATCACAAACACTTAGCAAACTCAACACCAAAATCATTTGCTCTCACTAACCACTTTATGTTTTTGTTGTTGCAGTATGCTTGCTAACCCTTGTGCTTCGTGTTGATACACCAAGCACGGACATACAAACGGTAAGTGATCAAAACGGACTCGTTTCGTACTTTGTGGCGAGTATCGGACTTTGACGGTTTGTGCTCCGCAACCGCGTTGACAAGTCGTGCTTCATACCGGGATCGAGGTAAGGCCGGACAATTCATGACCAAGGGAGTGTAGAGGTAAATGTCGCGATTCAACCTTCCGAACCAAGCCACAACAATTCTTCACTTAACTTGTTTTCCTCTTTTCTTTGTTTTTTGTATTCTTTATATTTTTTATGACAAACCCCAATTCATTAGATTTGTTAACCTTAAACAACAATACTTAATACACAATTCCCTACGGATCGACCCGTGTTTGCCAGCTCGCTACAACGCACCGTGCACTTGCGGTTATAAATATTTAAAACGAGAACGATCTAGCGTGCGCATTCCGTTTCATTAAAACCATATCTCTATTTCCATAACATACGTGTTTGCGCACGCGGGTGAATTCCCAATAAGTTTTTGGCGCCGCTGCTGGGGAGTTGGTAGTCATTAGGTATTGTTATATCTGAGTCGTACTAACAAACTAACTATTAACTAAATTTTTTTTATCAAAACTAACAAAACTAACTATTTTAACATTTGTTCTCTGTCTTTTTGATTTGCTGTCACACTAAATTTAATTATAGAATTTTGCATATAAAATTGGGACACTCTAAGGATAGTAAGCACACAGTAAAATGTTGGAGCAGCTATTCAAAAATCTAGCCGCAAATAAATCCTCTTTGGCCGCAAATTACGGCCTATTTGCCTCCAATTGTCCCATATTTTTGTTGTTTGCTTCTTTATCCCATTTGTGATCTATTGGTATATGAAAAATTTCACAATTATGTGTGTGCCACTAATTGGCCATATATATCTCTTTTTGCACTAAATATCGTATTTTCCGACATTTTCAGATTTCAACGGGATTACGAGAAGCGATCGTGCGGAGCAAGATTAAAATTTAATTGCAAGACGTTAGTGAAGTATAGTGCCAAAGATCCGGGTAGTTTGACCCACGCAAGCGAACATTCAAATTCCCGTAATCACTTCAAAGGAGGTTTCTAACCCAAAATCACATCGGTACGTATTTTTCTAACACTATCTCTCAAATCCGACGCATTCCAATATTCAATCTTTTACAGGATTCTTCGCATAATTTTGCCTCCAATTGAACAGAGAACTAACCGTATTTTTGCAGCGCTAATACTTAAATTGAAAAAGAATTGCTTTAATTGATTGATTTTCTTAAATTCTTTTCCTGATTGTGCTTTGCATATTAATAAGGATTTTACGGGATTAAATGACCAAACAAGATACGGTAAATGATTTCATCACCTTTTCTCCGTAGCCCACAAATCAAAAAATTGCATTCTTGCATACCCCAGTAAATTGAAATCAATTAGAATTTTGACTCTAAGGACTTCGCGCTCACTAAGAGAAGTTAGCCGTGTTTAGAACTTTGCTTAACGGTATATCGTTCACGGGGTGTCTAAGCAAGTGTTCACGGCGCAACCGCCAAAAGAGAAAGGGTTATTTAATTAATGACCTTCGCGAAAGTGTTGGATAACCTCCCCTTCTCTCTTGCACTTACCTGGCCTCGTGATCAGTGTATCTTGAGCCTATTTCACGATACAGTTTTACTTCGTCAATCAGGTTCTTGAGCAGGTCTAATTGACTTAGAATAACATAAACTGCTAGGGGTGTGATATTCGTTATTTTTGTGATTTCTGTGCATTCTTGTTAATATGGGTGAGACACGATTTAATTCATTTTTTCAGGATTCTTATTCTTTTGTTTATACTCAGTCCCAATCCATTTGTTCAAATTGCAATGATTCTTCCCACATTCATGATAATTGTCCTTTTTTAGGGGGTGACCAACTGTCCCAATTTTTTTTATAACGATCACCCACCTAACACGCCAGAACCTAGTCCCACTTCAACCATAGACCAAATGATTGAAAATTTAGAGAAAGAGGTCGACAGAATGACTCCTTTAGTATCACCACCATCACAACCCCTCCAATCTGGAACAATTGAACCAACTTTACGGTATGATAGTGAGATGGATGCTAGGTTGACCACTCTAGAAAAAGGTATTGAGGTGATGATTGCGGTCGAGAATTAAATAGCTTCTACGTTAGCCATGTTCATACAGCAGTCTGAGCAATTATTGCTTGCTCATGCCCAATCTTTGGCTAACATAGAGGAACAAGTGAAATATTTAGCTGAGAAGATTCTAGGGAGTGAACACAGTCAATTGGAACCCCATAGTGTCAATATCTGTCATCTAGGAAGTCACCCGAGAGAGTTAAACGATCAACCAAATTTTGATGATTTCATAGATGATGATACGATTAAATTGACTGAGTGTTGCTAGGACACACAAGCAAACCCTCTAAGTCAGTCCACCACTAGCCTTCAGGTATCCACTGAGCCTTTTGTCACTTGTGATTTAGAGATTGATTTAACTGAAATAATACTTGATGAGGAAATTCTTGAGCCGACTGATTTTTGCTTTCCAATTTTAAATAAGGGAGCTTGGGAATTTAACGGGTATGGTTGGGATAGGTTGTTAGAAGATATCAACGATGAGAAACCCATAATTTTTGTATCACCTAGTGATATTGTTTCAGAAGAAACATTAGGGTGGGAACCTACTTTTTTAGATGACATATACCTACCCATTTGTGAATGTGATGAGGAGAAAATTGTATTGGGAGAGTTTGTAAATAAAGAGAATAGAATTGTGGAAAATTATATGGAGGAAGACAGTTTGGAAAAACATTCGTTCATGTCGAGTTTTAAGGAGATTTTTGCTGATGAACTTGATATTCTTGGTGTGTTTGAGTTGGGAACAATTTGGGCACATCCGAGAAACCTTTCTTTTGCTGAACTTTTTGCGAATGAACTTCAGTTTATAAACGGACCTGACTTTGAAACTCAACACGTGCTTATTGAACATTCAATTCATTCAGAAAACAATTCTTTGACCACCTCAAAACTTCGTATTCACCTTCAATGTCTTCTCATCCCTACCTTCACACACCCATGCCCTTTACTAACATCTAACCATTTTCTGTATATTCTTCTTGTATTTTTATTATACCTATTCTTTTGCCAGCCATGGCATTATATCGACAAAAATTTTGAATGGCTGATATTAATTTTTGAACTAACTCAATCTTTTAACTTGTACATGTTGTAATTAGTCTTAGGTTTTTTTTATTTTTCTTTTAATAAAATTTTCGCCCTGATGTCTAAGTCTAGCTGCCGGAGACGGGGGAAACGATGAGAACATCGTAAAACTCAGGTTTGGGGGTGAGCACTGCATCATGTGTTTATTCTGCATTGCAAACATATTTAAAAACCCATAAAAATTGAAAAATTTTCCAAAAAATATAAAAACATTTTCATGTTAGCTAGTGGGGGAACATAGACTCAAAGTCTGATGGTTTGGTAGATGAGTTAGAAGCAACTAAACCCTTTTTATGAGACCGACGACCCGAAAAATAACCTCCTTTGTGTTTAACCGTAGCTAATATGCATTTTTATATCACTTTTCACGTGTCGTATGTTTTTGAGAATTTGATAAATGTCTGACATGTCTGTAAACTTTTAAAATTGATAAACATCTTTAGGATCTAACGGATTCATTCCGAGTTAAGTAATATCAGGAATAGTTCATAAAGTAAGGTGAATATGAAGAATATTATTGAAGTTTTAACAGAAGCTATAAGTCTGAAAAATAACTCATCTGAAAACTTGTTGGAGTAATTACATACCTTATTCATAAATCACGTCTTTTGGATTTAAAAAAGAATAGCTGGCTATTTCTCCATTTTCACTGCTTTTAGAATACTTTAAACACAAAAGAGTCTTTTGTTTTGTGGCCTTGGTAACTTGGGTAATTAATTCCTTGGGGTGTCTCCACACCTATTGCCCTAAAACCATCTGGTATGGGAGTCATTGACCCAAAGCTCGCTACGTTTTCAAACGTCAAATAAAACAAACTAAGCAAGTATTCTCTCCAAGTTAAAAGTCCTCACGGTTCTTCGTGGGAGAATAATCTTCGCGCAGACAAGTTTTCAATTATAAAACAGTTTTTTTCTGTGGAGATATGAAGCTTTACATTTTATAAAGACGTTGTATGCAATCACGAAGGTATGTATGACCGATAATAGGTGAAAAGTATTAGTGAAAAATAAGACTTAGGTTCTCTGTTAAAATTGATATTTATTCTGACTTGAAACTTAGCCGTAGAATAAAACTTGAGAAAATCTTAACTCCTTTCAAACTCGTGTGATCCTTTAGAAGTCTATCTAGGTCTGTATTTGTGACATGATGACACTAATCAATTTTCATAAAAACTTATGGACATTATCCTCACAATCACGAAAAGACGCGTATAGGCTTATGTTAAGCAAATTGTGAGGAGTGAAAAATAGGGTATAACGTTTCTGACTTGGTTAATAGAACTTCTAATTTTGATCTCTAACCTTAAGATTAGAATCAACAGTTTTTTCACGACGCTAACTTGACTGGATTTTGTGGGTGTAATCAACTGAAAACCCTCAGGAGACAACACTCCTCCTACTAGGGACACCTAGAGGTTTAACGGCTTGTTGAACGTGTATAGTGCAATCGCGTTCCCTGTGAAAGTGAGGCTAGGATTTTTTGTTTGCTTAGGACAAGCAATAGATAAGTTTGGGGGTATTTGTTCACCACAGAAAACTGCATATTAATACCTTCCATCCGCTAACTATTTTGTTATATATCAGTATTATTAATCAGTATCTGCTCAGTAATTTCAGTTTACACGTATCCGTGATAAATACTGGAAAACACATTCAAAATCACAGATATAACGTTTGGGAGCCGACACTGCAAACAGAACAGGAAACTGACCGATATCCCAAGAGCTCTCTTAGAAATAATGCATGTGTACACACTTTTTGTCTAAATTGGTCCAACACCTACAAGTGTGCACACATGCTCTTTGGCTCTGGACCATGATGGGGCTGCCATGATGCAAGGCACAAGTAGGCATGGGTGTGATGTGCATTAATGAGCATTGATTGCGAAAAGTATTGATGTGATATGAACCTTTGCACTTGATCCCTCTCTGTACATTACTCCAGATGACACTCTGGTGTGAATTAAAAGAAATTGCAATTACAGAGAGATGCTCAGAGGACCAGAAGAACACTGACCAAAGATGGGCCCCCACTATCCAAAATAGGGCCGCAGATTTAATCATCTTGGCCACAATTTGCAGCCAAGTTGGGGCCAAATGGGCTCGTGCTCTTTTGCTGGGTCCCTTGTTGTCATTCCAGTCCAGTGTCATATGGAACTTTTGATACTTTGTTGCCTTTAAATAGTAGATGAGAGTTTAGCTTGTGGGGACCATGTATATACCCATTTATAATTTGTTAGTTTGTTCTTTTGGTTTAGCTTGAGGGTGAGTGGGCATCATATTGGTTTCTTCTTCTTCTTCCCTCTTGAAGCTCTCTTGGAGTGCTTCATTAAGGAGGTTGAACAAGCTACCAAAAATCTTGTATCTCTTCTCTCAAGTGTTAATATATTGAATTGTTGTTTCTTTTCTATACTTGCTTTCTTTTCATTATGCTTAACTAATCTTTTATTTGGTTGTGGTGTGGGTGAGGAAGTGAGATGAAAGGCTTTGCCTCCTCAACCTCTTGTTTATGTTTCATGTGCTTAACTTATGATTCTAACCTAAATATTGCTAATGTATTGATATGATACGGTATTTTGACACATGGTTACTTGTAACCTCCTCATATACCGTATTCATTCGCTTTCCCCATTTTCAATGTATAAGTTAAAATCCATTTGGTGTTAAGTTTGCTAAGCTTGGATATCGTATTTTGTGATTAAGGACTTGACAAATCTCTTCTTTCATATATGATATACCATCACAAACATTTAGCAAACTCAACACCAAAATCATTTGTTCTCACTAACCACTTTGTGTTTTTGTTGTTGCGGTATGCTTGCTAACCCTTGTGCTTAGTGTTGATACCCAAAGCACGGACATACAAACGGTTAGTGATCAAAGTGGACTCATTTCGTGCTTTGCGGAGAATTTCGGACTTTGACGGTTTGTGCACCGCAACCGTGTTGACAAGTTGTGCTTCATACCAGGATCGAATTAAGGCCAAACAATTCATGACTAAGGGAGTGTAGAGGTAAACGTCGTGATTCGACCTTCCGAACCAAGCCCCAACCATTCTTCACTTAACTTGTTTTCGTCTTTTCTTTGTTTTTTTGTTTTCTTTATATTTTTTATGACAAACCCCAATTCATTTGATTTGTTAACCTTAAACAACAATACTTAATACACAATTCCTTGCGGATCGACCCGTGCTTGCCGGCTCGCGACAACGCGCCGTGCACTTGCGGTTTTAAATATTTAAAACGAGAACGATCTCGCGTGCGCATTTCGTTTCATTAAAACCATATCTCTATTTCTATAACATACGCGTTTGCGCGCGCGGGTGGATTCCCAATAGTAACCTAACGGTGCATGACCGGGCCGCGTGGCGAATGCGGATAGCATAAGCGTACGTTCTATTTTCGTTTCTTTTCTGTGTTGTTTAGGAAACGTAAATGATAGGACAACATTAATGTGATTAATGTTAAGAAAAAGAAACATAAAGATGTTGTAGAATCAAAATTTTTAAAATGCGTAACTCTAGTTTTTGCTTTACATAGTGGTATTCCTTGATGAATATCCAGCACCTCATTCAATGAAGAAAGGGCCAAGATCCCTTCACCGGGAATGACCCTTTTAACGAAACTAGCAAATGTTACAAAGCACTCGATTGTTTTATAGTTGATCTAATTTTTTCTTTGCATCATGGTATTCATGAATATCCAGCACCTTATTCGATAAGGAATGAGCCGAGATCCCTTCACCGGGAGTGATCTCTTTAGAATAATTGGAAAGATACTACAAAACTATTCTATTTTTTAAACTGGAGCTTAAACCACTTCTTTCACTAGATTCTACAACGATATCAAGTTCAAAACGTTAAGGGTTTTCTTAAAAACCATCCGTTGACCTCCGCCATTTTAGAAAGCAGAGTACTTAGTATTCGTGCCACATTTGTTGACTATAGTTAAGGCGTGGTGTACGGTAGCTAAGTGATGTCTTCCTACAAAACATTTGATGCGATCGATTAGGACATTCGTATGACTTTGTTGACCATAGTTAAGGGTCATGCGGGTGGGTCTATATTAATAACGAAATGGCGGGTAGAACTTGACTAGTGCATATGATTTATTGACCATAGTTAAGGTCATAAGACACTAGGGGTAAAAATCATATCGGGAATTTCAAGAGTTCAAATTTGTAAAGAGATTGCATACCTTCTATTTCATAGTTGGATCCCGATCCCACTATGAGTAAAAGTTACTCCCGGGAGAGTTTTGCACTTTACAATTAGCCGATCCAGTAGGTGTCTAGAATGGTGTCAACGGGGTTACGCCTCTAAGAAAACGAGGTTTATTTTAATTAGGTCCATGCGAAAGCAACCTCTGTCGGAGTACCGACACTGGCCTGGCCGACCGGTTAGTGAACTTGCAGATTGCAATTAATCCTAGCTAATTTTGTTTTTATGGTTTGAAGGAAAATTTGATAAAAAGCAGCGGGAGACATTGATTAGATAAAATTAATAACCAATCGAATTATGCAAGAGCAATCGCTGATTGTCTTCTTTTCTCTCTCCTAATGGCTGATACCTATAACGGGACTTAAGCTTTTATTAGACAAGAATAAACTCATGGGACCGAATTACAAAGATTGGCTAAGGAACTTAAATGTTGCCCTGACCTATGATAAGGTCGCATATGTCCTGACTACTCCAGCCCCTTCTAGCCCAGGCCCTGATTCTTAAGTTGCGGATAAAGAAATCCACAAGACATGGGATATATACTGTGCAACAGCCAAGTGCCTCACGCTTGCTTCTATGAACAATGAACATCAGAAGCAGCATGAGAAGATGGATGTACAATCCATCTTTCTCCATAAAAAGGAGTTGTATGGAGAGCAATCTAGTTATCTCCGATACGAGGCATCTCGAAAGTTGTTTCAGATGCGGATGGCTGTTGGCACGTCTGTAGGTGACCATGTAATGAAGATGATTGGACTTATCGAAGAACTAGAGGACCTGGGTTGGACCATGGAGAATGAACAGTATATTGATATTGTTCTACAGTCCCTTCCCCCTGCCTTTGCTCAGTTCATTGTAAACTTCAACATGCACAACATGGAGAACTCACTATCTGAACTTCTCAATATGTTGAGGAGTGCAGAGAGCACGCTATAGGTAGCAAAAACTCTCGCTCTAATTGCTGGGCCATCTTCCTCTTCCGTCCCGAAAGCCAAGGCCAAGGGAAAGAAGAAGTAGAATCCCATCAAGCCGAGAGGAGGAGTGAAAAAGGCACCGGGAAAGGACAAGACAGGGGCAGCTGCGTCAGGAAGACGGGAATGCTTCCACTGCCACCAGACTGGGCACTGGAAAAGAAAATGCGTTGGATACCTGGCCGGCCTCAAGAAGAAGAAGCATGGTGATACTTCCACTTAAGGTGTCTTTGTAACAAAAAACTGTTTTTCAATTAACTCTTATTCCTGGGTATTAAATACTGGGTCAGGATCTCACATCTACAATTATGTGCAGGGGCTGAGAAATATGAGGTTTTTGAAGAATGGTGATCACACTCTCCGAGTTAGGAATGGTTCCTCTGCACATGCTATAGCAGTGGGAGAGTATCACCTTGGTTCGCCGTCAGGTTGTATATTGGTTTTGAACCCATGTTATTTTGTACCTTCAATATTATGTAATATTATATCAATATCGTTGTTGGACAATGAAGGATATAATTTTGTATTACAATCTAATGTTATGAACATTAAACTTAATACGAGTTGATTGGGTCTAGTACATTGAATAACGGGATATACGTCCTAAATCAACATACAGTTTTCAATATACAACACACAAACAAAAGGAAGATTTCAGACATAAATGAAGTTTCATTTAGCATTATAGACTTGGTCATATTAATGATATAGGGTTGTCTAGCACAGCAACAAGGTTTCGGGAGGCATCGTCCATACCAATTTCAAAAATTTGCCATTCTAGCTAACCCTAACCCTGGAATCGTTATTAGAAAATCCGACGATACGATATGCAACTTTACAACTATGTGAATGCGGAATACAACCTTTGTAGACCGATCCTTCAATTCAAATGCTCCGCATAAATGTCCCTTCGCTGCGAGTAATGATCTCCCGAACTCTTGGGAGGATCCACAAGGTGAATGATGCAAACTTAGTCGAAGTCTTCGAGGCCGAAGATGATCTATGTCAAGGAGACTCAAGCTCATGCTGCCTCTTCACTAAATTTGGGTTTAGAGAAGAAAACACCCTAAACTAAATGGATAATAGTATAGGATGATGAAGTTGGAATTTTGCTCATTTTAGATTTTATTTTCTCACTCAATTTCATCACTTCATGAAAATCAAGAGAGCTTCAATGAGCAAGAAAAAGATGAAAATGAAAGTGATGAAGAGAAATAATCACTTAAGGTTAGAAATGCAACCATGGTTGGTATATGCCATGCACTAACCATTGTAGAGACTAAACCATAGCTATGAGTTAAGGTTGGATTGATAAATATCTTAAGCTAGACAATAGAGTGGACCAAGTCAATGCAAACTACAAGCTTTTACAAGCTTTGAACCATGACAAAAAATCCATAATTTTCAATTTGCTTGAAATAAATATAAACCATAACATAAACTCTAGCATAGTATAAGTCTCATGCATACATGTTGCATGTGTAACCTAGCATGACACATTAACATATATCACATATATATCAATGTATCATAAGTGAGAAAAATGAATGCTTAAGTGAGCTAATATTAGTTAATGTAATTCAATATATAAAATATATAATTCTACATTAAATTATTAAATCAACACTTGATTTAATAATCTGTCTATGTCTCATATAACCGACTAATATCAATAGTAACAATTTATCGAATCAACACTTGATCCGATAACTTGGCTATATCACATATAACCTACGAATGTCACATATCGCGAGAATAGAATACGATATCACATACACGTATTAATCTCAGTCCCGCACATATCACATATGTGCTCCACTCCATTTCGCATGAACCAGGAAAGCTCTATATAGGACTCTAAAGACTTGTCAATACACCGGTAGTAGGTGATGATCATATCAAACACCCACAAGCCGCAAGCGGTCTGCTAAATGTAACGACCACCCGGGTATTGAGTAATCAGATGATCAATAAGCAATCCTGGTCGTACTCCTGTGAATCGAATAAGTAACACTACCGTACTGTCCAGTCTCTTCGTCTGATATGTCGTATATTACAGCCTGGGGGTGGTATAACGTCGGACCCCAATAGCCTGATAAGTCATGCCGATGAAAGGTCCATAACGGTTCGAGAAACTACTGATAACATTTACCAGTAGATCTCAACAACCCTGGCCAAAGATTTCCTTTTATGGCCAATCGAGCATAGCGCAACATCAACTCCCAATACCGGGAGAGACGAAACCCCTCCTATCGCTTATTGCCTCCATGTGACTCGGGACTGTACCCAAAAACCACCTTTTTGCACGATCTCTTGACCGTGGTATGGTAGAAATCAAAGCACAGTGGGAATCACACAGGACTCTATGACGATCTCGGGTCTAAGAACTAACCTGTACCAGTGTGACCAGAGAACTGCTATCCGATGATAGGTATAATACAATCTAGGAGTTCTCGGCAAGTCCGTCCAGTGTACTCAGTCTCCACTAAGCACCCGTATACCTTCTCTGATGTCAAACACCAATGGATATGGGATTATCCATTGCCTATCATATGGGTCGAGAAGCGTATACGCTAGTCTACTCTGGAGTATCGATGCCCTGTTTCGATACTCCCATGACTAGGAATATTTGAAGGATGTACTTACCGACTATCATGTCCCCACTAGTATGATCTGCATCATAATCCTGGTAGTCAAGTACTCATCCTAAGGGCTTTATCAACATGTAATAGAGAGACAATAAGTGTCTATGTTAAGATAAAATGCAACCGGATAGCATACTATCATGTCGAGCAAGAAAGTCCTCCCTATATATGTCCAAGTATCCACTAGAATATACATCCCATATACAGTAATGGCCTCTAGGGCATACATATAACTAATAATCTCACACTTGCACTAAGGCCATCTGTTGTAGTATCCAATACCCAACAATTTAGCAGTGGTTGTAGTATCCAATACCCACCCATCCCAAAATCTCTCAAATAGTATTTGTGGAAGCAGGCCTTGGTGAGTTGATCCGCCGTGTTAACTTCCAAATCTACTCTCCATACCTCGATCCCTTGGAGATCAACCATCTCCCTGATCAGGTGATATTTGCCTTAAAATATGTCTGGAACACTGATGGGACCTGCGTTACTAGGCCAAAGCCACAACTCTATTGTTGTCACAATAACAGTTATTAGACACTCAATGGTAAGAAATGCCCAGACAGCCACTTTGGCAGCATCATTGGTAGCAATGTATTCAGCCTTTATCGTCTAGTATGTCACGATATCTAGCTTGGAACTCTTCCAACATACCGTCCCTCCACTGAGGGTAAAGACAATTCATGTGACTGACTTTCAGTCGTCCTTATCACTCTGGAAGCTTGAACCAAGAACTTTCTTTTAGTGCTTCTCATGTACTTAAGAATGTTCTCCACAATTGTCCAGTGATTCTCCCAAGATCCGATTGATCCCTGATCACTACACCTAGTGAGTCATCTACATATGGTCTGGTACATAACATCACACACATGATAGAGCCTACTGCCGAAGCATAGGGTATCCTTTGCACGTGAGTTCTCTCCAAATTAGGCTTGGAAGACATCTTTTTGGAGAGAGTGATCCGTGAGTAAGTGGGCGAACCATCACGCTTAGAATCTTCTATACTAAACCCATTTTAGTATGGTGTTAATATACCTGGATTTGGGACACTCCCAATATCCACTTAGATCTATCACCATAGATCAGCTATATCATATATAACAAGATGTAGTAGGTATCATCCAGATATTCTATTGAGAATCCTCGTGATAAGAGGAGCTTGATCGATTATAGCATAGGAAACCATTTCCTATGAAGAGTATGTTATCTACGTATAATACGTGGAAGACAAGCTTACTCTCTACAACCTTCTTGTATATACTAGGTTCATCTAACATTTTGATGAAGTCAAACTTATTGAGTGTCACAAAAAAACAGATGTTCCAACTCCACGATACTTGCATTGATCCTGATGGACTTAAGCATAGCTTTGAAAGTCTCAACTTTTCCATCTATACCAAGAATCTTCTCAAGATCCATTTGTTCCCAATAGGTTTTACCCCATCAGGTGTAACAATCAAAGTCCATACTTTGTTGGTGCATATAGATTCCATCTCAAATTGCTTAACATCCAGCCATTCTTACAGAGTCTCCACTCGTGATGGCCTGCTCGAAACTTAGTTGGGTCATCATCTCATGATGCAATCCTCGCTCCTACTGTCATTGAGAAAACCGTAGTATCTTTCAAGTGGATAAGGAACCCTACCAGATTTGTGGAGAGGCTGAGGTTCATTGGAGAATTATTGAATCCTTTGGTTTCACCAAATCGTCAGTTGTTAGTTTGTCTAGCTGGAACTCCTTCTAGTTCTACATTATGACCATAAATTTCTTCACAAGAACTTCCTTTTCAAAAAAGGTGGCATGCTGAGAAACAAAACATCTTTTGCTCCTCAGAAAGGTAAAAGATATACTCTCGCAAATGTTTGGGATATCCTAACAAACTTACATAACTGACCTTGCCTCAAGCTTGTCCGGATTCTTTCTTTCAACTTAGGTCGGACAACTCCATATCTTAACTCGTTTAAGACATGGTCTCTTCCGATTCCATATCTCATATGTAGTGGTAGGCCCTGATTTGGATGGAATCCCATTCAATAGGTATGCAACTTCTCAAGTGCATAACTACAAAAAGAAACAGGTAACTCAGCATTACTCATCATAGAGCGCACCATATCTCATAGGGTGCGATACCTACGCCCCGATACACTGTTGTGCTGTGGTGTAATCGAAGGAGTAAGCTGAGAGAGAATCCTATTCTCTATTTAGAAAATCAAGGAACTCCATGCTGAAGTATTGGCCTCCTCGATCTCATCGAAGGACTTTAATACTTCTACCCATCTGGTTCTTAATCTTCAAGCTTATATTCCTTCAATTTCTCAAAAGTTTCAGACTCTTGTTTCAACAGGAACACATGTCTGAATCTTAAGAGATAGTCGATGAATGTAATGAAGTAGCAAGAACCAACCCGGGCATTTATAGACATATGACCATATACATTATCATGTATCCATCATAAGAGTTCAGTAACTCTTTCTTTGTTTCTAGTAAACGGAGTATATGTCATTTTACCTTTGAGATAAGACTAGCAAGTAACACAAGATGAAAATTTGAACAGATTCTCATATTCATCCTTATGTAACTTAGTTGGTCGTGTCCCATCGATATGACCTAGTCTACAATGCCAAAAGAAGGATTCGTTCATTTCTGAACTACTCCACTTGTGTGTGTTCTATATACTTTGAACTGTGGTTTGATTTAGAACGTATATGCTATTTTATAACGTGCCAGATCCAAGAAAATGTTCACAACATTATCCTCAAATATAGAATTATATCCTTCTTTAACTCATTAAAGAAACCGATATAATGTTGTATATCAGATTCGGTATGTAATAACATTCGTTCAGAATCAATGTATTAATATAAGGTGATATTTGCCAACTGATTTGGCTGCAACACTTGCACCATTCTCTACAACTTAAAAACATATCACACATTCCCAGTTCTCTACCTATCTATATCCCATGTAACATATTGCATATGTGGGATCCAGATCCGGTATCACATACCCAAGTCGTAGAGGATACGGAGAAACAGTTCTCGGTAATGAACACACCCGAAGAAGATTGTTCTCCGCCGAAAGACGCGACCGGGACGTTAGGACGTCTGGCCTGAATTTGGGGGCAGAGGCTATTTGGTTTTAACCGTCCACTTCTCCGAAGATGCCAAGTTGATTTATGGCACCATGTATCAAAGGTTTAGACGGATGCGTCTGATGTAGCAGACTTCGTCAGATTCCCTTTCATTGTGAGGTTTTTTTATTATTTTAGGGACGCTCTTCCCTACAGGCGCAATCCACTGCAGTTAATTACGCTAACGCATCGCGGTAACCGCTTTCTCCTTCTCCAGATGGTCACTTCGTGTCCTGTATGTTTGTTTTATTTTTGGTTGCCTATATGGAGACTAATTTATGTTGTCGCCCGTAGGGCGTGGATTAGACCAAATCCGTATTTTCTTAGATTTGGTTTTGGGTTGGGTTTGAGGATCGATAATCTCATTTGAGACTAAGATCAACTTAAACGTTTGTTAAGGATATATTAGTCTAATTTTAGACTAAGATCTACTTAACATGATCATTTAGATCCAACAAAAGAGCATTTGGACTCTATTATTTTAGTTTAGGGAAATTGCGGGCCATAAGTTTAAGGACATCATAGTCTATGGGTTTAAGGACTTCATAATCCGTAAAGTTTAATGACATCATAGTCCAGTTTAAAGACATCACGGTCTAGTTTAAAGACCTCATAGTCCATAAAGTTTAAGGACATCATAGTCCATGAGTTTACGGACCTCATAGTCCATGGGGTTTTGGTTTAACCAGTTTGGGGATATGCCAAAACTTATCGGTTATTGGGACACTCCATCTCTCTGAAGACGTTGAAGGATTACAACGACATATATCAGAGGTATGAAGAGATGTACCCTTGAACCAATGTCCCGACTGGAGGGATGGGGTGGTAGCTCATTAGCAGTCTTCCGGGCTGAGATCGGTTTTGGAGATCCTGAGCATGAGGGGCTCAATTGATGGTCCTTGGGAAATTTGGTCTCAGTCTAGCTAATATTAGCCTTTCATAGTGTTCAACACTAATATATATTCAGCGTTCACATGCTCCTACGTGAGGTGTTCAAAATAGTGTTAAACGCTAAAATTCAGAGGCGCCCACGTTGGGTCACGTGAGGCGCTTGAAGTAGTATTAAACTTCAAGAATTTGAGGCGCTCTTTCTTTCGGTTTATTCCCTTGTTCTTTTCTGAGCGCTGAGCGCTATTGGGTCACGTGAGATCACGTGAGGCACCCAAAAATGGAAACAGCCTTTGATTTATTTCCTTTTTACTTTGTAATTGTTAGTTATGTATATGCCCTAGAGGCCATTGTCGTACATATGATGTATATTATAATGGATACTTGGATATAAATAGAGATGACTTTCATGCTCAACATGTTAGTATGCTATCTGGTTTCACTTTGTCTTAACATGTTGACTTGTATTAGTTTACTGTCTTGCTCTCACATGTTGATAAAGCCCTTAGAATCTGTACTCGACTACTAGGACTATAACGAGATCCTACTAGTGGGGCCAGGGTAATCCACGAGTATATCCTATAACTATTCCAAGTCGAGGGTGTATCGAGACAGGGCATCGATACTCAAGAGTAGACTAGCGTATACGCATCTTGACCCATATGATGGGCGATGGATGATCACATATCCATAGGTGTTGGACATCAAAGATGGTGTACGGGTGCTCAGTGGAGACTGGGTACACTGAACGGACTAGCCGAGAACTCCTAGATGGTATTATACCTATCATTAGATAGCAGTTCTCCGGTGACACTGGTACAGGTTAGTCTGTAGACCCGAGATCATCATAGAATCTTGTGTGATTCCCATTGTGCTTTGATTTCCACCTTACCACATTCATGAGAACGTGGAAAACGGTGGCTTTTGGGTACAGTTCCGTATCACATGGAAGCAATGAGCGATAGGTAGGGTTTTGCCTCTCCCGGTATTGGGAGTTGATGTTGCGCTGTGCTCGATTGGCTATAACTGGAAGTCCCTGGCCAGGGCTGCTATGGAGATCTACTGGTAGTTGTTATCAGTAGTTTCTCAACCCGTTATGAGTCTCATATCGACACGACTTATCGGTTACTGGGGTATGACGTTTACCACCCCTAGACAGGATATGTGACATATCAGACGAAGAGACTGGACTGTACGGTAGTGTTACTGATTGGATTTGCAGGAGTATGTACAGGCTTGCTTGTTGATCTTCTAGTCGCTCAATACCCGGGTAGTTGTTACGTTTAGCTGACCGCTTGCAGCTTGTGGGTGTTTGATGTGATCATCACCTACTGCCGGCGTATTGACGAGTCTTTAGAGTCCTACACAGAGGTTTCCAGGCTCAGGAGAAATGGAGTAGGAGCACATATGTGATATGTGCAGGAACCAAGATTAATACGATATGTGATACCGTATTCTATTCTCACGATATATAATATCGGCATGTTATATGTGATATAGCCGGGTTATTGGATCAAGTGTTGATTCGATAAAATGATATATATATATATATATATATTATATATTATATAGTCACTTAAGTATTTATTATTCTCACTTGTAATACATTTAACATATATGTGATATATGTTTATTGTATTGTTTTCTTTTGTTACATAAATATTGTATATGTCATATATAATATTGTGACATGCTAGGTTATACATGCAACTGGGATGTATGAGAATTATACCATGCTATATGTAATGTTTGGGTTTAAATTCTTAAGTAATTCAAAATTGAGGAAATGAGTCATGGTGAAGCATCATGAAGCTTGTGGATAAACTTTGATAAAGTCTTCTCTATTTGTTTTGCTTAAGATATTTCTAAACTCAACCATGACATATAGCCATGGTTAACTCTCTACATGAGTTAGTGGATGACATACACTAACCTAAGATTGCATTTCTAATCTCATCTCTTTGATTATTCATCTTCTTCCTCATCACAATTTTGCTCTCTAGCTTTTAAGAAAAGAGAAGAAAATAGTGAGATAATAAATAATAAAGTGAGAAAAATTCCTACTTCAACTTCCTCTTCTATACTAGCCATATAGATTAGAGTGTTGGTTTCACTAATTTCATATTAGTGAAGTCATAACTTGAGTTCGTGTTTTCTCAAAGTAGATCGTCTTAGATTTCGAAGACTTCAAGCAAGATGCATCCTACATCGTGCGGAGCCTCTCTAGAGTCCAGGAGTTCATGGATCGCAGCGAAGGGACCACTACTCGGAGCTTTTGAAGCGAAGGAACGGACCACAAAGGTTGTAATCCCTATCTCTTAGATGTAATGTTGTTTACATGCAATGTTAACCCTAATTCTCCAGTTAAGATCTTTGTTAGGGTTTCATAGCACCCCAAAAAATTTCAATTTAGCATGTGTGATGCCTTCTTAAACCTTATGGTGGTGTTACGCAACCCTACAATAATATGAGAGCCAAGCTAGAGCTTTAAGTGTTGTCTAGACGAAGTTTAAAGTCCGATCAAACCCCGAAAACCCAAACGAGACCCCTTCTCTGGAAAATTTTTCAAAAGTTGAAAATTTTCATATTAAAAATACTCAGAAAATCATGCAGGGAATTTTATGGACCCATCTGAAGAACGAGTCCCTAACTCGTTACAGTGACCGCGCAACCGCGGCTAAAACTTGGTTTTGGCAGTGGTTCCGCGGCGCCATTATGGAGGCTTAGGACGGGCCCTTCAGCGACGGTCCGTAGGTGATAGGGCATGCTTCTGGAAATTTTTATTTTCTGCTCTAGTGTTGAGCTTACTGGAGTATTTTGGGAATTCGTTGAATCGATCGAATAGCGTAACTTCGCCTAGATATCTGTGTTGTGATACAATATGTGGAATTCATTTAGTTAGGCATGAAATCCGTAATATGTGATATTTCGGGTTTACGATGTCTAAAGAGATTATGGATTGCAAATATTGTAGTTTTACATTTTCTTTTCTGCGACCGTAAGTGTAATTTGTGGTATATCGCCGTTTTCGTTGCTATAGGTCGACGACAATTGTGATAGGCATATTTACTTACGGTGATGACATGCGTTGTTATGTGTTGCTGTGATATGTTATATTGGATCGTCGTGTTTTGAATAGCTGGGGTTTTTATGTGAGATGAGAGTTTTCTTTTTTCATTCATGTAAAATTCATTTGTATGTAATATTCTTTTATTGGGGCACTTCCGGGTTGAGTTTGATCTCACCATTTTATATTATTTACTTTTCCGCATTAGGATAGATCCAAGAAGGGGAGCACAAGTAACCGGGTTCTAGGGTCCAGTGGGAGACCATCTCGAGGAGTCGAGACCGGGTCTCCTAACCCTAGAATTGGAAGGGTTACTTGCAGCTCTCGTAGGGGTCTAGGGATGTGGGTTTGGCTATTCATCGCGACCGTGGAATCCGTGTTTTATACAGGCTCAAAATAAAACACGGACCTTCTAGTATATCCAATATTTCATATGTTATCTTCTGCTGCTGATATACCGTGATGTGATCATTTTATATGCGTGAGACGAATGCTTATACTATATATATATGATACATAAATATTACTGCTTTCGTTTTTTCTGTGATTCTTAGGAAACTTAAATGATAGGATTTCATTAATGAGATTAATGGAAAGAAAAGAAACCTAAAAGATGTTGTAGAATCAAATTTTATAAAAAAAAAAATGGTAGCTCTAGTTTTTGCTTCGCATAGCGGTATTCCTTGTAGAATATCCAGCACCTTATTTGATAAGGATAGAGCCGAGATCCCTTCACCGGGAGTGACCTCTTTAGCGAAATTAGCAGATGCTACAACTTACTCGGTTTCGTTTTTGATTGCTTCTATAGTTTTTGTTTTGCATAGCGGTATTCCTTGTAGAATATCCAGCACCTTATTCGATAAGGAAAGAGCCGAGATCCCTTCACCGGGAGTGACCTCTTTAGCGAAACTAGTAAAAGCCTCAAAAACGCTCCTTTTCAAAATCACTTGTTTCTACAACGATATCAAGTTCATTACGCTCATGATTTTCAGAAAAACCTGCGTAGCCCTCCGTCATTTCAGATAAGTCCTACTTAGTATGCGTGCTACGTTTGTTGACCTCGGTCAAAGCGTAGTGTGCGGTAGCCGACTAGTATTTATCTGTTGCATATGATGTGATTATTTTAGGGTAGTCGTACGACCTTGTTGACCTCCATCAAGGGTCGTGCGGGTGGGTTTAATTCAATCAGGAAATGACGGGTTGAACTTGACTAGTAGCCTATGGTTTGTTGACCTCCGTCAAGGTCATAAGACACTAGGGGCAGAATAATTATCGGGAATTTCAAGTGTTGGAATTTGCAATGAGATTACATACCTTCTATGAGACAGATGGATCCCCATACCCACTGCGAGTAAGAGTTACTCATGGGAGAGTTTTACACATGACAATTAGCCGATCAAGTAGGTGTCTAGAAAGGTGTTAACGGGGTTATGCCTCTAGGAAAACGAGGTTTATTCTAATTAGGTCCGTACGAAAGCACGGGGAACCTCCCTCAAATTACCAACACTGACCTGGCTGAAAGATTGGCGAACTTGTAAGGTGTAATTAATCCCGGCTAGTCTTACCTTTTTGGGTTTGAAGGAAGATTTGATAAAAACAGTGAGAGCCATCCTGATTAGATAAGATAATAACCAATCTAATCTTGCAAGAGCGCATGCTAAAGTGTTTTCTTCTCTCTCTTTCCAGGTAGCGACCATGTCAGGACTTAATCAAGATAATAATATGGATGTATTGATCGAACCCGCTTATATACTGAGCAAGGGAATGTTGATCCCGTTCTTTCTTATAAATGGTATAAGACTGAGCAGGGAATAGTGAAATATTCGGATTCTCATGCCGCCCAAACGAAGAATAAATATGATGATGCATCTTCTTTGGATATGTTAGTTATCGAGAACTGTTTCTCAGTTCACTTTACTTCCTGGCTATTAGATACCGGATCAGGATCCCACATATGTAATATGTTACATGTGCTACGGAAAGTTAGGGAACTGGGAATGGGTGATCATTCTGTAAGAGTAGGGAATGGTGTAGATGTTGTAGCCAAAGCAGTTGGCGAATATCACCTTGTATTACCAAATGGCAATATATTGATTCTGAACGAATGCTATTACATACCGACCCTGATATGCAATGTTATATCAGTTTCTTTATTAAGAAAATAAGGATATAATTTTGTAGTACAAGAAAATGTTATGAACATCTTCCTGAATCAAAAGTTGATTGGATCAGGCTCGTTACATAATGGCATATACATTCTAAATCAAAACACAGTTCTTAATATACAGAACACACACAAGAGGAAAAGTTCAGAAATGAACGAATCCTTCTTGTGGCATTGTAGACTTGGTCATATTAATGCGACATGACTAGCTAAGTTACATAAAGATGGTTATTTAAATACGTTCGAATTATCATCTTATGAAACTTGTCGTTCATGTCTTAAAGGCAAAATGACCAAAACTCTGTTTGGTGGACACGGAGAAAGAGTTACAGAACTCTTAGGACTGATACATAGTGATGTATGCGGTCCCATGTCTACACATGCCAGGAATGGTTCGTCATACTTCATTACATTCACTGATGATCTCTTAAGATACGGACATGTGTTCCTGATGAAACACAAGTCTGAAGCTTTTGAGAAATTCAAAGAATATAAACACGAAGTAGAGAACCAAACGGGTAAAAGTATTAAAATCCTTCGATCTGATCGAGGAGGAGAATACTTGAGCAATGAGTTCCTGGACTATCTAAAAGAGAATGGGATTCTCTCTCAGCTTACCCCACCTTATACACCACAGCACAACGGTGTATCAGAACGGAGGAATCGCACCCTATTAGATATGGTGCGCTCTATGATGAGCACTGCTGAGTTATGATTGATAGGAAAATGTGTTGTTTGTAGTTAACCGCAATCAATAACGGTGTCGCACATAGCTAGACCGAGATGAGTACGGGTCGTCCTCAGGGAAACGTGGAACCTTTTACTTTTACTTTAGATGTGTTGAGAAAGAGAGGAGGGATAAATAATTTTATAGAAAGATTTCTAGATCTACGTTAAACAAGAATGTAAAATATAGATCTAGATTATTTTAAAGATGTAATTAATATAATAAGAGGGCTTGTAGGGTTCGTTAGGATTTAGTAGTTATGGACGATTAATTAAAAGTTACCCTTTTTATCCGTTAATAGATTTAGAACTAGAACGACGGTGATGCGTGTAGATTAGGGTTTCTGGAGGGAAAAGGAATCCCACTCTTTGTTAGTTGTATGTATGCCCTAGAGGCCAGTATTGTACAGATGATGTATATTATATTGGATGCTTGGACATATATAGAGATGACTTTCTTGCTCGATATGATAGTATGCTATTTGGTTACTCTTTATCTTAACATGTACACTTGTCTCTTTAAACTGTCTTATAGTTACATGTTGGTAAAGCCCTTAGGATATGTACTTGACTACCTGGACTGTGATGCAGATCATACTAGTGGGGACATGGCAGTCCATAGGTACATCCTTCAAGGTCCCTAGTCGTGGGTGTATCGAGACGGGGCATCGATATACCAGTGTAGACTAGCGTATACGCTTCTCGACCCATAAGATGGGCGATGGATGATCCCACATCCATTGGTGTTTGACATCAGAGATGGTATACGGGTGCTCAGTGGAGAATGGGTACACTGTACGGACTCGCCGAGAACTCCCAGATGGTATTATACCTCACGTCAGATGGCAGTTCTCAGGTGACACTTGTACAGGTTAGTCTGTAGACCCGAGATCGTCATAGAGTCTTGTGTGATTCCCACTGTACTTTGATCTCCACCTTACCACGTCCATGAGAGCGTGCAAAACGGTGGTCTTTGGGTACAGTCCCGAGTCACATGGAGGCAATGAGCGATAGGAGGGGTTTCGTTTCTCCCGGTATTGGGGGTTGATGTTGCGCTGTGCTCGATTGGCCGTAACAGGGAAGTCCCTGGCCAGGGCTGATCAGAGATTTGCTGGTAAGTGTTACCAGTAGTTTCTCGACCCGTTATGAGCCTCATATCGGCATAACTTATCGGTTATTGGGGTCTGACGTTTACCACCCCTAGACTTGATATGCGACATAACAGACGAACAGACCGGACTGTATGGTAAGTGTTACTGGTTGGATTCACAGGAGTGTGAGCGGGCTAGCTCGTCGATCTTCTGATCGCTTAATACCCGGGTGGCCGTTACGTTTAGCAGACCGCTTGCGGCCTGTGGGTGCTTGATATGATCATCATCTGCTACCGGCGTATTGACGAGTCTTTAGAGTCCTACACAGAGGTTTCCTGGCTCAAGCGAAACGAAATAGGAGTGCATATGAGATATGTGCAGGACCGAGAATAATACGTGTATGTGATACCGTATTCCATTCTCGCGATGGATGTATCGATTGGTTATATTCGATATAACCTAGATATCGAATCAACGATTGATTCGATAAGCCGATACATAGGATACTAGTCGGTTATATGTGATATGACCGGATCGTTAAATCAAGTGTTGATTTAATGATTTAATGTATAATTATATATTTGATATATTACTTTGCATTAACTAGTATTGGTTCACTTTAAATGGATCTTCTCACTTGATGTGCAAGAAGTATATGTGATATACTTTTGTGCACATATTTGTATCATGTTGGATGATACTTGATCATTTGGTTAAGTGTATAGAATTAAACCATGGTTAATTTGATAATTAGGGTTTTTCTTATTCATTTATTTATTTATTTATTCATTTATTTATTTGGAAATGATTTAGATGAGAATGGTGGCTTTATTTGTTTCTAGTTGAAGCTTCATGAAGCTTTGACTTCTTAACCATTCTTGTCTTCATGCTTAACCCTAACCCATCCAAGTAACCATGGTCTATTCTCTACACTCTACCCTAGTTAGTATATGATAAGTATTCATTTACTTTTCAATTTGAATTAACACTTATCATATTCTTTCTTCTTCATCATGATCTTCTTCTTCAAGAAAAGCTTAAGTCCATCAATGGCAACTTGAGCAAAAGTGAGAGAAATCCAATTCTAAAGTGAACCCACCTCCTATTTCTTCACCCTCTACCTCTTGCCAAGTAGTATAGGGTGTTTTCTTCATAAGTTTCACAACTTGGTGAAGTTGGAGCTTGAACTTGTGATGCCTCGACATAGATCATCTTCGGTACGAAGCCGACGACCTAGTCCGCCCATTTCTTCGATGAAGCCGACGATTGAGTTCGGGATTCGAGATGGACAGCGAGAGGACGCCTACGTGGAGCTAAGGAAGTGGAGAACCGGATCTACAAAGGTTGTAGCCTCTCTCCTTTAGTTAAGTTGTTAACTAGTTTCGTTTTTCGCCTAAGTTTCTAGTCGACGATCCGTATTAGGGTTTCGTGGAACTCATAAAATTTGAAATTGGCATGGTTGATGCCTTGTGAGACTTCATTAGTGTGCCTAGGAACCCTACAGTGGTATCAGAGACTAGCTAGAGCCTTAGGCGAAGTCCAGACGGAGTTTGAAGTCCGATCGAACCGAAACCCTAATATCAAAGTTGCTCTCTGTACATTTTTTAAAAACTGGGTTTTTACCAAATTAAAATTATGCAGAAAATTCAGCAGGACTTTCTAAGAATTACTATGAAACACGATCACCCAATTCCTCCAAAGTGCGGCGGAACCGCGGCAGAAGCCTGGCTTCTGCGGCGGTTCCGCGGCCGTATGATGACGTCACCCACCCAATTTTGCACAGTAACTTCTTTTATTCAGTGCTGAGTTCTCTGGGAATTTTTAATATTTATTCAAGAGTTGAGTATTCTGGGTTGTATTGGGGACTCGGTATTTCGATCGGATTATCGAACTTTGTCTAAGTGCTTTCCGGATAATTTTTTGAATATGTTAAAAAGTCCGACCGGATATAAATACCCAACTTTTCCCCAGCCGGAAAATATCCAAGTGTTGGATTTTTGTGTGGTTTAAGGACGTTCTGAGTAGTGCAAGTAACACGATGGTCCCTCTAGAAGACAACAAACCTTAACTCGATTATGTGACCGTCTTGAACTGCCCTTTGAACCTTCGGGTTTGGGGCAGTACGGCGTGCCATATGTGAGGCGTTGGCTTGACCTTTCTACGGCTGGACCGTTGGTACTGAGGCATGAAGTGAATGTCTTTGAACCTATTTCATGTGTTGGACGGTTTCGGGAAAACTTGGGTGTTCGAATGTTCGATCGGAAAGTTTAATATTTTCTATTTATCCGGAATGGGATACAATAATTGGAATTCACAAACAGTTATGAGATAACTGAATGAATGATATAAATCTAGCGGTTTAGTTTCATTTGATATTGAAAAGAGTTTTCGATAATGAGACTAAAATGTGGGGTTTATAACTGTTAGGCATGTGATGTCTAAGTATTTCATTTTGATTAGGCATGCGATGTCTAAAGAGGTTGTGGATTCCAATTGTTGTAGTTTTACACTTTCTTTTCTGTGACCGTAAGTGTAATATATGATATCGCCGGTTTCGTTGCTATATGTCAACGACAATTGGGATGCGCATATTTACTTACGTTGATAACATGTGATGTTATGTGTTGCTGGATATGTTATATTGGATTGTCGTGTTTGAATAGCCGGGGTTTTTTATGTGAGATGAGTGTTTTTCATTTTCATTCATGTAAAAACTTGTATGTAATATTCTTTTATTGGGGCACTTCCAGGTTGCGGAAGATGTCACCCTTTGTATATTATTTGCTTTTCCGCATTAGGATAGACCCAAGGAGGGGAGCACAAGTAACCGGGTTCTAAGGTCCAGTGGGAGACCATCTCGAGGAGTCGAGTCCGGGTCTCCTAACCCTAGAATTGGTAGGGTTGCTTGCCGCTCTCGTAGGGGTCTAGGGGTGTGGGATTGGCTATTCATCAGGACCGTGGAATCCGTGTTTTATACTGGCTCGTATTGAAAACACGGACGTCCTAGTATATCCAATATTTCATATGTTTCTTCTGCTGCGATATCTGTGATGTGATCATGTGATGATTCTGTGATAGATACAGTATATAGTATATATGATATATTATATATACGTTACTTATGTTTTTCACCCGCACTAGCCCTGCCCTGCTCTGTCGTTAGTTACCTAACCTAACGGTGCACGAGGGGACATCCAGGCGAATGCGGATGGCATAAGTGTACGTCGTATTTATCTGTGATGTTTAGGTATTTAAATGATGGGACTTCATTAATGTGATTAATGAAAGAAAAGAAACCTAAGATGTTGTAGAATCAAATTTTAAATAAAACAGGTAGCTACAGTTCTTGCTTTGCATAGCGGTATATATGATATACCCTGCACCTTATTCGATGAGGAAAGGACCGAGATCCCTTCACCGGGAGTGACTCCTTTAGCGATAACTGGCAGATGCTACATACTCGGTCTGCTTTTGATTGCTTCTATAGTTTCTGCTTTGCACAGTGATATATATGATATATCCCGCATCTCATTCGACGAGGAAAGGGCCGACGATCCCTTCACTGGGAGTGACCCCTTTAGCAAAACTAGAAAAGCCTCAAAATCACTCCATTTCAAAACTTCATTTGATTCTACAACGATATCAAGTTCATTACGCAATAGGCTTTCAGAAAAACCTGTCGTAGCCCTCCGTCATTTCAGATAAGAACAGATTAGTATTCGTGCTGCGTTTGTTGGCCTTTGTCAAGGCGTAGTGTGCGGTAGCTGAATAGTGATTATCTGCTTATGCATATGATGCAGATTGTTTCAGGGTAGTCGTACGACCTTGTTGGCCTTTGTCAAGGGCCGTGCGGGTGGGTTTGATTCAATCAAGAAATGACGGGTTGAACTTGACTAGCATGCTATGATTTGTTGGCCTTTGTCAAGGTCATAGGACGCTAGGGGCAAAATATTATCGGGAATTTCAAGTGTTGAAATTTGCAATGAGATTGCATACCTTCTATGAGATAGTTGGATCCCGATACCCACTGCGAGTAAGAGTTACTCCTGGGAGAGTTTTACACATTGCAATTAGCTGATCAAGTAGGTGTCTAGAAAGGTGTCAACGGGGTTACGCCTCTGGGAAAACGAGGTTTACATTAATTAGGTTCGTGCGAAAGCACGGGGGACCTCCCTCAAAGTACCGACACTGGCCTGGCTGAAAGATCGGCGAACTTGTAGTGTGTAATTAATCCCGGCTAGTCTTTCCTTTTAGGGTTTGAAGGAATATTTGATAAAAACCAGTGGGAGCCATCCTGATTAGATAAGATAATAACCAATCTGATCTTGTACGAGCATACGCTAAAGTGTTTTCTTCTCTCTCTCTCTAGGTAGCGACCATTTCATGCCCTAACAAAGATAATAATATGGATGTATTGACCGAACCCGCATGTTATACTGTGCTGGGGAACGTTGGTTCCGTTCTTTCTTATAAGAGTTATAGGAATGAACAGGACATAGGGGAATACCAGGATTCCCATGCCACCCTATTGAAGAAAGTACATGTTGATGCATTTTCTTCGGGTGTGTTTGTTACAGAGAACTGTTTCTCCATTTGCCCTACGTCCTGGGTATTAGATACCGGGTCAGGATCCCATATATGTAATCAGTTACATGGGCTTAGAAAAGGTAGAGAACTTGGAGAAGGTGATAAAGACATTAGAGTTGAAAATGGTGCAATTGTTGCAGCTAAGACTGTCGGGGAATATCACCTTGTGTTACCAACTGGTAATACATTGGTTCTGAACGAATGCTATTACATGCCGAACCTGATATGCAACATTATATCGGTTTCTTTATTGAGTAAAGAGGGATATAATTTTGTATTACAGGATAATGTTATGAACATTTTCTGTAACCAAAAGTTGGTTGGATCAGGCACGTTGTGCAATGGCATTTATGTTCTAAATCAATCAACAGTTCTAAGCATAACTAACACACACAAGAGGAAGAGTTCTGAACTGAACGAATCCTTCTTGTGGCATTGTGGACTGGGTCACATCAATACGACACGACTAGCTAAGTTGCATAAAGATGGATATTTAAATCCATTTGAATTTTCATCTTATGACACTTGCCAGTCATGTCTCAAAGGCAAGATGACCAAAACTCCGTTTACGGGACACAGAGAAAGAGTTTCCGAACTCTTGGGACTGATACATAGTGATGTATGCGGTCCTATGTCTACACATGCCAGGGATGGTTCTTCGTACTTCATTACATTCACTGACGATCTCTCTAGATTCGGATATGTGTTCCCGATGAAACACAAATCAGAAGCTTTTGAGAAATTTAGAGAATATAAACAAGAAGTCGAGAACCAAACCGGAAAAAGTATTAAAATCCTTCGATCTGATCGAGGAGGTGAATACTTGAGCAATGAATTCCTGGACTTCCTAAAAGAGAATGGGATTCTCTCTCAGCTGACTCCTCCATATACACCACAGCACAACGGTGTATCAGAACGGAGGAACCGCACCCTATTAGATATGGTGCGCTCTATGATGAGCACAGCTGAGTTACCTATTTCCTTCTGGGGATATGCGCTGGAAACAGCAGCATACCTATTGAATCAAGTTCCAACTAAATCTGTACCTACCACACCATATGAGATATGGAGTGGGAAGAGACCATGTCTTAAACGAGTTAAGATATGGGGTTGCCCGGCCTATGTCAAAAGGCAAAATCCGGACAAACACGAGGCACGGTCAGTTCTATGCAAGTTTGTGGGATATCCTAAACATTCACATGGATATCTTTTCTACCATGCAGAGGAACAAAAAGTGTTTGTTTCTCGACATGCCACCTTTTAGAAAAGGAATTCCTTGAAAAAGAAATTAGTGGCAAAGTGGTAGAGCTGGAAGAGGTTCCAGATACACAAACCGTAACTGAAGATTTAGTGGAACCAGAAGATTCAGTAGCTCCCAATGAACCCCAGCCTCTCCGCCGATCTAGTAGGGTTCCTCGCCAACCTGAGAGATACTACGGTTTTCTCATGGATGGTGGGAGCGAGGATTGCATCATGGAGGATGATGACCCAACTAGCTTCGAGCAGGCCATCACGAGTAGGGACTCAGTGAAATGGCTGGATGCAATGCAGTCCGAGATGGAATCCATGTACACCAACAAAGTATGGACTTTGGATGTTGCTCCTGAAGGGGTAAAACCCATCGGGAGCAAGTGGATCTTCAAGAAAAAACTTGGTGTAGATGGGAAAGTGGAGACTTTCAAAGCTAGACTTGTAGCAAAGGGTTTTCGTCGAAGACCAGGTGTGGACTATGACGAAACCTTTTCTCCAGTGGCTATGCTTAAATCCATCCGGATCATGCTTGCCATCGCTGCATATCATGATTATGAAATCTGGCAAATGGATGTTAAGACCGCCTTTCTAAATGGTGATTTAGAAGAGTGTGTGTACATGACTCAGCCAGAGGGCTTCGTAGACAGTGGGAGCAGCGGGAAGGTGTGCAAGCTGCTTAAATCCATTTATGGATTAAAGCAAGCATCGCGGAGTTGGAACATCTGCTTTGACGTCGTTATCAAAGAGTTTGATTTCGTCAAAAATCCAGATGAACCTTGTATCTACAAGAAGGTGGTAGAGAGTAAGGTTGTCTTCCTCGTATTGTACGTGGACGACATACTCTTGATAGGAAATGATATTCCTATGCTGCAATCGGTCAAGCTCTTCTTATCACAAAGATTCTCAATGAAAGATCTTGGTGATGCCTCCTGCATATTGGTAATTAGGATCTATAGAGATAGATCCAAACGGATTTTGGGATTGTCCCAATCCAGGTACATTGACACCATACTAAAAAGGTTCAGTATGGAAGAATCCTAGCGTGGGAACTTACCTACGATCTCTGGAGTCACTCTCTCCAAAAAGATGTCTCCCAAGACTGATTTGGAGAGAGCTCGCATGCAAGGGATACCCTATGCTTCAGCTGTAGGCTCTATCATGTATGCGATGCTATGTACCAGACCCGATGTTGCATACTCACTAAGTATAGTGAGCAGGTATCAAGCTGATCCTGGAGAGAGTCACTGGACAGCTGTGAAGAGCATTCTCAAGTACTTACGAAGGACTAAAGAGATGCTCTTGGTGTATGGTAACGGAGAACTCCAAGTGGAGTCCTTTACCGATTCGAGCTTCCAGAGTGATAAGGACGACTCTAAGTCGCAGTCGGGATTTGTCTTTACCCTTTACGGAGGGGCGGTTAGCTGGAAGAGTTCCAAGCAGGAAACCGTGGCAGACTCGACGATGGAGGCTGAACACATCGCTGCCAACGATGCTGCTAAAGAGGCTGTCTGGATCAAGAAGTTCATTACTGAACTTGGAGTGGTTCCATCCATTGAGCATCCAATACCTTTGTACTGCGATAACAATGGAGCGGTGGCTTTGGCCAAGGAACCCAGGTCCCATCAGCGATCCAGGCATATTTTGAGGTGGTATCACCTGATCCGGGAGATAGTTGATCGCCGGGAGATCGAGGTCAGGAGAGTTGACACGAAGAACAACACGGCGGATCCACTCACGAAGGCCATTCCCCAGATACAGTTTGAGAGACTCTTCGGGAAGCTTGGTATGCGATACTACAGCAGCTGGCCCTAATGCAAGTGGGAGATTGTTAGTTGTATGTATGCCCTAGAGGCCAGTATTGTACAGATGATGTATATTATATTGGATGCTTGGACATATATAGAGATGACTTTCTTGCTCGATATGATAGTATGCTATCTGGTTACTCTTTATCTTAACATGTACACTTGTCTCTTTAACCTGTCTTATAGTTGCATGTTGGTAAAGCCCTTAGGATATGTACTTGACTATCTGGACTGTGATGCAGATCATACTAGTGGGCACATGGTAGTCCATAGGTACATCCTTCAAGGTCCCTAGTCGTGGGTGTATCGAGACGGGGCATCGATATACCAGTGTAGACTAGCGTATACGCTTCTCGACCCATGAGATGGGCGATGGATGATCCCACATCCATTGGTGTTTGACATCAGAGATGGTATACGGGTGCTCAGTGGAGACTGGGTACACTGGACGGACTCGCCGAGAACTCCCAGATGGTATTATACCTCACGTCAGATGGCAGTTCTCAGGTGACACTTGTACAGGTTAGTCTGTAGACCCGAGATCGTCATAGAGTCTTGTGTGATTCCCACTGTACTTTGATCTCCACCTTACCACGTCCATGAGGGCGTGCAAAACGGTGGTCTTTAGGTACAGTCCCGAGTCACATGGAGGCAATGAGCGATAGGAGGGGTTTCGTCTCTCCCGGTATTGGGGGTTGATGTTGCGCTGTGCTCGATTGGCCGTAACAGGGAAGTCCCTGGCCAGGGCTGATCAGAGATTTGCTGGTAAGTGTTACCAGTAGTTTCTCGACCCGTTATGATCCTCATATCGGCACGACTTATCGGTTATTGGGGTCTGACGTTTACCACCCCTAGACTTGATATGCGGCATATCAGACGAACAGACCGGACTGTATGGTAAGTGTTACTGGTTGGATTCACAGGAGTGTGAGCGGGCTAGCTCGTCGATCTTCTGATCGCTTAATACCCGGGTGGCCGTTACGTTTAGCAGACCGCTTGCGGCCTGTGGGTGCTTGATATGATCATCATCTGCTACCGGCGTATTGACGAGTCTTTAGAGTCCTACACAGAGGTTTCCTGGCTCAAGCGAAACGAAATAGGAGTGCATATGAGATATGTGCAGGACCGAGAATAATGCGTGTATGTGATACCGTATTCCATTCTCGCGATGGATGTATCGATTGGTTATATTCGATATAACCTAGATATCGAATCAACGATTGATTCGATAAGCCGATACATAGGATACTAGTCGGTTATATGTGATATGACCGGATCGTTAAATCAAGTGTTGATTTAATGTATAATTATATATTTGATATATTACTTTGCATTAACTAGTATTGGTTCACTTTAAATGGATTTTCTCACTTGATGTGCAAGAAGTATATGTGATATACTTTTGTGCACATATTTGTATCATGTTGGATGATACTTGATCATTTGGTTAAGTGTATAGAATTAAACCATGGTTAATTTGATAATTAGGGTTTTGCTTATTCATTTATTTATTTATTTTTTCATTTATTTATTTGGAAATGATTTAGATGAGAATGGTGGTTTTATTTGTTTCTAGTTGAAGCTTCATGAAGCTTTGACTTCTTAACCATTCTTGTCTTCATGCTTAACCCTAACCCATCCAAGTAACCATGGTCTATTCTCTACACTCAACCCTAGTTAGTATATGATAAGTATTCATTTACTTTTCAATTTGAATTAACACTTATCATATTCTTTCTTCTTCATCATCATCTTCTTCTTCAAGAAAAGCTTAAGTCCATCAATGGCAACTTGAGCAAAAGTGAGAGAAATCCAATTCTAAAGTGAACCCACCTCCTATTTCTTCACCCTATACCTCTTGCCAAGTAGTATAGGGTGTTTTCTTCACAAGTTTCACAACTTGGTGAAGTTGGAGCTTGAACTTGTGATGCCTCGACGTAGATCATCTTCGGCACGAAGCCGACGACCTAGTCCGCCCATTTCTTCGATGAAGCCGACGATTGAGTTCAGGATTCAAGATGGACAGCGAGAGGGCGCCTATGTGGAGCTAAGGAAGTGGAGAACCAGATCTACAAAGGTTGTAGCCTCTCTCCTTTAGTTAAGTTGTTAACTAGTTTCGTTTTTCGCCTAAATTTCTAGTCGACGATCCGTATTAGGGTTTCGCGGCACTCATAAAATTTGAAATTGGCATGGTTGATGCCTGTGAGACTTCATTAGTGTGCCTAGGAACCCTACACTCTTAACCCCTATCTCGACACGGAACTCCGTTCATTATCTAGCCTTTACCAAAACAATCATTAATCTAATCTCTAATCGTGGTCGGAACTAGCAAAGAATTGCTAGCGCGCCCGATTAGGATGTTAATGATTCCTTTGATAAAGTTCCTAAACTTTATAGGACTTAAAAAGGGTTTAGTTATTTTCATCATCCATTAGCCTATCCTAATCCTACGAACCCTAACAAGCGGAGAATTACTCGCGCATGTTGGGAATAGAAGATGAAAAGACAGAGAGGGAAAACATAATGTAAAATGCAAAAGAATTAAATAAAACAACTACCTTTATTAATCGACTTGAACAAACTACACTTTATTCCGTAGAAAATGATTACAAACTAGTTGCTTCTCGATCTTTCCTAAGGAGGTAGTCGAACAGTCGATGATCAGCCTGGATGCGTGAGCCGTCTTGCACTTCGTGATCTCTTCGGCTTGATAGCTTTTCCAAGAGGCCCTCGGTGCCCTTTTATAGTGCAAAGCCAGAATCTTTTAGTTGGAAACTTGGTAAAATTCAGCAGAGATTTACTCCACAAAATTTTAGCACACAATCTCTCTAGATTGCCGCGGATCCGCGGCCAACAGAGGGGTTTGGCCGCGGTTCCGCGGCCAATGGTGAGGATCTCTTCACCAATTTTCTTGGGCTCTCTGATTTTGACATTTGGCAATCCTAGGCATCTTTAGAATTCAGAAATCTTCTCTCGGTTGCTTCCAGACTTGGTCTCCAAGTTTTGCTTCTTAATTTGGCAAGTTTTCTTCAACAAATTGATTTGTTTGATAAATTCTTCATAACAACTTGGAAATATTCTGCACAACAACTCAAATAAGATTTTAGTAGACTTTGTTCTACTAGGATTAGGTCAATAATATTTGCATACATTTTCCTACCAAATGATAATTAAAATATATTAACACATGGAAAATAATATTTTTACACATAAACCCTCATATGTATAATATATTATAATAAAATCCTTTTTTAATATGAAAATGGTAGGAAAAATGTAATACAAATGTGCAGTTTTATCAACTGAACAAATACCCCCAAACTTATCTTTGATCGTACCGAGCAAACTAGTTTATTTAAGAGGAGAAAAAGAAAGGAGAAAAGTAAGCACACTTTCGTAGGCAGACACGATTGCACTGAGCACGTGCAACAAGCCGTTAAACCTCTAGGTGTCCCTAGTAGGAGGAGTGTTGTCTCCTGAGGGTTTTCAGCGGATTACACCCACAAAATCCTATAACAAAAAAAAGATGGTGAAATTTACATATAAAGATAAGAACCATAAAAGAAAGACTTTGAAAAGAAGAGTTTCCAACTACACTAGCTTTTCAGTTGTTATGAGCCCTATCTTAATAGTTATGAAAAGATGTTAGAACTCACATCATCCATCAATAAAACATCGTCTTTATTCTTCATTCCTACCTTTCATCCAAACATCGATCATATAACCCCACGTGTGTGTAAAGAACATCCCTACACTCGAAGAATTCAATTCAAGCTATCATACTCTTGTCCATCTACCTCAGTACTTTTTAATTTAATGAATATTTAGATTTGCTCACACATTTTCATGCGACCTTTAATACTTCTTGAGGTACTAACCGGCCGATTACTCATGTGATTGCTGATTAGGTGATAATATTTTCCTCGTCTTGCATCACCTAAGGCTTAGCAGTGACTCCCAGACCAGTTGGCCTTAGGGCACTAGGTGAAGAGGCACCCTCGCTATATTTTTTTATTGCTGCCTTGGCGATAACAAAACCAGTGTTCTTTTTTCTTTTCACCATTTTTATATTTTCTTCATTTGTTTTTATTTCCTTCATACTTTGGCTTTTAGACAAGAGCATTTCAAGGTATCCTCTACTATCCCGAGTTTTAAGACGTGTGTAAGTGCATATAGTAGGGTATCAACATTCAAATGTTTGGCTTCCAAAATAGAAACTATTTTTCAGACTTATTTTTATCCTCAGATTAGTGACTTCCTTCATCTTACTAACCCTTGGGACAACAGCTCATAACTACTTATTACTAGTTCGTTTAAGAAACTTCTAATTTTCTTGGTTTTCTTAAACTATTCCTATCTTTTGGATGTAATTTTTCACTTTCTACTCTTTTGTTAAAAAAAAAAAAATTTAATTTTTTTAAAAATGTTGTGCTTATGCAAAATATGATGCAAATTGATATGTAAATAAGTCTAAACCACCCCCAAACCTGTTTATAGCAGTGTCCCCACTGATGTCATCCATTAAGCACAAAAACTTGTAGACTTGGGAAGAAATTATTAATGGGGGCAAAAATATATGAAAGTGAAAATCCTCCCCCAAACTTATTTTTGGCTCACCAATTTGAGGACAAAAGTTATGTTCAAGAGCCAAAAATATATTCCCCCTCAAACATGAGTTAGACAATACAAAACATTTTAAGAGGGGGTGAGTCATTTGGTCAAAGTAAGGCTTTACAAAGACCAAAAGTTAACACCAACCATTCAAAGATTTTATCAGTATAGCGTATAGGTTGGTGGAAGAATGTGTTGTATCGAGTCAAGAAAAAATGGGGAAGGGATAAGAGGTGGTCTGGAAAGGGTTTGAAATTAGAGAAAAGAAAGAATGAGGATGAATGTGAATGATTAGAAAGAAGGAATGGTGACGGTTCAACCTCTAGAGGTGGAGATTGATCAATCACAAAATCCGTAATGTTTAAAAATTCAAGTTCGTCAGCAAAAAGTTCTTCAAAACTTTTATCGATGGTGCTGTCAAAGAGTTTTGTGCCAGAGTTTATTCTACTTGATTTATCAAAAATCATTGAGGTAGAGGACTCAAAAAACTCATCTACCTCATTTTCAAAAATATCTAAATCAAGTTGAATCTCTGGTATTATTGAACTTGAATTAACGGATTGTGATTTATCAAAACTCACTGAAACTATAGGAACAGAAGAAGAACTGGAGAAAGTAGAAGGTGAAATGGGTAAACAAATTGGTGTGTCGAGTGTTGCTGAACCAGATGTGGAAGATGGAGGCTGTATTTCGGTCTGATCTTCGGGTATACCATTATCATCAACTTCAAGACATATTTTGGGTTCGGGAAGAATTAAAGGCTCAAGATGATGACCACAAGGAAGTGAAAGGATTTGATAAATTGGTGGGACAAAATCATCCAAAATTTCGGGTTCATCAATTAATGTATCCCCAATGTCAATCACGTCATTCAAGTGAAGGTTAAAATTCTCAAACACCTCATCAAAAGTATGGCTTTCAATCAGTTTTGGTTCAAGAGTGGAGGTGTAGAGATCACAAGGGTTGGGTATGGTTTCACTTGAAATGGACCCTTCACAGTTGGGTAAATCAAACACAACAAAGTCACACAACTTATCAGACATTATACTTGATGAATCTATGAAACTGGAGTTGTGGATTTCAGTTTGGAATGGGGAGCTTTGATTAGGAAGCGTGTACAGTTCTGTCTTACTACTCAAATCCTTCATAATTTGATTCGTCAGTTCCATAAAATTTTTTAGTGTCTGCTCCAGACTAGTCTTGGGTTGATAAGGGGTTTCAGTATAAGATTGAAATTCCTATGGATAATTAAAACTCCCAAATGACTGATTAGAAGAACTGTCTAGAGTAGGTGGAAAAGTCGGATTGGATTGATAGGAACAGAATGGTTGCTGAACTTGGGTAGGAGTAGGATCAATATTATGATAAGAAGAATATTGATATGGGTTGGTTGGTTGGCTATATACAAACCGCATATCAAACTCTTCTCTGGACAGTGGTGGTGATGGTTGATATTGGTCCGGGTTGAAACTTTGGCCTTTAGACCTAGCTATGTGCTCAGCAATGGACATTCATCTTGGGGCTTCCTCACTCTGGGTATGAACTGAAACAGGTGTCGGATTAGGATATGGTTGATAAGACCTAGACTGAGGTGGCCAATTGTTTCTTCCTGCTTGTTCTATATGATCTCTTAAGGACATGGAAGAGCCGGACGGTATACCGAAGGGATTTCGAAAACAAGAGATATCTGGTTGTGGACAGCAAAGCTCGGCAAGTGTTCTTCTGTTTAGGTTACCCATTATAAGAATAGAAGAAGGGGAAGGGGTAAAAAGGGGAGAAAATAATTGGTTTGTTTTGAAAAAATGACGGATTAAGACAAATCACACAAAAATGCACAACCCTAGAACTATGGTTACCTAGGTCCAGTCTCTAGACCGCTCCTAAACTTCTAAAGGACAAGCCGCAGGATCAATCCTCTACCGCCTCTGTACTACCCTTGTAGCCAGGTAAGTGCCAGGTAAGTGGGAAGGAACCACGTCGTGGGCCTAATTAAAAACCACTAGCCTTTGTCACACTTGCCTAGGCACTACAAAAGTAATGCGGATAAGTGATAGATTACCCACGACCTTCCTCTGTCCTTATTGAGCGCGACAGTCCTTAGAGTCTGGTCTAGATATTTTTTAAATTAATGAAGGGTTGATCTATATGCTCAGTTTGTGATTTGTGGGGTTTAGGAAGGGTGATGAAATCCCCACCTAATCTTGATTTGGTCTTTGCCCCTTAAAATCCGTATTAAATATGCAAAACAAAACCAATCACAAAACTTTTGCAAAAAGATTTTTTGAGCGGCGCAATTTTGCAAAGAATCCTGCAGAAGATAGATTTTATTGGATTTGAGAGGAGAGAGAAGGAGTTAAGAAAGATACCAGAGAAGTGTGAAACCCTAGATCTCCTGTTTCCTCAAGTCCGTGACTCCAGATTCCCTCGCAAAATTCACGCACAAATCGTTAAATATGCAATTTGCAGTTTTGTATTAATAATGATATGAATCGTCTAAGAATTCAACACAAATAGTAAAAATAAAAAATTACGCACGTATCCCCGGCAACGGCGCCATTTGATTGATACGAAAAAGTGTTGTTTGTAGTTAACCGCAATCAATAACGGTATCGCACGTAGCTAGACCGAGATGAGTACGGGTCGTCCTCAGGGAAACGTGGAACCTTTTATTTTTACTTTAGATGTGTTGAGAAATAGAGGAGGGATAAATAATTTTATAGAAAGATTTCCAGATCTACGTTAAACAAGAATGTAAAATATAGATCTAGATTATTTTAAAGATGTAATTAATATAATAAGAGGGCTTGTAGGGTTCGTTAGGATTTAGTAGTTATGGACGATTAACTAAAAGTTACCCTTTTTATCCATTAATAGATTTAGAACTAGAACGACGGTGATGCATGTAAATTAGGGTTTCTGGAGGGAAAAGGAATCCCACTCTTAACCCCTATCTCGACACGGAACTCCGTTCATTATCTAGCCTTTACCAAAACAATCATTAATCTAATCTCTAATCGTGGTCGGAACTAGCAAAGAATTGCTAGCGCGCCCGATTAGGATGTTAATGATTTCTTTGATAAAGTTCCTAAACTTTATAGGACTTAAAAAGGGTTTAGTTATTTTCATCATCCATTAGCCTATCTTAATCCTACGAACCCTAACAAGCGGAGAATTACTCGCGCATGTTGGGAAAAGAAGATGAAAAGACAGAGAGGGAAAACATAATGTAAAATACAAAAGAATTAAATAAAACAACTACCTTTATTAATCGACTTGAACAAACTACACTTTATTCCGTAGAAAATGATTACAAACTAGTTGCTTCTCGATCTTTCCTAAGGAGGTGGTCGAACAGTCGATGATCGGCCTGGATGCGTGAGCCGTCTTGGACTTCGTGATCTCTTCGGCTTGATAGCTTTTCCAAGAGGCCCTCGGTGCTCTTTTATAGTGCAAAGCCGGAATCTTTAGTTGGAAACTTGGTAAAATTCAGCAGAGATTTACTCCACAAAAATTTAGCACACAATCTCTCTAGATTGCCGCGGATCCGCGGCCAACAGAGGGGTTTGGCCGCGGTTCCGCGGCCAATGGTGAGGATCTCTTCACCAATTTTCTTGGGCTCTCTGATTTTGACATTTGGCAATCCTAGGCATTTTTAGAATTCAGAAATCTTCTCTCGGTTGCTTCCAGACTTGGTCTCCAAGTTTTGCTTCTTAATTTGGCAAGTTTTCTTCAACAAATTGATTTGTTTGATAAATTCTTCATAACAACTTGGAAATATTCTGCACAACAACTCAAATAAGATTTTAGTAGACTTTGTTCTACTAGGATTAGGTCAATAATATTTGCATACATTTTCCTACCAAATGATAATTAAAATATATTAACACATGGAAAATAATATTTTTACACATAAACCCTCATATGTATAATATATTATAATAAAATCCTTTTTTAATATGAAAATGGTAGGAAAAATGTAATACAAATGTGCAGTTTTATCAACTGAACAAGTTACCTATTTCCTTTTGGGGGTATGCGCTTGAGACAGCCATATACCTATTGAATATAGTTCCAACCAAATCAGTGCCTACAACTCCATATGAGATATGGGAGGGGAAGAGACCGTGTCTTAATTATGTTAAGATATGGGGTTGCCCGTCCTATGTTAAAAAGCAAAATCCGGACAAGCTTGAGGCAAGTTCATTTATGTGCAAGTTTGTAGGATATCCCAAGCATTCGTGAGGACATATCTTCTACCACCCTGAGGAACAAAAAGTGTTTGTTGCTCAGCATGCCACCTTTTTAGAAAAGGAATTTCTTGCAAAGGAAATTAGTGGCAAGGAGATAGAACTGGAAGAAGTTCCAGCTACACAAACTGCAACAGAAGATTTGGTAGAACCAGAGGATTCAGTAGTTCCCGACGAACCCCAGCCTCTCCGCCGATCTAGTAGGGTTCCTCATCCACCAGAGAGATACTACGGTTTTCTCATTGATGGTGGGAGCGAGAATTGCATCATGGAAGATGATGACCCAACTAGCTTCGAGCAAGCCATCATGAGTGGTGACTCTACGAAATGGCTGGAAGCAATGCGATCTGAGATGGAATCCATGTACACCAACAATGTATGGACTTTAGAAATTGCTCCTGAAGGGGTAAAACCCATTGGGAGCAAATGGATCTTTAAAAAGAAACTTGGTATATATGGAAAATTTAAGACTTTCAAAGCTAGACTTGTTGCAAAGGGTTTTCGTCAACGACCAGGTGTGGATTATGACGAAACCTTTTCTCTAGTGGCTATGCTTAAGTCCATCAGGATCCTACTTGCCATTGCTGCATACCATGACTATGAAATCTGGTAAATGGATATTAAGACCGCCTTTCTAAATAGTGATTTAGAGGAGTGCGTGTACATGACTCAGCCAGAGGGCTTCGTAGACAGTGGGAGCAGCGAAAAGGTGTGCAAGCTGCTTAAATCCATATACGGGTTAATGCAGGCATCACGGCGTTGGAACATCAGTTTTGATGTAGTAGTCAAAGAGTTTGACTTCATCAAGAACGTAAATGAACCTTGTATATACAAGAAGGTTGCAGAGAGTAAGATTGTCTTCCTCGTATTGTACGTAGATGACATACTCTTGATAGGAAACACTCGGTCAAGCTCTTCTTATCACAAAGATTCTCAATGAATGATCTAGGTGATGCCTCCTGCATTTTAGGGATTAAGATCTATAGAGATAGATCTATACGGATATTGGGATTGTCCCAATCCAGGTACATTGACACCATACTAAAGAGGTTTACTATGGAAGAATCCAAGCGTGGGAATTTACCTACGATCTATGGACTCACTCTCTCCAAAGTGATGTCTCTTAAGACTGATTTGGAAAGAGCTCACATGCAAGGGATACCCTATGTTTCGGCGGTAGGCTTTATCATGTACGCGAAGCTATGTACCAGACCCAATGTAGCATACTTACTAAGTATAGTGAGTTGGTATCAAGCAGATCCTGGAGAGGATCACCGGACAGCTGTGAAGAACATTCTCAAGTACTTGAGAAGGACTAAAGAGATGTTCTTGGTGTATGGTAACGGAGAACTCCAGGTGGAGTCCTTTACCGATTCGATCTTCCAAAGTAATAAGGACGACTCTAAGTCGCACTCTGGATTTGTCTTTACCCTAAATGGAGGGGCGGTTTGTTGGAAGAGTTCCAAATATGAAACCATGGCAGAGTCGACGATGGAGGCTGAATACATCGCTGCCAATGATACTGCCAAAGAGGCTGTCTGGATGAAAAAGTTCATCACTGAACTTGGTGTGGTTCCATCCATTGAACATCCAATACCTTTGTATTGTGATAACAATGGAGCTGTGGCTTTGGCCAAGGAACCCAGGTCCCATCAGAGATCAAGGCATATTCTGAGGTGGTATCACCTGATCCGGGAAATAGTTGATCGCCGAGAGATCGAGGTCAGGAGAGTTGATACGAAAGACAACACTGCAGATCCACTCACGAAGGCCATACCCCAGATATATTCTGAGAGACTCTTCGAGATGTTGGGTATGAGATACTACAACAGCTGACCTTAGTAAAAGTGGGAGATTGTTAGTTATGTATATGCCCTTGAGGCCATTGTTGTATATATGATGTATATTATAATGGATGCTTGAATATATATAGAGAGGACTCTCTTGCTCGACATGATAGTATACTATCTGGTTTCACTTTGTCTTAACATATTGACTTGTATTAGTTTACTGTCTTGCTCTCATATGTTGATAAAGCCCTTAGGATCTGTACTCGACTACTAGGACTATGATGAGATCATACTATTGGGGCCAGGGTAGTCCACGAGTACATCCTATAACTGTTCCTAATCGAGGGTGTATCGAGACAGGGCATCGATACTCCAGAGTAGACTAGCGTATACGCATCTTGACCCATATGATGGGCGATGGATGATCCCATATCCATAGGTGTTGGACATCAAAGATGGTGTACGGGTGCTCAGTGGAGACTGGGTACACTGAACGGACTCACCGAGAACTCCTAGATGGTATTATACCTATCGTCAGATAGCAGTTCTCCAGTGACACTGGTATAGGTTAGTCTGTAGACCCGAGATCGTCATAGAGTCTTGTGTGATTCCCACTGTGCTTTGATTTCCACCTTACCACGTTCATGAGAACATGCAAAACGGTGGCTTTTGGGTACAGTTCCGAATCATATGGAAGCAATGAGCGATAAGAGGGGTTTTGTCTCTCCCGGTATTAGGAGTTGATGTTGCGCTGTGCTCGATTGGCTATAACTGGAAGTCCCTGGCCAGGTTTGCTATGGAGATCAACCAGTAAGTGTTATCAGTAGTTTCTCGACCCGTTATGAGCCTCATATCGACACGACTTATCGGTTACTGGTGTCTGACGTTTACCACCCCTAGACTGGATATGTGACATATCAGACGAAGAAACCGAACTGTACGGTAGTGTTACTGATTGGATTTGCAGAAGTATATATAGGCTTGCTTGTTGATCTTCTGGTCGCTCAATACCTGGTGGCTGTTACGTTTAGCTGACCACTTGCAGCTTATAGGTGTTTGATGTGATCATCACCTACTGCCGGCGTATTGACGAGCCTTTAGAGTCCTACACAGAGGTTTCCTGGCTCAGGCAAAAACGAGTAAGAGCACATATATGATATATGCTGGAACCGAGATTAATACGATATGTGATACCGTATTCTATTCTCACGATATATGATATCGGCCGGTTATATGTGATATAGCCGGGTTATTGGATCAAGTGTTGATTCAATAAATGATATATATATATATATATTTATATATTTATATATTTATATATATATATATTATATACTCACATAAGTATTTATTATTCTTACTTGTAATACATTTAACATATATGTGATATATGTTTATTGTATTGTTTTTTTTTTGTTACATAAATATTATATATGTGATATAGAATATTGTGACTTGCTAGGTTATACATTCAACTAGGATGTATGAAAATTATACCATGCTACATGTAATGTTTGGGTTTAAATTCTTAAGTAATTCAAAATTGAGGAAATGAGTCATGGTGAAGCTTCATGACGCTTGTGGATAAACTTTGACAAAGTCTTCTCTTTTTGTTTCGCTTAAGATATTACTAAACTCAACCATGACACATAACCATGGTTAACTCTCTACATGAGTTAGTGGATGACATACACTAACCTAAGGTTGCATTTCTAACCTCATCTCATTGATTATTCATCTTCTTCCTCATCTCATTTTTGCTCTCTAGCTTTTGAGAAAAAAGAAGAAAATAGTTAGAAAATAAATAATAAAGTGCGCAAAATCCCTACATCATCATCCCCTTCTATACTAGCAATATAGATTAGAGTGTTGGCTTCACTAATTTTATATTACTGAAGTCATAGCTTGAGTTCATGTTTCCTCAAAATAGATCGTCTTGGATTTCAAAGACTTCAAGCAAGATGCATCCTACATCGTGCGGAGCCTCTCCAGAGTCCGGGAGTTCGTGGATCGTAGTGAAGGGACCACTACTCGGAGCTTTTGAAGTGAAGGAATGTACTACAAAGGTTGTAATCCCTATCTCTTAGACGTAAAGTTGTTTAGATGCAAAGTTAACCCTAATTCTCTAGTTAAGATCTTGGTTAAGGTTTCATAGCACCCCAAAAATTTTCAATTTAGCATGTGCGATGCCTTCCTAAACCTTATGGTGGTGTTACGCAACCCTACAGTAAGTGCTAAGCACTACTTGGAGGTCACGTGGGGTCATGTGAGGCGCTCCAAAAATTGAGTTTATTCCCTTTTCTCTTTTACAAGTGCTGAGCACTTCTCAGGGGTCACGTGGGGTCACGTGAGGCGCACCAAAAATAGGATTTATTCCCTTTTCTCTTTTATAAGTGTTGTGCACTTCTCAAGGGTCACATGGGGTCACGTGAGGCGCTCCAAAAATAGGGTTTATTTCCTTTTCTCTTTTATAAGAGCTGAGCACTTCTCAGGGGCCACGTGAGGTCACGTGAGGCGCTCCAAAAATAGGGTTTATTCCCTTTTCTCTTGTATAAGTGTTGAGCACTTCTCAGGAGTAACATGGGGTCACGTGAGGCGCTCCAAAAATAGGGTGTATTCCCTTTTCTCTTTTATATGTGCTGAGCACTTCTTAGGGGTCACGTGGGGTCACATGGCTAGATCTCAGTCTTTCCTTTTTCGTTCCTCAAAGGTGCTTACGTGGGAACACGTGAACTTTTATTGTGTAGCGTTGAACGCTATTGAATCACCAGGCTGTTCTTCTATGGTTCTGGGGAATCAAGTTCTCCTTTTGATCTTCAAAAGGATTAAATTCTTTTCTAAAGGGTTAAACCCTAGTTTCAGAGGAATTAAATTCCTATATGTTTGTAAGAGTTAAACACTTTTCGATTCAGTTCTTTCCCCTAGATTTTGAATCTGTATGACAGAATATTTCCGATGAGAATTAAATTCTCAACTTGTGGGGAGATCCGCTTCTGCGGATCTTAACCAGAGGAAGATCTAAGTTCTTTTAGAAGAGTTAAACTCTTGGTTTGAGAATTAAATTCTCTTTTTGTGGGAGCTTTTGGGAGGGGTTCCCCTTCCTTCTCTTACCTAGAATTTCTTTTTTCTTTGAAGAGATCTTCTTCTCTCTGGAGAATTAAATTATCTTCTTTTTTTTTTTGCTTTCAAGGGGGGTTTTCTCTCTCCTTCTGTCTCTCCTATTTCCTCCTCTCCTTGCTCCTATTTATATGAAAAGAAAAGGAATCAATTTGTTAAGAAAATCCCACATTGAGAGATAATGATTGATTTCATGATCTTTTAGATCAATTGGGGAATTTTATTCACCATTGGATTTTTAATCCAAAGGCTCTCTGTTTAACAAAGAAGATTTCTTGTTTGTTCAACAAGATTATGAATATGTTGTTAGTTTTAACAAGATTAGAGTTTTATTCTATCATATCTTTTTAGTTTAACAAGATTTGAAATATATTTTCTTAATATGGATATCCTGTTACCATAGAATTTTATTCTTGTTATAAAATTAGGAAAATAGTTTCTTATGATAGATTTTTATTCTATTAAATGATCATCGCTGGATATTTGATCTAAGGGTCCTCTGTTTAACAGAGAAGATCTTTCTAGTTTAAGCAAGATTAAGAAAATATTTTCCAAATAGAATTTAATTCTAGGATTTGATAGGAACATTTTAAATTAGGGTGCGCACATGCTTTGCATGTGATTGGCAAAAGCACTCACGTGTTTAACACGTGACCCCTAGTGTGGGTTTTAGCCTGTGTATGTTCAGAGCGCTCACGTGTGTAGGCATGTTTGGTCCTTGGTTATTTATGTTCAGCGCTCATATGCTTTGCATATGAGCGCCCACGTGTCTTACACGTGATGCCTGTTTTTTGAGAATTCTCCCCCTTTTTTGTAAGGGAAGAAAAAGCTCTTGGCCAAAAATTTTGGCGGAAACAAATGCTCCCCACTACTTTGCCCACGTAATCATGTACATGGGTGAAGTAGTGCAGAGTTACGCATGGCCATAGAATTGAGGGCTTAGGAGACAAGATTAGGGTCCTTGTAGCCTAAGAATTTTTATCTTCATGAGCCGTAAGGGTCTCAAGAAAGTTTTTTCTCCCTACAAGTCGAGAGGATCTCATAGGTGCATATTCTCCCTAGAAATCGTGAGGATTTCTAAGTGTTCATCGCCTCCGTGAGTCGTAAGGATCTCACTCGGGTATTTTTCCTTACGAATTGTGAGGACCCGTAAGTAGCTTCTTTATTTCATTGGAGAATGTGGCTTTGGCAAATGTGGCCCATAGATGGTCCATCTGGACGTTCTTGTAGAGCAGCAATGGCTTAAGAAACAGGTTCAGATCTGCCGCCTAAGACTTTTCAATTTTATGAGCCGTGAGGGTCTCATAAAGACTTTTCTCCCTACGAGTCGAGAGGATCCCGTTGGTGTAATTTTCTCCTTAGGGGTCGTGACGACTCCTAAGTGCGTTTTCTCTTGAGAGTCATAAGGATCTCACAAGAGAATTTTCTCCCTTACAAGTCGAGAGGACTCATAAGTGGTTGTTTCCCCCTTGTCGATATTCAACTTGGGAGAGTGTGGCCCCTGGATAGTCCATCTTGACCTCCTTGCAAAGCAGTGATGGCTTAGGAAAAAGGTGCAGATCTGCTTCCTAAGACTTTTCAACTTTATGAGCCATGAGGGTCTCATAAAGACTTTTCTCCCTACGAGTCGAGAGGATCCCGTAGGTGTATTTTCTCTCTAGGAGCCGTGAGGACTCCTAAGTGTGTGTTTTCTCTTGAGAGTCGTAAAGATCTCACAAGAGAATTTTCCCGCTTACAAGTCGAGAGGACTCGTAGGTTATTGTTTCCCTCCTTGTCGAGATTCAGCTTTGGAGAGTGTGGCACGTGAATAGTATGCAATAGTCCATCTTGGACCGACTTGCAGAGCCCCAGTGCTTAGGAAACAGGTCCTTATGCCCATTGCCTCAGGCTTTTCCCTATGAGTTGAGACGAATCAAAAAGGTCTCGCAAGGACACTAATTTCCTTACGAGTCAAGACACTAGTAAAATAGGGGGTTGCCCCTACGGATAACGAAATCCGTAGGGGCAGATTTAGTTTTACCCTACGGATTAGTCCGTAGGGCCTTAAGGTTGCCCCTACGGTCCTTACATATTAATTTAAAAAATATTAAATCGTAAATTGTTGTTTGCCCCTACGGAGCCGCAAACCAAGAACCTACGGATTTATCCGTAGGGGCAACTAAATAGAGATTTAATTGAAAAGGCACGGATCGATCCCTACGCTTATTACCTAAAAAAATTTTCCCCAATATCGCGCGCGAACCCAAAATCCCCAAACCCTTGTTCCCGCCGATCGCCTGTGTTTCATCGCCGTTATCGTCATCGCCAGCGCAGGCCAATTCTCCGTCGCCACCGCCTGGTTCATCCTCATCTCCGTTTTCGTCGTCGCCTCCTTTCGTCGCCGCCTCCAATGGATCGTCGACGCCTCCACTGCACAGGTAAAATAATCTTAAATTAAACAAATTTTTGATTATTTTAGGGCTAGGGTTCATGGTTTGGGTACCGATGAGGCATCCGTTGGGGGTAGCGTTAGGGTTGGGGTTGGGGTTGCGGTTGGGGCTGGGGCTGGGGTTGGGGTTGCGGTTGGGGTTGGGGTTCGGCAGGAGGTTGCGGTTGGGGTTGGGGTTCGGCAGGGGGTTGCGGTTGGGGTTGGGGTTAGGCTGGGGTTGGGGCTGGGGCTGGGGCTGGGGTTAGGGTTAGGGTTAGAATTATGGTTGGGGTTGGGGTTGCCCCGTTTCGTATCAGAACTCGAGTCTGACATCGTAGATCTTTCAGCCATTTTGGTTATATTGTTATCATGATGTTAAATTCTTTATGCTCTCATCAAATTTTTGGGATCTTTGTAATTTGCTTGCTCTGTTTGGGGTTTCAGTTGATCCTCATTAAAAAATTGGTGATTGATCTCTTCAATCATATTATTATCTGTATTTAAAATTTTTGTGAAGCCTTCAGAGTTTGGAAAAATCTAGAATTACCGTTGAAATTCTGGCAACATTCAAAAACTGTGTATATGATATGTGTGTGTGTATGCATGTATATACATTTGAAATTTATCTTTCTTCTATGATATAAAACGGTTAAACCGAGGAAAATTACTGGGGGAATTTTTGCTAAAATGTCTTGAGAGGGGGTTCAAGTGATGGGATAATTTCATTTGGTAATATTTTACTTATTTTACATCTCTTATTTTTTCATGCAAAAATCTGAATAGGTTTCTTGCAATTTTGCCTATCGATCAATTATTATATTTATTTCTATTTTTTGTGGATGATTTGGCTTCAATTGAATGGAGGCGATGATGGCTTGCCCTCAAGCTTCCACTTTTATGAGCTTTATAGTTATGAGATTGGCGAGGCAAGCTGGTTTGTAGCCATCTTATTTCTTTTCCTAAATTCAAATCCAAATATAAACTGTCTGATTGAGAGAGAGAGTATGGGAGATTATGTATTATTCAATGTGTTTGGAAGCTGGCATGTTCTGAGCGTCATCTCTGCATGAAAGCTATGGTTTTGCAAAGGGTTTGCCCTAACTATTTTCTGTGGGGAAGCTGAAGGCCTGAAGCTTCATCAAACTCAGGATTGGATTCTGGTCGGGTATTGTAAATTCTTGTGAAAGTTTCGTTCAAGATTTGTTCAGAGCTTGCATAACATCCTTTTCATCTTTATGAGATCTTTATGCAGTCCTTTTTTTGGGTTTATATATTTCTAGAACCCGTTTGACTTTGGACTTAGGATAACCCCAAATCTCTTTCTCATTTTGATTCCTAAGCTGGCATATCTGAGGCTCGTATTCCAGTATCGTTGCAGGAAAAGCTAGGGTTGCGAACATTTTTGCAACGATAATTTCTGTATGACAGCTTAAGCACACATAAAACTTAAACAATCTTGAAGCACTGCAGTTTTTCACTAAACTACCTAAAAGTTTTTATATTGCTGCAAGCTTCCTTAAAGTGCTGCATCTAAGTGTATTTTAGTGGGAAAACCCTTGAAAGCCAAACTTCATGGGGGTTTGTTGTTTGCCTTCTCTGTAGCTAGTTTGAGGTTTATTTAGTTTTGGATTTGTTTTGCAACATTCTCTGAGTTCCAAATCAACAAAAAGCTGAATGTTAGATCACAAGCAAGAAGCAGCCAAACTGGCCCTAAAGTAATCTTGAGTGATGATAATTTTCCAGGGAGTTTAAAATTTATAGAAATGGCGAGGCAATATTGGATTGTCTGCAAGTATTCAAGCAACCTGTTTGCAGCCATCATGCTATTTGTGATCCCAGTATAAAACTCAAACATGCCTCTTAGTTAGTTTACTTTAATTTGTTATTTATGTGTGTGTGTCAACATTGGATTGTCCCAAGTATAAAACCAAACCCACAAAACATCAAAACTGTCTCCGACAATCTTATGGTCAATAGACATAAGATTTATGCATATAGGTAACATCTGCCAATATGCCATATCCAGACCGCAATCTATTTTTGCTTATTGGCTAATATGAAAATATCGGCCCGCGTATATGACATAATCAAAGTTGTTAAATCTTGATACGGTTTGTGTTTCGTTTTTTTATTTATCAGTTCTATCCGTTCTCAGCCCGCCACCGCCTTCCGTTCTTGGCCCACCACCGCCCTCGTTCTTCCTCGTCGAGTTCCTCGTCGCCGATATTTGTGCCTACATTGATGCCTCAAGCAACGAATCAAATGATGTGGATCACAAACTAATTAAATAAATTTTGAATACCAATCTGGACTGGGATTTGAATACCTATCCTAGTTTGCTATATTTTTTTATATATAGTAGATGGTGATACTTCTTTAAGTAAAAACAACCCTACACTTAAGCGAAATCATAAATCGAAACACACATATATAGAATACAACTCATACATGGGTATCCTCAAATCTAACTTTCATTGAATTTGCACGCGCACTTAAAATAACAACCTTTATACTAAAAAGTTATGTATGCCATTACTTAGTAGTTTATGGTTTTTAGACGCAAAAGCCATTTGAGAAATACTTTTCCAACCCACTATTAATCCATATTCTCAATATAGTCATTGAATTTGCACGCGCACATAATAAGAAGGAGAAGACAATAATGTGGCAGAAGAAGAAGGAGAAGACAGTAATGTGGCAGAAGAAGAAAAAAATGACATTCCTCGTTCTCTGTTTCAGCATCAATCTTCTGATATGAACTAATGATGGCTTTCACATAGGCTTTTCCCTTTAGAGACTTCTTAGTGTCCAATGGAAAGCATACATCAGATTTGTGCAGGTCGGGTTCTTCTATGACTTTCAAGAGTCTCAACTATAATAGCTTCAATTACACTCTAGTTGGGTGGTACTTTTACCACTTCTCACTGCAGGTGCGCTCTCTAATATCCATTTTGAATGTAATATTATCGATATTCAAAATGGATATTAGAGAGCGCACCTGCAGTGAGAAATGGTAAAAGTATCACCCAACTAGGGTGTAATTTACAGAATCAGTTGAGACTCTTAAAAGTCATAGAAGAACCCGACCTGCACAAATCTGATGTATGCTTTCCATTGGACACTAAGAAGTCTCTAAAGGGAAAAGCCTATGTGAAAGCCATCATTAGTTCATATCAGAAGATTGATGCTGAAACAGAGAACGAGGAATGTCATTTTTTTCTTCTTCCGCCACATTACTGTCTTCTCCTTCTGCCACATTACTGTCTTCTCCTTCTTATTATGTGCGCGTGCAAATTCAATGACTATATTGAGAATATGGATTAATAGTGGGTAGGAAAAGTATTTCTCAAATGGCTTTTGCGTCTTAAAACCATAAACTACTAAGTAATGGCATACATAATTTTTTTAGTATAAAGGTTGTTATTTTAAGTTTTCCCTTATAGAGATATGATCTAACTGCATCTATAAACTATAAGTGTGCAGAAAATTATGATAAGAAACCATAAGAAAGGGTCGTAGCCATGCATAACCTTGAATCTACATACCAAATCATGCAAAAGCATGCACTTATTGTCACCTTGCCTTGGAATATAAAATATCTTGGAAGACTATAAGCGAGCATTTAAATCTTGATAGCTTTTGACTTCAACATATATTTTTCTCAAGTACCATGAAATATACATGCTCCGTATAAACCGTTTTCAGGAAAATGGATTAATAATGACAAATTATCCATTGTGGCTCACTAGGTTAGCATTTTCTCTTCTATTGACCATCTTACTAATCTGCTTGGTAAATTTATTCGGAACCGGCTGCGAATCATTAAAAGACATGCATAAGAAAGAAAGCTAAAATACAGATATATAGCATACCGATACATCGAAACTTCATATAAAATATTATACCCTACGGCTTAATCCGTAGGGGCAACGGGACCTACACACATATCCGTAGGGGCAAAAATTTAACCGTAGGGGCAGGTTCAGGGCCTCAACTTGCACCTGCGGCCTTTGCACCGACGGGGTATTTTTTCGCCCCTACGTATATATCTGTAGGGGCAGTGCGTTGCCCCTACGGATAAATCCGTAGGGGCAACCCTTCTTTGTAGTAGTGAGACGAATCGAGAAGTTCTCGCAAGGATGCCCTAACGTCACAGTTAACCTCTGCTCTTTACGACAGAGGTCCGTTAGGGTCTGTGGTACTAGGGTTTTGTCCGCCGTACCGTCGCGTTGGTTGGCATACTCCTCGATATGCAATTTTGCTATTCGAGTAGCCCTACGATTGTCGTGTCTCTAATCCCTTCGGGGGATGGACAATATGTCTTCAGGCAATCTTCCAGGTAGTATTACCGTCGAAAGAGCAAGCGTTATGGATATTCCATGTTGCTTTTTACTTGAGTTTAGGCTCAGTTTGGGAGCCCCGATGAGTCATAACCACTCCATGATGGTGTGGGATGATCTCCGATAGTCTTTCAGGTTTTATTTGAGTTGCCGTCAAGACCCTGATGCTAGAGATTTTCCTTTGCTTCATTTGTTAGCATTGCATCTGCTGTAACGAGACGAATGTCGCGGTTGTCTCTAGGTTGCTTATGAACCGTCGAGGCTTGGAACTAGGGATTTTGCCATGGCTCCGTTGTTTTGACCCTGTGGTCAGTTGTTGACGTTGCATCTGCATCCAGCTGGAGTTGAAAAGAAACACCGCCGTTGATCTCTAGGTTTCCTGTGATCCGTCAAGATTTGGAACTAGCGACTCTGCCATGGCTCCGAAGTAGTCTCTAGGTTGTCTGTGAACCATCGAGATTTGGAGCTAGGGGTATACCATGGCTCCATTTGTTGATGTCGCGCATGTATCTTGCCGGAAGGAAGAAGGACGCTGTTGGTTGATCTCCAGGCTGTAGATGTGGCCGTAGAGATTTGGAGCTAGGGGTATACCATGGCTCAATTTGTTGATGTCGCACCTGTATCCTGCTGGAAGGAAGAAGGACGCTCTTGGTTGATCTCTAGGCTGTAGATGTTGCTGTTGAGATATGGAACTAGGGACTCTGCCATGGCTCCGAGGTAGTCTCTAGGTTGTCTGTGAACCGTGGAGATTTGGAACTAGGGGACTTTGCCATGGCTCCGTTTTGCTAACGTCATATATTCCTATAGAGACACTGATTTCACTGCGAGTCGACGCGAATCGAGATACTCTCATTAAGGACGTTGATTTTCCTGAATCGAGGTTTTTGCCAAGGACACTGATTTCCTCGGAGTTGAGACGAATCGAGAGATTCCTGCAAAGACACTGATTTCCTTGCGGGTCAACACGAATCGAGATGCTCTCGTCAAGGACGCTGATTTCCGTGAATCGAGGTTTTTGCCAAGGACACTGATTTCCTCGGAGTTGAGAGGAATCGAGAGATTCCTGCAAAGACACTGATTTCCCTTCGGGTCGACGCGAATTGAGATGCTCTCATCAAGGACGCTGATTTCCCTGAATCGAGGTTTTTGCCAAGGACACTGATTTCCTTGGAGTTGAGACGAATTGACAGATTCCTGCAAAGACACCGATTTCCTTGCGGGTGGACGCGAATCAAGATGCTGTCGTTAAGGACGTTGATTTCCCTGAATCGTGGTTTTTGCCAAGGACACTGATTTCCTTGGAGTTGAGACGAATCGAGAGATTCCTGCAAAGACACTGATTTCCTTGCGGGTCCATGCGAATCGAGATGCTCTCGTCAAGGACGCTAATTTCCCTGAATCGAGGTTTTTGCCAAGAACACTGATTTCCTCGGAGTTGAGACGAATCGAGAGATTCCTGCAAAGACACTGATTTCCTTCCGGGTCGACATGAATTGAGATGCTCTCGTCAAGGATGCTGATTTCCCTGAATCGAGGTTTTGCCAAGGACACTGATTTCCCTGGGGTTGGTTGACTTATTTCCGAGACGGAGCGTTGATCTGCCAGGGAGGTCATTGGTTGACTCTAGGTTGTCTGTGGACCGTTAAGTTTTGGAACTAGGGACTTTGCCGTGGCTCCGCTTTGTTGACGTCGCATCCAAAAAGTTTCATTTCATTTTTTTTATATTCTTTCCGCGATGCTCTGTCATTTCAGATTTTTGTATCGCAAAAGTCACGATTGCCCAATCATTTCGGCTATTTTTCGCAGTGCTCAATCATTTCGGCTATTTTTTTTACTCGTTATTTTTATATTGCGAGTTGCCCAATCATTTCGGCTATTTCAAATGCATATATTTTACTCGCTGATTTTTATTGTGAGTTGCCCAATCATTTCGGATATTTCATATGCATTTATAGCTCACTGATTTTTTTATCGCGAGTATGGAACTCGGAATCTGGTGCCAGTCTTAGCATCTGCATGGCTATAACTGGGATATTGCCAGGAGCGAATCATCATTTGCTGTGAAAGGACCTGGAACTTCATACCGATGTAGGCATCTGCATCTCTACTGCTGGGACATTGCCAGGAGCGAATCATCATTTTCCTCTGTCGATTCGAACAAAGATGGCATAGCAAACAGGGTTAGGATCCTGTCGACTGAGGCTTTTGACATCATGAGCCGTAAGGATCTCATAAATGTGTTTCTCCCTACGAGTCGAGAGGATCTCGTAGATACATTTTCTCCTAAGGAATCGTGAGGATTCCTAAATGTGTGTTCTCTTATAAGCCGTAAGGATCTTACAAGAGTATTTTCTCCTTATAAGTCGAGAGGACTTACAAGTGTTTGTTCATCGAATGAGGGCATTCCTTGTCGTTGGTGCGACTCGGAAAGGAAATGATTATTTGCGCCCGTGGATTGTATACAAGAGTCAGAATTAAACTGCTTATAGGGAAATCTGGGAAAGGTGATGTCTTAAGAACAGGTTCAGATCCTATAGCTTAAGGCTTTTGAATCTTATGAGCCATGAGGGTATCATAAGAGGGTTCTCCTTACGAGTCGTGAGGATCTCGTAAGTGTAATTTTTCCTTAGGAATCATGGGGATCCCCTAAGCGTGTCGCTCCTTTGTGAGTCGTAAGGATCTCACGCAGGTAGTTTTCTCCTTACAAGGTCGAGAGGACCTTGCAAGTGTCTTTTAACGAGATTGCTCCCTTTCGGGTTTTCACAAACTCGCCGGTAGCCCTGCTGTTTTTACTCACAGAGCCCTTTCGGGTTTTCATCCGTGCCCATCTTGCTTATGGACGTACCTTTTTTCATTTTATTTTGCGAGTATGGAACTCAATATCTGATACCAATCTTAGCATCAGTAACGCTGCGATTGGAATGTTGCCAGAAGCGATTCATCATTTGCCGTGAAAGGACATGGAATTTGATACCAATTTAGGCATTAGCATCGCTACCACTGGGACATTGCCAGGAGCGAATCATCATTTGCCTCTGTCGATTCGAACAAAGATGGCTTAGCAAACAGGGTTAGGATCCTATCGACTAAGGCTTTTGACTTCATAAGCCGTAAGGGTCTCATATAGATGTTTCTCCTTGCTAGTTGTGAGGATCACGTAAGTGCGTTTCTCCTCAGGAATCATGGGGATCCCTAAGTGTGTTGCTCCCTTGTGAGTCATAAGGATCTCACGCAGGTATTTTCTCCTTACAAAGTCGAGAGGACAATGCCAGTGCGCATGAATTTTTTACGAGTCTGCGCCCTTTCGAGTTTTCACAGACTCACCGGTAGCCCGACTGTTTTTACTCACGGTGCCCTTTCGGGTTTTCATCCGTGCCTATTTTTCTTGCGGACGTACCGTTTTTTTTACGACTTTGTGCCCTTTCGGGTTTTCATAAATATCACTGGTAGTCCTGCAGTTTTTACTCACGGTGCCCTTTCGAGTTTTCATCCGTGCCCATTTTACTTGTGGACATACCGTTTTTTCGTTCAAATGGGATATTCCACTTGATTGCAGGACTCGTTTGTAAGCTCCTTGATATCCTTTCTATTCTTTGAGAAAAAAAGGATCATCTTACGTATACATTCTTCCTCCAGTAAGAAATATGCCCCCTGTGTATATCTTGGTGGAAGCGAGTACCCACGCCGTCGCTATATTTTGTTGAGCGTCGGCGACAAATACCACCTTACCTCCGCTTTTCATTCATCTTCATCAGATTATGAAGGGTCTTGACTCGGCTGATCCAATCGAGTCATTTTATCCATGATCTCTTGGAAGATTGTCGGCTTGAAGAGGGCCATATACGAGGACGCCTTTGAATTTGGGTTAAGGGTGGCTATGAACATTCCCATGGCTGCAACTTCATTGATGCGTTGCTTGTATTTGACCAGAGATTTCGCCGTCGGGTAACATATTGAACCCAAGTCTCATTCGGTCTAACCCTTTCATTGACCGGTGCCGTCAAGGTAGTGCGTTTATTCACACTAGCAAATCTCTGACAGGAGGGCATCTCCATTTCATCGAAGGTATTCATGGAGTCAATCGGGAGTTCCGCATACCATTCGAAGGCAATGCCTGCCAGACAACTGATGAACTGTCAGAGGAGAAGTATATCATTCTCTCCAGTGTTACCACACATGGATTGAAATCGCGCGATGTGCTGGTGAGGATTCCCGGTTCTTTTGTATATGTGGAGTCAGAAGTATGTATTCTTGCAGGTACTGTATTTGATCGTAGCACGCCGGATATGGTCGACCAGTCTTGATTGGCCTATTTGCGGCTTCACGGGCGCAGTGAGCTTTGATTTGCTGAGCAATATATGTGTCCAGTTTTTCTTTTAGGAATCATTTCCTTCTCAACGGTTGATGAGGTTTGTAGAGAATTTGAAATGGAACTTTTGTCTTTAAGAGAGACTACCAGCAGTTCATTCACTTGTGGTTCTGATTGAACCATCATTCCGGCCATATTCTGAATCAGAAGGGCCATCTGGTTCATTTTAGTGGACATTTCTGCTGCTTCTTCATCCCACATTTTCAGAGCGCGCTTTATGAAATCAATATCCGACTCCTTCTCTATTCTTTCTTCGGGTGTGTCCTCGGGACTTTCCTTAGGCGATGGATTAGCGTTTGCAGCCGACCGAGCAACCATCTCCTGCAGATTTTCACGTTGCAGTTGAACTTTTGTCACGGACTGAGTTTGAGGTCGATGACTAGTAGAAGCTCGAACTTCATCTTTGGAATTCACCACATAGACTATGTGAATGTCATGACCCGAAATATTAGCTCGTGACCAGCACTTGAATCACGCAATGTCTAAAGGCGTAACGGAATTCAAGTAACCTGAAACCCAGAAATCTAAACCTTTTTAAGAAAATAAAGGAGGTGAAGTTTTTGAAATAAAGGTATAATGAAATCAAGTGTGCTTAAAAGCAAAAAAAATAAACATGAATGATGCAAGTGAAATTTACTAAGTTTGAAAACGTGTTTCGTCTTTTTGAAACTTTTGGCAGCACCTCCTTTGTATATTTTGATCCAAAACCATAAATACATAATAGAATAATGGCATCCCCAAGCTGGAGCTAGCTCTTCGCCAAACGGCGGATCACAACCATGCAATACTGTAAGAATAAGTATACGACGCCCAACGGCGAAATTCACCACAAAGATAAAGGAAAGCAAGACATAAATACCACAAGTAAAAAACCCCTCGCTCTAAATCTCGCAACCACAATCCCACTAAGTCTCATTACTTATACAAATTTCTAATTTTGATTGATTGATGGAGTAAACTAGATACAATATTAAATATAATACAAGAGTGGGTACGATACAAATGTCCCACCTACCACTGCAAAACACCCAAATGAAGCTGTGTGCCAGCGATGCCGCTGCTGATCAAAACGGTCAAACTGCAAGAATTGTGGCACAACGGGGGTGAGTTGCCAACTCGTAAATAGAAAAACATCTACAAGTAGAAATCGAACAAACAACGACTCCTAGGTCAACTATATCAAAAAGGTAATACTATGATATCTAGGGTGACAGGGTCATATATGTGCGCCAACAAGGTAGTCAATGTCTATAAGCATGTGTATAATGTCCAACAGTAAAATCAATGTATGTATGTATGTGGATCTAGTCCACGCGTCAACCACTGATGCAACAACATCATGTATGTAAATATCATAAAAGCATATGCATGAAAATATGAGGATATAAATCAACGGTGTCCCTCACGACACATCAAAATCATGGAACCTGAGTGCCTAGCATCGACATTCAAAACATCATGAAAACCGTGCCCAGCATCGGCGCGTAAATCCTCATATATCTCATGCGCCGCATCCTCAGATCGGCCCTCAGGCGCCGCACACCCTTGTCGACCCTCAAAACCATTTCGCTGCACCGGTCGGTATACTCCGTATAACCGCCAAAAAATCCAGAAATCTCATGAAAACAGTATATCTCAATGAGTAAAATCATAAAGCATGATGTATGCGATATATGATGAAAATGTAAGCATATCCGTATATCATGCAACATGGAACAGTGATATATCATATTAAGGGAAAACCGCTCCTTTAAAATAATTCCATTTTTGAAAATATGTCTTGCTGTTCCCAATATCTCCAAAGTCAAATGCAACAACGTATAAAAGTGCAGAGGTAACTATAGCAAGTAAATTATGCAAAGTGTCATATCATGATGCAGCAATCCTACTGTGTAGTGACATGGCAATTATCGATGATGAAGTGTGTGAGCCGGAAAATCTGTGTACGTGTAACATACGCATCATCGATAATGGTGTAAGTGTACTAACACATGTATATGCAATGCAATAATAATATCATGATTGCAGCATGAGGTAAATCATCAGCTAAAAGCTATAAGGTATACGTAACTATCATATGTCTAATTCGGTGCATCTATCAATCGGCATCTAGACACACAACGTCATGTACGGTATAATCCATCGTACGGCATCCTCAAGTCAAGGGTAAGGACTAAATATCAAGTCAACTCATCACACACGGAAAATCATCATACGGCGGTATTAAGCTAATAGGGATCCTATCATCCTATACGACAAATGAGGGTACGGCCTAATATCACGCACGGCCTATCATCCATGATTCACAACATTATATATATATATATCTCTATATACCTATGTCCCATGTCACATCCGCAATAATCTCATATCGGGGGACCGCCAGGGTATAAATCATCTCGATCGACTCGCATCCGTATACCATCATATCATCATATCATCATCTCATTGTATCAGTCATATATTCTTTCATCGCATTTATATCACATATCAAATTCGAATTTACAAAAACATTTTATCTACTAAGTATAAGTATCTAATCTAACATACACACCCGAACCATACAATCAGATTTTTAAAGAAGAGAATCGTAGTTTTGAAAATAGGGGTTACGGTGTTTTTAAGGAAAAGCTATCATTTGAAAATCCATAACATCCCTCAAGATATATGTTTAAAAGATACATACGATTCTTCGGTTTAGAAAAAGGTATGGTTCGGATGACGCATCTACATCGACTATCTATTTCTACAGTACCCTAGACGACAATATCGCTAAACGTCATCCTATGGTAGTCGTAACATATCATTCTAACTATCCTCTAGTTTCTAATAAGGTTTCATAGCTATCTTCATTCTAATCCTAGTTTCCTAATCTAAGTTTTCTTAACCAGATTCTATAAATCATTTTCCATCAAAGCTTTGCGGAGGTGCTATACGCCATCCACCCGACTTTCCCGGTAGATATAGATCTACTCACCATAGTCTTCGCTCGCCGAAGTCGATGACGCCACGCTCCATCACCTCGGAATCCATGCGAAGGTACCTACAATAACAACACATATCGTAACAATATTAAAATCAAGTTCTAAAATCCAAAATGGCACGCGTATTGCTCGTAGGTTAGAACCTATAGCATATGCGTACAAAATCAACCAAACAACCCTTGTTGTCGATATACAAACATGCGACAACCAAAAACGAATCCAATATCAAAACTCATCATTCAAAAGTGTTCCCAGATTTTGACTTAGGTCAAATAAAGCCAATCAAACAAGTATAGGGTGATGTATATAGTATATGTGAGCTACTGAACCAACCTACGCCCCTAACCTCACCAAGTGGCCGGCCACTTCCACCTAAAATCCGATGTCGCCCGCCCAGGGGTCTCTGTTTGGGTTCATTCTGTCATTGTGGTCCCCTGGTAGTGTGTCTAGGTCCCTGGTATTGTTTGGTTGTCTCAGATATTCCCCAGGTCATTCCAGATTTCACAGTGGGCACACTAAAAGTCACAAAACCAATACGGAACAAATCCTAAGTTCATGCATCGGGTTCAGATCTATGGCTCAGGTCAGGAATCGTGTCACATGTCATGTAAACAATGCTAACTGCTCCCAGATTTCACCTATAGTCATTATAAAAAAATTAAGTAGAACCAAACCCTCTTAAATACCTTCAGGTAACTACCCTACAAAACCTAAACCCTAGCTCACCTACCCACCCGAGGTCGCCGGATTTTACCGCATACTCGCCGGCCCAAACCTCCCTGATTGGTCTCGTTCTTCAGGTGGTCACTTAGGGTTACAGGTACAACACTATCTTACTGTTTGTTTTCCTTGTGAATGCTCGGGGTCACAGCAGGTCAGCGGCATCAAAAAACGACACTAATACGACATCGTACAAAACTAAACTAAAAGGAAGAAGTTATACCTCATTTGGTCCCCTCTAGGCAGCACTAACTTCCCAAAGTCGTCCAAATTCCAATTTACTCGGTTCAAAATATAGAGGAAGAGATGGGGATTAATTTTTATGAAAGGGGTTTTGGGTTTTGAGGATTGTTTGGAGATAGATCTATGGTTTGAATGGAGGGTTGTGGCTTGTAAAAGATGAAGAGGGAGAAGAAAAAAAGAATGGGGGAAAAGAATGGCAGCAGCCCCCTCCCTCTCTCTCATAAAATCACACACTCTCTCTCCCCAAAAGTCTACCCTAATCATTATGTCCCCTTTTCGACTTTTCTTTTTCCTTTTTCTTTTTCTCACCAAATACACATAGACCCATATAAAACCACAATTGAAATAACATATAACCAAATGAAATATGTCATGGTGGGCTAACCATGAAAACTGTAGAAACACGGATTTGGCTTAATCACGATTAGCAGTGCACTAATCGGGTTTTTATTAAAACTGCGTATAATAAATTTTAAAATTGCCAAATTCGTTAAATATATTATTAAATGAATAAATCAAATAAATTTTTATTTATTTCATAATTATTGGTATATATTTACACCCTTTTTCGAAAACCCCAATTTCGCAAATTGGGTAGTTTTCGAGAAATATATTATTTTAATATTAAATTCCAAAAATAATATTTTATATTTTCTGAAATATTACAGTCTTCCCCCCTTAAATAAATTCGGTCCCCGAATTAAATTTAAACCCCCCAAAATCTGAAACATTTCAATAACCAGCTCATATCAACGGGGCTCCGAAATCATGGAAAACGCAGAAATAACACAGAGCGTCAAGTGCGCATGAAAACGAGTACAAGCTCAAAATCGAACTCCGTCAAGCGTCACGCAAATTATCGGATTCGCACGCATATCCTCGGAGTTACAATTGAGACACAGATCTCGAATCCACTGCTGAAATCCAAAATACACTAGTCAAATACTATAATACGTGTATAGTACGCATGTTTGAAAATTCCAAAAGCTGAATAAGATACATGCAAAATCTTTTCTAACTCGCCGTGTGATGCGTAACTCACGGCCTAAGTGACGGGCGTCCATTTGTAAGGTAATAGTATATGTCCATATATATTTTGCTATATATACGTTCCGTCGTTTTCAAAATATCCCAAAAGGTTTTCCTTTATAAACGTTCGCGTTGCTCAAGGACACGTAGGAAATAGCGAGACTATAGCTCATTTTCAAAAAGCTCTTGGTAAGCTTTTAATGCATGCAAAGTACTCAGGTACGGCCCTCAGATCAGTCCTGTTCGGCTACTATATACCATATATAGTACCTATCATGAAAACAAAGTGCTCAAAAGCAAAATCAGGCTCAAAAGGCGTATCCAATAATCATATGCGTCTGGTGCGCACGGAAATCAAATCCAAACACAGGTGCCACTATATGCACAAAGCAACGCTAAGTGCAACGGGTGTGCACAAAAGTATCTGTCTACTGCAACAGGTGTGCACGACAACAATACCTGGTGCATCTATTATGCATGAAAATCTCAATTATATGCATCCAACATGCATGAAATCACGAAATCCAATATCAAGCTCCGATCATGCGCAAGAATCCAATCAGGTACATAAGGTGCACAAAACAAATATCGAGTATGAAAATCGAAATCGACGGCATACAACACATTTCAATCCAGATCCAAATTAGGTATACCGTGGTATATAATCTCACAACCATGTGCACCAGCGTGCACAAAAGCAAATCAATTTCCAAAAGTGCATGAAAACTATGCCGAAAGCATAAATCAAATCATATGCATGCCCCGGCATGAAACCACAATAAATATCTCAAATGCGATCAAAACGAAGTCAGGTGCAACTGTGGTGCACAAAATACGTATCAATGCACTACAAGCATATATAAGCTATACCGAGTGCGGAAATCAAATCATCTGTATGAAATCGACGAAATCATAAACACATGCTACGAAGATACAAAATCGACATCAATGCAATAGATATGTAGAAATCGCAAGTCAACACAACGATGTATAAAATATATGTCAAATATGACAACTATGCGCAAAATGTAAATACCCAGTAGGTGCAGCCATGGTGCACGAAAACAATATCATGAAACTCGATCATTAAAACTCAAATCCAAGCGATATAAGCGTGATACTCATATCATAAACGCAAATCGCAACAAAGGACATTGAGGTACACCTCCTACAATGTCGAAAATGAATCGGTGCGCCTAAACCGGCAGAACAAGAGTATCCGCTCGTCTCCTGCTCACAGTCTGGCATCTTCTGGCTCTGGGTCTTCTTTTTTTTTTTGTGGATTACTACTCTTGCAATCCATCGGCTCATCGGCCCTGTCAGGTGTGCTAACGGGGACGATTCCGTTCTGGCACTTCTCTTGTTATCTCCCGGTCAATCATCACGACCTCTCGTAAGGCAGCACATCACTGGCGTCGGCCTCTAGTTCTCTGAATACATGTGACACGTCTGGTCTTGGGTGCAAATCTCATTGCAGCAGTGTCCTGGAAGGAATCCTGCTCAAGGTCTCTTCCGATCTCGCCTATGCCGAACTGTACGGAGGCTGGTACTCTTGCATAATCTCCTCTCGTTTTCTGGACATCTGCGTGTTCCGCACACCTTCCCTCGGAACAGGCCGTATCCCAACGCTTCTGTATGCATATCAGATCTCTAATCTCGACGGGGAGTAGCAACAGCTCGTCAGCATCGCGCATGAACCTCTAGCTCCACTCGCCTTTGTCATCGTCTGCTTCGACGTCACGTCTTGCTATCTATGTACTGCAACGGTTCTCGGCCACAGCCAATCCGAAGTCTCTCACACGGACTCAAAATCGCGTACTCTGTATCTTCATCGCTCTGTAGAAGATACTTGGCCGAACGCGTCCTCGGGAACTCGCCCCAACCATCGGAGGAATACTCTATACTCGCCCGCTCTCGATCAACTCACAATGCATCTGGGTGAGGTCCTCTATCCGAAGCTGGTTAGCTTGCTGATCTCTTATCATATGGTATCTGGACGACGCCAAACTTTTCGATCGAGTCATCGAGGTCCCAAAATTTCCCGAAGGCTTAACACCTGAGCGCAGTCTAAAAATATCTGGTACATACCACAGCACCTCTGGACCAGCCGTAGAAGGGCAAAACCAAGCCTCACTGATAGCACCACTAAACTGCCACAAACCCTAAGGTTCAAAATGGTTCCATGGTCATCATGTCGAGTTTGGGTTTCATTCTTCTAGAGGGTCCACAGAATTACCTGCATGTTCCTCCGAACAATTTAAACTTAGGAAAAATGGTGTCCTGACACTCGTTCGAACCTTTTAGCCTCGCCTATACTATATGTGAATGTTCTTCGCCCGCATGCTAAACAATGCCTCAATCCTCCAGGAAAGGCGATACATCGGCGGTCATCTTTAGATCGGTCTGCTCTAGATCTGAGTAAGACTCTCCATACTGAAAATCTTCAACTCAACTGGGCCTGCATCAGCGCATCAATCTGACTAATCACCTTCGTCCCTCAACTCGGGGTAGGATAGCTATCATCTGTTGCAGTTTTACCTGGAAGCTCCGGTGATCTCAGCTCGTAAGCTATGGAAGCGACATCCCATCATCTTAGCAACAGCTGGATCACCTATCTGCATGGTAGGCGACATCACAATCTCTGAGGTATGATGTGCATCAACAGTCCTCTCGCAACTGGCAGCTCTATCGATGGCCCGTTCATTCGGTGCAAAACCAAACACTCGCCTCAACAGGAGGTCACAACACAACACTACATCGAGACGTTCCCATGTCACCAGAAAACACAATGGTCAGCCCTCATACCAGACGAGCTCATCCTGACCGCAACACTAGCAGCAGCTCAATCTGCGCTCACACATGGCGATAGGAACCTCAATCGAGTATCGAAGAAAGCAGACCAACGGCATGAAAGGAAATGACAGATCCGGAATGGATACATGATCATAAGAAGGAACACCATCAATGAGAGTATGATCATGGAAACGTATAGAATCAAGGATATCAAATGGATATATAATCATGGGTATGAAGAGAATCATAAGTCTCAACAATATGTACATCCTAAGGTTTCTCAAGTGGAGTATCGTATCGTAAATATGTCGCAGAACATACGTACGGTACGTCACTCTACTCAAGCTTCCTACTCCATCAATCAGGGTCAGCCTATGAAACGAAAGTTCGGGTCTAATACCCCCTCCCCCGTTCAAGTCTAAGTTCCGTAAGGTCAAGCCTGGGTTCCGAAATACATACCCGCCCTAGACTCCGCATAGTCAAACATAGACTCGAACAAAGGTTAAACCTAGCGCTCTGATACCAACTTTGTCATGACCCAAAATATTAGCTCGTGACCAGCACTTGGATCACGCAACGTCTAAAGGCGTAACGGAATTCAAATAAGCTGAAACCCAGAAATCTAAACCTTTTTAAGAAAATAAAGGAGGTGAAGTTTTTGAAATAAAGGTATAATGAAATCATGTATGCTTAAATGCATAGAAATGAAACATGAATGATGCAAGTGAAATTTACTAAGTTTGAAAACGTGTTTCGTCTTTTTAAAAATTTTGGCAGCACCTCCTTTGTATATTTTGATCCAAAACCATAAATACGTAATAGAATAATGGCATCCCCAAGCGGGAGCTAGCTCTTCGCCAAACGGCGGATCACAACCACGCAATACAGTAAGAATAAGTATACGACGCCCAACGGCGAAGTTCACCATAAAGATAAAGGAAAGCAAGACATAAATACCACAAGTAGCAAAAAAAAACCTCGCTCTAAGTCTCGCAACCACAATCCCACTAAGTCTTATTACTTATACAAATTTCTAGTTTTGATTGATTGATGGAGTTAACTAGATACAATATGAAATATAATACAAGAGTGGGTACGATACAAATGTCCCACCTACCACTGCAAAACACCCAAATGAAGCTGTGTGCCAGCGATGCCGCTGCTGATCCAAGCGGTCAACCAGCAAGAACTATGGCACAACCGGGGTGAGTTTCCAACTCGTGAATAGAAAAACATCTACAAGTAGAAATCGAAGAAACAACGACTCCTAAGTCAACTATATCAAAAAGGTAATACTATGATATCTAGGGTGACCGGGTCGTATATGTGTGCCAACAAGGTAGTCAATGTCTATAAGCATGTGTATAACATCCAACAATAAAATCAATGTATGTATGTATGTGGATCTAGTCTACGCGTCAACCACTGACGCAACAACATCATGCATATAAATATCATAAAAGCATATGCATGAAAATATGAGAATATAAATCAACGGTGTCCCTCACGACACATCAAAATCATGGAACCTGAGTGCCTAGCATCGACACTCGAAACATCATGAAAACCGTGCCCAGGATCGGCACGTAAATCCTCATATATCTCATGCGCCGCATCCTCAGATCGCCCCTCAGGCACCGCACACCCTGGTCGGACCTCATAACCATATCGCTGCTCCGGTCGGTATCCTCCGAATAACCGCCGAGTCCAAATACTATCCCCGGTAGGTACTGCTCCCCTGCCAGACTCACCGTCTAACATATACGAGTCTTATTGCCCCGGGGTATCTCACCGGGTCCACCATGTACCCATAGACGTTGCCTACTGCTCCTCCAATCGGGTTTCACATGCCACTCTCAGAATCGAGAAAACACATGGTGGACGCACTGAAATATCATATCAAGAGAAACCGGGTTTTTAAAACAATACATACTTTCTTTTAGAATGACCACGGTTCCCAAATCCAGAAATCTCATGAAAATAGCATATCTCAATGCGTAAAATCATAAAGCATGATGTATGCGATATATGATGGAAATGTAAGCATATCCGTATATCATGCAACATGGAATAGTGATATATCATATTAAGGGAAAACCGCTGCTTTAAAATAATTCCATTTTTGAAAATATGTCTTGCGGTTCCCAATATCTCCAAATTCAAATGCAACAACGTATAAAAGTGCACAGGTAATTATAGCATGTAAATTATGCAAAGAGTCATATCATGATACAGCAATCCTACTGTATAGTGACATGGCAATTATCGATGATGAAGTGTGTAAGCTGGCAAATCTGTGTATGTGTAATATACGCATCATCGATAATGGTGCAAGTGTACTAACACAAGTATATGCAATGCAATAATAATATCATGAATGCAGCATAAGGTAGATCATCAGCTAAAAGCTATAAGGTATACGTAACTATCATATGTCTGAGTCGGTGCATCTATCAATCGGCATCTAGCCACACAACGTCATGTACGGTATAATCCAACGTACGGCATCCTCAAGTCAAGGGTAAGGATCAATCATCAAGTCAACTCATCACGCACGGAAAATTATCGTACGGCGGCATTAAGCTAATAGGGATCCTATCATCCTATACGACAAATGAGGGTACGACCTAATATCACGCACGGCCTATCATCCATGATTCACAACATTCTATATATATCTCTATATACCTATGTCCCAGGTCGCATCCATAATAATCTCATATCAGAGGACCGGCAGGGTATAAATCATCTCGATCGACTCGCATCCGTATACCATCATATCATCATATCATCATATCATCATCTCATCGTATCAGTCTTATATTCTTTCATCACATTTATATCACATATCAAATCGAATTTACAAAAACATTCTATCTACTAAGTATAAGTATCTAATCTAACATACACACCCGAACCATACAATCAGATTTTTAAAGAAGTGAATCGTAGTTCTGAAAATAGGGGTTACGGTGTTTTTAAGGAAAAGCTATCATTTGAAAATCCGTAACATACCTCAAGGTATATATTTAAAAGATACCTACGATTCTTCGGTTTAGAAAAAGGTATGGTTCGGATGACGCATCTACATCGACTATTTATTCCTACAGTACCCTAAATGGCAATATCGCTAAACGTCATCTTATGATAGTCGTAACATATCATTCTAACTATCCTCTAGTTTCTAATAAGGTTTCATAGCTATCTTCATTCTAATCCTAGTTTCCTAATCTAGGTTTTCTTAATCACATTCTTTAAATTATTTTCCATCAAAGCTTTGCGGGGGTGCTATACGCCATCCACCCGACTTCCCCGGTAGATATAAATCTACTTACCGTAGTCTTCCCTCGCCGAAGTCGATGACGCCACGCTCCGTCGCCTCGGAATCCACGCGAAAGTACCTACAATAACAACACATATCGTAACGATATTAAAATGAAGTTCTAAATCCAAAATGGCACACGTATTGCTCGTAGGTTAGAACCTATAGCATATGCGTACAAAATCAACCAAACAACCCTTGTTATCGATGTACAAACATGCGACAACCAAAATGAATCCAATATCAAAACTCATCATTCAAAATACGGAAAACATATCCTAAATCCTACACAAGTGTTCCCAGATTTTGACTCAGGTCAAATAAAGCCAAGCAAACAAGTATAGGGTGATGTATATAGTATATGTGAGCTACTGAACCAACCTAGGCCCCTAACCTCACCAAGTGTCCGGCCACTTCCACCTAAAATCCGATGTCGCCAGCCCAGGGGTCTCTGTTTGGGTTCATTCTGTCATTGTGGTCTCCTGGTAGTGTGTCTAGGTCCATAGTATTTTTTGGTTGTCTCAGATATTCCCCAGGGCATCCCAGATTTCACAATAGGCACACTAAAAGTCATAAAACCAATACGGAACAAATCTTAAGTTCGTGCATCGGGTTCAGATCTATGGCTTAGGTCAGGAATCGTGTCACCATGTCATGTAAACACTCCTAACTGCTCCCAGATTTCACCTATAGTCATTATAGAAAAATCAAGTAGAACCAAACCCCCTTAAACACCTTCAGGTAACTACCCTACAAAACCCAAACCCTTGCTCACCTACCCACCCGGGGTCGCCGGATTTTACCCCATACTCGCCGGCCCAAACCCCCCAGATCGGTCTCGTTCTTCAGGTGGTCACTTAGGGTTACAGGTATAACACTATCTCACTGTTTGTTTTCCTAGTGAATGCTCGGGGTCACAGCAGGTCGGCGGTATCACAAAATGACACTAAAATACGACATCATACAAAACTAAACTAAAAGGAAGAAGTTATACCTCATTTGGTCCCTTCTAGGCAGCACTAACTTCCCAAAGTCGTCAAAATTCCACTTCCTCGGTTCAAAGTGTAGAGGAAGAGATGGGGATTAATTTTTGTGAAAGGGGTTTAGGGTTTTGAAGATTGTTTGGAAATAGATCTACGGTTTGAAGTGGAGGGTTGTGTCTTGAGGAAGATGAAGATGGAGAAGGAAAAAAGGATGGGGGAAAATAATGGCAGCAGCCCCCTCTCTCTCTCTCATAAAATCACACACTCTTTCTCTCTCTCTCTCCAAAAGTCTACCCTAATTATTATGTCCCCTTTTTGACTTTTCTTTTTCCTTTTTCTTTTTCTCACCAAAAACACATACACCCATATAAAACCACAATTGAAATAATATGTAACCAAATGAAATATGTCATGGTGCGCTAACTATAAAAACTGTAGAAATACGGATTTGGCTTAATCGCGATTAGAAGTGCACTAATCGGGTTTTATCAAAACTGCGTATAATAAATTTTAAAATTTCCAAATTCGTTGAACGTATTTTTAAATGAATAAATCAAATAAATTTTCATTTATTTCACAATTATTGGTATATATTTATACTCTATTTCGAAAACCCCAATTTCGCAAATCGAGCAGTTTTCAGGAAATATATTATTTTAATATTAAATCCCAAAAATAATATTTTATATTTTCTGAAATGTTACAGTGAACTACCATGCCCCTAGGCTTGGGGTGTTTGGAGTTTTGGCCTTTGTAGTTTGCTCCGGGTACTTGAGCTTTATTAGGCCTCTTGTTGTGAAAAGCTGCTTTGGTTTTAGGAGTATCCGCTGTATCAGGATCCATCTTGGGATGAGTCCCTTTCTCCTGCTTCCACACCTTATATATAGATGAGAAAAGTTGTCTCAAGGAGCAAACTGGTTCCTGCTCTCGTGGGATCTCCATGGGCTGCGGAGACTTCTTCAATATTGCGGTAGGAGAACTTTGTCTGACCTTTCACAACAATTTGAAGCAGTTTCCAGTTGGAACAACAACATTCATCACTGGGGTTGAAACAGGACCATACGGAGAACTGCTCCCAGCTCATTTTGTATGACGCTGATATCGACGTCGACCTTTTCTTGCAACCGGGATTTGATTAGCTTCAGGATGTTACCGAGCCTGCCCCCTGTTTCCTTTGAGAGCTTGAATATTGTGCCCCCTGCGTCGACCTTGTTCCTTGGCATGTGCCAGTTGTTTGAGGACTGATTCCGTCGGCAAAGCTGCTGCTTGGAGAGCCCGCCGGTGGAAGACAGACTTCCTCTGGGCTTCCTCCATCGGCGTTGAGTCACCGAGGGTGGGAGGTGGGAGCATCGACCCAAAGAGAAGCCCATTGATTTTTTTAAGTGCCAGATTGCAGATATTTGAGCCTGCAAGTGGCCCACACTTAACTCCACCAGATATGACAGAGCCTGAGTTTGATAAGGTGGGAACAAACGCCATTCTTCTTAGAGACGAAGCGCCGACTTCAGTATCCCCTCCCCTAAGGGCAACCACAAACATACACCCCGCGATTATCTGATCGCGGGAAAAACACAACACACGAAGTGTGGAGTGGAAAGAGGAAAAGGTCCCACCGGGCATGCCAGAATCTGTTCTCCGCCGAAAGACGCGACCGGGATGTTGGGACGTCTAGCCTGAATTTAGGGGCAGATGCTGGATTTTGATGATAAATGCATGGATAAGCTGAATTTTGAGGATAGCTTTGAGGATGAACCAGTTTTAGTTGATGAGTCGGATTTTCCAATTCATCTTGTCCCTTCCACTAACTGTGTACACCCTCCTGAACCTTTAACTGTTACCCTTCCTCAAACACTTTCCTCCATCCTGTCCATCGTTCCGACCTTGCAAGAAACCGTATCGCTTTCATTTACTATGTCTGGTTTACCAAGTTCGGCGTACCCATATTTCCTTACGAATGTTGAGGGATTTGACCCCATTTCTCGACGGGTTAATAAATTAGTACAATCGATTTTTACACATTGGTCATCAAAAATTATACTAATTTATTCACTCCATTTCCACCCTCAAGTTCGTATTCCACTTCTTTCTGCCTTCTTCCATTCTTCTCCTCCACCGAGACCGTATTCTGCTTCTATCTCCATACGGTCTCGCGTATTCTCCATTTCTTTCCTTACCGTATTCTTTCACCAACCCTGGCCTTATCCCGATAAGATTTTTGAATGGTTGGTGATAACTTTTGGCCTGTGTAAGGCCTTGTATAGTTTGATACTGTTTTCTCCCCCCTAACTCTAAAGTTTAACGCTTAAACAGTGGAAACACTATTTCACATAAGTTTAGGGGGCTCTTTTTGTGTATATATTTTTTCTTTTTGTTTTGTATATATTTCTTAAGGAAGCGCCGACAATTTTGACCCTCTTGGTGTAGCCTGATAGTGAGGGCACTGTCAAGTTTAAGTTTGGGGGTGTGCTCGGTAAGCTTTCTTCCTTCGCATTCATTTGTATATTTTGCATTTGCATACTTATTTAAAAAACGCATAAAAATCGAAAAAATTTCCAAAAATATAAAAACTTTGTCGTCAAGTTAACTAATAGGGTAACTTAGATTTTGATTCCGAAAGTTTAGTTGATACGTTAGAAATAACTAAATCCCAGGCTTAGGAATTGAAAACCCTAAAAATAATCCTCATTTTGTTTAACCTTGGTAATTATACGTCCTTACAATTTTTTTTTGGAGAAATAGGCAATCTTGAGTTCAGTTCTTTAGTTAAGTCAAGATGAAGGGAAAGTATTGAAGTTTTACTGAAGGATAAGTTTGAAAATTAGTTTTTATTCTTGAGTTTGAATTAAAAAGTGTATACCCTATAAACTGCACATACACGCACCTTGAAACTTGGGATACTAGAGGATACCTAGAAATACTCTTGCCTGAAAGGCTAGTATGAAAGAAAAAACGGTATTTAAAGCTAAACACCAAAAGAGCATCATTGAAAAATATATCCAATCTTGAAAAAGAAAAAGAAAACAAAAAGAAAAAATAAGAAATAAAGTCAAGACCCGGAAACTGCTATTTACGCATTAAGCTCACACATTCAGTAATCGGCTGTTAGTGTCTCAAGAAGCATTAATAATCGCATGAAAGATGTGTGGGCAAAACTGTCCATCATTAATGAAAAAGAAGTAGTGTTGGGTATTAGGGCAAGGGTACTATAGCTTGAATTGAATTCTTAAGTGTAGGGGTGAATAATTTACACACACGTAGGGGTATACAATCGATATTTGGATGAAAGATGGAAATAAAGAATAAGACTTATGTTTTCTGTAAATTAGATAAAAATCCCTGATTTAAGGCCGCACTTTTAGAAGGAAAACTCAGGAGATACCAACATCTTTCTAAACTTTTTTTGGAATGTATAGGATCTGAGGTTAAATAGATAGGAGGTGTGAATCATAAGGGTTGGATATTTCTAATTTAAGTTTATAGAATTTCTAACCTAGATACTAAACTGTAGGAGTAGGATCGATGTTAACTTATAAAAGTAGCTTGACAAGATTTTGTGGGTAGTATCCGCTGAAACCCCTATGGAGACAACACTCCTCCTGCTAGGGACACCTAGAGGTTTAACGGCTTGTTGCCCGAGCTCAGTCCAATCGTGTTCCCTGCGAAAGTGAGGCTGGGATTTTGTTTTACTCGGGATGAGCAAAAGATAAGTTTGGGGGTATTTGTTCATCACAGAAAACTGCATTTCAATACCGCTCATTCTTTATCTATTTTGTTGTATATCGGTACTATTAACCAGTGTCTGCTCAGTAATACAGATTACAGGTATCCATGACAAAATACTGGAAATACACTTAAAATCACGGATATATCATATGTGAGCCGACACTGCAACCAGAACTGGAAACCGACCGATATCCAAAGAGATTTTTCAAATAAAATGTGTGCACAATATTTTGGTCCAACACAATGCAAGTGTGTACACAAGCTCTTTGGCATGGACCATGGGATGGGGCAGCCATGAATCAAGGAGCCAATTAGCATGGTGTGATGTGCATTCAATGCATAAAGTAGTGATGTGACCAAAAGATTCAAGTTTCCCTCCAAACTCTGAAGACAAACCAGGTTATTTTTTACCAAGCAAACAACATCAGAGTGATGTGGGGGAACACACAAACCAACACACCAAATACAAGCCAGAGAGCTCGGATTTCAACCTAGCACACCACCAATGTGGCCGGCCTAACAGTGCCCAATAGGCCCCAGTCTTCTGTGATCCCTCCCTTGCTGCATTTTCATCATATTTTTATTGTTTGTTTATTCACTTTTCGAGCCTATAAAAGCAGGCAGTGACCAAGTGAGAGGGGGTCCAATTTTGCCATATATTGTATCATTTTTTTTCATTTTGCTTTCTCTTTCTCTTATACATAACTTCCCCTTGAGCTCTTTGCCTTAACTTGATCTTGGAACCTCTTCATTGAGCTTGCAAGTTTAAGCTTTGGTTATCGATCTCAAGGGTAGTAACATTCTTCAAGTTTAATAAAGCTCTCTTCTTTTTGTGCCTTCATTCACCATGAGTTCTTTGCCTCTTCTTGATCTTGCAACCTCTTAATTGAGCTTGCAAGTTTATGATTAGGTTATTGAACTCATCTCTTGTATTTTGTTCTATGGTTCTTAGTTTTACTTTCTTGCTCTTTTATTACTCGCTTTACATTCTTGCAATTTACATTCCATGCTTTACTTTCATGCAACTTTTATTCCATGCCCTTTACTTACTCGCTTGTATTGTTTTTCTTTTCTTTTGCTCTTCTTTGGTTGTTGTTGTGAATGGTTTGTGAATATGTGTTGTTAGAAAAAGAATACGATATTGTATGTTATGCTTTCCGTTTCCCATTTCCTTTTCCCGTTATTTTCCATTGAACTCCACCCAAACCTTACGCAAGCACTCCGTTAGGCACCCTACCCTACCAAGGTATCGTTGTTTCCTAACCGCGACCGATTGCGTTCGGTTTCGTCGGAGGCGAAAGCAAGAGACAAGAACGAAGGACAAGGGTCAACAAGCCGGATTTCTTAAATACCGTGCTTAAGTACCCTAATCCATGTTGTTGCCGATTGCTCCACCTTCAATTGGTCAAGACACGGCTCAAAAGACTTGAATACGGATTTCCTTAACTTATATTATCCTATCTTATCCTAACAAGCATTTACTTTGCATATATACACATAGATTAGATACGAACATTCCGCCAAAGCGCATTAACTCGTCAAAACAAGAACCTAAAACGCTCCGTCTCCCTGTGGATCGACCCGTGCTCAACCGGCTAGCTGCAAAGCCACATTGTCCTGATCGCGGTTAAAATTTAGAACTCTCAAAACTCGACACGCCAAAAGTGTGCAATCAAATGGTACCGTTGCCGGGAAAATGGTAACGTTTTTGTTTTTGTTATTTCGGGTTAATCTTTGTACATCTCATTTATACAACTAACCGTATTTTCAAAACAAACTAAAAATTTCAAAAAAACCAAAACCAAAACAAAAAAATAACAAACTATCTTTTGCTCTCTGGATTTCGTATCTGCTTGCACTCTGTAGCTAAACTAAAAAGATAAACAATACCAGTGAGATATTACTTGAACAGTGTGATCACAGAAGAAGTTTGGAGCCCAATCTCCAAAGTTGAACCGGCGACATCCCCTTCAAAACTGAGCTCGCCGGCCAGAGCTCCTCCTTTTGCCTCCAAATTTTCCTCTGTGCTCCAGTGTTCTCTTTTTGTCCCATTTTTACAGTTTTTTTTTATAATTTTTAGTGTGCAGGTATTTGGGCATTCTTATCGCTTTTCCACACTAATATCCATTTTTCCGACATTTGTAGATTTTTACGGATTTGCGAACTGCGATTGTGTGGTGCAAAGTGTACATTCAAGGTTAAGGTGATTGCGAAGTACAGTGCCAAAGATCCGGGTAGTTTGACCCACGCAAGCGAACTTTCTAGCAAACCGGATTTAACTTCAACGGGGGTTTCTTAACCCAAAAATCTTTAGGTTCGTATTTTACTAACACCTTCTTCTCAAATCCGACGCATCCAATATAATATCTTTGCAGGATTCTTTGCAAGTTCGCTTTTAAACGCCAAAATTGACTAACACGTAGTTGTTGCAATGCCGTGCTTAATATAAAAAATGACTGTTTGATTCTTTATAGAATTTTTATTGAATTACGCATTGCATACATTAATACGGACTTAAGGGCAAGCGAACCCCACAACATACGGTAATGGATTTCACCACCTTTTCCGTGGCTCCCAAATCACGAAATTAAGCATAACGTTTACCCACTCAATTTTTAAAAGAAATTGGACTTTAAGCCTTAAGGACTTCGCGCTCACTAGAAGAAGTTAACTGTGTTTAGAACACTGCTTAACGGTATATCGTTCCCGGGGTGTCTAGGAAAGTGTTCACGGAGAATCCGCCAAAAGAGAAAGGGTTATTTAATTAAGGACCTTCGCGAAATTGTCGGAAAACCTCCCCTTATCTGTGCACTTACCTGGTATCGTGATCAGTATATCTTAAGCCCGTTTCTCGACAAAGTTTTACTTCGACAATCAAGTTCTTGAGTAGGTCTAGTTGACCTAGGTAATCCCTAGACCGATTGGGTGTGTGGTATTTTTGTGTCGTGATTGTTTTTGTCCAGATTCTTTTTGTGTGTATATTTCATTCTTTTGTTAATAACTAACTGAAAAAATATTTAAAAAAAACTACATTCTTTTTCCTCTCCTTTTCTTCACTTCATATCATGGGTACCTCACCTCATAAAACTCTTGCTGAACTTTGGTACCTACAACCAGACATAACTTCCTACGGTTCATGCTTTGGCCGAACGTCGAACGATCCATCCATGCAAAAAATTGCTTTGAAAGATCGGATAGACTCGTCTAGGACAACCAATTGGACCCTGCAATCCACCTTGCATCAACCATTTCAACCTTCACCACCTTCTTACGTCTATACCCCTTTTGATAGTCCAGTTGTAACTCCAAGACCTATGTCACTTGCTGAACGTATTGATAATCTCGTAACCGATCTTTCACTCCTTTCACCACTACGAATTCTTTGGATCAACAATTCCATTCACCTTCTTATCCGTATGTTGATCCTACCCCTGTCTAACCATTCAATTCGTATCCATTCTACCCAACTTTTACACCATCCCTAGACATTGCTTCTACACAGCCATTTGGGAGTTTCCAGTATCCAAAAACCTTTGAATCATTTACTGAAACACCCCCACAACCCATGTCTAGTCTGGAACAGTCGTTGGAAGACTTCCGGATAACGTCATATCGACAGATGATGGATTTGAATGTGTCTATGGCCGCCCTCATACAACCTAACGAACCGGTAGCTAGTTTCCAACCAGCTCCAAATTTTTCAATGTATGATGAGGCGATAGGACAGATTGAGAATTTGAGTAGTGAGAGTGAGCTGTACCCCCTTCCAAATCAAACCTACCCTTCCCAAATTGAATCACACATCTCCAATTTTAAATATCTATCAAGCGTCCCAAATGATTTACCGATTGAAGATAGAATGTTTAATGAGTTGTGCAACTTTGTATGTTTGATTTACCTGATTGTGAAGGGTACCTTTTGAGTGAAACCGCACCCAATCCTTTTGACCTCTACACCTTCACAATAGAACCTGAATTGATTAATATCCATGCTTTTGATGAGGTGTCTGAGAATATTGATTTTCACTTGATTAAGTATATTGACGCTGGGAATATTTTGGATGATGAACCCGCAGATTTGGATGTGTTTTTCTTTCCAATTTATCATCCCGAGTCATTAACTGTTTTTTCCGAACTTCATACACGTCTGGATTTTGATGATAAATGCATGGATAAGCTGAATTTTGAGGAGAATTTTGAGGATAGCTTTGAGGATGAACCAGTTTTCGTTGATGAGTCGGATTTTCCAATTCATCCTATCCCTTCCACTAACTGTGTACACCCTCCTGAACCTTTAACTGTTACCCTTCCTCAAACACTTCCCTCCATCCTTTCCATCGTTCCGACCTTGCAAGAAACCGTATCACTTTCATTTACTATGTCTGGTTTACCAAGTTCGGCGTACCCATATTTCCTTACGAATCTTGAGGGATTTGACCCCATTTCTCTACGGGTTAATAAATTAGTACAATCGCTTTGTACACATTGGTCATCAAAAATTGTACTAATTTATTCACTGCATTTCCACCCTCAAGTTCGTATTCCACTTCTTTCTGCCTTCTTCCATTCTTCTCCTCCACCGAGACCGTATTCTGCTTCTATCTCCATACGGTCTCGCGTATTCTCCATTTCTTTCCTCACCGTATTCTTTCACCAACCCTGGCCTTATCCCGATAAGATTTTTGAATGGTTGGTGTTAACTTTTGGCCTGTGTAAGGCCTTGTATAGTTTGATACTGTTTTCTCCTCCCTAACTCTGAAGTTTAACGCTTAAACAGTGGAAACACTATTTCACATAAGTTTAGGGGGGCTCTTTTTGTGTATATATATTTTTGCTTTTTGTTTTGTATATATTTCTTTAAGGAAGCGCCGACAATTTTGACCCTCTTGGTGTAGCCTGACAGTGAGGGCACTGTCAAGTTTAAGTTTGGGGGTGTGCTCGGTAAGCTTTCTTCCTTCGCATTCATTTGTATATTTTGCATTTGCATACTTATTTAAAAAACCTATAAAGATCGAAAAAATTTCCAAAAATATAAAAAGTTTGTCGTCAAGTTAACTAATAGGGTAACTGAGATTTTGATTCCGAAAGTTTAGTTGATACGTTAGAAATAACTAAATCCCGGGCTTAGGAATTGAAAACCCTAAAAATAACCCTCATTTTTTTTAACCTTGGTAATTATACGTCCTTACAATTTTTTTTTGAGAAATAGGTAATCTTGAGTTCAGTTCTTTAGTTAAGTCAAGATGAAGGGAAAGTATTGAAGTTTTACTGAAGGATAAGTTTGAAAATTAGTTTTTATTCTTGAGTTCAAATTTAGAAAGTATATACCCTATAAACTGCACATACACGCACCTTGAAACTTGGGATAGTAGAGGATACCTAGAAATACTCTTGCCTGAAAGGCTAGTATGAAAGAAAAAACGGTATTTAAAGCTAAACACCAAAAGAGCACCATTGAAAAATATATCCGGTCTTGAAAAAGAAAAAGAAAAAGAAAAAGAAAAAATAAGAAACAAAGTCAAGACCCGAAAACTGCTATTTACGCTTTAAGCTCACACATTCAGTAATCGGCTGTTAGCGTCTCAAGAAGCATTAATAATCGCATGAAAAATGTGTGGGCAAAACTGTCCATCATTAATGAAAAAGAAGTAGTGTTAGGTACTAGGGCAAGGGTACTATAGCTTGAATTGAATTCTTAAGTGTAGGGGTGAATAATTTACACACACGTAAGGGTATACAATCGATGTTTGGATGAAAGATAGAAATAAAGAATAAGACTTATGTTTTCTGTAAATTAGATAAAAATCCCTGATTTAAGGCCGCACTTTTAGAAGGAAAACTCAGGAGATACCAATATCTTTCTAAACTTTTTTTGGAATGTATAGGATCTGAGGATAAATAGATAGGAGGTGTGAAACATAAGGGTTGGATATTTCTAATTTAAAATTATAGAATTTCTAACCTAGATACTAAACTGTAGGAGTAGGATCAATGTTAACTTATAAAAGTAGCTTGATAAGATTTTGTGGGTAGTATCCGCTGAAAACCCTATGGAGACAACACTCCTCCTACTAGGGACACCTGGAGATTTAACGGCTTGTTGCACGAGCTCAGTCCAATAGTGTTCCCTGCGAAAGTGAGGCTGGGATTTTGTTTTGCTCGGGACGAGCAAAAGATTAGTTTGGGGGTATTTGTTCATCACAGAAAACTGCATTTCAATACCGCTCATTCTTTATCTATTTTGTTGTATATCGGTACTATTAACCAGTGTCTGCTTAGTAATACAGATTAGAGGTATCCGTGACAAAATACTGGAAATACACTTAAAATCACGGATATATCATATGTGAGCCGAGACTGCAACAAGAACTGGGAAGCGACCGATATCCAAAGAGATTTTTCAAATAAAATGTGTGCACAATATTTTGGTCCAACACAATACAAGTGTGTGCACAAGCTCTTTGGCATGGACCGTAGGATGGGGCAGCCATGAATCAAGGAGCAATTAGCATGGTGTAATGTGCATTCAATGCATAAAGTAGTGATGTGACCAAAAGATTCAAGTTTCCCTCCAAACTCTGAAGACAAACCAGGTTATTTTTGACCAGGCAAACAACATCAGAGTGATGTGGGGGAACACACAAACCAACATATCAAATACGAGCCAGAGAGCTCGGATTTCAACCGAGCACACCACCTCTGTGGCCGGCCAAACAGTGCCCAATGGGCCCCAGTCTTCTGTGATCCCTCCCTTGCTGCCTTTTCATCATATTTTTATTGTTTGTTTATTCACTTTTTGAGCCTATAAAAGCAGACAGTGAGCAAGTGAGAGGGGGTCCAATTTTGCCATACATTGTATCATTCTTTTCATTTTGCTTTCTCTTTCTCTTGTACATAACTTCCCCTTGAACTCTTTGCCTTAACTTGATCTTGCAACCTCTTCATTGATCTTGCAACCTCTTCATTGAGCTTGCAAGTTTAAGCTTTGGTTATCGATCTCAAGGGTTGTAACATTCTTCAAGTTCAATAAAGCTCTCTTCTTTTTGTGCCTTCATTCACCATGAGTTCTTTGCCTCTTCTTGATCTTGCAACCTTTTAATTGAGCTTGCAAGTTTAAGATTAGGTTATTGAACTCATGTCTTGTATTTTGTTCTATGGTTCTTAGTGTTACTTTCTTGCTGTTTTATTACTCGCTTTACATTTTTGCAATTTACATTCTATGCTTTACTTTCATGCAACTTTTATTCCATGCCCTTTACTTACTTGCTTGTATTGTTTTTCTTATCTTTGTTCTTTTCTTTTGCTCTTTTTTGGTTGTTGTTGTTAATGGTTTGTGAATATGTGTTATTTGGAAAAGAATACGATATTGTAAGTTAAGGTTTCCGTTTCCCATTTCCTTTTCCCGTTATTTTCCATTGAACTCCGTCCAAACCTTACGCAAGCGCTCCGTTAGGCACCCTACCCTACCAAGGTATCGGTGTTTCCTAACCGCGACCGGCTGCGTTCGGTTTCGCTGGAGGCGAAAGCAAGAGACAAGATCAGAAGGACAAGGGTCAATAAGCCGGATTTCTTAAATACCGTGCTTAAGTACCCTAATCCACGTTGTTGCTGTTGCTCTAGTTTCAATTGGTCAAGACTCGGCTCAAAGGACTTGAATACGGATTTTCTTAACTTACACTATCTTATCTTATCGTAACAAGCGTTTACTTTGTATATATACATATAGGTTAGATACGAACATTCCGCCAACGCGCATTAACTCGACAAAACAATAACCTAAAACGCTCCGTCTCCCTGTGGATCGACCCGTGCTCAACCGGCTAGCTGCAAAGCGACACTGTCCTGATCGCGGTTAAAATTTAGAACTCTTAAAACTCGACACACCAAAAGTGTGCGATCAGTTTCTATGGTTAACAAGGTTTTAATAGACTTCCTTATTACAACAAAAGACAAAGTTTACTCATAATTGATAACCACTAAGCAGTTTATAAACATCTATACATTAAAATGAGCTTCAAATCTAGAATAGATATCCACTTGTGTCCAATGGATTTTACTCTGTCAGATGGATCTACTAAGGTCCAAACCTTGTTATGATATATGAAGTAAATTTCCGCTTTCATGTCATCAATCTACTTACTATACTTCATGTCAAATATAGATCTGTCATAATTTTATATTGAATTATTATTCTTCTCAATACTAATTATCAAATATGATATTATCGAGACATCTGTACTTTATAGTAAATAAATAATCTATTTAATCTCATTGCTGCAATCAATGCATCAACAATAATCTCTAGTGATACATCGGTATCTCTACTATTACTTAAATCTCCTACTGAATTAATTGAATCTCGTAATCAAATTAGTATTTTCTAGCACTGGAACAAAGGAATCTCCTACTATAGGAAACAAACCTTTATTAAGAGTTGCACATCCTTAACCAACAATTTTTTCTTCTATACAGAACACATTTCTAATAGCAATGATTCTACGAAACTAGAATATAAATACAATAACTAATGCATCTTTGGAGTAGCCTACATTCAGGCATCTATTGATTCTAAATTCCAATTTGTTCAATATATGTTTTCAACTTAAATCGGAGAACTTCAAATTTTCAAATGTCATATATTTGGTCTTCTTACCATTCATATCTTATATGGAGTAGAAAATATATTTGGCAGGAATTATTTTAATAGATGGTTAACAATATTTATTGCAAAAGTCCAATGAGCAAGTAGAAAACCATTAATGATCAAATCATTAATTTAACCATATCAAATAAGGTTTTGTTTTCATTCGAAAACATTATTTTATTATGGGACACAGAGAGGTGTCAAGCTTTTAACAATTCTAATTTTCTTGTATAAATCTCTTAAACGCTATCCATCATGATCAAATCAGATGGACTTGATACTTTTATCAAGTATATTAATTTTTGCTTTATTCTATTTGAACTTTTCAAAGTATTTAGAAGTGTGTCGCATTAGATAATTATATTCATATTTTATTTCTCATCTATATGAGGACAAAATATGAATATTCTCTCTTGTCTTAACAATTAAAAGTTGACATACATCTTTATGCATGAAAGAGTATTTTATACTTAAGTACGTTTATCTATAAAAACAATGTGGTTATCTTAACTCAAAGATAATGTTTATAAGTCAGTAATTACTCTACAATAAAAATTACATATTACAATACTTTATCAATCTATTGATCTTATCAATATTTGCATAACAAAATCTTTTGTAGCAAAATTGTTCGTCGGATTATATTAATCCACATGTTGTTTAAGACATTTATCATATTCAATCACATTACACAAGAATCAAGGACAATAACAATCTTTCTTAATATATTATTAAGTAATGATCAAATTACCAAACTTAATAAAATTTTACTACTAGAACAAATATTGCTATAAAGTTTCAAAATAGAAATCAAATTTCTTATTATTTTATAAAAAAAAAGACAAACATTAAGTTCAACCACATGTTCTTAATTTATATACAAATAGTTAGAATCTTTATTATTGCTTTGTATAGAGGTATTCTGTTAGGAATATCCCGCACCTCATTTTATGAGGGAACAACCTTGATACCTTCACCGGGAGTTCGCTCTTAAGTAAAGGTTTATGTTACTAGTTTTAAAAAGTGGAGCTTAAACCTCTCCATTTCAAAGCCACTCGAGTTCCTTCAACGATATCAAGTTCATTGCGTTAAAAGGTTTTCTGCCAAAAACCAACCGCAGCCCTCTGTCATTTCTTACAAATATCACCTAGTATTCATGCTATGTATGTTGACCTACATCAAGGCACAGTGAATGGTAACTGGGTAATTCTTGTTTGCTGCATGGACATGCGATTATTTAGGACAGTCATACAGTTATTTTGGCCAACGTAAAGAACTTGTACGGGTGGGTCTAAATTAATCCAGGATAATGACGGGTTCAACTTGACTAATGACTTATGATATGTTGACCTATGTCAAGGTCATAAGCGTTGGGGGTAAAAACCATATCGGGAGTTTCAAACAAACAGAAAAATTAGCAGGCATGTGCATACCTTCTAAAGTGTGGTGACTTGAGTGGATTCCGTCAGGTTATCACATGATGACAGTTGGGTCCCAATTCACACTGTTGAGTATATATTACTCATCGGGAGATTTTTCACTTCATAATTAGCTAACTTATTATGTGTCTAGAAAGTGTTAACGAAGTTACTCCTCTGCAGATATGGGGTTATTAATTGGGTCCGTGCTAAAGCACGAGGGACCTCTCTCGGAGTACCAACACTGGCCTGAGTGAACGGTTAGCGAGTTTGTAAAGTGTAAATGATCCTGACTAGTTATCCTTTTAGAGTTTGAAGGAGAATTCGAGAAAACAGTGTGAGCCATCTTGATTAGATAAAGTGATAGCCAATTTAATCTTGATAAAGTGCACGCTGAATGTTTCTTTTCTCTCTCTGGTACAGCGACCCATCATATGCCTTAAAAACTCATGAACTAAGTTAACCGAACGTTCTTACACACTTGGGTTTTGGATTGTCATGATTCATGACAAAGTCGCACATATCCCTGCCACTCCTACTTTACTCTTTGCATTTATTTATAACACTTCATATCACTACGATGATCCATATTGCTTGAAACGGCCATCGTATAGTTACATACGAACACGAAGAAGTTACTTCAGTCGAGGATGGACACAAGTTCTGGAGAAAATGAATAGGATTATTCGGTTGTCTCTTTCCTTTACCTTCTCTCAGATTGTGAGAGTTCCTTGTATTAGAAGAGTACACCCATTCGCTTATTGGATAGTCTTCTTCCAAACCTTAGACTGGTGCCGAAAGGTAAGGAAGGAAGAAAATCAATTAGCCTAAGGACGGTATGCAGAAAGTAAGATGTAAAGACATATAAAAGGGATTGAAGTGAGGGTAAAGAAAATTGCGGCTACTATCATAAATCTAGATAATGGAGAAGGCATTACAATAAATACCTGGCCATCCCCTTGAAACATTTTCATGTTTCATATTTTCTGTGTATTTGTAAAAGAGAACCACTTTTCAAATTAATTCAGACTCCATGGTATGTAATTACGGGATTTGGATCTCACATCTGTACCGTGTTACAGATGATGAGTAGGAGGTAGAATATTAGAAAATGCGCGATTTTATCCTCAATATCGGAATTCGTTGCAATTGGTGATATTGGATTAAATCGCCTGGTTTTGCTTAACGGCAAATTTTTGGTCTCAATTGACCGTTGTTATGCACCAAATTTTAAAATGAAATATCTGTATCTTTTTTTTTATAAAGTGAGATATACATTTTGAAAATTGTGTTATAAATATTTACCTTTATCGGTTGAGGATAAGGTAAGGTGTATTAAATAACGGTGTGAGACATTCTCGACCAAAATACAGTTTTCAATTTGCAAAACACAAAATTTGAGTTAGTATACTCTTGGGACTTATACATGAAAATGTATATTGTCCAGTGTCCTCCGGGACAAAGGGTTAGTACTCTTATTTCATTCAGATTTACCTATGAGTTCTCTGGTTTTAGACACGAATTCGTTGTAATGCAAAGTCCAAAATTTTTGAGAAGTTTGTAGGTATAAGAATAAAGTAGAAAACCATACGTTGGGAGTATCAGGATTCTTCGAGGTGATCGAAGATGTAAATACTTATGCTAGATGTTCCATCATAATAATACTGAGAACTTGATTCTCTCGCAGGTTGCTCATCCATGGGTGTGCACCTTGATGAGTAATGTTGTATTGACCTTTTTCCATTAGATGATAAGCACTGGAAACAACTGCATAACTTTTGAATCTGGTTCCATCTAAATTAGTGCATTTATTCTATATGGACATAGAATGGTTATATATCTTGAGATTGTTAAGATATGGAGTTATCTAGTCTCTGTTTAAAAGAAGAATCAAGACAAACTCAAGACACGCTTCGGTAATGGCGGTTTGTGGACTATCCTAAGCATTCGCTAGTATTTTGTTTCTAGCATTTTCAAGATCAATAGTTACATTGTCCTTGACTCGCCACCATTTTATAAAAGAAATCTTTTTGTAAAAATGTTAGTGGGAGTATAGTAGAATTGGAAGTGATTCCAAAACCATAAATGGTTACCGAAAATTTAGTAGAACCTAAGAATTCAATTGGACTTGAAAAATCATTAGCCACTCCTCAGATTAAGCAGGAGACCTCAACCACCTGAGAGGTACTTCGTTTTTCTCGTAGATGGTGATGGGGAGGTCAGTATCATGGTGATGATGACCCTACTAGTTATTACTAGGTCATAGGAAGTGGTAACTTTCAGGAGATCAGATACCTCGTATCCAAGATAGACTCCATGCACTTCAGCAAATCATGAATTTTAGACTTTGCTGGGTGCTCCTGAAGGGGTAAAACCCATTAAATGCAAATAGATCTTTCAAGATCTATGCAGATGGAAAGATACCAACCTAATAAGGCTAGACATGTTGTAAAGAGTTTTCATCAAATATTCGTTATGGATTATGATGAGACTTTTACTTTAGTATTTATGCTGAAGCCTATACAGATATGACTTGGCACTACTATTCCCCATACTTGTTATTAGCAAGTCATAAGAAGTGCTAACATCCAGATGACCAAATACTTCATATCCAAGATGGACTCTACGCACTTCAGCAAATTATAGATTTTAGACTTTTCTGGGTGCTCCTAAAGAGGTGAAGCCATTAGGAGAAAGTAGATTTTTCGGGATCTGTGCCGGTCGAAAGGTACTAACCTAATAAGCCTAGACTTGTTGTAAAGATTTTTCATCAAATACCCGTTGTGGATTGTGATGTGACTTTTACATCAGTATCTATGCTAAATCCATATGGATATGATTTGGCACTAATGCAGTTCTGGCTATGATATCTGGCAGGTGGATGACTATAATGTCTTTCCTAATGGGAATTTGGAAGTGCACGTATATATAACTCTGCCAAAGGGTTATCGTAGTCTGTGGGAGCAGCGAAAGGTGTGCAAGTTGGTTATGTCTATTCGTAGACTGAAGCATGGATAGCGGAGATGGACCATCTGTTTTGATGTGACAGTCAAGTTGATTGACTTCATCAAAACAATAGATGAACCTAGTAAGAAAGTTGTAGGGAGTACTGTCCTGTGATCTAGATGACATACTCCAGATAAGAAGTGATGTTCCTATACTACAATCGGTAAAACTTTTGTTGTCACATAGCATTTTTTCCATGTTGGATATGGATAATATATCAGGAATTCTGGTGACTAGATCTAGATTTTGGAAGTTCCCCAATCAGGTACTTAAACGGCATTCTAAAAGTATTTTAGAATGGATGACTCCTGGCATGGTGATGTACCCGCAGGCGATGGAGTCATCCTCTTCAAAGAGATGTCTTCTAGAATGATGAGGAGAGAAACTTGCATGAATGACATATCATTTGTTTAGGCAATTGAGTCAATCATGCAATGTCTTGTACAAAACCAGATAGATAATTCTGGTTTTAGATCTAGATTTGGGATGTTTCTCAATCGGGTACTTAGAAAATATTCTAAAAGTATTTTAGAATGGACGACTCCTAGCGTGATGGTGTACCCGCAGGTGATAGAGCCACCCTCTCTGAAATGGATGTCTTCTAGATTGATGAAGAGAGGGACTGGTATGAATGACATATCATTTGCTTAGACAATTGATTCAATCATGCAATGTCTTGTACAAAACCAGATATTATTTTTGTACTAGTTTCAATAAGCATATATTAATCCAATCCTGGAGAAACAAAGGGAAGCTATTATGAACATAAGACGATGTTCTTGGTATAGGGTAACGGCAGCCTCCTCTGGAAGGAAGTTATCGATTCAAACTTCCAAAGTAACGTGGATGACAGAGATGTTGTCAGAGTTTGGAGTTTATCTTCTTCTGAGGATCAATATATTGGATAGTGTTCCAATAGGAATACTGAGTTAATCATCATGCAGGATGCTGGTTATGACTCAACAGAGGATACAGCCTAAGAAATTTGTTGGTTGGAGTTTTTCATTGATGAGCTTGGTCCCATCAATTATTCAGACAAATTCATGAGGCCGGGTATCTCTCATTTTGGGAGATTGTTGATCTCCGCAAAGTTGAGATATAGAGAGATGAACTTGGAATATTGTAGCGGATCCACTCACTGAGGTTATTTCTCGAACACATTAAGTTTCACAAATATAGTTTGCGAAACTGATTAGCAAAGAAGTTAGGTAATCAGTAGAACAGGAGCTGTGGGTACACGATACTGCAATAATTGGCCTTAAGTGCAAGTGGGAGATTGTTGGATATAGTGCCCTTAAGAAAATTATTGTGATTGCAAGTAGGTGATTATGATAATTGAGAGAGGACCTATACAAGTATAACAGTCTTACTCGAGGTGATAGTATGCTATCTGGTTTGTCTTCATCATTGATGAAGACCGTAGGATTAATGCTTGACAACCAGCATTATGATGGCGATCATAAATGTGGGAGATAGGTTGTCCATAATCATATCCTTAAATGTCCCTAGCCCTAGGAGTATTGAGATTGGGCATCAATATTCCAGAGTAGACTAGTGTATACGTTTCTAGACCCCGACGAGGGGCAGTGGCCGGTCTCACAAGCCATTGGTGTTGTGTCTCCTAAGATAGTATACAGATGCTCACTGGAGGTAAGTACGTCGGACAGACTTGCCGATAACTTCTAGATTGTATTATATCTATCATCAGATGGAAGTTCTCAGGTAACATGAGAACAGGTTAGTCCTTTGACCTGAGATCGTCATTTGTCTCATATGAGTTCCCACTGTAATTTGATTACTACCCTACCACGGCTCAAAGGAGTCATGCAAATAGGTTTTACTTGGGTACAGTCTCGAGCCACATAGAGGCAGTGGTAGATTGTCTGGGATTCGTCTCTCCTGGTATTAGGAGTCGATGTCACGCTGTGTTCAGTTAGCTATCACTAGAAATCCGTAGCCACGGTGGATGAGATTTACTGATAGTTGATCAGTAGTATCTCTGTTGGTGATGAGCTTGACTCAGACACGACTTAACGGGTTAGTAGGGGTCTGAAGTTATCCACCCCCTAGACCCGATATGCGATATTTTTTGACGAAGAAACCGGACTGTACGGAGATTGTCATATTCAAGCTCAGTAGGGTAAGGATGTACTTAATTGTTGACCCCTTTCGGCAAGTACCGGCTAGCCGTTACATACAGCTAGTGTTGCCGACGTGCTTGTGGTTAAACCGACTACCAGCGTATTGTTGAGTCTTTAGAGTCCCATACAGAGGTGTTTTCCTGGTTCAAGCAATAGATTTAGGAGCTGTATGTTTGTACGTGCAGGGATCCGATTAAATACGTGTACGGGATACCCGGACTTTAATCGGACGGTTGATAATACTACCCGCTTAGGATTAAGCTGGATTATTAAATCAGGTTTTGATTTAATAATTTATATATTTTTTGATATATATATATATTTTAGTTTTATTGTTCACTATTCATTTTCTCTCTTTGCTGCTATCCGTATTTTTATACAGATATGCGTATATGTAGCGATGTGTATACCAGGTGAGGTATTCCGTATTTATACAGGAATGCTTCTAGAAGAATTACACCTGATATTTGATTTTATTTTTAGAAAATTAAATGGAAATGAGGTGGAAAAGAGGTGGCATGAGACATGGATCCAAACATGTAGAGAAGTATGGCCTAGATTTTATATTGATAAAATCATTTGGATGCACTATTCATACATGGTTGAAAATAGAAAAGCCATTCACTTTCTCACTTGATTGCTTGTTTCCATTATTCTTGTGAGGATGCTTCATGGATTAGAGACTTATCCATTTTCACCATGCTCTCCTCACCTCTCTTTCCATCTTTTTCTTGCTCTTTAGTGAGCATGGTTTCGAGAGAAAAGCTTTAGTGGAAAAATTCCCACATCACCCACCATCCATCCTTAGTAAGTTTGGATCGTCGGTCAGAGCTTTTTCCAATTTCTCTTAGGTGGATAATTTTCGAAGAGGGTGGTCGACTTTCAAGCGTTATCCCAGCGGCTTCGAGCTTGGAGGGGTCTTCCACAATTGGGTGAACACACGTCGAAAGTTGTAATTTCATACCCATTGAATGTTTTAATTTGCTAGTTTAGGTGTATGGATCGTATCCTGGGTTATGCGTGTTTGGTGCTCACGTAAAATTTTAGTTATCGCTTCCGCCTCGGCCGCAGCTTCAGCGGTGCGGGCACCGAACTCCAACAGGATTGTCATGATGGATAGCCCTTCGTGTGATGATATGTGTACAGTTTTGCAATATTCATTTATTCGGGACGAGCGGCCGGATTGTGGTCGTCGTTGCCACTTGATATATATTCTTTTGTTGGAAACACTCAGGATGCGAACGTTGTTACCGCTGTATATTTTTCATTACATGTACTAGGATGGACACGCGGAGAAGTGCTCGAGTCGCCAGGTTCTAGATTGCGATAGTGTAATGACTCTGAATTTACTCTACAAAATTTTTCAGTTTAATGTACTGAAAGAAGTTTACAAGACTGAGTACAATTTATAAGCCAATTTTTCTTTAAGAACAGCAAGAAACAACTTGTATCTCACTGGTAATGCCCTTGCACTGTTGTCACGTAGCCCCTGGCCCCTTTGTTCAAACCCCATCAGACATATTATATTTTTTCTGATTTTCTTTTTAAACTTTTTAGAAGCCAAAAAGTTTACACGTGCAATGCACATAAAAATGAAAAGTCTGAAGAAATAAATATGTTCAAAAGAGTATTAATACTAAGATGAACACATGGCACCAATCCGACGGCCCCAATCCCACAAACGACCGGCGAGATGCCAATCAAAGCCAGCACCGACGGTCCCTGCGAGCCCAATAAGGCCCGGCCTTTGCACACATAACCCTTCCCCTACCCCCAACCCCCTTTACACTGTTTGATTGCTCTGCAATCAAATAGAGACCTTTCAATTCCCCATTTATCATAATTTTAATGCATTTTAGTTCATCTTTTTAATTCCAAAACCATAATTTCACAATATAAATAATACCCCATGTCATAGCCCTTCATCATTCTGAAAATTATAGCAAAAATTCTCAAAATTTCTTAAGTACAAGTGGAGTAGAAGAGGAGTTAGCAAGCGACCAAGTTCTGACGAGAATCGAAGTATATTCCGGCGACCCCGCGCCTTTACAACGAAAACCCTCTCTTCCCACACCTTCCTTTTATCCACTTCACTTGTAAGTCCCTTCCAATTCTCATTCTTCTTCTCTGAAATTTTTTTTCAAACCATATGTCTAAAATCCACTTTTTCTTACATATTTGGCATCCATATCCTTACCCATAGTTTGTAATCATAAAACTATGGTTTAGAACCAACTTTCACTCAAATATGTCATGTAAGATAACTTTAATTTAACTTTTATATTAAAATACCATGAACTTTGTATATACCATCTTTATTTGTTTTGCTTAAACATACTTTTAGAAAAATTCACGAGGTAACAACCTACCTCTCACATACACACATGGTTCCATAGCATGATACTCTTCGAACGTATTTTTAGTTACGAACACAGGATTACATTAAAATACCATTTACTATAAAAACGGTTTTCTTTGAAATTGTGTTTTAAAATTCCTTTGCAAATAAGCCTCTACAACCCTTTTTTAGAGGACTCGCTATTCGATTGTGCGGATTATCGCACATCCTTGGATTAGTAGAGCGAGATGCAAACCTCCTCATGGAGCATTCGGTGTCGAAAGGTTTTTAATACGGCTTTTAAGAAAAACGCAATTTTCTACTTAAAATAAAATTTAATTTTTAATAATTATATAAATATTACAAATCTATATATTTTCAAAATATAATAACCTTATATTTTTTTCAAATTAAACAATTACAAGTTTCATCAAAATACCATCAAGATACCAATAAAAGTCATGCTTTACAGTAAAATATCATGAACTTTCCAAGCAAAACTAATATCACTAAAATACCCCAAATCTTTAAAATTCACATCCATGAAAACCTAAATAATATATATAATTTCTCGAGCTTATTTTGAAACTATATATATTAAAAATATTTTCATAAAACCCCTCGAGTTATATAAAACTATATTTAAGAACTTTAGTAAATATAGCTTTAAGCGGGATCAATTCTCTTGAGTCCAAGGGAGCCGGAGAAAGTGAGTGCTTTCCTATTTAAGGTAGAAAACTTAACGGTGTTATCAATGGTAATTGTCTTAGAAAAAGACATAAATCCTGTTGTCCAAGTGTAGAAGTTACCGATAACTCCCGAATATAATTCAGGATCTAAATCAGTTATAAATGCCTGACTCAAGTCTGAGTCTAAATAAAACTTGAATCAAAATTCAAACCAGAATCCAATTCAAACTTGAATCCAAACTCTAACATGTATACTTGAACATGAACCTGAATATCGAACCTGAATACAAAACTTGACTTGACCGAACCATGGCTATAACTTGACATGACTACAAGCTTACATCCTGACCTGACTACTTGAAAAAGTTGCATCCATGATTTTAGCAAGACTTGTAAATATAATCTATACAATACATTACGTGGTTAATAGTGTATATTGGTACGGAATGTACAGCGTGGCATGAGATGATCGCTAAAAGACACCAACATGAACTCTCGTGTCGTTGTCTTGTAGGTTTTGATAGGGCCTTATACCACATGTTAGCATAGTCCACGGGATAAGATGGACTTCTCTCGTATACATAAATACCTTCTGTACCAAGCTACAAACAAGTACGTTATAATAGCAATCTTATACCTTTACATCTTACCAGTTTAGTTCTCATTATTTACTATCTTCCTTTCTTTCTTTTGGGACTTCCCGAGTGCTAGTTCGCTGATGACGTTCCTATCTATTTCTTTCTTTGGAATGTTCGTCGGAAGGACTAAACTCTCTCGAGATAAAGCCTAGCCAGGAAGACGTGGACCAGCTCACTTCCCAGCAGGACATCTAGCTTCTTGTACTTACTTTTCAGTTTGTATGCCAATGTTTAAGCATTGTTTTATATCATTGTAACTTTCTTTTTCAAAGCAGTTGTAATGTAAAAATTAATGTTAATAAAAGTTACTTTTCATTTTATATCTCTTATCAATTCTTATGCATTTTATACATATATTGCTTAATTATGCTTAACGTATTTATTTCTTAGTAAATACGTTGTGGGCTTGCCACGTCACCGTTTCCGTACACTGGGAAGCAGGGCGTGACAGGTTTTGTTGGCGGCCCATGCAGGTCAGTTCTGCATGAAGTCTTAAGCAATATATCACAAGAATTATAAGAATCAGCAATTATACATTCTTTACATTTCAAATTCCTTGAATCTATCATAACCTTTCTTTTCTATCAAGGTCATGTATTCACCGAACAACACGAGCACCAACATTAATGGAAACACCCCACCACCTACTCTACCACCACCACCTACCGTTGCAGCTCCCATCAATGAGAAAACGGTATTGCTTGAGGTGATCAATAGCCTCTTGGAGGGTCAGTAGCAGCAGACTGCTATCCTCATGCACTGCCCAGAAGTCGAGGCACCCGGAGTCAAGCACTTCCGAGCACTGCACCCGAAACATTTCTCTGGAAAAGAGAGCCCGCTGGAGGCAGAAGAATGGGCTCAATCTATCGAAAACGACCTGGCAGTAGCACAAGTGCCAGAGATTTCTTGGGTGAGAGTTGCAAAGCTGCAACTTGCTGGGATTTGCCGGCACCCTGGCCATCTACTGTGGCCGATGCGGAACAAAAAATAGCGTTCAAAAATTTTTGCGCAAACAAAACCCGCTCCAAGATCGAAACCATAAACCTATACTAGCAAACTAAAGAGAGCTAAACTACTAGGTTAGAATGTTATACCGAATGAACCAAGTCCTTCGGTCTTCTACCACCTTCTTTAACTCTTAGGGGTTGCAGATCGAATTTGGTTGCCAGTCTTCCTGCATCGATGATGATCCACCCGAGGGAAACGACGCACGCTCCAGCCTCGCCAAGCGAGGCAACTGACGCTCCAAGGTTGTTTGCAATGGAGAGTCGAGGTGTAGCAATGTCTCACTATATTTTTCTCTCATATGACATACTCAAATAAGCAACCCAAGAAGATGAAGAAGGAGGTGAGGAAACTAGTGGCATGAGCAACCATGGAAAAATGGCTAAGTCTCTCTAAGAGAGTGTGAGAGTGATGAAACAAGTGATGAATGAATAATAATCAATCATGGATGGCATGGAAAGTAGAGAATATATGGCAAAGTCTTTTATAACCATACAACCAAAATATCTCATCCATTTTCCAAATAAAATATCCAAGAGCCATCCTTCTCTACATGCCAAGCCATGCTCATGCCAACTCACCCCTCCACCCCATTACCAAAATGATTTTCTAAAAAGGAAAATCATGTAATGAGGTGGCAATCTTCTAGAATTAATTCCGTATAAATACGGAATACAACCTGGTATACGTATCGAAATATATATACGCGTATTCGTACAAAAATAAAAATAGCCAAGAGAGAAAATATATAGTGAATAATAATACTAGAATACATATATAAAAATATATATATAAATTATTAAATCAAAACCTGATTTAATAATCCAGCTTAACCCTAAGCCGCTAGTATTATCCATCGTCCGATTAAAATCTATGTAGCCTGTACACATATTTAATCGGACACCTGTATGTACCAACATACGTCATCTACACCATATCGCCTGAACCATGAAAACCCTCTTTGTGGGACTCTAAAGACACGTCAATACGCTGGCAGTGGGTTTAACCACAAGCATGTCAGTGGAACTAGCTGTACGTAACGGTTACCCAGGTATTGAGCGAAAAGAAGGCCGACGAGAAAACTCATCCAAACCCCTACTAAGCATGTCCGTGAAAATCTCCATACAGTCTGGTTTGTTCATCTAAAAGTATTGCATATCGAGTCTAAGGGGTGGATAAGTCAGACCCCTAATAACACGATATTTTGTGTCGGTATGAAGTCCATCACCCACTGAGAAATTACTAATACAAATCAGTAATTCTCGACTATCTTGGCCAAGGATTTCGGGTGATAGCCATCCGTGCACTGCGCGACATCAAACCCCAAATACCGGGAGAGACGAATCCCCGACGATCCGTTCACTGCCTCCATGTGACTTAGGACTGTACCCAACTAAAACCTTTTTGGACAACTCCTTTGAGCCGTGGTAGGGTAGTAATCAAAGAACTATGGGAACTCACACAAGACAAATGACGATATCAGGTTGACAGACTAACCTGTACTCATGTCACCTGGGAATTGCAATCTGACAATAGGTATAATACCATCTAGCAGGTTCCCGGCAAGTCCGTCTAGTGTACTCATAACCCAATAAGTACAGGTATACTATCTTAGGTGACTAACTGACACCAATGGTGTAACGTTTTAAAAAATCGTTTAGGTGAATTTTCCGATATTCGGTAAAATAACTTGTGTTTTTCGTAAAAACCAAGATATAATTATCTTTCAACATAGACTTAAATACACCTATTTTAACTATGTAATTGCTAGTATTTGGTATTTATTAGTCACTTATAAATTATTAGTTTACTTAAATATTTTTTCCTTAATTAATTATTTTAAATACTATTTTAAGCTTTCACTTATACATTTAATTAGTGTAAATTATAAATGAGAATGGGTTAATTAAACATTTGTGCACCATGACAACTTAAAAATCAAGTTTGCAATATATCTTTTCTTTTTGAATTCTCTCCATGGTTCTAGAGATTTCTAGGAAAAGGTTTAAATTAGAAAAATTAAATAATTAAGGAAATGAGTTAAAAGATGTAATAATTGGGGGGTTTTCTTGACTTTACCACAACATAACTCACTCATTTCCTCTCTCTTTCCTCATGGTCAAGCCTCATTGCTGCAGTTCCCCCCATTTCTCCACCTCATTTCTCTTCAAAAATTTCTCATTTTTGCATCAAAAATCCATTCAAAACCTCTCTAATTCATCATTAAACCTTCACCCAAAAGTTCTTGACCTAAACTAGCTTGGATCTAGGAGCAAGATAGCAATTTGGGAGGCTAAGTTTGCATGTTTTATCTCATGATGGTTGAGGTATAATCTTAACCCAATGGTTACTTCTTTGAAAATTACTTCAATTTAATTTATTTTGGTGTTTAAATATGGTTCTATTTGCAAATTTGAAATTTCAAGAAAACGGTTTGAATTAGAGTTAGGGTTTTATCACTTGATTATGGTTAGAATGTGTAGTTTAACATCTCAAGGCTTGAAAATTTTAAACTAGTTGTTAATTTGCTAATGGTTATTTTTAATTTATTTTAACTATATAATCATGCAAACTAAATTTTGTGATTAAGGAAAATAAGTGAGATTAAAATCTGGTTAATATTTGTGTGACCTAGTTAAGATATTAAGAGAATATTGTGGCCACTAGATTTGTTAAAATATCTAGAATTGCACTAAAATGGTTAATGGTTGCTTACTAGGTTTTTTAAATAAATAGGTTTTAAGTAAGTTTGAGGTTGAATTGAGCTATAACCTATTTCCTATAATAACTAGTGTGTTGTGAGCGCGTGATTGGTACGATTGGGTTTAAAACTTGGTGTGGTCACGTATAGCGACCCTAGTTGTGGTTATGGCGTTGTTGCGAGCTCGTTTTGTGTACAAGTGCATGCGCGTCTAATTAGTGTCCGTTGATTGTCTTGTTTCATTGTGTCCGTGACCATTTATATAACTACCATCTTATTTACTTGTGTGCGATTCTAGGATCGGGTGTAGAGGCGTCGGACGTGGCGCGGAAAGACAAGACTGAAATCGGATCAGATTAGTCGAGGCATCCCGGTAAGTAGATGTACACATCTATGGGGGGATCGTCTGGATGGCGCGAGGCGTCCAATAATTAGGATTACTAATAGCGCTTGTATTTATATGCGTAGTCTCCTAGTCATTCATCTCATTGCATTATATCATCTTATATATACTCATGATAATATCTCATAGGACACTTGCACCATTACCATTGGTTCATGCCGCACATGCACTATTCATGCAACACACACGCCTTTGATAATTGCTATGCCATGAACACAATAGAACTTGCTTAAATTAGTATCTAAACCATTAGCACCATATATGATATGTAAACTGATAATTGTATATTCATTCATCAACATTAATACGTAGGATGGTTAGTCACATATACATACATCATTGCATCATCATTCATACTTAGTTTCTGGTCATATATTACATGGTATATACTATCGTATCATAGACATCCATCATTACCGGCATTTAAATATTGTGATTCTTCTTGATAATTTCAGTATTATGAGATTTCTGGATTTTTGGGAAACCGCAAGAATTTTATAAACCTGTTATCATTTTAAAAATGCAAGTTACGGTTTTTTCGTGATATGATGTATGTGTCGTCTGTTCACACCAGAATATTACATTATTATATTCCCTATTCTTGTTATTTTTATAAATAAACGGGTGATTTTGACGCATGTCTGCTACATATTACAGGTTACAGGTTCTTGGACAGAAAACAGTGCAAACGATGTAAAGACGATGAAAATGTGGACTTTAACCAACAAACAGAGAATCTTGATCAAGCTTACATAAGGAACAATTCACAAAGCAAGATTCAAGACATCGACTCAAAGCGAACGGTTAAAAAGCCATTGCAAATTGTTCACTGAAAATCTGGAACCAACCTAGAAGCCCAAATGGAAAAAGATATATATAACATAGAGGCCCAAGCCACTAGAAATCGGCCCAAGAAAACTAGAAGTCCAATTCTTTCTTTTGGCCGCGGAACCGCGGCCAAACCAGGCCTCGGGCCGCGGTTCCGCGGCGGTATAGGGCAATCAAGAGATAAAAGTTTTATCAAAATGTGGCGGCGGCTTTGACTAGTCAACTTAGGGCTATTTTTGTAATTGTAGACATGCGGGTCAAATGTAACCTTAGGGTTTCCTATTCTTTATAAATAGGAACTCTAATCATTGTAACTCTTTATGCCTCCCTACATTAATAAATTTTAGAATTCTTTTGGAGAGCATCGGTGCCTCTTTTCAATTCATGAATCCAGATCTGACAACCCTGCGTTGATGTTTGGAGAGAGCCATCTGTAAGTAGTTTTATTTAATTGCTCTAGTTTAGATTTTAATTCCTTGCCTTAGATGTTAGCTTTGGGAAAGGCTTTTGAGAGATGAGATCTCTTATCCCTTTCTTATCCATCACATAGAATCTATAGGACTCCATGCATACACGCACACACCGCGCCCTACGGCACCCTATCCCTCGAGGTAGCGGTGATACCGTAGTATAAAGGCCCGGTTGCGCGCGTTTTCCGTGGAGGTTAGATCTGGGTATAAAAAGCGTTGAGATTTATTTATTTACATGTCCAAACCATTCCTAAACCTAACGCTAGCAGGATTTAGATCTAGATAATTTTAGTATAGATAATTTAGGTTTTTAGATTTAATAATCAATCCGAACACCCTTCGGAATTAACTCGTTAGCGCGATTAAGAGATTCATAAAATCCCTGTGGACCGACCCGTACTCACCGGCTAGCTTCATGCGACGCCGTTCTTGATTACGGTTACAAATATTTTTGATCTATCTTTTAGAAAGCGCAAGCACGCTAAATCACTCAAATCAAATGGCGCCGTTGCCGGGGATGGCGTAGAACTTTCCTTTTTGCAATTTCGGGTTAATCATAAAATTTAAAAAAATCATAAAAATCTGAAAAATAAAAAAAAATATAAAAATATATAATCTGTTATTTTTGGAAAGGATATTTTGTTGTTTGAATTTTGCAGGATATACGAAAATCGGATCTGGAAATCTACAGAGATCAAAACAGGAAAAAACAGATCGAAACATCAGAAGATCACAACAACCGAGGAACAGAAAAAATTTGGAGGACCGAGTCTACAAGTTAACCGCGGTGATCTGGTCCAAAAAAAAAAAAAGTTGGCCGAACCGACCAAAGCGCGGCGGAACCGACGCGCCAGCCCCCTTTTAGCCGCGGAACCGCCGCGGTCTGGTCGAATCAGGGCTTAAAAAAAAGAGGCAGAAGCGCGATAAAAAGAAAAAAAAATAAAAATTGTTCCGCCACTGCAAATTTCTGTGAGTTTTCTCTCTCTCCTCTTCTGCAAATCTTGATATATCTTCTGTAAATTTGCCTGCAGGATTTCTTTGCGCTCAAAAAATCTTTTCCCTTTCAAATAACAATCTTGTGCAGGATTCTTTGCGCCGCGCATAAAATAAAAATATTTGATTGCAAGTGATTTACTGTTTTGCATATCTTTAATTGGACTTTAAGGGGCTTTTTGACCAATTCAGATTGGGTGGGGATTTCATCACCCTTCCCAGGACCCCAGAAATCACATAAAGCATTTGCATTGACCAATCTTTAATTAAAAAAATATTAGACTCAGCCCTAAGGACGTCGCGCTCAATAGGACAGAGGACTAGTATAGGCATCGGCCGTTTATCTTAACCTGTCTTTGCGGTGACTAGGCAAGTGTGTCAAGACTAGTGGTTTTTAATTAGGCCCACAGTGTGGTTCCTTCCCACTTACCTGGCACTTACCTAGCCGCAATTGGCGGTGAAGAGGCGGTTTGACGTTCTATTTCTAGCCCTATGGAACAGTTAGGAGCTGTCTAGCTGACCTAGGTGACCCTAGATCTAGGACTCATTGTGCATTTCTGGTTATTTGCATTTGTGTCTTAGCCCTTTATCGAAAATTTTTGCAAAACAAATAAAAAAAAAATAAAAGGAAATTATTTAAAAAAAACTTGCAACTTTTGTCGCTGAGAAATCCTTGCACCACCTACTATCTTTCTTTCCCCCTTTCTTCTAACATGGGTACCCCACATAATAAATCACTTGCCGAACTTTGGTATCCCGAACCTAATTTTGCGTCGTACGTCAATTTGTTCGGTCAATTTAAAGACGATCCTTCCTTGCCTAAAAAATCTTTGAAAGATCAAATAGAGGCGTCTAGGAGAAACAGTTTGACTTTTCAACCCACTTTGTGTCAACCAAGTCAACCTTTACCACCTCCATATGTTGATACCAATTTTTCAAGTCTTTCTGTCACTCCTAAGCCGATGTCCATTGCTGAGCATATTGCTCAATCTCGCAGCCGATCTTTCACCCCTCTCCACTCATCTAGTTCTAGGGATCCGCACAATTATTCACCTTTTTATTCACATGTTGACCCTACCCCTGCCCAGCCACCCACTTCCTACCAGTCCTACCCGACCTTCCCACCTTTACTAGACACTGTTTCTATACAGCCTGTTGGGAGTTTTGCATATCCACACCATTTTGAATCTTTTATCGAAACCCCCTCACCACCTAAGTCTAGTTTGGAAGAGTCGTTGGAGGCTTATATTGCAGCAACAAATAAAATGACTAGGAATGTGGAAGCGTCCGTAGCCGCCCTTATGCAACCTAGTGAACCGGTAGCTAGTTTCCCGCTAGTTCAAAATTTTTCAATGTATAAGGAGGCGGTTGGACGGAGTGAGAATGAGAGAGGATTTGCAAATCAAACCTACCCTTACCCAATTGAATCCAACAACTCCTATTTTCAAACATGGGTCCAAAATGATGAGTTGTGCGACTTTGTAGTGCTTGATTTACCAAATTGTGAGGAACCTCTTTCGAGTGAAACCGTACCTAATCCTTTCGATCTTTACACCTCCACTCTAGAACCTAAATCGATACATATCCATGCTGATGAGGTGTTTAAAGAAATTGATTTTCACTTGATTGAGGATATAGACGCCGGGAAGATTTCGGATGATGAACCTGTCGATTTAATTGAGATTTTATGTTCAAATCATCACCCTGAGTTATTAAATGTTTCTCCCGAATCTCATATGCGTCTAGATTTTGATGATAATGGCATGGATGAGTTAAATATTGAGGATAGTATTGAGGAGAGTCTTGCGGATAATATTGAGGTTGAATCATTTTTGTTTGATGTGTCTGATTTTCCAATTCATCCTCCTGAACCGTTGACTGTTGTATCACCCTCCCTCCTTCCCATCGTTCCGACCCCGCTTGAAGACTATGAGCTTGAAAGATTTTCCTTTGAATCAGATATTGTTCTCACAGATAATAACACTTACGAGTGTTTCACTTTTTCGGACGATGTTGATGACTCACCGCCCGAGTTTGAGTCCTTTACATTTTCAGATGAGCCATCATACTCGGTTGATTAAAGTAGTTTCGAACCATTAATGGAATCTTTCAAGATCGAAACAGTTTACTACGGTGAGAAAGATACTATCCCTAATTCACTCCCTTTCGTCTCTCCTATTGTCCCGACCGTACAAATGACCGTTACGCTTTCATCTCCGATACCAAGTTCGGCATACCCATGTTTTCTTGCGAATCTTGAGAGATTTGATCCCATTTCTCGACGAGTAGATAGGTTAGCGCAATCGCTTATAACATATCGGTCATCACATATTGCGCTAATTTATTCACTCAATTTACACCCTCAAGACCGTACTCCACTTCCTTCTTCTTTTCGCCATTCTTCTCCACACCCGAGACCATATTCTACCATTCTTCTTTCCACACGGTCTCGTGTGCTTCTCCTTTTCTTGCACCAACTATACCATTTCCACGATAAGATTTTTGAATGGTTGGTGCTAACTTTTGGCTTGTGCAAGGCCAAGCTTAAGTTTGGGGGGGGAACCGTTGTATATATGTATATATATTTTTTGTTTTCTTTTTATAAAAAAATTAAAAAAAATTTCAAAACATTAAAAATATTTTTAAAAATGTAAATAAATAAACAGGGGACTGCCGACATTTTGACCCTCTTGGTTTAGTATGACGGTGAGGACACTGTCAAGTTCAAGTTTGGGGGTATGCTCGGTATGTCTTCTTCCTTCGCATTCATTTGTACATATTTTTTCATTTGCATACGTATTTGAAAACCCATAAAAATTGAAAAATTTCAAAAATTATAAAAATTATTGTATTCAATTTTGGCTTGATTGACTTGAGTTTGACAAATAGGTTAACTGGCTAGGAACAACTAGATCTTAGACTTAGTGAATTAAAAACCCTAAAGATAACCTTCCTTAAAATTTAACGGTAGAAAATATATGCCTTTGTAGTTTATTTAGAAATAGGCAAACTTTGGGTTCACTTCTTGGGCTAAGTCAAAATAAGGGAAGAGTATTGATGTTCTTATTAGAGTATAAGTTTGAAAAATAGTTCCTAACTTAAGTCTAGATTCTGAAAACGTATACCCTACAAAATACACAATCACGCACCTTGAAACTTGGATTAGTAGAAGAGACCTTGAAATGCTCTTGTCTAAGTCCTCAGTACAATGAAAATGAGAGGAAAAAAAAAGAATATATAAGTGTGAATAAAGAATAAAAAAAATGGACACTGGTTTTTGTGATTACTTAAGGCTGTAAAAATAGAAAAATATTTAGCGAGGGTGTTTCATCACCTAGTGCCCTTAGACCAACTGGTTTGGGAGTCACTGCTAAAAGCCTTGGGTGTTGCAAAACTAGAAAGTACGCTTTAAAGTGCTAACACATCTTTTAATCGGTTGTTGGTACCTCAAGAAGTATTAATGGTCGCATGAAGGATGTGTAAGCAAATTTCATTTAAAAATTCACTAATTAATAAGTGCTTTGGACAATGGACGAGAGTACGATTGCTTGATTTGAATTTCTAAGTGTAGGGGTGATATTTACACACACGTGGGGATATGTGATTAGAGTTTAGATGAGAAAAAGGAATGAAGAATAAAACTTGTATCTTTAGTAGAGTTGATAAAAATTCCTAAGTGGAGATGGAACCCTAGAAGGAAAACTTAAGAAATGCCGAAAGCTAAATAAGTCTACATAACATATATAATCTTAAGTTAAATGATGAGGAAATGTGAAGAATGTGGGTGGATAATTTGCAGGTCAACGATAATAGAATTTCTTAGTTAGAAAACCTAATTGGAGAACAAAAGTCAAAGGGCCGAGTTGATAGGATTTTGTGGGTGTAATCAGCTGAAAACCCTCAGGAGACAACACTCCTCCTACTAGGGACACCTAGAGGTTGAACGGCTTGTTGCACGTGCTCAGTGCAATCGCGTTTCCCTGCGAAAGTGCGGTTAGGAATTTAGTGAATAAAAATAAGTTTGCTCGAGGACGAGAAAAAATAAGTTTGCTCGAGGACGAGCAAAAGATAAGTTTGGAGGTATTTGTTCACACCAGAATATTGCATTATTATATTCCCCATTCTTGTTCTTTTTATAAATAAACGGGTGCTTTTGACGCATGTCTGCTACATGTTACAGGTTACAGGTTCTTGGACAGAAAACAGTGCAAACGATGTAAAGACGATGAAAATGTGGACTTTAACCAACAAACAGAGAATCTTGATCAAGCCTACATAAGGAACAATTCACAAAGAAAGATTCAAGACATCGACTCAAAGCGAACGGTTAAAAAGCCATTGCAAATTGTTCACTGAAAATCTGGAACCAACCTAGAAGCCCAAATGGAAAAAGATATATATAACATTGAAGCCCAAGCCACTAGAAATCGGCCCAAGAAAACTAGAAGTCCAATTCCTTCTTTTGGCCGCGGAACCGCGGCCAAACCAAGCCTCGGGCCGCGGTTCCGTGGCGGTATAGGGCAATCAAGAGATAAAAGTTTTATCAAAATGTGGCGGCGGCTTTGACTAGTCAACTTAGGGCTATTTTTGTAATTGTAGACATGCGGTCAAATGTAACCCTAGGGTTTCCTATTCTTTATAAATAGGAACTCTAATCATTGTAACTCTTTATGCCTCCCTTCATTAATAAATTTTAGAATTCTTTTGGAGAGCATCGGTGTCTCTTTTCAATTCATGAATCCAGATCTGACAACCCTGCGTTGATGTTTGGAGAGAGCCATCTGTAAGTAGTTTTATTTAATTGCTCTAGTTTAGATTTTAATTCCTTGCCTTAGATGTTAGCTTTGGGAAAGGCTTTTGAGAGATGAAATCTCCCATCCCTTTCTTATCCATCACATAGAATCTATAGGACTCCATGCATACACGCACACACCGCGCCCTACGGCACCCTATCCCTCGAGGTAGCGGTGATACCGTAGTATAAAGGCCCGGCTGCGCGTGTTTTCCATGGAGGTTAGATCTGGGTATAGAAAGCGTTGAGATTTATTTATTTACATGTCCAAACCATTCCTAAACCTAACGCTAGCAGGATTTAGATCTAGATAATTTTAGTATAGATAATTTAGGTTTTTAGATTTAATAACCAATCCGAACACCCTTCGGAATTAACTCGTTAGCGCGATTAGGAGATTCACAAAATCCCTGTGGAGCGACCCGTACTCACCGGCTAGCTTCATGCGACGCCGTTCTTGATTACGGTTACAAATATTTTTGATCTATCTTTTAGAAAGTGCAAGCACGCTAAATCACTCAAATCATCGTCCACCATGAGTTTTTCTGATTATGTTGGTTTTCGAGACCCAATTCGAGAAGTAGGATGAACCGTTTCGGGTACATGGTGGACCCGGTATGGTATCCCGGGGCAAGAATCTCGAGTTGTAGACGATGAGCCTGGAAAGGGCAGACTTCCTGCCGGTGATGTCTGGCACGGCGGATATCCGAAGTATACCGACCATAGTCGTGAGATGGGCCAATCCAGACTGACGGAGCCTGAGATATTGAGACATTGAGATATCGAGATATTGAGATATCGAGATATACATATATTGTGTTGATACTTGACACGGATTTTCTGTTGATTTCATTGATGATATTTCGGTTTATTACGAAGAGGTTTTTCTAAGATAAGAATAAAGATTTTCTCATACCAGACATGTTTCAAGTTTCGTGTTTGATTATGCATTCATATTGCATCCATACGAGTGCATCGCGTTGTATTGATATATATAGGCTGTGACGCATTGCGTGTATGCTTGCGATAGTCTTATTAGATGTTACTTACTACTCACAGTTGGCAACACACACCCGTTGTGCTACAGTATCTTACAGGTTTGACCCGTCAGCACAGTAGCGGCGGGCGTACTTTCTATTCTGCTTCGTTTGCATCGTTTTGCAGCTTTGCTCATAGGTGGGTTCCGAGGATACTTTTGTTCCATCTTGTATTATTATTTGTATCTAGTATACTCCATCTACCCTTATATATTGGACTAGACGGTGAGACTTGTGAGACTTTTATTTGTGGTTTTTGGTGTCGATGCTCACTTGAGCTGACGTGGTGTTTCTTATTTCTTGCTTTCAGATGCTTATTTTTGTGCTTTGATACATATTGCACGTGGTTATGATTCCTCCTTTGACGAAGAGCTAACTCCCGGTTAAGGATGCCCTTATTCGTTATATATATGTATTTTCATGTATTGTACCCGTTTGGGGGCCAGTATTTACAAAGGAGACTCTGCCGAAATTTTCGGGAAGTTTTGATCTTTTTAAAATGTTTAATGTGACATATTTTGTTAAAATCGTTTTCTTTAAATAAGTTTTCTTTCACTCTATTTCTTTAAATGGTTTAAATTTCTGGGCTTTGGCTTACTTAGATTACGTTACGTCTTTAGACGTTTCGTAATTTAAGTGCCAGTCACGTTGCGTACCTTCGAGTCGAGACAAATGGCTTATGAGATCGGCCACCGTCCCTCGTCAGGGTCTCGATAAGTATACACTAGTCTACTCTGGAGTATCGATGCCCAGTCTCGATACTCCCACGACTAGGGACATTTAAGGATGTGCTTATAGACCACCCAGCTCCACTTATATGATCGCCATCAAAATGCTGGTAGTTAAGCAAGAATCTTATGGGCTAAATCAACATATAATAGTGATCTGTAATACAGCATAATAATGTACATGATGATAAAGACAAACCAGATAGCATACTATCATATCAAGTAAGACTGTTCTACCGGTATAGGTCTTCCCTCAATCATCACAATTGCGTGCCTGCGATTCAATAATTGACTTGAAGGCTCTATAGCCAACAATCTCCTACTTGCACTTAAGGATAATTATTGCGGCGTCGCATATTCACAGCCCGTATGATACCGAATACCCAACTTCTGTACTAATCAGTCTCATAAAGCCCATTTACGAAACTATTGCGTTCGAGAAATAGCCTAAGTGTGTGGATTCGCTCTAGTGTTTCTATCTTTATCTCTCTATATCTCAATTTCGTGGAGAAAGGCAATCACCCAAAATGAGCAATACCTATCTTAGAATTTGTCTGGATATCTGATGGGACCCAGTTCACAAATGAACTCCAAATCTAACAAACTTCTTAGACTGTATCATCCACTGAATTTAATTAGTATCCGGTGCCATGGCTTCCTCAGTATCCGCTTGGACCATCTGTCCAACATACTGCCCTTCAAAAGAGGGAAAACTATAACTCTGATAGCCACTATGGCATCCAGGTCACCTTGGAAGCCTAAAATTATAACCGCCTCCCGAAGGAGGCTGCCATTACCATATCCCATGAACATCTACTTATGTTCATAACTGCTTCCCTCCGTTTCTCCAGGATTGGATTAATATATATGCTTATTGCAGCCAGTGCAAAAGAAAAATCTGATGTGATACTTGACATTTCATGATTAACTCGATTATCTAAGCAAGTGATATGCTAATCATGCAGATCCCTCTCCTCATCAGTCTGAAAGACATCTCTTTAGAGAGGGTAACTCCATCACCTGCGGGTACACCACCATTCCAGAAGTCGTCCATTCTAAAACACTTTAGAATAATGTCAAGTACCCAAATTGGGATACTTCCCAAATCTAGATCTAAAATCATAGATCTAGTGACCAGAAACCCTGATATTTTATCCAAATCCTATATGGGGAAACACCTTGTGACAACCACAGTATAACCGATCTAGTATAGGAATATCACTTCCTATCAAGAGCATGTCATCCAAATACCAGGACATTACTTCCTACGACCTTCTTACCATATCTATCTCTTATTCTGATGAAGTCAAACTCTACGACTGTCATATCAAAAATAGATGATCTATCTCCTCTATATCTGATTTAGTCTATAAATAGACATAAGCAACTTGCCAACTACGCTTCTGCTGCTCCCACTGACTACAATAACCCTCTGGCAGAGTCATTTACATATGCACTTCTAAAGCTAATTTAGAACGACGTTATATTCATCCTCCTGCCAAATCTCATAGTTTAGAACTGCAGTAGTGTCAACTTTGGGTATTCAAGAACCTCCCTGTCACCGTCTTTGAGGAGACCGAAGTACCTCTCGGGTGCCTGAGGTTACCCACCAAGTCTGCGGAGTGGCTAATGGATTGTCAAGTCCAATTGAATTTTTAGGTTCTACTAAATTTTCAGTAATCGTTTGTGGTTCTGGAATCAATTCCAGTTTTACCATACTCCCACTAATGTTTTTCTGAAAAGAATCCATTTTTACAAAAACTGGTGATGGGTCAAGAACAATATAACTATTGATCTTCCATATAGTAGAATGTTAACCCTTGTCAATGCCCGGGATAATCCACAAACTGCTATTACTGAAACGTGACTAGAGTTTGTCCAGATTCTGGTTTTAAGCATCAACCGGACTACTCCATATACCTTAACATCGTTAAGATATGAATCCATTCTATATCCATATAGAAACAAAAGCACTAATTTAATTTGAACCAAATTCAAAATTCATGCAGCCATTTCCAGTGCATATCATCTAAATTGAAGAAGGCCAAGCAGCATTACTCATCTTGAGTGCATCCACATATGAGTAACCTGAGAGAGAAGCAATTTCTCAAAACTAGTACTTACAACGGAATACCTAGCGCAAGTATCTACATCTTTGATCACCTTGAAGAATCCTGATACTTGCAACAAATGGTTCTTTATTTTATTCTTATATCTATAACTTCTCAAAATTTGGACCTTGTATTTCAATGAAATACTTGTCTAAAACTAGAGAAGTCATGAGTAAACAGAATATAGTACGAATATCAACCTCTTTATCCTAGCGGACACCGAACAACATACAGTACTGTGTATAAGTCCACCGAGTTTAATAACTCGAACCTTGTGTGTCGTAGGTTAAAAACTGTGTTATGGTTAAGAAGAATTACACCACTGTTGAATGCTCTTTACCTAACCATCAACTGATATAGGTAAATGTCATAGACATAATTTAAAAAAATTATATCGCACTTTATAAAATAAACGTACAGATATATCAGTTTGAAATTGATGCATAACAACGGATATTCAAAACCAAATATTTTCCATCAGGCAAAACCGAGGTGATATCCTCAAATACCACCAATTACGAAGAATTCCGATATATAGAGGATATAATCACCCAATTCCCAATATCTTACTCCCATTCAGCATCTGTAACGCCATACAGATGTGAGAATGAAATCTGGTAAATACATACCCTAGAGTCAAAATCTAATTGGGAAAACAGTTTTCAATTAACACTGCACAGTCAAACTGAAACATAAAAATATTTCTATGGGGTATCTGGGTATTCCTAGTAATGCCTCTTCCCCTATCCAAATTCATGACTGTAACCGTAGAATTCCTTGCCATCTCTCCAATCCCTTTAATTGTTTTTACTTATTACCTTCTGTACACCACCCTTAGACTAAATGGTTTACTTCTTTCCCTACCTTTCGGTATCAGCCTATAGTTTGGAAGAAAGCTATCCAATAAGTGTAATAGGTGTACTCTCCTAATCTTAAGAGCTCTCGCAACCAGAGAGAAGCTAACGATAAAAGACAACTGAATAATCCTTACTCTATTTCTTCAGAACCGGAAACCATCCTCGAACTGGAACAAGTTTCTTCGAGTTCATATGTAACTATACGATGGTCATATCAAAGCAATATGGATTTTCGTGGTGATACGGAATGTTCCGGAGAAATGCAAAGGTGAAGTAGGAGTGGCGATGATATACGCGGCTTCGTCGTGAATGATAGCAGTCGCAATTTCCTTTTCCCTCTTTCTAATCCCTTTATATGCCTTTACTTATTACCTTCTATACACCATACTTAGGCTAATTAATTTTCTTCCTTCCCTACCTTTCGGCACCAGCCTGAGGTTTGGAAGAAGACTATCCAATAAGCGCAATAGGTGTACTCTCCTAAATACTAGGAGCCCTTGCAACATGAGAGAAGGTAAAGGGAAAAGACAACTAAATAATTCTATTCTATTTCTCCAGAACCGGAAACCATCCTTGACATGAAACAAGTTTCTTCGAGTTCGTATGTAACTATCCAATGGCTTATCCAATAAATGTGGATCTTCGTAGTGATACGGAATATTCCGGAGAAATGTAAAGGTGATATAGGAGCGGCAATGATATATGCGACTATGTGACAATCCAAAAACCAAAGTGTTTTAAGAAGGTTCGGTTAACTTGGTTCATGAGTCTTAGTTTAGGGTCGGGGCATGGTCGCTACCAAAGAGAGAGAAAAAAGAAACACTCAGCGTGCACTCTAACCTAGATCAGAATGGTTAATCACTTTATCTAATCAGGATGTCTCCCACCGTTTCTTCGAATACTCCTCCAAACCCAAAAGGAGAATTAGTCGGGATCATCTACAATCACCCGAGGAGTAGTACTTACTCATCAGTGGGAATCGGGATCCAATTATCATCGCATGATAACTTGATGAAAACCACTCAAGTCACCACACTCCAGAAGGTATGGGCATGCCTGGCAAATTTCCTGTATGTTTGAAACCCCCGATATGGTTTTACCCCTAACGGTTTATAAGCTTGACTAAGTCAACAAACCATAAACCGCTAGTCACGTTCAACCCGTCATTTTCTTGATTGCATTAAACCCACCCGCATGTGCCCTTGACTAGGCTAACAAGGCCGCACGACTGTCCTAACCAATCGTATTTACAATGCACAGAAAAGTACCACTTAGCTACCGTACACTATGCCTTGACTAAGTCAACAAACGCAGCATGAATAATAAATAATAATAATCTGAAATGACGGAGGGCTACGGCTGGTTTTTGGCAAAAAACTTTTAACGTAATAAACTTGATATCATTGAAGGAACTAAGTGGTTTAACAAAAATATAGTGGCACAAACTTTTGCTAAAGAGTTCACTCCCTGTGAAGAGATCTCGGCTCTTTCCACGTTGATTAAGGTGCAGGATATTCCAAACAGAATACCACGATGCAAAGCAAAGAATAGACTATAGTAAAGTTATTACAATGACGCAAACTTTCGCTCAAGAGGTCACTCCCGATGAAGGGATCTCGGCTCTTGCCTTTTCAAAAGAGGTGCTGGATATTCTGAACCGAATACCACTGTGCAAAGCAAAATGAAACATCTTGTAATAACGGTTTTTGAAAATTTTGTTCCAACAACATCAAATAGGTTTGTTTTATCCTTGCATTGATCAGAATCAACGCAGTCCCATCAATTAATCATATCACACCACAGAAAGAACAGAAAATATAATGTATGTATATGCCATCCGCATTCGCCACTGGGCTCCGTCATCACCCGTTAGGTTACTTAACTAAAGAAAAAGCGGGGGCTGGACTAGCACGGGTGCAAAACATATACATCTACTAGTATATATAAATATCTATATATAACATTCATCCCAGGCATGATATAAGTAACATCACAGAATCATCACAGAAGCAACACAGAATGGTGGATAATCATGGAGCCTCGGGTTTCACTTGAGCCGCAAATGTGACCCAACGTTCCCTGTCGTGAGGATAACCTGTGCAATGAAAACCTAGACCACTACGAGTGCAGCAAATTACCCACCAATCCCAGAAGTGAGGCAACCCTAATCAACAATGTGAATGGGCCATCCAGCACTTCATGGAATCCGGTAACTTGGGCACCCCTCCGTGGATCAACCTATACCCCCTACGAGTGCGGAAAATAGCCCGCCAATTCTAGAGTAAGGCCTCCTCCGTCTCAACGCCATAAGATGCAGACCCGTTGCCCTCTAGAACCCGGTAATTCGTGCACTCCACCGCGGGGTAATTCTGGTACTGAAAAGAAAATATATATACAATGGCGACATCGACCTCAACCCGGTCATGCCCCAAACAAATAATATACAATCTGGCAGATACGACAGTCCACATGTCGGACGCTCGCCCCGCAATACTGAATATAAAAATAAATATGAACTATACAAACATTGCCCCACTGGCTATAGACCACGACGATCCAACCACGGAATCGGCACATCACAGAACATCAACATGAATATTAAGTTCGTAAACTCATCTAATTGAACATATAGCAACTAGTCGGTTGTACCGCTCATTAATATTCACGGTCGCAGATATCATCACATGTACTGATAATCACACACTTAAAATTCGATCGACTAAACTTTTCCGTAACTGACCCCAAATGCAAACTAGTACTCAAAAAAATCTGGGCCAAAACCATATATACCAAAAATCAAATTTCTATGTCAGAGAGTGCCACAAGAAGTTTGAAGCAATGTGGCCACAATACGGCCGCAGAACTGCCGCAAATAGGGATCTATTGCAGCGCTTCCGCGACCAATTTGATGGCTTAGTTGCCTAAATTTTTTATGGTCCCCTATATATGCCTGCACGGATTTTAAAGATTCCCAGAAAGATTTTTTGAACACATTTCAAAATCACCAGCAAACACATGAAAACGGAAAAATGATTCAGAAAATTTGGTCGATCGATATTCTTACTTTGTGCCAAACTAGCTAGTATTAGTTTATGGGTGGCTCTGATACCATGCTAGGATTTACCAGCACCCTAGCCATCTACCGTGGCCGATGCGGAACAAAACCGGCATTCAAAAATTTTGGCCAAACAAAACCCGCTCTAAGATCGAAACCATAAATGTAACACCTTAGGATGCGATTAGGGGTTAATTAAACGATAGTATGGGTTTTAGTAAAAACTTTACCAAAACGGTTTTCAAATATTTTATAAAAGTTAATGAATATTTTATTAGTATTTAATTTGGGCTTGCACACAAATGTGCATGTTAACCTAAGGCTAATTTGGGATTAAACCATGCTTAAGTAGCCATGGTGCATTAACCCATTCCATTAAGGTATTATGTATTTAATTATGTATTTTAGCTTTCAAATTTAAATTAAATGTTTTTCTTTTTGGTTGACTTGAGGAGGGAGGAAGAGAGAGAGAGAGAGGGAATGATGAGTGTTAAGCATGGGAGACAAAGCATGCTTAGCATTTAATGAGGAGAGAGAAAGTGCAAGCTTGCTCCCATACCCCCTCTCACTCTCTCTTTTATTTTTCCATATCATTTTCTTCTCTCATTTCTCCCCCACTCTTTCTCCCAACTAAAACCCTCTTGCTCCTCACCCCAACAAATTAAAACCCTCACAAATCCTCACTACCCCTGACAAAAATCACCACACCCTTCCTTGAACAAGGTTACAAATGCAACCAGGGTTAATGAGGGTTAAACCATGCAATGGTTAAGATTAGGGTTTGAATTTATCATTAAGTAATTCAAATACTATGGATAATAGTCATGGTTGATTTTTGTTGAAAGCTTGTAGAAGCTTCAAGGCATCTTTGACTTTGTCAATTTTTCTTTGTCTTGCTTAAGATATTTTTAACCTAACCTTTAACCATAGCACTCGGTTAACTCTCTACAAGGGTTAAGCATGACATGCTTAACCCATGGTTGCATTATTAACCTCACTAATTATTCATTTTGATGAGTTACTACTACTTCTTTTTCTTCTTCCTCAAAACTTTCTAGCTTCAATGGAGGTATGAGAAAATGAGTGAGAAAATCATTTCTAATGTGAGCTAACTTCCTACTTCATCATCCTCTACTACTTGCCATTTAGTAGAGGGTATTCTCTTCACAAATTTCTTGACCTAGTGAAGAAATAGCTTGGGTTAGTGTCTCCCCGACGTAGATCATTTTCGGCCTCGAAGTCTTCGAAGCAAGCATGTTCGTTTTTTCATCGGAGCCTCTCTAGAGTCCGGAGTTCACGATCGCAGTGAAGGGGACTACTACACGGAGCTATTGAAGTGAAGGACCGGTCTACAAAGGTTGTATTCCTTACTCACTTCTTATTGCAAAGTAGTTTGCTTTAGTATTCCGTATATTTCTAGTTTACGATTCTAGTTAGGGTTAGCTAAAACGACAAATTTTTGAATTTGGCATGGACGATGCCTCCCGAAACCTTGCTACCGTCGTAGGTAACCCTACAAACACAACGTCGAAATTTGGAATGTCTAGTACTTTGAAATTCTTGTAGAATTCTAATCCACAAACTACTAGTGAATACTGATCAAATCCCATAGTTTCCTTCAATACTCCATTCCTGGAGCTGACATTCCAGTTTGAAATGTGTGGCTTCATGGGAATTGCATGTGTTCTCACAAATCATTAGGACATGAAGCAGTGTGACGCTCCAGTGTCGAACAGTGCTATAGCAGGAAGGGTGGTTACTAGTATAGTACCTAAGTTGTGTGAGATTGGTTTTAGATACAAGGAAAATATAGAGATATACAAGGATTGAAAAGATGAAAGGATTGGGAATTATCAGTGATAACTTGGCCAGTGGCCTCGGCTTCCTCAACCGCCATTGTGAAACACTGATTTCTGGGTATATTCCTCCTTGCTGAAGGCACAATCTTTTATCCCTGGGGCATGTTTCTCAACCCTTGAGGCATGTTCCTCTGTGCCTAAAGGAATTGACAAGGAGGCTGTGCAGGAGGTCCACATGGAGAGAAAGACGAGGTGCGGGGGCCTGAATAGCTAGCCGCTGCGTGACTGTGATCGCGGTTTTAGGTGCTGGAGCTAGAGAAGGGTTGAGACGATATGGACAAGCTCTGATAGCTTGGGTGGATGCGCCATAAACCAAGCACATGCCATTTTCACGCCTGCAGTTTTCGCCAGGTGTTCGTTCTTTTTGTAGTAGAAGCAAAAGTCTAGACTGGGCCGGTTAAAGGTTACTCCCGGTCTCCTGGGTGCAAAAGTTGGCCTGGAAGAGGTTTCTCCTGCCATCTAAGTGGCAGGGTGTTTCACACTGGCAGTCTGAGGTCTACCCTTCTTCTTCACAACTACCTCATAACGTCGGGAAACCTTCAGAGCAAGATCATGGGTTGGGAAATCCTCTGTAGCTAGTGCAGCTTGGATTTCTGGGTCCAACCCTTGTTGAAATCTTCATGCCCGGATCTCAGCAGTCGGGATCAGGTGTGGCACGAACCTGTTACGGTCTTGTGTTAGCAGTGGAATAAGTGATATCAGAAAATTGAATATTAAGACATATCATACCAGCTAAGCATGGTAAACTCAGCATCATATTCATCCACGGATTTGCTCCACATCGAGCCTTGTTGTAAGTGGATGAACTACTGTTTTATATCGAAATGGGCAGTCTCAGGGAAGTATTTCGCATCGAACATATCATGAAACGTCTTCCATTCAATCGGTAGGTCGGTTTTCTTCAGCCTTCCTCCAGACTCTGGATTTATCTGTTAGTTGTCTTGGCTATAGTGCCCTCAAGTCAATTATTGAATCACAAGCATGCGATTCTGATGATTGAGGGATGACCTATACCATTAGAATAGTCTTACTCGAGATGATAGTATGCTATCTGGTTTGTCTTTATCATCATGTACAGCATTAGATGGCGTTACAGATCACTATTACATGTTGATAAAGCCCATAGGATTCTTGCTTGACTACCAGCATTATGATGGCGGTCATATATGTGGGAGCTGGGCAGTCTATAAGCACATCCTTAAATGTCTCTAGTCGTGGGAGTATCGAGACTGGGTATCGATACTCCAGAGTAGACTAGTGTAAACTTATCTAGACCCCGACGAGGGGCGGTGGCCGGTCTCATAAGCCATTGGTGTCAGTTAGTCACCTAAGATAGCATACAGGTGCTCATTGGGTTATGAGTACACTGGACGGACTTGCCGGGAACCTGCTATATGGTATTATACCTATTGTCAGATTGCAGTTCCCAGGTGACTTGAGTACAGGTTAGTCTGTCGACCTGAGATCGTCATTTGTCTCGTGTGAGTTCCTACTGTGCTTTGATTACTACCCTACCACGGCCCAAAGGAGTTGTGCAAACAGGTTTTAGTTGGGTACAGTCCCGAGCCAAATGGAGGCAGTGAGCGGATCGTTGGGGATTCGTCTCTCTCGGTATTAGGGGTTTGATGTCGCGCAGTGCACGGATGGCCATCACCAAAAATCCTTGGCCAAGGTAGTCGAGAATTACTGATTTGGATCAGTAGTTTCTCAGTGGGTGATGGGCTTCATACCGAAACGAAATATCGGGTTATTAGGGATCTGACTTTATCCACCCCCTAGACTCAATATGCGATACTCTTAGAAGAATAGACCGGACTGTATGGAGATTGTCATGGACTGGCTCAGTAGGGGTTTGGATGAGTTTGCTCGTCGGCTTTCTTCGCTCAATACCTGGGTAGCCGTTACGTACAGCTAGTGCCACTGATGTGCTTGTGGTTAAATCCACTGCCAGCGTATTGACGAGTCTTTAGAGTCCCATACAGAAGGTTTTCACGGTTCTGGCGATATGGTGTAGATGACCTATATTAGTACATACAGGTGTCCGATTAAATATGTGAACATGCTACACAGACTTTAATCGGATGGTTGATAATACTAGCGGCTTAGGGTTAAACCGGATTATTAAATCAGGTTTTGATTTAATAATTTATATATATATATATATTCTAGTATTATTGTTCACTTTTCATTTTCTCTCTTGGCTATTCATAATTTTGAACGAATACGCATATATATATTTCGATACGTATACCAAGTTGTATTCCGTATTTATACAAAATTACTTCAAGAAGATTGCCACCTCAATATATGATTTTCCTTTTTAGAAAATCATTTTGGAAATGAGGTGGAGGGGTGAGTTGGCATGAGCATGGCTTAGCATGTAGAGAGGCATGTCTCTTAGATATTTTATTTGGAAAATGAATGAGATATTTTGTTGTATGGTTGTAAAAGACTTCGCCATATATTCTCTACTTGCCATGCCATGCCATCCATAATTGATTATTATTCATTTATCACTTGCTTCATCACTCTCAAACTCTCTTGGAGAGACTTAGCCATTTTTCCATGGTTGCTCACGCTACTAGTTTCCTTACCTCCTTCATCTTCTTGGGTTGCTCATTTGAGCATGTCACATGAGAGAAAAATATAGTGAGACATTTCTACACCTCCACTTTCCATTGCAAGCAACCTTGGAGCGTCGGTTGCCTCGCTTGGCGAGGCTGGAGCCTGCGTCGTTTCCCTCGGGTGGATCATCATCGATGGAGGAAAACTGGCAACAAAATTCGATCCGCAACCCCTGAGAGCTAAAGAAGGTGGTAGAAAACCGAAGAACTTGGTTCATTCGGTACAACATTCTAACCTCGTAGTTTAGCTCTCTTTAGTTTACTACTATAAGTTTATTGTCATGACCCAAAGTTCGGCCCGTGACTGGCACTTAAACCGCGGAACGTCTACAGGCGTAGCGCAATTTAAGTAAACCGAAAACCCAGAAATCTAAACCATCAAAGAAGAAGGTGATGAAAACATTTGTTAAAAACATTTGGAAACCTCGAGTAAAAATCATTAAAGTTCAAGTTGTTTTCTTAAAACATTTGTAAAAACTAGCTCCGAAAACGTGTACAACACATGATATAAGTAAAACGACTGATAGTAAGAATAAAGCATCTCCAAATGGGAGCAATCACGCCCAACGACGAAAACAATCACCACGAGAAAAATATACGACGCTGAAGCAAAGAAATGAACAATATATGTGAAAAACAACATAAAAGATAAAACTGCATAAATAAAGTCGGCTCACACGAGCTCGACATCCAGAGTACAAAATAATATACAATATCGTCCTCACAACTGGTCTCTAAGTCAATACATGAAATGGTAGATGGAGAGTACTGGATACAATAAAGTATACAAATGGAAAGTAAACGGATACCGCAAACCCACCTATAAGCAAAACGGCTTACATGCCAACTGCAGTGATATCCGTAGCAAAAAGATACAATGAGGTAGCCCTGCCGCGACTACACTGAGGGTCAACCTGCAAACACTGTGGCACAACAGGGGTGAGTTGCCAACTCATGAATAGTAAATAACATATAAAGGTAATCGCAGGTATGCATGTGACACTATACTCTAACATGTGCAACTGAGGACATCAATATGGTAATCTGGGTATGCAATAATCATGCAAGTTACTCTATCAGGTACGACAACTGCATGATATAATGCATATTAATGAATCCTGAGCATGGGATAAAACATCATCTGCACGAATCATCATCATGGAAAGAACCCGGTGTTCACCAAATACACCCCAAATCCCAAAAACTCAGGAGCCATCACTCTATACGGCCCTCATATCCTATAAATCTTATGGAAACCTGAGTGCCCAACATCGGCACTGGAAAATATCATGAAATACTCGTGTCCAGCATCGACACGCAAATCCTCATATATCGGGCTCCGTCAGACCGGATCGGCCCACGGGCTCATTCTGCGGAATCGGCCTTCGGGCCCCAGCAGTACGGGTCAATCCATATCCATCTCTCGACTCCGGTCGGTATCCTCCGGATAACCGCCAGGTCCAACCAACCACCGGTATATAGTAGTCTCTCTGCCAGGCTCATCGTCATCCCTATGAAATCTCTCTCTCGCTCCGGGGTACCATACCGGGTCCACCATGAACCCACAAACAAATCATCCTCCTCCTCGAATCGGGATTCTATCACACGTCTCAGAACCGAGAAAACGCATGGTGGACGTACTGAAATATCATATCAAGAGAAACCGGGTTTTCAAAACAATACATACTTTCTTAAAATAATACCACGGTTCTTAAATCCAGAAATTACATGAAATCCAAACTCAAAGCGTAAATCCATGCAATGTGATGTATGTGGCATAAAGTCGTATTATGAGCAAAAAGGGAAAACCGCTCTTTTAAGTGGATCCAGTTTTGAAAATGCAGGCCCCAATTCTCCAAAATCAAGCCAGCATCATCTATGTATGTACGAATGTTTATGTGCGCCAATATGGATGTACAAGTGGGTATATACGAAAGTATGAGTGTACAATATGCAAGTATGTAAATACACAAATATGTATGCACATAAGAAACATAATCATGTCTAATCATCAATGATGAGATAATCTAAACGATGTATGGTTCATAGTAGTTCTATAGTGCGAGTGTCATGGCAATTACTAATGGTGTGTGTAGCATACAATTAGTGCTCGTGCAGCATGAACCGTTAGTAACAGTGCGGTGTCTCATAACCACTATGTCAATATGGAACAAGAGAGGGGTATGCAACAATGATACATATGCACAACCTATATATATATATATATATATGAATATAACATGTGGCTACAACATCCTAACAAGCCCTGACGCATAACGCCATACGGGCGATTTCCCCGTTGATGTTAAATCTACTCACAGGTGATCTCGATCTAAATATATCCGACCACTTGTTTCCCCTTCTGTGTGACGTCTGATGTCCCCGCCTGCAATCCTACAATCATACCACAAAAACATAACAAGTGCTCATTAGAAATCAATCGGTAGCGCACGCAAACAATAGCAACAAAAACCCAACTCTCAAGCACACCCGAGTGTTTCCCTCAGCGGCTAAACGCGTGCAGAAACCTCTTGGCCAACCCTATGGCTACACAGCGAACCAAACACTAAAACACATAACAGATAATCCGCAACGCAAAAAGCCGAAATGCTCGAATTATAGCTAAAAGGTCCCAGATTTTGCTACACAAGGAATTTGTGAAAGTTGCAGGTTCTAAGAGCTTAGAAATAACCCCAGAGACCCCCCGACACAGACACGACTCCCAGTTCCTAAGTCACGCCGCAATTTGCGGCCAGAACGAATAAAATTGCAGCCTAAGTGTTGGGGATTGGGCCCAGGTTCTCGTAGTGGGTTCTAGGTATCACATACACCTCTCTGTAACGACAACTTTTCAAATCAACACCCTAAGTGATAGCAGATTCAATCGGGATGCCCAAACTTAACCAAAAATACGATATTATGCGTAAAGTCTGAAACTTTATGGTTTAAACAGAACTACAAGACAACACCATATAAAAATTAGCTAATTAACATTAAGAAGAGAACTACCTTCCCAAACTTGCTCAAAACTCCTACTTTCCTAGCTCCAAGTGATCTCCATAGGCTTTGGCCCAAGTTCAAGGAAGGGTGTGATGATTTTTGTGAGGGGTAGTGAGGATTTGTGAGGGTTTTTAATTTGTTGGGGTGAGGAGCAAGAGGGTTTCAGTTGGGAGAAAGAGTGGGGGAGAAATGAGAGAAGAAAATGATATGGAAAAATAAAAGAGAGAGTGAGAGGGGGTATGGGAGCAAGCACGCACTTTCTCTCTCCTCATTAAATGCTAAGCATGCTTTGTCTCCCATGCTTAACCCTTATCATTCCCTCTCTCTCTCTCTTCCTCCCTCCTCAAGTCAACCCAAAAGAAAAACATTTAATTTGAATTTGAAAGCTAAAATACTTAATTAAATACTTAATACCCTAATGGAATGGGTTAATGAACCATGGCTACTTAAGCATGGTTTAACCCAAAATTAGCCCTAGGTTAACATGCACATGTGTGTGCAAGCCCAAATTAAATAGTAATAAAATATTCATTAATTTTTATAAAATATTTGAAAACCGTTTTGTTAAACTGTTTACTAAAAACCATACTATCGCTTAATTAACCCCTAATTGCATCCTAAGGTGTTACAGTCTACCCCCTTATAGAAATTCGTCCCCGAATTTAAAAATTTTACTAGGCGTACCTTCAAAGAGATGAGGGAACTTCTTCCACATCTCACCCTCGGCCTCCCAAGTAATCTTTTTACCATTCGGGCTACGCCAAAGAACCTTCACAGATGGCAAGATCTTTGATCGAAGTTTCTTCACCTGCCGATCCAATACCATTACTGGCTGCTCGGTGAACAAAAGATCGCACTCAAGCTGAACAGTCTGGTGTTGAATCATGTGAGAAGGGTCATGAAGCTATCTGCGAAGCATCGATACATGAAATACGGGGTGAACATCCGGGAAGCTGGGTGGAAGAGCCAAACGATATGCAACTGCGCCTACACGCTCGAGGATCTTGAAGGGACCTACAAATCTGGGACTAAGCTTTCCTTTCCGCCCAAATCTCATCATGCCCTTCATCGGAGAGACCCTAAAAAAAACATGATCGCCAACGGTGAACTCAAGTCTGCGACGGCGTCTGTCAGCATATGATATCTGCCTACTCTGAGTTGTCCTCATCCTATCTCGAATCAACTGTATCTTCTCGGTCGTCTCCTGTACGATCTGCGGCCCCAAAATACTGCTCTCGCTGAGCTCTGTCCAATAGATGGGCGATCGACATTTCCTCCCATATAAAGCCTCAAAAGGTGCTATCTGAATCGTATCCTGGAAGCTATTATTGTAGAAGAACTCTACCAAGGGCAAATGACGATCCCAGCTGCCACCGAAATCTAGAATACAAGCTCGAAGCATATCCTCAAGAGTCTGAATAGTCCGCTCTGACTGGCCGTCGGTCTGCGGATGGAATGCTGTGCTGATACTCAAGCAGGTGCTCAAAGCCTCATGCAGTCTCTGCCATAGTCGGCCGGTGATGTGGGTGCCTCAGTCGGACACGATACAAGTAGGGACTCCATGCAATCGTACAATCTCGTCGATGTATATCTGGGCATACTGAGCAAATCCAAAAGTTGTCTTTACTGGCAGAAAGTGAGCCTCTTTCGTCAATCGATCGACGATCACCCAAATGGAGTCGTACCCTCGACTGGTCCTGGGTAGACCCACAATAGAGTCTATAGAAATCTGCTCCCATTTCCACTCCGGAATGGGCAACGGCTGTAGCTCTTCCATGGGCCTCTGGTGGTCGGCCTTGACTTGCTGACAAGTCAGGCATCTCGAAACGAAGTCTATGACGTCCCTTTTCATCCCTTCTCACCAGTAAAAATCTCTCACATCATGGTACATCTTGGTGGAACCTAGATGAACACTGTACACCGATCGATGCACCTCCTCGAGAATCTCACGCCTCAGTCCCTCCGAATCTGGTACGCACAGTCGAGTCCCAAATCACAGTACCCCCTGATCATCGATCACGAACTCGGAATCTCTGCCCTGCCTAACCTGCTCCCTAATCTCCGAAAGACGGTCATCACTGGGCTGCACCTCGTGGATACGATCAAGAAACTTTGGATGTGCACGGATATGCGCAAGCTTTCCTCCGGTCGGAGTAAAGTCGAACTGCACTGGGCTGTCGTATAGAGTCTTCCAATCTGCCGACGACTGCCTCTGCACTGCGCTCAAATAAGATAGACTGCCTCCGGGCCTCCGACTTAAAGCATTCGCCACTACATTCGCCATGCCCGGATGATAAAGGATCTCGCAATCGTAGTCCTTCACTAGCTCCATCCAATGGCGTTGTCTCAGATTCCGGTCTCGTTGCTGAAATATGTACTTCAAGCTCTTGTGGTCCGTGAATATCTGGCATGCTTCACTGTACAGGTAATGTCTTCAGATCATGAGTGCAAACACCACTGCAGCAATCACTAAATCGTGAGTGGGGTAGTTCTGTTCGTGTTTCTTCAGCTGCCGAGAAGCATAAGCGATAACCCTGTCGTGCTGCATCAATACACACCCTAGCCCCACACGAGAAGTGTCATAATAAACCACAAATCCGCCTGATCCCGAAGGCAATGATAACACCAGCACCGTAGTCAAACGAGTCTGCAACTGCTGAAAGCTATGCTCACACGCTTTCGTCCAATCAAAAGGGACTCCCTTCCGGGTCAACCCGGTCAACGGTGCATCGATACGGAAGAAGTCCTGAACAAATCGTCGGTAGTAGCTGGCCAGTCCTAGAAAGCTACGAATCTCTGTAACTGATACTGGTCTGGGCCAATGTTGAACGGCCTCTATCTTCTTCGAGTCCACGCATATGCCATCTCTTGTCACCACGTGACCTAAGAAGTCAACACTGTCGAGCCAGAATGCGCGCTTGGAGAATTTACCGAACAGCCGATGCTCCCTCAAGGTTTGCAACGTAATACGCAAGTGCTGCTCGTGCTTCTCTCGGCTTCGGGAATACACTAAGATATCGTCAATGAATACGATGATGAACTGATCAAGGTATGGCCTGAAAACGTGGTTCATCATGTCCATAAACGCTGCTGGGGCATTGGTGAGTCCGAACGACATCACCAAAAACTCATAGTGTCCATAACGCGTGCGAAAAGCCGTCCTCGGAATATCCTCCTGCCGAACCCGCAACTGATGGTAGCCTGACCACAAGTCAATCTTCGAGAAGTGTCCCGCACCCTGAAGCTGGTCGAACAAATCATCGATACGAGGTAAGGGTTATCTATTCCGCACAGTAACCCGGTTCAGCTGACGGTAATCAATACACAAACGCAAACTACCTTCCTTCTTCTTAATGAACAGGACAGGAGCACCCCACGGCAAAACACTCGGACGTACAAGTCCCCTATCTAATAACTCCTGCAACTGATCCTTCAGCTACCTAAGCTCCGCCGGGGCCACCCGGTAAGGCGGTATAGAAATCGGCCCCGTGCCGGAAATCAGATCAATGCAAAACTCTATCTCCCGCTCTGGTGGCAATCCAGGCAACTCATCGGGAAAGACGTCAGGAAACTCTCGTACGATAGGAACCCAGTCCAACGATTCTACTGTGGTTCCGGTATCATGAATGGAAGCCAAGAATCCTTGACATCCCCTCCTCAAAAGCCGACTAGCGCGCAGGGCTGAAATCAAACTGTGAGGGGCGGCACCACGGTCCCCCTGCACAACAAAAACCGACTCGCCGGGAAAACAAAACCTAACTGTCTTCTCACGGCAGTCCACAGACGCATAGCATGTGGCTAACCAGTCCACGTCCAGGAGAACGTCGAAGTCCAACATCTCAAGAAGGATCAAGTCGACGGACAACTCTCTCTCACCAATACTGACAACACACGACCGGAACACGTGTCTCGCAACAAACGACTTGCCAATAGGAGTGGTCACAACAGGCGGCAGATCTAACAAACACGACTCTCTGCCCAAACTCGGTATGAAGTGTGAGGAAATATATGAGTGCGTAGACCCTGGATCAAACAACACGTGTGCGTCAAAAGAACATACTGAAAGAGTACCTGAGACCACAGCTTTGGACGCCTACGCTTCCTGATGAGTCAAAACAAATACCCGTGTCTGCTCCCTACCTGCGACTAGCGGTCCTCGACCGGCAACTGGCTGTCCTTTGCCTCGGTCACCTCGTCCTCTCTGAACAAACCCTCCATGACCACGACCTCTCTGTGCATAAGTCTGATGCGGATCAACAACAGGTGCAAGAGGCAACGCCCTCTAAGGTGGAGAAGATGGTAGCGTAATATGTGGTACGGCCGTCTCATCCTTACGTGGCTCCGGACAATCTCGAACACGATGATAAGTACTACCGCAACGGAAACATCTAGACGGTGTCTGCAACCCTGCGGGTAGGTGCTGTATAACCGTCCTCGTCTCAAACCTCTGCCATCAGCACGGCCTGGAGGGGGTCTGCCGCGGCGCCTACCTATCTACCTCTGGGAAGATATATCAGTGCGAACTCTCTTTGGTTCCGGAACTACCAAAGTCTAGGCAAGACGCTCCTCGACTAATAGGGCTACATCTACTGCTGCTGCATAAGTATCACAATGCTGTGTGTTGATGGCGAGAAACAACGGGGCAAGCAAGCCTCTTACAAACCTCTTGATCCGCATCTTCTCAGAAGCTACCAAATACGGGGCATACGTAGATAGCTCGGTAAATAGTACATCGTACTCTGCCACTGTCATCTCCGGAGTCTGGCGTAACGACTCAAAACTGTGCGCTCGAGCATCCCGGACACTCTACGGAAGAAAGCGGGCAAGAAACACCGTCATGAAGTCAGCCCAGGTCATGGGAGGAAGACCTGTGGCTCTACCCTTCTCGAGAGACTCACACCACTTCTGCGCAAGACCTTCCAGACGAAAGCTCGTGTACTCCACCCATCTCACGTCTGAGCATCTAAGTGAATGACATATCCGGGCCATCTGATCTATAAATGACTGCGGGTCCTCGGCTGCATCGGTGCCTGTGAAGACCGGAAGCTTCAGCCTCATGAACTCTGATAACGATATTATGATCACCTCTATAGCTGCAGGTGCAACTTCCTGAACAGTAGGTACCATCGCGGTCCCCGCAACAGGCGGAACAACCTCCTGTCTCTGCGCTCGAATGTTCTTAACTAACGACCCCATCATCTGGCGCAAATCCTGCATACCGGCCCCTAGCATAGCAATATGTTCTGTCGAATGGGGATCAATCTGCTCCGGTACAACTGGCGTACCGCCCGGGTCAGTCCTCGTCTCAGACGAGCCAACTCTGTCCTCGGCTCTCGTGGCCGCTCTCTGCGCCCTCGTAGTTTTCGATGGCATAAGGGATGGAAATGAAAACAAGATTTCATAAGAATACGGAAATCGAATCACAAGGATGTACAAAATCACGAAGAAATTTCATCCAATAAGTCCTAAGGTCACTTAGGTGGAGTACCGTATCGTAAGTATGCCGCGGAACATACACACGCTACGCCACTCTGTTTCAGTTACCTACTCCATCATACGAAGGTCATCCTACACTTCGAAAGGTAAAACCTACGCTCTGATACCAATTTTGTCAAGACCCAAAGTTCGGTCCGTGACCGGCACTTAAACCGCGGAATGTCTACAGGCGTAGCGCAATTTAAGTAAACCGAAAACCCAGATATCTAAACAATCAAAGAATAAAGTGATGAAAATATTTGTTAAAAACATTTGGAAACCTCAAGTAAAAATCATTAAAATTCAAGTTATTTTCTTAAAAATTTCGGCAGCACCTCCTTTGTAAAAACTAGCCCCGAAAACGTGTACAACACATGATATAAGTAAAATGACTGATAATAAGAATAAAGCATCCTCAAACGGGAGCAATCACGCCAAATGGTGGAAACAATCACCACGAGAAAAATATACGATGCCGAAGCGAAGAAATGAACAATATATGTGAAAAACAACATAAAAGATAAAACCGCATAAATAAAGTCGGCTCAGACAAGCTCGACATCTAGAGTACAAAATAATATACAATATCGTCCTCACAACTTGTCTCTAAGCCAATACTTGAAATGGTAGATGGAGAGTACTAGATATAATAGAGTGTACAAATGGAAAGTAAACGGATATCGCAAACCCACCTATAAGCAAAACGGCTCACATGCCAACTGCAGTGGTATCCGTAGCAAAATGATACAATGAGGTAGTCCTACCGCGACTACACTGAGGGTCAACCTGCAAACACTGTGGCACAACGGGGGTGAGTTGCCAACTTGTGAATAGTAAATAACATATAAAGGTAATCGCAGGTATGCACGTGATGCTATACTCTAACATGTGCCACTGAGGACATCAATATGGTAATCTGGGTATGCTCGAATCATGAAAGGTACTCTATAAGGTACTACAACTACATGATGTAATGCATATCAATGAATACTGAGCATGGGATAAAACATCATCTGCATGAATCATCATCGTGGAAAGACCTCGGTGTCCACCAAATACACCCCAAATCCCAAAAACTCAGGCGTCGTTACTCTATCCGGCCCTCATATCCTGTAAATCTCATGGAAGCCTGAGTGCCCAACATCGGCACTCAAAAATATCATGAAATACTCATGTCCAGCATCGACACGCAAATCCTCATATATCGGGCTCCGTTAGTCCGGATCGGCGCACGGGCTCCATTTGCCGAATCGGCCCTTGGGCCCCGGTGGTACGGGTCAACCCATATCCATTTCTCGACTCCGGTCAGTATCCTCCGGATAACCGCCAGGTCCAACCAATCACTGGTAGGTATTAGTCCCTCTTCCAGGCTCATCGTCATCCCCACGAAAACTCTCTCTCGCCCCAGGGTAACATACCGGGTCCACCATGAACCCGCAAACGGATCATCCTTCTCCTCGAATCGGGTTTCTATCACACGTCTCAGAACCGAGAAAACGCATGGTGGACGTACTGAAATATCATATCAAGAAAAACCAGGTTTTCAAAACAATATATACTTTCTTAAAATAATACCACGGTTCTCAAATCCAGAGATCACATGAAATCCAAATTCAAAGCGTAAATCCATGCAATGTGATGTATGCAGCATAAAGTCGTACTATGAGCAAAAAGGGAAAACCGCTCTTTTAAATGGATCCAGTTTTGAAAATGCGGTCCCCAATTCTCCAAAATCAAGCCAGCATCATCTATGTATGCACAAATGTGTATATGCGCCAATATGGATGTACAAGTGGTTATATACGCAAGTATGAGTGTATAATATGCAAGTATGTAGATATGCAAATATGTATGCACACAAGGAACAGAATCATGTCTAATCATCAATGATGAGGTAATCTAAACGATGTATGGTTCATAGCAATTTTAGAGTGTGAGTGTCATGGCAATTACTAACGGTGTGTGTAGCATACAATTAGTGCTCGTGCAGCATGAACCATTAGTAACAGTGCGGTGTCTCATAACCACTATGTCCATATGCAATAAGAGAGGGGTACGCAACAATGATACATATGCACAACCTATATATATATATGAATATAACATGTGGCTACAAAGTCCTAACAAGCCCCGACGCATAACGCCATACGGGCGATTTCCCCGTAGATGTTAAATCTACTCACAGGTGATCTCGATCTAAGTATATCCGACCACTTGTTATCCCTTCTGTAGGACGTCCGATGTCCCCGCCTACGATCCTACAATCATACCACAACAACATAACAAGTGCCCTATAGAAATCAATCGATAGCGCATGCAAACAATAGCAAAAAAAAACCAACTCTCAAGCACTCTCGAGTGTTTCCCTCAGCGGCTAAACGCATGCAGAAACCCCTAGCCCAACCCTACGGCTACACAGCGAACCAAACACTAAAACACGTAATGGATAATCCGCAACGCAAAAAGCCGAAATGCTCGAATTATAGCTAAAAGGTCCCAGATTTTGCTACACAAGCAATTTGCGAAAGTTGCAGGTTCCAAGAGCCTAGAAATAACCCCAGAGGCCCCCCGACACAGACACGACTCCCAGCTCCCATGTCTGGCCACAATTTGCGGCCAGAACGAATAAAATTGCGGCCTAAGTGTTGGGGATTGGGCTCAGGTTCTCATGGTGGGTTCTAGGTATCACATACACCTCTCTGTAACGGCAAATTTTCAAATCAACACCCTAAGTGATAGCAGATTTAATCGAGACACCCAAACTTAACCAAAAATACGATATTATGCGCAAATTCTAAAACTTTATGGTTCAAACAGAACTACAAGACAACACCATATAAAAATTAGCTTATTAATAGTTAGAAGAGAATTACCTTCCCAAACTTGCTCAAAACTCCTACTTTTCTTAGCTCCAAGTGATCTCCATATGCTTTGGCCCATTGCATGATACATTTAATATATATCACATATACATTAATGTATCCAAAGTGAGAAAAGAAATCATAAGCGAGCTAATACTAGTTAATGTAATATAATATATCAAATATATAATTATACATTAAATTATTAAATCAACTCTTGATTTAATAATCCGGCTATATTACATATAACCGACTAATATCAAGTGTGACAACTTAACGAATCAACACTTGATCCGATAACCCGGCTATATCGCATATAACCGACCAATATTACAAATCGCGAGAATACAATACGGTATCTCATACTCGTATTAATCTCGGTCCCGCACATATCACATATGTGCTCCTACTCTATTTCGCTTGAGCCAGGAAACCCCTGTGTAGGACTCTAAAGACTCGTCAATACGCCGGCAGTAGGTGATGATCATATCAAACACCCACAAGCCACAAGCGGTCTGCTAAAAGTAACGGCCACCCGGGTATTGAGCGATCAGAAGATCAACAAGCAAGCCTGCTCACACTCCTGCGAATCCAATCAGTAACACTACCGTACAGTCCTGTCTCTTCGTCTGATATGTCGCATATCTCGTCTAGGGGTGGTAAACGTCAGACCCCAGTAACTCGACAAGTTGTGTCGATAAGAGGCTCATAACGGGTCGAGAAACTACTGATAACACTTACCAGTATATCTCTGAAGCAGCCTTGGCCAAGGACTTCCTGTTATAGCCAATCGAGCACAGCGCAACCAACTCCCTATACCGGGAGAGACGAAACCCCTCAAATCGCTCATTGCCTCCATGTGACTCGAGTCTGTACCCAAAAGCCACCGTTTTGCACATTCTCTTGAACGTGGTAAGGTGAAAATCAAAGCACAGAGGGAATCACACAAGACTCTTTGACGATCTCGGTTCTACAGACTAACCTATACCAGCGCCACCAGAGAACTGCCATCTGACGTTATGTATAATACCATCTGGGAGTTCTCGGTGAGTCCGTCCAGTGTACCTAGTCTCCACTGAGCACCCGTATGTTAGTTATATGTATGCCCTAGAGGCCATTACTGTATATAGGATGTATATTGTAGTGGATGCTGGGACATATATAGGGAGGACTTTCTTGCTCGACATGATAGTATGCTATCTGGTTGCTCTTTACCTTAACGTGTATACTGATTGTCTCTCTGTTACATGTTGGTAAAGCCCTTAGGATGTGTACTTGAATACCTGGACTATGATGTGGATCATACTAGTGGGGACATGGTAGTCCATAAGTACATCCTTCAAAGTCCCTAGTCGTGGGTGTATCGAGACGGGGCATCGATATACCAGAGTAGACTAGCGTATACCTTCTCGACCCATACAGATGGGCGATGGATGATCCCATATCCATTGGTGTTTGACATCAGAGATGATATACGGGTGCTCAGTGCAGACTGGGTACACTGGACGGACTCGCCGAGAACTCCCAGATGGTATTATACCTTACGTCAGATGGCAGTTCTCGGGTGACACTGGTACAGAGTAGTCTGTTGACCCGCGATCGTCATAGAGTCTTGTGTGGTTCCCACTGTGCTTTGATTTCCATCTTACCACGTCCAAGAGGGCGTGCAAAACGGTGGTTTTTGGGTACAGTCCCGAATCACATGGAGGCAATGAGCAATAGAAGGGGATTCGTCTCTCCCGGTATAGGGGGTTGATGTTGCGCTGTGTTCGATTGGCTATAACCGGAAATCCCTGGCCAGGGTTGCTGAGATTTACTGGTAAGTGTTACCAGTAGTTTCTCGAATTATTATAGACCTCATATCGACACGACTTATCGAGCTATTGGGGTCTGACGTTTACCACCCCTAGGCGAGATATGCGACATATCAGACGATCAGACCAGACTGTACGGTAAGTGTTAATGGTTGGATTCACAGGAGTGTGAGCGGGCTTGCTCGTCGATCTTCTGATCGCTCAATACCCGGGTGGCCGTTACGTTTAGCAGACCGCTTGCGGCTTGTGGGTGTTTGATATGATCATCACCTGCTACCGGCGTATTGACGAGTCTTTAGAGTCCTACACAGAGGTTTCCTGGCTCAAGCGAAACGAAATAGGAGCGCATATGAGATATGTGCGGGACCGAGAATAATGCATGCATGTGATACCGTATTCTATTCTCGCGATGAATGTATCGATTGGTTGTATGCGATATAACCTGGTTATCGAATCAAGGGTTGATTCGATAAGCCGATACATTGAATATTAGTCGGTTGTATGCGATATGACCGGATCATTGAATCAAGTGTTGATTGAATGATTTAATGCATAATTATATAGTTGATATATTACTTTGCATTAACTAGTATTGGTTCACTTTAAATGGATTTTCTCACTTGAAGTTCACAAGTTGTATATATGATATACTTTTGTGCACTTGATTGTATCATGTTTGATGATACATGCTTACTTGAGTTTGTGTAAAGTTTAAACCTTGGTTAAGTAAATGGTTAGGGTTTTGTTTAATTAATTTATTCATTTATTGATTTGTTTATTTCATTTTGGCAAAAGGAAAATGGTGGCTAATTTTGTTTCTTTGTTGAAGTTTCATGAAGCTTTGAAAAAGTCCACCATTTTTGTTTTATGCCTAACCTAACTATTCACCTAACTATAGTTTGCTCTCTACACATAACCATGGTTGGTTTATGATAAGTATTCTATGATTTTCTTTTTTAAAGAATAACTTATCATAATTCTATCATCTTCTTCATCATCTTCTTCTTCTTCTTCAAGAAAAGAAACCTTGCCTTCATCAATGGCAAAGTGAGAAAAAGAGTGAGAAATCCAATTCTAAAGTGAACCCACTTCCTATTTCTTCATCCTCTACCTCTTGACAAGTAGTAGAGTGTGTTTTCTTCACAAGTTTCATGACTTGGTGAAGTGGGAGCTTGATCTTGTGATGCTTCGACGTAGATCATCTTCGGCATCGTAGTCGACGACCTAGCCCGTCCATTTCTCCGATGAAGCCGACACTAGAGTCCAAGATCCGATTTGTACAGCGGAGAGGAATTCATTGCGGAGCTATGGAGGTGGAGGACCGGATCTACAAAGGTTGTATTTCCGTTTACTCTTAGTAAAGTAGTTTACTAGTTCTAGTTTTCGCCTAAATATCTAGTTAACGATCTGCATTAGGGTTTCTCGGCACCCGTAAAATTTGAAATTGGCATGGTTGATGCCTTGTGAGACCTCTTGAGAGTGTCTAGGAACCCTACAGTGGTATCAGAGCCTAGCTAGAGCCTTAGGCGATGCTTTGACGGAGTTAGAAATCCGTTCGGACCGAAACCCTAACCCTGAACATGCTCTCTGGACAATTTTGTAAAATGTGGATTTTTCTATAATAAAATTATGCAGAAAAATCAGCAGGAGATTATAAGAATTACTGAGAAGCCCGTACCCCTGAATCCACCAAAGTGCGGCGGAACCACGGCATTAGCATGGCTAATGCGGCGGTTCCGCGGCCATGTGGTCTCCTCATGCATTTAATTTTGTACAGTAATTCTCATTATGCAGTGCTGGTTTTCCTGGGAATTTTTAATATTTATTCAAGAGTTGAATTTTCTGGGTTGTATTGGGGTCTCGGTGTTTCGACCGGATTGTCTAATTTTGTCAGTGTGTGGCTTTCCGGATATTTTAGAATATGTTAGAAAGTTCGACCGGATATAAATACCCAACTTTTCCCCTGTCGGGAAATTTCCAAGTGTTGGATTTTTCCGAAGTTTAACGACGTTCTAAGTAGTGCAAGTAACGCGATGGTCCCTCTAGAAGACAACAAACCTTAACTCGATTATGTGACCGTCTTGAACTGCCCTTTGAACCTTAGGGTTTGGGGCAGTACGGCATGCCACATGTGAGGCGTTGGCTTGACCCTTCTACGGCTGGACCGTTGGTACTGAGGCACGAACTGAATGTTTTTAGACTTGTTTAATGTGTTGATCTGTTTTGGGAAAACTTAGGTGTTCGACTGTTCGATCGGAAAGTTTAACATTTTCTATTTATCCGGAATGTGATACAACAATTGGAATTCACAAGAAGTTATGAGATAACTGATTTGAATCTTATAAACATAGCACTTTAGTCTCACTTGATCGGTTGCCACGGAATTTTGATGCGATCAAAAGTCTGTCACAATCACGTAGCGTACGCGGATACTCGCCGGGTAAACTTAATAGACAGCCTCACTCCATAGCTCCGACCAAGTGACTGTAGGAGAACCCCGTCGTCGAAAGCATCCGTTCGGGTGCTCGCGGCAGCTGTGTTCCGCCTTGGTGCACTTCGTCGACGGCGTCGGGGGTGCGGCCGCCTAATAAAGTTTGCGACGAGCATTCGATTAGGATGTCGGGAATCTTGTTGAATTGCCCGACTTGATATTGAAAAGAGTTTTCGATAATGAGACTAAAATGCGGGGTTTATAATTGTTAGGCATGCGATGTCTAAATAATTCATATGATTAGGCATGCGATGTCTAAAGTGATTGCGGATTCCAACTGTTGTAGTTTTACACTTTCTTTTCTGTGACCGTAAGTGTAATATGTGATATTGCCGGTTTCGTTGCTATATGTCAACGACAATTGGGATGCGCATATTTACTTACGTTGATGACATGTGATGTTATGTGTTGCTGGATATGTTATATTGGATCGTCGTGTTTGAACAGCCGGGGGTTTTTATGTGAGATGAGTGTTTTTCATTTTCATTCATGTAAAAACTTGTATGTAATATTCTTTTATTGGGGCACTTCCAGGTTGCGGAAGATGTCACCGTTTGTATATTATTTACTTTTCTGCACTAGGATAGACCCAAGGAGGGGAGCACAAGTAACCGGGTTCTGGAGTCCAGTGGGAGACCAACTCGAGGAGTCGAGTCCGGGTCTCCTAACTTTAGAATTGGTAGGGTTGCTTGCCGCTCTCGTATGGGTCTAGGGGTGTGGGTTTGGCTATTCATCGCGACTGTGGAATCCGTGTTTTATACTGGCTCGTATTAAAAACACGGACGTCCTAGTATATCCAATATTTCGTATGATTCTTCTGCTGCGATATCTGTGATGTGATCATGTGGTGTTCTGTGATAGATACAGTATACAGTATATATGATATATTATATAGACGTTACTTATGTTTTACACTCGCGCTAGCCCTGCCCCGCTCTGCCGTTAGTTACCTAACCTAACGGTGCATGAGGGGACATCGAGGCGAATGCGGATGGCATAAGTGTACGTCGTATTTATCTGTGATGTTTAGGTACATAATTGATGGGACTTCATTAATGTGATTAATGAAAGTAAAAGAAACCTAAGATGTTGTAGAATCGAATTACAAAATAAAACAGGTAGCTACAGTTCTTGCTTTGCACAGCGGTATATATGATATATCCTGCACCTTATTCGATGAGGAAAGGACCGAGATCCCTTCACAGGGAGTGACTCCTTTAGCAATAACTGGCTGATGCTACAACCCTCGGTTTGTTTTTTGATTGCTTTTAAGAGTTTTTGCTTTGCACAGTGATATATATGATATATCCCGCACCTCATTCGATGAGAAAAGGACCGACGATTCCTTCACCGGGAGTGACTCCTTTAGCAAAACTAGAAAAGCCTCAAAAGCACTCCATTTTAAAATCATTCGATTCTACAACGATATCAAGTTCATTACGCAATAGGTTTTCAGAAAAACCTGTCGTAGCCCTCCGTCATTTCAGATAAGTTGTATATAGTATTCGTGCTGCATTTGTTGGCTTTCGTCAAGGTGCAGTGTGCGGTAGCTATATGCTGCTTATCTGCCAGCATACGATGCGATTGGATTAGGGTAGTCGTGCGGCTTTGTTGGCTTTCGTCAAAGGTCGTGCGGGTGGGTTTAATTCAATCAAGAAATGTACGGGTTGAACTTGACTAGCGGGCTATGGTTTGTTGGCTTTCGTCAAGGTCATAGCACGTTAGGGGCAAAATATTATCGGGAATTTCAAGTGTTGAAATTTGCAATGAGATTGCATACCTTCTATGAGATAGTTGGATCCCGATACCCGCTGCGAGTAAGAGTTACTCCTGGGAGAGTTTTACACATTACAATTAGCCGATCAAGTAGGTGTCTAGAAAGGTGTTAACGAGGTTACGCCTCTGGGAAAACAAGGTTTACATTAATTAGGTTCGTGCGAAAGCACGGGGGACCTCCCTCAAAGTACCGACACTGGCCTGGCTGAAAGATTGGCGAACTTGTAGTGTGTAATTAATCCCGGCTAGTCTTTCCTTTTAGGGTTTGAAGGAAGATTTGATAAAAAGCAGTGGGAGCCATCCTGATTAGATAAAATAATAACCAATCTATTCTTGCAAGAGCATACGCTGAGTGTCTTCTTCTCTCCCTCTCCAGGTAGCGACCATGTCACGCCTTAATCAAGATAAAAAAAACGGATATTTGACCGAACCCGCTTGTTATACTGAGCTGGGAAACGTTGGTCCCGCTCCAACTTATAATTGTTATAAGACAGAGCAGGAAATTGGGGATTACCAGATTTCCCGTACCGCCCAAACGAAGAGAGTGCATGCTGATGCATCATCTTCGGGTATGTTCATTATACAGAACTGTTTCTCAATATTCTCTACGTCCTGGGTATTTGATACCGGATCAGGATCCCTGATATGTAATCTGTTACATAGGGCTATAGAGAGGTAGAGAACTGAGAACGGGTGATAAGTTTCATGAGGCAGAAAACAGGGCAAGTGTTGCAGCCAAGTCTGTTGGTCACTGTCACCCTGTATTACCAATACATTGATTCTGAACGAATGTTATTAGATACCGAACCTGATATACAAAATCATATCAGTCTCTTTATTAGTAAAGAAATGATAAAATTTTGTATTGTTGGATAATGTTTTGAACATTTCCTATATCAAAAGTTGATCGGTTCAGGCACGTTATCTAAAAGCATTGATGTTCTAAATCAAACTGCAGTTCTTAGTATATGGAACACACATAAGAGGAAGAGTTCACAACTGAACGAATCCTTCTTAAGGTATTGTAGACTAGGTCATATCAATGCGACCCGACTAGCTGAAGTTACATATAGATGCATATTTAAATCAGTTTGAATTTACATCTTATGAAACTTGCCAGTCATGTCACAGAGATAAGATGACCATAGCCCTGTTTATTGGAAACAGAGAAAGAGTTAGTAAACTCTTGGGATGATACATGATGATTTATGTAGGTCCCCTGTCTACACATGCCAAGACTGGTTCTTTATACTTCATTACGTTCTCTGATGATCTCTCAAGATTCAGACATATGTTCCTGTTGAAACACAAGTCAGAACCTTTTGAGATATTCACAGAATATAAGTTAGAATTAGAGAACCAAAATATAGGTATAAGTATTATGTCCTTTGATGTGATCAAGGAGGAGAATACTTGAGCACGGAATTCCTGGACTATTCTAAAGGAGAATGAGATTCTCTCCCAGCATTACTCCTCTGTATACACCATAGCACGATGGTATATTGTGGTGGAGCAATCACACCTTATATGATAAGGTGTGCTCTATGATGAGTACTACTGAGTTACCTATTTCCTTTTGGGAGTTATGCACTTGAGAAACTGCATACCTATTGAATAGGGTTCCAATCAAATCAGTTGCCTACCATTTCATATGTGATATGGAAAGGGAAGAGCCCATGTCTTAAGCTAGTTAAGATTTGGGGTTGACCGGCCTATGTCTGAAAGCAAAATCCGGACAAGCTCGAGGCAAAGTCTGTAATGTAGAACTGGAAAGGTTCCAGCTATACAAACTACAGCAGATGATTTGGTACAACCAAAGGATTCAGTAGATACCAACGAACCTCAGCCTCTCCGCCGATCTAGTAGGGTTCCTTACCCACCTGAGAGATACTTCGGTTTCTCTATGACAGTGGGAGCGAGGATTGCATCATGAGATGATGACCCAACTAGTTTCGAGCTGGCCATCAGGAGTAAGACTCTGTAAGAATGGCTGGATGCTTAGCGATCTGAGATGGAATCCTTATACACCAACAAAGTATGGACTTTGGTTGCTATATCTGAAGGGTTAAATCCCCATCAGGAGCAAGTATATCTTGAGAAGATTACTTGGTGTACATGGAAGAGTTGAGACTTTCAAAGCTAGACTTGTTAAAGGTCTACATCATTGACCAGGTATGGATGATGATGAAACCTTTTCTAAGTAGCTATGCTTAAGTCCATCCAGATCCTACTTGCCACGGCTACATACCATGACTACGATATCTGGTGGTTGGGTGTCATGACATCTTTTCTAAATGATGTTTTAGAAGAGGGCGTCTATAAGTACACAGCCAGAGGGCTTCGTAGACAGTGGGAGCAGCGGAAACGTGTGCAAGATGTTTTATGTGATAAAGCAGGCATCGCGGAGTTGGAACATCTGTTTTGATGTAATAGTCAAACAGTTTGACATCATCAAAATAGTAGATGAACCTTGTATATACAAAAAGGTAGTAGGGAGTATGGTGATGATCCTCGTAGAGTACGTAGATGACATACTCTTGATAGGGAAGGAGTTTCCTATGCTACGCTCGATCAATCTCCGCTTATCACAATGATTCTCCACATAGGATCAAAGTAATACCTACTAAATCCTGGGTTTTGGACCTATGAGATAGATCTAAATGGATGTTAGAATACTCACTAGCTGTAGTGAGATGGTATCAATTGATCCTGGGAAGAATCATTGGAAGTGTTCCAGGGTGATAATGACGACTGAGTGTCAGTCACAGGCATTGCCTTTACCCTCAGTAAAGGGACGGTATGTTGGAAGAGTTCCAAGCTAGATACCGTGACATACTAGACGATAAAGGCTGGATACATCGCTACTTAAGATACTACCAAAGAGGCTGTTTGGGTGTATATTGGTTCATGAGATGAACTACGTTCCAACCATTGTGAGACAATGGAGTTGTGGCTTATGCCATGGAACGACGGTCCCATCAGTGATCCAGACATATTCTAAGGCAGTGTCACCTGATCATGGAGATGCTTGATCTCCAAGGGATCGAGGTTAGGAGAGTAGACTCAGAGGACAACACGGCGGATCCACTCACAAAGGCCTTTTCCCAGAGAGAGACTTTTATGGGATGGTTGAGTATGAGATACAACAACCACTGCTATCAGATGGCCCTAGTGCAAGTGGGAGATTGTTAGTTATATGTATGCCCTAGAGGCCATTGCTGTACATAGGATGTATATTGTAGTGGATGCTGGGACATATATAGGGAGGACTTTCTTGCTCGACATGATAGTATGCTATCTGGTTGCTCTTTACCTTAACGTGTATACTGATTGTCTCTCTGTTACATGTTGGTAAAGCCCTTAGGATGTGTACTTGACTACCTGGACTATGATGCGGATCATACTAGTGGGGACATGGTAGTCCATAAGTACATCCTTCAAAGTCCCTAGTCGTGGGTGTATCGAGACGGGGCATCGATATACCAGATTAGACAAGCGTATACCTTCTCGACCCATACAGATGGGCGATGGATGATCCCATATCCATTGGTGTTTGACATCAGAGATGATATACGGGTGCTCAGTGCAGACTGGGTACACTAGACGGACTCGCCGAGAACTCCCAGATGGTATTATACCTTACGTCAGATGGCAGTTCTCTGGTGACACTGGTACAGAGTAATCTGTTGACCCAAGATCGTCATAGAGTCTTGTGTGGTTCCAACTGTGCTTTGATTTCCATCTTACCACGTCCAAGAGGGCGTGCAAAACGGTGGTTTTTGGGTACAGTCCCAAATCACATGGAGGCAATGAGCGATAGAAGGGGATTCGTCTCTCCCGGTATAGGGGGTTGATATTGCGCTGTGTTCGATTGGCTATAACCGGAAATCCCTGGCCAGGGTTGCTGAGATTTACTGGTAAGTGTTACCAGCAGTTTCTCGAATTGTTATAGACCTCATATCGACACGACTTATCGAGCTATTGGGGTCTGACGTTTACCATCCCTAGGCGAGATATGCGACATATCAGACGATCAGACCAGACTGTACGGTAAGTGTTACTGGTTGGAGTCACAGGAGTGTGAGCAGGCTTGCTCGTCGATCTTCTGATCGCTCAATACCCGGGTGGCCGTTACGTTTAGTAGACCGCTTGCGGCTTGTGGATGTTTGATATGATCATCACCTGCTACCGGCGTATTGACGAGTCTTTAGAGTCTTACACAGAGGTTTCCTGGCTCAAGCGAAACGAAATAGGAGCGCATATGAGATATGTGCGGGACCGAGAATAATGCGTGTATGTGATACCGTATTCTATTCTCGCGATGAATGTATCGATTGGTTGTATGCGATATAACCTGGTTATCGAATCAAGGGTTGATTCGATAAGCCGATACATTGGATATTAGTCGGTTGTATGCGATATGACCGGATCATTGAATCAAGTGTTGATTTAATGATTCAATGCATAATTATATATTTGATATATTACTTTGCATTAACTAGTATTCGTTCACTTTAAATGGATTTTCTCACTTGAAGTTAACAAGTTGTATATGTGATATACTTTTGTGCACTTGATTGTATCATGTTTGATGATACATGCTTACTTGAGTTTGTGTAAAGTTTAAACCTTGGTTAAGTAAATGGTTAGGTTTTTGTTTAATTTATTTATTCATTTATTGATTTGTTTATTTCATTTTGGCAAAAGGAAAATGGTGGCTAATTTTGTTTCTTTGTTGAAGTTTCATGAAGCTTTGAAAAAGTCCACCATTTTTGTTTTATGCCTAACCTAACCATTCACCTAACTATAGTTTGCTCTCTACACATAACCATGGTTGGTTTATGATAAGTATTCTATGATTTTCTTTTTTAAAGAATAACTTATCATAATTCTATCATCTTCTTCTTCTTATTCTTCAAGAAAAGAAACCTTGCCTTCATCAATGGCAAAGTGAGAAAAAGAGTGAGAAATCCAATTCTAAAGTGAACCCACTTCCTATTTCTTCATCCTCTACCTCTTGCCAAGTAGTAGAGTGTGTTTTCTTCACAAGTTTCATGACTTGGTGAAGTGGGAGCTTGATCTTGTGATGCTTCGACATAGATCATCTTCGGCATCGTAGTCGACGACCTAGCCTGTCCATTTCTCCGATGAAGCCGACACTAGAGTCCAAGATCCGATTTGTACAGCGGAGAGGACTTTATTGCGGAGCTATGGAGGTGGAGGACCGGATCTACAAAGGTTGTATTTCCGTTTACTCTTAGTAAAGTAGTTTACTAGTTCTAGTTTTCGCCTAAATATCTAGTTAACGATCCGTATTAGGGTTTCTCGGCACCCGTAAAATTTGAAATTGGCATGGTTGATGCCTTGTGAGACCTCTTGAGAGTGCTTAGGAACCCTACAGTGGTATCAGAGCCTAGCTAGAGCCTTAGGCGATGCTTTGACGGAGTTAGAAATCCGTTCGGACCGAAACCCTAACCCTGAACATGCTCTCTGGACAATTTTGTAAAATGTGGATTTTTCTATATTAAAAATATGCAGAAAAATCAGCAGGAGATTATAAGAATTACTGAGAAGCCCGTACCCCTGAATCCACCAAAGTGCGGCGGAACCGCTGCATTAGCATGGCTAATGCGGCGGTTCCGCGGCCATGTGGTCTCCTCATGCATTTAATTTTGTACAGTAATTCTCATTATGCAGTGCTGGTTTTCCTGGGAATTTTTAATATTTATTCAAGAGTTGAATTTTCTGGGTTGTATTGGGGTCTCTGTGTTTCGACCGGATTGTCTAATTTTGTCAGTGTGTGGCTTTCCGGATATTTTAGAATATGTTAGAAAGTTCGACCGGATATAAATACCCAACTTTTCCCCTGTCGGGAAATTTCCAAGTGTTGGATTTTTCCGAAGTTTAACGACGTTCTAAGTAGTGCAAGTAACGCGATGGTCCCTCTAGAAGACAACAAACCTTAACTCGATTATGTGACCGTCTTGAACTGCCCTTTGAACCTTAGGATTTGGGGCAGTACGGCGTGCCACATGTGAGGCGTTGGCTTGACCCTTCTACGGCTGGACCGTTGGTATTGAGGCACGAACTGAATGTTTTTGGACTTGTTTCATGTGTTGATCTGTTTTGGGAAAACTTGGGTGTTCGACTGTTCGATCGGAAAGTTTAACATTTTCTATTTATCCGGAATGTGATACAACAATTGGAATTCATAAGAAGTTATGAGATAACTGATTTGAATCTTATAAACATAGCACTTTAGTCTCACTTGATCGGTTGCCACGGAATTTTGATGCGATCAAAAGTCCGTCGCAATCACGTAGCGTACGCGGATACTCGCCGGGTAAACTTAATAGACAGCCTCACTCCATAGCTTCGACCAAGTGACTGTAGGAGAACCCCGTCGCCGAAAGCATCCGTTCGGGTGCTCGCGGCAGCGGTGTTCCGCCTTGGTGCACTTCGTCGACGGCGTCGGGGGTGCGGCCGCCTACTAAAGTTTGCGACGAGCATTTAATCAGGATGTCGGGAATCTTGTTGAATTGCCCGACTTGATATTGAAAAGAGTTTTCGATAATGAGACTAAAATGCGGGGTTTATAATTGTTAGGCATGCGATGTCTAAATAATTCTTATGATTAGGCATGCGATGTCTAAAGAGATTGCGGATTCCAACTGTTGTAGTTTTACACTTTCTTTTCTGTGACCGTAAGTGTAATATATGATATTGCCGGTTTCGTTGCTATATGTCAACGACAATTGGGATGCGCATATTTACTTACGTTGATGACATGTGATGTTATGTGTTGCTGGATATGTTATATTGGATCGTCGTGTTTGAATAGCCGGGGGTTTTTATGTGAGATGAGTGTTTTTCATTTTCATTCATGTAAAAACTTGTATGTAATATTCTTTTATTGGGGCACTTCCAGGTTGCGGAAGATGTCACCGTTTGTATATTATTTACTTTTCTGCACTAGGATAGACCCAAGGAGGGGAGCACAAGTAACCGGGTTCTGGAGTCCAGTGGGAGACCAACTCGAGGAGTCGAGTCCGGGTCTCCTAACTCTAGAATTGGTAGGGTTGCTTGCCGCTCTCGTAGGGGTCTAGGGGTATGGGTTTGGCTATTCATCGCGACCGTGGAATCCGTGTTTTATACTGGCTCGTATTGAAAACACGGACGTCCTAGTATATCCAATATTTCGTATGATTCTTCTGCTGCGATATCTGTGATGTGATCATGTGATGTTCTGTGATAGATACAGTATATAGTATATATGATATATTATATAGACGTTACTTATATTTTACACCGGCGCTAGCCCTGCCCCGCTCTGCCGTTAGTTACCTAACCTAACGGTGCACGAGGGGACATCGAGGCGAATGCGGATGGCATAAGTGTACGTCGTATTTATCTGTGATGTTTAGGTACATAATTGATGGGACTTCATTAATGTGATTAATGAAAGTAAAAGAAATCTAAGATGTTGTAGAATCGAATTTCAAAATAAAACAGGTAGCTACAGTTCTTGCTTTGCACAGCGGTATATATGATATATCCTGCACCTTATTCGATGAGGAAAGGACCGAGATCCCTTCACAGGGAGTGACTCCTTTAGCAATAACTGGAAGATGCTACAACCCTCAGTTTGTTTTTTGATTGCTTTTAAGAGTTTTTGCTTTGCACAGTGATATATATGATATATCCCGCACCTCATTCGACGAGGAAAGGACCGACGATCCCTTCACCGGGAATGACTCCTTTAGCAAAACTAGAAAAGCCTCAAAAGCACTCCATTTTAAAATCATTCGATTCTACAACGATATCAAGTTCATTACGCAATAGGTTTTCAGAAAAACCTGTCGTAGCCCTCCGTCATTTCAGATAAGTTGTATATAGTATTCGTGCTGCATTTGTTGGCTTTCGTCAAGGTGCAGTGTGCGGTAGCTATATGCTGCTTATCTGCCAGCATACGATGCGATTGGATTAGGGTAGTCGTGCGGCTTTGTTGGCTTTCGTCAAGGGTCGTGCGGGTGGGTTTAATTCAATCAAGAAATGTACGGGTTGAACTTGACTAGCGGGCTATGGTTTGTTGGCTTTCGTCAAGGTCATAGCACGTTAGGGGAAAAATATTATCGGGAATTTCAAGTGTTGAAATTTGCAATGAGATTGCATACCTTCTATGAGATAGTTGGATCCCGATACCCGCTGCGAGTAAGAGTTACTCCTGGTAGAGTTTTACACATTACAATTAGCCGATCAAGTAGGTGTCTAGAAAGGTGTTGACGAGGTTACGCCTCTGGGAAAACGAGGTTTACATTAATTAGGTTCGTGCGAAAGCACGGGGGACCTCCCTCAAAGTACCGACACTGGCCTGGCTGAAAGATTGGCGAACTTGTAGTGTGTAATTAATCCCGGCTAGTCTTTCGTTTTAGGGTTTGAAGGAAGATTTGATAAAAAGCAGTGGGAGCCATCCTGATTAGATAAAATAATAACCAATCTATTCTTGCAAGAGCATACGCTGAGTGTCTTCTTCTCTCCCTCTCCAGGTAGCGACCATGTCACGCCTTAATCAAGATAAAAACAAAACGGATATTTGACCGAACCCGCTTGTTATACTGAGCTGGGAAACGTTGGTCCCGCTCCAACTTATAATTGTTATAAGACAGAGCAGGAAATTGGGGATTACCAGATTTCCCGTACCGCCCAAACGAAGAGAGTGCATGCTGATGCATCATCTTCGGGTATGTTCATTATACAGAACTGTTTCTCAATATTCTCTACGTCCTGGGTATTTGATACCGGATCAGGATCCCTGATATGTAATCTGTTACATAGGGCTACAGAGAGGTAGAGAACTGAGAACGGGTGATAAGTTTCATGAGGCAGAAAACGGGGCAAGTGTTGCAGCCAAGTCTGTTGGTCACTGTCACCCTGTATTACCAATACATTGATTCTGAACGAATGTTATTAGATACCGAACCTGATATACAAAATCATATCAGTCTATTTATTAGTAAAGAAATGATAAAATTTTGTATTGTTGGATAATGTTTTGAACATTTCCTATATCAAAAGTTGATCGGTTCAGGCACGTTATCTAAAAGCATTGATGTTCTAAATCAAACTGCAGTTCTTAGTATATGGAACACACATAAGAGGAAGAGTTCACAACTGAACGAATCCTTCTTAAGGTATTGTTGACTAGGTCATATCAATGCGACCCGACTAGCTGAAGTTACATATAGATACATATTTAAATCAGTTTGAATTTACATCTTATGAAACTTGCCAGTCATGTCACAGAGATAAGATGACCATAGCCCTGTTTATTGGAAACAGAGAAAAAGTTAGTAAACTCTTGGGATGATACATGATGATGTATGTAGGTCCCCTGTCTACACATGCCAAGACTGGTTCTTTATACTTCATTACGTTCTCTGATGATCTATCAAGATTCAGACATATGTTCCTGTTGAAACACAAGTCAGAACCTTTTGAGATATTCACAGAATATAAGTTAGAATTAGAGAACCAAAATACGGGTATAAGTATTATGTCCTTTGATGTGATCAAGGAGGAGAATACATGAGCACGGAATTCCTGGACTATTCTAAAGGAGAATGAGATTCTCTCTCAGCATTACTCCTCTGTATACACCATAGCATGATGGTATATCGGGGCGAAGCAATCACACCTTATATGATAAGGTGTGCTCTAGGATGAGTACTACTGAGTTACCTATTTCCTTTTGGGAGTTATGCACTTGAGAGGCTGCATACCTATTGAATAAGGTTCCAATCAAATCAGTTGCCTACCATTTATATGTGAAATGGAAAGGGAAGAGTCCATGTCTTAAGCTAGTTAAGATTTGGGGTTGACCGGCCTATGTCTGAAAGCAAAATCCGGACAAGCTCGAGGCAAAGTCTGTAATGTAGAACTGGAAAGGTTCCAGCTATACAAACTACAGCAGATGATTTGGTACAACCAAAGGATTCAGTAGATACCAACGAACCTCAGCCTCTCCGCCGATCTAGTAGGGTTCCTCACCCACCTGAGGGATTCTTCGGTTTCTCTATGACAGTGGGAGCGAGGATTGCATCATGAGATGATGACACGACTAGTTTCGAGCTGGCCATCAGGAGTAAGACTCTGTAAGAATGGATGGATGCTTAGCGATCTGAGATGGAATCCTTATACACCAACAAAGTATGGACTTTGGTTGCTATATCTGAAGGGTTAAATCCCCATCAGGAGCAAGTATATCTTGAGAAGATTACTTGGTGTACATGGAAGAGTTGAGACTTTCAAAGCTAGACTTGTTAAAGGTCTACATCATTGACCAGGTATGGATGATGATGAAACCTTTTCTAAGTAGCTATGCTTAAGTCCATCCAGATCCTACTTACCACGGCTACATACCATGACTACGATATCTGGTGGTTGGGTGTCATGACATCTTTTCTAAATGATGTTTTAGAAGAGGGCGTCTATAAGTACACAGCCAGAGGGCTTCGTAGACAGTGGGAGCAGCGGAAACGTGTGCAAGATATTTTATGTGATAAAGCAGGCATCGCGGAGTTGGAATATCTGTTTTGATGTAGTAGTCAAACAGTTTGACATCATCAAAATGGTAGATGAACCTTGTATATACAAAAAGGTAGTAGGGAGTATGGTGATGATCCTCGTAGAGTACGTAGATGACATACTCTTGATAGGGAAGGAGTTTTCTATGCTACGCTCGATCAATCTCCGCCTATCACAATGATTCTCCACATAGGATCAAAGTAATACCTACTAAATCCTGGGTTTTGGACCTATGAGATAGATTTAAATGGATGTTAGAATACTCACTAGCTGTAGTGAGATGGTATCAATTGATCCTGGGAAGAATCACTGGAAGTGTTCCAGGGTGATAATGACGACTGAGTGTCAGTCACAGGCATTGTCTTTACCCTCAGTAAAAGGACGGTATGTTGGAAGAGTTCCAAGCTAGATACCGTGACATACTAGACGATAAAGGCTGGATACATCGCTACTTAAGATACTACCAAAGAGGCTGTTTGGGTGTATATTGGTTCATTAGATGAACTACGTTCCAACCATTGTGAGACAATGGAGTTGTGGCTTATGCCAAGGAACGACGGTCCCATCAGTGATCCAGACATATTTTAAGGCAGTGTCACCTGATCATGGAGATGCTTGATCTCCAAGGGATCGAGGTTAGGAGAGTAGACTCAGAGGACAACACGGCGGATCCACTCACAAAGGCCTTTTCCCAGAGAGAGACTTTTATGGGATGGTTGAGTATGAGATACAACAACCACTGCTATCAGATGACCCTAGTGCAAGTGGGAGATTGTTAGTTATATGTATGCCCTAGAGGCCATTACTGTACATAGGATGTATATTGTAGTGGATGCTGGGACATATATAGGGAGGACTTTCTTGCTCGACATGATAGTATGCTATCTGGTTGCTCTTTACCTTAACGTGTATACTGATTGTCCCTCTGTTACATGTTGGTAAAGCCCTTAGGATGTGTACTTGACTACCTGGACTATGATGCGGATCATACTAGTAGGGACATGGTAGTCCATAAGTACATCCTTCAAAGTCCCTAGTCGTGGGTGTATCGAGATGGGGCATCGATATACCAGAGTAGACTAGGGTATACCTTCTCGACCCATACAGATGGGCGATGGATGATCCCATATCCATTGGTGTTTGACATCAGAGATGATATACGGGTGCTCAGTGCAGACTGGGTACACTGGACGGACTCACCGAGAACTCCCAGATGGTATTATACCTTACGTCAGATGGCAGTTCTCTGGTGACACTGGTACAGAGTAGTCTGTTGACACGAGATCGTCATAGAGTCTTGTGTGGTTCCCACTGTGCTTTGATTTCCATCTTACCACGTCCAAAAGGGCGTGCAAAACGGTGATTTTTGGGTATAGTCCCGAATCACATGGAGGCAATGAGCGATAGAAGGGGATTCGTCTCTCCCGGTATAGGGGGTTGATGTTGCGCTGTGTTCGATTGGCTATAACCGGAAATCCCTGGCCAGGGTTGCTGAGATTTACTGGTAAGTGTTACCAGTAGTTTCTCGAATTGTTATAGACCTCATATCGACACGACTTATCAAGCTATTGGGGTCTGACGTTTACCACCCCTAGGCGAGATATGCGACATATCAGACGATCAGACCAGACTGTACGGTAAGTGTTACTGGTTGGATTCACAGGAGTGTGAGCTGGCTTGCTCGTCGATCTTCTGATCGCTCAATACCCGGGTGGCCGTTACGTTTAGCAGACCGCTTGCGGCTTGTGGGTGTTTGATATGATCATCACCTGCTACCGGCGTATTGACGAGTCTTTAGAGTCCTACACAGAGGTTTCCTAGCTCAAGCGAAACGAAATAGGAGCGCATATGAGATATGTGCGGGACCGAGAATAATGCGTGTATGTGATACCGTATTCTATTCTCGCGATGAATGTATCGATTGGTTGTATGCGATATAACCTGGTTATCGAATCAAGGGTTGATTCGATAAGCCGATACATTGGATATTAGTCGGTTGTATGCGATATGACCGGATCATTGAATCAAGTGTTGATTTAATGATTTAATGCATAATTATATATTTGATATATTACTTTGCATTAACTAGTATTGGTTCACTTTAAATGGATTTTCTCACTTGAAGTTCACAAGTTGTATATGTGATATACTTTTGTGCACTTGATTGTATCATGTTTGATGATACATGCTTACTTGAGTTTGTGTAAAGTTTAAACCTTGGTTAAGTAAATGGTTAGGGTTTTGTTTAATTTATTTATTCATTTATTGATTTGTTTATTTCATTTTGGCAGAAGGAAAATGGTGGCTAATTTTGTTTCTTTGTTGAAGTTTCATGAAGCATTGAAAAAGTCCACCATTTTTGTTTTATGCCTAACCTAACCATTCACCTAACTATAGTTTGCTCTCTACACATAACCATGGTTGGTTTATGATAAGTATTCTATGATTTTCATTTTTAAAGAATAACTTATCATAATTCTATCATCTTCTTCATCTTCTTCTTCTTCTTCTTCAAGAAAAGAAACCTTACCTTCATCAATGGCAAAGTGAGAAAAAGAGTGAGAAATCCAATTCTAAAGTGAACCCACTTCCTATTTCTTCATCCTCTACCTCTTGCCAAGTAGTAGAGTGTGTTTTCTTCACAAGTTTCATGACTTGGTGAAGTGGGAGCTTGATCTTGTGATGCTTCGACGTAGATCATCTTCGGCATCGTAGTCGACGACCTAGCCCGTCCATTTCTCCGATGAAGCCGACACTAGAGTCCAAGATCCGATTTGTACAGCGGAGAGGACTTCATTGCGGATCTATGGAGGTGGAGGACCGGATCTACAAAGGTTGTATTTCCGTTTACTCTTAGTAAAGTAGTTTACTAGTTCTAGTTTTCGCCTAAATATCTAGTTAACGATCCGTATTAGGGTTTCTCGGCACCCGTAAAATTTGAAATTGGCATGGTTGATGCCTTATGAGACCTCTTGAGAGTGCCTAGGAACCTTACAGTGGTATCAGAGCCTAGCTAGAGCCTTAGGCGATGCTTTGACGGAGTTAGAAATCCGTTCGGACCGAAACCCTTACCCTGAACATGCTCTGTGGACAATTTTGTAAAATGTGGATTTTTCTATATTAAAAATATGCAGAAAAATCAGCAGGAGATTATAAGAATTACTGAGAAGCCCGTACCCCTGAATCCACCAAAGTGCGGTGGAACCGCGGCATTAGCATGGCTAATGCGGCGGTTCCGCGGCCATGTGGTCTCCTCATGCATTTAATTTTGTACAGTAATTCTCATTATGCAGTGCTGGTTTTCCTGGGAATTTTTAATATTTATTCAAGAGTTGAATTTTCTGGGTTGTATTGGGGTCTCGGTGTTTCGACCGGATTGTCTAATTTTGTCAGTGTGTGGCTTTCCGGATATTTTAGAATATGTTAGAAAGTTCGACCGGATATAAATACCCAACTTTTTCCCTGTCGGGAAATTTCCAAGTGTTGGATTTTTCCGAAGTTTAACGACGTTCTAAGTAGTGCAAGTAACGCGATGGTCCCTCTAGAAGACAACAAACCTTAACTCAATTATGTGACCGTCTTGAACTGCCCTTTGAACCTTAGGGTTTGGGCAGTACGGCGTGCCACATGTGAGGCGTTGGCTTGACCCTTTATACGGCTGGACCGTTGGTACTGAGGCTCGAACTGAATGTTTTTAGACTTGTTTCATGTGTCGATCTGTTTTGGGAAAACTTGGGTGTTCGACTGTTCGATCGGAAAGTTTAACATTTTCTATTTATCCGGAATGTGATACAACAATTGGAATTCACAAGAAGTTATGAGATAACTGATTTGAATCTTATAAACATAGCACTTTAGTCTCACTTGATCGGTTGCAACGGAATTTTGATGCGATCAAAAGTCCGTCGCAATCACGTAGCGTACGCGGATACTCGCCGGGTAAACTTAATAGACAGCCTCACTCCATAGCTCCGACCAAGTGACTGTAGGAGAACCCCGGCGCCGAAAGCATCCGTTCGGGTGCTCGCGGCAGCGGTGTTCCGCCTTGGTGCACTTCGTCGACGGCGTCGGGGGTGCGGCCGCCTACTAAAGTTTGCGACGAGCATTCGATCAGGATGTCGGGAATCTTGTTGAATTGCCCGACTTGATATTGAAAAGTGTTTTCGATAATGAGACTAAAATGCGGGGTTTATAATTGTTAGGCATGCGATGTCTAAATAATTCATATGATTAGGCATGCGATGTCTAAAGAGATTGCGGATTCCAACTGTTGTAGTTTTACACTTTCTTTTCTGTGACCGTAAGTGTAATATGTGATATTGCCGGTTTCGTTGTTATATGTCAACGACAATTGGGATGCGCATATTTACTTACGTTGATGACATGTGATGTTATGTGTTGCTGGATATGTTATATTGGATCGTCGTGTTTGAATAGCCGGGGGTTTTTATGTGAGATGAGTGTTTTTCATTTTCATTCATGTAAAAACTTGTATGTAATATTCTTTTATTGGGGCACTTCCAGGTTGCGGAAGATGTCACCGTTTGTATATTATTTACTTTTTTGCACTAGGATAGACCCAAGGAGGGGAGCACAAGTAACCGGGTTCTGGAGTCCAGTGGGAGACCAACTCGAGGAGTCGAGTCCGGGTCTCCTAACTCTAGAATTGGTAGGGTTGCTTGCCGCTCTCGTAGGGGTCTAGGGGTGTGGGTTTGGCTATTCATCGCGACCGTGGAATCCGTGTTTTATACTGGCTCGTATTGAAAACACGGACGTCCTAGTATATCCAATATTTCGTATGATTCTTCTGCTGCGATATCTGTGATGTGATCATGTGATGTTGTATGATAGATTCAGTATATAGTATATATGATATATTATATAAACGTTACTTATGTTTTACACCCGCGCTAGCCCTGCCCCGCTCTGCCGTTAGTTACCTAACCTAACGGTGCACGAGGGAACATCGAAGCGAATGCGGATGGCATAAGTGTACGTCGTATTTATCTGTGATGTTTAGGTACATAATTGATGGGACTTCATTAATGTGATTAATGAAAGTAAAAGAAACCTAAGATGTTGTAGAATCGAATTTCAAAATAAATTAGGTAGCTACAGTTCTTGCTTTGCCCAGCGGTATATATGATATATCCTGCACCTTATTCGATGAGGAAAGGACCGAGATCCCTTCACAGGGAGTGACTCCTTTAGCAATAACTGGCAGATGCTACAACCCTCGGTTTGTTTTTTGATTGCTTTTAAGAGTTTTTGCTTTGCACAGTGATATATATGATATATCCCGCACCTCATTCGACGAGGAAAGGACCGACGATCCCTTCACCGGGAGTGACTCCTTTAGCAAAAGTAGAAAAGCCTCAAAAACACTCCATTTTAAAATCATTCGATTCTACAACGATATTAAGTTCATTACGCAATAGGTTTTCAGAAAAACCTGTCGTAGCCCTCCGTCATTTCGGATAAGTTGTATATAGTATTCGTGCTGCATTTGTTGGCTTTCGTCAAGGTGCAGTGTGCGGTAGCTATATGCTGCTTATCTGCCAGCATACGATGCGATTGGATTAGGGTAGTCGTGCGGCTTTGTTGGCTTTCGTCAAGGGTCGTGCGGGTGGGTTTAATTCAATCAAGAAATGTACGGGTTGAACTTGACTAGCGGACTATGGTTTGTTGGCTTTCGTCAAGGTCATAGCACGTTAGGGGCAAAATATTATCGGGAATTTCAAGTGTTGAAATTTGCAATGAGATTGCATACCTTCTATGAGATAGTTGGATCCCGATACCCGCTGCGAGTAAGAGTTACTCCTGGGAGAGTTTTACACATTACAATTAGCCGATCAAGTAGGTGTCTAGAAAGGTGTTAACGAGATTACGCCTTTGGGAAAACGAGGTTTACATTAATTAGGTTCGTGCGAAAGCACGAGGGACCTCCCTCAAAGTACCGACACTGGCCTGGCTGAAAGATTGGCGAACTTGTAGTGTGTAATTAATCCCGGCTAGTCTTTCCTTTTAGGGTTTGAAGGAAGATTTGATAAAAAGTAGCGGGAGCCATCCTGATTAGATAAAATAATAAACAATCTATTCTTGCAAGAGCATACGCTGAGTGTCTTCTTCTCTCCCTCTCCAGGTAGCGACCATGTCACGCCTTAATCAAGATAAAAAAAATGGATATTTGACCGAACCCGCTTGTTATACTGAGCTGGGAAACGTTGGTCCCGCTCCAACTTATAATTGTTATAAGACAGAGCAGGAAATTGGGGATTACCAGATTTCCCGTACCGCCCAAACGAAGAGAGTGCATGCTGATGCATCATCTTCGGGTATGTTCATTTTACAGAACTGTTTCTCAATATTCTCTACGTCATGGGTATTTGATACCGGATCAGGATCCCTGATATGTAATCTGTTACATAGGGCTACAGAGAGGTAGAGAACTGAGAACGGGTGATAAGTTTCATGAGGCAGAAAATGGGGCAAGTGTTGCAGCCAAGTCTGTTGGTCACTGTCACCCTGTATTACCAATACATTGATTCTGAACGAATGTTATTAGATACCGAACCTGATATACAAAATCATATCAGTCTCTTTATTAGTAAAGAAATGATAAAATTTTGTATTGTTGGATAATGTTTTGAACATTTCCTATATCAAAAGTTGATCGGTTCAGGCACGTTATCTAAAAGCATTGATGTTCTAAATCAAACTCCAGTTCTTAGTATATGGAACACACATAAGAGGAAGAGTTCACAACTGAACGAATCCTTCTTAAGGTATTGTAGACTAAGTCATATCAATGCGACCCGACTAGCTGAAGTTACATATAGATGCATATTTAAATCAGTTTGAATTTACATCTTATGAAACTTGCCAGTCATGTCACAGAGATAAGATGACCATAGCCCTGTTTATCGGAAACAGAGAAAGAGTTAGTAAACTCTTGGGATGATACATGATGATGTATGTAGGTCCCCTGTCTACACATGCCATGACTGGTTCTTTATACTTCATTACGTTCTCTGATGATCTCTCAAGATTCAGACATATATTCCTGTTGAAACACAAGTCAGAACCTTTTGAGATATTCACAGAATATAAGTTAGAATTAGAGAACCAAAACGGGTATAAGTATTATGTCCTTTGATGTGATCAAGGAGGAGAATACTTGAGCACGGAATTCCTGGACTATTCTAAAGGAGAATGAGATTCTCTCTCAGCATTACTCCTCTGTATACACCATAGCACGATGATATATCGGGGCGGAGCAATCACACCTTATATGATAAGGTGTGCTCTATGATGAGTACTACTGAGTTACCTATTTCCTTTTGGGAGTTATGCACTTGAGAAGCTGCATACCTATTGAATAGGGTTCCAATCAAATCAGTTGCCTACCATTTCATATATGATATGGAAAGGGAAGAGCCCATGTCTTAAGCTAGTTAAGATTTGGGGTTGACCGGCCTATGTCTGAAAGCAAAATTCGGACAAGCTCGAGGCAAAGTCTGTAATGTAGAACTGGAAAAGTTCCAGCTATACAAACTACAGCAGATGATTTGGTACAACCAAAGGATTCAGTAGATACCAACGAACCTCAGCCTCTCCGCCGATCTAGTAGGGTTCCTCACCCACCTGAGAGATACTTCGGTTTCTCTATGACAGTGGGAGCGAGGATTGCATCATGAGATGATGACCCAACTAGTTTCGAGCTGGCCATCAGGAGTAAGACTCTGTAAGAATGGCTGGATGCTTAGCGATTTGAGATGGAATCCTTATACACCAACAAAGTATGGACTTTGGTTGCTACATCTGAAGGGTTAAATCCCCATCAGGAGCAAGTATATCTTGAGAAGATTACTTGGTGTACATGGAAGAGTTGTGACTTTCAAAGCTAGACTTGTTAAAGGTCTACATCATTAACCAGATATGGATGATGATGAAACCTTTTCTAAATAGCTATGCTTAAGTCCATCCAGATCCTACTTGCCACGGCTACATACTATGACTACGATATCTGGTGGTTGGGTGTCATGACATCTTTTCTAAATGATGTTTTAGAAGAGGGCGTCTATAAGTACACAGCCAGAGGGCTTCGTAGACAGTGGGAGCAGCGGAAACGTGTGCAAGATGTTTTATGTTACCTAAACATCACAGATAAATACGACGTACGCTTATGCCATCCGCATTCGCCTCGATGTCCCCTCGTGCACCGTTAAGTTAGGTAACTAACGGCAGAAATGGGCAGTGCTAGCGCGGGTGTAAAACATAAGGAACGTCTATATAATATATCACATATAATATATCCTGTATCCACCTCAACATATCAAATGATCACATCACAGATATCACAGCAGAAGAACAACATATGAAATATTGGATATACTAGGATTTCCGTGTTTTATTTTAAGCCTGTATAAAACACGGATTCCACGGTCGTGATGAAAAGCCAATCCTACAGCCCTAGACCCCTACGAGAGCGGCAAGCAATCCTGCAAATTCTAGAGTTAGGTGACCCGGTCTCGACTCCTCGGGATAGTCTCCTACTGGACCCTAGAACCCGGTTACTTGTGCTCCCCGCCTTGGGTCTATCCTAATGCGGAAAAATAAATAATATACAATGGTGACATCATCTTCAACCCGGAAGTGCCCCAATAATAGAATATTACATTCAATGAATTTTACATGAATGAAAATGAAAAACTTTCATCTCACATAAAACCCCCGGCTATTCAATCACGACGATCCAATATAACATATCACAGCAACTCATAACATCACATGTTATCAACATAAGTAAATATGCGTATCCTAGTTGTTGTTGACATATAGCACCGAAACCGGCGATACACCACATATTACACTTACAGTCGCAGAAAAGAAAGTGAAAAACTACAACAGTTGGAATCCGCAACCACCTTAGACATTATATGCCTAACCAAATGAATTCCTCAGATATCGCATGCCTAACAATTATAAACCCCGCATTTTAGTCTCGATCTCGAAAACACTTTTCAATATCTAGTAGGACAATTCAACAAGATTCCCGACATCCTGATCGAATGCTCGTCGGAAACTTTAGTAGACGGCCGCACCCTCCGATACCACGAAGTGCACTAAGGCGGAACACCGCTGCCGCGAGCACCCGAACGGATGTTGGCGATGGGGTTCTCCTGCAGTCACTTGGTCGGGGCTATGGGCGTGGCTATCTATAAGTTTACTCAGCGAGTATCCGCGTACGCTACGTGATTGCGACGGACTTTTGATCACATCAAAATCCCGTGGCAACCGATCATCTGAGACTAAACTGCTAGATTTATAACATTCAAACTAGTTATCTCATAACTACTTGTGGATTCCAAATATTGTATCCCATCATATAATATCCGGACGACGATAAACTCTCCGATTGATTCATCAAGGACCCACAATTTTCCGACAGCTCAACACTTGAGCACAGTTTTAATAATACCCAGAAGATGCCACAATACCTATGAACCAACCGTTGATGGGTCAAACCAACGCCTCACATGTGACAATGCTAAACTACCAAAAATCCTAGGGTTCAAGTGGCGGTTTTGACGGCCACATAATCGAGTTAAGGTTTACGTTCTTCTAGAGGGTCCACAGAATCACTTGCATGTTTTTCCGAATACGTTAAACTTGGAAAAATGGGATTTTGACGTTCGATCGAATTTTCTAACTTCGTCTAGACAATATGTGAAAAATCCAAAACAATGTTAAAACTATGAATACGAAACACTCCGAATTGCTTATAATGTAAGATTACATCACATGCAAAATTAGCCAAAATAAACAACACCTGAAACACCAAACCCCAGAGCCTGGAACAAACCCAAAAAATTCAACCCATTCCCTCACTGAAGAACCGAGGTCGCCGGACCTACCATCAAAGTCGTCGGCCATGTTCCGAGGGGAGGGGTCCATGTTTAGGTAGTGTTCATGATGTATCTCATACAACATTCTGCAGTTGCTTACAAAATTTTTTGACAAATATTTATAATCGACAGAAACTAGGGTTTCGCGTTTCAAGTTTCGGAATTGTTTCGGTTTCGAAATCTTAACAAAATTCGTATAAATTTCTAGCCTGGCTCAGATACTACTGCAGGGTTACCTACGATGGCAGCAGGGTTACCTACGATGGCAGCAAGGTTTCGGGAGGCATCGTCCATGCCAAATTCAAAAATTTGCCGTTTTAGCTAACCCTAACTAGAATCGTAAACTAGAAATATACGGAATACTAAAGCAAAATACTTTGCAATAAGATGTGAGCAAGGAATACAACCTTTCTAGACTGGTCCTTCACTTCAATAGCTCTGTATAGTAGTCCCCTTCGCTGTGATCGTGAACTCCGGACTCTAGAGAGGCTCCGATGAAGAAACAGATATGCTTGCTTCGAAGGCTTCGAGACCGAAAATGATCTACGTTGGGGAGATACTAACCCAAGCTATTTCTTCACTAGGTCAAGAACTTTGTGAAGAGAACACACTACACTAAATGGCAAGTAGTAGAGGATGATGAAGTAGAAAGTTTGCTCACAATAGAAATGATTTTCTCACGCATTTTCTCATACCTCCATTAAAGCTAGAAAGCTTTGATGAAGAAGAAGAAGAAGAAGAAATAGTAACTCATCAAAATAAATTAGTAGTGAGGTTAATAATGCAACCAAGGGTTAAGCATCTTATGCTTAACCCTTGTAGAGAGTTAACCATGTGCTATGGTTAAAGGTTAGGTTAAAAATATCTTAAGCAAGACAAAGAAAAATGGACAAAGTCAAAGATGCCTTGGAGCTTCTACAAGCTTTCAACAAATATCAACCATGACTATTATCCATAGTATTTGAATTACTTAATGATAAATTCAAACCCAAATTTTAACCCTAGCATGGTTTAACCCTCATTAACCCTAGTTGCATTTGTAACCTTGCATGATACATTTAACATATATCACATATACATCAATGTATCAAAAGTGAGAAAAGAAATCATAAGTGAGCTAATACTAGTTAATGTAATGTAATATATCAAATATATAATTATACATTAAATTATTAAATCAACTATTGATTTAATAATCCGGCTATACCACGTATAATCGACTAATATCAAGTGTGACAACTTATCGAATCCACACTTGATCCGATAACCCGGCTATATCGCATATAACAAACCAATGTCACAAATAGCAAGAATAAAATACAGTATCTCATACTTGTATTAATCTCGGTCCTGCACAAATAACATATGTGCTCCTACTCCATTTCTCTTAAGCCAGGAAACACCTGTGTAGGACTCTAAAGACTCGTCAATACGCCGGTAGTAGGTGATGATCATATCAAACACCCACAAGCCGCAAGCGGTCTGCTAAACGTAATGGACACTCAGGTATTGAGCGATCAGAAGATCAACAAACAAGCCTGCTCAAACTCCTGCGAATCCAATCAGTAACACTACCGTACAGTCCGGTATCTTCGTCTGATATATCGCATATCTCGTCTAGGGGTAGTAAACGTCAGACCCCAGTAACTCGATAAGTCGTGTCGATATGAAGCTCATAACGGGTCGAGAAACTACTGATAACACTTACCAGTATATCTCTAAAGCAGCCTTGGACAAGGACTTCCTATTATAGCCAATCGAGCACAACGCAACATCAACTCCCTATACCGGGAGAGACGAAACCCCTCCTATCGCCCATTGCCTCCATGTGACTCGGGACTGTACCCAAAAGCCACCGTTTTGCACGTTCTCTTGAACGTGGTAAGGTGGAAATCAAAGCACAGTGGGAATTACACAAGACTCTATGACGATCTCGGGTCTATAAACTAACCTGCACCAGTGCCACCAGAGAACTGCCACCTGACGTTAGGTATAATACCATCTAGGAGTTCTCGGCGAGTCCGTCTAGTGTACCCAGTCTCCACTGAGCACCCGTATACTATCTCTGATGTCAAACACCAATGGATATGGGATCATCCATCGCCCATCTGTATGGGTCGAGAAGCTATACGCCAGTCTACTCTGGTATATCGATGCCCTGTCTTAATACACCCTCGACTAGGAACATTTGAAGGATGTACTTAGCGACTACACTGTCCCCACTAGTATGATCTGCATCATATTCTTGGAATTCAAGTACTCATCCTAAGGGCTTTATCAACATGTAATATAGAGACAATAAGTGTACATGTTAAGATAAAGAGCAACCAGATAGCATACTATTATGTCAAGCAAGAAAGTCCTCCCTATATATGTCCAAGCATCCACTACAATATACATCGTATGTACAGTAATGGCCTCTAGGGCATATATATAATTAACAGTGTTGGGGATGGACTGGCTGGGAGTTTTTTAAACTATAATTGACTGCCGTCAAAGGAGGGTAGTATTTGAGATACCAGATCACCCAGTCTTCTACTTCAAGAGTGGAGATAGAACGTTGGAGCCAGGAATCTTCCATGTTAAGCCAAAGAATGAAGAAGTGTTTACTCTACCAGCGGAAGAAGAAAACCCAGAAGTAGTTCAAAAGTTCGAGGATGTATTCCCTGAAGATATAACAGGTTTGCCTCCCGATCGAGCTCTTGAATTCAGCATTGACTTAATACCTGGTGCGCAACCGGTTATCAAAGCTCCATACCAGTTAAGTCCAGAAGGATTGAAAGAGATCCGTACTCAGTTGGACGAACTTCTGAAGAAAGGTTGGATTCGTCCCAGTATTTCAAGTTGGTGAACTCAAGTTTTGCTTGTGAAGAAGAAAGAAGGTTCATACTGAAAGTGTGTAGATTACCAAGCTCTGAACGAAGTAACGATCAAGAACATGTATCCACTACCTCACATCGATGATCTTTTCGATCAGCTAAGTGGGTCTTGTGTATTTTCGAAGCTAGATCTTCGTTCGGGCTATCATCAGGTGAAGGTCAAATAGTCTGATATTCCGTAGACGACGTTCAGGACTCGCTATGGTCATTACGAATATCTCGTGATGCCATTTGGAGTGACCAATGCACCTTCTATATTCATGAATCTGATGAACCAAGTTTTCCGAGAGTATTTAGACAGGTTCGTTATTATTTTCATCGACGAAATCTTGGTGTACTTAAAGAATCAGAAAGAACACACCAAGCATATGCGGATTGTCCTGGAGACATTGCGACAACATCAACTCTATGCCAAGTACAGCAAGTGTGAATTTTGGCTAGATCAAGTTGGATTTCTCGGACACAACTTTTCAAGTGAAGGAATCACAGTAGATTTAGCTAAGGTGTCAGCTGTTAGCGAATCGCAGACACCAAAGGCGGTGAAGGATATTCGAAGTTTCTTGGGTTTAGCAGGATACTACCGAAAATTCATTGAAGGTTTTTCGAAGATTGCAGCACCCCGGACCAAGATCACACGTAAAGATGAAGCATTCGTGTGGTCAGAAGCATGTGAAAAGCTTTTGTAGAACTCAAAACAAGATTAACTTCAGCTCCTATCCCTGTAATACTGGATCAATCTGAAGGTTTCGTTGTACATTGTGATGCGTCCGGTAAGGGATTAGGACGTGTTCTACACCAGCATGTGAAAGCTGTAATATTTGCATCAAGACAGCTGAAAGTTCATGAGCGCAACTATCCAACACATAATCTTAAGTTAGCAGCCGTAATCTTTGCACTTAAGATTTGGCGCCACTATCTTTTGGGTGAACGAGTGGATATATACACTGACCATATGAGTCTGAAGTATGTATTTACTCGGAAGGAGTTGAACATGCGACAGAGGAGATGGCCAGAACTCATGGCGGACTTCGACATCAACCTACAATACATCCTGGGAAGTTGAATGTAGTTTCTGATGCACTTAGCCGCCAGCCATTATCAATGAATCTCACCGCTCAGTTGAAGCTACAGTAGGAATTGCACAGATTGGCAATCGAAGTAGTTATGTTAGGTAACGCTTCGTATTTGATGAACTTACAAGTCCAGTCTACTATGGTCAATCAGATCAAAGCAGCTCAAGAAAATGATACCAAGCTACAAAAGATCAGAAAACAAGTAGATAGTGGACTTTGAACTGATTTCATCACCCATGAAGATGGATCCTTGAGATATGGAAGTAGATTGTGTGTACCAAATGGCCCATTTCTAGAAGAGTTGATGAAAGAAGCTTACAGCTCTCTATACTCAGTACACCCCGGTCGTACAAAGATGTATAAGAATCTACGGCAACATTACTGGTGGCATAGAATGAAATGTGAAGTAGCCAGAAGCGTAGCCAAGTGTTTGGTGTGTCAGCAAGTAAAGGCTGAACATCACAGAACTGTTGGTCTACTTTAGTCATTACCAATCTTAGAATGGAAATGACAACACATTACCATGGATTTCGTGACTGCCCTTCCTTGCAGCACGACAGGTAACGACGCACTATGGGTTATTATGGATCGACTCACTAAGTCGTCTCACTTTATTCCCTTTCGAGTTGGCCAATCTACTAAGACGTTAGTAAAGAAGTACACGGAGGTAAGCATGAATCTAAAGTAAGATTTAACCTCAAAGTGTACTATATATTGATACCCATGAATTCATGCAGGAGATTGTGAGAATACATAGAGTACCAGTTTGCATCGTCTCCGATCGTGATACCAGATTCCGATCACAGTTTTGGCAGAGTCTGCAAGCTAGCTTAGGAACGATTCTGAAGTTCAGCACGGCTTACCATCCAAAAATGGACGGACGGTCCGCGCGAACAATTCAGATTCTAGAGGACATGCTAAGAGCTTGTATGTTAAACTTTGGAGGTTCGTGGGAAGATCACCTACATCTTATAGAGTTTTCATACAACAACAGCTACCAAGCGAGCATTGGAATGGAACCATTTGCAGCTCTCCACGGAAAAAAGTGTCGTTCACCACTAAGTTGGGACGATGTTAGAGATCGTGAAATCCTAGGACCAGAGATGATCGTGGCAACTGTGGACGTAGTTCGCATGACCAGGGAATGAATGCACATAGCCCAAGACAGACAGAAACATTTGGGCAGATGCAAAGCGCCGACACCTGGAGTTTCAACCTAAAAACCATGTTTTTCTAAAGATCTTTCCAAACCGAGGAGTGATCCATTTTTGCAAAGGGGGTAAGCTCAGTCCCAGATACATAGGACCGTTCGACATTTTCGAACGAGTCGGAGAAGTGGCATACCGTTTGGCACTACCATACTCATTGGAAGGAGTGCACAACGTGTTCCATATATCCAAGCGACGAAGATATGTGAGCGACACTTGCCACATCCTTAATCACTCCGAACTCACTGCACAGATGGACCAAACTTGTGAGCAACAACCTGTTGAGATCCTGGACAGAAAGGTAAAGACATTATGGAACATGGAAGTAAACTTGGTCCGAGTGATGTGGAGAAAATATTCGCCAGGAGAATCAACTTGGGAACGAAAATATGACATGCGTGTAAGATACCCTTACTTATTTATAAACTAGTCCTTACGTAAATGTAAATTTTGAGGGCGAAATTTTTATAAGGAGGGTGGAATGTAACGACTCTGAATTTACTCAGTTTAATGTACCGAAAGGACTTTACAAACCTGAGTACAATTTATAAGTTAATTTTTGTTTAAGAACAGTAAGAAACAACTTGTAGCTCAATGGTAAAGCCCTTGCACTGCTGTGATGTAGCTCCTGGCCCCTGTGTTCGAATCCCATAAGACATATTATATTTTTTCTGATTTTCCTTTTTAAACTTTTGGAAGCCCAAAAGTTTACACGTGCAATACACATAAAAATGAAAAGTCTGAAGAAATAAACATGTGCAAAAGAGTATTAATACTGAGATGAACACGTGGCACCAATCCAATGGCCCCAGTCCCATAAACGACCGGTGAGATGCCCATCAAGGCTGGCACCGACGGTTCTCTCGAGCCCCATGAAGCCCGGGCTTAGCACACATGACCCTTCACCTACACCTAACTCCCTTGCACAGTTTGATTGCGCTACAATCAAACAGAAACCTTTCAATTCCCTATTTATCCTCATTTTAATGTATTTTAATTCAACTTTCTAATTCCAAAACCCTAATTTCACACTATAAATATTACCCCATGCCCTTGCCTTTCATCATTATGAAAATTATAGCCACAATTCTCAAAATTTCTTAAGTACAAGTGGAGTAGAAGAGGAGTTAGCAAGCGACCAAGTTCCAACGAGGATCGAAGCATATTTCGGTGACCCCGCGATGTCACAAAGACAACCCCCTCTTCCTACACCTTCCTTTTATCCACTTCATTTGTAAGTCCTTTCCAATTCTCATTCTTCTTCTCTAAAAATTCTTTTTCAAAACATATATCGGAAGTGGAGTTAATACCGACATCTTCTTCTATACTATATAAAATCCAATTTTTCTTTCATATTTGGTAACCATATCCTTACACAAAGTTTGTAATCATAAAATTAAGGTTTAGAACCAACTTTCACTCAAATATGTCATATAACATAACTTTAATTTAACTTTTACATTAAAATACCATGAACTTTGTATATACTATCTTTTTTTGTTTTGCTTAAACATACCTTTAGAAAAATTCACGAGGTAACGACCTACCTCTCACATACACACATGGTTCCATAGCACGATACTCTTCGAACAAATTTTTAGTTACGAACACAGGATTATATTAAAATACCATTTACTATAAAACGGTTTTCTTTGGAATTGTATTTTAAAATTCATTTGCAAATAAGTCTCTACAACCCTTTTTAAGGGACCAGCTATTGGATGGTGCGGATTATCGCACATCCTTGGGCTAGTAAAGCGAGATACTGACCTCCTCACGGAGCATTCAGTCTCGAAAGGTTTTTAATACGGTTTTTAAGAAAAACGCAATTTTCTACTTAAAATAAAATTTAATTTTTAATAATTATATAAATGTTAAAAATCCATATATTTTCAAAATATAATAACCTTATATTTTTTTCAAATTAAAGAATTACAAGTTTTATCAAAATACCATCACGATACCAATAAAAGTCAAGCTTTACAGTAAAATACCATGAACTTTCCAAGCTAAATTATTATCGCTAAAATACCTCAAATCCTTAAAATTCATATCCATGAAAACCTAAATAATATAAATAGTTTCTCGAGGTTATTTTGAAACTATATATATTAAAAATATTTTCATAAAACCTTCTCGAGTTACATAAAACTATATTTAAGGACTTTAATAAATATAGGTTTAAGCGGGATCAATTCTCTTGAGCCCTAGGGAGCCGGAGAAAGTGAGTGCTTGCCTATTTAAGGTATAAAACTTAACGGTGTTATCAACGGTAATTGTCATGGAAAAAGACATAGATCCTGCCGTCCTTATGCAGCAGTTACTGATAACTTTCGAACATAATTCAGGATCTAAATCAGTTATAAGTGTCTTACTTAAGTCTGAGTCTAAATCAAACTTGAATCCAAATTGAAACCAGAATCCAATTCAAACTTGAATTCAAACTCTAACATGTATACTTGAACAAGAACCTGAATACAAGACTTGACTTGACCGAATCATGGCTATAACTTGACATGACTACAAGCTTACATTCTGAACCTGACTACTTGAACAACTTGTATCCATGGTTTCGGCAAGACTTGTAAATATAATCTATACAATACATTACGGGGTTAACGGGGTAGATTGTTACGGAATGTATAGCGTGGCATGAGATGATCACTAAAATAAACCTACATGAACTCCCGTGCTGTTGTCCCTTGGGTTTTGACGGGGCCTTGTACTACATGTTACCATAGTCCACGGGGTAAGATGGACTTCTCTCGTATACACAAATATCTTCTGTACCAAATTACAAACAACTACGTTAGAATAGCAATCTTATACATGTACATCTTACCAGTTCAGTTCTCAATAAGTGCTATCTTCCTTTCTTTCTTTTGAGACATACCGAGTGCTAGTTCGCTGACGAAATTTCTGTTTATTTGTTTCTTTGGAATGTTCGTCAGAAGGACAGGACTCTCTTAAGATAGAGCCTAGCTAGGAGGACGTGGACCAACTCACTTCCCAGCAGGACTTCTAGCTTCTTGTACTTACTTTCTGTTTGTATGCCACTGTTTAGGCATTGTTTTATATCATTGTATCTTTCTTTTTCAAAGCAGTTGTAATATAAAGATGAATGTTAATAAAAATTGCTGTTCATTTTATATCTCTTGTCAATTCTTGTTCATTTTATACATATATTGCTTAATTACGCTTAACGTATTTATTTCTTAGTAAATACATTATGGGTTTACTACGTCACTGCTTCCGTATACTGGGAAGCGGGGCATGATAAATAGGTGGCCATTTTATCGAGTTGAGACTTGGCCGCTTTGCTCTAGAATTGACGGGTTTCTCGCCGTACTTACATGGGTTCTAGGATAGACCCAAGGAGGAGCGCTCATGTTACCAAATTCTAGAAAGCGTAGGATGGCCCACTTATAATATTGAGGCCGGGTTTCCTCGTTTCTAGGATTAGCGGATGTATTGCCACGCTCGTAGGGGTCTTGGTTTGTTTGTGTAAGGGCTATCCACACGACCGGGGAACATCGCGTTTCTTTTGTAGCTCAAGCAAAAATGCGGGGACCCTAATTTATCTGCTATTCCATTTTGTTTGTTATTTTTAACATTCCTGTGATGATATATATATATGATGTTTCTCTTTATTTTGCATCCGTGCTAGCCCTTCCTTCGTCTTGTCGTAAGTTAAGTAACCTTAAGGTGAAGACTCGAGACCCCGTGGCGAATGTGGATGGCATATAAAAGCATCCTATTTTGGTTGTTTCTGGTGTGAATAAGAACTTCAATGACGAGACTACATTATATGTTTAATTCAAAGATATAAACCCAAAATGATATTGTAGGAACCAACTTTTTCGAAACAGTTTATATTCATATTCTTTTTCTTTGCATAGAGGAATTCGGTTAGGAATATTCTACACCTCATTCGATGACGAAAGGGCCTTGATTCCTTTATTGGGAGTTCTCTCTTAAGAAAAATCTTATGTTACTATAACCACTCGGTTTTCTTCAAAACCACTCGTTTTAAAATTGGAGCCTAAACCACCTATTTTCAAAACCACTCGGTTCCTTCAACGATATCAAGTTCGTTACGTTAAATATTTTTCGCCAAAAACCAGTCATAGCCCTTCGTCATTTAAGATTAGTATTGCTTAGTATTCATACTACGTATGTCATGCTCAGCCAAGGCGTAGTGTTCGGTAGTTATCTAGTGCTTTTCTGTTGTATGGTGATGCAATTGGTTAAGACAATCGTACGATCATTTTGGCTCAATTAAGGACTCATATGGGTGGGTTTAATACAATCAAGATAATGATGGGTTGAACTTGAGTAGGCTCTTTTGATATGTTAGCTCAGTCAAGGTCATTTGGGTCTTAGGGAGTTTCAAATATAAGGAAAACTTACCAAGTTTGCACATACCTTCTGGAGTGTGGTGACTTTAGTTGGCTTCCATCAAGCTTATCATGCGATGATAGTTGGGTCCTGATTATCACTGATGAGTAGGGGTTACTCCCGGGAGATTTACACTTCGTAACTAGCTAACCCAGTAGGTGTCTAGAAAGTGTTAACGGGGTTATGCCTCTGTGGAAACAGGGTTATTAAATTGAATCCATGCGAAAGCATGAAGGACCTCCCTCGGAGTACCAACACTGGCTTGGCTGAACGGTTAGCAAACTTGTAAGGCGTACATGATCCCGACTAATTCTCCTTTTAGTGTTTGAAGGAGAATTCGAGAAAACAGTGGGAGTCATCTTGATTAAATATATTAATAAACCATCTAATCTAGATAGAGTGCATACTGAGTGTTTCTTTTCTATCCCTTTAGCTGCGACTATGACTGACCTGAAAATAAAACTCATAAACCAAGTTAGCTGAACCATTGTACACTCTAGTTTTGAATTGCCATAATTTACGACAAAGTCACATATGTCCTTACCACTTCTACTTTCCCTTTTCCTTCTCTACAACACGTCGTATAATTTTGATGATCCATATTACTGGAAAGGCCATTGTATAGTTACATACGAACTCGAAAAATTTATTTCAGTCGAGAATGGCCACTGGTTCAGGAGAAATTGAATTGGATAATTCTGTTGTCTCTCCTCCTTCACCTTCTCTCAGATTAAGAGCTCCTTGTATTAGGATAGTACACATGTTATTCTTGTTGGATAATTTTCTTCCAAAGCTTAAGCTGGTGCTGAAAGGTAGGGAAGGAAGAAAACCAACTAGCCTAAGTTGGTTTACATAAGGTATTATATAGAGACGTATAAAAGGCTTGCAGTGAGGGAAAATACTTGGCCACCCCTTTAAACATTTTTGATGTTTCGGTTTCTTGTGTAGTTGTAATTGAAAACAGTTTCTCATTAATTCTGACTACTGGATATATGGATACCGGATGAGAATCTCTTATCTGTATGGCATTAAAGTTGCTGAGAAGGAGTAAAATATTGAGAATAGGTGATTTGATCCTCAATGTCAGAATTCGTAATAATTGGAGATATTGGAAAAATCACCTGGTTTTGGCTTACAACAACTTTTTGGTTTTGAATAACCGTTGTTATACATCAATTTTTTAAAATTAAAATATCTGTCTCTTTATTTTATAAAGCGGGATATAAATTTTTTCTGAAAATTTACCTTTATCAATTGATGATTTAGTAAGGAGCATTGAATAATAGTATAGAGATTCTTAACCAAAATACAGTTCTCAACTTACAACACATGGAGCTTGAGTTAGTAAACTCATGGGAATTATACATATTGATGTATGTTGTTTGACGTCCTGTAGGACGAGAGGTTGATACTCTTATTTCATTCCATTTTACCTATGAATTCTCGGGTTTTAGACATGAATTCGTTGGAATGCAAGGTCTAAAGATTTTGAGAAGTTCATTTGGTATTAGAGTAAAGAATAGCATTGAATGTTGGAAGTACCAAGATTCTTCAAAGTGATCAGAGATGTAGATACTTATGCTAGGTATTCCGTTATAGTAATATTGAGAATTTAATTATCTTTCAGATTACTCATCCGTGAGTGCGCTCCTTGATGAGTAATGTTGTATGGTCTTTTTCCATTTAGGTGATGTGCACTGGAAATAGCTACAAGCCAATTGAATATGGTTCCATCTAAATTAGTGCCATTGATTCTATATGGACATAAAAAGGTAGCATATCTTGATGTTGTTAAGATATGGAGTTATCCGGTTTTTATTTAAAAGCAGAATCCTGACAAACCCAAGACATGTTTCAATAATGGCAGTTTGTAGGTTATCCCAAGCATTTGCTGTTAGGAATATGTATGCCCTAGAGGCCATTATTGATGATATAGTAGATGCTTGGACATATATATATATATATATAGGACTTTCTTACTCGACATGATAGTATGCTATCAGGTTACCTTTATCTTAACATGTAGACTGGTATTTATACTCTCTGTCTGTTACATATTGATAAAGCCCTTAGGATATATACTTGACTACCAGGTTTATGATGAGATCATACTAGTGGGGCCAGGGTTGTCCAAAAGTACATCCTATAATCAGTTCCTATTCGAGAGAATATCAAGACAAGTGCATCGATATTCCAGAGTAGACTAGTGTGTATATTTCTTGTCCCTTAGACGGCGATGGTTGATCCCACAAACATTGGTGTGTGACATCAAAGATTGTACATAGGTGCTCATTGGAGAATGGGTACACCGAACGGAATCGCCGAGTAGATTGTACACAGGTGCTCATTGGAGAATGGGTACACCGAACGGACTCGCCGAGTACTCCTAGTTGGTAGTATACCTATCGCCAGATAGTAGTTCTTTGTTGACACAGGTACAGGTTAGTATGTAGACCCGAGATCGTCATAGAGTATTGTGTGGCTCCCACTGTGCTTTGATTTCCTCCCTACCACGCTCAAGAGGAGTTGTGCAAACAGGTGGATTTTGGGTATAGTCCCGAGTCACATGGAGCAATGAAGGATAGGAGGGGTTTCGTCTCTCCCTGTATTGGGGGTTGATGTTGCGCTCTACTCGATTGGCTATAACTGGAAGTCCCTGGCTAGGGCTGCTTATGAGATTTACTAATAAGTGTTATCAGAAGTTTCTCAAACCGTTATAGGCCAAACATCGGCATGACTTATCATGTTACTGGGGTCTGATGTTTACCACCCATAGACATGATATGCGACATATCAGACGAAGAGACCACACTGTATGGTAGTGTTATTGATAGGCTTCATGGAGAGTATGGACAAGCTTGCTTGTTGATCTTCATATCGCTCAATACCCGGGTAATCGTTACGTCCAGCTAGTACCGCTGACGGCTTGTAGGTGACTGATGTGATCACCACCTACTGCTGGCGTATTGACGAGTCTTTAGAGTCCCACACAGAAGTTCCCTGATTCAAGCGAAATGAAGTAGGACACATAAGTTATATGTGTGTGGGCCTGATTAAATACGTGTATATGATACCGTATTGTAATCTGGCAGTTATCTGTTATCGAGTTAGGTTATATGTGATATAACCAGATTATCAAATCAAGTGTTGATTTGATAATATGATATTCAGATAAATGCTATTAGTCGGTCATATGTGATATAACCGGATTATTAAATCAAGTGTTGATTTAATAATATGATATATATTATATATGATATATTTATATCTTAACTAATATCATTAGCTCACTAATTATTCTTCATTATAAATATATATATATATATATATATATATATTTATATATCTAATAATGAAGCATGGCATAAAATTCTATTTTGTGACAATAGAAATGAGGTGGAAAATGAGAGCATGGTTTCAAGCATGGGCTTTACATTTGTTTATTCATCTTGACTCACTATTCAAGCATGGTTGCAATTTTATATTGCTAATTTCCATGCTTGAATGAGTGGGGATCAAGTGTTGCTATTCATTCATCATCTCATTCAACACTTAGCCATTTTCTTGAGTTGCTACCATTTGCTCTCTAGCTTCTTCATCTTCCTCATTGCCATGGTTCAAGCTTCAACCCTCACATGTGATGTGAACCATGAAGCTTGAACACAAACTTGTGAACTTTAACATCCCCTACTTCACCATCCTACACATGACTAGAGATTGAGTGTAGTGCGTTTACTACGCTAAAGTGTTTAGTATAGAGGTAGCTTAAGTTGGAGGGACTTCGCGTGGATCGTCTTCGGCACGAAGGTCTTCGGAGGAAGCTCGTCCAAACCCTCAAGTAGAGCCTAGTGGAGTTGCGGGACTACTACACGGAGCATATGAAGTGAAGGACTCAACCTACGAGGGTAAAGCCATCTTTCACTTCTTCTAGTTTAGTTATATCAAACCTAAAACCCTAATCGACTAGCTAAAGATCTCGTTTAGTCTAGCTTAGCACCTATAAAGCTTTGAATTTAGCATACTTGGTGCCACTTGGACCCCTCGATGGTGCAAGGGGAGACTTTCATAGTATCAGAGCCAAAACTAGAATACTAGACGATGTAATTAGAATCACGAAACCGAAAAACTTCGAAAAAAGAAACCCAAAAATCATGTTTCTATCAATTTTAAAATGATCTCAAAAAATTATTTAAGCAACTGCAGTATGTTTCATATGATGTAACTAGAACACAATACAAATTCGAGACCAAACCTCCATGTTTGACCGGGGGAAAACCCAATAATTCCCGGCCTCGTCGGTTTTTGGGACTCCATTTTGGCTCATGTTTGTTTGGTGTTCTGGACTGTTGATTTTGGGGTTTCAGGTATTGTTTAATTAGCCCAGTTTGCATGTGATGTTAACAGTACTATTGGGGCTAATATGAAGTGTTTCGTAATCGTAATTATTGCATCATTTCGGGTTTTAGTTTGATATGGATGCAGTAGTTGGAATCCACATTTAATTGGTTTTGTGAAAACTAGTTAATGATTAGAAATCTAGCGTTTTAGTCTCGGTAAATCGGTTGCCACAGAGTCTTGATTCAGATCAAAACTCTGTCGCAATCGCGTAGTGTATGCGAATACTCGCCAAATAACTTCGCTAGGTTGCCATGCCCTATTGCCCCGACCAAGTGACTGTAGGAGAACCCCGCTGCCAAAAGCATTCACTCAGGTGCTTGCGGCCACGGTGTTCCGCCTTAGTTCACTTCGTCGACGGTATCGGAGGTGCGGCCATCTACTAAAGTTTCTTACGAGTGTTTGATAATGTAGTCAGGAATCTTGTTGAATCCCCGACTAAATTATTGAAAAGAGTTTTTAATATGAGACTAAAATGCAAGATTTATCAGGTTAGGCATGAAATCCAGAATATGAGATATTCCGGGTTTATGATGTCTAAGGAAATGCGGATTCTAATTATTGCAGTTTTTCATTTCTTTTCTGCAACCGTAAGTGTAATATGTGGGGTATCCTAAATATCGTTTCTATATGTCAACAGATTTGGGATACACAAATTTGCTTACGTTGATTATGTAGGGATAGCTTAGCTCCTTAGCAAGGTTTTGGCAAGTATCAAATATGCTTCTTTAAAAATTTTGGGGTGCTAAACAAATCCTAACCAAGATCTTAACTAGAGAATTAGGGTTAACGGTGCATGTAAATAACTTTACATCTAAGAGAGAGGGATTACAACATTTATAGTCCGTTCCTTCACTTCATAAGCTCCGAGTAGTAGTCCCTTTGCCGTGATCCATGATCTCCCGGACTCAAGAGAGGCTCCACAAGTCGAATGATCCATTCTTGCTTGATGTTTCCCTTTTCGAAGATTATCTACCTTGAAGAATCTCAAGATCAAGCTTTCACTTCTCTAATCAAGTATTAGTGAAATGAACACCCTAATCTAAGTGGCTAGAATAAATGAGGATGATGAAGTAGGAATTTTGCTCTCTTTTGTTTTCATTTTCTCACTTTAAATCATCACAAGTCAAAAAGCTAGAAAGCTTTTTCAAGGATGAAAAAGAAAAAGAAAGCTTTTGTGATGAATAATGAATTATTATTGTGGTTACAATTGCAACCCTTGGTTAAGAATGAAAGGCTTAACCATTGTAGAGAATAAACCATAGGTAAAGAGTTTGGGTTGGGTTAACAAATATCTACACAAAATATCAACCTAAATGACAAAAGAAAGCTTCATGAAGCTTCATGAAAAAGCTAACCCTAAAGCTAACCCAAATCCAAAACCTAACTTTGTTTAAACTTAACAACCATGTTGCATTTGTAACCCTAACTTGTTACAATATTATATATCACATATACAATATATTTTGTAACAAAAGAAAATAATATAATTAACATATATCGCATATATATCAATGTATTATCCGGTGAGAAAATGAATCAATAAAGCAAGCTTATATCAGTTAATATAATATAATATATCACATATATAATTATACATTAAATTATTGAATCAACTCTTGATCCGACAATCCGTCTATATTGCATATAACCAACTAATATAACATGTACTCATTCATCGAATCAACACTTGATCCGATAACCCGGCTATATCATATATACCCGGCCGATATCTCATATCGTGAGAATATAATACGGTATCTCATATCGTATCATTCTCGGTCTTGCACATATCACATATTTGCTCCTACTCCGTTTTGCCTGAGCCAGGAAACCTCTGTGTAGGACTCTAAAGAATCGTCAATACGCCGGCAGCAGGTGATGATCATATCAAACACCCACAAGCTGCAAGCGGTCAGCTAAACGTAACAGCCACCCGTATATTGAGAAATCAGAAGATCAGCAAGCAAGCCTCTATATTCTCCTGCAAATCCAATCAGTAACACTCCTGTACAGTCCGATCTCTTCGTCTGATATGTTGCATATCTAGTCTAGGGGTGGTAAACGTCAGACCCCAGTAACCTATAATTCGTGTCGATGTAAGGCTCATAACGGGTCGAGAAACCACTGATAACACTTACCAGTAAATCTCCATATCAGCCCTGGACAGGGACCTCCAGTTATAGCCAATCGAACACAGCACAACATCAATTCCCTATACCGGGAGAGATGAAACCCCTCTTATCGCTCATTGCCTCCATGTGATTCGGGACTATACCCAAAAGCCATCATTTTGCACGCCCTCTTGGACGTGGTAAGGTGGAAATCAAAGCACAGTGGGAATCACACAAGACTCTATGATGATCTCGGGTCTACAGACTAACCTGTACCAGTGTCACCGAAAAACTACTATTTGATGATAGGTATAAGACCATCCAGGAGTTCTCGGTGAGTCTGTTCAGTGTACCCAGTCTCCACTGAGCACCCGTACACCATCTTTGATGTCCAACACCAATGGATATGGGATCATCTATTGCCCATCATAGGGGTCAAGATGCGTGTACGCTAGTCTACTCTGGAGTATCGATGCCCTATCTCGATACACCCTCGACTAGGAACAGTTATAGGATGTACTCGTTGACTACCCTGGCCCCACTAGTATGATCTCATCATACTCCTAGTAGTCAAGGACATATCCCAAGGACTTCATCAACATGTGATCACAAAACAGTATTTGTTAACACGTTAAGATAAAGTGAAACCAGATAACATACTATCATACCGCGCAAGAAAGTCCTCTCTTTATATATCCAAGCATCCATTATAATATACATCACATGTACAACAATGGCCTCTAAGGCATATACATAACTAACAATCTCCCACTTGCACTAAGGCCAGCTGTTGTAGTATCTCATACCCAACATCCCGAAGAGACTCTTAAATTGTATCTGAGGAATGGCCTTTGTGAGTGGATCCGCAGTTGTTCCCCTCCGAATGGCGTCCTGGACTTTGCGTCTGGCCTGAGATTCGGGGCAGATGCTATATGGTTTTATCCGTCTACCTCTCCGAAGATGCCAAGTTGATTTATGACACCGTGTATCGGAGGTCTAGACGGATGCGGCCGATGTAGCAGACTTCGTCAGATTCCCCCTCCGGGTGAGGGGTTTTTGATTGTGGGGACGCTCTTCCCTGCAGGCGCAAGCCCCTGCAGTTAATTACGCTACCGCACCGCGGTAACAACTTTCTCCTTCTTCAGAATTTCACTTCGTGTCGTATGTGTTTGTTTTGTTTGTGGTTGCCCGTGGATTGTATACAGAGACTGAGTAATGCCGTCGCCCGTAGGACGTGGATTAGTCCAAATCCTTATTTACTAAGATTTGGGTTTGGTGTTTTTAGTTTAAGGATGCATTAGTCGCATTGCGGCTAAGATCAACTTAAACGTTCGTTAAGGATACGATAGTCCTGTTTGAGACTAAGATCAACTTAACGTGATAATCCATTTAATATCTGGCCATCGGGACTCGTCGCCTCTCTAACGTCGTTGAAGGATTACAACGGCAGATGTTAGAGGAGTTCAGAGATGTACCCTTGAACCAAGGTTGATTTGGAGTTTTATAGTCTGTTTGGATATTTAAGGATACGTTAGCCATGTTTGGGGGCTAAGATCAACTTAAACGGGATCGTTTAGATCCGGCAAAAGAGCATTTGGAGGCTCTATTGTTCCAATTTAGGGACATAGTGGTCCATAGGTAGTTTAGGGACGTTGCGGTCCATACTCCAGTTTAGGGACGTGGTGGTCCATGCTCCAGTTTAGGGACGTGGTGGTTCATATTCCAGTTTACGGACGTGGTGGTCCATATTCCAGTTTAAAGACGTGGTGGTCCGCTATTAGTTTAGGGACATTTCGGTCCGATATTAGTTTAGGGACGTTTCGGTCCGATATTAGTTTAAGGACGTTTCGGTCCACGAGTTTAAGGACCCCGCAGTCCATATACGTGTGGTCGTTAGGACCCGTCACCTCTCTGACGTCGTTGAAGGATTACAACGACAGGTGTCAGAGAAGTTCGGAGATGTACCCTTGAACCGATAGTAAATTGATTTAAGAGAGCAATCCTGCTCAGTCAATTTAATTTAAGGACTTATGTCTAAAATTGGGCTAAGTCCAGTTGAAATGTTCAACATTTTATTTGCTTCTGCATTACATTTCTTTTTTTATTTTTATTTGGGCTTTGCCCAGAAGGATGCAGAGCATCAATTTGTTTTGGGCTCTGCCCTTTATAAATGATGCAGAGCATCAATTTGTTTTGGGCTCTCCCCTTTATAAATGATGCAAAGCATCAATTTTATTTGGGCTCTGCCCTTTTATTGCTTTGCAATTTATTTTGGCCTGCTTGGTCTTTTTGATTTGGGCCTGACCATTTTAGGAAATGCATTGCATTTATCAGGCGCTTTGTGCCAATCAGAGAGCGCAAGCGCCCAAGAGCGCAACAGTGCAGATTTATAAGTGCAAAGCACTATTAATCTGAGAATCTTTTAGATTCAAGAACAGAAGTGCAAAGCACTGTTAGATTTCTTGATCTAATTTAGATCAAAGGAAAAAATAAGTTTTTTTCTTATCTTAAAGAACCAATGGTTCATGAAAAAGTGCAAAGCACTATTTTTATTTATTCATTTTATTTAGATATATTTAAAGATCAATGATCTTGTTTTTAGATCACTGATCTGTTCATAAGAGAATTTTCTCTTCTTTCAAAAGTTTTTACCTTTTTTGTTCTTGAGTAGTTCTTCAGAGTCCTCTTTCTCTCTTTTTTTTTTATAGAAAATGTTGATCCCTTTGAATTGAGGTCTGGGGTCATTTTTATAGTGCTCATAAATTAATTAAATTTGTTAAAAAGAAGTTTCTCTGAGTGATTTGGGGAATTTTCCCCACCGTTGGATCTTTGATCCGAAGGCCTCTGTTTTACAGAAGAAAATCTTCTTGTTTTAAAAAGAACAGAAAAGATTTCTCAGAATTTTAATTCTGCTTGGCGCAAATGCTCCAGAGCGTGACACGTGTCGCGCAGCGCAGCTGGGCTTGCGCATCTGCGCTGACACGTGCCGCGCAGCCGAAGTTTTTTTTTTGTGCGCATCTGCCCTGACACGTGTCGCGCAGCGCACCGCGCAGCTGCGCTGACACGCACAGCGCAGCGCACAGCGCAGCGCAGCTGCTCTTGCGCAACTGAATTTTTTTTTGTACGCGCCTGCGCTGACACGTGTCGCGCAGCGCACAGCGCAGCTGAAGGTTTTTTGTTTTTTTTATAGAGCTTTGCTCTGATGGAGTACGCTACCTTAGGCGCTGCGCTCCCTGCGCTGGTGTGTCTGATTTTGACACGTGGCGCTCTGTGCGCAGCACAGGAGATCTGAAGCGTTGCTTCATTTATTTTAATTTTAATTTTCAATACAGAGCTTTGCTCTTATTGGGGAAACAGATGCGTTGCTTCGTTTCACGCCTTGGAATTTGAACAGAGCTTTGCTCTGATTGGGGTAAACAAATGCCCCCCTACCGTTGCGCTTACGTGGCTCTAAACGTGAGCGCAACAGTGGTGGAATTCCAACCGCTGCGGTAACTCTTGGGAGTTGAAAGGGTATTTGATGCCTATAACTAGGACCTTTGGTCCTTTAGATGATTTTCATCTTCACAATTTTACTTTCAGAACTCAGAGCCCTGCTCTCTTGTTTAAACACTTTTAAAATTTCAACTTTAGAGAATTTTGGGTTAAAATATTAATTTTGATTAAATTAAATTAATTTTGATTAAATTAAATTAATTTTAAGAACTTTGCTCTCAATAGATCCCTGATCTAAACAAGACCCATTTAGGGTTTCACTTAGCAGAGCGTTGCTCTAAGGGGGTCTAAAGAGAACTAAAGGGAACCCTATCAGGGTTCCATTAACAGAGCTCTGTTCTCTAAAAGATTTTCCTTGGATTTTCTTAATTAATGGAGCTTTGCTCCTTCCAAATCATATAGAAGAACTCTTAAGAGTTCTTCATGGCATTTGATACTATTATTATTATTATATCATTTTTTCCCAGAGCAGAGCTCTCAATGTTCTTAGGGAATTTTCCACAAATTCTCCTCATAGCTGATTTTGACTGGTGTCACTCCTGTCTCCAGAGCATTGCTATCGAGGAGTTTAACTTTTAACTTTCTGTATTTTCTTATTTGTTAATCTCCCTGTACTGTTTTCTTCAGGTATTATGGCGGTGCGTCTATACAGCTTGCACGAGTTCATCACTTATGAGGATATCCGTGTACAGGGCCGTCAACAGAACCAGGAGTTTACGGACGCCCACCGTGCGGAGGTCATGGGTCGCCTCAACGCAGGTGGTGGTTGGTTGCTTCCTTGTCGTTCATCTCTCTTAAAGGTCATGCTGGGAGCAATATGGAGAGCACTTCCGGGGTTTCACGAGGCTCTACCGCTCAATGCGCTGGATGATGCCAAAGACAAGGTGCATTCAGTGTACCTGACAGGAATGATCTCGAAGAAACGGCGGGACAGCCTCATCGACATCCTACATCAAGTCTTCCAGCAGACGACGATAATCGCTTCTTATCAAAGGATAGGGGGCCTTGCTGAAGACCTTGACACCCAGGAGCGCGAGAGGCTACGCACGAGAATCATCAGAAAGGCCAGGAGAACTCTGGATGGCCTTACTTTTGAATTCCTCAATCCGTGCCGCGGATCCGAAGTCATACCTTTCTAAACATTTTAATAATGTTATTATTTATTTCTCCGTGATTGTAAGAACCCCTTTTTTATGATATGAATAGAAAATTTTCATTTCATCTTGTCTTATTCCTCATCCCGAACCGTTTGCACGTGCATGAATGAGTATGTCTTAAACGCTTGATCAAGTGTAAATCGGATGTTCTTTCTGTCACTCTCTTATTATCAGTATATTGTTACAATTAGCTGATAAGCACCTTGATTTCTCTATGCAATAATAATGGCTTAGGCCGCAGGTTCAGATCTGCCGCCTAAGACTTTTCAACTCTATGAGCCGTGGGGGTCTCATAGAGACTTTTCTCCCTACGGATCGAGAGGATCTCGTAGGTGGTTTTTTTTTCTCCTTAGGAATCATGAGGATTCCTAAGTGTGGTTTTCTCTTATAAGTCGTAAGGATCTCATAAGAGAATTTTTCCCTCTTACGAGTCGAAAGGACCCGTAAGCGGTTGTTTCCCTCCCTGTCGAAACTCTACTTTGAAGAGTGAGACCCGTGGATGGTATGCAAGAGACCGTTTTGGGTCAACTTGTAGGGTCCCGGTTCTTTAGGAAACAGGCTACTTTTATGCCTACTGCCTAAGGCTTTATCTCACGAGTCGAGCCGCCTCAACAATTTCTTCACAAGTCGAGACGAATCGAGCGTTTCTCGCAAGAACATCTTAACGTCGCATTTAACCTCTGCTCTTTACGACAGAAGCCCGTTATGGTTGGTAGTACTTAGGGTTTTGGCCATCGTACCGTCGCATAAGCTGATATAGTCCTCGATAGGCAATCGTGCTGTTCGAGTAGCCCTGCAACTGCCGTGTCTTTGATCCCTTCGGGGGCTGGACAAGACGTCTTCAAGCAATCCTCCTTGGCAGTTTGACCGTCGGAAGAGCAAGCGTTAGGAATTTGCCATGTTGCTTTTACTTGAGGTTAGGCTTATTTTGGTGAGCCCCGATGAGTCATAACCACTCCGCGCTGGTGTAGGGATGATCTCCGATAGTCTTTCGGGCTTTATGTGAGTTGCCGTCAAGACCCTGAAGCTAGGAATTTGGCCTTTGCTTCGTTTGCTGGCATTGCGTCTGCTGTATCGAGACGAATGTTGCGGTGGGAACTAGGGATTTTGCCGTGGTTCCGTTTGTTTGATGACGTTGCGTCTGCTGTGTCGAGACGAACGTTGGGGTGACATCTCGTCTGCTGTATCGAGATGGACGTCGAGGTGGTGACCATTCTGTGCTGGTGTGAGATGATCTCCGATTGTCTTTCCGGTTTTATATGAGTTACCATCAAGACGTCGAAGCTAGGAATGTGGCCTTCGCTTCATTTGCTTTGGTGTGTCCAAATCCTGTTGGAGGAAGAACGCTGGGGTTGACATTTCGTCTGCTGTATCGAGACGAACGTCAAGGTGGTGACCACTCTGTGCTGGTGCGAGATGATCTCCGATTGTCTTTCCGGTTTTATGTGAGTTACCGTAAAGACGTTGAAGCTATGAATGTGGCCTTCGCTTCGTTTGCTTTGTCACGTCCGAATCCCTGCTGGAGGAAGAACGCTGGGGTGACAACTCGTCTGTTGTATCGAAACGAACGTCGTGGAGGTGACCACTCCATGTGAGATGATCTCCGGTGGTCTTTCAGGCTTTATATGACTTGCCGTTAAGACCTTGAAGCTAGGAATTTAGCCTTCGCTTCATTTGCTCACACTGCGTCTGGTGTATTGAAACGAATGCTGAGGTGGAGCTAGGATTTTGCCGTCACTCCGCTTGGTTTCGACCATGGGGTCTTTTGTTAACTTTGCATGTACACCCTGCTGGACTGCGAAGGAACGCCGTTGTTGACATTGCGTCTACTGTAACAAGATGAATGCTAAGGTGGAGTTGGGATTTTGCCGTTACTCCTCTTTGTTTCGACCGTGAGGTCTTTTGTTGACGTTGCATCTGCCTCCAGCTGGACTGCGGAGGAACGCTGTTGTTGACATTGCGTCTACTGTATCGAGACAAATGCTGAGGTGAAGCTGGGATTTTGCCATCGCTCCGCTTGATGGTGTAACATCTGTGTCCTGCTGGAATGAGGAGGCACACCGTTGTTGGTCTCCAGGCTGCAGATGTAGCCATTAAGATTTGGAACTAGAGACTTTGCCATGGTTCCGTTTCGTTGCGATTCTGAGGTCGGTTGTTGACGTCATGTCTGCATCTAGTTGGAGTGAGGAGAAACGCCGTTGGTGATCTCTAAGTTGTCGATGTTGACGTCGAGAACCTGAAGCTCGGGATCTTCGTTTGCTTCATTTGTTGACATCGTGTCTGTAATATTGCGACAAATGTCGAGATTGTCTCTAGGTTGTCTATGAACCGTGGAGATTTGGCTTCGCTTTCTGATGGAGCCTGTTGGGAAGGTATGGTTCCCTCTTTATCTGTGCCCCTGGATTGTATACAGGGATCGATGTGATTTCACCTGTAGGGTAAAAAGTTTCATTCTTTCATTTTTTTTATTCTTTCCGCGATGCTCTATCATTTCAGCTTTTTATATCGCGAAAATCGCGATTGCCCAATCATTTCGGCTATTTTTCGCGGTGCCCAATCGTTTCGGCTATTTATTGGGTAAAAAGTTTCATTCTTTCATTTTTTTTATTCTTTCCGCGATGCTCTATCATTTCAGCTTTTTATATCGCGAAAATCGCGATTGCCCAATCATTTCGGCTATTTTTCGCGGTGCCCAATCGTTTCGGCTATTTATTTTGTTTTTACTCGCTGCTTTTTATTGCGAGTTGCCCAATCATTTCGGCCGTTTATTTTATTTTTACTCGCTGTTTTTTATTGCGAGTTGCCCAATCATTTCGGCTATATTTTTTTTATTTTTTATTGCGAGTTGCCCAATCATTTCGGCTATTTCGTGTGCATACGTTTTTACTTGCTGCTTTTGTTGCAAGTTGCCCTATCATTTCGGCTATTTAATATGCATTTTCAGCTCGCTGATTTTTATCGCGAGCGTAGAACTTGGAATCTGGTGCCAATCTCAGCACCAGCATCGCTACAACCGGAATATTGCGAGGAGCGAATCATCATCTGCCATGAAAGGACTTGGAATTTGATACCGATTTAGGTATCAGTATCGCTACAACTGGGATATTGCCAGGAGCGACTCATCATCTGCCTCCGTCGATGTCGAACAAAGGTGGCTTAACGAACAGGGTTAAGGTCCTGTTGACTAAGGCTTTTGACTTCATGAGCCGTAAGGGTTTCACAAAGGTATTTCTCCCTACAAGTCGTGAGGATCTTGTAGGTGTATTTTCTCCTTAGGAGTCGTGAGGATTCCTAACTGTATGTTCCTCGGTAAGTCGTAAGGATCCTACAAGAGGGTTTTCTCCTTGTAAATCGAGAGGACTTACAAGTGTTGTTTGCTGTACGAGCATATCCCTAGTCGCAGATGAGACTTTGTTAGGGAAATGTTTATTCACGCCCGTGGATTGTATATAAGAGCCAGTATTAGACCACTTGTAGGGCCATAATGAAAGTTGTGGGGGTTGCTTAAGCACAGGTTTAGGTCTCTGTAACTTAAGACTTTCAAATCTTATGAGCCGTGAGGGTCCCATAAGAGAGTTCTCCTTACGAGTCGTGAGGATCTCGCAAGTGTATTTTCTCCTTAGGAATCGTGGGGATCCCTAAGTGTGCTGCTCCCTTTGTGAGTCGTAAGGATCTCACGCGGGTGGTTTCTCCTTACAAGGTCGAGGGGACCTTATAAGTGTCTTTTAACGAGCTTGTGCCCTTTCGGGTTTTCATGAACGCTAGCCGGTAGCCCTGCTATTTTTATTCACGGAGCCCTTTCGGGTTTTCATCCGTGCCCGTTTCGCTTATGGACATACCGTCTCTTTTTTTTTATTTACGAGGTCGCGCCCTTTCGGGTTTTCACGAACACTCACCGGTAGTCCTGCTGTTTTTACTCACGGAGCCCTTTCGGGATTTCATCCGTGCCCGTTTTGCTTATGGACATGCCGTCTCTCTTTTTTTTCTTTTTTTTATTCTTTATATATATATTTTTTTATATTTTTTTTCATCTCGTCAGCCTAAGGATGCCACGGTAGTAGTTTAAAAACATTTCGGTCATTTGCAAGTTTTAGGACATTGCGGTCCATCATTAGTTTAAGGACATCTCGGTCCGCCGTCGCCGTATTTGAGGCGAATATCTAGTTTATTGACTTTTCGGTCTTTGGGTCTTTCTCTATGACTGACCATGATGCCCCCGGCGTATCCATCTTTCTCGGAGCATGCGGTTGTGGCGGGTTCACCTTCCAATTTTCGGACAGCACGAACTTGCCTTGTCGGTATTGGTCTTCAACCCAGTTCTTGAAGACGTAGCAATCCTCGATCAGATGACCAACCGTTTGATGGTAAGGGCAATAATTAGGATTATTAACATCGCCTAGCCGCAACGGACGTTTTGGACTCGGCAGATTGATGAGCCTGTCGCACACTGCCAGCTCGAACAGTCCCCTTGTTTTATCTTGCGGAAACGAGTAAGGACGTTTCAACTTATCCTGGAGGGGTTGCCGCTTGTTGCTTTGGTGAGCAACCGGTCTAGGGTCACTTAATTGTTGTTGAGTGCTGGCGACGAAGGCCGTTTTTCCTTTTCCTTTATCCTTTTTGTTTGCTCCGTTGTTTGCGGGGCCGGGATTTTTTCCGAGTAGCGTGCAATTGCATGGCTGAACGTTCTCGCAGCTCCTCAATTCCTTCATTTTTGAAATAGATTCCCTGAGGGAAGGGTTGGGGGTAGCTTCTTCGTCAGAGTCGCTTCCAAAGGTGATAATTTGCGATACCTTAGAGTCGGCCGTATGACAATCGTCGGCGGCTTTTTTGCGATCATCTATCGCATTTTTTCGACGTCTACAAGCTTCACATTTTGTCCTGTCGAAGTGTTACTTTTGAGCGACATACCCTTGCCACCAACAGTTAAAAGATTCGCAGTCTTCGGTAGGATGTATAATCTTCTGATGATATAAGCAGAAGTTAGGGTGCATCTCTACCTCAGCAAGAGTATTTTCTTCAAAGGGCGGTAGCTTCATTCCTACTGATAAAGCTTTGGCGAACCTTTTCCTCGTCTTGAATTTGTTTTTATCCACAGTGGATGGCTTTTGATTTGACGGGAATGCCTTGGCTTTTTCCAGTATGGCCATTTCACGCTCTTGATTGGCTTTTGCTTTCAGACGAATTTCATTTAGGAAGACATCGATCAGCTCGTCTGATGGCTGTAGAATTTCCGGTTCGGGGTTCGCCATTGGTTTCTCGACGCAAGAAGCTTCTTTATTATCTGTTAGTGAGTGAGAAATCACATGACAAGTCGCTACGTAGTCTTCGGATTCATCTGATGAGTTTTCTCCATCGTTTTCATCCTTGACTAAAGAACAAACTGCCCCCGGCGTGTCCGTCTTCTTTGGAGATTGCGGCTGTGGTGGGTTTACCTTCCAGTATTCCGACAGCGCGAACTTGCCTTGTAGGTACTGATCCTTGATCCATCCCTTAAAGATGAAACAATCCTCAATCGGGTGACTTACCGTTTAGTGGTAAGGGCAATAATTGAGATTATTAAGATCGCCTGGCTGCGACAGACGCTTTGGACTATGCAGATTAATGAGTCTGTTGCGCACTGCCAGCTCGAACAGTCTTCTCATTTTATTCTGAGGAAACGAGTAAGGACGTCCTAGCCTCTCTTTGAGGGAAGGGCGTGGACGCACGTTGTTTTGGCGAACGACCGGCTTTGAGTTGTTCGACTGTTGCTGAGCATTGGCGACGACGATCGCTTTCCCTTTTCCTTTCTCATTTTGGGAATCTTGTTTTGGAGGAGACGGTCTATGGTCCATCTAGTCCATTTGGGCTAATTTGTCGATCAAGGCCTGGAAGGTAGTCGGCCTGAAGAACATCATGAATTGCGAGATGGTCGCTTGCGGATCGAGAGTGCCCATAAACATGCCTACCGCAGGTACCTCTTCTATGCGTTGTTCGCATTTCGACCATAGGTTTCGCCATCGTGTTGCGTATTGGACCCACGTTTCGCCTGGCCTTATTCTGGAATTTATTAGTGCTGTTATCGGGATGCGTTCACTAGCACTCGGGAATCTTTGTGTGAACAGTAGCTCCATCTCCGCAAATGTTTTGACAGAGTCGTTAGGTAGCTCCGAATACCATTCAAAGGCTGTTTCTGCTAAGCTGCTGACGAATTGACGTAGCAACAATTTGTCATCGCCTCCAGTATTGCCGCATAAGGCCCTGAATTGAGCGACATGCTGATGCGGATTCCCTGTCCCTTTATATACGTAGAATTTAGGGATCGTATATCCCGGCGGGTAACTGATTTGGTCGTACCAGCTCGGATACGGTCGTTCGGTTCTAGCAATTTGCCCAGCCGCTTCATTCACCTGATGAACCCGGATCTGCTGAGCTATATATTCGTCCAAGTCAGCTTTGGAGATTGCCTCCTCCTTGGCTGTTGACAGAGCCGGTGGAGGATTTGACGTTTCTCCCCTGTCGTCTTCAAGGACGATCGGAAGATCTTCAGCAGGAGGGTCCGGCGGTATCAATCCCAACCATATCTTGGAAGAGGAGCGCCATCTGTTTTATATTAGCCGCTTGCTATGCATCTTCTTTGTCCCTCTTTTCGAGGACTCTGCGTAAAAAGTCAGCGTCGGTTTCTTGTTCTTGACGCTCATCCGAAGACGTTTCAGAGCTTTCTTTTGGCTCAGTGAGTGCAGCCATTGTAGTCATCATTTCCTGAAGCTTTTGTTGTTGCTCCTGGGCTTTCGTCACGGATCGGGTGAGCGGTCGGTGACCCGTAGAAGTGCGGCTTTCCTTCTTTCCAGAAGCCATATAAACAGTGTGCACCACCATGCCCCCAGATTTGGGGCGTTTGTGTTCAGCGCTTTTATGCTTCGCCATGTTCACAGGGGCTTTTTGCGGCCTCCTTTTCTTCTGAGTGATTGGAGTTAGGGGGGCCATTGTAATGGGCACCCGGGTAACTATTGGTTTTTGGGGGTTGACGGAGTAATCCTTCTCTTACCGAACCTTCATTTTTTTCCGTTGGCGGAGATAGTTTTCATCAATCACTGACTCCTGGACCTGTCGCCAGACTCTGTAAATTTTAGAGGACAGCCGTTGAGGGGGATGTTCTAGCTTTTTCTCTGGAGTACTCTTCGCAGCAGAAGGAGTTCGTTTCAACAATGCAGTAGAAGAGTTTCTGCGCACCGTGTTCAGCAATTCAAAGTTGTTCCCGATTGGAACAGCAGTATTGATCCCCACCGTTGGAGCTGGAGGAGTAAATCCAGAGGGGAAGTTGCCCCCAGCCTTCTTTACTCGGCGCCAGTGGCGACGTCGAGCATGTCGTGCTAATGGAGTTGTTTCAGCTATAGGGGTGACCTTTTCATGCCCCCCGTGTTGGTCAGAATATGCTGGTACCAGCCTTTTAAAGATCGACGTCCGTTGAACGGGGACGGCCAACCTGTCAGAAGCGGACTTCGGAGCATGGGAAGCAACCTTGGTGACTTCGCCAAAAACGGGAGCTGGGATGGCTATCCGCTTCGGGATAACGTCTTCTGGAATGGCAGGCTTCTTCATGGGCCCGATGGAGCTCTGGCCTAATCCATTAAAACCTGAAGCAGTGGAGTTGGGCGACCTGTTGAGAGGGGTCACGGCAGAGGTAAGTCGATCGAAGACCGACTTCTTTAGAGCTTCTTGCAATGTCATTGGGGCGTCGAAGCTCATTGGTGGGAGCATGGTCCTAAAAAATAGTCCAGTGGTGGTTTGAGCCACCTGCTCCACCGGCATTTTGAAAAGGGAGGCCGCTTGGGGCCCATAAGTCACTCCTCCAGCAAGGACCGAACGAGAATTGCAGTTGTAGGCAGTGCAGTTTGAAGTCATTGATCTTCTGTTTTCTGCACGGAGCAAGACACCAAATCTTAGTACCTCGAATCCACAGGCAACCACAGTAAACCGCGATTCGTTCGCGAACACGACACACGAAGTGTGGAGTGGAAAAGGTCCCACCGGGCGTGCCAGAATCTGTTCCCCTCCGAATGGCGGCCTGGACTTTGCGTCTGGCCTGAGATTCGGGGCAGATTCTATATGGCTTTATCCGTCTACCTCTCCGAAGATGCCAAGTTGATTTATGACACCGTGTATCGGAGGTCTAGACGGATGCGGCCGATGTAGCAGACTTCGTCAGAATCCTCCTCCGGGTGAGGGGTTTTTGATTGTGGGGATGCTCTTCCCTGCAGGCGCAAGCCCCTGCAGTTAATTACGCTACCGCATCGCGGTAACAACTTTCTCCTTCTCCAGAATTTCACTTCTTGTCGTATGTGTTTGTTTTGTTTGTGGTTGCCCGTGGATTGTATACGGAGACTGAGTAATGCCGTCGCCCGTAGGACGTGGATTAGTCCAAATCCGTATTTACTTAGATTTGGGTTTGGTGTTTTTAGTTTAAGGATGCATTAGTCACGTTGCGGCTAAGATCAACTTAAACGTTCGTTAAGGATACGATATTCCTGCTTGAGACTAAGATCAACTTAACGTGATAATCCATTTAATATCTGGCCATCGGGACTCGTCGCCTCTCTAACGTCGTTGAAAGATTACAACGGCAGATGTTAGAGGAGTTCAGAGATGTACCCTTGAACCAAGGTTGATTTGGAGTTTTATAGTCCGTTTGGATATTTAAGGATACGTTAGCCGTGTTTGGGGGCTATGATCAACTTAAACGGGATCGTTTAGATCCGGCAAAAGAGCATTTGGAGGCTCTATTGTTCCAGTTTAGGGGCATAGTGGTCCATAGGTAGTTTAGGGACGTTGCGGTCCATGCTCCAGTTTAGGGACGTGGTGGCCCATGCTCCAGTTTAGGGACGTGGTGGTTCATATTCCAGTTTACGGACGTGGTGGTCCATATTCCAGTTTAAAGACGTTTCGGTCCGATATTAGTTTAGGGACGTTTCGGTCCGATATTAGTTTAAGGACGTTTCGGTCCACGAGTTTAAGGACCCCGCAGTCCATATACTTGTGGTCGTTGGGACCCGTCACCTCTCTGACGTCGTTGAAGGATTACAATGACAGGTGTCAGAGAAGTTCGGAGATGTACCCTTGAACCGATAGTAAATTGATTTAAGAGAGCAATCTTGCTCAGTCAATTTAATTTAAGGACTTATGGCCAAAATTGGGCTAAGTCCAGTTGAAATGTTCAACATTTTATTTGCTTCTGCATTGCATTTCTTTTTTTATTTTTATTTGGGCTTTGCCCAGAAGGATGTAGAGCATCAATTTGTTTTGGGCTCTGCCCTTTATAAATGATGCAGAGCATCAATTTGTTTTGGGCTCTCCCCTTTATAAATGATGCAGAACATCAATTTTATTTGGGCTCTGCCCTTTTATTGTTTTGCAATTTATTTTGGCCTGCTTGGTCTTTTTGATTTGGGCCTGACCCGTTTAGGAAATGCATTGCATTTATCAGGCGCTTTGCGCCAATCAGAGAGCGCAAGTGCCCAAGAGCGCAACAGTGCAGATTTATAAGTGCAAAGCACTATTAATCTGAGAATCTTTTAGATTCAAGAACAGAAGTGCAAAGCACTGTTAGATTTCTTGATCTAATTTAGATCAAAGGAAAAGATAAGTTTTTTTCTTATCTTAAAGAACCAAAGGTTCATGAAAAAGTGCAAAGCACTATTTTTATTTTTATTTATTCATTTTATTTAGTTATGTTTAAAGATCAATGATCTTGTTTTTAGATCACTGATCTGTGCATAAGAGAATTTTCTCTTCTTTCAAAGGTTTTTACCTTTTTTGTTCTTGAGGAGTTCTTGAGGAGTTCTTCAGAGTCCTCTTTCTCTCTTATTTTTTTTTAGAAAATGTTGATCCCTTTGAATTGAGGTCTAGGGTCATTTTTATAGTGCTCATAAATTGGTTAAATTTGTTTAAAAGATCTTTCTCTGAGTGATTTGGGGAATTTTCCCCACCGTTGGATTTTTGATCTGAAGGCCTCTGTTTAACAGAAGAAAATCTTCTTGTTTTAATAAAAACAGAAAAGATTTCTCAGAATTTTAATTCTGCTTGGCGCAAATGCTCCAGAGCATGACACGTGTCGCTCAGCGCACAGCGCAGCGCAGCTGCGCTTGCGCATCTGCGCTGATACGTGTCGCGCAGCTGAAGTTTCTTTTTTGTGCGTATCTGCGCTGACACGTGTCGCGCAGCGCACCGCGCAGCTGCGCTGACACGTGTCGCGCAGCGTACAGCGCAGCACAGCTGCGCTTGCTCATCTGAAGTTTTTTTTTTGTATGCGTCTGCGCTGACACGTGTCGCGCATCGCACAGCGCAGCTGCGCTGACACATGTCACGCAACTGAATTTTTTTTTTTTTTGTACGCATCTGCGCTGACACGTGTCGCGCAGCGCACAGCGCAGCTGCACTGACACGTGTCGCGCAGCGCTTGCGCAGCTGAAGTTTTTTTTTTTTTTTAGAGCTTTGCTCTGATGGAGTACGCTACCTTGGACGCTGCGCTCCCTGCGCTGGTGTGTCTGATTTTGACACGTGGCGCTCTGTGCGCAGCGCAGGGGATCTGAAGCGTTGCATCATTTATTTTAATTTTAATTTTCAATACAGAGTTTTGCTCTTATTGGGGAAACAGAAGCGTTGCTTCGTTTCCCGCCTTGGAATTTGAACAGAGCTTTGCTCTGATTGGGGTAAACAGCAGTGTTGTCCTTCGTATCAACTCTCCTAACCTCGATCTCCCGGCGATCAACTATCTCCCGGATCAGGTGATACCACCTCAGAATATGTCGGGACTTTTAATGGGACCTGGATTCCTTAGCCAAAGCCACAGCTCCATTGTTATCACAATACAGAGGTATTGGATACTCACTGGTCGGAACTACACCAAGTTCAGTGATGAACTTCTTTATCTAGACAGTCTCTTTGGCAGCATCGTTGGCAGCGATGTATTCAGCCTCCATCGTCGAGTCTGCCACGGTTTCCTGTTTGGAACTCTTCCAACAAACCGCCCCTCCATTGAGGGTAAAGACAAAACCCGAGTGCGACTTAGAGTCGTCCTTATCACTTTGGAAGCTCAAATCGGTAAAGGACTCCACCTGGAGTTCTCTGTTTCCATACACCAAGAACATCTCTTTAGTCCTTCTCAAGTACTTGAGAATGTTCTTCACAGCTGTCCAGTGATTCTCTCCAGGATCTGCTTGATACCTACTTACTACACTTAGTGAGTATGCTACATCGGGTCTGGTACATAGCATCGCGTACATGATAGAGCCTACTGCCGAAGCATAGGGTATCCCTTGCATGCGAGCTCTTTCCAAATCAGTCTTGGGAGATATCTCTTTGGAGAGAGTGAGTCCAGAGATCGTGGGTAAATTCCCACGCTTGAATTCTTCCATACTAAACCTCTTTTGTATGGTGTCAATGTACCTGGATTGGGACAATCCCAGTATCCATCTAGATCTATCTCTATAGATCTTAATTCCCAAAATGCATGAGGCATCACCTAGATCTTTCATTGAGAATCTATGTGATAAGAAGACCTTAACCGAGTGCAGCATAGGAATATCATTTTCTATCAAGAGTATGTCATCCACGTACAATACAAGGAAGACAATCTTACTCTCTGCTACCTTCTTGTATATACAAGGCTCATCAATGTTTTTGATGAAGTCAAAATCTTTGACTACAACATCAAAACAGATGTTCCAACTCCGCAATGCCTGCTTTAACTCTTGAATGGATTTAAACAGCTTGCACACTTTTCTGCTGCTCCCCTTGTCTACGAAGCCCTCTGGCTGAGTCATGTACACGCACTCTTCCAAATCACCATTTAGAAAGGCGGTCTTAACATCCATTTGCCAGATTTCGTAGTCATGGTATGCAGCAATGGCAAGTAAGATCCGGATGGACTTAAGCATAGACACGGGAGAAAAGGTTTCGTCATAATCCAGACCTGGTCGTTGACGAAAACCCTTTGCAACAAGTCTAGCTTTATAAGTCTCAACTTTTCCATCTACACCAAGTTTCTTCTTAAAGATCCATTTGCTCTCAATGGGTTTTATCCCTTCAGGAGTAATTTCCAATGTCCATACTTTGTTGGTGTACATGAATTCCATCTCAGATTGTATTGCATCCAGCCATTTCACAGAGTCACCACTCGTGATGGCCTGCTCGAAACTAGTCGGGTCATCATCTTCCATGATGCAATCCTCGCTCCAACCAACGACGAGAAAACCGTAGCATCTCTCAGATGGATGAGGAACCCTACTAGATCGGCGGAGAGGTGGGGGTTCGTCGGGAACTACTGAATCCTCTGGTTCTACCAAATCTTCTGTTGCAGTTTGTGTAGCTGGAACTTCTTCCAGTTCTACCTCCTTGCTACTAATTTCCTTTGCAAGAAATTCCTTTTCTAAAAAGGTGGCATGTCGAGAAACAAACACCTTTTGTTCCTCGGAGCGGTAGAAGATATACCCACGAAAATACTTGGGATATCCAATAAACTTACACATAACAGACCTTGTCTCGAGCTTGTCCGGATTTTGTTTTTTCACATAGGCCGGACAACCCCATATCTGAATAAAATTAAGATATGGCCTCTTCCCATACCATATCTCATATGGAGTGGTAGGCACAGATTTGGTTGGAACTCTATTCAATAGGTATGCAGCTGTCTCCATCGCAAAGCCCCAAAAGGAAATAGGCAACTCAGCATTGCTCATCATAGAGCGCACCATATCTAATAGGGTGCGATTCCTACGCTCCGATACACCGTTGTGCTGTAGTATATAAGGAGGAGTAAGCTGAGAGAGAATCCCATTCTCTTTTAGATAATCTAGTATTTCATTGCTTAAGTATTCTCCTCCTCGATCAGATCGAAGGATCTGAATACTTTTACCCGTTTGGTTCTCTACTTCGTTCTTATTTTTATCTGGGCTTTATTTTGTGACATGATGACTTTAATCGATCCTTCTGGAACTTAACAACAATATTTACACTGCACGTAAAGACATATAAAATCTTAAGTTAAATAAGAAGCGAGGTGTGAAAAATGAAGGTTCGATAGTCTAGACTTAGGATAATAGAATTGTTATTTTCTGAAACAAAACCTTAAGGTTTGAATCATAGTTATTTTGCAAAACTAGCTTAACCGGATTTTGTGGGTAGTATCCGCTGAAAACCCTCAGGAGACAACACTCCTCCTACTAGGGTCACCTAGAGGTTTAACGGCTTGTTGCACATGCTCAGTGCAATCGCGTTCCCTGCGAAAGTGAGGTTAGGAATTTTTGTGAATAAATTGGCTTTGCTCGGGACGAGCAAATGATAAGTTTGGGGGTATTTGTTCATATCAGATTGTTGCATATTTATACCGCCCAATTTTTATCACATTGCTTATCGGTAGGTACTCTTGAGCCGTGTTTGCTAGTTAATTGCAGGATACAGGTTCTCAGCTCTAAACAGTGAAATATATGGAAAAGCACGACAAATTCCGGATTACTACCAACCACAGATAAAAAACGGGTCTCTGCTCTCTATCCGTATATTGCCGCACACCAGTTTAAGGGACAAAATTACAAATCGATGTCATTTTCATACACAAAGCTCAATGTCAACACAAGATCCAACATATCTACGTGGAGCTCAAGAAAAATCATGACAAAAGATCCACATTACATCACCTTTTGTTCTGCTGAAATTCTGGAAATATTGTGAAGAGATTCTGAGAAACAACATATACCACACTGAAGAGTACTAAACACCAGGGAAAACCACCAAATTTCATGGTCTAACTCCACATAATGGCCGCGGTTCCACGGCATAAGCATGCTTAGGCCGCGGAACCGCGGCTATGCTGACTTTTCAGTAGGTCGTCTTCTGGGGATAGTTTGGTAATTTTATTTTATGGCAGATTGTTGTCCTAGGTTTCTAGTTCCCTGCCTATAAATGTCCAGAACTTACCAAAGCCAAGGGTGCTTATTCTTGTATTTAGATTTTAGATTATATGTTGTTGTTCTTCTTCCTCTTCTCATCTCTTCTCCATTAAAACCTTGTAGTGAGCTTTTGTGAGTGAAGTGATGAATAAAAGAGTTCTTTTTGTTACCATGCTTGTCTTGTTATGATTGTTAATTATAATTGCTTGTATTTTTCATTTGCTAATCTAGTTGTTGTTATTTGTTGTTTATTTCTTTCTTGTTCTCTTTTTCTTTATCCTTAAACAACAATGATGCTTAAGCTTGATCCTTGCCAAAGTGAGGTCTCAAATAGCTAGTTGTAATCTTCTAATCTCTTTCTTTCTATCTTCCTCCTTTGTTTTATTTTCCTTTTTCTTGTAATGGGTGAGTAGTTTTCTAACTTGTTAGGGTAGGATAAGGAAAGTTTGAGAGAAGGAAATCTCTCTCACTCTTTTCTTGCCCAACATCTTAATTCGGACTCTCGTTAATTGAACCACAATCCGCTCCCTACGGCACCCTATCCTACATGATAGCGGTGATTCCTTAGTGAGACCGGTTGTGGTTGAATTAACCGGAGGTTAAGGCTAAGAGCCAAGAACGGACGGACAAGCACCAAAAGGAAGAACTTAAGCGTTGGAAAGCCTAGCTTATACTCGCAAGTTCCTTCCTAGTCGTGCTAATCCCCGTTATTGCCGATTACTGTAACACCGATATTAAGAGTGGCAACGAAAGAAGTGAGCGACTCCTAACTCAAACTAACCTAATCCTAACCCTAACAAGCTCTCTTTATATAACATTTTAGCACATACTTAATCTTAAATCAAACCTGGACATTTAGACTTAACTCGTTAAAGCACATAGAAAAAGATTCCCATCTTCCTTCGGACGACCCGTACTCAACCGGCTAGCTACAAGCGAAACCGTCTTGATTGCGGTAATAAACTTAAGCACGCAAAAACACTACCAATCAAATGGTGCCATTGCCGAGGAGACCGTAGTTTATTTCTTTGTGTAATTTCGGGTTAATTTGTGAATATAAATCTAACCGAAAAACAAAACAAAAAAAATATACATTGTAAAAAAAATCATCTTGTTATTTTTGATTAGTTTTTGTGCAAGTGTGCAGGATAAAAAGAAGTTCGAGTTCAGTGCCAAAGATGTGGGAAGTTAGACCCATATCTTGCGGCTACACCGCGACGGATCAAGACGAAGCAAACGGTCTACTGTAAAATTCTGGAGCATATACAGTGAGCAAATCAAGATTCAGGAGCTCCAGACAAGAAGAGGACATCCAAGGAAGCACACCCAAAAAATCCAGAGGCCCAATTCCATTTTATTGCCGCGGAACCGCGGCATAAGCAAGCTTAGGCCGCGGAACCGCGGCCGTTTGGTGCCTTCAGGTTGCCAAATTTTCTGTGAGTATCTCTCTCCTCTTCCCCACTCCTCTGAACTCCACTGAACTGTGTTTTCTGCAGCATTCTTTGCGCAAAATCTCTTCCCCCTTCCAATAAAAATGTTCTTGTGCAGGATTCTTTGCGCCGCGATAAAAAATAAAAATTGATTGTAGTTGATTGTTACTGCTTTGCATTTATTAATACGGACTTTAAGGGGCTTGAAACCAATCCAGATTGGGTGGGGATTTCATCACCCTTCCCAGGACCCCAGAAATCATAAAAAGCATATACATTGACCATTGTTTAATTAAAAAATACTAGACTCAGCCCTAAGGACTTCGCGCTCAATAGGACAGAGGACTAGTTACAGGCATTGGCCGTTTATCACACCTGACTTTGCGGTGCCTAGGAAAGTGTTTCCAAAGCAAGTGGTTACTTAATTAGGACCACTACTTATGTAGTGGGGAGCCTCCCATTTACTGGGCACTTACCTGGCCGCAATTGGCGGAGAAGAGGCGGTTTGAGGTCCTATTTCTAGCCCTTTGGAACAATTAGGAGCTGTCTAGCTGACCTAGGTGACTGATCTAACGCTTTTGACGTGTCGGATGTTCAAAGTTCTAAAGTTATAACCGCGATCAGGACGGTGTCACTTTGCACCTAGCCGGTTGAGCACGGGTCGATCCACAGGGAGATGGTTGTATGTCCGTTCGAGTTTTAGACGAGTCAATGAAGAATTTGTATATGTTTGTTCAAATCTAACCTATGTGTTTTATATGCAAGTATAAAGTTGTTAAGAAAATGATACGAAAGTGTAAGTTAAGGAAATCCGCACTCAAAACCTTTGAGCCAAGTCTTGACCAATTGAAGCTAGAGCAATCGGCAACAACGTGGATTAGGGGATTTAAGCACGGTATTCGTGGAATCCCTCTTATTTACCCTTGTCCTTCCGTTCTTGTCTCTTGCTTTCGCCTCCGGCCAAACCGAACGCAACCGGTCGCGTTTCAGGAATCACCGTTATCTTGGTAGAGTAGGGTGCCTAACGGAGCGCTTGCGTAATGTTTGGGTGGAGTTCAAAGGAAAATAACGGGAAAAGGAAATGAGCAAAGAAACATTAACTTACAATATCGTATTCATTCTTAACAACACATATTACAACCATTCACAAAACGAACCAAAAAGAGCAAAAGAAAAGATAAACAAAGAAAAGAAAAGATTACAAACAAGTAATTAAAAGTGCATGGAATTTAAGTGCATGAAAGTAAAGCAAGTTAATAAAAAGCAAGAAAGAAATAAGCAACAAAATAATAACAAGAACCATAGAACCAAATACAAGACATAGGTTCAATAACCAAATCTTAAACTTGCAAGCTCAATTAAGAGGTTGCAAGATCAAGAAGAGGCAAGGAACTCATGGTGAATGAAGTACAAAAGAAAGAACAAAATGATACAACCCCTTGAGATCAATGACCAAAGCTTAAACTTGCAAGCTCACTTAAGAGGTTGCAAGATCAAGTTAAGGTAGAGAGCTCAAGGGGGAAGCTAAGCAAAATAATGATACAAAAACCCTCATCTTCTTTTAACATCCACTCAAAAGCTCTCACACCATAGCTTGGCAAGTTCTGGACTATTTATAGGCAGGAAACAGAGAACCTAGGGCAACATTCTGCCACTACATGTAATTACCAAACAACCCCTGAAATTTTGTACACTGACGAGCCTATACGGCCGCGGTTCCGCGGCCTAAGCGCGCTTATGCCGCGGAACCGCGGCCATTTAGAGTGCTTGTGCCTTCATCTTTTGTCGTATCCCCTGTTTTGTGGTTCTCTTCTGTGTGGTATATGACTTTTCTCAGAAACTCTTCACAATTCTTCCAGAATTTCAGTAGATCAAAAGGTGATGTGATGTGGATCTTTTGCCATGATTTCCTCGAGCTCCGCGTAGATTTCTTGGATCTTGTGTTGACATTGAGCTTTGTGCATGAAAATGACAATCGATTTGCCATTTTGTCCCTTAAACTGGTATGTGGCAATACACGGATAGAGAGCGGAGACCCGTGTTTTATCTGTTGTTGGCAGTAATCCGGAATTTATCGTACTTTTCCATGGATTTCACTGTTTAGAGCTGAGAACCAGTATTCTGCAAATATGTAGCAAACACTGATCAAAAGCACCTGCCTATAAACAAACGAGCATAAGAATGGGCGGTATAAAATGCAATATTCTGGTATGAACAAATACCCCCAAACATAACTTTTGCTCGTCCCGAGCAAAACCAATTATTCACAAAAAAGTCCTAACCGCACTTTCGCAGGGAACGCGATTGCACTGAGCACGTGCAACAAGCCGTTAAACTTCTAGGTGTCCCTCGTAGGAGGAGTGTTGTCTCCTGAGGGTTTTCAGCGGATACTACCCACAAAATCCGGTCAAGCTAATTTTGCAAAATTACTATGATTCAAACCCTAAAGTTTTGTTTCAGAAAATAACAATTCTATTATCCTAAGTCTAGACTATCGAACCTTTATTTTTCACATCTCGCTTCTTATTTAACTTAAGATTTTATATGTCTTTACGTGCAGTGCAAATAGTGTCGTTAAGTTCCAGAAGGGTCGAATAAAGTCATCATGTCATACAATAAAGCCCAGATAAAAATTTTAAAAGGATCACATAAGTTTTATAAAGAGTTAAGCATTTTTCAAGTTTCGTTTTCCAGTAAAGTTTCAACTTCAGAATTTCTTATCTTCCTTAACAGGAAACTAGGTCTTATTTTTCACTCCACCCTTTTCTTGTTTTCATTTCATACACACCTCTGTGAACGTGCAATAGTCTTTATCATAGAATAAAACCTTCATATCTCCGCTAGAAATATTTTTTATAAAATCCTGTCTTTTGTCAAGATTATTCTCACACAAATAACCGTTAGGAATTTTAACTCGGAGAGAACACTTGCTTGACTTTGTTTTAATCTGGACATTCTAGGATTCTTAACGTGCTTTGGGCCAATGCACCCAAACCAGTTGGCTTTAGGGCATTAGGTGTAGAGACACCCTAGCGGACTTAATTACTCAAGTTACCTAGGCCCAAAAACAAAAGACAATTTAGCGTGAAAATCATGATGATTCAATACGAACGGAGATATAACCGGCAGTTCAGTTATTTTTTTTGGATAAAAGACGTGTTTTAGTGGGTTAGGTGTGTAATCATTCCAATCAAGTTCCAGATGGGTTATTTTTCAGAATTAGTTCCAATTAAGGCATCAATAACATTCCTTCATATTCGCGTCACTTCATAAACTATTCTTGATATTACTTATTTCAGAACAAACCTATTTGATCCTTAGAAAATCATTTATCCATTTAAAAGTTTTTAGACATAATAGACTTGTCATCTAATTTCCAAAACTCACGACACGTGTAGTGTGATGTAAAGACGTATATCAGCTATAGTTAACTTCAAAGGAGAGTTATCTTTCAGGTTTTCAAAATCTAAAAATAAGATTTAGTTATTCTTATCTTATCAAACAAAACCGTTGAAATGTTGAATCAGAGTTCTCCCACTAGCTAACTTGACAAAAAGTTTTTATGTTTTTAGAAAATTTTCTGATTTTTATGGACTTTTAAATAGGTATGCAAATGCAAAATATACAAATGAATGCGAAGGTAGAAAGCTTACCGAGCACACCCCCAAACTTAAACTTGACAGTGCCCTCACTGTCAGGCTACACCAAGAGGGTCAAAATTGTCGGCTCTCTCCAAAAGAAAATTTTATACAAAACAAAAAGAAAACCAAAAAAAATATATACAAAAAAGGGTTCCCCCCAAACTTAAATGAAACAGTGTTTCCACTGTTTAAGCGGTGAAGTTCAGGATTAGGGGGAAAGAAAACAGTTTCAAACTATTCAAGGCCTTACACAGGCCAAAAGTGAGCACCAACCATTCAAAGATTTTATCGCTATAATATACAGGTTGGTGGAAGAAGGCGTAGAGAAAAGAGAGGGAGAATACGCGAGACCATATGGAGATAGAAGTGGTATACGGTCTAGGTATATGAGAAGAAGAATGGCGGAAGGGAGAAAGAAGTAGAATATGAACTTGAGGGTGGAAATGGAGCGAATAAATTAGCACAATTCGTGATGACCGATGTGTAAAAAGCGATTGTGCTAATCTATTAACCCGTCGAGAAATGGGGTCAAATCCCTCAAGATTCGTGAGAAACCATGGGTACGCCGAACTCGGTAAACCAGACATATGAAATGAAAGTGATACTATTTCTTGCAAGTGCGAAACGACGGAAAGGATGTGGGGAAGTGATTGAGGAAGGGTATCGGTTAAGGGTTCGGGATGGTGCACACAGTCAATGAAAGGAACAGAATGAATTGGAAAATCCGACTCATCAATTAAAACTGGTTCATCCTCAGTACTATCCTCAATAGTCTCCTCAAAGTTAAGCACATCCATGCGTTTATCCTCAAAATCCAGACGCATATGGGGTTCGGGAAAAACATTTAGTGACTCAGGATGATGAATTGGAGAGAAAAACTCTGCCAAATCTACGGGTCCATCATCCAAAATATTCCCAGCGTCAATATCCTCAATCAAGTGAAAATCTATATTCTCAGACACCTCAACAAAAGCATGGATATCAATCAATTCATGTTCTAAGATGGAGGTGTAGAGGTCAAAAGGGTTGGGTGCGGTTTCACTCGAAAGGGACCCTTCACAATCGGGCGAAACAAACACTACAAGGTCACACAACTCATTATCTGTTCTATCTTCAATTGATAAATCATTTGGGACACTCGATAGACTTTCAGAACAGGAGTTGTGGGATTCAAGTTGAAACGGGTAGGTTTGATGTGGAAGGATAAATGGCTCACTCTCTCCGCTCAAATTCTCAACCTGTCCTACCGCCTCTTCATACATTGGAAAATTTGGAGCTAGTTGAAAACTAGCTACCGGGTCACTAGGTTGTATGAGGGCAGCCATGGAAGCATTCAAATCCATCATCTGTTGGTACGACGCAACCCTAAAGTCTTCCAATGACTGTTCCAAACTAGACATGGGTTGTGAAGGGGTTTCAGTAAAAGATTCAAAGTTGTTTTGGTACTGGAAACTCCCAAATGACGGTTCAGAAGCAATGTCTAGGGAAAAAGTCGGGTAGGACTGGTAGGAATTGAATGGCTGGACAGGGGTAGGATCAACATTTGGATACGAAGGTGAATGGAATTGTTGATCCCAAGAATTTGAAGTGGCGAAAGGAGTGAAAGATCGGCTATGAGATTGTTCAATACGTTCAGCGATGGACAAAGGACGACTTGCAAAAGGGGTATCAACATAAGCGGGTGCGGGAGGTTGAAAAGGTTGATACAAAGTGGAATGCGGAGGGCAAGTGTTTGTCCTAGACGCGTCTATGCAATCTTTCAATGACACTTTGGGCATGGAGGGGTCGTTCGATATTCGGCCCAAGCAAGAACCGTAAGAAGTAATGTCTGGTTGTGGGTACCAAAGTTCGGCAAGAGTTTTGCGAGGTGGGGTACCCATGATATGAAGAGAGAAAGAAAGAAAGGCAGAGAAAATGAGGGGAAAAAAGAATGTGATTTTATTTTAATTTTATTTTAATTTTTTTAGTTAGCTATTAACAAAAGATTGAAATATACACACAAAAAGAATCTGGACCAAAAACAATCACGACACAAAAATACCACACACCTAATCGTTCTAGGGTTCACCGAGGTCAACTAGACCTGCTCCAGAACTTGATTGTCGAAGTAAAACTGTGTTGAGAAACGGGCTCAAGATACACTGATCACGAGGCCGGGTAAGTGCAGAGATAAGGGGAGGTTTTCCGACGCTTTCGCGAAGGTCCTTAATTAAATAACCCTTTCTCCTTTGGCGGTTTCGCCGTTAACACTTTCCTAGACACCCCGTAAACAATATACCGTTAAGCGAGGTTCTAAACACAGTTAACTTCTCCTAGTGAGCGCGAAGTCCTTAAGGCTTAAAGTCTAGTTTCTTTTAAAGTTTGTGCGGGTAAACGTTATGCTCAAGTTCGTGATTTGTGGGCCACGGAAAAGGTGATGAAATCCTTTACCGTATGTTGTGGGGTTCGCTTGCCCTTAAGTCCGTATTAATGTATGCAATGCGTAATTCAATAAAAATTCTATAAAGAATCAAACAATCGTTTTTTTTTTTAGTTTAAGCGCGGCACTGCAACAAATACGGGTTAGTCAATTTTTAGCGTTTGCTAGCGAACTTGCAAAGAATCCTGCAAAGAATAGTATATTGGATGCGTCGGATTTGAGAAGAAGGTGTTTAAGAAATACGTACCGTTAAGTTTTTGGGTTAGGAAACCCCCGTTGAATCAATTCCGGTAAGTTTGAAAAGTTCGCTTGCGCGGGTCAAATTTCCCGGATATTTGGCACTGTACTTCGTAATCACCTTTAACCTTGAACGTATACTTTGCTCCTCACAATCGCAGTTTGCAAATCTGCAAAAATCTGCACACTTGCACACAAAAATGATCAAAAATAACAAAAAGATTTTTTTTTATAAATATATACAAAAAGAATATTAACCCGAATAACAAGAAAGAAAATACGCTACCGTCTCCCCGGCAACGGCGCCATTTGATCTACCGCTTTTGGCGTGTCGGATGTTCAAAGTTCTAAAGTTATAACCGCGATCAGGACGGTGTCGCTTTGCAGCTAGCCGGTTGAGCACGGGTCGATCCACAGGGAGATGGTTGTATGTCCGTTCGAGTTTTAGATGAGTCAATAAAGAATTTGTATATGTTTGTTCAAATCTAACCTATGTGTTTTATATGCAAGTATAAAGTTGTAAGAAAATGATACGAAAGTGTAAGCTAAGCAAATCCGCACTCAAAACCTTTGAGCCGAGTCTTGACCAATTGAAGCTAGAGCAATCGGCAACAACGTGGATTAGGGGATTTAAGCACGGTATTCGTGGAATCCGTCTTATTTACCCTTGTCCTTCCGTTCTTGTCTCTTGCTTTCGCCTCCGGCCAAACCGAACGCAACCGATCGCGTTTTAGGAATCACCGTTACCTTGGTAGGGTAGGGTGCCTAACGGAGCGCTTGCGTAATATTTGGGCGGAGTTCAAAGGAAAATAACGGGAAAAGGAAATGAGCAAAGAAACATTAACTTACAATATCGTATTCATTCTTAACAACACATATTACAACCATTCACAAAACGAACCAAAAAGTGCAAAAGAAAAGATAAACAAAGAAAAGAAAAGATTACAAACAAGTAATTAAAAGTGCATAGAATTTAAGTGCATGAAAGTAAAGCAAGGTAATAAAAAGCAAGAAAGAAATAAGCAAGAAAATAACAACAAGAACCATATAACCAAATACAAGACATGGGTTCAATAACCAAATCTTAAACTTGCAAGCTCAATTAAGAGGTTGCAAGATCAAGAAGAGGCAAGGAACTCATAGTGAATGAAGTACAAAAGAGCGAACAAAATGATACAACCCCTTGAGATCAATGATCAAAGCTTAAACTTGCAAGCTCACTTAAGAGGTTGCAAGATCAAGTTAAGGTAGAGAGCTCAAGGGGGAAGCTAAGCAAAATAATGATACAAAACCCCTCATCTTCATTTAACATTCACTCAAATGCTCTCACAACAATTTCATGGAGGAAAGAATGAAGAAGGAGAAGAAGTAAACTAAAAACTAACAAAAAGAGGGCATGAAAAAGAACACCATAGCTTGGCAAGTTCTGGACTATTTATAGGCAGGAAACAGAGAACCTAGGACAACATTCTGGCACTACATGTAATTACCAAACAGCCCCTGAAATTTTGTACACTGACGAGCCTATACGGCCGCGGTTCTGCGGCCTAAGCGCGCTTATGCCGCGGAACCGCGGCCATTTAGAGAGCTTGTGCCTTCATCTTTTGTCGTATCCCCTGTTTTGTGGTTCTCTTCTGTGTGGTATATGACTTTTCTCAGAAACTCTTCACAATTCTTCCAGAATTTTAGTAGATCAAAAGGTGATGTGATGTGGATCTTTTGCCATGATTTCCTCGAGCTCCGCGTAGATTTCTTGGATCTTGTGTTGACATTGAGCTTTGTGCATGAAAATGACAATCGATTTGCCATTTTGTCCCTTAAACTGGTATGTGGCAACACACGGATAGAGAGCGGAGACCCGTGTTTTATCTGTTGTTGGCAGTAATCCGGAATTTATCATACTTTTCCATGGATTTCACTGTTTAGAGCTGAGAACCAGTATTCTGCAAATATGTAGCAAACACTAATCAAAAGCACCTGCCTATAAACAAACGAGCGTAAGAATGGGCGGTATAAAATGCAATATTCTGGTATGAACAGTGACCCTATATCTAGGTGTGATTGTGCATATTTTGTCTGTGATTGTTTGAAGCCGTAAGTCCGTAGATATTTCTGTAAATCTCTTTCTAAAAAAACACAAAAACCAAAAACTTTTATAAAAACTTGCCTTTTTTCGCCAGAATCCATTTTTTCACCCACCACCCATCATATTTCTCCATTGACGTTTTCTTACCTTCACCTTCTCCGCTTTGACTATACTAAACTCGTTTAGTGTATGTCCGCTTGGACTCGGGACACTAGCGCCCGCCTAGTCCGCATTACGTTAGTCGCTACCGACTACGCGATCGACTCAGACGTCGAAACTCCGTCCAGGCCTCTTTCATCCTTCCCTTTGCCGGCCAACTCCGACGTTGACCGGAATTCTGTTCATACATCCTCACCTTCACCGTCACCAACCTCTTCTTCTGCGATGTCAGGATTTAATCCAAACATCCCTACAACTCCCCCGGGATTGATTCGACCTCCTATGGATGCGAATAACCCACCACCACCGCTTGTCGTAGCGCCACAACGAATCGCGCACCGGGATCATTTCTATCCCACCCGCTCTGCACTCCCCACCTGTCTTTCCCTTCCACCGGCCAATGGGGATAATTTTGAAATTAAGCCCCACTTCATTAACATGCTTCCGAAATTTCATGGGCTTGAATCTGAAGATACCTATATCCTCATCAACAAGTTTCAAAATGTTTGTGCCATGATGAAAACGACCCAGCTGTCGGAAGATGCTATACGGCTACGGGTCATTCCGTTCACTTTGTGCGATCTTGCTGAAAAGTGGCTGTATAGCACTGCTTCCCACTCCTTAACCAGTTGGGACGAGTTTGTGAAAGCGTTTCTCAAGAAATTCTATCCGAATCATAAAACCGCGAGGATCCGTAACGAAATCAACCAATTCTCCCAGCTTCCTACTGAACCCTTCTGGAAGTGCTTTGACCGGTATAAAGTCCTTCTTGTTCAGTGCCCTCAACATGGTATCGAGAAATGGCAACTTTGCCAAACCTTTTACGAGGGCCTAAACCCAGCAACCAAGCAGTTGTTGGAAACCATTTGTCAGGGCCACTTCCTATCGAAATCTGACGAGGAAGCGTGGCAATTCTTCGACGACCTTGCGGAACAAACGCTTCAATGGGAGAGCACCAGACCAACTTCTTCTTCTTCCTCCTCCACTTCTACTGGTCAGTCTAGGGTAGGAATTCACCAACTTGATGTCTCTATTGCGATGAAAGCTAAAATGGCTGCAATAACGAGAAAACTTGAAGCGATAGAGAGCAAATTTTCATCTCCTGCTCCTGCCCCTGTTCTTCCCCTTCGTACCATTTGTGCTTGTTGTTCCGATCCTTCTCACTTAACCGAAGAGTGTCCTTACAATCCACCATCTCAAGGACGGGATCAGGTTAATGCTGCATTTCAGCAAAGACCGAGAAATGATCCATACTCTTCCACCTACAATCCCGGTTGGAGGAACCACCCCAATTTCGTCTGGAATCAGAATCAGCATCAATTCCAAGGCAACAATTTCCAGAGGCCCCTTCCTCCACAACAACAAGCGCAACAACAAACTCAACATCAGTTTCAGGAGCCCTTCCAACCCCAACCTTTTCAAAATCAGACGAACAACTTTGCACCCAACAATTCTTTTCCCCAAAACAACTTTGTTCCGTCAAACAACGATAAGGTTTCCTCGCTAGAACGAAGTCTGGAGGCGTTCGTTAAACAATCGACACAATCCACCGCAAACATCCAGTCGTCTATTAAGTCTTTGGTGCAACACACTGCTGCACATGGGAAAAGCATCAAGACCATCGAAGCCCAGATAGCATAACTGAATGCGGCCTTAAGCGAGCGAGAGAAGGGGAAGCTTCCATCTCAACCACTCCCAAATCCTGATCATCCACATAATGTACATGTTGCTCTTGAACAACAGAACCATAATGTGAGTGCCGTGACTACATTAAAATCGGGAAGGATGCTGCAAAACAACATTGGCACACGGATCGACGATGACACCCCGGCCGCTTCTTCTTCTTCTTCTTCGTCTTCTGAGCCTATTCTCCATTCGTCAAAAGGCTCTTCTTCTTCTTCTGCTCTGAACGGACCCACTTCTCACTCCACGAAAACACCAGCTCTGGGATCTGTTCCAGCTCCACAATCTCCTCCACAAGCATTGGACTCAAGCAATTTTAAAAACGTTCCATTTCCAAACCGGTTGAGGTCCAATAAACAAAATCCACAAATGGAGAAGATTCTGGAGTTGTTTAAGCAGGTTAACATCAACATTCCCCTTTTAAATGCTGTCCAACAAGTTCCTTCTTATGCGAAAATCTTAAAGGACTTGTGCACGAAAAAGAGGAAATCTCAGGTACCCAAGAAAGTTTTCTTGGCTAGTGCTGTGAGTGATGCTCTTACCCAATCTTTACCTCAAAAACGGAAGGACCCTGGCTGTCCTACGATTTCTATTACCATTGGAGATAAGAACATCAACCGCGCACTATTAGATCTTGGTGCCTGTGTTAACCTGCTTCCGTACTCAGTATATGAGCAATTAGGTGTAGGAGAGCTGAAACCCACACACTGTACTCTCCAAATGGCCGACCGATCAATCACCCATCCTAGGGGTGAGCCAGAGGATGTGTTAATCAAGGTTGGGGACTTCATATTCCCCGTTGACTTCATTGTATTAGACACACAGCCTGTAGCTAACCCCCGGAATCAAATTCCGGTGATACTCGGTCGCCCATTCCTTGGAACCTCAAATGCTGTGATCAATTGTCGAAATGGTTCGATGAGCCTATCTTTTGGAAATATGACAATTGAACTCAATATTTTTAGGTTGGGGAATCAGCCCTCCGAACCTAATGCTAATATACTAGACGTTTGCTCAATCCAGGAGATCACCCCGGAAGAGTGTGAATTCGAGGAGTTTCTGTTCGATCATGATAACCTTAACGCCACTAATTCGTTCCTCTTCGAACCTGCTGCTGTTTCTGCGCCCGACAATGACTACGAGTGTTTCACTTTCTCGAACGATCTTAGCCACTCACCATCCGAGTTTGAATCCTTCGAATTTCCGGATGAGTTATCTGCACCATCCAAATCGGTCGCTTACACTCGTTTTGAACCTTTGCTGGAATCCTTTGAGTTCGAGACCTTTTCACCAATCTTGCCTTCAATCGTTTCACCTCCAACGCTCGAACTCAAGCCTTTGCCGTCTCACCTTAAGTACGCTTACTTGGGTGAGAACGAGACCCTCCCTTTTATCATCTCGGCTTCTCTAGCTCCAGAGCAAGAGAAAGCCCTTCTTGCGGTCTTACACAGCAATAGGCAAGCTTTTAGCTGGTCAATGGCAGACATCAAGGGGATTAGTCCCCTGATCGTTGAACATCACATTCATCTGATGGATGATGCCAAACCAGCCAGGGATCCACAAAGACGACTCAACCCAGTCATGAAGGAGGCTGTAAAGAAGGAGATCGTAAAATGTCTGGATAGTGGTATCATTTACCCTATCTCTGATAGCCAGTGGGTTAGCCCCATTCACGTTGTCCCTAAGAAATCAGGCATAATGGTCATAACCAACGAGGAGAATGAGTTAATCCCTACTCGCACCCAAACTGGGTGGCGAGTATGCATCGATTACAGAAAACTCAACACCGTAACGCGGAAGGACCACTTTCCGCTACCTTTCATTGACCAAATGCTTGAACGATTGGCCGGACACGAGTACTACTGCTTTCTTGATGGCTACTCCGGCTATAATCAGATTCCCATCGTCGAAAAAGACCAGGACAAGACCACATTCACTTGTCCTTTCGGCACGTTTGCATATCGTCGCATGCCCTTTGGGTTATGCAATGCGCCCGCTACCTTCCAGCGGTGTACGATGGGAATCTTCTCAGACATGGTGGAAAAATTCCTGGAGATCTTCATGGACGATTTCTCCATCTTCGGCGATTCCTTTAATGAGTGTTTGCTGCATCTCGACGCTGTCCTTACCCGATGTAAGGACAAGAACCTCACTTTGAATTGGGAGAAGTGCCACTTCATGGTGCGCGAAGGTATTGTCTTAGGACATATCATTTCGCAAAATGGCATAGAGGTTGACAAAGCGAAGATTGAGGTCATTTCCAATCTCCCTCCTCCCAGATGCGTCAGAGACATCCAAGCCTTCCTTGGCCATGCCGGTTTATATAGACGGTTCATCAAGGACTTTAGCAAGATTGCTAGGCCCTTGACTCTTTTGCTGGCCAAGGACATGCCATTCGACTTCAACTCGAGCTGTGTGACTGCGTTCGAGTCATTAAAAAGCTCACTCACTTCTGCTCCCGTTCTTTCTTCTCCTGACTGGACGCACCCATTTGAGATTATGTGCGATGCATCCGACTTTCCCATTGGTGCTGTCCTTGGACAGCACGTCAACAAAATGCCGCACGTAATCTATTATGCTAGCCGAACCCTGAACGACGCCCAACTTAATTATACAACAACTGAGAAGGAATTCTTGGCTGTTGTATTTGCTTTAGAAAAGTTCAGGCCCTACCTCATCGGCTCTCCAGTCATTGTCTATACAGACCATTCTGCTCTGCGCCATCTTTTTGCGAAGAAAGATGCAAAATCTCAGCTGATACGTTGGATCCTCTTGCTTCAAGAGTTTGACCTTGTCATCAAGGACAAAAGAGGATGTGAAAACGTAGTCGCCGACCATCTCTCATGACTTCCATCTTCGCCGTCGTTTCAAATTCCGATCAACGACGTTTTTCCGGATGAACAACTCTTGACAGTATCTTGCGAACCCTGGTTCGCAGATATTGTGAACTATTTGGCCACAAGATTACTACCGACTGAATGGTCAAGTCAGGACAGACTTCGATTCTTATCCCAAGTAAAACACTTTTACTGGGACGAACCCTATCTGTTCAAGTACTGTCCCGACCAGATTATTCGTCGGTGTGTCCTTGACGATGAATTCAAGAGTGTGCTGTCATTTTGCCACGATCAAGCATGTGGCGGGCATTTTGGCCCCAGAAAGACAGCTGAGAAGATCTTGCAGTGTGGTTTCTACTGGCCACAACTCTTCAAAGACGCTCATGACTACTGCAAGACTTGCTCCCGGTGCCAACACTTGGGCCGGATATCCAGGAGGAACGAGATGCCGCTCTAACCAATCTTGGTTGTGGAGATTTTCGACGTTTGGGGGATAGATTTCATGGGGCCGTTTCCCAGCTCTTTTGGGAACTTGTACATCCTTCTCGCTGTTGATTACGTTTCTAAGTGGGTCGTGGCTGTGCCTAGCCGGACTAACGACAACAAGGTTGTCGTTAGGTTTCTTAAAGAAAACATTTTCTCCCGGTTTGGGCACCCCCGAGCGATCATTAGCGACAATAGAACTCATTTCTGCAATAAGACTTTCGAGGCCTTGATGCGGAAATATTCCATTAATCATAAGCTATCTACACCCTACCACCCCCAAACCTGTGGGCAAGCCGAAGTTTCAAATCGACAAATCAAGCAGATACTGGAGAAGACGGTTTCCAAGAACCGTAAGGATTGGTCGTTGAAACTCACTGATGCCCTTTGGGCATTTCGAACGGCTTATAAGACCGATCTTGGCATGTCTCCCTATCGGCTTGTGTACGGAAAGGCTTGCCACCTCCCTGTGGAAATAGAGCATCGCGCATTTTGGGCAATAAAAGAGCTGAATCTATCTCTCGAAGATGCGGGAAGCCATCGGAAGCTGCAGTTGAACGAATTGAGCGAGCGTAGGGATGAGGCTTACGATAACACGGTTTTCGTTAAGAACCGAACGAAGGTGTTTCACGATAAATACCTTTTGCGCAAAACTTTCACACCTGGTCAACAGGTGCTGCTTTACGACACCCGGTTACATTTTCATCCAGGTAAGCTCAGATCTCGCTAGAAGGGGCCGTATTTTGTGCGGAATGTGTATCCGCATGGCGCTGTGGATTTGGAGAATCCAAAGGACGGTTCATTTTTCAAAGTCAACGGACACAGACTAAAACCGTACCTTAGCGCCGAACCAACAGAGGAGCTCCTGGTCTTACAGGAGCCGGTTTACCCTGCATAATCTTCCTCTGCCTACCACCAAACTTCGGTTATCCAGCCAAGAACAGTGGACACTGTTCCAAATAAGTTTGGGGGTATGTATATACCATTTTGTATATATTTGTGGATATTCTTTTCCATTTTTGCCATTTTTCTTTTCTTTAAAAACAAAAACAAAAAAATTGTGTATATCTAACCGACAATTTTGACCCTTCAGTGATCTCTTCATGCAATGACAGTGCGGACACTGTCCAGTTTAAGTTTGGGGGTACGCTCGGTACGCATTTCTAACCTTCGCATTCATATGTATATTTTGCATCTGCATACTAAAATCCATAAAATCCATAAAAATCAGAAAATTTTCTAAAAACATAAAAACTTTTTTGTCAAGATAGCTAGTGGGAGAACTCAGATTCAACATTTCGATGGTTTTGTTTGATAAGATAAGAATAACTAAATCTTATTTTTAGATTTTGAAAACCTGAAAGATAACTCTCCTTTGAAGTTAACTATAGCTGATATACATCTTTACATCACACTACACGTATCGTGAGTTTTGGAAATTAGATGACAAGTCTATTATGTCTAAAAACTTTTAAATGGATAAATGATTTTCTGAGGATCAAATAGTTTTGTTCTGAAATAAGTAATATCAAGAATAGTTTATGAAGTGAAGCGAATATGATGGAATGTTATTGATGCCTTAATTGGAACTAATTCTGAAAAATAACCCATCTGAAACTTGATTGGAATGATTACACACCTAACCCACTAAACACGTCTCTTATCCAAAAAAATAATTGAACTGCCGGTTATATCTCCGTTCGTATTGAATCATCATGATTTTCATGCTAAATTGTCTTTTGTTTTTGGACCTAGGTAACTTGAGTAATTAAGTCCGCTGGGGTGTCTCTACACCTAATGCCCTAAAACCAACTGGTTTGGGTGTATTGGCCCAAAGCTCGTTAAGAAACCTAGAAAGTCCAGAATAAAACAAAGTCAAGCAAGTGTTCTCTCCGAGTTAAAATTCCTAACGGTTCTTTGTGTGAGAATAATCTTGACAAAAGACAGGTTTTTATAAAAAAGTATTTCTAGAGGAGATATGAAGGTTTTATTCTATGATAAAGACTATTGCACGTTCACAGAGGTGTGTATGAAATGAAAACAAGAAAAAGGTGGAGTGAAAAATAAGACCTAGTTTCCTGTTAAGGAAGATAGAAATTCTGAAATTGAAACTTTACTGGAAAACGAAACTTGAAAAATGCTTAACTCTTTATAAAACTTATGTGATCCATTTAAAAAAATTTATCTGGGCTTTATTTTGTGACATGATGACTTTAATCGATCATTCTGGAACTTAACAACACTATTTGCACTGCACGTAAAGACATATAAAATCTTAAGTTAAATAAGAAGCAATGTGTGAAAAATAAAGGTTCGATAGTCTAGACTTAGGATAATAGAATTGTTATTTTCTGAAACAAAACCTTAGGGTTTGAATCATAGTTATTTTGCAAAACTAGCTTGACCGGATTTTGTGGGTAGTATCCGCTGAAAACCCTCAGGAGACAACACTCCTCCTACTAGGGTCACCTAGAGGTTTGACGGCTTGTTGCACATGCTCAGTGCAATCACGTTCCCTGCGAAAGTGAGGTTAGAAATTTTTGTGAATAAATTGGCTTTGCCCGGGACGAGCAAATGATAAGTTTGGGGGTATTTGTTCATATCAGATTGTTGCATTTTTATACCGCCCAATTTTTATGACATTGCTTATCGGTAGGTACTCTTGAGCCGTGTTTGCTAGTTAATTACAGGATACAGGTTCTCAGCTCTAAACAGTGAAATTCATGGAAAAGCACGACAAATTCCGGATTACTACCAACCACAGATAAAACACGGGTCTCCGCTCTCTATCCGTATGTTGCCGCACACCAGTTTAAGGGACAAAATGGCAAATCAATGTCATTTTCATGCACAAAGCTCACTGTCAACACAAGATCCAACATATCTACGCGGAGCTCAAGAAAAATCATGACAAAAGATCCATATTACATCACCTTTTGTTCTGCTGAAATTTTGGAAATATTGTGAAGAGATTCTGAGAAACAACATATACCACACTGAAGAGTACTAAACACCAGGGAAAACCACCTAATTTCTTGGCCTAAATCCACATAATGGCCGCGGTTCCGCGGCATAAGCATGCTTAGGCCGCGGAACCGCGGCCATGCTGACTCTTCAGTGGGTCGTCTTCTGGGGGTAGTTTGGTAATTTTATTTTATGGCAGATTGTTGCCCTAGGTTTCTAGTTCCCTGCCTATAAATTGTCCAGAACTTGCCAAAACCAAGGGTGCTTATTCTTGTATTTAGATTTTAGGTTATATGTTGTTGTTCTTCTTCCTCTTCTCATCTCTTCTCCATTAAAACCTTGTAGTGAGCTTTTGTGAGTGAAGTGATGAATAAAAGAGTTCTTTTTGTTACCATGCTTGTCTTGTTATGATTGTTAATTATAACTGCTTGTATTTTTCATTTGCTAATCTAGTTGTTGTTATTTGTTGTTTATTTCTTTCTTGTTCTCTTTTTCTTTATCCTTAAACAACAATGATGCTTAAGCTTGATCCTTGCCAATGTGAGGTCTCAAATAGCTAGTTGTAATCTTCTAATCTCTTTCTTTCTATCTTCCTCCTTTGTTTTATTTTCCTTTTTCTTGTAATGGGTGAGTAGTTTTCTAACTTGTTAGGGTAGGATAAGGAAAGTTTGAGAGAAGAAAATCTCTCTCACTCTTTTCTTGCCCAACATCTTAATTCGGACTCCCGTTAATTGAACCACAATCCGCTCCCTACGGCACCCTATCCTACATGATAGCGGTGATTCCTTAGTGAGACCGGTTGTGGTTGAATTAACCGGAGGTTAAGGCTAAGAGCCAAGAACGGACGGACAAGCACCAAAAGGAAGAACTTAAGCGTTGGAAAGCCTAGCTTATACTCTCAAGTTCCTTCCTAGTCGTGCTAATCTCCGTTGTTGCCGATTACCGTAACACCGATATTAAGAGTGGCAACGAAAGAAGTGAGCGACTCCTAACTCAAACTAATCTAATCCTAACCCTAACAAGCTCTCTTTATATAACATTTTAGCACATAGTTAATCTCAAATCAAACCTGGATATTTAGACTTAACTCGTTAAAGCACATAGAAAAAAATTCTCATCTCCCTGTGGACGACCCGTACTCAACCGGCTAGCTACAAGCGAAACCGTCTTGATTGCGGTAATAAACTTAAGCACGCAAAAACACTACCAATCACTTCTCTAGTTCTTACTTTGCATAGTGGTATTCATGAATATCTAGCACCTCATTCGATGAAGAAAGAGCCAAGATCCCTTCGCCGGGAGTGACCTCTTTAGCGAAACTAGTAAAAGCCTCAAAAACACACCTTTTCAAAATCACTTGATTCTACAACGATATCAAGTTCATTGCATTAAAGGTTTTCTTAAAAACCATTCGTATCCCTCCGTCATTTTAGGAAATAGAGTATTTAGTATTCGTGCTACGTTTGTAGACCATAGTTAAGACATAGTGTACGGTACCTAAGTCATATCCTCCTATAAAGCATATGATGCGATTGATTAGGACATTCATACGGCTTTGTTGACCATAGTTAAGGGCCGTACGGGTAGGTTTAATTTAATCAGGAAATGAACGGGTAGGACTTGAGTAGCACTTATGATTTGTTGACCATAGTTAAGATCATAAGCTGCTAGGGATAAAAATAGATATTGGGAATTTCAAGTGTTGAATTTTGCAATGAGATTGCATACCTTCTATATGATAGTTGGATCCCGATACCCACTGCGAGTAAGAGTTACTCCTGGGAGAATTTTGCATTTTACAATTAGCTAATTCAGTAGGTGTGTAGAAAGGTGTCAACGGGGTTATGCCTTTAGGGAAACGAGATTTATTTTATTTAGGTCCGTGCGAAAGCACGGGGAACCTCCCTCGGAGTACCGATACCTGTCTGGCCGAACGATTGGCAAACCTGTAGGGTGTAACTAATCTCGGCTAATCTTACCTTTTAAGGTTTGAAGGAAGATTTGATAAAAACAATGGGAGCCATCCTGATTAGATAAAAACCAATCTAATCCTACAAAGAGCGCATGCAAAGTGATTATCCTTCTCTCTCTCTCCTGACGACCAATGAAATGCCTTAATCAAGATAATAATATGGATGTATTGACCGAACATACTCATTATACTGGGCTAGGTTCCGCTCTATCTTATGATTGTCATAAGTCGGAGTAAGGAATAGGGGAATATTCGGATTCTCACGCCACCCAAACGATGAAAAAGCATGTTGATGCATTGTCTTTGGGTGTGTTCATAACCAAGAACTGTTCTCAGTTACCTCTACGTCTTGGGTATTGGATACCGGTTCAGGATCCCACGCATGTAATTTGTTACATGGGCTACAGAAAGGTGGAGAACTGGGAAAGGGTGATATGTCTCTGGTAGTAGAGATGGTGCAATTGTTACAGCCAAAGCAGTTTGCAGATATCACCTAGTGTTACCAACTGCTAATACATTGATTCTAAGAGACTGTTATTCCGTACCAAAATATTGCGAATATTTTTCTGAATTAAGTATTGATTGGGTATGGTATGTTGTATAAAAGTATACACGTTCTGAATCAAACTACGGTTCTAAACGTACAGAACACATACAAGGGAAACAGTTTAGAAATGAATGAAGTCTTCTTGAGGTATTGTAGACTAGGCCATGTCGATTAGACAAGACTAGCTAAAGTTTCATAAGGATGCATAATTGAATCCGTTCGAATTTACATCTTATGAAACTTGTCAGTCGTGTCTCAAAGGCTAAGGTGACCAAATCTCCATTTACTGGAAACGGAGAAAGAGCTACTGAACTCTTGGACAGATACATAGTGATGTATGTGGTCCTATGTCTACATATGCCAGGGATGGTTCCGCGTACTCTATTACATTCACCGATGTTCTCTCAAGATATGAACATATATTCTTGTTGAAACACAAAACTCGATCTTTTGAGAATTTCAAGGAATATAAGTACGAAGTTAAGAACCAGATGGGTAAAGGTATTCAAGTCCTTCGATATGATCGAGGAGGAGAATACTTGAGCATGGAATTCCGAGACTATTTAAAAGAGAATGAGATTCTCTCTCAGCTTACTCCTCCGTATACACCAAAGCACAATGGTTTATCGGGGTAGAGGAATCGCACCCTGTAGGATATGGTGTGCTCCATGATGAGTACTGCTGAGTTACCTATTTCTTTTTGGGATATACACTTGAGATAGCTGCATACCTATTGAATAGAGTTCCGACCAAATCCGTTACCTACCACTCTATATGAGATATGGAATGGGAAGATACCATCTCTTAAACAAGTTAAGATATAGGGTTGTTCGGCCTATGTTGAAAAGCGAAATCCGGACAAGTTTGAGGCAAGGTCAGTTCTGTGGAAGTTTGTAGGATATTCCAAACATTCTCGAGGGTATATCTTCTACCACACCGAGGAACAAACGATGTTTTGTTTCTCGACATGCCACCTTTTTAAAAAGGGAATTTCTTGTGAAAGAAATTAGTGGCAAAGAGGTAGAACTGGAAGAAGTTCCAGCAATACAAACTATAACTGACAATTTGGTGGAACCGAAGGATTCAATGGTCCCCGAAGAACCGCAGCCACTCCGCAGATCTAGTAGGGTTTCTCATCCACCTGAGAGATACTACGGTTTTCTCATAGACGGTGGGAGCGAGGATTGTATCATGGAGATGATGACCCAACTAGTTTCGAGCAGGCCATCACGAGTGGGGACTCTGTGAAATGGCTAGATGTTATGCGATCTGAAATGGAATCCATGTACACCAACAAAGTATTGACTTTGGTTGTTGCTCTTGAAGGTGTAAAACCCATCGGGAGCAAGAGGATCTTTGAGAAAGATAATTTGGTGTAGATGGAAAAGTTGAGACTTTCAAAACAATGCTTAAGTCCATCAGGATCTTACTTGCCATTGCTGCATACCATGACTACGAAATCTGGCAGACTGCACGTCAAAACCGCTTTTCTAAATGGTGATTTAGAAGAGAGTGTATATGACACTGCCAGAGGGCTTCGTAGACAGTGGGAGCAGCGAAAGCGTATGCAAGCTGCTTGAATCCATCTACGGGTTAAAGCAGGCATCGCGGAGATGGAACATCTATTTTGATGAAGCAGTCAAAGAGTTTGACTTCATCAAAAAGGTAGATGAACCATGTATATATAAGAAGGTTGTAGAGAGTATGGTTGTCTTCCTCGTACTGTACGCGGATGACGTACTCTTGATAGGAAATGATGTTCCTCTGCTACACTCGGTCAAGCTCCTCTTATCACACTAGTTCTCCATGAAAGATCTAACTGATGCCTCCTACATTCTGGGGATATAGATCTACAGAGATAGATCTAAATGGATTTGGATTGTCCCAATCCAGGTACATAGATACATGCTAAAGGGGTTTAATATGGATTATTCTAAGCATGGTAATGTACCCGCTTGTTCAGGAATCACTCTCTCCAAAGAGATGTCTCCCAAGACTGATTTGGAGAGGGCTCGCATACAAGGGATACCCTATGCTTTGGTAGACGGGTCAATCATGTATGCGATATTATGTACCAGACCAGATGTGACTTATTCACTACGTGTAGTGAGTAAGTATCAAACAGATCTTTGGGAAAACCACTGGACAACTGTGAAAAACATTCTTAAGTGCTTAAGAAGGACTAAAGAGATGTTCTTGGTGTATGGTAACGGTGAACTCCAGATTGAGTCCTTTACCGATTCGAGCTTCCAGAGTGATAAGGACGACTGAAAGTCAGTCTTGGGTTTTCTCTTCACCCTCAGTAGAGGGACGGTATGTTGGAAGGGTTCCAAGCTATATACTATAGCAGACTCGTTGATAGAGGCTAATTACATCGCTACCAACGATGCTGCCAAAGAGCTTGTCTGGATGAAATAGTTCATAGGATGAACTTGGTTCCTACCATTGGGCATCAAGTACCTGTGTATTGAGATGACAATGGAGCTGTGGCTTTATCCCAGGAACCCCGATCCCATCAGTGATCCAGACATATTCTTGGATAGTATCACCTGATCAGGGAGATAGTTGATCTTCGGGAGATTGAGGTCAGGAGAGTTGATATAGAGGATAACGCAGTGGATCCACTCATCGAGGCCATCCTCCAGATGCTATTCAAGAGACTTTTGGGACGTTGGGTATGAGATACTACAATAACTGGCCTTAGTGAAAGTAGGAGATTGTTAGGAATATGTATGCCCTAGAGGCCATTATTGATGATATAGTTGATGCTTGGACATATATTAGAGGACTTTCTTGCTCTACATGATAGTATGCTATCAGGTTACCAGTATCTTAACATGTAGACTAGTATTTATACTGTCTGTCTCTTACATGTTGATAAAGCCCTTAGGATATGTACTTGACTACCAGGATTATGATGAGATCATACTAGTGGGGTCAAGGTGGTCCAAAAGTACATCCTTTAATCAGTTCCTAGTCGAGAAAATATTGAGACAAGGGTATCGATATTCCAGAATAGACTAGTGTGTACGTTTGTTGTCCCTTAGAGGGTGATGGTTGATCCAATAACCATTGATGTCTGACATTAAAGATTGTACATAGGTGCTCATTGGAGAATGGGTACACCGAACGAACTCTCCGAGGACTCCTAGTTGGTAGTATACCTATTGTCAGATAGCAGTCCTCCGGTAACACTGGTACAGGTTAGTCTGTAGACCCGAGATCATCATAGAGTCTTGTGTGGCTACCTCTGTGCTTTGATTTCCTCCCTACCACGCTCAAGAGGAGTTGTACAAACAGGTGAATTTTGGATACAGTCCCGATTCACATGAAGGCAATGAGCGATAGGAGGGGTTTCGTCTCTCCCGGTATTGGGGGTTGATGTTGCGCTATGCTCGATTGGCTATAACTGGAAGTCCCTGGCCAAGGCTGCTTATGAGATTTACTGATAAGTGTTATCATTAGTTTCTCGAACCGTTATAGACCAAACATCGGCATGACTTATCATGTTACTGGGGTCTGACATGATATGCGACATATCAAACGAAGAGACTGGACTGTACGGTAGTGTTACTGATAGGCTTCATGGAGAGTATGGACAAGCTTGCTTGTTGATCTTCATATCACTCAATACCTGGATAGCCGTTACGTCCAGCGAGTACCGCTGACGGCTTATAGGTGACTGATGTGATCATCACCTACTGCTAGCGTATTGATGAGTCTTTAGAGTCCCATACAGAAGTTCCCTGGTTCAAGAGAAACGAAGTAGGACACATATGTTATATGTGTGTGGGCCTGATTAAATACGTGTATGTGATGCCGTATTGTAATCTGGCAATTATCTATTTTTGAGTTAGGTTATATGTGATATAACCTGATTATCGAATCAAGTGTTGATTTGATAATGCGATATTCAAATAAATGATATTAGTCTGTCATATGTGATATAACCGTATTATTAAATCAAGTGTTCATTTAATAATGTGATATATATTATATGTGATATAATTATATCTTAACTAATATCATTAGCTCACTAATTATTCTTTATTATAAATATATTAATATATATGATATATATATATATATATAATAATGAAGCATGGCGAAAAATTCTATTTTGTGAAAATAGAAATGAGGAGGAAAATTCAAGCATGGGCTTTACATTTGTTTATTCATCTTGAGTCACTATTCAAGTACGGTTGCAATTTTATATTGCTAATTTCCATGCTTGAACGAGTGGGGGTCAAGTGTTGCCATTCATTCATCATCTCATTCAACACTTAGCCATTTTCTTAAGTTGCTCCCATTTGCTCTCTAGCTTCCTCATCTTCCTCATTTCCATGGTTCAAGCTTCAACCCTCACATGTGATGTGAACCATGAAGCTTGAACACAAACTTGTGAGCTTTAACATCCCCTACTTCAACATCCTACACTTGACTAGCGATCGAGTGTAGCTTGTTTATTACGCTAAAGAGTTTAGTGTATAGGCAGCTTGAGTTGGAGGGACTTCGTATAGATTATCTTCGGCATGAAGGTCTTTGGAGAAAGCTCGTCCAAACCCTTAAGTGTAGCCTAGTGGAGTCGCGGGACTACTACACGGAGCATATGAAGTGAAGGACTCGATCTACGAGGGTATTGCCATCTTTCACTTCTTCTAGTTTAGTTATATCAAACCCAAAACCCTAATCAACTAGATAAAGATCTTGTTTAGTCTAGCTTAGCACCTATAAAGCTTTGAATTTAGCATGCTTGATGCCACTTGGACCCCTTGGTGGTGCAAGGGGAGATTTTCATTCGCAAAGGTTTAACTTCTACCATTTTCAAGATCAATAGTTGTATTGTTCTTGACCCGCCATCTTTTTATAAAAATGACTTCTTTGTAAAAGAAATTAGTGGGAGTACGGTAGAGCTGGAAGTGATTCCTAAACCACAAACGGTTACTGAAAAATTAGAAGAACCTAAGCATTCAATTAGACTCGACAAACCCGCTAATTTTTGTAGGTAACTACCGCCACATAAGAGATACATCGGTTTTCTCATAGGCGATGACAGGGAGGTTCGCATCATGGTGATGGTGGCCCTACTAGTTATCAGCAGGTTATAAGAAGTGGTGACTTCCGGATGGCCAGATGCAAGATATCCAAGTTGTACTCTACGCACTCCAGTAAATTATGCATTTTGGACTTTATTGGATGCTCCTGAAGGGGTAAAACCCATTAGGAGAAAGTAGATCTTTCGAGATCAGTGGAGGTGGAGAGGCGATAACCTAATAAGGCTAAACTTGTAGTTAAAGGGTTTTTCATCAAATACCCGGTGTGGATTGTGATAAATCTCTTACTTCAGTGTCTACAATGAAATCCATACGGATATGACTTTCCATTGCTGCTATTCATGACTATGATATCTAGCAGGTGGATGACTATAACGTCTTTCTAAATAAGAATTTAGAAGTGCACGTGTATATGACTCTGCCAGAGGGTTGTCATAGTCAGCGGGAGCAACGGAAGGTGTGCATGTTGCTTATGTCTATTTTTAGACTAAAGCAGGCATAGTGGAGACGGATCATCTTTTTTGATGTGACAGTCAAGGTGTTTTGGCTTCATCAAAACAATAGAAGAACCTGATAAGAAGGATGCAGGGAGTACTATCTTGATACATAAATTGTTGGAGATAGTGCCCTCAGAGTCAATTATTAGGTCACAGGTACGTGATTGTAATGATTGAGGGAGGACCTATCCCGGTAGGACAGTCTTACTCGAGATGATAGTATGCTATCTGGTTTACCTTTATCATCGTGTACTGTTTTAAGTGACCTGACACGTCGCTATTACACGTTGATAGAGCCCCTAGGATTCTTGCTTGACCACCAGCAGTATGAGGGCGATCATATAAGTGGGAGCTGGGGGTCTATAAGCATATCCTTAAAAGGTCCCTAGTCGTGAGAGTTTCGAGACAGGGCATCGATTCTCCTTAGTAGACTAGTGTATACAGTCGAGACCCCGACGAAGGGCGGTGGCCGGTCTCACAAGCCACTGGTGTCAGTTGGATCACCTAAGATGTATACAGGTGCTCATTGGGTTATGAGTACACCGGACAGGACTCGCCGGGAACATGCTAGTTGGTCATATACCAGACGTCAGATGGCAGTTCCCTGGTGACATGTGTGCAGGTTAGTTCATCGACCTGGGGATCGTCATTTGTCTCGTGTGAGTTCCCACTGTACTTTGATTACTACCCTACCACGGCTCAAAGGAGTCGTGCAAATAGGTTTTAGTTGGGTACAGTCCCGAGCCACATGGAGGCAGTGAGCGTATCTTCAGGGGTTCTTCTCTCCCGGTATTGGGGGTGAGGTCGTGCTGTGTCTAGGAGAGCCATTACACAAAGTCCTTGGCCAAGGCAAGGAGATTTACTGGTAGGTATTCCAGTAGTATCTCAGGGTGTTCTGGGCTACACTCCGACACGACTTGTACCGCTTTTGGGGGTCTGACTTTTACCAACCCCCTAGGCCCGCCATGCGATACTCATAGACAAACGGACCGGACTGCACGGATATTGTCACTGACAGGCTCGGTAGGGTGTCAGGCTGAGTTCGCTCACAGACGTCCCTTTTGGTCAATACCTGGTAGCCCGTTATGTATTGGCTTATACCTCTGACGTGCTAGTGGTTAAATCCACAACCAAGGTGTTGATGAGTCTTTAGAGTCCCCCACATTCAGTTACTCAGCTTTCGGGCGAAAGGTTGTAGAGGCCGTATGGAGATATGGCAAGGTCCGATCAGATACGTGCGGTATTGCACGGATCAGGATCGGACAGTTTGTACTATAGGCCGTATGGTTATATGGCAGGGTTCGATCAGATACGTGCGGTATTGCACGGATCAGGATCGAACAGATATTACTATCCGGTTTTGGTATAAGCCGGATTCTAGTATAGTACAGTGTAGATTTTGTCTCATTGCATTTGTATTTCGGTCGGAATACAAATGCGGGTGTGTGTGCACAGTATCGGGGTTTTCCTGTAATTTATTACGGGACCAGTTTTATGGAGTTGCCAGTTTGCTTTCCGTTTCGGCCAATTTCCATTGTTCCGTTCATTGGCCGAAGTTTGGTGGAGGAGGGCTTATTTGCATTGTTGCAAATAAGCATTTGTGGAGGGGGTCTTTGCATATTATCATGTCATGATACTTGTCCCATCCATTGACTTGACTTTTTGCTTCATGGTTGTGTCATGATGGCTTGACCCTTGTTTTGTGGTGATGGTTGCTTTGGAGTGTTATTTTCTTTGTGGTGATCATTTGTTTCTCCATCATTACTCTTTTTCCACCCACCCCCTTGTTTGTTCTCTCTCTCTCTCCAATCACACATGAAAGGGGGGGCCGGCCATTCCTTGAAGGGGAATGGGATTCATTTTCTTTTAGTGGTGGGAAAATGTTACTCTCATTTTTGGTATGCTACATTTTCCCCACCTCTCTCCAAGCTCTCTTTTCCTCCACCAAAAGGCACCTCCATGAACCCCAAATGAGACACAATCCTCTACTACACATTCTACAGCAAACCTTGGGCACGTCGAGTAGCCGGCTTCGTGCCCGAGTTGCCTCGGCATTGAGGTGGGAGCCCGTAAACATAGTAGGCGATGTGGTGCACTTCCGGCGACGAGGAGGAGACGGGACATTCCGCAGGAGATCGGGACGATGACGAGAAGACCGGAGGACTTGGATCGTCGGTATATCTCTATTCCCTTTCTTGTAGTTAGCTAGGACTAGTTAATGGTTCGATCCGGGTTATAGTGCGCGGTGGTGCCGGTTTGCTAAGTCCGCAAAATTTAAGTTTTTCACCGCTTCCGCATTCCGGCGTCGGATTGACGGCCGGGGCGCCGCCGTGCACTTACAGTGGTATAAGAGCCTCGCCATTAACTTAGTCTAGCTTGGTGTAATGTGTTTTTCAGTTCCGATAGATCGAAATGTCCGAAAACCCAAATACACCCACGACAGTTTCTGTTGAATTTTTTCAGTCTCCAAAAATTTTTCAGGTTGCATAAAAGTACAGTGCTCGAAGATCTAAGACCAGTGGAGAAATTCGAGACACTGATTCTCCCATCGGAGCGCGGAAGCGCGGCAAGTACCCACTTATTGCCGCTCTTCCGCCGCCGTAGTTATTGAACAGTGTGTGGAAATTTTCCAGTGGGCCTCTGGGGTTAAATTTGGGTTTCTGGAACATTAATTTTGGGCCCATATTTTCTGTAACTGCTACAGTATTGTTTTGGGGCCCACTTGTTAATTTTTGATCGATCGGATATTTTAAACACATTTTTCACAGTATTTACATTATATCTGCGACCGTGAATGTCACTTGATCGGTAAATCCGGTCTAACTACTATAGCCCGGTTAGACGGATTTGCGAACGTGACTTTCACGTTGATGTTTTGTTTTTGCTGTGATGTTGCGGATCGGTCGTGGGGGATAGCCTGGATGCAATGCTAGTACAGTTTTGTTGTATTATGTACATTTGATATTGCGGGACGAGCGTCCGACATGTGGACTGCCGTCACTGCCTGTTTGTATTATTATTTTGGGGCACGACCTGGTTGCGGTCGATGTACCCGTTGTATGTATATTTTACTTTCTGTACTAGGATTGCCCCGCGGAGGGGTGCACGGATAGCCGGGTTCTAGAGGGCAGCAAGCCCGCATCTCATGGCATTGGGACGGAGGGGGCTTCGCTCTAGGATTGGCGGGCTATTCGCCGCACTCGTAGGGGGTACAGGTTGACCCAGGAGGGGTGCCCAAGTTGCCGGATTCCGTGAAGTGCTGGGTGGTCCATTCACGGTGCTGAAGGGGGCTGCCTCGCTTCAGGTTTTGGCGGGTGACTTGCCGCGCCCGTAGGGGTCTAGGTTTTCATTGCACAGGCTATCTACACGACCAGGGGAACGTCGGGTTTCAGTAGTGGCTCTGTGAAACCCGGGGATCCCAGATATCTGTATTGTTTCTGTGATGCTGTTCATTCTCTGTGATGTTGCATTTCTTTCACGCCTTGAGCGAAATATAATATATTGGTATATATATTAGTAGATGTTGTATATGTTTTGCATCCGCGCTAGTCCAGTCCCCGCTCTGTCGTTAGTTAGCTAACCTAATGGGTAATGACGGGACCCAGTGGCGAATGCGGATGGCATATACGTACATCAGTATATTTTCGTTCTTTTTGGTGTGATCAATTGATGGGACTGCATTGATTCGGATCAATGCAAGTTAAAACAAACCTAATCTGATGTTGTTGGAACACTTTTCAAAAAGCTGTTATTGCAAGGACGTTTACTTTTGTTTTGCATCGTGGTATTCATTGGAATATCCTGCTCCTCAGTCGACGAGGCAAGGGCCGAGATCCCTTCACCGGGAGTGACCCCTTGGACAGAAGTTTGCATCAGGGCATTAACTTCACTATAGCCGATTACTTTTGCTTTGCATCGCGGTATTCATTTGGAATATCCTGCACCCCATTCTACGGGGAAAGAGCCGAGATCCCCTCACAGGGAGTGACCTCTTTAGCAACGGTTTTCGTCACTATATTTTTAAAAGCTATCCGTTCCTTCGACGATATCAAGTTCATTACGTTAAAGGTTTTCGCCAGAAACCATTCGTAGCCCTCCGTCATTTCAGTTAAATATTCGGTAGTATTCAAGCTATGTATTTTGACCTCACGCCAAGGTATAGTGTTTGGTAGCTGCCGGTTATTTATCTGTTGCATAGATAGATGCGTTGGTTTGGGACAGTCGTACTACTATTTTGGCCTACGTCAAGGGTATGTACGGGTGGGTTCAAATTAACCTGGATAATGACGGGCAGAACTTGACATGTGACTTATGATATTTTGACCTCACGCCAAGGTCATAAGAGCATGGGGCAGAAATCACATCGGGAGTTTCAAAAGAACTGAAACTTGCCAGATATGCGCATACCTTCTGGAGTGTGATACCGTGAGCGGATTCCATCACGTTATCATGCGATGATAGTTGGATCCCGATTCCCACTGATGAGTTAGTTTACTCCTCGGGTGACCCCGACTAATTCTTCTTTCAGGTTTGGAGGAGAATTTGAGGTACAGTGGGAGGATTCCAGATTAGATAAATTGGTGACCATTCTGATCTAGGTTAGAGTGCACGCTGAGTGTTTCTTTTCTCTCTCTCTTTGGCAGCGACCATTGACCCGACCCTAAGACTATGACTCAGTGACCAAGTTGACCGAACCTTCTTAAACACCGGCTTTTTGGATTGTCAGAGTTGCAGACCTCATTGCCACTCCTACTTTTACCCTTTTCTCCAGGACACCCCGTATTACTACGAACGTCCACTTCCATTGGACAAAACCATCGTATGGTTAGATACGAACTCGAAAGAATTTATTCGAGGATGGTTTCCGGTTCTGGAGAAAACGGATAGGATTATTCAGTTGTCTTTTCCTTTTACCCTCTCTCAGGTTACGAGTACTCCTTGGTTTAGGGGTAGTACACCTATTACGCAAATTGGATTGTCTTCTTCCAAACCTTAGGCTGGTGCCGACCGGTAGGGAATGTAGAAAACCAATTAGCATAACGATGGTGTGCAGAAGGTATTAAGTTCAGACAAAGCAAGGGATTAGTAAGAGGGCAAAGTAAATTGCAACAGATTTTCACGACCAAACCAAATATTTCTTTACCACTCCCACATCACCTTTGTATTTCTCCAGGACACTCCGTATCACTACGAAGATCCACAGTTTATTTGGATACTCCATCGTATGGTTATATACGAACTCGAATGGAACTTGTTCCAGTTCGGGGATGGATTCTGGTTCAGGAGAAATAGGAATAAGGTTTATTCGGTTGTCTTTTATCTTCACCCTCTCTCATTGCGAGTGTTCCTAGGATTGGGACAGTACACCCATTATGCTTATTGGATAGTCTTCTTCCAAACCATAGGCTGGTGCCGAACGGTAGGGAAGGAAGAAAACCATTTGGCCTAAAGGGGTGTGCAGAAGGTAAAGACTAAAGACATATGAAGGGATTTGGGGAGGTGGCAAATAATTACACGGTTACAGTTGTGAATCTGGATAATGGAAGAGGCATTACTAGGAATACCAGAATACCCCATCGGAACATTTCAATGTTTCAGTTTCACTGTGTAATGTTAAAGGAAAACTGATTTCCCGATTAGATACTTACTCCAGGGTATGTATTTACCAGGTACGATTCTCACATCTGTATGGTTTTACAGATGATGAGTGGGAGTAAGTTATTGGGAATTGGGTGATTATCCTCATTATATCGGGATTCGTTGTAATCAGTGACATTTGAGGAAATCACCTGGGCTGTTTGCCGGTCGGCAAATATTTGGTTTTGAATATCCGCTGTTATGCACCAATTTCAAATTGATATATCTGTACATCTATTTTCATAGAGTGAGATATACCTTTCTGAAATTATGTCTACGACATTTACCTATATCAGTGGATGGTTAGGTAAGGAGCATTAAACAGCGGTGTAATTCTTCTTAACCATAAATACAGTTTTCAACCTACGACACAGTGAATGAGTTATCAGACTCAAGGGACTTATACAGAGTATTGTATGTTGTCCAGTGTCCATTAGGACAGAGGGGTTGGTCCTCGTACTATATTCGGTTTACTTATGACTTCTCTAGTTTTTAGACAAGTGTTTCGTGGAAACACAGGGTCCGAATTTGGAGAAGTTATAGGTATTTGAATAGAGTAAAGAACCAGGTGTAGCAAGTATCGGGATTCTTCAAAGTGATCGAAGATGTAGATACTTGTATATGGTATTCAGTTGATAGTAGTGATTAAGAGAAATTGCTTCTCTTTCAGGTTACTCATAAATGGAAGCATTCCTAAGTTGAGTAACGCTGATCGGCCTCCTTCCATTTAGTTGACATGCACTGGAGACAGTTGCATGATTTGAATCTGGTTCAATTAAATCAGTGCCTCTGGTTCTATATATGATATAGAACAGTTCATATCTTAACGATGTTAAGGTACGGGGAGTTGTCCGGCTTATGCTTAAAACCAGACACTGGACAACTCAAGGCACATTTCTGTAATGGCTGTTTGTGGGTTGACCCAGGCTATGACGCGGGTTAATTTTCTACCATCTGGATGAACAATAGCAATATTGTTCTAGACTCGCCACAGTTTTATTAAAAATGGATTTTTTCAGAAAACAGTAGTGGGAGTATGGTAGAACTGGAAGTGATTCCAGAACCGCAAACGATTACTGAAGATTTGATAAGGAACCTAAAGATTCAATTTGGATTGACATTCCATTGGCCACTCCGCAGATAAGGTGGGTAACTTCAGGCACCCGAGAGGCACTACGGTAGCCTCAAGGACGGTGACAGGGAAGTTCTTGTTTACCCACAATTGCCATTGCTGTTGTTCCAGGTTACGAGACCCGGCGGGAGGATGAGTATAGCGTCGTTCTAAACCAGTTTTAGAAGTGTACGTCTATATGACTCTGCCAGAGGGTTGTCGTAGTCAGTGGGAGCAGCGGAAGCATTGGTGGACAGGTAGCTTATGTCTATTTATAGACTAAAGCAGATGTAGCGGAGATAGATCATCTGTTTCTGACGTGACAGTCATGGGTTTGACTTCATCAGAATAGGGGATGGATCTGTTGAGAAGGTAGTAGGGTGTGATATCCTGGTATTTGGATGATATACACAGAGTAGGAAAAGAAACTCCTACACTACGATCGGTTATACTTTGGTTGTCACACAGTGGTTTCTCCACATGGGACTTGGATTTTACATCAGACATACTGGTTACTAGATCTATGGTTTTAGATCTAGATTTGGGTGGTTTCCCAATCTGGATACTTGACAGCATTCTAAGAGTATTTAGGATGGACGACTCCTGGCACGGTAGTGTGCCTGCAGGTAATGGAGTCACCCTCTCCAAAGGTGTCTTACAGACTAAAGGGGAGAGGGATGTGCATGATTGGCAGATCACTTGCTCAGGCAATTGAGTCAATCATGAGATGTCAAGTACCACACCAGATGTTGTTCTTGCACTAGATGCAATAAGTTGACATTAATCCAATCCTGGAGAAACCGTCGGAAGCAGTTTTAGAACATAAGTGAATGTTCTAGGGATATGATAACGACAGCCTCATTCAGGAGACAGTTATCATTCCAGGCTTCCAAGGTGACATGGACGACAAGGAGGTTGTCAGAGTTATAGTTTTCCTTCTGATGAGGGGCAGTATTTTGGACAGGTGGTCCAAGGCAATACTGAGGGTGGCATGGCGCAGGATACTGATTAAGTTCAGTTGACGATACAGTCTAAGAAGTTTGGATTTGGAGTTCATTTATGAGCTATGTCCCATCAGACATCCAGACACATTCTAAGACATGTATTGCTCATTTCGGGAGATGGGTTTCTCCGCGAACTTGAGATATAGAGAGACATAGAAAGAAACAACTAAGCGGATCCACTCACTGAGGCTATTCCTCGAACGCAATAGTTTCGCAAACGAGCTTTGTGAGACTGACTAGTAGAGGAGTTGGGTGTTCGGTATCACACGGGCTGTGAGTATGCGACATCGCAATAATTAGCCTTGAGTGCAAGTGGGAGATTGTTGGAGATAGTGCCCTCAGAGTCAATTATTAGGTCACAGGTACGTGATTGTAATGATTGAGGGAGGACCTATCCCGGTAGGACAGTCTTACTCGAGATGATAGTATGCTATCTGGTTTACCTTTATCATCGTGTACTGTTTTAAGTGACCTGACACGTCGCTATTACACGTTGATAGAGCCCCTAGGATTCTTGCTTGACCACCAGCAGTATGAGGGCGATCATATAAGTGGGAGCTGGGGGTCTATAAGCATATCCTTAAAAGGTCCCTAGTCGTGAGAGTTTCGAGACAGGGCATCGATTCTCCTTAGTAGACTAGTGTATACAGTCGAGACCCCGACGAGGGGCAGTGGCCGGTCTCACAAGCCACTGGTGTCAGTTGGATCACCTAAGATGTATACAGGTGCTCATTGGGTTATGAGTACACCGGACAGGACTCGCCGGGAACATGCTAGTTGGTCATATACCAGACGTCAGATGGCAGTTCCCTGGTGACATGTGTGCAGGTTAGTTCATCGACCTGGGGATCGTCATTTGTCTCGTGTGAGTTCCCACTGTACTTTGATTACTACCCTACCACGGCTCAAAGGAGTCGTGCAAACAGGTTTTAGTTGGGTACAGTCCCGAGCCACATGGAGGCAGTGAGCGTATCTTCAAGGGTTCGTCTCTCCCGGTATTGGGGGTGAGGTCGTGCTGTGTCTAGGAGAGCCATTACACAAAGTCCTTGGCCAAGGCAAGGAGATTTACTGGTAGGTATTCCAGTAGTATCTCAGGGTGTTCTGGGCTACACTCCGACACGACTTGTACCGCTTTTGGGGGTCTGACTTTTACCAACCCCCTAGGCCCGTCATGCGATACTCATAGACAAACGGACCGGACTGCACGGATATTGTCACTGACAGGCTCGGTAGGGTGTCAGGCTGAGTTCGCTCACAGACGTCCCTTTTGGTCAATACCTGGTAGCCCGTTATGTATTGGCTTATACCTCTGACGTGCTAGTGGTTAAATCCACAACCAAGGTGTTGATGAGTCTTTAGAGTCCCCCACATTCAGTTACTCAGCTTTCGGGCGAAAGGTTGTAGAGGCCGTATGGAGATATGGCAAGGTCCGATCAGATACGTGCGGTATTGCACGGATCAGGATCGGACAGTTTGTACTATAGGCCGTATGGTTATATGGCAGGGTTCGATCAGATACGTGCGGTATTGCACGGATCAGGATCGAACAGATATTACTATCCGGTTTTGGTATAAGCCGGATTCTAGTATAGTACAGTGTAGATTTTGTCTCATTGCATTTGTATTTCGGTCGGAATACAAATGCGGGTGTGTATGCACAGTATCGGGGTTTTCCTGTAATTTATTACGGGACCAGTTTTATGGAGTTGCCAGTTTGCTTTCCGTTTCGGCCAATTTCCATTGTTCCGTTCATTGGCCGAAGTTTGGTGGAGGAGGGCTTATTTGCATTGTTGCAAATAAGCATTTGTGGAGGGGGTCTTTGCATATTATCATGTCATGATACTTGTCCCATCCATTGACTTGACTTTTTGCTTCATGGTTGTGTCATGATGGCTTGACCCTTGTTTTGTGGTGATGGTTGCTTTGGAGTGTTATTTTCTTTGTGGTGATCATTTGTTTCTCCATCATTACTCTTTTTCCATCCACCCCCTTGTTTGTTCTCTCTCTCTCTCCAATCACACATGAAAGGGGGGGCCGGCCATTCCTTGAAGGGGAATGGGATTCATTTTCTTTTAGTGGTGGGAAAATGTTACTCTCATTTTTGGTATGCTACATTTTCCCCACCTCTCTCCAAGCTCTCTTTTCCTCCACCAAAAGGCACCTCCATGAACCCCAAATGAGACACAATCCTCTACTACACATTCTACAGCAAACCTTGGGCACGTCGAGTAGCCGGCTTCGTGCCCGAGTTGCCTCGGCATTGAGGTGGGAGCCCGTAAACAAAGTAGGCGATGTGGTGCACTTCCGGCGACGAGGAGGAGACGGGACATTCCGCAGGAGATCGGGACGATGACGAGAAGACCGGAGGACTTGGATCGTCGGTATATCTCTATTCCCTTTCTTGTAGTTAGCTAGGACTAGTTAATGGTTCGATCCGGGTTATAGTGCGCGGTGGTGCCGGTTTGCTAAGTCCGCAAAATTTAAGTTTTTCACCGCTTCCGCATTCCGGCGTCGGATTGACGGCCGGGGCGCCGCCGTGCACTTACATAAATGACATACTTATAATAGGAAGTGATGTTCTTATACTACAATCGGTCAAACTATGGTTGTCACAGATATTTTTCCATAAAAGATCTGGATAATGTATCAAGAATTCTGGTGATTAGATCTATTTCGATAGATCTAGATTTAAGAAGTGTCCTAATCCGGGAACTTGGACACCATTCTAAATGTGTTTAGAATGGATGGCTCCTAACATGGTAGTGTACCCGCATGTAATGGAGTCACCCTCTCTAAAGAGATGTCTTCTAGACTCATAAGGAGAGGGACTCGCATGAATGACATTCGATATGTTTCGAAAGTAGGTCAATCATGCGATATCATGTACCAGACAAGATATTGCTTTTGCACTTGCTGTAGTAAGTAAATATTAATCCAATCCTGGAGAAACAAAGGGCGGAAGTGAAGAACATATAAGGATATTCTTGGTGTATAATAATGGTAGCCTCCTATAGGAGACGGTTACCGGTTCTGGCTTCCAAGGCGGCCTGGATGACAGAATGGCTGTCAGAATTATAAGTTTACCCACTTTTGAAGGGCAGTATGTCGAAAAGTGTTTCAAGGGAATACTGAGGTAGAGATGGTGAGGTAGAGATGGCGAAGAATGCTGATTAGATTTAGTAGAGGATACAGCCCAAGAAGTTTGTTGGATAAATTTTTTCATTTATGAACTTGGTCCCATCATCTATCTGGAAAAATTCTAAGGCAAGTATCGCTCAGTTCGGGAGATAGTTGATCTCCACGAAATTAAGAAATAGAAGATAAAGTAAGGGACATTTTAGCATATTCACTCACTGGGTTATTTCTCGAACACGATTGTTTCTCAAACATGGTTTGTGAAACTGATTAGTAGAAAAGTTGGGTATTCGATAGCACAAAGAGTTGTGAGTCTGCGATACCGCAATAATTGACCTTAAGTACAAGTGGGAGATTGTTGGATATAGTACCCTTATGAAATTATAGTAATTGTAGGTTGGAAATTATGGTAATTATGGGAGGACCTATACGGGTAGAACAGTCTTACTCGAGATGATAGTATACTATTTGATTTGTTTTTATCATTATGTGTATACATTTTACTTGCTATTATGTGTCGCTAATACATAATAATAAAGCCCATAGGATTTTTGCTTGACTACCAGCATTATGATGGTGATCATATACATTGGAGCTGGGTAGTTCATATGCACATCCTTAAATATTCCTAGTAGTGGAAGTATCGAGACTGGGCATCGATATTCTAAAGTAGACTAGTGTATACTTTGTAGACCCTGATGATGGGCGGTGACCAGTCTCACAAGCCATAGGTGTTTTAGCATCTAAGATTGTATACAAGTGCTCACTGGAGGTGAGTATACCGAACGGACTCATCGAGAACTCTTAGTGGGTATTATACTTATCGTCAGACAGTAGTTCTCTAGTGACATGAGTACAGGGTAGTATTTAGACCTGAGATCATCGTTTGTCTCTTGTCATTTCCTACTGTACTTATATTACTACCCTACCACGGCTCAAAGAAGTCATGAAAACATGTTTTAATTGGATACAGTCCCAAGCCACATGGCGGTAGTGAGCAATAGGAAGGGATTCGTCTCTCCCGATATGGGGAGTCGATGTCGCGCTGTGTTCGGTTAGCCATCACCATAAGTCTTTAGCCAGGACGGATCAGATTTACTTATAGGAGATCAGTAGTTTCTCAGTTGGTTATAAGCTAGACATCGGCATGACTTATCGGGTTATTAGGGGTCTGACCTTATCCACCCCCTAGACCTGTTATGCGACATTCTTAGATGAAGATACCGGACTATACAGAGATTGTCACTTATGGGCTCAGTAGGGTACGAACGGACTTGATTGTCCACCTCTCTTTCGAATTATACCTGGGTATCCGTTATGTACAGCTAGTGTTGCTGGCGTGCTTTTGGTTACGGATTTATCCAGCAACTCACTGCAAGCGTATTGTTGAGTTTTTTTAGTCTCACACAAAAGGTTTTCCTGGCTTAAGCAATATGATGTAAAGCTTGTATATTGATACATGCAGAGATCCGATTAAATACATGTACTGGCTATACGAACTTTAATCGGACATTTGATAATACTAGCCGCCTTAGGATTAAGCCGGATTATTAAATCAAGTATTGATTTAATAATATATATATATATATATATATATATATTCTAGTATTATGTTAACTATTCATTTTCTCTCTCTTGGCTATTCATATTTTTATACGGATACGTGTATATGTAGACGATACATATACCAGGGTTGTATTCCGTATTTATACGGAATACATCTAGAAAGAGAAACCTCATTTCTCATTTCAATTTATTAGAAATGAGTGAAATGAGATAGAGGGTGAGGTGGCATGAGAGAATAATCGAGAAGGATGGCTTGGTTTTTTATGTTGATAAAAAAGTATGGCATAATTTTTTGGGTGTAAATTATATGTCTCACTCTCTCTCCTCTTCTCCTCCTCCTTCACTCTTGAAACTTCTTGCTCATTAGTTAAGCTCCTCTCTTGAGATGGAGAAAAAGAGATAAATATATAGTGTAAAATCCCTACATCCCTAACACCCTATTCCTAGAAAGTTTAGAGTGTTAGCTCTTTCACTTGTGAATTTTGATGTGAAGCTGGATCTTGGATCGGTTTTCCTTAGGTGGATCATCTTCGGTAAGGGAAATCGTCTCTCAAGCTCGTTCCCAACGGCCTATGGAGCTTGGAGGGGTCCTTTACGATTGGGTGGACAAGCGACAAAAGTTGTAATCTCGCATCCTATTAGCTATCTTGTTAGCTTTAGTTTGATAGTTTAGTGTTTGGAAAGATTTCTTGGTTATGTTTTCTCGTGCTTGCAATAAAATTTTTGTTTTTCGCTTCCACTGCGCTTACTTGCGAGCACCTGGAAACCCTTTAGATAGTCTAGCTAAAAGAAAAGAAAAAATCATCTTAAGAAGAACATTGTTGGTAAAAGAAAGTGAGTTTTTAAATGGGGATCAATTGTGATGGTGAATATCACTTCTATCACAAAAGAATTAGACATCAAAGAAGGAACAATAAAGTTGCTCTTTCTTTTATAGAAAAAGAAAGGATATTTAGAAGATTAATATGATCACTTCGTAGTATAGAGTATATTGTGAGTTGTTTTTATTTTATCCTGAGTTATAATTTAGATTTATCGTCGATATTGTTTCTTATAGATAGTACAAGAAAAGACCAAAAACTTAGTGATTATGATATCACATTAAGGAAAGTGTGGCCATAGTTTCAACAAAAAGAATACGACTGTGAGTTTTGAAGAAAACCGAGTAGTTTTAAAATTTGTTCCGACAATATCATTTAGGTTTATTTTCCTTGCATTATTCAGATAATGTGTTTCCATCATTTTAAGTTTCCAAACCACAAAAGCAACAACCAAAATAGCATGTTTTTATATGCCATCCGTATTCGCCACAGGGCCACGTCATGCACCGTTAGGTTACTTAACTAACGGCAGAGCGGGGGAAGGCCTAGCGCGGATGTAAAACATATAGAAGTATCTACTAAATATATAATATATATATCAACTTCGCAAGCAAATAGTAGTCATCACAGGCAGATAAAAACCATCACAGGAATGTGAACAATAATATGGAATAGCGAATAAATTAGGAGCCTCACATTTTATTTGAGCCGTAAATGAGATGCGACGTTCCCCGGTCATGTGGATAGCCAGTGCAATGAAGAACCTAGACTCATACGAGTGCGGAAAATTACCCGCCAATCCCGGAAGTGAGGCAACCCCAATCAACAAAGTGAATGGGCCACCCCAGCACTTCATGGAATCCGGTAACTTGAGCACCCCTCCGTGGGTCAAATGGGGCGAATAGTCCGCCAATTCTAGAGTAAAGCCCGCCCAGTCTCAACGCCATGAGATGCGGGCCCGTTGCCATCTAGAGCTCGGCTATTCGAGCACTCTTCCATGGGGTAATCCTAGTACAGAAAAGAAAATATATATACAAAGGTGACATCGACCTCAACCCGGTAGTGCCCCAATAAAAGAATATACAAACTGGCAGAAACGGTAGTCCACATGTCGGACGCTTGCCCCGCAATAATGAATATACAAATGAATCTGAACTGTACATCTAACATTGCACATAAGGCTATCCATCACGACAATCCATCCGAAAGATCAGTGCAACACAGAACATCAACACGAATATCATGTTCGTAAACCCGTCCGATTGTATATATAGCAACCGGTCGGATTATACTGCGCTATGATATTCACAGTCGCAGAAACAAACAAATGCACTGAAAACTATGAATTTAAAATTTCGATTGATTAAAACTTTCCGTATTGGCCCTAAGTACAAACCAGTACACAAACAAATCTGGACCAAAACCAAATATTCCAAAAATCACATTTCCATTAATTAGAGCACCAGAAAAAATTTGGGGCACTTTGGCCAAAATTAGACCACGGATCTGGGACCAAATAGCTCATTTGGCGGCAGTTTAACGGTCGAATTTTTAACTTAGGTGACCAAATTTCTTTCTGGTCTCTATTTTTGCCTGCATATAATTTTAATGCAACCTGAACAATTTTTTGAACAACTTTAAAATTCGAACAGCAAACAGTAAATTGGAAATGTGAATCGGAAAAATTCCGTCGATCGAAACTCTAAATTAGTGCTAACAAGCTAGTTAAGGTTCATAGAGTGGCTCTGATACCATGTTAGAGTTTGGTGCCCGCGCCGCAATAGTTGTGGCCGAGACGGAAGCGATAACAAAAATTTTACGCGAACACCAAACACGCATAACCCAGGATACGATCCATACACCTAAACTAGCAAACTGAAACATGCAAAGGGTATGAAATTACAACCTTCGACGCGTGTCCATCCAATTGTGGAAGACCCCTCCAAGCTCGTAGCCGCCGGGATCGTGGTTGAAAGTCAACCACCCTCGCCGAAGAAAATCCACCCGAGAGAAACCAAAAAAAGCTTCTACCGACGATCCAAACTTGCTAAGGATGGATGGTGGGTGATGTAGAAATTTTTCCACTAAACCTTTTCTCTCTAAACCATGCTCACTAGAGAGCAAGAAGAAGAAGGAAAGAGAGGTGAGGAGTGAGTGGTGAAAATGGCTAGGTCTCTCATCCATGAAGCATCCTCACAAGAATAATGGAATAAAGCAATCAAGTGTAGAAAGTGAATGGCTTTGCTATTTTCAACCATGCATGAATAGTGCATCGAAATGATTTTATCAATACAAAATCTAGGCCATACTTCTCTACATGTTTGCACCCATGCCTCATGTCATCTCCTTTCCACCTCATTTCCATTTAATTTTCTAAATAAAAAATCAAATATGAGGTGTCCTTCTTCTAGAAGCATTCCCGTATAAATACGTAATACCTTGCTCGATATACGTATCACGGCATATACGCATATCCGTATAAAAATACGGTAGCACCAAAGAGAGAAAATGAACAGTGAACAATAATACTAAAATATATATATCAAAAATTATATATAAATTATTAAATTAAAACGTGATTTAATAATCCGGCTTAATCCTAAGCCGGCTAGTATTATCAACCTTCCGATTAAAGTCTGTTTATCCCGTACACGTATTTAATCGGACCCCTGCACGTACCAACGTACTGCTCCTACATTTATCGTCTGAATCGAGAAAAACTCTCTGCGTGGGACTCTAAATACTGACAATACGCTAGCAGTGGGTTTAACCACAAGCATGTCAGCGGCGCTAGCCGTACGTAATGGCTACCCAGGTACTTGCCGAAAGAGGGGTCGACAATCAAGTATGTCCTTACCCTACTGAGCCTGAATGTAACAATCTCCGTATAGTCTAGTCTCTTCATCAAAGAATATCGCATATCAGGTGTAGGGGTGGATAACTTCCGACCCCTACTGACTCGATAAGTCGTGTCTGAGTCAAGCTCATCACCAACAGAGATACTACTGATTAACTATCAATAAATCTCATCCACCATAGCCACGGATTTCTAGTGATAGCCAACTGAACACAGCGCGATATCGACTCCTAATACCAGGAGAGACGAAACCCTAACAATCGACCACTGCCTCCATGTGGCTCGAGACTATACCAAACTAAAACCTGTTTGCACGACTCCTTTGAGCCGTGGTAGGGTAGTAATCAAAGTACAGTGGGAACTCACACAAGACAAACGACGATCTCAGGTCAAAGGAATAACATGTACTCATGTCACCTGAGAACTTCTATCTGACGATAGATATAATACCATCTAGAAGTTTTCGGCAAGTCTGTTCAGTGTACTCACCTCCAGTGAGCACCTGTATACTATCTTAGGTGACACAACACCAATAGCTTATGATACCAGCCACCGCCCCTCGTCGGGGTCTAGAAATATATACACTAGTCTACTTGGAATATAGATGCCCAATCTCGATACTCCTATGGCTATGGACATTTAAGGATATGCTTATGGACAGCCCAACTCCCACATATATGATCGCTATCATAATACTGGTTGTCAAGTATCAATCCTACGGGTTTCATCAATGATGAAGACAAACCAGATAACATACTATTATCTTGAGTAAGACCGTTATACTTGTATAGTCCTATCTTAATTATCATAGTCGCCTATTTCCAATCACAATAATTGCCTTGAGGGCACTATATCCAAAAAATCCGGATAAATAACCACAATGATAAATAACCACAATAACAGGCAACATATGTGAAACCCCGTCTAATCGAACATATAGCAATTAGACGACGTTTAATAATACATATCAATAAATACGAACAATAAATGATGTCTTAGTTTAGATCAAAACGTTTCCATGTTACCCGAAAATAAAGATATCACAAACTGAAATTTGGGGCTAAATAATATATACCAAAAATCTAGTTTCTGTGATCCCAAGCAACTACCAAAAACCATGGACCTTTTGACAATTTCTTGCCGACTAGGTCGGCCAAAAGGAAGGTTTGGTCGGCCAAAATTTTGAATTAGGTCCTTGGGTTTTGTACCATATATTGTTGTCTTAAAACTTGCTCAAAATCATGCTTCAAAAAATTTTCAGGTGTGTTTTAAAAAAAAAGACAGAAACTTGTAATTATAAACTTGATACGGTTAAAATTTCGGTCTCGAAACTAGAACATTTTCTACCTCTAGTTTTGGTGTTTGGTTTGCTCTGATACCATAAAGGGTTTTTAGGTGCTCACAAGTAAGTGTTGCGGAAGCGAAAAAATTTTTTATTGTAAGCATAAGGAAACACAACCTAGAAATCTTTTCAAACACTAAACTATCAAACTAAAACTAACAAGTTAGCTGCTAGGATGAGAGATTACAACCTTTGTAGAGTGTCCACCCTATCTTGGAAGACCCTTCTAAGATCCGTAGGCCATTGTTGTAACGTTTTAAAAATAAATAAATAAATAAATAAAATCTTTTAGGTGAATTTTCTGATAATAGGTAAAATAAACTGTATTTTCCGTAAAATTAACTACAATTATTTTTCAATATAGATTTAAAAATGCCAATTTTCACTATATCATTGCTAGTATTAGGTATTTATTTAGTCACTTATAAACTATTAATTTACTTAAATATTTTTCCTTAGTTAATTAATTCAAATAATAATATACGCTTTTAATTAAACATTTAATTAGTGCAAATTATAAATTGGAATGGGTTAATTTTACAAAAGTGAGCCATGACATACTAGAATTTAGTTTGTGGCATGCTTTTCTCTTCTTTATTTTTCTTCGAATTTCTAGACTTTTCTAGGTCAAATAAGGTTAGAAAATAAATAAAGTTTATTTAATTTATGAAAAGACTTAAAAGAGGTAATTATTTGGGAATTCTTCTACACATTTCTACACTCTTTCTCTCTCTCCCCTCACTCCCTCCTTCATGGCCGAAATTCCCCCCATGGCAGCCCTCATTTCTCCAACTGCTTCTCACTTCAAAATTTCATCAAAAATTCATCAAAAATCCCAATAAAAACCCACAAATTCCTAATTTAAATCCTACCCATTTTTCTTTGACCTATCTAGTTTGGATTCATGAAGCAAGAGAGCAATTAGAGAGGCCATGTCGCAAGTTTGATCTCTTGAATGTTGAGGTATAATCCTAAGCCCTTGGTTTAATTTTTAGTTAATCACTTTACATTAGCTTATTAAGTGTTTAATTTGGTTTTAAATTGGTTCTAATTGCATGATTGAAAATTCTAGAAAATGGTTTGTGTTCAAATTAGGGTTTTTATCATTAGATTAAGATTTTAATGTGTAGATTAACATGTTAATGGAATGCAAAACCTAATCTAATTACTAGTTGCTAATTGTTAAATTAAAATATTGCTAATTATGCTATTTAGCAAACTAGATTTTAGAAATTAATTTAAATTGTGGGATTAAAATCTATTTAGGATTTTCAGCACATCATTAAGGTTTCCATGAGTGGTTTAACATTTTAAAATATGCCAAATCTAGCTTAGTTGTTGAATTGTGAATTTTGCTTTTTAAAGTGTTAAAATTTGATATTTTTGCAAACTAGAATTTTGGATTTTATACAAATTGATGAGATTAAATTATGGTGATGGTTTGTATGACTTAGTTATGATATTTAGTGAATATTATGGTCATTAGTTTAGTTAAAATATCAAGTTTCGAATTAAAACGAAAATTTGGTGCTTTCTAGGTTTTCGGAAATAAATCGATTTGATTTATTTTGAGATTTTGATGAGTTGCAATCCATTTCATATTATAATTAGTGATTTGTGAAATCACGATTGGTGTGTTTGGGTTTTTCTCGAACAATCGGCATTTGTACGCCGATGTCGAGGGTTATTTGGTTATTTTGCATGTGCGGGTCATAAGTTTTAACCTATGCGCGTTCATGCGCCGTTTTGGTTTTATCCGCGATTTCAGTTTACGATATTATATATGTTTGCGTATAGGTACCTCTCACATGGACTTCGGACGATGAAGAAGAGGATGGCGGTATCGACTTCGGCAGACAAGGACCAGGTGAGTAGATATATATCTACGGGGGAAGTCGGATGGATGGCATATAGCACCCCCGCAAACGTAGAATAAGGATATTACGTACTGTTATTAGGAAGTCGGAAGTGACCTTAGATTCTTGGCGAGTAGGGTCCTATTGAACACTTTAGGTTGGACTAGACTGATTTAGAAAGACTTAACCAGAGGATGACTGTCTTGAAGGGAATTCGTAGGTATCATGTAGACACACACACACGCACACACATAAACTTGACTTGGTGTATATGTGAGTGTATATATATATAGGAATGTGTGTAGGTATATATATATATACAACATATACATGTGATATGAGCAGGTTATATGATACATGGGGATGAGTCGGTGTGACTAAGCATGATGCCGTGAGATATAGATATACGATCGAGTATGATATAAGATGTACTATGATATTAGCAGATAGTTGGGAAATGAGAAAATGTATATTTATACATCAACGATAATAGGTGATGATGACATTGAAATGTACGAGACTCTAGAATAGAACCCGGATTGTAATATGTGACTTAATCACGATATGATTTATGACATGATATTTTAGTGGATCATTTGACGATGTATATTTATACAGACGATGATATATGTTTGATGATATTGGGATGTATGCGATTATAGTACAGTACCCTTGATCATGATATTGTTTGTTTGATGATGATATTAGGATGTATGATGATTATAGTACAGTATCCTTGATTGCCGACTACTAGAGATATCGACTCAGACTTTAGGAGGATTCTTCTTACCTTTAGACTAGTATCTTTAGTTAGTTCCTTAGTTGGTTAGGTAGATCTTAATTTAGGCTTGAGTCATACTTATTTTCAAAGCTAACGAATCGTGCGTATTTTTAAAGACAGCCTGAGTGATACTACGGATTTTTCAAAGGACATATCTTTTCTTAAAAACCCCGTAGCCCCTAATTTTCTAAAAACCACGATTCGTGCTTTTTCAATCAACAAACTGTATGACTCGTAATTAGTATGTATTCTCTAGTTGTGCGTTTACTACACATTCACTGTTTTATTCATGTTGCATTCATCGCATTGCATGTTCACACATATGTTTCTTTAGCTAATGTGAAACTCTGCCTGTTAGGACACCAGCACCATTACCGATGATCCGCATGTTCCACATACACTTATTTGCCGGCTCACACATATCATCATCGGTAATTGCCATGTCACGTACACTTTAGATCATATTATCTTTATTTGATATAATCAGCTAAATGATAGTCTAATATAATATTGTGTGATTACTTTCATGTGCTAGTTTAGACATTGCATTTATTATTTAGACACTTCATGCATTCACATATTCATATTATCATGCAGTATTGTGGGGCTTATGCCGACACTCATTATTTACTTACTCATGATTTTAGGATTTTGGATTTCTATGAGATTTCTGGATTTCTGAGAAAACCGCAAGAATATATATAAAAACTTCTCTCTCTCTCTCTCTTCCTCTCATTTTAAAATACAAGTTGCGGTTTTCTCATGATGTATGGGTCGTCCACCATGAGTTTTTATGTTTTATGTTGGATTTCGAGACCCGATTTGAGGAGTGGAGGAACCGTCTCGGGTACATGGTGGACCCGGTACGGTACCCCGGGGCGAGAGTGTTTTTGTGGGGATGACGATAAACCTAGCTGGGGAAGACTACCTACCGGTGATGTCTGGCGCGGCGGATATACGGAGGATACCGACCGTTGTCGTGAGATTTGATGATATAGGCCGATCCGGATTGACGGAGCCTGAGATATTGAGACTTCGAGGTATTGAGACTTTGAGATATTGAGACATTGAGATGTATATGTTTAGTGTCAATGATTGACACGGATTTCCATGGATTTCATTGATGATGTTCAGATTATCATACAAATTTTACTCTGATAAAAGTTAAAGATTTCTTTTACAGATATATCCAGATTTCATGGTTGATTGTTTTACATTCATGGTGCATGCATACTCATACACATAACATGTTACTACTTGAGGCACTGATACGAGCACTGAGCATTTCACTTACGCATAGATTATTACTGTGCCACTGCTAGATAACTAGGGTTATTTTAAGTATATTATTATGACCTAGGAGAGCGTCGTGCATGCGATTTCTACTCGCAGATGTCTTCTACTCACGAGTTGGCAACTCACCCCCGTTGTGCCAAATTTTCTTACAGGTTTCGATGTACAGGTTTCCTTGGCAGCTTGCTGGCACATCATTTCATTCAGGGTGATTTGCTTGGTAGGTTGGTTCACTTGTATCAGGACCGCCGTTGTACTTTTATTATTTCATCTGTATCTTGTAAGCTCCATTAACCAGACTTGTATTACTTGATAGATTTAGAAGACCAGTTGTTTTTATTTCGACCTTAGAGTCGCGCTTGTATTATTATGGTTTTTGGTGGACTTGGTTTTCTTTTGAGTTTTGAGCCTCGCCCTTCGGCGTTGTATATTTTAGTGCATTGTGTGGTTGTTTCCGCCTTTTGGCGTAGAACTAGCTCCCGCTTGGGGATGCCTTTTTATTGCTTGTATATATTATTCTTGTTGGTACCCGTTTGGGGCCAAATTTTACAAAGGAGATTCTGCCGAAATTTTTGAGAAAATTTGATGTTGCTTTTAAAACATGTTTTCCTACACTTCTTCTTTTAAAGGGTTTAGATTTCTGGGCTTCGGCTTACTTAGATTACGTTACGCCTCTGATGTTTCATAATTTAAGTGCTGGTCACGTTCCGTACCTTTGGGTCGTGACAAAGTTGGTATCAAAGCACTAGGTTTAACTCTTGTCTAAGTCTAGGTTGACCTTGGTTGATGGAGTAGGTGACTTAGGTATAATGATGTACCGTGGGTATGGTCCGCGGCATACTTACGATATGCTACTCTACTTAAGAAGCCTTAGGATGTACATATCTTTGCACCGTATTCTATTCGTTCTTTTGATCTATCTTCATCGATATTGGATGGTGGTTTCTGTTACCACGGTCGCACGGGCAGAGAGAGCTGCGGCTAGAATGCGATGGCCGTTAGGGTATTGTCTATTCTGGAGGATTGAAGCATTGTTTAGCGTACGGACGATGGGTATTCATATGTCGTCCAGACGAAATTAAAAAGTTCGAACGAATGTCAGAAACCCATTTTTCCAAGTTTAAGGTATTCGGAAGAACATGCAGGTATTTCTATGGACCCTCTAGAAGAATGAAACCCTAACTCGATATAATGACCATGAGAACGCAGGTGAACCTTAGGGTTTGCGGCAGTTCCGCGGTGCCATTAGTAAGGCTTGGGTTTTCCCTTCTACGGCTGGTCCGCAGATGCTGTGGCATGTACTGGATATTTTTAAACTGTACTTGAGTGTTGAGCTCTCGGGAATTATGGGATTTTGATGAATCGATCGAAAAGTTTAACATAGTCCAGATATCAGGTGAAGGGATAGATTACGTGGGAGACTCTAGATATGAGTATAGCCGTTTATAGTGCAGTCAGCACAGTTATGAGGAGACGATTCCGAATCAGTCGACATTAGAAAAGGCGCACATTGACGATAGTGTCTACGATTGCGATTTGGTGATTTGAATTTCATATTTCCGTTGTTTGGATTTCGGTATTTTGAGGATTTTGTTTTATGATTGGTATTTCCTATATGTACATTCATTACACTCTATTCGTAATTCATATATCAGTTGTATTGATGTTGTTTTATGCATACCCAGTGCACTCGATTTGGTTTTATACATTTTGAGATATTGATTTGATTTCGTGCATATGGGTTGCACATGATTTTGACGTATACTTCGACATAGTTTTCATGCACTTTTCGTCTGTAATTTCGATTTTGATATTCGGTATATGTTTTCGTGTATCGTGTGCACTTGATTGAGATTCTTGAGCGCACTTGAAGCAATTTTGTGCATACCAGATGCACTAAATCGGGATTTGTGCAGATTAGATGCACCTGATATTGTTGTCGTGCACGCCTGTTGCACTTGACAGATGTTTTTGGTGCACACCAATTGCACTCAGTTTTGTTTTTGTGCATATTCATGGCTTCTGTATTTGGTTTCAATTTCAGTGCACACTGGACGCACATAATATTTTTTTATGCTGTGATTGGGATTGATTTTATTTTGAGCAGTATGTTTTTATAATAATTACTATTTGTTTTAGTAACCAGGCGGGACGTGTATGTTAAATAAAAGATATATATGTATAGCTATTTTTTTAAAATGAACGTCCGCTGCTTATGTCATGTCTCGCGCATCGCACGGTGACTTGGGAAAAGGTTTTGCATGGATTTCTTTTCAGATGTTTGGACGGTTTTATAACGATGCGTATCATATATATGTTTAAGTTTTGAGTATATCTTGTTGGTTTTATATTGGACTTTGACATTGTATTTTCACCATAACTCTGATAATTGCGTTATGCTTAATGGAGTTTTGATATTGAGTTATGTACTTGTTTTTCATGCGCATACATTGCGCTAAGATGTGTTTTATGTATGATGATTTCGGAGCCCCGACGATTTGAGTGTTTTGCTAAATGTTTTAGTAATTGGGGGGAGTTTTAATTTAAATTCGAGGACCGAATTTCTTTAAGGGGGAAGATTATAGCGTTTTAAAAATAAATAAATAAACAAATAAAATCCATTAAGTGAATTTTCTGATAATCGGTAAAATAAACTGTATTTTTCGTAAAACTCAACTACAATTATTTTTCAATATAGATTTAAAAATGCCTATTTTAACTATATCATTGCTAGTATTTGGTATTTATTTAGTCACTTATAAATTATTAGTTTAATTAAATATTTTTCCTTAATTAATTAATTCAAATATTAATATAAGCTTTTAATTAAACATTTAATTAGTGCAAATTATAAATTGGAATGGTTTAATTTTACAAAAGTGAGCCATGACATACTAGAATTTAGTTTGTGGCATGCACTTCTCTTCTTTATTTTTCTTCGAATTTCTAAACTTTTCAAGGTCAAATAAGGTTAGAAAATAAATAAAGTTTATTTAATTTATGAAAAGGCTTAAAAGAGGTAATTATTTGGGAATTCTTCTACACATTTCTACACTCCTTCTCTCTCTCCCCTCACTCCCACCTTCATGGCCGAAATTCCCCCCATGGCAGCCCTCATTTCTCCAACTCCTCCTCACTTCAAAAATTCATCAAAAATCCAAATAAAAACCCACAAATTCCTAATTTAAATCCTACCCATTTTTCTTTGAACTATCTAGTTTGGATTCATGAAGCAAGAGAGCAATTAGGGAGGCCATGTTGCAAGTTTGGTCTCTTGAATATTGTGCTATAATCCTAATCCCTTGGTTTAATTTTTAGTTAATCACTTTACATTAGCTTATTAAGTGTTTAATTTGGTTTTAAATTGATTCTAATTGCATGAATGAAAATTCTAGAAAATGGTTTGTGATCAAATTAGGGTTTTTATCATTAGATTAAGGTTTTAATGTGTAGATTAATATGTTAATGGAATGCAAAACCTAATCTAGTTACTAGTTGCTAATTGTTAAATTAAAATGTTGCTTATTATGCTATTTTGCAAACTAGGTTTTAGAAATTAATTTAAATTGTGGGATTAAAATCTAGTTAGGGTTTTTAGCACATCATTAAGGTTTCCATGAGTGGTTTAACATTTTAAAATATGCAAAATCTACCTTAGTTGTTGAATTGTGAATTTTGCTTTTTAAAGTGTTAAAATTTGATATTTTTGCAAACTAGAATTTTGGATTTAATACAAATTGATGAGATTAAATTATGGTGATGGTTTGTATGACATAGTTATGATATTTAGTGAATATTATGGTCATTAGTTTTGTTAAAACATCAAGTTTCGAATTAAAACGAAAATTTGGTGCTTTCTAGGTTTTCGGAAATAAATCGATTTGATTTGTTTTAAGATTTTGATGAGTTGCAATCCATTTCATCTTATAATTAGTGATTTGTGAAATCACAATTAGTGTGTTTGGATTTTTCTCGAACAATCGGCGTTTGTACGCCGATGTCGAGGGTTATTTAGTTATTTTGCATGAGCGGGTCATAAGTTTTAACCCATGCGCGTTCGTGCGCCGTTTTGGTTTTTTCCGCGATTTCGGTTTACGATATTATATATGTTTGCGTATAAGTACCTCTCACGTGGACTTCGGACGATGAAGAAAAGGATGGCGGCATCGACTTCGGCAGACAAGGACCGGGTGAATAGATGTATATTTACGGGGGAAGTCGGATGGATGGCATATAGCACCCCCGCAAACGTAGAATAAGGATATTACGTACTGTTATTAGGAAGTCGGACGTGACCTTAGATTCTTGGAGAGTAGGGTCCTATTGAAGACTTTAGGTTGGACTAGAATGATTTAGCAAGACTTAACCAGAGGATGATTGCCTTGGAGGGAATTCGTAGGTTTCATGTAGACACACACACATACGCACACACATAAACTTGATTTGGTGTATATGTGCGTGTGTGTGTGTGTGTATATAAATGTGTGTAGGTATACACACACACACACACACACACACACACACATAGACACACACACAATATATACATGTGATATGAGGAGATTATATAATACATGGGGATGAGTCGGTATGACTGGGCATGATGCCGTGAGATATAGATATACGATCGAGTATGATATGAGATGTACTATGATATTAGCGGATTGTTGGGAAATGAGAAAATGTATATTTATACATCAACGATAATAGGTGATGATGACATTGAAATGTACGAGACTCTAGAATAAAACCCGGATTGTAATATGTGACTTAATCATGATATGATATGTGACATGATATTTTAGTAGATCATTTGACGATGTATATTTACACAGACGATGATATATGTTTGATGATAATAGGATGTAAGCGATTATAGTACAGTACCCTTAATCATGATATTGTTTGATGATGATACTATACGAACGATGATATATGTATATGTGATAGTTGACCCTTACCCCGATTTTGGGATGCCGTACGATGGATTTTACCGAACGAACTATAGACATGATGATTGATCCTCACTCTTGACTCGAGAAAGTCGTACTACGTACGTGACGCTATTAAGGCTGGATCGCCGACTACTAGAGGTATCAACTCAGACTTTAGGAGGATTTTTCTTATCTTTCGACTAGTATCTTTAGTTAGTTCCTTAGTTGGTTAGGTAGATCTTAGTTTAGGCTCGAGTCATACTTATTTTCAAAACTAACGAATTGTGCGTATTTTTGAAGACACCCTGAGGGATACTACAGTTTTTTCAAAGGACATATCTTTTCTTAAAAACCCCGTAGCCCCTAATTTTCTAAAAACCACGATTTGTGCTTTTTCAAACAATAAACTGTATGACTCGTAATTAGTATGTATTCTCTAGTTGGCGTTTACTACACATTCACTGTTATATTCATGTTGCATTCATCGCATTGCATGTTCACACATATGTTTCTTTAGCTAATGTGAAACTCTGCCTGTTAGGACACCAGCACCATTACCGATGATGTGCATGTTCTACATACACTTATTTGCCGGCTCACGCACATCATCATCGGTAATTGCCATATCACGTACACCTTAGAACATATTATCTTTATTTGATATAATTAGCTAAATGCTAGACTAATATAATATTGTGTGATTACTCTCATGTGCTAATTTAGACATTGCATTTATTACTTAGACACTTCATGTATTCACATATTCATATTATCATGCAGTATTGTAGAGCTTATGCCGACAGGAGTCAACAAGTGCTATCCATGTTCAAGCTCAAAGCCAGCGTCGGTCGGAGAAGGTTTTGAAAAGAACCTTCACTTCCGCATCTAGCCAGCAAAGGAGCAAGGTTTGGGCAGTTTTCTTAGAAAGTCGAGAAGCGAAACCTCCAAGCTCAGACATCTCGCACTCTGAAACTACCCTTCTATACCACCCTGCTCCTCCGGTAGACCCTTATCTTATATATATATTATTTCTGCGAGAAGAAGGGTCACAGGAGCGTGCAAGGAAAACATGAGCGCTAACCAAGAACGAAGAGGTGTACCAGTGGTGAAGGATAAAAAAGTCCTTCTTTCTCTAATCAGCCCCATCGAATTTGTTGAATAATTAGTCATAATTATCATATCATTATTTACTTACTCATAATTTTGGGATTTTGGATTTCTATGAAATTTCTGAATTTTGGGGAAAACAGCAAGAATATATATAAAAACTTCTCTTTCTCCCTCTCTCATTTTAGAATACAAGTTGCGGTTTTCTCGTGATGTATGGGTCGTCCACCATGAGTTTTTATGTTTTTTGTTGGATTTCGAGACCCGATTCGAGGAGTGGAGGAACCGTCTCGGGTACATGGTGGGCCCGGTACGGTACCCCGGGGCGAGAGTGTTTTTATGGGGATGACGATGAGCCTGGCTGGAGAAGAATACCTACCGGTGATGTCTGGCATGGCGGATATCCGGATGATATAGACCGTTGTCATGAGATTTGATGATATGGACTGATCCGGACTGACGGAGCCCGGGATATTGAGACTTCGAGAAATTGAGATTTTGAGATATTGAGACATTGAGATGTATATATTTTGTGTCGATACTTGACACGGATTTCCATGGATTTCATTGATGATGTTCAGATTATCATACAAATTTTACTATGATATAAGTTAAAGATTTCTTATACAGATATATCTAGATTTCATGGTTGATTGTTTTACATTCATGGTGCATGCATACTCATACACATAACATATTACTACTTGAGGCACTGACACGAGCACTGAGCATTTCACTTACGCATAGATTATTACCCTGCTGCTACTAGATGACTAGGGTTATTTTAAGTATATTATTATGACCTAGGAGAGCGTCATGCATGCGATTTCTACTCGCAGATGTCTTCTACTCACGAGTTGGCAACTCACCCCCGTTGTGCCAAATTTTTTTACAGGTTTCGATGTACAGGTTTCCTTGGCAGCTTGCTGGCACATCATTTCATTCAGGACGATTTGCTTGGTAGGTTCATTCACTTGTATCAGGACCGCCATTGTACTTTTATTATTTCATTTGTATCTAGTAAGATCTATCAACCAGACTTGTATTACTTGATAGATTTAGAAGACCGGTTATTTTTATTTCGACCTTAGAGTCGCGATTGTATTATTATGGTTTTTGGTGGACTTGGTTTTCTTTTGAGTTTTGAGCCTCGCCCTTCGGCGTTGTATATTTTAGTGCATTGTCTGGTTGTTTCCGCCTTTTGGCGTAGAGCTAGCTCCTACTTGGGGATGCCTTTTTATTGTTTGTATATATTATTCTTGTTTGTACCCGTTTGGGGCCAGTTTTTACAAAAGAGACTCTGCCGAAATTTTTGAGAAAATTTGATATTGCTTTTAAAACTTGTTTTCCTACACTTCTTCATTTAAAGGGTTTAGATTTCTGGGTTTCGGCTTGCTTAGATTACATTACACCTCTAGACGATTCGTAATTTAAGTGCTGGTCACGTTCCGTACTTTCGGGTCGTGACAATTGGGAACGAGCTTGAGAGACGATCGTCTTTACCAAAGATGATTCACATGAGGAAAACCGATCCAAGCTCCCACTTCACATCAAGAATCACAAGTGAAGCAAATAACACTCTAAGCTTGCTAGGAGTAGGATGTTAGGGATGTAGGGATTTTACACTATCAATTTCTCTCTTTTTCTCCATCTCAAGAAAGGAGCTCAACTCATGAACAAGAAATCTCAAAAGATAAGGAGGTGGAGAAGAGAAGCGAGAGCGATCCATATCAAAATGAACCATCAAATCTTAAGTGAGATAGAGTGAGAGGGATATATAATTTACAGCCATAAAATGATGCCATACCTTTTAATAAATAAATAAAACCAAGACATCCCTCTCTACTATGCTCTCATGCCATCTCACCCTCCACCTCATTTAACTCATTTCTAATAAATAAAAATGAGAAATAAGGTGTCCTCCTTCTAGAAATATTTCGTATAAATATGGAATACAACCCCGGTATATGTGTCATCTACATATACGCATATCCGTATAAAAATATAAATAGCCAAGAAAGAGAAAATGAATAGTGAACATAATACTAATATATATATATATATATATATGTAAATTATTAAATCAATACTTGATTTAATAATCCGGGTTAATTCTAAGCTGGCTTGTTTTATCAAATGTCCGATTAAATTCTGTATAGCCAGTACACATATTTAATCGGACCTCTGCATGTATCAATATATGGCATCTACATCATATCGCCTGAATCAGGAAAACTCTCTGTGTGGAACTCTAAAGAATCGACAATATGCTAGCATTGAGTTGCTGGATAAATCCATAACCACAAGCACGTCAGCAGGACTACATGTACGTAACGGCTACCCAAGTATATGTCGAAAGAAAGGTCGATAATCAAGTCCGTCCATACACTACTGAGCCTATAAGTGAAAATCACCGTACGGTCCGGTCTCTTCATCTAAGATTGTCGCATACCGGGTTTAGGTGGTGGATAACGTCAGACCCCTAATAACCTGATAAGCCGTGTTAGTGCCAAGCACTTAAATAACCGAGAAACTACTAATCTCCTATCAGTAAATCTCATCCACCATGGCCAGAGACTTATGGTGATGGCTAGCCGAACAAGCGCGACATCGAATTCCTATACCAGGAGAGAAGAATCCCGTCTGATCGCTTACTGCCTTTAGTGGCTCAGGATTGTACCCAACTAAAACCTATTTGCATGACTCTTTTGAGCCTTGGTAGGGTAGTAATTTAAGTACAATGGGAACACAGATGAGACAAATGAAGATCTTAGCTCTAAAAACTATCATGTACTCATGTCACCAGAAAACTGCTATCTGACAATAGGCATAATACCAACTAGGAGTTCTCGGCGATTCTGTTCAGTGTACTCAACTCCAGTGAGCACATGTATACAATCTTAGGTGCTAAAACACTAATGGCTTGTGAGACCATCCACCGCCCTTCGTCGGGGTCTAGAAAGTATACACTAGTCAGCTCTGGAATATTAATGCCTAGTCTCGATACTCCCACGACTAGGAACATTTGAGGATGTGCTTATGGACTACCCAGTGTTAACTTTTAAAGAATCTCTTTATATTTTGATGATTTTATAAAATCATACAATTATGAATATATGGAACTAACCATATCAGATATATCAAAGTGCTACAAACTAGAGTTTCTCATACATCAGGACAATCATACAATATAACTGATATCAAATGAAGTGTCAAAATGACACAATTGTACTCAATACGAAATCAAAGGAATATACAAGAAAGTCGACATCGAGGATACTCAAGACATTTAAGATTTATTTATTTATTTTTGAGTTTAGAGTCAAGATGATCTCAAAAGGTTAGAATCAAAATCCATATCAAGTTCTAAAACCAATTCTTTAAAATTCAAAATATCAATTTTAAATTTGTCTTAAAACCGTGTCTGAAATATCAGACATATAGACATCTATTTCAGGTTTATAGATGTCTATGAGACTTATAATATTTATTATTTTTGAATTTTGAATTTTGGTAGGAATTTCAGTTTTCAAAGGGTTTTACAAAGGTTATTAATTGTCCTATAATTTAGAGGGAGTTATTTTAACTGCCCTAAATCCGTTTTTATAATATGACAAGTTTCATTGAAGTTTTTAACGTTTTCTCGCTTTTAAAATTTGATTTTCTTGAATTTTAGAATTTCTAGCTACTCTCTCTCTAACCCTTAAGCCTTTGTTATTATATCTTTTAGAGAGAAATAATCTTTTTAAGGTTTTTAGACTTTTCTACGTTTTAGAAAATAAAAAGATTGTTAAAATTTTGAAGAAGAAATTTGCTTTAAATTTGTTTGACTTTTTGAAAAACTTCTTCGAATTGATTCTTAAACTTTTAGTAATCTCTAAAGTACAATCCCTCATCTCTTAGAATCTAAATTTTATTAATTCTTTTGAGATCATTAGGATTGTCAAAGTTGGTGTATATTGAGATTGTAATAATCACGAAATTGTAATAACCTAGTGAGAAGATCTTTAAGTTCTTCATAATTGTAAAGGTTTAGAACTTGCGCCTGTTGTAAAAACTCTAGGCGTTCATTGCTTGCAAGTGTAAAGGTCCGGATCTGAGTTTGGAAAAAGATCTAGATTTCTCTACCCGCGATAGAGTTAGTGAATCGTGAGCAGTAGTATCAGACGAGGACTAACCACAGAGGTGATGAAAGTCGTTAAAAATCATCTGTGTCATCTGTGACTATTTTTACATTTTGTTCATCTGTGATTGTTACTGTGACTGTGATAATTTAGTACACTTAAAATTCTTTTATTCTGCTGCATATTTTGTGTTTTCGCAAAAATACTCTAAGTTTTCCATATATCCATATTCATCCCCTTCTAAGGTTGCTTTCAATTAGTATCAGAGCAAGATTACTCGTTTGTAAGATTAACCTCTTGTGGCAAATCAAATGGAAGGATAAGCCATTAATCGTCCTCCTCTTTTCAATGTTATAAATTATCAATTTTGGAAAACCAAGTTTAAAGTTTTTCTCCAATGTATCGATCTAGAATTTTTAGAAATTATTGAAAACCCCTTTGTTTCTCCTACAAAAAGTCCATTATCTGTTGCCGATAAGAGATTGATGACGTTAAATGTCAAGGCAATGAATGCACTTCATTGTTCATTGAATTCAGAAGAATCTCAATATTTCAGACTGGTAATGAAATCTTGACTACTCTCTAGCCTGCCCATGAAGAAACCAGTCAAGTCAAAGAGAGTAAAATCAACCTTCTTATGCATGAATATGAAATGCTCCAAATGAAATACGATGAATCGATCGACTCCATGTATTCTCGATTCAATAATATCATTACCGAACTTTTCAATCTAGGAAAGAAATGCAATGACAAAGAAAATTGCTACAAGTTGCTTAGATCTCTCACGATTTCATGGCAACCCAAGATCACCGCCATCGAAGAGGCTAATGACATGAGCTCATTAAAAGTTGACACACTTATAAGAAAACTAAAAACCTATGAGATTCATCTAGGAGATCTTAAACAAAAATTAGAAAAGGATACCCAAAAGAAAAATATCGCACTATAAGCAAATACCAAATCAAAGCCTAAAGAACCATCAACTGATGATGAAGAAATAACCCATATTGCAAGGCACTTCAAGAAGTATCTGAAGTCTAGAAGATTTCCTCAAAAAAAAAGGTGCATATGAGTCTAATAACAATTTTAATTCTAATAAAACTTTGCATTGTTTTGAGTGCAATAGGGAAGACCATTTGAAGTCTGAGTGTCCAAATCTCAACGAAGACAAATGGAAGTCAAAGAAGGAATCAGAAAAGCATTCGTTTCAAGCAATTTAAGACGTCACGGATTCTAAAGACTCGGAAACCGAAGAAGTCGCCAATATGTGCTTCATAGCACTAAACGATGAGGTAATCAATGACAACTTTGATATTGAATCTCTTAGTAAAACAGATTTGGTCAGTCTTTGTCTTTTTCTTAAGAATAATTATAATATGGTTAAGTCCAAAAATAATATTTTAAAAACTAAGTTAATCGCAAAGAATAATTCAGAAAAAGTGATTAAAAATGAATGAAATTAAATTAAAATAGACAACGAAAACTTAAATGAAAAACTTAAGTCTATAATCTTAACTAAAGAAAATATAATTGAAACAAGTAAATTTGAAATCTTTGATCTTAATTGAAAATTAGGAATAATAGATGAAATAATTTTGAATTTTACCAAAAGTAAAAATAATTTAGATATTTTGTTAGGACAATCCATTAAACACCGTGATAAAGTAGGAATAAGTTTTAATAAACATATAGAGTTAGTTCCTAAAACTAAATTTTATAGATCTAAATATTATTATTACAAATATGGTAACAAATATGCTAATTCATCGTGTGACTGTTGTTCCACATTAGGACATATGTCACAATATTCCCATATTAAAAATAATTCAACTTATAAATACAATTTTATTCTTAATCAGCCTAAAAAGGCTTGGGTCCCAAAACTATTACCTTCTTCTTCCTGTATTGCAAGACATCCAATAACGTAGCAGTCGATGAATAGTTGATAATGGTTGTTCGAGACATATGACTGGAAACATTCAATACTTCAAAATACTATCAAGAGAAGAAAGTGGCAGTGTCACTTCTGGAGACAATAACAAAGGCAAGATCATCGGTAAAGGTGATATTTGCTTTAATAACTCATCTAACTCAACTATTATAAAACATGTACTACATGTAGAAAACTTAAAACATAACCTATTTAGTGTTGGCCAATTCTGCAATAAAAGGTATAACGTAGTTTTCAAAAAAGATATATGCAATATAATATATGATAATAAAATACTCCTAACTGGTAAAAGATAACAAAACATATATATATAATATATACACAAAATTTTAAAAATCCAAATATTACATGTTTAATAGCAAACAATGAAGTAAACCCTTTACTCTGGTATAGAAGATTAGGTCATTCCTCAATGGAAATTTTATCTAAAATTACAAGAAATAGCCTAGTCAAAGGCATACTCAGTTTAAAATTTATAAAAGATAGATTATGTGATACTTGCCAAAGAGGAAAACAAATTAAAATATCCTTTAACCCTAAAAATAACGTTTCAACTAAAACTCCACTACAATTATTTCATATGGATCTATTTGATCCTAGTCTCAATGCGAGTTTAGGAGGAAAATTTTATGCGTATGCAATAATAGATAATTACTCAAGGTTTACTTGGGTTTTCTTCTTAAAAACCAAACATGAGACATCTAAAACTTTTAAAATCTTTTCAAAACAAAATGAATTTAAGAATATAAAAGTTAAGGATTGATCATGAAAGTGAGTTTGAAAACTAAGTATTTGAAGAATACTATAATAAGAGAGGTTTCAAACATGAATTCTCTTGTGCCAGGACTCCAGAACAAAATGGAGTTGCTGAAAGGAAAAATCGTTCCATACAGGGAATAGCACACATCATGTTGAATGAAAATCACTTACCAAATACTTATAGGCAAAAACACTTCTTGCTACATAATAAATAGGATAATAATTAGAAAATAATTAAATAAAATACCTTATGACTTATTTTATGGTAAATACTTAATGTAAAATACTTCAAAGTATTTGGTTGAAAATGCTACATATTTAACACCTTAGATAACTTTAGCAAGTTCAATTCTAAATGCGATGAAGGGATTTTTTTTGTTATTCTATGACCAGCAAACCCTATCGTGTTTATAATAAACGAAGTTTAACCATACAAGAAAGCATGCATGTCCAATTCGATGAAACCAACTCCTTAAGTTGTGATGACAATTATCAAATCACAATAAAATGTTCGAATAACTCATCATCAGATGTAAAAGTTGAAACCAACTCCTCAAATCATAATGATAATGATCCAATCATAATAACAAGTTTGGATAATCCATCACCCAATACAGAGGTTGAAATCAATCAAACGAACAACAAGAGTAAGTAGTTGATACTTCTCTTTCTAAAGATTGACAATTTAACAGAAACCATCATAAAGATTTTCTTATAGAAGATATAGATAGAGGAGTGGCCACTAGATCATCAAGATTTAACTTATGTATCAACTCAGCATTCATTTCGGTCATAGAACCGAAGAATTTTAAAGAGGCTGAGAATGATGAGTATTGGATAGAAGCAATACAAGAAGAGTTAAATTAATTTTAAAGAAATAAAGTTTGGAAATTAATTCCAAAACCTAATAATAGACCAATTGTAGGCACTAAATAGGTTTTTAGAAATAAGCTAGACGAATCAGGGAATATCGTAAAAAATAAAACACAATTGGTTACTCAAGATTATAATTAAGTTGAAAGAATTGATTATAATGAAACTTACGCACCTATGGATCGACATGAAGTTATAAAGATATTATTAGCCTTTGCTTGTTTTTAAAAATTTACAGTATTTCAAATGGACGTGAAAAGCGCTTTCTTGAATGGGACAATAGATGAAGAAGTATATGTAGCACAACCACCAGGTTTTGAAGATCACAAACATCCTGAGTATGTAAACAAATTGGAAAAGGTATCGTACGGTCTTCAATAAGCCCCTAGGGCTTGGTATGAAAGACTCAGTACATTCCTACTCAAAAACTCAGTACATTCCTATCCTACTCAAAAACTCAGTACATTCCTACTCAAGATAGGATATACGAAAAGGATGATAGATAAAACATTATTCACTAAATTCTATGGAAAAGATATCGTAGTGGTTCAAATATATATTAACGATATTATATTATGTTCTACTAATGAACAGCTTTGCCAAAAATTCTCTAAGTTTATGCGGGATGAATTTGAGATGAAAATGATGGGAGAGCTAAACTTCTTCCTCGGACTTCAAATCAAATAAAGTTCAGAAGGACAATTCAGAAATCAATCTAAGTATACAAAGGAACTTATCAAGAAGTTCAGTTTAGAAGATGCAAAGACTTGTGAGACACCCATGGCAGCAACAACAAAACTCACAAAGGATGAAACCGGTAAGGCTGTAGATATAAAACTCTACCGAGGTATCATTGAAAGTTTGTTGTATTTAACTACCAGTAGACCTGATATAATGTACAACGTCTGTCTTTGTAAATGGTTTCAAGCTGATCCTAGAGAGTCACACTTGGTAGCGGTTAAGAGAATCTTTAGATATCTCAAAGGTACTATCAATCTAGCTTTATGGTATCCAAAGAATAACATGTTACACTTAACAAGTTATTCAAATACTGAATATACTGGAAATCAAACCGGCCGCAAAACTACTGGTGGTACATGTCATTTTCTCGGCAATTGCCTTATATCATGGCAGTCCAAGAAACAAGTATCAGTTGCATTATCAACTGCTGAAGCAGAATACATTGCAACCGGTACATGTTGTGTACAGAGTTTATGGATTAAATATACCCTCGAAGACTATAAGAAATTAGTATCTAAAATACCAATACTTTATGACAACACTACCACAGTCCAAATGACCAAAAACGTTGACGAACATAGTCGAACCAAATATATAGATGTTAGATATCACTTCTTATGAGATCATTATCATAAGAGTGATATTATTCTTGAATATATCCCGACCGACTCACAATTGCTCGATATATTCACCAAACTCCTAGATAGAACTCGTTTTGCAAAGATTAGAGGTGAACTAAATATGTTAAAATTAGAAACATAAAATTAAAATATTAAATTTTGTATAAACGTTTTTAAAATGTTTATAAGACATCTATGGCATATTAAACTGCAGAGCAATTTTCTGATTTTGAATTTCAAATTCAAATTTGCCATTTTTGTACCTAATTTCTAGGTTTCCCTCTCTAGTGTTTTCCCTATAAAAAAGATGACAACGATAGGTAAAAATCCAGAACATTTTTTCTTTCTCTTTCTCTTCTCTTTTATAAAAACTAAATTTTTTATAATGTCGAAACGAACAAAGGCAACTTGAAACATCCTTGTGCTTGAGGAAGGCAATTGCTCGATAAAGAAAATTAAGGAAGAACCAATTTCACCAATTGGGCGCACCCCTAACCCAACGCGCATTCTTCCATTTTCATTACCGAACTCTCCTTCACCCCCTACGTTGGTAGAGGATCCATCCGAAGATCTTATAGAGGAAAATTCGTTCTATCCTCCTACAAACAACGGGAATGCTCCTCCTGTTGATTATCCTCCACAAGGATCATCGGCCCCCAATCCTAATGCACAACGATACTATCATGCTCTTACGAGTTTTGAGTCCGGGGAAAATGATCCGTATTACGTTCACCCAAGTCCGGATGAGCGTATGTTGTTCATTAGCCATCTTGAGAAGCATGAGATGTTAATTCAAGCATTTGATTGTGTCAAGGGGGAGTTCATCACTGAGATGGATTCAAAAACCACCGAAATTTGGAAGCATCTACCACTCTTTTAAAATAACCGGTGTTTGTAATCAAAGATGTATATGTTGTTGTTTACTTTGTGTAGTATGAATGTGTTGTATTTTTTCTTTTTTCTTTGATGTATTAGGTTTATGTATTGTTAGTTTAATTCTACTTTTAATGTGTAGGTTAAACATGTGCATATTTTTAATACTCATATTGTATTTGATTGCATTTTATGCTTTTAAGTCAAGTTTTATATATAACATTCGCGCGCGCGCGTGCGCACACACACACACAGATATAGATATATATATATATATATATATATATATATATATATATATATATATATATATCCATAAACCAAACACTAACATCACTAAAAACCTATTATTAACCAATATTGAAGTTGCACTATTTTTATTATTTTGCTATTCAGTAAATAATCTATAGACGTCTATAGCCTACTATCAGACGTCTATGGCTGTCAGATTTTTCAGATCTAATTTTGAAAATTTGTGACCCTTGAATACATTCTTTAAATCTCAAATGTCTATTTGTCCTATATAAGTACCCAAATACTTCTCCAACCCTATCTCAACCATAGAACTCTCTTCCCTTTCCTCCCTCACATTCATTTTTTTCCCTTCTCTCAAAATTCATTTTTTTACTTCAAAATTTCCCAAAACTTACTAATGTGAGACCAACAAGAAGTGAAATTGGTGACTCCTCAACATCCAAGCAACGAATACGTGCTCATTCTTCTCCTCCTCCTTCTCCTCATCCCATTGAACAAGAAAGTGATGAAAAGACCTACGAAAAAGAAATGGAACCAACCAACATTTCCGAAAAAGTCAAAGAAGAAGACGTTCTCTTTGAGTTCATCTCTCAAGATGCTTCCTCTCTCTAAAATCGCCTAGTGAAGAAGAAGATTGTCACCGGCGCTAGAGTTCGACTCAATAAAATCACCGATTTTCATTTCACTACACTTCTCCAATATCAAGATTGGATTCCTATAGTCACCCTTGATTGTACCACCCATTCCAATTTCATTTATCTTTTTTATTCCAACATGCTTAGTCATCAAGACAACCCAAATGTCATTTGCACTCGGCTACAACGCCGCACTACCACAATTTCACCCGCTTCCCCTGGTAGAATTTTAAATATTCCAAATGAAAAGGTTGAAATTTTTAATGAATCCGTAGAAACATTTGCAAATTTCCCTCTGTTGGCTATAGTGCCCTCAAGTCAATTATTGGATCACAGGCACGTGATTGCAATGATTGAGGGAGGATCTATACTGGTAGAACATTCTTACTCGAGATGATAGTATGTTATCTGGTTTGTCTTTATCATCATGTACATGCTTCAGATGATATTACAGATTACTATTACATGTTGATAGAGCCCATAGGATTCTTACTTGACTACCAGTAGTATGATGGCGATCAAATACGTGAGAGCTGGGTGGTCTATAAGCACATCCTTAAAATGTCCCTAGTCGTGGGAGTTTCGAGACTAGGCATCGATACTCCGAGAGTAGACTAGTGTATACGGATCGAGACCCCGGCGATGGGCGGTGGCCGGTCTCACAAGCCATTGATGTCAGATGGTTCACCTAAGATAGTATACAAGTGCTCATTGGGTTATGAGTAGACCGGACGGACTTGTCGGGAACATACTAGTTGGTATTATACCTATTGTCAGATAGTAGTTCCGTGGTGACATATGTACAGATTAGTCTATCGATCTGAGATTGTCATTTGTCTTGTGTGAGTTCATACTTTACTTTGATTACTATCCAAACACGGCTCAAAGGAAGCGTGCAAACAGTTTTTAGTTGGGTACAGTCCCGAGCCACCTGGAGGCAGTGAGCAGATTGTCAGGGGATTCGTCTCTCCCGGTATTGTGGGTAGAGGCCGCAGTGTGCACGGATGGCCATCACCAGAAATCCTTTGCTAAACTAGTCGAGAATTGCTGATTCGGATCAGTAGTTTCTCAGGTGTTGATGGGCTTCATACCGACACTAAATATTGCGTTATTAGTGGTCGACCTTATCCACCCCCCTCGACCTGATATGCAATACTCATAGACGAATGGACCGGACTGTACGGATATTGTCACTGTCAGGCTCAGTAGGGTTTCAGGATGAGTTCGCTCGTCAGCCTCCCTTTCGCTCAATACCTGGGCTGACGTTACATACAGCTAGTGCCACTGACGTACTTGTGGTTAAACCCACTTCCGGCATATTGACGAGTCTTTAGAGTCCCACATAGAAGATTTTCCTAGTTCGGGCGAAACGTTGTAGAGGCCGTATGGTTTTATGGCAGGGTTCGATCATATACATGCACTTGTGCATGGATCATGATCGGACGGATAATACTAGTGGGCTTTGGTTTAAGCCGGATCCTAGTATTTTATTATTAGATTATTTTCATCTCGTTCTATTCGTATTCAGTCGGAATACAAATGCAGGTATGTATATATATGGATGAGGGGTATTCTTGTAATTCGTTACGAGATAATTTTAGGGTTGCCATTTCTTTTCTTTAATTTTGTATTAAACATTTAGAGTTTTTTAAATGTTTAATATTGTTGTGAGGTGGAAAGTGTGAGCATGGGTTTTGTCTTGGTACTTAGTGAGCATTTTTTATGGCATGTTGTGAGGCATGGGCTCTTGATATTTGTTGTGGCAAAAATTGAGTGGCTGTTGATTTTTGAAGGGGTTAATTTCGTGGCTAATATTGGGGTGTGCAGGGGCAAATTGGTTGCTGGTTTTTTGGTGGGAAAAGATATTTCTTTAGTTGCTCATTTCTCACTATATTATATCAAAGCCGCAGCCACTTCAAAAAGACACAGCCACTTCATCACTTCATTCCACAGAGCCATTTCTTTCTCTTTTCTAGTCTTGGCCAAAATTGACGTGTTCACATTTTTTCTCACTTGGTAACTCTTTCACCTCCATCCATTCCATCTCATGTGTTGAGAATCATTGGGTGTTTTGAGACAAAGTAATTAAAAACACACTCTACTTCATCTTGGGCATCTAGACTAGAAAACTGGATGTCTGAGTTGCTTCGGTTTTGAGGCAGGAGCCTGTATTAAGAATCCTCAACATGGATCGTCTTCGACGAGTGAGACCGGAGACCGAACTTGATCAAGAATGCCGTGAGGAGCTTGGGATAGTGGTTGAAGACCGAAGGATACAGATCAATTGGTATAATCTCTTAAACCACTTTACAGTTTACTAGTATAGGGTTAATGGCACGATCCGTAGTTTAGGGTTCCGTTAGCGCCAAGTTTTAAAAGTTTTTGTTCCGCATTTGGCCACGGAAAGATGGCCGGGGCGCTGGCGTAACCTTACATGGTATCAGAGACAACCCATTAACCGCATACTAGTTGGTTTAGACAATGTTAAAGTATCGAAACCGAAACAACCCAAACAATACCCAATGCATTCCAGTTTCTATCGTTTTTAAAAGTGTCTTCTAAAATTAATTTAGCAACTGCAGAAGACTACTAACATGACCACTAGACTACACCCCAAACACAAACCCAATCCACCACTATTTGGCCGAGCACAATGGAAAAAAAACCGAGCAGGCCGACCATTCTTTGGCTTCTGGGTTTCATATTTTGGGTCTGGTCTTGTCTCTGGAATGTTGGTTCAGTGGTATTGCTAGTTTAGCCCAGTTTTGATATGGTTTTATCTAAGTGTTTGGGGGCTATTCGGGGCTATTTCGAAGTCGATATTTCTAACACTGTTTAAAGTTTTACGGTACATACATTACTATCTGCGACCGTGAATGTCATTAGAGCGGTATAACCCGTCTAACTGCTATATGTTCTTTTAGACGAGTTTGCGAACGTGAAATTCACGATGATGTTTTGTGTTATGCTGTGTTATGGTTGGATCGTCGTGGTGGGTAACTTGGGTGCAATATTAGTACAGTTCAGATTTATTTGTACATTTGATATTGCAGGACGAGCGTCCGAAATGTGGACTGCTGTCACTACCCGTTTATATATTATTTGTTTGGGGCACGACCAGGTTGAGGTCGATGTCACCCTTGTATATTATTTTCTTTTCTGTACTAGGATTACCCCGCGGTGGAGTGCACAAATAGCCGGGTTCTAAAGGACAACGGGTCCGCATCTCATGGTGTTGAGACGTAGGGGACGTTACTCTAGAATCGGCGGGCTATTCACCGCACTCGTAGAGGGCATAGGTTGACCCACGGAGGGGTGCCCAAGTTACCGGATTCCGTGAAGTGCTGGGTGGCCTATTCACGTTGTTGAAAGGGGTTGCCTCACTTCTGGTTTTGGCGGGTAACTTGCCGCGCTCATAGGGGTCTAGGTTTCATTGCACAGGCTATCCATACGACAGGGAATGTCGGGTTTTATTTGCGGCTCAAGTGAAACCCGGGGCTCCAAGATTATCCATCATTCTGTGTTGCTTCTGTTATGCTTCTGTGATGTTGCTTTATATCATGCCTGAGATGATTGTTATATATATTTATATATATACTAGTAGATGTTGTATATGTTTTGCACCCGCGCTAGTCCAGTCCCCACTCTGTCGTTAATTAAGTAACTTAACGAGTGATGACTGGACCCAGTAGCGAATGCGGATGGCATATACGTGCGTCATATTTTGTTCTTTTCTGGTGTGATTAATTGATGGGACTGCGTTGATTTTGATCAATGCAAAGATAAAACAAACCTATATATGATGTTGTTGGAACTAAGTTTTTAAAAACTGACATTACAAACGTTCTCTTTTGCTTTGCACAGTGGTATTCGGTTATGAATATCTTGCACCTCATTCGACGAGGCAAGGGCCGAGATCCCTTCATCGGGAGTGATCTCTTGAGTAAATGTTTGCGTCAACATAATAACTTCCCTATAGTCATTTCCTTTTGCTTTGCATCATGGTATTCAGTTTAGAATATCCTGCACCTCATTCGATTAGGAAAGAGCCGAGATCCCTTCACCGGGAGTGACCTCTTTAGCAAAAGTTTGCGTCACTATATATTTGTAAAACCACTTGGATTCCTTCAACGATATCAAGCTCATTACGTTAAAGGTTTTTCGCCAAAAACCAGCCGTAGCCTTTCGTCATTTCTTATAGGTATTACTTAGTATTCATGCTGTGTATGTTGACCTCTGTCAAGGCATAATGCTTAGTAGCCGGGTAATGCTTGTTTGTTGCATAGATATGCGATTAGTTAGGACAGTCGCACGGTCATTTTGACCTCTTCCAAGGGCATGTGCAGGTGGGTCTAACTTAATCCAGGACAATGACGGGTTGAATTTGACTTGCGACTTATGATATGTTGACATCTATCAAGGTCATAAACCGCTTGGGGTAAAAACACACATCGGGAGTTTCAAACATACAGGAAACTTTCCAGGCATGCGCATACCTTCTGGAGTGTGGTGACTTGAGTGGATTCCATCATGTTATCATGCGATGATAGTTCGATCCCGATTCCCACTGATGAGTAGGTTTACTCCTCGGGTGATTTTAGATGATCCCGACTAATTCTTTTTTAGGTTTGGAGGAGAATTCGAGGAAACAGTAGGAGCCATCCTGATTAAATAAAGTGATTAACCATTCTGATCTAGGTTAGAGTGCATGCTGAGAGTTTCTTTTCTCTCTCTTTGGCTGCGACCAGGGCCTGACCCTTGATTAAAACTTATAAACCAAGTTAACCGAACCTTCTTAAAACACTTTGGCTTTTGGAATGTCAAGTTGTCGCATATATCATTGTCACTTCTATATCACCTTTGCATTTCTCTAGAACACCCCGTATCACTACGAAAATCCACTCCTATTGGATAAATCCATCGTATAATTACATACAAACTCGAAGGAATTTGTTCCAGATTCGAGAATGGATTCTGGTTCTGGAGAGATTGAATAAGATTATTCGGTTTTCTTTTCCCTTTACCTTCTCTCAGGTTGTGAAGGGCCTTAGGAGTAGAAGAGGGTACACCTATTGAGATTATTGGATAGTCTTCTTCCAAACCTTAGGCTGGTGCCGAAGGATAAGGAAGGAAGAAAACCAATTAGCCTAAAGGTGGTGTACAGAAGGTAATAAGTAAAGGCATATAAAGGGATTAGAATAAGGGCAAAGGAAATTGCGACTGCTATCATTCAAGACAAAACCGTGTATACCCCTGCCACTCCCACATCCACTTTGGATTTCTCCAGAACACTTCGTATCACTATGAACGTCCATAATGCTTAGACAAGCCATCGTATAGTTACATATGAACTCGAAGGAATTCGTTCCAGATTCAATGATGGTTTCCGGTTCAGGAGAAATAGAATATGATTATTCAGATGTCTTTTCCCTTTACCTTCTCTCAGGTTGTGAGGGCTACTGGGACTAGGAGGGTACACCTATTACGCTTATCGGATAGTCTTCTTCCTAGCCATAGGCTGGTGCCGAAAAGTAGGGAAGGAAGAAAACCAATTAGCCTAAAGGTGGTGTACAGAAGGTAATAAGTAAAGACATATAAAGGGTTTGGAGTGAGGGCATGGAACTATACAGTTATAGTAATGAATCAGGATAGTGGAAGAAGCGTTACTATGAGTACCAGTTAACTCATTTAAAACATTTTCATGTTTCAGTTTCACTGTGCGATATTAATTGAAAACTGTTTTCCCAATTGAAATCTAACTCCAGAGTATGTATTTACCAGATCAGTTTCTCACATCTATGTGTTATTACAGATGGTGAGTGGGAGTAAGATATTGGGAATTGGGTGATTAGATCCTCATTATATCGGAATTCGTTGTAATTGGTGATATTTGAGGAAATCGCCTGGGTCTTACCGGATGACAAATTTTTGGTTTTGAATATCCGTAGTTATGCACCGGTTTCAAACTGATATATCTGTACGTTTATTTCATAAAGTGAGATATAACTTTTTGAAATTATGTCCATAACATTTACCTATATCAGTTGATTGTTAGGTAAGGTGCATTCAACAGCGATATAATTCTTCTCAACCATAGTACAGTTTTCAACCTATGACGCATAAGGTTAGAGTTATTAAACTCAGGGAACTTATACAAGGTAGTGTATGTTGTCCGGTGTCCATTAGGACAATGGGGTTGGTACTCGTATTATATTCTGTTTACTTATGACTTCTCCAGTTCTGGACAAGTATTTCGTTGAAATGCAAGATCCAGATATTGAGAATTCATAGGTATAAGAATAAAGTAGAGAACCATTTGTTGGAAGTATCAGGATTCTTCGAGGTAGTCGAAAATGTAGATACTTGTGTTTGGTATTCTTTTGATAGTAATTGTTTTGAGAACTAGCTTCTCTTTCGGGTTACTCATATATGGATGCACTCCTAGTTGTGTAATGCCGATTGGCCTCATTCCATTTTGGTTGATATGCACTGGAGACAGCTGCATAATTTTGAATTTGGTTCCAATTAAATTAGTGCTTTTGTTTCTATATTAGATATATATAGAATCAATTTATATCTTAACGATATTAAGGTATAAGGAGTTGTCCGGCTGATGCTTAAAACCAGAATCCGGATAAACTCGAGGCACGTTTCAGTAATGGCAGTTTGTGAGTTATCCCGGGCTTTGACGACGGTTAACTTTCGACCATCAGTAAGATCAATAGTGATATTATTCTTGACTCGCCACGGTTTTAGTAAATTGGATTTTTCAGAAAACAAAAGTGGGAGTATGGTAAAACTGGAAGTGATTCCAGAACCACAAACGATTACTAAAAATTCAATAGAACCTAAAAATTCAATCGAACCTAAAAATTCAATCGGGTTTGACATTCCATTGGCCACTTTGCAGATATGGTGGGTAACCTTAGGCACCCGAGAGGTACTTCGGTATCCTCAAAGACGGTGACAGGGAGGTTCTTTTTTACCTAGACTTGCCATTACTGATATTCTAGACTATGAGACCCGGCAGGAGATCAATATAGCGTCGTTCTAAACTCGCTTTAGAAGTGCACGTGTATATGACTCTGCCAGAGCGTTGTTGTAGTCAGTGGGAGCAGCGGAAGCATAGTGGACAGATTGCTTATGTCTATTTATAGACTAAAGCGGATATAGCGGAGATAGATCATCTATTTTTGATGTGACAGTCATAGGTTTTGACTTCATCAGAATAGGAGATGGATCTGTTGAGAAGGTAGTAGGGTATGATGTCCTGATATTTGGATGACATGCACATTATAGGAAGTGAAATTCCTATACTATGATCGATTAAACTGTGGTTGTCACACAGTGGTTTCTCCACATAGGATTTGGATATTATATCTGGCATTCTAGTTACTAGATCTATGGTTTTAGATCTAGATTTGGGTATCTGGGTACTTTGACAGAATTCTAAAGGTATTTTAGAATGGATGACTTCTGGTATGGTAGTGTACCTGCAGGTGATGGAGTCACCCTCTCCAAAGCTGTCTTAACTACTAAAGGCGAGAGGGATGTGCATGATTGGCATATCACTTTCTTAGGCAATTGAGTCAACCATGAAATGTCAAGTACCACACCAGATGTTGTTTTTGCACCAGATGCAATAAGTTTATATTAATCCAATCCTGGAGAAACGTTCGGAAGCAATTTATGAACATAAGTGGATGTTCTAGGGATTTGTTAACGGTAGCCTCCTTCGGGAGACGGTTATCATTCCAGACTTCCAAGGTGACCTGGATGACAAAGTGACTGTCAGAGTTATAGTTTTCTCTCATTTGAGGGGAAGTAGATTGGACAGTTGGTCCAAGCGGATACTGAGGGAGGCGTAGCGCAGGATACTGCTTAAATTCAGTTGACGATACAGTCTAAGAAGTTTGCTGGATTTGGAATTCATTTGTGAACTGGGGCCCATCAGATATCCAGATATATTCTAAGAAAGGTATTGCTCAATTCGTGAGATGGCTTTCTCCGCGAACTTGAGATAAAGAGAGACATAGAAAAAAAAAACATTGGAGCGGATCCACTCACTGACGCTATTTCTCGAACGCAATAGTTTTACAAACGAGCTTTGTGAAACTGATTAGTAGAGAAGTTGGGTGTTCGGTATCACACGGGCTGTGAGTATGCGACACCGCAATAATTAGCTTTAAGTGCAAGTGGGAGATTGTTGGGTATAGTGCCCTCAAGACAATTATTGGATCACAGGCACGTGATTGCAATGATTGAGGGAGGACCTATACCGGTAGAATAGTCTTACTCGAGATGATAGTATGCTATCTAGTTTGTCTTTATCATTGTGTACATGCTTTAGGTGACATTACAGATCACTATAACATGTTGATAGAGCCTATAGGATTCTTGCTTGACTACCAGCAGTATGTATGATGGTGATCATATACGTGAGAGTAGGGTGGTCTATAAGCACATCCTTAAAGTGTCCCTAGTCGTAAGAGTTTCGAGACTGGGTATCGATACTCCGAGAGTAGACTAATGTATACGGATCGAGACCCTGACGTGGGGCGGTGGCCGGTCTCACAAGCTATTGGTGTCAGTTGGTTCACCTAAGATAGTATACAGGTGCTCATTGGGTTATGAGTACACCAGACGGACTCGCCGGGAATATGCTAGTTGGTATTATACCAATTGTTAGATAGCAGTTCCCTGGTGACATGTGTACATGTTACTCTATCGACCTAAGATCGTCATTTGTCTCATGTGAGTTCCCACTGTGCTTTAATTATTACCCTACCATGGCTCAAAGGAGGCGTGCAAACATATTTTAGTTGGATACAGTCCCGAGCCACATGGAGGCAGTGAGCGGATCATCAAGGGATTCGTCTCTCCTGGTATTGGGGGTAGAGGTCGCAATGTGCACGGATGGCCATCACCAGAAATCATTGGCCAAGATAGTCGAGAATTACTGATTCAGATCAGTAGTTTCTCATATGATGATGGGCTTCATACCGACACTAAATATTGCATTATTAAGGGTCTGATTTTATCCACCCCCTAGACCCCATATGCGATACTCATAGATGAACGAACCGGGCTGTACGGATATTATCACTGTCAGGCTCAGTAGGGTTTCAGGATGAGTTCGCTCGTCGGCCTCCCTTTCGCTCAATACCTGGGCAGCCATTACGTACAACTAGTGCCACTGACGTGCTTATGGTTAAACCCACTGCCAGCGTATTGACGAGTCTTTAGACTCCCATACAGAGGGTTTCACTGGTTCGGGCGAAACGTTGTAGAGGCCGTATGGTTTTATGGCAGGGTTCGATCATATACGTGCACCTGTGCACGGATCATGATCGGACGGATAATACTAGTGGGCTTTGGTTTAAACCGGATCCTATTATTATATTGTTGGATTATTTTCATCACGTTGTATTCGTATTCAGTCGGAATACGAATGCAGATATGTATATATATGGATGAGGGGTGTTCTTGTAATTCGTTATGAGATAACTTTAGGGTTGCCATTTCTTTTCTTTAATTTTGTATTAAACATTTAGAGTTTTTTAAATGTTTAATATTGTTGTGAGGTGGAAAGTGTGAGCATGGGTTTTGTCTTGGTATTTAGTGAGCATTTATTGTGGCATGTTGTGAGGCATGGGCTCTTGATATTTGTTGTGGCAAAAATTGAGTGGCTGTTGATTTTTGAAGGGGTTAATTTCGTGGCTAATATTGGGGTGTGCAGGGGCAAATTGGTGGCTGGTTTTTTGGTGGGAAAAGATATTTCTTTAGTTGCTCATTTCTCACTATATTATATCAAAGCCACAGCCACTTCAAAAAGACACAGCCACTTCATCACTTCATTCCACACAGCCACTTCTTTCTCTTTTCTAGTCTTGGCCAAAATTGAGGTGCTCACATTTTTTTCCTCACTTGGCAACTCTTTTATCTCCACCCATTCCATCTCATATGTTAAGAATCATTGGGTGTTTTGAGACAAAATAATCACAAACACACTCTACATCATCTAGGCTAGCAAACTAGATGTCCGAGTTGCTTCAGTTTTGAGGCGGGAGCCTGTATTAAAAATCCTCGACATGGATCGTCTTCAACGAGGGAGACCGGAGACTGAACTTGATCAAGGAAGCCTTGAGGAGCTTGGGACAGAGGTTGAAGACCGAAGGACGCGGATCGATCGGTATAATCTCTTAAACCTATTTACAGTTTACTAGTATAGGGTTAACGCCACGATCCATAGTTTAGGGTTCCGTTAGTGCCAAGTTTTAAAAGTTTTTGTTCCGCATTTGGCCACGGAAAGATGGCCGGGGCGCTGGCATAACCTTACACCCTCAAGGCGTTACTCATGAACATGTTTTGAGATTGCTACATGGTGATGAAAATCACCATATGTTTAATGATCCATATACTAGAAATCTTCTCTCTTGTGTTTGTGTTCTTTCCTTTCTACTTTGTCACACCATTTACCTCAAAACGAGTAGTCGTGATAAGTTGCATCCTACATACAAATTACTCACCTATTGTATATTAGCCAATATTGGGGTCAACTTTCCCTTCTTTATAATTCAATCAATGTGGACTTTTCCTCCATCAAAGTCCAATCTTTATTACGGGAAGGCCATTACTAAAATTTTGGAAGATGTTGGTACCGATCCAAACATTGATCAAAATATTCATACCCCCGACAAAGATTTTGGGATACTAAATGTTCGCCTTATTGGTTTAGACGAATATGGTTTACAAGCTATTCCGCAACCAATCCATTCTCTACCATATTCTCCTCCACATTCCCCACAATCTCAAGAAACTCAACATCCACAACAACAACCTCCACAATCTCAATTTCAACAACCTCCGCAATATTTCCAAAATTGCTTGCAACAATTCTTCCAACATTTTGATGATTTAAATCTAAATGTAAACAATCGTTTTGATAATCTTCGAACTTGTATTGATGAAGTAGATGTTTGGATGGAGTATCACTTTACCTATTAATACTCTCAGTCAACCTATCCTCCACCACCACCGTTTGAGTACCACCGTCGTCAATGGTAAGGGGGAGCATATGAATATTTCCAAAAAGAGGGAGAAATATTATGCAAATGGTAAAGGGGAGCATATGAATATGATATAATATTATAAGTTTAGTAAAATATCTAAAAATGGGAGATTGTTAGCTTTTAAAGAATCTCTTTATGTTTTAATAATTTTACAAAATCATATATATATATATATATATATATATATCAATTATGAATATATGGAGCTAACCATGTCAGATATGTCAAAGTGCTACAAACTGGAGTTACTCATACATCAGGACAATTATACAATGTAACTGACATCAAATAAAGTATCAAAACGGCACAATTATACTCAATACAAAAATCAAAGGAATATACGAGAAAGTCGACATCGAGAATACTCAAGACATTCAAGATTTTTTTATTTTTTTTTTAATCTAGAGTCAGAACGATCTCAAAAGGTTAGAATCAAAATCCATATCAAATTCTAAAACCAATTCCTTAAAATTTAAAATACCATTTTTAAACTTGTCTTAAAACTGTGTCTGAAATATCAGACATATAGACATCTATTTCAGATTTATAGACGTCTATAATAGTTATTATTTTTTGATTTTGAATTTTAGTGGGAATTTCAGTTTTCAAATGGTTTTACAATGGCTATTAACTGTCGTATAATTTAGGTGGGGTTATTTTAACTGCCCCAGCTACCCTAAATCTGTTTCTATAAATATGATAAGTTCCATTGAACTTTTTATTGTTTTCTCGCTTTTAAATTTTGATTTTCTTGAATTTTAGAATTCGTAAAAACTCTCTCTAACCCTTAAGCCTTTTCTATTTAAAGTTTCAAAGAGAAAAAAATCTTTCTAACGTTTCAAAATTTTTCTACTTCTTAGAAAAAAAAAGATTGTTAAAATTTCGAAGAAGAATTTTTCTTTAAACTTGTTTAACTTTTTTAAAAACTTCTTCGAAATGATTCTTAAACTTTTAGTAATCTCCAAACTTCAATGCCTCATCTCCTAGAATCTAAATTTATTAATCTTTTCGAGATCATTAGGATTGTCAAAATTGGTATATATTGAGATTTTAATAATCTTGAAATTGTAATAACCTAGTGTAGAAAGATTTATGTTCTTCATAATTGTAAAAGTTTAGGACTTGCGCTTGTTGTAAAAAGTCTAGGCGTTCACTGCCTACAAATGTAAATGTTCGGATCTGAGCATGAGAAAAGCTCTGGGTTTCTCCGCCAGTGAAAGAGCTAGTGAATTTTGAGCTATAGTCTCAGGAGAAGACTAAACACAATGGTGGTTTGTAAGTCTACGGTAGTGCCCCGGCCGTCAATTCGAGGCCAAATGCGGAAACAAAAACTTTTTAGGAAACTTGCGCTATCGTAGTCTTTCACCCGGATCGAACCATTAACAAAAATTAGCTAACTAGAGAAGGGTTAGAAAAGCTATACCGATCGATCCGTGTCCTTCGGTCTTTAGCCACCATCCCTAGCTCCTCGCGGCATCTCCGATCTCCGGTCTCCTCGTCGGAAGGGCACCACATCAATGAGTCCTTTTACAGGCTCCCGCTTCATCCGAAGCAACTCGAACATGAAGTTTGCTAGCCGACATGTCCAAGGTGAAGTAGAGAATGTGTGTGATAACTTTGTCTCAAGCATCCATTGATTCTCAACACATGAAATTGTATGGATGGAGGTTGGAGATGATGCCATTGGTGGAAGTTATGAGCTAGAGAAAGAAGAAGAAGAGGTTTTCTTTTCTTAATTTGTTGGAATAATAATGTGAGAGTTAGAATACAATCCAAGAGCTAACCCTTTACCTCATGGCTGCCCCTTCTCTCTCCACTTATCATTTCAACACATTAATCAAAATAAAATGTGACATATGCACAAATAAAGAGACCATGAGTCACCACTTATGTACATGTCACAATAAATGCTCCTCATGATGAAATCTACTCACAATTTCCACCAAAACATTAACCCAAATGTTTAAGACAATAAAAGGAACGGCATCATCTAAAGTAAACTCGTGACGGATCACAAGAATTGTTGGAGATAGTGTCCTCAGAGTCAATTATTAGGTCACAGGTACGTGATTGCAATGATTGATGGAGGACCTATCCCGGTAGGACAGTCTTACTCGAGATGATAGTATGCTATCTGGTTTACCTTTATCATCGTGTACTGTTTTAGGTGACCTGAAACGTCGCTATTACACGTTGATAGAGCCCCTAGGATTCTTGCTTGACCACCAGCAGTATGAGGGCGATCATATAAGTGGGAGCTGGGGGTCTATAAGCATATCCTTAAATGGTCCCTAGTCGTGTGAGTTTCGAGACAGGGCATCGATACTCCAGAGTAGACTAGTGTATACAGTCGAGACCCCGACGAGGGGCGGTGGCCGGTCTCACAAGCCACTGGTATCAGTTGGATCACCTAAGATGTATACAGGTGCTCATTGGGTTATGAGTACACCGGACAGGACTCGCCGGGAACATGCTAGTTGGTCATATACCAGACGTCAGATGGCAGTTCCCTGGTGACATGTGTACAGGTTAGTTCATCGACCTGGGGATCGTCATTTGTCTCGTGTGAGTTCCCACTGTACTTTGATTACTACCCTACCACGGCTCAAAGGAGTCGTGCAAACAGGTTTTAGTTGGGTACAGTCCCGAGCCACATGGAGGCAGTGAGCGTATCTTCAGGGGTTCGTCTCTCCCGGTATTGGGGGTGAGGTCATGCTGTGTTTAGGAGAGCCATTACACGAAGCCCTCGGCCGAGGCAAGGAGATTTACTGGTAGGTATTCCAGTAGTATCTCAGGGTGTTCTGGGCTACACTCCGACACGACTTGTACCGCTTTTGGGGGTCTGACTTTTACCAACCCCCTAGGCCCGCCATGCGATGCTCATAGACGAACGGACCGGACTGTACGGATATTGTCACTGACAGGCTCAGTAGGGAGTCAGGCTGAGTTCGCTCACAGACGTCCCTTTTGGTCAATACCTGGTAGCCCGTTATGTATTGGCTTATACCTCTAACGTGCTAGTGGTTAAATCCACAACCAAGGTGTTGATGAGTCTTTAGAGTCCCCCACATTCAGTTACTCAGCTTTCGGGCGAAAGGTTGTAGAGGCCGTATGGAGATATGGCAAGGTCCGATCAGATACGTGTGGTATTGCGCGGATCAGGATCGGACAGTTTGTACTATAGGCCGTATGGATATATGGCAGGGTTCGATCAGATACGTGCGGTATTGCACGGATCAGGATCGAATGGATATTACTGGCCGGCTTTGGTTTAAGCCGGATCCTAGTATAGTACAGTGTAGATTTTGTCTCATTGCATTTGTATTTCTGTCGGAATACAAATGCGGGTGTGTATGCACAGTATCGGGGTTTTTCCTGTAATTTATTACGGGACCAGTTTTCTGGAGTTGCCAGTTTGCTTTCCGTTTTGGCCGATTTCCATTGTTCCGTTCATTGGCCGAAGTTTGGTGGAGGAGGGATTATTTGCATTGTTGCAAATAAGCATTTGTGGAGGGGGTCTTTGCATATTATCATGTCATGATACTTGTCCCATCATTTGACTTCATAAACTCATGATTGCTTGACTTTCTTTATCATCATGGTTTTGATGATGGTTGTTGATGATGGGAGATGGTATGGTTGTTGAGTGAGGATTTTTCTTCGTGATCATTATTTTCCATATGATAGCTTTCTCTCTCTTTCCATTTTGTATTATTGGAGGGCTCCTTCATTCTCACCCTCCTCTCATTGTAATGGCCGGCCACACTCATGGGTGGGCTGTCCAACATTTTGTGTGTGGGATTTTGGTTCATTTGAGGTTGCAAAAATCCCACAAGATCATTCCAAAAAGCTCCAAGTATCATTCCTCCACCAAATGGCAATTCCACAACCCCAAAGTGAGACTTGAGGACTACATATTCTACAGCGAACCTTGGGCACGTCGAGTAGCCGGCTTCGTGCCCGAGTTGCCTCGGCATTGAGGTGGGAGCCCGTAAAAGAAGTAGGCGATGTGGTGCACTTCCGGCGACGAGGAGGAGACGGGACATTCCGCAGGAGATCCGGACGATGATGAGAAGACCGGAGGACTTGGATCGTCGGTATATCTCTTTCCCATCTTATAGTTAGCTAGGACTAGTTAATGGTTCGATCCGGGTATTAGTGCGCGGCGGTTTGCCAGTTCAAGAAAATTAAAGTTTATCTCCGCTTCCGCATTTGGCCGTCGGATTGACGGCCGGGACGCCGCCGTACACTTACAGTGGTATCAGAGCCTCGCCATTAACTTAGTCTAGCTTTCCTTAATGTGTTTTACAATTCCGATCGAAGAAATGTTCCGAAAACCCAATATCACCCACGACAGTTTTCTGTTGTTTTTTTTCAGTCTCGAAAAAATTTTCAGATTGTAAAATATTGATGTACTAGAAATTGTAAGACTACTGTACAAATTCGAGGCACTGATCTTCTAACCAGAGCGCGGAACCGCGGCCAAAACCCACTTGTGGCCGCGGTTCCGCCGCAGTATGGAGGAATCAGTGGGTTGGGTTTTTACAGTGGGCTTCTGGGGAGATTTTAGGGGTTTTGGAATATTAATTTTGGGCCCAGAATTTCTTGGTGTGCTACAGTAGTACTTGGGGGCCCACTTGTTAAAGTTTGATCGATCGGATATTTTAAACACATTATTTCACAGTATTTACATTATATCTGCGACCGTGAATGTCACTTGATCGGTAAATCCGGTCTAACTGCTATAGCCCGGTTAGACGGATTTGCGAACATGACTTTCACGTTGATGTTCTGTTTTTGCCGTGATATTGCGGATCGGTCGTGGGGGATAGCCTGGATGCAATGCTAGTACAGTTGTGGTTGTATTATGTACATTTGATATTGCGGGACGAGCGTCCGACATGTGGACGGCCGTCACTGCCTGTTTGTATTATTATTTTGGGGCACGACCTGGTTGCGGTCGATGTACCCGTTGTATGTATATTTTACTTTCTGTACTAGGCTTACCCCGCGGAGGGGTGCACGGATAGCCGGGTTCTAGATAGCAACAAGCCCGCATCTCATGGCATTGGGACGGAGGGGGCTTCACTCTAGGATTGGCGGGCTATTCGCCGCACTCGTAGGGGGTACAGGTTGACCCAGGAGGGGTGCCCAAGTTACCGGATTCCGTGAAGTGCTGGGTGGTCCATTCACGGCGCTGAAGGGGGCTGCCTCGCTTCAGGTTTTGGCGGGTGACTTGCCGCGCCCGTAGGGGTCTAGGTTCTCATTGCACAGGCTATCCACACGACCAGGGGAACGTCGGGTTTCAGTAGTGGCTCTGTGAAACCCGGGGATCCCAGATATCTGTATTATTTCTGTGATGCTGTACATTTCTGTGATGTTGCATTTTATTCACGCCTTGAGCGAAATATAATATATTGGTATATATATTAGTAGATGTTGTATATGTTTTGCATCCGCGCTAGTCCAGTCCCCGCTCTGTCGTTAGTTAGCTAACCTAACGAGTAATGACGGGACCTAGTGGCGAATGCGGATGGCATATACGTACATCAGTATATTTTCGTTCTTTTTGGTGTGATCAATTGATGGGACTGCGTTGATTCGGATCAATGCAAGTTAAAAACAAACCTAATCTGATGTTGTTGGAACACTTTTTTCAAAAAGCTGTTATTGCAAGGACATTCTTTTTTGTTTTGCACAGTGATATTCGGTTATGAATATCCAGCACCTCAGTCGACGAGGCAAGGGCCAAGATCCCTTCACCGGGAGTGACCCCTTGGACAAAAAGTTTGCGTCAGGGCAATAACTTCACTATAGCCGATTACTTTTGCTTTGCATCGTGGTATTCAGTTGAAATATCCTGCACCTCATTCTACGGGGAAAGAGCCGAGATCCCTTCACCGGGAGTGACCTCTTTAGCAACGGTTTTCGTCACTATATTTTTAAAAGCTATCCGTTCCTTCAACGATATCAAGTTCTTTACGTTAAAGGTTTTCGCCAGAAACCATTCGTAGCCCTCCGTCGTTTCATGTGGGTAGTCAATAGTATTCAAGCTGTGTTTGTTGGCCATAGTCAAGGCACAGTGTTTGGTAGCTATTGGGTGTTCATATGCTGCATAGATAGATGCGTTGATTTGGGACAGTCGTATAGCCTTGTTGGCCCTAGTCAAGGGCTTGTACGGGTGGGTTCAAATCAACCTGGATAATGACGGGTAGAACTTGACATGTGACTTATGATTTGTTGGCCTTAGTCAAGGTCATAAGAGCATGGGGCAAAAATCACATCTGGAGTTTCAAAAGAACTGAAACTTGCCAGATATGCGCATACCTTCTGGAGTGTGATACCGTGAGCGGATTCCGTCACGTTATCATGCGATGATAGTTGGATCCCGATTCCCACTGATGAGTTAGTTTACTCCTCGGGTGACCCCGACTAATTCTTCTTTCAGGTTTGGAGGAGAATTTGAGGTACAGTGGGAGGTTTCCAGATTAGATAAATTGGTAACCATTCTGATCTAGGTTAGAGTGCACGCTGAGTGTTTCTTTTCTCTCTCTCTTTGGCAGCGACCATTGACCCGACCCTAAGACTATGACTCAGTGACCAAGTTGACCGAACCTTCTTAACACTGGCTTTTGGATTGTCAGAGTTGCAGACCTCATTGCCACTCCTACTTTTACCCTTTTCTCCAGGACACCCCGTATTACTATGAACGTCCATTTCCATTGGACAAAACCATCGTATGGTTATATACGAACTCGAAGGGATTTATTCGAGGATGGTTTCAGGTTCTGGAGAAAACGGATAGGATTATTCAGTTGTCTTCTCCTTTTACCTTCTCTCAGGTTGCGAGTACTCCTTGGTTTAGGAGATAGTACACCTATTACGCAAATTGGATAGTCTTCTTCCAAACCTTAGGCTGGTGCCGACCGGTAGGGAATGAAGAAAACCAATTAGCCTAACGATGGTGTACATAAGGTATTAAGTTCAGACAAAGAAAGGGATTAGTAAGAGGGCAAAGTAAATTGCAACAGATATTCACGACCAAACCAAGTATTCCTTCGCCAATCCTAAAATCACATTTGTATTTCTCCAGGACACTCCGTATCACTACGAAGATCCACAGTTTATTGGATACTCCATCGTATGGTTATATACGAACTCGAAAGGAACTTGTTCCAGTTCGGGGATGGATTCTGGTTCAGGAGAAATAAGAATAAGATTTATTCAGGTGTCTTTTATCTTCACCTTCTCTCACATTGCGAGTGTTCCTAGGATTAGGACAGTACACCCTTTATGCTTATTGGATAGTCTTCTTCCAAACCATAGACTGGTGCCGAACGGTAGGGAAGGAAGAAAACCATTTGTCCTAAAGGGGTGTGCAGAAGGTAATGACTAAAGACATATGAAGGGATTTGGAGAGGTGGCAAAGAATTATACGGTTACAGTCGTGAATCTGGAAGAGGCATTACTATAAATACCAGGATACCCTATCGAAACATTTCAATGTTTCAGTGTCACTGTGTACTGTTAAAGGAAAACTGATTTCCCAATTAGTCCTTACTCCAGGGTATGTATTTACCAGGTTTGATTCTCACATCTGTATGGTTTTACAGATGATGAGTGGGAGTAGATTATTGGGAATTGTGTGATCATCCTCATTATATCGGGATTCGTTGTAATTGGTGATATTTGAGGAAGTCGCCTGGGTTGTTTGCCGGTCGGCAAATATTTGGTTTTGAATATCCGCTGTTATGCACCAATTTCAAATCGATATATCTGTACGTCTATTTTCATAGAGTGAGATATACCTTTCTGAAATTATGTCTACGACATTTACCTATATCAGTGGATGGTTAGGTAAGGAGCATTAAGCAGCGGTGTAATTCTTCTTGACCATAAGTACAGTTTTCAACCTACGACACACAGTGAATGAGTTTTCAGACTCAAGGGACTTATACAGAGTATTGTATGTTGTCCAGGGTCCATCAGGACAGAGGGGATGGTCCTCGTACTATATTCGGTTTACTTATGACTTCTCTAGTTTTTAGACAGGTGTTTCATAGGAAACACAGGGTCCGAATTTTGAGAAGTTATAGGTATTTGAATAGAGTAGAGAACCAGGTGTAGCAAGTATCGGGATTCTTCAAAGTGATCGAAGATGTAGATACTTGTGTTTGGTATTCAGTTGATAGTAATGATAAAGAGATCTTGCTTCTCTTTCAGGTTACTCATAATTGGAAGCATTCCTAAGTTGAGTAACGCTGATCCGCCTCCTTCCATTTAGTTGACATGCACTGGAGACAGCTGCATGATTTGAATCTGGTTCAATTAAATCAGTGCCTCTGTTTCTATATTGGATATAGAACAGTTCATATCTTAACGTTGTTAAGGTACGGGGAGTTGTCCGGTTTATGATTAAAACTAGACACTGGACAACTCAAGGCACGTTTCTGTAATGGCTGTTTGTGGGTTGACCCAGGCTATGACGAGGGTTGACTTTCTACCATCTGGATGAACAATAGCAATATTGTTCTAGACTCACCACAGTTTTATTAAAAATGGATTTTTTCAGAAAACAGTAGTGGGAGTATGGTAGAACTGGAGGTGATTCCAGAACCACGAACGATTACTGAAGATTTGACAAGGAACCTAAAGATTCAATCTGGATTGACATTCCATTGACCACTCCGCAAATAAGGTGGGTAACTTCAGGCACCCGAGAGGTACTACGGTAGCCTCAAGGACGGTGACAGGTAAGTTCTTGTTTACCCACAATTACCATTGCTGTTGTTCCAGGCTGCGAGACCCGGCGGGAGGATGAGTATAGCGTCGTTCTAAACTAGTTTTAGAAGTGTACGTGTATATGACTCTGCCAGAGGGTTGTCGTAGTCAGTGGGAGCAGCGGAAGCATTGGTGGACAGGTAGCTTATGTCTATTTACAGACTGAAGCACCAGTAGCGGAGATAGATCATCTATTTCTGACATGACAGTCATGGGTTTGACTTCATCAGAATAGGGGATGGATCTGTTGAGAAGGTAGTAGGGTGTGATGTCATGGTATTTGGATGACATACACAGAGTAGGAAAAGAAACTCCTATACTACAATCGGTTATACTTTGGTCGTCACACAGTGGTTTCTCCACAAAGGAAATGGATTTTGTATCAGACATACTGGTTACTAGATCTATGGTTTTAGATCTAGATTTGGGTAGTTTCCCAATCTGGGTACTTAGACAGCATTCTAAGGGTATTTAGAATGGACGACTCCATGCACGGTAGTGTACCTGCAGAAGATGGAGTCACCCTCTCTAAAGGTGTCTTACAGACTAAAGGGGAGAGGGATGTGCATGATTGGCAGATCACTTGCTCAGGCAATTGAGTCAATCATGAGACGTCAAGTACCACACCAGACATTGTTCTTGCACTAGATGCAATAAGCTGACATTAATCCAATCCTGGAGAAACGGTCGGAAGCAGTTTTAGAACATAAGTGGATGTTCTAGGGATATGATAACGACAGCCTCATTCGGGAAACAGTTATCATTCCAGGCTTCCAAGGTGACATGGAAGACAAGGAGGTTGTCAGAGCTATAGTTTTCCTTCTGATGAGGGGCAGTATTTTGGACAGGTGGTCCAAGGCAATACTGAGGGTGGCATGGCGCAGGATACTGATTAAGTTCAGTTGACGATACAGTCTAAGAAGTTTGGATTTGGAGTTCATTTATGAGCTATGTCCCATCAGACATCCAGAGACATTCTAAGACAGGTATTGCTCTTTTCGGGAGATGGCTTTCTCCGCGAACTTGAGATATAGAGAGACATAGAAAGAAACAACAAAGCGGATCCACTCACTGAGGCTGTTCCTCGAATGCAATAGTTTCGCAAACGAGCTTTGTGAGACTGACTAGTAGAGGAGTTGGGTGTTCGGTATCACACGGGCTGTGAGTATGCGACATCGCAATAATTAGCCTTGAGTGCAAGTGGGAGATTGTTGGAGATAGTGCCCTCAGAGTCAATTATTAGGTCACAGGTACGTGATTGCAATGATTGATGGAGGACCTATCCCGGTAGGACAGTCTTACTCGAGATGATAGTATGCTATCTGGTTTACCTTTATCATCGTGTACTGTTTTAGGTGACCTGACACGTCGCTATTACACGTTGATAGAGCCCCTAGGATTCTTGCTTGACCACCAGCAGTATGAGGGCGATCATATAAGTGGGAGCTGGGGGTCTATAAGCATATCCTTAAATGGTCCCTAGTCGTGTGAGTTTCGAGACAGGGCATCGATACTCCAGAGTAGACTAGTGTATACAGTCGAGACCCCGACGAGGGGCGGTGGCCGGTCTCACAAGCCACTGGTGTCAGTTGGATCACCTAAGATGTATACAGGTGCTCATTGGGTTATGAGTACACCGGACAGGACTCGCCGGGAACATGCTAGTTGGTCATATACCAGACGTCAGATGGCAGTTCCCTGGTGACATGTGTACAGGTTAGTTCATCGACCTGGGGATCGTCATTTGTCTCGTGTGAGTTCCCACTGTACTTTGATTACTACCCTACCACGGCTCAAAGGAGTCGTGCAAACAGGTTTTAGTTGGGTACAGTCCCGAGCCACATGGAGGCAGTGAGCGTATCTTCAGGGGTTCGTCTCTCCCGGTATTGGGGTTGAGGTCGTGCTGTGTCTAGGAGAGCCATTACACGAAGCCCTCGGCCGAGGCAAGGAGATTTACTGGTAGGTATTCCAGTAGTATCTCAGGGTGTTCTGGGCTACACTCCGACACGACTTGTACCACTTTTAGGGGTCTGACTTTTACCAACCCCCTAGGCCCGCCATGCGATGCTCATAGACGAACGGACCAGACTGTACGGATATTGTCACTGACAGGCTCAGTAGGGAGTCAGGCTGAGTTCGCTCACAGACGTCCCTTTTGGTCAATACCTGGTAGCCCGTTATGTATTGGCTTATACCTCTAACGTGCTATTGGTTAAATCCACAACCAAGGTGCTGATGAGTCTTTAGAGTCCCCCACATTCAGTTACTCAGCTTTCGGGCGAAATGTTGTAGAGGCCGTATGGAGATATGGCAAGGTCCGATCAGATACGTGCGGTATTGCGCGGATCAGGATCGGACAGTTTGTACTATAGGCCGTATGGATATATGGCAGGGTTCGATCAGATACGTACGGTATTGCACGGATCAGGATCGAACGGATATTACTGGCCGGCTTTGGTTTAAGCCGGATCCTAGTATAGTACAGTGTAGATTTTGTCTCATTGCATTTGTATTTCGGTCGGAATACAAATGCGGGTGTGTATGCACAGTATCGGGGTTTTTCCTGTAATTTATTACGGGACCAGTTTTCTGGAGTTGCCAGTTTGCTTTCCGTTTCGGCCGATTTCCATTGTTCCGTTCATTGGCCGAAGTTTGGTGGAGGAGGGCTTATTTGCATTGTTGCAAATAAGCATTTGTGGAGGGGGTCTTTGCATATTATCATGTCATGATACTTGTCCCATCATTTGACTTCATAAACTCATGATTGCTTGACTTTCTTTATCATCATGGTTTTGATGATGGTTGTTGATGATGGGAGATGGTATGGTTGTTGAGTGAGGATTTTTCTTTGTGATCATTATTTTCCATATGATGGCTTTCTCTCTCTCTCCATTTTGTATTATTGGAGGGCTCCTTCATTCTCACCCTCCTCTCATTGTAATGGCCGGCCACACTCATGGGTGGGCTGTCCAACATTTTGTGTGTGGGATTTTGGTTCATTTGAGGTTGCAAAAATCCCACAAGATCATTCCAAAAAGCTCCAAGTATCATTCCTCCACCAAATGGCAATTCCACAACCCCAAAGTGAGACTTGAGGACTACATATTCTACAGCGAACCTTGGGCACGTCGAGTAGCCGGCTTCGTGCCCGAGTTGCCTCGGCATTGAGGTGGGAGCCCGTAAAAGAAGTAGGCGATGTGGTGCACTTCCGGCGACGAGGAGGAGACGGGACATTCCGCAGGAGATCCGGACGATGATGAGAAGATCGGAGGACTTGGATCGTCGGTATATCTCTTTCCCATCTTATAGTTAGCTAGGACTAGTTAATGGTTCGATCCGGGTATTAGTGCGCGGCGGTTTGCCAGTTCAAGAAAATTAAAGTTTATCTCCGCTTCCGCATTTGGCCGTCGGATTGACGGCCGGGACGCCGCCGTGCACTTACAAGAATACCCCTCACCTGTAAATACATACCTGCATCCGCATTCCGACTGAATGCGAATGCAATGAGACTAAAGTAATCCAACAAATCTAATACTAGGATCCGGCTTAAACCAAAGCCCACTAGTATGATCCGCCCGATCATGATCCGTGCACAAGTGAACGTATATGATCGAACCCAGCCATAATACCATACGGCCTCTACAACGTTTCGCCCGAAACTTGGGAAACTATCTGTGGGGGACTCTAAAGACTCATCAATACGCCGGAAGTGGGTTTAACCACAAGCACGTCGGTGGTACTAGCTGTACGTAACTGCTACCCATGTATCGACCAAAAGGGAGGCTGATGAGCGAACTCATCCTGACACCCTACTGAGCCTGTCAGTGACAATATCCGTACAGTCCGGTCCGTTCGTCTATGAGTATCGCATGTTGGGCATAGGGGGTTGGTAAAAGTAAGACCCCCAAAAGCGGTACAAGTCGTGTCGGAGTATAGCCCAGAACACGCTGAGATACTACTGGAATACCTACCAGTAAATCTCGTGTCTTGGCCAATGACTTCATGTAATGGCTCTCCTAGACACAGCACGATCTCACCCCCAATACCGGGAGAGACGAAACCCCTGCCGATCCGCTCACTGCCTCCATATGGCTCGGGACTGTACCCAACTAAAACCTGTTTGCACGACTCCTTTGAGCTGTGGTAGGGTAGTAATCAAAGCACAGTGGGAACTCACACGAGAAAAATGACGATCTCAGGTCAATGAACTAACCTGTACACATGTCACCAGGGAACTGCTATCTGATGCTAGGTATAAAACCAACTAGTATGTTCCCGGCGAGTCCTGTCCGGTGTACTCATAACCCAAGGAGCACCTGTATACGTCTTAGGTGAACCAACTGACACCAATGGCTTGTGAGACCAGCCACCGCCCCTCGTCGGGGTCTCGATCCGTATACACTAGTCTACTCTGGAGTATCGATGCCCTGTCTCGAAACTCCCTCGACTAGGGACCTTTTAAGGATGTGCTTATAGACCCCAGCTCCCACGTATATGATCGCCATCATACTGCTGGCCGTCAAGCAAGAATCCTAAGGACTCTATCAACGTGTAATAGTAATCTGTAATATCACCTAAAGTATGTACACGATGATAAAGATAAAACAGATAGCAAACTATCATCTTGAGTAAGACTGTCCTTCCGGCATAGGTCCTCCCTCAATCATTGCAATCACGTACCTGCGATCCAATAATTAACTTTGAGGGCACTATATCCAGCAATCTCCCACTTGCACTCAAGGCTAATTATTGCGATGTCGCATACTCACAGCCCGTGTGATACCGAACACCCAACTCCTCTACTGATCAGTCTCACAAAGCCCGTTTGTGAAACTATTGCGTTCGAGGAATAGCCTCACTGAGTGGATCCACTCTGATGTTTCTTTCCATGTCTCTCTTAATCTCAAGTTCGCGGAGAAAGTCATCTCCCGAAATGAAAAATACCTATCTTAGAATATGTCTGGATATCTGATGTGACCTAGTTCACAAATGAACTCAAAATCCAAACTTCTTAGACTGTATCGTCAACTGAATTTAATCACTATCCTGCGTCATGCTTCCCTCAGTGTCTGCTTGGATCACCTATCCAACTACTGCCCCTCGTCAGAGGGAAAACTATAACTCTGACAGTCACTCTTTCATCCAGGTCACCTTGGAAGCCTAGAAAGATAACCGTCTCCCAAAAGAGGCTGTTGTTATCATATCCCTAGAACATCCGCTTATGTTCATAAACTGCTTTCGAACGCTTCTCCGGGATTGGATTAATATCAACTTATTGCATCTAGTGCAAAAACAATATCTGGTGTGGTACTTGACATATCATGATTGACTCAATTGCCTAAGCAAGTGATATGCCAATCATGCGCAACCCTCTCCCCTTTAGTCTGTAAGACACCTTTAGAGAGGGTGACTTCATCACCTGCAGGTATACTACCGTGCCAGGAGTCGTCCATTCTAAAACACCTTTAGAATGTTGTCTAAGTACCCATATTGGGAAACTACCCAAATCTAGATCTAAAACCATAGATGTAGTAACCAGAATATCTGATATAATATCCATATCCTATGTGGAGAAACCACTGTGTGACAACCACAGTATAACCGATTGTAGATAGGAAGTTTACTTCCTACACTTTGTATGTCATCCAAATACCAGGACATCACACCCTACTACTTTCTTAATAGATCCATCCCCTATTCTGATGAAGTCAAAACCTATGACTGTGACAACAAAAATAGATGATTTATCTCCGCTATATCTACTTTAGTCTATAAATAGACATAAGCTACTTATCCACTTTGCTTCCGCTATAACTGGAAGTCCCTGGCTAGGGCTGATATAGAGTGCTACTGGTAAGTGTTATCAGTAGTTTCTCGACCTGTTATGAGCCTCACATCGACACGAATTATCGGTTACTGGGTTCTGACGTTTACCACCCTAGACTAGATATGCGACATATCAGATGAAGAGACCGGACTGTACGGTAGTGTTACTGATTGGATTCACAGGAGAATGTAAAGGCTTGCTTGTTGATCTTTTGATCGTTCAATACCTGGGTGTCTGTTACTTTTAGCTGACCGCTTGCAGTTTGTGGGTGTTTGATATGATCATCACCTACTGCCGGCGTATTGACGATTCTTTAGAGTCCTACACAGAGGTTTCTTGACTCAGGAAAAATGGAGTAGGAGCACATATGTGATATGTGCGGGACAGAGAATAATACGATATGAGATACCATATTCTATTCTCGCGATATATGATATAGCCGGGTCATCGGATCAAGTGTTGATTCGATGAATCGGTACATGTTATATTAGTCGGTTATATGCGATATAGCCGGATTGTCGAATCAAGTGTTGATTCGAAAATTTAATGTATAATTATATATGTGATATATGAGATTACATTAACTAATATTGGCTCTCTTTATTGATTCATTTTCTCACCGGATAATACATTTGATATATATGCGATATATGTTAAATGTATTATTTTCTTTTGTTACAAAAATATATTATATATGTGATATATAATATTGTAACAAGTTATGATTACAAATGCAATATGATTTGTGGAGATTAAACTTTGTTAGGGTTTGATTTGGGTTAGCTTTTTCATGAAGCTTCTAGAAGCTTTGTTTTGTTTGAAGCAAAGATATTTTGTTGATATTTTGTGGAGATATTTCCTAACCCAACCCAAACCCTTTACCCTAATTAAATCTCTACAATGGTTAAAGCCTTTCTTTATTAACCAAGGGTTGCAATTGTAACCATGGCAATAATTCATTATTCATCACAAAAGATTTCATCTTTTTCTTCCTCCTTGAAAAGCTTACTAGCTTTTGTGTTTGTGATGATTTAGTGTGAAATTGAAAATAAAAGAGAGCTAAATTCCTACTTCATCATTCTCATCTATTCTAACCACTTAGATTAGGGTGTTCACTTCACTAATACTTGATTAGAGTGTTAGTGTATATGCCCTAGAGGCCATTACTGTATCATACTAGCTTGTATATTACTTAATGGAAGCTTGGGATATTCACAGTTGTATATACAATCTTGCTCGAAATGGTAGTATGCTACTTGGTTTGTCTCTGCTTTAATATGTGCATGTGTTTCTTTTAGCATATTGCGGGTATACATATTAGTAGAGCCCTTAGGATCTTTGCTTGATTACCAGCGTTGTGATGGCGCTCGCACTCGTGGGAGCTGGGTAATCTATAAGCACATCCTTATACAGGTCCCTGGTCGTTGGACTATCGAGACAGGGCATCGATACTCCGGAGTAGACTAGCGTATGCGCTTCTCATCCCAGTGTGGGAGACGGTCTGTCCCACAGCCGTTAGTACGTCGTACTTGGGATAGTATGCGGGTGCTCGTTAGGTTACGAGTACACTGGACAGGACTCGTCGGGAACTGTTGGTTGGTAATATACCTATCGTCAGTTATCAGTTCCCAGGTGACATGAGTACAGCTTAGTCCGCTGACTTGACACTGTCACTTCGCCTCGAGTGTGTTCCCACTGCACTTTGATTACTACCCTACCACGGCTCAGAGGAGTCGTGCAAACAGGTAGTTTTTGGGTGCAGTCCCGAAGCACTTGGAGGCAGTGACGGTTAGACAGGATTCGTCTCTCCCGGTATTGGGGGTTGACATCGCGCTGTGTCCAGGAGAGCCATTACACGAGTAGTCCCTGGCCAGGGCAAGCGAGATATACTGGTAGGCTTCCAGTGTTATCTCAGGGTGTTCTGGGCTTCACTCCGACACGACTTGTACCGCTATTAGGGGACTGACGTTCACCGCCCCCCTAGGCCCGCCATGCGATGTATCAGACGAACAGACCGGACTGTACGGAGACTGTCACATACAGGCTCAGTAGGAGTGCAGATGGGGTTCACCTCGTCAGTCTTCTTATCGACATCTACCTGGGGACCGTTACGTACAGCTAGTGCCGCTTGCGGTCTGTGGTTAAACCCACTGCCAGCGTAGTGTCGAGTCTTTAGAGTCCCACACAGAGAGCTATTCGCCTTTAGGCAAAATGAGTAGAGGTCGCATGGTTTTGCGACAGGGTTCGTTCGCATCCGCGCACTTGTGCACGTTTGCTGTCCGGACAGTCTATACTAGCGGGCTTTGGTTTAAGCCGGATCCTAGTATATGATTTGAGATTGGTTTTTCTCATTGTGTTCGTGTTCCTCGGATCACGAATGCGGGTGCGTATGCACAGTTGCTTGAGATTGGGGGAGAGGACCTTGTTTAGGGTTAATGGCCTTTGTCATTTTATTAACCCTATTGATTTTGTGTGGATTATTGTTAATTGATAATTAGCTTAATTATTGTGCATGGTTGTTGTTGACAATTTGACTTCATTGACTTGTTGACCATGTTGACAACTTGACCATAATCATTTCATTTGGAAGATGCTCTTTGATCTTTGCAAAAATGAAATGATAATGGTCAATTCATGATTTATCATGACAATTTTCAAGCTAATTATCTAATTAAACTTATCCTCACATATTAGTGAGAATGGCTCACTATTTTTCTCATTCTATCATATCTTTTCTCTCTCTTGCTCATCCTCTCCCTCAAGCTCTCTCCCTCTCATGTGTTGAGAAACAAAAAGGGCTTGAGAAAAACCCTCTCTTGATCTTCTCTACTCACTTCTAGGGTTCAAGTCTTAGCATTTCTTGCACTCTAGTTACTCCTAGCTTGGAGTTGAAGCTAAAGGTGGTGGCTTTCGGGTGGATCCTTCTTTGACAGGAGAAGACAAGCAAGGTGATCCTTTTCTACCATACCTAGGAGCAAGGAGAGAAGGACTAAAGACCAAAGGTATAACCTTTCTTCACTTAGCTACTTTGTAGTTAGGGTTAGCTAGTTTATGTTTAGCAAAGATCCTCACAAGCATAGTCCATGTTGCCTAAGTCATTAAAAATCCGATTTTTATTATGTTTTCCGCCTCCCCGTAAGCACCGGGGTGGGCAACACGGACTTACAGTGGTATCAGAGCCTAACTAAACTCAAACTAGCTAAGTAGTTAAGTGTAACGAAGTTTCGAAACCAAAAAACCCTAAAACCAAACTTTTTCAACACATGAGTTTCTGTTAAAATTTTTCCTGGTTAAAATGAAAAACTGTATACTTGTAAAATTGTCTCAGGGTTTTGTGTGAAACACCACCAAATACGAACCAGAGAGGAGCCAAGAGGACCGCGCTTCCGCGGCATAAGGAAGCTCTTGCCGCGGAAGCGCGGCCGTCTTGTCAACTCTCTGTATCGTTTTTGCTGCAGTTTGTTTCTGAGTTGGTTTTAGGATTTTTAGGATATGTTATATGTGCCCAGATTTTCCAGAACTAAAATTTACTTTTGGGGGCCTATAAATCCGTATTTTTCGGAACTTCACTACACTTTAACTATATCGGTTATATCTGTGATGCTTGTATGTATTGAACGTCGGCTAATCGCTATAAGTCGATTAGTCGGGGTTATACATCTCTGTGATCTGTGATTGTTGGTTTGTGGATATGAATGGATTGGATTGTCGCGGGTGAATGGCCGGGGTGGATGTGAGATGAGCGTTGTTTTTCTTTCATTCATTTGTAACATGTAAATTGATGTAATAATATTCTTTGTATGGCCGCACAACCGGGTCGGGGTTGTAGCCGCCATTGTATAATTCTTTTTACTGTTTTTGCTCCTAGGATAGACCCATGGAGGGGGTGCACAAACTACCGGGTATCTCGAAGTGCCGAGTGGCCTACTCACGGTGGTGAGGGAGGTTGCTTCGCTTCGGGTGCTTGGCGGGTAGTTTGCCGCACCCGTAGGGGTCTTGGGTGGGGTATTGGCTATTCACCGCGACCGTGTAATCCGCTTTGCGTTGCAGGCTCGAACGCATTGCGGATTCCTAGTATATCCAATGTATTCATCTGTGATCTGTAATGTCTATCATTGCTATATATTTATATATAATAACTATTTAGGCGTTGCTTATGTTTTACAGCCGCGCTAGCCCAGCCCCCGCTCTGTCGTTAGTTAAGTAACCTAACGGGTGATGACGGGGCCCCGTGGCGAATGCGAATGGCATAAGCGTACGTCATATTTTGGTTGTTTTCTGCAATGGTAGGATTAAATGATGGGACGCATTAAAAGAACTAATGCAAGAAATAAACCAAGTAAAAGTCGATTGGAACACTTTGAAAACCACTCGGTTCTTTTCAAAACTAAACTTTTAAACGCGGAGCTTGAACCACTCCTTTTAAAAGCTATCTCGTTCCATCGATTATATCAAGTTCACTACGTTCACGGTTTCGCCAAAACCATTCGTAGCCCTCCGTCATTCCACATGAATGGTCAAAAGTATTCAAGCTATGTATTTTGGCCAAAGTCAAGGCATAGTGATTGGTAGCGTTTGGGTATTCATGTGCAGCATAGATAGATGCGTTGATTTGGGACAGTCGTGCTGCCATTTTGGCCAAAGTCAAGGGTAGGTACGGGTGGGTCCAAATTAACCAGGAGAATGACGGGTAGAACTTGACATGTGACTTATGATATTTTGGCCAAAGTCAAGGTCATAAGAGCATGGGGCAAAAATCCACATCGGGAGTTTCATAAGTACTGAAACTTGCTAGATTTGCATACCATTTGGAGTGTGATGATTCTGGTAGGATTCCTTCGGTTTTATCACGCGATGATATTTGGATCCCGATCCTACTGTGAGTATATGCTACTCCTCGGGAAAACTCTCACTTAACGATCAATGCTATAAACCTAGTAGGTGCCTAGAAAGGTGTTAGCGGGGCTACGCCCACAGGGAAAAGAGGTTACTTAATTAAGGAACTTCGCGAAAGCGTTGGAAAACCTCCCTCGAAGTACCGACACTGGCCTGGCTGAACGGTTAAGCAAGTATTGTACGGTGAGAATGATCCCGGCTAATCCTTTTCTTTACGGTTTGAGAAGGGATTCGAGAGACAGTGGGAGCCATCCAGTTTAGACAAACTAAAAACCACTCTAAACTTGCAAGAGCATCATGCTAAAGTGTTTCTTTTCTCTCTCCTAATTGCAGCGACCATTCAAGATGACCGGACTTAAGTTACTATTAGATAAAAACATATTGACAGGGCCAAACTACAAAGATTGGCTCAGGAATGTCAAGATGGCTATCACTTATGACAAGCTGGGGTATATACTTACCACCAAAGCTCCCCCTGTCCCAGGTCCCACCTCCAGCGTCGCGGATGTTGAAATCCGTAAGACATGGGAGATAGATTGCGCGAGGGCCAGATGCCTCGTACTAGCCTCGATGGACAATGACCATCAGAGGAGGCACGAGAATATGGACCTAGAGTCCATATTTCTCCATACAAAAGAACTGTATGGAGAGCAGTCTCGTATCGCAAGATACGAAGTGTCGAAGAAGCTCTTTTCGGCAAGGTTGGCCGTCGGATCATCGGTAGCGGACCACGTGCTTAAGATGATCGGCTACATAGAGGAGCTCGCGGACCTTGGGACCACGTTGGAGAATGAACTCTATACTGATCTGATTCTCCAGTCCCTTCCTTCCACTTACGCCCAGTTCATTCTTAACTTCAACATGCAAGGAAAGGAGGTAGAACTTGCCGAGCTTCTGAACATGTTGAGGACTGCTGAGGGCACCCTACAGAAGAGTAGGGAGACATCCACTTTGTTTGTAGGAGGATCTTCCTCTTCTAGGTCCAGGGCGAAAGCCAAGGGCAAGAAGAAGAAAGCCCCCGCCAAACCAAGAGGCGGTGTCGGTAAAGTGGATACGAAGGGAAAGGGTAAAGCAACAAAAGTAGCGGGGAAGCTGGTGGGGAAGGAAGAATGCTTCTATTGTCACAAAAGTGGTCACTGGAAACAAGATTGCAAGGCTTGGAAAGCCAGAACACAGGATTTGAAGCGAGTTGCAGCTTCAGCTTCAGGTGTGTATGTTATTGAAAATTGTCTATCAATAAACTCTACTTCCTGGGTATTGGATACCGGATCAGGATCTCATATCTGTAATTCTTTGCAGGCGTTGAGAAAGCGTAGAGTTTTGAAGGCAGGTGACATGACCCTCAGAGTTGCGAACGGTGCTAGCATGGATGCTGAGGCCGTGGGGGACTATCACCTGGGATTATCAGATGGACACTTTTTGGTTTTGCGTAGTTGTTATTATGTACCAAATGCAACCTGTAATATCATTTCTGTATCTTTATTATCTAAAGAAGGTTATGAATTTGCATTTGTAAGTAATGTAGTGAACATTCACCTTAATCAAGTGTTGATTGGGTCAGGTACATTGAACAACGGTATATACGTTTTAAACCAACCACAGATTTTCAATATCCAGAATACACACAAAAGAAAGTCTCCAGAAATTAATAAAACTTTCTTATGGCATTGTAGACTGGGTCACATCAACGAGAGAAGATTGACTAAGTTACATACTGAAGGATATTTAGATTCGTTCGAATATCAATCGTATGCAACTTGTCAATCCTGTCTCAAAGGAAAGATGACAAAGGCTCCGTTTTCTGGACACGGAGAAAGAGCGAGCGAGCTCTTGGGACTCGTACACAGCGACGTGTGCGGTCCAATGTCTACACATTCGCGAAGCGGTTTTTCTTACTTCATTACCTTTACGGATGATTTTTCAAGGTACGGTTATGTCTTCTTAATGAAACATAAATCCGAGGCTTTTGAAAAATTCCAGGAATATAAGAATGAAGTAGAAAAACAAACAGGCAAAAGTATCAAGATCCTAAGATCGGATCGAGGAGGAGAATACTTAAGTGCCGAATTCCTGAACTATTTAAAAGAGAATGGAATTCTCTCTCAGCTTACTCCTCCATACACTCCGCAACATAACGGTGTATCGGAGAGACGGAACCGAACCCTATTGGATATGGTACGGTCCATGATGAGTAACGCTGAGTTACCGCGATCTTTCTGGGGGTATGCGCTAGAGACAGCTGCATATCTTTTGAACCGTGTTCCCACTAAGACTGTGCCTACCACACCATATGAGTTATGGAGTGGGAAGAAACCCTATCTTAATCACATTAAGACATGGGGATGTCCAGCTTTTGTAAAAAAGCAGCATGCGGACAAGCTCGAGGCACGCTCAGTACAGTGCAAGTTTGTGGGATATCCAAAGAACTCCAAGGGATATTACTTCTATTGCGAAGAGGAACAAAAAGTCCTTGTTTCTCGCCATGCCCACTTTCTAGAACATCAGTTCATAGAAAAAGAAATAAGTGGGAGCGCAATAGAACTGGAAGAAATTCCAGAACCACAAACTATTACTGAAAGTTTAGTGGAACCAGAAAGTTCAAAAGAACAGGACATTCCTATGCCGCTCCGCAGGAGTAGTAGGCAGTCTCATCCGCCCGAGAGATACTACGGTTTTCTCATTGACGGGGATAGAGAAGACTGCATCCTGGATTGTGATGAGCCTACTAGCTTCCAGCAAGCCATTCAGAGCGTCGACTCGGTAAAATGGCTGGATGCAATGCGGACCGAAATGGAGTCCATGTACACCAACAAAGTATGGACGTTGGACATTGCTCCAGATGGGGTAAAACCCGTAGGATGCAAGTGGATCTTCAAAAGGAAGATTGGTGTAGATGGACAGGTTGAGACCTATAAAGCTAGACTGGTAGCAAAGGGTTTTCGTCAGCGACCTGGTTTGGACTATGACGAAACCTTTTCTCCAGTAGCTATGCTGAAATCCATTCGGATCCTTCTTGCCATTGCTGCTTTCCACGATTATGAGATTTGGCAGATGGACGTAAAGACAGCTTTTCTAAATGGTCATTTAGAAGAGTGTGTCTATATGGATCAGCCAGAGGGTTTCATTCAGGGTGGGAGCAGCGGAAAGGTGTGCAAGTTGCTCAAGTCCATTTATGGACTCAAGCAGGCATCGCGGAGTTGGAACATCTGTTTTGATGAGACGGTCAAAGAATTTGGCTTTATCAAAAATCCAGATGAACCATGCATCTATTGTAGATTTGTAGCGAGAACTGTAGTATTCCTCGTTTTATACGTGGATGACATTCTCTTAATAGGAAATGACATTCCTATACTACAATCTGTCAAGGGGTTCTTGTCACACAGGTTCTCCATGAAAGACCTGGGTGATGCCTCCTACATTCTGGGTATCCGGATCTACCGTGACAGATCCAAGAGGATATTAGGACTCTCGCAGTCCAGGTACATCGACACCATACTGAAGAGATTCAGTATGGAAGATTCCAAGCGCGGTAATCTACCGGCTTGTCACGGGATCACCCTCTCCAAAGAGATGTCTCCCAAGACTGATTTGGAGAGGGATCGCATGTCTATTATACCCTACGCTTCTGCGGTAGGCTCTATAATGTATGCGATGTTGTGTACCAGACCGGATGTGGCTTATGCACTGAGTGTGGTAAGCAGGTATCAGTCAAACCCTGGGGAGAAACATTGGATAGCAGTAAAGAACATTCTCAAGTACCTGAGAAGGACTAAGGAGATGTTCTTGGTGTATGGCGGAAAAGACCTGCAGATTGAGGCCTTTGCTGACTCCAGCTTCCAGAGTGACAAGGATGATTCCAAGTCCATGTCGGGTTTTGTCTTTACCCTCAATGGAGGGGCGGTGTGTTGGAAGAGCTCCAAACAGGAAACCGTTGCTGACTCGACTATGGAAGCGGAATACATCGCTGCATCTGATGCCGCAAAAGAAGCTGTCTGGATGAGGAAGTTCTTGAAAGAACTTCAGGTGGTTCCGTCCATTGTTGACCCAATACCTCTGTATTGCGACAACAACGGGGCTATAGCTTTAGCGAAGGAACCCAGGTCCCATCAGAAATCCAGACACATCTTAAGGCGGTATCACCTGATCAGGGAGATCGTAGATCGCCAGGAGATCGAGGTCCGGAGAGTTGCATCAGAGGATAACACAGCAGATCCATTCACCAAGGCCTTGCCCCAGACTCAGTTCGAGCGGCTGATCGAGATGATAGGTCTTCGATACGCCAGTACATGGCCTTAGTGCAAGTGGGAGATTGTTAGTGTATATGCCCTAGAGGCCATTACTGTATCATACTAGCTTGTATATTACTTAATGGAAGCTTGGGATATTCACAGTTGTATATACAATCTTGCTCGAAATGGTAGTATGCTACTTGGTTTGTCTCTGCTTTAATATGTGCATATGTTTCTTTTAGCATATTGCGGGTATACATATTAGTAGAGCCCTTAGGATCTTTGCTTGATTACCAGCGTTGTGATGGCGCTCGCACTCGTGGGAGCTGGGTAATCTATAAGCACATCCTTATACAGGTCCCTGGTCGTTGGACTATCGAGACAGGGCATCGATACTCCGGAGTAGACTAGCGTATGCGCTTCTCATCCCAGTGTGGGAGACGGTCTGTCCCACAGCCGTTAGTACGTCGTACTTGGGATAGTATGCGGGTGCTCGTTAGGTTACGAGTACACTGGACAGGACTCGTCGGGAACTGTTGGTTGGTAATATACCTATCGTCAGTTATCAGTTCCCAGGTGACATGAGTACAGCTTAGTCCGCTGACTTGACACTGTCACTTCGCCTCGAGTGTGTTCCCACTGCACTTTGATTACTACCCTACCACGGCTCAGAGGAGTCGTGCAAACAGGTAGTTTTTGGGTGCAGTCCCGAAGCACTTGGAGGCAGTGACGGTTAGACAGGATTCGTCTCTCCCGGTATTGGGGGTTGACATCGCGCTGTGTCCAGGAGAGCCATTACACGAGTAGTCCCTGGCCAGGGCAAGCGAGATATACTGGTAGGCTTCCAGTGTTATCTCAGGGTGTTCTGGGCTTCACTCCGACACGACTTGTACCGCTATTAGGGGACTGACGTTCACCGCCCCCCTAGGCCCGCCATGCGATGTATCAGACGAACAGACCGGACTGTACGGAGACTGTCACATACAGGCTCAGTAGGAGTGCAGATGGGGTTCACCTCGTCAGTCTTCTTATCGACATCTACCTGGGGACCGTTACGTACAGCTAGTGCCGCTTGCGGTCTGTGGTTAAACCCACTGCCAGCGTAGTGTCGAGTCTTTAGAGTCCCACACAGAGAGCTATTCGCCTTTAGGCAAAATGAGTAGAGGTCGCATGGTTTTGCGACAGGGTTCGTTCGCATCCGCGCACTTGTGCACGTTTGCTGTCCGGACAGTCTATACTAGCGGGCTTTGGTTTAAGCCGGATCCTAGTATATGATTTGAGATTGGTTTTTCTCATTGTGTTCGTGTTCCTCGGATCACGAATGCGGGTGCGTATGCACAGTTGCTTGAGATTGGGGGAGAGGACCTTGTTTAGGGTTAATGGCCTTTGTCATTTTATTAACCCTATTGATTTTGTGTGGATTATTGTTAATTGATAATTAGCTTAATTATTGTGCATGGTTGTTGTTGACAATTTGACTTCATTGACTTGTTGACCATGTTGACAACTTGACCATAATCATTTCATTTGGAAGATGCTCTTTGATCTTTGCAAAAATGAAATGATAATGGTCAATTCATGATTTATCATGACAATTTTCAAGCTAATTATCTAATTAAACTTATCCTCACATATTAGTGAGAATGGCTCACTATTTTTCTCATTCTATCATATCTTTTCTCTCTCTTGCTCATCCTCTCCCTCAAGCTCTCTCCCTCTCATGTGTTGAGAAACAAAAAGGGCTTGAGAAAAACCCTCTCTTGATCTTCTCTACTCACTTCTAGGGTTCAAGTCTTAGCATTTCTTGCACTCTAGTTACTCCTAGCTTGGAGTTGAAGCTAAAGGTGGTGGCTTTCGGGTGGATCCTTCTTTGATGGGAGAAGACAAGCAAGGTGATCCTTTTCTACCATACCTAGGAGCAAGGAGAGAAGGACTAAAGACCAAAGGTATAACCTTTCTTCACTTAGCTACTTTGTAGTTAGGGTTAGCTAGTTTATGTTTAGCAAAGATCCTCACAAGCATAGTCCATGTTGCCTAAGTCATTAAAAATCCGATTTTTATTATGTTTTCCGCCTCCCCGTAAGCACCGGGGTGGGCAACACGGACTTACATAGAGAAGTGAGAGCTTGAGTTAAAGATTCTTCAAGGTAGATCATCTTCGAAAAGGAAGACTTCAAGCAAGCATGGATTATTCGGCTTGTGGAGCCTCTCTAGAGTCCGGAAGTTCATGGAACGCGGCGAAGGGACTACTACTCGGAGCTTATGAAGCGAAGGAACGGACTACAAAGGTTGTAATCCCTTTCTCTTAGATGTAAAGATGTTTACATGCTTTGTTAACCCTAATTATTTTGCAAAGATCCTCGCTTTAAGTTGTTCGGCAGTTGTAAATTTTAAATACAGCATGGATGATGCCTCATAGACCCTTGTGACAGTGCCTAATAACACTACAGTGGCATCAGAGCCTAGCTAGAGCATTAGGCGACGTGTATACGAAGTTAAAAGTCCGATCGAACCCCGAAACGTCCTATTTGACCCCCTCTATGGAAATTTTTTTAAAAGGTGGTTTTTTCCGTATTAAAAATTCTCAAAAATATAAGCAGGTGATTCTATGCAAAACTGTGAAATACGAATCCCTGATTCCCTCAAGTCATTGCGGATCCGCGGCAATACGATGCTTTGCGCGGTGGTTCCGCGGCCGTACTTGGGTATCAGGGATACATATTTCTGGGTTACATACGTAGGTATTACTACATGCTTCTAAGAATTTTTAATATTATTCAAGTGTTGAGTTTTCTGGAGATCTTTGGAATTCGTTGATTCGATCAGAAAGTTTAACATCGTTTAGTTTTTCGGGAAATTTAGAATGTGTTAAAATGTTCGAACAGATATCAATAACTCATTTTTTTCATGACGGAAAACTTTCAAGTGTTGGATTTTTCCTCTGTTTAAAACTTTCGGTAAATCATGCTAGCGTATCTGTGGACCCTCTAGAAGAACGTAACCTTAACTAGATTATGTGACCATCAAAACTGCCACTGAACCCTAGGGTTTGTGGTAGTTCAGCGATGCCAGATGTGAGGCGTTGGTTTGACCCTTCTACGGCTGGTTCATTGGCGCAGTGACATGTTCTGGGTTTTTTGAACTCCGCTCAAGTGTTGAGCTATTTGGAAAATCTTGGGTATTTGATTATTCGATCGGAAAGTTTAACATTGTCTATTTATCTGGAATGTGATACAATATGTGGAATTCATATAGTTAGGCATGAAATGCGAAGAATGTGATATTTCGGATTTAAGATGTCTAAAGTATTTGTGGATTCCAAATGTTGTAGTTTTACACTTTTTTTTCTGTGACCGTAAGCGTAGTATGTGGTGTATCGCCGGCTTCGTTGCTATACATCAACGACAATCAGGATACGCATACTTGCTTACGTTGATGATATGAGATATTATGAGTTGCTGTGATATGTTATATTGGATCGTCGTGGTTTGAATAGCCGGGGGTTTTATGTGAGATGAGCGTTTTATTTTCATTCATGTAAAATTCATTTGTATGTAATATTCTTTTATTGGGGCACTTCCGGGTTGAGGATGATGTCACCATTGTATATTATTTACTTTTCCGCATTAGGTTGACCAAAAGAGGGGAGCACAAGTAACCGGGTTCTAGGGTCCAGTCGGAGGCCATCTCGAGGTGTCGAGACCGGGTCTCCTAACCCTAGAATTGGCAGTGTTGCTTGCTGCTCTCGTAGGGGTCTAGGGATGTGGGTTTGGCTATTCATCACGACCGTGGAATCTGTGTTTTATACAGGCTTGAAATAAAACACGGACGTTCTAGTATATCCAATATTTCATATATTATCTTCTGCTGCAATGTTCTGCGATAAGATCATATTACTGCCTGAGACGAATGCTTATACTTTATATATATATGATGATATACAAATATTACAGCTTTCGTTTCTTCTGTGATACTTAGGAAGCATAACTTATGGGATTTATTAATGAGATTAATAAAAGAAAAGAAACCTAAAAGATGTTGTAGAATCAAAACTTTATAAATAGGGTAGCTACAGTTTTGCTTTGCATAGTGGTATATATGATATACCCTGCACCTTATTCGATGAGGAAAGAGCCGAGATCCCTTCACCGGGAGTGACCTCTTTAGCAAAACTGGCAGATGCTACAAACTTGCAGTTTAGTTTTTGATTGCTTCTATAATTCTTGCTTTGCACAGCGGTATATATGATATACCCTGCACCTTATTCGATAAGGAAAGAGCCGAAATCCCTTCACCGGGAGTGACCTCTTTAGCAAAACTAGAAAAAGCCTCAAAAACACTCTTTTTCAAAATCACTTGTTTCTACAACGATATCAAGTTCATTACGCTTATGGTTTTCTGAAAAACCTGCGTAGCCCTCCGTCATTTCAGATAAATAATATTCAGTATTCGTACTACGTTTGTTGACTTAGTCAAGGCGTAGTGTACGGTAGCTAAATAGTATTTATCTGCTAAAGTATGAGATGTGATTGGATTAGGCTAGTCATACGGCCTTGTTGACTTAGTCAAGGGTCGTACGGGTGGGTTTAATTAAAAAATGTACGGGTTGAACTTGACTTGCGATTTATGGTTTGTTGACTTAGTCAAGGTCATAGATCGCTAGGGGTAAAAAGTATTATCGAGAATTTCAAGTGTTGAAATTTGCAATGAGATTGCATACCTTCTATTAGATAGATGGATCCTGATACCCACTGCGAGTAAAAGTTACTCCTGGGAGACTTTTACACAGGACAATTAGCCGATCAATTAGGTGACTAGAAAGGTGTTTACGGGGTTATACCTCTGGGAAAATGAGGTTTATTTTAATTAGGTCCGTGCGAAAGCACGGAGAACCTCCCTCAAAGTATCAACACTGGCCTGGCTGAAAGATTGGCGAACTTGTAAGGTGTAATTAATCCCGGCTAATCTTTCCTTTTAGGGTTTGAAGGAAGATTTGATAAAAACAGTGGGAGACATCCTGATTAGATAAGATAATAACAAATCTAAATCTTGCAAGAGCATACGCTAAAGTGTTTCCTTCTCTTTCTCTCCAGGTAGCGACCATGTCAGGCCTTAATCAAGATAATAATATGGATGTATTGACTGAACCCGCTTATTATACTGAGCAGGGGAACGTTGGTCCCGTTCTTTCTTATAAGTGTTATAAGACTGAGCAGGAAATAGGAGAATATCTGGATTCTCACACTGCCCAAACAAAGAACAAGCATGCTGATGCATCTTCTTCGGAAGTGTTAGTTATTGAGAACTGTTTCTCAGTTCACTCTACGTCCTGGGTATTAGATACCGGATCAGGATCCCACATATATAATACGTTATGTGGGCTACGTAAAGGTAGAGAACTCGGAATGGGTGATCATTCTGTAAGAGTAGGGAATGGTGCAGATGTTGCAGCCAAGGCTGTTGGCTAATATCACCTTGTGTTACCAAGAGGTAATACATTGATTCTGAATGAATGCTATTACATTTCGACCCTGATATGCAATATTATATCAGTTTCTTTATTGAATAAAGAAGGATATAATTTTGTAATACAGGATAATGTTATGAACATATTCCTGAATCAAAAGTTGATAGGATCAGGATCGTTAAATAATGGCATGTACGTTCTAAATCAAACTACAATTCTTAATGTACGGAACACAAACAAGAGGAAAAGTTCAGAAATGAACGAATCCTTCTTGTGGCAATATAGACTTGGTCACATCAATGCGATACGACTAGCCAAATTGCATAAGGATGGATATTTGAATCCGTTCGAATTTTCATCTTATGACACTTGCTAGTCATGTCTCAAGGGCAAGATGACCAAAACTCCATTTAGTGGACACGGAGTAAGAGTTACAGAACTCTTGGGGCTGATACATAGTGATGTATGTAGACCCATGTCTACACATGCCAGGAACGGTTCTTCCTACTTCATTACATTCACTGACGATCTCTCAAGATACGGACATGTGTTCCTGATGAAACACAAATCTGAAGCTTTTGAGAAATTCAGGGAATATAAGCATGAAGTAGAGAACTAAATGGGCAAAAGTATTAAGATCCTTCGATCTGATCAAGGAGGAGAATACTTATGCAATGAGTTCCTGGACTATCTAAAAGAGAATGGGATTCTCTCTCAGCTTACTCCTCCCTATACACCACAGCACAACGGTGTATCAGAGCGGAGGAATCGCACCCTATTAGATATGGTACGCTCTATGATGAGTAATGTTGAGTTGCCTATTTCCTTCTGGGGGTATGCGCTTGAGACAGCCATATACCTATTGAATCTAGTTCCATCTAAATCTGTACCCACCACACCATATGAGATATGGAGTGGGAAGAGACCATATTTTAAATGAGTTAAGATATGGGGTTGTCCGGCCTATGTCAAAAGGCAAAATCCGGACAAGCTCGAGGCACGATCAGTTCTTCGCAAGTTTGTGGGATATCCAAAGAATTCTCAAGGATATTTTTTCTACCATGCTGAGGAACAAAAGGTGTTTGATGCTCAACATGCCACCTTTTTGGAAAGGGAATTTCTTGCAAAAGAATTTAGTGGCAAAGAGGTAGAGCTGGAAGAAGTTCCAGCACCACAAACTACAAATGATGATCTATTGGAACCAGAGAATTCAGTAGTACCCAACGAACCCTAGCCTCTCCGCCGATCTAGTAGGGTTTCTCATCCACCTGAGAGATACTATGGTTTTCTCATTGATGGTGGGAGCGAGGATTGCATCATGGAAGATGATGACCCGACTAGCTTCGGGCAGGCCATCACGAGTGATGACTCTGTGAAGTGGCTGGATGCAATGCAATCTGAGATAGAATCTATGTACACCAACAAAGTATGGACTTTGAAAGTTTCTCCTGAAGGAGTAAAACCCATTGGGAGCAAATGGATCTTTAAGAAGAAACTTGGTGTAGATGGAAAAGTGGAGACTTTCAAAGCTAGACTTGTTGCAAAGGGTTTTCGTCAACAACCAGGTGTGGATTATGACGAAACCTTTTGTCCAGTGGCTATGCTTAAGTCCATCCGGATCTTACTTGCCATTGCTGCATACCATGACGACGAAATCTGGAAAATGGATGTTAAGACCGCCTTTCTAAATGGTGATTTAGAGGAGTGCGTGTACATGACTCAGCCAGAGGGCTTCGTAGATAGTTGGAGCAGCGGAAAGGCGTGCAAGCTGCTTAAATCCATCTACGGGTTAAAGCAGGCAACGCAGAGTTGGAACAACTGCTTTGATGTTGCCGTCAAAGAGTTTGATTTTATCAAAAACGTAGATGAACCTTGTATATATAAAAAGGTTACAGAGAGTAAGGTTGTCTTCCTCGTATTGTACGTCGATGACATACTCTTGATAGGAAATGATGTTCCTATGCTGCAATCGGTCAAACTCATCTTATCACAAAGATTCTCAATGAAAGATCTTGGTGATGCCTCCTGCATAGTGGGAATTATGATCTATAGAGATTGAAACGGATACTGGGATTGTCCCAATCCAGGTACATTGACAACATACTAAAGAGGTTTAGTATGGAAGAATCCAAGCGTGGGAACCAACCCACGATCTCTGGACTCACTCTCTCCAAAGAGATGTCTCCCAAGACTGATTTGGAGAGAGCTCGCATGCAAGGGATACCCTATGCTTCGGCAGTAGGCTCTATCATGTATGAGATGCTATGCACCAGACCCGATGTAGCATACTCACTAAGTATAGTGAGTAGGTATCAAGCAGATCCTGCAGAGAGTCACTGGATAGCTGTGAAGAACATTCTCAAGTACTTAAGAAGGACTAAAGAGATGTTCTTGGTGTATGGTAACGGAGAACTCCAGGTGGAGTCCTTTACCGATTCGGGCTTCCAAAGTGATAAGGACGACTCTAAGTCGTACTCGGGATTTGTATTTACCCTCAATGGAGGGGCGGTGTGTTAGAATAGTTCCAAACAGGAAACCGTTGCAGACTCGACGATGGAGGCCGAATACATCGCTGCCAATGATGCTGCAAAAGAAGATGTCTGGATGAAGAAGTTCATTACTGAACTTGGTGTGGTTCTATCCATTGAGCATCCAATACCTTTGTACTGTGATAACAATGGAGCTGTGGGTTTGGCCAAGGAACCCAGGTCCCATCAGAAGTTCAGACATATTCTGAGGCAGTATCACCTGATCCGGGAGATTGTTGATCGCCGGGAGATCGAGGTCAGGAGAGTTGATACGAAGGAAAACATTGCGGATCCACTCACGAAGGCCATTCCTCAGACACAGTTTGAGAGACTCTTTGGGATGTTGTGTATGAGATACTACAACAACTGGCCTTAGTGCAAGTGGGAAATGGTTAATTATATATATGCCCTAGAGGCCATTGTTGTACATATGATGTATATTATAGTGGATGCTTGGATATATATAGAGAGGAATTTCTTGCTCGACATGATAGTATGCTATTTGGTTTCACTTTGTCTTAACATGTTGACTTATATTAGTTTACTGTCTTGCTCTCACATGTTGATAAAGCCCTTAGGATATGTACTCGACTACTGGGGCTATGATGAGATCATACTAGTGGGGTCATGGTAGTCTATGAGTACATCCTATAATTGTTCCTAGTCGAGGGTGTATCGAGACAGGGCATCGATACACCAGAGTAAACTAGCGTATACGCATCTTGACCCATATGATGGGCGATGGATGATCCTATATCCATCGGTGTTTGACATCAAAGATGGTGTACGGGTGCTCAGTGGAGACTGGATACACTGAACGGACTCACCGAGAACTCCTAGATGGTATTATACCTCACATCAGATGGCAGTTCTCTGGTGACACTGGTACAGGGTAGTCTGTAGACCGAGATCGTCATAGAGTCTTTTGTGATTCCCACTGTGCTTTGATTTCCACCTTACCACGTCTAAGAGGGCATGCAAAATGGTGGTTTTTGGGTACAGTCCCGAATCATATGGAGGCAATGAGCGGTAGGAGGGGTTTCGTCTCTCCCGGTATAGGGAGTTGATGTTGTGCTGTGTTCGATTGGCTATAACTGGAAGTTCCTGGCCAGGGCTGATATAGAGTGCTGCTGGTAAGTGTTATCAGTAGTTTCTCGACCTGTTATGAGCCTCACATCGACACGACTTATCGGTTACTGGGATCTGACGTTTACCACCCCTAGACTAGATATGCGACATATCAGACGAAGAGACCGGAATGTACAGTAGTGTTACTGATTGAATTCACAGGAGAATGTACAGGCTTGCTTGTTAATCTTCTGATCGCTCAATACCTGGGTGGCTGTTACATTTAGCTGACCGCCTGCAGCTTGTGGATGTTTGATATGATCATCACCTACTGTCGGCATATTGACGATTCTTTAGAGTCCTACACAGAGTTTTCTTGACTCATGCAAAACGGAGTAGGAGCACATATGTGATATGTACGGGACCGAGAATAATACGATATGAGATACCGTATTCTATTCTCGCGATATATGATATAGCCGGGTCATCGGATCAAGTGTTGATTCGATGAATCAGTACATGTTATATTAGTCGGTTATATGCGATATAGCCGGATTGTCGGATCAAGTGTTGATTCGATAATTTAATGTATAATTATATATGTGATATATTACATTACATTAACTAATATTGGCTCGCTTTATTGATTCATTTTCTCACCGGATAATACATTGATATAAATGAGATATATGTTAAATGTATTATTTTCTTTTGTTACAAAAATATATTATATATATGATATATAATATTTTAATAAGTTATGATTACAAATGCAACATGATTTGTGGAGATTAAAGATAGTTAGGGTTTGATTTGGGTTAGCTTTTTCATGAAGCTTCTAGAAGCTTTGTTTTGTTTTAAGCAAAGATATTTTGTTGATATTTTGTGGAGATATTTCCTAACCCAACCCAAACCCTTTACCCTAGTTAAATCTCTTCAATGGTTAAAGCCTTTCTTTATTAACCAAGGGTTGCAATTGTAACCATGGCAATAATTCATTATTCATCACAAAAGATTTCATCTTCTTCTTCCTCCTTGAAAAGCTTACTAGCTTTTGTGTTTGTGATGATTTAGTATGAGAAATTGAAAATAAAAGAGAGCTAAATTCCTACTTCATCATTCTTGTCTATTCTAGCCACTTAGATTAGGGTGTTCACTTCACTAATACTTAATTAGAGAAGTGAGAGCTTGAGTTAAATATTCTTCAAGATAGATCATCTTCGAAAAGGAAGACTTCAAGCAAGCATGGATTATTCAGCTTGTGGAGCCTCTCTAGAGTCCAGAAGTTCATGGATCGCGGTGAAGGGACTACTACTCGGAGCTTATGAAATGAAGGAACGGACTACAAAGGTTGTAATCCCTTTCTCTTAGATGTAAAGATGTTTACATGCTTTGTTAACCCTAATTATCTGGCAAAGATCCTCGCTTTAGATTGTTCAGCACTTGTAAATTTTAAATACGGCATGGATGATGCCTCATAGACCCTTGTGACAGTGCCTAGTAACCCTACAAATCATTCTGTATCCAATATAGAAACAGAGGCACTGATTTAATTGGAACCAGATTCAAATCATGCAGCTGTCTCCAGTGCATGTCAACTAAATGGAGAGAGGCCAATCAGTATTACTCAACTTAGGAATACATCCAGATATGAGTAACGTGAAAGAGAAGAAAGTTCTCAAAACCATTACTATCAATTGAATACCATACACAAGTATCTATATCTTCGATTACCTTGAAGAATCCTGATACGTGCAACACATGGTTCTCTACTTTACTCTTATACCTATAACTTCTAAAAACTTAGACCTTGTATTTCTACGAAACACTTGTCTAAAAACTAGAGAAGTCATAAGTAAACAGAATATAGTACGAGGACCAACCCCTCTGTCCTATTGGACACTGGACAACATAAAATACTTTATATGAGTCCCCTGAGTTGAATAACTCAAAACCTGTGCGTCGTAGGTTGAAAACTGTACTATGGTTATGAAGAATTACACCGCTGTTGAATACTCCTTACCTAACCATCAACTGATATTGGTAAATGTCATAGACATAATTTCAAGAAGTTATCTCACTTTATAAAATAAAGGTACAGATATACTAGTTTTAAATTGGTGCATAACAACGGATATTCAAAACCTAATATTTGCCATCCGGCAAAAATCGAGGTGATTTTCTCAAATATCACCAATTACAACAAATTCCGATATAATGAGGATGATCACCTAATTCCCAATAATTTACTACCACTCATCATCTGTAAAACCATATAGATGTGAGAATCATACCTGATAAATATATACCCTGGAGCAAGTGTCTAATTGGGAAATCAGTTTTCTATTAACAATGCACAGTAAAACTAAAACATGAAAATGTTTCAAAGGGGTATCCGGGTATTCCTAGTAATGCCTCTTCCATTATCAGATTCACAACTGTAACCGTATATTTCTTTTTCATCTCTCCAAATCCCTTTATTTGTCTTTACTCGTTACCTTCTATACACCCCTTTAGGCTAAATGGTTTTCTTCCCTCCCTGCCGTTCGGCACCAGCCTATGCTTTGGAAGAAGACTATCCAATAAGCATAATGGGTGTACTCTCCTAATCCTAGGAGTACTCGTAACCTGAGAGAAGGTGAAGATAAAAGACAACTGAATAAACTTTATTCCTATTTCTCCTGAACCAGAATCTATCCCCGAACTGGAACAAGTTCCTTCGAGTTCGTATATAACCATACGATGGAAAATCCAATAACTGTGGATCTTCATAGTGATACGGGGTGTTCTGGAGAAATACCAAGGTGAAGTAGGATTGGCGATGAAATATGTGGTTTGGTCATGAATGATAGCAGTTGTAATTTACTTTGCCCTCTTTCTGATCCCTTTATTTGTCTTTACTTAATACCTTCTGTACACCACACTTAGGCTAATTGGTTCTCTTCATTCCCCACATTTTGGCATCTACCTATGGTTTGGAAGAAGACTATCCAATAAGCGTAATGGTGTACCCTCTCCTAATCTTAGGAGCCCTCTCAACCAGAGAGAAGGTAAAAGGAAAAGACAACTGAATAGTCCTATTCAATCTATCCAGAACCAGAATCCATCCTCGAATCTAGAACAAGTTCCTTCGAGTTCGTATATAACCATACGATGGATTTATCCAATGGAAGTGGATGTTCGTAATAATACAGTGTGTTCTGGAGAAATGCAAAGGGTAAAAGAAAGAGTGGCAATGATGTATGCAACTCAGACAATCCAAAAGCCATTGTTTTAAGAAAGTTCGGTCAACTTGGTCACTGAGTCATAGTTTAGGGTCGGGCCATGGTCGTAGCCAAAGAGAGAGAGAAAAGAAAAACTCTGTGTGCACTCTAACCTAGATCAGAATGGTTATCACTTTATCTAATCAGGAAGCCTCCCACTGTATCCTCAAATTCTCCACCAAACCTGAAAGAAGAATTAGTCGGGATCACCCGAGGAGTAAACCAACTCATCTGTGGGAATCGGGATCCAACTATCATCGCATGATAACGTGACGGAATCCACTCACGTTATCACACTCTAGAAGGTATGCGCATGCCTGGCAAGTTTCAGTTTCTTTAGAAACTCCCGATATGATTTTAACCCCATGCTCTTATAACCTTGACGAAGGCCAACTGTCACGCCCCGCTTCCCAAAATACGGAAAACGAGGGATGACTAGGCCAGCCATGCTCCTACGGTCAAGGAATCATCCTGCCGTAGTCACACTTCGGCTTCTAGCACTACATGGTAATCAGTAAATAAAGCACAGTATTTAAAGGAATCACATCACTAATTTATTACATTAAAATCCCATTATTCACAGATTACAGATAATAAAAACGATAACTAACCAAGTTCAATCTCACAATCTCTTTTATAGCAAGCAGTAATGAAGGAGGTACACCAAACTATATCTCCGTGAACTCAAAGGATAGATTCATCTCCTGTGCTGGTCCTCCCGCGGAATCTGAGCATGCATACTCAGGTCGTCAGAGCGACACAAATAATAATATTATTAAAATCAGATGAAACAGGTAATTGAGGTAATACTGGTATGAGAATAATGCAAGTAATCACTATATCACAATATGATGCAGAATATGTTATGTGTCCCTATCGGTCTCTAGGTCATATTTGAAATCACATAGTAGAAGGAGGATCATGTTTAACAGGAGTCTCGTACATACCCGAGACAACGGCCCACATGCCCGGGACATAACCCTGTCAGCCGGATCGCTAGATCCTGTCCTACACGTATAAGTATCACGGTTCGAATGATCATCCTCTAAACACGGTCCCGCTAAATACGATACTCTTTCCACTTTGATTTCCCCCTTTTTCCCCAGGTTACACTATTTATGATATTGATTTAGTTGTGTACAAGTATACCAATGACACGGTTTCATCACTATCCACTGTATCAACCACTGTCACGAATGTTCACTTTCCATTGGTGTACTCGTCACTCCTAAACCAACATCTATTACGCACGATAATGCAATGTCCACACGCACTAACACTGTGTATATGACAAGGGTATGATATATGTATTGTATGCTACCAATAAGCTCTGTATGTTATGAATTAACATGCATGTCATGAACTAAAATGAATTACACAAATTAATATGTTACGAATTCAGCAAAGATGATGTAGGTAAGTTATATAGAACAATCAGTCAGGAATTCATCAAAATTTATTTCAGTTCAATCGGAGTTTCGGTTTTCAAGATATAACCGTTTCAGTTTAAGTGTTCGCGGCTGGAATTTCAATTTCAGAACTGAACATCTGTTTCGCGACACGAATTGCACCCAGTTGGGCTCAGAATTTAGCGATGTCACAGTTAAATGAAATTCAGGGTTTTCGATAAAGTATTCAACACAATAGACGGATCTTCAATCGTATCTGTACGTTGAAAGTTATACACAGTTCAATCTCAAATGTCATTTCAGAAAGTGTTCTGGACAGCTTCAAGTTCTGCCCTTTTAAAATAAGTTTAAAATAACAAACTGCGATGAATCGGAATGAAACCACTTGTTTTCTTTCACTAATAGGAATATTTTATAACTACTGTAAGGTTCCGTATCACACGATTTCAGGAAACACGGGGACGCAGGACTTTAGACAGATCATACTAATCAGAAACGCTCTGGACTGCAGTCCAGAGTCGTGTTTCAATCCACTTATCTTCATGGTTTCAGAACAGAAAGCATTAAAATTCTACATAGTATTAAAGTTCGTCGAGTCGGCTTCGATTTAAACCCTCGAACGCAGTTTTCCAATATATATATGATTTAAGGTGATTTTATTCGTTTTCAGGTACGAGAGAGTTCTAGTTTAAACAACATATATGGGGGTATCACTTTTTATCACAAACGATCGTATTTTCCAGCGAATTTCGCACACGTTATATATCATTAAAAGGGCCAACAGAACGTATAGGTTACCGTCAAATTAGACAAATATTTCCATTAGGATCATACATCGAACACATACGTCTCAATATATTTAGTTATTCGATAAGTTTCAATTTATATGATTTTAAGGTTGTACCACTAGTAATTTAGCATGAAGCAAGTAAACACTTGCCTGGAGAACGCCTCGGGGTCGTATGGCAACAGTGTCGTCGCGAACGCGCGATATACGCCACGTATCGGATTCCCGCGAGCCTCGATCTAGATGTGAATCTCGCGTCGGGGTTTCCCGGAGCCGTCTTGCGTGCGCTGGAAGCTTAGGGGTGCTCTGTGGTTCTCCTGAGATGTGTTGGGGTTGCTGACGGTCGACGTCGTTGCTCCGGCGACGCACAGTGCAACCCACAGTGATAAAATGTTTGCTAATTGGGTTTTGGAGTTTTTGAAGAAGGGAATAGGTTAAGCAGTGGGCGAGGGTCGTGGTGATGGTGATGATGCTGAGGAGGTGGAGGTCGTTGGGAGGCCGGCGATGTGGTGGGGAGTTCGCCGGCGTCGAGGGGTAAGTGGTGATTCAAGCTCGTCGGTTAAAATGGGTTTCTGTGCAGGGGGTTTGCTTGGCAGGGGCTCGGGCTGACGAATGTGGAGTCGTAGAAGAAAAAAGTTGGTGGAGGAGCCGTGAGGTGATGCAGAAGGGGATCGGAGGGAGTTCGTCGTCGTCGTGGGTGGAGGTGGCAGTGGGTTAAGGGGGATTTGGGGGCTCGGTGGAAGTAGAGGAAAGATGAAGAGTGAGTTGGAGACGAGGTGAGTAAGAGAGAGAGATGAGAGCGACGAGGCTGTAATTATGGGGGCAACGGCAGGGCGAGGGCGTCGGCGGAGGAGGCGTGTCGCGCGCGCGTTAATGGAGGTAGCCGTTGGGAATTATTTGAAGGAGATGAACAGTGTAGTGGGGTCGGGTCGGGTCTGGTGTGAGGGAAGCGGCTGGAGTGTGTGGGCCGGCCCGTTTACGTAAATTAATTTTCAAGGAAAAAAATGAAGTGTTGAGGAAAGAAAAAGGGGACTGGGCCGAAAATAATCTCTAAACTTTTAGTGGGCTGGGTTGGTTTAAGAAATTAGTTTCTTAGTTTAAATCTGGCTTTTAGGTTGTTGGAAAAATATAAATACTGGAATTCAAGCTACCACCTTCTACGGAATAATTACGAGGAAAAGTAAATCTCGGAAATTGGGAAAATACAAAGAAAATTCTTGTAGGTGGAGAACGGGGATTTACATCATACCCCCCTTAACAAAAATTTCGTCCTCGAAATTTAACAAGGATTCAAAGAAATACTGTACTAAACAAAGAGATGTGGATAACGATCACGGATATCTTCCTCCCGCTCCCAGGTGGATTCTCCTGGGGAACGACCGCCCCAAGACACTCGGACTAACGGAATGACTTTATTCTTCAGCACTCTCTCTCTGCGGTCGAGAATGGTGGTAGGTTGCTCCTCGTACGATAAGTCAGTACCCAAGACTAGCTCTGAATGGTCCAGGACATGACTCTCATCCCGGACATAACGCCGCAACTGTGACACGTGGAAAGTATTGTGCACACCAGCTAGCGAAGGAGGCAAGGCCAGTCGATAGGCCACCTCTCCTACTCGCTCTAGCACTTTAAAAGGTCCGATAAAACGGGGACTAAGTTTTCCCCGACTTCCGAACCTGATCACTCCACGAGTAGGGGAAATCTTCAAGAACACATGATCTCCGACTTCGAACTCAAGTGCCCTTCTGCTGGTATCTGCCCAACTCTTCTGTCGATCCTGAGCCGTCTTGATACGCTGTCTGATCATTTGAACCTTGTCGACTGTCTGAACGATGAGTTCGGGGCCCAGTAATCTTCGTTCTCCCACATCATCCCAACATACTGGGGATCGACACTTCCGCCCGTATAATGCTTCAAAAGGAGCCATCTGAATACTAGCCTGATAACTGTTGTTATAAGAGAACTCGACTAGGTGCAGATGGTCCTCCCAGGAGCCCTGAAAGTCTAACATACAGGCTCTCAACATATCCTCGAGCGTCTGAATTGTACGCTCGGATTGTCCATCCGTCTGTGGGTGATAAGCTGTGCTGAATTTAAGGTGGGTTCCCAAACTCTCCTGTAAGCTCTTCCAAAAGTGTGACAAGAATCTCGTGTCCCAGTCTGACACAATGCTGACTGGAACACCGTGAAGTCGCACAATCTCCTGCATATATCTTTCTGCCAGTGATTCTGTCGACTGTCCCACTCGGAAAGGTAGAAAGTGTGCAGCTTTTGTGAGGCGATCGACGATAACCCAAATAGCGTTATTGCCTCTAGGGCTCCGTGGTAAGGCCGTCACAAAATCTATAGTAATGTGCTCCCACTTCCATTCAGGTACCGGCAATGGTTGTAACAATCCTGCTGTCCTCTGATGTTCCGCCTTCACCTGTTGACATACCAAACACCTGGATACGAACCTCGCAATTTCCCGCTTCATTCCCTTCCACCAAAAGTGCTGCTTTAGGTCCTGATACATTTTTGTACCTCCTGGATGCACAGAATAAGCTGAACTGTGTGCTTCAGCCAAAACTTCTTCTCGTACGTCTCCTTTAGGTACGCAGAGTCTGCTACCGAATCTCAAAAAGCCATCTTCATGTATAATCAAATCCGTTCTCAGTCCAGCTTCCACTTGCTCTCTGAACTTTTGCAATCGAGGATCACCCGCTTGTGCAATCTTGATACGATCCACAAGGGAAGCTTGCACCTGTAGTTGCCAAAATTGACTGAGTGCGTTCGGCGTAACAACCACAAGTTCAAGTCTCTGGAAATCCTCAATAATACTTCTCTGATCGGTCAACATCATGACCGCTGGTTTACGACTGAGTGCGTCTGGTACAACATTGACCTTCCCCGGGTGATACTGAAGGTCCAAGTCATAATCTGCCATCAGCTCTAGCCATCGGCGCTGCCTCATGTTCAGTTCCTTCTGAGTGAAAACATACTTCAGACTTTTATGATCCGTGTATACCTCCACTTTCTCACCCAATAGATAGTGCCTCCAAATCTTCAACGCAAAGACTACAGCAGCAAACTCCAAGTCATGCGTAGGGTAGTTCTTCTCGTGGTTCCTCAGTTGTCGAGAGGCGTAAGCAACCACCCGGCCGTGCTGCATGAAAACACAGCCTAAACCCTTTCCTGAGGCATCACTGTGTATCACCAAACCACCTGAATTATCTGGTACTATAAGTATAGGTGCTGTGGTTAACTTCTGCTTTAGTGTGTCGAATGCCTGAGTGCACTCCTCTGTCCATGTAAACGGCACGTCCTTCCGTGTCAGCCGTGTCAATGGTTCCGCGATTCTTGAGAAATCCTGGACGAATCTCCGATAATAACCTGCCAATCCCAGAAAGCTCCTGATCTCTGCTACTGATTTTGGGGTCGGCCAATCTCTGACAGATTCTATCTTTGCCGGGTCCACCGAGATGCCTTCGCCCGAAACAATATGGCCCAAAAATTGCACCTTGTCGAGCCAGAACTCACACTTGCTTAGCTTCGCATACAGCTTCTCTTCCCGAAGAATTTGTAGGACTGTGCGCAAGTGTTCAGCGTGCTCCTCCTGAGACTTCGAGTAGACAAGTATGTCGTCGATAAACACAACGACAAACGTGTCCAAGTATTTTGCGAACACCCTGTTCATTAAATCCATGAATATTGCTGGGGCATTGGTAACACCGAACGGCATCACAAGGAACTCGTAATGTCCGTATCGGGTCCTGAAAGCCGTCTTGCATACATCCTCAGCTGCTACTCTGATTTGATGATATCCAGAACGGAGGTCCAACTTCGAGAAAACCTTGGCTCCACTTAGCTGATCAAATAGGTCGTCAATGCGCGGTATTGGGTACTTGTTCTTTATCGTGACCTTGTTCAGCTCCCGATAATCTATACACATTCGCAGCGATCCATCCTTCTTCTTTACTAATAGAACTGGTGCACCCCACGGTGAAGCGCTTGGCCGAATAAACCCCTTCTCCAACAGTTCTTCAACCTGCTTCTTCAACTCCGCCAATTCCACCGGTGCCATTCTGTATGGGGCTCTGGATACTGGGGCTGTACCTGGAATCAAATTGATCGAGAACTCCAAGATTCGAGGAGGTGGTAGACCTGGTAGATCTTCAGGAAATACGTCTAGAAAGTCCCGAACAATTTCTGGGGCTGGGCTCTTATCAATCTCCATAGCTGTCAGTTCCTTAGGCTTTGCTCTGTACTTAGCTGGTTCCAAAGATTCGCTTCCGCCCTCAAAAATGAACTCCGGGTGATTAGGAATGCAGAAGATCACCTTCTTAGCACGGCAATCGATAACTGCGTGGAAAGTGCTCATCCAATCCATCCCAAGAATTGCGTCGTAACTGCCTGTCCCAATTAGGAGGAAATTCGCATAGAATTCCCTGCCACACACTACAACTGGGCATAATCTACATTCTCGACTAGACATAATAACGCCATTACCCGTATGAATTTCCCATCCCTTGGTTAGTGGTTCATATGGTATTGAGTGTGTATTTGTGAAATTCTCAGACAAGAAACAATGCGATGCTCCTGAATCAAAAAGTACTCTAGCTGGCAAGGAATGTACGAGTAGAGTACCTGTAACCACATATCCTGACGCTTCTGCCTGCTCTGCGGTCAAGGTGAAAGCCCGTCCCTGACCGCGACCTGTAAATGGTTGTCTCTGCTCCTGCGGCCTCTGCTGTGACGGTCCAGAACCTCCCTGTATTTCTGCTCGCTCAGGACAACTGTTAATCCTGTGTTGACTGGAACCGCAAATCAGGCACTGTCCCTTGGCACGGCGACAGTCCTTCTGAGCATGTCCTCCTCTACCGCAATAGCCGCAAGTTACGCCTTGTCTCTGGGGGCGATGTTGTGGTACAAACGGGCGCTTCATTTGCGTCGTCCCTGCTCTGTGAACCGGAATGGCTCCTCGAGAAGACGCGTGGTTACGTGCTGGAACGACTGGGGGTCTTCTGAACTTGTTAATCAATTGCTCCTGAACTCTCGCCGCGTTGAGTACCTGTGCGAAAGTCTGTAGATCCAACGATGCAATCAGCTGCTGCAACTCAAAATCTAACCCCTGAAGGAAACGCCTAGCCTTGGTAACTTCTGATTTGACCATGTATGGAGCAAAGCGGCTCAGACGGTTGAACTCTGCCGCATAAACGTCCACTGGGCATCCATTCTGCTTTAAAAGAATAAACTTTTACTCCATTTCTGCCTTGGCTGTGGGAGGAAAATAATGATCTAAGAAGCACTCCTTAAACTTGCTCCATTCGATCGGTCCTTCAAGTCTGCTTTCTTCTACCGACCACCATGTACGGGCCTCGTCTTCTAATTGTATCTTTATCACATCCACTCTGTCTTCCTCTGGAACCCTGGCAGCTACCAATAAATTTTCCATGTTTACCAGCCATTGTTCAGCCTCAAGGGGTTCAGCTAGCCCTGTGAACGCAGCTGGGTGTAACCGTCGGAAGTCTGACACCGTACCAGCCCTATTCTGATAAGCTGGTGGAGTAGCGCCCTCGGGGGCGGTAATAAGCGCGGAGGGTCCTCCTGCAGCGGTAATCGCCCTGAGTCCCTCAGTAAGCAAATCTGTCTTCGTCTCCTGAGCTTCCGCGAGAGTGGTCAGTGCACTGAGTATTCTTTCCGTGCGGTCCTGAGAACTGGAGTCCGAGGAGGGGTCGTTCGGGGACGTCATATTACTGGAAGATTCAAAAGAATAGGCTCAGATTCAAGGATAGAAATCAAGAGTAGTGAAACAAGAATAACGTAATACAGTTTAGTTAATGTTATCCCTTGATACTAAACACAGGCTCTGATACCAACTAAACCATGTCACGCCCCGCTTCCCAAAATACGGAAAACGAGGGATGACTAGGCCAGCCATGCTCCTACGGTCAAGGAATCATCCTGCCGTAGTCACACTTCGGCTTCTAGCACTACATGGTAATCAGTAAATAAAGCACAGTATTTAAAGGAATCACATCACTAATTTATTACATTAAAATCCCATTATTCACAGATTACAGATAATAAAAACGATAACTAACCAAGTTCAATCTCACAATCTCTTTTATAGCAAGCAGTAATGAAGGAGGTACACCAAACTATATCTCCGTGAACTCAAAGGATAGATTCGTCTCCTGTGCTGGTCCTCCCGCGGAATCTGAGCATGCATACTCAGGTCGTCAGAGCGACACAAATAATAATATTATTAAAATCAGATGAAACAGGTAATTGAGGTAATACTGGTATGAGAATAATGCAAGTAATCACTATATCACAATATGATGCAGAATATGTTATGTGTCCCTATCGGTCTCTAGGTCATGTTTGAAATCACATAGTGGAAGGAGGATCATGTTTAACAGGAGTCTCGTACATACCCGAGACAACGGCCCACATGCCCGGGACATAACCCTGTCAGCCGGATCGCTAGATCCTGTCCTACACATATAAGTATAACGGTTCGAATGATCATCCTCTAAACACGGTCCCGCTAAATACGATACTCTTTCCACTTTGATTTCCCCCTTTTTCCCCAGGTTACACTATTTATGATATTGATTTAGTTGTGTACAAGTATACCAATGACACGGTTTCATCACTATCCACTGTATCAACCACTGTCACGAATGTTCACTTTCCATTGGTGTACTCGTCACTCCTAAACCAACATCTATTACGCACGATAATGCAATGTCCACACGCACTAACACTGTGTATATGACAAGGGTATGATATATGTATTGTATGCTACCAATAAGCTCTGTATGTTATGAATTAACATTCATGTCATGAACTAAAATGAATTACACAAATTAATATGTTACGAATTCAGCAAAGATGATGTAGGTAAGATATATAGAACAATCAGTCAGGAATTCATCAAAATTTATTTCAGTTCAATCGGAGTTTCAGTTTTCAAGATATAACCGTTTCAGTTTAAGTGTTCGCGGCTGGAATTTCAATTTCAGAACTGAACATCTGTTTCGCGACATGAATTGCACCCAGTTGGGCTCAGAATTTAGCGATGTCACAGTTAAATGAAATTCAGGGTTTTTGATAAAGTATTCAACGCAACAGACGGATCTTCAATCTCATCTGTACGTTGAAAGTTATACACAGTTCAATCTCAAATGTCATTTCAGAAAGTGTTCTGGACAGCTTCAAGTTCTGCCCTTTTAAAATAAGTTTAAAATAACAAACTGCGATGAATCGGAATGAAACCACTTGTTTTCTTTCACTAATAGGAATATTTTATAACTAATGTAAGGTTCCGTATCACACGATTTCAGGAAACACGGGGACGCAGGACTTTAGACAGATCATACTAATCAGAAACGCTCTGGACTGCAGTCCAGAGTCGTGTTTCAATCCACTTATCTTCATGGTTTCAGAACAGAAAGCATTAAAATTCTACATAGTATTAAAGTTCGTCGAGTCGGCTTCGATTTAAACCCTCGAACGCAGTTTTCCAATATATATACGATTTAAGGTGATTTTATTCGTTTTCAGGTACGAGAGAGTTCTAGTTTAAACAACATATATGGGGGTATCACTTTTTGTCACAAACGATCGTATTTTCCAGCGAATTTCGCACACGTTATATATCATTAAAAGGGCCAACAGAACGTATAGGTTACCGTCAAATTAGACAAATATTTCCATTAGGATCATACATCGAACACATACGTCTCAATATATTTAGTTATTCGATAAGTTTCAATTTATATGATTTTAAGGTTGTACCACTAATAATTTAGCATGAAGCAAGTAAACACTTGCCTGGAGAACGCCTCGGGGTCGTATGGCAACAGTGTCGTCGCGAACGCGCGATATACGCCACGTATCGGATTCCCGCGAGCCTCGATCTAGATGTGAATCTCGCGTCGGGGTTTCCCGGAGCCGTCTTGCGTGCGCTGGAAGCTTAGGGGTGCTCTGTGGTTCGCCTGAGATGTGTTGGGGTTGCTGACGGTCGACGTCGTTGCTCCGGCGACGCACAGTGCAACCCACAGTGATAAAATGTTTGCTAATTGGGTTTTGGAGTTTTTGAAGAAGGGAATAGGTTAAGCAGTGGGCGAGGGTCGTGGTGATGGTGATGATGCTGAGGAGGTGGAGGTCGTTGGGAGGCCGGCGATGTGGTGGGGAGTACGCCGGCGTCGAGGGGTAAGGTGGTGATTCGAGCTCGTCGGTTAAAATGGGTTTCTGTGCAGGGGGTTTGCTTGGCAGGGGCTCGGGCTGACGAATGTGGAGTCGTAGAAGAAGAAAGTTGGTGGAGGAGCCGTGAGGTGATGCAGAAGAGGATCGGAGGGAGTTCGTCGTCGTCGTGGGTGGAGGTGGCAGTGGGTTAAGGGGGATTTGGGGGCTCGGTGGAAGTAGAGGAAAGATGAAGAGTGAGTTGGAGACGAGGTGAGTAAGAGAGAGAGATGAGAGCGACGAGGCTGTAATTATGGGGGCAACGGCAGGGCGAGGGCGTCGGCGGAGGAGGCGTGTCGCGCGCGCGTTAATGGAGGTAGCCGTTGGGAATTATTTGAAGGAGATGAACAGTGTAGTGGGGTCGGGTCGGGTCTGGTGTGAGGGAAGCGGCTGGAGTGTGTGGGCCGGCCCGTTTACGTAAATTAATTTTCAAGGAAAAAAATGAAGTGCTGAGGAAAGAAAAAGGGGACTGGGCCGAAAATAATCTCTAAACTTTTAGTGGGCTGGGTTGGTTTAAGAAATTAGTTTCTTAGTTTAAATCTGGCTTTTAGGTTGTTGGAAAAATATAAATACTGGAATTCAAGCTACCACCTTCTACGGAATAATTACGAGGAAAAGTAAATCTCGGAAATTAGGAAAATACAAAGAAAATTCTTGTAGGTGGAGAACGGGGATTTACATCAACATATTATAAGTCACATGTCAAGTTCTACCCGTCATTATCCAGGTTAATTTGAACCCACCCGTACATACCCTTGACGAAGGCCAAAATAGTAGTACGACTGTCCCAAACTAACGCATCTATCTATGCAACAGAAAAGTAACAAATAGCTACCATATACTATGCCTTGACGAAGGCCAACATACATAGCATGAATACTAAGTGCTACCTTTCTGAAATGACGGAAGGCTACGAATGGTTTTTGGCGAAAAACCTTTAACGTAATGAACTTGATATTGTTGAAGGACCCGGATAGCTTTTTACAAAAATATAGTGGCGAAAACCTTTGCTAAAGAGGTCACTCACGGTGAAGGGATCTCAGCTCTTTCCCCGTAGAATGAGGTGCAGGATATTCCAAATGAATACCGCGATGCAAAGCAAAAAGTAATCGACTATAGTGAAGTTATTACCTTGACGCAAACTTCTGTCCAAGGGGTCACTCCAGATGAAGGAATCTCGGCCCTTGCCTCGTAGAATGAGGTGCTGGATATTCATAACAGAATACCACTGTGCAAAACAAAAGAGAACATCCTTGCAATAACAGCCTTTTTGAAAATTGTTCCAACAACATCGAATAGGTTTATTTTCCTTGCATTGATCTGAATCAACGCAGTCCCATCAATTAATCACACCACAAAAGAATGAAAATATGATGTATGTATATGCCATCCGCATTCGCCACTGGGTCCCGTCATCACCCGTTAGGTTACTTAACTAACGACAAAGCGGGGACTGGACTAGCGCGCGTATATATATAGCAATATATAATAATCGCTCCAGGCGTGATAAATGCAATATCACAGAAAAGTAATAAGCATCACAGAACAATATAGATAATCTAGGAGCCCCAGGTTTCCTTTGAGCCGCAACTGAAACCCGACGTTCCCCTGGTCGTGTGGATAGCCTGTGCAATGAAATCCTAGACCCCTACGGACGCGGCAAGTTACCCACCAAAACCAGAAGATAGGCAGCCCCCTTCAACAAAGTGAATGGGCCACCCAGCACTTCATGGAATCCGGTAACTTGAGCACCCCTCCTTGGGTCAACCTATACCCCCTACGAGTGCGGTGAATTGCCCGCCAATTCTAGAGTGAAGCCCCTTCCGTCTCAAAGCCATATCTAGAGTGAAGCCCCTTCCGTCTCAAAGCCATAAGATGCAGGCCCGTTGCCCTCTAGAACCCGGCTATCCGTGCACTCCACCGCGGGGTAATCCTACTACAGTAAATAAAATATGTACAACGGGTACATCGACCTCAACCCGGTCGTGCCCCAAAAGAATAATATACAAACAGGCAGTGACGGCAGTCCACATGTCGGACGATCGCCCCGCAATATCAAATGTACAAATTATACTAAACTCCACTAATATTGCATCCAAGCTATCCACCACGACAAATCCGCAACAACACAGCACAACACAGAACATCAACGTGAATGTCACGTTCGCAAATCCGTCTAAAAGATCTATAGAAATTAGACAAGATTTACTGCTCGAATGACATTCACGGTCGCAGATATAATGTAAGTACTGTAAACTAACGTATTTAAAATTCCGATCGACAAAACTTTCCGAAGTGGGCCCCAAGTACAATTCCAGCACTCAAAATAATTTGAGCCAAAACTATATATCACAAAAATCATATTTCCACGAACGAAACTCTCAGAAAAAATTTGGGGCACTGTAGCCCAAAAAGGGCCGCGGAAGGGCCGCCAAATGCGACATTTAGCGGCGGTTCCGCGGTGGAGTTTTGGAGTTAGGTCTCCAAACGTTTTCTATAGCTTTAGTTATGCCTGCATGTATTTTTAAGATGCCTAAAATAATTTTTTGAACAACTTTGAAATTCGACAGCAAGCACACAGAAATGAAAATACGATTCGGAAATTTCGATCGATCGATATTTTAAACACGTTAGAACAAGCTAGTAAAGGTTAATGGTGAAGGGTTACACTAGCGCCCCAGCCAACTTCCGAGGCCAAATGCGGAACAAAAATTTTACGACGAACATAAACTTGGCGCTAGAATAACACTAAAACCCGGATTTTTACCATAAACCTAACTAGCAAAAGAATAGAGTTCTATCTATTATGATAGAAAGTTATACTTAAACTTGAACTCCTTCTTCTCCTTGTTGTGAGCTCCTTGGAATGATCTAGATGGCTCCTCCTCACCGGCTTCTCTATATCGAAGAAGATCCACCCGAAGGCTTCTACCTTGAGATCCTACCTCAACCATGAAGTAACTAGAGTGCTTTTCTTTCTAGACTAAGAACCCTAGAGTGAGTAGAGAGTGATTTTATGGTTTGATCTCAATTTCCCTTGGTTCTCAACACATGAGAGGTTAGGGTTTGAGAGAGAGGATGAAGGAGAGAGAGCTAAGAGAGAGAGTGAATATCATAGAATGAAGAGATAGCTCTCATATTAGCATAAAAGAATAATAATTTTAATTAGCAAAAAGTTGTGATGGTTCATTTGATTTGACCATTATCATGTCACCATTAATGCTAAGCAAAGAATCTTTTGCTTAAGAAAAATATATCAACTTTGGTCAACAAGTCAAATGGTCAATCCAAATAACCATAACACAATTATCACTAATTAAAACTATTAATCAATTACCTTCATCTCATTAAGATCAATGGTCAAAAACCCTAATGATATTTCTCCTTCATTTGTCTCTGTCAACTGTATATACATACCCGCTTCCGCGTTCCGAAGAACACGAATGCAATGAGACTGTACCAAGCCAAAATCAAATACTAGGATCCGGCTTAAACCAAAGCCCACTAGTATCAACTGTCCGAACACCAAACGTGCATAAGTATGCATATATGAACGAACCCCGTTGTAAAACCATACGACCTCTACTCGTTTTGCCTAAAGGTGAACAACCCTCTGTGTGGGACTCTAAAGACTCGACACTACGCTGGCAGTGGGTTTAACCACAGGCCGCAAGCGGAACTAGCTGTACGTAACGGTCCCCAAGTAGATGCCGATAAGAAGACCGATCAGGTGAACCCATCTGAACGCCTACTGAGCCTGAATGTGACAATCTCCGTACAGTCCGGTCTGTTCGTCTAAGAGTATCGCATGTCGGGCCTAGGGGGTGGTAAACTTTAGACCCCTAATATACAAGTCGTGTCGGAGTGTATCCCAGAACACCCGAAGAAACTACTGGAAACACTACCAGTAAATCTCTCTTGCCCTGGCCAGGGACTTTGTGTAATGGCTCTCCTAGACACAGCGTGATATCAACTCCTAATACCGGGAGAGACGAATCCTGTCTAACCGTCACTGCCTCCAAGTGCTTCGGGACTGCACCCAACTACTACCTATTTGCATGACTCAATAGAGCCATGGTAGGGTAGTAATTTAAGAATAGTTGGAACACACTCGAGGCGAAGTGACAGTGTCAAGTCAACGGACTAAGCTGTACTCATGTCACCTGGGAACTGTTAACTGACGATAGGTATAATACCAACCAACAGTTCCCGACGTGTCCTGTCCAGTGTACTCGTAACCTAACGAGCACCTACATACTATCTCCAGTACGACGTACTGATGGCTGTAGGACAGACCATCTCCCCTGCTGAGACGAGAAGCGTATGCACCAGTCTACTCTGGAGTATCGATACCCTGTCTCGATAATCCTACGACTAGGGACCTGTATATGGATGTGCCTATAGACTACCCAGCCCCCACTAGTGTGATCGCCATCACAACGCCGGTAGTCAAGCAAAGATCCTAAGGGCTCCATCAATATGTATTAGTGATATGTTAAAAGAAACATATACACATATTAAGATAGAAACAAACCAAGTAGCATACTACTATATTGAGCAAGACTGTCATAAACCCGTATATATATCCCAAGCTTCCGAAATGTATTATACAAATTAGTACTATACAATAATGGCCTCTAGAGCATACATATCCAACAATCACCCACTTGCACTAAAGGCCAGTAATTGGTGTACCGCATACCCAACGTCTGCTCTATGGCCAGCTGCTGGCGTATCGCATACCCAATAGCTTAAAAAGTCGCTCTAACTGTGTTTGAGGGAGGGCCTTTTTGAATGGATCCACCGTGTTGTATTTTGTGTCCACTCTTCGTACCTCGATCTCCTGGCGATCAATGATCTCACTGATCAGGTGATACCACCTTAAGATGTGTCGGACTTCTGATGGGACCTTGGTTCCTTTGCTAAATCTATAGCCCCATTGTTATCGCAATATAAAGGTATTTGGTCAACAATGGACGGAACCACCTGAAATTCACTAATGAACTTCTTCATCCAGACCGCCTCTTTTGCGGTATCGCTTGCAGCAATGTATTCAGCCTCTATCGTCGAGTCTGCGACGGTATCCTGTTTGGAACTCCTCCAACATACCGCCCCTCCGTTGAAGGTAAACACAAAACCCGAGACAGACTTGCTGTCGTCCTTGTCACTCTAGAAGCTTGAATCGGTATAGGACTCGACCCTGAGGTCTCCATTACCGTAAACCAGGAACATCTCCTTAGTCCTTCTTAGGTACTTGAGAATGTTCTTCACTGCCGTCCAGTGGTTCTCACCTGGGTCTGACTGATACCGGCTCACCACGCTGTGCGTAGGCTACATCTGGCCTTGTACATAGCATCGCATACATTATAGATCCTACTGCCAAAGCGTAGGGTATAATGCTCAGGCGAACCCTCTCCCCGTCAGTCTTAGGAGACATCTTCTTGGAGAGGGTGATTCCATGCAATGCTGGTATATTACCGCGTTTGGAATCTTCCATACTAAATCTCTTTAGTATGGTCTCTATATACCTGGACTGCGAAAGTCCCAGTAATCTCTTGGATCTATCTCTGTAGATCCTGATCCTCAGTATGCATGTGGCATCACCCAGGTCCTTCATGGAGAACCATTGTGACAAGAATAGCTTGACCGATTGTAGCATAGGAACATCATTTCCTATCAAAAGAATGTCGTCCACGTACAAGGCTAGGAGCATGACAGTTCGTCCTACAATCTTCTTATAGATACAAGGTTCATCTTCGTTCTTGATGAAATCAAATTCCTTGATTGCCTCATCAAAACAGATGTTCCAGCTCCGCGATGCCTGCTTTAATTCATAAATGGATTTAAGCAACTTGCACACCGTCCCGCTGCTCCCACTGTCTACAAAACCTTCTGGCTGATCCATATAAACGCACTCTTCCAAACTGCCGTTTAGAAAAGCTGTTTTTACGTCCGTCTACCAGATCTCATAGTCATGGAAGGCAGCAATGGTAAGTAGGATTCGAATGGATTTGAGCATAGCCGCTGGAGAAAAAGTTTCGTCATAGTCCAAACTAGGTATTTGACGAAAACCTTTTGCAACGAGTCTAGCCTTTTAGGTTTCCACCTGCCCATCTACACCAAGTTTCCTTTTGTAGATCCATTTGCATCCAACGGGTTTTACCCCAAGTAGAGCAATTTCTAAGGTCCACACTTTATTGGTATACATGGACTCCATTTCGGATCGCATAGTATCCAGCCATTTATCAGAGTCCCTACTGATAATGGCCTGCCTGAAACTGGTAGGATCATCTTCTTCCAAGATGAAATCCTCCGGATCCCCGTCTATGAGAAAACCGTAGTATCTCTCGGGTGGATGAGAAATCCTACCAGATCTGCGGAGTGGCTGAGGTTCGTTTGGGATTATTGAATCTTGAGGTTCTGTCAAATCTTCAGTTTCATTTTGTGGTTGCTGAATTTCTTCCAGTTCTACCGAACTCCCACTAGTTTCTTTTGCAAGAAATTGCCACTCTAAAAAGGTGGCGTGGCGAGATACAAACACCTTCTGTTCCTCGGTGTGGTAGAACAGATATCCTATAGAATTTTTATGATATCCCACAAATTTACATAGAACTGAACGTGCCTGAAGTTTGTCCGTATTTTGTACTTTTACATAGGCCGGACAACCCCATATCTTAATGCACTTATGATACGGCCTTTTACCATTCCATATTTCGAATAGTGTCTTAAGTACTGATTTAGACGGAACATCATTCAAAAGATATGCCACTGTTAAAAGCGCATGTCCCTAAAATGAAAGAGGTAACTCAGCACTACTCATCATGAAGCGAACCATATCCAACAGGGTACGGTTCCTCCGCTCCGATACACCATTATGCTATGGCGTGTACGGAGGAGTAAGCTGAGAGAGAATACCATTCTCTTTTAAGTAATTTAGGAATTCCGTGCTTAAGTACTCCCCTCCTCTATCAGAGCGGAGGATCTTGATACTTTTGCCTATCTGGTTCTCCACTTCGTTTCTGAATTCTCTGAATTTCTCAAAAGCTTCAGATTTGTGTTCCATCAGATACACATATCCGAACCTAGAGAGATCGTCAGTGAATGTGATGTAGTATGAGAACCCACCCCTTGCATGTATAGACATTGGACCACATACATCACTATGTATGAGTTCCAAGAGCTCTGTTGCTCTTTCTCCATGTCCGGTGAACGAAGATTTGGTCATCTTTCCTTTGAGACAAGACTGACAAGTTTCATAAGATGAAAACTCGAACGTATCCAAGAGTCCATCTTTATGCAATTTACTTAATCTTTTCTCTCCGATATGACCAAGTCTACAATGCCACAAGTAGGATTCGTTCGTATCTGAACTCTTCCTCTTGCGTGTATTTTGTATATTGAGAACTGTATTCTGATTTAGAACATAGATACCATTATACAGTGTACCTTCTGCAACCGGGACCTTATCGAGATAAATGTTCATGATATTTCTATCAAGAACAAAGTTATATCCATCTTTATCGAGTAAAGACACTGATATTATGTTGCAAACCATGGAAGGTACATAGTAGCAATTGTTCAAAATCATAGTATTGCCATTTGGCAACACTAGGTGATATTCACCGACGGCTGCAGCATTAACTTGTGCTCCATTCCCTACTCTGAGGGCATATCACCAGGTGCAACTTTCCTAATTTTTCTCAGTCCCTGTAATAAATTACAGATATGAGATCCTGATCCGGTATCAAGTACCTAGGAGGTAGGGCTGACCGAAAAGCAGTTCTCAATTACAAGAACACCTGAAGTAGATGCAAAACTATGCTTCTTCTTCAACTGGGTCTCCTTGGAATCCATACAATCCTCTTTCCCTTGCTCATACTTATGACTGTTGTCGTAAGTTAGAGCCGAATTGACGTTCCCCAGACTCGAATAAGAATTCGGATTGGTCAAGCGATACATTTTATTATCTTGATTAGGGCGTGAAATAGTTACTACCTGGAGAGAGAGAGAAAAGAAATACTCAGCGTGCGCTCTTCCAAGATTAGATTGGTTTATTAATTTATCTAATCAGGAAGTCTCCCACTGTTTCCTCAAATTCTTCTTCAAGCCTTAAAAGAAGAACTAGTCAGGATTAATCGCACGTCACAATACTTGCTTAACCTTTCAGCCAGGCTAGTGTTGGTACTTCGAGGGAGGTTTTCCAACGCTTTCGTGAAGTTCCTTAATTACATAACCTCTTTTCCCTGGAGGTGTAGCCCTGCTAACACCGTTCTAGACACCTACTTGGTTTATAGCATTGATTGTTAAGTGAAATAATCTCCTGAGAGTAATCCAACTCATCAGTGGGATCGGGATCCAACTATCATTGTGTGATGATCTAGATGGAATCCACTCTAGTCACCACACTCCAGAAGGTATGCTAAATCTGCAAGTTTCCTGTATGTTTGAAACTCCCGATGTGGCTTTTACCCTAGGACCCAAGTGACCTTGACTGAGCCAAAATATCAAAGGATCCTACTCAAGTTCAACCCGTCATTATCTTGATTGCATTAGACCCACCCGTACGAGTCCTTGACTGAGCCAAAATGACCACACAACTGTCCCAACCAATCGCATTATATGCTACAGAAAAATATTACATAGCTACCATACACTACGCCTCGGCTGAGCACGAAATACGTAGTACGAATACTAAGCAATACCAATCCGAAATGACGAAGGCTACAGCTGGGTTTTGGCGAAAACCCGTTAACGTAATGAACTTGATATCGTTGAAGGAACCTGATAACCTTTTTAAAATATATAGTGGCGAAAACTTTTGCTAAAGTGGTCACTCCCTTTGAAGGGATCTCGGCTCTATCCTTGTCAAATGAGGTGCAGGATATTCCAAACTGAATACCATGATATAAAGAAAGAATAATCGACTATAGTGAATATATTACGTTGACGCAAACTTTTACTCAAGGGGTCACTCCCGATGAAGGGATCTCGGTCCTTGCCTCGTCGAATGAGGTGCTGGATATTCCAAACTGAATACCACTGTGCAAAGCAAAAGAGAACGTCCGTAATGTCTGTTTTTAAAACTTGGTTCCAATAATATCTTTTAGGTTTGTTTTTCTTGCATTAATCAAAATTAATGTTGTCCCATCAATGTAACCTACCACACCAGAAAAGAACGAAAATACAATGTACGAATATGCCATCCGCATTCGCCACTGGGCCCCGTCATCACCCGTTAGGTTACTTAACTAACGACAGAGCGGGGGCTGGACTAGCGTGGGTGCAAAAGATATACAACATCTACTAGTATATATATATAATTATATACAACATTCGTCCCAGGCATGATAATAATCAACATCACAGAAACTCAGCCAACAATACAGAATGGTGGATAATCTTGGAGCCCCGGGTCTCATTTGAGCCGCAAATAAAACCCGACGTTCCCGGTCGTGTGGATAGCCTATGCAATGAAAACCATTACCCCCTACGAGTGCGGCGAATAGCCCGCCAATTCTAGAATGAAGCCCCCTCCGTCTCAACACCATGAGAAAGAATCCCCTCCGTCTCAACGCCATGAGATGCGGGCTTGCTACATTTCTAGAACCCGGCTATTCATGCACTCCACCGCGGGGTAATCCTAGTATAGAAAAAGAAAATAATATATACAAACGGTGACATTGACCTCAACCCGGTCGTGCCCCAAAATAATATACAACCCGGCAAAGACGGCAGTCCACATGTCGGACGCTCGCCCCGCAATAACAAATGTACAAAAGAATTTAAACTGCACCACTAACATTTCATCGCATGCTATCCAACACGACTATCCAACCACAAGCACACAACATCAACGCGAATGTCACGTTCGCAAAACCCGTCTAAAAGAACATATAGCAATCAGACGAGTTTTACCGATCGAGTGACATTCCCGGTCGCAGATAAAAGTGAATGTACTGTAAAATACACATTTAAAATTTCGATCGACTAAACTTTTCCAAATAGGCCCCAAAAACAAATCCAGCACTCAAATAAAACTGGGCCAAAACTATATATCACGAATATCATATTTTCATGAAATAGAGCCCCAGAAAAAAATTTGGGTACTGTAGCCCAAAAAGCGCTGCGAAAGTACTGCAAAATGCACCATTTTGCTCACTTTCCACGGCGGAATTTTGGAGTTAGGCCCCCAAATATTTTCTGTAGCTATAGTTTCGCCTGCATGTAATTCTAAGATACTCAGATAAATTTTAGGACAACTTCGAAAATCGACAGCAAGCTCATGAACATAGATTCGTGATTCGGAAAAAAATTTCAATCAAGATTTTAACCTTGTGCAAACTAGCTAGTAGGGTTTATGATTAGGCTCTGATACCGTGAAGGGTTACACTAGCGCCCCGGCCAACTTCCGTGGCTAAATGCGTAACAAAAATTTTACGACGAACATAAACTTGGCGCTAGAATAACACTAAAACTCGGATCTTTACCATAAACCTAACTAGCAAAAGAATTGAGTTCCATCTACTATGATAGAAAGTTATACCTTAAACTTGAACTCCTTCTTCTCCTTGTTGTGAGCTCCTTGGAATGATCTAGATGGCTCCTCCTCACCGGCTTCTCTATATCGAAGAACATCCATCCGAAGGCCTCTACCTTGAGCTCCTACCTCAACCATGAAGTAACTAGAGTGCTTTGCTTGCTAGACTAAGAACCCTAGAGTGAGTAGAGTGTGATTTTATGGTTTGATCTCAATTTCCCTTGGTTCTCAACACATGAGAGGTTAGGGTTTGAGAGAGAGGATGAAGGAGAGAGAGCTAGGAGAGAGAGTGAATATCATAGAATGAAGAGATAGCTCTCATATTAGCATAAAAGAATAATAATATTCATTAGCAAAAAGTTGTGATGGTTCATTTGATTTGACCATTATCATGTCACTATTAATGCTAAGCAAAGAATCTTTTGCTTAAGAAAAATATCTTAGTCAACTTTGGTCAACAATTCAAATGGTCAATCCAAATAACCATAACACAATTATCACTAATTAAAACTATTAATCAATTACCTTCATCACATTAAAATCTTAATCAAGTCAATGGTCAAAAACCCTAATGAGATGTCTCCTTCAATTGTCTCTGTCAACTGTATATACATACCCGCTTCCGCGTTTCGAAGAACACGAATGCAATGAGACTGAACCAAGCCAAAATCAAATACTAGGATCCGTCTTAAACCAAAGCCCACTAGTATCAACTGTCCGAACACCAAACACGCACAAGTACGCATATGTGAACGAACCCCGTCGTAAAACCTTACGACCTCTACTCGTTTCGCCCAAAGGTGAACAACCCTCTTTGTGGGACTCTAAAGACTCGACACTACACTGGCAGTGGGTTTAACCACAGGCCGAAAGCGATACTAACTATACGTAACGGTCCTCAGGTAGATGCCGATAAGAAGACCGATGAGGTGAACCCATCTGAACTCCTACTGAGCCTGAATGTGACAATCTCCGTACAGTCCGGTCTGTTCGTCTGAGAGTATCGCATGTCGGGCCTAGGGGCGGTAAACGTCAGACCCCAAATAGCGGTACAAGTCGTGTCAGAGTGTAGCCCAGAACACCCTGAGAAACTACTGGAAACACTATCAGTAAATCTCGCTTGCCCTGGACAGGGACTTTGTGTAATGGCTCTCCAAGACATAGCACGATATCAACTCCCAATACTGGGAGAGACGAATCATGTCTAACCGTCACTGCCTCCATGTGCTTCGGGACTGCACCCAACTACTAGCTGTTTGTAGGGTTCCTAGGCACACTCATGAAGTTTTACAAGGCATCAACCATGTCCGATTCAAAAAATTTATATGTGCCGAACAACCCTAATCTAGATCGTTTGCAAGAGGTAAGGCGAAAAACAAGCAAGTAAACTACTTTACTACTAAGTGAAAGGGATAACAACCTTTGTAGATCTGGTCCTTCACTTCTAATGCTCCGTGTTGACTTCCCTTCGCTGCGATCATCGGGATCCCAGACCGATGGTTTCTTCGGAGAAATGAGCGGGCTAGGTCATTGACTTCGAGGCCGAAGATGATCTACGTCGAGGAGACTCAAACTCATGCTCCATCTTCACTTGGTCATGAACTTTGTGAAGAGAATACCCTATACTACATGGCAAGTGGTAGAGGATGAAGAAATAGGAAGTGGGTTCACTTTGGATTTGGATTTCTCACTCTTTTTCTTCACTTGAAATTTTTCTAGCAAGGTTTTTCTTCACTTGAAGAAGATGAAGAAGAAGAAAAGAAGAAGAATGAATAATGAATTAACTAAAATGAATAATCAAGTGAAGTATATCATAATGCAACCATGGGTGAGTAAACCTTTGTAGAGACTAAACCCTAGTTTAAGTTAATGGTTAGGTTATGAAAATCTCATGCAAAACAAAATGGTTGGACTTTGTCAAAGATGCTTGAAAGCTTCATGAAGCTTCAAGCAAAGACAAAGAAGGCCACCATTTTGTTTTACCAAAATAATTAAAAACCAAAATCATTAACTTAAATATGGTGTAACTCATACACACACCCAAGTTTGCATGTATCATCAATCATGATACAAACTAGTGCATAAACATATATCACATATACAACTTGTGCACATCAAGTGAGAAAATCAATCTTAAGTGAACAAATACTAGTTAATGTAAAGTAATATATCAAATATATAATTATACATTAAATCATTAAATCAATACTTGATTTAATGATCCGGTCATATCGAATATAACCGACTAATATCTAGTGCATCAAAGTATCGAATCAACACTTGATTCGGTAACCCGGCTATATCACATATAACCGTCCGATGATACAAATCGTGAGAATGGAACACAGTATCACATACTGGTATTATTCTCGGTCCCGCACATATCTTATATGCGCTCCTATTTCGTTTCGGTTGAGCCAGGAAACCTCTGTATAGAACTCTAAAGACTCGTTAATACGCCGGCAGTAGGCGGTGATCATATCAATCACCCACAAGCCGCAAGCGGTCTGCTAAACGTAACGGCCAACCGGTTATTGATCGATTAGAAGATCAACAAGCAAGCCCGCAAGTACTCCTGCGAATCCAATCAGTAACACTACCGCACAGTCCGGTCTGTTCGTCTGATATGTCGCATATCTCGCCTAGGGGTGGTAAACGTCAGACCCCAGTAGCATGATAAGTCATGCCGATGTAAGGTCCAAACAAGTATGAAACTACTATAATACTTACCAGTAAATCAGTGCAACCCTGGCCAGGGATTTCCAGTTATGACCAGTCAAGCATAGCGCAACATCAACCCCCAATACCGGGAGAGACGAATCCCCTCCTATCGCTCATTGCCTCTGTAAGTCCACGTTGCCCACCCCGGTGCTTGCGGGGATGCGGAAAACGGAATAAAAACGGATTTTTAGCACTTTAGGCAACATGGACTAGACAAAGAAGGATCTTTGCTAAACAAAAACAAGCTAAAGCTAACTAGAAACTAGCTAAGGGTAGAATGGTTATACCTAGGGCTTTATGTCCTTCTCTCCTTGCTACTTGGAGTAGTAGAAAGGGATCACCTTTGTCGTCTTCTCTCGTCGAAGAAGGATCCACCCAAAAGCCTCAACCTTTGGCTTCAACTCCAAGCTAGAAGTAACTAGGGTGCTAGAAGTGCTAGTCCTATGACCCTAGATGAGAGTAAAGATTATCAAGAAGAGGTTTTTCTCAAGCTCAAGTGTTTCTCAACACATGAGAGGGGAGAGCTTGAGGGAGAGGAAGAACAAGAGAGAGAAAGTGAATGATAGAATGAGAGAATAATAAGCCATTCTCACATATATGTTTGAATTATTATAAATTGATAATTAGCTAGATAATTGTCATGGTTAATCAAGACATGACCATTATTATTTCATTTTTAATGCAAATTGCAAGGATCAAAGAGTATCTTCCAAATGAAATGATGATGGTCAAAGTGTCAACCTAGGTCAACAAGTCAAGAAGGTCAAATGGTCAACAACCATAACCATGCACAATTATATTAAACTAATATCAATTAACCATAATACACACATAAGCATTAGGGTTAATAAAATGACAATGGTCATTAACCCTAATCAAAGTCCTCTCCCTCTGTCTCAAGCAACTGTGCATACGCACCCGTATTCGTGATCCGAGGAACACGAATACAATGAGATAAAACCAATCCCAAATCATATACTAGGATCCGGCTTAAACCAAAGCCCGCTAGTATAAGCTGTCCGGACAGCAAACGTGCACAAGTGCGCGGATGTGAACGAACCCTGTCGCAAAACCATACGACCTCTACTCATTTTGCCTAAAGGCGAATAGCTCTCTGTGTGGGACTCTAAAGACTCGACAATACGCTGGCAGTGGGTTTAACCACAGACCGCAAGCGGCACTAGCTGTACGTAACGGTCCCCAGGTAGATGTCGATAAGAAGACTGACGAGGTGAACCCCATCTGAACTCCTACTGAGCCTGTATGTGACAGTCTCCGTACAGTCCGGTCTGTTCGTCTGATACATCGCATGGCGGGCCTAGGGGGGCGGTAAACGTCAGTCCCCTAATAGCGGTACAAGTCGTGTCGGAGTGTAGCCCAGAACACCCTGAGATAACACTGGAAACCTACCAGTATATCTCGCTTGCCCTGGCCAGGGACTACTCGTGTAATGGCTCTCCAAGACACAGCGCGATGTCAACCCCCAATACCGGGAGAGACGAATCCTGTCTAACCGTCACTGCCTCCAAGTGCTTCGGGACTGCACCCAACTACTACCTGTTTGCACGACTCCTTTGAGCCGTGGTAGGGTAGTAATCAAAGTACAGCGGGAACACACTCGAGGCGAAGTGACAGTGTCAAGTCAGCGGACTAAGCTGTACTCATGTCACCTGGGAACTGATAACTGACGATAGGTATAATACCAATCAACAGATCCCGACGAGTCCTATCCAGTGTACTCGTAACCTAACGAGCACCCGCATACTATCTCAAGTACGACGTACTGACGGCTGTGGGACAGACCGTCTCCCATGCTGGGATGAGAAGCGCATACGCTAGTCTACTCCGGAGTATCGATGCCCTGTCTCGATAGTCCATCGACTAGGGACCTGTATAAGGATGTGCTTATGGATTACCCAGCCCCCACGAGTGTGAGCGCCATCACAACGCTGGTAATCAAGCAAAGATCCTAAGGGCTCTACTAATATGTATATAAGCGATATGCTAAAAGAAACACATGCACATATTAAAGCAGAGACAAACCAAGTAGCATACTACCATTTCGAGCAAGATTGTATATACAACTGTGAATATCCCAAGCTTCCATCAAGTAATATACAAACTAGTATGATACAGTAATGGCCTATAGGGCATATACACTAACAGCCTCCATGTGAATCGGGACTGTACCCAAAAACCACCTGTTTGCACGACTCAGTAGAGCCGTGGTAGGGTGGAAATCAAAGCATAGTGGGAGACATGATTGAACAAAATTCTTGTTATGTAGTATCGAATCAAATGATCCCCGATAATGGTACCATTTGGTTGATCTATATCTTTGTGTCGGTTTAGAAAATGAATAGAATTCACAATCAAAGAATTATTTGACCGCAATCAATAACGGTGTCGTGTATAGATTTCGTTAGCAAGTGCGGATCGTCCACAGGGATTGTGCGATTCGTTCTAATTTGTTTTGTTTTGAATTGAAAAGTTAATAGAAAAGAAACGAAAACACGATTCAAGATTTTTATCAATGGTTTCAAGTGTCACTATTCTAATCAAGAATCAAGAAAATGATAAACATCGAGAATCGAGTTTCGATAGAATTCCAATCACTTAGGGTTTCAAGATTTGAAGTAAAGCTCGTAGGAATCGATTAGATTGTAGATGTGATGAAGACTAGAAATCAACGTTTCTTATCCATTAGCGAATTGATGCTAACTCGATGTCGATTGATCGAGGTTTAAGGATCTTGCGAAGAATTAGGATTCTTCGTCCTATCATTTGTCCTTTCGATGCATCACATTCACTAGATAGCTTCTTGAAAATACAATGATCGATCGTTGATTCTCTAGATCGTGCGAAAAGAATCAAGAGCCCATTTCACATCGATCTAGATCATCGATCATTCTATTTTCAAGAATTCACAATTGCTATAGGACTTAAGAAAACGTTTAAAGATTTATCAAGATCGTCATTCTACAATCATCTCGATTCCTCCACGAGCGGAGTTTATTTACACATCATCACAAAGAATACATTCAAGAATCGAAATGAAATCATGATGCTAGAATTGAAATGTAAACAAGTTTAAAGAATCTTCACCTTTATTATATCAACAAGAAGTTACAACTCTCAAGAATTACAAGTGGAAGGAACTTTGCTCGTCGAATCTTGCATCGCTCAGCTTCTTGAGTCTTGGATCACTTCGATCTCATGCTCCGATGAAGTCCGGCTTTGCTTCTAAAGGGTCGTCGAAGACTTGCTTTTCTTGAACTCCATGAATCTTGAATTGGGTATTTGTAGATTGGATTAGGGTTAGGGTTTGGAGGTGGTTGTTGTTGGGTAGATGAAGAACTAGGGTTTTTACACTCAACAACAATGAATGCTCTCACAAATGAATTACAATCCCTCACAATCAATAATAATTTTACAAGTGAGCCTAGGGTCCTATTTATAGATTTCCCAAACCCTAGGTCTTTGATTTGAAATAGAACTTCCCTCCAAAAGTTTGTTGAAAGGCTTCTAGAAGTAGTTAGTTAGGAGCTTAGCTTAGGGTTTAAGCTAGGGTTTAGGGAGAAGATTCTAGAATAAAAGGCTAGTTTAGTTTAGATCCAAAGGTTTGCTGATCTGGCAGAATGTTCAGGAGTCTTCTGGAACTTGCATAAGTTTTCTGAAGTGTAGGAACTGAGGTAAGAGTTGTGCACTGAAAATCAGTGCTGACGTGGCAGAACTGCCGCGGTTCCGCGGCACAAGGCAGCTTAGGCCGCGGAACCGCGGCCATATGGTGGCCTTAGGGCTTCAACTTCTCTGCGCTTCTTTGTTCTGTCTTCAAGTATATTTTCTGATATGTTGATTCTCTGCATGACTTATAGATCACTACCAGATTCTGAATCCTTGAGTTGGCGTATTCTTTAGCAGTCTTGTTATGTAAATTTTGACCGATCTTCTATATTTTCCTGCACGGACTTCGAAACACAAGTTGCGATATATAGAAATGATGCCATGCTATGAAATGCAGTCAATTTCCCTAGAAATGCCGGTTTTAAGGTCTAACACATGTAATCTGATATTTTACGACTGTTTTGCTAATATGTGCTATATGAATGCCGAACACTTCTATATGAATGCAATTGATAGGGAAATTGCCGGTTAAAAGATGCAATATTTTCGATTAATCAAATTCCCCCAAACTTAATTTCGATCGTCTCGAGCGAACTTTTTATTAAAAAGAGAAGGAGAAAATAAAGAAAGAGAAAAACTAACTAGCACACTTTCGTAGGCAACACGATTGCACTGAGCACGTGCAATAAGCCTTTAAAGCTCTAGGTGTCCCTAGTAGGAGGAGTGTTGTCTCCTGAGGGTTTTTAGTGGATTGCACCCACAAAATCCGATAATAAAAGAAAGATCATGAAAATTACATTTAAAGAAAAGAATCGTGTAGATGAAAAGCCTTGAAAATTAGGGTTTCCAACTAAGCTAGCTTTTCGGTTTTCATGAGCCCTATCTTAATGGTCATGAAAAGATGTTAGAAATCACGTCCTCCCTCAATAAAATATCGTCTTATTCTTCATTCCTATCTTTCTTCCAAACATCGATCATATCACCCTGCGTGTGTGTAAAGGACATCCCTACACCCGGAGAATTCAATTCAAGCTATCATACTCTTGCCCATCAGCCTCAGTACTTTTTAATTAATGAATATTTAGATGAGATTGCTCACACACTTTCATGCGACCGTTAATACTTCTTGAGGTACTAACCGACCGATTACTCATGTGCTTGCTTATTTGGTGTATTTTCCTCGTCTTGCACCACCTCAGGCATAGCAGTGACTCCCAGACCAGTTGGCCTTAGGGCACTAGGTGAAGAAGCACCCTCGCTATACATTTTTTATTGCCCTCGGTGATAACAAAACCAGTGTCCATTTTTCTCACCACTTTTATATTTTTTCATTCGCTTTTCTTTTTTTTTATTTCCTTCATACATCGGCTTTAAGACAAGAGCATTTCAAGGTATCCTCTACTATCCCAGGTTTCAAGACGTGTGTAAGTGCGAATAGCAGGGTAGCAATGTTCAAAATGTTTGGCTTCCAGAATAGAAACTATTTTTCAGACTTAGTTTTATCCTCAGATTAGTGACTACCTTCATCTTACTAACCCTTGGGACAACGGCTCATAACAACTTATTACTAGTTCGTATAAGAAAACTTCTAATTTTCTTAGTTTTGTTAAATTTTTCTAATCTCATGGATGTAATTGTTCATTATCTAAACTTTTATTATCTTATTAATTTACAAAAAAGTTTAAATATTAAAATATTTTTATATTTGAAAATTTTTAAATTTTTGTGGGTTTTGAAAATTTTTAAATTTTTATAGATTTTTAAAAGAAATGTTTTGCACTTATGCAGATGATATGCAAATGATGCAAAAATAAGCACAAACCTCTCCCAAACTTGATTTCAACAGTGTCCTCACTGTTGCCAATCGCTATACCTAAAAAACTGTAAGCCTGGGGGGAATTATTAGTGGGGGAAAAATATATAAGTGAAGAACTTCCCCCAAACTTAATCTTTTCACTCACCTCCATCCAAAAGATGATGCAGTGATATACAGGATATGAAGGTGAGACAGAGGAATTTTAATCCAAATAAAATGGCTCCTGTAAGAACAGGAGCTCCTCCGTGGGGTCAGTGGAAAAATACGGTTTTAGTCTATGTCCATTTACTTTAAAAAAATGTGCCGTTTTTAACATTTTCTACTTCTACTGCCCCGTGCGGGTATACAGACTGCACAACAAAAGGTCCCTTCCACCGAGATCGAAGCTTACCCGCGTGAAGGTGTAATCATGAATCATAATGAAGGACTTGTTGACCAGGTGAAAATATTTTCCTCAAAATGTTTTTATCATGAAAAACCTTAGTCCTATTCTTTATGATCACAGCGTTATCATAAGCTTCATCACGGAGTTCGCTTAGCTCATTTAGTTGCAGCTTCCGAAAGTTGCAGGCTTGGTTTAGATCAAAATTTATTTCCTTAATAGCCCACAATGCTTTATGCTCAATCTCGACGGGTAAGTAACATGCCTTCCCAAACACTATCCTATATGGAGACTGTAAGGTTCCTAGGCACCCTAGTGAGGTCTCACAAGTCATCATCCATGCAAATTTCTAAAAAATACGGTGCCGAGAAACCCTAGAACGGATCGTTAACTAGATATATAGACGAAGCAAGCATGTAATCGAATTAAATGCTAGGGGAAAGTGACTACAACCTTTTTAGATCCGGTCCACCACTTCCTAAGCTCCGCGATGATCTCCCTCCGCTGTCCAAATCGAATCCTTGACTCTAGCATTGGCATCATCGAAGAATGGGCGGGCTTGATCGTCGGTTCGATGCCGAAGATGATCTACGTCGAGGCATCACAAGAACAAGCTCCAACTTCACCAAGCCTTGAAAACTTGTGAAGGAAACACCCTATACTACTTGGCAAGAGGTAGAGGATGAAGAAATAGGAATTGGGTAGACTTTAGTTTTGGATTTCCCACACTTTTTCATCAATCACCAATGATGTAGCAAGCTTTTTTCTCATGTTGAAGAAGAAGAAGATGAAGAAAAAGAATATGATAAGTATTAAGTAAATGATAAATAAATCAATACTTATCATTTACTAACCCTTGGTTAGTTGTAGAGAATGGACCATGGTTAACTTGAATGGTTAGGGTTAAGGATGAGACAAGAATGGTGGACTATTTCAAAGCTTCAAGAATCTTCAACTAGCAAACAAAAATAGCAACCATTCTTTTCTCATCTTTTTCCAAAATAAATAAATAAATAAATAAGAAAAAAGAAAACCCTAATCATAATCTTAACCATGGTCTAATTCTTTACACTAACCCTAGCTTGCATGTATCATCAAACATGATACAATCATGTGCACAAAATATATCACATATGCAATGTGCACAAACCAAGTGAGTAAATCCATTTAAAGTGAACCAATACTAGTTAATGCAAAGTAATATATCAAATATATAATTGTACATTAAATCATTAAATCAACACTTGATTCAATGATCCGGTCATGTCGCATATAACCGGCTAGTATCCAATGTATCGGCTTATCGAATCAATCCTTGATTCGATAACTAGGTTATATCGCATACAACCATTCGACACATTCATCGCGAGAATGAAATACGGTATCACATACACGCATTATTCTCGGTCCCGCACATATCTCATATGCGCTCCTATTTCGTTTCGCTTGAGCCAGGAAACCTCTGTGTAGGACTCTAAAGACTCGTCAATACGCCGGTAGCGGATGATGATCATATCAAGCACCCACAAGCCGCAAGCGGTCTGCTAAACGTAACGGCCACCCGGGTATTGAGCGATCAGAAGATCGACGAGCAAGCCCGCTCACACTCCTGTGAATCCAACCAGTAACACTTACCGTACAGTCCGGTCTGTTCGTCTGATATGTCGCATATCTCGCCTAGGGGTGGTAAACGTCAGACCCCAGTAGCTCGATAAGTCATGCCGACTTGAGGTCCATAACATTCGTGAAACTACTGATAACTCTTACCAGTATATCACTGCAACCCTGGCCAGGGATTTCCTGTTATGGCCAGTCGTGCATTGCGCAACATCAACCCCCAATACCGGGAGAGACGAATCTCCTCCTATCGCTCATTGCCTCCATGTGAATCGGGACTGTACCCAAAAACCACCTGTTTGCACGACTCAGTAGAGCCGTGGTAGGGTGGAAATCAAAGCACAGTGGGAGACACACAAGACTCTACGACGATCTCGGGTCAACAGACTAAGCTGTACCAGTGTCACCAGAGAACTGCCATCTGACGTGAGGTATAATACCATCTGGGAGTTCTCGGCGAGTCCGTTCAGTGTACCCAGTCTCCACTGAGCACCTGTATACCATCTCTGAAGTCAAACACCAATGGATATGGGATCATCCATGGCCCATCACATGGGTCGAGAAGATATACGCTAGTCTACTCTGGAATATCGATGCCCCGTCTCGATATTCCCTCGACTAGGAACATTTCAAGGATGTACTCATGGACTACCCAGGCCCCACTAGTATGATCTACATCATAGTCCTGGAAGTCGAGTACACATCCTAAGGTCTTTATCAACATGTAATCAGAGAGACAGAAAGTATACATGTTAAGATAAAGTGCAACCAGATAACGTACTATCATGTCGAGCAAGAAAGTCCTACCTATATATGTCCCAGCATCCACTACAATATACATCCAATGCACAGTAATGGCCTCTAGGGCATACATATAACTAACAATCTCCCACTTGCACTAGGGCCATCTGTAGCAGTGGTTGCAGTATCACATACTCAACCATCCCATAAAAGTCTCTCTTTGGGAAAAGGCCTTCGTGAGTGGATCCGCCGTGTTGTCCTCTGAGTCTTTTCTCCTAACCTCGATCACCCCGGAGATCAACTATCTCCATGATCAGGTGATGCTGCCTCAGAATATGTCTGAGTCACTGATGGGACCAGGGTTCCAGGGCCAAAGCCACACTTCCATTGTCATACAATGGCAGGAACCTAGTTCATCTTATGAACCAATATACACCCAAACTTCCTCTTTGGTAGTATCTTTAATAGCGATGTTACCAGCCTTTATCGTCTAGTTTGCCACGGTATCTAGCTTGGAACTCTTCCAACATACCGTCCCTCTACTGAGGGTAAAGACAATGCCTGTGACTGACATTCAGTCGTCTTTATCACTCTGGAACCCTTCCAGTGATTCTCTCCAGGATCGATTGATACCATTTCACTATACCTAGTGAGAACCCTTATATCCCTTTAGATCTATCTCATAGGTCCAAATCTCAGGATTTAGGAGGTATCATCTTTATCCTATTTGGAGAATCCTTGTGATAATAGGAGATTGACCGATCGTAGTATAGGAAACTCTTTTCCTATCAAGAGTATGTTGTCTACGTACAATACGAAGATGACCACCTTACTCTCTACTACCCTTTTTTATATACAAGGTCCGTCTACCATTTTGATGAAGTCAAACACTTTGACTATCACATCAAAACAGACGTTCCAACTCCGCGATGCCTGCTTCATTATGTAAAGCAACTTACACACGTTTCCGCTGCTCCCAGTGTTTTACGAAGACCTCTGGCTGTGTTCTTATAGACGTTCTCTTCTAAATCAGTATTTAAAAAAGCAGTCATGGCACCCAACCGCCAGATATCGTAGTCATGGTATGTAGCCGTGGTAAGTAGGATCTGGATATACTTAAGCATAGCTACTGGAAAAAGGTTTCATCATTATCCACGCCTGGTCGATGACGAAAACCTTTAACAAGTCTAGCTTTGAAAATCTCAACTTTTCCATCTACACCAAGTAATCTTCTCAAGATATACTTGCTCCTGATGGGGATTTAACCCTTCAGATATAGCAGCTAAAGTCCATACTTTGCTGGTGTACATGGATTCCATCTCAGATCGCTAAGCATCCAGCCATTCTTACAGAGTCCCTACTCTCGATGGCCTGCTCGAAACTAGTTGGGTCATCATCTCATGATGCAATCCTTGCTCCCACTGTCATCGAGAAACCGAGGTATCTCTCAGGCGGATGAGGAACCCTACTAGATCGGCGGAGAGGCTGAGGTTCGTCGGGAACTATAGAATCCTTTGGTTCTGTCAAATCATCAACTGCAGTTTTGTATAGCTGGAACCTTTCCAGTTCTACAGAACTGTTCCTGCCTCGATCTTGTCCGGATTTTGCTTTAAACATAGGCCGGACAACCCCAAATCTTAACTCGCTTAAGAGATAGGATCTTCCCATACCATATCTTATATGGAGTGGTAGGCAGTGATTTGATTCAAACCTAATTCAATAGGTATGCAGCTTCTCAAGTGCATAACCCCAAAAGGAAATGGGTAACTCAGTAATACTCATCATAGAGCACACCATATCTAATATTGTGCAATTGCTCCGCCCTGATACACCATTGTGCTGTGGTGTATTCAGAGGAGTAACACTGAGAGAAAATCTCATTCTCCTTTAGAATAGTCCAGGGATTCTATGCACAAGTATTCTCCTCCCTGATCTTATCATAGGACATAATACTTATACCCGTATTTTGGTTCTCTACTTCTAACTTATATTCTGTGAATATCTCAAAAGGTTCGGACTTATGTTTCAACAGGAACATATGACTGAATCTTGAGAGATTATCAGAGAATATAATGAAGTATAAAGAACCAGTCCTGGCATGTGTAGACAGGAGACTTTACATACATCATTATGTATCAGTCCCAAGAGTTTACTAACTCTTTCTCTGTTTCTAATAAACAGAGCTATGGTCATCTTATCTTTGTGACATGACTGGCAAGTTTTCACAAGATGTAAATTCAAACTGATTAAATATACATCTAAATGTAACTTCAGCCAGTCGGGTCGCATTGATATGACCTAGTCTACAATGCCTCAAGAAGAATTCGTTCATTTCTGAACTCTTCTTCTTGTGTGTGTTCAGTATACTAGGAACTGTAGTTTGATTTAGAACGTCAATGCTTTTAGATAGCGTGCCTGAACCGATCAACTTTTGATATAGGAAGTGTTCAAAACATTATCCATCAATACAAAATTATATCCTTTCTTTACTAATAAAGCGACTGATATGATTTTGTATATCAGGTTCGGTATCTAATAGCATTTGTTCAGAATCAATGTATTCGTAATACAGGGTGACAGTGACCAACAGACTTGGCTGCAACACTTGCCCCGTTTTCTGTCTCATGAAACTTATCACCCGTTCTCAGTTTTTCTACCCTTTTGTAGCCCTATGTAACAGATTACATATCTGGGATCCTGATCCGGTATCATATACCCAGGATGCAGAGAATACTGATAAACAGTTATTTATAATGAACATACCCGAAGGAGATGCATCATATGCACTTTCTTCGTTTGGGCGGCATAGGAATTCTGGTATTCCCCTATTTCCTGCTCTGTCTTATAATAATTATAAGTTGGAGCGGGACCAACGTTCCCCAGCTCAGTATAACAAGCGGGTTCGGTCAATACATCCGTATTATTATCTTGATTAAGGCGTGATATGGTCGCTACCAGGAGAGAGAGAGAAGAAAACACTCTGCGTGCGCTCTTGCAAGATCAAATTGGTTATATATTTTATCTAATCAGGATGGCTCCCACTATTTTTATCAAATCTTCCTTCAAACCTTAAAAGGAAAGACTAGCCGGGATTAATTACACTCTACAAGTTCGCCAATCTTTCAGCCAGGCCAGTGTCGGTACTTTGAGGGAGGTTCCCCGTGCTTTCACACGGACCTAATTACAGTAAACCTCGTTTTCCCAGAGGCGTAACCCCGTTGACACCTTTCTAGACACCTACTTGATCGGCTAATTGCAAAGTGCAAAACTCTTCCAGGAGTAACAATTACTCGCAGTGGGTATCGGGATCCAACTATCATATAGAAGGTATGCAATCTCATTGCAAATTTCAACACTTGAAACTCCCGATAAAGGTTTTTAACCCTAGCACCTATGACCTTAACTATGGTCAACAAATCATAAGTACTAGTCAAGTTCTACCCGTCATTTCGTGATTAATTAGACCCACCCACATGACCCTTAACTAAGGTCAACAAAGTCACGCGACTGTCCTAACTAATCGCATCATATGCGGTGTAGGAAGACATCACTTAGCTACCGTACACTGTGCCTTGACTATGGTTAACAAACACAGCACGAATACTAAGTACTCTACTTCCTAAAATGACGGAGGGTTGCGAATGGTTTTTGTGAAAACCTTTAACGCTTTGAACTTGATCTCGTTGCGGAATCAAATGGTTTTTAAATGGAATGTTTTTTAGGCTTTTCTAGTTTTGCTAAAGGGGTCACTCCCGGTGAAGGGATCGTCGGCCCTTTCCTCGTCGAATGAGGTGCGGGATATATCATATATATCACTGTGCAAAGCAGAAACTATAGAAGCGATCAAAGACAAACCGAGTGTGTAGCATCTGCCAGTTATTGCTAAAGGAGTCACTCCCGGTGAAGGGATCTCGGTCCTTTCCTCATCGAATAAAGTGCAGGATGTTCTATAATGAACACCACGATGCAAAGCAAGAACTGTAGCTACCTGTTTTTATTTTGAAATTCGATTCCACAACATCAATTAGGTTTATTTTCTTTCATTAATCTCATTAATGAATATCCCATCATTTAAGTCCACCTAAATATCACAGATAAATATAACGTACGCTTATGCCATCCGCATTCGCCTCGATGTCCTGTCTGCACCGTTAGGTTAGGTAACTAAAGGCAGAGCAGGGCAGGGCTAGCGCGGGTGTAAAACATAAGCAACGTCTATATAATATATCATATATACTATATATAATATCTGTCACAGAACATCACATGATCTCATCACAGATAAATCACAGCAGAAGAAACGTATGAAATATTGGATATACTAGGACGTCCGTGTTTTCAATACGAGCCAGTATAAAACACGGATTCCACGGTCGTGATGAATAGCCAATCCCACACCCCTAGACCCCTACGAGAGCGGCAAGCAACCCTACCAATTCTAGGGTTAGGAGACCCGGACTCGACTCCTCGAGATGGTCTCCCACTGGACCCCAGAACCCGGTTACTTGTGCTCCCCTCCTTGGGTCTATCCTAGTGCAGAAAAGTAAATAATATACAAATGGTGACAACATCCGCAACCTGGAAGTGCCCCAATAAAAGAATATTACATACAAGTTTTTACATGAATGAAAATGAAAAACACTCATCTCACATAAAAACCCCCCGGCTATTCAAACACGACGATCCAATATAACATATCCAGCAACACATAACATCACATGTCATCAACGTAAGCAAACATGCGTATCCCAATTGTCGTTGACATATAGCAACGAAACCGGCGATATCACATATTACACTTACGGTCACAGAAAAGAAAGTGTAAAACTACAACAGTTGGAATCCGCAATCTCTTTAGACATCGCATGCCTAATCAAATGAATTCTTTAGACATCGCATGCCTAACAATTATAAACCTCGCATTTTAGTCTCATTATCGAAAACACTTTTCAATATCAAGTCGGGCAATTCAACAGGATTCCCGACATTTTGATCGAATGCTCGTCGCAAACTTTAGTAGGCGGCTGCACCCCCGACGCCGTCGACCAAGTGCACCAAGGCGGAACACCGCTACCGCGAGCACCCGAACGGATGCTTTCGGCGACGGGGTTCTCCTACAGTCACTTGGTCGGGGCTATGGGGTGTGGCTGTCTATTCAGTTTACCCGGCGAGTATCCGCGTACACTACGTGATTGCGACGGACTTTTGATCACATCAAAATTCCGTGGCCACCGATCAAGTGAGACTAAACTGCTATGTTTATAACATTCATTCAGTTATCTCATAACTTCTTGTGAATTCCAATTATTGTATCCCATTCCAGATAAATAGAAAATGTTAAACTTTCCGATCGAACAATCGAACACCCAAGTTTTCCCAAAACAGATCAACACATGAAACAAGTCTAAAAACATTCAGTTCGTGCCTCAGTACCAACGGTCCAGCCGTAGAAGGGTCAAGCCAACGTCTCACATGTGGCACGCCGTACTGCCCCAAACCCTAAGGTTCAAAGGGCAGTTCAAGACGGTCACATAATCGAGTTAAGGTTTGTTGTCTTCTAGAGGGTCCATCGAGTTACTTGCACTACTTAGAACGTCTTTAAACTACGGAAAAATCCAACACTTGGAAATTTCCCGACAGGGGAAAAATTGGGTATTTATATCCGGTCGAACTTTTTAACATATTCTAAAATTTATCCGGAAAGCCACATAGACAAAATCCGATATCCCAATCGAAACACCGAATCCCCAAAACAACCCCAGAAAATTCAACTCTTGAATAAATATTAAAAATTCCCAGAAAATCCAGCATATAAAACTGAGAATTACTGTGAAAAATTAAATACACAAAACGACAAAATGGCCGCGGAACCGCCGCACGAGCTATGCTCGTGCCGCGGATCAGCGACTCATTAATGGAATTAGTCCATCGAAATTCACAGTAACTCTTAGATTATCCTGCTTATTTTTCTGCATATTTTTAATGTGGAAAAATGCACAGTTTTGAAAAAAGTACAGAGAACAAGTTTGGAGTTAGGGTATTGGATCGATCGGACTTCAAATTCCGTCTGGGCTTCGCCTAAGGCTCTAGCTAGGCTCTGATACCACTGTAAGGTTCCTAGACACCCTAGTGAGGTCTCACAAGTCATCATCCATGCAAATTTCTAAAAAATACGGTGCCGAGAAACCCTAGAACGGATCGTTAACTAGATATATAGGCGAAGCAAGCATGTAATCGAATTAAATGCTAGGGGAAAGTGACTACAACCTTTGTAGATCCGGTCCACCACTTCCTAAGCTCCGCGATGATCTCCCTCCGCTGTCCAAATCGAATCCTTGACTCTAGCATTGGCATCATCGAAGAATGGGCGGGCTTGATCGTCGGTTCGATGCCGAAGATGATCTACGTCGAGGCATCACAAGAACAAGCTCCAACTTCACCAAGCCTTGAAAACTTGTGAAGGAAACACTCTATACTACTTGGCAAGAGGTAGAGGATGAAGAAATAGGAATTGGGTAGACTTTAGTTTTGGATTTCCCATACTTTTTCATCAATAACCATTGATGTAGCAAGCTTTTTTCTCATGTTGAAGAAGAAGAAGATGAAGAAAAAGAATATGATAAGTATTAAGTAAATGATAAATAAATCAATACTTATCATTTACTAACCCTTGGTTAGTTGTAGAGAATGGACCATGGTTAACTTGAAAGGTTAGGGTTAAGGATGAGACAAGAATGGTGGACTATTTCAAAGCTTCAAGAATCTTCAACTAGCAAACAAAAATAGCAACCATTCTTTTCTCATCTTTTTCCAAAATAAATAAATAAGAAAAAAGAAAACCCTAATCATAATCTTAACCATGGTCTAATTCTTTACACTAACCCTAGCTTGCATGTATCATCAAATATGATACAATCATGTGCACAAAATATATCACATATGCAATGTGCACAAACCAAGTAACTAAATCCATTTAAAGTGAACCAATACTAGTTAATGCAAAGTAATATATCAAATATATAATTGTACATTAAATCATTAAATCAACACTTGATTCAATGATCCGGTCATGTCGCATATAACCGGCTAGTATCCAATGTATCGGCTTATTGAATCAATCCTTGATTCGATAACTAGGTTATATCGCATACAACCATTCGACACATTCATCGCGAGAATGAAATACGGTATCACATACACGCATTATTCTCGGTCCCGCACATATCTCATATGCGCTCCTATTTCGTTTCGCTTGAGCCAGGAAACCTCTGTGTAGGACTCTAAAGACTCGTCAATACGCCGGTAGCGGATGATGATCATATCAAGCACCCACAAGCCGCAAGCGGTCTGCTAAACATAACGGCCACCCGGGTATTGAGCGATCAGAAGATCGACGAGCAAGCCCGCTCACACTCCTGTGAATCCAACTAGTAACACTTACCGTACAGTCCGGTCTGTTCGTCTGATATGTCGCATATCTCGCCTAGGGGTGGTAAACGTCAGACCCCAGTAGCTCGATAAGTCATGCCGACTTGAGGTCCATAACATTCGTGAAACTACTGATAACTCTTACCAGTATATCACTGCAACCCTGGCCAGGGATTTCCTGTTATGGCCAGTCGTGCATTGCGCAACATCAACCCCCAATACCGGGAGAGACGAATCCCCTCCTATCGCTCATTGCCTCCATGTGAATCGGGACTGTACCCAAAAACCACCTGTTTGCACGCCTCAGTAGAGCCGTGGTAGGGTGGAAATCAAAGCACAGTGGGAGACACACAAGACTCTATGACGATCTCGGGTCAACAGACTAAGCTGTACCAGTGTCACCAGAGAACTGCCATCTGACGTGAGGTATAATACCATCTGGGAGTTCTCGGCGAGTCCGTTCAGTGTACCCAGTCTGCACTGAGCACCCGTATACCATCTCTGAAGTCAAACACCAATGGATATGGGATCATCCATCGCCCATCACATGGGTCGAGAAGATATACGCTAGTCTACTCTGGAATATCGATGCCCCGTCTCGATATTCCCTCGACTAGGAACATTTCAAGGATGTACTCATGGACTACCCAGGCCCCACTAGTATGATCTACATCATAGTCCTGGAAGTCGAGTACACATCCTAAGGGCTTTATCAACATGTAATCAGAGAGACAGAAAGTATACATGTTAAGATAAAGTGCAACCAGATAGCGTACTATCATGTCGAGCAAGAAAGTCCTACCTATATATGTCCCAGCATCCACTACAATATACATCCAATGCACAGTAATGGCCTCTAGGGCATACATATAACTAACATGGAGACATCCGTAGGTTGGTTTTATATGCAGTTCGGAATGCCCAAAGAGCATCCGTCAATTTGGTCGACCAGTCTTTTCTATTCTTAGCAACAGTCTTCTCCAGGATAAGTTTGATCTGTCTGTTTGAGATCTCAGCCTGCCCGCTCGTTTGGGGATGATAGGGTGTAGAAAGTCGGTGGTTGATTGCGTATTTCCGCATTAGAGTCTCGAAAGACCTGTTGCAGAAATGTGTCCCATTATCGCTAATAATAGCGCGTGGGTGTCCAAATCGTGAAAAGATATTGTCTTTCAAGAACTTAATGATAACTTTCCTGCCATTAGTGCGACATGGAATGGCTTCAACCCACTTTGAGACATAATCAACCGCCAGCAGTATGTACAAATTCCCAAAGGAGTTGGGAAAGGGACCCATAAAATCAATGCCCCAAACATCGAATATTTCAACAACCAGAATGGGTTGCTGAGGCATTTCATTTCTCCGGGATATTCTACCCGTGTACTGACATTGTGTACAGGTTTTGCAATACTCAAATGCGTCCTTGAATAAGGTCGGCCAATAAAATCCACATTGCAAAACCTTTTCCGCCGTCTTTTTAGGACCGAAGTGACCCCCACAGGCCTGATCATGACAAAAAGAAAGAACACTCTTGAACTCTTCTTTCGGGACACACCGGCGAATGATCTGATCAGGACAATATTTAAACAGATAGGGATCATCCCAGTAAAAGTGTTTTACTTGGGATAGAAAATGGTATTTGTCCTGTTTTGACCAATCGCTGGGTATAAGCCCCATGACAAGATGGTTCATAATATCCTTGAACCAAGGTTCATTGGATACGCTCAAGAGTTGTTCGTCAGGAAACGAATCATTGATCGGCAGGATCACAGGGGAAGAAGAGATGCGTGAAAGATGGTCGGCTACTACGTTTTCACATCCTTTCTTATCTTTGATAACAAGATCAAATTCTTGTAACAGTAGGATCCAACGTATTAGTCGACCTTTTGCATCTTTCTTCGCCAGAAGATGTTTTAAGGCGGAATGGTCAGTGTACACAACTATAGGAGAGCCAATTAAGTAAGGCCTGAATTTTTCTAATGCAAATACAACCGCCAAAAGTTCTTTTTTGGTGGTCGTATAATTGATTTGTGCATCATTCAGGGTCTTACTTGCATAGTATATCACGTGTGGCATCTTTTCAATGTGCTGTCCTAAGACTGCACCTACTGCAAAATTGGTTGCATCACACATTAGCTCAAAGGGGTAGTCCCAATTTGGAGACGATAGAACGGGGGCTGAAGTGAGTGAGTGTTTAAGTGAGTCAAAAGCTGTCTCACAGTCCGAGTCAAAGTGGAAGGTCGTATCCTTGGTCAGGAGAAGAGTTAAAGATCTAGCAATTTTGCTAAAATCCTTAATGAATCTCCTATAAAAGCCCGCATGGCCAAGGAAAGATCGAATATCTTTGACGCTTTTGGGATGAGGGAGGTTTTGAATGACATCTATCTTAGCTCTATCAACCTCAATGCCTTTCTGTGAAATAACATGTCCAAGTACAATTCCTTCTTGGACCATGAAATGGCATTTTTCCCAGTTCAAAGTTAAGTTCTTCTCTTTGCAACGAATAAGAACTGCGTCAAGATTCAATAGGCAATCAGAAAAAGAGTCTCCAAAAATCGAGAAATCGTCCATAAAGATCTCCAGAAAATTCTCTACCATATCAGAGAATATCCCCATCATACACCGCTGAAGGTAGCTGGAGCATTGCATAACCCAAAGGGCATGCGACTGTAAGCAAAGGTACCAAAAGGACAAGTAAAAGTGGTTTTATCTTGATCCTTTTTGGCGATGGGGACCTGATTATAGCCTGAGTATCCGTCCATAAAACAATAATACTCTCGTCCTGCTAAGCATTCCAGCATTTGATCAATGAATGGTAGAGAAAAGTGGTCTTTCCTCGTGGCAGCATTGAGTTTTCTATAATCAATACATACACGCCACCCAGTTTGGACGCGTGTCTGAATCAACTCATTTGCCTCATTGGTTATAACAGTGATGTCGGATTTCTTAGGGACGACATGTATAGGACTCACCCATTGGCTATCGGAGATGGGGTATATAATACCATTATCTAGGCATTTGACGATCTCTTTCATCACCGCTTCCTTCATGACAGGATTTAACCGTCTCTGTGGTTCTCGGGTTGGTCTGGCATCATTCATCACATGTATATGATGTTCAACTATCAAGGGACTAATCCCTTTGATGTCCGCCATAGTCCAACCAAACGCCTCTTTATTTGATCTCAATACCGATAAAAGTGCATTCTCTTTCTCTGATGCTAGAGAAGCGGATATGATAACCGGTAAAGACTCATTCTCACCTAAATAAGCATATTTAAGATGAGAAGGTAAAATTTTGAGATGTAATTCAGGCGAAGAAATGATAGAAGGTGGGATCATCGAGTGATTTTTGGAATTACAAAGAAGCTCAGAGCCTGTGAAAGATACAGACTCGGGTGGAGATAGGTCAGGAGTGTCGGACTCAAGTGTAGGAAAAGTGTCCTCACTAAGATCATGTATGAGACCAAATAGAGATGTGGTAATGTTGTCGAGATCAGTAAAGCATAGTTCCTCAGCTCCACAACTATCGGGAGCGATCTCGGGGACAGAGCACACATCTAGAATATGAGCAGAGGGTTCTGATGGCTGACTTCCAATTTTATAGATGTTTAGTTCAATGGTCATATTTCCAAATGATAAGTTCATTGAACCATTTCTACAGTTTATAACAGCGTTGGAAGTAGCAAGGAAAGGACGACCCAGAATCACCGGAATTTGGCCCCGGGGGTTTACTACAGGTTGTGTATCAAGTTCAATGAAGTCTACAGGGAATACAAATTCCCCGACCTTTATCAACACAACCTCTAGTTCACCCCTTAGTTTGGTGATTGAACGGTCTGCCATTTGGAGAGTGCAGTGAGCAGGTTTCAACTCTCCAATCCCTAGTTGCTCATATACAGAATATGGAAGTAGGTTAACACTTGCGCCAAGGTCTAAAAGAGCACGATTTATGTTTTTACCCCCAATAGAAATCGATATTGTAGGACATCCTGGGTCCTTTCATTTCTTTGGTAGCTGGGGATAAAAGCAGTGCTAATATTATTAGACATGAAGACCTTCTTCGGCACTTGGGTCTTCCTCTTCCTAGTGCATAAGTCCTTAAGAATTTTTGCATAAGCGGGGACTTGTTGAATTGCATCTAGGAGAGGGATGTTGATGTTAACCTATTTGAACATTTTCATAATTTTCTCTATATGAGGACTCGTTCTGTTACCCCTTAACCGATTCGGGTAAGGAGCTTTCGCAATAAGTGCCGGGTCCATCATAGGAGAAGGAAGAGGGGGTAGACGAGATCCCAAAAGATGTGTGGGGATTGTCTGTGGAGAACTAGAAGGGCTATACTGAGGTGTCGAGCCTAGAGGGAAATGGAGAATAGGCTCGCTAGACGGTGGTGTGGTAGAAGAACAAGGATCAGAAGGAGAAGTGTGTGTGTGAGGAAAGGTCTCAGCCGGGGTGTTGATATGATTTCTAATATCATCAACTTCTTCCCCAACATGGTTGTTCAGCACTCTTCCTGATCTCAACGTTGTGATGGCATTTATATTGTAATGCCCAGGATTCGGTAGGGGTTGAGACGGAAGTTTCCCTTTTTCTCTCGCATTCATCTCGGCTTTAAGTCATGCGATTCCATCGATCTGATACTCTCAGCTTGGGACGCTGAGTTTTTCTTTATCTCACTGACGGAAGTTCTAACCTCAGCCGAAACCTCTAAGAAATTTGACAAGAGTGATTTCATGGTTTGAGTGAATTGAGAGAATTCGTCAGAACCGGTCAACTGCATAGGATTAGACTGTGCAGGAGTGTTGACCTGGTTGTAGAAATTTTGTGACTGGTAGGGGTGCTGAGTGAGTTGAAGGGGTTGCTGTTGTGGTGGAAGAGTCCTTTGAAAATTATTTTGGCTTGGAACCGTGTTTTGAGATTGTTGTTGGTTCCAAGCAAAATTCGGGTGATTCTTCCAACCCTGATTGTACGTGGAAGAATATGGATCGTTTCGAGGTCTTTGAAATGCGGCATTTGTATGCTCATGACCTTGAAACGCAGAGTTTAATGGACATTCTTCCGTTAAATGAGACGGATCAGAACAGCACCCACAAACAGTTTTGGGGAGTGATACTGGGTTTAGGGAGGCTGCTGCAAATTTGTGTTCCATAACCTCGAGCTTCTTTTGCATTGCAGCCATCTCAGCTCGAACACCTATGGACACATTTATTTGGTGTACGCCACCCCTATTCAATGGTTGGGTACCACTCTCCCACTGTAGTGATTTTTCAGCGAACTCTTCTAAAAATTTCCACGCTTCCCCATCATCCTTAGTCATGAAGGTACCTTGACACATGTTTTCAAGGTTCTGTTTAGTGTTTGGGTTAATGCCCTCATAAATGATTCGGCAAAGATCCCATCTCGGGATGTCGTGATGAGGACATTGAACCAATAGATCCTTGAAACGTTCAAAGCATTTAGAGAATGGTTCAGTCGGAAGCTGGGTAAATTGATTAAGTTCGCTACGGATTCGAGCTGTCTTTTGTATTGGGTAAAATTTCTTAAGGAATGCCGCTACAAATTCTTCCCAATTCGTAATAGAGTGTGCGGTAGTGTTATATAGCCACTTCTCGGCTATATCGCACAAAGTAAATGGAAGAAGTCGTAGACGCATAGCATCCACTGAAAGTTGTGATGTACCCATCATTGAGCATACGTTTTCAAATTTGGTAATGAAAACGTAAGCGTCCTCAGTCTCGAGTCCGTGGAATTTGGGGAGAAGATTGATATACTGGGGATTAATTTCAAAATTATCCCCGTTGGCTGGTGGTGTGGATAAGCAGGTCGAAAGAGAACCTCGAATAGGGTAGCACCTCTCTTGGAGAGAGATGCGGGGTGGATTATGCGCACCAACGGACGGCGGCAGATTAGTGGAAAAGAAATTTGATGGAGTCGGATCCATCGGTGTGGGTGTGGTAGTGGGTAAAGAAAAGGTAAATGTAGAAATATCGACTTCGGAGTCGATAGGAGGTACGTGGACTAAACGGGCACTAGAATCCCGTGTCCAGCCTATCTTGCACTAAAAAGGGTTAGTACAAGTGGCAGCGTGGCTTATAATTAGGTGAAAATGATGAATGCGGTATTTGTTTTGAAAAGTGGACGGATTTTTTTGAAAAAATGATGCGACACAAAAAATGCAACAAGCTAAACCCTAGAATCTAGTGGTCACCTAGGTCCGGCTCTAGACCCTCCTAACTGCCAGAAGACAAGTCGCAGGATAGAATCCTCCACTGCCTCTTTATCCCCCTGTGGCCAGGTAAGTGCCAGGTAAGTGGGAAGGTACTCCACTACGTAAGTAGTGGGCCTAATTAATAACCACTAGCCTTCGACACACTTGCCTTAAGCACCACAGAAAAACGCGGATAAGCAATGAATTACCCACGGCCTTCTTCTGTCCTAAGTGAGCGCGACGGTCCTTAGAGTCATCTCTAGATATTTTTTAGTTAATGTGGGTCAATGCGGATGCAAGTTTTGCGATTTTTGGGGCCTAGGAAGGGTAATGAACTCCCCACCTAATTTGGATTTGGCCGTGCCCCTTAATATCCGTATTAGTTATGCAAACAACTAAGAAACAAAAACACGCATAAATTTAATTTTTGCTTTTTGCGGCGCTGCGATTTTTGCAAAGAATCCTGCAGAAATTTGGTAGTTGGAGCTAAAAGGGGAGAGAGAAGAAGGTAAGAAAGTACCTGAAAGAAAAATTTCACAGAGAACCCTCAAGGATGCTGCGGTTCCGCCGCATATGGGTCCTTTGACCGTGCTTCCGCGGTGTCTTAGTCGGATCTCTTGAAAAGAAAATCTACAGAATACTCCTGATCACTTCCCTAGTCCTCTGGAATTCTCCAAATAATTTTTCAATTTCCCAGCAAGCTCCAGATCTCCTTGCAATAAACCACAACAAATCGTTTAGGGTTTGTGCGAATTTTGATCTCAAAAATGTAATGGAATAAATCTTTCAATTCAAATTTCAAATAAAGAACGAATTAGCGTGCGATCCCCGGCAACGACGCCATTTGATTGAATGAAATTCTTGTTGTGTAATATCGAATCAAATGATCCCCGATAATGGTACCATTTGGTTGATCTATATCTTTGTGTCGGTTTAGAAAATGAATAGAATTCATAATCAAAGAATTATTTGACCGCAATCAATAACGGTGTCGTGTATAGATTTCGTTAGCAAGTGCGGATCGTCCACAGGGATTGTGCGATTCGTTCTAATTTGTTTTGTTTTGAATTGAAAAGTTAATAGAAAAGAAACGAAAACATGATTCAAGATTTTTATCAATGGTTTCAAGTGCCACTATTCTAATCAAGAATCAAGAAAATGATAAACATCGAGAATCGAGTTTCGATAGAATTCCAATCACTTAGGGTTTCAAGATTTGAAGTAAAACTCGTAGGAATCGATTAGATTGTAGATGTGATGAAGACTAGAAATCAACGTTTCTTATCCATTAGCGAATTGATGCTAACTCGATGTCGATTGATCGAGGTTTAAGGATCTTGCGAAGAATTAGGGTTCTTCGTCCTATCCTTTGTCCTTTCGATGAATCACGTTCACTAGACAGCTTCTTGAAAATACAATGATCGATCGTTGATTCTCTAGATCGTGCGAAAAGAATCAAGAGCCCATTTCACATCGATCTAGATCATCGATCATTCTATTTTCAAGAATTCACAATTGCTATAGGACTTAAGAAAACGTTTAAAGATTTATCAACATCATCATTCTACAATCATCTCGATTCCTCCACGAGCGGAGTTTATTCACACATCATCACAAAGAATACATTCAAGAATCGAAATGAAATCATGATGCTAGAATTGAAATGTAAACAAGTTTAAAGAATCTTCACCTTTATTATATCAACAAGAAGTTACAACTCTCAAGAATTACAAGAGGAAGGAACTTTGCAAGTCGAATCTTGCATCGCTCGGCTTCTTGAGTCTTGGATCGCTTCGATCTCGTGCTCCGATGAAGTCCGGCTTTGCTTCTAAAGAGCCATCGAAGACTTGCTTTTCTTAAACTCCATGAATCTTGAATTGGGTATTTGTAGATTGGATTAGGGTTAGGGTTTGGAGGTGGTTGTTGTTGGGTAGATGAAGAACTAGGGTTTTTACACTCAACAACAATGAATGCTCTCACAATTGAATTACAATCCCTCACAATCAATAATAATTTTACAAGTGAGCCTAGGGTCCTATTTATAGATTTCCCAAACCCTAGGTCTTTGATTTGAAATAGAACTTCCTTCCAAAAGTTTGTTGAAAGACTTCTAGAAGTAGTTAGTTAGGAGCTTAGCTTAGGGTTTAAACTAGGGTTTAGGGAGAAGGTTCTAGAATAAAAGGCTAGTTTAGTTTAGATCCAAGGGTTTGGTGATTTGGCAGAATGTTCAGGAGTCTTCTGGAACTTGCATAAGTTTTCTAAAGTGTAGGAACTGAGGTAAGAGTTGTGCACTGAAAATTAAGTGCTGACGTGGCAGAACTGCCGCGGTTCCGCGGCACAAGGCAGCTTAGGCCGCGGAACCGCGGCCATATGGTGGCCTTAGGGCTTCAACTTCTCTGCGCTTCTTTGTTCTGTCTTCAAGTATATTTTCTGATATGTTGATTCTCTGCATGACTTATAGATCACTACCAGATTCTGAATCCTTGAGTTGGCGTATTCTTTAGCAGTCTTGTTATGTAAATTTTGACCGATCTTCTGTATTTTCCTGCACGGAATTCGAAACACAAGTTGCGATATATAGAAATGATTCCATGCTATGAAATGCAGTCAATTTCCCTAGAAATGCCAGTTTTAAGGTCTAACACATGTAATCTAATATTTTACGACTGTTTTGCTAATATGTGCTATAAGAATGCCGAACACATCTATATGAATGCAATTGATAGGGAAATTGCCGGTTAAAAGATGCAATATTTTCGACTAATCAAGACACACAAGACTCTATGACGATCTCGGGTCAACAGACTAAGCTATACCAGTGTCACCAGAGAACTGCCATCTGACGCAAGGTATAATACCATCTGGGAGTTCTCGGCGAGTCCGTTCAGTGTACCCAGTCACCATAGAGCACCCGCATACCATCTCTAATGTCAAACACCAACGGATATGGGATCATCCATCGCCCATCACATGGGTCGAGAAGATATACGCTAGTCTACTCTGGAATATCGATGCCCCGTCTCGATATTCCCACGACTAGGAACAATGAAGGATGTACTTATTGACTACCCAGGCCCCACTAGTATGATCTACATCATAGTCCTGGAAGTCGAGTACACATCCTAAGGGCTTTATCAACATGTAATAGAGAGACAACAAGTATACATGTTAAGATAAAGAGCAACCAGATAGCGTACTATCATGTCGAGTAAGAATGTCCTACCTATATGTGTCCCAGCATCCACTACAATATACATCTCATGTACAGTAATGGCCTCTAGGGCAAACATATAACTAACAATCTCCCACTTGCACTAGGGCCATCTGTAGCAATGGTTGCAGTATCTCAAACTCAACCATCCCATAAAAGTCTCTCTCTGGGAAAAGGCCTTTGTTAGTGGATCCGCCATGTTGTCCTCTGTGTCTACTCTCCTAACCTCGATCACCCTGGAGATCAACTATCTCCATGATCAGGTGATACTGCCTTGGAATATGTCTGGGTCACTGATGGGACCGGGGTTCCTGGGCCAAAGCCACAGTTCCATTGTCACACAATGGTAGGAACCTAGTTCAACTCATGAACTAATATACACCCAAACTTCCTCTTTGGTAGTATCTTTGATAGCGATGTCACCAGCCTTTATCGTCTAGTTTGCCACGGTATATAGCTTGGAACTCTTCCAACATACCGTCCTTCCACTGAGGGTAAAGACAATGCCTGCGACTGACATTCAGTCGTCCTTATCTTCCTGGAACTTTTCCAGTGATTCTCCTCAGGATTAACTGATACCATTTCACTATAACTAATGAGAATCCTAACATCCAATTAAATCTATCTCATAAATCCAAAACCCAGGATTTAGGAGGTATCACTTTGATCCTATATGGAGAATCCATGTGATAAGAGGAGATTGACCGAGCGTAGTATAGGAAACTCTTTTCCTATCAAGAGAATGTTGTCCACGTACAATACGAGGATGACCACTTTACTCTCCACTACCTTTTTGCATGTACAAGGTTCATCTACTATTTTGATGAAGTCAAACTCTTCGACTACCACATCAAAACAGACGTTCCAACTCCGCGATGCCTGCTTTAACCTGTAAAGCAACTTGCACATGTTTCCGCTGCTCCCACTGTTTACGAAGCCCTCTGGCTGTGTACTTATAGACGTTCTCTTCTAAATCTATATTTAGAAAAGCAGTCATGACACCCAACCGCCAGATATCGTAGTCATGGTATGTAGCCGTGGCAAGTAGGATCTGGATGGACTTAAGCACAGCTACTGGAAAAGGTTTCATCATTATCCATGCCTGGTCGATGACGAAAAACATTAACAAGTCTAGCTTTGAAAGTCTCAACTTTTCCATCTACACCAAGTAATCTTCTCAAGATATACTTGCTTCTGATGGGGATTTAACCCTTCAGATATAGCATCCAAAGTCCATACTTTGTTGGTGTATATGGATTCCATCTCAGATCGCTAAGCATCCAGCCATTCTTACAGAGTCCCCACTCTTGATGGCCTGCTCGAAACTAGTTGGGTCATCATCTCATGATGCAATCCTCGCTCCCACTGTCATCGAGAAACCGAAGTATCTCTCAGGCGAATGAGGAACCCTGCTAGATCGGCGGAGAGGCTGAGGTTCGTCGGAATCTATTGAATCCTTTGGTTCTACCAAATCATCAGCTGTAGTTTGTTTAACTGGAAATCCTTCCAGTTCTACAGAACTGACCTTGCCTCGAGCTTGTCTGGATTTTGCTTTTGACATAGGCCGGACAAGCCCAAATCTTAACTTGCTTAAGAGATGGGCTCTTCCCATACCATATCTCATATGGAGTGGTAGGAAGTGATCTGATTCGAACCTTATTCAATAGGTATGCAGCTTCTTAAGTGCATAACCCCCAAAAGGAAAAAGGAAACTCAGTAGTACTCATCATAGAGCGCACCATATCATATAGGGTGTGATTGCTCCACCACGATACACCGACGTGCTGTGGTGTATTCGGAGGAGTAATGCTGAGAGAAAATCTCATTTTCCTTTAGAATAGCCCAGGAATCCCGTGCTCAAGTATTCTCCTCCTTGATCACATCTAAGGACATAATACTTATACCCGTTTTTGGTTCTCTACTTCTAACTTATATTCAGTGACTATCTCAAAAGTTTCGGACTTGTGTTTCAACAGAAACATGTGTCCAAATCTTGAGAGATCATTAGTGAATGTAAGGAAGTACAAAGAATCAGTCCTGGCATATGTAGACTGAGGACCTTCATACATCACTATGTATCAGTCCCAAGAGTTCACTAACTCTTTCTCTGTTTCTAGTAAACGGAGCTATGGTCATCTTATCTTTGTGACATAACTGGCAAGTTTCATAAGATGTAAATTTAAACTGATTTAAATATGCATCTAAATGTAACTTAGCTAGTCGGGTTGCATTGATATGACCTAGTCAACAATGCCTCAAGAGGAATTCGTTCATTTCTGAACTCTTCCTCTCGTGTGTGTTCTGTATACTAAGAACTGTAGTTTGATTTAGAACGTCAATGCTTTTAGATAACGTGCCTGAACCGATCAACTCTTGATATAGAAAATGTTCAAAACATTATCCAACAATACAAAACTATATCCTTTCTTTACTAATAAAGAGACTGATATGATGTTGTACATCAGGTTCGGTTATCTAATAACATTCGTTCAGAATCAATGTATTCTGGTAATACAGGGTGATAGTGACCAGCAGACTTGGCTGCAACACTTGCACCGTTTTCTGTCTCATGAAACTTATCACCCGTTCTCAGTTCTCTACCTTTCTGTAGCCCATGTAACAGATTACATATGCGGGATCCTGATCCGGTATCTAATACCCAGGATGTAGAGGATACAGAGAAACAGTTCTTTGTAATGAACACACCCGAAGAAGATGCATCATCATGCACTTTCTTCGTTTGGGCGGCATGGGAAATCTGGTATTCCCTAATTTCCTGCTCTGTCTTATAACAATTATAAGTTGGAGCGAGACCAACGTTCCCCAGCTCAGTATAACAAGCGGGTTCGATCAATTCATCCATTTTATTATTTTGATTAAGGCGTGACATGGTCGCTACCTAGAGAGAGAGAGAAGAAAACACTCTGCATGCGCTCTTGCAAGATTAGATTGGTTATATATTTTATCTAATCAGGATGGCTCCCACTGTTTTTATCAAATCTTCCTTCAAACCCTAAAAGGAAAGACTAGCCGGGATTAATTACACTCTACAAGTTCGCTAATCTTTCAGCCAGGCCAGTGCCGGTACTTTGAGGGAGGTTCCCCGTGCTTTCGCACGGACCTAATTAAAGTAAATCTCGTTTTCCCAGGGGCGTAACCCCATTGACACCTTTCTAGACACCTACTTGATCGGCTAATTGTAAAGTGCAAAACTCTCCAGGAGTAACAATTACTCGCAGTGGGTATCGGGATCCAACTATCATATAGAAGGTATGCAATCTTATTGCAAATTTCAACACTTGAAACTCCCGACAAAGGTTTTTACCCCTAGCACTTATGACCTTAACTATGGTCAACAAATCATAAGCACTAGTCAAACTCTACCCGTCATTTCGTGATTAATTAGACCCACCCACATGACCCTTAACTAAGGTCAACAAAGTCACGCGACTGTCCTAACTAATCGCATCATATGCTGTGTAGGAAGACATCACTTAGCTACCGTACACTGTGCCTTGACTATGGTCAACCAACACAACACGAATACTAAGTACTCTACTTCCTAAAATGACGGAGGGTTGCGGATGGTTTTTAATAAAACCTTTAACGCTTTGAACTTGATCTCACTGCAGAATCAAATGGTTATTAAATGGAGTGTTTTTTAGGCTTTTGCTAGTTTCGCTAAAGAGGTCACTCCCGGTGAAGGGATCTCGGCTCTTTCCTCGTCGAATGAGGTACAGGATATTCATAATACCACTATGCAAAGCAAGAACTAGAAAAGCAATCAAAAGACAAACCGAAGGTTGTAGCATCTGCTAGTTATCGCTAAAGAGGTCACTCCCGGTGAAGGGATCGTCGGCTCTTTCCCTATCGAATAAGGTGTTGGATGTTCTACAAGGAACACCGCTATGCAAAGCAACAACTAGAGCTACCTAATTTTTTTTTGAAATTCGATTCCACAACATCTTTTAGGTTTATTTTCTTTCATTAATCACATTAATGAATGTCCCATCATTTAAGTCCACCTAAACATCACAGATAAATACAACGTACACTTATGCCATCCGCATTCACCTCGATGTCCCGTCTGCACCGTTAGGTTAGGTAACTAACGGCAGAGCGGGGCAGGGCTAGCGCGGGTGTAAAACTTAAGCAACGTTTATATAATATATCATATATACTATATACAGTATCAATCTGAACATATCACATGATCACATCATAGATAACGCAGCAGAAAATATCATATGAAATATTGGATATACTAGGATGTCCGTGTTTTATTTTGAGCCTGTATAAAACACGGATTCCACGGTCGTGATGAATAGCCAATCCCACACCCCTAGACCCCTACGAGAGCGGCAAGCAACCCTACCAATTCTAGAGTTAGGAGACCCGGACTCGACACCTCGAGATGGTCTCCCACTGGATCCTAGAACCCGGTTACTTGTGCTCCCCTCCTTGCGTCTATCCTAATGCGGAAAAGTAAATAATATACAATGGTGATATCATCCTCAGCCCGGAGTGCCCCAATAAAAGAATATTACATACAAGTTTTTTACATGAATGAAAATGAAAAACACTCATCTCACATAAAAAACCCCGGCTATTCAAACACGACGATCCAATATAACATATCCAGCAACACATAACATCATATGTCATCAACGTAAGTAAATATGCCCATCCCAATTGTCGTTGACATATAGCAACGAAACCGGCGATATCACATATTACACTTACGGTCGCAGAAAAGAAAGTGTAAAACTACAGCAGTTGGAATCCACAACCTTCATAGACATCGCATGCCTAACCAAATGAATTTCTTAGACATCGCAAGCCAAACAATTATAAACCCCGCATTTCAGTCTCTTTATCGAAAACACTTTTCAATATCAAGTTGGGCAATTCAACAAGATTCCCGACATCCTGAACGAATGCTCGTCGCAAACTTTAGCAGACGGCCGCACCCCCGAATGCCGTCGACAAAGTGCACTAAGGCGGAACACCGCAGCCGCGAGCACCCGAACGGATGCTTTTGGCGACGGGGTTCTCCTACAGTCACTTGGTCGGGGCTATGGGGCGTGGCTATCTGTTATGTTTACCCGGCGAGTATCGTACGCTACGTAATTGCAACGGACTTTTGATCACATCAAAATTCCGTGGCAACCGATCAAGTGAGACTAAACTGCTAGATTTATAACATTCAGATTAGTTATCTCATAACTATTTGTGGATTCCAAATATTGTATCACATTCCGGATAAATAGACAATGTTAAACTTTCCGATCGAATAATCAAAACCCCCAAGTTTTCCCGATAGCTCAACACTTGAGGGGAGTTTAAAAAACATCCATTTCATGCCACAGTACCAACGGTCCAGCCGTAGAAGGGTCAAGCCAACGCCTCACATGTGGCACGCCGTACTGCCCCAAACCCTAAGGTTCAAAAGGCAGTTCAAGACGGTCACATAATCGAGTTAAAGTTTGTTATCTTCTAGAGGGTCCATCGCGTTACTTGCACGATTTAGACGTTCTTAAACAATGGAAAAATCCAACACTTGGAAATTTTCTGGCAGGGGAAAAAGTGAGTTATTGCTATCCAGTCGAATTTTTTAACACTTTCTAAATTACCCGGAAAAACACAGACAAAGTTAAACTTTTCGATCGAATCAATGAACTCCCAATACAACCCAGAAAACTCAATACTGGAGTATAAATTAAAAATTCCCAGAAAACACAGGAACTATACAAGAACATTACTGTGCAAACAGTGTAGCATAAAGCTACAGAATGGCCGTGGATAGCCTGTGCAATGAAAATCCTAGACCCCTACGGGCGCGGCAAGTTACCCGCCAAAACCTGAAGCGAGGCAGCCCCCTTCAGCAACGTGAATGGACCACCCAGCACTTCACGGAATCCGGTAACTTGGGCACCCCTCCTGGGTCAACCCTATACCCCCTACGAGTGCGGCGAATAGCCCGCCAATCCTAGAGTGAAGCCCCCTCCGTCTCAATGCCATGAGATGCGGGCTTGTTGCCCTCCAGAATCCGGCTATCCGTGCACCCCTCCGCGGGGTAACCCTAGTACAGAAAGTAAAATATACATACAACGGGTACATCGACCGCAACCAGGTCGTGCCCCAAAATAATAATACAAACAGGCAGTGACGGCAGTCCACATGTCGGACGCTCGCCCCGCAATATCAAATGTACATAATACAACAAACTGTACTATCACTGCAACCAGGCTATCCCCCACGACCGATCCGCAACAACACAGTACAATCACAGAACATCAACGTGAAAGTCACGTTCGCAAATCCGTCTAACCGGGCTATAGCAGTTAGACGGGACTTACCGATCAAGTGACATTCACGGTCGCAGATATAATGTAAAAACTGTGAACTAGCATGTTTAAAATATCCGATCGAACAAATTTATCAAAGTGGGCCCCACACACTACTGTAGCACTTACAGAAAATCTGGGCCCAAATAAAATATCCCAAATACCCTATTTTCAAGCCAAAAGCCTACTGGAAAAATTTCGCACAGCAAGGACTTCTTTCCACCGCGGAACCGCGGCCAAACCAGGGCTTTGGCCGCCCTTCCGCGGTCGTCCTGAAGCATCACAAAACCAAATTTTTCCAGAGTCCTTAGAATTTCATTCTCATGTTTCTGCAATGTACTGAAAAATTTTCTGAGACAAAATAAAATCGACAGAAACCTGAAGCATGGGAAAATACGGTTTTTGGGGATTTTCGTTCGATCGAGCACTAAACATACTAGAGCAAGCTAGGTAGGTTAATGGCCTGGCTCTGATACCATTGTAAGCCCGCGGGGGCGCCCCGGCCGTCGACCCGACGCCGGAAACGCGGAAAACAAAAACTTTGCGAACTTTGCAAAACGGCACCACCGCGGACTTTTCACCCGGATCGGGCCATTAACCTAGCTAGCTAGCAAAAAGAAAAGAGTGGAGAAGCTATACCAAGCGATCCGTGTCCTTCGGTCTTCGTCTCCGCTCCGATCTCCCGCGGAATCTCCGTCACCTCCTCGCTCGTCGGAAAGGGCACCACGTAGCCGGAATCTTTTACGGGCTCCCGCCTCTTGACCGAGGCAACTCGGGCGCGAAGTTGGCTAGCCGACGCGTCCAAGGCTTGCTATAGAAATAGTGTAGAAGCTATGTCTCCTTGGGGTTTCATGAAGTTGCCATGGATGGATGGAAGAAAAAGAATGAACTTTTTAACCCTTTTGTGATGTGAGGAATTTCTAGCATGAATGAATGAGATGAAACAATTTCCTCATCTAAAAAGAAACCCTCATTCTCCTTTTCTCTCTAGTGGCCGGCCCCTCACAAAAAAAATAAGATTGGAGAGAGAAAAATAGAATAGCATAACAATATGTGTAGATAAGATCAATTTATCTCACATCCAAATCCAATCAAAAACAAATCAACCCCTTTTCTCATTAATGCATAAGAAGAGAAAGAAAAGGAATCTCATGATGCTAGTCTCATCAAAATCCACAAGTGCAAGAAAACCCTCCACAAAAGAGTTATTTGCAAATTGCAAATAACCCCCTCCACCAAAAGTCCGGCCGAGAAGGAATGAAGGAAAACCGGCCGGAACGGAATGCAAACTGGCAACTTCATAAAACCGATCCCGTAATAAATTACAGGAAAACCCCGCTACTGCAAATACATGCCCGCATTTGTATTCGCACTGAACACAAATGCAAAGAGACAAAACTACACTATGTAATACTAGAATCCGGCTTAAGCCAAAGCCGGCTAGTAAAAACTGTCCGATCGCGATCCGTGCAATACCGCACGTATCCGATCGAACCCTGCCATATCTCCATACGGCCTCTACAGCGTTTCGCCCGAAACTTGAGTAACTGTCTGTGTGGTGGACTCTAAAGACTCGGCAATACTGTGGCTGTGGATTTAACCACTAGCACGTCAGAGGTATAAGCCAATACGTGACGGGCCACCAGGTATTGACCAAAAGGGACGTCGATGAGCGAACTCATCCTGACACCCTACTGAGCCTGTCAGTGACAATATCCGTACAGTCCGGTCCGTTCGTCTATGAGTATCGCATGGCGGGCCTAGGGGGTTGGTAAAAGTCAGACCCCCAAAAGCGGTACAAGTCGTGTCGGAGTGTAGCCCAGAACACCCTGAGATACTACTGGAATACCTACCAGCAAATCTCCTGCCTTGGCCAAGGACTTTTCATGTTCTGGCTCTCCTAGACACAGCACGACCTCACCCCCAATACCGGGAGAGACGAACCCCTGCAGATCCGCTCACTGTCTCCATGTGGCTCGGGACTGTACCCAACTAAAACCTGTTTGCACGACTCCTTTGAGCCGTGGTAGGGTAGTAATCAAAGTACAGTGGGAACTCACACGAGACAAATGACGATCCCAGGTCGATGAACTAACCTGTACACATGTCACCTGGGAACTGCTATCTGACGTCTGGTATATCCCAACTAGCAGGTTCCCGGCGAGTCCTGTCCGGTGTACTCATAACCCAATGAGCACCTGTATACATCTTAGGTGAACCAACTGACACCAGTGGCTTGTGAGACCGGCCACCGCCCCTCGTCGGGGTCTCGACTGTATACACTAGTCTACTCTGGAGAAACGATGCCCTGTCTCGAATCTCCCACGACTAGGGACCTTTTAAGGATATGCTTGTAGACCCCCAGCTCCCACTTATATGATCGCCCTCATACTGCTGGTGGTCAAGCAAGAATCCAAGGGGCTTTATCAACGTGTAATAGCGACTCGAAAGGTCACCTAAAACAGTACACGATGATAAAGATAAACCAGATAGCATACTATCATCTCGAGTAAGACTGTCCTACTGGGACAGGTCCTCCCCTCAATCATTGCAATCACGTGCCTGTGATCCAATAATTGACTCTGAGGGCACTATCTCCAACAATCTCCCACTTGCACTCGAGGCTAATTATTGCGATGTCGCATACTCACAGCCCGTGTGATACCGAACACCCAACTCCTCTACTAGTCAGTCTCACAAAGCTCGTTTGCGAGACTATTGCGATCGAGGAATAGCCTCAGTGAGTGGATCCGCTTTGATGTTTCTTTCTATGTCTCTCTATATCTCATGTTCGCAGAGAAAGCCATCTCCCGAAATGAGCAACACCTGTCTTAGAATGTCTGGATGTCTGATGGGACCTAGCTCATAAATGAACTCCAAATCCAAACTTCTTAGACTGTATCGACAACTGAACTTAATCAGTGTCCTGCGCCATGCCTTCCCTCAGTATCCACTTGGACCATCTGTCCAAAATACTGCCCCTCGTCAGAGGAAAAACTATAACTCTGACAGCCACTCTGCCATCCATGTCACCTTGGAAGCCTGGAATGATAACCGTCTCGTAAAGGAGGCTGCCGTTATCAATTCCCTAGAACATCAACTTATGTTCTAAAACTGCTTCCGACTGTTTCTCCAGGATTGGATCAATATCGACTTATTGCATCTACTGCAAGAACAACATCTGGCGTGGTACTTGACATCTCATGATTGACTCAATTGCCTAAGCAAGTGATCTGTCAATCATGCGTATCCCTCTCCCCTTTAGTCTGTAAGACACCTTTAGAGAGGGTGACTCCATTACCTGCAGGTACACTACCGTGCCAGGAGTCGTCCATTCTAAATACTCATAGAATGCGGTCAAAGTACCCAGATTGGGAAACCACCCAAATCTAGATCTAAAACCATAGATCTAGTAACCAGAATGTCTGATATAATATCCAAGTCCTATATGGAGAAACCACTGTGTGACGACCAAAGTATAACCCATCGTAGTATAGGAATATCACTTCCTACTCTGTGTATGTCATCAAATACCAGGACATCACACCCTACTACCTTCTTAACAGATCCATCCCCTATTCTGATGAAGTCAAACCTATGACTTCACATCAGAAATAGATGATCTATCTCCGCTATATCTGCTTTGGTCTATAAATAGACATAAGCTTGATGTCCACCAATGCTTCCGCTGCTCCCACTGACTACGACAACCCTCTGGCAGAGTCATATAGACGTGCACTTCTAAAACCAGTTTAGAACGACGCTATACTCATCCTCCTGCCGAGTCTCACAGTCTGGAACAACAGCAATGGCAAGTCTGGCTAAACAAGAACCTCCCTGCCACCGTCCTTGAGTATACCGAAGTATCTCTCGGGTTCCTGAGGTTACCCACCATATCTGCGGAGTGGCCAATGGAATGTCAAACCAGATTGAATCTTTAGGATCTTATGAAATCTTCAGTAATCGTTTGTGGTTCTGGAATCACTTCCAGTTCTACCATACTCCCACTACTGTTTTTCTGAAAAAATCCATTTTTGATAAAACTGTGGCGAGTCAAGAACAATATCTCTATTGATCTTCCAGATGATAGAAAATCAACCCTCGTCATAGCCCGGGTCAACCCACAAACAGCCATTACTGAAACGTGCCTTGAGTTGTCCAGAGTCTGGTTTTAAGCATAAGCCGGACAACTCCCCGTATCTTAACAATATCAAGATATGAACTGTTCTATATCCAAGAAACAGAGGCACTGATTTAATTGAACCAGATTCAAATCATGCAGCTGTCTCCAGTGCATGTCAAGTAAATGGAAGAGAGGCCGATCAGCGTTACTCAACTTAGGAGTACTTCCAATTATGAGTAACCTGAAAAAGAAGCAAGTTCTCTTAATCATTACTATCAACTGAATACCATACACAAGTATCTACATCTTCGATCAGCTTGAAGAATCCCGATACTTGCGATACCTGGTTCTCTACTGTATTCTTATACCTATAACTCCTCTAAACTTAGACCCTGTGTTTCTACGAAACACATGTCTAAGAACTAGAGAAGTTAAAAGTAAACAGAATATAGTACGAGGACCAACCCCTCTGTCCTAATGGACACTGGACAATATACAATACTCTGTATAAGTCCTCTGAGTCTGGTGACTCATTCACTGTGTGTCGTAGGTTGAAAACTGTACTTTTGGTTAAGAAGAATTACACCGCTGTTCAATGCTCCTTACCTAACCATCCACTGGTATAGGTAAATGTCATAGACATAATTTCAAAAAGATATGTCTCACTCTATAAAAATAGACGTACAGATATATCAATTTGAAATTGGTGCACAACAATGGATATTCAAAACCAAATATTTGCCGACCGGCAAACAACCCAGGTGGCTTCCTCAAATATCATGAATCCCGATATAATGAGGATGGTCACCTAATTCCCAATAACTTACTCCCACTCATCATCTGTAAAACCATACAGATGTGAGACTCATACCTGGTAAATACATACCCTGGAGTAAGTATCTAATCGGGAAATCAGTTTTCTTTTAACAGTACACAGTGAAACTGAAACATTGAAATGTTTCGATGGGGTATCCTGGTATTCTTAGTAATGCCTCCTCCATTATCCAGATTCACAACTATAACCGTATAATTCTTTGCCATCTTTCTAAATCCCTTTACATGTCTTTAGTCATTACCTTCTGTACACCCCTTTAGGCCAAATGGTTTTCTTCCTTCCCTACCGTTCGGCACCAGCCTATGGTTTGGAAGAAGACTATCCAATAAGCATAATGGGTGTACTGTCCTAGTCCGAGGAGCACTCGCAATGCGAGAGAAGGTGAGGATAAAAGACAACCGAATGTACTTAATTCATAGGTGATTTAGGATTGACAAAGAAGTACATGGTTTGGTCGTGAATAGCAGTCGCAATTTACTTTGCCCTCTTACTAATCCCTTGCTTTGTCTGAACTTAATACCTTCTGTACACCGTTTAGGCTAATTGGTTTTCTTCATTCCCTACCGTTCGGCACCAGCCTAGGGTCTGGAAGAAGACTATCCAATTTGCGTAATAGGTGTACTACTCCTAAACCAAGGAGTACTCACAACCTGAGAGAAGGTAAAAGGTAAAGACAACTGAATAGTCCTATTCGTTTTCTCCAGAACCGGAAACCATCCTCGAAGTCCTTCGAGTTCGTATATAACCATACGATGGTTTTGTCCAATGGAAGTGGACGTTCGTAGTAATACGGGGTGTCCCGGAGAAAAGAGTAAAAGTAGGAGTGGCAAAGAGGTCTGCAACTCTGACAATCCAAAAGCCAGTGTTAAGAAGGTTCGGTCAACTTGGTCACTGAGTCATAGTCTAGGGTCGGGTCAATGGTCGCTGCCAAAGAGAGAGAGAAAAGAAACACTCAGCGTGCACTCTAACCTAGATCAGAATGGTTACCAATTTATCTAATCTGGAAACCTCCCACTGTAACGTCAAATTCTTCCCCAAACCTGAAAGAAGAATTAGCCGGGATAACCCGAGGAGTAAACCAACTCATCAGTGGGAACCGGGATCCAACTCTCATCGCATGATAACGTGACGGAATCCGCTCACGTTATCACACTCCAGAAGGTATGCGCATATCTGGCAAGTTTCAGTACTTTTGAAACTCCCGATGTGGATTTCTGCCCCATGCTCTTATGACCTTGACTTTGGCCAACATATCATAAGTCACATGTCAAGTTCTACCCGTCATTTTCCTGGTTAATTTGAACCCACCCGTACATACCCTTGACTTTGGCCAAAATGGCAGTACGACTGTCCCAAACTAACGCATCTATCTATGCTGCATATGAATACCCAATAGCTACCAAACACTGTGCCTTGACTTTGGCCAACATACACAGCATGAATACTATTGGCTATCCATATGAAACGACGGAGGGCTACGAATGGTTTCTGGCGAAAACCTTTAACGTAATGAACTTGATATCGTTGAAGGAACTGATAGCTTTATAAAAATATAGTGACGACAACCTTTGCTAAAGAGGTCACTCCCGGTGAAGGGATCTCGGCTCTTTCCCCGTAGAATGAGGTGCAGGATATTCCAAATGAATACCACGATGCAAAGCAAAAGTAATCGGCTATAGTGAAGTTACAGCCCTGACGCAAACTTTTGTCCAAGGGGTCACTCCCGGTGAAGGGATCTCGGCCCTTGCCTCGTCGACTGAGGAGCAGGATATTCCAACTGAATACCACTGTGCAAAACAAAAGAGAACGCCCTTGCAATAACAGCTTTTTGAAAAAAGTGTTCCAACAACATCAGAATAGGTTTGTTTAACTTGCATTGATCCGAATCAACGCAGTCCCATCAATTAATCACACCACAAAGAACGAAAATATACTGATGTACGTATATGCCATCCGCATTCGCCACTAGGTCCCGTCATCACCCGTTAGGTTAGCTAACTAACGACAGAGCGGGGACTGGACTAGCGCGGATGAAAAACATATACAACATCTACTAATATATATACCAATATATAGTTTTCGCTCAAGGCGTGATAAAAACAACACAGAAATGTATAACAACACAGATCAATACAGATATCTGGGATCCCCGGGTTTCACAGAGCCGCTGCTGAAACCCGACGTTCCCCTGGTCGTGTGGATAGCCTGTGCAATGAAAATCCTAGACCCCTACGGGCGCGGCAAGTTACCCGCCAAAACCTGAAGCGAGGCAGCCCCCTTCAGCAACGTGAATGGACCACCCAGCACTTCACGGAATCCGGTAACTTGGGCATCCCTCCTGGGTCAACCCTATACCCCCTACGAGTGCGGCGAATAGCCCGCCAATCCTAGAGTGAAGCCCCCTCCGTCTCAATGCCATGAGATGCGGGCTTGTTGCCCTCCAGAATCCGGCTATCCGTGCACCCCTCCGCGGGGTAACCCTAGTACAGAAAGTAAAATATACATACAACGGGTACATCGACCGCAACCAGGTCGTGCCCCAAAATAATAATACAAACAGGCAGTGACGGCAGTCCACATGTCGGACGCTCGCCCCGCAATATCAAATGTACATAATACAACAAACTGTACTATCACTGCAACCAGGCTATCCCCCACGACCGATCCGCAACAACACAGTACAATCACAGAACATCAACGTGAAAGTCACGTTCGCAAATCCGTCTAACCGGGCTATAGCAGTTAGACGGGACTTACCGATCAAGTGACATTCACGGTCGCAGATATAATGTAAAAACTGTGAACTAGCATGTTTAAAATATCCGATCGAACAAATTTATCAAAGTGGGCCCCACACACTACTGTAGCACTTACAGAAAATCTGGGCCCAAATAAAATATCCCAAATACCCTATTTTCAAGCCAAAAGCCCACTGGAAAAATTTCGCACAGCAAGGACTTCTTTCCACCGCGGAACCGCGGCCAAACCAGGGCTTTGGCCGCCCTTCCGCGGTCGTCCTGAAGCATCACAAAACCAAATTTTTCCAGAGTCCTTAGAATTTCATTCTCATGTTTCTGCAATGTACTGAAAAATTTTCTGAGACAAAATAAAATCGACAGAAACCTGAAGCATGGGAAAATACGGTTTTTGGGGATTTTCGTTCGATCGAGCACTAAACATACTAGAGCAAGCTAGGTAGGTTAATGGCCTGGCTCTGATACCATTGTAAGCCCGCGGGGGCGCCCCGGCCGTCGACCCGACGCCGGAAACGCGGAAAACAAAAACTTTGCGAACTTTGCAAAACGGCACCACCGCGGACTTTTCACCCGGATCGGGCCATTAACCTAGCTAGCTAGCAAAAAGAAAAGAGTGGAGAAGCTATACCAAGCGATCCGTGTCCTTCGGTCTTCGTCTCCGCTCCGATCTCCCGCGGAATCTCCGTCACCTCCTCGCTCGTCGGAAAGGGCACCACGTAGCCGGAATCTTTTACGGGCTCCCGCCTCTTGACCGAGGCAACTCGGGCGCGAAGTTGGCTAGCCGACGCGTCCAAGGCTTGCTATAGAAATAGTGTAGAAGCTATGTCTCCTTGGGGTTTCATGAAGTTGCCATGGATGGATGGAAGAAAAAGAATGAACTTTTTAACCCTTTTGTGATGTGAGGAATTTCTAGCATGAATGAATGAGATGAAACAATTTCCTCATCTAAAAAGAAACCCTCATTCTCCTTTTCTCTCTAGTGGCCGGCCCCTCACAAAAAAAATAAGATTGGAGAGAGAAAAATAGAATAGCATAACAATATGTGTAGATAAGATCAATTTATCTCACATCCAAATCCAATCAAAAACAAATCAACCCCTTTTCTCATTAATGCATAAGAAGAGAAAGAAAAGGAATCTCATGATGCTAGTCTCATCAAAATCCACAAGTGCAAGAAAACCCTCCACAAAAGAGTTATTTGCAAATTGCAAATAACCCCCTCCACCAAAAGTCCGGCCGAGAAGGAATGAAGGAAAACCGGCCGGAACGGAATGCAAACTGGCAACTTCATAAAACCGATCCCGTAATAAATTACAGGAAAACCCCGCTACTGCAAATACATGCCCGCATTTGTATTCGCACTGAACACAAATGCAAAGAGACAAAACTACACTATGTAATACTAGAATCCGGCTTAAGCCAAAGCCGGCTAGTAAAAACTGTCCGATCGCGATCCGTGCAATACCGCACGTATCCGATCGAACCCTGCCATATCTCCATACGGCCTCTACAGCGTTTCGCCCGAAACTTGAGTAACTGTCTGTGTGGTGGACTCTAAAGACTCGGCAATACTGTGGCTGTGGATTTAACCACTAGCACGTCAGAGGTATAAGCCAATACGTGACGGGCCACCAGGTATTGACCAAAAGGGACGTCGATGAGCGAACTCATCCTGACACCCTACTGAGCCTGTCAGTGACAATATCCGTACAGTCCGGTCCGTTCGTCTATGAGTATCGCATGGCGGGCCTAGGGGGTTGGTAAAAGTCAGACCCCCAAAAGCGGTACAAGTCGTGTCGGAGTGTAGCCCAGAACACCCTGAGATACTACTGGAATACCTACCAGCAAATCTCCTGCCTTGGCCAAGGACTTTTCATGTTCTGGCTCTCCTAGACACAGCACGACCTCACCCCCAATACCGGGAGAGACGAACCCCTGCAGATCCGCTCACTGTCTCCATGTGGCTCGGGACTGTACCCAACTAAAACCTGTTTGCACGACTCCTTTGAGCCGTGGTAGGGTAGTAATCAAAGTACAGTGGGAACTCACACGAGACAAATGACGATCCCAGGTCGATGAACTAACCTGTACACATGTCACCTGGGAACTGCTATCCGACGTCTGGTATATCCCAACTAGCAGGTTCCCGGCGAGTCCTGTCCGGTGTACTCATAACCCAATGAGCACCTGTATACATCTTAGGTGAACCAACTGACACCAGTGGCTTGTGAGACCGGCCACCGCCCCTCGTCGGGGTCTCGACTGTATACACTAGTCTACTCTGGAGAAACGATGCCCTGTCTCGAATCTCCCACGACTAGGGACCTTTTAAGGATATGCTTGTAGACCCCCAGCTCCCACTTATATGATCGCCCTCATACTGCTGGTGGTCAAGCAAGAATCCAAGGGGCTTTATCAACGTGTAATAGCGACTCGAAAGGTCACCTAAAACAGTACACGATGATAAAGATAAACCAGATAGCATACTATCATCTCGAGTAAGACTGTCCTACTGGGACAGGTCCTCCCCTCAATCATTGCAATCACGTGCCTGTGATCCAATAATTGACTCTGAGGGCACTATCTCCAACAGACGCAAGGTATAATACCATCTGGGAGTTCTCGGCGAGTCCGTTCAGTGTATCCAGTCACCACTGAGCACCCGCATACTATCTCTGATGTCAAACACCAATGGATATGGGATCATCCATCGCCCATCACATGGGTCGAGAAGATATACGCTAGTCTACTCTGGAATATCGATGCCCCATCTCGATATTCCCACGACTAGGAACATTGAAGGATGTACTCATTGACTACCCAGGCCCCACTAGTATGATCTACATCATAGTCCTGGAAGTCGAGTACACATCCTAAGGGCTTTATCAACATGTAATAGAGAGACAACAAGTATACATGTTAAGATAAAGAGCAACCAGATAGCGTACTATCATGTCGAGCAAGAATGTCCTACCTATATATGTTCCAACATCCACTACAATATACATCTCATGTACAGTAATGGCCTCTAGGGCATACATATAACTAACAATGTTTGCATGACTCAATAGAGCCATGGTCGGGTAGTAATTTAAGAACAGTGGGAACACACTCGAGGCGAAGTGACAGTGTCAAGTCAACGGACTAAGCTGTACTCATGTCACCTGGGAACTGTTAACTGTCGATAGGTATAATACCAATCAACAGTTCCCGACGAGTCCTATACAGTGTACTCGTAACCTAACAAGCACCTGCATACTATCTCTAGTACGACGTACTGATGGCTGTGGGACAGACCATCTCCCCTGCTTGGACGAGAAGCATATGCACCAGTCTACTCTGGAGTATCGATGCCTTGTCTCGATAATCCTATAAGGATGTGCCTATAGACTACCCAGCCCTTACTAGTGTGATCGCCATCACAACGCCGGTAGTCAAGTAAAGATCCTAAAGGCTCCATCAATATGTATTAGTGATATGGTAAAAGAAACATATACACATATTAAGATAGAAACAAACCAAGTAGCATACTACTATATTGAGCAAGACTGTCGTAAACCCGTATATATATCCCAAGATTCCAAAATGTATTATACAAACTAGTACTATACAATAATGGCCTCTAGGGCATACTTATCCAACAAATGGTGTGTCTCCGATACCATGTAAGTCTACGGTAGCGCCCCGGCCGTCAATCCGAGGCCAAATGCTGAAACAAAAACTTTTTAGAAAACCGGCGCTATCATGGTCTTACACCCGGATCGAACAATTAACAAAAACTAGCTAACTAGAGAAGGGTTAGAAAAGCTATACCGATCGATCCGTGTCCTTCGGTCTTTAGCCACCATCCCTAGCTCCTCACGGCATCTCCGATCTCCAGTGTCCTCGTCGGAAGGGCACCACATCAATGAGTCCTTTTACGGGCTCCCGCTTCATCGGAAGCAATTCGAATATGAAGTTTGCTACCCGACATATCCAAGGTGAAGTAGAGAATGTGTGTTATAACTTTGTCCCAACCATCCATTGATTCTCAACACATGAGATTGTATGGATGGAGATTGGAGATAATGCCATTGGTGGAAGTTATGAGCTAGAGGAAGAAAAAGAAGAAGAGCTTTTCTTTTCTTAATGTGTTCGAATAATAACATGAGAGTTAGAATACAATCCAAGAGCTAACCCCTTGCCTCATGGCCGCCCCTTCTCTCTCCACTTATCATTTCAACACATTAATCAAAATAAAATGTGACATATGCACAAATAAAGAGACCATGAGTCACCACTTATGTACATGTCACAATAAATGCTCCTCATGATGAAATCCACTCACAATTTCCACCAAAACATTAACCCAAATGTTTAAGACAATAAAAGGAACGGCATCATCTAAAGTAAACTCGTGACGGATCGCAAGAATACACCTCACCTGTAAATACATACCTGCATCCGCATTCCAACTGAATGCGAATGCAATGAGACTAAAGTAATCCAACAAATCTAATACTAGGATCCGGCTTAAACCAAAGCCCACTAGTATGATCTGCCCGATCTTGATCCGTGCACAAGTGCACGTATATGATCGAACCCTGCCATAATACCATACGGCCTCTACAACATTTCGCCAGAAACTTGGGAAACTATCTGTAGGGGACTCTAAAGACTCGTCAATACACCGGAAGTGGGTTTATCCACAAGCACGTCAGTGGTACTAGCTGTACATAACGGCTACCCATGTATCGACCAAAAGGGAGGCTGATGAGCGAACTCATCCTGACACCCTACTGAGCCTATCAGTGACAATATCCTTACAGTCCGGTCCGTTCGTCTATGAGTATCGCATGTCGGGCCTAGGGGGTTGGTAAAAGTCAGACCCCAAAAGCGGTACAAGTCATTTGGGAGTATAGCCCAGAACACCCTGAGATACTACTGGAATACCAACCAGTAAATCTCATGCCTTGGCTAAGGACTTCGTGTAATGGCTTTCCTAGACACAGCGCGATCTCACCCCCAATACCGGGAGAGACGAAACCCCTGCCGATCCGCTCACTGCCTCCATGTGGCTCGAGACTGTACCCAACTAAAACCTGTTTGCACAACTCCTTTGAGCCGCGGTAGGGTAGTAATCAAAGCACATTGGGAACTCACACAAAAAAAATGACGATCTCAGGTCAATGAACTAACTTGTACACATGTCACCAGGGAACTGCTATCTGACGCTAGGTATAAAACCAACTACCATGATCCCGGAGAGTCCAGTCCGGTGTACTCATAACCCAATGAGCACCTGTATATGTCTTAGGTGAACCAACTGACACCAATGGCTTGTGAGACCAGCCACCACCCCTCGTCGGGGTCTCGATCCGTATACACTAGTCTACTCTGGAGTATCGATGCCCTGTCTCGAAACTCCCTCGACTAGGGACCTTTTAAGGATGTGCTTATAAAACCCAGCTCCCACGAATATGATCGCCATCATACTACTGGCCATCAAGCAAGAATCCTAAGGGCTCTATCAATGTGTAATAGTAATCTGTAATATCACCTAAAGCATGTACACGATGATAAAGATAAACTAGATAGCATGCTATCATCTTGAGTAAGACTGTCCTTCCGGCATAGGTCCTCCCTCAATCATTGCAATCACGTGCCTGATGTAAGTCGACGTAACACACCCTACAAGTTGCGGGGAGGCGGAATAGGTAAAACAATCATTTTGTTTAAGGTAACATCGACTAACTTACGGATCTTTGCTAAACCCGAACTAACAAACTATCTAGAAGTGCTTAACTACTATGATAAATGATTATAGCTCAAGATACTAGTCTTACTTGTTCTTGTTGTTCACCTCCTCGTCGGCCTCCTCGATGTGATAGAAGATCCACCCGAGAGTTCCTTCTCCAAGCTATAGCCTCTCACTTGAGGTAACTAAGTGGCTAGGATTGCTAATCCAAGTGACCTAGAAGATATAGAAGTGGATTAAGGATCTAATAGTCTTTCTAACCCTTGGGATCTCAACACATGAGAGGATTAGGGTTAGGTTGAAGAAGAGGAGAGCTTGAGGAAAGAGAGTGTGTATGTGAGAATGAAATGAAAATATAACTCATTTTTATATATTATGAAGCATAATGATTATCAAATAAATCATATAAGATAATTACAACCATGCTTCATTTAATACAATGAATGAATCATCTCATGAGTCATTAAAACAATTAATGCTTCATTAACTCACTTGGATGAATCATCTCATGAGTTACTAATTCATTTAATGCAAATAACACAAAAGCTCTCTACCTCATTTAGTTTAATTCATAAATGAATTAAAACTAAATGAGTCACCTTCCTTCTAGAAGCTTCTCGACTAATTTCGAGAATGCCCCTCCTATTCGTATTCCCGAAAAACACGGATATACTGAGACTGCATAAATCCAATAATCCAATACTAAAATATGGCTTAAACTAAAGCCCGCTAGTATAAGCTGTCCAAACATCATACGTGCACAAGTACACGTATATGTCCGAACCCTGTCCTAAAACCATACGACCTCTATATCTTTTCGCCTGAAGCAGGGAAACTCTCTGTGTGGGACTCTAAAGACTCGACACTACGCTGGCAGTGGGTTTAACCACAGGCCGCAAGCAGTACCAGCTGTACGTAACGGTCCCCAGGTAGATGTCAATAAGAAGGCCGATGAGGAAACCCATCCGAACTCCTACTGAGCCTGATGTGACAATCTCTATACAGTCCGGTCTGTTCGTCTAATACTATCGCATATCTGGCCTAGGAGGGCGGCAAGCGTTATTCCCCTAAAAGGCAGTATAAGTCGTGTCGGAGTTAAGCCCATTACACCTTGAGAAGATACTGGAAATCCTACCAGTAAATCTCGCTTGCCCTGGCCTGGGACTTTGCGTAATGGCTCTCCAAACACAGTGCGATATCAACTCCCAATACCGGGAGAAACGAATCCTATCTAACCACCACTGCCTCCAAGTGCTTCAGGACTGCACCCAACTGCTACCTGTTTGCCCGACTCCTTTGAGCTGTGGTAGGGTAGCAATCTAAGAACAGTGGAAACAGACTCGAGACGAAGCAGCAGTGTCAAGTCTACGGACTATGCTGTACTCATGTCACCTGGGAACTGTTAACTGACGACGGGTATAATACCAACCAACAGATCCTTATGAGTCTTGTCCGGTGTACCCGTAACCCAACGAGCACCTACATACTATCTCCAGTACAACGTACTAATGGCTGTAGGACAGACCATTTCCCCTGCTAGGATAAGAACCGTATACACTAGTCTACTCTGAAGTATCGATGCCCTGTCTCGATAATCCTACGACTAGCGACCTGAAAAAGGATGTGCTTGTAGACTACCCAACTCCCACTAGTGTGACTGCCATCACAACGCTGGTAGTCAAGCAAGATCCTAAGGGCTCTATCAATATGTATTCTCGATATGCAAAAAGAAACATATACACATATTAAGATAGATATAAACCAAGTAGCATACTACTATGTTGAGCAAGACTGTTAATATAACTGTGAATATCCCAAGGTTCCATTAAGTAATATACAAACTAGTATGATACAATAATGGCCTCTAAGGCATATACACTATCAATCTCCCACTTGCACTAGGGCCATGTACTGGCATATCGAAGACCTATCTTCTCGAATAGCCTCTCGAACTGTGTTTGAGGTAAGGTTTTTATGAATGGATCTGCAGTGTTCTCCTCTGTAGCAACTCTCCGGACCTCGATCTCCTGGCAATCTATGATCTCCCTGTTCAGGTGATACCGCCTTAAGATGTGTCTGGACTTCTGATGGTACCCGGGTTCCTTTGCTAAAACTATAGCGCCGTTGTTGTCACAATACAGCTGTATTGTGACAACAATGGTAGGAACCACTTGAAGTTCTGTTAGGAACTTCTTCATCCAAACTGCTTCTTTTGCGGCATCGCAAGCAGCGATATACTCCGCTTCCATCGTCGAGTCAGCAACGGTGTCCTGCTTAGAACTCTTCCAGCACACCGCCCCTCCATTTAGGGTAAAGACATAACCTGACATGGACTTGGAGTCATCCTTGTCACTCTGGAAGCTGGAGTCAGCAAAAGCCTCGATCTTGAGGTCTTTTCCGCCGTAAACCAAGAATATATCCTTAGTCCTTCTCAGCTACTTGAGAATGTTCTTTACTGCTATCCAGTGCTTCTCCCCTGGGTCTGACTGATACCGGCTTACCACGCTCAGTGCGTAAGCTACATCTGGTCTGGTATACAACATCGCATACATTATAGAGCCTACCGCAGAAGCGCAGGGTATAACTGACATGCGATCCCTTTCCAAATCAGTCTTGGGAGACATCTCTTTGGATAGGGTGATTCCATAAAAAGCCGGTAAATTACCGCGCTTAGAATCTTCCATACTGAATCTTTTCAGTATACTGTTGATATACCTGGACTGCGAAAGTCCCAACATCCTCTTTGATCTATCACGATAGATCTGGATCCCCAATATGTAAGAGGCATCACCCAGGTCTTTCATGGAGAACCTGTGTGACAAGAATCCTTTGACAGATTGTAGCATAGGAATGTCATTTTCTATCAAGAGAATGTCATCCACGTACAAGACGAGGAATACGACAATTCGTGCTACAATTTTACTATATATACATGGTTCATCTGGATTTTTGATAAAGTCATATTCTTTGACCGTTTCAACAAAACAGATGTTCCAACTCCGCGATACCTGCTTTAGTCCATAAATGGACTTAAGCAACTTGCACACTTTCCTGCTGCTCCCACTCTGATTGAAACCTTCTGGCTGATCCATATAGACGCACTCTTCTAAATTACCATTTAGAAAAACCGTCTTTACGTCCATCTGCCAGATCTCATAATCATGGAAGGCAGCAATAGCAAGAAGTATCCGAATGGATTTGAGCATAGCCACTGGAGAAAAATTTCGTCATAGTCCAAACCAGGTCTTTGAGGAAACCCTTTGCAACAAGTCTAGCCTTATATGTTTCCACCTGTCCATTTACACCAATCTTCTTCTTGATGATCCACTTGCATCCTATGGGTTTTACCCCATCTGGAGCAAAATCCAAAGTCCATACTTTGTTGGTGTACATGGACTCCATCTCGGTCCGCATTGCATCTAGCCATCTTACTGAGTCGCCGCTCTGGATGGCCTGCTGGAAGCTAGTAGGTTCATCATTATCAATGACGCAATTCTCTCTATCCCCGTCTATGAGAAAACCGTAGTATCTCTCAGGCGGATGAGACGGCCTACTAATCCTACGGAGGGGTGCGCGAATGTCCTGTTCTTCTGGAATTTCTGGTTCTACCAAACTTTCAGTAGTAGTTTCTGGTTCTGGAATTTCTTCCAATTCTATTGCGCTCCCACTTTTTTCCTTTTCTAAAAACTGCTGTTCTAGAAAATGGGCATTACGATAAACAAAAACCTTTTGTTCCTCTTCATAATAGAAATAATACCCCTTGGAGTTCTTTGGATATCCCACAAATTTACACAGTACTGATCGTGCATCGAGTTTATCCGCATGCTGCTTTTTAACAAAAGCTGGACATCCCCATATCTTCAGATACTGAAGATAAGGTTTCTTCCCACTCCACATCAGATATGGTGTGGTAGGCACAGTCTTGGTAGGAACCCTGTTCAAAAGATATGCAGCTGATTCTAGTGCATAACCCCAGAAAGATCGCGGTAACTCAGCATTACTTATCATGGAACGTACCATATCCAATAGGGTTCAGTTCCATCTTTCCGATACACCGTTATGTTGTGGAGTGTATGGAGGAGTAAGCTGAGAGAGAATTCCATTCTCTTTTAGGTAACCTAGGAACTCGGCACTTAAGTATTCACCACCTCGATCAGATCTCAGTGTCTTGATACTTTTGCCGGTTTGGTTTTCTACTTCATTCTTGTTAGTGTATATGCCCTAGAGGCCATTACTGTATCATATTAGTTTGTATATTACTTGATGGAAGCTTGGGATATTCACAGTTGTATAGACAATCTTGCTCGAAATGGTAGTATGCTACTTGGTTTGTTTCTGTTTTAATGTGTGCATGTGTTTCTTTTAGCATATCGCCTATATACATTAGTGGAGCCCTTAGGATCTTTGCTTGATTACCAGCGTTGTGATGGTAGTCACACTAGTGGGGGCTGGGTAATCTACAAGCACATCTTTATACATGTCCCTAGTCGTAGGATTATCGAGACGGGGCATCGATACTCCGGAGTAGACTAGCGTATACGCTTCTCATCCCAGCAGGGGAGATGGTCTGTCCCACAGCCGTCAGTATGTCGTACTTGAGATAGTATGCGGGTGCTCGTTAGATTACGAGTACACTGGACAGGACTCGTCGGGAACTGTTGGTTGGTACTATACCTATCGTCAGTTATCAGTTCCCAGGTGACATGAGTACAGCTTAGTTCGCTGACTTGACGGCTCGAGTGTGTTCCCACTGTTCTTAGATTGCTACCCTACCACGGCTCAAATGAGTCATGCAAATAGGTAGCAGTTGGGTGCAGTCCCGAAGCACTTGGAGGCAGTGACGCTTAGACAGAATTTGTCTCTCCCGGTATTAAGGGTTGATATCGCGCTATGTCAAAGAGAGCCATTACACATAGTCATCCCTGGTCAGGGAAAGCGAGATATACTGGTAGGTTATCCAGTGTTATCTCAGGGTGTTCTGGGCTACACTCCGACACGACTTGTACCGCTATTAGAGGACTGACGTTTACCACCCCCTAGGCTCGACATGCGATATTCTCAGACGAACAGACCGGACTGTACGGAGATTGTCACATTCAGGCTCAGTAGGAGTTCGGATGGGTTCACCTCATCAGTCTTCTTATCGGCATCTACCTGGGGACCGTTACGTACAGCTAGTACCGCTTGCGGCCTGTGGTTAAACCCACTGCCAGCGTAGTGTCGAGTCTTTAGAGTCCCACACTGTAACACCGAGCCCAATGCTACTATTTTAGTTACTGTTTGAGCGTAGTGTGGTACTCATTTCGTTTAACCTGCTTGATTGTTACTTACTGTAAAATTTTACCCGGCAAACTCATTTCTGCATATAAAAAATTTTAGCATCTAAAATAAAATTAAAAATATTCATCTTGGCCTACTCGACACCCCTAGCTTTGTAGTAGTGTCCGTGTATCGTGTTCTCGTCCCGTTCAGTGAAACGGGCGAGTTTGGACGGCTACGCGCACGTACGTGTGTCTGTTTTGGGGGTATGCTTTTTGATCATAAAACACTTCATTTTAAATTTTGGATCTCGCTTAAAATTCTATTATTTCAATTTCAAATTTTTGGACCCGATCCGGGCGCGATTTGGAAATGTTTTATTTTGCGCCAAAATCCCAAATTTTATATTATTTAAACCATCATATAATTTCCTAACTGTTTAAAATTTTACTGTTCACGTAAATCTAATAAATCTTTATTTTCTAATTTCCCTAACACCTAAATCGTATCCAACCAATCGCAGCCTTCATAATCTTCCCGTAGGCCCCACTCCATTACTCTATTTCTCTATCTCTCTCACGTATCTCTCTTTCTCTCTCTATTCTGTATCCCATATTTCTCTCTATCTCTCTGTAACTTCCTCTCTCCCCTAAATCTATCTCTCTCTCTCTCCCCGTCTCTCTCTTTCTCTATCTCTCTCTCCCTCTAACTTTATTCCTCTCTCTCCTCTATATAAATTTTCCCCCTCCTTATTTTTTTTTAAAAAACCACAGAAGGCACCCATCAACCCTCATCGAACCTTAGCCACTGCCGTCTCCCTCCTCACCGCCGCAACCCCAACGCCGACGACACCGACGCCAGCACCCTCGCCTCCTCTTCCTCGTCTCAACCACAGGTCCACTTCCTCCTTCTCCCTTCTCCCGGTGCACCCCCGACCAGACCCGTGACCACCTGCACCCGCTCCTGCGTCTTGCCGCCGACGATCACCTCGTCGTCGCCTCCGCCATCATCCTCGTCATTCTCATCTCCATCACCTCTCTTTCATCGTTCCCGTGCACCCCTGCACCTTCACCGCGGCCTGCACGCACCCCCTGCACAAGTTCGACCGCCGGATCTGTCGCCGCCGGCGATCTCGTCTCTGTACCCGGCCTTCGTACAACCCACTGTAAGCCTTATACTCCTTTTTCCTCCTTCCTTTCTTCTCTGGTTCCTTTCTATTCTTGATTGCACATCTTGATGGTTCACTGTTCACATTTTCGCCGGAATCCGACGATGCCGACGACGTGATCCGACGTTCCAGCGAGGTACCCCGACCCGCGTGGTTCCATTGTTCGTTGTTTGGGTTCAATCCGTGAACCGTGCGCCCGTCGCGAGTTTCCCCGCCGACGTTTACGTTCCGTTTTTCCCGGTTCGCGACCCGTCGAGGCAAGTACCCCTTGCTACATGCTATACAATATTTACATATATATTATGACACCCTAAACCTGTAAATTTAACTTGGTACGATCATTTCTCATTTTCGTGTACAATATTGCATTATATCATTTTACAATTAAACTTGGAACCTACAGTTGCAAATTGAACCTAATAACCATATTTACCTGTTGAATCACATTTTTAATATTAACATAGCTTATGGCGTTTGTTTTTATAGTTTTGTTCCATTCGGAAACTCGTGTGCATTTTAACCTGTAATAGTTGTACTGAACCGTTATACAAATCATTGCATCTCTAAGGGTTCTTAAAAACGGCTATACTTGTCTTACTGCACTCTTGTAATCATCTCTGTGACAAATTTGATAATTGTATTGCTAATTGAATGAAACTGCATATTACTTAATTCATTGCCTATCTCATGATTGTTGATTCCCATGTTTGATTATATAACTGATTGTGACCACACCCACGATATTGTTTACATCTTGACCTGACTTGCTACACATATATATCGATATACCTGACATGGTACCGTATACTGTTGACTTGACCTGATGTACCATGACCTGACCCGTTACCTGATCTTGTGTCTAATGCCAACAAACCTGACATGTAGTCCTCATGGACCGTTCCTGTTGTCTATCCAGACAAACCTGCTTTTACCTGATCCTGTGTTGGCATTAGTTCTTGATTACTGAATACCTGACTTGACATACATAACTTGGGGGTATGGGGAAATCAAAGGTGAAACCTGACTTGTAACTCAACAGTTCGATACCTGTTCTGATCAGTTTTACGGGCTAGGCCAGCCCCGGAGTGATGATGCTGACATCACTCACCCATACCTGCTACCCTTCACTGCCTAGCGGCACGTCTCGGATTCAGCCCGAGAGTCTTGACCGTGGTCCCGGGCATGCATGGGATACTATTGAGTTACATCGACGATTCATCAATTGATTTCAAAGACTCTAGAATAGAAAACCTGATAGAACAGTTTAGTTTACTCACTGCACACTACCCTGCACTGCTTGATTCATATTATTGTTACTCTCGTTTTATTCATGTTTATATTGCATTGCCTGCTACACTGTTCACATTATATTACTTGATGACATGACGCGCTGACGTCTGGGTTTTGCATGGCCCAGATTTCGTACCGCTGTTGCAGTCCGAGCAGGAGTACTTCAGCCAGCAGGCTGAGCTGTGAGGTGTCAGTATTAGTTAGTTTTTATTTCCTACAGTTCATTCCTGATGTGAGCCCACATTATAGGACATACATTCTAGTTATTTTATATTGGATCTTTTGCTTCCGCATTTATTTATTATTGACTCATGTTATCTTGGATTATGGACATGTTTTAGATACTTTTATTTTGTTCTTGATATCTCTACAGCCGTAATGTGACTGTGGATGGATGCTTCCTACCCACAGGTAGCATGGTTGGCTATGTCACGTGCCCATTTTAGCGTACTCTGAGAAGCGGGGCGTGACACACACAGAGAGCTATTCACCTTTGGGCAAAACAGAGTAGAGGTCGCATGGTTTTGCGATAGGGTTCGTTCACATCCGCGCACTTGTGCACGTTTGGTGTCCGAGCAGTTATTACTAGCGGGCTTTTGTTTAAGCCAGATCCTAGTATATGTTTTGTGATTGGTTTTATCTCATTGTATTCGTGTTCCTCGGAACACGGATACAGGTGTGTATGCACAGTTGACTGAGGCAGAGGTAGAGGATTCTCGTTAGGGTTGTTGATCGTTGACTTTTTTCTAAACCCTAATGAGAATAAGAAATGTGATTAATAATATTAATTAAGTATTATTGTGCCATGGTTGAGTTGAACATTTGACTTTTGTTGACTTGTTGACTTTGTTAACCGGTTGACCATTGTGGACTTGTTGACCATCATCATTTCATTTCTATGACTTTTGTTTACTTGTTGTTCTTTACAAAATGCATTAAATGCATGAAATGATAATTGTCATTGAAACTAACCATCACAATTCTTAATTATTATTATTATCATCATTATTCTTTCTTTTATGAGTATGGTTGTAAAAAGTCAAGCTCATTCTCACTTGATCACTCTCTCTCATCCAAGCTCTCCCTCTTCCTCTCTCTCAAGGCTCTCATGTCTCATGTGTTGAGAAGCATGAGCCATTGAGATAAAACCTTCAAAACTCTTCTCTACTCACTCTAGAGTACTAGGTCCAGCAAGCCAAGCACTTTAGTTTCCTCTCGGTTGAGGTAGGAGTTAAAGGTAGAGGCTTTCGGGTGGATCCTTCTTCGACAACAAGGGGACTACGAGGTGGAGCCGATCCAACCACTCCAAGGAGCAAGAAGAGAAGGAGTTCAAGACCTAGGTATAACCCTCTAACATAGTAGTTAAAGTTCTAGTTAGTTTGCTAGGTTTTTGTTTAGCAAAGATCCTGTTTTCTAGTCCATATTACCTTGCCATAAAAAATCGTTTTTTACCGTTTCCACATCCCCGTAAGAACCGGGACGGGTAACGTGGACTTACAGTGGTATCAGAGCCTAACTAAACAACAACTAGCATGTTAGCAAAGTATTTAGAATTTCGATCGGAGAAAAAATCGCAAAACACGTTCGAAAACTCATGTTTCTGCCGATTTTTAAAACTGTTCAAAAATTAATTCCACACATCTTAAAAATCGGCTCTGGGTTTTGTAGGAACACATAGAAAAAATGAGCCACTGACTCGGTCAACGCGCCGCGGAACCGTGGCAAGAACATGCTTCTTTCTGCGGATCCGCGGCCGAGTTGACTCGGCCGTGACTCGTCTTTGCTGCAGTTTCATTAGTGTTCTGTTTTGGGATTTTTAGCATATTTTGTTTCTGCCCAGAATTTCCAGAGAACAAAGTTGTGTTTGGGGTAGTTGCAAATCCGTATTTTGATCGAAGTTCTGTAGACTTTAGCTAATGGGTTATATCTGTGATGTGATATATGCACTGAACGTCAACTAATCGCTATACATCGATTAGTGGGGGTTGTGCATATCTGTGATCTGTAATGTTGATGGTTTGTATATATGAACTCGTTGGATTGTCACGGATGAATAGTCGGGGGTTGTGAGATGAGAGTTTTCTTTATCTTTCATTTGATATAATATGTAATTTGATGTAATATTAATTTTATGGCCGCACATCCGGGATGAGGTTATAGCCGCCATTGTATATTATTTCTTTTACTGTTTTTGCTCCTAGGATAGACCCAAGGTGGGGTGCACAAACTACGGGTACCTCGAAGTGCTGAGTGGCCTACTCACATTGTTGAGGGAGGTTGCTTCACTTCGGATACTTGGCGGGTAGTTTGCCGCACCCGTAGGGGTCTAGGGTGGGGTCTTGGTTATTCATCGCGACCGTGTAATCCGCTTTTCGTTGCAGGCTCGAACGAAACGCGGATTCCTAGTATATCCAATGTGTTCATCTGTGATCTGGAATGGCTATCATTGCATCTGACGAATGTATATATCTATATATGATATCTAGTAGGCGTTGCTTATGTTTTGCATCCCCGCTAGTCCAGCCCTCGCTCTGTCGTTAGTTAAGTAACCTAACGGGTAATGACGGGGCCCTGTGGCGAATGCGAATGGCATAAGCGTACGTCATATTTTCGTTGTTTTATGCAATGGTAAGATTAAATGATGGGACGCATTAAATTAATGTAAGAAAATAAACAAAAGTTAAAGTCGTTGGAACAATTTCAAAACCACTCGGTTTCTTTTCAAAAACAACTTTTAAACGTGGAGCTTAAACTACTCCTTTTAAAAACAATCACGTTCCTTCGATTATATCAAGTTCACTACGTTCACGGTTTCACCAAAACCATTCGTAGCCATCCGTCATTTCATATGGATAGCCAATAGTATTCAAGCTGTGTTTGTTGGCCAAAGTCAAAGCATAGTGATTGGTAGCTATTGGATATTCATATGTAGCATAGATAGATGCGTTGGTTTGGGACAATCGTACTGCCTTGTTGGCCAAAGTCAAGGGTAGGTACGGGTGGGTTCAAATTAACCTAGAAAATGACGGGTAGAACTTGACATGTGACTTATGATTTGTTGGCCAAAGTCAAGGTCATAAGAGCATGGGGCAAAAATCCACATCGGGAGTTTCTAAAGAAACTGAAACTTGCTAGCGCTGCATACCATTTGGAGTGTGATGATTCTGGTAGGATTCCTTCAGTTTTGTCACACGATGATATTTGGATCCCGATCCTACTGTGAGTATATGCTACTCCTCGGGAACTTTCTCACTTAACGATCAATGCTATAAACCAAGTAGGTGTCTAGAAAAGTGTTAGCGGGGCTACGCCCACAGGGAAAAGAGGTTACTTAATTAAGGAACTTCGCGAAAGCGTTGGAAAACCTCCCTCGAAGTACCAACACTGGCCTGGCTGAACGGTTAAGCAAGTATTGTACGGTGAGATTGATCCCGACTAATTCTTCCTTTTTGGTTTGAGGAAGGATTTGAGAAACAGTGGGAGCCATCCTATTTAGACAAACTAAAAACCACTCTAAACTTGCAAGAGCATCATGCTTAAGTGTTTCTTCTCTCTCTCCTAATTGCAGCGACCAATCGTCATGACCGGACTTAAGTTACTACTAGATAAAAATATACTGACAGGGCTAAACTACAGAGATTGGCTCAGGAATGTCAAAATGGCAATCACTTATGACAAGTTGGTGTATCTCCTTACCACCCAAGCTCCCCCTGGCCCAGGTCCCACCTCCAGTGTCACGGATAAGGAAATCCGTAAGACCTGGGAGATCGACTGCGCGAATGCCAAGTGCCTCGTGCTTGCCTCTATGGACAATGAACATCAGAGGAGGCATGAGAATATGGACCTAGAATCCATATTTCTCCATGCTAAGGAACTATATGGAGAGCAATCCCGTATCGCCATATACGAAGTCTCGAAAAAGTTGTTTTCGGTGAGATTGGCCGTCGGATCATCGGTAGCGGAACACGTGCTTAAGATGATTGGCTTCATTGAAGAGCTCGCAGACCTTGGGACCATGTTAGAGAACGAGCTCTACACTGACTTGATTCTCCAGTCCTTCCCTTCCACTTACGCCCAATTTATCCTGAAGTTCAACATGCAAGGAAAAGAAGTTGAACTTCCGGAGCTCCTCAACATGTTGAGGAGTGCAGAGGGCACCTTACAGAAAGTAAGGGAAACACCCGTTTTGTCTGTTAGAGGACCTTCCTCTCTAGGTCCAAGGCGAAAGCCATGGGAAAGAAGAAGAAAAACCCCACCAAACCAAGGGGTGGTGTTAGTAAAGTGGAAGTGAAGGGAAAAGCAAAGTCAACAAAGATAGCGGGACAGCTTGTGGGGAAGGAAGAATGCTTCTATTGTCATAAGAAAGGACACTGGAAAAAGGATTGCAGGGCTTGGAAGGCCAAGAACCAGGACCCGAAGCAAGTTGTGGCCTAGGCTTCAGGTGTGTATGTTATTGAAAACTGTCTATCAGTAAACTCTACTTCCTGGGTATTGGATACCGGATCAGGATCTCATATCTGTAATTCTTTGCAGGCACTGAGAAAGCATAGGATTTTGAAGGCAAGTGATATGACCCTTAGAGTTGCAAACGGAGCTGGCATGGATGCTGAGTCCGTGGGGGACTATCACTTGGAATTGTCAGATGGACACGTTTTGGTTTTGCGTGATTGTTATTTTGTACCCAGTGCGACTTGTAATATCATATATGTATCTTTAATGTCTAAAGAAGTTTATGATTTTGCATTTGTAAGCGATGTTGTAAACATTCACCTTAATCATGTTCTGATTGGGTCGGGTACATTAAGCAACGGTATATATGTATTAAACCAACCATAGATTTTCAATGTCCAGAATACACATAAAAGAAAGTCTCCAGAAATAAATCATGCTTTCTTATGACATTGTAGACTGGGTCACATCAATGAGAGAAGGTTGACGTAGTTACATACAGAAGGATATTTAGATCCGTTCGAATATCAATCATATGCAACTCGTCAATCTTGTCTCAAAGGAAAGATGACAAAGACTCCGTTCACTAGACACGGAGTAAGAGCAAGCGAGCTCTTGGGACTCATATACAGCGATGTATGCGGTCCAATGTCTACACATGCGCGAAGTGGTTATTCTTACTTCATTACTTTTACGGATGACTTTTCAAAGTACGGATATGTCTTCTTAATGAAACATAAATCTGAAGCCTTTGGAAAATTCCAGGAATACAAGAATGAAGTAGAAAACCAAACAGGCAAAATTATCAAGACACTGAAATCTGATCGAGGTGGTGAATACTTGAGTGCCGAGTTCCTGGATTACCTAAAAGAGAATGGAATTCTCTCTCAGGTTACTCCTCCATACACTCCACAACATAACGGTGTATCGGAGAGACGGAACCGAACCCTATTGGATATGGTACGTTCCATGATGAGTAACGCTGAGTTGCCGCGATCATTCTGGGGATATGCACTAGAATTAGCTGCATACCTTTTGAACCGAGTTCCAACTAAGACAGTGCCTACCACACCATATCAGATGTGGAGTGGTAAGAAACCCTATCTTAAGCACATTAAGACATGGGGATGTCCAGCTTTTATCAAAAAGCATCATGCGGACAAACTCGAGGCACGCTCAGTACAGTGCAAGTTTGTGGGATATCCAAAGAACTCCAAGGGATATTTCTTCTATTGCGAAGAGGAACAAAAGGTTTTTGTTTCTCGTCATGCCTGCTTCTTGGAAACTGAATTTTTGGAAAATCAGATAAGTGGGTGCGCAATAGAACTGAAAGAAATTCCAGAACTACGAGCTATTACTGAAAGCTTAGTAGAACCAGAGGGTTTGAAAGAATAGGACATTCCTGCGCCGCTCCACAGGAGTAGTAGGCAGTCTCATCCGCCCGAGAGATACTACAGTTTTCTCATAGACGGGGATAGAGAGGATTGCATCATTGATAATGATGAGCCGACTAGTTTCCAGCAGGCCATTCAGAGCGTTGACTCGGTAAAATGGCTGGATGCAATGCGGACCGAAATGGAGTCCATGTGCACAAACAAAGTATGGACTTTGGACGTTGCTCCAGAAGGGATAAAACCCGTAGGCTGCAAATGGATCTTCAAGAGGAAGATTGGTGTAGATGGATAGGTTGAGACCTATAAGGCTAGACTTGTTGCAAAGGGTTTTCATCAAAGACTTGGTTTGGAATATGACGAAACCTTTTCTCCAGTGGCTATGCTCAAATCCATTCGGATCCTTCTTGCCATTGCTGCCTTCCACGATTATGAGATTTGGCAGATGGACGTAAAGACCGCTTTTCTAAATGGAAATTTAGAGGAGTGTGTCTATATAGACCAGCCAGAGGGTTTCATTCAGAGTGGGAGCAGCGGAAAGGTATGCAAATTGCTTATGTCCATTTATGGACTAAAGCAGGCATCGCGGAGTTGGAACATCTGTTTTGATGAGACGGTCAAAGATTTTGGCTTTATCAAAAATCCAGATGAACTATGCATCTATAGTAAAATTGTAGCACGAACTGTCGTATTCCTCGTTTTATACGTGGATGACATTCTCTTGATAGGAAATGACATTCCTATGCTATAATCTGTCAAAGGGTTCTTGTCACTCAGGTTCTCCATGAAAGACCTGGGTGATGCCTCTTACATTCTGGGGATCCGGAACCATCGTGATAAGTCCAAGAGGATATTACGACTTTCACAGTCCAGGTACATCGACACCATACTGAAAAGATTCAGTATGGAAGATTCCAAGCGTGGTAATCTACCGGCTTGTCACGAGATCACCCTCTCCAAAGAGATGTCTCCCAAGACTGATTTGGAAAGGGATCGCATGTCTATTATACCCTACGCTTCTGCAGTAGGCTCTATAATGTATGTGATGTTGTGTACCAGACCAGATGTTGCTTATGCACTGAGTGTGGTAAGCCGGTATCAGTCAAACCCTGGGGAGAAGCACTGGACAGCGGTAAAGAACATTCTGAAGTACCTAGAAGGACTAAGGACATGTTTTTGGTTTACGGCGGAAAAGACCTCCAGATGGAGGCCTTTGCTGACTCCAGCTTCCAGAGTGACAAGGATGACTCCAAGTCCATCTCGGGTTATGTCTTTACCCTCAATGGAGGGGCGGTGTGTTGGAAGAGTTCCAAACAGGAAACCGTTGCTGACTCGACGATGGAAGCGGAATATATAGATGCATCTGATGCCGCAAAAGAAGCCGTCTGGATGAAGAAGTTCTTGACAGAACTTCAGGTGGTTCCGTCCATTGTTGATCCAATACCTCTGTATTGTGAAAACAACGGGGCTATAGCTTTAGCGAAGGAACCCAAGTCCCATCAGAAGTCCAGACACATCTTAAGGCGGTATCACCTGATCAGGGAGATCGTGGATCGCCGGGAGATCGAGGTTCGGAGGGTTGCTACAGAAGATAACACTGCAGATCCATTCACGAAGGCCTTACCCCAGACTCAGTTCGAGCGGCTGATCGAGATCATAGGTCTTCGATACGCCAGTACATGGCCTTAGTGCAAGTGGGAGATTGTTAGTGTATATGCCCTAGAGGCCATTACTGTATCATACTAGTTTGTATATTACTTGATGGAAGCTTGGGATATTCACAGTTGTATAGACAATCTTGCTCGAAATGGTAGTATGCTACTTGGTTTGCTTCTACTTTAATGTGTGCAAGTGTTTCTTTTAGCATATCGCCTATACACATTAGTGGAGCCCTTAGGATCTTTACTTGATTACCAGCGTTGTGATGGCACTCACACTAGTGGGGGCTGGGTAATCTACAAGCATATCCTTATACAGGTCCCTAGTCGTAGGATTATCGAGACGGGGTAACGATACTCCGGAGTAGACTAGCGTATACGCTTCTCATCCCAGCAGGGGAGATGGTCTGTCCTACAGCCGTCGTACGTCGTACTTGAGATTGTATGCAGGTGCTCGTTAGGTTACGAGTACACTGGACAGGACTCATCGGGAACTGTTGGTTGGTACTATACCTATCGTCAGTTATCAGTTCCCAGGTGACATGAGTACAGCTTAGTCCGCTAACTTGACACTGTCACTTCGCCTCGAGTGTGTTCCCACTGTTCTTAGATTGCTACCCTACCATGGCTCAAATGAGTCGTGCAAACAGATAGCAGTTGGGTGCAGTCCCGAAGCACTTGGAGGCAGTGACGGTTAGACAGGATTCATCTCTCCCAGTATTGGGGTTTGATATCGCGCTGTGTTAAGGAAAGCCATTACACATAGTCGTCCCTGGCCAGGGCAAGCGAGATATACTGGTAGGTTATCCTGTGTTATCTCAGGGTGTTCTGAGCTACACTCCGACACGACTTGTACCGCTATTAGGGGACTGACGTTTACCACCCCCTAAGACCGACATGCGATATTCTTAGACGAACAGACCGGACTGTACGGAGATTGTCACATTCAGGCTCAGTAGGAGTTCGGATGGGTTCACCTCATCAGTCTTCTTATCGGCATCTACCTGGGGACCGTTACGTACAGCTAGTACCGCTTGCGGCCTGTGGTTAAACCCACTGCCAGCGTAGTGTCGAGTCTTTAGAGTCCCACACAGAGAGCTATTCGCCTTTGGGCAAAACAGAATAGAGGTCGCATGGTTTTGCGACAGGGTTTGTTCACATCCGCGCACTTGTGCACGTTTGGTGTTCGGGCAGTTATTTCTAGCGGGTTTTGGTTTAAGCCAGATCCTAGTATATGTTTTGGGATTGGTTTTATCTCATTGTATTCGTGTTCCTCGGAACACGGATGTGGGTGTGTATGAACAGTTGACTGAGGCAGAGGATTCTCGTTAGGGTTGTTGACCATTGACTTTTTTCTAAACCCTAATGAGAATAAGAAATATAATTAATAATATTAATTAAGTATTATTGTGCCATGGTTGAGTTGAACATTTGACTTTTGTTGACTTGTTGACTTTGTTAACCGGTTGACCATTATGGACTTGTTGACCATCATCATTTCATTTCTATGACTTTTGTTTACTTGTTGTTCTTTACAAAATGCATTAAATGCATGAAATGATAATGGTCATTGAAACTAACCATCACAATTCTTAATTATTATTATTATCATCATTATTCTTTCTTTTGTGAGCATGGTTGTAAAAAGTCAAGCTCATTCTCACTTGATCACTCTCTCTCATCCAAGCTCTCCTTCTTCCTCTCTCTCAAGGCTCTCATGTCTCATGTGTTGAGAAGCATGAGCCATTGAGATAAAACCTTCAAAACTCTTCTCTACTCACTCTAGAGTACTAGGTCTAGCAGGCTAAGCACTTTAGTTTCCTCTCGGTTGAGGTAGGAGCTCAAGGTAGAGGCTTTCGGGTGGATCCTTCTTCGACAACAAGGGGACTACGAGGTGGAGCCGATCCAACCACTCCAAGGAGCAAGAAGAGAAGGAGTTCAAGAACTAGGTATAACCCTCTAACATAGTACTTAAACTTCTAGTTAGTTTGCTAGGTTTTTGTTTAGCAAAGATCCTGTTTTCTTGTCCATGTTACCTTGCCATAAAAAATCGTTTTTTACCGTTTCCGCATCCCCGTAAGAACCGGGACGGATAACGTGGACTTACAGTTCTTATATTCTCGGAATTTCTCAAAGGCCTCGGATTTATGCTTCATCAAGAAAATGAATCCATACCTAGAGTAATCATTCGTAAAAGTAATGAAATATGAAAAACCGCCTCTTGCATGTGTAGACATTGGACCACATACATCGCTGTGTATGTGTCCTAAGAGCTCGTTTTCTCTTACTCCATGTCCAGTGAATGGAGTCTTTGTCATCTTTCCTTTGAGACATGATTGACAAGTGGCATAAGTTTGATATTCGAACGGATTCAAATATCCATCTCTATGTAACTTAGTTAACCTTGTCTTATTGATGTGACCCAGTATACAATACCATAAGAAAGCCTGATTTATATCTGGAGACTTTCTTTTTAGTGTGTTCTGGACATTTAAAATCTACAATTGGTTTAACACATATATACCGTTATCTAGTGTACCGGACCCAATCAAACCATGATTAAGGTGGATGTTAACAACATCGCTTACAAACGTGAAATCATAAATACTGATATGATATTACACGTTAAACTAGGTACACAAAAACAGTTGCGCAAAACCAAAATATGTCCACTCGTCAATCCAAGGTGATAATCCCCTACGGACACAGCATTCACGCTAGCTCCGTTAGCAACCTGGAGGGTCATATCACCAACCTTCAGCACTCTACGGTTTGTCAATGCCTGCAATGAATTGCATATATGAGATCCTGATCTGGTATCCAATACCCAGGAAGTAGAGTTGATTGACAGACAATTTTCAATTACAAACACACCTGAAGCCGAAGCCACAACTTGTCTCGGGTCCTGGTTCTTGGCAATCGAAGCTTTGCAATCCTTCTTCCAAAGGCCTTTCCTACGACAGTGGAAGCACTCGTCCTTTGCCACTACTGGCACCACAACCTTTGCCTTTCCCTTGACTCCCACCTTACCAACACCACCTCTTGGTTTGGTAGCGGCCTTCTTCTTCCTTCTTTTGGCCCTTGCCTTGGACCTGGAAAAGGAAGCACCACGAACAAATATAGTGGGTGTTTCCCTTGCCTTCTGCAAGGTGCCCTCTGCACTCCTCAACATGTTAAGGAGTTCTGAAAGTTCAACTTCTTTACCTTGAATGTTGAAATTCAAGATAAACTGGGCGTAGGTGGAAGGAAGGGACTGAAGAACCAAGTCTGTATACAGCTCGTTCTCTAATGTTGTCCCGAGGCCTGCGAGCTCTTCAATATAGCCAATCATCTTAAGGACATGTTCCCCTACAGATGATCCGACGCCCATCCTCGACTGAAACAAGTTCTTCGAGGTCTCGTATCTAGCTATACGAGATTGCTCTCCATACAGTTCCTTGGTCTGGAGAAATATGGATTCAAGATCCATATTCTCGTGCCTCCTCTGATGTTCATTATTCATAGAGGCAAGCACGATGCACTTGGCCTTCGCGCAGTCTAACTCCCAGGTCATGCGGATTTCCTTATCCACGACACTGGATTCAGGACCTGAGACGGCAGGGGCCTTAGTAGTAAAGACATACCCTAATTTGTCATAGGCAATTGCCATCTTGACATTCCGGAACCAATCTTTATAGTTTGGCCCTGTCAAAATATTTTTATCTAATAATAACTTAAGGCCTGTCATGTTCTGGGTCGCTGCAATTAGAAGAGAGAGAAAGAGAGAGAGAGAGAGAAAACACTTTAGCATGATGCTCTTGCAAGTTTAGAGTGGTTTTTAGTTTATCTAAAATGGACGGCTCCCACTGTTTCTCGAATCCCTCCTCAAACCAAAAATGAAGAACTAGTCAGGACTATTCTTACTGTACAATACTTGCTTAACCGTTCAGTCAGGCAAGTGTCGGTACTTCGAGGGAGGTTTTACGATGCTTTCGCGAAGTTCCTTAATTAAATAACCTCTTTTCTCTGGGGGCGTAGCCCCGCTGACACCTTTCTCGACACCTACTTGGTTTATAGCATTGATCGTTAAGTGAAAGAATCTCCCGATGAGTAGCATATACTCACAGTAGGATCGGGATCCAAATATCATCGTGTGATAAAGCTGAAGGAATCCTACCAAAATTATCACACTCCAAATGGTATGAACTCTAGCAAATTTCAGTTTCTTTCCCGATGTGGATTTTTGCCCCATGCTCTTATGACCTTGGCGTTGGTCAAAATATCATAAGTCACATATCAAGTTCTACATATCATTATCTTATTAATTTGAACCCATCCGTACATACCCCTGACGTTGGCCAAATGGCAGTACGACTGTCCCAAACCAACTCATCTATCTATGCAACAGATGAATACCCAGCAGCTACCAAACACTATGCCTTGGCGTTGGTCAAAATACATAACTTGAATACTACTGAATACCCAAATGAAATCACGGAGGGCTACGAATGGTTTTGGCGAAACCGTGAACGTAGTGAACTTGATATGATCGAAGGAACCTGACAGCTTTTAAAATGAGTGGTTTATGCTCCGCAATTAAAAAATCTGCTGTTTTAAAATTAACCGAGTGGTTTCTTTTAAACTGTTCCAACGATTCAACTTTGGTTTATTTTCTTTGCATTAATATAATGTGTCCCATCATTTAACCTATCATTGCAGAAAACAACGAAAATACAACGTCCTCTTATGCCATCCGCATTCGCCACTGGGCCCCGTCATTCACCCGTTAGGTTACTTAACTAACGACAGAGCGGGGGCTGGGCTAGCGCGGGTGCAAAACATAAGTAACGCCTACTAGATATCATATATAGATATTGTACATTCGTCAGACGCAATAATAGGCATTCCAGATCACAGATGAACAAATTGGATATACAAGCAATCCGCATTTCTTTTGAGCCTGCAATGAAAGACGGATTATACAGTCGCGATGAATAGCCAAACCCCCACCCTAGACCCCTACGGGTACGGCAAACTACCCGCCAAGTACCCGAAGTGAAGCGGTCTCCCTCAACGACGTGAGTAGGCCACTAAGCACTTCAAAGTACCCGGTAGTTTGTGCACCCCACCTTGGGTCTATCCTAGGAGCAGAAAACAGTAAATGAAATAATACAACGGTGGCTACAACCTCAACCCGGATGTGCCCCGCAAAAGATTATTACAACAAATTACAATTTACATTTGAATGAAAGAAACACTCATCTCACATCCCCAGCTATCCATTCACAACAATTCAACAAGTTCATATTCATAAACCAATAAAAACCATTACAGAAATGTGCAACCCCCTGCTAACCGACATACTAGCAGTTAGGAGATGTTTACGAACACATTAATCACAACATAGATATAATCCAGTTAGCCAAAGTTCTTAGAATATCGATCAAGCAACACATATGAATTTACTCCAAACAATTCTCTGTGCACATAAAACCTGAGCAGAAACAAAACATCCCAGAAAATACAACATCAACACAGAAGAATAACTGAGCAAATTTAGGTTGAATCGGAGTCAACTCAGCCGCGGATCCGCGGCGGATCGCTTGTATCGACCGTGGTTCCGCGGTGGTTTGGTCGAGTCATGATCCCAAATTTTTTCACAATTCTTAAAAAACCCTTCTTGTATTTTTAAGGGTCCCATTAAAATTTTTAGACCCCATTTTAAAATCGACAGAAACTTAGTAAAAACATCGTTTTTTCGGGATTATTTTGCGATCGAATTTCTAAAGACTTTGATAACATGTTAGTTATGGTTTAGCTAGGCTCGGATACCACTGTAAGTCGACGTAACACACCCCACAAGTTGCGGGGAGGCGGAATAGGTAAAACAATCATTTTGTTTAAAGTAATATCGACTAACTTACGGATCTTTGCTAAACCCTAACTAACAAACTATCTAGAAGTGCTTAACTATTATGATAGATGATTATACCTCAAGATACTAGTCCTTCTTGTTCTTGTTGTTCACCTCCTCGTCGCCCTCCTCAATGTGATAGAAGATCCACCCGAGAGTTCCTTCTCCAAGCTATAACCTCTCACTTGAGATAACTAAGTGGCTAGGATTGCTAATCTAAGTGACATAGAAGATATAGAAGTGGATTAAGGATCTAATAGTCTTTCTAACCCTTGGGATCTCAATACATGAGAGGATTAGGGTTAGGTTGAAGAAGAGGAGAGCTTGAGGAGAGAGAGTGTGTATGTGAGAATGAAATGAAAATATAACTCATTTCTATATATTATGAAGCATAATGATTATCAAATAAATCATATAAGATAATTACAATCATGCTTCATTTAATACAATGAATGAATCATCTCATGAGTCACTAAAACAATTAATACTTCATTAACTCACTTGGATGAATCATCTCATGAGTCACTAATTCATTTAATGCAAATAACACATAAGCTCTCCACCTCATTTAGTTTAATTCATAAATTAATTAAATCTAAATGAGCCACCTTCCTTCTAGAAGCTTCTCGACTAATTACGAGAATGCCCCTCCTATCCGTATTCCCGAAAAACACGGATATACTGAGAATGCATAAATCAAATAATCCAATACTAGAATCTGGCTAAAACTAAAGCCCGCTAGTATAAACTGTCTGAACATCATACGTGCACAAGTACACGTATATGTCCGAACCCTGTCGTAAAACCATACGACCTCTATATTGTTTCGCCTGAAGCAGGGAAACTCTCTGTGTAGGACTCTAAAGAGTCGACACTATGCTGGCAGTGGGTTTAACCACAGGCCGCAAGCGGTACTAGCTGTACGTAACGGTCCCCAGGTAGATGTCGATAAGAAGGCCGATGAGGAAACCCGTCCGAACTCCTACTGAGCCTGATGTGATAATTTCTGTACAATCCGGTCTGTTCTTCTAATATTATCATATATCTGGCCTAGGGGGCGACAAGCGTCAGTCCCCTAAAAGGCGGTATAAGTCGTGTCGGAGTGAAGCCCATTACACCTTGAGAAGATACTGGAAATCCAACCAGTAAATCTCGCTTGCCCTCGCCAGGGACTTTGCGTAATGGCTCTCCAAACACAGTGCGATATCAACTCCCAATACCGGGAGAGACGAATCCTATCTAACCACCACTGCCTCCAAGTGCTTCGGGACTGCACCCAACTGCTACCTGTTTGCATGACTCCTTTGAGCCGTGGTAGGGTAGCAATTTAAGAATAGTGGGAACACACTCGAGACGAAGCAGCAGTTTCAAGTCTACGGACTATGTTGTGCCCATGTCACCTGGGAACTGTTAACTGACGACGGGTATAATACCAACCAACAGTTCCATGCGAGTCCTGTCCGGTGTACCCGTAACCCAACGAGCACCTGCATACTATCTCCAGTACAACGTACTAATGGCTATGGGACAGACCATTTCTCCTGCTGGGATGAGAAGCGTATATACTAGTCTACTCTAGAGTATCGATGCCCTGTCTCGATAATCCTACGACTAGGAACCTGAGAAAGAATGTGCTTGTAGACTACCCAGCTCCCACTAGTGTGACTGCCATCACAACGCTGGTAGTCAAGCAAGATCCTAAGGGCTCTATCAATATGTATTCTCGATATGCAAAAAGAAACATATACACATATTAAGATAGATATAAACCAAGTAGCATACTACTATATTGAGCAAGACTGTGAATATCTCAAGCTTCCATTAAGTAATATACAAACTAGTATGATACAATAATGGCCCCTAGGGCATATACACTAACACCTGCGATCCAATAATTAATTTTGAGGGCACTGTATCCAACATGGTTAACCTCATTAAAAATCCTCTATATCATCTTTGTCTATTTTTATATCTTGTACCTCTGTGATTGATTTTGTGACTGTGATAATTTAGTACACTTAAAATTCTTTTATACCACTGTATATTTTGTGTTTTCGCAAAAATACTCTTAGTTTGCCATATAACCTTATTCACCCCCCTCCCCTCTAAGGCTGCTTTCACCCAGCTCCCATATATATGATCGCCATCATAATACCGGTAATCAAGCAAAAATACTATGGGCTTTATCATTATATATTAGTGACACGTAATAACTAGTAAAACATATACACTTAATGATAAAGACAAACCTGATAGAATACTATCATCTCGAACAAGATTGTTCTATGCGTATAGGTCCTCCCTTAATTACCATAATTGCATAGCTGCAATTACAACAATTGTCTTGAGGGCATTTTATCCAAGATTATCTAGTATTATCGCCGACAATCGTCTTGGCTTTGTCTTAATTCATAAGGTTCCTAATCCTTTTCAACAAATTGATAAAAATCAGTTAAGATAAGATTAGAATCAAGAATATTAATATTCATCTTGAACTGATTAAGATATAAGACATTATAAAAATTGACATCTACTTCAGATTCATAATCCATTTTCAGCTAATAAAATTTTCAGTATACCAAATTACTTGATCATCTAATGAATATGGGTTTAAAATTGAACTCCCTAAACCATTTTGTTGTACATGAAAACTTTTCATTACAATTTAACGAATTACAATTATTTTCTTGTACATGCCTTACGCGTATTTCTATGCTAGTTTCTTTGAACTCATTTTCTTCTTTAAGATAGCATCAAAAGAATTTACAATATATCATCTAGCAAGTTAACTTCTATAATGTTATTCTTTATAACTGATAACTTTGTTATGGTTGTAACGTGATCGGGCTCAATAAATTTATCATCTTAAACAATATTAGCCGATTTTCAATAGTGTCATGACAATACACAATCCTTATTTCCAATCCATATAGTTTAGTACATACACATTAGATGGTTTAGTAAAATCACTAACTTATTCATACTAATGTAAGTTGAAACAATAGCAAAATATCTAAATTCTCATTTTATAGCTGCACAGCATTACTAGGGTTCTAATTTAAGTAATGGTGTCAGTGCCAATAATTCTTGTTAGTGTATATGCCCTAGAGGCCATTACTGTATCATACTAGTATGTATATTACTTAATGGAAGCTTGGGATATTCACCTTGTATTGACAATCTTGCTCAAAATGGTAGTATGCTACTTGGTTTGTTTCTGCTTTAATGTATGCATGTGTTTCTTTTAGCATATCGCCTTTACACATTAGTGGAGCCCTTAGGATCTTTGCTTGATTACCAGCGTTGTGATGGCAGTCACACTCGTGGGGACTGGGTAATCTATAAGCACATCCTTATGCAGGTCCCTAGTCGCAGGACTATCGAGATAGGGCATCGATACTCCGGAGTAGACTAGCGTATGCGCTTCTTATCCCAGCTTGGGAGACAGTCTGTCCTACAGCCGTCAGTACGTCGTACTTGAGATAGTATGCGGGTGCTCGTTAGGTTACGAGTACACTTGACAGGACTCATCGGGAACTGTTGGTTGGTATTATACCTATCGTCAGTTATCAGTTCCCAGGTGACATGAGTACAGCTTAGTCCGTTGGCTTGACACTGTCACTTCGCCTCGAGTGTGTTCCCACTGTACTTTGATTACTACCCTACCACGGCTCAAAGGAGTCATGCAAACAGGTAGTTTTTGGGTGCAGTCCCGAAGCACTTGAAAGCAGTGACGGTTAGACAGGATTCATCTCTCCCGGTATTGGGGGTTGATATCGCGTTGTGTCTAGGAGAGCCATTACACAAAGTCCCTGGCCAGGGCAAGCGAGATAGACTGGTAGGTTTCCAGTGTTATCTCAGGTGTTCTGGGCTACACTCCGACACGACTTGTACCGCTCGTAGGGGGCTGAAGTTTACCGCCCCCTAGGCCCGCCATGCGATGTTCTTAGACGAACAAACCGGACTGTACGGAGACTGTCACATTCAGGCTCAGTAGGAGTTCAGATGGGTTTCACCTCGTCCGTCTTCTTATCGGCATCTACTTGGGGGCCGTTACGCACAGCTAGTGCCGCTTGCGGTCTGTGGTTAAACCCACTGCCAGCGTAGTGCCGAGTCTTTAGAGTCCTACACAGAGAGCTATTCGCCTTTAGGCAAAAGAGTAGAGGTCGCATGGTTTTGCGACAGGTCGCATGGTTTTGCGACAGGGTTCGGTCACATCCGTGCACTTGTGCACGTTTAGTGTCCGGACAGTTAACACTAGCGGGCTTTGGTTTAAGCCAGATCCTAGTGTACGTTTTAGGATTGGTTTTATTTCGTTTGTATTCGTGTTCCTCGGAACGCGGATGCGGGTGTGTATGCACAGTTGACAGAGAGACAGAGGCATAGGATTCTCATTAGGGTTGTTGACTGTTGACTATTGACTTTTGCTAAACCCTAATGAGAATAAGAAATATGATTAATGATTATATTAATTAAGTATTATTGTGTCATTGTTGAGATGAAGAGTTGACTTTGTTGACTTGTTGACTTTGTTGACCGGTTGACTAGGTTGGACTAGTTGACCACCATCATTACAATGGCTATCATTTCATGGCAAAGACTTTTGCTTGCTTGTTTCTTTTTGCAAAATGAGTGCATGAAATGATATGGCCATTTTGACTTAAACCATCACATAATACTTAATTACTATTATGAGTTATCATGATTTTGGATTATGAGAGCATGGGAGCAAAAAGTCTTGCTCATTCTCTCATTTGCTTTCTCTCTCTTCCTTGAGCTCTCCCTCTTCCTCTTGCTCTCTCTCTAGTCTATGGTTCACTTGTCTCATGTGTTGAGAAGCAAGAACCATAGAGATAATCCCAACACACTCCTCTACTCATATTAGTTCACAAGGTTTAGCAAACCAAGTGTTCTAGTTTCTTCTAGTTAGAAGAGAAGCCAAAGGTAGAAGCTTTCAGGTGGATCAATCTTCGGCGCGAGGAGACGACGAGGTGAGGCCGATCCGTACACAGCAAAGAGTTGAAGACGAAGGAGTTCAAGAAAGGTATAACCCCCTAACCGAGTAGGTAAAACTCTTAGTTAGGATTGTTAGATGGTTGTTTAACAAAGATCCGTTTTATGAGTCCATGTTACCACCTCTTGAAAAATCGTTTTTTACCATTTCCGCAACCCCGTAAGTACCGGGGAAGGGTAGCATGGACTTACAGTGGTATCAGAGCCTAGTTAAACACTATCTAACATGTTAGCAAAGTAACTAGAAATTCGATCGGAGAAAAAGTCGCGAAATATGCCCGAAATGTCTACTTTCTGCCGAAATTTTTTCTGTTCCAAAAAATAATAAATCTTACCTTAAAATTCGGCTCAGGATTTTTAGAAGAAACTGGAAAAAAATGGTCCACTGAACCGATCAACCCGCCGCGGAACCGCGGCCGGAGCATGCTCCCGCCGCGGATCCGCGGCCGAGTTGACTCGGCCGTGGCGATTTTTCTCACAGTTTGTTCAGTGGGGTATTTTAGGATTTTTGGAGTATGTTTTTTCAGCCCAGATTTTCCAGAAAGCAAAATTTGTTTTTGGGGCTTAAAAAACCGTATTTTGATCGAATTTCTAAAGACTAAAGCTAACGGGTTTATATCTGTGGTGTGTTATATGTATTGAACGTCTGCTAATCGCTATACATCGATTAGTGGGGGTTATACATATCTGTGATATGTAATGTTGATGGTATGTGTATATGAATTCATTGGATTATCGCGGATGAATAGCCGGGGGTTGTGAGATGAGAGTTTTCTTTATCTTTCAATTCATGTAAAATATGTAAATTGATGTAATATTATTTGTATGGCGGCACAACCGGGTCGGGGTTGTAGCCGTCATTGTATAATTTCTTTTTACTGTTTTTGCTCCTAGGATAGACCCAAGGTGGGGTGCACAAATTACCGGGTATCTCAAAGTGCCGAGTGGCCTACTCACGAGTTGTGGGAGGTTGCTTCGCTTCAGGTACTTGGCGGGTAGTTTGCCGCACCCGTAGGGGTCTAGGGTAGGGTTTGGCTATTCACCGCGACCGTGTAATCCGCTTTTCGTTACAGGCTCGTACGAATTGCGGATTCCTAGTATATCCAATGTGTTCATCTATGATCTGAAATAGCTATCATTGCAATATATCTATATATATGATATCTATTTAGGCGTTGCTTATATTTTGCATCCGCGCTAGTCCAGCCCCCACTCTGTCGTTAGTTAAGTAACCTAACGGATAATGACGGGGCCCCGTGGCGAATACGGATGGCATAAGCGTACATCATATTTTGGTTGTTTTCCGCAATGGTAGGATTAAATGAAGGGACGCATTAAAATTAATGCAAGAAAAATAAACCAAGTAAAAGTCGTTGGAACACTTTGAAAACCACTCGGATCTTTTCAAAACCAAACTTTTAAATGCGGAGCTTGAACAACTCCTTTTGAAAGCTATCTCGTTCCATCGATTATATCAAGTTCACTACGTTCACGGTTTCGCCAAAACCATTCGTAGCCCTCCGTCGTTTCACATGAATGGTCAATAAGTATTCAAGCTATGTATGTTGGCCAAAGTCAAGGCATAGTGATTGGTAGCTATTGGGTATTCATGTGCAGCATAGATAGATGTATTGGTTTGGGGCAGTCGTTCTACCATGTTGGCCAAAGTCAAGGGTATGTGTGGGTGGGCTCAAATTAACCTGGAGAATGACGGGTAGAACTTGACATGTGACTTATGATATTTTGGCCAAAGTCAAGGTCATAAGAGCATGGGGCAAAAATCCACATCGGGAGTTTCAAAAGAACTGAAACTTGCTAGCGTTGCATACCATTTGGAGTGTGATGATTCTGGTAGGATTCCTTCAGTTTTGTCACGCAATGATATTTGGATCCCGATCCTACTGTGAGTATATGCTACTCCTCCGGAACTTTCTCACTTAACGATCAATGATATAAACCAAGTAGGTGTCTAGAAAGGTGTTAGCGGGGCTACGCCCACAGGGAAAAGAGGTTATTTAATTAAGGAACTTCACGAAAGCGTTGGAAAACCTCCCTCGAAGTACCGACACTGGCCTGGCTGAACGGTTAAGCAAGTATTGTACGGTGAGATTGATCCCGACTAGTTCTTCCTTTATGGTTTGAGGAGGGATTCGAGAGACAGTGGGAGCCATCCTGTTTAGACAAATTAAAAACCACTCTAAACTTGCAAGAGCATCATGCTAAAGTGTTTCTTCTCTCTCTCCTAATTGCAGCGACCAAACATCATGACTGGACTTAAGTTACTACTAGATAAAAACATACTGACAGGGCCAAACTACAAAGATTGGCTCAGGAATGTCAAAATGGCAATCACTTATGACAAATTGGGGTATCTTCTTACCACCAAAGCTCCTCCTGTCCCAGGTCCCAAAACCAGCGTCGCGGATAGGGAAATCCGTAAGACCTGGGAAATCGACTGCGCGAAGGCCAAATGCCTCGTACTTGCCTCTATGGACAATGAACATCAGAGGAGGCACGAGAATATGGACCTCGAATCCATATTTCTCCATACAAAAGAACTGTATGGAGAGCAATCTCGTATCGCCAGATACGAAGTGTCGAAGAAGTTGTTTTCGGCAAGATTGGCCGTCGGATCATCGGTAGCGGAACACGTGCTTAAGATGATTGGCTACATAGAGGAGCTCGCGGACCTTGGGACCATGTTGGAGAATGAGCTCTATACGGACTTGATTCTTCAGTCCCTTCCTTCCACTTACGCCCAGTTCATCCTGAATTTCAACTTGCAAGAAAAGGAAGTTGAACTTTCAGAGCTCCTCAACATGCTGAGAAGTGCAGAGGGCACCCTACAGAAAGGTAGGGAAACATCCACTTTGTTTGTAGGAGGATCTTCCTCTTCTAGGTCCAAGGAGAAAGCCAAGGGAAAGAAGAAGAAAACCCCCGCCAAACCAAGGGGCGGTGTTAGTAAGGTGGATACGAAGGGAAAGGCAAAAGGAACAAAGGTAGCGGGGAAGCTTGTGGATAAGGAAGAATGCTTTTACTGTCACAAGAGTGGACACTGGAAGAAAGATTGCAGGGCTTGGAAAGCCAGAACACAGGATCTGAAGCAGGTTACGGCTTCAGCTTCAGGTGTGTATGTTATTGAAAACTGTCTATCAATAAACTCTACGTCCTGGGTATTGGATACCGGATCAGGATCTCATATCTGTAATTCATTGCAGGCGTTGAGAAAGCGTAGGTTTTTGAAAGCAGGTGACATGACCCTCAAAGTTGCAAACGGAGCTAGCATGGATGCTGAGGCCGTGGGGGACTATCACCTGGGAATGTCAGATGGACATGTTTTGGTTTTACGTAATTGCTTTTTTGTACCCAATGCAACTTGTAATATCATTTCTGTATCTTTGATTTCTAAAGAAGGTTATGAATTTGCGTTTGTAAGTAATGTTGTAAACATTCACCTTAATCAAGTTCTGATTGGGTCAGGTACATTAAGCAATGGTATATACGTATTAAACCAACCAATGATTTTCAATGTCCAGAATACACACAAAAGAAAGTCTCCGGAAATAAATCAGACTTTCTTATGGCATTGTAGACTGGGTCACATCAATGAGAGAAGGTTGATGAAGTTGCATACAGAAGGATATTTGGATCCGTTCGAATATCAATCATATGCAACTTGTCAATCCTGTCTCAAATGAAAGATGACAAAGACTCCGTTCACTGGACACGGAGTGAGAGCGAGCGAGCTCTTGGGACTCGGACACAGCGACGTGTGCGGTCCAATGTCTATGAATGTACGAATCGATTATTCTTACTTCATTACTTTTACGGATGACTTTTCAAGTTACGGTTATGTCTTCTTAATGAAACATAAATCCGAAGCCTTTGGAAAATTCCAGGAATATAAGAATGAAGTAGAAAAACAAACAGGAAAAAGTATCAAGACACTAAGATCTGATCGAGGTGGTGAATACTTGAGTGCCAAGTTCCTGGATTACTTAAAAGAGAATGGAATTCTCTCTCAGCTTACTCCTCCATACACTCCGCAACATAACGGTGTATCGGAGAGACGGAACCGAACCCTATTGGATATGGTACGGTCCATGATGAGTAACGCTGAGTTACCTCGATCATTCTAGGGATATGCACTAGAATCAGCTGCATACCTTTTGAACCGAGTTCCAACTAAGACTGTGCCTACTACACCATATCAGATGTGGTGTGGGAAGAGACCCTATCTTAATCACATTAAGACATGGGGATGTCCAGCTTTTGTCAAAAAGCAGCATGCGGACAAACTCGAGGCACGCTCAGTACAGTGCAAGTTTGTGGGATATCCAAAGAACTCCAAGGGATATTTCTTCTATTGCGAAGAGGAACAAAAGGTTTTTGTTTCTCGGCATGCCCACTTCTTGGAAACTCAGTTTTTGGAGAATCAGATAAGTGGGAGCGCAATAGAACTGGAAGAAATTCCAGAACCATGAGCTATTACTGAAAGCTTAGTAGAACCAGAGGGTTCGAAAGATCAGGACATTCCTACGCCGATCCGCAGAAGTAGTAGGCAGTCTCATCCGCCCGAGAGATACTACGGTTTTCTCATAGACGGGGATAGAGAGGATTGCATCATTGATAGTGATGAGCCGACTAGCTTCCAGCAGGCCATTCAGAGCGTTGACTCGGTAAAATGGATGGATGCAATGCGGACCGAAATGGAGTCCATGTACACCAACAAAGTATGGACGTTGGACATTGCTCCGGATGGGGTAAAACCCGTAGGATGCAAGTAGATCTTCAAAAGGAAGATTGGTGTAGATGGACAGGTTGAGACCAATAAAGCTAGACTTGTTGCAAAGGGTTTCCGTCAAAGACCTGGCTTGGACTATGACGAACCCTTTTCTCCAGTGGCTATGCTGAAATCCATTCGGATCCTTCTTGCCATTGCTGCCTTCCACGATTATGAGATCTGGCAAATGGACGTAAAGACCGCTTTTCTAAATGGAAATTTAGAGGAGTGTGTCTATATGGACCAGCCAGAGGGTTTCATTCAGAGTGGGAGCAGCGGAAAGGTGTGCAAGTTGCTTAAGTCCATTTATGGACTAAAGCAGGCATCGCGGAGTTGGAAAATCTGTTTTGATGAGACGGTCAAAGAATTTGGCTTTATCAAAAATCCAGATGAACCATGCATCTATAGTAGATTTGTAGCGAGAACTGTAGTATTCCTCGTTTTATACGTGGATGACATTCTCTTGATAGGAAATGACATTCCTATGCTACAATCTGTCAAAGGGTTCTTGTCACACAGGTTCTCCATGAAAGACCTGGGTGATGCCTCATACATTCTGGGGATCCGGATCTATCGTGACAGATCCAAGAGGATACTGGGACTCTCACAGTCCAGGTACATCGACACCATACTGAAAAGATTCAGTATGGAAGATTCCAAGCGCGGTAATCTACCGGCTTGTCACAGGATCACCATCTCCAAAGAGATGTCTCCCAAGACTGATTTGGAAAGGGATCGCATGTCTATTATACCCTACGCTTCTGTGGTAGGCTTTATAATGTATGCGATGTTGTGTACCAGACCAGATGCAGCTTATGCACTGAGTGTGGTAAGCCGGTATCAGTCAAACCCTGGGGAGAAACACTGGATAGCAGTAAAGAACATTCTCAAGTACCTGAGAAGGACTAAGGAGATGTTCTTGGTGTATGGCGGAAAAGACCTCTAGATCGAGGCCTTTACTGACTCCAGCTTCCAGAGTGACAAGGATGATTCCAAGTCCATGTCGGGTTATGTCTTTACCCTCTATGGAGGGGCGGTGTGTTGGAAGAGTTCCAAACAGGAAACCGTTGCTGACTCGACGATGGAAGCGGAATATATCGCTGCTGCAGATGCTGCAAAAGAAGCCGTCTGGATAAGGAAGTTCCTAACAGAACTTCAGGTGGTTCCGTCCATTGTTGATCCAGTACCTCTGTATTGCGACAACAACGGAGCTATAGCTTTAGCGAAGGAACCCAGGTCCCATCAGAAGTCCAGACACAACTTGAGGCGGTATCACCTGATTAGGGAGATCGTGGGTCGCCAGGAGATCGAGGTTCGGAGAGTCGGTACGGAAGATAACACTGTTGATCCATTCACGAAGGCCTTACCCTAGACTCAGTTCGAGCGGCTGATCGAGATGATAGGTTTTCGATACGCCAGTACATGGCCTTAGTGCAAGTGGGAGATTGTTAGTGTATATGCCCTAGAGGTCATTACTGTATCATACTAGTATGTATATTACTTAATGAAAGCTTGGGATATTCACCTTGTATTGACAATCTTGCTCAAAATAGTAGTATGCTACTTGGTTTGTTTCTGCTTTAATGTGTACATGTGTTTCTTTTAGCATATCGTCTTTACACATTAGTGGAGCCCTTAGGATCTTTGCTTGATTACCAGCGTTGTGATGGCAGTCACACTCGTGAGGGCTGGGTAATCTATAAGCACATCCTTATATAGGTCCCTAGTCGCAGGACTATCGTGACAGGGCATCGATACTCCGGAGTAGACTAGCGTATGCGCTTCTTATCCCAGCTTGGGAGACGGTCTGTCCCACAGCCATCAGTACGTCGTACTTGAGATAGTATGCGGGTGCTCGTTAGGTTACGAGTACACTTGACAGGACTCGTCGGGAACTGTTGGTTGGTATTATACCTATCGTCAGTTATCAGTTCCCAGGTGACATGAGTACAGCTTAGTCCGTTGACTTGACACTGTCACTTTGCCTCGAGTGTGTTCCCACTGTACTTTGATTACTACCCTACCACGGCTCAAAGGAGTCGTGCAAACAGGTAGTTTTTAGGTGCAGTCCCGAAGCACATGGAGGCAGTGACAGTTAGACAGGATTCGTCTCTCCCGGTATTGGGGGTTGATATCGCGCTGTGTCTAGGAGAGCCATTACACAAAGTCCCTGGCCAGGGCAAGCGAGAGAGACTGGTAGGTTTCCAGTGTTATCTCAGGTGTTCTGGGCTACACTCTGACACGACTTGTACCGCTAGTAGGGGACTGACGTTTACCGCCCCCCTAGGCCCGCCATGCGATGTTCTTAGACGAACAGACCGGACTGTACGGAGACTGTCACATTCAGGCTCAGTAGGAGTTCAGATGGGTTTCACCTCATCCGTCTTCTTATCGGCAACTACATGGGGGCCGTTACGCACAGCTAGTGCCGCTTGCGGTCTGTGGTTAAACCCACTGCCAGCGTAGTGCCGAGTCTTTAGAGTCCCACACAGAGAGCTATTCGCCTTTCGGCAAAAGAGTAGAGGTCGCATGGTTTTGCGACAGGTCGCATGGTTTTGCGACAGGGTTCGGTCACATCCGTGCACTTGTGCACGTTTAGTGTCCGGACAGTTAACACTAGCGGGCTTTGGTTTAAGCCAGATCCTAGTGTACGTTTTGGGATTGGTTTTATCTCGTTTGTATTCGTGTTCCTCGGAACGCGGATGCAGGTGTGTATGCACAGTTGACAGAGAGACAGAGGCAGAGGATTCTCATTAGGGTTGTTGACTGTTGACTATTGACTTTTGCTAAACCCTAATGAGAATAAGAAATATGATTAATGATAATATTAATTAAATATTATTGTGTCATGGTTGAGATGAAGAGTTGACTTTGTTGACTTGTTGACTTTGTTGACCGGTTGACTAGGTTGGACTAGTTGACCACCATCATTACAATGGCTATCATTTCATGGCAAAGACTTTTGCTTGCTTGTTTCTTTCTGCAAAATGAGTGCATGAAATTATATGGCCATTTTGACTTGAAACATCACATAATACTCAATTACTATTATGAGTTATCATGATTTTGGATTATGAGAGCATGGGAGCAAAAAGTCTTGCTCATTCTCTCATTTGCTTTCTCTCTCTTGCTTGAACTCTCCCTCTTTCTCTTGCTCTCTCTCTAGTCTATGGTTCACTTGTCTCATGTGTTGAGAAGCAAGAACCATAGAGATAAATCCCAACACACTCCTCTACTCATCCTAATTCACAAGGTTTAGCAAACCAAGTGTTCTAGTTTCTTCTAGTTTGAAGAGAAGCCAAAGGTAGAAGCTTTCAGGTGGATCCATCTTCGGCGCGAGGAGACGACGAGGTGAGGCCGATCCGTACACCGCAAAGAGTTGAAGACGAAGGAGTTCAAGAAAGGTATAACCCCTAACCGAGTAGGTAAAACTCTTAGTTAGGATTGTTAGATGGTTGTTTAACAAAGATCCGTTTTATGAGTCCATGTTACCACCTCTTGAAAAATCGTTTTTTACCATTTCCGCAACCCCGTAAGTACCGGGGAAGGGTAACATGGACTTGCAATTCTCTCATGCATTTATTAGTGAATAGGAAACCCAAATTTATTTATACTTGTCACGACCCAAAGTTCGGCCCGTGACCGGCACTTAACCATGTAACGTCTGAAGGCGTAACATGACTAAGTAAGCCGAAAACCCAGAAATCAAAACCGTATAAATGTAGAGTGTTAAAATATTTTTGTAAAAACAGTTGCCAATATTTACAAAACCCTTTTAATTAATTTAGTAGAAAAAAATCGTTTTTAAGTTCAAGTGTTATTTAATAATTTTATTTGTGTGCAACATTTCCTTATAAAAGAATTTGTCATGTGGAATAAATAGAGCATCACAATGATGATGATACGACTAAGTAAAAATGAAATGACGATAGCAAGAAATATAAGACTGCATAAATAAATAAAGTCGGCTCACAATGAGCTCGATACCAGAGTACAAGATAACATATATCATCCTCACAACTGTCTCTAAGTCAATACATGAAGGTAGATGGAGAATACTAGATACATCAATATACAACTGAAAGTAAACAGATACCGTACAAAAACCCACCAACTAGCAATGGTATCTGTGTCAAAGGGTGCGGTAAACAGCCAGCCGCGACTACTCCAAAGCGCAACCTGCAAACACTGTGGCACAACGAGGGTGAGTTGCCAACTCATGAGTAGTAGATAACATATAAAGGTAATCGCGAGTATGCACGAGCTGCGATACTCTAAACTATGCCAACAGGTAACATCTATATGATGAACTGGATGCTCACTATCATGCGACAGGTATGATCTAATGGCATTTCTATGTAATGAGCAGATGTATGAAAATCAGACATGGCAATGTAATCTAACAACCTTATATAGGATGAGCAGGGTACGCAATAATATGCAAGCATGTGTACTCTATCAGGTATGCAAGCTACAGGATGAGATGTCAAGTAATAAATGCTGAGTATGGGAAGAAATAATGTCTACACGGAATGTCAACGTGGAAAAATAACTGGTGTATGTCAATGCACCCCAATCCCAAACCAACTCAGGCGCCGTCATCCACATCGGCCCTCAAATCCTGTAATCTCATAAAATCGTGAGTGCCCAACATCGGCACCTAAATATCAAGAAAACTCGTGTCCAGCATCGACACGCAAAACCTCATATCTCGGGCACCCGTCAATCCGGGTTAGCCCACGGGCTCTGTCTGCGGTGTCGGCCCTCGGCCCCGGCAGTACGAGTCGTCCCGTATCCATCTCTCGACTCTGGTCGGTATCCTCCGGACAACCGCCAGGTCCAACCAATCACCGGTAAGTAGTAATCCATCTGCCAGGCTCACCGTCTACTGCACAGCGATCCGTTCTCGTCCCGGGGTACCATACCGGGTCCACCTTGTACCCGCAATCGGCCTCGTCCAGCTCCTCGACTCGGGTTTCCATGTATCGCTCTAGCACCGAGAAAACACATGGTGGACACACTAAAATATCAAATCAAGGGAAACCGGGTTTTTAAACAGTGCGTATTTTTCTTAAAATAGTACTCCGGTTCCCAAAATCCAGAAATCACATGAATCAATCTAATGCGTAAATCCATGCCATGTGTCGTATGGAAGAAAAGGGAAAAACCGCTCTTTTTCTAAAAATACCCAGTTTGGAAAATACCAAATGCGGTCCCTTAGTTTTTAAGTCAAGTCAATATCATCCATGTATGTTTCATATGAAAATGAGTATAGGTATGGATGCGCGAGGAGCTAAATATGCTAAGTGAGTGTAGCAATATACACGTACACTAATATGGAAATGATGCATATGTGTCCAAAATATATATATATATATATATATATATATATATGTATGTATAAGCGTTATGATGAGCTACAAGGTGAACATAGTAAAAATATGCATATGCGGATATGGCAAATCATGACAACATCAGTGAAATGGAATCAATATAACATATAATTTCTAGCAATCCTATACTGTGAGTGTCATGGCAATCACTAACGGTGTGAGTTAGCATATAGATCGTGCTCGTGCAGCATATACCGTTAGTGACAGTGCAGTGTTCTATACTACCGGTTCTATATATGTAACAAGGGTATGCTACTCTAGTATGTTTGCATGAACATATAAAACTAAACATCCTACTACGCCCTGACGCTTAACGCCATACGGGCGATTTTCCCGTAGATACTAAATCTACTCACCTGGTCCCGTGCTAAGTATAGCCGACCACCTGCTTCCCTTTCCCGGCGGCGTCTGACGTACCCGCCTGCGAACCTGGAATTTACATAAGAATCCAAATATAATCAAAATCTCGTATACGCGATAAAACAAATCGAGAACTCGTGTCACGAATTGACGCGCGTGTGTGCGATACGCTGAAACGTGCGTGTATGTGCCTAGCGCTTAATCCGATACGCCGCGATATGCCGAATCACAGAACCACACGCGTATCATGCGTATCGCGCAAACCAAAATCACCAGAAAACAATATAGTGCCCCAGATTTTACCCAGACCAAAATATTGCAAAACTAAGTATACCAGAGACCTATAAAATTTAGCAGACACCTGTAGAAAAAACCCTAGGACCTAACTCCCTAGTCTGGCCGCAATTTGCGGCCAAAATGAATTTTCTGGCGGCCCGGGGTTGAAGGTGGTGGGGTCGGGCTCTGGTAGTTGGGTCAGTGTGTCACCAGTAGGCTATGGTCCACTCAATTTTATTCTGAACCTACAAGGGTAGCAGCAGATCTCAAAAAGCTATGTTTTGCTCCAAAAACGCCAAGTTTTGTACCAATTGAAAACTTAGGGTATTTTTGTGTAATCTGGGGTTTCCTAGGTTAACTTGGTCTTAATCATACCTAATTTGGCTAGTCTAACTAATATTAATATTACTTAACACCAACCACACAAATCACCAAAATCGTATAATTATTGCAAAAAAGGATACGCGTGCGTGAAGCTAAATGCGTGTGCATACAACACGTCGCGACGCGTGTGAACTAACCAGAACCAACTTCGACGCGCTGTGGCGCGCAGCGCGCCATAGAACCACGCGGATCATACGCGTGTCGCACAAGGCTTAAAACATCGAAAACGCGTTTATAGCTCCAGATTTTGCCTCTGGGCCAAACTGCAAAAGTTACAAATACCAAAAGCCTAATCTACCCAGAAGAACCCTACAGCCAAAAACCCAACACCCTAGCCCCTGTTCTGGCGCAATTTGCGGCCAGAAAGAATAAAACGGCGGCCTCAATTTAGAGGTGGGTCCCCGTGCTCTGTGTGTGTGTCTCTGCTAAGGTCGCTGTGCTACAGTATTCACAATTTTTTGATTTAAGGTTCGGGTCAACAGCAGATCCAACAGAGGCTCAAAAGTCCCTAAAATCGCTAATTTACACCAAGTCGGGCAAATTGGTTATTCTGGTGAAAACTTGGATAAATCTTGGTTCCACTAGCCTTAACAGCACTTACTAAGATTATACCAACCATTAAAACCATTACTTGACTAAATTCCACCCAAATCTCTACAACTAGCACTTAATCTACCAAATATAAACACTAACTACATCATAACCATAACATGAGCAAAGAGAAGTGGGGTCAAGAGAATTATACCTCTACAAATCCTAGTTGAAGGAAAAAGAAGAAGGAAGGAGTGGTGTGATGCTGCTATAGCTCCTGGGGCTGCATCATGGCTGAAATGAGTTGCTGATCTGCTCACCGCAGCGGCTGATGCTGCTGTTGCTTCAGGCCACAGCTGCTTCTGCTGCTTTATTGTTTTGAAGTAGAACTAAGGTTTTGGGTGTAGAGTTGCTGCTGTAGAAGCCGGGAAAGACTTTGTGTGTGTGTTGTGGTGTAGGGTTATGTATAAGATGGTGTGGGTGTGTGTGTGATCATGACATGGGCTGTTGATGCAGCTGGTGTTGCTGAAGTTCTGAAAGAATTTCAAAAGCTGAAGCTGATGTTAAAGTGATGGGTTGGGGGGCTGATGGTGTGTTGGAATGAGTTGAGGTTGGGCTGATGGGGTTGTTTTGGTTGCTGTTCTGATGTTTTTAGTGGATGAAAATGCTGGAAATGGGGCTGATGTAAGGGTGTGAGTGAGAGGTGTGAGGGTGAAGAGACATGCCAAAAAGGTTTGAGTTGAGATGAGGTGACACAACCTTAAACTATCATTACATCCATCGCATCTTCCTCTCTCTCTCTCTCACACAACAAGCAAGTCAACCCCAACTTTAATCACCCTCAATTAAACTAATTTACTCAAAATCCACTCAATTAACTTAAGCAAGGCCCTAATCCTACCATGGTGGCTAAACATGGTTAACCCACCATGCACACCCAAACTAGGTCACTCTAAGCCTAACCCTAGCTATCGTGCACAAGTGTGTACGGTCGAGATAAATTCCTACAAAAATAACTATAAAACCAGATAAATTACTAGAAACCCATTTTGGTAAACTTTTTACCAAAAACCCCATACTAACACACAATTACCACTAACCCTAAACTCAGGTGTTACAGTCTCCCCTCCTTAAGGAAATTCGTCCCCGAATTTAAAAAAAAAACAACATATAACTACACGTACCTTCAAAGAGATGAGGGAATTTCTTCCGCATCTCCCCTTCGGCCTCCCAAGTGATCTCCTCACCATTCGGGCTGCACCAAAGAACCTTCACCGACGGCAGAGCCCTAGATCGAAGTTTCTTCACCTGCCGATCCAATATCTCAACTGGCTGCACGGTGAACGAAAGATCGGGCTCAAGCTGAACTGTCTGATGCTGGATCGTGTGGGAAGGGTCATGAAGATATCTGCGTAGCATCGATACGTGGAAGACGGGATGGACATCCGAAAGACTGGGTGGAAGCGCCAAACGATATGCGACTGTGCCTACTCGCTCGAGGATCTCGAAAGGACCTATGAATCTAGGGCTAAGCTTCCCCTTTCGTCCAAACCTCATCACTCCCTTCATTGGAGAGACCCTCAGAAAAACGTGATCGCCAACTGCGAACTCTAATCTGCGGCGGCGTCTGTCAGCATACGATTTTTGCCTGCTCTGAGCTGTCCTCATCCTGTCCCGAATCAGCTGAATCTTCTCTGTCGTCTCCTGTACGATCTGGGGCCCCAAAATACTGCTCTCGCTCAGCTCTGTCCAACAGACGGGCGATCTACATCTCCTCCCATACAAAGCCTCGAAAGGTGCCATCTGAATAGTGTCCTGGAAGCTATTGTTGTAGGAGAACTCTATCAAGGGTAAATGATGATCCCAGCTACCACCAAAGTCTAAAATGCATGCTCGGAGCATGTCCTCGAGAGTCTGAATGGTCCGCTCTGACTGTCCATCGGTCTGCGGATGAAATGCCGTGCTGAAACTCAAACGAGTGCCCAAAGCCTCCTGGAGCCTCAGCCATAGTCTGCTGGTAAACTGGGTGCCTCGATCGGACACAATACACGTTGGGACCCCATGTAGTCGTACAATCTCGTCGATATAAATCTGGGCGTACTGAGCAAATCCGAAAGTCGTCTTCACCGGCAGGAAGTGAGCCGCTTTCGTCAGACGATCCACGATCACCCAAATGGAGTCATACCCCCGCCTATCCTGGGTAGACCCACAACGAAATCCATCGAAATCTGTTCCCATTTCCACTCCGGAATGGGTAACGGCTGTAGCTCTCCTGCGGGCCTCTGGTGCTCGGCCTTGACTTGCTGACAAATCAGGCATCTCGATATGAACTCTGCGATGTCCCTCTTCATTCCGTCCCACCAGTAGGTCTCTCTCATATCGTGGTACATCTTGGTGGAACCGGGGTGGACACTGTACACCGACCGATGTGCCTCCTCAAGAATATCGCGCCGCAATCCCTCCGCATCTGGTACGCACAGTCTAGACCCAAATCGTAATATCCCATGATCATCAATCACGAACTCGGAGAATCTGCCCTGTCCAATCTGTGCCATGATCTCTGAGCAACGGTCATCCCTGCGCTGTGCCTCATATATACTGTCAAGCAACTGTGGGCGTGCACGAACGTGCGCAAGCAGTCCCCTGATCTGCGTGAACTCGAACTGCACTCGGCTGTCGTATAATATCTGCCAATCTGCCGACGACTGCCTCTGTACTGCACTCAAACACTCTAGACTACCTTCGGGCCTTCTACTCAAAGCATCTGCCACTACGTTAGCCTTGCCCGGGTGATATAAGATCTCGCAGTCGTAGTCTTTCAGCAGTTCCATCCAACGGCGCTGTCGGAGATTCAGGTCTCGCAGCTGAAATATATACTTGAGGCTCTTGTGATCAGTGAATATCTGGCACGACTCGCCGTAGAGGTAATGTCGCCAGATCTTAAGTGCAAAGACCACTGCAGCCATCTCCAAATCATGAGTGGGGTAGTTCTGTTGATGTTTCTTCAATTGCCGGGAAGCATAAGCGATCACCCTGCCGTGCTGCATCAGTACACATCCTAGCCCTACTCGTGAAGCGTCACAATAGACTACAAATCCGCCCGATCCTGAAGGCAATGATAATACTGGCGCCGTAGTCAAGCAAGTCCGTAGCTGCTGGAAGCTGCGCTCGCACTCCTCCGTCCAAACGAAAGGGACTCCCTTCCGGGTCAATCCGGTCAAGGGTGCAGCAATACGGGAGAAATCATGTACAAATCGCCGGTAGTAGCCGGCCAGTCCTAGAAAGCTGCGTATCTCAGTAACCGACGTAGGTCTGGGCCAACTCCGAACGGCCTCGACCTTCCTCGGGTCTACACATATACCATCCCGTGTAATCACATGACCCAAGAAGTCCACGCTGTCCAACCAGAACACGCATTTGGAGAATTTTGCATAAAGCTGGTGCTCCCTCAAGGTCTGCTGTGTGATCCGCAAGTGCTGCTCGTGCTCCTCTCTGCTCCGGGAATACACTAATATATCGTCCATGAATACAATGATGAACAAATCGAGATATGGCCTGAATATACGGTTCATCAAGTCCATGAAGGCTGCTGGCGCGTTGGTGAGTCCGAACGACATCACCAAAAACTCATAATGGCCATAACGCGTACAGAAAGCTGTCTTCGGAATGTCCTCCTGTCGAACTCGCAGCTGATGATAGCCCGACCGCAAATCGATCCTCGAAAAATATCCTACCCCCTGAAGCTGGTAGAACAAGTCGTCGATGCGTGGCAACGGATATCTGTTCCGTACGGTCACCCGGTTCAGCTGCCGGTAGTCGATACACAGACGCAAACTGCCGTCCTTCTTCTTGACAAACAGGACCGGAGCACCCCAAGGAGAAACACTGGGTCGAATAAGTCCTTTGTCCAGCAAATCTTGCAACTAACTCTTCAACTCACTAAGCACTGCCAGGGCCATCCGATAAGGCGGTATAGAAATAGGCCCCGTGCCGGGAATCAAATCAATACAGAACACAACATCACGCTCAGGCGGTAGCCCAGGGAGCTTGTCAGGGAATACGTCAGGGAACTCACATGCAATCGGAACCTGGTCCAATGGAATATCTGTGGCTCCAGTATCGCAAACATAGGCTAGAAATCCCTGACATCCCTTCCTCAAAAGCTGCCCAGCGTGAAGAGAAGAAATCAATCTGTAAGGGGCGGCACCACGGTCCCCCTGCACAACAAAAGCCGACTCGCCGGGAAAACAAAATCTAACTGTCTTCTCGCGGCAGTCCACCGACGCATAGCACGTGGCTAACCAATCCATGCCCAAGAGAATGTCGAAGTCCAACATCTCAAGAAGGATCAAATCGACAGGCAAACCTCTCTCACCAATACGGACGACGCAGGATCGGAACACGTGTCTAGCCACAAACGACTCTCCCACGGGAGTGGTCACCACAAGCGGCTGATCAAGCAACCCAGACTCTCTACCCAAGCTCGGCACAAAATGCGTGGAAACGTACGAGTGCGTGGATCCGGGATCGAATAATACGTGTGCATCAACAGAACATACAGATATGGTACCTGAGACCACCGCATTGGACACCTGCGCGTCCTGATGCGTCAACGCGAAGACCCGTTCCTGTCCTCCACCTGCAACTGGCGGTCCCCTACTAGCAACTGGCTGTACTCTGCCGGTGGCTGGCTGTCCTCTGCCTCGACCGCCTCGCCCTCTAGGAACAAACCCTCCGCGACCACGGCCTCTCTGGGCCTGAGTCTGACGCGGGGCAACTGTAGGTACAATGGGCAACGCCCTCTGGGGTGGAGAAGGGGGAAGTGTGACATGCGGTACATCTGCCTCTCTACGGGGTATCTCAGGACACTCTCGAACACGATGATAGGAACTCTCGCATCAGTAACATCCGGATGATACTGGCTGACCCTCCTGGAGATAAGAGCTGAAAAGCTGACCTCGTCTCGAGTCTCTGCCACCTGCAAGTTGTCTGTCGCGGCGTCTGAACGGCCGTCTCCGTGCCGATGATTCAGTACGAACCCTCTTCGGCTCTGGGACTGCCGAAGTCTCTGCAAGGCGTGCCTCGACTAATAGGGCTGCGTCTACGGCTGCTGCATATGTCTCGTAATGCTGTGCGCTGATCGCAAGGAACGGTGGTGTAAGCAATCCTCAGAAAAATCTCTTGACTCGCAACTCCTCAGTGGCCACTAGGTATGGAGCATAGACTGATAGCTCGGTAAATAGCACATCGTACTCTACCACGGTCATCTCTGGCGTCTGGTGCAAGGACTCAAATCTGCGTGCTCGGGCATCCCTAACACTCTGAGGAAGGAAGCGGGCAAGGAACATCGTCACGAACTCAGTCCAGGTCATAGGAGGAAGACCTGCTGCCCTGTCCTTCTCAACTGATTCACACCATTTCTGCGCAAGTCCTTCCAGGCGAAAGCTCGCGAACTCTACCCATCGCGTATCTGAGCATCTGAGGGAACGGCATATCCGTGCCGTCCTGTCGATGAAAGACTGCGGGTCCTCGGCTGGATCGGTGCCTGTGAAGACCGGAGGCTTCAGCCTCATGAATCCTGCTAACGATACCGTAATCACCTCCATGGCTGCAGGGGCAACTGCCTGTGCTATCGGTACCATCGCGGTCCCCGTGACTGGTGGAGCTACCTTTGGTCGCTGTGCTCAAAGCGTCTCAACTAGCGACCCTATCATCTGACGCATCTCCTGCATGCTGGATCCCATCGTCTGGCGTATCTCCTGCACACCAGCCCCTAGTGTGGCGATCTGATCTGTCATAGGAGGGACAGTCTTCTCGGGTGCAACAGGTGTACTGCCCGGATCAGTCCTCGTCTCGGACGAGTCAACTCGCATCTCGGCCCTCACGGCCGCTCTCTGTGCCCTCGTAGTCTTTGGCGGCATAATGGCTGAAAGGAAAGTAGGATTTGATGAGGATACGGAATTCGAATCATAAGAATGTATATCAAGAAGGAAGTTCAATTAATAGGTCCTAAGGTCGCTTAGGCGGAGTGTCGCGTCGTGAGTATGCCGCGGAACAAACACACGCCACGACACCCTGCCGCAGCTACCTACTCCATCATACCAAGGTCATCCTACACTCCGAAGATAAAACCTACGCTCTGATACCAACTTTGTCACGACCCAAAGTTCGACCCGTGACCGGCACTTAACCATGTAACGTCTGAAGGCGTAACATGACTAAGTAAGCCGAAAACCCAAAAATCAAAACCGTATAAATGTAGAGTGTTAAAATATTTTTGTAAAAACGGTTGCCAATATTTAGAAAACCCTTTTAATTAATTTAGTAGAAAAAAATCCTTTTTAAGTTCAAGTGTTATTTAATAATTTTATTTGTGTGCAACATTTCCTTATAAAAGAATTTGTCATGTGGAATAAATAGAGCATCACAATGATGATGATACGACTAGTAAAAATGAAATGAGGATAGCAAGAAATATAAGACTGCATAAATAAATAAAGTCGGCTCACAACGAGCTCGACACCAGAGTACAAGATAACATATATCGTCCTCACAACTGTCTCTAAGTCAATACATGAAGGTAGATGGAGAATACTAGATACATCAATATACAACTGAAAGTAAACAGATACCGTACAAAAACCCACCAACTAGCAATGGTATCTGTGTCAAAAGTTGCGGTAAACAGCCAGCCGCGACTACTCCAAAGCGCAACCTGCAAACACTGTGGCACAACGGGGGTGAGTTGCCAACTCATGAGTAGTAGATAACATATAAAGGTAATCGCGAGTATCCATGTGCTGCGATACTCTAAACTATGCCAACAGGTAACATCTATATGATGAACTGGATGCTCACTATCATGCGACAGGTATGATCTAATGGCATTTCTATGTAATGAGCAGATGTATGAAAATCAGACATGGCAATGTAATCTAACAACCTTATATAGGATGAGCAGGGTACGCAATAATATGCAAGCATGTGTACTCTATCAGGTATGCAAGCTACAGGATGAGATGTCAAGTAATAAATGCTGAGTATGGGAAGAAATAATGTCTACACGGAATGTCAACGTGGAAAAATAACTTGTGTGTGTCAATGCACCCCAATCCCAAACCAACTCAGGCGCCGTCATCCACATCGGCCCTCAAATCCTGTAATCTCATAAAATCGTGAGTGCCCAACATCGGCACCCAAATATCAAGAAAACTCGTGTCCAGTATCGACACGCAAAACCTCATATCTCGGGCACCCGTCAATCCGGGTTAGCCCATGGGCTCTGTCTGCGGTGTCGGCCCTCGGCCCCGGCAGTACGAGTCGTCCCGTATCCATCTCTCGACTCTGGTCGGTATCCTCCGGACAACCGCCAGGTCCAACCAATCACCGGTAGGTAGTAGTCCCTCTGCCAGGCTCACCGTCTACTGCACAGCGATCCGTTCTCGCCCCGGGGTACCATACCGGGTCCACCATGTACCCGCAATCGGCCTCGTCCAGCTCCTCGACTAGGGTTTCCATGTATCGCTCTAGCACCGAGAAAACACATGGTGGACGCACTAAAATATCAAATCAAGGGAAACCTGGTTTTTAAACAGTGCGTATTTTTCTTAAAATAGTACTCCGGTTCCCAAAATCCAGAAATCACATGAATCAATCTAATGCGTAAATCCATGCCATGTGTCGTATGGAAGAAAAGGGAAAAACCGCTTTTTTTCTAAAAATACCCAGTTTGGAAAATGTAACGTCTTCAAAATAATAAAATATGATTTTTGGGAAATTTTATAATTTAATATTATTTTAATGAATATTTTAATATTCTGGTATAATTAAATACAGATAAATGGGGAAAAATTATGGAAAATTCTAAAATAAGGTATTTTAAGGAATTGCCTCGTTTTCTGTGCATGCCCCCATTTCCTCTAGTTTTGACCCTGAGTATGTCTAGTTTTGACTGATTCCATCTAGGGTGAAATCTGGGTTGATTTTCCTATGTTGGTGTATAATTTGGGACTTGTTTTAGCATGGATTTTGGTATTTGGTGATTCATTCCTGTCGGGTGGCGTTTGGACGTCAACGACAAGTGGATTTTGATTGTGTTTACATGCGAGTCGATGGGTTTTTACCTATGCGGGTAGCGTGTGCCATTTTGGTTTCCAATGTGATTTTCATGTGCTTTAGCATTGTGATATACTTGTAGGTACCCCGCGTGATGTTGAGGCAAAGGAGGTGAAGATAGCGACATCGGCTTTGGCACACGAGAAGCAAGGTGAGTAGATTTATATCTACGGGGAGAAGTCGGGTGGATGGCGTATAGCACCCCCGCAGTCCGTGGTGATGTATACGAATACGTATACACACGAATATTTATTATGTGTTGTTTAGGGTTATTGATGGTAATAATGATATTTTGATGATAAGAATATATTGGTTTAGTATAGTGCGAACCCTAGAGTAGTGGTTGCACTCACACATACATTTACACACATACTTGCATTCATTCTTTCATTTATTAGAGTGCATATGATGGTGCGTATATCTACACATGGGTATGGGACTATGTGTTTATATACGGGATTGGAGGATGATACGTGGTTTGAGATGATACTTGATGTGAGGCCGTGAGATCGGCGATGTGACATAGTTTGCCTTTGAGGTGCGATATGATAGTTTTAGCGGGCCTTTGGACATGTGCTTTACCCGCATTCATATTTTATAGATGGTGTCGATTTGTACTAGACTTACAGTAGTACCCCAGATTGTGTGATCTGATGATAAGTGATACCTGATATGTGATGAGATAGTGTGATATTGACCCCTACCCAGCTATTGGGATGCCGTACGACGATTTACCGTACGAGCCGATATTGATGATAGATCCGCACTCATGACTCGAGGATATCATACGATATGTTATTGAGGCGAGATCACCGACTATCATATCTATATTTATATATTGACTCAGATTAGGTGGTTTCATACCCCTCCTGTCTAGATTATTTAGTAGACATTAGACTAGACCGAGTCATACCTATTTCAAAACTAACGAATCGGGGATATTTTAAAGAAAAGCAGAAGGGTTATACGGATATTTTCAAATGATGCATCTTTTCTTAAAACACCGTAGCCCTTACTTTACCAAAAGCCCTGATTCGTCTTATTTCAAAAGGCAAGGTTGCATGACATATCTATTGGGGCAGGTTCTGTACTTTTGCGTTGATCATTCGTTTCCGCATATTCCTGCTATTTGCATTGCATCGCTTGTATTGTTGTGACATTCAGTCATGCTGCTAGGACACCAGCACCATTATCGATGATGTATATGTTCCACGTACACTTGTTGCCGGCTCACACACTCATCATCGATAATTGCCATGTCACTACACTATAGTACTATTGCATTCATGATATGATTCTGGCATGGCATATTGTACACTTATACCTGTACACATATATAGATGATTCTAGCTTGATTGGGGATTTGGGAACCGCAAGATACTCTTTAAAAACAGATTCCTTTTAAAAGAGCGGTCTCCCTCGACATGTGCACATTATTATTCCATGTTGCATGACTTACTGATATGCTTGCATTACTGTTACATGCCGCATACATCATGCTTTGACTGTACGCATTGAGATATGTTGTTTCTATGATATTTCTGGATTTGGGAACCGAGGGTATTTCAAAAGAGAATATGTCATTTCTTTAAAAACCCGGTTACCCTTGATATGATATTTCAGTGCGTCCACCATGTGTTTTCTCGGTGCTGAGAGCGATATGTGTAACCCGAATCGAGGCGTGGATGAGCCGATTGCGGGTACATGGTGGACCCGGTATGGTTCCCCTCGGCAAGATGATCGATGAGCTTTGCCGATTGAGCCTGGAGGCGGGCGAGTACCTACCGGTGATTGGTTGGACCTGGCGGTTATCCGGAGGATACCGACCAGAGTCGATAGATGTTTTGGGCATACTGCCGGGGCCGAAGGCCGATACCGCAGACAGAGCCCGCGGGCCGATCCGGACTGACGGAGCCCGATATATGAGGATTTATGTGCCGATGCTGGGCACAGTTTTCATGATGTTTTCGAGTGCCGATGCTGGGCACTCCGGTTCCATGATTTTGATGTGTCGCGAGGGACACGGGTGGGTTATATCCTCATATTTCCATGCACAGGTTTCATGATATTTACTTGCATGATGGTTGTTGTCATTGGGTGACGAGTGGACGGGATCCACGTGTGTGCAGATTTGATTACATTGATCATACCTCATATTCATGACATGCTATTACCTGAGGCACTAGCACGAGCACTTGGCATTACACTCATGTAGAGATTACATTGCCAGTTTAGCTTGCTTCAGCTTTATTCATATTGAGGTTTATTTATATCTGATCGTATTGACCTAGGATGGGTCATGCATTCGATCTCTGCTTGTAGATATTTTATATTCACGAGTTGGCAACTCACCCCCGTTGTGCCCCAGTTCTTGCAGGTTTTTGCCGTACAGATTCCATAGCGGCATTTCTGGCACACTGCTTCCTATGGGTGACTTGCTTGGTTAGGTGGGTTCTTTGTATCAGAACCGCCATTGTTCATGTATTTTTATTGTATCTAGAATTGTCCATCAACCAAAACTTGTAGTTTGTTTTAGACTTAGAAATCAGTGTTGTATTGTTTCGACCTTAGAGTCGCGCTTGTAGTATTGCGGTTTTCTGGCTGTTTTTGAGTTTCTTTTCAGTTTTGATCCTCGCCCCTTGGCGTTGTATATTATTATTGCTTGCGTGGTTGTGACCGTCGATTGACGAAGAGCTAGCTCCCGCTTGGGGATGCCTTTTATCATGTCATATATATTATTCTTGTTGTACCCCGTTCGGGGCCAGTTTTTACAAAGGAAACTCTGCCGAAATTTTCAGGAAAAATTACACATTTTAAAAAATTCATATTCGGCTTAGTTATTTAAAAACTTGATTTTCAAACATGTTTTCTTTACCTCTTAAAACTAATTTTCCCTATTTACTCCTTAAATGGTTTTAGATTTCTGGGCTTTTGGCTTACTTGGATCAGATGGAGTCCTATAGACTTCATATGGTTCGAGGGCCAGTCACGTGCTCTTTCGGGTCGTGACAAAGTTGGTATCAAAACGCTAGGTTGACCTTGGTTCGAGTCTAAGTTTGACTATGTGGAGCCTAGGGCATTACTTATATACGGAACTTAGGCTTGACCTTACGGAACTTAGACTTGGTCGAGGGGGTATTAGACCCGAACTTTCTTCGCGTAGGATGACCCTTGGTTGATGGAATAGGTGACTAAAGTAGAGTGACGTACCGTTGGTATGTTCCGCGGCATACTTACGACACGCCACTCCGCTTAAGAAACCTTAGGTTGTACATTTCCTTGCATTGTGTCATATTCCTTCCTATGATCTATCTTCATCGTTACTGGTTGTGGTTTTGCTGCCGCGATTGCACGGGCAGAGTGAGCTACGGCTCGAGTTGTCAGCATGAGCTCGTCGCGGACGAGGGCTGACCGGGGCGTGATTCCAGAGACATACGGTTGCATTGAGGCTTCGTATTTTGTGTTTCCGCACTTTGAGCGTTTGACAGATCGCCGTTGCGAGATTTCTCGGATGTACCGGACGGTACCAGAGGATTGAGCCACTGATAGAGGCCAGCCAGGATGTGATGACTGCTGATATATCGCTTATTCATGATGGTTGAGGCGCTGCTTAGCGTACCGACGAATGAGCCAGTTGTTGCTGCGAGTGATGAGATATCGCCCAGATGATTGGAGCTACTGCAGCATGAGCATATTCTTAGAGATATGGTAGTGAGTCGCTAGTCACCGAGGATGAATGACTAGGACATGTGGTTCGTTCGCTTACCCCGATGCGAGGACATCAGATAGATTGATTCCAGCTAGAGGCGACTTCACGCAGATTCGTTGAGAGTCGATTGAGACGATCGAAGGTCAGGAACCCATTTTCCAAGTTTAAAGTATACGGAAAGACATGCAGGTGATTCTATGGACCCTCTAGAAGAATGAAACCCTAACTCGACTTAATGACCGTGTGAAAGCCTTTGAACCTTAGGGTTTGCGGCAGTTCCTCGGCGCCATTAGTGAGGCTTGGGTTTGCCCTTCTACGGCTGGACCACCGACGCTGTGGCATGTACTCGATACTATTAAACTGTACCCGAGATGTTGAGCTCTTGGGGGATTGTGAGGTTCTGACGAGTCGATCGGATGATTCGACATCATTCGGATATCATGTGATGGGACACTGCTTGGGAGACTCCAGATACGAGCATAGCCGTCGGAGCGCAGTCTGTGTAGCCATGATGAGATGAGTCCGAATCAGTCGATAGTGGAGCAAGGTGGAGTAAAGAGTTTGCACGAGATTTCGACGAGATGACGTTCCACTCCGCTGACATCAGAGATGCGATATGCACGCTGAGGACGTGTTCGGCTAGATATCTTCTACTGGGTGATGAAGATACTGAGTTCGTGATTTCGAGTCCGTGTTAGAGACTTCGGGTGGACCGTAGCCGAGGACATTGCAGTGTGCAGATAAAGACGCGACGTCGAATGGTCGATGATACAGACAAGCGGGACAAGAAGTTCGTGCGAGAGGCAGACGAGCTGTTACTACACCCCGTTAAGATTAAAGGCCGGACATGCATACAGAGGCGCAGAGATGCGACCAGCTTCCGAGGAGATGTTGTACTAAGGACGCATAGGTCCAGAGAGCGAGAAAAGATTACGCCAGAGTACCAGCCTCCTTACAGTTTGGCTTAGGCAAGATCAGAAGAGACCTTGAGTAGGATTCCTTCCAGTACACTGCTGCAATAAGAGTTGCACCCAGGATCGGATGTGTGATATGCATTCAGAGGACCCGAGGTCGGCGCCAGAGATGTGCTGCTTTACGAGCGGTCGTGAGGATTGACCGAGAGATGACCAGGGAAGTGCAAGAACGGAATCGTTCCTGTCAGCACACCTGACCGGGCCGATGAGCCGATGGATTGCGAGTTGGTAATCTACAGGAAAGATTAGGAACCAGAGGCAGAGGACACCAGCCGCGAGTAAGAGGCAAGTAGATATCTTGCGCCGCTAGCATCGGATGTACCGGTACCTTCTCGACCCTGAAGAAGGATATACCGACGACGGTAATTATGATTTGTGATTTTGTGATTTGATTATCACGTATCCGTTGCTTTGGATTTCGGTATTTTGGGCGATCTATTCGCATGATTTAGTCTTGATGACTGAGTTTCATGATATTTGATTTTGTGCACCATGGTTGCACCTACTGGGTATTTATACCTTGTACATAGTTATTACTCTTGAGCTGTTGATTGCGATTTCATGTCTATTTTATGCTGGTGATTTGATTTACGCTTCCAGCAGAGTTTCATGTAATTTTAGTGTTTTGATTTTGCACTCGGTATAGCTTATATGTACTTGTAGTGCATCGATATGTGTTTTGTGCCCGCAGCTGCACACGTTTATGATTTTCTTCATATCTGGATACACTTGGTGTTGCTGCTTACGTATTTGAGTTATTGCTTGGTATTTGTGCATGGGATGCACCAGTTCTATACTTCGTGCATTTGTCGCACCAGTTTTATGTTTCTTGCGTTTATCGCATCAGATTTATATTTCGTGCCTTTGTTGCACCGGATTTATATTTTGTGCATTACGATTGCACCTGACTTCGATTTGATGCCTTTCGGTATGTCGATTTTGATTGTGATATTGATGTGGATTCTTGCACTCCGTGCTTTTGACTGGACTTACGCATATTCGACGTTGCTATTGGATTTTGTGATTCCGTGCATATTGAGTGCGCAGGGTTTAGATTTTCATTCGTGCACGATGGATGCACCGATTTGAATTTCCGCGCATGTTGGGCGCATGTTTTGAGATACGATTTTGGGGCACACCAGATGCACTAAATCGAGATTCTTCGTGCATGTCAGATGCACCTGTTTTGGCTGTCAGGCACACATGTTGCCTATGACAGATGCTTCGTGCACACCTGTTGCACCTAGATGTTGTTTCGTGCACATGTTTAGCGCATATATAGATTTTGATTCCCGTGCGCACCAGATGCACAGGGTGGGTTATGTATATTTTTGAGATTTATTCCTTTTGGAACAATACATTTTTATGATATTGGATATTATTTTCTTACTGAGCAGGACTAGTCAGAGGACAGTACCTGGATATTTTTTTTTTTTTGCATGCATCGATAGTTATCGAAGGGATTTCCAAAGAGCGAGCTATAGTCTCAGTATATACCTACGTGTCCGATATGACACGAAACGTTTTAAAAAAAAACAAGGAAACCCTTCTGATTGTTTTCAAAACGGCGGAACGTGCTTATTAAACAAAGGATATATATATACATATATAGTTACTTTCTTATGAAAAACGTCCGCCACTGTGCAGTGTTATGCGCATCGCACAGCGACTTAAAAAGGATTTGGCATGCTTTTACATCAGCTATTCACATGTATAGATTGGATGTCTGCATGTGTAGTTCTGATCCATATCATATCGGTTTTGTATTGGATTTGACATTGTGTCCTTACCTTGACTCCGATGATTGCGGGATGCTTGATGGAGTGTTGTTTTTGAGTTATCTGCTCAGTACTCATGCGCATGCATTGCGCTGTGACGTTTTATGTGTTGATGATTTCGGAGCCCCGACGACTTGGAATTCGTATCGAAATGTTTTAGAATTTGGGGTTTTAAATTTAAATTCGGGGAACGAATTTCTTTAAGGGGGGTAGATTGTAACGTCTTCAAAATAATAAAATATGATTTTTGGGAAATTTTATAATTTAATATTATTTTAATGAATATTTTAATATTCTGGTATAATTAAATACAGATAAATGGGGAAAAATTATGGAAAATTCTAAAATAAGGTATTTTAAGGAATTGCCTCGTTTTCTGTGCATGCCCCCATTTCCTCTAGTTTTGACCCTGAGTATGTCTAGTTTTGACTGATTCCATCTAGGGTGAAATCTGGGTTGATTTTCCTATGTTGGTGTATAATTTGGGACTTGTTTTAGCATGGATTTTGGTATTTGGTGATTCATTCCTGTCGGGTGGCGTTTGGACGTCAACGACAAGTGGATTTTGATTGTGTTTACATGCGAGTCGATGGGTTTTTACCTATGCGGGTAGCGTGTGCCATTTTGGTTTCCAATGTGATTTTCATGTGCTTTAGCATTGTGATATACTTGTAGGTACCCCGCGTGATGTTGAGGCAAAGGAGGTGAAGATAGCGACATCGGCTTTGGCACACGAGAAGCAAGGTGAGTAGATTTATATCTACGGGGAGAAGTCGGGTGGATGGCGTATAGCACCCCCGCAGTCCGTGGTGATGTATACGAATACGTATACACACGAATATTTATTATGTGTTGTTTAGGGTTATTGATGGTAATAATGATATTTTGATGATAAGAATATATTGGTTTAGTATAGTGCGAACCCTAGAGTAGTGGTTGCACTCACACATACATTTACACACATACTTGCATTCATTCTTTCATTTATTAGAGTGCATATGATGGTGCGTATATCTACACATGGGTATGGGACTATGTGTTTATATACGGGATTGGAGGATGATACGTGGTTTGAGATGATACTTGATGTGAGGCCGTGAGATCGGCGATGTGACATAGTTTGCTTTTGAGGTGCGATATGATAGTTTTAGCGGGCCTTTGGACATGTGCTTTACCCGCATTCATATTTTATAGATGGTGTCGATTTGTACTAGACTTACAGTAGTACCCCAGATTGTGTGATCTGATGATAAGTGATACCTGATATGTGATGAGATAGTGTGATATTGACCCCTACCCAGCTATTGGGATGCCGTACGACGATTTACCGTACGAGCCGATATTGATGATAGATCCGCACTCATGACTCGAGGATATCATACGATATGTTATTGAGGCGAGATCACCGACTATCATATCTATATTTATATATTGACTCAGATTAGGTGGTTTCATACCCCTCCTGTCTAGATTATTTAGTAGACATTAGACTAGACCGAGTCATACCTATTTCAAAACTAACGAATCGGGGATATTTTAAAGAAAAGCAGAAGGGTTATACGGATATTTTCAAATGATGCATCTTTTCTTAAAACACCGTAGCCCTTACTTTACCAAAAGCCCTGATTCGTCTTATTTCAAAAGGCAAGGTTGCATGACATATCTATTGGGGCAGGTTCTGTACTTTTGCGTTGATCATTCGTTTCCGCATATTCCTGCTATTTGCATTGCATCGCTTGTATTGTTGTGACATTCAGTCATGCTGCTAGGACACCAGCACCATTATCGATGATGTATATGTTCCACGTACACTTGTTGCCGGCTCACACACTCATCATCGATAATTGCCATGTCACTACACTATAGTACTATTGCATTCATGATATGATTCTGGCATGGCATATTGTACACTTATACCTGTACACATATATAGATGATTCTAGCTTGATTGGGGATTTGGGAACCGCAAGATACTCTTTAAAAACAGATTCCTTTTAAAAGAGCGGTCTCCCTCGACATGTGCACATTATTATTCCATGTTGCATGACTTACTGATATGCTTGCATTACTGTTACATGCCGCATACATCATGCTTTGACTGTACGCATTGAGATATGTTGTTTCTATGATATTTCTGGATTTGGGAACCGAGGGTATTTCAAAAGAGAATATGTCATTTCTTTAAAAACCCGGTTACCCTTGATATTGTTAGTTATATGTATGCCCTAGAGGCCATTACTGTACATAGGATGTATATTGTAGTGGATGCTGGGACGTATATAGGGAGGACTTTCTTGCTCGACATGATAGTATGCTATCTGGTTGAACTTTACCTTAACGTGTATACTGATTGTCTCTCTGTTACATGTTGGTAAAGCCCTTAGGATCTGTACTTGACTACCTGGACTATGATGCGGATCATACTAGTGGGGACATGGTAGTCCATAAGTACATCCTTCAAAGTCCCTAGTCGAGGGTGTATCGAGACGGGGCATCGATATACCAGAGTAGACTAGCGTGTACCTTCTCGACCCATACAGATGGGCGATGGATGATCCCATATCCATCGGTGTTTGACATCAGAGGAGATATACGGGTGCTCAGTAGAGACTGGGTACACTGGACGGACTCGCCGAGAACTCCCAGATGGTATTATACCTCACGTCAGATGGCAGTTCTCTGGTGACACTGGTACAGAGTAGTCTGTTGACCCGAGATCGTCATAGAGTCTTGTGTGGTTCCCACTGTGCTTTGATTTCCATCTTACCACGTCCAAGAGGGCGTGCAAAACGGTGGTTTTTGGGTACAGTCCCGAGTCACATGGAGGCAATGAGCGATAGGAGGGGATTCGTCTCTCTCGGTATAGGGAGTTGATGTTGCGCTGTGTTCGATTGGCTATAACAGGAAATCCCTGGCCAGGGTTGCTGAGATTTACTGGTAAGTGTTACCAGTAGTTTCTCGAACAGTTATAGACCTCATATCGACACGACTTATCGAGCTATTGGGGTCTGACGTTTACCACCCCTAGGCGAGATATGCGACATATCAGACGATCAGACCGGACTGTACGGTAGTGTTACTGGTCAGATTCACTGGAGTGTGAGCGGGCTTGCTCGTCGATCTTCAGATCGCTCAATACCCGGGTGGCCGTTACATTTAGCAGACCGCTTGCGGCTTGTGGGTGTTTGATATGATCATCATCTGCTGCCGGCGTATTGACGAGTCTTTAGAGTCCTACACAGAGGTTTCCTGGCTCAAGCGAAACGAAATAGGAGCGCATATGAGATATGTGCGGGACCGAGAATAATGCGTGTATGTGATACCGTATTTCATTCTCGCGATGAATGTGTCGAATGGTTGTATGTGATATAACCTAGTTATCGAATCAAGGATTGATTCGATAAGCCGATACATTGTATACTAGTCGGTTGTGTGCGACATGACCGGATCATTGAATCAAGTGTTGATTTAATGATTTAATACATAATTATATATTTGATATATTACTTTGCATTAACTAGTATTGGTTCACTTTAAATGGATTTTCTCACTTGGATTGTGCACATTGTATATGTGATATACATTTGTACATTTGATTGTATCATGTTTGATGATACATGATAGTTTAGTGTATGGATTAAACCATGGTTGGTCAATGGTTAGGGTTTCTTTTGCTTCATTTATTCTTTTATTTATCCATTTTGTTTATTTTAGCAAAAGAAAATAATGAAGAGATAATGGTGGCTTTCTTTGTTTGTTTATGAAACTTCATGAAGGTTTGACCTAAGTCACCATTTTGTCTTCATGTCTTAACCCAACCATTCACTAACCCTTGTTAATTCTCTACACCTAACTATTGTTTGTTATGATAAGAATGGATAATTCTTTTCTTTATGAAATAACTTATCATAACAATTTCCTTCTTCTTCTTCATTTTCTTCAAGTGAAGAAAGCTTGCCTCCATCAATGGCAAGTGATGAAAAAGAGTGAGAAATCCAAATCTAAAGTCTACCCACTTCCTATTTCTTCATCCTCTACCTCTTGCCAAGTAGTAGAGTGTGTTTTCTTCACAAGTTTCTTGACTTGGTGAAGTCGGAGCTTGATTTAGCGATGCCTCGACGTAGATCATCTTCGGCATGGACATCGACGACCTAGCTCGCTTATTCTCCGATGAAGTCGACGCTAGAGCCCGAATTCTTTTTGGACAGCGGAGAGGACTTCGTTGCGGAGCTATGGAGGTGGAGCACCGGATCTACAAAGGTTGTATTTCCGTATCTTGTAGTTAAGTGTTAACTAGTTAGCTTTTTCGCCTAGATTTCTAGCAAACGATCCGTAGTCGGGCTTCTCGCCACCTAGGATTTTTGAAATCACCATGATCGATGCCTTGTGAGACCTCATTAGGGTGCCTAGGAACCCTACAGTGGTATCAGAGCCTAGCTAGTGCCTTAGGCGAAGTCTAGACGGATTTTGAAGTCCGAACGACCCGAAACCCCAACCGGAAAATGCTCTCTGGACGTTTTCAGAAAACGTGGATTTTTTCAAATTAAAAATTTCTAAAAAATTCAGCAGGAAAAAATAAGAATTATGATGCAAAATTTTTCCGATGAACAGTACAAACCGCGGCGGATCAGCGGCATAAGCCTGCCTTATGCGGCGGTTCAGCGGCGGAATGATGACGTCATCGTACACTGTTTGCACAGTAACTCCTATTATTTTATACTGGATTTTCTGGGTATTTTTAAAATTTATTCCAGAGTTGTATTTTCTGGGATTATTTTGGGGATTCGGTGTTTCGATCGGAGTATCAAATTTTGTCTGTTTGGCTTTCCGGATAATTTTAGAATATGTTAAAAAGTTCGACCGGATATAAATACCCAATTTTTCCCCTGTCGGGAAATTTCCAAGTGTTGGATTTTTCCGTAGTTTAACGACGTTCTAAGTAGTGCAAGTAACTCGATGGACCCTCTAGAAGACAACAAACCTTAACTCGATTATGTGACCGTCTTGAACTGCCCTTTGAACCTTCGGGTTTGGGGCAGTACGGCGTGCCACATGTGAGGCGTTGGCTTGACCCTTCTACGGCTGGACCGTTGGTACTGAGGCACGAACTGAATGTTGTTAGACTTATTTCATGTGTTGGATTGTATCGGGAAAACTTGGGTGTTCGATTGTTCGATCGGAAAGTTTAACATTTTCTGTTTATCTGGAATGTGATACAATAATTGGAATTCACAAATAGTTATGAGATAACTGAATGAATGTTATAAACATAGCAGTTTAGTCTCACTTGATCGGTTGCCACGGAATTTTGATGCGATCAAAAATCCGTCGCAATCACGTAGCGTACGCGGATATTCGCCGGGTAAACTTAATAGACAGCCTCGCTCCATAGCCCCGACCAAGTGACTGTAGGAGAACCCCGTCGCCGAAAGCATCCGTTCGGGTGCTCGCGGTAGCGGTGTTCCGCCTTGGTGCACTTCATCGACGGTATCGGGGGTGCGGCCGCCTACTGAAGTTTGCGACGAGCATTCGATCAGGATGTCGGGAATCCTGTTGAATTGCCCGACTTGGTATTGAAAAGTGTTTTCGATTTTGAGACTAAAATGCGGGGTTTATAATTATTAGGCATGCGATGTCTAAGGAATTCATTTGGTCAGGCATGCGATGTCTGAGGTGGTTGCGGATTCCAACTGTTGTAGTTTTACACTTTCTTTTCTGTGACCGTAAGTGTAATATGTGATATCGCCGGTTTCGTTGCTATATGTCAACGACAATTGGGATGCGCATATTTACTTACGTTGATGACATGTGATGTTATGTGTTGCTGGATATGTTATATTGGATCGTCGTGTTTGAATAGCCGGGGGTTTTTATGTGAGATGAGTGTTTTTCATTTTCATTCATGTAAAAACTTGTATGTAATATTCTTTTATTGGGGCGCTTCCAGGTTGCGGAAGTTGTCACCCGTTGTATATTATTTACTTTTCCGCACTAGGATAGACCCAAGGAGGAGGGCACAAGTAACCGGGTTCTGGAGTCCAGTGGGAGACCAACTCGAGGAGTCGAGTCCGGGTCTCCTAACTCTAGAATTGGTAGGGTTGCTTGCCGCTCTCGTAGGGGTCTAGGGGTGTGGGTTTGGCTATTCATCACGACCGTGGAATCCGTGTTTTATACTGGCTCGTATTGAAAACACGGACGTCCTAGTATATCCAATATTTCATATGTTTCTTCTGCTGCGATATCTGTGATGTGATCATGTGATGTTCTGTGATAGATACATAATATAGTATATATGATATATTATATAGGCGTTACTTATGTTTTACACCCGCGCTAGCCCTGCCCCGCTCTGCCGTTAGTTACCTAACCTAACGGTGCACGAGGGGACATCGAGGCGAATGCGGATGGCATAAGTGTACGTCGTATTTATCTGTGATGTTTAGGTACTTAAATGATGGGACTTCATTAATGTGATTAATGAAATAAAAGAAACCTAAGATGTTATAGAATCAAATTTCAAAATAAAACAGGTAGCTACAGTTCTTGCTTTGCACAGAGGTATATGTGATATATCCTGCACCTTATTCGATAAGGAAAGGACCGAGATCCCTTCACCGGGAGTGACTCCTTTAGAAATAACTGGTCGATGCTACACCCTCGGTTTGTCTTTTGATTGCTTTTAAGAGTTTTTGCTTTGCACAGTGATATATGTGATATATCCCGCACCTCATTCGACGAGGAAAGGACCGACGATCCCTTCACCGGGAGTGACTCCTTTAGCAAAACTAAAAAAGCCTCAAAAACACTCCATTTCAAAATTCATTCGATCCTATAACGATATCAAGTTCATTACGCAATAGGTTTTCAGAAAAACCTGTCGTAGCCCTCCGTCATTTCAGATAAGTAGTAGTTAGTATTCGTGCTGCGTTTGTTGGCCTTTGTCAAGGCGCAGTGTGCGGTAGCTAACTGGTGCTTATCTGCTTATGCATATGATGCAGATTGAGTTAGGGTAGTCGTGCGACCTTGTTGGCCTTTGTCAAGGGCCGTGCGGGTGGGTTTAATTCAATCAGGAAATGACGGGTTGAACTTGACTAGCATCCTATGGTTTGTTGGCCTTTGTCAAGGTCATAGGAGGTTAGGGGCAAAAGATTATCGGGAATTTTAAGAGTTGCAATTTGCAATGAGATTGCATACCTTCTATGAGATAGTTGGATCCCGATACCCGCTGCGAGTAAGAGTTACTCCTGGGAGAGTTTTATACATTACGATTAGCCGATCAAGTAGGTGTCTAGAAAGGTGTTAACGAGGTTACGCCTCTGGGAAAACGAGGTTTACATTAATTAGGTTCGTGCGAAAGCACGGGGGACCTCCCTCAAAGTACCGACACTGGCCTGGCTGAAAGATTGGCGAACTTGTAGTGTGTAATTAATCCCGGCTAGTCTTTCCTTTTAGGGTTTGAAGGAAGATTTGATAAAAAGCAGTGGGAGCCATCCTGATTAGATAAAATAATAACCAATCTATTCTTGACAGAGCGCACGCTGAGTGTTTTCTTCTCTCTCTCTCCAGGTAGCGACCATATCACGCCTTAATCAAGATAATAATACGGAATATTTGACCGAACCCGCTTGTTATACTAAGCTGGGGAACGTTGGTCCCGCTCCAACTTATAAATGTTATAAGACAGAGCAGGAAATAGGGGATTACCAGAATTCCCGTGCCGCCCAAACGAAGAGAGTGCATGCTGATGCATCATCTTCGGGTGTGTTCATTATACACAACTGTTTCTCAGTATCCTTTACATCCTGGGTATGTGATACCAGATCAGGATCCCAGATATGTAATCTGTTACATAGGGCTACAGATAGGTAGAGTACTGAGAACGGGTGATAAGTTTCATGAGGCAGAAAACGGGGCAAGAGTTGCAGCCAAGTCTGTTGGTCACTGTCACCCTGTATTACCAATACATTGATTCTGAACGAATATTATTAGATACCGAACCTGATATACAAAATCATATCAGTATCTTTATTAGTAAAGAAATGATATAATTTTGTATTGTTGGATAATGTTTTGAACATTTCCTATATCAAAAGTTGATCGGTTCAGGCACGTTATCTAAAAGCATTGATGTTCTAAATCAAACTACAGTTCTTAGTATATAGAACACACATAAGAGGAAGAGTTCAGAGATGAACGAATCCTTCTTGAGGTATTGTAGACTAGGTCATATCAATGCGACCCGACTAGCTGAAGTTACATATAGATGCATATTTAAATCAGTTTGAATTTACATCTTGTGAAACTTGCCAGTCATGTCACAAAGATATAATGACACCAGCTCTGTTTATTGGAAACAGAGAAAGAGTTAATGAACTCTTGGGATGATACATGTTGATGTATGTAGGTCCCCAGTCTGCACATGCCAAGACCGGTTCTTTGTACTTCATTACATTCTCTGATAATCTCTCGAGATTCAGACATATGTTCCTGTTGAAACACAAGTCCGAACCTTTTGAGATATTCACAGAATATAATTTAGAAGTAGAGAACCAAAACACGGGTATAAGTATTTATCCTTTGATGTGATCGAGGAGGAGAATACTTGAGCACGAAAATCCTGGATTATTCCAAAGGAGAATGAGATTCTCTCTCAGCATTACTCCTCCGTATACACCATAGCACGATGGTATATCGGGGCGGAGCAATCACACCCTATATGATAAGGTGTGCTCTATGATGAGTACTACTGAGTTACCTTTTTCCTCAAGGAAGTTATGCACTTGAGAAGCTGCATACCTATTGAATAGGGTTCAAATCAAATCAGTTGCCTACCACTTCATATTTGATATGATAAGGGAAGAGCCCATGTCTTAAGTTAGTTAAGATTTGGGGTTGTCCGAGCTATGTCTAAAAGCATAATCCGGACAAGCTCGAGGCAAAGTCTGTAATGTAGAACTGGAAAGGTTCCAGCTATACAAACTACAGCAGATGTTTGGTAGAACCAAAGGATTCAGTAGATTCCAACGAACCTCAGCCTCTCCGCCGATCTAGTAGGGTTCCTCACCCACCTGAGAGATACTTCGGTTTCTCTATGACAGTGGGAGCGAGGATTGCATCATGAGATGATGACCCAACTAGCTTCGAGCTGGCCATCAGGAGTAAGACTCTGTAAGAATGGCTGGATGTTTAGCGATCTGAGATGGAATCCTTATACACCAACAAAGTATGGACTTTGGTTGCTATATCTGAAGGGTTAAATCCCCATCAGGAGCAAGTATATCTTGAGAAGATTACTTGGTGTACATGGAAGAGTTGAGACTTTCAAAGCTAGACTTGTTAAGGGTTTTCGTCATCCACCAGGCGTGGATAATGATGAAACATTTTCAAGTAGCTATGCTTAAGTCCATCCAGATCCTACTTGTCACGGCCACATACCATGACTGCGATATCTAGTGGTTGGGTGTCTTGACTGCTTTTCTAAATAATGATTTAGAAGAGAGTGTCTATAAGTACACAGCCAGAGGGCCTCGTAGACAGTGGGAGCAGCGGAAACGTGTGCAAGATGCTTTATAGGATAAAGCAGGCATCGCGGAGTTGGAACATCTGTTTTGATGAAGTTGTCAAAGAGTTTGACATCATCAAAATGGTAGATGAACCTTGTATAAACAAAAAGATAGTAGGGAGTATGATGATGATCCTCATAGAGTACGTGGATAACATACTCTTGATGGGGAAGAAGTTTCTTATGCTACGCTCGGTCAATCTCCGTTTATCACAATGATTCTCCATATAGGATCATAATGATGCCTACTAACTCCTGGATTTTGGATCTATGAGATAGATCTAAATGGATGTTAGGATTCTCACTTGTCGAAGTGAGATGGTATCACATGATCCTGGGGAGAATCACTGGAAGGGTTCCATGGTGATAAAGACGACTGAATGTCAGTCGCAGGCATTGTCTTTACCCTCAGTAAAGGGACGGTATGTTGGAAGAGTTCCAAGCTAGATACCGTGGCATACTAGACGATAAAGGCAGGATACATCGCTACTTAAGATGCTACCAAAGAGGCTGTTTGGGTGTATATTGGTTCATGAGATGAACTACGTTCCTACCATTGTGAGACAATGGAGTTGTGGCTTATGCCAAGGAACGTCCGTCCCATCAGTGATCCAGACATATTCTAAGGCAGTGTCACTTGATCGTGGAGATGGTTGATCTCCAGGGGATCGAGGTTAGGAGAGTAGACTCAGAGGACAACACAGCGGATCCACTCATAAAGGCCTGTTCCCAGAGAGAGACTTTTATGGGATGGTTGAGTATGAGATACTACAACCACTGCTATCAGATGGCCCTAGTGCAAGTGGGAGATTGTTAGTTATATGTATGCCCTAGAGGCCATTACTGTACATAGGATGTATATTGTAGTGGATGCTGGGACGTATATAGGGAGGACTTTCTTGCTCGACATGATAGTATGCTATCTGGTTGAACTTTACCTTAACGTGTATACTGATTGTCTCTCTGTTACATGTTGGTAAAGCCCTTAGGATCTGTACTTGACTACCTGGACTATGATGCGGATCATACTAGTGGGGACATGGTAGTCCATAAGTACATCCTTCAAAGTCCCTAGTCGAGGGTGTATCGAGACGGGGCATCGATATACCAGAGTAGACTAGCGTGTACCTTCTCGACCCATACAGATGGACGATGGATGATCCCATATCCATCGGTGTTTGACATCAGAGGAGATATACGGGTGCTCAATAGAGACTGGGTACACTGGACGGACTCGCCGAGAACTCCCAAATGGTGTTATACCTCACGTCAGATGGCAGTTCTCTGGTGACACTGGTACAGAGTAGTCTGTTGACCCGAGATCGTCATAGAGTCTTGTGTGGTTCCCACTGTGCTTTGATTTCCATCTTACCACGTCCAAGAGGGCGTGCAAAACGGTGGTTTTTGGGTACAATCCCGAGTCACATGGAGGCAATGAGCGATAGGAGGGGATTCGTCTCTCCCGGTATAGGGAGTTGATGTTGCGCTGTGTTCGATTGGCTATAACAGGAAATCCCTGGCCAGGGTTGCTGAGATTTACTGGTAAGTGTTACCAGTAGTTTCTCGAACAGTTATAGATCTCATATCGACACGACTTATCGAGCTATTGGGGTCTGACGTTTACCACCCCTAGGCGAGATATGCGATATATCAGACGATCAGACCGGACTGTACGGTAGTGTTACTGGTCGGATTCACTGGAGTGTGAGCGGGCTTGCTCGTCGATCTTCAGATCGCTCAATACCCGGGTGGCCGTTGCGTTTAGCAGACCGCTTGCGGCTTGTGGGTGTTTGATATGATCATCATCTGCTGCCGGCGTATTGACGAGTCTTTAGAGTCCTACACAGAGATTTCCTGGCTCAAGCGAAACGAAATAGGAGCGCATATGAGATATGTGCGGGACCGAGAATAATGCGTGTATGTGATACCGTATTTCATTCTCGCGATGAATGTGTCGAATGGTTGTATGTGATATAACCTAGTTATCGAATCAAGGATTGATTCGATAAGCCGATACATTGTAAACTAGTCGGTTGTGTGCGACATGACCGGATCATTGAATCAAGTGTTGATTTAATGATTTAATGCATAATTATATATTTGATATATTACTTTGCATTAACTAGTATTGGTTCACTTTAAATGGATTTTCTCACTTGGATTGTGCACATTGTATATGTGATATACATTTGTACATTTGATTGTATCATGTTTGATGATACATGATAGTTTAGTGTATGGATTAAACCATGGTTGGTCAATGGTTAGGGTTTCTTTTGCTTCATTTATTCTTTTATTTATCCATTTTGTTTATTTTAGCAAAAGAAAATAATGAAGAGATAATGGTGGCTTTCTTTGTTTGTTTATGAAACTTCATGAAGGTTTGACCTAAGTCACCATTTTGTCTTCATGTCTTAACCCAACCATTCATTAACCCTTGTTAATTCTCTACACCTAACTATGGTTTGTTATGATAAGAATGGATAATTCTTTTCTTTATGAAATAACTTATCATAACAATTTCCTTCTTCTTCTTCATTTTCTTCAAGTGAAGAAAGCTTGCCTCCATCAATGGCAAGTGATGAAAAAGAGTGAGAAATCCAAATCTAAAGTCTACCCACTTCCTATTTCTTCATCCTCTACCTCTTGCCAAGTAGTAGAGTGTGTTTTCTTCACAAGTTTCTTGACTTGGTGAAGTCGGAGCTTGATTTAGCGATGCCTCGACGTAGATCATCTTCGGCATGGACATCGACGACCTAGCTCGCTTATTCTCCGATGAAGTCGACGCTAGAGCCCGAATTCTTTTTGGACAGCAGAGAGGACTTCGTTGCGGAGCTATGGAGGTGGAGCACCGGATCTACAAAGGTTGTATTTCCGTATCTTGTAGTTAAGTGTTAACTAGTTAGCTTTTTCGCCTAGATTTCTAGCAAACGATCCGTAGTCGGGCTTCTCGGCACCTAGGATTTTTGAAATCACCATGATCGATGCCTTATGAGACCTCATTAGGGTGCCTAGGAACCCTACAGATATGATATTTCAGTGCGTCCACCATGTGTTTTCTCGGTGCTGAGAGCGATATGTGTAACCCGAATCGAGGCGTGGATGAGCCGATTGCGGGTACATGGTGGACCCGGTATGGTTCCCCTCGGCAAGATGATCGATGAGCTTTGCCGATTGAGCCTGGAGGTGGGCGAGTACCTACCGGTGATTGGTTGGACCTGGCGGTTATCCGGAGGATACCGACCAGAGTCGATAGATGTTTTGGGCATACTGCCGGGGCCGAAGGCCGATACCGCAGACAGAGCCCGCGGGCCGATCCGGACTGACGGAGCCCGATATATGAGGATTTATGTGCCGATGCTGGGCACAGTTTTCATGATGTTTTCGAGTGCCGATGCTGGGCACTCCGGTTCCATGATTTTGACGTGTCACGAGGGACACGGGTGGGTTATATCCTCATATTTCCATGCACAGGTTTCATGATATTTACTTGCATGATGGTTGTTGTCATTGGGTGACGAGTGGACGGGATCCACGTGTGTGCAGATTTGATTACATTGATCATACCTCATATTCATGACATGCTATTACCTGAGGCACGAGCACGAGCACTTGGCATTACACTCATGTAGAGATTACATTGCCAGTTTAGCATGCTTCAGCTTTATTCATATTGAGGTTTATTTATATCTGATCGTATTGACCTAGGATGGGTCATGCATTCGATCTCTGCTTGTAGATATTTTATATTCACGAGTTGGCAACTCACCCCCGTTGTGCCCCAGTTCTTGCAGGTTATTGCCGTACAGATTCCATAGCGGCATTTCTGGCACACTGCTTCCTATGGGTGACTTGCTTGGTTAGGTGGGTTCTTTGTATCAGAACCGCCATTGTTCATGTATTTTTATTGTATCTAGAATTGTCCATCAACCAAAACTTGTAGTTTGTTTTAGACTTAGAAATCAGTGTTGTATTGTTTCGACCTTAGAGTCGCGCTTGTAGTATTGCGGTTTTCTGGCTGTTTTTGAGTTTCTTTTCAGTTTTGATCCTCGCCCCTTGGCGTTGTATATTATTATTGCTTGCGTGGTTGTGACCGTCGATTGACGAAGAGCTAGCTCCCGCTTGGGGATGCCTTTTATCATGTCATATATATTATTCTTGTTGTACCCCGTTCGGGGCCAGTTTTTACAAAGGAAACTCTGCCGAAATTTTCAGGAAAAATTACACATTTAAAAAAATTCATATTCGGCTTAGTTATTTAAAAACTTGATTTTCAAACATGTTTTCTTTACCTCTTAAAACTAATTTTCCCTATTTACTCCTTAAATGGTTTTAGATTTCTGGGCTTTTGGCTTACTTGGATCAGATGGAGTCCTATAGACTTCATATGGTTCGAGGGCCAGTCACGTGCTCTTTCGGGTCGTGACAGAAAATACCAAATGCGGTCCCTTAGTTTTTAAGTCAAGTCAATATCATCCATGTATGTTTCATATGAAAATGAGTATAGGTATGGATGCGCGAGGAGCTAAATATGCTAAGTGAGTGTAGCAATATATACGTACACTAATGTGGAAATGATGCATATGCATATGCATATGTATAGCAATATACACGTAATGATGCATGTACAAAATATATATATATATAAGCGTTATGATGATCTACAAGGTGAATATAGTAAAAATATGCATATGCGGATATGGAAAATCATGACAACATCAGTGAAATGGAATCAATATAACATATAATTTCTAGCAATCCTATACTGTGAGTGTCATGGCAATCACTAACGGTGTGAGTGTAGCATATAGATCGTGCTCGAGCAGCATGTACCGTTAGTGACAGTGCAGTGTTCTATATTACCGGTTCTATATATGTAACAAGGGTATGCTACTCTAGTATGTTTGCATGAACATATAAAACTAAACACCCTACTACGCCCTGACGCTTAACGCCATACGGGCGATTTCCCCGTAGATGTTAAATCTACTCACCTAGTCCTGTGCTAAGTATAGCCGACCACCTGCTTCCCTTTCCCGGCGGCGTCTGACGTACCCGCCTGCGAACCTGGAATTTACACAAGAATCCAAATATAATCAAAATCTCGTATACGCGATAAAACAAATCGAGAACTCGTGTCGCGAATTGACGCGCGTGTGTGCGATACGCTGAAACGTGCGTGTATGTGCCTAGCGCTTAACCCGATACTCCGCGATACGCCGAATCACATAACCACACGCGTATCGCGCGTATCGCGCAAACCAAAAACACCAGAAAACAATATAGTGCCCCAGATTTTACCCAGACCAAAATATTTCAAAACTAAGTATACTAGAAACCTATAAAATGTAGCAGACACCTGTAGAAAAAAACCCTAGGACCTAACTCCCTAGTCTGGCCGCAATTTGCGGCAAGAATGAATTTTCTGGCGGCCTGGGGTTGAAGGTGGTGGGGTCGGGCTCTGGTAGTTGGATCAGTGTGTCACCAGTAGGCTATGTTCCACTCAATTTTATTCTGAACCTACAAGGGTAGCAGCAGATCTCAAAAATCTATGTTTTGCTCCAAAAACGCTAAGTTTTATACCAATTGAAAACTTAGGGTATTTTTGTGTAATCTGGGGTTTCCTAGGTTAACTTGGTCCTAACCATACCTAATTTGTCTAGTCTAACTAATATTAACATTACTTAACACCAACCACACAAATCACCAAAATCGTATAATTATTGCAAAAAAGGATACGCGTGCGTGAAGCTAAATGCGTGTGCATACGACACGTCGCGACGCGTGTGAACTTACCAGAACCAACTTCGACACGCTGTGGCGCGCAGCGCGCCATAGAACCACGCGGATCATGCGCGTGTCGCACAAGGCTTAAAACATTCAAAACGCGTTTATAGCTCTAGATTTTGCCTCTGGGCCAAACTGCAAAAGTTACAGATACCAAAAGCCTAATCTACCCAGAAGAACCCTACAGCCAAAAACCCAACACCCTAGCCCCTGTTCTGGCCGCAATTTGCGGCCAGAAGGAATAAAACGGCGGCCTCAATTTGGAGGTGGGTCCCCGTGCTCTGTGTGTGTGTCTCTGCTAAGGTCACTATGCTACAGTCTTCACAATTTTATGATTTAAGGTTCGGGTCAACAGCAGATCCAACAAAGGCTCAAAAGTCCCTAAAATCGCTAATTTAAGCCAAGTCGGGCAAATTGGTTATTCTGGTGAAAACTTGGATAAATCTTGGTTCCACCAGCCTTAACAGCACTTACTAAGGTTATACCAACCATTAAAACCATTACTTGACTAAATTCCACCCAAATCTCTACAACTAGCACTTAAACTACCAAATATAAACACTAACTACATCATAACCATAACATGAGCAAAGAGAAGTGGGGTCAAGGGAATTATACCTCTACAGATCCTAGTTGAAGGAAAAAGAAGAAGGAGGGAGTGGTGTGCTGCTGCTATAGCTCCTGGGGTTGCATCATGGCTGAAATGAGCTGCTGATCTGCTCACTGCAGCGGCTGATGCTGCTGTTGCTTCAGGCCATAGCTGCCTCTGTTACTTTATTGTTTTGAAGTAGAACCAAGGTTTTGGGTGTAGAGTTGCTGCTGTAGAAGCTGGGAAAGACTTTGTGTGTGAGTTGTGGTGTAGGGTTATGTATAAGATGGTGTAGGGGTGTGTATGATCATGACATGGGCTGTTGATGCAGCTGGTGTTGCTGAAGTTCTGAAAGAATTTCAAAAGCTGAAGCTGATGTTAAATTGATGGGTTGGGGGGCTAATGGTGTGCTGGAATGAGTTGAGGTTGGGCTGATGGAGTTGTTTTGGTGGCTGTTCTGATGTTTTTAGGGGTTGAAAATGCTGGAAATGGGGATGATGTGAGGGTGTGAGTTAGAGGTGTGAGGGTGAAGAGACATGCCAAAAAGGTTTGAGTTGAGATGAGGTGACACAATCTTAAACCATCATTACATCCATCACATCTTTCTCTCTCTCTCTCTCACACACAACAAGCAAGTCAACCCCAACTTTAATCACCCTCAATTAAACTAATTTGCTCAAAATCCACTCAATTAACTTAAGCAAGGCCCTAATCCTACCATGGTGGCTAAACATGGTTAACCCACCATGCACACCCAAACTAGGTCACTCTAAGCCTAACCCTAGGTATCGTGCACAAGTGTGTACGGTCGAGATAAATTCCTACAAAAATAACTATAAAACCAGATAAATTACTAGAAACCCATTTTGGTAAACTTTTTACCAAAAACCCCACACTAACACACAATTACTACTAACCCTAAACTCAGGTGTTACAATACTCTTCCAGATTGTCAAGATAGAATATACACAAATGGGGCATGATACAATATATCTAATTATTCAATAATAACTTTTCTTTTATAATTTTGGTCTTTGATGTATAATATTGTTCCACTATTGTAGCAGGGTTACTATTATATCAATCAAGTAGGATCCACCGATTCGACTCTTTATGTAAAACGGGTTGCACCTCCTATTGTAGTCAGGTGGTCCCATTATACAAAATAGATCTAGTATCATTATACGAGATCTAAATAAGCCAACTAGCTTAACAAATCCTATCATGTCCGGATTTGGATAGGTTAGAATATTTATCTCAAATATATCCTTACAGTGGAAGACCTTTAGATTTAAATTTCAAAAATTTTGATCTATAAACACTTGCATACAACTATTGTTTAATAAACGGAGAGAACAAATTCAATTATTATTTAAATTAATGAAAACTAATTTTTCATCACATCTTATTCTTTTAAATCTAAAATTATTTTAGAACTATTTCTAAACTCAACAATAATTTTCATAATTAAACTAATGACAATTGACAAATTAAACGATAAAATCTATCCATAACAATTTATGGTGAATACGAAATTTTCCATAAAACATATAATATTCTGGACAACAAATTTCAGGCCTTAATTGCATTATCATATAATGTAACATATCAAACTAATACCACAATTAGTTTAGTTCTTTTCAACAAAAGAAATATTTATAAACTTATTTTATATCATAAAGTGACTAAATAGAAATTTCAGTAAATTATAGGGACTTACAGATAAGTTTTCAAAGTTATAGTCACATATAAGAACATGAAACGAACTAAATCTTCTCTATGGACCTGCAAATTATTTTCCAGATCCTCACATGCAAACCGTCACCGGTAATTTTTCCTTTTTTAAAAAAATGATTTCTAAAATCAATTATTTAAATCTAAATTGATTTCTAAATATCAAAATCCTTTTGATCTAACAGATATATTACAATATCATATAGATTTCTAGAAAGAAAACATAATTTTTAAATCTATTAAATAGATTTCTTTAAAAAAAGATGATATTTAAACCTATCAAATAGATTTTAATAGATCCTATATACAAAAATTAATTTAGATCTCATCTAAACTATTTAAAATAATTAAATAAATAGATCTTATCTAATAAAAATAAAATCTTTTCATATTTATGAAATTTTAATTGATTTCAAAAGTCTAAACTTTGATTTCAAAAAACAAACCCTTTGATTAAATTGATTTCCAAAATCAATATATAGATTTCTTAAAATCTTAATTTCACAAACTGATCTTATATCACATAAATATTCATGATAATCTAATATAAAATAATTAATCTAATTAATAAATAGATCTAATCTACTTATATCAAGTTCATTTTTTTCAACAACAAATTAGGATTACTAAAATTAGTGATTTTTATCACATAAAAATTGAAGAACCATAATCTAATTAGATACATAAATTCCATTCAACTTATGAATAATTAATAATTAGTGTTTTACAAAATTAGGGTTTTTATCATATAAAAATTGTAAAACGCAAACCTATTTAAATCATATTTAAATAACTGAGATTAATCTATTTATGAAGAATTCATAAAATTAGGGCATTCCAAGAAATAGGGTTTTTAATCATATTAATATTAGAAAACCCTAATCTAAAAAGTACCATATTTCTGATAACAATTGAAAGAAACGTATGCATGCCTATGGCGGAAACACATGCATCAATTTCCTAAAAATCAAATTTTTATTTAAAATTAAATGTGTATCTTTGCTTCATCTCGATCTTATCGATAAAGGATCTGATCATATATAAACAAAGTACATTTTGGCAACCTCCAACTAAAGTCCACCAACCTTTGTGAAAAAGACATCCCGTGAATTGACAGGCATCCAAATATTTTTAAGAGAAAATATTCATAATTCAAAATCTATTTCTCATGGCAAACCATTACCCTTTTTATATTGGGTTGTGGTACTGGGTTGTGGTACGATACTTCAAACTTTAATATTTGATGTGTTTCTAAAAACCAACATATTAATAATAAAACAATTATATTATTAATAATATTCCTTTCATGGTGTATCTAAATTTTTCACTGAAAGGCTTAAAAGCGGGACCTAGTAGGTTTCACATCAAGAGCCAACTATCAACTAAATTAATTCGTGATTAATTAACTAATTAATAGTTTTAATTTAAAAGTCAAATTCCTATCTTGTTAACTCCTCATAAAAGCTCTACCATAGTGTGAGATTACAATAAATATCAACTTAAATGCAATACTTTCCAATTTCAAGTTGCATTTTTGGATTGAATTATTTTTTGTCAACAAGTGATTAAAATCACATCAAGATGGGCCCCAAGTAGATAATGTATTTGGATCTCTATTTCACTATTCAATAAGTGATTATTTTAGCATGAGTTCTAGCATAACAAGCTTTAAAATGGCAATTTTTTCCCACTTAAAAATAAATTAGGAATTCCTAACTTATTTCATAAGTGATTATAGAAATATAGAGTTGACTAAGTAGTATAACATAATACCCCCTTATCTTTTCATCCAAATTTTAAGATACTAGTAATGATACGTCTTTTGGTCATTTTACACTCCATAATCAAGTATCTATTTTTTCATCCAAATACACTATTTACTTATAATCACTTTTCATACAAAATCATCCAAATACTAAACAACTTATTTGCCATAAGCACTTATAAGTGATTTTGACTTTTTCTATAAATAATCACTTATTAGTGATTATGGCAAATAATCACTTAAAAATAAACCCATCTGAATAAGCCCATATCCTTAAGCCATTAAATGAGCAGGAAATGTTCATCTAATTGCTTAAACCTAAAGTTTCATTCCCCGTAAACAAAGATTCATTTCCAAAATAAATATTACTATAATAATATAATTTTGAAATTCATTTCTTGAAACACCTATTGACAAGATTTTTACGCCTTCATGGGAATGATCTGTAAACTTATTCTTATTAACATAAAAATATCGGATTCTATCTAGATATTCATTGTCCTCCTAAATGTATTGAAACAACCCAATATTTCAGGTTTTTTATTTCTGTCAGATGACATGAAGTGCCATCATATCAAAGCTTAATTAAATGACATATTGGAGACAACAATGCCATCAAGTCAAAGAGATTATGTAACTGTTTAAATATCTATCTAATAGGTGACATATCTTAGAGTATTCAAACATAGTCTTGTACCACAATACGTGCTCATGATAAGCATATGGAGAATTTCCATTCTCAGTGACTGACCCATCATCACATTTAACATGTCAGTGGCATGCATGATAGCATGTTATAAAGCTAGCTATCTCATATTACTTATACGCTAAGTACTTATTGAAGAAATCACAAGATCAAACCATGTGTCCATGCAAGTAACACATCACGGTGCATGATCTAATAATATGATTTCTTAGGATATTATAACAATTATAAATACATATGACACAGTTAATCAATTACTATTAATGCAATTATAAAATTATATTAATATTTAACAAATATAACAAGAACTGTATTGATCCTGTAAGGGTATATACACCAACTCTAGCAATCACATGGTTTCATATTTATACTTTAACTTCTTAAAACCGTGGAGATCAATATGAAAGAAGATCATTCCAGAAAAAAAATGGTATAGTTTGATCATGAGAGATGCAAAGTTTAGAGTATTGCTACGTTTTTCAATCCATAATCCTCATTTAGTAACCTAAATATTGCACCATATTATTAAGTTTACTTTTACTGGTTAAAATTCTTCTTCTTTAATTTCATTATGAAGACAAAATGGTTATTACATTTTATGCTATATATCAGTACACCATAAATTAACCTCATAAAATAATTAAACTAGTTATTGATATATATTATTTAAGACTACTTAATTTTATTAGGAGAACATGTTTTTCTTTAATTTCATCATGATAACAAATAGGATAATCATCAATCATGTCAAAACTTGCAATAGCTTTTTTAAGAGAGGAACTTGGAAAGACATGACATATGACATGATAGATCACAAACCCCCCCAAAAAAAGAATATTTACAAATAATTAATCTCATGCAAGTAAGTATTTGGAGTACGTACGTAGGTGCAGTTAGGTATTCAAATGATGTAGCTACCAGCTAGTAACATGTGTTGTGCTTTGCTTGCAGCAGTCAACTTAATTGTAAGGCATAATTGTTCTCGAAGCTAGCTAGCTAGCATATCTTTTGGTGCTCATGAGCAATGATGGAGCTCTAGATAGCTCTAGTGCTTAAAATCAGGAAAAAGATTTGTGGGTGCATACAAAAGGGTAAAGAGGCAAGGCAAAGAGACATGAGACAGAATGGGATCCTCTTTTCCAATGCAAATTCAAGGCATTGATGGCCCCTCCCACTCCTTCCCCTTTCAATTTGCATGGAAATTATCAAATGGCCTTTGTGATGCAACAGTACATAATACATCACATGAGAACAAGAACAAAACATGTCATGTCCAATCAATTTACCCAAATCAAACTTTTTAAACTCTCAAGAAATGAAAGGTAGATCCAAGAATTCCAAATGTACAGGGGTTTGCTTTTTAATCATAGGGGGTGTTTGGTTTTGGCGAAAATGCTGCAAGAATATGGGAAAGGAAAGGGTGTTTTTCTTCCATCTTTCTATGCCTTTTTTTACTTTGGCTTTATCATGCACTTCCCAATACATTAGAATCTCCCATGAAAGGGGCTTGGAGTTGTAATGTCACATTGGGGACATTCATTTCATTGTTGGGGTTTATGGTACAAAAAAGAACTCAGAGGAGCATGAGTCCCCTCACCTTTAGCGTAAGGGCTTTCTGCTGTCTTCATATTTAGAAGATAGAGTTTAATGCCCCATTTATTTGGATCGTTGATGATTATGTTATTGGGAACAAAAAAAAAATAGTTTATATTTCTTTTTATTAATGTTTCTCTTGGTCGATGATTTAAGAGCTATATTCAGATATGATCACGAGTCCTGTTCAATAAAGACGATACCAAGAAGAGGCTAGCAAAGTCATTTTAACTGTTTATATCTTATGTTCTAGGTTATTGCATTAATTTGATTTGAATCTATCCAATGGATTCTTCATTTATAAGATTGCTTAAGAGAAATTAAATTAATTATGGATCCTCTTCATTCTAAGTGGATATCCAACAAAAATAATAGCTATAGAGCATAAAGCATTGCAACTATAGATTAAATGTCCTTTTCCACCAATTAATTATTGCAATTAAAGTATGTCCTTTAGAATTGACTTCAATTAGTGAGAATTACGCTAATTTACAATTAATGTAATCATTTCATCTCCAAGAAGGCTCCCTTTTTTGTCCTGATCTGAAAAGGCCTCTCAACAACAGTCCCATGATCATTAACCCCCCCACGTTCATGAAGCTGTAGAATGTGGCTAAAAGAAATGGTCCTCTAATCTAACTTTAATGTATCAACATAGTTCTATTTCTAGAAATATGGATGCCTTCAATGGCAACAACAAAAAAAGAGTGATAATTGATATGGGATGTTCCTTCTTCCTTGTGTCATCTTTGATTATGTTTTTGTGCTTGCTCCCCTGATCTTCAAGACTAAACAGGGATTGTTTTCAAATTATTATCCGGTTCAAATTTTCACAATTTCTACACAAGTCATTCTCTCCTCTTTGGAATAATGGAAAGGTGTAAATATTCCTATTTTTAAATAGGGGAAATTGTTTCCGGGCCTAGTTTTGTAATCTGATTTATTTTTAAACCCACATGCAAGTTTTTAAAATTGTGAAACCCCCCAACCCCCTAAATATAATTTGATATTATTTTAAACATAAACCCTGATTTGTGTACGTATGCATTTTTTATATTATCCATTTAAAGATTTTCCAAAATATTAGAACATTGGATTTTTAAGCTTTCCCAATATCACTAGTACAAAATGGGTTGTCCCTACAGATGGGAACATCCGTAGAGGCAATTTTAGTTTGCCCCTACAGTTTCAACTGTAGAGGCAACAAATGTCCCTACGAATACCACCGTAGGGACAGTTTTATATAAAAATTTAATAAAAAATAACCTTTGTAAATGTTCCTACGGTGCCGCAAAAGAAGCCTCTGCGGTTTGTACCGTAGAGGCAAAGTTGATATATTAAAAAATAAAATAATTTATCATATAATGTTTTCCACGCCCAATTCATTTCTTCCCAAAAAAATTCCCCCTCCGCGCTTCTCCTCTAGTCGCCACCGCACTCCCGTCATCGCCGATCGCCGCAACCACCCTCCTTGTCACCCTCCTTCCCATCGTCGATCCCTTCCATCATCAACGTCTCCACCGATCATCAACGCATCCTCCGGTCCTCCGATCGCCACCTCCAGTGCCACCAGCGACCTCCCCCTCCTCATCCGGTCCTTCAGTGACCGAGCCCTCCTCGGATCCTCCAGCGACCTTCTCCGGTCGATCTTCCGATCCTCCGGTGGCTGAGTCGTCGACTCTATCCCCACCGTCTAGCTTCTATCGCCGGCGAGCTCCAACTCCCCCTTCTATCTCCTCGAGCTCCATCGTCTGTTCCATCTCCTCGAGTTCCATCACCGAGTCTTCTTTGCTGTCTAGCTTCCATCGCCGGCGAGCAGTCATCGTCGCCGTTGTCTTCCAGTGCTGTAATTCTTTTCCAGGTACGTAAAACTTTTTTATTTCATTTTTAAAAATCGATTTTTAAAAGAAGCAGAAGAAGTAGATGATGCTGATGATAATGATTGTTGGTGGGGGTGGTTGTTTGGTGATATTGATGATGATGGAATTCATGGCTGAGATTTGGGTTAGGGTGATGATTATGGTAAATTTGGGTTAATTAGTTTAATTTGTATTAATTAGGATTAGGGTTTTGGTGATGATTATGGTTAGGTTTAGAGGTACTTTGGGCTAATTAAATTAAATATGTTTAATTTGGGTTAGGGTGATGATTAAAGTTAATTAGATTAATTTAGGTTAATTAAGGTTAGGGATTGGGTGCGTGATAATTAAATCCGTAGGGGCGGTGGTGGTGGTGGTGGCTGCAGTGGTCGGTGGTGGTGGCTGCAGTGGTCGGTGGCTGCAGTGGTCGGTGGTGGTGGCTGCAGTGGTCGGTGGTGGGTAGTGGTGGCTTTGGTGGTGGCTGGTGGTGGCTGTAGTGGTGGTTGTAGTGGTCGGTGGGTGCATAGTGGCGGTGGCGGCGGTGGCTGTGGTTTGGGGATGTGGGTGGCAGTGGTGGTGGGCGGCGGCGGTGGCTGTGGTTTGGGGATGTGGGTGGCAGTGGTGGTGGGCGGCGGCGGCTATGGATGGTGGCGGCTGCGTTGTAATTAGGTCTAGGGTTAGCGTTAATTGAGTCTCGGGTTAGGGTTAAGGTAGTTAGGGTTAATTAGGAATAGGGTTAGGATTAAGATAATTAGGGTTAGGGTTAAGGGTGAGAGTTATGATTAGGGTATTTTAGTGTTGGTGTAAGTGTATGTGTGTACGCATGAGAGAGATAATCTTGATGATGATATGCGTGTGTTTGTGTGTATGTTTGTGATAATGATGATGTTGATCTTTCATATTAAATAAGGCCAAACCCTAATTTTAAACTTAACATCAGAACTAAATTCAAAATCTTAAATTTCACACCAGAACCAAATCTAAAATCTTAAACTTAATTAAGAAAACCCTTAACTTTAAAAAACTTCACCTAAACTAAACACTTAAAACCCTTGAAATTGAAACGTTAACGTAAAATCAATTCAAATTAAATCTTAGAATTTGTATATATATGATAATCGATAATACTAAAAAAATTTCATATGCTCATCGATCGTCATATATGAAAATCAAAGCGTGACTTAGTCTCCTTCTATCGGTTAACATATGTTTGTTGTTCGTCGTGACATAGAACTATACAAAGATTGTTAAATATCGGACGTTATCGTTCGGTGCTAACAACCGTCGTATAGTCTATATAACAAGAAAATTCAATCGTATGATAACCGATAGATTTTTCCAGTTTGGACAAGTTAGGAATGTATAAAACAAACACCTGCATTCACGTGTGTTTTCATTCGTTTCGAGTTATTTCGTCGGTACTTTTCCACTGGTTCTTCATGTACAAAAATAAATTAGATGTTCATTTCAACGTTGTTTCACAGCATTGAAATGATTATTTATTTTATTATAATATACTCAAAGAATAGCGGGGAGGTGCTGCCGAAATTTACTCGAAACGGATGAAAGCACAAGCGAATGGGTGTCTGCTCTATACATTCTTAATGGGATAGAAGCCTTACCCCTGACAGCCGAAGCACACACATACAATATGAATACACAACAAACGCACACACAAAGCACATACATACTAACAACCCTACATCTAAGCGAAATCATAAATTGAAACACATATACACAGAATACAACTCATACTTGGGTATCTTCAAATCTAACTTTGTTAATTGATAAATTATTATTTTCAACGACAACCTTGCCTCTATGGATTTTCTTCTTTGTCAATAACCATCTCGTTCTTAGATTTCTCAATATAGTCACCATAACTTACAATTTATATGTGTTACGGTCTAACATGGCCCATGAGTACATCAAAATTAAGGACTAGATGTACGTAGATTGGCAACAACGCATGTAATCTAAATTTTTCGCAGGAGTTGCTGTTTTCATTGAATTTGCACGTGCACATAATAAGATCGTGTTAGAGAAGATTCTCTGTCCATACGATAGATGTGAGAATAAGTTCTGGCAGAAAGTTGAAATAGTAGAGCTTCACATCGTTAAACATAGTTTTACTAGACTTTATACAACTTGGTTATATCACGGGGAAGGACAAGAAGAAGACGGTAATACGGCAGAAGAAGAAGGAGAAGACGGTAATGCGGCGGAAGAAGAAGAAGACGATAACTTCTTTCTAGGAGAAGAAATGGAGGATATGGCAGAGTCTGCCCTCGGTGATAGTATTCCTACAGAAGATGACATTCCATCCGGTCAAGGACCGCGTGTGGATAAGTATGAAAAGTTCATGAATGATGCTAGAAGACTAATTTATGAGAATACAAAGTATTCTGCCCTATCATGGTTCGTCCAACTTTTCCAGATTAAGTGCCTAAATGGATGGAGCAACAAGTCATTCACAATGCTTCTGAAGTTCCTGAAAGATTCTATGCCCCCAGGAAATAACGTGTTCGACAGCTGGTATGAAACTCAGAAGATGATGTCTGATTTGGGTCTGAACTGTGAGAAGATTCATGCAAATCCGAAAGATTGCGTGTTGTTCCGGAAAGAGAATTCAGATTTGAAAGAGTGTCCAACATGCGGAGAGGCCAGGTATAAACCGAAAGAATATGATAAGAAGCCCGATATACCTGTCAAGATAGCACGATATTTTCCCATAACACAGAGACTCCAGAGGCTATTCAGGTGCAAGAAAACAGTCGAGGCAATGATTTGGCATTACCGTGTTGCTCCAAGCGAAGATGGAAAAATAAGTCATCCAAGAGATTTACCGACATGGAAAGATTTCGATAGGAGGCACCAAATATTCAGTAGTGATCCTCGCAATGTTAGGCTCGGACTGGCTAGTGATGGCTTCTGCCCATTCAACTATATGGATGGAGACCACAGCACATGGCCCGTTGTAATGATGGTTTATAATTTGTCGCCTTGGTTGGTTATGAATCAATACTACTTTATGATGTCTCTTCTAATTGACAGACCAAACTCACTGGGAAATAATATCGACGTCTATCTCCGACCTCTAATCGATGAGCTAAAATCTTTAATTCATTGATCATGTAGAGTCTTACGATGCAAACATAGATACAACCTTCACAATGTGTGCAACATTAATATGGACAATTAATGAATTTCCTACATATACAATGCTATCGGGGTTGGTCCGTACATGGTCACAAAGCATGCCTTTATTGCCATCAAGATACAATATCGAAATGGTTGAATTTTAGTAGGAAGGTTTGTTATTGTTAGTTATATATATGCCCTAGAGGCTATTGTTGCACATATGATGTATATTATAGTGGATGCTTGGATATATAGAGAGAGGAATTTCTTGCTCGACATGATATTATACTATCTGGTTTCACTTTGTCTTAACATGTTGACTTGTATTGGTTTACTGTCTTACTCTCATATGTTGATAAAGCCCTTAGGATATGTACTCGACTACTAGGACTATGATGCAGATCATACTAGTGGGGCCAGGGTGTTCCAAGAGTACATCCTATAACTGTTCCTAGTCGAGGGTGTATCGAGACAGGGCATCGATACTCCAATGTAGACTAGCGTATACGTATCTTGACCCATATGATGGGCGATGGATGATCCCATATCCATTGGTGTTTGACATCAAAGATGGTGTACGGGTGCTCAGTGGTGACTGGGTACACTGAACGGACTCGCCGAGAACTCCTAAATGGTATTGTACCTATTGTCAGATAGCAGTTCTCTGGTGACACTGGTACATGTTAGTCTGTAGACCCGAGATCGTCATAGAGTCTTGTGTGATTCCCACTGTGCTTTGATTTCCACCTTACCACGTTCATGAGAACGTGCAAAACGATGGCTTTTGGGTACAGTCCCGAATCACATGGAGGCAATGAGCGATAGGAGGGGTTTCTTCTCTCCCGGTATTGGGGGTTGATGTTGCGCTGTGTTCGATTGGCTATAACTGGAAGTCCCTGTACATGGCTGATATGGAGATATACGGGTAAGTGTTATCAGTAGTTTCTCGACCCGTTATGAGCCTCATATCGACACGACTTATTGATTACTGGGGTCTGACGTTTACCACCCCTAGACAGGATATGCGACATATCAGATGAAGAGATCGGACTGTACGGTAGTGTTACTGATTGGATTCACAGGAGTGTATACAGGCTTGCTTGTTGATTTTCGGATCGCTCAATACCCGGGTGGCTGTTACGTTTAGCTGACCGCTTGCAGCTTGTGGGTGTTTGATATGATCATCACCCACTGCCGGCGTATTGACGAGTTTTTAGAGTCCTACACAGAGGTTTCCTGGCTCAAGCGAAACGGAGTAGGAGCACATATGTGATATGTGCGGGACCGAGATTGATACGTGTATGTGATACCGTATTCTTTTCTCGTGATATGTGATATCGGCCGGGTATATGTGATATAGCCGGGTTACCGGATCAAGTGTTGATTCGATAAAATGATACATATTATATTGGTCGGTTATATGTAATATAGCCGGATTATTAAATCAAGTGCTGATTTAATAATTTAATGTATAATTATATATGTGATATATTACATTACATTACATTAACTAATATAGGCTCATTTAAATGATTCTTTTTCTCACTTAGGATGCATTGATATATATGTGATATATGTTAAATGTATTCTTTTCTTTTGTTACATAATTATACATATGTGATATGTATAATTGTAACATGTTAGGTTATAAATGCAACTAGGGTTTGTGAGATTCTTACCATGGCTAAGGTTAGGGTTTGATATATATATATATATATATATATATATATATATATTTATTTTAGTTTATTAAAAATTGTAGACTTTTGTCATGATATTTGTTTTGTTGACTAAGTCCACTCTCTTGATATTTTGCTAAGATATTTGTTTACCAAACCCTAAGCCTAGTCCATGGTCATGTCTCTACAAGGGTTAAGCATGACATGCTTAACCCTTGGTTGCATTTCTAATCTCAACAATAATTCTTTTTTCATCACTCATTTTTCATCATCTTATTCTTTCTCACAAAAGAGCTTGCTCGATTTTTCTTTGTGATGAAACATTGTGAGAAATAGAATACAAAAGAGAGCAAAATTCCTACTTCATCATCCTCATCTATACTAGCCATATAGATTAGTGTGTTAGCTTCACTAATCTCTCATTAGTGAAAGTAATAGCTTGGGTTTGTGATTTCTCAAGGTAGATCATCTTTGATAGTGAAGTCTTCAAGCAAGGATACCTCATTCACCTCATGGAGCCTCTCTACAGTCCGGGAGCTTGATGATCGCAGCGAAGAGACCTCAACTCGGAGCTTATGAAGCGAAGAAATGGACTAAAAAGGTTGTAATCCCTAAACCCTTAGTTGTAAAGTGTTTACATTTTGATTTAATTTGATTATCTAGTTAAAGATTCATGGTTAGGGTTATCTAGAACGGCAAAAATTTAAATTTAAATGATATACTTATATTTTACTGGTTAATGTGGGTGTAGGAGCGGGTGGTTGAGCAGGCCGAGGCATCGGGGATCGATTTTACTGGACAGAACGATCTGATGCTGTTGACCCCAGTACTGGACGCCGCACATGGAGGGCATTACGGAGGTTGGGAGAGAGACCGGGGACTGGGCCCTCGTAGGGCCTGCTAGTGTATATGCCCTAGAGGCCATTATTGTATCATACTTGTATGTATATTACTTAATGAAAGCTTGGGATATTCACAGTTGTATATACAGTCTTGCTAAAAATGGTAGTATGCTACTTGGTTTGTGTCTACTTTAATATGTGCATATGTTTCTTGTAACGTATCACTTATACATATTAGTAGAGCCCATAGGACCTTTGCTTGATTACCAGCGTTGTGATGGCAGTCATACTAGTGAGGGCTGGGTAGTCTATAAGCAACATCCTATACTTGTCCTTAGTCGCAGGATTATCGAGACTGGGCATCGATACTCCAGAGTAGACTAGTGTGTACGCTTCTCATCCCAGTTGGGGAGATGGTCTGTCCCACAGCCATCAGTACGTCGTACTGGAGATAGTATACAGGTGCTCGTTAGGTTACGGGTACACCGGACATGACTCGTAGGGGGACCGTTGGTTGGTATTATACCAATCGTCAGTTAACAGTTCCCAGGTGACATAAGTACAGCATAGTCAGCAGACTTGACACTGCTGCTTCGCCTCGAGTGTGTCCTACTGTTCTTAGATTGCTACCCTACCACGGCTCAAAGGAGTCGTGCAAACAGGTAGCAGTTGGGTGTAGCCCCGAGCACTTGGAGGCAGTGGCGGTTAGAAAGGATTCGTCTCTCCCGGTATTGGGAGTTGATATCGCGCTGTGTCAGAGAGCCATTACGCAAAGTCCCTGGCCAGGGCAAGCGAGATTTACTGGTAGGTTCTAGTAGTTTCTCAGGGTGTAATGGGCTACGCTCCGACATGACTTATACCGCTATTAGGGGACTGACGCTTGCCTCCCCTAGGCTAGATATGCGATAGTCTTAGAAGAACAGACCGGACTGTACGGAGATTGTCACATCAGGCTCAGTAGGAGTTCGGATAGGTTTTCTCATTGGCCTTCTTATCGACATCTACCTAGGGAGCGTTACGTACAGCTAGTGCCGCTTGCGGTCTGTGGTTAAACCCACTGCCAGCGTAGTGTCGAGTCTTTAGAGTCCCACACAGAGAGTTTCCCTGCTCCAGGCGAAACGATATAGAGGTCGTATGGTTTTACGACAAGGGTTCGGACGCATACGTGTGTTTACGCACGTACGACGTTCGGACAGTTTTTACTAGTCAGCTTTGGTTTAAGCCGGATTCTAGTATCAAGTTATTGGATTTATACAGTCTAAAGTTTTTCCGTGTTTTCATGGAAAGGAGGGGCGTTCTCATAATTTGTCGAGAAGCTTCTAGATGGATGATGACATAGAGAGTAAGGTGGCATTAACATTTAATGAAATTGTGACTCACTTAGATGAATCATTCAAGTGAGTTAATGAAGTATTTATTGCTTAATGACTCACTTTATGATTCATTGCATATGTTTAATGAAGCATGATGATAATGCATTTTGATTTATTCTTTTTGATTTTCTTATGCTTCATGATATATTAGAAGTGAGAAGCTTTTTCATTCATAACTTATCATCACCTTCTCTCTCCTCAAGCTCTCTCATTCTTGAAACCCTAACCCTAACCTCTCATGTGTTGAGATCAAGGGTTAGCTAGACTAATACATCCATAACCTCACTCTATATCCCCTAGGTAGCTTAGATTAGCACTTTGAGCAACCTAGTTATCTCAAGTTAGAGATCAAGCTTGGCGTAGGAGCTCTCGGGTGGATCGTCTTTTGACTCGAAGTGGCCGTTGAGGTGCCGATGTTCCAAGGAGCCTACGAGGAGTAGAGGACAACGATGAAGACCCAAAGGACAAGTAACGTGAGGTATAACTTCAAATCTGAGTAGTTAAGCCTCTTGTAGTTTCCTAGTAACGGTTTAGATACGATTCATGCGCTCAAGTCCGTGTTACGAAGCTTTGATAATCGTTTTTCATATATTCCGCCTCTCCGCAAGTTCGTGGTGTGCGTGACATGGACTTACAGTGGTATCAAAGCCAACTAAACCATTACTAGCTTGTTAGCAACTAATTAGAACTTCGATCGACGGAAAACACGAAAATAACACCCCGAACACCCTAACAGTTTCTGTTGATTTTAAAAGTGTCACAAAAATTATTTGATATACCTTAAAATTCACAGCAGGGTATTATAAGAATACTGGGAAAATATGAGCCCCTAACTCGGCAAGACGGCCGCGGATCCGCCGCCGAGTCAACGCCGAGTTGACTCAGATTTGCTCTGTTATTCATATATTTTGGTGTTTTGTTTTCCAGTATATTCTGTTTCTGCCCAGGTTACTTCTGTGCTAGCTTACAATTGGGGTAGACACGGAAAATGGTTGTCGATCAATGTTCTAAGATATTTGCTAATTGGGTTTTTATCTGTATTGTTTAATGTGTTCGTAAACCTCCTCTAACTGCTAGTATGTCGGTTGGCAGGGGGTTGCACATTTCTGTAATATTTACTGTTTGTGTATATGGACTTGATTGGAGTGTTGTGATGATTAGCCGGGGTTTGAGATAGGTTTAATATTCATTCATTCGATTTAATTGTAATATGATGTAATATTCTTTTGCGGGGCGCATCCAGGTCGTGGTTGTAGCCACCGTTGTATTATTTCTTTTTACTGTTTTTGCTCCTAGGATAGACCCAAAGGTGGGGTACACAAACTATCGGGTACGTTGAAGTGTTTAGTGGCCTACTCACGTCGTTGAGGGAGACCGCTTCATTTCGGGTACTTGGCGGGTAGTTTGCCGTACCCGTAGGGGTCTAGGATGGGGTAATGGCTATTCATCATAACCGTGTAATCCGTCTTTTATTGCAGGCTCAAAGCAAATGCGGATTACTAGTATATCCAATAAAGTTCATCAGTGATCTGGAATGCTTATTATTGCGTCTGACGAATGTACAATATCTATATATGATAGCTATTAGACGTCACTTATGTTTTACACCCGTGCTAGCCCAGCCCCCGCTCTGTCGTTAGTTAAGTAACTTAATGGGTGATGACGGGATCCCGTGGCGAATGCGGATGGCATAAGAGGACGTGGTATTTTCGTTGTTTTCTGCAATGATAGGATAAATGATGGGACGCATTATTATAATGCAAAGAAAATAAACCAAAGTTAAGTCGTTGTAACAAATTTAAAAGAAACCACTCGGTTATTTTAAAAGATCAGAATTTTTAATTGCGGAGCTTTAACCACTCCTTTTAAAAACTATCAGGTTCCTTCGATTATATCAAGTTCACTACGTTCACGGTTTTGCCAAAACCAGTCGTAGCCCTCCGTCATTTCTTATGGATAGTCAATAGTATTCAAGCTGTGTTTGTTTGGCCAAAGTCAAGGCACAGTGTTTGGTAGCTGTTGGATATTCATATGTAGTATAGATAGATGCATGGTTTGGGACAGTCGTACTGCCTTGTTTGGCCAAAGTCAAGGGTATGTACTGATGGGTTCAAATTAACCTGGAAAATGACGGGTAGAACTTAACATGTGACTTATGATTTGTTTGGCCAAAGTCAAGATCATAAGAGCATGGGGCAAAAAATCCATATCGGGAATTTCTAAAGAAACTGAAATTTGCAGAGAGATGCATACCATTTTGGAGTTTGATGAATGTTGGTAGGATTCCTTCAACATTATCATACGATGATATTTTGGATCCCGATCCTACTGTGAGTACATGCTACTTATCAGGAGATTCGTCACTTAACGATCAATGCTATAAACCAAGTAGGTGCCTAGAAAGGTGTCAGCGAGGCAACGCCCCCAGAGAAAAGAGCTTATTTTAATTAAGGAACTTCGCGAAAGCGTTGGAAAACCTCCCTCGAAGTATCGACACTGACATGGCTGAACGGTTAAGCAAGAATTGTACGGTGAGAATAATCATGGCTAATTATTCTTTTATGGTTTAAGGAAGGATTCGAGAAACAGTGGGAGCCATCCTGTTTAGATAAATTAAAAACCACTCTAAACTTGCAACAGCATCATGCTAAAATGTTTTCTTCTCTCTCTCTTAATTGCAGTGACCATGTGACCATGACTAGGTTACATCTAGATAACAAATTGACTGAATCTGACTTATATGACTGGCAAAGGTCTGTCCAGATGTCCATTGCCTATGACAAGCTGGATCACCCTATTACTACTCAAGATCCCGCCGTCCCAGGTCCAGTTTCCACTGTCGCGGATATGGATATCCGTCAGACATGGGAAAAGGATAAAGCGAAAGCTAAGTGCCTCGTGTTAGCTTCAGTTGATGGTGTATACCAGAAGCAGCACGAGAAGATGGACTTATTTTCCATCTTTCTCCATAACAAAGATTTATATGGAGAGCAATCTCATATCACAAGATATGAAACCTCGAACGAATTAATTCAAGCGAGGTTGGCTGACGGGTCATATGTAGGGGACAACATCCTTACAATGACTAGCTGTATTGATCAGCTCAAGGACCTGAAGACCACGTTAGAGAAAGAGTCAGATACTGACTTGATTCTACAGTCTCTACCTTCTACCCTGAAGGAAACCAGGGAAGTGGAAGGAAAGAGAAGGGCAAAAGTTTCGGGACTGGATATAGTAAAAGAGGGACGTTCCTATTGTTATGGGATTGGGCATAGGCAGAATGATTGCAAGGCTTTAGAAGCCAGTAGCCAGGATACGAAGCATGTTGTGGCTTCAGCCTCAAGTGTGTTAGTAATTGAGAACTGTTTGTCAATTAACTCTACTTCCTGGGTACTTGATACCAGAGCAGGATCTCATATCTGTAATTCATTACATGCTTTGAGAAACTGTAGAGTTATAAAGGTAGGTGATTGGTCTCTCAAAGTTGCAAACGGAATGACAGTGAACGCTGAATCCGTAGGAGAATATCGCCTGGGTTTGACAAGTGGGCATATATTGATTCTACGAAACTGTTTGTATATACCTAGTATGACTTGTAATATCATATCAGTTTCCTTACTTTCGAGAGAGGGATATGATTTTACATTCATAAGCGATATAGTTAACATCCACCTAAATCAAGTTCAGATTGGGTCAGGTATATTAGATAACGGTATATACGTATTAAGTCAAGCTTAGGTTTTCAATATCCAGAACACACTGAAAAGAAAGTCTCCAGAAATAAATCAGGCTTTCTTATGGCATTGTAGACTAGGTCACATCAATGAAACACGATTAACTAAGTTACATAGAGAAGGATATTTGAATCCGTTCGAATATCAATCTTATGCTACTTGTGAATCTTGTCTTATGGGAAAGATGACAAAGACTCCGTTTACTGGACACGGAGTAAGAGCGAGCGAGCTCTTGGGACTCATACACAGTGATGTGTGCGGTCCAATGTCTACACATGCGCGAGGTGGTTATTCCTACTTCATTACTTTTACGGATGATTTCTCTAGGTATGGATATGTCTTCTTAATGAAATATAAATCCGAGGCCTTTGAGAAATTCCAAGAATACAAGAATGAAGTGGAAAAACAAACAGGTAAAAGTATCAAGACACTGAGATCTGATCGAGGTGGTGAATACTTAAGTGCCGAGTTCCTAGGTTACTTAAAAGAGAATGGAATTCTCTCTCAGCTTACTCCTCCATACACACCACAACACAATGGTGTATCGGAAAGAAGGAATCGAACCCTATTGGATATGGTTCGTTCCATGATAAGTAAAGCTGAGTTACCACGATCATTCTGGGGATATGCACTAGAATCAGCTGCATACCTTTTAAACCGAGTTCCAACTAAGACTGTGCCTACTTCATCATATCAGATGTAGTGTGGAAAGAAACCCTATCTTAAGCATATTAAGATATGGGGATGTCCAGCTTTTGTAAAGAAGCAGCATGTGGACAAGCTCGAGGCACGATCAGTACAGTATAAGTTTGTGGGATATCCAAAGAACTCCAAAGGATATTATTTCTATTACGCAGAGGAATAAAAGATTTTTGTTTCTCATAATGCTCGCTTCTTGGAAACCGAGTTTTTAGAAAATCAGATAAGTGGGAGCGCAATAGAACTGGAAGAAATTTCAGAACCACAAGCTATTACTGAAAGCTTGGTAAAACCAGAGGTTTCAGAAGAAAGGGACATCCCGACGCCACTCCGCAGGAGTAGTAAGCAGTCTCATCCGCCCGAGAGATACTACGGTTTTCTCATAGATGGGGATAGAGAGGATTGCACTATTGACTATGATGAGCCTACTAGCTTCCAGCAAGCCATTCAGAGCGGTGACTCAGTAAAATGGCTGGATGCAATGTGGACCGAAATGGAGTCCATGTACACTAACAAAGTATGGACTTTGGACATTGCTCCAGATGGGGTAAAACCCATAGGATACAAATGGATCTTCGAAAAGAAGATTGGTGTAGATAGACAGATTGAAACCTATAAGGCTAGACTTGTTGCAAAGGGTTTCCGTCAAAGACCTGGTTTGGACTATGACGAAACCTTTTCTCCAGTGGCTATGCTCAAATCCATTCGGGTCTTTCTTGCTATTGCTGCCTTCCACGATTATGAAATCTGGCAGATGGACGTAAAGACGGCCTTTCTAAATGGTAATTTGGAAGAGTGCGTCTATATGGATCAACCAGAGGGATTCATTCAGAGTGGGAGTAGCGGTAAAGTATGCAAGTTGCTTAAGTCCATTTATGGACTAAAGCAAGCATCGCGGAGTTGGAACATCTGTTTTGATGATGCTGTCAAAGAACTCGACTTTATCAAAAACCCAGATGAACCATGCATATACAGTAAGATTGTAGGGAGAGCTGTAGTATTCCTCGTCTTGTACGTGGATGATATTCTCCTAATAGGAAATGATATTCCTATGTTACAGTCAATCAAAAGATTCTTATCACAGAAATTCTCCATGAAAGACCTGGTGATGCCACCTACATTCTGGGGATCCGGATCTATCGTGATAGATCAAAGAGGATGTTAGGACTTTCGCCGTCCAGGTACATAGACACCATAGCGAAGAGATTCAGTATGGAAGATTCTAAGCCCGGTAACCCGGCTTATCACGGAATCACCCTCTCCAAATAGATGTCTCCCAAGACTGATTTGGAAAGGGATCGCATGTCGATTATACCCCACGCTTCAGCGGTAGGCTCTATAATGTATGCGATGTTATGTACCAGACCAGATGTAACATACGCATTGAGCGTTGTAAGCCGGTATCAGGCTAACCCAGGGGAGAATCACTGGATAGCAGTAAAGAACATTCTCAAGTACCTAAAAAGGACTAAAGATATGTTCTTGGTGTATGGCGGAAAAGACCTCCAGATTGAGGCCTTTGCCGACTCCGGCTTCCAGAGTGACAATGATGACTCCAAGTCCATGTCAGGTTATGTCTTTACCCTCAATGGAGGGGCGGTCTGTTGGAAGAGTTCCAAACAGGAGACCGTTGCTGACTCAACGATGGAAGCGAAGTACATAGCTGCTTGCGATGCCGCAAAAGAAGCTGTCTGGATAAAGAAGTTCCTCACAGAACTTCAGGTGGTTCCTACCAGTGTTGATCCAATACCTCTGTATTATGACAACAAAGGCGCTATAGCTTTAGCGAAGGAACCCAGGCCCCATCAGAAATCCAGACACATCTTAAGGCGGTATCACCTGATCAGGGAGATCGTCGATCGCCGAGATATCGAGGTGAAAAGAGTAGAGACGGAGAATAACATTGCTGATCCATTCACAAAGGCCATTCCTCAGATGCAGTTCGAGAGGCTATTCGAGATGATAGGTCTACGATATGCCAGCTCATGGCCCTAGTGTAAGTGGGAGATTGTTAGTGTATATGCCCTAGGGGCCATTATTGTATCATACTTGTATGTATATTACTTAATGGAAGCTTAGGATATTCACAGTTGTATATACAGTCTTGCTAAAAATGGTAGTATGCTAGTTGGTTTGTGTCTACTTTAATATGTGCATATGTTTCTTATAACGTATCACTTATACATATTAGTATAGCCCATAGGATCTTTGCTTGATTACCAGCGTTGTGATGGCAGTCATACTAGTGGGGGCTGGGTAGTCTATAAGCAACATCCTATACTTGTCTCTAGTCGCAGGATTATCGAGACTGGGCATCGATACTTCAGAGTAGACTAGTGTGTACGCTTCTCATCCCAGTTGGGGAGATGGTCTGTCCCACAGCCATCAGTACGTCGTACTGGAGATAGTATACAGGTGCTCGTTAGGTTACGGGTACACCGGACAGGACTCGCAGGGGGACTATTGGTTGGTATTATACCAATCGTCGGTTAACAGTTCCCAGGTGACATAAGTACAGCATAGTCAGCAGACTTGACACTGCTGCTTCGCCTCGAGTGTGTCCCACTGTTCTTAGATTGCTACCCTACCACGGCTCAAAAGAGTCGTGCAAACAGGTAGCAGTTAGGTGCAGTCCCGAGCACTTGGAGGCAGTGGCGGTTAGAAAGGTTTCGTCTCTCCCAGTATTGGGAGTTGATATCGCGCTGTGTCAGAGAGCCATTACGCAAAGTCCTTGGCTAGGGCAAGCGAGATTTACTGGTAGGTTCCAGTAGTTTCTCAGGGTGTAATGGGCTACGCTCCGACACGACTTATACCGCTATTAGGGGATTGACGCTTGCCACCCCCTAGGCTAGATATGCGATAGTCTTAGAAGAACAGACCGGACTGTACGGAGATTGTCACATCAGGCTCAGTAGGAGTTCGGATGGGTTTCCTCATCGGCCTTCTTATCGACATCTACCTGGGGACCGTTACGTACAGCCAGTGCCGCTTGCGGTCTGTGGTTAAACCCACTGCCAGCGTAGTGTCGAGTCTTTAGAGTCCCACACAGAGAGTTTCCCTGCTCCAGGAGAAACGATATAGGGGTCGTATGGTTTTACGATAAGGGTTCGGACGCATACGTGTGTTTACGCACGTACGACGTTCGGACAGTTTTTACTAACCGGCTTTGGTTTAAGCTAGATTCTAGTATCAAGTTATTGGATTTATACAGTCTAAAGCTTTTCCGTGTTTTCACGGAAATGAGGGGCGTTCTCATAATTTGTCGAGAAGCTTCTAGATGGATGATGACATGGAGGGTAAGGTGGCATTAACATTTAATGAAATTGTGACTCACTTAGATGAATCATTCAAGTGAGTTAATGAAGTATTTATTGCTTAATGACTCACTTTATGATTCATTGCATATGTTTAATGAAGCATGATGATAATGCATTTTGATTTATTCTTTTTGATTTTCTTATGCTTCATAATATATTAGAAGTGAGAAGCTTTTTCGTTCATAACTTATCATCACCTTCTCTCTCCTCAAGCTCTCTCATTCTTGAAACCCTAACCCTAACCTCTCATGTGTTGAGATCAAGGGTTAGCTAGACTAATACATCCATAACCTCACTCTATATCCCCTAGGTAGCTTAGATTAGCACTTTGAGCAACCTAGTTATCTCAAGTTAGAGATCAAGCTTGGCGTAGGAGCTCTCGGGTGGATCGTCTTTTGACTCGAAGTGGCCGTTGAGGTGCCGATGTTCCAAGGAGCCTACGACGAGTAGAGGACAATGATGAAGACCCAAAGGACAAGTAACGTGAGGTATAACTTCAAATCTGAGTAGTTAAGCCTCTTGTAGTTTGCTAGTAACGTTTTAGATACGATTCATGCGCTCAAGTCCGTGTTACGAAGCTTTGATAATCGTGTTTCATATATTCCGCCTCTCCGCAAGTTCGTGGGGTGCGTGACATGGACATACAGGGCCCATATGAGGCTGGACTCCACTCCGACGGTTACTTCCTCCGTCTCCAGTGAGCGATATTTCCAGCAAGAACTGGAGAGCTTGAAGGCCACCGTTCAGGAGTTGAAGGAGATGTTGGTATGTATACTACTTAATAGTAAAATATTATGTCATATTATCGATAGCAACATATCCAATATTAGTATATAGCCTGAGCTTATTTGGTTGTAGACTTAGCTTTGATTAATCATATATACATATCTAATTAAAATAAACTACGGTTTTCCAAACTAGATATCCAAACGAGGCCTAAGTCCCTAAGTATACATAGATTGGGGTTTCGAAATAACTTGATAATGATACGAACTCAACTAATACACAATTCTTACTCGTTTATTACACACGTAGGTCCCGACGCGACAGGGTACATCGGCCGAGCCTCCACATGCATCTCCTTCGGCTGCGGCTCTGCAAGCCACTACATCAGCTGCGGTTCCGCAGACAGCTCCTATAACTCCACTGCCCGCTCAGACTCCCGCAGCCGCTGCTCCGCAAGCCACTACCTCGGCGGCGGTTGCGTAGACCACTCCTGTAGCTCCACCGCCTTCTCAGACTCCCGCACACTCCGCATTGCATGATTTATTGACTCAGGATATATCCGAGGAGCAGGCGCGCCAGATTATGGCGTTTATCAGAGCTGGAGCTGGACCGAATTAAGGTAGCTTTTTAATTCTTATATTTTAAACATGTATTTATTTATATGATACATACTGTACTATATTTTGGACGATATTGATATTGGTGGTGTTTGCGTGTTTATATTGATATCATATTCTGCTTGTTGATTTCTTTTGTAAATTATGCGTGAGATGTGATTATGAATACTGCGATATATGTTCTGCGTGCTGATTAATTTTATATATGATGTATATATTATTGTACACAGGGCGAGTAAAAAATAGGCATCCCTTTTTAAAAAAAATGATAACATGTACCTACGGATTAATCCGTAGGGCCCAACATTGCCGCTACGGATTAATCCGTAGGGCCCAACATTGCCCCTACTGATTTATCCGTAGGGGCAAAATATCAGGATACGTGATATTTGTAAGTCCACGTTGCCTACCCCGGTGCTTGCGGGGAGGCGGAAATGTTATGAAAAATCGGATTTTTACAATACTAGGCAACATTGACTAGCTAAAGGAGGGATCTTTGCTAAACAAAACTAACTACCAAGCTAAAAGAGTTAGCTACTCGCAAAGGGGTTATACCTAGGTCTTGAAGTCCTTCTCTTCTTGCTCCTTAGAGTGAAAGAACGGGTTCTCCTTATCGCCTTCTCTTGCCGAAGAAAGATCCACCCGAGGGCCTCTACCTTTGGCTCGAACCTCAAACTAGAAGTAACTAAGGTGCTTGGTGTGCTAAACCTAGAACCTTAGAAAGAGTAGAGAGTAATTTAGAATGTTTTATCTCAAGCTCAATGGTTCTCAACTCATGAGAGGGGAGAGCTTTGAAAGAGAGGAAGATGAGGAGAGAGAATGAAAATGATAGAATGAGAAGAATAAACCAACCTTCTCACATATATGTGAATTATGATAAATAAAATAATTAACTAAAGATAATTGTGATGGTTAATCATGAAATGACCATTATCATTTCACATTAAATACTTTTGGAAGGATCAAAGAGCATCTTTCATATGAAATGATGATTTCATATGAAATGATGATGGTCAACTTGTCAACCTAGGTCAACAAGTTAAGCATAGTCAAATGGTCAACAACCCTAACCATACACAATTATAATTAACTAATATTAATAAATCATATTTCACACATAAACATTAGGGTTAAGAAAATGACAATGGTCATCAACCCTAATGAAAGTCCTCTGCCTCAGTCAACTGTGCATACACACTCGTATCCGCATTCCGAGTAACACGAATACAAAGAGATAAAACCAATCCCAAAACATATACTAGGATCTGGCTTAAACCAAAGCCCACTAGTATAAGCTGTCCGGACACCAAACGTGCACAAATGCACGGATGTGAACGAACCCCATCGCAAAACCATGCGACCTCTACTCATTTTGCCTAAAGGCGAATAACTCTCTGTGTGGGACTCTAAAGACTCGACACAACGCTGGCAGTGGGTTTAACCACAGACCGCAAGCGGCACTAGCTGTACATAACGGTCCCCAGGTAGATGCCGATAAGAAGACTGACGAGGTAAACTCATTTGAACTCCTGCTGAGCCTGAATGTGACAGTCTCCGTACAGTCCGGTCTGTTCGTCTAAGAGTATCGCATGGCGGGCCTAGGGGGGCGGTAAACGTCAGTTCCCTAATAGCGGTACAAGTCGTGTCGGAGTGTAGCCCAGAACACCCTGAGATAACACTGGAAACCTACCAGTCTATCTTGCTTGCCCTGGCCAGGGACTTTGTGTAATGGCTCTCCTAGACACTGCGCGATATCAACCCCCTATACCGAGAGAGACGAATCCTGTCTAACCGTCACTGCCTCCAAGTGCTTCGGGACTGCACCCAAAAACTACCTGTTTGCATGACTCTTTTGAGCCGTGGTAGGGTAGTAATCAAAGTACAGTAGGAACACACTCGAGGAGAAGTGACAGTGTCAAGTCAACGGACTAAGCTGTACTCATGTCACCTGGGAACTGATAACTGACGATAGGTATAATACCAACCAACAGTTCCCGACGAGTCCTGTCCAGTGTACTGGTAACCTAATGAGCACCCGCATACTATCTCAAGTACGACGTACTGATGGCTGTGGGACAGACCATATCCTAAGCTGGGATGAGAAGCGCATACGCTAGTCTACTCCGGAGTACCGATGCCCTGTCTCGATAGTCCTACGACTAGGGACCTGCATAAGGATGTGCTTGTAGATTACCCAGCCCCCACGAGTGTGACCGCCATCACAACGCTGGTAATCAAGCAAAGATCCTAAGAACTCCACTAATGTGTAAAGGAGATATGCTAAAAGAAACACATGCACACATTAAAGCAGAAACAAACCAAGTAGCATACTACTATTTTGAGCAAGATTGTCAATACAAGGTGAATGTCCCAAGCTTCCATCAAGTAATATACAAACTAGTATGATACAGTAATGGCCTCTAGGGTATATACACTAACAATCTCCTACTTGCACTAAGGCCATATACTGGCGTATCGAAGACTTATCATCTCGATCAGCCGCTCGAACTGAGTCTGGGGTAAGGCCTTCGTAAATGGATCAGCAGTGTTATCTTCCGTAGCAACTCTTTGAACCTCGATCTCCTGGCGACCCACGATCTCCCTGATCAGGTGATACCGCCTTAAGATGTGTCTGGACTTCTGATGGGACCTGGGTTTCTTCGCTAAAGCTATAGCCCCGTTGTTGTCGCAATACAGAGGTACTGGATCAACAATGGACGGAACCACCTGAAGTTCTGTTAGGAACTTCCTTATCCAGACGGCTTCTTTTGCGGCATCTGCAGCAGCAATATATTTCGCTTCCATCGTCGAGTCAGCAACGGTTTCCTGTTTGGAACTCTTCCAACACACCGCCCCTCCATAGAGGGTAAAGACATAACCCGACATGGACTTGGAATCATCCTTGTCACTCTGGAAGCTGGAGTCAGCAAAGGCCTCGATCTGGAGGTCTTTTCCGCCATACACCAAGAACATCTCTTTAGTCCTTCTCAGGTACTTGAGAATGTTCTTTACCGCTATCCAGTGTTTCTCCCCAGGGTTTGACTGATACCAGCTTACCACACTCAGTGCATAAGCTACATCTGGTTTGGTACACAACATCGCATATATTATAGAGCCTACCGCAGAAGCGTAGGGTATAATAGACATGCGATCCCTTTCCAAATCAGTCTTGGGAGATATCTCTTTGGAGAGGGTGATCTCGTGACAAGCAGGTAGGTTACCGCGCTTGGAATCTTCCATACTGAATCTTTTCAGTATGGTGTCGATGTACCTGGACTGTGAGAGTCCTAATATCCTCTTGGATCTGTCACGATAGATCCGGATCCCCAGAATGTAAGAGGCATCACCCAGGTCTTTCATGGAGAACCTGTGTGACAAGAACCCTTTGACAAATTGTAACATAGGAATGTCATTTCCTGTCAAGAGAATGTCATCCACGTATAAAACGAGGAATACTACAGTTCTTGCTACAAATCTACTATAGATGAATGGTTCATCTGGATTTTTGATAAAGCCAAATTCTTTGACCGTCTCATCAAAACAGATGTTCCAACTCCGCGATGCCTGCTTTAGTCCATAGATGGACTTAAGCAACTTGCACACCTTTCGCTGCTCCCACTCTGAATGAAACCCTCTGGCTGGTCCATATAGACACTCTCCTCTAAATTCCCATTTAGAAAAGCGGTCTTTACGTCCATCTGCCAAATCTCATAATCGTGGAAGGCAGCAATGGTAAGAAGGATCCGAATGGATTTCAGCATAGCCACTGGAGAAAAGGTTTCGTCATAGTCCAAGCCAGGTCTTAGACGAAAACCCTTCGCAACAAGTCTAGCCTTATAGGTCTCAACCTGTCCATCTACACCAATCTTCCTTTTGAAGATCTACTTCCATCCTACGGGTTTTACCCCATCTGGCGCAACGTCCAATGTCCATACTTTGTGGGTGTACATGGACTCCATTTCGGTCCGCATTGCATCCAGCCATTTTACCGAGTCAACGCTCTGAATGGCCTGCTGGAAGCTAGTCGGTTCATCACTATCAATGATGCAATCTTCTCTATCCCCGTCTATGAGAAAACCGTAGTATCTCTCGGGCGGATGAGACTGCCTACTACTTCTGCGGAGCGGCGTAGGAATGTCCTGATCTTTCGAACCCTCTGGTTCTACTAAGCTTTCAGTAATAGCTCGTGGTTCTGGAATTTCTTCCAGTTCTACTGCGCTCCCACTTATCTGATTTTCCAAAAACTCAGTTTCTAAGAAGTGGGCATGACGAGAAACAAAATCCTTTTGTTCCTTTTCGCAATAGAAGAAATATCCCTTGGAGTTCTTTGGATATCCCACAAACTTGCACCGTACTGAGCGTGCCTCGAGTTTGTCCGCATGCTGCTTTTTGACAAAAGCTGGACATCCCCATGTCTTAATGTGATTAAGATAGGGTCTCTTCCCACACCACATCTGATATGGTGTAATATGCACAGTCTTAGTTGGAACTCGGTTCAAAAGGTATGCGGCTGATTCTAGTGCATATCCCCAGAATGATCGCGGTAACTCAGCGTTACTCATCATGGACCGTACCATATCCAATAGGGTTCGGTTCCGTCTCTCCGATACACCGTTATGTTGCGGAGTGTATGGAGGAGTAAGCTGAGAGAGAATTCCATTCTCTTTTAGGTATTCCAGGAACTCGGCACTTAAGTATTCACCACCTCGATCAGATTTCAGTGTCTTGATACTTTTGCCTGTTTGTTTTTCTACTTCATTCTTATATTCCTGGAATTTTCCAAAGGCTTTGGATTTATGTTTCATTAAGAAGACATATCCGTACCTTGAAAAGTCATCCGTAAAAGTAATGAAGTAAGAATAACCGTTTCGTGCATGCGTAGACCGGGACCGCACACGTCGCTGTGTACGAGTCCTAAGAGCTCGTTCGCTCTTACTCCATGTCCAGTGAACGAAGTCTTTGTCATCTTTCCTTTGAGACAGGATTGACAAGTTGCATATGATTGATATTCGAACGGATCCAAATATCCTTCTGTATATAACTTCGTCAACCTTCTCTCATTGATGTGACCCAGTCTACAATGCCATAAGAAAGTCCGATTTGTTTCTGGAGACTTTCTTTTGTGTGTATTCTGGACATTGAAAATCTGTGGTTGGTTTAATACGTATATACCATTGCTTAATGTACCTGACCCAACCAGAACTTGATTAAGGTGAATGTTTACAACATTACTTACAAACGCAAATTCATAACCTTCTTTAGATATTAAAGATACAGAAATGATATTATAAGTTGCATTGGGTACAAAAAAGCAATTACGTAAAACCAAAACATGTCCATCTGACATTCCCAGGTGATAGTCCCCCACGGCCTCAGCATCTATGCTAGCTCCGTTTGCAACTTTGAGGGTCATGTCACCTGCCTTCAAAAACCTACGCTTTCTCAATGCCTGCAAAGAATTATAGATATGAGATCCTGATCCAGTATCCAATACCCAGAAAGTAGAGTTTATTGATAGATAGTTTTCAATAACATACACACCTGAAGCTGAAGCCGAAGCCGCAACTTGCTTCAGATCCTGTGTTCTGGCCTTCCAAGCCCTGCAATCTTTCTTCCAGTGTCCACTCTTGTGACAGTAAAAGCACTCTTCTTTCCCCACAAGCTTCCCCGCTACCTTTGTTGCTTTTGCCTTTCCCTTCGTATCCACCTTACTAACACCGCCTCTTAGTTTGGCGGGGGTTTTCTTCTTCTTTCCTTTGGCTTTCTCCTTGGACCTAGAAGAGGAAGATCCTCCTATAAACAAAGTGGATATTTCCCTACCTTTCTGTAGGGTGCCCTCTGCACTCCTCAGCATATTGGGGAGCTCTGAAAGTTCAACCTCCTTTTCTTGCAAGTTGAAGTTCAGGATAAACTGGGCGTAAGTGGAAGGAAGGGACTGGAGAATTAAGTCCGTATAGAGCTCATTCTCTAACGTGGTCCCAAGGTCCGCGAGCTCCTCTATGTAGCCAATCATCTTAAGCACGTGTTCCGCTACCGATGATCCGACGGCTAATCTCGCCGAAAACAGCTTCTTCGACACTTCATATCTGGCGATACGGGATTGCTCTCCATACAGTTCTTTTGTATGGAGAAATATGGATTCGAGCTCCATATTCTCGTGCCTCCTCTGATGTTCATTGTCCATAGAGGCAAGCACGAGGCACTTGGCCTTCGCGCAGTTGATTTCCCAGGTCTTACGGATTTCCCTATCCGCGACGCTGGTTTTGGGACTTGGGACAGGGGGAGCTTTGGTGGTAAGAAGATACCCCAACTTGTCATAAGTGATTGCCATTTTGACATTCCTGAGCCAATCTTTGTAGTTTGGCCCTGTCAGTATGTTTTTATCTAGAAGTAACTTAAGTCCAGTCATGATATTTGGTCGCTGCAATTAGGAGAGAGAGAAAAAACACTTTAGCATGATGCTCTTGCAAGTTTAGAGTGGTTTTTAATTTGTCTAAACAGGATGGCTCCCACTGTCTCTCGAATCCCTCCTCAAACCATGAAGGAAGAATTAGTCGGGATCAATCTCACCGTACAATTCTTGCTTAACTGTTCAGTCAGGCCAGTGTCGGTACTTCGAGGGAGGTTTTCCAACGCTTTCGCGAAGTTCCTTAATTAAATAACCTCTTTTCCCTATGGGCGTAGCCCCGCTAACACCTTTCTAGACACCTACTTGGTTTATAGCATTGATCGTTAAGTGAGAAAGTTCCGGAGGAGTAGCATATACTCACAGTAGGATCGGGATCCAAATATCATCGCGTGACAAAACTGAAGGAATCCTACCAGAATCATCACACTCTAAATGGTATGCAGCGCTAGCAAGTTTTAGTTTCTTTTGAAACTCCCGATATGGATTTTTTTGCCCCATACTCTTATGACCTTGACTTTGGCCAACAAATCATAAGTCACATGTCAAGTTCTACCCGTCATTCTCCATATTAATTTGAGCCCACCCGCACATACCCTTGACTTTGGCCAACAAGGTAGAACGACTGCCCCAAACCAATACATCTATCTATGCTGCACATGAATACCCAATAGCTACCAATCACTGTGCTTTGACTTTGGCCAACAAAGATAGCTTGAATACTTATTGACCATTCATGTGAAACGACGGAGGGCTACGAATGGTTTTGGCGAAACCGTGAACGTAGTGAACTTGATATAATCGATGGAACGAGATAGCTTTCAAAAGGAGTGGTTCAAGCTCCGCATTTAAAAGTTGGTTTTGAAAAGAACCGAGTGGTTTTGAAAGTGTTCCAACGACTTTTACTTGGTTTATTTTTCTTGCATTAATTTTAATGCGTCCCATCAATTAATCCTACCATTGCAGAAAACAACGAAAATATGACGTACGCTTACGCCATCCGCATTCGCCACGGGGTCCCGTCATCACCCGTTAGGTTACTTAACTAACGACAGAGCGGGGGCTGGACTAGCGCGGATGCAAAACATAAGCAACGCCTAAATAGATGTCATATAGGTATATATAAACATTCATCATAAGCAATGATAGCCATTCCAGATCACAGATGAACACATTGGATATGTTAGGAATCCGCACTCCGTACGAGCCTGTAACGAAGAACGGATTAGACGGTCGCGATGAATAGCCAAACCCCACCCTAGACCCCTACGGGTGCGGCAAACTACCCGCCAAGTATCCGAAGTGAAGCAACCTCCCTCAACAACGTGAGTAGACCACTCGGCACTTTGAGGTACCCCGTAGTTTGTGCACCCCACCTTGGGTCTATCCTAGGAGCAAAAATAGTAAAAAGAAATTATACAATGACGGCTACAACCCCAACCCGGTTGTGCGGCCATACAAATAATATTACATGAATTACATATTACAAGAATTGAAAGAATAAGAAAACTCTCATCTCACAACCCCCCGGCTATTCATCCGCGACAATCCAACGAATTCATATACACAAACCATCAACATTACAGATCACAGATATGTATAACCCCCACTAATCGACGTATAGCGATTAGCAGACGTTCAATACATATATCGTATTACAGATATAACCCATTAGCCAAAGTGTAAAGAAGTTCGATCAAAATACGGATTTGTGACCACCCCAAAAACTAACTTGTTCTCTGGAATATCTGGGCAGAAACAAACCATCCTAAAAATCCCAAAACAGCAACAGAAGAGCACTGCAGGAAAAACGACTCACGGCCGAGTCAACTCGGCCGCGGATTCGCGGAAAGAGCATGCTCTTGCTGCGGTTCCGCGGTGAGTGGGTCAACTCGCTGGTTCGTTTTTCTTGGGTGTTCTGTAAAAACCCTGAGCCGATTTTTAGTGTATGATTTATTATTTTTCGAGTAGAAATAAAAATCGGCAGAAACTAGGGTTTTAGAAAACGTGTTTTGCGATTTTTTCCGATCGAAGTTCTAGATACTTTGCTAACTAGTTAGTTTGTGTTTAGCTAGGCTCTGATACCACTGTAATTCCACGTTGCCCATCCCGGTGATTGCGGGGAGGCGGAAACGTTATGAAATATCGGATTTTTACAACACTAGGCAACATGGACTAGCTAAAGGAGTGATCTTTGCTAAACAAAACTAACTACCAAGCTAAAAGAGTTGCTACTCGGAAAGGGGCTATACCTAGGTCTTGAAGTCCTTCTCTTCTTGTTCCTTGGAGTGAAATAACGGGTTCTCCTTGTCGCCATCTCTTGCCGAAGAAAGATCCACCCGAGGGCCTCTACCTTTGGCTCCAACCTCAAACTAGAAGTAACTAAGGTGCTTGGTGTGCTAAACCTAGAACCGTAGAAAGAGTAGAGAGTAATTTAGAATGTTTTATCTCAAGCTCAATGGTTCTCAACTCATGAGAGGGGAGAGCTTTGAGAGAGAGGAAGAGGAGGAGAGAGAATGAAAATGATAGAATGAGAAGAATAAACCAACCTTCTCACATATATGTGAATTATGATAAATAAATAATTAGCTAAAGATAATTGTGATGGTTAATCATGAAATGACCATTATCATTTCACATTAAATACTTTTGCAAGGATCAAAGAGCATCTTTCATATGAAATGATGATGGTCAACTTGTCAACCTAGGTCAACAAGTCAAGCATAGTCAAATGGTCAACAACCTTAACCATACACAATTATAATTAACTAATATTAATAAATCATATTTCACACATAAACATTAGGGTTAAGAAAATGACAATGGTCATTAACCCTAATGAAAGTCCTCTGCCTCTGCCTCAGTCAACTGTGCATACACACCCGTATCCGCATTCCGAGGAACATGAATACAAAGAGATGAAACCAATCCTAAAATATATACTAGGATCTGGCTTAAACCAAAGCCCGCTAGTATAAGCTGTCCGGACACCAAACGTGCACAAGTGCACGGATGTGAACGAACCCCGTCGCAAAACCATGCGACCTCAACTCATTTTGCCTAAAGGCGAATAACCCTCTATGTGGGACTCTAAAGACTCGACACTACGCTGGCAGTGGGTTTAACCACAGACCGCAAGCGGCACTAGCTGTACATAACGGTCCCCAGGTAGATGCTTATAAGAAGACTGACGAGGTAAACTCATCTGAACTCCTACTGAGCCTGAATGTGACAGTCTCCGTACAGTCCGGTCTGTTCGTCTAAGAGTATCGCATGGCGGGCCTAGGGGGGCGGTAAACGTCAGTTCCCTAATAGCGGTACAAGTCGTGTCGGAGTGTAGCCCAGAACACCCTGAGATAACACTGGAAACCTACCAGTCTATCTCGCTTGCCCTGACCAGGGACTTTGTGTAATGGCTCTCCTAGACACTGCACGATTTCAACCCCCAATACCGGGAGAGGCGAATCCTGTCTAACCGTCACTACCTCCAAGTGCTTCGGGACTGCACCCAAAAACTATCTGTTTGCACGACTCCTTTGAGCCGTGGTAGGGTAGTACTCAAAGTACAGTGGGAACACACTCGAGGCGAAGTGACAGTGTCAAGTCAACGGACTAAGCTGTACTCATATCACCTGGGAACTGATAACTGACGATAGGTATAATACCAACCAATAGTTCCCAACGAGTCCTGTCCAGTGTACTCGTAACCTAACGAGCACCCGCATACTATCTCAAGTACGACGTACCGATGGCTGTGGGACAGACCTTCTCCCAAGCTGGAATGAGAAGCGCATACGCTAGTCTACTCCGGAGTACCGATACCCTGTCTCGATAGTCCTACGACTAAGGACCTGCATAAGGATGTGCTTGTGGATTATCCAGCCCCCACGAGTGTGACTGCCATCACAACGCTGGCAATCAAGCAAAGATCCTAAGGGCTCCACTAATGTGTAAAGGCGATATACTAAAAGAAACACATGCACATATTAAAATAGAAACAAAGCAAGTAGCATACTACTATTTTGAGTAAGATTGTCAATACAAGATGAATATCCCAAGCTTCCATCAAGTAATATACAAACTAGTATGATACAGTAATGGCCTCTAGGACATATACACTAACAATATTTTGCCCCTATGATCTCAGTATTAGGGTTTACGCTTGTCCCTACGGATATATCCGTAGGGGCAACCAAATGCCCCTTCACAGGTATCCGTAGGGACAAATCCCTACAGATTTATACCTACGCACTTATCCGTAGGGCAACATTTTGGCCCTACAGATAAGTCCGTAGGGACACCTAATTTATTTTATAAACAGATAAATTAAATAAATTTTTTATCCTTACAGCCTAATCCGTAAGGACAACTGGACCTACACATTACTCCGTAGGGGCAAGTTTTTGACCGTAGAGGCATGTTCAAGGCTAGGATTTGCACTTACGGCGTTTGCACCTACAGGGTATTTTCTTGCCCCTACGGATATATCCTTAGGGGCAGTGGTTTGCTCCTACGGATAAATCCGTAGGGGCAACCCTTATTTTCAGTAGTGTAAGCAGAATGTACTGGTTTTGATGCCGGTTACGGGGAATGGTAAGAGATGGAATAACTCCACTAGCCCAAGAATACAGAAACACCACCTTCAAATAGAAGAGGGTAGTCAACTATGTCCAGAATACAAAATTTCCACCAGTGAACAGATGACGATCGACTACTCTAAGAATACAGTCACACCATCTTATAGATAGATAATATGTCCACAGCTTCGAGGATACAGTCACAATGCCATGGAATCCAAAAAGAAAATCTAATTTTAATAGAAACCATCAAAAGAATTAATGAATAGATAAAATAAAATGCTTAGACTCATAATCAACACATAACTTGTTTATTAACGATCTAATTAGAGTTGGTCTTCTGAAACAATTGAACAAGCTATAAGCTACTCCTCCATCTTTCTCCCAGGGTTTGGCTGACACCGCCGAGTTGCTATAGTCCTCTTTGGGACTATAGAAGAATGGTCTGCCACATTAAAAATTGGCGATATATCATTATGATCAAGAGTTCAATCTCCTAAGCGTTTTCTCAACTTCGATTAAGGACCTTGAATGAACCATAGGCTTTTAACTTGAGCTTCCCACGGCGATCATGAATAGACGTTTCTTTCAAAAATGAATTCATACCAAGTCACCTTCTTTGAAAGTCATAGGCTTTTAATGCTCATCTGTAGCGTCTTGGTATTTCTCGTTTAGACAATACCAGTTCGTATTTGGTCATATGTAGTTTCCTGAATTTCTCAGCTCGAACTTCGGCGTCAAGCACTGAAATGATGAGGATAAGAGTTTATGGGGTTTCATTAAAAAACTATCTCAAATAGACTTAAGCTAGCGCTGGAATGTTCTTACAGACCAAAATTATAAAAAAGTTGCCCAAACTCCGATTAACAACTCGATTGGACCTTATGTTTGTGGGTCATAAGAATATTTGAATTGTGCTCGAGTGTTTGATGATTAGTGGAATGATGAAACCAAACCCATCGATTAAGCATCAATAAGCTTAATCTGAGGAACAAACCGTGTATAAAACATATATTCATCATAATTAAGAGTCTGAAATCCAAACCGTGTATAAAACAACTGTAGTGGCTCACTACTACAAAGATGGGATGCCCCTACCGTTATGACCGTGGGGACAAATCCCTGCCCTTACAGTGGTAACCGTAGGGGCTAAATTAGTAACCATGTGGGCAAAAGACGACGGGGCAAGTGTATACCCCACGGTTGAAACTTTGCCCCTACGGTTAGCACCGTAGAGGCTTTTGCCACAATGGTTTATTCGGTAGCGGCAAATTTTTTTCCAAATTATCGGAAAAAATAGTAATATGGAGCCCATACGGTTTAGTAAGTAGGAGTAAATATATGACCCTACGGACTAAACCGTAGGGGTATAAGTTTAAAAAAATTTAGTTTATTTTAATTATTTTTAATAGGCCCCTACGGTTATAACCGTGGGGCCAAGTAAATGCTCCTACAGTCTGCACCGCCAGGACTAAATATCATAAAAAGTAGAGAATAAATATCAGAAAAACTAATACTTATCCCCTACGGTTACATATAAATTTTTTATTTATTATTGGTTCTCCTATTTTCTTTTCGTCTTGTACAAGATAATATATATAGCATATAAATACAGAAATATTTATCCAAAATATCTCACGCATAATTCACACACACACTGCTACAAATGTGGGTTGTCCCTATGGATGGAATATTGCATAGGGACAATTTTTGTTTGTCCATACGGATATATATGTAGAGACAAACCATGGAACTCTGTAAGGACATCTATAAACTAAATTTATTAAAATTTTATATTTGGTTTTGCCTTTATAGAGCCGCAAGACTAACCCCTGCGGATAAAGTCGTTGGGGCAATCTTTGGGTATCTATAAAAAGATAGATAATTAAATCCCCAAATAATTTTATCGTCGACACTCTACCCTAATTGTTCCTGTCCCCTAAAAAAAATTTCATCGCCATAGAACTTCCATCGTCGTTGTCCGGATTCCATAGCCGCCGTCGAGATCCATCCGCGCTGCCAGCTTCCATCACCGGCGAGCTCCAACTCCTCCTTCCATCTCCTCAAGCTCCATCACATGTTCCATCTCCTCGAGCTCCACCGCCGAGTCTTCTTTGCGGTCTAGCTTTCAAGGCTGGTGAGCAGTCATCGTCGCCGTCGCCGTCGTCATCCAGTGCCCTAATTCTTTTTCAGGTATGCAAAGCTTTTTTATTCCATTTTTAAAAATCGATTTTTAAAAGAAACAGAAGAAGTAGATGATGTTGATGATGATGATTGTTGGTGGAGGTGGTTGTTTGGTGATGTTGAAGACGATGGAGTTCATGGGTGAGATTTTGGTCAGGGTGATGATTAGGGTAAATTTGGATTAATTAGGATAATTTATATTAATTAGGGTTAGGATTTGAGTGATAATTATGGTTAGTTTTAGAGTTATTTTTGGCTAATTAATGTAGGGTTACTAGGCACACTAACAAGGCTCCACAAGGCATCGACCATGCCAAAATTAAATTTTTATGTGCCGAACAACCCTAAGCAAGATCGTATACTAGAGTTTAGGCGAAACTAATAGCAAGTAAACAACTTTACTCTAAAGGGAATACGAAATACAAGTTTTGTAGATCGGTCCTTCACTTCTAAGGCTCCTTGTCGTGGTCCCTTCGCTGGGATCATGGTTCTCCCGGGCTCTTGCATGGCTTCACGAGGCGAAAGATGCGAGCTTGCTTGAAGTCTCCGAGGCCGAAGATGATCTACGTCGAGAGAATTCCGACTCAAGCTCCTACTTCACTAACTAGAGAATTAGTGAAGTAAACATCCTAAACTAAAGTGCTAGTCTAGTAGAGGATGGAGAAATAGGAAGTGGGTTATCTTTGGAATTTTATTTCTCACAATCTTTTGCTCTCTTTTCAAAACCCTAGTTTGCTTTTTCTTTTGTTCAAAATGAAGAAGATGAACAAAAGAAAGAGGAGAGGATAATGATCAAGTGTGTGAGATAACCATGGTGAGTGAGTATCATATACTAACTCTTGTAGAGACATTACCATGGCTAAGTATTAAGGTTAGGTTAAAACCCAAAGTAAAAACAAATTTAGTAGACTTTAGTCAATGCATCCATAAGCTTCCACAAGCTTCTTGCATTTATCTAATCCTCCACTAATTTTGTAATTACTTTAGATATTAAAACCCAACATAATAAATAGCATGGTGTATGTCTTACACACCCAAGTATGATGTATCATCAACCATGATACAAAAAAAAAAAGAAAACATGTTTTAATATATATCACATATATATTAAAGTTGTGTACAAGTGAGAAAAAACCCTAAGTGAACAAGTGTTAGTTAATGTAAATTAGCATATCTAATATACAATTATACACTAAATTATTAAATCAACACTTGATTTAATAATCCGGTCATATCTCATATAACCGACTAACAAACATTGTATCGACTTATCGAATCAACACTTGATTCGATAACCCGGCTATATCATATATAACCGACCGATACAAAAAGTCGCGAGAATAGAATACGGTATCACATATACGCATTATTCTCGGTCCCGCACATATCACATATGCGCTCCTATTTCGTTTTGCCTGAGCCAGTAAAACCTCTATGTAGAACTCTAAAGACTCGTCAATACGCCGGCAGTAGGTGATGATCATATCAAGCACCCACAAGCCGTCAGCGGTACTAGCTGGACGTAACGGCTACCCGGGTATTAAGCGATCAGAAGATCAGCAAGCAAGCCCGCTCCAACTCCTGTAAAATGCCTGACAGTGACACTACCGTACAGTCCGGTCTCTTCTTCTGATATGTCGCATATCAAGTCTAGGGGTGGTAAACGTCAGACCCCAATAACCGATAAGTCATGCCGATATGAGGATCATAACGGGTCGAGAAACTACTGGTAACACTTACCAGTAAATCTCTAAACCAGCCCTGGCCAGGGACTTCCCTGTTATGGCCAATCGAGCATAGCGCAACATCAACCCCCAATACCGGGAGAGACGAAACCCCTCCTATCGCTCATTGCCTCCATGTGACTCGGGACTGTACCCACAAACACCATTTTGCACGCCCTCTTGGACGTGGTAAGGTGGAAATCAAAGCACAGTGGGAATCACACAAGACTCTATGACGATCTCGGGTATACAGACTAACCTGTACCAGTGTCACCAGAGAACTGCCATCTGACGTAAGGATAATACCATCTGGGAGTTCTCGGCGAGTCCGTCCAGTGTACCCAGTCTCCACTGAGCACCCGTATATCATCTCTGATGTCAAACACCAATGGATATGGGATCATCCATCGTCCATCTATATGGGTCGAGAAGATATACGCTAGTCTACTCTGGTATATCGATGCACCGTCTTGATATATCCACAACTAGGGACCTTGAATGATGTACTTATGGACTACCGTGTCCCCACTAGTATGATCCGCATCATAGTGCAGGTAGTCAAGTACACATCCTAAGGGCTTTACCAACATGTAACAGAGAGATAAGCAGTGTACACGTTAAGGTAAAGAGTAACCAGATAGTATACTATCATGTCGAGCAAGAAAGTCCTCTCTATATATATCCAAGCATCCACTACAATATACATCACATGTATAGTAATGGCCTCTAGGGCATACATATAACTAACAATCTCCCACTTACACTAGGTCCATCTGATAACAGTGGTTGAAGTATCTCATACTCAACTATCCCATAAAAGTCTCTCTCTGGAAAAAGGCCTTTGTGAGTGGATCCGCCGTGTTGTCCTTTGAGTCTACTCTCCTGACCTCGATCCCCTAGTGATCAACCATCTCCATGATCATGTGACACTGCCTTAGAATATGTCTGGATCATTGATGGGACAGGCGTTCCTAGGCATAAGCCACAACTCCATTGTCACACAATGGTAGGAACGAAGTTCATCTCATGAACTAATATACACCCAGACTGCCTCTTTGGTAGCATTTTTGGTAGCGATGTATCTAGCCTTTATCGTCTAGTATGCCACGGTATCTGGCTTGGAACTCTTCCAACATACCGTACCTCCGCTGAGGGTAAAGACAATGCCTGTGACTGATATTCAGTCGTCCTCATCACCCTGGAACCCTTCCAGTGATTCTCTCCAGGATCAATTGATACCACCTCACTACAACTAGTGAGTGTCCTAACATCCAATTAGATCTATCTCATAGATCTAAAACCCAGGATTTAGAAGGTATCACTTTGATCCTATATGTAGAATCCTTGTGATAAGCGGAGATTGACCGAGCGTAGCATAGGAAACTCCTTCTCCATCAAGAGTATGTCATCCACGTACTCTACGAGGATCGTCACCATACTCCCTACTACCTTTTTGTATATATAAGGTTCATCTACCATTTTGATGAAGTCAAACTCTTTGACTACCACATCATAACAGACATTCCAACTCCGCGATACCTGCTTTATCACATAAACATCTTGCCCACGTTTCCGCTGCTCCCACTGTCTACGAAGCCCTCTGACTGTTTACTTATAGACTCTCTCTTCTAAAACATCATTTAGAAAAGCAGTCATGACACCCAACCGCCAGATATCGTAGTCATGGTCTGTAGCCGTGGCAAGTAGGATCTGGATGGACTTAAGCATAGCTACTTAGAAAAGGTTTCATCATAATTCATACCTGGTCAATGATGCAAACCTTTAACAAGTCAAGCTTTGAAAGTCTCAACTTTTCCTTGTACACCAAGTAATCTTCTCAAGATATACTTGCTCCTGATGGGGATTTAACCCTTCAGATAAAGCAGCCAAAGTCCATACTTTGTTGGTGTATAAGAATTCCATCTCAGATCGTTAAGTATCCAGCCATTCTTACAGAGTCTTACTCCTGATGGCCAGCTCGAAACTAGTTGGGTCATGATGTAATCCTCGCTCCCACTGTCATAGAGAAACCGAAGTATCTCTCAGGTGGGTGAGGAACCCTACTAGATCGGCGGAGAGGCTGAGGTTTGTTGGTTACTATTGAATCCTCCGGTTCCACCAAATCTTCTGTTGCAGCTTTTGTAGCTGGAACCTCTTCCAGTTCTACCTCATGACCACTAATCTCTTTTGCAAGAAATTCCTTTTCTAAAAATGTGGCATGTCGAGAAACAAACACTCTTTGTTCCTCAGTGTGGTAGAAGATATACCCTTGTGAATTCTTGGGATATCCTATAAATTTGCATAGAACAGACCGTGCCTCGAGTTTGTCCGGATTTTGTCGTTTGACATAGGCTGGACAACCCCATATCTTTACATAGTTAAGACACGGTCTCTTCCCTTTCCATATCTCATATGGAGTGGTTGGCACAGATTTGGTGGGGGCCATATTCAATAGATGTATGGCTGTTTCTAGCGTATATCCCCAGAAGGAAATAGGTAACTCAGCTGTGCTCATCATAGAGCACACCATATCTAATAGGGTGCGGTTCCTCCGTTCTGATACACCGTTGTGCTGTGGTGTATATGGAGGAGTCAGCTGAAAGAGAATCCCATTCTGTTTTAGGAAGTTCAGGAATTCATTGCTCAAGTATTCACCTCCTTGATCAGATCGAAGGATTTTAATACTTTTTCCGGTTTGGTTCTCGACTTCTTGTTTATATTCTCTAAATTTCTCAAAAACTTCAGACTTGTGTCTTATCAAGAACACATGTCCGTATCTTGAGAGATCGTCAGTGAATGTAATGAAGTACGAAGAACCATCCATAGCATGTGTAGACATGGGACCGCATACATCACTATGTATCCGTCCCAAGAGTTCGGTAACTCTTTCTCCGTGTCCCGTAAATGGAGTTTTGGTCATTTTGCCTTTGAGACATGACTGGCAAGTGTCATAAGATGAAAATTCGAACGGTTTCAAGTATCCATCCTTATGCAACTTAGCTAGTCGTGTCACATTTATATGACCGAGTCTTCAATGCCATAAGAAAGATTCGTTCAGATCTGAACTCTTCCTCTTGTGTGTGTTTTTTATGCTCAGAACTGTTGATTGATTTAAAACATAAATGCCATTGCACAACGTGCCTGATCCAACCAATTTTCTGTTAAGGAAAATGTTCATAACATTATCCTGTAATACAAAATTATATCCCTCTTTACTTAGTAAAGAAACCGATATAATGTTGCATATCAGGTTCGGCATGTAATAACATTCGTTCAGAACCAATGTATTACCAGTTGGCAATACAAGGTGATATTCCCCGATGGTTTTAGCTGCAACAATTGCACCATTTCCAACCCTTATGTCTTTATCACCTTCTCCAAGTTCTCTACCTTTTCTAAGCCCATGTAACTGATTACATATATGGGATCCTGACCCGGTATCTAATACCTAGGACGTAGAGCAAATGGAGAAACAGTTCTCCGTAACGAACACACCCGAAGAAAATGCATCAACATGTACTTTCTTCACACGGGTGGCATAGGAATCCTGGTATTCTCCTATATCCTGTTCCATCCTATAACTTTTATAAGAAAGAACGGAACCAACGTTCCCCAGCACAGTATAACATGCGGGTTCGGTCAATACATCCATACTATTATCTTTATTAAGGCATAATATGGTCTCTACCTGGAGAGAGAGAGAAGAAAACATTTTAGCGTATGCTCTTGCAAGATCAGATTGATTATTATCTTATCTGATCAGGATGGCTCCCACTGTTTTTATTAAATCTTCCTTCAAACCCTAAAAGGAAAGACTAGCCGAGATTAATTACACCCTACAATTTCGCCAATCTTTCAGCCAGGCCAGTGTCGGTACTTTGAGGGAGGTTCCCCGTGCTTTCGCACGGACCTAATTAAAGTAAACCTCATTTCCCCCGAGGTGTAACCCTGTTGACATATTTCTAGACACCTACTTGATCGGCTAATTGTCCTGTGTAAAACTCTCCCAGGAGTAACAATTACTCGCAGTGGGTATCGGGATCCAACTATCTCATAGAAGGTATGCAATCTCATTACAAATTTCAACACATGAAATTCCCGATAATATTTTGCCCTTAACATGCTATGACCTTGACGAAAGCTAACAAACCATAGTCCGCTAGTCAAGTTCAACCCGTACATTTCTTGATTGAATTAAACCCACCCGCACGACCCTTGACGAAAGCCAACAAAGCCATACGACTACCCTAATCCAATCGCATCATATGCAGCAGATAAGCAGCATATAGCTACCGCACACTACACCTTGACGAAAGCCAACAAATACAGCACGAATACTATATACAACTTATCTGAAATGACGGAGGGCTACGACATGTTTTTCTGAAAACCTATTGCGTAATGAACTTGATATCGTTGTAGAATCAGGTGAAATTTTGAAATGGAGTGATTTTGAGGCTTTCATTAGTTTTGCTAAAGAGGTCACTCCCGGTGAAGGGATCTCGGCTCTTTCCTCATCGAATAAGGTGCAGGATATATCATATATATCGCTATGCAAATCAAAACTCCAAAAGCAGTAAAAAGTCAAACCGAGTATTGTAGCATCTGCCAGTTTTGCTAAAGAGGTCACTCCCGGTGAAGGGATCTCGGCTCTTTCCCCATCGAATAAGGTGCAGCGTATATCATATATACCGCTATGCAAAGCAAAACTGTAGCTACCTTTTTATTTGAAAATTTGGTTCTACAACATCTTTTAGGTTTCTTTTCTTTCATTAATCACATTAATGAAGTCCCATCATTTAAGTCACCTAAACATCACAGATAAATACGACGTACACTTATGCCATCCGCATTCGGCTCGATGTCCCTACGTGTACCGTTAGGTTAGGTAACTAACGGCAGAGCGGGGCAGGGCTAGCGTGGGTGTAAAACATAAGTAACGTCTATATAATATATCATATATACTATATATAGTATCTATCACAGCACATCACATGATCACATCACAGATATCGCAGCAGAAGAAACATATGAAACATTGGATATACTAGGACGTCCGTTTTTTATTTTGAGCCACTATAAAACACGGATTCCACGGTCGCAATGAATAGCCAAGCCACACCCCTAGACCCCTACGAGAGCGGCAAGCAACCCTTCCAATTCTAGGGTCAGGAGACCCGGACTCGACTCCTCGAGTTGGTCTCCCACTGGACCCTAGAACACGGTTACTTGTGCTCCCCTCCTTGGGTCTATCCTAGTGCGGAAAAGTAAATAATATACAAATGGTGATATCAACCTCAACCCGGAAGTACCCCAATAAAAGAATATTACATACATTTAATTTTATATGAATGAAAATAAAAACCCTCATCTCACATAAAACCCCCCGGCTATTCAGAACGCGACGATCCAATATAACATATCAAGCAAACACAGAACATCATATGTCATCAACGTAAGTAAATATGCGCATCCCAATTGTCGTTGACATATAGCAACGAAACCGGCGATATCACATATTATACTTACGATCGCATAAAAGAAAGTGTAAAACTACAACATTTGGAATCTGCAATCTCTTTAGACATCGTAAATCCGAAATATCACATATTTCGAATTTCATGCCTAACTGTAAGAATTCCACATATTGTATCACATTCCAGATAAATAGACAGTATTAAACTTTTCGATCGAATAATCAAATACCCAAGATTTCCATAATAGCTCAACACTTGAGCGGAGTTCAAACATTCCAGAATACGTCACAGTAGCAACGGTCCAGCCGTAGAAGGGTCAAGCCAACGCCTCACATGTGGCACGCCTTACTGCCTCAAACCTTAAGGTTCAACAAGCAGTTCAAGACGGTCACATAATCGAGTTAAGGTTTGTTGTCTTCTAGAGGGTCCATCGCGTCACATGTACGTTTTTCCGAAAGATTTAAACCCGAGAAAAATTCAACACTTGAATCTTTTTCGTGCCGGGAAAAATTGAGTTAATGATATCCGTTCGAACATTTTAATACTTTCTAAATTATCCGGGATAACATAAAAAAATTAAATTCTCCGATCGAATCGACGAATACAAAATAAACCCCTAGATCACTCAACACTTGAGTCAGTTTAAAAATACCCATAAAGATGCAGGAATTGTACTGGATATTACTGCACAAAGAACCGTTCCTAATACCCCTCTTCTACTGCGGAACCGCCGCCAATGGTGGCTTAGTGCCGCGGTTCCGCGGCCACGTGGAGGAATTAAGGGCTCGTTTTTCATGGTAATTCATAGAAAACCCTGCTGAATTTCTTAGGTATTTTTAATACTGAAAAAACACAGATTTTAAAAAATGTACAGAGAGGGGTTCATTTTGACGTGTTCGGGTTCGTTCGAAGTTTTAACTTCGTTAACACATCGCCTAATGCTCTAGCTAGACTCTGATACCACTGTAGGGTTCCTAGGCACACTAACAAGGCTCTACAAGGCATCGACCATGCCAAAATTAAATTTTTATATGCCGAACAACCCTAAGCAAGATCGTATACTAGAGTTTAGGCGAAACTAATAGCAAGTAAACAACTTTACTCTAAAGGGAATACGTAATACAACCTTTGTAGATCGGTCCTTCACTTCTAAGGCTCCTTGTCGTAGTCCCTTCGCTGCGATCATGGTTCTCCCGGGCTCTTGCATGGCTTCACGAGGCGAAAGATGCGACCTTGCTTGAAGTCTCCGAGGACGAAGATGATCTACGTCGAGAGAATTCCGACTCAAGCTCCTACTTTACTAACTAGAGAATTAGTGAAGTAAACACCCTAAACTAAAGTGCTAGTTTAGTAGAGGATGGAGAAATAGGAAGTGGGTTCTCTTTGGAATTTTATTTCTCACAATCTTTTACTCTCTCTTTTCAAAACCCTAGTTTGCTTTTTATTTTGTTCAAAATGAAGAAGATGAACAAAAGAAAGAGGAGAGGATAATGATCAAGTGTGTGAGCTAACCATGGTGAGTGAGTATCATATACTAACTCTTGTAGAGACATTACCATGGCTAAGTGTTAAGGTTAGGTTAAAACCCAAAGTAAAAACAAATTTAGTAGACTTTAGTCAATGCATCCATAAGCTTCCACAAGCTTCTTGCATTTATCTAATCCTCCACTAATTTTGTAATTACTTTAGATATTAAAACCCAACATAATAAATAGCATGGTGTATGTCTTACACACCCAAGTATGATGTATCATCAACCATGATACAAAAAAAAAAAGAAAACATGTTTTAATATATATCACATATATATTAAAGTTGTGTACAAGTGAGAAAAAACCCTAAGTGAACAAGTGTTAGTTAATGTAAATTAACATATCTAATATACAATTATACACTAAATTATTAAATCAACACTTGACTTAATAATCCGGTCATATCTCATATAACCGACTAACAAACATTGTATCGACTTATCGAATCAACACTTGATTTGATAACCCGGCTATATCATATATAACCGACCGATACAAAAGGTCGCGAGAATAGAATATGGTATCACATACACGCATTATTCTCGGTCCCGCACATATCACATATGCGCTCCTATTTCATTTTTCCTGAGCCAGTAAAACCTCTATGTAGGACTCTAAAGACTCGTCAATACGCCGGCAGTAGGTGATGATCATATCAAGCACCCACAAGCCGTCAGCGGTACTAGCTGGACGTAACGGCTACCCGGGTATTGAGCGATCAGAAGATCAGCAAGCAAGCCCGCTCCAACTCCTGTAAAAAGCCTGGCAGTGACACTACCGTACAGTCCGGTCTCCTCGTCTGATATGTCGCATATCAATTCTAGGGGTGGTAAACATCAGACCCAAATAACCGATAAGTCATGCCGATATGAGGCTCATAACAGGTCGAGAAACTACTGGTAACACTTACCAGTAAATCTCTAAACCAGCCCTGGCCAGGGATTTCCCTGTTATGGCCAATCCAGCATAGCGCAACATCAACCCCCAATACCGGGAGAGACGAAACCCCTCCTGTCGCTCATTGCCTCCATGTGACTCGGGACTGTACCCAAAAACCACCTTTTTGCACGCCCTCTTGGACGTGGTAAGGTGGAAATCAAAGCACAGTGGGAATCACACAAGACTCTATGATGATTTTGGGTCTACAGACTAACCTGTACTAGTGTCACCAGAGAACTGCCATCTGACGTAAGGTATAATACCATCTGGGAGTTCTCGGCGAGTCCGTCTAGTGTACCCAGTCTCTACTGAGCACCCGTATATCATCTCTGATGTCAAACACCAATGGATATGGGATCATCCATCGCCCATCTATATGGGTCGAGATGGTATACGCTAGTCTACTCTGGTATATCGATGCCCCGTCTCGATATACCCACGACTAGGGACCTTGAAGGATGTACTTATGGACTACCGTATCCCCACTAGTATGATCCGCATCATAGTGCAGGTAGTCAAGTACATATCCTAAGGGCTTTACCAACATGTAACAAAGAGATAAGCAGTATACACGTTAAGGTAAAGAGTAACCAGATAGCATACTATCATGTCGAGCAAGAAAGTCCTTCCTATATATGTCCAAGCATCCACTACAATATACATCACATGTATAGTAATGGCTTCTATGGCATACATATAACTAACAATTAAATGAAATATGTTTAATTTGTACTAGGGTGATGATTAAGGTTAATTAGGTTAATTTGGGTTAATTAAGGTTAGGGATTGGATGCATGATAATAAAATCTGTAGGGACGGTGGTGGGTGGTGGTGGCTGTGGTGATTATGGTGGTGGGTAGCAGTGGCTGTAGTGGTTGGTGGTGGTGGCTTTGGTGGTGGCTGGTGGTGGTCAGTGGTGGGTGGGTGAATAGTGGCTGTGGTGGTTGTGGCGGTGGTTGTGGTTTGGGAATGGCGGCGTCAGCGGCTGCTGCTGTTGTGGTGGTTGGCGGCGGCGGTTATGGGTGATGGTGACTACGTTATAATTAGTTCTAGGGTTAAGGTTAATTGAGTCTAGGGTTAGGGTTAAGGTAGTTAGGGTTAATTAGGTCTAGGGTTAGGATTAAGATAAATAGGGTTAGAATTAAGGGTGAGGGTTATAATTAAGGTATTTTAGTGTTAGTGTAAGTGTATATGTGCATGTGTGAGAGAGATAATGTTGATGATGATATGCATGTGTTTGTGTGTTTGTATGTGTTTGTGATAATGATAATGTTGATCTCTCATATTAAACAAGGCTAAACCCTAATTTTAAACTTAATACCAGAGCTAAATCCAAAATCTTAAACTTCCCACCAAAACCAAATCTAAAATCTTAAACTTGATTGAGAAAACACTTAACTTTAAAAAACTTTACCTAAACTAAAAACTTAAAACCCTAAAAATTGAAACGTAAACATAAAACCAATTCAAATTAAATCTTATAATAAGTGGATATATGATAATCGATGATAATATGACATATGCTCATCGATCGTCATATATGAAAATCAAAGCGCGACTTAGTCCCCATCTATCGATTAACATACGTTCGATATTCCTCATGACATAAAACTATACGAAAGTTGTTAAATATCGGACGGTATCGTTCGGTACTAACAACCATTGTGTAGTATATATGACGAAAAGATTCAATCGTATAATAACCGATAGATTTGTTAAATTTGGACAAGTTAGGAATGTATAAAGAAAACACATGCATTCACTTGTGTTTTCATTCGTTTTGAGTTATTTCGTCGGTACTTTTCCACTGGTTCTCCATGTGGAAAGATAGATTAGCTGTTCATTTCAACGTTGTTTCACGGTATTGAAATGATTATCTATTCTATTAAAGTGTACTTGGAGAACAACGGGGAGATGCGGCCGAAATTTGCTCAAAACGGATGAAAGCACAAGTGAATGGGTACCTGCTCTATACAATCTTATTAGGATAGAAGCCTTATCCCCGACAGCCGAAACACACAGATACAACACGAATACACAACAAACGCACAGAAAAAGCACATACATACTAACAACCCTACACCTAAGAGAAATCATAAATTGAAACTCACATACACAGAATACAACTCATACTTGGGTATCTTCAAACCTAACTTTGTTAATCGATAATTTATTTATTTTAATGACAAACTTGTCTCTACAGATTTTTTTCTTTTTCAATAACCATCTCGTTTTTAGTGTCACGACCCAAAATTTAGTTCGTGACCGGTACTTAAATCACGCCACGTCCAAAGGCGTAACGTAAATTAAGTAAGCCGAAGCTCAGAAAACTAAACCTTTTAAAGAAAATAAAAGAGGTGAAGTTTTGAAATAAAGGTATAATGAAATCAAATGTTTTCTTAAATGCATAGAAAAGGGAACATGAAAAATGTAAGTTTATTTTACTAGTTGAAAAAAACATGTTTCGTCTTTTTTTAAAAATTTGGGCAGCACCTCCCTTGTATATTTTGATCCAAAGCCACATATACAAGATAATATAAAAGGCATCCCCAAGCGGGAGCTAGCTCTTCGCCTATCGGCGGAATCACAACCACGCAAGACAGAAATATATGTATACGACGCCCAACGGAGAAGATCAACACAATGGAAAAAGTAAAGCAAGACATCAACCCCACCAAGCGAACATATAACCCATCGCTCAAGTTTCGCAACTACAAGTCTTGCTAAGTCTTACTACTTAAACAAATACTAGTTTCTGATTGATGGGGTTAACTAGATACAACAGAAAAGTAAATACAAGAGTGGTACGATCCAACATGTACCATCTACAAAAACAAGTCATCCGAAAGCAAGCTGTGTGCCAGCGATGCCGCTACTGATCCATGCGATCAACCTACAAGAACTGTGGCACAACGGGGGTGAGTTGACAACTCGTGAGTAGAAAACATCATCAGGTAGAAATCGAAATAAACAATGATTCCTAGGTCAACTATATCATAAAGGTAATACTATGATATCTAGGGTGACCGTATCTGCATATGTGCCAACAATATAATCAATGCCTGTTAACATGTGGATATCATCCAACCATATAATCAATGCATGTATGCATGTGGATCTTATCCACGTGTCAACCAATGACACAACAACATCATGCATGTAAATATCTGCAGGGTTACCTAGCACTGCACCAAGGATTCGGGAGGCATCGTCCATACCAAATTCAAAAATTTGTCATTCTAGCTAACCCTAACTAAGAATCGTTAACTAGAAATCGACGGAAATGTAAATGCAAACACTTTGCAAGTATAGTGAGCAAGGAATACAACCTTTGTAGACCGGTCCTTAACTTCAATAGCTCCGTATAGTAGTCCCTTCGCTGCGATCATGAACTCCGGACTCTAGAGAGGCTCCCATGAAGAAACGAATATGCTTGCTTCGATATCTTCGAAGCCGAAGATGATCTACGTCGAGAAGACACTAACCCAAGCTATCTCTTCACTAATTATGGAATTAGTGAAGCAAACACCCTATACTAAATGGCAAGTAGTAGAGAATGATGAAGTAGGAAGTGGTCTCATTTTAGATTTGATTTTCTCACATTTTTTCTCATACCTCCATTGAAGCTAGAAATATTTGAGGAAGAAGAAGAAGAAGAAGAATGAACTCATCATATGAATTAATCGAAATGAATTATTGCAAGCATGGGTGAGTTAAGCCCACATGCCTAACTCATGTAGAGAATAAACCAAGGGATAAAGTTAAGGGTTGGGTTAACAAATATCCTAAGCTAGACAAAAGAATGGACTTAGTCAAAGGTTCATACAAGCTTCTACAAGCTTTTAACTGTAGGGTGTTTTTCGTCACCCCATTGAGATGGGAATACGCGCACTCTTCTCAGGCGTACTACAGATTCCCCCTGCCTAGGGTAGGCTGGGGTTTAATGATGGTGGGGATCCGAATTTCCGGCAGCCGCGGACAAAGCTGCCGTTAATTACCCCTCGCCTTTGGGGCGAGGGAACCTCCGATTAACGGGTTAAACTGGTCATGCGAACTCAATGTGCAGTGTATATGTGTTTTGTTTTGAAATGGGGTTTTGGATATATCGGGAGCCACGCAGAGTTTTTACGGGGGTCCCGCTACCCGGATAGCGGGCTGGGGGTCAAGGGGGCTAGCAGCCCCCTTGCGGGGTGCGGGGCAGCGCCCCGTTAGAAATTTTTTTTCTAACAGGAACAGTGTCGTGGAGTATGTGTGTATGTAAATATGTATACATATGTACAGATATACATGTATATATATAAAAAGGGGAAAAGACATCCAAAGGATGCGTGGGGACAGCACCTTGGGCGCTGTGCGCCTAGGTGCTGTGCGCTCAGGCGCTAGAGTGCCACGTGTCGGTACGTGGGCGCTCTGCGCTTGAGCGCTGGGCGCTGGAGCGCAAGCGCGCCACGTGTCGGCATGGGGGCGACTTGCGCTCGAGCGCTTGCGCTGGAGCGCTTGCGCGCCACGTGTCGGCACGGGGGCGACTTGCGCTCGAGCGCAAGCGCGCCACGTGTCGGCACGGGGGAGACTTGCGCTCGAGCGCTTGCGCTCGAGCGCTTGCGCTAGAGCGCAAGAGCGCCACGTGTCGGCACGGGAGAGACTTACGCTGGAGCGCAAGCGCTGGAGCGCAAGCGCGCCACGTGTCGGCACGCGGGCGCTCTGCGCTTGAGCGCCGGCGAGAAAAAGAGGCTTTTACCCTAAAAAATATTTCTCAGAAGAGAAATCAGAGAGGAGTTGGACTCCTGAGTGTGTTGTTTTTTTTTTTTTTGGTTTAGTGAACGATGTTCTTCTTCCTCCTCCTCTGTTAGCTGGATCTTGAAGATCAAGAGATATGGGATTTCTAAAAATCTCTTCTTTTTGAGATCTAATGGAAGATCTGAGTTCCCCTTTATGGGTTTTGTGGTGAAAAACTAATTTGTTTTATAAAAAGTAGAGTAAAACTCTTGGTTTAATTCGAGAGAAAAAGGAAGGTTTTGGAACCTTGAAGAAGGAGAAAAGATCTCAGATCTGAAGAAAAATTTGAGAGAGAGAGAAAAAGTTGTTGGGATATTTCATTATCCTTGCCTTTATAGGCTACACACTTTACACATAGCCCCTTGGGCTTTACAAAATGGCATTTTGCCTATCCCATGGCTCATGTGCCATTTTTTTTTTGCACATAAGCCATGGGCTTTACAAAAATTTGGCTTTATGCCTATTTTTCTTACATTTATCCATAAAATAAAATAAAAGAAATACAACAAAATTATTTATTACAAAATTTTTATCTTGGCATGGGGAAGGCCGTCCGCTTCATGTTCGGGCTCGACCCGGGCATGGGCCCACTGGATCTGGGCTTGGGCCCACTTGGCTTGGGGTTGACTTTGATTTTGACTTGGTCAACCGGGGTGTAAATTTTGACCCCAACAAATTGCCCCCCATCAATAAATGCACACCACATATGTGGGTCGTGTGCATGAAATTGATGGATCTTCTTTCACGTGGAGGCGACTTGATTCGGTTCCCACCTTTCGGGAAACTGGCACTGCCCTTTTTACGACATGGACGGTCGATGCGGCCCTTTTTGCGACTTGGACGGTCGATGCTGCCCTTTTTGCGACTTGGACGGTCGATGCTGCCCTTTTAGCGACGTGGACGGTCGGTTCTGCCCTTTTTGCGACTTGGACGGTCGGTTCTGCCCTTTTTGCGACGTGGACGGTCAATACTGCCCTTTTAGCGACTTGGACGGTCGGTGCTGCCCTTTTAGCGACTTGGACGGTCGGTTCTGCCATTTTTGCGACGTGGACGGTCGATGCTGCCCTTTTTGCGACTTGGACGGTCGATGCTGCCCTTTTAGCGACTTGGACGGTCGGTTCTGCCCTTTTTGCGACGTGGACGGTCATGCTGCCATTTTTACGACTTAGACGGTCGGTGCTTGATTTGACTTGCTCTGCTTCTTGCAGTGTCAGGGGTAGACTTGACTTGCTCCGCTTCTTGCGGCGTCGAGATTGGATTCTGACTTGCTCTGCTTTTTGCGGTGTCGGAGTGAAAGTTGACTTGTTGATTTTGATTTAGGTTGACATCAGCATCGCTATACAGGAATATGGTACCAGGAGCGAATCATCATCTGTCATTTAGAGGATTTTGGGATTTTGGTTTTTGTTTGGCATCTGCATTGCTGCACTGGTATAATGCCAGGAGCAACTCATCATTTGCCCCGGGAGGATTTGGGAATTTTTTTTTTGGGACTTTGAATGTGGTCTCACCGGTAGGACTTGGGAGAGGTTGGGATTGTTTTACGCCCGTGGATTGTATACGGTTTTGCAGGATGTATGATCCAGACCGTAGGGCCGGAAAAATTTCAGGGCTTTATTGGCGTCTGCATCGCTGGACTGGAATGTGGTACCAGGAGCGACCCATCATTCGCCGTTGGGGTATGGGATTTGGAATTTGGTTGGCGTCTGCATCGCTACACTGGAATAATGCCAGGAGCGACTCATCATTCGCCACTTTGGGGTTGGGGACTTGGAATTTGGATCTTGTTTGGCATCAGCATTGCTGCACTGGAATAATACCAGGAGCAACTCATCATTTGCCTTGGGAGGACTTGGGATTTGGGTTTTTGGTCGGCATCAGCACCGCTAACACTGAAGCGAAATGCCAGGAGCGACTCATCATTTGCCGTTGCCCGTTGGGGAACGATGGCTTAGGAGACAGGTTTGGGTCCCTATCACCTAAGGCTTTTCAATTTTATGGGCCGTGAGGGTCCCATAAAGCATTTTCTCCCTATGAGTCGTAAGGATCCCGCAGGTGTATTTTCTCCTTAGGAATCGTGAGGATTCCTAAGTGTGTTGCTTCATTGTGAGTCGTAAGGATCTCACGCAGGGGTTTTCTCCTCACAAGGTCGAGAGGACTTTGAGAGTGTATTTCATCTCTTTTCACGAGTTTGCGCCCTTTCGGGTTTTCACAGACTCGCCGGTAGTCCTGCTGTTTTTACTCACGGAGCCCTTTCGGGTTTTCATCCGTGCCCGTTTTGCTTGTGGACATACCGTTTATTTCTTCTTCTTTTTTTTCTTTTTCTTTCTTTTTTCTTTTTTTTTTTTGCCGCTGGTGGGACTTTAAAAGTAGTCTCACCGGCAGGATTTGGGATTTGGGTTTTCTGTCGGCATCAGCACCGCTAACACTGAAGCGAAATGCCAGGAGCGACTCATCATTTGCCGTTGCCCGTTGGGGAACGATGGCTTAGGAGACAGGTTTGGGTCCCTATCACCTAAGGCTTTTCAATTTTATAGGTCGTGAGGGTCCCATAAAGCATTTTCTCCCTACGAGTCGTAAGGATCCCGCAGGTGTATTTTCTCCTTAGGAATCGTGAGGATTCCTAAGTGTGTTGCTCCATTGTGAGTCGTAAGGATCTCACGCAGGGGTTTTCTCCTCACAAGGTCGAGAGGACTTTGCGAGTGTATTTCATCTCTTTTCACGAGTTTGCGCCCTTTCGGGTTTTCACAGACTCGCCGGTAGTCCTGCTGTTTTTACTCACGGAGCCCTTTCGGGTTTTCATCCGCCCCCGTTTTGCTTGTGGACATACCGTTTATTTCTTCTTCTTTTTTTTCTTTTTTCTTTTTTTTTTGCCGCTGGTGGGACTTTAAAAGTAGTCTCACCGGCAGTATTTGGGAGAAATAGGGGTCATTTACGCCCGTGGATTGTATACGGTTTTGCAGGATGTCTGATCCAGACCGTAGGGCTGATGTGCTCAATTCGCCTGCGACTTGGAGCATTCATGTGTAGTATTTCTTGAGATATCGGCCATTGATGGGTGGCATGGGCCTTTCTCCCTCGGCACTTATTAGTTGGTAGGATCCTCCGTCGAACACTTTCTCGATGACGTATGGTCCTTCCCAGTTCGGCTCGAATTTTCCCTTGGCATGTCGATTGGGGATGATCGGTCTTTTGAGGACCAACACCAATTCACCTTTCTTGAAAGCGTGGAGACGGGTTATCTTGTCATAGGCCCGTGACATTTGGGCTCGGTATAGCTCCAGATTTTGCTGCACCGCGAGCCTCTTTTCTTCGAGGGCATCGAGTTCTTCAAGTCGAAGGAGCACGTTTTCTTCCTCCGTCAACTCATGTTGGACGGCCATTCTTAAGCTTGGAACTTCAACTTCGAGGGGGAGGACCGCCTCCACTCCGAAGAGCAATGAGTATGGAGTGGACTGAGTTGGAGTACGGTGCGTGGTACGATAAGCCCACAACGCCTCGTGAAGTTTGAGATTCCAGTCTCTCTTGTTGGCTGAAGCATTTTTCCTCAGGAGCTTGCATAGAGTCTTATTGAAGGCTTCGGCTACCCCATCGGCTCTTGGATTATAGATGGAGGAATATCTCCAGTCTATCTTGTGCTGAGTAGCGAACCTTTAGACATCGAAGCTCTTGAAAGAAGGCCCGTTGTCTGAAATGATTCTTCTTGGTGTACCGAAGCGGTATAGAATATTATGCTGGAAGAATGTCAGAATATCTTTTGTCTTGACTTCTTTTAGCGGGACAGCTTCAGCCCATCCGGAGAAGTAATCTTTCGCGGCCAGTATGAACCGATGGCCTTTGGATGATGGAGGATCAATTGGGCCAACAATGTCGGTGCCCCAGACTTCAAAGGGCCACGACGCCACTGTTGGATGCAACGGATTGGGATGCTTGTGAATAAAATCACCAGGGATTTGGCAGATCTGACATTTCTTTGCATGCTCTCCGCAATCCCGTATCATGGTGGGCCAATAATACCCAAGCCGTTTAATTTGAAGTCGCATCTTGGGGCCAGATTGGTGGGCACCGCAAACGCCCGAGTGAATATCTTTCATGACCTTTTGGGCTTCGGCTAATGACAGACACCTGAGCCAGAGTTGGTCATATGACCTGCGGTATAACGTGTCATTTACAAACACGTATCGGAGAGCTCTTTTCTTCAGCTGGGTCCTCGCAGATTTTTCTTCGGGCAGCTTGTCGTATCGGAGGTACTCTATGAAGGGTTCTCTCCAATCGGGCTCGTCTTGGATGATCGAAGCTTCTTCGGCAGGACTGCTCTTCTGTTCCGCGCTTTCCTCTTCTCGTAGAGAGACTGGGGGTAGAATTTGTCGGCTCCTGACCATGATCAGAATTTCGTCCATGTCAGGATCGGCCAGCTCCTTGGCTAAGCGAGCGAGTACGTCAACCTTTCCATTCAACGCTCTAGGGACTCTCATTAGTTCAATGTGAGTGAACCGTTTCATGAGTTCCACCACCCGTCCTCTGTACCGAGCTAACTCGGGTTTGTATATTTTATAATCGCCGCTTACTTGGTTGACGACGAGCTGGGAGTCACCGTAAACTCGTAGCCGACGGATTTCCATTTCTATGGCGAGCTCCAAACCAGCTATCAGAGCTTCATACTCAGCTTCATTGTTTGTCCGAGGCTCGGTGAGAGCGAAAGAACGCCGTAGGGTTCCCATTGATGGCGTGGTGAACACCAATCCTATCCCCGCTTTTACCTCCGGGACGCTTGATCTGCCGGAGCTCCTTATTGATGAGGCCCCATCAAAGTAGAGCTCCCAATATGGCTCGTCTTCCTCGAGGTGCAGCACTTGTTCGTCGGGTAACTCACAATTTAGCGGCGATCCTTCTGGTATGGGATGAGCAGCGAGAAAGTCTGCAAGAGCTTGCCCTTTTACTGCTTTCTGAGGAGTATAAACTATGTCAAACTCGAGTAGCATAACAGCCCATCTTGCCATTCTGCCGGCTAGGCTCGCTCTGGTAATCAAGTGTTTGAGCGGGTCGACCTTGGAGATCAGCATAACCCGATGAGCAAGCAGATAGTGCCTCAGCTTCTTCACAGCAAATATCAGAGCCAGGCATTGCTTCTCGATTAGGGAATAGTTGTGTTCCGCCCCGACTAGAGTTCGACTGAGGTAGTAGAGGGCATTTTCTTTTCCCTCCTCGTTATTCTGGGCAAGGAGCGCACCGAGTGACTCATCCAGCGCGGCAGTGTAGAGAATCAGCGGTTTGTTTGGAATGGGAGCAGCCAGCACTGGAGGGTGCAACAAGTACTGTTTGATACTTTCGAACGCTGCTTGACATTCAGCATCCCAGATAAAAGGAGCTCCTTTCTTCATGAGCTTCGAGAAGGGCCTACATCTCCCCGATAAATTTGAGATAAACCTCCGTATATAAGCAAGCTAGCCTTGAAAAGACCTTAGCTGCGTCAGACTCTTCGGAGGGGGCATCTCCATGATGGCCTTTATCTTTGATGGGTCAACTTCGATCCCTCGATGCCGGACTATAAAGCCCAGGAATTTTCCCGATGACACGCCAAAAGAACACTTCAGAGGATTCATCTTCAGATCGTATTCCCTAAGTCTGGTGAGAACGGTCCTAAGATCTTGGATGTGGTCGGCCTTGGCTTTAGTCTTGACGACCAGATCATCAACATAGCAATCGACGACTTTATGGATTAGGTCATCAAAGATATTAGTCATTGCCTTTTGATATGTAGCACCTGCGTTCTTCAGTCCGAATGGCATTACCTTGTAGCAATATATTCCGATCGGGGTTCGAAATGCTGTGTGCTTCTCATCCTCAGGCGACATCTTGATCTGATTATATCCAGACGAGCCATCCATAAAGGTGAACAGCTCGTAATTTGAGGTGTCATCGACCATCATTTCCATGACCGGTAGAGGGAAGTCGTCTTTAGGACATGCCTTGTTGAGGTCCCTGAAATCGACACAAACTCGGATCTGCCCATTTTTCTTCTTCACTGGGACTATGCATGCGATCCAGTCCGCATATTTCTCTTCCCTGATGAAGCCAGCATCGATGAGCTTCTTAGTTTCCTCGATGACCTTTTTCTTCTAGTTCCCTTCTCATTCTTCGAGGAGCTTGTTTGATTGGCTTAGCATCAGGAGATATAGCCAACTTATGTACGGCCACTTCAGGGGAAAGGCCAGGCATTTCTTCGTATGTCCACGCAAAGCAGTCGACGAACTCATGCAGCAGGGCAATTATCTGCGCTTTCATTTCCTCTGACAAGAGCGAGCAGATGTAGGTTGGCCTTGGATTATCGGGCGTTCCTAAGTCAATCTCGGTTAGCTCGTCAAAGGTTTCTTGTCCGCCATCTTCGAGCTCTTGAGGAGCTTCTTCTGGCTCGGCTATCTCGTCATCATCATTTGATCTTTCGCTGGCCTCGCCAACATGGACCATGTAGCACGCTTTGGAATCAGGTTGAATGTTTCCTATGCCCCGTCTATCTGGAATTCATCCATCGATGAGTGCTCGGACCTAGGGCGGATGCCATAGCCCTTCGTAAAACTTTGCTTCGGACTCCGTTTGATATAACCGGTATCCGCACTTCTTAAAGTATTCCCGCATCTCAGGCGCATAGTATCTGGGATTGAGGACGGCTCTTATGCTTCTCTCATATGGAAGGCACGCGACAGACAAATCGTCCGGGTGCGCAACAGGGTTTGACCCATAAAACAGGATGCCCTTCTGTCCACTATTCCTCCCGGGAACGTAGAAAGTCTTCAGCTGGTCCACGGTGGAGACTGATAACGCATCGAGCTCTTTGCACATCTGCTCTGGTACCCTTGTCACGGCTAGGGACCCTTCTTCAACTTCGAAGGTCTCTCGTAGTTTCGCTTGTTGCATAGGGGTCCAATCTGCATCGCTGTTGCACGGTAGGTCCTCTTCCTCCGACTCTTCAGTGTCGCTGCCAAGATGAGGGCGGACTTTGCTGCTAGATGGGCATTCAGTAACAGATTCGTCTGTATCGCTGCCGAAACGAGGACGAGTTTTACGGAAGGACGGGCTTCCAGCGTCGGACTCATCAGTGTCGCTACCGAAATGCGGGCGCACTTGGGCGTTTTTGCTCTTGAAAGTGACAGCCGGCGCAGATTTTCTTTTCAGTCTTGGGGACGGTCTATCCTCAGTCAGTTGTAGCTTAGCATTTTGGTGGTTCATAAAGTACCGAGAATCTTCATAGCGGACTTCATGCACACCGAACGGCTGGATGTCTCCGTCAATGCGTCTTTCTTCGCCATTTTTAGTATACTTCATGCATTGATGGAGAGTTGACGGAATGATGCCATAATCGTGGAGCCACGGCCGCCCCAAGAGAATCTTATAAGACGTGTCGGCATCGATCACGTATATCTTAGCTTCGGTCTGCAGATCCCCGAATTTGATTGGCAAAGCTATAGACCCCAGAACTTGCTGGCAATTTTGGTTGAAGCCTTGAATGACAATCCTTTCCCTTGACAGGTGTCGGACGTCCATTGACAAACTCTTCAGAGTTCGCAAGTTCATGATGTTCACTGAGGACCCCGGATCAATCAATATGCGATTAATTCGATCTCCGTCGCTGTACCCGGTCACGTAAAGCGGCCGATTATGCTTAGCCGTTCCCAGTAGCAAGTCTTTATCCTTAAATGTAACTGCGGCGGCATGCAAAGCGTGCTGGGCTTCTTTCATATTAATTTCCGCAAAGTGAGCCTGATACCGCTCGGGGTTTTGTAGAGCGTGAATGAGAACATCTCTAAGCTCCTTAGATAGGACCAAGGCGTCATAGATGCTCAGGAGAGACGGAAGCTTCCGGAGATGTGCCAAGACATTATAGTCCACCGAGGAAGGACTTATGTTTTCATCGGCCGGTTCTCTGCCATCTTCTTCATTAGCGACTTGTTTTTCCTTCCCTTTTGGGGCGTTGCCCTGATTTGGCGGTAGAGCCCTGCCGCTTCTGAGCTGGATTTGATTGGCCGTTGTGGCGAGCTCTTCGTCCTCTTCGGGAAAACTGAGATCCTCTTCCGAGTCGCTGCCAAGATGGATGGCGTAGCAGGTCACTACTGGGATCTCTTCATTGGGGTCTTCTTCTAACTCCTCCAGAATTTCAGCCGCTTGTACAGGGAAGAACTCCTTCAATTGAATCAATGTTCTTTCCTTTTGTTCATATTCTTCAAGGGAATCGATATATTTTTGAATGGTCGATTTCCCTACAGACTCTTTTCCACGCCGAGCTGCACTTTTCTTCTTCTTGAGCTTCTTGGATTTTGAGCCTGATGGAGCCGCATTGGCAGCTGGACTGGTAGGCTTTTTCTGTCCTTCCCATTCCATCCTGGGCTCTTTCTGAAGTAGCTTTAGCATCTTCTTCGTCTTATTAGATATGTGCGTACTCCACGGAGGCCGCGATGAGTCAGTTTCGTTTGTCAGGGCAGCAGGTTCAGCTGTCTGCTCCCAGAAGGCTTCAACTTCTGTCTGTATAAAGTTGGCGGTTGCAACTTGATTATTCACCAACACACTTTTGGACAGCTCGATCTCTCCAGCCTTGTACTGCTTCTCGACCCAGTCTTTGAAGATATAGCAATCCTCGATCGCATGGCTCACTATTCGGTGGTACGGGCAATACAGGGGATTGTCGGTCGTTTTTGCTTCATGGGGTCTTTTCGACTCCGGCAATTGTAGACCATTGTTCAAGGCATCTTTAAATATCTTACGGACCTTGTCCCTTCTGAAAGAGTAAACCTTGTTCTTCTTCTCCTCTAGGGAAGGCCCATCTCCTCCCAGCAATGGCTTTCGAGACCGGTTAGTTTTGGATTCACCCGCCCTTCGCTTTTCTTCATTGTCGGACACATTGAAGACATTGGTACTGCTGGAACTCCCGCTTCTACGGCTGTCGTCCCACTGGCTTTTCCAAGCTTTGTCTCTCTGAGAGTCCGGCGGGGACTCTTGCTTTGAGCGTTCCAGCATTTGGACTTTCTTGGTTAGCTCTTGAAACTTCTTGAGGCCTGCTGTACACAAGAATGGGACCATCCAATTGCTGAGGTTCCCAATGAGAAGGCTGACGGACTGGTCCTGCTCTAGCGGCGGTTCGCACTTGACCGTGAGATTACGCCATCGGGCAATAAAGTCGGTGTTGCTTTAATTCTTCCCCGGCTTGGTCCTCACAAGGTCGGCAATGGAGATTTTATCACTGACACTCATGAACCTTTGCCGAAACAGGGACTCCATTTGGGCAAAGGTAATGACGGACCCGTCCGGTATACTCGCATACCAGTCGAAGGCGACGTCGGTCAGGCTATTGACAAACCGACGAAGAAGGAGCGCGTCATTGCCCCCTGTATTTCCGCACGATGCTTTGAAGTGGGCGACGTGCTGATTTGCAATCCCCGTTCCATCAAATCTTCCAAACTTAGGAATGACGTAACCGCTTGGGAACTCAATCAGATCGTACTGCGCGGGATATGGCCGCCCACTACTACCGATTTCTTTCTGAGCTTCAGCTTCGGCCACCAATGTTTTAACCTTGCTGGTGACCAGATCCATTATCCGATCCTGTGTTAGCGGGATAGTGCTATCTGGGGCCAAGGCGTCCCCAGAAGCGGAGTGTGGCCGGCTTTCATGCGGCTCGACCAGTCTTGGACCTAAAGGAACAGGCATTGGCTGCCTCGGATTGTCATCCCCCGGCTGATTAGTAGCGGCTTATGCTTGATTGGGAGGCGCTCGAGTAATTTGAGCCGTGAGCTGCATTACCACGTTTGTTAAATCATCAATCTTCGAATAGAGCTTGGCCATCTCTTTGTCTTTGCTCCTGAGCTGTTTTCGAAGCTCTTGAAGCAGCTCTTGCTCCGCAGTCCTGGGGCGGAAAGTCGGCTCTTCCTCGCTGTCCGATCTTGACTCTGCATGGACCGAGGGGTCTTTCGGCCTATCATCCTCATCGAGAGGGTTTTCTTCATCCAGCGGGGGCGGCTGTTCTTGGGCAGCGGCAACCACATTCAGGCTAGATTGGGCTTGGGATGTGGTGGCCCCATCCTTGCTTTTGCTGCGAAGGTTGTCGCTGGGGCACCCGCCTGCCATATAGACCATATGGATGATATATCCGGCCGTCTTTCTATCCTTAGCAGCTGATTTCACGGATCGCTGTCTTGACCCCCTTGTTTCGGTAGCTGGTAGTCGATTGAAGGCGGCTGGCCTAACCAGGTTCTTGAATGGTGCCGGCGCTTCTTTTCTGGGTTTGCCCCGCTGCTTTCATGCGGCACAAAGTGCTTGATAGACTCTTGAAGTGACAGTGTCATACCTTTTCTGTTGGGGCCAGGACACGTCTCTTTGTGGCACTGTTCGGACCGCTGTCTTCTTGATTCTGGCGATCATGGCGTTTTTCTGAACCCACTTCAGAGGCTCGAAGGAATTGCTGATTCTTACGTCCAACTCAGCCGTCGTCGCGGGGCAACCCTGCACTTGGAACTTCATACGATTCCATTTAGCCGAAGCCTTGGCCCTTTTGTTGGCTTGATACCTGAGCCGCTTCTCCCTTAACTTTTCTTTTCTAAGCACCTGGCAGACTTCGGCTCTTTAGGAAGACGCCGCAGACCGGGCGATGGAGGGCCTTGGAGATACGCTCGATTGTGCATTTGTTGGAGTCATTGCCTGAGCTCATCCGCAGCATTTGATTTTGCCCTTTGTACCGAAGTTCTTGCATCCCGCTGGAGCACCTGAGAATCGTTCAGATACCGTCTTAAGTTTTGGTTGTGGTGCCTTAGCAATCACAACATTCGGCCTCTTGCCCCTCGGGACCGGCTTGGCCACCTGTTCCGCCGGGATTTCCGCCAGATGAGCGCTTCCGGCAGGGTAGATGATGACGGAGCCAAACTGGCGGGGCGGTTCCTCCCACTGTCGACTGAGGCTTGCGGGGAGAATCACACGAGCGTTGATCTTGACCACGTACGGAATCGGGGTCATGTTGGAAGCTGAATTCGTCTGGGGAGACATTGTCGTCGAAGGTTGATTGCTGCATGGAAAAAAGAACATCATTTCAGTATAGGCAATCGATATGTATATTGATTGAGTTCGTATGAACGTTTAACCCGAAATATGGGAGGAGAGAAGGGTCCCACCGGGCGTGCCAGAATCTGTAGGGTGTTTTTCATCACCCCATTGAGATGGGAATACGCGCACGCTTCTCAGGCGTACTACAGATTCCCCCTGCCTAGGGTAGGCCGGGGTTTAATGATGGTGGGGATCCGAATCTCCGGCAGCCGCGGACTAAGCTGTCGTTAATTACCCCTCGCCTTTGGGGCGAGGGAACCTCCGATTAACGGGTTAAACTGGTCATGCGAACTCAATGTGCAGTGTACGTGTGTTTTGTTTTGAAAGGGGTTTTTGGATATATCGGGAGCCACGCAGAGTTTTTATGGGGGTCCCGCTACCCGAATAGCGGGCAGGGGGTCAAGAGGGCTAGCAGCCCCCTTGCGGGGTGCGGGGCAGCACCCCGTTAGAAATTTTTTTTCTAACAGGGACAGTGTCGTGGAGTATGTGTGTATGTAAATATGTATACATATGTACAGATATACATGTATATATATAAAAAAGGGAAAAGACATCTAAAGGATGCGTGGGGACAGCACCTTGGGCGCTGTGCGCCTAGGTGCTGTGCACTCAGGCGCTAGAGTGCCACGTGTCGGTACGTGGGCGCTCTGCGCTTGAGCGCTGGGCGCTGGAGCACAAGCGCGCCACGTGTTGGCACGGGGGCGACTTGCGCTGGAGCGCAAGTGCGCCACGTGTCGGCACGGGGGAGACTTGCGCTCGAGCGCTTGCGCTGGAGCGCAAGCGCGCCACGTGTCGGCACGGGGGAGACTTGCGCTCGAGCGCTTGCGCTGGAGCGCAAGCGCGCCATGTGTCGGCACGGGAGAGACTTGCGCTCGAGCGCAAGCGCTGGAGCGCAAGCGCGCCACGTGTCGGCACGGGGGCGACTTGCGCTCGAGCGCTTGCGCTGAGCGCAAGCGCGCCACGTGTCGGCACGCGGGCGCTCTGCGCTTGAGCGCCGGCGAGAAAAAGAGGCTTTTAGCCTAAAAAAAATTCTCAGAAGAGAAATCAGAGAGGAGTTGGACTCCTGAGTGTGTTGTTTGTTTTTTTTTGGTTTAGTGAACGATGTTCTTCTTCCTCCTCCTCTGTTAGCTGGATCTTGAAGATCAAGAGATATGGGATTTCTAAAAATCTCTTCTTTTTGAGATCTAATGGAAGATCTGAGTTCCCCTTTATGGGCTTTGTGGTGAAAAATTAATTTGTTTTATAAAAAGAAGAGTAAAACTCTTGGTTTAATTCGAGAGAAAAAGGAAGGTTTTGGAACCTTGAAGAAGGAGAAAAGATCTCAGATCTGAAGAAAAATTTGAGAGAGAGAGAAAAAGTTGTTGGGATATTTCATTATCCTTGCCTTTATAGGCTACACACTTTACACATAGCCCCTTGGGTTTCACAAAATGGCATTTTGCCTAACCCATGGCTCATGTGCCATTTCTTTTTGCACATAAGCCATGGGCTTTACAAAAATTTGGCTTTATGCCTATTTTTCTTACATTTATCCATAAAATAAAATAAAAGAAATACAACAAAATTATTTATTACAAAATTTTTATCTTGGCATGGGGGAAGGCCGGCCGCTTCATGTTCGGGCTCGACCCGGGCATGGGCCCACTGGATCTGGGCTTGGGGCCCACTTGGCTTGGGGTTGACTTTGATTTTGACTTGGTCAACCGGGGTGTAAATTTTTACCCCAACATCAACCTTAAACTAATTCTCTCCTAATTTGTTTAACTTTGAATAAATTATAAAGCCTAACTTAACCCTATCATGGTATAAGTCTCATACACCCATCTTGCATGTATCATCAAGCATGACACAATACATGTACACAAATATACATATCACATATATACAATGTGCACATCTAGTGAGAAAAGAAATCTTAAGTGAATTAATATTAGTAATGTAATTTAATATATAAAATATATAATTATACATTAAATGATCAAATCAACTCTTGATTTAATAATCCGACTATATTACATATAACCGACTAATATCATATGTAACAACTTATCGAATCAACACTTGATCCGATAACCTAGCTATATCGCATATAACCGACCAATGTCATAAATAGCGAGAATAGAATACGGTATCTCATATCGTATTAATCTCGGTCCCGCTCATATCATATATGTGCTCCTACTCCATTTCGCTTGAGCCAGGAAACCCTTGTGTAGGACTCTAAAGACTTGTCAATACGCCGGCTGTAGGTGATGATCATATCAAACACCTACAAGCCGCAAGCGGTCTTCTAAAAGTAACGGCCACCCGGGTATTGAGCGACTAGAAGATCAACAAGCAAGCCTGCTCACACTCCTGCGAATCCAATCAGTAACATTACCGTAAAGTCCGGTCTCTTCGTCCGGTATGTCGCATATCTCGTCTAGGGGTGGTAAACGTCAGACCCCAGTAACTCGATGTAGGGTTCCTATGAACGACAGCAAGGTTTCGGGAGGCATCGTCCATGCCACTTTCAAAATTTTGCCTTTTTAAATAACCCTAAACTAGAATCGATAACTAGAGAATCATACGAAACAAAAAGTAAACTACATTACTTCTAAGTGAACTAGAAATACAACCTTTGTAAATCGGTCCTTCACTTCATAAGCTTCTTTTAGTAGTCCCTTCGCTGCGATGTAATGATCTCGCGGGCTCTTGAAAGGCTCCATAAGAAAAAAGCAACGATCTTGCTTGAAGTCTTCGAGGCCGAAGATGATCTATGTCGAGGAGATACTAACTCAAGCTATTACTTCACTAATGAGAGATTAGTGAAGCAAACACCTTATACTAAAGTGCTAATTTAGCAGAGGATGATGAAGTAGGAAGTGGGCTCATTTTAGTTTTATTTTTCTCACAATATTTTTCTCTCTTTGCAAAACCCTAGCAAGCTTTTTGCTCAAGGAAGAAGAAGATGAGCTCAAGAGATGAGAATGAACTAATGAGGTGAGAGAATCAAGCATGGGTGAGTTTGTATCATATAGCTAACTCATGTAGAGACATAACCATGGCTAAATTATAATGGTTAGATTAATAAATATCTTAAGTAAAACAAAACTAGTGGACTAAGTCAATGCATCCATAAGCTTCATGCATGTGAGCTCATTATCCACTAATTTTGGAATTACATTAAATACTAAAACCCAACATTATAATTAGTATGGTGTAAGTCTCATACACCCATGTAGTGTGTATCAACAACCATGATACAAAAAGAACACAATTAATATATATCACATATATAATAATTGTGCACATGTGAGAATAAATAAATGCTTAAGTGAGCTAATATTAGTTAATGTAATCTAGTATACCACATATACAATTATACATTAAATTATCAAATCAACTCTTGATTTAATAATCCGGCTATATCGCATACAACCGACTAATGTTAAATGTACCAACTTATCGAATCAACGCTTGATTCGATAACCCGGCTATATCGGATATAACCGTCCGATAAAAATATCGCGAGAATAGAATACGGTATCACATATTCGCATTATTCTCGGTCCCGCACATATCACATATGTGCTCCTACTTCGTTTTACCTAAGCCAGTAAAACCTCTATGTAGGACTCTAAAGACTCGTTAATACGCCGGCAGTAGGTGATGATCACATTAAGCACCCACAAGCCGTCAGCGGCACTAGCTGGACGTAAAGGCAACCCTGGTATAGAGCGATCAGAAGATCAACAAGCAAGCCCGCTCTAGCTCCTGTAAAGCCTGTCAGTAACACTACCGTACAGTCCGGTCTCCTCGTCTGATATGTCGCATATCCAGTCTAGGGGTGGTAAACGTCAGACCCAAATAACCGATAAGTCATGCTGATATGAGGATCATAACGGGTCGAGTAACTAATGATAACACATACCAGTAAATCTCTAAATCAGCCCTGGCCAGGGACTTCCCTATTATGGCCAATCGAGCACAGCGCAACATCAACCCTAATACCGAGAGAGACGAAACCCATCCTGTCACTCATTGCCTCCATATGACTCAAGATTGTACCTAAAATCCAACGTTTTGCACGTCCTCTTAAACGTGGTAAGGTGGAAATCAAAGCACAGTGGGAATCACACAAGACTCTATAACGATCTCGGGTCTACAGACTAACGTGTACCAGTGTCACCTGAGAACTGCTATCTGACGTGAGGTATAATACCATCTAGGAGTTCTCGGCGAGTCCGTCCAGTATACCCAGTCTCCACTGAGCACCCGTATACCATCTCTGATGTCAAACACCAATGGATATTGTATCATCCATCGCCCATCACATGGGTCGAGAAGCGTATACGCTAGTCTAATTTGATACATCGATACCATGTCTCGATACTCCAACAACTAGGAACATTAAAGGATGAATTTATGGAATACCATGGCCCCACTAGTATGATCTGCATCATAATCCTCGTAGTCAAGTACACATCCTAAGGGCTTTACCAACATGTAACCATAAAACAGTATCAAGAGATAAGTATACATGTTAAGATAAAGAGCAACCAGATAGCATACTATCATGTCGAGCGAGAATGTCCTCTCTATATATTGTTAGTGTATATGCCCTAGAGGCCATTACTGTATCATACTAGTTTGTATATTACTTAATGGAAGCTTGGGATATTCACAGTTGTATAAACAATCTTGCTCAAAATGGTAGTATGCTATGTGGTTTGTTTCTACTTTAATGTGTACATGTGTTTATTTTATTATATCACCTATACGCATTAGTGGAGCCCTTAGGATCTTTGCTTGATTACCAGCGTTGTGATGGCAGTCACACTCGTGGGGGCTGGGTAATCCATAAGCACATCATTATACAGGTCCCTAGTCGCAGGACTATCGAGACAGGGCATCGATACTCCGGAGTAGACTAGCGTATGCGCTTCTCATCCCAGCAGGGGAGACGGTCTGTCCCACAGCCGTCAGTACGTCGTACTTGAGATAGTATGCGGGTGCTCGTTGGGTTACGAGTACACTGGACAGGACTCGTCGGGAACTGATTGGTTGGTATTATACCTATCGTCAGTTATCAGTTCCCAGGTGACATGAGTACAGCTTAGTCCGCTGACTTGACACTGTCACTTCGCCTCGAGTGTGTTTCCACTGTACTTTGATTACTACCCTACCACGGCTCAAAGGAGTCGTGCAAATAGGTAATAGTTGGGTGCAGTCCCGAAGCACTTGGAGGCAGTGACGGTTAGACAGGATTCGTCTCTCCCAGTATTGGGGGTTGACATCGCGCTGTGTCTAGGAGAGCCATTACACGAGTAGTCCCTGGCCAGGGCAAACGAGATATACTGGTAGGTTTCCAGTGTTATCTCAGGGTGTTCTGGGCTACACTCCGACACGACTTGTACCGCTATTAGGGGACTGACATTTACCACCCCCCTAGGCCCGCCATGCGATGTATCAGACGAACGGACCGGACTGTACGGAGACTGTCACATTGAGGCTCAGTAGGAGTTCAGATGGGTTTCACCTCGTCAGTCTTCTTGTCGGCATCTACCTGGGGACCGTTACGCACAGCTAGTGCCGCTTGCGGTCTGTGGTTAAACCCACTGCCAGCATAGTGTCGAGTCTTTAGAGTCCCACACAGAAAGCTATTCGCCTTTAGGCAAAAGAGTAGGGGTCACGTGGTTTTGCGACAGGTCGCGTGGTTTTGCGACAGGGTTCGGTCACATCCGTGCACTTGTGCACGTTTAGTGTTCGGACAGTTAACACTAGCGGGCTTTGGTTTAAGCCAGATCCTAGTGTACATTTTGGGATTGGTTTTATCTCGTATGTATTCGTGTTCCTCGGAACGCGGATGCGGGTGTGTATGCACAGTTGACAGAGAGACAGAGGCTGGGGATTCTCATTAGGGTTGTTGATTGTTGACTGTTGACTATTGACTTTTTGCTAAACCCTAATGAGAATATGAAATATAATTAACAATAATATTAATTAAGTATTATAGTGACATGGTTGTTGAGGGGTTGACTTTGTTGACTTGTTGACCGGTTGACTAGGTTGGACTAGTTGACCATCATCATGACAATGGCTATCATTTCATGGCAAAGACTTTTGTTTGCTTGTTTATCTTGTGCAAAATGAGTGCATGAAATGATATGGCTATTTTGACTTAAACCATCACATAATACTTGATTGCTATTTTTTGTTATGATGGCTTTGGATTATGAGAGCCAAGAGAGAAAAAGTCTTTCTTATTCTTTCATTTCCTTTCTCTCTCTTGCTTGAGCTCTCCCTCTTCCTCTTGCTCTCTCTCTAGTCTATGGTTCACTTGTCTCATGTCTTGAGAAGCAAGAACCATAGAGAAAAATCCCAACACACTCTCCTCTACTCACTCTAGTTCACATGGTTTAGCAAACCGAGTGAACTAGTTTCTTCAAAGTTCGAAGAAGAAGCCAAAGGTAGAAGCTATCGGGTGGATCGATCTTCGGCGCAAGGAGACGACGGGGTGAAGCCGATCCGTACACCATCAAGAGTTGAAGACGAAGGAGTTCAAGAAAGAAAGGGATAAGCCCCTAACCGAGTAGTTAACAACTCCTAGTTAGGATGTTAGGTAGATAGTTTAACAAAGATCCGTTTTAAGTCCATGTTACCGCCTCTAGAAAATAGTTTTTCATCATTTCCGCAAGCCCGTAAATACCGGGAGAGGTAGCATGGACTTATAGTGGTATCAGAGCCTAGTTAAACACTATCTAACATGTTAGCAATGTAAGTAGAAGTTCGATCGAAAAAAAAGTCGCGAAAAACACCCGGATTATCAACTTTCTGTCGAATTTTTCCACTGTTCAAAAAATAATAAATCATGCTTTAAAATTCGGCTCAGGGTTTTTAGAAGAAACTGCAAAAAATTGGTCCACTGATCCGATCAAAGTGCCGCGTAAACGCGGCGGAAGCGTGCTCCCGCTGCGGTTCCGCGGCCGAGTTGACTCGGCCGTGGGGAATTTTGGTTGCAGTTTGTTCATAGGGGTGTTTTGGGATTTTTACAATATGTCTTTTCAGCCCAGATTTTCCAGAAAGCAAAATTTGTTTTTGGGGCTTGAAAAACCGTATTTTTATCGAACTTCTAAAGACTAATGCTAACGGGAATATATCTGTAATGTGATATTTGTATTGAACGTCTGCTAATCGCTATATGTCGATTAGTGGGGGTTATACAAATCTGTGATCTGTAATATTGTTGGTATGTGTAAATGAATTCATTGGATTGTCGCGGGTGAATAGCCGGGGGATTGTGAGACGAGAGTTTTTCTTTTTTTCATTTCATGTAAATTTTTAAATTGATGTAATATTATTTGTATGGCCGCACAACCGGGTCGGGGTTGTAGCCGTCATTGTATAATTTCTTTTTACTGTTTTTGCTCCTAGGATAGACCCATGGAGGGGGTGCACAAACTACCGGGTATCTCGAAGTGCCGAGTGGCCTACTCACGGTGTTGAGGGAGGTTGCTCCGCTTCGGGTACTTGGCGGGTAGTTTGCCGCACCCGTAGGGGTCTTGGGTAGGGTATTGGCTATTCACCGCGACCGTGTAATCTGCTTTTCGTTACAGGCTCGTACGAATTGCGGATTCCTAGTATATCCAATGTATTCATCTGTGATATGAAATGGCTATCGTTGCAATAAATATATATATGATATTATTTAGGCGTTGCTTATGTTTTACAGCCGTGCTAGCCCAGCCCCCGCTCTGTCGTTAGTTAAGTAACCTAACGGGTAATAACGGGGCCCCGTGGCGAATGCGAATGGCATAAGCGTACGTCATATTTTGGTTGTTTTCTGCAATGGTAGGATTAAATGATGGGACGCATTAAAAGAACTAATGCAAGAAAATAAACCAAGTAAAAGTCGTTGGAACACTTTCAAAAACCACTCGGTTCTTTTCAAAAACCAACTTTTAAATGCGGAGTTTGAGCCACTCCTTTTAAAAGCTATCTCGTTCCATCGATTATATCAAGTTCACTACGTTCACGGTTTCGCCAAAACCATTCGTAGCCCTCCGTCGTTTCACATGAATAGTCAATAGTATTCAAGCTATGTATGTTGGCCAAAGTCAAGGCATAGTGATTGGTAGCTATTGGGTATTCATATGCAGTATAGATAGATGCGTTGGTTTGGGACAGTCGTACTGCCATTTTGGCCAAAGTCAAGGGTAGGTACGGGTGGGTTCAAATTAACCTGGAGAATGACGGGTAGAACTTGACATGTGACTTATGATATTTTGGCCAAAGTCAAGGTCATAAGAGCATGGGGCAAAAATCCACATCGGGAGTTTCATAAGTACTGAAACTTGCTAGCGCTGCATACCATTTGGAGTGTGATGATTCTGGTAGGATTCCTTCAGTTTTGTCACGCGATGATATTTGGATCCCGATCCTACTGTGAGTATATGCTACTCCTTGAGAAATTTCTCACTTAACGATCAATGCTATAAACCTAGTAGGTGTCTAGAAAGGTGTTAGCGGGGCTACGCCCCCAGGGAAAAGAGGTTATTTAATTAAGGAACTTCGCGAAAGCGTTGGAAAACCTCCCTCGAAGTACCGACACTGGCCTGGCTGAACGGTTAAGCAAGTATTGTGCGGTGAGATTGATCCCGACTAATTTTTCCTTTTTGGTTTGAGGAGCGATTCGAGAAACAGTGGGAGCCATCCTGTTTAGACAAACTAAAAACTACTCTAAACTTGCAAGAGCATCATGCTGAGTGTTTCTTCTCTCTCTCCTAATTGCAGCGACCAATCGACATGACCGGACTTAAGTTATTACTAGATTAAAACATACTGACAGGGCCAAACTATAAAGATTGGCTCAGGAATATCAAGATGGCAATCACTTACGACAAGCTGGGGTATCTTCTTACCACCAAAGCTCCCCCTGTCCCAGGTCCCAAAACCAGCGTCGCGGATAAGGAAATCCGTAAGACCTGGGAAATCAACTGCGCGAAGGCCAAGGGCCTCGTGCTTGCCTCTATGGACAACGAACATCCGAGGAGGCACGAGAATATGGATCTCGAATCCATATTTCTCCATACAAAAGAACTGTATGGAGAGCAATCTCTTATCGCAAGATACGAAGTATCGAAGAAGTTATTTTCGGCAAGATTGGCCGTCGGATCATCGGTAGCGGAGCACGTGCTTAAGATGATTAGCTACATTGAGGAGCTCGTGGACCTTGGGACCACGTTGGAGAATGAGCTCTATACGGACTTGATTCTCCAGTCCCTTCCTTCCACTTACGCCCAGTTTATCCTGAACGTCAACTTACAAGAAAAGGAGTTAAACTTTCAGAACTCCTCAACATGCTAAGGAGCGCAGAGGGCACCCTACAGAAAGGTAGGGAAACATCCACTTTGTTTGTAGAAGGATCTTCCTCTTCTAAGTCCAAGGCAAAAGCCAAGGGAAGGAAGAAGAAAGCCCCCACCAAACGAAGGGGCGGTGTTAGTAAAGTAGATACGAAGGGAAAAGCAAAAGCAACAAAGATAGCGGGGAAGCTTGTGGGAAAAGAAGAATGCTTCTATTGTCATAAGAGTGGACACTGGAAGAAAGATTGCAGGGCTTGGAAGGCCAGAACACAGGATCTGAAGCAGGTTGCGGCTTCAGCTTCATGTGTGTATGTTATTGAAAACAGTCTTTCAATAAACTCTACTTCCTGGGTATTGGATACCGGATCAGGATCTCATATCTGTAATTCTTTGCAGGCACTGAGAAAGCGTAGGGTTTTGAAGGCAGGTGATATGACCCTCAGAGTTGCAAACGGAGCTGGCATGGATGCTGAGTCCGTGGGGGACTATCACCTGGGCTTGCAAGATGGACACGTTTTGGTTTTGCGTAATTGCTATTTTGTACCCAATGCAACTTGTAATATCATTTCTGTATCTTTATTATCTAAAGAAGGTTATGAATTTGCATTTGTAAGTAATGTTGTTAACATTCACCTTAATCAAGTTCTGATTGGGTCAGGTACATTAAGCAATGGTATATACGTATTAAACCGACCACAGATTTTCAATGTGCAGAATACACACAAAAAAAAGTCTCCAGAAATCAATCAGACTTTCTTATGGCATTGTAGACTAGGTCGCATCAATGAGAGAAGGTTGACTAAGTTGCATACAGAAGGATATTTGGATCCGTTTGAATATCAATCATATGCAACTTGTCAATCATGTCTCAAAGGAAAGATGACAAAGATTCTGTTCACTGGACACGGAGTAAGAGCGAGCGAGCTCTTGGGACTCGTACACAGCGACGTGTGCGGTCCAATGTCTACACATGCCCGAAGCGGTTATTCTTACTTCATTACTTTTACGGATGACTTTTCAAGGTACGGATATGTCTTCTTAATGAAACATAAATCCGAAGCCTTTGGAAAGTTCCAGGAATATAAGAATGAAGTAGAAAAACAAACCGGCAAAAGTATCAAGACACTGAGATCTGATCGAGGTGGTGAATACTTGAGTGCCGAGTTCCTGGATTACTTAAAAGAGAATGGAATTCTCTCTCAGCTTACTCCTCCATACACTCCGCAACATAATGGTGAATCAGAGAGACAGAACCGAACCCTATTGGATATGGTAAGGTCCATGATGAGTAATGCTGAGTTACCGCGATCATTCTGGGGATATGCGCTAAAATCAGCTGCATACCTTTTGAACCGAGTTCCCACTAAGACTGTGCCTACCACACCATATGAGATGTGGTGTGGGAAGAGACCCCATCTTAATCACATTAAGATATGGGGAAGTCCAGCTTTTGTCAAAAAGCAGCATGTGGACAAACTCGAGGCACGCACAGTACAGTGCAAGTTTGTGGGATATCCAAAGAACTCCAAGGGATATTTCTTCTACTGCGAAGAGGAACAAAAGGTTTTTTTTTCTCGTCATGCCCACTTTCTAGAACACCAGTTCTTAGAAAAAGAAATTAGTGGGAGCGCAGTAGAACTGGAAGAAATTCCAGAACCACAGACTATTACTGAAAGCTTAGTAGAACCAGAGGGTTCAAAAGAACAGGACATTCCTACGCCGCTCCGCAGGAGTAGCAGGCAGTCTCATCCGCCCGAGAGATACTACGGTTTTCTCATAGACGGGGATAGAGAGGATTGCAACTTTGATTATGATGAGCCTACTAGCTTCCAGCAGGCCGTTCAGAGCGTTGACTCGGTAAAATGGCTGGATGCAATGTGGACCGAAATGGAGTCCATGTACACCAACAAAGTATGGACGTTGGACATTGCTCCAGATGGGGTAAAACCCGTAGGATGTAAGTGGATCTTCAAAAGGAAGATTGGTGTAGATGGAAAGGTTGAGACCTATAAGCCTAGACTTGTTGCAAAGGGTTTTCGTCAAAGACCTGGTTTGGACTGTGACGAAACCTTTTCTCCAGTGGCTACACTGAAATCCATTCGGATCCTTCTTGCCATTGCCGCCTTCCACGATTATGAGATTTGGCAGATGGACGTAAATACCGCTTTTCTAAATGGAAATTTAGAGGAGTGTGTCTATATGGACCAGCCATAGGGTTTCATTCAGAGTGGGAGCAGCGGAAAGGTGTGCAAGTTGCTTAAGTCCATCTATGGACTAAAGCAGGCATCACGGAGTTGGAACATCTGTTTTGATGAGACGGTCAAAGAATTTGGTTTTATCAAAAATCCAGATGAACCATGCATCTATAGTAGATTTGTAGCAAGAACTGTCGTATTCCTCGTTTTATATGTGGATGACATTCTTCTGATAGGAAATGACATTCCTATGCTACAATCTGTCAAGGGGTTCTTGTCACACAGGTTCTCCATGAAAGACCTGGGTGATGAATCATACATCCTGGGGATCCGGATCCATCGTGATAGATCCAAGAGGATATTAGGACTTCCACAGTCCAGGTACATCAACACCATACTGAAAAGATTCAGTATGGAAGATTCCAAGCGCGGTAATCTACCGGCTTGTCACGGGATCACCCTCTCCAAAGAGATGTCTCCCAAGACTGATTTGGAAAGGGATCGCATGTCTATTATACCCTACGCTTCTGCGGTAGGCTCTATAATGTATGCGATGTTGTGTACCAGACCGGATGTAGCTTATGCACTGAGTGTAGTAAGCCGGTATCAGTCAAACCCCGGGGAGAAACACTGGATAGCGGTAAAGAACATTCTCAAGTACCTGAGAAGGACTAAGGAGATATTCTGGTGTATGGCAGAAAAGACCTCCAGATCGAGGCCTTTGCTGACTTCAGCTTCCAGAGTGACAAGGATGATTCCAAGTCCATGTCGGGTTTTGTCTTTACCCTCAATGGAGGGGCGGTATGTTGGAAGAGTTCCAAACAGGAAACCGTTGCTGACTCAACTATGGAAGCGGAATACATCGCTGCATCTGATGCCGCAAAAGAAGCCGTCTGGATGAAAAAGTTCTTAAAAGAACTTCAGGTGGTTCCGTCCATTGTTGATCCAATACCTCTGTATTACGACAACAACGGGGCTATAGCTTTAGTGAAGAAACCCAGGTCCCATCAGAAATCCAGACACATCTTGAGGCGGTATAACCTGATCAGGGAGATCGTGGATCGCCAGGAGATCGAGGTTCGGAGGGTTACTTCAGAAGATAACAATTCAGATCCATTCACCAAGGCCTTGCCCCAGACTCAGTTCGAGCGGATGATCGAGATGATAGGTCTTCGATACGCCAGTACATGGCCTTAGTGCAAGTGGGAGATTGTTAGTGTATATGCCCTAGAGGCCATTACTGTATCATACTAGTTTGAATATTACTTAATGAAAGCTTGGGATATTCACAGTTGTATAAACAATCTTGCTCAAAATGGTAGTATGCTACTTGGTTTGTTTCTACTTTAATGTGTACATGTGTTTATTTTATTATATCACCTATACGCATTAGTGGAGACCTTAGGATCTTTGTTTGATTACCAGCGTTGTGATGGTAGTCACACTCGTGAGGGCTGGGTAATCCATAAGCACATCCTTATACAGGTCCCTAGTCGCAGGACTATCGAGACAGGGCATCGATACTCCAGAATAGACTAGCGTATGCGCTTCTCATCCCAGCAGGGGAGACGGTCTGTCCCACAGCCGTCAGTACGTCGTACTTGAGATAGTATGCGGGTGCTCGTTGGGTTACGAGTACACTGGACAGGACTCGTCGGGAACTGATTGGTTGGTATTATACCTATCGTCAGTTATCAGTTCCCAGGTGACATGAGTACAGCTTAGTCCGCTGACTTGACACTGTCACTGCACCTCGAGTGTGTTCCCACTGTACTTTGATTACTACCTTACCACGGCTCAAAGGAGTCGTGCAAACAGGTAATAGTTGGGTGCAGTCCCGAAGCACTTGGAGGCAGTGACGGTTAGACAGGATTCGTCTCTCCCGGTATTGGGGGTTGACATCGCGCTGTGTCTAGGAGAGCCATTACACGAGTAGTCCCTGGCCAGGGCAAACGAGATATACTGGTAGGTTTCCAGTGTTATCTTAGGGTGTTCTGGGCTACACTCCGACACGACTTGTACCGCTATTAGGGGACTGACGTTTACCGCCCCCTAGGCCCGCCATACGATGTATCAGACGAACAGACCGGACTGTACGGAGACTGTCACATTCAGGCTCAGTAGGAGTCCAGATGGGTTTCACCTCGTCAGTTTTCTTGTCGGCATCTACCTGGGGACCGTTACGCACAGCTAGTGCCGCTTGCGGTCTGTGGTTAAACCCAATGCCAGCGTAGTGTCGAGTCTTTAGAGTCCCACACAGAAAGCTATTCGCCTTTAGGCAAAAGAGTAGAGGTCGCATGGTTTTGCGACAGGGTTTGGTCGCATCCGTGCACTTGTGCACGTTTAGTGTCCGGACAGTTAACACTAGCGGGCTTTGGTTTAAGCCAGATCGTAGTGTACGTTTTGGGATTGGTTTTATCTCATATGTATTCGTGTTCCTCGGAACGCGGATGCGGGTGTGTATGCACAGTTGACAGAGAGACAGAGGTAGGGGATTCTCATTAGGGTTGTTGACTGTTGACTGTTGACTATTGACTTTTTGCTAAACCCTAATGAGAATATGAATATAATTAACAATAATATTAATTAAGTATTATAGTGACATGGTTGTTGAGGGGTTGACTTTGTTGACTTGTTGACTTTGTTGACCGGTTGACTAGGTTGGACTAGTTGACCATCATCATGACAATGGCTATCATTTCATGGTAAAGACTTTTGCTTGCTTGTTTATCTTATGCAAAATGAGTGCATGAAATGATATGGCTATTTTGGATTATGAGAGCCAAGAGAGAAAAAGTCTTTCTCATTCTCTCATTTCCTTTCTCTCTCTTGCTTGAGCTCTCCCTCTTCCTCTTGCGCTCTCTCTAGTCTATGGTTCAATTGTCTCATGTGTTGAGAAGTAAGAACCATAGAGAAAAATCCCAACACACTCTCCTCTACTCACTCTAGTTCACAAGGTTTAGCAAACCGAGTGAACTAGTTTCTTCAAAGTTCGAAGAAGAAGCGAAAGGTAGAAGCTTTCGGGTGGATCGATTTTCGGCGCAAGGAGACGACGGGGTGAAGCCGATCCGTACACCATCAAGAGTTGAAGATGAAGGAGTTCAAGAAAGAAAGGTATAACCCTCTAACCGAGTAGTTAACAACTCCTAGTTAGGATGTTAGGTAGATAGTTTAACAAAGATCCGTTTTGAGTTTATGTTACCGCCTCTAGAAAATTGTTTTTCATCATTTCCGCAAGCCCGTAAGTACCGGGAGAGGTAGCATGGACTTACATATATGTCCAAGCATCCAATATAATATACATCATATGTACAATAATGGCCTCTAGGGCATACATACAACTAACAATCTCCCACTTGCACTAGGGCCAGCTGTTGTAGTATCTCATACCCAACATCCCGAAGAGTCTCTCGAACTGTATCGGGGGAATGGCCTTCATAAGTGGATTCGCTGTATTGTTCTTCATGTCAACTCTCCTGACCTCGAACTCCAGGCGATCAACTATCTCCTGGATCAGGTGATACCGCCTCAGAATATGCCTGGATCGCTGATGGGACCTGGGTTTCTTGGCCAAAGCCACCGCTCCATTGTTATCACAATACAAAGGTATTGGATACTCAATGGATGGAACCACTCCAAGTTCAGTTATGAACTTCTTCATCGAGACAGCATCTTTAGTAGTATCGTTGGCAGCGATGTATACAGCCTCCATCATCGAGTCCGCAACGGTTTCCTGCTTGGAAATTTTCCAGCAAACCGCCCCTCCATTGAGGGTAAAGACAAAACCCAAGTACGACTTAGAGTCGTCCTTATCATTCTGGAAGCTCGAATCGGTAAAGGACTCCACTTGGAGCTCTCCGTTACCATACACCAAGAGCATCTCTTTAGTCCTTCTCAAGTACTTAAGAATACTCTTCACAGCTGTCCAGTGACTCTCTCCAGGATCTGCTTGATACCTACTCACTACACTTAGTGAGTATGTTACACCGGGTCTTGTACATAGTATCGCGTACATGATAGAGCCTACTGCCGAAGCATAGGGTATCCCTTGCATGCGAGCTCTCTCAAAATCAGTCTTGGGAGACATCACTTTGGAGAGAGTGAGTCCTGAGATCGTGGGTAAAAACCCACGCTTGGATTCTTCCATACTATATCTCTTTAGTATAGTGTCAATGTACCTGGATTGGGACATTCCCAGTATCTGTTTAGATATATCTCTATAGATCTTAAACCCTAAGATGTAGGAGGCATCCCCTAGATCTTGCATTGAGAATCTTTATGATAAGAAGAGCTTGACCGATTGCAGCATAGGAATGTCATTTCCTATCAAGAATATGTCATCCACGTACAATACGAGGAAGACAACCTTACTCTCTGCCACCTTCTTGTATATACAAGGTTCATCTACGTTTTTGACAAAATCAAACTCTTTGATAACGACATCAAAACAGATGTTCCAACTCCGCGATGCTTGCTTTAACCCGTAGATGGATTTAAGCAACTTGCACACCTTTCCGCTACTCCCACTGTCTACGAAGCCCTCTGGCTGAGTCATGTACACACGCTCTTCCAAATCACCATTTAGAGAGGCGGTCTTAACATCCATTTACCAGATTTCGTAGTCATGGTATGCAGCGATTGTAAGTCCACGTTGCTCACTCCGGTTCTTATGGGAAGGCGGAAACGGCGAAAAACAATAAATTGGCGCAAAGGCAACATGGACTTAAAAGCCGGATCTTTGCTAAACTAGAAACTAGCAAACTACAAGAGGCTTTAACTACTATGCCGTAGAAATTATACCTCACGAAAACGGTCCTTCGGGTCTTCTCTCCACTGTCCATCTCGTCCATCCACGCTCCGAGGATCGATCCGGATCTTGGTCACCTCTGCGGCCACCTTGAGTCGAAGACGATCCACCCGAGAGATGTACACCGAGCTCCACCTCAAGCCGAGGCAACTAGGGCAACGAGATCGCTAGTCTAGATACCCTAGGTTGTGTAGAAGAGAAAGATAAAAGTGTTTGTCTATGTGGATTCCTTTTCTCTCAACACATGAGATCAAAAGAATTTTCAAGAGGAGGAAGATGAAGGAGAAACTCTGGCAACCATGGAGCTTTTCTTTTTCTTCTCACTTCAAGAGAGAGAATGAGAAGAGAATAATGAAATGATTAACTAAAGCAAATGAACCATGGTTGCAATAATACACCCAAAACCATCATTACCAATCCTATCATGATAAAGTTGATGGCACAAATGACTTGACCATTTTCATAACTCAAGAAGAAAAAAGAAAATCAAAGAAGAGTGTAGACCTCTCTTGAAGGTCAATGGTCAACACGGTCAACGGGTCAACAAAGTCAAGAGAGGTCTAAGTGGTCAAATGGTCAATGCAATTAGCCATCACAAATCTATCACTAAAAGGATTAGTAAACAATGACTCCGGCTCATAATGGTTTTGACCAAACGAATTGTCAAAACCCTAATAAGCCAGCCACATTACGGTTTTGGCCGAACCAACTGCCAAAACCCTAATGGGGCACCTCCTCCTTCATCACTCCTCAAAACTGTGCATACACACCCGCATCCGCATTCCGTAGAATGCGAATGCATAGAAGACAAAACAAATCCATCTGTGCAATACTAGGATCTGCCTTAAACCAAAGCCCACTAGTATTGCCTGCCCGAACAGCATACGTACACAAGTGCACGTAAGTGATCGTAGCCCTGCCGTAAAATCATACGGCCTCTACACGTTTCGCTCAGTGCAGGGAAACTCTCTGTGTGGGACTCTAAAGACTCGACACTACGCTGGCAGTGGATTTAACCACAGACCGCAAGTGGCACTAGCTGTACGTAACGGTCCCCAGGTAGATGTCGATAAGAAGGCCGATGAGGTAAACCCATCCGAACTCCTACTGAGCCTGTATGTGACAATCTCCGTACAGTCCGGTCTGTTCGTCTGATACATCGCATGGCGGGCCAAGGGGGGTGGCGAACGTCAGTCCCCTAATAGCGGTACAAGTCGTGTCGGAGTGTAGCCCAAAACACCCTGAGATAACACTGGAAACCTACCAGTATATCTCGCTTGCCCTGGCCAGGGACTACTCGTGTAATGGCTCTCCTAGACACAGCGCGATGTCAACCCCCAATACCGGGAGAGACGAATTCTGTCTAACCGTCACTGCCTCCAAGTGTTTCGGGACTGCACCCAACTACTACCTGTTTGCACGACTCCTTTGAGCCGTGGTAGGGTAGTAATCTAAGTACAGTGGGAACACACTCGAGGCGAAGTGACAGTGTCAAGTCAGCGGACTAAGCTGTACTCATGTCATCTGGGAACTGATAACTAACGATAGGTATAATACCAACCAACAGTTCCCGACGAGTCCTCTCCAGTGTACTCGTAACCCAACGAGCACCCACATACTATCTCCAGTACAACGTACTGATGGCTGTAGGACAGACCACCTCCCCTGCTGGGATGAGAAGCGCATACGCTAGTCTACTCCGGAGTATCGATGCCCTGTCTCGATAGTCCTACGACTAGGGACCTGTATAAGGATGTGCTTATAGATTACCCAGCCCCCACAAGTATGACTGCCATCACAACGCTGGTAATCAAGAAAAGATCCTAAGGGCTCTACTAATATGTATAAGCGATATGCTAAAAGAAACACATGCACATATTGAAGTAGAGACAAACCAAGTAGCATACTACCATTTTGAGCAAGATTGTCTATACAATTGTGAATATCCCAAGCTTCCATTAACTAATATACAAGCTAGTATGATACAGTAATAGCCTCTAGGGTATATATACTAACAGCGATGGCAAGTAGGATCCGGATGGACTTAAGCATAGCCACTGGAGAAAAGGTTTCGTCATAATCCACACCTGGTCGTTGACGAAAACCCTTTGTAACAAGTCTAGCATTGAAAGTCTCAACTTTTCCATCTACACCAAGTTTCTTCTTAAAGATCCATTTGCTCCCAATGGGTTTTACCCCTTCAGGAGCAACTTCCAAAGTCCATACTTTGTTGGTGTACATGGATTCCATCTCAGATCGCATTGCATCCAGCCACTTCACTGAGTCCCTACTCGTGATGGCCTGCTCGAAGCTAGTTGGGCCATCATCCTCGATGATGCAATTCTGGCTTCCACCATCTATGAGAAAGCCGTAGTATCTCTCAGGTGGATGAGGAACCCTACTAGATCGACAGAGAGGCTGGGGTTCGTTGGGAACTATCGAATCCTCGGGTTCTACTAAATTGTCACGACCCAAAGTTTGGCCCGTGACCGGCACTTAACCACGTAACGACTCCAGGCGTAACGCGACTAAGTGAACCGAAAACCCAGAAATCAAACCAATAAAAGTATAGAGTGTTATAAGTTTTAAAATGAAAGCACTTACTGATATGTTAAGAAATTTAAGTAACCAGTCACCAAGATAGCAATATACGACGCCGTAGCGAAGATCAAGATCCACAAGTGGGAACATCACAGATAGAATAAACTGCAAGTACAGTCAGCTCACAACGAGCTCGACACCAGAATACAAGTAAATATACATCACCGTCCTCACACTGTCTCTAAGTCAAATACATATATGGTAGATGGAGAATACTAGATACAACAATGTACATAACTGAAAGATAAACAGATACCGCACAAAACCCACCTATCAGCAAAAGAGCTAGTACACCAACTCTAGGGGTATCTGTGTCAAAAGATGCAAAACGTAGCCTGCCGCGACTACTCCGAAGGGCAACCTGAAACACTGTGGCACAACGGGGGTGAGTTGCCAACTCGTGAATAGAGATAACATATAAAGGTAATCGCGAGCATGCGCGTACTGCGCAACTCAAACATATGCCAACAGATGATATCCATATGTGATAAGCAGTATGTGCAATAATCATGCAAGTGCTCTATCAGGTAATATAACTACAGGATGAGGTACAATAATAAATGCTGAATATGGGCAATATAACATCTATACGGAATGTCAACGTGGAATATATAATCGGTGTCCATCAATGCACCCAGATCCCTCAAATAGCTCAGGCGCCGACACCCTCATCGGCCCTCAAATATTGTAAATCTCTGAGAATCTCGAGTGCCCAACATCGGCACCCAAATATCATAAATACTCGTGTCCAGCATCGACACGCAAATCCTCATCCATCGGGCCCCGTCAATCCGGGTCAGCCTACGGGCTCCGTCTGCGGTATCGGCCCTCGGCCCCGGCAGTACGGATCACTCCACATCCATCTATCGACTCTGATCAGTATCCTCCGGATAACTGTCAGGTCCAACCAATCACCGGTAGGTAGTAGTCCCTTTGCCAGGCTCACCGTCTACTACACAGCGAAACCGTTCTCGCCCCGGGGTACCATACCGGGTCCACCATGTACCCGTAATCGGCCTCAACCAGCTCCTCGATTCGGGTTCACATATATTACTCTAGCACCGAGGAAACACATGGTGGACGCACCGAAATATCATATCAAAGGAACCGGGTTTTTAAATGATTACATATTTGAAATAGCCAAGGTTCCCAAATCCAGAATTCACATGTAATCCAAATCAATATGCAAGTCAATGATCCGATATGATATGTGCATCAAATATGAATATCATGTCAAGTCACATATAGATGAGCTACAATATTATGATCCGATGTGGTATATGCATCAAGTATGAATATCAAGTCATTCACATATATATGAGCTACAATATTATGATCCGATGTGGTATATGCATCAAGTATGAATATCAAGTCATGTCACATATAGATGAGCTACAATATTATGATCCGATGTGGTATATGCATCAAGTATGAATATCAAGTCATGTCACATATAGATGAGCTACAATATTATGATCCGATGTAAATTCTACAGTGTGAGTGTCATGGAAATTACTAACGGTGTGTGTGTAACATGCAGGATAGTGCTCGTGCAACATGGACCGTTAGTAATGGTGCGGTGTTCTATCAATTCTAGTTTATAACCATATAGCAGGGAATGCAGTATGCACTAAATAGTAGCAATGAACAGTCAATATATGTGAATATAGCTATAAGGTCCTATCGGCCCTGACGTAGAACGCCATGCGGACGATATCCCCGTAGATGTTAAATCTACTCACCGAAGTCTCTCGCTAGGTATAGCCAACAACTTGTTTCCCCTTCTGCGCGGCGTCCGCCGTACTCGCCTGCGAACCTAGAATTACACAATACATCATACATAAGCTTGAAGTCACACAAACACGACATTAAGGCCGAACTAGTAATTCGTGTCGTGAACCAAGCGCGCGTGTGCGCGATACGCTAAAACGTGTGATTACGCGTCTGAAGTCACACCGACGCGTCACGATACGCAGAAACCCAAAACTCACAAACACGTATCACGCGTGTCACGAAGACTAAAAATACGGGAAAATAGGTAATCACCTCCAGATTTTGATACAGAAAAGATATTGTAAAACTATATATACCAAAACAACCCACATAGCAGCAGACACCCACACCCCAAACCCCAACCTAAAACACCCCCATCTGGCCGCAATTTGCGGCCAGAATGCATATTTCGGCGGCCTGGGTAGGGAATTGGGCTCCCAGGTTTTGTGTGTGCACTCTATATCCCCCATACATGCTACAGCAACATCTAGTTTCACTCTGAAAAATCTCGGGTAGCAGCAGATCCTACAGGGCCTTATTTCTAGTTAAAATCCACACTTTTGCACTAAAATGGAACTTTAGGGTATTTTTGTGCAAACCTGAAGTACAACCTGGTTAAAATAGCTCTAATAACACTTAAAGGAGCTAACTAAACTATGAGAACACCAATCTAACATATACTTCACAAATATCCTTTAATATCACTAAAAATGCACAAAAATGAGATTTTTACTAAAGAATACCACAAGTTTAAGGAAAAGGAGGTTAAGACATGAGTTTATACCTTCTAAGAACCTTGTAAAACACCAAAAGTCTCAGCTTTTCCCTCAAGTATGCAAATTTTGCTTCAAACACCTCAAAAGCTCACTTTTCCTAAGGTTTTGTGATGAAAATGTGTTGATATGTATAGGGTTTTGTGTATGGATCAAAGGGACATGAAAAGAAGAAGAGGAGATGAAGAAAATGCCATGGTTGTTGCTGTTTTTCTGCAGGAAACTCAGAATGAGGGAAAGAGAGAGAAGAGAGGAAGAAAATGGGTCAAAAGTCAAGCTCTTTACCTAACCCCCATGCCTCATTTGTTTATTTGGATTTTGATATTCAAAAAGGGTTATGACTTGATTAAAATGGTGGGGATAAGTTATCAATCATGCAACAAAAGAAAAGAAATGGTTAACACTTTAACCTAGGTCAAAAATGGCTAAGTGTGCAAGTGTACACTAACACGAAATTTTCCAATTTGCTAAACACGACTAAGTAACTAATAATCCTATAAACACTAATATAATAACATGCACAAATACTAATTATCACAAAAACATTCTAACGGAAATATCAAAGTGTTACAATCTACCCCCCTTAAAGAAATTCGGTCCCCGAATTTAAAAATCTAATCATACGCACCTTCAAAAAGATGGGGATACCTCTTCCTCATCTCGCTCTCGGTCTCCCAAGTGACCTCCTCGCCGCTCTAGCCACGCCAAAGTACCTTGACGGACGGTATCTCCTTCGACCTCAATTTCTTTACTTGTCGATCCAAGATCATCACCGGCTGCTCTGCATAGGAAAGGTCACGCTCAAGCTGGATCGTCGGGTGCTCGCATGCGAAGGATCATGAAGATATTTGCGGAGCATCGAAACGTGAAATACGGGGTGCACATCTGGAAAACTGGGCGGAAGGGTTAATCGATATGCAACCACACCAACACGCTCGAGGATCTCGAAGGGGCCCACAAATCTGGGGCTGAGCTTCCCCTTCTTCCCAAATCTCATCACACCTTTCATTGGGGAGACCCTCAAGAAAACATGGTCACCAACAGAAAACTCAAGTCTGCGCCGACGACGGTCCGCATAAGATCTCTGCCTACTCTGGGCTGCTCTCATCCTATCACGAATCAACTGGATCTTAGCGGTCGTCTCCTCCACAATCTGCGGCCCTAAGATACTGCTCTCACTGAGCTCCGCCCAACAGGTGGGCGATCTGCATCTCCTCCCATAAAGAGCCTCAAACGGTTCCATCTGAATGGTCTCCTGGTAGCTGTTGTTGTAGGAGAACTCTACTAAGGGCAAATGATGATCCCAGCTACCTCCGAAATCTAATACGCATGCTCTGAGCATGTCCTCGAGAGTCTGAATAGTCTGCTCTGACTGTCCGTCGGTCTGCGGATGGAATGCTGTGCTGAAACTCAAACGAGTGCCCAAAGCCTCCTGAAGCCTCTGCCATAGTCGGCTGGTAAACTGGGTGCCTCTATCGGACACGATACATGTCGGAACTCCGTGCAGTCGTACAATCTCATCAATGTAAATCTGGGCATACTGAGCAAATCCGAAAATCATCTTCACCGGTAGGAAGTGAGCCGCTTTCGTCAAACGATCCACGATCACCCAGATGGAGTCATACCCTCGACTAGTCCTGGGTAGACCCACAATGAAATCCATAGATATCTGTTCCCATTTCCACTCCGGAATGGGTAACGGCTGTCGCTCTCCCGCGGGCCTCTGGTGCTCAGCCTTGACTTACTGACAAGTCAGGCATCTCGACACAAAATCTGCTACGTCTCTCCTCATTCCGTCCCACCAGTAAACATCTCTGAAGTCACGGTACATCTTGGTGGAACCGGGATGCATACTATATACCGACCGATGTGCCTCCTCAAGAAGCTCGCGCCGCAATCCCTCAGCATCTGGTACGCACAGTCTAGCTCCAAATCGTAGTATCCCCTGATCATCGATCACGAACTCGGAAAATCTTCCCTGTCCCATCTGTGTCCTGATCTTTGAACAGCGGTCATCACTATGCTGTGCCTCATATATACGGTCAAGCAACTGTGGGCGTGCACGAACATGCGCAATCTGCCCTCCGATCGGCGTAAACTCGAACTGTACCCGGCTGTCGCATAAGATCTGCCAATCCGCCGACGACTGCCTCTGCACTGCGCTCAAACAGGATAGACTACCCCCGGGCCTCCTGCTCAAAGCATCCGCCACTACATTCGTCCTGCCCGGGTGATACAAGATCTCACAATCGTAGTCCTTCACCAACTCCATCCATCGGCGCTGTCTAAGGTTCAGGTCTCGCTGCTGAAATATATACTTTAAGCACTTGTGGTCAGTGAATATCTGGCACGACTATCCATACAAATAATGTCGCCAGATCTTAAGTGCAAAGACCACCGCAGCCATCTCTAGATCATGAGTGGGGTAATTCTGTTCATGTTTCTTTAATTGCCGCGAAGCATACGCGATCACCCTGTCATGCTGCATCAAAATGCACCCTAGCCCCACTCGTGAAGCATCACAGTAGACCACAAATCCTCCTGATCCTGAAGGCAACGATAGCACTGGTGTCGTAGTCAGTAGAGCCCGTAACTGCTGGAAACTGTGCTCACACTCCTCCGTCCAATCGAAGCGAGCTCCCTTCCGGGTCAACCCGGTGAAAGGTGTGGCAATGCGAGAGAAGTCCTGCACAAATCGCCTGTAATAGCCTGCCAGCTGTAGAAAGCTGCGAACCTCCGTCACTGACGTGTGTCTAGGCCAACTCCGAACTGCCTCGATCTTCCTCGGGTCTACACATATACCATCTCGTGTAATCACGTGCCCCCAAGAAGTCTATGCTGTCTAGCCAGAAAGCACACTTCGAAAATTTGGCGAAAAGCTGATGCTCCCTCAAGGTCTGCAGTGTAATCCGCAGGTGCTGCTCGTGCTCCTCTCTACTCCGAGAATACACCAAGATATCGTCAATGAACACTATGATGAACAGATCAAGATACGGCCGGAAAATGCGGTTCATCAAATCCATAAATGCTGCTGGCGCATTGGTGAGTCCTAACGACATCACCAAAAACTCATAATGGCCGTAACGCGTACGGAAAGCTGTCCTAGAAATGTCCTCCTGTCGAACCCGCAGCTGATGGTAGCCTGATCGCAAATCGATCCTCGAAAAGTATCCTACCCCCTAAAGCGGGTCGAACAAATCGTCGATGCGTGGCAAAGGATACCTGTTCCGCACTGTCACCCTGTTCAGCTGGCGGTAGTCGATACACAAACGCATACTGCCGTCCTTCTTCTTGACAAACAGGACTGGAGCACCCCAAGGAGAAACACCGGGTCGAATAAGTCCCTTATCCAGCAAATCTTGCAACTGACCCTTCAATTCTCTAAGTTCCGCCGGGGCAATCCGATAAGGCGGTACAGAAATAGGCCCCGCGCCAGGAACCAAATCAATACAGAAAGAAATATCACGCTCGGGCGGTAGCCCAGGAAGCTCGTCAGGGAACACATCAGGGAACTCGCTAACAACCGGAACCTGATCCATCGGAACCTCTGTAGCTCTAGTATCGCAAACATAGGCGAGAAATCCCTGACATCCCTTCCGCAAAAGCTGTTCAGCGCGAAAAGAAGAAATCACACTGTGAGGGGTTGCACCACGGTCCCCCAACACAACAACAACCGACTCACCGGGAAAACAAAATCGAACTGTCTTCTCGCGGCAGTCAACAGAAGTATAGCACGTGGCTAACCAATCCATGCCCAAAAGAACGTCGAAGTCCAACATCTCAAGAAGGATCAAATCGACTGGCAACTCTCTCTCGCCAATATGGACGGTACAGGATCGGAACACGTGCCTGGTAACAAACGACTCTCCCACAGGAGTAGTCACAACAAGCGGCTGGTCAAGCAAACCAGACTCTCTACCCAAACTCGGCACAAAGTGTGTGGATACATACGAGTGCGTGGATCCGGGATCGAATAACACGTATGCATCAACCGAACATACAGGAAGGATACCTGAGACCACCGCATTGGACGCCTGCGCGTCCTGATGCGTCAAAGCAAAAACTCGCTCCTGTCCTCCACCTGCAACTAACTGTCCCCTGCCGGCCGCTGGCTGCCCTCTGCCTCGGTCACCTCGTCCTCTATGAACAAATCCTCCGCGACCACGACCTCTCTGTGCATGCGTCTGACGCGGAGTAACAGTAGGTACTATCGGCAATGCCGTCTGGGGTGGTGAAGGTGGTAATGTAACATGCGGTACTACTGCCCCACTCCGGGGTACCTCAGGACAATCTCGCACACGATGATAAGAACTTCCGCAACGGTAACATCCCGATGATAGTCGCTGACCCTCCTAGGAATAGGAGCTAAATTACCGGCCTCGCCTCGGATCTCTGCCACCTGCAAGGTGCCTGTCACGACGCCGAAAAGGCCGTCTCTGCACTGACGTATCTGCACGAACTCTCTTCGGCTCTGGGACTGCCGAAGTCTCAGCAAGGCGCTCCTCAACTAATAATGCTGCATCTACTGCTGCTGCGTATGTCTCGTAATGCTGTGCGCTGATAGTAAGGAATAGTGGTGTAAGCAAGTCTCGGACAAATCTCTTAACTCGCAACTCCTCAGTAGCCACTAGATACGGAGCATAAACTGATAGCTCGGTGAACAGCACATCGTACTCTGCCACTGACATCTCTGGCGTTTGGCGTAAGGACTCAAATCTACGTGCTCGGGCATCCCTAACACTCTAGGGAAGAAAACGGGCAAGGAATAGCGCCACAACCTCGGTCCAGGTCATAGGAGGAAGACCTGCTGCTCTACCCTTCTCGACTGATTCGCACCATTTCTGCGCATGACCTTCCAGGCGAAAGCTCGCGAACTCAACCCATCTCGCATCCGCGCATCTAAGTGAACGACATATCCGCGCCATCCGATTAATGAAAGACTGTGGGTCCTCGGCCACATCGGTGCCTGTGAAGACCGGAGGCTTCAGCCTCATAAACTCTGGCAGCGATACTGTAATAACCTATGTAGTCGCAGGTGCAACTGCCTGAACTGTGGGTACCACCGCGGTCTCTGCAACGGGTGGAACTAGCTCTGTTCGCTGCGCTCGAAGTGTCTCAACTAGAGATCCCATCATCTGGCGCATCTCCTGCATACCGGATCCCATCGTCTGGCGTATCTCCTGCACACCATCCCCTAACATAGCAATCTGATCTGTCACGGCAGGAACAGACAGCTCGGGCACAACCGGTGTACTACCCGGATCAGTCCTCGTCTCCGACGAGTCAACTCGAATCTCGGCCCTCGCGGCCGCTCTCTGCGCCCTCGTAGTCTTTGGCGGCATAATGGCTGAAAGGAACAATAGGATTCGATAAGGATACGGAAATCGAATCGCAAGAATGTATCTACTCAAGAAGGAATTTAAATCAACAATTCCTAAGGTCGCGTAGGCGGAGTACCGTGTCGTGAGTATGCCACGGAACATACACACGCTACGCTACCCTGCTGCAGCTACCTATTCCATCATACCAGGGTCATCCTACACTCCGAAAGGTAAAACCTACGCTCTGATACCAACTTTGTCACGACCCAAAGTTTGGCCCGTGACCGGCACTTAACCATGTAACGTCTACAGGCGTAACGCGACTAAGTGAACCGAAAACCCAGAAATCAAACCAATAAAAGTATAGAGTGTTATAAGTTTTAAAATGAAAGCACATACTAACATGTTAAGAAATCTAAGTAACCAGTCACCAAGATAGCAATATACGACGCCGTAGCGAAGATCAAGATCCACAAGTGGGAACATCACAGATAGAATAAACTGCAAGTACAGTCGGCTCACAACGAGCTCGACCCCAGAATACAAGTAAATATACATCACCGTCCTCACACTGTCTCTAAGTCAAATACATACATGGTAGATGGAGAATACTGGATACAACAAGGTACATAACTGAAAGATAAACAGATACCGCACAAAACCCACCTATCAGCAAAAGAGCTAGTACACCAACTCTAGGGGTATCTGTGTCAAAAGATGCAAAACGCAGCCTGCCGCGACTACTCCGAAGGGCAACCTGCAAATACTGTGGCACAACGGGGGTGAGTTGCCAACTCGTGAATAGTGATAACATAAAAAGGTAATCGCGAGCATGCGCGTACTGCGCTACTCAAACATATGCCAACAGATGATATCCATACGTGATAAGCAGTATGTGCAATAATCATGCAAGTGCTCTATCAGGTAATATAACTACAGGATGAGGTACAATAATAAATGCTGAGCATGGGCAATATAACATCTACACGGAATGTCAACGTGGAATATATAATCGGTGTTCATCAATGCACCCAGATCCCCCAAATAGCTCAGGCCCCGGCACCCTCATCGGCCCTCAAATCCTGTAAATCTCTGAGAATCCCGAGTGCCCAACATCGGCACCCAAATATAATAAATACTCGTGTCCAGCATCGACACGCAAATCCTCATCCATCGGGCCCCGTCAATCCGGGTCAGCCCACGGGCTCCGTCTGCGGTATCGGCCCTCGGCCCCGGCAGTACGGATCACCCCACATCCGTCTATCGACTCTGATCAGTATCCTCCGGATAACAGTCAGGTCCAACCAATCACCGGTAGGTAGTAGTCCCTCTGCCAGGCTCACCGTCTACTACACAGCGAAACCGTTCTCGCCCCGGGGTACCATACCGGGTCCACCATGTACCCGTAATCGGCCTCAACCAGCTCCTCGATTCGGGTTCACATATATCACTCTAGCACCGAGGAAACACATGGTGGACGCACCGAAATATCATATCAAGAGAACCGGGTTTTTAAATGATTACATATTTGAAATAGCCACGGTTCCCAAATCCAGAAGTCACATGTAATCCAAATCAATATGCAAGTCAATGATCCGATATGATATGTGCATCAAATATGAATATCATGTCAAGTCACATATAGATGAGCTACAATATTATGATCCGATGTGGTATATGCATCAAGTATGAATATCAAGTCATGTCACATATAGATGAGCTACAATATTATGATCCGATGTGGTATATGCATCAAGTATGAATATCAAGTCATGTCACATATAGATGAGCTACAATATTATGATCCGATGTGGTATATGCATCAAGTATGAATATTAAGTCATGTCACATATAGATGAGCTACAATATTATGATCCGATGTAAATTCTACAGTGTGAGTGTCATGGCAATTACTAACGGTATGTGTGTAACATGCAGGATAGTGCTCGTGCAACATGGACCGTTAGTAATAGTGCGGTGTTCTATCAATTCTACTTTATAACCATATAGCAGGGAATGCAGTATGCACTAAATAGTAGCAATGAACAGTCAATATATGTGAATATAGCTATAAGGTCCTATCAGCCCTGACGTAGAACGCCATGCGGACGATATCCCCGTAGATGTTAAATCTACTCACCGAAGTCTCTCGCTAGGTATAGCCAACAACTTGTTTCCCCTTCTGCGCGGCGTCCGCCGTACTCGCCTGCGAACCTAGAATTACACAATACATCATACATAAGCTTGAAGTCACACAAACACGACATTAAGGCCGAACTAGTAATTCGTGTCGTGAACCAAGCGCGCGTGTGCGCGATACGCTAAAACGTATGATTACGCGTCTGAAGTCACACCGACGCGTCGCGATACGCAGAAACCCAAAACTCACAAACACGTATCACGCGTGTCACGAAGACTAAAAATACGGGAAAATAGGTAATCATCTCCAGATTTTGATACAGAAAAGATATTGTAAAACTATATATACCAAAACAACCCACATAGCAGCAGACACCCACACCCCAAACCCCAACCCAAAACACCCCCATCTGGCCGCAATTTGCGGCCAGAATGCATATTTCGGCGGCCTGTTTAGGGAATTGGGCTCCCAGGTTTTGTGTGTGCACTCTATACCCCCCATACATGCTACAGTAACATCTAGTTTCACTCTGAAAAATCTCGGGTAGCAGCAGATCCTACAGGGCCTTATTTCTAGTTAAAATCCACACTTTTGCACTAAAATGGAACTTTAAGGAATTTTTGTGCAAACCTGAAGTACAACCTGGTTAAAATAGCTCTAATAACACTTAAAGGAGCTAACTAAACTATGAGAATACAAATCTAACATATACTTAACAAATATCCTTTAATATCACTAAAAATGCACAAAAATAAGATTTTTACTAAAGAATACCACAAGTTTAAGGAAAAGGAGGTTAAGACATGAGTTTATACCTTCTAAGAACCTTGTAAAACACCAAAAGTCTCGGCTTTTCCCTCAAGTATGCAGATTTTGCTTCAAACACCTCAAAAGCTCACTTTTCCTAAGGTTTTGTGATGAAAATGTGTTGATATGTATAGGGTTTTGTGTATGGATCAAAGGGACATGAAAAGAAGAAGAGGAGCTGAAGAAAATGCCATGGTTGTTGCTGTTTTTCTGCAGGAAACTCAGAATGAGGGAAAGAGAGAGAAGAGAGGAAGAAAATGGGTCAAAAGTCAAGCTCTTTACCTAACCCCCATGCCTCATTTGTTTATTCTGATTTTGATATTCAAAAAGGGTTATGACTTGATTAAAATGGTGGGGATAAGTTATCAACCATGCAACAAAGAAATGGCTAACACTTTAACCTAGGTCAAAAATGGCTAAGTGTGCAAGTGTACACTAACACGAAATTTTCCAATTTGCTAAACACGACTAAATAACTAATAATCCTATAAACACTAATATAATAACATGCACAAATACTAATTATCACAAAAACATTCTAACGGAAAAATTAAAGTATTACATAAATCTTCATTTTCAGTTTGTGTAGCCGGAATTTCTTCCAGTTCTACCTCGTTGCCACTAATTTCCTTTGCAAAAAATTCCTTTTTCTAAAAAGGTGGCATGACGGGAAACAAACACCTTCTGTTCCTCGACATGGTAGAAAAGATATCCATATGAATGTTCGGGATATCCCACAAACTTGCATAAAACTGATCGTGCCTCGAGTTTGTCCGGATTTTGCCTTTTGACATAGGCCGGACAACCCCATATCTTAACTCGTTTAATATTTGGTCTCTTCCCACTCCATATCTCATATGGTGTAGTAGGTACAGATTTAGATGGAACTTGATTCAACAGGTCTGCTGCTGTCTCAAGCGCATAACCCTAAAAGGAAATAGGTAACTCAGCGGTGCTCATCATAAAGCGCACCATATCTAATAGGGTGCGATTCCTCCGCTCCGATACACCATTGTGCTGTGGTGTATACGGAGGAGTAAGCTGAGAGAGAATCCCATTCTCTTTTAGATAGTTCAGAAACTCCATGCTCAACTATTCACCTCCTCGATCAGATCGAAGGATTTTAATACTCTTACCCATTTGGTTCTCGACTTCGTGTTTATATTCTCAGAATTTCTCAAAATCTTCAGACTTGTGTTTCAACAGGAACACATGTCCGAACCTTGAGAGTTCGTCAGTGAATGTAATGAATTATGAGGAACCATTCCTGGCATGTGTAGACATGGGACCACATACATCACTATGTATCAGTCCCAAGAGTTCCGTAACTCTCTCTGTATCCTGTAAACGAAGTTTTGGTCATCTTGCCTTTGAGACATGACTGACAATTGTCATAAGATGAAAATTCGATCGCATTCAAATATCCATCCTTATGAAACTTAGCAAGCCGTGTCGCATTGATATGACCTAGTCTACAATGCCACAAGAAGGATTCGTTCATTTCTGAACTCTTCCTCTTGTGTGTGTTTTGTACATTGAGGACCGTAGTTTGATCTAGAACGTATATGCCATTATTTAACGAGCCTGATCCAATAAACATTTGATTCGGGAAGATGTTCATTACATTATCCTGTACTACAAAACTATATCCTTCTTTGCTCAGTAAAGAAACTGATATAAGATTGCATATCGGGGTCGGAATGTAATAGCATTCGTTCAGAATCAATGTATTACCATTTGTTAATATAAGGTGATATTCGCCAACTGCTTTGGCTGTAACATTTTCCCCAGTCCCTACTCTTACGGAATGATCACCTACTCCCAGTTCTCTACCTTTCCTTAGCCCATGTAACATATACATATGTGGGATCCCGATCCGGTATCTAATACCCAGCACGTAGAGTGAACCGAGAAACAGTTCTCAACAACTAACACACCCGAAGAAGATGCATCAACATGCTTATTCTTCGTTTGCACGGCGTGGGAATCCGGATAATTCCCTATTCCCTATTCAGTCTTATAACAATTATAAGAAAGAACGGAACCAACGTTCCCCAGCACAGTATAATATGCGGGTTCGATCAATACATCCATATTATTATCTTAATTAAGACGCGACATAGTCGCTACCTAGAGAGAGAGAGAAGAAAACACTTTAGCGTATGCTCTTGCAAGATCAGATTGGTTATTATTTTATCTAATCAGGATGGCTCCCACTGTTTTTATCAAATCTTCCTTCAAACCCTAAAAGGAAAGACTAGCCGGGATTAATTACACCCTACAATTTCGCCAATCTTTCAACCAGGCCAGTGTTGGTACTTTGAGGGAGGTTCCCCGGGCTTTCGCACGGACCTAATTAAAATAAACCTCATTTTCCCAGAGGCGTAACCCCGTTAACATCTTTCTAGACACCTACTTGCTCGGCTAATTGTCCTATGTAAAATTCTCCCAGAAGTAACTCTTATTCGCGGTGGGTATCGGGATCCAACAATCTCGTAGAAGGTATGCAATCTCATTGCAAATTTCAACACTTGAAATTCCAGATAATATTTTTCCCATAACCCTCTATGACTTTGACAAAGGCCAACAAATCATAGGATGCTAGTCAAGTTCTACCCGTCATTTCCTGAATGAATTAAACCCACCCGCACGATCCTTGACAAAGGCCAACAAGGTCGTACGACCACCCTAATCCAATCTGCATCATATGCATAAGCAGATAAGCACCATTCAGCTACCGTACACTACGCCTTGACAAAAGCCAACAAACGCAACACAAATACTAAACAGTCCTTATCTGAAATGACGGAGGGCTACGATAGGTTTTTCAGAAAACCTATTGCGTAACGAACTTGGTATTGTTGTAGAATCGAGTAAATTTTGAAAAGGAGTGTTTTTTAGGCTTTTGCTAGTTTCGCTAAAGAGGTCACTCCTGGTGAAGGGATCTCGGCTCTTTCCTTATCGAATAAGGTGCAGGATATTTCATAAATACCATTATACACAGCAAATACTTCAAAAGCAATCAAAATACAAACCGTGTGTTGTAGCATCTGCCAGTTATTGCTAAAGAGGTCACTCCCGGTGAAGTGATCTCGGCTCTTTCCTTAACGAATAAGGTGCAGGATATATCATATATATCACCATGCAAAGCAAATACTGTAGCTATCCTTTTTGAAAATTTGATTCTACAACATCTTTTAGGTTTCTTTTTTCATTAATCTCATTAATGAAGTCCCATCATTTAAGCTTCCTAAGCATCACAGAAGAAACCAAAATACAATGTACGCTTATGCCATTCGTATTTGCCATAGTATCCCGTTATGCACCGTTAGGTTACTTAACTAACGGCATACCGGGACGGGACTAGCGCGGGTGAAAAACATAAGCAACATCTACTACATATCTCATATATAATGTATATCCATTCGTCTTAGAATCCACTGTGATCACATCACAGAGTAGCAGAAGAAACATATGAAATATTGGATATACTAGGAGGTCCGTGTTTTATTTTGAGCCTATATAAAACACAGATTCTACGGTAGCGATGAATAGCCAAACCCACATCTCTAGACCCCTACGAGAGCGGCAAGCAACCCTACCAATTATAGAGTTAGGAGACTCGGACACGACTCCTCGAGTTGGTCTCCCACTGAACTCTAGAACCCGGTTACTTATGCTCCCCTCCTTGGGTCTACCCTAATGCGGAAAAGTAAATAATATACAACAATGGTGACATCATCCTCAACCCGGAAGTGCCCCAATAAAAAAATATTACATACAATGAATTTTACATGAATGAAAATAAAAACTCCCATCTTACATAAAACCCCCCGGCTATTCAAAACACGACGATCCAATATAACATATACAACAACACATAACATCACATGTCATCAACATAAGTAAATATGTGTATCCCAATTGTCGTTGACATATAGCAACGAAACCGGCGATACACCACATATTACACTTACGGTCACAGAAAAAACTAGACGATGTTAAATATTTCGATCGAATCAACAAACACCCACAATTACCCAAAAAGCTCAACACTTAAGCGTAGTTTAAAATTATTCAGCACATGCCTCAATACCAATGGACCAGCCGTAGAAGGGTCAACCAACGCCTCACATGTGGCACCGCTGAACCACCACAAACCCGAGGGTTTTGTGGCGGTTCTTATGGTCACATAATCGAGTTAAGGTTTTGTTCTTCTAGAGGGTCCATCGCATAACTTGCATGATTTTTGAATGCTTTTTAACTACGGAAAAAATTCAACACTTGGAAAATTTTCCGGCAAGGGTTAAAACGGGTATTTGATATCCGATCGAACTTTTTAACACCGCCTAAAGAAACCCGAAAATAGTTAGAGTTACGACTACGAAACACTCCGAGTTGCCTTTATAGTAAATCAACATCACACGAAAATTTAGCAAAAATAAACAACAACTGAAACACCAAAACCCATGCAATGGAACACTGGAAAAATTTGGAGGGGAGGGGCTCGGATTTGGCCGATATGTGGGGGTCTCACCGGCCAAAAAATGTCCAAATGGCTCCAAATTTCACCAGTGTTCATGTTATCACACATATATGATTCTGCACTTGTTTGAATTTTTTTTTGACTCCATTTAAAAATCGACAGAAACCCGTATTTGGTGTTTCAAGTTTCGGAGTTCGTTTCGGTTTCGTAATCTAACACAATTCGTCTAATTCTCTAGCTAGGCTCTGATACCACTGTAGGGTTCCTATGAACGACGGCAAGGTTTCGGGAGGCATCGTTCATGCCATTTTCAAAAATTTTCCGTTTTAAAGAACTCTAAACTAGAATCGATAACTAGAGAATCAAACGAAACAAAAGTAAACTACTTTACTTCTAAGTGAACTAGAAATACAACATTTATAGATCAGTCCTTCACTTCATAAGCTCCTTGTAGTAGTCCCTTCGCTGTGATGAAATGATCTTGCGGGCTCTTGAAAGGCTCCATGGGAAGAAAGCAACGATCTTGCTTGAACTCTTCGATGACGAAGATGATCTACGTCGAAGAGATACTAACTCAAGCCACTTCTTCACTAATGAGAGATTAGGGAAGCAAACACCCTATACTAAATTGCTAATCTAGTAGAGGATGATGAAATAGGAAGTGGGCTCACTTTAGTTTTCTTTTTCTTACAATATTTTCCTCTCTTTGGAAAACCCTAGCAAGCTTTTGCTCAAGGAAGAAGAAGATGAGCTCAAGAGATGAGAATGAACTAATGAGGTGAGAGAATCAACCATGGGTGAGTTTGTATCATATAGCTAACTCATGTAGAGACATAACCATGGCTGAATTATAATGGTCAGGTTAATAAATATCTAAAGTAAAATAAAACTAGTGGACTAAGTCAATGCATCCATAAGCTTCATGAAGCTTCATGCATGTGAGCTCATTATCCACTAATTTTGGAATTACATTAAATACTAAACCCCAACATTATAATTAGTATGGTGTAAGTCTCATACACCCATTTAGTGTGTATCAACAACCATGATACAAAAAGAACACAATTAATATATCACATATATAATAAGTGTGCACATGTGAGAATAAATAAATGCTTAAGTGAGCTAATATTAGTTAATGTAATCTAGTATATCACATATACAATTATATATTAAATTATCAAATCAACTCTTGATTTAATAATCCGGCTATATCCCATACAACCGACTAATATTAAATGTACCAAATTATCGAATCAACACTTGATTCGATAACCCGGCTATATCACATATAACCGTCCGATACAAATATCACGAGAATAGAATACGGTATCACATATTCGCATTATTCTCGGTCTCACACATATCACATATGTGCTCCTACTTCATTTTACCTGAGCCAGTAAAACCTCTATGTAGGACTCTAAAGACTCGTCAATACGCCGGCAGTAGGTGATGATCACATCAGTCACCCATAAGACGTCAGCGATACTAGCTAGACCTAACGGCTATCCGGGTATTGAGCGATCAGAAGATCAACAAGCAAGCCCACTCTAGCTCCTGTAAAGCCTGTCAGTAACACTACCGTATAGTCTGGTCTCCTCGTCTGATATGTCGCATATCCAGTCTAGGGGTGGTAAACGTTAGACCTCAATAACCGATAAGTCATGCCGATATGAAGCTCTTAACGGGTCGAGAAACTACTTATAACACTTACCAGAAAATCTCTAAATCATCCATGGCCAGGGACTTCACTGTTATGGCCAATCGAGCACAGCGCAACATCAACCCCAATACCGGGAGAGACGAAACCCTTCCTGTCGCTCATTGCCTCCATGTGACTCGGGGCTGTACCTAAAAACCACCGTTTTGCACGTCCTCTTGAACGTGGTAAGGTGGAAATCAAAGCACAGTGGGAATCACACAAGACTCTATGACGATCTCGGGTCTACAGACTAACCTGTACCAGTGTCACCTGAGAACTGCTATCTGATGTGAGGTATAATACCATCTAGGAGTTCTCGTCGAGTCCGTCCAGTGTACCCAGTCTCCACTGAGCACCCGTATACCATCTCTGATGTCAAACACCAATGGATATGAGATCATCCATCGCCCATCACATGGGTCGAGAAGCGTATACACTAGTCTACTCTGGTATATTGATGCCCTTTCTCGATACACCCACGACTAGGAACATTAAAGGATGAACTTATGGACTACCATGGCCCCACTAGTATGATCTGCATCATAATCCTGGTAGTCAAGTACACATCTTAAGGGCTTTACCAACATGTAACCATAAGACAGTATCAAGAGACAAGTATACATGTTAAGATAAAGAGAAACCAGATAGCATACTATCATGTCGAGCAAGAAAGTCCTCTCTATATATGTCCAAGCATCCAATATAATATACATCATATGTACAATAATGGGCTCTGGGGCATACATACAACTAACACTCGATAAGTCGTGCCGATGTGAGGCTCATAACGGATCGAGAAACTACTAATAACACTTACCAGTATATCTCTGAAGCAGCCCTGGCCACGGACTTCCTGTTATAGCCAACCAAGCACAGCGCAACATCAACTCCCAATATCGGGAGAGACGAAACCCCTCCTATCGCTCATTGCCTCTATGTGATTCTGGACTGTACCCAAAAGCCACTGTTTTGCATGTTCTCTTGAACGTGGTAAGGTGGAAATCAAAGCAAAGTGGGAATCACACAAGACTTTATGACAATCTCGGGTCTACAGACTAACCTGTACCAGTGTCACCAGAGAACTGCCATCTGACGTGAGGTATAATACCATCTGGGAGTTCTCGGCGAGTCCGTCCAGTGTACCCAGTCTCCACTGAGCACCCGTACAATGTCTCTGATGTCAAACACCAATGGATATGGGATCATCCATCTCCCATCTACCTGTACGCTAGTCTACTCTGGTATATCGATGCCCTGTCTCGATACACCCACGACTAGGAACATTTGAAGGATGTACTTAGCGACTACTCTGTCCCCGCTAGTATGATCTACATCATAGTCCTGGTAGTCAAGTACTTATCCTAAGGGCTTTATCAACATGTAACATAGAGACAATCAGTGTACATGTTAAGATAAAGAGCAAGCAGATTGCATACTATCATGTCGAGCAAGAAAGTCCTCCCTATATATGTCCAAGCAGCTACTACAATATACATTGTATTTATAGTAATGGCCTCTAGGGCACACATATAACTAACAATCTCCCACTTGCACTAGTGTCATCTGTTGTAGTATCTTATACCCAACAATCAGCAGTGGTTGAAGTATCTCATACTCAACCATCCCATAAAAGTCTCTCCTGGGAATAGGCCTTTGTGAGTGGATCCGCCCTGTTCTCCTCTGTGTCTTCTCTCCTGACCTCGATCTTCCTGGAGATCAACCATCTCCATGATCAGGTGATACTGCCTAAGAATATGTCTAGATCATTGATGGGACGGGGGTTCCTAGGTCAAAGACACAACTCCATTGTAACACAATGGTAGGAACGAAGTTCATCTCATGAACTTTTATACATCCAGACTACCTCTTTGGTAGTATCCTTGGTATCAATATATCCAACCTTTATCGTCTAGTTTGCCACGGTATCTACCTTGGAACTCTTCCAACATACCGTCCCTCCGCTGAGGGTAAAGACAATGCCTGTGACTGACATTCAGTCATCCTTACCACCCTGGAAGCTATCCAGCGATTCTCCCCAGGATCGATTGATACCATCTCACTACACCTAGTGAGAATCCTAACATCCATTTAGATCTATCTCATATATCCAAAACCCAGGATTTAGGAGGGATCACTTTGATCATATTTGGAGAATCCATGTGATAAGAGAAGATTGACCGAGCGTAGCATAGGAAACTCCTTTCCTATCAAGAGTATGTCATCCACGTACTATACGAGGATCACCACCATACTCCCTACCACCTTTTTGTATATTCAAGGTTCATCGACTATTTTGATGAAGTCAAACTCTTTGACTTCCATATCAAAACAGACATTCTAACTCCGCGATGCTTGCTTTAATTCATAAAGCAACTTGCACACGTTTCCGCTGCTCCCACTGTCTATGAAGCCCTCTGGCTGTGTACTTATAGACGCTCTCTTCTAAATCAGTATTTAGAAAAGCATTCATGACTCCCAACCGCCAGATAACGTAGTTATGGTATGTAGCAATGGCAAGTAGGATCCGGATGGACTTAAGCATAGGCTTCTGGAGAAAAGGTTTCATCATTATCCACACCTGGTCGATGACAAGAACCTTTTACAACAATTCTAGGTTTGAAAGTCTCAACTTTTCCATGTACACCAAGTAATCTTCTCAAGATATACTTGCTCTTGATGGGGATTTAACCCGTTAGATAAAGCAACCAAAGTCCATACTTTGTTGGTGTATATGGATTCCATCTCAGATCGCTTAGCATCCAGCCATTCTTACAGAGTCCCCACTCTTGATGGCCTGCTCGAAACTAGTAGGTCATCATCTCATGATGCAATCCTCACTCCCACTGTCATAGAGAAAACCGAAGTATCTCTCAAGTGAGTGAGGAACCCTACTAGATCGGCGGAGAGGCTGAGCTTCGTTGGGTGCTATTGAATCTTCCGGTTCTACCAAATCATTAGCTGTAGTTTGTATAGCTGGAACTGCTTCCAGTTCTACCTCATGACCACTAATTTCTTCACAAGAAATTCCCTTTCCCAAAGGTGGCATGCTGAGAAACAAAACACCTTTTGCTCCTCAGTGTGGTAGAAGATATTCCTTGCGAATGCTTGGAATATCCAACAAACTTCCACAGAACTTACCTTACCTCAAGCTTGTCCGAATTTTGCTTTTGACATAGGCCGGACAACCCCAAATCTTAACTTTCTTACGAGATGGGCTCTTCCCATACCATATCACATATGGAGTGGTAGGCACCTGATTTGATTGGAACCCTATTCAATAGGTATGCAGCTTCACAAGTGCAAAACCCCCAAAAGGAAATAGGTAACTGAGTTGTACTCATCATAGAGCACACCATATCTCACAGGGTGCGATTGCTCCGCCCCGATACACCGACGTACTGTAGTGTATACGGAGGAGTAATGCTGAGAGAGAATCTCATTCTCCTTTAGAATAGTCCAGAAATTCCGTGCTCAAGTATTCTCCTCCCTGATCACATCAAAGAACATAATATTTATACCCGTTTTGGTTTTCTACTTCTAACTTATATTCATTAAATTTCTCAAAAACTTCAGACTTGTATTTCAATAGGAACATATGTCCGAATCTTGAGAGATCATCAGTGAATGTAATGAAGTACAAAGAACCAGTCCTGGCATGTGTAGACAGGGGACCTACATACATCATCATGTATCAATCCCAAGAGTTCAATAACTCTTTCTCTGTTTCCAATAAACGGAGCTATGGTTATCTTATCTTTATGACATGACTGGTAAGTTTCACAAGATGTAAATTCAAACTGATTTAAATATGCATCTCTATATAACTTAGCTAGTCGGGTCGCATTGATATGACCTAGTCTACAAAGCCTCAAGTAGGATTCGTTCATTTCTGAACTCTTCCACTTGTGTGTGTTTTGTATGTTAAGAACTGTGGTTTGATTTAGAACGTATATACTTTTAGATAACGTGCCTGAACCGATCAACACTTGAAATTCCCAATAATATTTTGCCCCTAGCATGCTATGACCTTGACGCCTGCCAAACAACCCATAGTCTGCTAGACAAGTTCAACCCGTGCATTTCCTAATTGAATTAAACCCACCCGTACGACCCTTGACGCATGCCAAACAACGCCATACAAATACCCTAACTCAATCGCATCATATGCTTTAACAGATAAGCACTAGTTAGCTACCGCACACTACGCCTTGACGCATGCCAAACTACCGTAGCACGAATACTAAATAATACTTTATCTGAAATGACGGAGGGCTACACAAGTTTTTATGAAAACCATGAGCGTAATGAAATTAATCTCGTTGTAGAATCGAGTGAATTTTAAAAGGAGTGTTTTTGAGGCCTTTACTAGTTTTGCTAAAGAGGTCACTCCCGGTGAAAGGATTTCGGCTCTTTTCTCGTCGAATGAGGTGCAGGATATTTCACAAATACCACTATGTATAGAAAAAACTAGAAAAGCAATCAAAAGACAAAACCGAGGGTTATAGTATCTGCCAGTTATTGCTAAAGAGGTCACTCCCGGTGAAGAGATCTCGGCTCTTTCCTTATCGAATAATGTGCTGGATATTCTACAAGGAATACCGTTATGCAAAGCAACAACTAGAGCTACCTATTTTCGAGTCAAGTTTCTACAGCATCTTTTAGGTTTCTTTTATTTCATTAATCTCATTAATGAAGTCACATTTATTATGCTTCCCAAGCATCAGATATAAAACGAAAGCAACAATATTAATTATATCTCATATATATAATATATAGGCATTCATCTCATAATATAATCAATGATCACATCACAGAATATCGCAGCAGAATAAAACATATGAAATATTTGATATACTAGGATTTCCGTGTTTTAAATTAAACCAGTATAAAACACGGATTCCACGGTCGTGATGAATAGCCAATCCCACACCTCTAGACCCTTACGAGAGCGGCAAGAAACCCTACCAATTCTAGAGTTAGGAGACCCGGTCTCGACTCCTCGAGATGGTCTCCTTCTGGACCCTAGAATCCAGTTACTTGTGCTGCCCGCCTTGGGTCTATCCTAATACGGAAAAGTAAATAATATACAATGGTGACATCATCCTCAACCCGGAAGTGCTCCAATAAAAGAATATTACATACAATAAATTTTACATGAATGAAAATAAAAAACCCTCATCTCATATAAAACCCCCGGCTATTCAAACACAACGATCCGGTATAACATATCCCAGCAACACATAACATCACATGTCATCAACGTAAGTAAATATGCGTATCCCAATTGTCGTTGACATATAGCAACGAAACCGGCAATACACCACATATTACACTTACGGTCGCAGAAAAAAAGTGAAAAACTATAATAGTTGGAATCCGCAACCACCTTAGACATCATAAATCCGAAATATCTCATATTCGGATTTCATGCCTAACCAAATGAATTCCTTAGACATCGCATGCCTAATAATTATAAACCCCGCATTTTAGTCTCAATATCGAAAACACTTTTCAATAACAAGTCGGGCAATTCAACAAGATTCTCGATATCCTGATCAAATGCTCGTCGGAAACTTTAGTAAACGGCCGCACCCCCCGATACCGTCGACGAAGTGCACTAAGGCGGAACACCGCTGCCGCGAGCACCCGAACAGATACTTTTGGCGGCGGGGTTCTCCTACAGTCACTTGGTCGGGGCTATGGGCTATTAAGTTTACCCGGCGAGTATCCGCGTACGCTACGTGATTGCGACGGACTTTTGATCACATCAAAATCCCGTGGCAACCGATCAAATGAGAGTAAACTGCTAGATTTATAAAATTCAAACTATTTATCTCATAACTACTTGTGGATTCCAAATATTTTATCTTATCATATAATATCCGGACGACGTTAAACTTTTCGATCGATTCATCAATGTCCCACAATTTCCCGACAGCTCAACACTTGAGCACAGTTCAATAATACCCAGAAGATGCCACAGTACCTATGAACCAACCGTAGAAGGGTCAAACCAATGCCTCACATATGACAACGCTGAACTACCACAAACCCTAGGGTTTAGTGGCGGTTCTGACGGCCACATAATCGAGTTAAGGTTTCGTTCTTCTAGTGGATCCACAGAATCACTTGCATATTTTTCCGAATACGTTAAACTTGGAAAAATGGGTTTTTGACAATCATTCGAACCTTTTAACTGTTGGTTATAGTGTCCTCAAGGCAATTATCATAGTCGTGGACTTATGATTATGATGATTGAATGAGGACCTATACCGATAAAACAGTCTTATTCAAGATGATAGTATGCTATCTGGTTTGTCTTTATCATCATATACATGTTGATAGAGCCCGTAGGATTCTTGCTTGACAGCCAGCATTGTGATGGTTATCACATATGTGGGAGCTGGGGTCTATAAGCACATCCTTAAATGTGTCCCTAGTCGTAGGAGTATCGAGACAGGGTATCGATACTCCAGTGTAGACTAGTGTATACTGATCGAGACCCCGACGAGGGGAGGTGGCCAGGTCTCACAAGCCATTGGTGTTAGTTTGTTCACCTAAGATAGTATACATGTGCTCATTGGGTTATGAGTACACTGGACGAACTCGCCGGGAACCTGCTAGTTGGTATTATACCTATTGTCAGATAGCAGTTCCCAGGTGACATGTGTACAGGTTAGTCTGTCGACCTGAGATCGTCATTTGTCTCGTGTGAGTTCCCACTGTGCTTTGATTACTACCCTACCATGGTTTAAAGGAGTCGTTCAAACAGGTTTTAGTTGAGTACAGTCCCGAGCCACATGGAGGCAGTGATCGGATCGTCAGGGATTCGTCTCTCCCGGTATTGGGGGTTGATGTCGCGTTGTGTACGGATGGCCATCACCAAAAATCCGTGGCCACGGTGGACGAGAATTATCGATCCAGAATCGATAATTTCTCAGGTGGTGATGGGTTTCATACCGACACTAAATGTCGCGTTGTTAGGGGACTGACTTTATCCACCCCCTTAGACTCGATATGCAATACTCTTAGACGAAAAGACCGGACTGTACGAATATTGTCACTGTCAGGCTCAGTAGGGGTTCAGGATGAGTTTGCTCGTCGGCCTCCCTTTCGCTCAATACCTGGGTAGCCGTTACGTACAGCTAGTGTCGCTGACGTGCTTGTGGTTAAACCCACTGCCAGCGTATTGACGAGTTTTCAGAGTCCCACACAGAGGGTTTTCACGGTTCAGGCGATATGGTGTATATATTGTATGTTGATACATACGGGTGTCCGATTAAATATGTGCACTTGCTGCGTAGACTTTAATCGGAAGGTTGATAATACTAGCAGCTTAGGATTAAGCCGGATTATTAAATCGGATTTTGATTTAATAATTTATATATGTATTTGTATATACGTATTCTAGTATTATTGTTCACTATACGTTTTCTCTCTCGGCTATTCGTATTTTGGTATGAATACGCGTATATGTATTTCGGTACATGCACCGGGAAGTATTCCGTATTTTTACGGAATAGCGTCTAGAAGATGTTGCCACCTCATTTATATGATTTACCTTTTTGGAAAATCATTTGTTTTATAAATGAGGTGGAAAGGATGATGTGGCAAAAGTATAGTGCAAATTATGGTGCTCATTTTTTTAATGTTATGCATTGTTTAATGTAATTAATCAAATGACTTTTTTTTTGTGGATGCAAGAGGAGGGGCCGGCCACTTTTTTGGTGGGATTGATTTTTCATTTGTTTGCTTCACACTCTCTCACTTAAGTTCACACAAAACACTGAACCATTTTTGCCTCATGCTAAGTTTTCATCACCTCATTCATTCCTCTTCTTGAGTTGCTCCATGGAGCACATGGTTGAGAGAAAATCTTAGTGATACACCACTAACCCCCACTCTCCATCGCTAGCAACGTTGGAGCGTTGGTTACCTCGTTCGACAAGGTTGGAGCTTGCGCCGTTTCCCTCGGGTGGATCATCGGAGACGAAGGAAGACCGGCAACCAATTATTATCAAAGGATCGCTAGGAGCTTGGAATGAAGACCGGAGGACTCTGATCATCTCGGTATAACGATTCTAACCTCTTCTTAGTTTATTAGTTTTGGGTTTAAGGTAGATACGAGATTCGGGTAGCGGTAGCGCCGGTTTGATAAATTTTTGTTCCGCATTTTGGCCGCATTTCGACGGCCGGGACGCTGCCGGGACCCTACATGGTATAAGAGCCACCCTTTAAACCCCTTACTAGCTTGTTTAGACGTGCTTAAAAGATCGATCGACGGATCTTACCGAAAACACGATTCCATTTTTCTGTTTGCTGTCGATTTTCAAATGTGGTCAAAAAATTATTTCACACATCTTAAAAATCCGTGCAGGCGAATATAATGGTACAGAGAAAATTTGAGCTCGTGATGCCTCCAAGTCGCCGCGGAACCGCCGCACTAACCGCCTTTTGGCGGCGGATCCGCGACCACTTATTGGCGACGGGCCTTCAAATTTTCACTTTAGCTCAGAAACCTGGAATTGTGAATTTTGTAATATTCTGTTTTGGCCCAGGTTTCAGTGATGTATTGTTTTTCTATTGGGGCCAATTTGGAACTTAGTCGATCGAGATTTTAAGCGGGCGTTTAACAGTACATACATTATATTCTGCGACCGTGAATGTCATTTGATTGGTAAACCCATCCAACTGCTATATGTTCTTGTAGACGGGTTTGCGAACGTGACATTCACGTTGATTTTCTGTGATGTGCTGTGTCGCTGGTTGGATCGTCGTGGTGGATAGCGGTGGTGCAATGATAGTACAGTTTTATTTCATTTGTACATTTGATATTGCAGGGCGAGCGTCCGACATGTGGACTGCCATCACTGCCAGTTTGTATATTATTCTTTTGGGGCACGACCGGGCTGAGGTCAATGTCACCCTTGTATATTATATTCTTTTCTGTACTAGGATTACCCTGCGGTGGGGTGCACGAATAGCCGGATTCTAGAGGGCAACAGGTCCGCATCTCATGGCGTTGGGACGGAGGGGACTTTACTCTAGAATTGGCGGGCTATTCACCGCACTCGTAGGGGGTATAGGTTTCATTGCACATGCTATCCACACGACAGGGAACGTCGGGTCTCACTTGCGGCTCAAGTGAAACCCGGGGCTCCAGATTATCCACCATTCTGTGTTGCTTCTATGATGTTTCTGTGATGTTGCTTTATATCATGCCTGGGACGATTGTTATATATATTTATATATACTAGTAGATGTTGTATATGTTTTGCACCCACGCTAGCCCAGTCCCCGCTCTGTCGTTAGTTAAGTAACCTAACGGGTGATGACGGGACTCAGTGGCGAATGCGGATGGCATATACGTACATTTTATTTTCGTTCTTTTCTGGTGTGATTAATTGATAGGACTGCATTGATTCTTATCAATACAAGGATAAAACAAACCTATTTATGATGTTGTTGGAACCAAGTTTTTAAAAAAACTGACATTACAGATGTTCTCTTTTGATTTGCACAGTGGTATTCGGTTATGAATATCCAACACCTCATTCGACGAGGCAAGGGCCGAGATCCCTTCATCGGGAGTGACCCCTTGGGTAAAAGTTTGCGTCAACGTAATAACTTTACTATAGTCGATTATTTTTGCTTTGCATCGTGGTATTCAGTTTGGGATATCCTGCACCCCATTCGACGGGGAAAGAGCCGAGATCCCTTCACCGGGAGTGACCTCTTTAGCAAAAGTTTTCACCACTATATATTTATAAAACCACTTGGATTCCTTCAACGATATCAAGTTCATTACGTTAAAGGTTTTTCGCCAAAAACCAGCCGTAGCCCTCCGTCATTTCAGATTAGTATTGCTTAGTATTCGTGCTACGTTTGTCGTTGCTATTTGCCGAGGCGTAGTGTGCGGTAGCTCTGTAATACTTTTCTGTCGCATGGATATGTGGATTGGTTAGGACAGTCGTACGACTTTGTTGATTATTCGTCAAGGGTCGTGCGGGTGGGTTTAATGCAATCAAGATAATGACGGGTTGATTTGTTGATTATTCGTCAAGGTCACTTGGGTCCTAGGGGTAAAAACACATATCGAGAGTTTCAAACATACAGGAAACTTGCCAGGCTTGCGCATACCTTCTGGAGTGTGGTGACTTGAGTGGCTTCCATCAAGTTATCATGCGATGATAGTTGGATCCCGATTCCCACTAATGAGTAGGAATACTCCTCGGGTGATTCCGACTAATTCTCCTTTTAGGTTTGGAGGAGAATTCGAGGAAACAGTGGGAGCCATCCAGATTAGATAATATGATTGACCATTCTGATCTAGGTTAGAGTGCACGCTGAGTGTTTCTTCTCTCTCTCTCTCTGGCTGCGACTATGACCCGACCTTTGACTAAAACTCATGAAACTAAATTGACCGAACCTTCTTAAAACACTTTGGCTTTTGGAATGTCACGTTGTCGCGTACATCATTGCCACTTCTATATCACCTTTGCATTTCTCCAGAACACCCCGTATTATTATGAACATCCACTTCCATTGAATAAATCCATCGTATGGTTATATACGAACTCGAAGGAACTTTTTCGAGGATGGATTCCAGTTCTGGAGAGATTGAATAGGATTCTTCGGTTTTCTTTTCTCTTTACCTTTTCTCAGGTTGCGAGGGCTCCTAGGATTTGGAGAGGGTACACCTATTGATCTTATTGGATAGTCTTCTTCCAAACCATAAGCAGGTGCCGAACGGTAGGGAAGGAAGAAAACCAATTATGTTTAAGTGTGGTGTACAGAAGGTAATAAGTAAAGACATATAAAGGGATTAGAATAATGGCAAAGGAAAATGCGACCACCAATTTTCATGACAAAAACCAGGTATACCCCTGCCACTCCTACATCCACTTTGCTTTTCTCTAGGACATTCTGTATCACTACGGATATCCACTTCCATTGGATAAATCCATCGTATAGTTACATACGAACTCGAAGGAACTTTTTCGAGGATGGATTCTGGTTCAGGAGAAAAAGAATAGGATTATTCAGATGTCTTTTCCCATTACCTTCTCTCAGGCTGCGAGGGCTCCTAGGATTAGGAGAGTACACCTATTACGCTTATTGGATAGTCTTCTTCCAAACCTTAGGCTGGTGCCGAAAGGTAGGGAATGAAGAAAACCAATTAGCGTAAAGGATGTGTACAGAAGGTAATAAGTAAATGATAAAGGGATTGCAGTGAGAGCATGTAAGTATATGGTTACTGCCATAATTCAGGATAATGAAAGAGGCGTTACTAGGAATACCAGTTAACCCTTTTGAAACATTTTTCATGTTTCAGTTTTACTGTGCGATATTAATTGAAAACTGTTTTCCCAATAAGAATCTAACTCCAGAGTATGTATTTACCAGATCTGTTTCTCACATCTGTATGTTGTTACGGATGGTGAGTAGGAGTAAGATATTGGGAATTGGGTGATTAGATCCTCATTATATCGGAATTCGTTGTAATTGGTGATATTTGAGGAAATCGCCTGGGTTTTTGCCGGACGGCAAATATTTGGTTTTGAATATCCGTTTTTATGCACCAATTTCAAACTGATATATCTGTACGTTTATTTTTATAAAGTGAGATATATCTTTTTGATATTATGTCTATGATATTTACCTATATCTGTTGGTGATTAGGTAAGGTGCATTCAACAGCGGTGTAATTCTTCTTAACCGTACTACAGTTTTTCAACCTACGACGCACAGGGTTTGAGTTATTAAACTCAGGGGACTTATACAAAGTATTGTATGTTATCCAGTGTCCATTAGGACAAAGTGGTTGGTACTCGTACTATATTCTGTTTACTTATGACTTCTCCAGTTCTGGACATGTATTTCGTTGAAATGCAAGGTCCAGATATTCAGGAGTTATAGGTATAAGAATAAAGTAAAGAACCATTTGTTGTAAGTATCAGGATTCTTCGAGGAAGTCGAAGATGTAGATACTTGTGTTTGGTATTCCATTGATGGTAATAGTTTTGAGAACTTGTTTCTTTTTCAGGTTACTCATATGTGGATGCAGTCCTAGATGAGTAATGTTGATTGTCCTCTTTCCATTTGGTTGATATGCACTGGAGACAGATGCATGATTTTGAATCTGGTTCAAATTAGATTAGTGCTTTTTTCTATATTACATTTATATACAATCAATTTATATCTTAACGATGTTGAGGTATAGGGAGTTGTCCAGCTGATGCTTAAAACCAGAATCTAGATAAACTCAAGGCACGTTTCAGTAATGGCTGTTTGTGGGTTATCCCGGGCTTTGACGAGGGTTAACTTTCTACCATCAGGAAGATCAATATTTATACTGTTCTTAACTTGCCACAGTTTTAATAAAATGGACTTTTTCAGAAAACAAAAGTGGGAGTATGGTAAAACTGGAAGTTATTCTAGAACCACAAACGATTACTGGAAATTTAAAAGAACCTAAGAATTCAATTGGATTTGATGTTCCATTAGCCACTCCGCAGATTTAGTGGGTAACCTCAATCACCCGAGTGTGTCACGACCCGCAGGGTACGAAACGTGACTGGCACTTAAGTTACGAAACGTCTCAAGATATCCGTAAAATATGTAAGCCAAAGCCCAGAAACCAAAACCAAATAAGCAAAAGAGTGAAGAAAAACCAATCAATTGAAAGCGAGTTTATTAAATAAGTCATATAACACCTTTTCAAAAACAATATCAATTTTTCCGAAAATTTCGGCAGAGTCTCCTTTGTAAATACATGCCCCCAAAATGGGTACAACAAGAATATATATATATATAAATCCAACAAATATGGCATCCCCAAGCGGGAGCTAGCTCTTCGCCACAAAGCGGTCACAAATCCCACTCAATATAAAACAACAACATGCAAAATAATCATAAAGAAGCATGAGAAAAACAACATGTCGACTCAAGTGAGCTCGACCCCAAAATACAGCATAAAGAGTCCACAAATCTCACAGTGTCATCTCTAGGTCAATATACAACAATACTGGTAGATACAGTAGATGGAGTACTCTAGATACAAAGAATATACAAGATGGTACAAAAATAATAACACAACCCACCTACGAGGAAAAACCTCGAGTCCTGGCAAAAGAGGCAAAAGAAGCGGTGCGCCCGCCGCTACTGTGCTGATGGAGCGGACCTGCAAAAGACTATGGCACAACGGGGGTGAGTTGCCATCTCGTGAGTAGTAATAACATCTATAGAGGCTATCGCAAGTATGCACACAAGCATCCTAGCATCTATAATACTGGTATGGCAGGATATAATAGCAGGTATGTATGCAATATGAATATACTAACAGGTATGTATGAAATATGAATATACTCATGATCTTCATGTGTAAATATAAGAAATCATCTTTTTCCTTTAGGTATCTCTTTTGAAATATCAGCACAATACCAATAGAATCAACCAGAATCCGTGTCCAGCAACGACACCTCAAAACTGTCTCAAATCTCATATCAATGTATCTCTGGCCTCAGCCGTCCGGCTGACCCATCTCAAATATCGATATCTCATCATCTCGCGGCCACGGTCGGTATCCTCTCGATATCCGCCGTGTCAAAACAGTCACCGGTAGGTAGTCCATCCCCTGCCAGGCTCAACGTCAACAACACATTCCTCTTGCCCCGGGGTACCTTACCGGGCCCACCATGTACCCGTGACGGTTCCTCCACTCCTCGACACGGATCTCGAAAACTACAACAAACTCATGGTGGACGACACTTTACATCACTAGAAAACCGCAATTTTGCATATTTTAAAAAGGATAATAAGTTTTAGAAATTTTGCGGCTTTCCCCCGAAATACAGAAATATCATAAATCTCAAGAAATCATCATGAATGCATACGTCAATGATAATGAATGCATATGTATTAATGTTTAAGTTACAATGTATGATTAATAGACTAGGCAGGAGCAAATGATATAATGATATACATGCACATGAATAGCAATTCTACGATGTTATTTTAAGGATTTAAAGGCAATAGCACAAGTTTAAGTATCAATTATAATGAAAGGTTTCAAATTATAGGTTTTCTAGTGTGGTGGCATGGCAATTACCAGGGCGTGGGTGTAAGCATGAATAGTGCTCGTGCTGCATATAAAAACCCTGGCAATGGTGCAGGTGTCCTATAGAATGGGTTCACATATGTATGTCAATATAAGGCATGGATGTAGCAAATAATCATACAAGTATTACACCCCTAATTACTAACATTACTAAGAATCTTTTTAAGCTACTAAAACTATCGGGCGGCTTGCGCCATCCAACGATAGTCCCTCGTAGATGTTACATCTACTCACCGGAATCCCTAGCTAGTCACGTCCAATCACCGCTTTCCCCTTTCGTGCCGCGTCTGACGTCTCCACGACCGAACCTGGAATTTATATCAATACCAAACATAAGGTTACGTATCGAGAACGACGCAAAACCCAAACGAAAATACCATAGTTCACAAGCTAGGTACAACGTGCACGAGGTGCGCGGAACACACGCTAAAATCGCAAAAACTAACTAAAATCGCCGATTTGGTCGCCCGGAAAAACTAAAACCTGAACACCCAAAAATCCGCACTTACACATCCTAAATGTCATAGGATATGCCAAAAATATCATCAAGATATCGCAATTAATTCATCACAATATTTTATAACAAAACTAGTAAGCTAGAAATTTGCAATTTGGTGCAAACATCGACAATTAGCGACAAAGTTATCACAATCCAACACAAACATCCAACCACACAACTAATTAGCCACAATAACAAAATTTTAACTCATTTACCATGCTACAAAACCCATTATCCAAACACAACCCTTTCTTGAATTTTGGTAATTAGCAATCTTAATCCAACTATACATGTAAAACCCTAAATTAACACTAGATTTTAGCCCAATTAGCAAGTTAACCACTTAGATTAAGCTAACAAAATAACTAGATAACAAAATAGCTTTAATTAACAAATTAATGGTTTCTAAAACCCTAGTTTAATTTCAACCATGAACTAGAAAAAACTAGATTAGGATTTTGCTAAGCTTTTAACACTAAAACCATTTAACTAAAGGAATTTAACCAAAAGAAATTAACTTGATGGAAATTATACCTCAAGATCTATGGATCTAGCAAGAACAAGAGGCCTCTAAAGATGGCTTCATAGCACCATGATCCAAGCAAGAAGGGCCAAGGAGAATGGGATGAAGGATGGGGTTATTTGTGAGGTTTAAATTTGGAAATTTTGGAGCAACTTGATGAATTTTTGAACAAGATGAAAAGAAAAATGATGAAGAGGGGAGGAGCTGCAGATTTCGGCCGGAGGAGGGAGGAGGGGAAAGGTGTGGGGTGTGGGAAAGTCAAGGTCAACCCATACCAAACAAGTAAAGACCCATACCCAATTAAAAAATTCAAAACCCATTAAAAAAAACACCTCTTTTCTACACAAGAATAAAAGTCAAAGAGGCAAGCATTTTTTTTTCTTAGGTTGCTGGAAATGGGCCGGCCTAGGGGTGAGGGAAGAGAGAGAGGGGTTTTACAAAAGAAATTTTATGCAAAAAGACCCCCTACAAGTCCAAAATTGCAAGTTTAAGCTTAAATTCAATAAATTTCGTTTTCCATTATAAAAATTAGTTAAAACTTAAAATAAATTACTAAAAATTTATGTTACAACTAGATTTTAATTAACATGATTTTAAAGCTTAAATTTAGCCCATTTAAATTTGTATTTATCGCTAATTTAATGTATTTTCTTACCGGCTTAAAATAATATTAAAAATTGAAAAATTAGGCAAAAATTTTAAACGACCAGAATTTCATAAGTAACTCATTTGCTACTAAAAACAAGCAATTACCTATCCAAATTAGGTATAATTAGTCCTAAACTGCAAAATAACAAAAAGGACGGTTTACGGAAAAATACCGAATTTTCACCGATTTTCGGGAAAACACCAAAACGAATTTTCAAGGCGCTACAATCTTCCCCCCTTAAAGAAATTCGGTCCCCGAATTTAAAAAAAATATAACTACGCGTACCTTCAAAGAGATAGGGATATTTCTTCCTCATCTCGCCCTCGGTCTCCCAGGTAACCTCCTCACTGCTCGGGCCATGCCAAAGGACCTTGACGGTCGGTATAACTTTCGATCTCAACTTCTTCACCTGCCGATCCAAGATGGCCACCGGATGCTCTGCAAAAGAAAGGTCGCACTCTTGCTGGACTGTCGGGTGCTGAATCGCATACGAAGGGTCGTGAAGGTACTTGCGGAACATCGAAACATGGAAGACGGGGTGAACATCGGGAAAGCTGGGTGGAAGGGCCAAACGATATGCAACTGCGCCGACACGCTCGAGAATCTCGAAGGGACCCACAAATCCGGGACTAAGCTTTCCCTTTCCGCCCAAATCGCATCACGCCCTTCATCGGAGAGACCCTCAGAAAAACATGATCGCCAACTGCGAACTCTAATCTGCGACGGCGCCTGTCCGCATACGATTTCTGCCTGCTCTGAGCCGCTCTCATCCGGTCTCGGATCAACTGTATCTTCGCTGTCGTCTCCTCAACAAGCTGCGGCCCCAAAATACTGCTCTCGCTGAGCTCTGTCCAACAGACGGGCGATCTGCATCTCCTCCCATACAATGCCTCGAAAGGTGCCATCTGAATAGTATCCTGAAAGATGTTGTTGTAGGAGAACTCCACTAGAGGTAAATGACGATCCTAGCTACCGCCGAAGTCTAAAACGCACGCTCTGAGCATGTCCTCGAGAGTCTGAATGGTCCGCTCTGACTGTCCGTCGGTCTGCGGATGAAACGCTGTGCTGAAGCTCAAACGAGTGCCCAAAGCCTCCTGAAGTCTCTGCCAAAGTCGGCTGGTGAACTGGGTGCCTCGATCTGACACGATACAAGTCGGTACGCCATGCAACCGCACGATCTCGTCGATGTAAAGCTGGGCATACTGAGCGAAGCTGAAAGTCGTCTTCACTGGCAGGAAGTGAGCCGCTTTCATCAATCGATCTACGATCACCCAGATGGAGTCATACCCTCGACTGGTCCTGGGTAGACCCACAACGAAATCCATCGAAATCTGCTCCCATTTCCACTCCGGAATGGGTAACGGCTGTAGCTCTCCTGCGGGCCTCTGGTGCTCGGCCTTGACTTGCTGACAAGTCAGGCATCTTGATACAAACTCCGCAATGTCCCTCTTCATCCCGTCCCACCAGTAGGTCTCTCTCATACCATGGTACATCTTGGTGGAACCGGGTGGACACTATACACTGATCGGTGTGCCTCCTCAAGAATGTCGCGCCGCAATCCATCAGCATCTGGTACGCACAGTCTAGATCCATAGCGTAGAATCCCCTGATCAACAATCACGAACTCGGAAAATATGCCCTGTCCCATCTGTGCCATGATCTCTGAGCAACGATCGTCACTGCGCTGTGCCTCATATATACGGTCAAGCAACTGTGGGCGTGCACGAATATGCGCGAGCTGTCCCCCTGTCTGAGTGAACTCGAACTCAATTCGGCTGTCGCATAACATCTGCCAATCTGCTGACGACTGCCTCTGCACTGCGCGCAAACATGATAGACTATCCCCGGGCCTCCTGCTCAAAGCATCTGCCACCACATTCGCCTTGCCTGGGTGTTATAAGATCTCGCAGTCGTAGTCTTTCACCAACTCCATCCAACGACGCTGTCTGAGGTTCAGGTCTCGCTGCTGAAATATGTATTTTAAGCTCTTGTGGTCTGTGAATATTTGGCACGACTCGCCATATAGGTAATGTCGCCAAATCTTCAATGCAAAGACCACTGCAGCCATCTCCAAATCATGAGTGGGGTAGTTCTGTTCATGCTTCTTCAACTGCCGAGAAGCATAAGCGATCACCCGGCCATGCTGCATCAATACGCATCCTAACCCCACTCGCGAAGCATCACAGTAGACCACAAATCCGCCTGATCCCGAAGGCAAAGATAATACCGGTGCCGTAGTCAAACAAGTCCGTAGCTGCTGAAAACTGCGCTCGCACTCCTCTGTCCAAACGAAAGGAACTCCCTTCCGGGTCAAACCGGTCAAAAGTGCAGCTATACGGGAGAAGTCCTGAACAAAACGCCTGTAGTAGCCCGCCAGGCCTAGAAAACTACGGATCTCAGTAACCGATGTAGGTCGGGGCCACTGCTGAACAGCCTCAATCTTCTTCGGGTCCACACATATGCCGTCTCTCGTAACCACGTGACCCAAGATTCCGACGCTGTCCAGCCAGAAAGCACACTTGGAGAACTTTGCAAATAGCCGGTGCTCCCTCAGAGTCTGTAACGTAATCCGCAAGTGCTGCTCGTGCTCCTCTCTGCTCCGGGAGTACACCAAGATATCGTCGATAAACACGATGATGAACAAGTCAAGATACGACCTGAATGTACGGTTCATCAAATCCATGAATGCTGCTGGGGCGTTGGTGAGTCCGAACGACATCACCAAAAACTCATAGTGGCCATAGCGCGTGCGGAAAGCTGTCCTCGGTATATCCTCCTGTCGAACTCGCAGCTGATGGTATCCTGATCGCAAGTCGATCCTCGAAAAATACCCCGCACCCTGAAGCTGGTCGAACAAATCATCAATGCGTGGCAACGGATATCTGTTCCGCACGGTAACCTTGTTCAGCTGGCGGTAGTCGATACATAAGCGCAAACTTCCGTCCTTCTTCTTGACAAACAGGACCGGAGCACCCCACGGAGAATCACTAGGTCGAATAAGCCCCTTCTCTAACAAATCCTGCAACTGATCCTTCAGCTCTCGAAGCTCTGCCGGGGCCATCCGATAAGGCGGTATAGAAATAGGCCCCGAGCCGGGAATCAAATCAATACAGAACTCAACGTCGCGCTCAGGTGGTAGCCCAGGTAGCTCATCAGGAAAAACATCAGGGAACTCACAAACAACCGGGACCCAGTCCAACGGAACCTCTGCAGCTCGAGTATCAAAAATATACGCTAAGAATCCCTGACATCCCTTCCGCAAGAGCTGACCAGCGCGAAGAGAAGAAATCAAGCCGGGAAGGGTGACGCTGCGGTCTCCCTGAATAACAAGGACTGGCTCTCTCGAAAAGCTAAATATGACTGCCTTCTCACGGCAGTCCACCGAAGCATAACAAGTGGCTAGCCAATCCATGCCCAGAAGCACATCAAAGTCCAACATATCGAGGAGAATCAAATCAACCGATGAATCCCTCTCCCCGATACGAACGGAACACAATCGAAAAACAAAACGAGTGACAAACGACTCGCCTACCGGAGTAACAACAACAAGCGGATGATCTAACGCCGACGACTCACGGCCCAACATCGGTGCAAAGTGTGTAGAGACGTACGAATGTGTGGAACCTGGGTCAAATAATACCCATGCGTTGAAAGAGCAAACTGGCAAGGTACCTGTCACAACGGCATTGGATGCCTGCGCATCCCGCGGTGTCAAAGCAAATACTCGGGCCTGTCCTCCACCGATAGCGGGCTGACCTCGACCTTGGCCTCTGCCTCCTCGTCCTCTCTGAACAGGACCGCCGCGTCCACGGCCTCTAGGTGCACCTAACTGGCGTGGAGCATCGCCTATGGTAGGAAGTAGGGCTCTCTGAGGAGGAGGAGCTGATGGTAGTAGGGTAACATGTGGAACTGTCGCTGCTCCCTGTCGTCTCACCGGACAGTCTCTGATACGATGATGCAGGCTACCACACCAAAAACATCCTAACCATGGCTGCTGACCATATGGGTGATGGCGATACAACTGGCCCCTAAAGAATCCGCCACGGCCTCTGCGAACACGCCTAGGTGCTAACATATCAGTGCGAATCCGACTCGGTCTCGAAACGACCATAGGGGGAGTAGTATCTGATCTCTGCGCTCGATTGACCTCTACTAAGGATCCCACCATCTGTCGTAGCTCCTGCATACCTCCCATCATCTGTCGTAGCTCCTCCATACCAGACTCTAGCCTGTCCATGCGACCTGGGGAATGCGGATCAGTCTGTCCCTGAGGCGTAGGTATACCACCCTGCTCAGTCCTAGTCTCGGACGAGCCAGCTCGAATCTCGTCTCGGGCGGCAGCCCTCTGTGCCCTCGTAGCCTTCGGCGGCATAGTGGCTGTTACAGGAAAACGGATAGTAAGAACAGTGCAATAGAATCATAGGATACACGGAATTGAGGAAGGAATTTCAAGAAAGTATATCCTAGAGTCACTTAGGCGGAGTACCGTATCGCGAGTATGCCGCGGACATACACACGCTACGTTACCCTACTTAAGTCACTTACTCCATCTACCAAGGGTCATCCTACACTCAAAAAGGTAAAACCTATCGCTCTGATACCAATTTTGTCACGACCCGCAGGGTACTGAACGTGACTGGCACTTAAGTTACGAAACGTCTCAAGACATCCGTAAAATAAGTAAGCCAAAGCCCAGAAACCAAAACCAAATAAGAAAAAGAGTGAAGAAAACCCAATCAATTGAAAGCGAGTTTATTAAATAAGTCATATAACACCTTTTCAAAAACAATATCAATTTTTCCGAAAATTTCGGCAGAGTCTCCTTTGTAAATACATGCCCCCAAAATGGGTACAACAAGAATATATATATATAAATCCAAAAAATATGGCATCCCCAAGCGGGAGCTAGCTCTTCGCAACAAGGCGGTCACAAATCCCACGCAATATAAAACAACAACATGCAAAATAATCATAAAGAAGCATGAGAAAAACAGCATGTCGACTCAAGTGAGCTCGACCCCAAAATACAGCATAAAGAGTCCACAAATCTCACAGTCTCATCTCTTGGTCAATATACAACAATACTGGTAGATACAGTAGATGGAGTACTCTAGATACAAAGAATATAAAAGATGGTACAAAAATAATAACACAACCCACCTACGAGCAAAAACCTCGAGTCCTGGCAAAAGAGGCAAAAGAAGCGGTGCGCCCGCCGCTACTATGCTGACGGAGCGGACCTGCAAAAGACTATGGCACAACGGGGGTGAGTTGCCAACTCGTGAGTAGTAATAACATCTATAGAGGCTATCGCAAGTATGCACACAAGCATCCTAGCATCTATAATACAGGTATGGCAGGATATAACAGCAGGTATGTATGCAATATGAATATACTAACAGGTATGTATGCAATATGAATATACTCGTGATCTTCATGTGTAAATATAAGAAATCATCTTTTTCCTTTAGGTATCTCTTTTGAAATATCAGCACAATACCAATAGAATCAACCAGAATCCGTGTCCAGCAACGACACCTCAAAACTGTCACAAATCTCAAATCAATGTATCTCTGGCCTCATCCGTCCGGCTGACCCATCTCAAATATCGATATCTCATCATCTCGCGGCCACGGTCGGTATCCTCTCGATATCCGCCGTGCCAAAACAGTCACCGGTAGGTAGTCCATCCCCTGCCAGGCTCAACGTCAACAACATATTCCTTTTGCCCCGGGTACCTTACCGGGCCCACCATGTACCCGTGACGGTTCCTCCACTCCTCGACACGGATCCCGAAAACTACAGTAAACTCATGGTGGACGACACTTTACATAACTAGAAAACCGCAATTTTGCATATTTTAAAAAGGGTAATAAGTTTTAGAAATTTTGCGGCTTTCCCCCGAAATACAGAAATATCATAAATCTCAAGAAATCATCATGAATGCATACGTCAATGATAATGAATGCATATGTATTAATGTTCAAGTTACAATGTATGATTAATAGACTAGGCAGGAGCAAATGATATAATAATATACATGCACATGAATAGCAATTCTACGATGTTATTTTAAGGATTTAAAGGCAATAGCACAAGTTTAAGTATCAATTATAATAAAAGGTTTCAAATTATAGGTTATCTTGTGTGGTGGCATGGAAATTACCAGGGCGTGGGTGTAAGCATGAATAGTGCTCGTGCTGCATATAAAAACCCTGGCAATGGTGCAGGTGTCCTATAGAATGGGTTCGCATATGTATGTCAATATAAGGCATGGATGTAGCAAATAATCATACAAGTATTACACCCCTAATTACTAATATTACTAAGAATCTTTTTAAGCTACTAAAGCTATCGGGAGGCTTGCGCCATCCAACGATAGTCCCCCGTAGATGTTATATCTACTCACCGGAATCCCTAGCTAGTCACGTCCAATCACCGCTTTCCCCTTTCGTGCCGCGTCTGACGTCTCCGCGACCGAACCTGGAATTTACATCAATACCAAACATAAGGTTACGTATCGAGAATGACGCAAAACCCAAACGAAAATACCATAGTTCACAAGCTAGGTACAACGTGCACGAGGTGCGCGGAACACACGCGAAAATCGCAAAAACTAACTAAAATCGCCGATTTGGTCGCCCGGAAAAACTAAAACCTGAACACCCAAAAATCCGCACTCACACATCCTAAATGTCATAGGATATGACAAAAATATCATCAAGATATCGCAATTAATTCATCACAATATTTTATAACAAAACTAGTAAGCTAGAAATTTGCAATTTGGTGCAAACATCGACAATTAGCGACAAAGTTATCACAATCCAACACAAACATCCAACCACACAACTAATTAGCCACAATAACAAAATTTTAACTCATTTACCATGCTACAAAACCCATTATCCAGACACAACCCTTTCTTGAATTTTGGTAATTAGCAATCTTAATCCAACTATACATGTAAAACCCTAAATTAACACTAGATTTTAGCCCAATTAGCAAGTTAACCACTTAGATTAAGCTAACAAAATAACTAGATACCAAAATAGCTTTAATTAACAAATTAATGGTTTCTAAAACCCTAGTTTAATTTCAACCATGAACTAGAAAAAACTAGATTAGGATTTTGCTAAGCTTTTAACACTAAAACCATTTAACTAAAGGAATTTAACCAAAAGAAATTAACTTGATGGAAATTATACCTCAAGATCTATGGATCTAGCAAGAACAAGAGGCCTCTAAAGATGGCTTCATAGCACCATGATCCAAGCAAGAAGGGCCAAGGAGAATGGGATGAAGGATGGGGTTATTTGTGAGGTTTAAATTTGGAAATTTTGGAGCAACTTGATGAATTTTTGAACAAGATGAAAAGAAAAATGATGAAGAGGGGAGGGGCTGCAGATTTTGGCTAGAGGAGGGAAGAGGGGAAAGGTGTGGGGTGTGGGAAAGTCAAGGTCAACCCATACCAAACAAGTAAAGACCCATACCCAATTAAAAAATTCAAAACCCTTTAAAAAAACACCTCTTTTCTACACATGAATAAAAGTCAAAGAGGCAAGCATTTTTTTTTCTTGGGTTGCTGGAAATGGGCCGGCCTAGGGGTGAGGGAAGAGAGAGAGGGGTTTTATAAAAGAAATTTTATGCAAAAAGACCCCCTACAAGTCCAAAATTGCAAGTTTAAGCTTAAATTCAATAAATTTCGTTTTCCATAATAAAAATTAGTTAAAATTTAAAATAAATTACTAAAAATTTATGTTACAACTAGATTTCAATTAACACGATTTTAAAGCTTAAATTTAGCCCATTTAAATTTGTATTTATCGCTAATTTAATGTATTTTCTTACCGGCTTAAAATAATATTAAAAATTGAAAATTAGGGAAAATTTTTAAACGACCAGAATTTCATAAGTAACTCATTTGCTACTAAAAACAACCAATTATCTATCCAAATTAGGTATAATTAGTCCTAAACTGCAAAATAACAAAAAGGACGGTTTACGGAAAAATACCGAATTTTCACCGATTTTCGGGAAAACACCAAAACGAATTTTCAAGGCACTACAGAGTGGTACTTCGGTCTTCTCAGAGACGGTGACAGAGAGGTTCTTGTTCACCCAGACTTGCCATTACTACCGTTCTAGACTATAGGACCCGGCAGGAGGATGAGTATAGCGTCGTTCTAAACTAGCTTTGGAAGTGCACGTGTATATAACTCTGCCAGAGGGTTGTTATAGTCAGTGGGAGAAGAGGAAGCATAATGGGCAAGTAGCTTATGTCTATTTATAGACTAAAGTAGGGATAGCTGAATTAGATCATCTAATTTTGATGTGACAATCATAGGTCTTGACCTCATCAGAATAGGAGATGGATCTGGCAAGAAGGTAGTAGAGAGTGATGTCCAGATATTGGGATGGCATGCACTTGATAGGAAGAGATATTCCTATACTACGATCGGTTATATTTTGGTTGTCACAAAGTTGTTTCTCCACATAGGATATGGAAATAATATCAGGTTTTCTGGTTACTAGATCTATAGTTTAGATCTAGATTTGGGAAATATCCCAATTTGGGTATTTTGACATTATTCGAAAGGAATTTTAGAATGGATGACTCCTGGCATGGTGGTGTACCTACAGGTGATGGAGTCAACCTCTCTAACAGTGTCTTACAAACTAAAGGGAAGAGAGATCTACATGATTAACATATCATTTGCTTAGGCAATTGAGTTAATCATGAAATGTCAAGTATCACACCAGATATTGCTTTTGTACTAGATGCAATAAGCAGATATATTAATCCAATCCTGGAGAAAAATTGGGAAGCAGTTGTTAAACTTAAGTGAATGTTCTTGGGAAATAATTACGGCAGCCTCCTTCGGGAGACGGTTATCATTTCAGACTCCTAAGGTGACTTGGATGTCAGAGTTATAGTTTTCCCTTTTTTGAGGGACAGTATGTTGGACGGGTGGTCTAAGAGAATACTGAGGAAAGGCATGGCGCAGGATACTGATTAAATTCAGTGGACGATACAGTCTAAGTAGTTTGCTAGATTTGGAGTTCATTTGTGAACTGGGTCCCATCAGATATCCAGACAAATTCTAAGACAAGTATTGCTCATTTCGGGAGATACCTTTCTCCGCGAAGTTGAGATTAAGAGAGATACAGAAAGAAACATTGGAGCGGATCCACTCACTGAGGCTATTTCTCGAACGCAATCATTTTCGCAAACAGGCTTTGCGAAACTGATTAGTAGAAAAGTTGGGTGTTCGGTATCACACGGGCTGTGAGTATGCGACATCGCAATAATTGGCCTTAAGTGCAAGTGGGAGATTGTTGGCTATAGTGCCCTCAAGGCAATTATCATAGTCGCGGACTTGTGATTATGATGATTGAGTGAGGATCTATACCGATAAAACAGTCTTACTCAAGATGATAGTATGCTATCTGATTTGTCTTTATCATCATATACATGTTGATAGAGCCCGTAGGATTCTTGCTTGACTGCCAGCATTGTGATGGCGATCATATATGAGGGAGCTGGGGTCTATAAGCACATCTTTAAATCTCCCTAGTCGTAGGAGTATCGAGACCGGGAATCGATACTCCAGTATAGACTAGTGTATAATGATCGAGAGCCTGACGAGGGGCGGTGGCCAGGTCTCACAAGCCATTGGTGTTAGTTTGTTCACCTAAGATAGTATACAGGTGCTCATTGGGTTATGAGTACACTGGACGGACTCGCCGGGAACCTGCTAGTTGGTATTATACCTATTGTCAGATAGCAGTTCTCAGGTGACATGTGTACAGGTTAGTCTATCGACCTGAGATCGTCATTTGTCTCGTGTGAGTTCCCACTGTGCTTTGATTACTACCCTACCACGGCTCAAAGGAGTCGTGCAAACAGGTTTTAATAGGGTACAGTCCCAAGCCACATGGAGGCAGTGATCGGATCGTCAGGGATTCGTCTCTCCCGGTATTGGGGGTTGATGTTGTAAGTGCATGGAGGCGCCCCGGCCGTCAATCCGACGCCGGAAACGCAGAAACGAAGAACTTTGCGAAACTTGCGAAAAATACAAGATAAAGATAAGGAAAAATGGTCACCTCAAAGTCTATCATTTCTCATCTCATTCTAATCTCATAAATACATAGGATTGATTCAAAAGGAATCTCATCATGATGAAGCCACAATCACAATAAACCCCCTCCACAAATATTATTTGCACACTTGCAAATAACCCCCTCCATCGAAAAGTCCGGCCGCGAAGGAACAAAGGAAAACCGGCCGGAACGAAATGCAAACTGGCAACTTCAGAAAACTAATCCCGTAATAAATTACAGGAAAACCCCGCGACTGCATATACATGCCCGCATTTGTATTCCCACTGAACACAAATGCAAAGAGACAAAAATACACTGTCTAATATTAGGATCCGGCTTAAACTAAAGCCCGCTAGTAAAATCCGTCCGATCACGATCCGTGCAATACCGCACGTATCTGATCGAACCCTGCCATATCTCCATACGGCCTCTACAGCGTTTCTCCCGAAACTTGAGAAACTGGTCTGTAGGGGACTCTAAAGACTCGTCAATACTATGGTTGTGGATTTAACCACTAGCACGTCAGAGGTATTAGCCAATACATAACGGGCTACCTGGTATTGACCAAACGGGACGTCTGTGAGCGAACTCACCCTGACACTCTACTGAGCCTGTCAGTGACAATATCCGTACTGTCCGGTCCGTTCGTCTATGAGCATCGCATGGCGGGCCTAGGGGGTTGGTAAAGTCAGACCCCCAAAAGCGGTACAAGTCGTGTCGGAGTGCAGCCCAGAACACCCTGAGATACTACTGGAATACCTACCAGTAAATCTCCTGTCTTGGCCAAGGACTTTTCATGTATTGGCTCTCCTAGACACAGCGCAACCTCATCCCTAATATCGGGAGAGACGAACCCCTACAGATCCGCTCACTGCCTCCATGTGGCTCGGGACTGTACCCAACTAAAACCTGTTTGCACGACTCCTTTGAGCCGTGGTAGGGTAGTAATCAAAGCACAGTGGGAACTCACACGAGGCAAATGACGATCTCAGGTCGATATACTAACCTGTACACATGTCACCTGGGAACTGCTATCTGACGTCTGGTATAATCCCAACTAGCTGGTTCCCGGCGAATCCTGTCCGGTGTACTCATAACCCAATGAGCACCTGTATACATCTTAGGTGAACCAACTGACACCAGTGGCTTGTGAGACCGGCCACCGCCCCTCGTCGGGGTCTCGACTGTATACACTAGTTTACTCTGGAGAATCGATGCCCTGTCTCGAAACTCCCACGACTAGGGACCTTTTAAGGATGTGCTTATAGACCCCAGCTCCCATGTATATGATCGCCCTCATACTGCTGGTAGTCAAGCAAGAATCCTAGGGGCTCTATCAACGTGCAATAGTGACCTGTAAGGTCACCTAAAGTAGTATACGATGATAAAGATAAACCAGATAGCATACTATCATCTTGAGTAAGACTGTCCTATCGGGATAGGTCCTCTATCAATTATTGCAATCACGTGCCTGTGATCCAATAATTGACTCTGAGGGCACTATCTCCAACAATCTTCCACTTGCACTCAAGGCTAATTATTGCGATGTCGCATACTCACAGCCCGTGTGATATCGAACACCCAACTCCTCTACTAGTCAGTCTCACAAAGCTCGCTTGCGAAACTATTGCGTTCGAGGAATAGCCTCAGTGAGTGGATCCGCTTTGATGTTTCTTTCTATGTCTCTCTATATCTCAAGTTCGCGGCGAAAGCCATCTCCCGAAATGAGCAATACCTGTCTTAGAATATGTCTGGATGTCTGATGGGACCTAGCTCATAAATGAACTCCAAATCCAAACTTCTTAGACTGTATCGTCAACTGAACTTAATCAGTATCCTGCGCCATCCTTCCCTCAGTATCCACCTGGACCACCTGTCCAAAATACTGCCCATCGTCAGAGGGAAAACTATAACTCTGACGACCACCCTATCGTCCATGTCACCTTGGAAGCCTGGAATGATAACCGTCTCCACAACGAGGCTGTCGTTATCATATCCCTAGAACATCCACTTATGTTCTAAAATTGCTTCCTAATGTTTCTCCAGGATTGGATTAATATCAACTTATTGCATCTACTGCAAGAACAACATCTAGTGTGGTACTTGACATCTCATGATTGACTCAATTGCCTAAGCAAGTGATCTGCCAATCATGCACATCCCTTTCTATTTTAGTCTGTAGGACACCTTTAGGGAGGGTGACTCCATCACCTACAGGTATACTACCGTGCCAGGAGTCGTCCATTCTAAATACTCATAGAATGCTGTCTAAGTACCCAGATTGGGAAACTACTCAAATCTAGATCTAATACCATAGATCCAGTAACCAGAATGTCTGATATAATATCCAAGTCCTATATGGAGAAACCACTGTGTGACGACCAAAGAATAACCGATCGTAGTATAGGAATTTCACTTCCTACTCTGTGTATGTCATCCAAATACCAGGACATCACACCGAACTACCTTCTTAACAGGTCCATCCCCTATTCTGATGAAGTCAAACCTATGACTGTCACATCAGAAATAGATGATCTATCTCCGCTATATCTGCTTTAGTCTATAAATAGACATAAGCCACCTGTCCACCAATGCTTCCGCTGCTCCCACTGACCATAACAACCCTCTAGCAGAGTCATATAGACGTACACTTCTAAAGCTAGTTTAGAACGACGCTATACTCATCCTCCTGCCGGGTCTCACAGCCTGGAACAACAGCAATGGTAAGTCGGGGTAAACAAGAACCTCCCTGCCACCGTCCCTGAGCATACTGAGGTACCTCTCTGGTGCCTGAGGTTACCTACCATATCTGTGGAGTGGCTAATGGAATGTTAAACCAGATTGAATCTTTAGGTTCCTATCAAATTTTCAGTAATCGTTTGCGGTTCTGGAATTACTTCCAGTTCTACCATACTCCCACTACTGTTTTCTGAAAAAATCCATTTTTATTAAAACTGTGGCGAGTCAAGAACAATATCACAATTGATCTTCCAGATGGTAGAAAGTCAACCCTCGTCATAGCCCGGGTCAACCCACAAACAGCCATTACAGAAACGTGCCTTGAGTCATCCAGAGTCTGGTTTTAAGCAAAAGCTGGACGACTCCCCGTACCTTAACAATGTCAAGATATGAACTATTCTATATCCAATACAGAAACAGAGACACTGATTTAATTGAACCAGATTCAAATCATGCAGTTGTCTCCAGTGCATGTCAAGTAAATGGAAGGAGGCCGATCAGCGTTACTCAACTTAGGAATGATTCCAATTATGAGTAACCTGAAAGAGAAGCAAGTTTTCTTAATCATTACTATCAACTGAATACCATACACAAGTATCTACATCTTCGATCACCTTGAAGAATCCCGATACTTGCAATACCTGGTTCTCTACTTTACTCTTATACCTATAACTTCTCAAAACTTGGACCCTGTGTTTCTACGAAACACTTGTCTAAGAACTAGAGAAGTCATAAGTAAACAAAATATAGTATGAGGACCAACCCCTCTGTCCTAATTGACACTGGACAATATACAATACTCTGTATAAGTCCCCTGAGTCTAATAACTCATTCCCTGTGTGTCGTAGGTTGAAAACTGTACTATGGTTATGAAGAATTACACCGCTGTTTAATGCTCTTTACCTAACCATCCACTGATATAGGTAAATGTCATAGACATAATTTCAAAAAGTTATATCTCACTCTATGAAAATAGACGTACAGATATATCAATTTGAAATAGGTGCATAACAACGGATATTCAAAACCAAATATTTGCCGTCCGACAAACAGCCCGGGTGACTTTCTCAAATATCACCAATTACAACGAATTCCGATATAATGAGGATGATCACCTAATTCCTAATAACTTACTCCCACTCATCATCTGTAAAACCATACAGATTTGAGAATCATACCTGGTAAATACATACCCTGGGGTAAGGTCTGATTGGGAAATCAGTTTTCTATTAACAGTACACTGTGAAACTGAAACATTAAAATGTTTCGATGAGGTATCCGGGTATTCCTAGTAATGTCTCTTCCATTATCCAGATTCACAACTGTAACCGTATATTTCTTTGCCACCTCTCCAAATCCCTTTATATGTCTTTAGTCATTACCTTCTGCACACCCCTTTAGGCCAAATGGTTTTCTTCCTTCCCAACCGTTCGGCACCAGCCTATGGTTTGGAAGAAGACTATCCAATAAGCATAATGGGTGTACTGTCCTAATCCAAGGAGCACTCGCAATGAGAGAAGGTGAGGGTAAAAGACAACCGAATAAACCTTATTCCTATTTCTCCTGAACCAGAATCCATCCTCGAACTGGAACAAGTTCCTTTCGAGTTCGTATATAACCATACGATGGAATATCCAAAATAACTGTGGATCTTCGTAGTGATACGGAGTGTTCTGGAGAGATACAAAGGTGAAGTGGGAGTGGTAACGAAATACTTGGTTTGGTCGTGAATATCAGTCGCAATTTACTTTGCCCTCCTTCTAATCCCTTTCTTTGTCTTAACTTAATACCTTCTGTACACCGTTTAGGCTAATTGGTTTTCTTCATTCCCCACCGTTCGGCACCAGCCTAAGGTTTGGACGAAGACTATCCAATTTGCGTAACAGGTGTACTATCTCCTAAACCAAGGAGTACTCGCAACCTGAGAGAAGGTAAAAGGAAAAGACAACTGAATAGTCCTATTCGTTTTCTCCAGAACCAGAAACCATCCTCGAATAAATCCCTTCGAGTTCGTATATAACCATACGATGGTTTTGTCCAATGGAAGTGGACGTTCGTAGTGATACGGGGTGTCCTGGAGAAAAGGGTAAAAGTAGGAGTGGCATTGAGGTTTGCAACTCTGACAATCCAAAAGCCAGTGTTTTAAGAAGGTTCGGTTAATTTTGGTCTCTGAGTCATAGTCTAGGGTCGGGTCAATGGTCGCTGCCAAAGAGAGAGAGAAAAGAAACACTCAGCGTGCACTCTAACCTGGATCAGAATAGTTATCACTTTATCTAATCTGGAAACCTCCCACTGTACCGTCAAATTCTTCCCCAAACCTGAAAGAAGAATTAGTCGGGATCACCCAAGGAGTAAACCAACTCATCAGTGGGAATCGGGATCCAACTATCATCGCATGATAACGTGACGTAATCCGCTCACGTTATCACACTCCAGAAGGTATGCGCATATCTGGCAAGTTTCAGTTTCTTTAGAAACTCCCGATGTGAATTTTTGCCCCATGCTCTTATGACCTTGACGAAGGTCAGCAAATCATAAGTCACATGTCAAGTTCTACCCGTCATTGTCCAGGTTAATTTGAACCCACCCGTACAAGCTCTTGACAAAGGTCAATAAGGCTATACGACTGTCCCAAACCAACGCATCTATCTATGCAGCAGAAAGGTAACAACCAGCTACCATACAATATGCCTTGAAGAAGGTCAACAAACATAGCATGAATACTACGTGCTACCCGTCTGAAACGACGGAGGGCTACGAATGGTTTCTGGCGAAAACCTTTAACGTAAAGAACTTGATATCGTTGAAGGAATGGATAGCTTTTTAGAAATATAGTGACGAAAACCTTTGCTAAAGAGGTCACTCCCAGTGAAGGGATCTCGGCTCTTTCCCCGTAGGATGGGGTGCAGGATATTCCAACTGAATACCACGATGCAAAGCAAAAGTAATCGGCTATAGTGAAGTTATTGCCCTGACGCAAACTTCTGTCTAAGGGGTCACTCCCGGTGAAGGGATCTCGGCCCTTGCCTCGTCGACTGAGGAGCAGGATATTCCAACTGAATACCACGATGCAAAACAAAAGAGAACGCCCTTGCAATAATAGCTTTTTGAAAAATGTTCCAACAACATCAGAATAGGTTTGTTTATCTTGCATTGATCCGAATCAACGCAGTCCCATCAATTGATCACACCAATAAAGAACGAAAATAATGATGTACGTATATGCCATCCGCATTCGCCACTGGGTCCCGTCATCACCCGTTAGGTTACTTAACTAACGACAGAGCGGGGACTGGACTAGCGCGGATGCAAAACATATACAACATCTACTAGTATATATATCAATATATAATATTCGCTCAAGGCGTGATAAAATGCAACATCACATAAATGTAACCAGCATCACAGAACAATACAGATATCTGGGATCTCCGGGTTTCATAGAGCCGCTACTGAAACCCGACGTTCCCCTGGTCGTGTGGATAGCCAGTGCAATGAAATCCTAGACCCCTACGGGCGCGGCAAGTTACCCGCCAAAACCTGAAGCGAGGCATCCCCCTTCAGGAACGTGAATGGACCACCCAGCACTTCACGGAATCCGGTAAGTTGGGCACCCCTCCTAGGTCAACCTGTACCCCCTACGAGTGCAGCGAACAGCCCGCCAATTCTAGAGTGAAGCCCCCTCCGTGTCAATGCCATGAGATGCGGGCCCGTTGCCCTCTAGAATCCGGCTATCCATGCACCCCTCCGTGGGGTAATCCTAGTACAGAAAGTAAAATATACATACAACGGGTACATCGACCTCGACCTGGTCGTGCCCCAAAAGAATAATACAAACAGGAAGTGACGGCAGTCCACATGTCGGACGCTCGCCCCGCAATATCAAATGTACATATAAAACAGAACTGTACTAACATTGCATCTAGGCTATCCCCCACGACCAATCCACAACATCACAGCACAATACAGAACATCAACGTGAATGTCACGTTCGCAAATCCGTCTAAAAGGGCTATAGCAGTTAGAATGGATTTACCGATCAAATGACATTCACGGTCGCAAATATAATGTAAATACTGTGAACTAGCATGTTTAAAATATCCGATCGAACAAATTTATCGAAGTGGGACCCAAGCACTACTGTAGCACTCACAAAAAATCTGGGCCCAAAAAGAATATTCCAAAATCCCCATGTTCAAGTCAGAGAACTACTGTAGAAATCTGGAGCAATGATGACACTTTTTGGCGGCTGAACCGCGGCCAAAAGGGGGTTAAAGCCGCGGTTCCGCGGCTATATAGTGGCATCTCGTGACCATTTTTCTACAGTGTTCTCCAAATACCCTGCACACATTTCTGAAACACCCTGAAAAATTTTTAGAGCCCAAAAAAATTTCGACAAAAACTGTGCATGTGTTATCGGGTTTCCGGAAAATCCGTTCGATCGAACATTTAAATACGCTAGAGCAAGCTAAGCAAGGTTAATGGCGTGGCTCTGATACCAATGTATGTGCACGGAGGCGCCCCGGCGTCGGATTGACGGCCGGGGCGCCTCTGTGCATTTACAGATGTCGCGTTGTGTACGGATGGCCATCACAATCCGTGGCCACGGTGGACGAGAATTATCGATCCAGAATCGATAGTTTCTCAGGTGGTGATGGGTTTCATACCGACACTAAATGTCGCGTTGTTAGGGGACTGACTTTATCCACCCCCTTAGACTCGATATGCAATACTCTTAGACGAACAGACCGGACTGTACGGATATTGTCACTGTTAGGCTCAGTAGGGGTTCAGGATGAGTTTGCTCGTCGGCCTCCCTTTCGCTCAATACCTGGGTAGCCGTTACGTACAGCTAGTGCCGCTGACGTGCTTGTGGTTAAACCCACTGCCAGCGTATTGACGAGTCTTCAGAGTCCCACACAGAGAGTTTTCACGGTTCAGGCGATATGGTGTACATATTGTATGTTGATATATACAGGTGTCCGATTAAATATGTGCACTTGCTGCGTAGACTTTAATCGGAAGGTTGATAATACTAGCGGCTTAGGATTAAACCGGATTATTAAATCGGATTTTGATTTAATAATTTATATATGTATTTGTATATACGTATTCTAGTATTATTGTTCACTATACGTTTTCTCTCTCGGCTATTCGTATTTTGGTACGAATACGCGTATATGTATTTCGGTACATGTACCGGGAAGTATTCCGTATTTCTACGGAATAGCTTCTAGAAGATGTTGCCACCTCATTTATATGATTTACCTTTTTGGAAAATCATTTGTTTTATAAATGAGGTTGAAGGGATGATGTGGCAAAAGTATAGTGCAAAGTATGGTGCTCATTTGTTTAATGTTATGCATTGTTTAATGTAATTAATCAAATGACATTTTTTTGTGGATGCAAGAGGAGGGGCCGGCCACTTTTTTGGTGGGATTGATTTTTCATTTGTTTGCTTCACACTCTCTCTCTTAAGTTCACACAAAACACTTAACCATTTTTTCCTCATGCTAAGTTTTCATCACCTCATTCATTCTTCTTCTTGAGTTGCTCCATGGAGCACATGGATGAGAGAAAATCTTAGTGATACACCACTAACCCCCACTCTTCATCGCTAGCGACGTTGGAGCATCGGTTACCTCATTCGACAAGGCTGGAGCTTGCGCCGTTTCCCTCTCGTGGATCATCGGAGACGAAGGAAGACCGGCAACCAAACATCATCAAAGGATCGCTAGGAGCTTGGAATGAAGACCGGAGAACTCGGATCATCTCGGTATAACGATTCTAACCTCTTCTTAGTTTATTAGTTTTGGGTTTAAGGTAGATCCGGGATTCGGCTAGCGGTAGCGTCGGTTTGATAAATTTTTGTTCCGCATTTTGGCCGTGTTTCGACGGCCGGGGCGCTGCCGGGACCCTACATTAACTTCGCCTAGACAATATGTGAAAAACCCGAAACAATGTTAAAATTACGAATACGAAATACTTCGAATTGTTTATAGTGTAAGATTACCTCACATGCAAAATTAGCAAAAACAAACAACACCTGAAACATCAAAACCAAGTCACTGGAACACACACAAAAATTCAGGAGGTGAGCTCGGATTTTGGCCGAGATGAGCAAGGTGGTGGCCGACAAAAAAATCTTATTTTTTCCTGAAATTTTCATGGTGTTCTTGATATATCCCATACATCATTATGTACTTATTTAGAAAAAAAATTGACAACATTTTAAAAACGACAAAAACTTCAATTTTGCGTTTCAAGTTTCGGAGTATTTCGGTTTCGTAATCGTAAAAAAATCCGTCTAAATTTCAAGTATGGCTCTGATACCACTGTAGGGTTATCTAGCATGGCAGCAAGGTTTCGGAAGGTATCGTCCATGCTAAATTCAAAAATTTGTCGTTCTAGCTAACCCTAACTAAGAATCGTTAACTAGAAATCGACGGATATGTGAATGCAAACACTTTGCAAGTATAGTGAGCAAGGAATACAACCTTTGTAGACTGGTCCTTCACTTCAATAGCTCCGTGTACTAGTCCCTTCGCTGTGATCGTGAACTCCGGACTCTAGAGAGGCTCCTTTGAAGAAACGAACATGCTTGCTTCGATGTCTTCGAGGCCGAAGATGATCTACGTCGATGAGACACTAACCCAAGCCACCTCTTCACTAATTACAGAATTAGTGAAGCAAACACCCTATACTAAATGGAAAATAGTAGAGGATGATGAAGTAGGAAGGGGACACACTTTAGATTTGATTTTCTCACATTTTTTCTCATACCACCATTGAAGCTAGAAAACTTTGAGGAAGAAGAAGAAGAATGAACTCATCATATGAATTAATCAAAATGAATTATTGCAACCATGAGTGAGTTAAGCCCTCATGCCTAACTCATGTAAAGAATAAACCAAGGGATAAGGTTAAGGGTTGGGTTAACAAATATCCTAAGCTAGACAAAAGAGTGGACTTAGTCAAAGGTTCATACAAGCTTCTACAAGCTTTGAACCTTAAATTAATTCTCTCCTAATTTGTTTAATTTTGAATAAATTATAAACTCTAACTTAACCGTAGCATGGTATAAGTTTCTTACACCCATCTTGCATGTATCATCAAGCATGTCATAATACATACACAAATATACATACCACATATATACATTGTGCACATCTAGTGAGAAAAGAAATCTTAAGTGAATTAATATTAGTTAATGTAATTTAATATATAAAATATATAATTATACATTAAATTATCAAATCAACTCTTGATTTAATAATCCGGCTATATTACATATAACCGACTAATATCATATGTAACAACTTATCGAATGAACACTTGATCCGATAACCCGGCTATATCGCATATAACCGACCAATGTCACAAATCGCAAGAATAGAATATGGTATCTCATATCGTATTGATCTCGTTCCCGCACATATCATATATGTGCTCCTACTCCGTTTCGCTTGAGCCAGGAAACCCCTGTGTAGGACTCTAAAGACTCGTCAATACGCCGGCAGTAGGTGATGATCATATCAAACACCCACAAGCCGCAAGCGGTCTGCTAAACATAACGGCAACCCGGGTATTGAGCGATCATAAGATCAACAAGCAAGCCTGCTCACACTCCTGCGAATCCAATTAGTAACACTACCGTACAGTCCGGTCTCTTCGTCTGATATGTCGCATATCTCGTCTAGGCATGGTAAACGTCAGACCCCAGAAACTCGATAAGTCGTGCCGATGTGAGGCTCATAACGGGTCAAGAAACTACTGATAACACTTAACAGTATATCTCTGAAGCAGCCCTGGCCAGGACTTCCTGTTATAGCCAATCGAGCACAGCGCAACATCAACTCCCAATACTGGGAAAGACGGAACCCCTCCTATCGCTCATTGCCTCCATGTGATTCGAGACTGTACCCAAAAGCCACCGTTTTGCACGTTCTCTTGAACGTGATAAGGTGGAAATCAAAGCACAGTGGAAATCAAACAACACTCTATGACGATCTCGGGTCTATAGACTAACCTGTACCAATGTCACCAGAGAACTGCCATCTGACGTGAGGTATAATACCATCTGGGAGTTCTCGGCGAGTCCGTCCAGTATACCCAGTCTCCACTGAGCACCCGTATACTGTCTCTAATGTCAAACACCAATGGATATGGGATCATCCATCGCCCATCTACATGGGTCGAGAAGCTATACGCTAGTCTACTCTGGTATATCGATGCCCTGTCTCGATACACCCAGGATTGGGAACATTTGAAGGATGTACTTAGCGACTACTCTTTCCCCCCTAGTATAATCTACACTATAGTCCTGGTAGTCAAGTACTTATCCTGAGGGCATTATCAACATGTAACATAGAGACAATCAGTGTACATGTTAAGATAAAGAGCAACCAGATAGCATACTATCATATCGAGCAAGAAAGTCCTTCCTATATATGTCCAAGCATCTACTACAATATATATCGTATGTACAGTAATGGACTCTAGGGCACACATATAACTAACAATATCATGAAAGCATATGCATGAAAGTATGGGGATATAAATCAACTTGTGTCCCTCGCGACACATCAAAATCATGGAACATGAGTGTCCAACATCGATACTCGAAATATCATGAAGCCCGTGTCCAACATCGACACGTAAATCCTCATATATCACGGGCTCCGTCTGTCCGGATCAGCCCACGGGCTCCGTCTGTCCGGATCGGCCTGTATCATCTCACGACTCCAGTCGGTATCCTCCAGATAACCGCCGAGACCAAATACTATCACCAGTAGGTAGTGGTCCCTCTCCTAGGCTCTTTGTCTACACCACAAAAATCCTTTCTCGCCCCGGGGTATCATACCGGGTCCACCATATACCCGCAGACGGTGCCTCCCTCTCCACGAATCGGGTTTCACATGCCAATCTCAGAACCGAGAAAACACATGGTGGATGTCACGAAATATCATATCAAGAGAAACCGGGTTTTTAAAACAATACATACTTTCTTTTGAAATATAATCACGGTTCTCAAATCCAGAAACTCATGAAAACAACATCTCAATGCATATAATCGTAAAGCATGATATATGCAAATATAGAACAGAAATGTGAGCGTCTCAGTATATCATGCAACATTGAATTGTGATGTGAGCATATCAGTATATCATGCGACATATCATAATGATGTGAGCATAGCAAGTATATCTTGCAACATAGCATAATAATGTGGAAATTCTACTGTGTAAGTGACATAGAAATTATGGATGATGAAAGTGTGTGAGCCGGCAATCCGTGTAAGTGTAACATACACATCATCGATAATTGTGTAGGTGTACGAGCACAGATATATGTAATGTAATGAGAATAACATAAACGTAGCATAAAGTAAATTGTGAGCGCAATGCTATAAGGTTTATGTCTATCACATATCCGAGTCGGTGAATCGATCAATCGGCATCTAGCCTCACAACATCATGTACGGTATAATTCATCGTACGGCGGCATTAAACAATTAGGGATTCTATCAACCTATATGACAATGAGGGTACAGACCAAACGTCTCATTCGACATATCACACATTATTCACATCATTATCCAGGTCACATCCTTATCGATCTCATATCATGGGACTGGCAAAGGTATCAATTATCTCAAATCGACTCGCATCCATATAACGACATATCAAACCGAGTCATCATATCTCATCGTATACTCTTTTCATCACGTTTATATCCCACATTAAGTCATTATATATATATATATATATATATATATATATATCCTATCTTATAAATCTCATGTCATGCTACTCTAAAACTCATACTTATTCTCGTGCACTACCTATCTATATATCATGATTCATGTTCACTTTTCATATCCTTATATATATATCAATCCGAGACATCCTTCCTTTCATATCATGTCACACTAAACCTTTAATCTCATCCAAAGGTTCCTAGAATAGATTTCTCTAACTATATACAATATATCGGTTTCCATCAAAATTTGCGCGGTGCTATAAGCCATCAACCCGACTTTCCCCGTAGATATAAATCTACTCACCCGTGGAACTCCTTTTTCAGCAGTAGTCGATGTGCTTCGTCGTCTCGGAATCCGCGTTAAGGTACCTACAAATCAACACACCATCGCAATGCTATTAAAATCGAATCCGGAAAACCAATACGGCACACGGTGCGCTCATAGGTTAAAACCTATAGCCTACGCATGCAAAAACAACCAAACAACCCTCGTCATTGACGTATAAATATCCAACGACCCAATACAATATCAAATACTAAAACCAAGAATTCCAAAATACGGGAAACATAACCAAAAACACCCAATGTGCTCCTAGATTTTGGTTCAGGTCAATTGCAACAAAACTAGCAAGTATAGGGTGTCGTACATGGAGTATGTGGGCTACAGACCAAAGCTAGACCCAATTTCACTCAATGAGGCCGGCCACATTCCCCCCAAAACCGGCCTGCTCGGCGAAGACCACTCCATTGAGGTTTGCCTTCTCAGGGTGGTCTCCTAGTGTCTTAAATAGGTCTCTTGAGTTGCTAGTTTTTCTCAGAAACTTCCCGGATTGCTCCAGATTCCCTGTAGGCCAAGGCAACTTCACAAAACCGACACGGGTGATTTCTATGTTCATATTTTGGGTTCTATACTCATTTCCAGGTCTTGAAATCAATCGCTAAGGTCTTAAAACACTCACTACACCTCATCTTATCGCTCAACATCAACTTGCAAATTTCCAAAATCACATAACCTAACATAATCAAATTCTAAACTAAAATACGATATTTAACACAATTACTAATCTAAAGTGAAGAGATATACCTCATTAGCAACTAGAGAAAATTCTTGAGTTGCTCAAAGTCTTTAGAATCCAAACTTGAATGGTTCTAAGGGTTTAGAATTATGTTGTGCCTGTTTTTAATGAAGGAGGCATGAGGTTTTGGAAAATATTTAGAGATGATACATGGAGATAGTGAGGGATGAAGAAGATGAAGGAAATGGAGAAAACAATGGAGATGGGGAAATGAAGAGGTAGCCCACTTCTAGCTTCTCTCTCTTATGCTCACTCTCTCACTCACCAACTTTCCCCTACACCCACTCTCCCAACAAATATCTCATTATCATTTTGTTTCTTTCATATAAATCCCATGGCATCTAAAACTATTCCATTCACACTCAATTCTTTGTTTTCCTTTCTTTTTTCTCACAAGTCACACACACACAACTCAACACTTAACATGCGTAAGACATGGTGCACAAGTCACGGAAAAAATATAAAAATACGGATTTTGCCAAAAATCCGACAAATTTCATTAAAATAAATAAATCATTTTAATCTCCAATTAATTTCCAGTATTGGTATATACTTATACCATTTTACGAAAAATCCCTATTCGCAAATCGAATAGTTTTCGTGAAATATATTATTTTACGATTAAATTTCCAAAAATAATATTTTATATTTTTATGAAATGTTACAGTCTTCCCCCCTTAAATAAATCCAGTCCTCGAATTTAAACTTTAACTCCCCAATTATTAAAACATTTCAATAATCAATTCAAATCAACGGGGCTCCAAAATCACGGAAGATACAGAAATACCATAGCGCATCGTGTGCGCCTGAAAACGAGTACGAAACTCAAAATCAAACTCCGTCAAGTATCACGCAATCATCGGAGTTAAAATGGAAATACGAATTTTGAATTGCATTACTGGAATCCAATATGCACTAGTCAAATACTATAATACGTATAGTACGCATTCTTGGAAAAATCTTCAAAAACAGAATAAAACACATGCAAAATCTTTTCTGAATCGCCGTGTGATGCGTAACTCACGGCACAAATGACGGACGCTCATTTGTAAATTAATAAATATACATTCATATATGTTTTGCTCAAATATACGTTCATATATGTTTTGCTAAAATATACGTTCCGCCGTTTCTAAATATCCAAAATGGTTCTCTTTTGTAAATGTTCGTGTCGCTCGCGGACACGTAGGAAATAGCGAGACTGTAGCCCCTTTCTTTCGAAAACCTCTTGGTAACTTTGTACGCATGTAAAAGTAATCTGGCATTGTCCTCAGACCAGCCCTGTTCGACTACTATATAATATAGTATCCATCATCAAAACGCTATACTCATAAATAAAATCAGCCTCAAAAGGCGTATCCAATATCACGTGCGTCTGGTGCGCATGGAAAACCAAATCCAATACATGTGCCACGAATATGCATAAAAGCAAAACTAGGTACAACGGGTGTGCACGAATGCATCTGTCCCGTGCAACGGATGTGTATGACAACAATATCAAATGCATCTATAGTACATGAAAATCTCAACCCAGTACAAATAATATGCACGAATGAAAATCCCAATCAAGTGCATCCAACATGCACAAATATAATTCTCAATCAAGTGCATCCAACATGCACGAATATAAATCTCTATCAAGTGCATCCTGGTGTGCACAAAATCTCATATCATGCGTCCAACATGCGCGAAAACCCAAATCAAGTGCATCTGTCATGTACAAATGAAATCTAAATCAAGTGCATCCTACATGCACGAGAAAAAAGCCTAAGTCAAGTGCATCCAACATACCCGAGAAAAAAATCTAAGTCAAGTGCATCCAACATGCACGAACAAAATTTCAATCAATGGCACTCGACATGCACGAATAAGATCTCACTCAAGTGCATCTGATGCGCACGAAATCCAATACCAAGCGCCTAACATGCACAAGAATCCAACCCAAGCACGTCAGGTCCTCAGCATCTAGTGCAGTAGCATGCACGAAAATGAATGTCAAGTGCCAACGCGCACAAAAATACAAATCTGGTAACACAAATGCTCAAAAACATAAATCGGGTGCAACCAAGGTACGGAGTATAAATCCAATGCAACCAATGCACAAAATACCAAGCTGGTGCAACAAATACACGAAATACGAATTTGGTGCAACAAATGCACAAAATACAAATCCGGTGCATCCAGTGCACAAAATATAATTCCGGTGCAACAAATGCACGAAATGAAAATCCAGTGCAACAAATGCACGAAAACTCATCAATAACTCAAATGCGTATAAAAAGCAACACCGAGTGTACCAAGGTGTATAAAATCATAACCGCGTGCAACTGCGTGCACAAAAAACACGTATCAATGCACTGCAAGCACATATGATCTATACTGAGTACAAAAATCAAATCGAATGCGTACTGCATGTACGAAATTAAATCAACCATATGAAATCTACGAAATCATGAACACATGCTACAAAGGTACAAAATCAACATCAAGTGTAATAGATATGCACAAATCATAAACCAACACAACAGTGTGTAAAACGTATATCAAGTGCAATAACTCTGCACAAAATGTAAATACCCAGTAGGTGCAGCCATGGTGCACGAAATCAATATCATGAAACTCAATCATCAAAACTCAAATCCAAGCGATAAAAACGTGATACTCGAATCACAAACGCAAATCACAACAAATGGCATTGAGGTACACCTCCTACAATGTCAAAAAATGCCGGTGCACGCAAAACTGGCAGAGCAAGAACATCTGCTTGCCTCCTGCTCACGGTCTGGTGTCCTCTGTCTTTGGGTCCTCATTTCTTTGTGGATTACCAATCTCGCAATCCATCAGCTCGTCGGCCCGGTCAGATGTACTAACGGAAACGATTCCGCTCTGACACTCCTCTGGTCATCTCTCGGCCAATTAGCATGACCACTCGTAAAGCAACACGTCACTGGCGTCGGCATCTGGCCCTCTGAATACACATGACACAACTAATCCTCGGTGCAAGTCTTATCGCAACAGTGTCCTAGAAGGAACCTGCTCAAGGCCTCTTTCGATCTCGCTTATGCCGAAATATACAGAGGCTGGTACTCTTGCATAATCTTTTCTCGTTTTCTGGACATCTGCATTCTCAGCACAGCATTTCCTCGGGAACTGGCCGTATCCTAACACTTCTGTATACATATTAGATCTTTAATCTTAACGGGGAGTAACAACAGCTCTTTAACATCTCGCACGAAGCGCTTGTTCCACTCGTCTTTATTATCGTCCGCTTCAACGTCACGTCATGCTATCTGCATACTGCAATTGTTCTCGGCTACAGTCAATCTAGAATCTCTCACACGGACTCGAAATTACGAACTCGGTATCTTCATCACTCTGTAGAAGATATCTAGCCGAACACGTCCTCGGGAACTCATCCAACCATCGGAGGAATACTCTATATGTAGGGTTCCTAGGCACACTCTAGAGGTCTCACAAGGCATCAACCATGCCAAATTCAAATTTTTCCGGTGCCGAGAAACCCTATTGCGATCGTTAACTAGAGTTTAGGCGAAACTAAAGATGCTAGTTAACAACTTAACTAAGAGTGAACGAAAATACAACCTTTGTAGATCCGGTCCTCCACTTCCATAGCTCCGCGATGACGTCCTTCCGCTGTACCCATCATCGGATCCCGGACTCCAGCGATGGTTTCGTCGAAGAAATGATCGGGCTAGGTCGTCGACTTTGATGCCGAAGATGATCTACGTCGAGGCAACACAAGATCAAGCTCCAACTTCACCAAGCCATGAAACTTGTGAAGAAAACACCCTATACTACATGGCAAGTGGTAGAGGATGAAGAAATAGGAAGTGGGTTCACTTTGGTTTTGGATTTCTCACTTGATTTCAACACTTGATATTTTTCAAGCAAAGCTTTTCTTTTTCTCTTTGAAGAAGAAGAAGATGATGATAGAAAAAGAATTATCTTCAAAAAGAAAATTTAAGTGATTTTTATCATTTTGCAACCATGGTTGAATGTAGAGAATAAACTAGGGTTAGGTGAATGGTTAGGTTAAGAATAAAACAAAAGGCTTAGACTTAGTCAAAGGTGCTTTGAAGCTTCATGAAGCTTCAATCCAAAGTAAGAAAAGCCACCACCTTTAGTTTTTGTTTCTTGCCAAAAGTAAATAAATGAAATACATAAATAAGGCAAAAGAAACCCTAACCATTAACCAAACATGGCTTATTCAAACATACACCCAAGTTTGCATGTATCATCAAACATGATACAATCTTGTGCACAAAAAAATATATCACATATACAATGTGCACAAACAAGTGAGAAAAACATCGTAAGTGAACCAATATTAGTTAATGTAAAGTAATATATTAAATATATAATTATACATTAAATCATTAAATCAACACTTGATTTAACGATCCGGTCATATCGCATATGACCGACTAATATCCAATGTATCGACTTATCGAATCAATCCTCGATTCGATAATTAGGTTATATCGCATACAACCATTCGATACATTCATCGTGAGAATAGAATACGGTATCACATACACGCATTATTCTCGGTCCCGCGCATATCTCATATGCGCTCCTATTTCGTTTCGCTTGAGTCAGGAAACCTGTGTAGGACTTTAAAGACTCGTCAATACGCCGGCAACAGGTGATGATCATATCAAACACCCACAAGCCGCAAGCGGTCTGCTAAACGTAACGGCCACCCGGGTATTGAACGATCAGAAGATCGACGAGCAAGCCCGCTCACACTCCTATGAATCCAACCAGTAACACTTACCGTACAGTCCGGTCTGATCGTCTGATATGTCGCATATCTTGCCTAGAGGTGGTAAACGTCAGACCCCAATAGCTCGATAAGTCATGTCTATATGAGGTCTATAATAGTTCGAGAAACTACTGGTAACACTTACCAGTAAATCTCAGCAACCCTGGCCAGGGATTTCCGGTTATAGCCAATCGAACACAGCGCAACATCAACCCCCTATACCGGGAGAGACGAATCCCCTCCTATCACTCATTGCCTCCATGTGATTCGGGACTGTACCCAAAAACCACCATTTTGCACGCCCTCTTGGACGTGGTAAGGAGGAAATCAAAGCACAGTGGGAATCACACAAGACTCTATGACGATCTCGGGTCAACAGACTACTCTGTACCAGTGTCACCAGAGAACTGCCATCTGACGTAAGGTATAATACAATCTGGGAGTTCTCGGCGAGTCCGTCCAATGTACCCAGTCTCCACTGAGAACCCATATATCATCTCTGATGTCAAACACCAATGGATATGGGATCATCCATCGCCCATCTGTATGGGTCGAGAAGGTACACGCTAGTCTACTCTGGTATATCGATGCCCTGTCTCGATACACCCAGGATTGGGAACATTTGAAGGATGTACTTAGCGACTACCATGTCCCCACTAGTATGATCCGCATCATAGTCCAGGTAGTCAAGTACTTATCCTGAGGGCATTACCAACATGTAACAGAGAGACAATCAGTGTACACGTTAAGGTAAAGAGCAACCAGATAGCATACTATCATGTCGAGCAAGAAAGTCCTCCCTATATATGTCCAAGCATCCACTACAATATACATCCTATGTATAGTAATGGCCTCTAGGGCATACATATAACAACAACAACAACAGAGCCTTTTATCCCAAGCATATGGGGTAGGCTACATGAACCAACATGAGAATCACGCCGGGTCCAGCACATGAATCTTCTGTCTCCACTCACTTCTATCGAACAATATACTTTCATTGAGTCCTTTGGCAACCATATCGTTTCGTATCACCTCCATCCATGTTTTCTTCGCTCTCCCTTTTGCCCTTTTGCCATTGCCCATATCGAGAGTATCTATTCGTCGAACCGGTGCTTCCATATGTCTGCGTCGCACATGATCAAACCATCTTAGCCGGTTTTCCCGCATCTTCTCCTCCACAGGTGCGACACCAACTTTTGCACGAATATCCTCATTTCGCACCTTATCTTTTCTAGTGTTACCGCACATCCAACGAAGCATGCGCATCTCCGCTACGTGCATCTTTTGTGTATGATGCTTCTTAGGAGCCCAGCATTCTGTACCATATAGTAAGGCAGGCCGAATAGCGCTCCGATAAAACTTCCCTTTCAATTTTAACGGAAAGTTACGATCACACAAAATTCCTGTTGCACTCCTCCATTTCAACCAACCAGCTTGGATCCTTTGATTAACATCACTATCGATATCTCCATTCTTTTGGATGATGGAACCTAGATATCTAAACTGGTCGCTCGGTGATATCTCTTGCCCTTCCAATGTTATACCAATATGGTTTTGACTTCTCTGGCTACTAAATTTGCAGTGCATATATGCTGTCTTGGACCTGCTCAATCTGAATCCCCGAGAATCCAATGTTTGCCTCCATAATTCCAATTTGGCATTAACCCCTGCTTTCGTCTCATTTACTAGAACAATATCATCAGCGAATAGCATACACCAAGGTACCTCATCTTGGATAGTTCTAGTAAGCTCATCCATCACGATGGTAAACAAGAATGGACTTAATGCAGATCCTTGATGCAAACCAATAGTGATCGGAAAATCACTCGTTAAGCCGCCGCAAGTTCTGACATTTGCCACTACTCCATCGTACATATCCTTGATTATGTCAATATACTTGACGGGGACCCCTTTCTTCATCATTGTCCCCCATAATACCTCTCTAGGTACCTTGTCGTACGCTTTTTCTAAATCAATAAATATCATATGCAAATCTCTTCTCCTCTCTCGAAAACGCTCGACAAGTCGACGAAGCAAATGAATAGCCTCTGTCGTCGATCGTCCAGGCATGAACCCAAACTGGTTCTCTGTTATCTTAATATCCTTCCTTAGCCTGTGTTCAATCACTCTCTCCCAAAGTTTCACGGTGTGACACATCAGTTTTATTCCATGGTAGTTTGAGCAACTTTGAATGTCACCCTTGTTCTTGTAGATAGGTACAAGGATACTTTTCCTCCATTCATTTGGCATCTTTTTTGTCTGCCAAATCTTATTAAACAGATCTGTCAGCCATTTAACACCTATTTCTCCTAAGCATCTCCAAATCTCGATAGGAATCCCGTCAGGACCAACCGCTTTTCTTAAACTCATTCTGTTCAAAGCTTCTTTAACCTCAGGAAGTCTTATTTTACGCATGAAATCACGGTTTATATCTTGAGATTGAATGACAAGTCCATCCAAATTCATAGTAAAGCTCTCATTGAACAATTTGTCAAAATAATCTCTCTATCTTTTCTTGATATCCTCTTCTCGAACTAAAACCTTCTGATTTTCATTTTTGACACACTTCACCTCACATAAGTCTCTAGTCTTCCTTTCCCGCATCCGAGCAATCCGGTATATATCATTTGCAGCCTCTTTAGTGTCTAATTTCTCGTACACCTCCTTATAGACCTTAGATTTAGCTTCCCGAACAGCTTTCTTAACCTCCTTTTTAGCCATTTTGTACTTCTCAAATCTCTCCATATCTCTACTTTTCTTTAAATCTTTATACGAATCCCTTTTAATTTTAATAGCAGCCTTTACATCTTCATTCCACCATGATATGTCCTTAGATGGTGGAGCACCACCTCTCGACTCACCAAGTAGGTCTCTAGCTACCTTCTTGATACAACTAGCCATTTTGTTCCATGTTTTGTTTGGATCATCTTCCGACTGCCAATCCGCTTCTTGTACTACACGATCTATAAAAGCCTTTTGGTTACCTTCTTTCAATCGCCACCATTTAATTTTAGGCTCTACCTTACGTCTAATCTTCCTAGGTTCTCTTCTAAATCGAAAATCTAGAACTAAAAGCCTATGTTGAGTGGTTACACTCTCACCTGGCACTACCTTACAGTCGATACAACAACCTCTATCTAATCTTCTCGTCAGAAAAAAGTATATTTGACTAGCACTTGATCCGCTCCTAAAAGTGATAAGGTGGGACTCTCTTTTCCTAAACCAGGTGTTTGCTAAGATCAAGTCATAAGATAAAGCAAAATCTAGAATCGAGTCACCTGCTTCATTCCTTTGTCCGAAACCAAAACCTCCATGGATAGTATCAAACCCACTACGACTAGTACCTACATGTCCATTAAGATCACCACCAATAAATAACTTCTCTCCACTAGGTATACTTTGCACCACCTCGTCTAAATCCTCCCAGAATAGACGCTTACTAGTGTCATCAAGACCTATCTGTGGTGCATAAGCACTAATAACATTAAGGATCTCTCCACCTAGAATAAGCTTAACCAGTAAAATTCTATCACCTTTTCTCCTAATCTCAACTACATCCTCAAGCAACCGTCTATCTATGATTATGCCTACCCCATTACGATTTTTATCTCTACCCGTATACCAAAGCTTATAACCCCAAGGCTCTATGACTCTACTCTTTTCACCTACCCACTTAGTTTCTTGCAAACACATAATACCAACTCTCCTCCTAATCATCACCTCCACTAATTCTATTAGTCTACCCGTAAGGGAACCTATGTTCTAGGAAGCTAGACGGATCCTACAAAACCCTTGCTTATTTGTCACTACACCCGGGGTCCGATGTAGCGCGCCGTTTCTGGACGACGACCCTTGCTTATTTGTCACTACACCCGGGGTCCGATGTAGCGCGCCGTCTCTGGACAACGACCCTTGCTTATTTATCACTACACCCGGGGTCCGATATAGTGCGCCGTCTCTGGACGACGACCCTTGCTTATTTATCACTACACCCGGGGTCCGATGTAGCACGCCGCATCTGGACGACGACCTAGAAGCCCTTGCATACTTAACACTACACCCGGGATCCGATGTAGCGCGTCGCTGAGTAGGGGACGCCCCAACGATATTCTTATTATGGTTCATGTCATAGAATGTGACAAAGTTTTACGTTGGCTGTCACAAACCTACCACAACCCTTATCCTTTCTCATCCGGACTTGGGACCGACAACGGTGGCATACATATAACTAACACTATATTCGTCCGTTCTCGATCACTCACAACGCATCTGGTTGAGGTCCTTCTATCCGAAGCTCGTCAACCTGCTGATCTCCTATCGGATCGTCTAACGAACAACGTTATCTCTAGATCGATCTACTCTAGATCTGAGTAAGACTCTCCACACTGGAAATCTTCAACTCAACCGAGCCTGCGTCGGCGCATCAAATCTGACGAGTCACCTTCGTCTCTCAACTCAAGATAGACTAGCTATCGCCTGTCACATCTCTGCCTGGAAGCTCCGGCGATCTCAGCTTGTAAGCTCTGGAGGTGACATCCCATCAATCTTAGCAACAGCTGGGTCATCTGTCTGCAAGGTAGACAACATTACGATCTTTGAGGTAGGCTATACATCAACAGTCCTCTCACAACAGGCAGCATATAACAATGGCTCGATCATCTGGTGCAAAACCGAACACTCGGCTCGAATAAGAGGTCACAACACAAATACTAACTCGATACGTTCCCATGTCATCAGAAAACACGATGGTCAGTCCTCGTCCATGATGAGCTCATCCTGACCGCATCACTAGCAGCAGCTCAATCTGCGCTCAAACCATGCTGACAAGAACCTCAAGCATGTATCGAGAAAGATAGACCAAAGGAATGAAAGGAATCAACAGATCTAGAATGGATATATGATCATAAGGAGGAACGGAATCAGTGAGAGTATGATAATGGAAACGAATAGAATCAAGGATCTCAAATGGATGTATGATCAAGGGAACGAAGAGAATCACAGATCTCAAAATATATACATTCTAAGGTTTCTTAAGTGGAGTATCGTATCGTAAATATGCCGAAGAACATACGTACGGTATGTCACTCTACTTAAACTACCTTCTCCATCAATCAGGGTCAGCCTGTATAACGAAAGTTCGGTTCTAATACCCCCTGTTAAAGTCTAAGTTCTGTAAGGTCAAGCCTAGGTTCCAAAATATATATATATATATATATATATATATATATATATATATATATATATACGCCCTAGACTCCGCATAGTCAAATATAGACTCAAACTAAGGTTAAACCTAGCGCTCTGATACCAACTTTGTCACGACCCGAAATTTAGTTCGTGACCGGCACTTAAATCACGCCACGTCTAAAGGCATAACGTAAATTAAATAAGCCGAAGCCCAAAAATCTAAACCTTTTAAACAAAATAAAAGAGGTGAAGTTTTGAAATAAAGGTATGATGAAATCAAACGTTTTCTTAAATGTATAGAAAAGGGAACATGAAAAATGCAAGTTTATTTTACTAGTTGAAAAAAACATGTTTCGTCTTTTTTTAAAAATTTGGGCTGCATCTCCCTTGTATATTTTGATCCAAAACCACATATAAAAGATAATATAAAAGTCATCCCTAAGCAGGAGCTAGCTCTTCACCAATCGGCGGAATCACAACCACGCAAGACAGAAATATATGTATACGACGCCCAATGGCGAAGATCAACACAAAGGATAAAGTAAAGCAAGACATCAGTCCCACCAAGCGAACATATAACCCATCGCTCAAGTCTTGCAACTACAAGTCTTGCTATGTCTTACTACTTATACAAATACTAGTTTCTTATTGATGGAGTTAACTAGATACAACATAAAAGTAAATACAAGAGTGGTACGATCCAACATGTACCACCTACCAAAGCAAGTCACCCGAAAACAAGCTGTGTGCCAGCGATGCCGCTACTGATCCATGCGGTCAACCTGCAAGAAATGTGGCACAACGGGGGTGAGTTTCCAACTCGTGAGTAGAAAACATCATCAGGTAGAAATCGAAAAAAACAACGATTCCTAGGTCAACTATATCATAAAGGTAATATTATGATATCTAGGGTGACCGTATTTGCATATATGCCTACAATATAATCAATGCCTATCAACATGTGGATATCATCCAACCATATAATCAATGGATGTATGCATGTGGATCTCATCCACGTGTCAACCAATGACACAACAACATCATGCATGTAAATATCATGAAATCATATGCATGAAAGTATAAGAATATAAATCAACGTGTGTCCCTCGCGACACATCAAAATCATGGAACATGAGTGTCCAATATCGACACTCGAAACATCATGAAACCCGTGTCTAACATCGACACGTAAATCCTCATATATCTCGGGCTCCGTCAGTCCGGATCGGCCCACGGGCTCCATCTGTCCTGATCGGCCCATATCATCTCACGACTCCGGTCGGTATCCTCCCGATAACCGCCGAGTCCAAATACTATCACCGGTAGGTAGTGGTCCCTCTGCTAGGCTCATTGTCTACACCACAAAAATCCTTTCTCGCTCTGGGGTACCATACTGGGTCCACCATGTACCATTAGACGGTGCCTCTCGCTCCTCGAATCGGGTTCCATATGCCAAACTCAGAACCGAGAAAACACATGGTGGATGTCTCGAAATATCATATTAAGAGAAACCGGGTTTTTAAAACAATACATGCCTTCTTTTGAAATATAACCACGGTTCTCAAATCCAGAATCTCATGAAAACAACATCTCAATCCATATAATCGTAAAGCATGATATAAGCAAATATAGAACAAAAATGTGAGCGTCTCAGTATATCATGCAACATGAAACAGTGATGTGAGCATATCAATATATCATGCGACATATCATAATGGTGTGAGCATAGCAAGTATATCATGCAACATAGCATAATGATGTGGCAATTCTACTGTGTAAGTGACATAGTAATTATCGATGATGAAAGTGTGTGAGCCGGCAATCCGTGTAAGTATAATATACGCATCATCGATAATTATGTAGGTGTACTAGCACAGGTATATGTAATGCAATGAGAATAACATAAACGTAGCATAAAGTAAATCGTGAGCGCAATGCTATAAGGTATACGTCTCTATCGCATATCCGAGTCGGTGAATCTATCAATCGGCATCCATCCTCACAACATCACGTACGGTATAATTCATCGTACGGCGGCATTAAACAATTAGGGATTCTATCAACCTATATGACAATGAGGGTACGGACCAAACGTCTAGTTTGGCATATCACTCATTATTCACATCATTATCCATATATATATACATATCTCTCAGGTCACATCCGTATCGATCTCATATCATGGGAACGGCAAAGGTATCAATTATCTCATATCGACTCGCATCCATATAACGACATATAAAACCGAGTCATCATATCTCATCGTATACTCTTTTCATCACGTTTATATCCCACATCAAGTCATTTTACATATATATATCCTATCTTATAAATCACATGTCATGCTACTCTAAATCTCATACTTATTCTCGTGCACTACTTATCTATATATCGTGATTCACGTTCACTTTTCATATCCTTATACATACATACATACATACATACATACATACATACATATATATATATATATATATATCAATCCAAGACATGCTTTCTTTCATATCATGTCACACCAAACCTTTAATCACATCCAAAGGTTCCTAGAATAGGTTTCTCTAACCATATCCTATATATCGGTTTCCATCAAAATTTGCGGGGATGCTATACTCCATCCACCCGACTTCCCACGTAGATATAAATGTACTCACCTGTGGAACTCCTTGTTCAGCCGTAGTCGATGTGCTCCGTCGTCTCGGAATCCATGTGAAGGTACCTACAAATCAACACACCATCGCAATGCTATTAAAATCGAATCTGGAAAACCAATACGGCACACGGTACGCTCATAGCTTAAAACCTATAGCCTACGTATGCAAAAACAACCAAACAACCCTCGTCGTTGACGTATAAACATCCAACGACACAATACAATATCAAAAACTAAAACCAAGAATCCCAAAATACAGAAAACATAACCAAAATCACCCCCAATGTGCTCCCAGATTTTGGTTCAGGTCAATTGCAACAAAAATAGCAAGTATAAAGTGTTGTACATGCAGTATGTGAGCTACAGACCAAACCTTGACCCAATTGCCCTCAATGAGGCCGGCCACATGCCTCCCAAAACCGTCCTGCTCGGCCAAGACTACTCCGTTGGGGTTCGTCTTCTCAGGGTGGTCTCCTAGTGTCTTAAATTGGTCTCTAAAGTTGCTAGTTTTTCTCATAAACTTCCCGGGTTGCTCCAGATTCCCTGTAGGACAAGACAACTTCACAAAACCGACACGGGTGATTTCTATGTTCATATTTTGGGTTCTATACTCATTTCCAGGTCTTGAAATCAATCCCTAAGGTCTTAAAACACTCACTACACCTCATCTTATCACTTAACATCAACTTGCAAATTTCCAAGATCACATAACCTAACATAATCAAATTCTAAACTAAAATACGATATTTAACATAATTACTAATCTAAAGTGAAGAGATATACCTCATTAGCAACTAGAGAAAATTCTTGAGTTGCCCAAAGTCTTTAAAATCCAAACTTGAATGGTTCTAAGGGTTTAGAATTATGTTGTGCCTGTTTTTAATGAAGGAGACATGAGGTTTTGGAAAAATATTTAGAGATGAAACATGGAGGTAGTGAGGAATGAAGAAGATGAGGGAAATGGAGAAAACAATGGAGATGGGGAAATGAAGAGGCAGCCCACTCCTAGCTTCTCTCTCTTATGCTCACTCGCTCACTCACCAACTTTCCCCTACACTCACTCTCCCAACAAATATCTCATTCTCATTTTGTTTCTTTCATATAAATCCCATGGCATCTAAAACTATTCCATTCACACTCAATTCTTTGTTTTCCTTTTCTTTTCTTTTTTTTCCTTTCTCTTTTCTCACAAGTCACACACACACAACTCAACACTTAACATGCACAAGACATGGTGCACAAGTCACGGAAAAAATGTAAAAATATGGATTTTGCCAAAAATCCGACAAATATCATTAAAATAAATAAATCATTTTAATCTCCGATTAATTTCCAATATTGGTATTTAAAAACTGGTAGCTCTAGTTCTTGCTTTGCATAGCGGTGTTCCTTGTAGAACATCCAGCAGCTTATTCGATAAGGAAAGAGCCGAGATCCCTTCACCGGGAGTGACCTCTTTAGTGAAATTAGCAGATGCTACAAACTCGGTTTGTCTTTTGATTGCTTCTATAGTTTTTGCTTTGCATAGTGGTATTTGCGAAATATCCCGCACCTTATTCGATGAGAAAAGAGCCGACGATCCCTTCACGGGGAGTGACCTCTTTAGCAAAACTAGAAAAGCCTCAAAAACATTCCATTTAAAATCACTCGATTCTACAACGATATCAAGTTCATTACGCAAAGGGTTTTCTTAAAAACCTGTCGTAGTCCTCCGTCATTTCAGATAAGTACTTCATAGTATTCGTACTACGTTTGTTGGCTTTCGTCAAGGCGTAGTGTGCGGTAGCTATTTATGCTTATCTGCATAAGCATATGATCCGATTGAGCTAGGGTAGTCGTGCGGCTTTGTTGGCTTTCGTCAAGGGTCGTGCGAGTGGGTTTAATTCAATCGGGAAATGACGGGTTGAACTTGACTAGTAGCCTATGGTTTGTTGGCATTCGTCAAGGTCATAGGACGCTAGGGGTAAAATATTATTGGGAATTTCAAGTGTAGAAATTTGCAATGAGATTGCATATCTTCTATGAGATAGTTGGATCCCGATACCCGCTGCGAGTAAGAGTTACTCCTGGGAGAGTTTTACACATTAGAATTAGCCGATCAAGTAGGTGTCTAGAAAGGTGTCAATGGGGTTACGCCCCTGGGAAAACGAGGTTTACTTTAATTAGGTCCGTGCGAAAGCACGGGGAACCCCCCTCAAAGTACCGGCACTGGCCTGGCTGAAAGATTAGCGAACTTATAGGGTGTAACTAATCCCGGCTAGTCTTTCCTTTTAGGGTTTGAAGGAAGATTTGACTAAAATAGTGGGAGACATCCTGATTAGATAAATTGATAACCAATCTAATCTTGTAAAAAGTGCACGCTGAATGTTTTCTTCTCTCTCTCTCCTGGTTGTGACTATGTCATGCCTTAATCAAGATAATAATATGGATGTATTGACCGAACCCGCTTGTTATACTGCGCCAGGGAACGTTGGTCCCGCTCCAACTTATAATTGTTATAAGACAGAGCAGGAAATAGGGGATTACCAGAATTCCCGTGCCGCCCAAATGAAGAAAGTACATGTTGATGCATCTTCTTCGGGTGTGTTCATTACAAAGAAATGTTTCTCAGTATCCTTTACGTCCTGGATATGAGATACCGGATCAGAATCCCACATATGTAATTTGTTACAAGGGCTACAGATAGGTAGAGAACTGAGAAGCGGGTGATAAATTTCATGAGATAGCAACGGTGCAAGTGTTGCTGCCAAGTCTGTTGATAGTTATCACCCAGTATTAACAAATTCATTGATTCCGAACAAATGTTATTAGATACCGAACCTGATATACAACATCATATCAATCTCTTTATTAGTAAAGAAGGATATAATTTTGTATTGTTGGATAATGTTTTGAACATTTCCTATATCAAGAGTTGATCGGTTCAGGCACGTTATCTAAAAGCATTGACGTTCTAAATCAAACTACAATTCTTAGTATACGGAACACACATAAGAGGAAGAGTTCAGAAATGAACGAGTCCTTCTTGAGGCATTGTAGACTAGGTCATATCAATGCGACCCGACTAGTTGAAATTACATAAAGATGCATATTTAAATTAGTTTGAATTTACATCTTGTGAAACTTGCCGGTCATGTCACAGAGATAAGATGACCACAGCTCCATTTATTGGAAACAGAGAAAGAGTTAGTGAACTCTTGGGATTGATACATGCTGATGTATGAAGGTCCCCTGTCTACACATGCCAAGACCGGTTGTTTGTACTTTATTATATTCACTAATGATCTTTCAAGATTCAGACAGATGTTCCTGTTGAAACACAAGTCCGAAACTTTTGAGATAATCACAGATTATAAGTTAGAAGTAGAGAACCAAAAAGGGGTATAAGTATTATGTCCTTTGATGAGATCAAGGAGGAAAATACTTGAGCACGGGATTCCTGGACTATTCTAAAGGAGAATGAGATTCTCTCTCTGCATTACTCCTCCGTATACACCACAGCACATTGGTGTATCGGGGCTGAGCAATCACACCCTATTTGATATTGTGCGCTCTATGATGAGTACTACTGAGTTTCCTATTTCCTTTTGGGAGTTATGCACTTGTGAAGCTGCATACCTATTGAATAAGGTTCCAATCAAATCAGTTTCCTACCACTTCATATGTGATATGGAATGGGAAGAGCCCATATCTTAAGTAAGTTAAGATTTAGGGTTGTCCAGCCTATGTCTAAAAGCAAAATCCGGACAAGCTCGAGGCAAAGTCAGTTCTGGGGAAGTTTTTTGGATATCCCAAGCATTAGCAAGAGAATATCTTCTACCAAACCGAGGAAGAAAAGATGTTTTGTTTCTCAGCATGCCACCTTTGTGAAAGGGAATTTCTTGTGTAGAAATTATTGGTCATGAGGTAGAACTGGAAAGAGTTCCAACTATACAAACTGCAGCTGATGATTTGGTAGAACCAAAAGATTCAATAGTTTCCAACGAATCTCATCCTCTCTGCCGATCTAGTAGGGTTCCTCACCCACCTGAGAGATACTTCGGTTTCTCTATGACAGTGGGAGCGAGGATTGCATCATGAGATGATGACCCAACTAGTTTCGAGCTGGCCATCGGGAGTGGGACTCTGTAAGAATGGCTGGATGCTTAGCGATCTGAGATGGAATCCTTATACACCAACAAAGTATGGACTTTGGTTGCTTTATCTGAAGGGTTAAATCCCCATCAGAAGCAAGTATATCTTGAGAAGATTACTTGGTGTACATGGAAAAGTTGAGACTTTCAAAGCTATGCTTAAATCCATCCAGATCCTACTTGCCACGGCTACATACCATGACTACGATATCTGGCGGTTGGGTGTCATGACTGCTTTTCTAAATGTTGTTTTGGAAGAGAGCGTCTATAAGTACACAGCCAGAGAACTTCGTAGACAGTGGGAGCAGCGCAAACGTGTGCAAGATGTTTTATATGATAAAGCATGGATCACGGAGTTGGAACATCTGTTTTGATGTGATAGTCAAAGAGTTTGACTTCATCAAAATGGTAGATGAAACTTGTATATACAAAAAGGTAGTAGAGAGTATGGTGGTGATCCTCGTAGAGTACGTAGATGACATACTCTTGATAGGGAAGGAGTTTCCTATGCTACGCTCGGTCGATCTCCACTTATCACAAAGATTCTCCATATAGGATCAAGGTGATACCTCCTAAATCCTGGGTTATGGATCTCACTAGTTGTAGTGAGATGGTATCAATCGATCCTGGGGAGAATCACTGGAAAGGTTCCAGGGTGATAAGGACGACTAAATATCAGTCGCAGGCATTGTCTTTACCCTCAGTGGAGGGACGGTATGTTTGAAGAGTTCCAAGCTAAATACCGTGACTTACTAGATGATTAAAGGCAAGATACATCGTTACCAAGGATGCTACCAAAGAGGCAGTCTGGATATATATGAGTTCATAAGATGAACTTCGTTCCAACCATTGTATGACAATGGAGTTGTGGCTTATGCCAAGGAACCCCCGTTCCATCAGAAATTCAGATATAATTCTTAGGCAGTATCACCTGATCATGGAGATGGTTGATCTCCAGGGAGATCGAGGTTAGGAGAGTAGACACAGAGGACAACAGCGCGGATCCACTCACAAAGGCCTTTTTCCCAGTAGAGACTTTTATGGGATGGTTGAGTATGAGATACTTCAACCACAGCTAATTGTTGGGTATGTGATACCACAACAGATGGCCCTAGTGCAAGTGGAAGATTGTTAGTTATATGTATGCCCTAGAGGCCATTACTGTACATACGATGTATATTGTAGTGGATGCTTGGACATATATAGGGAGGAACTTCCTGCTCGACATGATAGTACGCTATTTGGTTGCTCTTTATCTTAACATGTACTCTGATTGTCTCTATGTTACATGTTGATAAAGCCCTTGGGATATGTACTCGACTACTGGTACTATGATGAGATCATACTAGTGGGGCCACGGTAGTCAACGAGTATATCCTATAACTGTTCCTAGTCGAGGGTGTATCGAGACAGGGCATCGATGCACCAGAGTAGACTAGCGTATACGCATCTTGACCCATATGATGGGCGATGGATGATCCCATATCCATCGGTGTTTGACATCAAGGATGGTGTACGGGTGCTCAGTAGAGACTGGGTACACTGGACGGACTCGCCGAGAACTCCCAGATGGTATTATACCTCACGTCAGATGGCAGTTCTCTGGTGACACTGGTACATAGTAGTCTGTTGACCCGAGATCGTCGTAGAGTCTTGTGTGATTGCCACTGTGCTTTGATTTCCATCATACCACATCCAAGAGGGCGTGCAAAAAGGTGGCTTTTGGGTACATTCCCGAATCACATGGAGGCAATGAGCGATAGGAGGGGATTCGTCTCTCTCGGTATAGGGAGTTGATGTTGTGCTGTGTTCGATTGGCTATAACTGGAAATCCCTGGACAAGGTTGCTGAGATTTACTGGTAAGTGTTATCAGTAATTTCTCGAACAGTTATAGACCTCATATCGACACGACTTATCAAGCTACTGGGGTCTGACGTTTACCACCCCTAGGCGAGATATGCAACATATCAGACGACGAGACCGGACTGTACGGGAGTGTTACTGACTGGATTCACAGGAGAGTGTACAGGATTGCTTGTTGATCTTCTGAGCGCTTAATACCTGGGTGGCTGTTACGTTTAGCTGACTGCTTGCAGCTTGTGGGTGTTTGATATGATCATCACCTACTGCCGGCGTATTGACGATTCTTTAGAGTTCTACACAGAGGTTTCTTGGCTCAGGCAAAACGGAGTAGGAGCGCAAATGTGATATAAGCGGGACCGAGAAAAATACGTGTATGTGATACCGTATTAGATTCTCACGATATGATATATCGGCCGGGTATATGAGATATAGCCGGGTCATCGGATCAAGTGTTGATTCGATGAACTAATACAGATTATATTAGTCGGTTATTTGTGAAATAGCCGGATTATCGGATCAAGTGTTGATTCGGTAATTTAATGTATAATTATATATTTGATATATTAAATTACATTAATTGATATAAGCTCACTAAAAGATTCATTTTCTCACTCGGGTAATACATTGATATATATGTGATATATGTTAATTGTATTATTTTGTTTTGTTACAATAAATATTATATATGTGATATATAATATTGTAACATGATATGATTACTAATGCAACAAGTTTAGTGGAGATTAAACTAGGTTAGGGTTTGATTTGGGTTAGTCCATTCATGAACCTTCTAGAAGGTTTTTTTTTGTTTTGTGCTAAGATATTATGGTTGATATTTTAGTGACTCATGGTTAACTCAACCCAAACCCTTCACCCTTGGTTAATTTCTACATTGGTTAGCCTTATCATTTAGCAACCATGGTTGCATAAGTTATTATTATTACATATTCATTATTCATCACAAATGATTCTTCTTCTTCTTCCTTGAGTTCTTCATGGAAAAGCTTTCTAACTTTTTCAAAGGTGATGAAAATGAGTGAGAAATAGAAAACAAATGAGAGCATAAATCCTACTTCATCATCATCGTCTATCCTTGCCATTTAAATGAGGGTGTTTACTTCATTTAGTAAGTGAGAGCTTGTGTTAATGAAACTTCAAGGTAGATCATCTTTGTTATCGAAGATCGGAAGCAAGCTTGCACCTTTCTCTTCGTGGGACCTCTCGAGAGTCCGGATGCACGATGATCGCAGCGAAGGGACCTCAACACGGAGCTTAAGAAGTGAAGGACCGGATCTACCAAGGTTGTAATCGCTCTCACTTAGTGTTAAAGTGTTTAACATGCTTGTTTTCGCCTAATCTCTAGTTTAAAGATCTTGTTAAGGGTTGTTCGGCACGGCTAAATTTTAAATCGGGCATGGTTGATGCCTCGTAGACCCTTGTGAGAGTGCCTAGTAACCCTATAAGGATGAGGTGTGATTTGCATTTATTGAAGCATGGCTCACTTGGTGACTCATACTTTGGTGAACTATTGAAGCATGCTTGATTTACTTTGGTTTGCTTCAATAATTCACAAGACTTGGAGATTTTTCCGTGGTTGCTTCATGCACTACACTCTTATCTCCTCTTAACTTCTCTTCTTCTACCTTCACCCTAAAATTCTTATGTGTTGAGAAATCTAGAGTGATATGAGATATATTAATCCATCATTAGACTCTACATCCTCTAGGCTATCTAGTTTAGCGAACTAGGTACCCTAATTACCTCGGCATTGAGGTTGGAGCTCGAATTACAAATCCTCAGGTGGATCATATTCGATAGAGGGAGACTGGCGATCAATCTTGATCAAAGAGACCACTAGGAGCTTAGGAAGATGGTAAAAGACCGAAGGACATGGATCATTCGGTATAACCATTCTAAATCCTCTTTAGTTTGATAGACTATAAGTTTATGGTAGATCCGGGTTATCGGGTTGTACTAGCGCCACTTTATAAAATTTTTGTTCCGCAATCGGTCACGGTAGATGGTCAGGGCGCTGGCATAACCCAACATATATCTTACTTGTTATTTCATATCACTTATATATAATGATAAAGCCCATAGGATCATTGCTTGACTACCAGCGTTATGATGTCAATCATACTTGTGGGAGCTGGGTAGTCGATAAGCACATCCTTAAATTTCCTTTGTCGTGGGAGTATCGAGACTGGGGCATCGATACTCCGGAGTAGACTAGTATATACATTTCTAGACCCTGATGAGGGGCGATGGTTGGTCCCGCAGCTATTGGTGTGATGCACCTAAGATTGTATATAGATGCTCACTGGGATGAACACACTGAACGGACTCGCCGAGAACTGTCTAGATAGTATTATACCTATCATCAGATAGCAGTTCTCTGGTGACAAGAGTACAGATAGTCTATCAACCTAAGGTCGTCATTTGTCTCGTGTGAGTTCCCACTGTACTTTGATTACTACCCTACCACGGCTTTACTGTCGTGCAAACAGTTTTTAATTGGGAGCAATCCCGAGCCACATGGAGGTAGTGAGCGATTGTTGGGGATTTGTCTCTCCCGGTATAGGGAGTCGATGTCGTGCTGTGTTAAGTTGGCCAACACCATAAGTCCCTGGCCAGGGTGGATTAAGAATTACTGATAATTAGATCAGTAGATTCTTGGATGCTCTTAAGCCATATCGGCATGACTTGTCGGGTTATTAGGGGTCTGAAGTTTTCCACCGGTAGACCCGACATGCGATACTCTCAGATGAACAGACCGAACTATATGGAGATTGTCACGATCAAGCTCAGTAGGATTTAGAATGAGTTTGCTCGTCGGCTTTCTTTTCGACAAGTACCTGGATAGCCGTTACGTACAGCTAGTGCTTGTGGTCAAACCAACTGCCAGCGTACTGTCAAGTATTTAGAGTCCCACACAGAGGGTTTCCTTGGTTCAGGAAAAACAATGTAGAGGCCGTAAGATTTTACTTGCAGGGTTTCGATCAAATACGTGTACTAGATACACGGATTTATGTTCGGACGGATAGTACTAGCGGGCTTAGGATTAAGCCTCATTCTAGTATTATATTATTGGATTATTTTCATCTCTTGGTATTCGCAGTATGAATACGAGTATGTATATATGGTGAGGGGTATTCTTGTATTTTCACAAGAGTGCTTCTAGAATAAGACACCACATTTTTGTTAAATCTATTTTGTTCAAATAGATAATGAGGTGGAGGAATGAGGTGTTATGAAAGAATGGTTTGAAGCATGGCTTGTTGTTTTGTTTATTCATTTGTAATAACTATTGAAGTATGGTTGTATTATTATTGAAAAAAATATGCTTCATAGTTTTCATCCTTAGGCATTCTTCAATCATTCTTCACTTGCCATTCTCATTCTTTGTTTGCTCTCTTCTTCTTTCTCAAACCCTAACCCTTTCATAAGTTGAGAAACTTAGAGTTAATGAGATAAATTAATCCAATAAACATTCTCTGCATCTACTAAACCACTTAGATTAGAAAACTAGGTGCTTTAGTTACCTCACATTTGAGGTTAAGGCTTGAACTATAGACTTTTGGGTGGATCGTCTTCGACTCAAGGAGGTCGATGACCGAGCCCGAGCCCGATGAACGAGGAGCTTAAGAAGAGGAAAAGAAGACCCGAAGGAATTGAACCACAAAGGTATAAATCACTATCATAGTAGATTAGAAGCTTTATATGTTTTGTTAGCTAGAGCTTATGGTAGTTCTTTGGTGATTAATCGATGTTTCTTGCTTAAAATTGTTTTTTGAAAATTTTGCCTCTCTACAAACCTTGTGAAGAGTACGACATCGACTAAAATGGTATCAGAGCTACTCCATAAACATTAGATAGCTCGTAGCGACATTAGAAATCCGTTGGTTTTGTCGCGCATGAACTGCCGACAAAAACAACCCCTAAATATGAAGTTTTGAGATTGTTGCACACCCCGCGGGCTCATGGATTGAACCAAGAAGCTGTAGGGTGAACCATGGGCACCCCAGGGAATTATCAAGGGGACCAATGATTCGGCCTACCAACCAAGACCACCACAAGGCAACCTTGGGGGGTGACCCGAGAGCACCCCAAAAGGGTGCTCTCGGGTCTGCCTTCCCTTAGGGGTCAGCTCGTGGTGGCCCTCGAGGGTGGGTACTCCCCAAGGCCCTTGGGTCGATATTTAATTTTAGGACCTTCACCTCCGTGAAGATTCAGACTGCTTTCGAGTTCGTTTCGACTCCCGGATTGTCTTTAAACGATTTTTTTGGGACTTTAGTGGACGGTTTTTTCAAGACTTGGAAAATTGGTTTCGTTCGCTGATTGTGCACGGAATTCTAACATTATAGTTTTCTTTACTTGCTTTTGTGATGTGTATATGTGTTCTTAAACATCTTCTAATCGTTATACGTTGATTAAAAGGGGTTGCACATATCTTGTGATGTTCAGTTGCGAATGGTTTCATGGATTGTCGTGTGAATGGCCCGGTGTGAATTTAGATGTGAGATGTGAGTAGATTTTTAGTAATTCATGTAATAATTCATGTATATTCTTTTGTTAGGGTGCATCCGGGTTGATGATGTAGTCACCAGCTGTATATTTTTTTCATTTCCGCATCTAGAATTGACATACGGAGGAGTGCAAAAGCAACCGGGTTCTAGGATTCAGAGAGTTGCCATCTCGAGGAGTCGAGACCCGGGTCACCTAATTATAGGATTGGTGGGTAGATTGCCGCACTCATAGGGGTCTAGAATTATTCACACTCGGCTATTCACACGACCGTGGAGGACTGTGTTTCATAGGTGGCTTAATTAAATGCAAATGTTCCTAGTTGATCTATTTTTCCATTCTCTGTGATGCTTATATCTGCCTGTATTTCTTATCATGCCTGTGATGGATATGTGTGTGTGTGTGTGTGTGTGTATGTGTGTAAATAAATGTTGTACATGCTTTCCATCCGTGCAACTCCAGCCTACGCTCTGCCGTTAGTTAAGTAACCTAACGGTGCATGACGAGGCCCCGTGGCAAATGCGAGTGGCATATACGTACATTCTATTTTCATTCATTTTTGGTGTGATAAGGTTAATTGATGGGACCACATTAATTTCAATTAATGCAAATCAATAAACCCAAAATTTGACATCGTTAGAACAATTGCAAAACCACTCGGTTTTCTTCAAAAACAACTTTTAAAAGCATAGCTTAAAACACTCCTTTTCAAAAGTTATTATGTTCGTTGGACTATATCAAGTTTATTATATTCATGGTTTTCGCCAAAACTAGTTGTAGCCCTCCGTCATTTCAGATAGGTATCAACTAGTATTCATGCTATGTGTTTTGACCTTTGCCAAGGTATAGTGGAGCATAAATAGATGCATTAATTTAAAACAGGCGTACAAATGTTTTAACCTTAGTTAAGGGCTTGCACGAATGGGTCTAGATTATTCTGGACAATGACCGGTTGAACTTGATTTGTGACTTATGATGTTTTGGCCTTCGTCAAGGTTATAGGTGCTCGGGGCAAAAACTATATCGGGAGTTTCAAATATACAGGAAACTTTCTAGTGTTGCATACTTTCTAGAGTGTGGTAGTAGACATCCTTCAAAATTATCACACAATAATAGTTGGGTTCCAATCCTACTGTGATCATCAGCTACTATTCGGGAGAGTTTTTCATTTTGCAATTAGCTAATCAAGTAGGTGTCCAGAAAGGTGTTAACGGGGATACGCCTTTGGGGAAACGAAGTTATTTAATTAGGTCCGTGCGAAAGCACGGGGGGCCTCCCTCCGAAGTACCAATACTGGCCTGGCCGAAAGATAAGCGAACTTATAGGGTGCGATTAATCCCGACTAATTCTTCTTTTATGGTTTGAAGGAGAAATCGAGAAAGCGGTGGGAGCCATCCTGTTTACATAAACTAATAACTAATCTAAACTTGCAAGAGTATAAGCTGATAGTTTCTTTTCTCTCTCTCCTAATTGCAGTGACCATGACGAGACTTAAGCTTATATTAGATAAAAACAAACTGACTAGGCCAAAATATAAAGACTGGCTAAGGAATGTCCATAGAGCCCGTACTTATAATAATGTTGCATACGTCCTCACGGCTAAAGGTCCCCTGTTCCAGGTCCGAAATCCTTGGTCACGGACATTGAGGTCCGTAAGAGTTGGGATCTGAATTGCGCGAAAGCCAAGTGCCCATTCTGGCCTCCATGGATAATGAACATCAAAGGCAGCACGAGAAGATGGACCCTTCTTCCATCTTCCTCTATACCAAATATTTATATGGAGAGCAATCTCGTATCGCAAGATACGAGACCTCGAAAAAATTGTTTCAAGCGAGGTTGGCTGTCAGATCATCTGTTTGGGACCACGTCCTGAAGACGATTTCTCTCATTGAAGAGCTCGCGTACCTGGGAACTACGTTGGAGAATGAGTTGTATACCAACTTAATTCTACAGTCCCTTCCATCTACCTATGCCTAATTCATATTGAATTTCAATATGCAAAATTTGGATGTTACACTTTGTGAGCTCCTCACATGTTGAGGGTAGCAGAGGTCATCTTGAAGAAATCCAAAGAAACACCGGCTCAGTTTTTTCGGGGAATCTTCTTCTGCTAAATCCAAGGCTAAGGCCAAGGAGAAGAAGAAGAATGCCCCTACCAAACCGAGAGGAGGTATGTAGAAGGTGCAGGGTAAGGGAAAGGAAAAGCTCGAGGCACCATCCACAAAGGAAGAATGTTTTTACTGTCATAAGAAGAGACATTTGAAGAAGGATTTCCAGGCTTTGAAATCCAAGAATCAAGGACACGAAGCAAGTTGTGGCTTCGGTTTCAGGTGTGTTCATGATTGAAAACTATTTCTCTATTAACTCTATTTTCTGGGTATTGGATACCAGATCAGGATAGCACATCCGTAATTCTTTGCCGGCGCTGTGAAGCCATAGAGTTTTGAGGAAAGGTGATATGACCCTCGGGGTTGGCAACCGAACCAGTGTGGATGCTGTTGCAGTAAGAGAATATCACCTTGGATTGATGAGTGGACATATTTTTTTGTTACATAACTACTTTTGTGTACCTAGTATGATATGTAATGTTATGTATGTATCTTTGTTATCTAATGAAGGATATAATTTTGCACTTGAAAGCAATATCATAAATATTCACCTAAATCATCAAATGATTGGGTCGGGTACACTGAATAATGGAATATATGTTCTTAATCAATATCAAGTTTTCAACGTCCAAAACACGTTAAAAAGAATGACTCCAAAATCAAATCAGGCTTTCTTATGGTATTGTAGACTTGGTCATATCAATGAAATACTATTAACTAAGTTACATAAAGATGGATATTTTGATCCATTTGAATATCAATCATATGCAACTTGTCAATCATGTATCAAAAGAAAGATGACCAAAACTCCGTTCACTGGACACAGAGAAAGGGCCACCGAGCTCCTGGGACTCATACACAGCGACGTGTGTAGGCCAATGTCTACACATACAAGAAGTGGCTATTCCTATTTCATCACTTTTACCGATGATTTTTTAAGGTATGGACATGTATTATTGATGAATCATAAATCCGAGGCCTTTGAAAAATTCCATGAGGATAAGAATGAAGAGGAAAAGCAAACCAGAAAAAGTATCAAGATGCTCCGATCTAATCGGGATGGTGAATACTTATGTGCCGAGTTCCTGGAATATTTAAAAGAGAATGGAATTCTCTCTCAGCTTACTCCTCCATACACATCATAACACAACGGTGTATCAGAAAGACGGAATCACACCTTGCTAGATATGGTGTGTTCCATGATCAGTAATGCTAAGTTGACGTCTTCCTTCTGGGGTTATGCACTAGAATCTGCTGCATACTTATTGAATAAAGTTCCAACTAAGTCTGTGCCTATTGTTAGTTATATGTATGCCCTAGAGGCCATTACTGTCCATACGATGTATATTGTAGTGGAAGCTTGGACAAATATAGGGGGGCTTTCTTGCTCGACATGATAGTATGCTAACTGGTTGCTCTTTATCTTAACATGTACACTGATTGTCTCTATATTACATGTTGATAAAGCCCTTAGGATGAGTACTTGACTACCAGGATTATGATGCAAATTATACTAGTGGGGACAGAGTAGTAGGTAAGTACATCCTTCAAATGTTCCTAGTCGTAGGTGTATCGAGACTGGGCATCGATATACCAGAGTAGACTAGAGTGTAACTTCTCGACCCATGTAGATGGGCGATGGATGATCCCATATCCATTGGTGTTTTGACATCAGAAATGGTATACGGGTGCTCAGTGGAGACTAGGTACACTAAACGGACTCGCCGAGAACTCCTAAATGGTATTATACCTATCGTGAGATAGCAGTTCTCTAGTGACACTGGTACAGGTTAGTCTGTAGACCCGAGATCGTCATAGAATCTTGTGTGATTCCCACTGTGCTTTGATTTCCACCTTACCACGTTTAAGGGAACGTGCAAAACGGTGGCTTTTGGGTACAGTCCCGATTCACATGCAGGCAATGAGCGATAGGAGGGGTTTCGTCTCTCCCGGTATTGGGAGTTGATGTTGCGCTGTGCTCGATTGGCTATAACAGGAAGTCCCTGGCCAGGTCTGCTTCAAAGATATACTGGTAAGTGTTATCAGTAGTTTCTCGACCCGTTATGAGCCTCATATTGGCACGACTTATCGAGTTACTGGGGTCTGATGTTTACAACCACTAGACGAGATATGCGACATATCAGACGAAGCGACCGGACAATACGGTAGTGTTACTGATTGGATTCGCAGGATTGTGAGTAGGCTTGCTTGCTGATCTTCTGATTGCTCAATACCCGGGTGGCCGTTACGTTTAGCAAACCGCTTGCGGCTTGTGGGTGTTTGATATGATCATCATCCACTGCCGACGTATTGATGAGTCTTTAGAGTCCTACACAAAGGTTTCGTGGCTTAAGAGAAATGGAGTAGGAGCACATATGTGATATGTGCGGGACAGAGATTAATACGATATATGATACCATATTCTATTCTCGCGATATGTGACATAGGGCGGTTATATGTGATATAGCCGGGTTATCGGATCAAGTGTTGATTCGATAAGTTGTTATATTTGATATTAGTCGGTTATATGATATAACCGGATTATTAAATCAAGTGTTGATTTAATTATTTAATGTATAATTATATATTTGATATATTAAATTACATTAACTAATATTAATTCACTTAAGATTTCTTTTCTCACATGATTTGTGCATATGTATATATGTGATATATATTTGTGTACATATTATTCTGTCATGTTTGATGATACATGAAACTTGGGTGTGTGTATGACTTACACCATGCTTGGTTTAATCCTTGGGTTTTTAATGGATTAAGTAATTCAAAACTAAATGATTTTGTCAAGGCATGAAGCTTGTAGAAGCTTGCATGGTTCATTGACTAAGTCCACTTGTTTTGTTTTGCATAAGATATTTATTAACCCAACCATTAAACCTAGCCATGGTTAACTCTATACAAAGGTTAGTATATGATACTAACTCACCTATGGTTGCCATTCACTACTTGATTTTGGTCATGATAGTTTTTTTTCTTCTTCTTCCTCAAACCTTTCTAGCTTCAATGGATATGATGGAAAATGTGTGAGAAAATGATTTCTAAAGTGAGCATAATTCGTACTTCATCATCCTCTACTACTTGCCATTTAGTTTAGGGTGTTTGCTTCACTAATTCTACAATTAGTGAAGAGATAGGTTGGGTTAGTATCTCCTCGACGTAGATCATCTTCGGCTTCGAAAGCATCGAGCAAGCTTGTTCCGTACATCTTGGGGAGCCTCTCGAGAGTCCGGATATTCATGATCACAGTGAAGGGACTACTACATGGAGCTATTGAAGTGAAGGACCGGTCTACAAAGGTTGTATTCCATGTTCACTTGCTTGCAAAGCTGTTTGCATTTTCGATTCGTCGCTTTTTCTAGTGTATGATTCAAGGGTTAGGGTTAGCTAGAACGGCAAATTTTCGAAATTAGCATGGAAGATACCACCCGAAACCTTGCTGTCATGCTAGACAACCCTGCAGTGGTATCAGAGCCATGCTAGAAAATTTGATGGATTTTGTTAAGATTACGAAACCGAAACGACTCCGAAACTTGAAACACGAAAACTTGGTTTCTGTCGATTTTAAAGGTCTTCAAAATTTTTTAAAAAAAACTGCAGAATCTTCTTTGAGATATAACATGAACACCACTAAAATTTGAGGCCATTTGAAAACTTTTTGGCCGTCCATATAAGGCTAAATTCCGAGCTGCTCGGGTGAATAATGCATTTTGGGCTTCAAATTTTTTATGTGTTCCAGGCTCTGGGTTTTGGTGTTTCAGGTATTGTTTGTTTTTGCTAATTTTGCATGTGATGTGATCTTACACTATAAGCAATTCGGAGTGTTTCGTATTCGTAGTTTTAACATTGTTTCGGGTATTCACATATTGTCTAGGCGAAGTTAAAAAGTTCGAACGAATGTCAAAAACCCATTTTTCCAAGTTTAGGGTATTCGGAAAATCATGCCAGTAATTCTGTGAACCTTCTAAAAGAATGAAACCCTAACTCGACATAATGACCATGGAAACGCTTTCGAACCTTAGGGTTTGCGGCAGTTCTGTGGTGCGATTAATGGGGTGTGGGTCTGCCCTTCTACGGCTGGTGCATAGGTACTATGGCATATTCTGGGTATTATTAAACTGTGCTCAAGTGTTGAGCTCTGGGAGAATTGTGGGATTTTGATGAATCAATCGAAAAGTTTAACTATCATGTGATGGGATACAATATTTGGAATCCACAAAAGTTGTTATGAGATAACTAGTTTGAATTTTATAAATCTAGCAGTTTAGTCTCATTTGATCGGTTGCCTTGGGATTTTGATATGATCAAAAGTCTGTCACAATCATGTAGCGTACGCGGATACTCTTAGGGTAACATTATTAGATAGCCACGCCCTATAGCCCCGACCAAGTGACTGTAAGATAACTCCGTCGCCAAAAGCATCCGTTCGGGTGCTCGCAGCCGTGGTGTTCCGCCTTAGTGCACTTCGTCGAAGGCATCAGGGGGTACGGCCGTCTACTAAAGTTTCCGACGAGCATTCGATCGGGATATCGGGAATCTTGTTGAATTGCCCAACTTGATATTGAAAAGTGTTTTTGAGATCGAGACTAAAATGCGGGGTTTATAATTGATAGGCATGTGATGTCTAAGGAATTCATTTGGTTAGGGATGAAACCCAAAGTATGTGATGCATTGGGTTTATGATGTCTAAGGTGGTTGCGGATTCCAATTGTTGTACTTTTCACTTTCTTTTCTGCGACCGTAAGTGTAAGATGTGATGTATCGTCGGTTTCGTTACTATATGTCAACGACAATTGGGATACGCATATTTACTTACGTTGATGACATGTGATGTTATGTGTTGTTGTGATATATTATATTGGATTGTCGTGTTTGAATAGCCGGGGGGTTTTATGTGAGGTGAGAGTTTTACATTTTCATTCATGTAAAAACTTGTATATAATTTCTTTTATTGGGACACTTCCGGATTGAGGAATATGTCACCATTGATATATATTATTTACTTTTCCGCATTAGAATAGACCCAAGGCGGGGAGCACAAGTAACCGGGTTCTAGGGTCCAGTGGGAGACCATCTCGAGGAGTTGAGACCGGGTCTCCTAACTCTAGAATTGGTTGTGTTGCTTGCCGCTCTCGTAGGGGTCTAGGCATATGGGATTGGCTATTCATCACGACCGTGGAATCCGTGTTTTATACAGGCTTAATTTAAAACTCGGAAATCCTAGTATATCTAATATTTCATATGTTGTTTTCTACTGCGATATTCTGTGATGTGATCACTGTATATGATAAGATACATACTGTATATAGTATATTTGATATATTATATAGACGTTGCTTATGTTTTACACCCGCGCTAGCCCTGCCCCGCTTTGCCGTTAGTTACCTAACCTAACGGTGCATGAGCGGACATCGAGGCGAATGCGGATGGCATAAGTGTACGTTGTATTTATCTGTGATACTTAGGTAACTTAAATGATGGGACTTCATTAATGAGATTAATGAAAGAAAATAAACCTAAAGATGTTGGGGATTCGAATTTTCAAAAACAGGTAGCTCTAGTTCTTGCTTTGCATAGCGGTATTCCTTGTAGAATATCCAGCACCTTATTCGATAAGGAAAGAGCCGAGATCCCTTCACCGGGAGTGACCTCTTTAGAAATAACTAGCAGATGCTACAACCTTCGGTTTCGTCTTTTGATTGCTTCTATAGTTTTTGCTTTGCATAGTGGTATTTGTGAAATATCCTGCATCTTATTCAATAAGAAAAGAGCCGAGATCCCTTCACCGGGAGTGACCTCTTTAGAAAAACTAGTAAAAGCCTCAAAAACACTCCATTTTAAATCACTCGATTCTACGACGATATCAAGTTCATTACGCAAAAGGTTTTTTTAAAAACCTGTCGTAGCCCTCCGTCTAAGTACTACTTAGTATTCGTGCTACGTTTGTTGACCATGTTAAGGCGTAGTGTGCGGTAGCTGATTAGTGCTTATCTGCATAAGCATATGATGCGATTGGATTAGGGTAGTCGTGTGACTTTGTTGACCTTGTTAAGGGTCGTGCGGATGGGTTTAATTCAATCAGGAAATGACGGGTTGAACTTGCATAGCGCTTATGATTTGTTGACCTTGTTAAGGTCATAAGTTGCTAGGGGTAAAATATTATCGGGAATTTCAAGTGTTGAAATTTGCAATGAGATTGCATACCTTCTATCAGATAGTTGGATCCCGATACCCACTGCGAGCAAGAGTTACTCCTGGGAGAGTTTTACACATTACAATTAGCCGATGAAGTAGGTGTCTAGAAAGCTTTTAACAGGGTTATACCTCTGGAAAAATAAGGTTTATTTTAATTAGGTCCGTGCGAAAGTATGGAGAACCTTCCTCAAAGTACCAACACTGGCCTGGCTGAAAGATTGGCGGACTTGTAAGGAGTAATTAATCCCGGCTAGTCTTTCCTTTTAGGGTTTGAAGGAAGATTTGATTAAAGTGGGAGCCATCCTGATTAGATAAAATTATAACCAATCTAATCTTGCAACAGCATAAGCTGAGTGTTTTCTTCCCTCTCTCTCCAGGTAGCGACCATGTCACGCCTTAATCAAGATAATAAAACGGATGTATTGACCGAACCCTCTTGTTATACTAAGCTTGGGAATGTTTATCCCGCTCTAACTTATAACTTTTATAAGACCGAGCAGGAAATAGGGGATTATCAGGATTCCCGTGCCGCCCAAACGAAGAAAGTGCATGATGATGCATCTTCTTCGGGTGTGTTCATTACCGAGAACTGTTTCTCAGTATCCCTTATGTCCTGGGTATGAGATACCGGATCAGGATCCCACATATGTAATCTGTTACATGGGCTACAGATAGATAGAGAACTGAGAATGAGTGATATGTTTTAAGAGTTAGAAACGGTGCAATTGTTGCAGCCAAGGTGTTGGCAGTTATCACCCTGTATTACCAAATACATTGATTCTGAACGAATATTATTAGATACCGAACCTGATATACAACATCATATCAGTCTCTTTATTTAGTAAAGAAGGATATAATTTTGTATTGTTGGATAATGTTTTGAACATTTCCTATATCAAGAGTTAATCGGTTTAGGCACGTTATCTAATAGCATATACGTTCTAAATCAAACTACAGTTCTTAACGTACAGAACACACACAAGAGGAAGAATTAAGAAATGAACGAATCCTTTTTGAGGCATTGTAGACTAGGTCATATCAATGCGATCCGACTAGCTAAGTTACATGAAGATACATATTCAAATTAGTTTGACTTTACATCTTGTGAAACTTGCCAGTCTTGTCACAAAGATACGATGACCATAGCTCCATTTATTGGAAACAGAGAAAGAGTTGGTGAACTCTTGGGATTGATACATGATGATGTATGTAGGTCCCCTGTCTACACATGCCAGAACTGGTTCTTTGTACTTCATTACATTCACTGATGACCTCTCAAGATTCGGACATATGTTCCTGTTGAAAAACAAGTCTAAACCTGTTGAGAAATTCAAAGAATATAAGTTAGAAGTAGAGAACCAAAACGGGTATAAGTATTATCTCATATGATGTGATCAAGGAGGAGAACACTTGAGCACGGAATTCCTGGACTATTCTAAAGGAGAATGGGATTCTCTCTCAGCATTACTCCTCCGTATACACCACAGCACATCGGTGTATCGGGGCGGAGCAATCGCACCCTATGTGATATGGTGTACTCTATGATGAGTACTACTGAGTTACCTATTTCCTTTGAGGAGTTATGCACTTGGGAAGCTGCATACATATTGAATAGGGTTCCAACCAAATCAGGTGCCTACCACTCCATAAACAATATGGTATGGGAAGAGCCCATCTCTTAAGTAAGTTAAGATTTAGGATTGTCCGGCCTATGTCAAAAGAAAAATCCGGATAAGCTCGAGGCAAGGTCAGTCATGTGGAAGTTTGTTGGATATCCCAAGCATTTACAAGGGAATATCTTCTACCACACTGAGGAGCAAAATGTGTTTTGTTTCTCAACAGGCCGCTTTTTAGAAAAGGAATTTCTTGTGAAGAAATTAGCAGTCATGAGGTAGAACTAGAAGGAGTTCCAGTTATACAAACTACAGCTGATGATTTGGTAGAACCGAAGGATTCAATAACTTCCAACGAACATCAGCCTCTCTGCCGATCTGGTAGGGTTCCTCACCCACCTGAGAGATACTTTGGTTTTCTCTATGAAAGTGGGAGCGAGAATTGCATCATGAGATGATGACCCAACTATTTTCGAGCAGGCCATCAAGAGTGGTGACTCTGTAAGAATGGCTGGATGCTAAGCGATCTGAGATGGAATCCATATACACCAACAAAGTATGGACTTTGGTTGATATATCTGAAGGATTAAATCCCTATCAGGAGCAAGTATATATTGAGAAGATTACTTGGTGAACATGGAAAAATTGAGACTTTCAAAACTAGACTTGTTGCAAAAGGTTCTCATCATCGACCAGGTGTGGATAATGATGAAACCTTTTCTAGTGCTTATGCTTATGTCCATCCGGATCCTACTTGCCATATGCTACATACCATGACTACGATATCTGGCGGTTGGGTGTCATGACTGCTTTTCTAAATAGTGATTTAGAAGAGAGCGTTTATAAGTACACAGCCAGAGAGCTTCGTAGACAGTGGGAGCAGCGGAAACGTGTGCAAATTGCTTTATGGGTTAAAGCAGGCATCGCGGAGTTGGAACATCTATTTTGATGTGGTAGCAAAAGAGTTTGACTTCATCAAAATGATAGATGAACCTTGTATATACAAAAAGGTAGTAGAGAGTAAGGTAGTCTTCCTTGTATTGTACATGGATGACATACTCTTGATAGGAAAGGAGTTTCATATGCTACACTCGGTCAATCTCCACTTATCACAAGGATTCTCCATATAGGATCAAGGTGATACCTCCTAAATCCTGGGTTTTCGATCTATGAGATAGATCTAAATACATGTTAGGATTCTCACTAGGTGTAGTGAGATGGTATCAATCGATCCTAAGGAGAATCACTGGATAGCTTTCAGGGTGGTAAGGACGACTGAATGTCAGTCACAGGCATTATCTTTACCCTCAGTAGAGAGACGGTGTGTTGGAAAAGTTCCAAGGTAGATACCGTAGAAAAATAGACGATAAAGACTGGATACATCGCTACCAAGGATGCTACCAAAGAGGCAGTCTGGATGAATATTAGTTCATGAGATGAATTTTGTTCCTACCATTGTGTGACAATGGAGTTATAGCTTATGCATAGGAACCCCCGTCCCATCAGTGATTCAGACACATTCTTAGGCAGTATCACCTGATCATGGGGATAGATAATCTCCAAGGAGATCGAGGTTAGGAGAGTAGACTTAGAGGTTAACACGGCGGATCCACTCACAAAAGCCTTTTCCCAAGAGAGACTTTTATGGGATGGTAGAGTATGAGATATTTCAACCACTGCTGATTGTTAGGTATTGGACACTACAACAGATGGCCCTAGTCAAAGTGGGCGATTGTTAGTTATATGTATGACCTAGAAGCCATTACTGTACATACGATGTATATTGTAGTTGTAACACTTTGAAAACTCGTTTAGGGTTATTTCGCGTTAGATAGTATTGATGCGTGTTTTCATGAAAACCCGTAAAATCTTAATTTCCTTTTTATCTAGTTTAATTGAGATGAATTGGGGTTTCATATATTTAAACGGGGTTTATTATCTTAATTAATTTTAATTTGACTAATGTTCTTTTAATTAGAATTATTTTCCTTAATTACTTTTCTAATGAGGATTAGTGTGCTTGCTTGCACACTTAGCATTTTAGTGGCACATACTTATTTCCTTCTCACCTTTTTCAAATTTTCATTTTCTTTTTCCTTTTAAAACAAAAAGAAATTGATTATGAGAGAAAAGAGAGAGGTATGGTGAGCATTAATGAGGCATGGAGGCAATTAATGTGGCTTTTCTCTCTCTCTTTCTTTTCTTTCTCCCTCTCTTTTCTCCTTTTTTTCTTGCCGAAATTTCCAGCAGAATACAGCAGCTCCAGCAGCAACATCTCATCATCTTTTCTTTTTCTTTCATCTCTCTTGAATCCATACACAATCCTACACAAGAACCACTCATTCTTGCACTCAAAACCTTAGAAAAATGGCTTTTTGGGGGAGTTTGGAGGCAAGTCTGTACACTTGAGGAAAGAGCTGGAAAATTTTGGTTTTCCTAAGGCTTTTGGGAGGTACTAAACTTACACTTAACACCCATTTTCATAAATTGTAGTATTTTAGCTAAAAATCATGTTTTTATGTGCATTTTGTGATATTAAAAGGAATTTTGTGAAGTATATGATAAGTTGGGAATTTTAACTCATTTAAGTGCTATTAGAGCTGTTCAAACCAAGTTTTCATTTCAATTTACATAATAATACCCTAAAGTATCGATTTAGTGCTAAATGTTGATTTTTAACTGGTTTTGGGACTCTGTTGAAAACTGCTTGCACTCTGGTTATTTCAGAATAAAATTTTAATTACTGGAGCATGTACACTAGGAGTAGAAAACACACACGAAGCACGGGAGGCAGGCTCCCAACCTGGGCCGCCGAAAAATGTGATCTGGCCGCAAATTGCGGCCAGATAGGTGACCTGGGAGTTGGGGTTTTTGTGGTGGGTGTCTGCTGATATTTGAAGGCTTGTAGTATATATATATTTGTAAAATTCTTCCTCTGGCAAAATCTGGGGCTAATTACCCTATTTTTCGTATTTTTGAACCTTCGCGACACGTGTGATACGTGTGTGGGTTTGTGGTTTCTGCGTATTGCGACGTGTTGGGGTAGCTTCAGGCGCGTAATCACACGTTTTAGCGTATCGCGCACACGCTCGTTTGGTTCGCGACGTGGGTTTCTAGTTTAGCTTTAATGTCATGTTTTTGTATATTTGAGCTTATATATGTTACTTTGTGAAATTCTAGGTTCGCACGCGGGTACGGCAGACGCCGAGAAGAAGGGGAAACAAGTCGTCGGCTACACTTAGCGCAAGACTACGGTGAGTAGATTTAACATCTACGGGGAAATCGCCCGTATGGCGTTATGCGTCAGGGCTGATAGGACTTTGTAGCAGCATACTGCATCGGCATACATTGACTATTCATGGATACTAATTGTTGCATACTGCATTCCCTGCTATGTGTATATGAACTTAGAATTGATAAAAGACCACACTATTACTAACGGTCCATGTTGCACGAGCACTAGTCTGCATGTTACACACACATACCGTTAGTAACTGCCATGACACTCACACTGTAGAATTACCATGATCATTATACTGTAGCTCATCTCATATGATTTGACATGATTATGATATTGGTGCACGTACTCATTTGCACATCCATACTTATGCATTTTCAAACTGTATCTACCTCGATAAGCTGATTCTGGTAGAAACTGGGAACCGCATGATATCTTTTGAAAAACTGAACCTATTTTAAAGAGCGGTTTTCCCCCTTTTACTCATAGTACGACTTTTGATGCATACATCACATCGCATGGATTTATGCACTGGCTTTGGATTTCATGTGAGTTCTGGATTTGAGGACCGTGGGGTTACTTAATAAAACATGTATTATTTTGAAAACCCGGTTCCTCTTGTTATGATATTTTGGTGCATCCACCACGCGTTTTCTCGGTTCTGAGACGTGTGCTTAAAACCCAATTCGAGGAGTTTGGTGATCCGTTTTCGGGTTCGTGGTGGACCCGGTATGGTACCCCGGGGCAAGAAAGGGATGCTGTGTTTTTTAGACGGTGAGCCTGGCAGTGGGACCACTACCTACCGATGATTGGTTGCACTTGGCGTTTATCCGTAGGATACCAACCAGAGTTGATAGATGGATATGGGACGACCCGTACTGCTGGGGCCGATGGTCGATTCCGCAGACGGAGTCCGTGGGCTGATCCGGACTGACGGAGCCCGATATATGAGGATTATGTGTCGATGCTGGACACGATTATTTCATGATATTTTGAGTGCCGATATTGGGTATTCGTGTTTCTCTGAGATTTACAGGATTTGAGGGCCGATGGGAGTGCCGGCGCATGAGTTTTATTGGGATTTTGGGTGTATTGATGGCCACTGATTACTTTCTACGTTGACATTCCGTGTAGATGTTATTATATCCCATGCTCAGCATTGATTTCTTTTTATGCATCTCATCCTATAGTCCTTTTACTTGATAGAGTACTTGTGCATGACTATTGCACGTTCTGCTTATTGCATATAGATATTATCTGCTGGCATATATTGAGTAGTGTTGTACGTGCATACTCGTGATTACCTTTATATGTTACCTATTATTCACGAGTTGGCAACTCACCCCCGTTGTGCCACAGTATTTGCAGGTTGCCCATCAGAGTAGTCGCGGCAGGCTGCTTCCTTGTATCTTTTTGGCTACGGATACCACTACAGTTGGAGCGTGAGCTGTTTTGCCGTTAGTTGGGTTGTGGTATTCCGGTTGTTTTTATTGTACACACTTTTGTTTCTAGTATTCTCCATCTACTGTATATGTATTGACTTAGAGACCGGTGTGGGGACGATGATGTATATTATTGTATTCTGGTGTCGAGCTCGTGTAGGCCGACTTTATTTATGCAGTTTTATGTTTCTTGTTGTCTTCACTTATTTTTGCTCGTTTCTTCGCTACGGCGTCGTATATTACTCTTGTGTTGCGGTCTCCGCCGTTGGGCGTGATTTCTCCCGTTGGGATGCCTTTTTTATCGTATGTCATTTTACTCATATATTGCCTTATACCCGATTTCAGGGCTAGTTTTTACAAAGGAAATGATGCCAAAAATTTTAAAATGATAACTTGAACCATAAAAAAATTCTACTAAACAACCTAAAGTTTTTTAAATGTTTCAAACACTCTATACTTTTTATAGTTTGAATTCTGGGTTTTCGGCTTACTTAGTCGCGTTATGCCTATAGGTGTTACGTGGTTAAGTGCCGGTCACGAGTCGAATTTTGGGTCGTGAAAAAGTTGGTATCAGAGCTTAGGTTTTACCTTTCGGAGTGTAGGATGACCCTGGTATGATGGAGTAGGTAGCTTAAGCAGAGTGATGTAGCGTGTGTATGTTCCGCGGCATACTCACGACACGGTACTCCGCCAAGGCGACCTTAGGACTTATTGATTTAAATTTCCTTCATGAGTATATACATTCTTGTGATTCGATTTCCATATCCTTATCGAATCCTATTTTCCTTTCAGCCATTATGCCGCCAAAGACTACGAGGGCGCAGAGAGCGGCCGCGAGGGCCGAGGTTAGAGTTGATTCGTCTGAGACGGGGACAGATCCGGGCAGTATACCCATTGCACCAGAGCAGACTGTTCCTCCTCCGACTGACCAGATCGCTATGTTTGGGGCCGATATGCAGGAGATGCGACAGGTGGTGGGGTCCAGTATGCAGGAGATGCGACAGATGATGGGATCTCTAGTTGAGACAGTTCGAGCGCAGCGACCAGAGGTAGTTCCACCCGTTGCAGAGACTGCGATGTTACCGACGGTGCAGGCAGTTGCCCCTACAGCTACAGAGGTCATTACGGTATCGCTGTCAGAGTTTATGAGGTTGAGGCCTCCGGTCTTCACAGGCACCGACGCAGCCGAGGACCCACATTCTTTTATTGATATGATGGCTTGGATATGTCGTTCCCTCAGATGTGCAGATGCGAGATGGGTTGAGTTCACGAGCTTTCGTTTGGAAGGTCTTGCGCAGAAATGGTGCGAATCGGTCGAGAAGGGCAGAGCAGCAGGTCTTCCTCCTATGACCTGGATAGAGTTTGTGATGATATTCCTTGCCCGCTTTCTTCCACGGAGTGTCAGGGATGCTAGAGCACGCACGTTCGAGTCCTTACGTCAGACTCCGGGGATGACAGTGGCAGAGTACGACGTGCTATTTACAGAGCTATCTGTCTATGCCCCATATCAAGTGGCTACTGAAGAGCTGCGAGTCCAGAGATTTGTTCAAGGCTTACTTACCCCACTGTTCCTCGCGATCAACACACATCATTTCGAGACTTATGCAGCAGTTATAGATGTAGCCTTATCAGTCGAGGAGCGCCTAGCTAAGACTTCGGTAGTTCCAGGTCCGAAGAGGGTTCGTACAGATACGTCGGTACAGAGACAGCCGTTTAGGCGCCGCGACAGGTTCCATTCAGGTACGGGCGGTAGCGGAGGATTGGGACGAGGTCAGATATTCAGCTCTTATCCCCAGGAGGGTCAGCCAGCACCATCTAGATGTTTTCGATGCGGGAGTTCTTATCATCGTGTTCAAGAGTATCCTGAGATACCCCGGAGGGAGGCAGCAGTACCGCATGTCACCTTACCACCTTCACTACCCCAGAGGGCGTTGCCTGTTGTACCTACTGTTACTCCACGTCAGACTCATGCTCAAAGAGGTCATGGGCATGGAGGATTTTCTCAGAGAGGACAGGGTGACCTAGGCAGAGGACAGTCAGTCACGGGTGGAGGACAGGCACGAGTTTTTGCTTTGACGCATCAGGACGGGCAAGCATCCAATGCGGTGGTCTCAGGTATCTTTCCAGTATGTTCTGTAGACGCACACGTGTTGTTTGATCCGGTATCCACGCACTCTTATGTTTCCACACACTTTGTGCCAAGTCTGGGTAGAGTGTCCGGTTTGCTTGTTCAGCCGCTGGTTGTGTCCACCCCTGTTGGCGAGTCGTTTGTTGCCAGACACGTGTTCCGATCCTGTACTGTCCGTATTGGAGAGAAAGAGTTGCATGTCGATTTGATCCTTCTTGAGATGTTGGACTTCGAAGTTCTTTTGGGCATGGATTGGTTAGCCACATGCTATGCGTCTGTGGACTGCCGTGAGAAGACAGTTAGATTTTGTTTTCCCGGCGAGTCGATTTTTGTTGTGCTGGGGGACAGTGGTGCCACCCCTCACAGTCTGATTTCTTCTTTTCGCGCTAGACAGCTTTTGAGGAAGGGATGTCAGGGATTTCTCGCCTATGTTTGCGATACTCGAGCTACAGAGGTTCCGTTGGATCAGGTTCCGGTTGTTAGCGAGTTCCCTGATGTGTTCCCTGATGAGCTTCCTGGGCTACCGCCTGAGCATGATATTTCTTTTTGTATTGATTTGGTCCCTGGCGCGGGGCCTATTTCTATACCGCCTTATCGGATGGCCCCGGCGGAACTTAGAGAATTGAAGGGCCAGTTGCAAGATTTGCTGGATAAGGGACTTATTCGACCCAGTGTTTCTCCTTGGGGTGGTCCGGTCCTGTTTGTTAAGAAGAAGGACAGTAGTTGGCATTTGTGTATCGACTACCGCCAGCTGAACAAGGTTACAGTGCGGAACAGGTATCCTTTACCACGCATCGACGACTTGTTCGACCAGCTTCAGGGGGCAGGATACTTTTCGAGGATCGATTTACGATCAGGCTACCACCAGCTGCGGGTTCGACAGGAGGACATACCGAGGACAGCTTTCCGCACGCGCTACGGCCATTATGAGTTTTTGGTGATGTCGTTCGGACTCACCAATGCGCCAGCAGCATTCATGGACTTGATGAACCGTATTTTTCGGCCATATCTTGATTTGTTCATCATTGTATTCATTGACGATATTCTTGTGTATTCCCGGAGCAGAGACGAGCACAAGCAGCACCTGCGGATTACACTGCAGACCTTGAGGGAGCACCAGCTTTTCGCCAAATTCTCCAAGTGTGCTTTCTGGCTGGAGAGCGTAGATTTCTTAGGCCACGTGATTTCACCAGACGGTATATGTGTAGACCCGAGGAAGATCGAGGCCGTTCAGCGTTGGCCCAGACCCACATCAGTTACGGAGATTCGCAGCTTCTTAGGGTTGGCCGGTTACTACAGGCGATTTGTGCAGGACTTCTCTTGTATAGCTGCACCTTTGATCGGGTTGACCCGGAAGGGAGTTCCTTTCGATTGGACGGAGGAGTGCGAGCACAGTTTTCAGCAGCTACGGACTCGACTGACTACGGCGCTGGTGTTATCACTGCCTGCAGGATCAGGAGGATTTGTGGTCTTTTGTGATGCTTCTCGAGTGGGGTTAGGGTGCGTATTGATGCAGCATGACAGGGTGATTGCGTATACTTCACGGCAATTAAAGAAACATGAACAGAACTACCCCACTCACGACTTAGAGATGGCTGCAGTGGTCTTTGCACTTATGATCTGGCGACATTACCTTTACGGCGAGTCATGCCAGATATTCACTGATCACAAGAGCTTAAAGTATATATTCCAGCAGCAAGACCTGAACCTTAGACAGCGCCGATGGATGGAGTTAGTGAAGGACTACGACTGCGAGATCTTGTATCACCCGGGCAAGGCTAATGTAGTGGTGGATGCTTTGAGTAGGAGGCCCGGAGGTAGTCTATCTTGTTTGAGCGCAGTGCAGAGGCAGTCGTCAGCAGATTGGCAGATTTTATGCGACAGCCGAGTACAGTTTGAGTTTACGCCGATTAGGGGACAGCTTGCGCATGTTCGTGCACGCCCACAGTTGCTTGACCGTATACACGAGGCACAGTACAGTGATGACCGTTGTTCAAAGATCATGGCACAGTTTGGACAGGACAGATTTTCCGAATTCGTGATCGATGATCAGGGGATACTACGATTTGGGACAAGACTGTATACCAGACGCTGAGGGACTGCGGCGTGAGATTCTTGAGGAGGCACATCGATCGGTGTACAGTGTTCATCCAGGTTCCACCAAGATGTACCACGATATATGTTTACTGGTGGGACGGAATGAAGAGGGACATCGTAAAGTTCATGTCGAGATGCCTGACTTGTCAGCAAGTCAAGGCCGAGCACCAGAGGTCCGCGGGAAAGCTACAGCCGTTACCCATTCCGGAGTGGAAATGGGAACAGATTTCTATGGATTTCATTGTGGGTCTACCCAGGACTAGTCGAGGGTATGACTCCATCTGGGTGATCGTGGATCGTTTTACGAAAGCGGCTCACTTCCTGCCGGTGAAGATGACTTTCGGATTTACTCAGTATGCCCAGATATACATTGACGAGATTGTAGGACTGCACGGAGTTCCGACGTGTATCGTGTCCGATAGAGGCACCCAGTTTACCAGCCGACTATGGCAGAGGCTTCAGGAGGCTTTGGGCACCCGCTTGAGTTTCAGCACAGCATTTCATCCGCAGACCGACGGACAGTCAGAGCGGACTATTCATACTCTCGAGGACATGCTCCGAGCGTGCGTATTAGACTTCGGAGGTAGCTGGGATCATCATTTACCCTTAGTAGAGTTCTCCTACAACAACAGCTACCAGGAGACCATTCAGAAGGCACCATTTGAGGCTCTTTATGGGAGGAGATGCAGATCGCCCACCTGTTGGACAGAGCTCAGTGAGAGCAGTATCTTAGGGCCACAGATTGTTGAGGAGACGACCGCGAAGATCCAGTTGATTCGCGATAGGATGAGGACAGCCCAGAGTAGGCAGAGGTCTTATGCGGACCGTCGTCGACGCAGACTTGAGTTTTCTGTTGGTGATCATGTTTTCTTGAGGGTCTCCCCAATGAAAGGTGTGATGAGATTTGGGAAGAAGGGGAAGCTTATCCCCAGGTATGTGGGCCCATTCGAGATCCTCAAGCATGTTGGTACAGTCGCGTATCGATTAACCATTCCACCCAGTTTTCCAGATGTGCACTCTGTATTTCACGTTTCGATGCTCTGCAAGTACCTTCATGATCCTTCGCATGCGATTCAGCACCCGACGATCCAGCTGGAGCGTGACCTTTCTTTTGTGGAGAAGCCGGTGGTCATATTAGACCGACAAGTGAAGAAATTGAGGTCGAAGGATTTACCATCCGTCAAGGTCCTTTGGCGTGGCCTGAGTAGCGAGGAGGTCACTTGGGAGACCGAGAGCGAGTTGAGGAAGATATATCCCCATCTTTGTGAAGGTACGTGTAGCTAGATTTTTTTTTTAATTCGGGGACCAAATTTCTTTAAGGGGGGTAGATTGTAAAACTTTGAAAACTCGTTTAGGGTTATTTCGCGTTAGATAGTATTGATGTGTGTTTTCATGAAAACCCATAAAATCTTAATTTCCTTTTTATCTAGTTTAATTGAGATGAATTGGGGTTTCATATATTTAAATGGGGTTTATTATCTTTAATTAATTTTAATTTGACTAATGTTCTTTTAATTAGAATTATTTTCCTTAATTACTTTCCTAATGAGGATTAGTGTGCTTGCTTGCACACTTAGCATTTTAGTGGCACATACTTATTTCCTTCTCACCTTTTTCAAATTTTCATTTTCTTTTTCCTTTTAAAACAAAAAAAATAATTTTGAGAGAAAAGAGAGAGGTATGGTGAGCATTAATGAGGCATGGAGGCAATTAATGTGGCTTTTCTCTCTCTCTTTCTTTTCTTTCTCTCTCTCTTTTCTCCTTTTTCTTGCTGAAATTTCCAGCAGAATAGAGCAGCTCTAGCAGCAACATCTCATCATCTTTTCTTTTTCTTTCATCTCTCTTGAATCCATACACAATCCTACACAAGAACCACTCATTCTTGCACTCAAAACCTTAGAAAAATGGCTTTTGGGGGGAGTTTGGAGGCAAGTTTGTACACTTGAGGAAAGAGCTGGAAAATTTTGGTTTTCCTAAGGCTTTTGGGAGGTACTAAACTTACACTTAACACCCTTTTTTCATAAATTGTAGTATTTTAGCTAAAAATCATGTTTTTATGTGCATTTTGTGATATTGAAAGGAATTTTGTGAAGTATATGATAAGTTGGGAATTTTAACTCATTTAAGTGCTATTAGAGCTGTTCAAACCAAGTTTTCATTTCAGTTTACATAATAATACCCTATAGTATCGATTTGTGCTAAATGTTGATTTTTAACTGGTTTTGGGACTCTGTTGAAATCTGCTTGCACTCTGGTTATTTCAGAATAAAATTGTAATTACTGGAGTATGTACACTAGGAGTAGAAAACACGCACGAAGCACGGGAGGCAGGCTCCCAACCTGGGCCGCCAAAAAATGTGATCTGGCCGCAAATTGCGGCCAGATATGTGACCTGGGAGTTGGGGGTTTTGTGGTGGGTGTCTGCTGATATTTGAAGGCTTGTAGTATATATATATTTGTAAAATTCTTCCTGTGGCAAAATCTGGGGCTAATTACCCTATTTCTCGTATTTTTAAACCTTCGCGACACGTGTGATACGTGTGTGGGTTTGTGGTTTCTGCATATCGCGACGTGTCGGGGTAGCTTCAAGCGCGTAATCACACGTTTTAGCGTATCGCGCACACGCACGTTTGGTTCGCGACGTGGGTTTCTAGTTTAGCTTTAATGTCGTGATTTTGTATATTTGAGCTTATATACGTTACTTTGTGAAATTCTAGTTTCGCAGGCGGGTACGGCAGACGCCGCTAAGAAGGGGAAACAAGTCGTCGGCTACACTTAGCGCGAGACTACGGTGAGTAGATTTAACATCTACGGGGAAATCGCCCGTATGGCGTTATGCGTCAGAGCTGATAGGACTTTGTAGCAGCATACTGCATCGGTATACATTGACTATTCATGGATAATAATTGTTGCATACTGCATTCCCTGCTATGTGTATATGAACTTAGAATTGATAAAACACCGCACTATTACTAACGGTCCATATTGCACGAGCACTAGTCTGCATGTTACACACACATACCGTTAGTAACTGCCATGACACTCACACTGTAGAATTGCCATGATCATTATACTGTAGCTCATCTCACATGTTTTGAAATGATTATGATATTGGTGCACGTACTCATTTGCACATCCATACTTATGCATTTTCAAACTGTATCTACCTCGATAAGCTGATTTTGGTAGAAACTGGGAACCGCGTGATATATTTTGAAAAACTAAACCTATTTTAAAGAGCGGTTTTCCCCCTTTTACTCATAGTACAACTTTTGATGCATACATCACATCGCATGGATTTATGCACTGGCTTTGGATTTCATGTGAGTTCTGGATTTGAGGGCTGTGGGGTTACTTAAGAAAACATGTATTATTTTGAAAACCCGGTTCCTCTTGTTATGATATTTTGGTGCGTCCACCACGCGTTTTCTCGGTTCTGAGACGTGTGCTTAAAACCCGATTCGAGGAGTTTGGTGATCCGTTTGCGGGTTCGTGGTGGCCCCGGTATGGTACCCCAGAGCAAGAAAGGGATGCTGTGTTTTTCAGACGGTGAGCCTTGCAGTGGGACCACTACCTACCGGTGATTGGTTGCACTTGGCGGTTATCCGCAGGATACCGAGCAGAGTTGATAGATGGATATGGGACGACCCGTACTGCTGGGGCCGAGGGCCGATTCCGCAGACGGAGTCCGTGGGCTGATCCGGAATGACGGAGCCCGATATATGAGGATTATGTGTCGATGCTGGACACGATTATTTCATGATATTTTGAGTGCCGATGTTGGGCATTCGTGTTTCTCTGAGATTTACAGGATTTGAGGGCCGATGGGAGTGTCGGCGCCTGAGTTTTATTGGGATTTTGGGTGTATTGATGGGCACCGATTACTTTCCACGTTGACATTTCGTGTAAATGTTATTATATCCCATTCTCAGCATTGATTTCCTTTTATGCATCTCATCCTGTAGTCCTTTTACTTGATAGAGTACTTGTGCATGACTATTGCACGTTCTGCTTATTGCATATAGATATTATCTGCTGGCATATGTTGAGTATTGCTGTACGTGCATACTCGTGATTACCTTTATATGTTACCTACTATTCACGAGTTGGAAACTCACCCCCGTTGTGCCACAGTATTTGCAGGTTTCCCATCAGAGTAGTCGCGGCAGGCTGCTTTCTTGTATCTTTTTGGCTACGGATACCACTACAGTTGGAGCGTGAGCTGTTTTGCCGTTAGGTAGGTTGTGGTATTCCGGTTGTTTTTATTGTACACACTTTTATATCTAGTATTCTCCATCTACTGTATATGTATTGACTTAGAGACCAGTGTGAGGACGATGATGTATATTATTGTATTCTGGTGTCGAGCTCGTGTGGGCCGACTTTATTTATGCAGTTTTATGTTTCTTGTTGTCTTCACTTATTTTTGCTCGTTTCTTCACTACGGTGTCGTATATTACTCTTGTGTTGTGGTCTCCGCCGTTGGGTATGATTGCTCCCGTTGGGATGCCTTTTTTATCGTATGTCATTTTACTCATATATTGCCTTATACCCGATTTCGGGGATAGTTTTTACAAAGGAAATGATGCCAAAATTTTTAAATTAATAACTTGAACCTTAAAAAAATTCTACTAAACAACCTAAAGTTTTCTAAATGTTTCAAACACTCTATACTTTTTATGGTTTGAATTCTGGGTTTTCGGCTTACTTAGTCGCGTTACGCCTATAGGTGTTACGTGGTTAAGTGTCGGTCACGAGTCGAACTTCGGGTCGTGATAGTAGTGGATGCTTGGACATATATAGGAAGGACTTTCTTGCTCGACATGATAGTATGCTATCTGGTTGCTCTTTATCTTAACTGGTACACTGATTGTCTCTATCTTACATGTTGATAAATCGCTTAGGATGAGTACTTGACTACCAGGATTATGATGCAGATCATACTAGTGGGGACAGAGTAGTCGGTAAGTACATCCTTCAAATGTTCCAAGTCGTAGGTGTTTCGAGACAGGGCATCGATATACCAGAGTAGACTAGCGTGTAGCTTCTCGACCCATGTAAATGGGCGATCGATGATCCCATATCCATTGGTGTTTGACATCAGAGATGGTATATGGGTGCTCAGTGAGACTGGGTATACTGAACGGACTCGCCGAGAACTCCTAGATGGTATTATTCCTATCGTAAGATAGCAGTTCTCTGGTGACACTTGTACAGCTTAGTCTGTAGACTTGAGATCGTCATAGAGTCTTGTGTGATTCCCGCTGTGCTTTGATTTCCACCTTACAACATTCAGGAGAACGTGCAAAATGGTGGCTTTTGGGTACAGTCCCGAATCACATGGAGGCAATGAGCGATAGGAGGGGTTTCGTCTCTCCCGGTATTGGGAGTTGATGTTGCGCTGTGCTCGATTGGCTATAACAGGAAGTCCATGGCCAGGGCTGGTTCAGAGATATACTGGTAAGTGTTATCAGTACTTTCTCGACCCGTTATGAGCCTCATATCGGCAAGACTTATCGAGTTACTGGGGTCTGATGTTTACCACCCCTAGACGAGATATGCGACATATCAGACGAAGAGACCGGACTGTACGGTAGTGTTACTGATTGGATTCGCAGGAGTGTGAGCAGGCTTGCTTGTTGATCTTCTAATCGCTCAATACCCGGGTGGCCGTTATGTTTAGCAGACCGCTTGCGGCTTGTGTGTGTTTGATATGATCATCACCTACTGCCGGCGTATTGACGAGTCTTTAGAGACCTACACAGAGGTTTTCAGGCTCAAGCGAAATGGAGTAGGAGCACATATGTGATATGTGCGGGACCAAGATTAATACGATATGTGATACCGTATTCTATTCTCACGATATATGACATTGGTCGATTATATGTGATATAGCCGGGTTATCGGATCAAGTGTTGATTCGATAAGTTGTTATATTTGATATTAGTCGGTTATATATGATATAACCAGATTATTAAATCAAGTGTTGATTTAATAATTTAATGTATAATTATATATTTGATATATTAAATTACATTAATTAAAATTAATTTACTTAACATTTCTTTTCTCACTTGATTTATGCATATGTATATATGTGATATATATATATTTATGTACATATTATTGTGTCATGTTTGATGATACATGCAACTTGGGTGTGTGTATGACTTACACCATGCTTGGTTTAATCCTAGGGTTTTTAATGGATTAAGTAATTCAAAACTAAATGATTTTGTCAAGGCCTGAAGCTTGTAGAAGCTTGCATGGTTCATTGACTAAGTCCACTTATTTTGTTTTGCATAAGATATTTATTAACCCAACCATTAAACCTAGCCATGGTTAACTCTATACAAAGGTTAGTATATGATACTAACTCACCTATGGTTGCCATTCACTACTTGATTTTTATCATGAGAGTTTTTCTTCTTCTTCTTCCTCAAACCTTTCTAGCTTCAATGGATATGATGGAAAATGAGTGAGAAAATGATTTCTAAAGTGAGCATAATTCGTACTTCATCATCCTCTACTACTTTCCATTTAGTTTAGGGTGTTTGCTTCACTAATTCTACAATTAGTGAAGAGATAGCTTGGGTTAGTATCTCCTCGACGTAGATCATCTTCGGCTTCGAATGCATCGAGCAAACTTGTTCCGTACATCTTGGGGAGCCTCTCAAGAGTCCGGATGTTCATGATCGCAGCGAAGGGACTACTACATAGAGCTATTGAAGTGAAGGACCGGTCTACAAAGGTTGTATTCCTTGTTCACTTGCTTGGAAAGCTGTTTGCATTTTCGATTCGTCGCTTTTTCTACTATACGATTCTAGGGTTAGGGTTAGCTAGAACGGCAAATTTTTGAAATTGGCATGGACGATACCTCCCGAAACCTTGCTGCCGTGCTAGACAACCCTGCGCCTACCACTCCATATGAAATGTGGAGTGGGAAGAAACCCTGTCTTAAGTATCTTAAGATATGGGGGTGTCCTGCTTTTGTCAAAAAGATTCATCCGGAAAAGCTCGAGGCACGCTTAGTATTGTGTAAGTTTGTGGGATATCCTAAAAATTCTAGGGGGTATTTTTTATATTACGCTGAGAAACAAAAGGTCTTTTTTTCTCATTATGCCTGGTTTATGGAAACTCAATTTCTTGAAAAAGAAATTAGTGAGAGGGCAATAGAGCTGGAAGAAATTCCAGAAGCGCAAACTATTACTGAAAACTTAGTAGAACCTGAAGTTTCAATGTTATCGGACGTACCACGCCACTCCGTAGATCTACTAGGCAGTCTCATCCGCCCGAGAGATGCTACGGTTTTCTCGTAGACGAGGATCGAGAGGATTGCATTATCGAAGATGATGAGCCTACTAGTTTTCAGCAACCTATCACGAGTAGAGACTCGATGAAATGGCTGGATGCTATGCGATCCGAGATGGAATCCATGTATACCAATAAAGTGTGGACTTTGGATATTGCTCCTCATGGGGTAAAACTCGTTGGACGCAAATGAATCTTCAAAAAGAAGATTTGTGTAGACGGACAGGAAGAAACCTACAAAGCTAGACTTGTTGCTAAAGATTTTCGTCAAAGACTAGGATTGGGCTATGATAAAACTTTTTCACCAGTGGCTATGCTTAAATCCATTCGGATCCTACTTTCCATTGCTGCCTTCCACAACTTTGACATCTGAAAGATGGATGTTAAAACCGCTTTTCTAAATGGTAGTTTAGAAGAGTGTGTTTATATGGATCAACCAGAGGGTTTCATAGACAATGGGAGCAGCAAAAAGTTGTGCAAGTTGCTTAAATCCATTTATGGATTAAAGCAGATATCGCGGAGTTGGAACATCTGCTTTGATGAGACGGTCAAGAAATTTTATTTTATAAAAAATATAGATAAACCCTGTATTTATAAGATGATTGTAGGGAGAACTGTGGTATTCCTCATTTTATACGTAGATGATATTCTCCTGATAAGAAATGATATTTCTATGCTACAATCGGCCAAGCTGTTCTTGTCATAGATGAGGTACATAGACACCGTACTGAAGAGGTTCAGTATGAAAAATTCCAAGCACGGTAATTTACATGCTAGTCATCGAATCACCCTCTCCAAAAAGATAACTCCCAAGACCGAGGAGAGAGCTCGCATGAGCATTGTACCTTATGCTCCGGTGGTGGGGTCGATAATGTATGTGATGTTGTGTACCAGACTAGATGTGGCTTAAGCACTTAACGTCGTAAGCAGGTATCAATCCAACCCAGGTAAGAAGCATTGGATAGCAGTAAAGAACATCCTTAAGTACCTGAGAAGGACTGAGGAGATGTTCTTGGTGTATGATAATGGGGACCTCTAGATCGAGACTTTTACCGACTCTGGCTTCCAAAGTGACAAGGATGACTCTAAATCTGTCTCGGGTTATGTGTATACCCTCAACGGAGGGACAATCTGTTGGAAGAGCTCCAAACAGGATACCGTAGTAGACTCGACGATGGAGGCCGAGTACATCGCTGCTAACGATGCCTCAAAAGAGGTAGTCTGGATAAGGAAGTTCATTTATGAACTTTAGGTGTTTCCATCCATTGTTGATCTAATACCGTTGTATTGCGAAAATAATGGAGCTATGGCATTGGAAAAGGAACCACGGTACCATCAGAAATCTAGATATATCTTGAGGCAGTATCACCTGATAAGGGAGATCGTGGATCGCCGAGAGATTGAGGTGCGGAGAGTAGTTACAAAGGACAACACGACAGATCCATTCACCAAGGCTATCCTTCAAGTCCAATTCGAGAGACTGTTCGAGATGTTGGGTATGTTGTATGCCAGCATCTGGCTCTTGTGCAGACGTTGGGTACTCAATATGCCAATAACAGGCCTTAGCGCAAGTTGGAGATTGTTAGATATATATGCCCTAGAGGCCTTCGTTGTATAGGATGCTAGGGGTATGTATGTACAGGACAATCTTGCTCGATATGATAGTATGCTATTTAGTTTGTCTTTATCTTAACATGTGTATAAATTTTACATGTTATTTCATATCGCTTATATATGTTGATAAAACCCATAGGATCATTGCTTGACTACCAGCGTTATGATGTTAATCATACTTGTGGGAGCTGGGTAGTCGATAGGCACATCTTTAAATGTCCTTAGTCGTGGGAGTATCACAACTGGGCATCGAAACTCCAGAGTAGACTAGTATATACATTTCTAGACCCTAAAGAGGGGCGATGGTTAGTCCCGCAGCCACTGGTGTGATGCACCTAAGATTGTATATAGGTGCACACTGAGGGTGAGTACACTGGACGGACTCGCCGAGAACTGGATAGATGATATTATACCTATCGTCAGATAGCAGTTCTCTGGTGATAAGAGTACAGATTGTCTGCCGACCTAAGGTCGTCATTTGTCTCGTGTGAGTTCCCACTGTGCTTTGATTACTACCATACTACGGCTCTACTGAGTCATGCAAACAGTTTTTAGTTGGGTATAGTCCCGAGCCACATGGAGGAAGTGTGCGATTGTTGGGGATTCGTCAATCACGGTATAGAGAGTCGATGTCGCGCTGTATTCAGTTGGCCAACACCATAAGTCCCCAGCCAAGGAAGATTGAGAATTACTGATAGTTAGATCGGTAGATTCTCGGATAGTCTTAAGCAATATCAGCATGACTTGTCAGGTTATTAGGAGTCTGATATTTTCCACCCCTAGACCCAGCATGCGATACTCTCAGACGAAGAGACCGGACTTTAAGGAGAATGTCATGGACAGGCTTAGTAAGAGTTCGGATGAGTTTACTCTTCGGCCTTCTTTTCGACAAGTATTTAGTTAGCCGTTACGTATAGCTAGTACCACTGACGTTCTTGTGGTTACACCCACTGCCGGTGTACTGTCGAGTCATTAAAGTCCTACAAATAAAGTTTCCCTGGTTCAGGTGAAACGATGTAGAGGCCATATGGTTTTACGTGTAAGGTTTCGATCATATACGTATACTAGCTACACGGATTTATGTTCGGACAGATAATAGTAGTGGGCTTAGGATTAAGCCACATTCTAGTATTATATTATTGTATTATTCTCATCTCTTGGTATTCATAGTATGAATACGGGTATGTGTAAGGTTTGCCTAGCACCCTATGAAGAGTTTTGAAGCATCACATGTGTCAAAGTATGTATTTTTAAGGTGCTAAACAAACACGCAAAGGAATCGATCCTAGAAAATTAGGGTTACAAAACTTTAAGCTAATAAAAATTAGGGTTTGAAGGCTACAACCTTTGTAGCTCCCCTTAGGGGGATTGACTCCTTGATCTCTAGGGTGTTGGAAGAAGGTCCACTTGTAGTCCTCTTTCGTCCACGACGATCCACCCGAAGTTTCCCGTCCAAGCTTGCAACTTTGTAGAAGCAAAGAGAACACTCTAATCAAGTTGGCTAGACTTGAGTAGAATGATGTTGTGGCTAAGGATCTCACTTCAAAAACCTTTCTTTAATTGTGTTTAACTCACTAGAAAAAACTAGAGAGGAAAAGGTGAAGGAGGATGAAGATGGTGGCTATTTTTAACAAGAGGTGAAGAAAAAATAACCCTTAGTTAAAAAGGAAAATGAAATATATATCACTATATATATATTTATTTCCTTCTTGCATTCAACCATGATTAAATTATGTATTTTTAAATTAACTTGGGTTTTAAATGATAAAGAGAAGGATAACCCTAGGTTAGTGGTAGTTGAGCTTGGTTAGGTTAGAAGAAGAATGTAGAAGCTAGAATGATTATCCTTTCCTTTTCATTTTGTTTTAAAACCAAAATTAAATAATAATCCATAATTTAATCCATGGTGTGAGTCTTATATTGCCACCATTTCCATATGCTAACAACCATGATGGATGGGTGTATGTATGTATGCATGTATGCACATCCACATGTGCATGAAACTAGAATGAAAGAAAGAAACACATGCATGCATGCATACATCCATCAAACCCAAGAAAGGTTTCAAGTGAGAAAACTAATGGTTAGATGATAAATCAACACTTAACTTATCAATCCGGTCATATCTCATATGACCCCACCAAAAGCAGGCCACCCGATCAATGTTCGGTATCATATACGCACATTTTAATCGGGTGCATGCGCATATCGCATACGCGCACCACAACGTTTTGCCTGGACTGGGTAACTCCTTTGTGGGACTCTAAGACTCGTCAATACGCCGGCAGAGGGTGATGATCATATCAGGTACCCTCAAACCGCAAGCGGTCAGCTAAACGTAACGGCCACCCGGGTATTGAGCGATCAGAAGAAAACAAGCGAACCTGCTACAACTCCCGTCGAGCCATCCGGCAACACTACCGTACAGTCCGGTCTCTTCGTCAGATATGCTGCATATCGAGCCTAGGGATGGTCACGTCGACCCTAATAACTCAATAAGTCGTGCCGGTGAATGGTCTATAACAGATCGAGAAACTACCGATAACACTTATCAGCAAATCTCAGCAGCCCTGGCCAGGGACTTTCTGATATAACCAGTCGGGCACAGCACAGCATCAACCCCCAATACCGGGAGAGACGAAACCCCTCCTATCGCTCATTGCCTTCGTGTGTCTCGGGACTGTACCCAACGGCCACCTGTTTGCACGACTCAGTAGAGCCGTGGTAGAGTGGCAATCAAAGTACAGTGGAAGAGCACACAAGACTCCATGACGATCTCGGGTCTACAGACTAACCTGTACCAGTGTTACCTGAGAACTGCTATCCGACGATAGATATAATTCCATATAGGAGTTCTCGGCGAGTCCGTCCAGTGTACCCAGTCACCACTGAGCACCCGTATATGATCTTGATGTCAAACACCAATGGATATGGGATCATCCATCGCCCATCACATGGGTCTAGTATCATATACACTAGTCTACTGTGGTATATCAATGCCCCGTCTCGATATACCTACGACTAGGGACTTTCCAGGATATGCTTATAGACTACAGATGTCCCACTAGTATGATCTCCATCATAATCAGAGTAGTCAAGCCAATATCCTCAGGGCTTTATCAGCATGTATGAGTGAATAACAAGCATGATCAAATCAACATGTCAGATAAAGAAGAACCAGATAGCATACTATCATATCGAAATATATATATATATATATATATATATACATGTTTAGATACATCCACTATCACATAATGGCCTCTAGGGCATACATATATCCAACAGTATGTATATACGGTGAGGGGTATTCTTGTATTTTCATAAGAGTGCTTGTAGAAGAAGACACCTCATTTGTACTAAATCTATTTTGCTTAAATAGATAATGAGGTAGAAGGATGAGGTGTTATGAAAGCATGGTTTGAAGCGTGGCTTGTTGTTTTATTCTTTCATTTGTGATAACTATTGAAGCTTGGCTATATTGCTATTATTATTATTGAAAAAGATATGCTTCATAGTTTTCATCCTTAGCCATTCTTCAATCATTTTTCACTTGCCATTCTCTTACCTCCTTTGCTCTCTTCTTCTTCCTCAAACCCAAACCCTCTCATAAGTTGAGAAATCTAGGGTTAATGAGATAAATTAACCAATAAACATTCTCTATATCTTCTAAACCACTTAGATTAGCCAACTAGGTGCTTTAGTTACCTTACTTTTAAGGTTAAAGCTTGAACTATAGACTCTCGGATAGATCGTTTTCGACTCAAGGAGGCCGACGACCAAGCTCGATCCCGACGAACGAGGAGATTAAGAAGAGGAAAAGAAGACCTGATGGACTTGAATCACAAAGGTATAAATCACTATCATAGCAGATTAGAACCTTTGTAAGTTTTGTTAGCCAGGGCTTATGGTAGTTCTTGAGTGATTAATCGATTTGCTTGCTTAAAATTGTTTTTTGAAAATTCCGCCTCTCTACAAACCTTGTGGAGTGTGCGATATATATATATATATATAACCAAACAAAATGCAAAATCAGAATAAAAAATCAAAACATAAAAAAAATATACAAGATATACGATACGTATCAAATATAGTACATACATCACACAAAAATGAAAAAATATAAATACATCGCTACTGGCTCGGTCCAGATGCTCCATCTCCAAGTATCTGGGAAATCCGACGCAACTGGTCTTCGCTGTAGCCCCCGGCCGAAAAAAGCTGGAAAACTGGATCGTCAGGAGTGGGGTGGGCAGTGGAGCCGAACAAGTGGGATGCGGAGCCGAAGCAGCGACCTGCGAATCCGAAGCCAGAACCGAAGGCGCAGCCAATGTAATAGCTTGCGGAGCCGGAGCCGCAGCAGTGGCCTGCTAAATCTGTATAAATTTAAAAGTTTGTGTAATTTTGGGTTTAAGGTTAGGGTTTTGACTTTTTTAAATGTGTGTGTCAGAGTGTGCGTATGTGTTTGTCTATGATTGTGTGTATGTACGCGCGTGTGTGTATGTGCACGCATGCGTGTATGTGTGTATGTATGTGTATGTGTGTGTGTGTATGTCTTTGTGCGTGCGTGTGTGCATGTGTATGCGCATGTGTGCCCGTGTGTTTGTGTGCGTGCGTGCGTGTGTGCATGTGTATGCGCATGTGTGCCCGTGTGTTTGTGTGCGTGCGTGCATGTGTGCATGTGTATGTGTGTATGTATGTGTGTATGTGTATATGTATATGTGTGTATGTGTGTATATGACTGTGTGTGTCTATGCACACACATACACATACACACATACGGACAAACATACACACATACACACATGCCCCTAACTATTGTTGTTTTTCACTAAAATACCTTGAAAATTTAATTAAACGATTCATCTTCTTAAATTACTATAAATTTCACTAATATACCCTTAACCATTGTTGTTTTTCACTAAACTATCATTAAATTTTTAATAAAAAACCTTATTTGCTTAATTTTAATTATTTACACTAAAATACCCTTAACTATTGTTTCTTTTCTACTAAAATACCCTTAACTATTGTTACTATTCACTACACTACCTGCCGAATCTTAGAAATAAGGGCATCTTCTTAAAGGTTAAGGGTATTTACTTAAATATCTCAATTTGAAAACTTGTTTTTTAACTAATTAACTTGTACCTAATTAACAAATTGTAAATAAAAATCCTAATCATAGATTTTATAAACAATATAGAATTTCTTCGTGTGTGTATGGGGTAAGTCATTACCCTATGCGGTATCATCTAAATTATATTCAACATATTATAAAATTCATATCAAAACATAATATAGTAGGGTTGGATTTGACAAGAGTTCAATGTAGACGAGAATGATGATGAATTACGGTTAGGCCTTATTTGTGTGTGTGTGTGTGTGTTATTGGCTATAGCGCCCTCAAGGCAATTATCGTAATCGTGGTTAGGTGATTATGATGATTGAGGGAGGACCTATACCGGTAGAACAGTCTTGCTCGAGATAATAGTATACTATCTGGTTTGTTTTTATCATCATGCTTTATGTGGTATTACAGATCACTATTACATATTGATAAAGCCCATAAGATTCTTGCTTGACTACCAGCATTATGATGGCGGTCATATATATGAGAGCTGGGGGTCTATAAGCAAATCCTTAAATGACCCTAGTCGTGGGAGTTTCGAGACTGGGCATCGATACTCCAGTGTAGACTAGTGTATACTGATCGAGACCCCGACGAGGGGCGGTGGCCCGGTCTCACAAGCCATTGGTATTAGTTTGTTCACCTAAGATAGTATACAGGTGCTCATTAGGTTATGAGTACACTGGACGGACTCGCCGGGAACCTGCTAGTTGGTATTATACCTATTGTTAGATAGCAGTTCCCAGGTGATATGTGTACAGGTTAGTCTGTCGACCTGAGATCGTCATTTGCCTCGTGTGAGTTCCCATTGTGCTTTGATTACTACTCTACCTTGGCTCAAAGGAGTCGTGCAAATAGGTTTTAGTTGGGAACAGTCCTGAGCCACATGGAGGCAGTGAGCGGATCGTCGGGGATTCGTCTCTTCCGGTATTGGGGGTTGATGCCGCACGGTGCACGGGTGGCCATCACCAGAAATGCTTGGCCAAGATGGACGAGAATTACCGATCCAGAATCGATAGTTTCTCAGGTGGTGATGGGTTTCATGCCGACACTAAATATCGCATTATTAGGGATCTGACTTTATCCACCCCCCTAGACTCAATATGCGATATTCATAGACGAAAAGACCGGACTATACGGATATTGTCATTGTCAGGCTCAGTAGGGGTTTCAGGATGAGTTTGCACGTCGGCCTCCCTTTCACTCAATACCTGGGTAGCCGTTACATACAGCTAGTGCCGCTGACGTGCTTGTAGTTAATCCCACTGCCAGCGTATTGACGAGTCTTTAGAGTTCCACACAGAGGGTTTCCCTGCTTTGGGCGATACAATGTAGAGGCCGTATGGTTTTACGACAGGGTTCGATCACATACGTGTACTTGTGCACGTATGATGTTCGGACGGATAATACTAATGGGCTTTGGTTTAAGCCAGATCCTAGTATTATATTTGTTTGATTATTTTCGTATCATTGTATTCGTATTTTTCAGAATACGGATACGGGTATGTATATACGGATGAGGGGTATTCTTGTAATTTCATTACAAGATGCTTCTAGAAGATGCCACCTCATTATTGTTTATAACCATTTATTATAAATGGTTAATGAGGTGGAGGATGAGTCATTCTTTGGCATTAAATAAGGCATGGCTTTGTAGATGACTCATGGGGTGACTCATGGTGACACTATTCTTGCATGCTTGATTTATTATAAGTGTTGTGAGGATTTTTCTCACTTGATGCTTCATGCTCACAACACTTAGCCATTTTTCCTTTCTTGAGTTTCTACACTCTCATCCTCATACTTCATCTTCTACCTCCACCCATCATGTCTCATGTGTTGAGAAACATTGGGTGATTAGAGACAACTTAATCCATCATTAGATTATACATCTCCTAGGTTACTGTTTAGCTAACTTGATACCTTAGTTACCTTGGTTATGAGGTTGAAGCTCGTTGCACAAACCTTTGTAGGGTTAGCTTAACACCTTAGCAATGTTTTGGCATCCATCAATCATGCTACTTTAAAATTTTTGGGGTGCTAAACAAACCCTAACCAAGATCTTAACTAGAGAATTAAGGTTAACTGTGCATGTAAATAACTTTATATCTAAGAGAGAGGGATTACAACCTTTGCAGTCCGTTCCTTCGCTTCATAAGCTCCGAGTAGTAGTCCCTTTGCCGCAATCCATGATCTCCCAGACTCAAGAGAGGCTCCACAAGTCGAATGATCCATTCTTTCTTGAAATCTTCCTTTTCGAAGATAATCTACCTTGAAGAATCTCAAGATCAAGCTTTCACTTCTCTAATCAAGTATTAGTGAAGTGAACACCCTAATCTAAGTGGCTAGAATAGATGAGGATGATGAAGTAGGAATTTTTCTCTCTTTTGTTTCCATTTTCTCACTTTAAATCATAGCAAGTCAAAAAGCTAGAGAGCTTTTTCAAGGAGGAAGAAGAAGAAGAAAACTTTTGTGATGAATAATGAATTATTATTATGGTTACAATTGCAACCCTTGGTTAAGAAAGAAAAGCTTAACCATTGTAGAGAATAAACCATAGGTAAAGGGGTTGGGTTGGGTTAACAAATATCTTCACAAAATATCAAGCTAGAAATCAAAAAGGAAAGCTTCATGAAGCTTCATGAAAAAGCTAACCCAAAAGCTAACCCAAATCCAAAACCTAACTTTGTTTAAACTTAACAACCATGTTGCATTTGTAACCCTAACTTGTTACAATATTATATATCACATATACAATATATTTTGTAACAAAAAAAAATAATACAATTAACATATATCGCATATACATCAATGTATTATCCAGTGAGAAAATGAATCAATAAAGCGAGCTTATATTAGTTAACGTAATGTAATATATCACATATATAATTATACATAAAATTATCGAATCAACTCTTGATCCGACAATCCGGCTATATTGCATATAACCGACTAATATAACATGTACCAATTCATCGAATCAACACTTGATCCGATGACCCGGCTATATCACATACACCCGGCCGATATCTCATATCACGAGAATATAATACGGTATCTCATATCGTATCATTCTCGATCCCGCACATATCACATATGTGCTCCTACTCCGTTTTGCCTGAGCCAGGAAATCTCTGTGTAGGACTCTAAAGAATCGTCAATACGCCGGCAGCAGGCGATGATCATATCAAACACCCACAAGCTGCAAGCGGTCAGCTAAACGTAATAGCCACCCGTGTATTGAGCAATCAGAAGATCAACAAGCAATCCTGTACATTCTCCTGCAAATCCAATCAGTAACACTCCCGTACAGTCCGATCTCTTCGTCTGATATTTTGCATATCTAGTCTAGGGGTGGTAAACGTCAGACCTCAGTAACCGATAAGTCGTGTCGATGTAAGGCTCATAACGGGTCGAGAAACTACTGACCACGCTTACCAGTAAATCTCCAAATCAGCCCTGGCCAGTGACTTCCAGTTATAGCCAATCGAACACAGCACAACATCAACTCGCTATACTGGGAGAGACGAAACCCCTCCTATCGCTCATTGCCTCTATGTGATTCGGGACTGTACCCAAAAGCCACCGTTTTGCACGCCCTCTTGGACGTGGTAAGGTGGAAATCAAAGCACAGTGGGAATCACACAAGACTCTATGACGATCTCGGGTCTACAGACTAACCTGTACTAGTGTCACCAGAGAACTGCTATCTAACTATAGGTATAATACCATTCAGGAGTTCTCGGCGAGTCCGTTCAGTGTACCCAGTCTCCACTGAGCACCCGTACACCATCTTTGATGTCCAACACCAATGGATATAGGATCATCCATCGCCCATCATATGGGTCAAGATGCGTATACGCTAGCCTACTCTGGAGTATCGATGCTCTGTCTCGATACACCCTCGACTAGGAATAGTTATAGGATGTACTCGTTGACTACCCTGGCCCCACTAGTATGATCCCATCATAGTCCTAGTAGTCAAGTACATATCCCAAGGGCTTCATCAACATGTGATCACAAAACAGTATTTGTTAACACGTTAAGATAAAGTGAAACCAGACAGTATACTATCATATCGAGCAAGAAAGTCCTCTCTATATATATCCAAGCATCCATTATAATATACATCACATATACTACAATGGCCTCTAGGGCATACATATAACTAACAACCTTCGGGTGGATCATCTTCAATGGAGGGAGACCGGCGACCAAGCTTGATCAAGGAAGCCACTAGGAGCTTAGCATGAAGGTTGAAGACCGAAGGACACGGATCAACTCGGTATAACCATTCCTAAATATTTTTAGATTGCTAGTAAAGGGTTAATGGTAGATCCAGGTAATTGGTTATGGTAGCGCCAAGTTTTATAAATTTTTATTCCGCATTTGGTCATGGATAGAAAGCCGGGGCGCTGTCGTAACCAAACATGGTATCAGAGCCAACCTGTAAACCTCTTACTAGCAGTTTTAGATAATGTTAAAGTATCGAAACAGAAACAACTCCGAAACAACACCCCGAATATTTCAGTTTCTGTCGTTTTTTCTGAGTCTTCAAAAAAAAATTTAAGCAACTGCAGAAGACTGCTTGTATGACCACTAGAACACTCCCCAAATACGAACCCATTCCACTCGTTTTGGACTGGCCACATGTGCAAAAATTCCGATCTGGCCGACCAATTTCTTGAGTTGGGACTTTATGTTTTGGGTGTGGTCTAGTCTCGGAATATTGGTTTAGTGGTATTGCTTGTTTTGCCCATTTTGGATATTATGTTATCTTTTGTTCAGGGGCAATTCGGGGTGTTTCGAAGTCAACATTTTACCACTATTTAAATGTTTATCGGTACATGCATTACTATGTGCGACCATGTGTTAGTTATATATAAGCCCTAGAGGCCATTGTTGTACATATGATGTATATTATAGTGGATGCTTGGATATATATAGAGAGGACTTTCTTGCTCGATATGATAGTATGCTATCTGGTTTTACTTTGTCTTAACATGTTGACTTGTATTGGTTTACTGTCTTGCTCTCACATGTTAATAAAGCCCTTAAGATATGTAATCGACTACTGGGACTATGATGTAGATCATACTAGTGGGGAAAGGGTAGTCCAAGAGTACATTCTATAATTGTTCCTAGTCGAGGGTGTATCGAGACAGGGCATCGATACTCCATTGTAGACTAGCGTATACACATCTTGACCCATATCATGGACGATGGATGATTCCATATCCATCTGGTATGGTGACACCAAAGATGGTGTACGGGTGCACTGAACGGACTCGCTGAGAACTCCTAGATGGTATCATACCTATCGTCAGATAGCAGTTCTCTGGTGACACTAGTACAGGTTAGTCTGTAGACCCGAGATCGTCATAGAGTCTTGTGTGATTCCCACTGTGCTTTGATTTCAACCTTACCACGTTCATGAGAACGTGCAAAACGGTGACTTTTGGGTACAGTCCCGAATCACATGGTGGCAATGAGCGATAGGAGGGGTTTTGTCTCTCCCAGTATTGGGAGTTGATGTTGTGCTGTGTTCGATTGGATATAACTGGAAGTCCCTGGCCAAGGCTGTTATGGAGATTTACTGGTAAGAGTTATCAGTAGTTTCTCAACCCGTTATGAGCCACACATCAACACGACTTATCAGTTACTGGGGTCTGACGTTTACCACCCCTAGACTTGATATGATACATATTAGACGAAGAGACCGGACTGTACGGGAGTGTTACTGATTGGATTGCTTGCTTGTTGATCTTCTGATCGCTCAATACCCGGGTGGCTGTTACGTTTAGCTGACCGCTTGCAGCTTGTGGGTGTTTGATATGATCATCACCTACTGCCGGCGTATTGACGATTCTTTAGAGTCCTACACAGAGTTTTCCTGGCTCGGGCAAAACGGAGTAGGAGCATATATGTGATATTTGCGGGACCGAGATTAATACGATATGAGATACAGTATTCCATTCTCGCGATATGTGATATCGGCCGGGTATATGTGATATAGCCGAGATATCGGATCAAGTGTTGATTCGATAAAATGATACATATTATATTAGTCGGTTATATGTTATATATAGCCGGATTATCGGATTAAGAGTTGATTCGATAATTTAATGTATAATTATATATGTGATATATTACATTACATTAACTAATATAAGCTCACTTAAATGATTCTTTTTCTCACTAGATGATACATTGATATATATGTGATATATGTTAATTGTATTATTATCTTTGATACATTATATATTATATATGTGATATATAATATTATAACATGTTAGGCTTACAAATGCAACTAGGGTTTAGAGGATTAAACCATGCTAGGGTTTAAGATTGGGTTAACATTTTCTTTATGGTTTATTCTTTTTGTTTGGATTAAGTTATGGATGTGCTTTGAGGAAGCTTCATGACACTTTGACTTAGTCCACCCTCCTTGATTTTTTGCTAGATATTTATTAACCTAACCTTTTAACCCTAGCCTATAGTTTATTCTCTACAAGAGTTAAGTATGTCATGCTTAACCTTGGTTGCATTTCTAACCTCAACAATAATTCATTTTCATCACAACTTCATCTTCTTCTTCCTCTCTCCAAAAGCTTTCTAGCTTTTACTTGGTGATGATTGTGTGTGAGAAATAGAAAACAAAAGAGAGAAAAATTCCTACTTCATCATCCTCATCTATTCTAGCCACTTAAATTACGGTGTTTGCTTCACTAATACTTATTTAGTGAAGTGAGAGCTTGGGTTTGTGATTCTTCAAGGTAGATCATCTTAGATTTTGAAGATTACTAGCAAGGATGCATCATTCTCTTCATGGAGCTTCTCTAGAGTCTGATAGCATGATGATCGCAGCGAAGGGACCTCAACCCGGATCTTATGAAGCGAAGGAACGGACTACAAAGGTTGTAATCCCTAACTCTTAGATGTTAAGTTGTTAACATGTTAGTTTAGTTTGATTCTCTAGTTAAAGATCTTGTGTTAGGGTTATCCATAATGGAAAAAATCTTAACTTGGCATGGATGATGCTTCTCGAAATCTTGCTATCGTTATAGGTATCCCAACAGTGGTATCAGAGCCTAGCTAGAGAATTAGACGGATAAGTGGAGGATTACGAAACCGAAACAACTCCGAAACATCCGCATCGAAACCCTAAATTCTGTCGATTTTTTCTAGATGTAAAAAAAAATTTAAACAATTGCAGAATGATGTATATGGTACATAATGAACACTGTACAAAATTCGTCCCAAACCCTCGGAAAATGGCCGAGATCACCATGCTAAAAACCGGCCAGATCGGATCCAAACAGGCTGAAATTTGTACAGTGTTTAAAGCTCTGGGTTTTGATACTTTAGGTGTTGTTTGTGTTTGCTAATTTTGCATGTGATGTTATCTTTTAGCAAAGGCAATTCAGAGTGTTTCTTATTCGTAATTCTAGCTTTTGTTTCGGTTATTTTAGACGTTATTAAAAAGTTCGATCGGATATCAAATACCCACTTTAACCCTTTTCGGAAAATTTCCAAGTGTTGGATTTTTCTTTAGTTAAAGAATATTCAAATAGCGTGCAAGTGATGCGGTGGACCTTCTAGAAGAACGAAACCTTAACTCAATTATGTGACCGTCAGAACGGCCTCTAAACCCTAGGGTTTGTGATAGTTCAGTGTTGCCACATGTGAGGCGTTGGTTTGACCCTTCTACGGCTGGTCCATTGGTACTGTGGAATGTGATGGATGCTTTTAAACTAAGTTCAAGTGTTGAGCATTTTGGGAATTTTTGGGTGTTTGTTGATTCGATCGGAATGTTTAAAATCGTTTAGTTTCTTCTGTAATGTGATACAATATGTGGAATTCATATAGTTAGGCATTAATGTTCCGAATGTTGTAGTTTTTCATTTTATTTTCTGCGACCGTAAGTGTAATATGTGGTGCATCGCCGGTTTCGTTGTTATACATCAACGACAATTGGGATATGCATATTTACTTACGTTGATGACATGTGATGTTATACGTTGCTGTGATATGTTATATTGGATCGTCGTGTTTTGAATAGCCGGGGGGTTTTACGTGAGATGAGGGTTTTTATTTTCATTCATGTAAAATTCATTGTATGTAATATTCTTTTATTGGGGCACTTCCGGGTTGAGGATGATGTAACCATTGTATATTATTTACTTTTCCGCATTAGGATAGACCCAAGGAGGGGAGCACAAATAACCGGGTTCTAGGGTCCAGTGGGAGGCCATCTCGAGGAGTCGAGACCGGGTCTCCTAACCCTAGAATTGGCAGAGTTACTTGCCGCTCTTATAGGAGTCTAGGGATGTGGGTTTGGCTATTCATCGCGACCGTGGAATCCTTGTTTTATACAGGCTCAAAATAAAACACGGACCTCCTAGTATATCCAATACTTCATATGTTATCTTCTGCTGCTGATATACTGTGATGTGATCATTTTTATATGCATGAGACGAATGCTTTATTATTATATATGAGATATATAGGAGACGTTGCTTATGTTTTGCACCCACGCTAGTCCCGTCCCGGTATGCCATTAGTTAAGTAACCTAACGGTGCATAACGGGACACTATGGCGAATGCGGATGGCATAAGCATACGTTGTATTTTCGTTTCTTTTGTGATGCTTAGGAAGATTATATGATGGGATTCATTAATGAGATTAATGAAAGAAAAAGAAACCTAAAAGATGTTGTAGAATCAAATTTATAAAAAGCGTAGCTCTAGTTTTGCTTTGCATAGAGGCATTCCTTGTAGAATATCCAGCACCTTATTCGATAAGGAAAGAGCCGAGATCTCTTCACCGGGAGTGACCTCTTCAGCGAAACTAGAAGATACTACAACTCACTCAGTTTTGTTTTTGATTGCTTCTATAGTTCTTGCTTTGCATGGCGGTATTCCTTGTAGAATATTCAGCACCTTATTCGATAAGGAAAGAGCCGAGATCCATTCACCGAGAGTGACCTTGTTAGCAAAACTAGAAAAAGCCTTAAAAACACTCCTTTTTCAAGATCACTTGTTTCTACAACGATATCAAGTTCATTACGCTCATGGTTTTCTGAAAAACCTGTCGTAGCCCTCCGTCATTTCAGATAAGTACTACTTAGTATTCGTGCTATAATTTGTTGATCATGTTGAGGCGTAGTGCGGTAGCTAATTAGTGCTTATCTGCTAAAGCATGTGATGTGATTGGATTAGGGTAGTCGTACGACTTTGTTGACCATGTTAAGGGTCGTACGGGTAGGTTTAATTCAATCGGGAAAAGATGGGTTGAACTTGGCTAGCGCTTATGATTTGTTGACCATGTTAAGGTCATATGTTGCTAGGGGCAAAAGCATTATTGAGAATTTCAAGAGTTGAAATTTGCAATGAGATTGCATATCTTCTTTAGGATAGTTGGATCCCGATACCCACTGTGAGTAAGAGTTACTCCTGGGAGAGTTTTACACTTGACAATTAGCCGATCAAGTAGATGTCTAGACAAGTGTTAACGGGGTTATGCCTCTGGGAAAACGAGGTTTATTTTAATTAGGTCTGTGCGAATGCACGGGAAACCTCCCTCAAAGTACCAACACTGGCCTGGATGAAAGATTGGCGAACTTGTAAGGTGTAATTAATGCCAAGTAGTCTTACCTTTTAGGGTTTGAAGGAAGATTGATGAAAACAGTGGGAGCCATCTTGATTAGATAAGATAATAGCCAATCTAATCTTGTAAGAGTATACGCTAAAGTGTTTTCTTCTCTCTCTCCAGGTAGCGACCATGTCAGGCCTTAATCAAGATAATAATATGGATGTATTGATCGAACCCACTTGTTATTCTCAACAGGGGAACATTGGTCCCACTCCAACTTATAATTGTTATAAGTCTAAGCAGAAAATAGGAAAATATCCAGATTCTCACGCCACCCAAATGAAGAACAAGGATGATGATGCATCTTCTTCGGGTGTGTTAGTTATCGAGAACTATTTCTCAGTTCACTCTACGTCCTGGGTATTAGATACCGGATCGGGATCCCATATATGTAATATGTTACATGGGCTACGTAAAGGTAGAGAACTGGGAGAGGGTGATCATTCCATAAGAGTAGGGAATGGTGCAAATGTTGCAGCCAAGGCTGTTGGCGAATATCACTTAGTGTTGCCAAATGGTAATACATTGATTCTGAACAAATGCTATTACATTCCGACCCTGATATGTAATCTTATAACAGTTTCTTTATTGAGTAAAGAAGGATATAATTTTGTAATACAGGATAATGTTATGAATATCTTCCTGAATCAAAAGTTGATTGGATCAGGCTTGTTAAATAATGGCATATACGATCTCAATCAAACTACAGTACTTAATGTGCAAAACACACACAAGAGGAAGAGTTCAGAAATGAACGAATCCTTCTTGTGGTATTGTAGACTAGGTCATATCAATGCGACATGACTAGCTATGTTGCATAAGGATGGATATTTGAATCCATTCGAATTTTCATCTTATGACACTTGCCAGTCATGTCCCAAAAGCAAGATGACCAAAACTCTGTTTAGTGGACACGGAGAAAGAGTTACAGAACTCTTGGGACTGATACATAGTGATGTATGCGGTCCCATGTCTACACATGCCAAGAATGGTTTTTCGTTCTTCATTACATTCACTGACGATCTCTCAAGATATGGACATGTGTTTCTGTTGAAACACAAGTACGAAACTTTTGAGAAATTCAAAGAATATAAGAACGAAGTAGAGAACCAAACGGGTAAAAGTATTAAGATCCTTCGATCTGATCGAGGAGGAGAATACTTGAGCAATGAGTTCCTGGACTATCTAAAAGAGAATGGGATTCTCTATCAGCTTACTCCTCCCTATACACCACAGCACAACGGTGTATCGGAGCGGAGGAATCGCACCCTATTATAAATGGTGCACTTTATGATGAGCACCGCTGAGTTTCTTATTTCCTTTTAGAGTTATGCGCTTGAGACAGAAGCATACCTATTGAATCAAGTTCCATCTAAATCAGTGCCTACAACCCCATATGAGATATGGAGGGGAATGAGACCATATTTTAAACGAGTTAAGATATGGGGTTGTCCGGACTATGTCAAAAGTCAAAATCCGGACAAGCTCGAGGCACGATCAGTTCTTTGCAAGTTTGTGGGATATCCAAAGAATTCTCAAGAATATATTTTCTACCACGCAGAGGAACAAAAAGTGTTTATTTCTCAATATGACACCTTTTTAGAAAATGAATTTCTTGCAAAGAAAATTAGTGGCAAAGAGGTAGAGCTGGAAGAAGTTCCAGCACCACAAACTGCAACTGAAGATTTAGTGGAACCAGAGAATTCGATAGTTCCCGACGAACCGCAGCCGCTCCGCCGATCTAGTAGGGTTCCTCATCCACCTGAGAGATACTACTGTTTTCTCATTGATGGTGGGAGCGAGGATTGCATCATAGAGGATGATGACCCGACTAGCTTCGAGCAGGCCACAACGAGTGGGGACTCCATGAAGTGGCTGGATGCAATGCGATCTGAGATGGAATCCATGTACACCAACAAAGTATGGACTTTGGAAGTTGCTCTTGAAGGGGTAAAACCCATTGGGAGCAAATGGATCTTTAAGAAGAAACTTGATGTAGATGGAAAAGTTGAGACTTTCAAAGCTAGGCTTGTTGCAAAGGGTTTTCGTCAGCGACCAGGTGTGGATTATGACGAAACTTTTTCTCCAGTGGCTATGCTTAAGTCCATCCAAATCCTACTTGCCATTGCTGCATACCATGACTACGAAATCTGGCAAATGGATGTTAAGACCGCCTTTCTAAATGGTGATTTAGAAGAGTGTGTGTACATGACTCAGCCAGAGGGCTTCATAGACAGTGGGAGCAGCGGAAAGGTATGCAAACTGCTTAAATCCATCTACGGGTTAAAGCAAGCATCGCAGAGTTAGAACATCTGCTTTGATGTGGTAGTCAAAGTGTTTGACTATATCAAGAACGTAGATGAACCTTGTATTTACAAGAAGGGTGCAGAGAGTAAGGTTGTCTTCGTCGTATTGTACATGGATGACATACTCTTGATAGGAAATGATGTTCCTATGCTGCACTCGGTCAAGCTCTTCTTATCACACAGATTCTAAATTAAAGATCTAGGTGATGCCTCCTGCATTTTGGGGATTAGGATCTATAGAGATAGATCTAAGAGGATACTGGGACTGTCTCAATCCAGGTACATTGACACCATACTAAAGAGGTTTAGTATGGAAGATTCCAAGCGTGAGAACCAACCCACGATCTCTGGACTCACTCTCTCCAAAGAGATGTCTCCTAAGGCTAATTTGGAAAGAGTTCGCATGCAAAGGATACCCTATGCTTCGGAAGTAGGCTCTATCATGTACGTGATGCTATGTACCAGACCCAATGTAGCATACTCACTAAGTGTTGTGAGTAGGTATCAAGAAGATCCAGGAGAGTATCACCGGACAGCTGTGAAGAACATTCTCAAGTACTTGAGAAGGACTAAGGAGATATTCTTGGTGTATGGTAACGGAGAACTCCAGGTGGAGTCCTTTACCAATTCGAGCTTCCAAAGTGATAAGGACGACTCAAAGTCAAACTCGGGATTTGTCTTTACCCTAATTGGAGGGGCGGTTTGTTGGAAGAGTTCCAAGAAAGAAACCGTGGCAGACTCGACGATGGAGGCTGAATACATCGCTGCTAAAGATGCTGCCAAAGAGGCTATCTGGATGAAGAAATTCATCACTGAACTTGGTGTGGTTCCGTCCATTGAGCATCTAATACCTTTGTATTGTAATAACAATGGAGCGGTGGTTTTGGCCAAGGAACCCAGGTTCCATCAGAGATCAAGGCGTATTCTGTGGCGGTATCGCCTGATCCGGGAGATAGTTGATCGCCGCGAGATCGAGGTCAGGAGAGTTGACACGAAAGACAACATTGTGGATCCACTCACGAAGGTCATACCCCAGATACAATTTGAGAGACTCTTCGAGATGTTGGGTATGAGATATTACAACAGCTGGCCTTAGTACAAGTGGAAGATTGTTAGTTATATATATGCCCTAGAGGCCATTGTTGTACATATGATGTATATTATAGTGGATACTTGGATATATAGAGAGAGGACTTTCTTGCTCGATATAATAGTATGCTATCTAGATTTACTTTGTCCTAACATGTTGACATGTATTAGTTTACTGTCTTTCTCTTACATGTTGATAAAGCCCTTAGGATATGTACTCGACTACTGGGACTATGATGCAGATCATACTAGTGGAGCCAGGGTAGTCCAAGAGTACATCCTATAATTCTTCCTAGTCGAGGGTGTATCGAGACAGGGCATCGATACTCCAGTGTAGACTAGCGTATACGCATCTTGACTCATATGATGGGCAATGGATGATCCCATATCCATCTGGTGTGGTGACACCAAAGATGGTGTATGGGTGCTCAGTGGAGACTGGGTACACTGAACGGACTCGCCGAGAACTCCTAAATGGTATTATACCTATCGTCAGATAGCAGTTCTCTGGTGACATTAGTACAGGTTAGTCTGAAGACCCGAGATCGTCATAAAGTCATGTGTGATTCCCACTGTGCTTTGATTTCTACCTTACCATGTTCACAAGAACGTGCAAAACGGTGGCTTTTGGGTACAATCCCAAATCACATGGAGGCAATGAGCGATAAGAGGGGTTTCGTCTCTGCCGGTATTGGGAGTTGATGTTGCACTGTGTTCGATTGGCTATAACTGGAAGTCCCTGGCCAGGGCTGTTATGGAGATTTACTCGTAAGAGTTATCAGTAGTTTCTCGACCCGTTATGAGCCACACATCGACACGACTTATCGGTTACTGGGGTTTGATGTTTACCATCCCAGACTAGATATGCGACATATTAGACGAAGAGACCGGACTGTACGGGAGTGTTACTGATTGGATTCATAGGAGTATGTATAGGCTTGCTTGTTGATCTTCTGATCGCTCAATACCCGGGTAGCTGTTACGTTTAACTGACTGCCTGCAGCTTGTGGGTGTTTGATATGATCATCACCTACTGCTGGCGTATTGACGATTCTTTAGAGTCCTACACAGATGTTTCCTGGCTCAGGCAAAACGGAGTAGGAGCATATATGTGATATGTGCGGGACCGAGATTAATATGATATGAGATACCATATTCCAATCTCGCGATATGTGTTATCGGCCGGGTATATATGATATAGCCGGGATATCGGATCAAGTGTTGATTCGATAAAATGATACATATTATATTAGTCGGTTATATGTTATATATAGTCGGATTATCGGATCAAGAGTTGATTCGATAATTTAATGTATAATTATATATGTGATATATTACATTACATTAACTAATATAAGCTCACTTAAATGATTCTTTTTCTCACTAGATGATACATTGATATATATGTGATATATGTTAATTGTATTATTATATTTGTTGCATTATATATTATATATGTAATATATAATATTGTAACATGTTAGGGTTAAATGCAACTAGGATTTAGAGGATTAAACCATGCTAGGGTTTAACATTGGGTTACCATTTTCTTTATGATTTATTCTTTTTGTTTGGATTAAGTTATGGATGTGCTTTTAGGAAGCTTCATGACACTTTGACTTAGTCCACCCTCCTTGATTTTTTGCTAGATATTTGTTAACCTAACCTCTTAACCCTAACCTATAGTTTATTCTCGACAAGGGTTAAGCATGTCATGCTTAACCTTGGTTGCATTTCTAACCTCAACAATAATTCATTTTCATCACAACTTCATCTTCTTCTTTCTCTCTCCAAAAGCTTTCTAGCTTTTACTCGGTGATGATTGTGTGTGAGAAATAGAAAACAAAAGAGAGAAAATTCCTACTTCATCATCCTTATCTATTCTAGCCACTTAGATTAGGGTGTTTTCTTCACTAATACCTTATTAGTGAAGTGAAAGCTTGGGTTTGTGATTCTTCAAACTAGATCATCTTGGATTTTGAAAATTACTAGTAAGGATGCATCATTCTCTTTATGGAGCCTCTCTAGAGTCCAGTAGCATGATAATCGCAGCGAAGGGACCTCAGCCCGGAGCTTATGAAGCGAAGGAATGGACTACAAAGGTTGTAATCCCTAACTCATAGATGTTAAGTTGTTAACATGTTAGTTTAGTTTGATTCTCTAGTTAAAGATCTTGTGTTAGAGTTATCCATAATGGCCAAAATTTTAACTTGGTATGGATGATGCCTCCCGAAATCTTGCTGCCGTTGTAGGTATCCCAACACCGTGAATGTCATTAGAGCGGTACAACTCGTCTAATTGCTATATGTTCTTTTAGACGAGTTTGCGAACGTGACATTCACGTTGATGTTCTGTGTTGTGCTGTATTGTGGTTGGGTCGTCATGGTGGATAGCTTGGGTGCAATGTTAGTACAGTTTAGATTCATTTGTACATTTGATATTGCGGGACGAGCATCCGACATAAGGACTGCCGTCACTACCAGTTTGTATATTATTTGTTTGGGGCACGACTCGGTTGAGGTCGATGTCACCCTTGTACACATTATTTTCTTTTCTGTACTAAGATTACCCCGCGGTGGAGTGCACGAATAGCCGGGTTCTTGAGGGCAACGGGTCCGCATCTCATAGCATTGAGACGGAGGGGACCTTACTCTAGAATTAGCGGGCTATTCGCCGCACTCGTAGGGGGTATAGGTTGACCCACGGAGGGGTGCCCAAGTTACCGGATTCCGTGAAGTGCTGGGTGGCACATTCACATTGTTGATTGGGGTTGCCTCGCTTCTGGGATTGGCAGGTAACTTGCCGCACTCGTAAGGGTCTAGGTTTTCATTGCACAGGCTATCCACACGACAGAGAACATCGGGTCTCATTTGCGGCTCAAGTGAAACCCGGGGCTCCAAGATTATCCACCATTCTATGTTGTTTCTGTGATGCTTTTGTGATGTTGCTTTATATCATGCCTGGAACGATTGTTATATATATTTATATATATACTAGTAGATGTTGTATATGTTTTGCACCCGCGCTAGTCCAGCCCCCGCTCTGCCGTTAGTTAAGTAACCTAACGGGTGATGACGGCACCAAGTGGCGAATACGGATGGCATAAACGTACATCATATTTTCGTTCTTTTCTGGTGTGATTAATTGAAGGGACTGCGTTGATTCTTATCAATGCAAGGATAAAACAAACCTATATGATGTTGTTGGAACCAAGATTTTTTAAAACGGACATTACAGACATACTCTTTTGCTTTGCACAGTGGTATTCGTTTATGAATATCCAGCACCTCAATCGACGAGGCAAGGGCCGAGATCCCTTCACCGGGAGTGACCCCTTGGGCAGAAGTTTGTGTCAGCGTAATAACTTCACTATAGTCGATTCTTTTGTTTTGCATCGTGGTATTCAGTTTGGAATATCCTGCAGCTCATTCGACGAGGAAAGATCCGAGATCCCTTCACCGGGCGTGACCTCTTTAGCAAAAGTTTTCGCCACTATTCATTTGTAAAAACCACTTGGATTCCTTCAACGATATCAAGTTCATTACGTTCAAGGTTTTCCGCCAAAAACCAGCCGTAGCCCTCCGTCATTTCTTACGAGTATTATTTAGTATTCGTGTTGCGTTTATTGACCTAGTCAGGGTGTAGTGTTTGGTAGCTAAGTGGTGCTTGTTTGTTGCATTTTTAAAATGCGATTGGTTAGGACAATCGTGCGGCCTTGTTGACCCAGTCAAAGGCACGTGCGGGTGGGTTTAATGCAATCCAGGATAATGACGGGTTGAACTTGACTAGCGGTTTATGGTTTGTTGATCTAGTCAATGTCATAAACCGCTTGGGGTAAAAATCACATCAGGAGTTTCAAACATACAGGAAACTTGCCAGGCTTGCGCATACCTTCTGGAGTGTGGTAACTTGAGTGGATTCTATCGAGTTATCATGCAATAATAGTTGGATCCCGATTCCCACTGATGAGTAGGATTACTCCTCGGGTGATTTTAGATGATCCCGACTAATTCTCTTTTTGGTTTGGAGGAGAATTCGAGGAAACAGTGGGAGCCATCCTGATTAGATAAAGTGATTAACTATTCTGATCTAGCTTAGAGTGCACGCTGAGTGTTTCTTTTCTCTTTCTCTGGCAGCGACCATAGCCCGACTCTTGACTAAAACTCATTAGCCAAGTTAACCAAACCTTCTTAAAACACTTTGGCTTTTGGAATGCCACGGTGTCGTATATATCATTGCCCGCTCTATATCACCTTTTGTGTTTCTCCAGAACACCCCATATCACTACAAAGATCCGCACTTACTGGATAATCCATCATATAGTTGCATACGAACTCGAAGGAACTTGTTTCAAATTCGAGGATGGATTCTAGTTGTGGAGAGATTGAATAGGATTATTCGATTGTCTTCCCCCTTTACCTTCTCTCAAGTTGTGAGGGCACCTAGGATTAGGAGAGGGTACACCTATTGAGCTTATTGGATAGTCTTCTTCCAAACTTTAAGCTGGTGCCGATGGGTAGGGAAGGAAGAAAACCAATTAGCCTAAAAGTGGTGTATAGAAGGTAATAAGTAAAGACATATAAAGGGATTAGAATAACGGCAAAGAAAATTACGACTGCTATTATTCACGACAAAACCGTGTATACCCCTGCCACTCCGACATTCATTTTGGATTTCTCCAGAACACTTCGTATCACTACGAACATCCATAATGCTTGGACATGCCATCGTTTAGTTACATACGAACTCGAAGGAATTTGTTCCAGATTCAAGGATGGTTTCCGGTTCAGGAGAAATAGAATAGGATTATTCAGATGTCTTTTCCCATTACCTTCTCTCAGGTTGCGAGGGCTCCTGGAACAAGGAGTGTACACCTATTACGCTTATTGGATAGTCTTCTTCCAAACCTTAGGCCGGTGCCGAAGGGTAGGAAGGAAGAAAACCAATTAGCCTAAAGAAGGTGTACAGAAGGTAATAAGTAAAGACATAATAAAGGGATTGAAGTGAGGGCAGGTAAGTATATGGTTACTGTCATGAATCAGGATAGTGGAAGAGGAATTACTAGGAATACCAGGTTAACCTATTTGAAACATTTTCATGTTTCAGTTTCACTGTGCGATATTAATTGAAAACTGTTTTCCCAATTGGAATCTAACTCCAGGGTATGTATTTACCAGATCAGTTTCTCACATCTGTATGGTGTTACAGATGGTGAGTAGGAGTAAGATATTCAGAATTGGGTGATTAGATCCTCATTATATCGGAATTTGTTGTAATTGGTGATATTTGAGAAAATCATCTGGTTTTTTGCCTGACGGCAAATTTTTGGTTTTGAATATCTGTAGTTATGCACCTGTTTCAAACTGATATATCTGTACGTTTATTTTATAAAGTGAGATATAACTTTTTGAAATTATGTCTGTGACATTTACCTATATCAGTTGATGGTTAGGTAAAGTGCATTCAACAGCGGTGTAATTCTTTTTAACCATAGTATAGTTTTCAACCTACGACGCACAAGGTTTGAGTTATTGAACTTATGAGACTTGTACAAAATATTGTATGTTGTCCATTGTCCATTAGGACAATAGGGTTGGTACTCGTACTATATTCTGTTTACTCATGACTTCTCAAGTTTTAGAAAGGTATTTCGTTGAAATACAAGGTCCAGATTTTGAGAAGCTATAGGTATAAAAATAAAGAAAAGAACCATTTGTTAGAAATATCAGGATTCTTCGAGGTAGTCAAAGATGTAGATACTTGTATTTGGTATTCCGTTGATAGTAATGGTTTTGAGAACTTACTTCTCTTTCACGTTACTCATATATGGATGCGCTCCTAGATGAGTAATGTCGATTGGCCTCTTTCCATTTGGTTGATATGCACTGGAGACAGCTGTATGATTTTGAATCCGGTTCCAATTAAATTAGTGTTTTTGTTTCTATATTGGATATATATAGAATCAATTTATATCTTAACGATGTTAAGGTATAGGGAGTTGTCTGGCTGATGCTTAAAACCAGAATCCGGATAAACTTGAGGCACGTTTCAGTAATGGCAGTTTGTGGGTTATCCCGGGTTTTGACGAGGGTTAACTTTCTACCATCAGGAAGATCAATAGTGATATTGTTCTTGAATCGCCACAGTTTTAGTAAAATGGATTTTTTTCAGAAAATAAAAGTGGGAGTATGGTAGAACTGGAAGTGATTCCAGAACCACAAACGATCACTGAAAATTTAATAGAACTTGAGGATTTAATTAGATTTGACATTCCATTAGCCACTCCGCAGATTTGGTGGGTAACCTCAGGCACCCGAGAGGTACTTCGGTCTTCTCAGAGACGGTGACAGAGAAGTTCTTGTTTACCCAGACTTGCCATTGCTGTTGTTCTAGACTATAAGACCCGGCAGGAGGATGATTATAGCGTCGTTCTAAACTAGCTTTAGAAGTGCACGTGTATATTACTCTGCCAGAGGGTTGTTGTAGTCAGTGGGAGTAGCGGAAGCATAGTGTGCAAGTAGCTTATGTCTATTTATAGACTAAAGCAGATATAGCGGAAATAGATCATCTATTTTTGATGTGACAGTCATAGGCATTGACTTCATCAGAATAGGAGATGGATCTGGTAAGAAGGTAGTAGGGTGTGATGTCCTGGTATTTGGATGACATGCACTTTATAAGAAGTGAAATTCTTATACTACGATCGGTTATACTGTGGTTGTCACACAGTTGTTTCTCCACATAGGACATGGATATAATATCAGGGTTTCTGGTTACTAGATCTATACTTTTAGATCTAGATTTGGGAAGTGTCCCAATTTGGGTACTTGACACTATTCTAAAGTGTTTTAGAATGGACGACTCCTGGCATGGTAGTGTACCTGCAGGTGATTGAGTCACACTCTCTAAAGATGTCTTTTAGACTGATGAAGAGAGAGATTTGCATGATTGGCATATCACTTGCTTAGGCAATTGAGTCAATCATGAAATGTCAAGTACCACACCAGATATTGCTTTTGCAATAGCTGCAGTAAACATATATTAATCCAATCCTGGAGAAATGTAGGGAAGCGGTTTATGAACATAAACGGATGTTCTAGGGATATGGTAACGACAGCCTCCTTCAGGAGACAGTTATCATTTCAGGTTTCCAAGGTGACCTGGATGACAGAGTCCCTATCTGAGTTATAGTTTTTCCCTCTTTTGAGGGATAGTATGTTGGACAGGTGGTCCAAGCGGATACTGAGAAAGGTTTGGCGCAGGATATTGATTAAATTCAGTGGATGATACAGTCTAAGAAGTTTGTTGGATTTGGAGTTCATTTGTGAACTGGGTCCCATCAGATATCCCGATAAATTCTAAGACAAGATATTGCTCATTTCGGGAGATGGTTATTCTCCGCGAAGTTGAGATATAGAAAGATAAAGATAGAAACACTGGAGTGGATCTACTCACTGAGGCAATTTCTCGAACACAATAGTTTCACAAACAGGCTTTATGAGACTCGTTAGTAGAGAAGTTGGGTGTTCGGTATCACATGGGCTGTGAGTATGCGACATCGCAATAATTGGCCTTAATTGCAAGTGGGAGATTGTTGTCTAAAGTGCCCTCAAGGTAATTATCATAATCGCAGTTAGGTGATTATGATGATTGAGGGAGGACCTATACCGGTAGAATAGTCTTGCTCGAGATGATAGTATACTATCTGGTTTGTTTTTATTATCATGCTTTATGTGGTATTACAGATCACTATTACATATTGATAGAACCCAGAGGATTCTTGCTTGACTACCAGTATTATGATGGCGATCATATATGTGGAGTTGAGGGTCTATAAGTAAATCCTTAAATGTCCCTAGTCGTGGGAGTTTCGAGACTGGGCATCGATACTCCAGTGTAGACTAGTGTATACCGATCGAGACCCCGACGAGGGGCGGTGGCCCGGTCTCACAAGCAATTAGTGTTGGTTTGTTCACTTAAGATAGTAAACAGGTGCTCATTGGATTATGAGTACACTGGATGGACTCGCCGGGAACCTGCTAGTTGGTATTATACCTATTGACAGATAGCAGTTCCCAGGTATCATGTGTATAGGTTAGTCTGTCGACTTGAGATCGTCATTTGTCTCGTGTGAGTTCCCATTGTGTTTTGATTACTACCCAACCACGGCTCAAAGGAGTCATGCAAACAGGTTTTAGTTGGGTACAGTCCCGAGCCATATGGAGGAAGTGAGCGGATCGTCGGGGATTCGTCTCTCTCGGTATTGGGGGTTGATGTCGCGCGGTGCACGGGTGGACATCACCAGAAATCCTTGGCCAAGGTGGACGAGAATTACCGATCCAGGATCGATAGTTTCTCAAGTGGTGATGGGTTTCACGCCGACACTAAATATCTCGTTATTAGGGGTCTGACTTTATCCACCCCCTAGACTCGATATGCGATATTGATAGACAAACAGACCGGACTGTACGGATATTGTCACTGTCAGGCTCAGTAGGTGTTTCAGGATGAGTTTGCTCGTCGGCCTCCCTTTCGCTCAATATCTGGGTAGCCGTTATGTACAGCTAGTGCCGCTGACGTACTTGTGGTTAAACCCATTGTCAGCGTATCGAAGAGTCTTTAGAGTCCCACACACAGGGTTTCCCTGCTTCGGGTGATATGATGTAGAGGCTGTATGGTTTTACGGCAGGGTTCGATCATATACGTGTACTAGTGCACGTATGATGTTCGGAAGGATAATACTAGTGGGCATTGGTTTAAGCCGGATCCTAGTATTATATTTTTTGGGTTATTTTCGTCTCATTGTATTCGTATTTTTCAGAATACGGATACGGGTATATATATACGGATGAGGGGTATTCTTGTAATTTCATTACAAGGTGCTTCTAGAAGATGCCACCTCATTATTGTTTTTAACCATTTATTATAAATGGTTAATGAGGTGGAGGATGAGTCATTCTTTGGCATTAAATGAGGCATGGCTTTGTAGATGATTCATAGGGTGACTCATGCTGACACTATTCTTGCATGCTTGATTTATTGTAAGTGTTGTGAGGATTTTTGTCACTTGATACTTCATGCTCACAACTCTTAGCCATTTTTCCTTTCTTGAGTTTCTACACTCACATCCTCATACTTCATCTTCTACCTCCACCCATCATGTCTCATGTGTTGAGAAACATTGGGTGATTAGAGATAACTTAATCCATCATTAGAATCTACATCTCCTAGGCTATCATGTTTAGCTAACTTGATACCTTAGTTACCTCGGTTATAAGGTTGAAGCTCGTTGCACAAAGCTTCGGGTGGATCATCTTCAATGGAGGGAGACCGACGACCAAGCTTGATCAAGGAAGCCACTAGGAGCTTGGGATGAAGGTTGAAAACCGAAGGACACGGATCAACTCGGTATAACCATTCCTAACTCTTTTTAGATTGCTTGTAAAGGGTTAATGGTAGATCTGGGTAATTGGTTGTGGTAGCGCCAAGTTTTATAAATTTTGTTCCGCATTTTGTCATGGATAGATGGCCGGGGCGCTGCCGTACCCAACATGTGTATGCTTCTGTGTTTTTATGTATTTGTATGTATTTATGTGTGTGTATGTGTATGTGTGTGTGTGATGTCTGTGTGTGTGTTTAGGTCTGTGTATGTGTATGTGTGTATACGTACTATTGAGTCCTTAAAAACACGAAATTCGGTGGTTAGCTCGTCCAACCGCTGCTTCAGATTTTGCTCGCGTGTAGTACCAGAAGTAACCACCGTAGAGGAGGACAACTTAAGGTGGGATCTGCTGGGACCAGATCCCTGGCCTTTCTCCCAACCACAACGGTGCCTTCCATGTACACGATCTAGGATAGGGGTCAATACGGCCGAATCGGTTTCTACGCTGAAATCAATCCCCGATGCCTTCGCCTCCTACACCACCCGCGCCTATACAATGTAAAGCTTTCAAACGTAAATAAACCATTTAAATTTAAACTTATCAAAACAAATTTTCATTCGAATTAGAACAAATTAACATTTATGTAATACTCCTGAGTACCAGTGTCGGGATATCGAAGCTTGCCCGTGACCGGATCTCTAGATGAAGTGTGGACAGACAGATAATCCGTCAACATACTCGTAGTGCCACTCTGAGCCATGATCTGAGCTCTCTACAATTTGCCAAATACGCACATATATAACATAAATTTTCATATTGCGTTATATCAAAAGAGATATCTTGTAATTTACCTTTGCCTCCATAACCCAATTCACGTTCCTCGAGCCGCCGGTGTAGGTTGGTTGACCCCTCTTCGTCGACTTCAGATGCTCCTTATTTTGATTGGCCCATTTCAACTTGCGCTTAGACGCCCAAAACTCGCACAAGAGAGGACATGTCTCTAAACCGACGTCTGCAAAGGCCGGAGAATGTAGGAGAGCAGCCCTCTCCACCTCGGGGGTCGCCAACCACAGATCGTAGCAATAAGACTTCATCTTATCCTTATTATACCGGACATGAACCTGCATGCTGATCGTGAGGCTCCAATAAATAGCCTGAAAATCGAGTCCTCTATGGTGGTCATCGGGACCGAGGGTCTGAAAGTCGTAATCGATATGCAAATACAATAAATTAACGTCGTTAAATTATAACTGTCGAATGATAGTAAATTTATTTTGGTAAATCAAATAAAAATATTTAATAATACATAAGTCTGCTTAAAGAAGAGGTAAAAAGTGCGCTTGCGCTGATCGTCCTATTCAAGAAGAAGGGGATACTTCTTGAACTGACGGCTCTCATCCCCATATACTGTCTGAACTTCTCTGCATACTGGCCACTGGGTCGACATCTGGCGGTAAAGGGGAGGGAGAATGGTCCTTGGCCCTTAGCGGCATCGGGTTTCAGCTTGTGAGACTGAGTCGGCCCTCGAGTCACACAGACGGACCGTGGTTGTCCTGCATCTGTAAAATATATAGATATATATGCAATATCAAAACAAAACAAATTATGCGTACAATAATCAATAAAAACAAGGATATATACCTGGGGCGATAATAGCACGATCGATTTGATAGATCCTTCCACGAGGAACAGCCGGTGGCCCGGACGTGGATAGATCCATTGCAACTAGATGATAAACAATGATGATATAAGTAACTTCTGAATAAAATAATTTATGATCAATTTGAAGTATTATATATAAAGAATACTAATCAGCAGACTATGCGGAGGATACGGATGGTGCGGGAGCGGCCTGTGTCCCGGATGTGGAGACACCCCCTCCAATTAGAAAAAAATTACTATATAACTTCGAAAGGCATATGCATTTATATCTATAATATAACAATGAAAATGAATATGCATACAATATATAATATATAAACGTACCTGATGTAGGTGTGGTATCTAGGTGCGCCAGCGCCCCGGATGTGGAGGCACCCCCTACAACTAGACTATAAAAAATGACTACATAAATAACTTTGAAATGAGTATGCGTGTTGATAGGGATTTTTATTATCTCCAAATTTAACCGTAAGTATACAGCTTATCGCAGTTGTACTTGAGGATCGTTCCCACATAGAGGTGTATTAACTACTTTTAAACTAAGTTAAAGAAAAGATTTGATTTTTTTATCAATATCTAAAACAAGAAAATATAAAAGGTTGGTTTAAATAATAAAAAGAGATCTAGAGTTTTGCTTTGCTTTTTTATATGTGGTAGTTTATATGATAACACTTTATCCTTTTTCATAGGTTTAATAAATGATCTATTAATAACATAAAAGTATAGAATAAATTATTTGATTTAATCTTATCCTATCAATTATATTATATCATTTAAATTTAATTACAACCCTAATTAGTTTACTAGATTTAACTTAGTTTTAACCGTCTATGCGTATTTACAGGTCTAGAAACTACAATTACCATTTTCTACGTTTTCTCCTAAATCAAATTAGTAACTAGTTTGAATATCCCTAATTAGTTTTCTATGTGTCTACTATCATGAACCTAATTAGTTTTTATGTATTCTTTTCTATCCATAAGTTTACTAAAGGCGTCAACTTTTTATCATAAAATTACCTTTTCTAGATTAAGAACAATAAGAACCATATATCGATCAAAAGAGATTCATATCAAAACAAAAAATAAAGCAGTTATAAAAAATCCACCACACATATACGCAAAACAAAAATCTAGACTGTGTTTAGTCACGCATATTCAAAGAGAAAACAAAATATCTTTATTGAGAATTTAAAGTATATACAATGATTGACCCCTCTCTACAAAACCCTAGTTCATGAATAATGAGAAAGATAAGAAAGATATCAAACCCTAAGAATATACAAGTGCTTATATAGGTCTAAGGAAGATTTGAGAACAAGAAATAGAAAATACAAGAGAATCTACTTCCTAACAACTATAATAATCTAATCAATTGCTCTGTTGGATGCTATTGCGAGCCTTTAGAATCTTCGAAAAATAAAAAGATGTATCTCGAAATAATGTCCGTGCCAAGATGATCGTGCCCATAAAAATTGATGATGAGCGGCCCAGATTGCGCGGCTAAACCGTCGCGGATATGCTCATTCTGTGGCTGATCCGCGGCCCTTTGGTGGCTTCATGGCACAAATTTTTTTGTGTTTGATTCTCTTAATTTGTTGAACTTTTTTTAGTTGTAAGATCATGAAAATTATTCTCGTTGCTCTGCAGTTGCATGGATTTCCGAATTGTTTCCAAATTTGGCATATAATTAGACGGATTTATTTGTTGTTTTTTATTTGATTTGGTCTCCCCATCTGATTTATTGTTGTAATGATTGATTCACCTCTATTTGTTGTAATCTTTAATGATATTCCCAAATTTATTCCAAATTTGCAAATTATCCTTTTGATTTCCTGGATAATTCCTTTAATTCTCCATTATACGCACGTAATCCTTCTTTTACGACAATTTTCTGACTTTTTGCATCAAAGTCCGTTATCTGTAATAATGCACAAAAGATACCCGGAACAACATAATATATGACAATAAAATGATAAATGAGTTAGAAAATTATGCAATAAATTACACCTATCATGTGTATATCTACAATTTATCGTTCAAAATAAATGAATATGTGTGCAATATACCTGTGGGGCGAACGGTATGGATGGAGGGGGTACGGACCGGGCTGCAACACCGGCCCTCTGGAGCTCTCTACACAGCTCCCTGGTTGCAAGAACCGCTCTACCCCTACCACCCCTAGAGCGACCTCCGCCGCTGCCCCTGCTATTGCCTCTATCGTCCCTGCCTCTCGCTGCTCCCGACATCTCCATCACCCCTAGATGTATTGATGGTTGCAATTATTACATAGCATGCAATACATATATTTAAGGGAAATAACAACAACAATGCATGTATAGATCATATAAAATGTAAAGACATAATATTAATGTTAACCTTTTTCGTTTCGTAGACGTAGTAGATGCCGTAGGAATATCTACTTGGATTTCATTATCAATATCATTCCTAATCCAAGTAACATCACGCTTAGCCGAAGACAATCTGTCTACGGAGACAGATGGTTGGAGCACTCTAAGTCTTCTCTCTTCTTCCTCCTCATCGCTGTCGTCCATGCGATTCTCGAATTCTGAGACATCATACATATACCTGGGTTTCCGTAGGCATACGACACTCTATCCTGGATGCTTCAAGCATTTTGAGTAGTATACTTGAAATGCTTGATGCGGAAAGATGAACGGATCATCTTCACAGAAAATCGACGAGTGTTTACACTAGTCAATCCATATTCATCTTTCCAAGTCCTGAGGTTGTCTCTCTACCTATTCATATTGGTTCATGTATCGTACCAAATACGCTGAAAAATATAAATCGGTTCTGATCATCCCGGATATTAGATACTAAGTATGAAATCTAAGTACCCATAGTAAACCACACCGTTCGATCTTATGGTCGCAACCCTGCTATTTTGGGTGATTAGAGATTTTTCTATATTCTTAACTTCAAATTTGTATATAAGGACACCGAATCTTTTGCAGTATGTAACCTTCATGCTAGGATACTGAGCTAAACATCTTGCTTCTCTCTCTAATGATATAAATATGTTCGGATCATGGATCTGACAAAACAAATTATGCGTAAAATACATAATGATATAAGTATAGACTAACACTACTCGTGAAAACAAGAGATTCGAATACCCTACATGATCTGCAAACCAGTCGCAAAATTTTTCCTGATGATATTTATCCAATCAATCATCGGTCCAATTAGGATGCTCCTCACATACTTCATTGTTATGAATTCTTTTATCAACATTAAATTTTGATGTCAACATTATATTATTTCATGTTTACATATATAAAGAACAATTAATGCAAAATAGACTTACTCTCTAACTTCATAAAGATATTTGCTACTGAGTAGGAAAACCGATGTATCTTGTTGATAATGGGTTCTACTCTCTTATAATCAGCTTTACCGTATGTACCGTCCTGAATTCTCCGATGCATGTTAAGTTTCATCTCAATGTCTCCATCTAGATATCGGGAACAAAATGTAATTACTTTCTCTAGGAGATAATCTTGCATGATAGAACTCTCTGCTCGATTTCTATTGCGTATATAATTTTTTAGAGTATATAGGTATATAAAAAAACATATGTTAAATAAAAGAATACCAGGATATATATAAGATAGCAAAAATTTTATAAAATGCGTGAACCGAAAAATTCAAGGTAACTTTCGACGGGATACATTCATCTATATTGCACCGATTCGGTAAGTTTAGCCTCGGTTGCAAGATAATCCGTCAGGTGTATTATGATATCGAAGAACGACGTCGGGAACATCCGCTCAATGTTGTACAGTATCAAGGGGATAGCAGTTTCTAGCTTCTCAAGCGTCACAACATCGATATTTTTAGCGCACAACTCCTTAAAGAAGCATCAAAGATTGTAGAGTACTAGACCAATCGATTCAGGAAGGGAAATCCTAAGGGCTAATGGGAGAAGATACTCCATAATAACATTGTGATCATGACTTTTCAGCCCATCGATCTTGCCTTTCACAATCTTTATCTTCTTACTAAATGATCCTAAGAAACCTGTGGGAACTTTCAAATCATGTAACACCTGCAAGAACCTTTTCTTCTATGGTTATGACATATGATACGCGGAATTTGAAAGTACTAACTTTTCTGGTTTACCCGCTATCAGTTTATGATGCAATTCACTTCTAATTTTCCAGTCCTGAAGATCCATCCGAGCATGAAGGTTGTTTTTCGATTTTCTGTTTTTATAAAGAAGCAAGTTAAGTAAGTGCTCGGATACTCCATTCTTGATGTGCATGATGTCCAGACAATGATGCAATAAATTTGTTGATCAGTACGGTAGCTCGTAGAAAATTCTTAACTTGTTCCAGTAGGGTGGAGTGTCATGTCTTGCCAGATCTATCTCGAAGGTCATGCAATCACGTCATCTCTGAATAATGGGGCTGGAGGCCCATGAAGATCCTGATGCCTATCAAAGTGAGAACCATCAAGTCTGTAAGGATGGTCTAGTGGCAGAAAATGTCGATGACCGCAATAACAAATCTTTTTACTATAAATCAACTGTCTCAATGTTGTATCTTGGTGGTAGTAAGGACATGCTTTGTAACCATGTACGGACCAACCTGATAGCATTCCATATGCAGGAAATTCATTAATTTTCCACATTAAAGCCGCATGCAACGTGAATGTAGTATCTGTGTTAGCATCATAAGTCTCCACACTATCAGTGAATAAGGATTTTAACTCATCGATCAGTCGTCGGAGATAGATGTCGATATTGTTTCCCGGTGATTTCAGTCCATCAATAAGAAGTGGCATCATAAAGTAGGACTAATCCATAGCCAATCACGGCGATAGATTATAAACCATCATTACAATGGGTCATGTGCTGCGTCCTCCACCCATATAGTTGAAAGGGTAGAATCTATCACTAGCCAGTCTGATCCTAATATTGCGAGGATCGTTACTAAATTTTGGGTGCATCCTATCGAAATCCTTCAATGTCGGTGAATATCTTGGATGACTCATTCTTCCACCTTCACTTGGAGCAGCACGGTGATGCCAAATCATTGCCTTCGCTATTTTCTTACACTTGAATAGCCTCTGCAGCCTCTGTGTTATGGGGAAGTATCATGCTATCTTGATAGGTACATCTGGCTTTTTATCAGATTCTTTCGGCTTATACCTCTCTTCTCCGCAGGTGGGATACTCAAATCTGAATTCTCGTTCCGGTAAAACACGCAATCATTAGGAAATGAATGAATTTTCTCATAGTTCAAACCCAAATCAGACATCATCTTCTGGATTTCATAACAGCTCTCGGGCACGTTATTTCCCGGGGGTATAGAATCTTTTAGGAACTTAAGAAGTATCGTGAATGACTTGTTGCTCCATTTATTTATGCACTTAATCTAGAAAAGATGGACGAACCATGGTAGTGTTGAGTACTTTGCATTCTCATAGATTGGTCTCCTGGCATCATTCATGTACTTCTCATATTTATCCGCAGGAGAAACTTGACCGGAAGGAAGATTACTATCACTGAGAGCAGTCTCTAACATATCCTCCAGTTACTCTTCTGGAAACAAGTTATTTTCTTCTTCTTCCGCCACATCATCATCATCATCATCTTCTTCTTCTCCTCCTCCTCCTCCTCCTTTCCCGTTATATTACCAAATTGAATAAAATCTGGTAAAACCATGCTTAACGATGTGAAGTTCTAACACTTCTACGTTCTGCCAATACTTATTTCCACACTTGTTGCACGGACAAAGGATCTTCCCCAAGATTTCCTTATGATTTTCGCATGCAAATTTGATGAAAGCAGCGACTCCGTTGATGAACTTAAGGTTCATGCGTTGATGCAAATCCATATATATCCAGTTCTTAACTCTGATGTACTCATGGTCCATGTTAGACTATATCACATATAAATTTTAAGTTATGGAAGTTCGTTTTTTATGGTGACTTGAGAAATCTAAGAACGAGATAGTTATTGAGAAAGAAGAGAATGGGAAGGCAAGTTTGTTGTTGATTTCAATTTTTGATTTCGCTTAGGTGTAGTGTTGTTATTGTGCATGTCTTTGTGTATGTTTGTGTTGTGTTTGCATGTTGTATGTGTGTGTTTCGGTTGTCGGGGGTAAGACTTCTATCCCATTAAGAATGTATAGAGCAAACACCCATTCGCTTGTGCTTTCATCCGTTTCGAGAAAATTTCGGCAGCACCTCCCCGCTGTTCTCCGAATACAATGTAATAGAAAAGATGGTCATTTCAATGCTATCAAACAACATTAAAAAGAACATCTAATCTATAGTTTTACACGAAGAACCGGTGGAAAGGTACCGACGAAATATCTCGAAATGAATGAAAAACACAATTGAATGCAGGTGTTTGCTTTATACATTCCTAACTTGTCCGTACGGGATAAATCTATCGGTTATCATAAGATTGAATATTCTCGTCACATAGACTATGTGACGGCTGTTAGAAACTGAAAGATACATTCCGATGTTTAATAACATTCGTATAGTTTTATGTCACGACGAATATCGAACGTATGTTAACCGATAGACGGGAACTAAGCCGCGTTTTAATTTTCATATATGATTATCGACGATAATATGAAAAATTCATATTATCATCGAGTATGATATATACACTTAGCATAAGATTTAACTTGAATTGGTTTTACCATTTACATTTTAGTTACACGATTTATCGTTTAGGGTAAAGTTTTTAATGTTTAGGATTTTCTTAATCAAGTTTAAGTTTTTAGATTTATTTCAGATAATGAAATAAAGTAATAAAATAGGAGATGAAGATTTAGGGTTGGGATTAGGGTCAGTTTGACAAAAGTTCAATACAAAGAAGAATGATCATGATGCATTATGGTTTGATCTTGTTTAATCTGTGAGATCATCGTCATTATCACACACACACACACACACATTTGAATTGCTATAAAATATCTTATAATACTTCACTGAACTACCCTTAGCTGTTGTTTTTCACTAAACCCTAAACCTAACCAAGATCCAAACCCTTATCCTAATCTTAATCCTAAACCTACCCCTAATCATTAACTCTAACCCTAACCCTAACCAAACCCTAATCCATTACCAATCTTCTTCTTCTTCTTCCCCTCACCACCACAATCAATCTCATCTAAAATTAATTTTCCCGGCCCCTTATCCGACCTACCCGGTCCCTATTGACCTTCCCCAATCCCTTTTCCCAACATCACAGCCACCACCACCCACTATAGCCGCCACCAGCGCTGCCGCCGTTACCTACATCCCCAAATTAAAGACCAGCCATCACCATTGCCGCCACAGCCGCCACCATACGCCGCCACCACCAATAACAGCCGCCACCACCTACCACTGACCACCACCACAATCCAAAGTCTCCAAATTAACATTAACCCACAAATTAAAGCACTACCTACCAAATTCAATTTAGGAAAATAAAATTTTAATTTGAATAAATTAACTAATCGGTTAAGAATCTCAACGTAAACGAGAAAGACGGGGAGGAGCTCGACGTTGATGAGGTGGGCGGCGATCGACATTAACGAGAAGGGCGTGATCGATCAAGCTAGAGCGGCAGTCGGAGAGGATCTCGACGGAGGAAAATGAGCGCGCCGGAGGTCGAAGGAGGTGACGAGGGCGTGAAATTTTTGGGGGAAATAATTTTGGGAATTATTAGGGTGCTGTTTTGGGGGAAATAATTTTGGGAATTATTAGGGTGCTGTGGGAACAGGGAGGGAAAATTTTGGTTTATATTTTTTTTTAATGTCCGACATTGCCCCTACGGTGACAACCGTAGGGCTTTCTCTTGCGGTACCGTAGGGGCAACTGCATATGTTACTTTTTTTTCAATTTTTATGTATATATTCCTCTACGGTCTAGACCATATGGGCATACGTTTTTCCTACGTTGGAAACTGTAGGGGCAACATAAAATCGTCCCTGCGGATTTTCCAATCCGTAGGGGCAATCCGCAAGAGCAAGCCATTTTTGTACTAGTGGATGGTCCTCCTCCACCTTTGTCTCTCTTTGAAACTCATGCTCTGTAACATGTAATCTTAGTGTGGGTGAACTCGCCTGAAACAATATTGTATTTTCAGTCTAACCGATAATGCTAGAAACTGATTTAATCTTTTTAACTACAGATCCTATCATTTCATTCGCTCCCAATGACCCAACATATCACACTAATTGTTATATCTCAAAAGGAAAAATCCTCTTTCCTAATATTAACGAACTTCCAAGACCCCAAAAGATCATGGAAGGAATCGGATAAGTTGCCCGGATGCTAACCATCGAAACTTGTCCCGAATCATTTTGGTAATTAGACACTTGAGAAATGAATGATTAACCGATTCGTGTGATTGCCCGCACAGCCAATATTCTACAGAACCTATCCAAATTCTCTTAACCAGCTTGTCCATTGTAAGCATCATATATCACAATAGGTGACTTATAAATCCTTTTACCTTCAGTGGGACTCGAATTTTTCATATTGCCTGCAAAAATGCTTTTCATATTGAAGATTGTGTTATGAATCCCCCAATGAGTTAGAATATTATAGAAGTAGTTAACAGTGAATGCTTTACTTGGATCCCATCTCCAAAGTACAGAATCTTTGTCATCCCACACCCATCGGCTTTCAAGAATCGAGGTAAGTAATCATTTCTCTGTTAGGATGCCTAGCTCATCTAGTATGGTTTAAAGCGCACCGAAATGAATAATTTTTTTAATATAATAGAGAGCTAAAAGCATCCAAACCCTAGAATTATCCCAAAAGATTAAACTTGCAAACATCAAGAGAGCTAAACAAAGAGGTTTTGCGAACTACAACTTTTGTAGCGCGTTGGCCAGCTCTTCTTGGACTCTGGCTAATCTCCACTAGTTTCGGAACAAGCTTTCACGACGATCACCTCCCCGAAAATGATCCAAGTATCTCCTGTAAGTCCGCAGTGGCGCCCCGGTCGTCGTTCCGACGCCGGAAACGCGGAAACAAAAATTTTGCAAACTAGCAAACCGGCACCACCGCGCACTTTTCTCCCGGATCGGGCCATTAACCTAGCAACTAGCAAAGTAAAATATGGGTAGAGAAGTATACCAAGCGATCCGTGTCCTTCGGTCTTCGTCTCCACTCCAATCTCCCGCGGAGTCTCCGTCCGTCACCTCCTCGTCGGAAAGGGGCACCACGTAGCCGGATTCTTTTACGGGCTCCCACCTCTGGACCGAGGCAACTCGGGCGCGAAGTTGGCTAGCCGACGCGTCCAAGAGTACTGTAGGTTGTAGTGTAGATTCACTTTGCCTCATGGGGTTGTGAAGTTGCCATTTGTTGATGGAAGAATCAAAGAACTTTGGAGAGGGGTTTATGATTTTGGAGCATACAAATGAGATGATCTAATTTCCCTCATCAAAAATGAAAACCTCTCTCTCCCTCTAAAAGTGGCCGGCCGGCCCTCATATCTCAAAAATGGTGGAGGGAAAAAAAAAGATGATTGATATTTCAAAGGAGAAAAAGAAAAGATCAATAAGAATAATGGTCACAACAATATCTCATCTCATAAATGCAAGTGATTGATTCAAATAGAATCTCATGATGAGGAAGCCACATATATGCATGAAACCCCTCATCAAATAAGTTAATTGCAAACTTGCAATTAACCCCCTCCATCAAAAAGTCCGGCCGTGAAGGAATAGAAGAAAACCGGCCGGAACGGAATGCAAACTGGCAACTTCAGAAAACTGATCCCGTAATAAATTACAGAAAAAACCCCGCTACTGCAAATACATGCCCGCATTTGTATTCCCACTAAACACAAATGCAAAGAGACAAAACTACACTATCTAATACTAGGATCCGGTTTAAGCCAAAGCCGGTTAGTAAAAACCGTCCGATCACGATCCGTGCAATACCGCACGTATCTGATCGAACCCTGCCATATCTCCATACGGCCTCTACAGCGTTTCGCCCGAAACTTGAGTAACTGTGTGTGTGGTGGACTTTAAAGACTCGTCAATACTATGTCTGTGGATTTAACCACTAGCACGTCAGAGGTATTAGCCATACGTGACGGGCCACCAGCTATTAACCAAAAGGGACGTCGATGAGCGAAGTCATCCTGACACCCTACTGAGCCTGTCAGTGACATTATCCGTACAGTCCGGTCCGTTCGTTTATGAGCATCGTATGGCGGGCCTAGGGGGTTGGTAAAAGTCAGACCCCCAATAGCGGTACAAGTCGTGTCGGAGTGTAGCCTAGAACACCCTGAGATACTACTGGAATACCTACCAGCAAATCTCCTGCCTTGGCTAAGGACTTTTCATGTTCTGGCTCTTCTAGACACAGCGCGACCTCACCCCCAATACCGGGAGAGAAGAACCCCTGCAGATCGGCTCACTGCCTCCATGTAGCTCGGGACTGTACCCAACTAAAATCTGTTTGCACGACTCCTTTGAGCCGTGGTAGGGTAGTAATCAAAGCACAGTGGGAACTCACACGAGACAAATGACGATCTCAGGTCGATGAACTAACCTGTACACATGTCACCAGGGAACTGCTATCTGACGTCAGGTATAATCCCAACTAGCAGGTTCCCGGCGAGTCCTGTCCGGTGTACTCATAACCCAATGAGCACCTGTATACATCTTAGGTGAACCAACTGACACCAGTGGCTTGTGAGACCGGCCACCGCCCCTTGTCGGGGTCTCGACTGTATACACTAGTCTACTCTGGAGAATCGATGCCCTGTCTCGAAACTGCCACGACTAGGGACCTTTTAAGGATGTGCTTATGGACTCCAGCTCTCACTTATATGATCGCCCTCATACTGCTGGAAGTCAAGCAAGAATCCTAGGGCTCTATCAACGTGTAATAGCGACTCGTAAGGTCACCTAAAGCAGTACACGATGATAAAGATAAACCAGATAGCATACTATCATCTCGAGTAAGACTGTCCTACTGGGATAGGTCCTCGCCTCAATCATTGCAATCACGTGCCTGTGATCCAATAATTGACTCTGAGGGCACTATCTCCAACAATCTCCCACTTGCACTCAAGGCTAATTATTGCGATATCGCATACTCACAGCCCGTGTGATACCGAACACCCAACTCCTCTACTAGTCAGTCTCACAATGCTCGTTTGCGAAACTATTGCGTTCGAGGAATAGCCTCAGTGAGTGGATCCGCTATGGTGTTTCTTTCTATCTCTCTCTTTATCTCAAGTTCGCGGAGAAAGCCATCTCCCGAAATGAGCAATACCTGTCTTAGAATGTGTCTGGATGTCTGATGGGACCTAGCTCATAAATGAACTCCAAATCGAAACTTCTTAGACTGTATCGTCAACTGAACTTAATCAGTATCCTGCGCCATCCTTCCCTCAGTATCCACCTGGACCACCTGTCCAAAATACTGCCCCTCGTCAGAGGGAAAACTATAACTCTGACAGCCACTCTGCCATCCATGTCACCTTGGAAGCCTGGAATGATAACCGTCTCCTAAAGGAGGCTGCCGTCATCATATCCCTAGAACATCTATTTATGTTCTAAAACTGCTTCCGACTGTTTCCCCAGGATAGGATCAATATCAACTTATTGCATCTACTGCAAGAACAACATCTGGTGTGGTACTTGACATCTCATGATCAACTCAATTGCCTAAGCAAGTGATCTGCCAATCATACACATCCCTCTCCCCTTTAGTCTGTAAGACACCTTTAGAGAGGGTGACTCCATCACCTGCAGGTATACTACCATGCCAGGAGTCGTCCATTCTAAATACTCTTAGAATGCGGTCAAAGTACCCAAATTGGGAAACCACCCAAATCTAGATCTAAAACCATAGATCTAGTAACCAGAATGTTTGATATAATATCCAAGTCCTATGTGGAGAAACCACTGTGTGACGACCAAAGTATAACCGATCGTAGTATAGGAATATCACTTCCTACTCTGTGTATGTCATCCAAATACCAGGACATCACACCCTACTACCTTCTCAACAGATCCATCCCCTATTCTGATGAAGTCAAACCTATGACTGTCACATCAGAAATAGATGATCTATCTCCGCTATATCTGCTTTAGTCTATAAATAGACATAAGCCTGATGTCCACCAATGCTTCTACTGCTCCCACTGACAACGACAACCCTCTGGCAGAGTCATATACACGTACATTTCTAAAACCAGTTTAGAACGACGCTATACTCATCCTCCTGCCGGGTCTCACAGTTTGGAACAACAGCAATGGCAAGTCTGGGCAAACAAGAACCTCCCTGCCACCGTCCCTGAGCATACCGAAGTACCTCTCGGGTGCCTGAGGTTACCCACCATATCTGCGGAGTGGCCAATGGAATGTCAAACCAGATTGAATCTTTAGGTTCTTATCAAATCTTCAGTAATCGTTTGCGGTTCTGAAATCACTTCCAGTTCTACCATACTCCCACTACTGTTTTCTGAAAAAATCCATTTTTATTAAAACTGTAGCGAGTCAAGAACAATATCACTATTGATCTTCCAGATGGTAGAAAGTCAACCCTCGTCATAGCCCGGGTCAACCCACAAACAGCCATTACGGAAACGTGCCTTGAGTCATCCAGAGTCTGGTTTTAAGCATAAGCTGGACAACTCCCCGTATTTTAACAATGTCAAGATATGAACTGTTCTATATCCAATACAGAAACAGAGGCACTGATTTAATTGAACCAGATTCAAATCATGCAGCTGTCTCCAGTGCATGTTAACTAAATGGAAGGAGGCCGATCAGCGTTACTCAACTTAGGAGTACTTCCAATTATGAGTAACCTGAAAGAGAAGCAAGTTCTCTTAATCATTACTATCAACTGAATACTATACACAAGTATCTACATCTTCGATCACCTTGAAGAATGCCGATACTTGCAATACCTGGTTCTCTACTTTAATCTTATACTTATAACTTCTCAAAACTTGGACCCTGCGTTTCTACGAAACACATGTTTAAGGACTAGAGAAGTCAAAAGTAAACAGAATATAGTACGAGAACCTACCCCTCTGTCCTAATGGACATTGGACAACATACAATACTCTGTATAAGTCCCTTGAGTCAAATGACTCATTCACTGTGTGTCGTAGGTTGAAAACTGTACTTATGGTTAAGAAGAATTACACCGCTGTTCAATGCTCCTTACCTAACCATCCACTGATATAGGTAAATGTCATAGACATAATTTCAAAAAGGTATATCTCACTCTATAAAAATAGACGTACAGATATATCAATTTGAAATTGGTGCATAACAACGGATATTCAAAACCAAATATTTGCCGTCTGGTAAACAACCCAGGTGACTTCCTCAAATATCACCAATTACAACGAATCCCGATATAATGAGGATGATCACCTAATTCCCAATAACTTACTCCCACTCATCATCTGTAAAACCATACAGATGTGAGAATCCAACCTGATAAGTACATACCCTGGAGCAAGTGTCTAATTGGGAAATCAGTTTTCTTTTAACAGTACAAAGTAAAACTGAAACATTAAAATGTTTCGATGGGGTATCCTGGTATTCCTAGTAATGCCTCTTCCATTATCCAGATTCACAACTGTAACCGTATAATTCTTTGCCACCTCTCCAAATCCCTTTATATGTCTTCAGTCATTACCTTCTGTACACCCCTTTGGGCCAAATGGTTTTCTTCCTTCCCTACCGTTCGGCACCAGCCTATGGTTTGGAAGAAGACTATCCAATAAGCATAATGGGTGTACTGTCCTAATCCTAGGAGTACTCGCAATGCGAGAGAAGGTGAAGATAAAAGACAACTGAATAAACTTAATTCCTATTTCTCCTGAACCAGGATCCATCCCCGAACTGGAACAAGTTTCTTTCGAGTTCGTATATAACCATACGATGGATTTGTCCAATGGAAGTGGACGTTCGTAGTAATACGGGGTGTCCTGGAGAAAAGGGTAAAAGTAGGAGTGGCAATGAGGTCTGCAACTCTGACAATCCAAAAGACAGTGTTAAGAAGGTTCGGTCAACTTGGTCACTGAGTCATAGTTTAGGATCGGGTCAATGGTCGCTGCCAAAGAGAGAGAGAAAAGAAACACTCAGCGTGCACTCTAACCTAGATCAGAATGGTTATCACTTTATCTAATCTGGAAACCTCCCACTATAACGTCAAATTCTTCCCCAAATCTGAAAGAAGAATTAGCCAGGATCACCCGAGGAGTAAACCAACTCATCAGTGGGAATCGGGATCCAACTATCATCGCATGATAACGTGACGGAATCCGCTCACGCTATCACACTCCAGAAGGTATGCGCATATCTGGCAAGTTTCAGTTCTTTTGAAACTCCCGATGTGGATTTTTGCCCCATGCTCTTATGACCTTGACTTTGGCCAACATATCATAAGTCACATGTCACCCGTCATTGTCCAGGTTAATTTGAACCCACCCGTACATACCCTTGACTTTGGCCAAAATAGTAGTACGACTGTCCCAAACCAACGCATCTATCTATGCTGCATATGAATACCAAATAGCTACCAAACACTGTGCCTTGACTTTGGCCAACATACACAGCTTGAATACTATTGACTATCCATATGAAACGACGGAGGGCTACGAATGGTTTCTGGCGAAAACCTTTAACGTAAAGAACTTGATATCGTTGAAGGAACTGATAGCTTTATAAAAATATAGTAACGAAAACCTTTGCTAAAGAGGTCACTCCCGGTGAAGGGATTTCGGCTCTTTCCCCGTAGAATGAGGTGCAGGATATTCCAACTGAATACCACGATGCAAAGCAAAAGTAATCGGCTATAGTGAAGTTATTTCCCTGACGCAAACTTTTGTCCAAGGGGTCACTCCCGGTGAAGGGATCTCGGCCCTTGCCTCGTCGACTGAGGAGCAGGATATTCCAACTGAATAACACTGTGCAAAACAAAAGAGAACGCCCTTGCAATAACAGATTTTTGAAAAAGTGTTCCAACAACATCAGAATAGGTTTGTTTATCTTGCATTGATCTGAATCAACACAGTCCCATCAATTGATCACACCACAAAAAGAACGAAAATAATGATGTACGTATATGCCATCCGCATTCGCCACTGGGTCTCGTCATGACCCGTTAGGTTACTTAACTAACGATAGAGCAGGGACTGGACTAGCACGGATGCAAAACATATACAACATCTACTAGTATATATATAATATATAATTTTCGCTCAAGGCGTGATAAAATGCAACATCACAGAAATGTACAGCATCACAGAACAATACAGATATCTGGGATCCCCGGGTTTCACAGAGCCGCTACTGAAACCCGACGTTCCCCTGGTCGTGTGGATAGCCTGTGCAATGAAAACCCTAGACCCCTACGGGCGCGGCAAGTTACCCGCCAAAACCTGAAGCGAGGCAGCCCCCTTCAGCAACGTGAATGGACCACCCAGCACTTCACGGAATCCGGTAACTTGGGCACCCCTCCTGGGTCAACCTATACCCCCTACGAGTGCGGCGAATAGCCCGCCAATTCTAGAGTGAAGCCCCCTCCGTCTCAAAGCCATGAGATGCGGGCTCGTTGCCCTCTAGAACCCGGCTATCCGTGCACCCCTCCTTGGGGTAATCCTAGTACAGAAAGTAAAAATATACATACAACGGGTACATCGACCTCGACCTGGTCGTGCCACAAAAGAATAATACAAATAGGCAGTGACGGCAATCCACATGTCGGACGCTCGCCCCGCAATATCAATTGTACAGATAAAACAGAACTGTACTAACATTGCATCCAGGCTATCCCCCACGACCGATCCGCAACATCACAGCACAACACAGAACATCAACGTGAATGTCACGTTCGCAAATCCGTCTAACCGGGCTATAGCAGTTAGACAGGATTTACCGATCGAGTGACATTCACGGTCGCAGATATAATGTAAATACTGTGAACTAGCATGTTTAAAATATCCGATCGAACAAATTCTATCAAGTGGGCCCCAAGCAGTACTGTAGCACTTACAGAAAATCTGGGCCCAAAAGTAATATCCCAAAACCCCTATTTCCTATTCAAAAGCCCACTGGAAAAATTTGGTTCAACGATTCCACTTACCCACCGCGGAACCGCGGCCAAACCAGGGGTTTGGCCGCGTTTCCGCGGTCATAGTAAGGAATCAGTGAATCGTATTTTCCCAGAATTCTTAGAATTTCTTGCATGTCTTTCTGCAATGACCTGAAAAAAAAAATTTGGAGCTGGAAAAATTTCAACAGAGAACACATGCACTAGAAATACGGTTTTTGCGATTTTTGTTCGATCGGGTTTTAAACATACTAGAGCAAGCTAGGCATGGTTAATGGCGTGGCTCTGATACAAATGTAAGTCAGCAGTGGCGCCCCAGTCATCGTTCCGACGCCGGAAACGCGAAAACAAAAACTTTGCAAACTAGCAAACCGGCACCACCGCGCACTTTTCTCCCGGATCGGGCCATTAACCTAGCAACTAGCAAAGTAAAATACGGGTAGAGAAGTATACCAAACGATCCGTGTCCTTCGGTCTTCGTCTCCACTCCAATCTCCCGCGGAGTCTCCGTCCGTCACCTCCTCGTCGGAAAAGGGCACCACGTAGCCGGATTCTTTTATGGGCTCCCACCTCTGGACCGAGGAAACTCGGGCGCGAAGTTGGCTAGCCGACGCGTCCAAGAGTACTGTAGGTTGTAGTGTAGATTCACTTTGCCTCATGGGGTTTGTGAAGTTGCCATTTGTTGATGAAAGAATCAAAGAACTTTGGAGAGGGGTTTATGATTTTAGAGCATACAAATGAGATGATCTAATTTCCCTCATCAAAAATGAAAACCTCTCTCTCCCTCTAAAAGTGGTCGGCCCCCCTCATATCGCAAAAATGGTGGAGGGAAAAAAAAGATGATTGATATTTCAAAGGAGAAAAAGAAAAGATCAATAAGAATAATGGTCACAACAATATCTCATCTCATAAATGCAAGTGATTGATTCAAATGGAATCTCATGATGAGGAAGCCACATATATGCATGAAACCCCTCATCAAATAAGTTAATTGCAAACTTTCAATTAACCCCCTCCATCAAAAAGTCCGGCCGTGAAGGAATAGAAGAAAACCGGTCGGAACGGAATGCAAACTGGCAACTTCAGAAAACTGATCCCGTAATAAATTACAGGAAAACCTCGCTACTGCAAATACATGCCCGCATTTGTATTCCCACTGAACACAAATGCAAAGAGACAAAACTACACTATCTAATACTAGGATCCGGCTTAAGCCAAAGCCGGCTAGTAAAAACCGTTCGATCACGATCCGTGCAATACCGCACGTATCTGATCGAACCCTGCCATATCTCCATACGGCCTCTACAGCGTTTCGCCCGAAACTTGAGTAACTGTGTGTGTGGTGGACTTTAAAGACTCGTCAATACTATGGCTGTGGATTTAACCACTAGCACGTCAGAGGTATTAGCCATACATGACGGGCCACCAGCTATTAACCAAAAAGGATGTCGATGAGCGAAGTCATCCTGACACCCTACTGAGCCTGTCAGTGACATTATCCGTACAGTCCGGTCCATTCGTCTATGAGCATCGCATGGCGGGCCTAGGGGGTTGGTAAAAGTCAGACCCCCAATAGCGGTACAAGTCGTGTCGGAGTGTAGCCCAGAACACCCTGAGATACTACTGGAATACCTACCAGCAAATCTCCTGCCTTGGCCAAGGACTTTTCATGTTCTGGCTCTCCTAGACACAGCGCGACCTCACCCCCAATACCGGGAGAGATGAACCCCTGCAGATCCGCTCACTGTCTCCATGTGGCTCGGGACTGTACCCAACTAAAACCTGTTTGCACGACTCCTTTGAGCTGTGGTAGGGTAGTAATCAAAGCACAGTGGGAACTCACACGAGACAAATGACGATCTCAGGTCGATGAACTAACCTGTACACATGTCACCAGGGAACTGCTATCTGACGTCTGGTATAATCCCAACTAGCAGGTTCCCGGCGAGTCCTGTCCGGTGTACTCATAACCCAATGAGCACCTGTATACATCTTAGGTGAACCAACTGACACCAGTGGCTTGTGAGACCGGCCACCGCCCCTCGTCGGGGTCTCGACTGTATACACTAGTCTACTCTGGAGAATCGATGCCCTGTCTCGAAACTGCCACGACTAGGGACCTTTTAAGGATGTGCTTATAGACTCCAGCTCTCACTTATATGATCGCCCTCATACTGCTGGAAGTCAAGCAAGAATCCTAGGGGCTCGATCAACGTGTAATAGCGACTCGTAAGGTCACCTAAAGCAGTACACGATGATAAAGATAAACCAGATAGCATACTATCATCTCGAGTAAGACTGTCCTACTGGGATAGGTCCTCGCCTCAATCATTGTAATCACGTGCCTGTGATCCAATAATTGACTCTGAGGGCACTATCTCCAACATAAGCTCCACATCCACAAACTAGATGTATGTGGATTAACTAATAATACTAGTTTGCTAAAAAAGTGTTCATAAAAGATGTAGGAATTTTTAGCTTACAAGATTTCTTCTCCTTTTCTTTTTCTTTCTCTTTTTCTTAGACCTCAAGAAAGTGAGAGAGAGAGAGTGAGAGCAAGCAAGCTAGCGAGCGAGCATAAGAATGAGAATCTTATTAGAATGAAGATGAGAACTAGAGATTAGACACACACATCTCATTGTATAAAACAAGAATGAGTCATAGTTACCACAAACTTCTACAAAAATGACTCATTCTTTTATTTATTAATAAAATAAATGAATCATTATGTTCTCATCTTAATTCCAATGTGATTCTCGTACACACATCTTGTATGTATAAACATACATAACAAAATGTGTAAATATATTTATATTAAATATAAATAACGAGAAGAAAATAATAAAAGTGAGCATAATATTAGCTAATGTATGTATATCCATATAAAAATATATATTTAATTATTAAATCAACAATTGATTTAAAAATCAAGTTATATCATATATATACCGGCTAATATCATTAAATGCACGAATAAAATACGTGTATCACGTATACGTGTTTAATTGAACTCATACACGTATCACTATATATGCCCTACACCGTTTTGTCTGTGCTGGGAAAGCTCTGTGTGGGACTCTAAAGACTCATTAATATGCTGGCAGTAGGTCAGGATCATATCCATAACACACAAGCACGTCAGCGGTACTAGTTGCACGTAACGACTACCCAGGTATTGAATAAGATAAGATCAATGAGCAAGCTCATCAGAACCCTGTAAAGTTTATCAGTGATAATCTCCGTAAAGTCCATTCTCCTCGTCTGAGAGTGTCGCATACCGGGTCTGGGTGGTGGAAACCGTCAGACACCCAATAACCCGCTAAGTCGTGCTAATATCAAGCTAATAACCACCTAAGAAACTACTGATAACACTTATCATTAAATCTCCTCTGTCTTGGCCAAGGACTTATGGTTATAGTTGATCTGGCATAGCACGACCTCGACTCTCTATTCCGGGAGAGACGAAATCTCTTCGATCGCTCACTACTTGCATGTACTTTGGGAATGTACCCAACTAAAAGCTGTTTGCATGACTTAGTAGAGCTGTGGTAGAATGGTAATCAAAGTACAGTGGGAACACCTATAAGACACTATGAAGATCTTAGATCTATAGACTATCATGTACTCATGTTATAAGAGAAATGCTATCTGACGACAGGTACAATACCATCTAAGAGTTCTCAAGTGATTTCTACTGGGTTTTGCCGGCGTCCTGGCCATCTACCATGGCCGATGCGGAACAAAATCTGGCATTCAAAAATTTTAGCGCAAACAAAATCCGCTCCAAGATCGAAACCATAAACCATACTAGCTAACTAAAAAGAGCTAAACTACAAAGTTAGAATTGTTATACCTAATGACCCAAGTCCTTTGGTCTTCTACCACCTTCATTAATTCTTAGGGGTCGCGGATCGAATTTGCTTGCCGGTCTTCCTCCATCGATGATGATCCACCAGAGTGAAATGACGTAGGATCCAGCCTCACCAAGCGAGGCAACCGACGCTCCAAGGTTGCTTGCAATGGAGAGTGGATGTGTAGGAATGTCTCACTATATTTTTCTCTCATGCTAAATGCTCAATTGAGCAACTTAAGAAAAAGAAGGAGGAGGTGAGGAAAACTAGTGGCATGAACAACTCAAAAATGGCTAAGTCTCACCAAAAGAGTGTAAGAGTGTGAAACAAGTGATGAATGAATAATAATCAATAATGGATGTGGATGGCATATGGAGAAAAATATGGCTAAGTCATTTGCAACCATGCAACAAAAATATCTCATTGATTTTCCAAATAAAATATCTAAGAGCCATGCCTCTCTACATGCCTCACCATGCTCATACCAACTCACCCTCCACCTCATTTCCAAAATAATTTTCTAAAAAGGAAAATGATATAATGAGGTGTCAATCTTCTAGAAAGTAATTCTGTATAAATACGGAATACAACCTGTTATACGTATCGAAATACATATACGCATATTCGTACAAAAATACGAATAGCCAAGAGATAAAATGAATAGTGAACAATAATCAATGTCGAAGGGTGTCGATGCATCCAAAACTAGCAGAGCAAGCATCCACATGCCTCCTGTTCATGGTCTGGCACCTTGTGCCCTTAGGTTCTCGTCTCTCACTGCGGATCACCAGTTACATGACTCCTCGGCTCAACAGCCCGATATGGGGTGATGACGGGAATAGTTCCGCTCTGGCGCATCCTCAGAAGATCTCCTGACCAATTATCATGGTCACTCGTAACGTATCGCGTCAATGATGGTAACCTTTGCCCACTAAGGGTGTGCGATAAAGCTGATCTTGGGTCCAAGTCTTCTCGTGTAGTATTTCAGAAAGATTCTATCGGGGTCTCTCCTAAATCTCGTCCCTACTGGACCGCCCGGAAGTTATCACCCTTTACTACATCCATTTCTTGCTCCGGAACAGCTGTTCATATCAGAATTTTGCATTATTATATCACCCATTCTTAATCACATTACAAATAAATAGGTGCTTTTAATCCATGTCTGCTAAATAGTTGCAGGTTACAGGTTCTCATATCATTACAGTGAAATTCATAAAAAGACGCTACAAATGTGAGACTACGACCAACAATAGATGAATCCGTATGATACCGCCTACCAGTTCAAGAAACAAATGAAGATCGGTAGACAGTTCAATGCACAAAGCACAAGAATAGCACAAGATTCAAGACTTCAACGCGAAACTCATGGTAAAAATCCACATAATTCTGCACTGTTGGGAATCTGGAAGTATATAGAAGAGATTCTGAGGAACCAAGTGAAGAAAACAGATGGAAAAGCAACATGAAACAATCCTGAGAAGTTGAACTTATGATTCCACCAAACGACCGCGGAACCGCGGCCAAACAGGGCTTTCTGCCGCGGAACCGCGGCTGTGCAATGCACATGTCGGTGCATGTGTCGGTGGGTGTCGGTGCTTTGACCTGGCTTTCTTAGGGTAGTCTTGTAAATTTAAATGTGGATCAGATTGTAACCTAGGGTTTTCTCCTATCTATAAATAGGAAAGCCAAAAGCCTACTTAGGCATGCCTCTTTTTAATTCTAGATTTAAATTTTAATTTCCTTTGTAATCTTTGAAAGGTCATCAATAAAGTAAGGTATTTTTATTTTTATCTCGCATTCTTTTATTATCTGAATTTAATCTTACAATTTTTATCTATTCTTTTGCAATTTAGTTTTCTAATATAAAAATTATAAAAATGAGTTTTATCATTAACTTCCTAATGAGTGAGTAATTCCTCACTTGTTAGGTTTAGGATAGGGAAGCTTTGAGAGAAGAAAATCTCTCTCACTCCTTTCCTTGTCCATATAATTTTAATTAATTAGGACTCTATTTAAATTAACCACACACCACTCACTACGGCACTCTATTCTACAAGATAGCGGTGATTCCTTAGTTAGATTGGTTGTGGTTGAATTAAATAAAGGTTAGAGCTAAGAGTTAAGAACGGACGGATAAGGACCAAATGGAAGAAACTACGTTTCTTCCTAGTCGTGCTAATCCCCGTTGTTGACTATTACCCTAACACCTATATTCTTAACTATGGCATTGTTAGCAGTGAGAAGAATCAATTTTTCAAACTAACCTAATACTAACCCTAGTAAGACTTTAAATCAATTGAATCTCATTCTTAGATTTTAAAACAAAACCTACCAAAATAGGACTGAACTCGTTGGAACTTAAAGAAAGAACACCATTTTCCTGTAGATCGACCCGTACTCAACCGGCTAGTTACCAAGCGACACCGTCTTGATTGCGGTATTCTTAAATTTTAAAAACGCACGTACAAAAGCAACTCTCAATCAAACGGCGCCGTTGCCGGAGAAACGGTAGTTTTTTTTTTTTGTAATTTCGGGTTAATTAAATAAAAAAATTAAAAAAAACAAATAAAAAAAACATAAAAATATCATCTTGTTATTTTTGATTGGTTTTGTGTGAATTGTGCAGGAAAAGAAGACGAACTGATTCATATCTGGAGCAAGCCCAGTGAACAAATCAATAAACAGAGGATCTGAACATGACAGAGGAGAACCATAACAGCACACAGAAAAGTTTTGACGGCCTGATCCAACTGAACCACCGCGGAACCGCGGCTAAATCAGGGGTTTGACCACGGAACCGCGGTCAACTGCTGACGCCAGCGCCCTAAATTTTTCTGTGAGTATTTTTTTCTCTCCTACCCCCCTGATCTCCACTGAAAATTTTTCCTACAGGGTTCCTTGCGTAAAACTTCTTCTCCCTCTCCAATAAATCATTTTTGTGCAGGATTCTTTGCGCCGCAAATAAAAAAAAAATTGGCAAGTGTTTTAAATTTTGTGTGTTACTGCTTTGCATATTTAAAACGGAATTTAAGGGGTTATAACACCAATCCAGATTGGGTGGGGATTTCATTACCCTTCCTAAGACCCTAGAAATTACAAAAAGTATATGCATCACCCTTGAGCTAATTAAAAAAATATCTAGACTCGGCCAATTAAGGACTGTCGCGCTCATTAGGACAGAGAAAGGTTGTTGGCATTCAGTCGTTTATCTAAACCTGACTTTGTGGTGTCTAGGCTAGACAAGTGAGAAGGGTAATTTTAAAAGGCCCATCTCACAGTGATTCGTGAGCGGAACCCTCCTTTCTTCACTTGTGCTTACCTGGCCACAATTAGCAGTGAAGAGGCGATTTGAGAGATATCTCACAACTTGTCGCTTTGGACCAGTTAGGAGCAGTCTAGTTGACTTAGGAGACCCTAGCTCTAGGCTTGATTATACTTGTTTAAATTGTGATTGCTTGAAAGTGTGTCGTAGTTCCGTACAAAATCTTTTGCAAAACATTTTATAAAAAAAAATAATATAAAAAACACAAAACAAAATTTTTTACAAAAACTTGTCATTTGTCACTAGAAATCCATTGCACCCAACATTCATTCACTTTTCCCCATTGACGTTTTCTTACCCTCACATTCTGCTTTTTGACTACACTTCAACTCGTTTAGTGTATCTCCGGTTTGATTAGGGACACTAGCGCCCGCTTAGTCCGTGTCTCGTTAGTCACTACTGACGACGCGCTTGACTCCGAAGTCGAAACTCCCTCCACTTCTTCTTCATCTTTACCTTCATCTTCATATTCATCATCTTCTAAGGAGATGTCAGGATTCAATCCTAACAACTCTTTACCTATCTCGGGACTGATTCCACCTCAACTGGGTGCGAATAACCCGCAACAACCTCCTGTTGAAACGCCACAGCGAATCGCGCTGCAGGATCGTTTCTATCCTACCCGCTCCGCACTTCCTACTTGTCTTTCACTTCCGCCGGCAAATGGGGATAATTTCGAAATTAAGCCCCACTTCATCAATATGTTGCCCAAATTTCACGGACTGGAATCCGAAAATACCTATATCTTCATTAAAAAAATTCCAGAATGTTTATGCAATGATGAAGACCACCCAACTGTCCGATGATACTATAAGGCTATGAGTCATTCCCTTCACATTATGTGACCTAGCTGAAAAGTAGCTATATAGTACAGCATCGCATTCCATAAACATTTAGGAAGAGTTTATTAAGGCGTTTCTTAAAAAAATTTACCCACATCACAAGACCGCGAGAATCCGTAATGAAATTAACCAATTTTCCCAGCTTCCTTCCGAACCTTTTTGGAAGTGTTTCGAACGATTCAAAGACCTTCTTGTTCAGTGCCCTCATCACGGTATCGAGAGATAGCAACTTTGTCAAACTTTATACAAAAGACTGAACCCAGCAACTAAACAGTTGCTGGAAACCGTTTGTCAAGGTCACTTCCTAACCAAATCTGACGAGGAAACTTGGCAATTTCTCGACGATCTTGCTGAGCAAACGCTTCAGTGGAAAAGCACTAGACAAACCACTTCGTCCACTTCATCTGGTCAGTCTAGGGCAGGCGTTCATCAACTTGATATGTCAATTGCAATGAAAGCCGAAATGGCAGCAGTTACACGAAAAGTAGAAGCAATTGAGAGAAAATTCTCATCGCCTCTCCTGCCCCTGCTTTACCCCCTCATACTATATGCGCTTGTTGTTCAGATCTGTCCCATTTGACCGAAGAGTGTCCTTACAACCCACCTGCTCAAGGACAGGATCAAGTCAATGCTGTCTTTCAGCAGAGACAAAGAAGTGATCCATACTCTTCATCTTACAATCCTGGTTGGAGGAACCACCCCAATTTTACTTGGAATCAAAATCAACAACAATTCCAAGGCAACAATTTCCAGAAGCCTCCTCCTCAACAACAAGCCCCTCAACAAACTCAATATCAGCAACCTTTCCAACCTCAACCTTACCAAAATCAAACGAACAATTTTGCACCAAACAACTCTTTTTCTCAAAACAATTTTGTTCAGCCAAATAACGATAAGGTTTCCTCGCTAGAACGAAGTCTAGAGGAATTTTTAAAACAATCAAATCAATCCTCAGCCAACATCCAGTCTTCCATTCAGTCATTGGTGCAACACACAGCATCACATGGGCAAAGTATCAAAACCATTGAAGCCCAGATTGCACAACTGAATGCAGTATTAAGCGAGCGAGAGAAAGAGAAGCTTCCATCTCAACCACTGCCAAATCCTGATCACCCACAAAATGCACATGTTGCTCATGAACAACAAAACCATAATATGAGTGACGTGACTACATTGAGATCTGGAAGGATGTTGCACAACAATATTGGCACTAATGATGACACCCCGGCTACCGTTTCTTCTTCTTCATCTTCACCTTCTTCATCTTCAGAGCCTGTTCTCCACTCTTCACAAGGCTCTACTTCTTCTACTGCTCCGAACAGACCCACATCTCACTCTGTGAAAACACCAGCACTGGGATCCATTCCAACTCCACAATCTCCTCCACAAGTATTGGACTCAACCAATTTTCAAAATATTCCATTTCCAAACAGGTTGAGATCCAATAAACAAACTCCACAAATGGAGAAGATTGTAGAGTTATTTAAACAGGTTAGCATTAACATTCCCCTCTTGGATGCAATCCAACAAGTCCCTTCTTATGCAAAAATCTTAAAGGACTTATGCACTAAGAAGAGGAAATCACAGGTACCTAAGAAAATTTTCTTGGCTAGTGCAGTAAGTGATGCTCTTACCCAACCTTTACCTCAAAAACGAAAGGACCCTGGCTGTCCTACAATTTCAATAACTATTGGGGATAAGAACATCAACCGCGCACTTTTAGATCTTGGTGCCAGTGTTAACCTGCTTCCTTATTCAGTATATGAGCAATTAGGCATTGGAGAGCTGAAACCCACACATTGTACTCTCCAAATGGCCGACCGATCCATCACCCATCTTAGGGGTGAGTTAGAGGATGTGTTGATTAAAATAGGGGACTTCATATTCCCCATTGATTTCATTGTTATGGACACACAGCCTGTAGCTAACCCCCGGAGTCAAATTCCAGTGATACTCGGTCGACCATTCCTTGCGACTTCGAATGCGGTGATCAATTGTCGAAATGGTTCGATGAACCTATCTTTTGGAAACATGACAATTGAGCTCAACATTTTTAAGTTGGGGAATCAGCCCTCTGAACCTAATGCTAATATACTTGACGTTTGCTCAATCCAAGAGATCACCCAGGAGGACTGTGAGCTCGAGAAATTTCTGTTCGATCACAGCAATTTTGACGTCCCTAGTGCGTTTCTCCTTGAACCTGATACTACTTTCACACCCGATAATGACTATGAGTGTTTTACTTTCACGAACGATCTTGAACCATCACCACCCGAGTTTGAATCCTTTGAATTTTCAAATGAGGTAACTGAACCATCCGACTCGGTTGCTTACACTCGTTTTGAACCACTGTTGGAATCCTTCGAGTTTGAGACAATTTCACCAATTTTACCTTCAATTGTTTCGCCTCCAACACTCGAACTCAAGCTATTGCCGTCTCACCTTAAATACGCTTACTTAGGTGAGAATGAGACCCTTCCTGTTATCATCTCAGTATCTCTAGCCCCCGAGCAAGAGAAAGCCATTTTAACGGTCTTACAAAGTAATTGGCAAGCTTTTGGCTGGATTATGGCGGACATCAAGGGGATTAGTCCCTGATTGGTCTCAAAAACTCTTTATTAACCGCAATCAACAACAGCGTCGCTTTGCAGCTAGCCGGTGAGTACGGGTCGGTCCACAGGGATGTTGTGAATTTCCTAATCGCTCAAACGAGTTAATTCCGATGGGTGTTCGGATTTCTTATTAAATCTAAAAACTAAATCTATCATTTATCTAGGGAAAAGAATTAAATTTAACTAGGGCAAGAAATTAAAGATCTAACTAGGGCAAGGAATTAAATTTAATCTAGGGCAGAGAATGAAAAATTACCTAAGGAAAAAATTGAAATCTAAAGTAGGGCAATTAAATAAATCTACTTACTTTACAGATGGCTCTCTCCAAATATCAATACAAGACTTGTCAGATCTGAATTTCTGAAATGAAAAGAGGCATCGATGCTCTCCAAAAGATTTCTAAATTTTATTCATAAAAAGAGGCATGAGGGAGGCATTAGAAAATACAATGAATTGGGTCTCTATTTATAGGACATAGAAACCCTAGGTTACAATTGATTCGCACGTCTGTGTTTACCAAAATATCCTTAGGAAGAGCTAGTCAAAGTAGACTCCAAGCTTTGGTAAAATTTTATGTCTGGAAATTTTGGAACTGATTCTGGGCTTCTTGGGCTTTTTATTTCTTTGGATCTTTATTCAATTTGGCTTCTCTATTTCTTCCAGATCTCAAGTGAACAATTGCAGTGGACTTTTAACCGTTTGCTTTGTAATCTTGGACCTTGCGTTGCCTTGTGCTGATTTTTTGTGTAGGCTTGATTAAGATCCTTCTATTTGTTGGTCAAAGTCCCTTTTTTTTGTGTCTTCTTTTGTCTTTTTCACTGTTTTCGCTCCAAGAACCTGTAACCTGTAATATGTAGCAGACATGCGTCAAAAGCACCTGTTTATTTATAAAACGAATAAGAATGGGGAATATAATAATGCAATATTATGGTATGAACAAATACCCCCAAACTTATCTTTTGCTCGTCCTCGAGCAAACTTATTTTTTATTCTCTACAAAAAACCTAACCGCACTTTCGCAGGGAAACGCGATTGCACTGAGCTCGTGCAACAAGCCGTTAAACCTCTAGGTGTCCCTAGCAGGAGGAGTGTTGTCTCCTGAGGGTTTTCAGCGGATACTACCCACAAAATCCTATCAATTTGGCTTTTCGACTTTTGTTCTCCAATTAGGTTTCCTAACAAGGAATTCTATTATCTTTGACTCGTAAATTCTCCATCCGTATTCTTCACACTTTCTCATTATTTAACTTAAGATTATATATGTTCTATAGACTTACTTAGCTTTCGGCATCTCTTAAGTTTTCCTTCTAGGGGTCCATCTCCACTTAGGAATTTTTATCAACTCTACTAAAAATACAAGTTCTATTCATCACTCCTTTCTCTCATCTAAACTCCAATCATATACCCCTACGTGTGTGTATAAATCACCCCTACACTTGGAAATTCAAATCAAGCAATCATACTCTTATCCGTTGTCCAAAGTACTTATTAATTGGTGAATTTTTAAATGAATTTTGCTTACACATCCTTCATGCGACCGTTAATACTTCTTGAGGTACCAACAACCGATTACAAGATATGTTTGCAGATTAAAGCGTAATTCCTAGTCTTGCAACACCCAAGGTTTTAGCAGTGACTCCCAAACCAGTTGGTCTAAAGCACTAGGTGATGAAGCACCCTCGTTAAATATTTTTCTATTTTTGCAGCCTTAAGTAATCACAAAAACCAGTGTTCATTTTTTTTTCTTTATTCACTTTTTTTTCTTTTATTTTCTTCGTACTAAAGACTTTAGACAAGAGCATTTCAAGGTCTCCTCTACTATTCCAAATTTCAAGGTGCGTGATTGTGCAAATTGTAGGGTATACATTTTCAGAATCTAGACTTAAGTTAGGAATTATTTTTCAAATTTATACTCTAATAAAAATATTAATATTTTTCCTTTGTTTCGACTTAGCCCAAGACGTGAACTCAAAATTTGCCTATTTCTAAATAAACTATAAAGGCATATACTTTCTACCGTTAAACTTTAAGAAAGGTTATTTTTAGGGTTTTTAATTTACTAAGTCTAAGATCTAGTTGTTCCTAGCTAGTTAACTTTTTTGTCAAACTCAAATCAATTAGGCCAAAATTGAATACATTAATTTTTATAATTTTTAAAATTTTCAAATTTTTATGGGTTTTAAAATAAGTATGCAAATGCAAAAATATACACATGAATGCGAAGGAAGAAAACGTACCGAGCATACCCCCAAAACTTAAACTTGACAGTGTCCTCACTGTCATGCTACACCTAGAGGGTCAAAATGCCGGCACTCCCCTGTTTATTTATTTATAATTTTTTTTTATTTTATTGTTTTGAAATTTTTTTTTATTTTTTATAGAAAAAGAAAACAAAAAATATATGTATATATATACAACAAGGTTCCCCCCAAACTTAAGTTTGGCCTTACACAAGCCAAAGGTTAGCACAAACCATTCAAAAATCTTATCGTGGTAATGGTCGAGTTGGTGAAAGAATGGAGTGGAAAGAAAAGAGATGAGGAGCACACGAGACCGTATGGAGGTAGAAACAGGATACGGTCTCGATGGGGGAGAAGAATGGCAGAAAAGAGAAAGAAGTGGAGTACGATCTTGAGGGTGTAAATTTAGGGAATAAATTAGCGCAATTTGTGATGACCGATGTGTTAAAAGTGATTGTGCTAATCTATCAACCCGTCGAGAAATGGGGTCAAATCCCTCAAGATTTGCAAGAAAGCATGGGTACGATGAACTTGGTATTGGAGATGAAAGCGTAACGGTCTCTTGTACGGTCGGAACGATAGGAAGGACGAAAGGGAGTGAATTAGGGATAGTCTCATTCTCACCGTAGTAAACTGTCTCGAACTGGAAAGATTCCAACAATGGTTCGAAACGACTGTAAGCAGCCGAGTCTGATGGTTCAACTAACTCATCAGAAAATTCAAAGGACTCAAACTCGGGCGGTGAGACTTCAACATCGTCCGAAAAAGTGAAACACTCGTAAGTGTCATCGGCTGTGAGAACTGTGTCAGATTCAAAGGAAAAGTTGTCAAGCTCACAGTCGTCAAGCGTGATCTTGTGCCTGGTCGGAACGATGGAAGGAGGGAGGGAGATATAACAGTTAAAGGTTCGGGAGGATGAATTTGAAAATCCGACACATCAAACAAGAATGGTTCAACCTCAATATTATCCTCAATACTCTCCTCAATACTATCCTCATAATTCTCCTCTATATTTAACTCATCCATGCTATTATCATCAAAATCAAGACGCATATGAAGTTCGGGAGAAACATTTAATGACTCGGGATGATGAATTGGAGATAAAATTTCAATCAAATCTACAGGTTCATCATCCAAAATATTCCCGGCGTCTATATCCTCAATCAAGTGAAAATCAACTTTCTTAGACACCTCATCAAAAGCATGGATATTTATCAATTCAGGTTCTAGATTGGAGATGTAAAGATCGAAAGAATTAAGTGTGGTTTCACTCGAAAGGGGTTCTTCACAATTTGGCAAATCAAGCACTACAAAATCACACAACTCGTTTTTATTTTCAACTGGTGAACTATTTAGGGCAATCGATGGAAAACCGGAGTTGTGGGTTTCAATTGGATAAGGGTAGGTTTGATTTGGAAATCCTCTCATATTCTCACTCTGTCCAACCGCCTCCTCATACATTGAAAAATTTGGAGCTAGTTGGAAACTAGCTGCCTGTTCACTAGGTTGCATAAGAGCGGCCATGGACACTTCCACATTCCTAGTCATTTTGTTTATTGCTGCAATATAAGCTGCCAACGATTGTTCCAAACTAGACATGGGTGGTGAAGGGGTTTCGGTAAAAGATTCGAAATTGTTTGGATATGTGAAACTCCCAAATGGCTGTGTAGAAGCAATGTCTAGTGAAGGTGGGAAGTAGGGTAGGACTGGTAGGAATTGGATGGTTGGACAGGAGTAGGATCAACATGTGGATAAAAAGGTGAATAGACTTGTTGATCCCTAGAACTAGGTGTGTGGAGAGGGATGAAAGATCGGTTACGAGATTGAGCAATATACTCAGCAATGGACATCGGTTTAGGAGTTACAGCAGGACTTGAAAAAGTGGTATCAACATAAGAATGTGGTAAAGGTGGACATGGTTGACACAAAGTGGATTGCAAAGTCGAACTGTTTCTCCTAGACGCTTCTATTTGATCTTTCAAAGAAATTTTGGGCACGGAGGGATCTTCTTTAAATCGACCGAAACAATTGACGTACGACGCAAAGTTAGGTTCGGGATACCAAAGTTCGGCAAGAGATTTATGATGTGGGGTACCCATGATAGAAGAAAGGGGAAAAGAAAGAAGGTAGGTGGTGCAAGGATTTCTTAGCGGCAAAATTTTGCAAGTTTTTATAAAAGATTTTTCCTTTTTCCTTTTTTTTTATTTGTTTGGAACTTTTTGCAAAAAAAAGATTTTCGATAAAGGGCTAAGACACACTTTCGATCAACCAAAAATGCACAATCAGGCCTAGATCTAGGGTCACCTAGGTCAGCTAGACAGCTCCTAACTGTTCCAAAGGGCTAGAAATAGGACCTCAAACCGCCTCTTCACCGCCATTTGCGGCCAGGTAACTGCCAGGTAAGTGGGAAGCTCCCCGCTACAAGTAGCGATCCTAATTAAGTAACCACTTGCCTTAGACACACTTGTCTAGACACCGCAAAGTCAGGTTAGGATTAACAGCCGATGCCTATAACTAGTCCTCTGTCCTATTGAGCTCGAAGTCCTTAGGGCTGAGTCTAGTATTTTTTTAATTAAAAATTGGTCAATGCAAATGCTTTATGTGATTTCTGGGGTCCTGGGAAGGGTGATGAAATCCCCACCCAATCTGAATCGGTCAAAAGCCCCTTAAAGTCAGTTTTAAAGATATGCAAAACATTAAATCACTTACAATCAAATCTTTTTATTTTATGCGCGGCGCAAAAAATCCTGCACAAGATTTGTTATTGAGAAAGGGGAAGATTTTTTTAAGCTCAAAGAATCCTGCAGGAGATTTAACAAAAGATATATCGAAAGATTCAGAGGAGAGATCAAAAATACTTTTTTTTTGTGTTTACCGCGTTTCTGCCTTTTTTTCGACTCGACCAAAACGCGGCGGTTCCGCGGTCGCAGGTAGGCTCGCGCGGCGGTTCCGCGGTGGCAGGAACGGTTCAACAGTTTTTTTTGTCACCAGATCTCCGCGGTTGACTTGTAGACTCGGTCCTCCAAATTTCTTTTGTTCCTCGGTTGTTGTGATCTTCCTCTGTTTGTTCGGATTTGATATTTGCTGTTTGATCTTTGGAGATTTCCAGATCCGAATTTCTTTGTAGATCCTGCAAAAATTCTCACAAGAATACCCTTTCCAAAAATAACAGATGATATATTTTTATATATTTTTGATTTTTCAGATTTTTCTGATTTTGATTAACCCGAAATTGCAAAAAGGAAATAACACGCCATCCCCGGCAACGGCACCATTTGATTGGTCTCAAAAACTATCTATTAACCGCAATCAACAACGGCATCGCTTTGCAGCTAGCCGGTGAGTATGGGTCGGTCCACAGGAATGTTGTGAATTTCCTAATCGCTCAAACGAGTTAATTCCGATGGGTGTTCGGATTTCTTATTAAATCTAAAAACTAAATCTATCATTTATCTAGGGCAAATAATTAAATTTAACTAGGGCAAGGAATTAAAGATCTAACTAGGGCAAGGAATTAAATTTAATCTAGGGCAGAGAATGAAAAATTACCTAAGGCAAGAATTGAAATCTAAACTATGGCAATTAAATAAATCTACTTATTTTACAGATGGCTCTCTCCAAACATCAACACAAGACTTGTCAGATCTGAATTTCTGAAATGAAAAGAGGCATCGATGCTCTCCAAAAGATTTCTAAATTTTATTCATAAAAAGAGGCATGAGGGAGGCATGAGAAAATACAATGAATTGGGTCTCTATTTATAGGACATAGAAACCCTAGGTTACAATTGATTCGCACGTCTTCATTTACCAAAATATCCTTAGGAAGAGCTAGTCAAAGTAGACTCCAAGCTTTGGTAAAATTTTATGTTTGGAAATTTTGGAACTGATTCTGGGCTTCTTGGGCTTTTTATTTCTTTGGATCTTTATTCAATTTGGCTTCTCTATTTCTTCCAGATCTCAAGTGAACAATTGCAGTGGACTTTTAACCGTTTGCTTTGTAATCTTGGACCTTGCGTTGCCTTGTACTGATCTTTTGTGTAGGCTTGATTAAGATCCTTCTATTTGTTGGTCAAAGTCCCTTTTATGGTGTCGTCTTTTGTCTTTTTCACTGTTTTCGCTCCAAGAACCTATAACCTGTAATATGTAGCAGACATGCGTCAAAAGCACCTGTTTATTTATAAAATGAATAAGAATAGGGAATATAATAATGCAATATTATGGTATGAACAGTCCCCTAATAGTTGAACATCATATTCATATGATGGATGATGTTAAGCCAGCAAGGGATTCACAGAGACGACTCAACCCAGTCATGATGGAGGCTATTAAAAAGGAGATCGTAAAATGGCTTGATAGTGCTATCATTTACTCTATCTCTGATAGCCAGTGGGTTAGCCCCATTCACGTTGTCCCAAAAAAATCGGGCATAACGGTCATAACTAATGAGGCGAATGAGTTAATACCTACTCGCACCCAAACTGGGTGGTGAGTATGTATCGATTATAGAAAACTCAACGCTGCGACACGGAAAGACCACTTTCTATTGCATTTTATTGACCAAATGCTAGAACGATTGGCTGGGCACGAATACTATTACTTTTTCGATGGCTACTCCGGCTATAATCAAATTCCCTTTGCCGAAAAGGACCAAGACAAGACCACATTCACTTGTCCTTTCGGTACGTTTGCTTACCGTTGCATGCCCTTTGGGTTATGCAATGCACTCGCTACCTTCCAGCGGTGTATGATGGGTATTTTTCAGACATGGTGGAAAAATTCTTGGAGATCTTCATGGATGATTTCTCCATTTTTGGCGACTCCTTTGATGAGTGTTTGCTACATCTAGACGCAGTCCTTACCCGGTGTAAGGATAAGAACCTTACTTTAAATTGGGAGAAGTGCCATTTTATGGTACGAGAAGGTATTGTCTTAGGACATATCATCTCGCAAAATGGCATTGAGGTAGATAAAGCTAAGTTTGAAGTCATTTCCAATCTTCCTCCTCCCAAATGTGTCCGAGACATTCGAGCCTTCCTTGGCCATGTTGGTTTCTGTAAACAGTTCATCAAGGATTTTAGCAAGATAGCTAGACTCTTGACTCTTTTGTTGGCCAAGGACACCACATTTGATTTCGACTCGAGCTGTATAAAGGCGTTTGAGTCATTGAAAAACTCACTTACTTCTGCTCCCATTCTTTCGTCTTCTGACTGGACGCATCCATTTGAAATTATGTGCGATGCATCTGATTTTTTCATTGGTGCTGTCCTTGGACAGCACATCAATAAGATGCCGCATGTAATTTATTACGCTAGCCGAAGCATGAACGAGGCCCAATTAAATTACACAACAACTGAGAAGGAATTCTTAGCTGTTGTGTTTGCATTAGAAAAGTTCAGGCCCTACTTAATCGGCTCTCCAGTCATCGTTTACACTGACCATTCAACTCTTCGCTATCTTTTTGCGAAGAAGGACGCTAAATCTCGGCTGATACGTTGGATCCTCTTACTACAAGAGTTTGACCTTGTGATCAGAGACAAAAGAGGATGCGAAAACGTAGTCGCCGACCATCTTTCACGCCTCCCTTCTTCACCGACGCTTCAAATTCCTATAAAAACGTTTTTCCAGATGAGCAGCTCTTGACTGTATCATGCGAACCATGGTTCGCAGATATTGTGAATTATTTGGCCACCGGACTTATACCAAATGAATGGTCCAATCAGGACAGACTCCGATTCCTATCCCAGGTAAAACATTTTTACTGGGATGAACCTTATCTATTCAAATACTGTCCCAACCAAATTATTCGTCGGTGTGTCCCCGACAATGAATTTAAGAGCGTGCTGTTTTTTTGCCACGATCAAGCGTGTGGCGGGCATTTTGGCTCTAAAAAGACAGCCGAAAAGATCTTGCAGTGTGGCTTCTACTGGCCACAACTTTTTAAAGACGCACATGATTACTGCAAGACATGCTCCCGGTGCCAATACTTGGGCCGGATATCTAGGAGAAACGAAATGCCGCTCCAACCAATATTGGTTGTAGAAATTTTTGATGTTTGGGGGATAGATTTTATGGGACCGTTTCCCAATTCTTTTGGGAACGTGTATATTCTCCTCGCTGTTGACTATGTTTCTAAGTGGGTCGAGACTGTGCCCAACCGGACTAATGACAACAAGGTTGTTGTTAGATTCCTCAAAGAAAATATTTTCTCTCGATTTGGGCACCCCCGCGCAATTATCAGCGATAATGGAACTCATTTCTGTAATACGACTTTCGAGTCCTTAATGCAGAAATATTCCATTAATCACAAGCTATCAACGCCCTATCATCCCCAAACGTGTGGGCAAGCCGAGATTTCAAATCGGCAAATTAAACAGATATTGGAGAAAATGGTTTCCAAAAACCGTAAGGATTGGTCGTCAAAACTTACTGATACCCTTTAGGCATTTCAGACTGCAGATAAGACCGATCTTGGCATGTCTCCGTATAGGCTTGTTTATGGAAAGGCTTGCCACCTTCCAGTTGAAATTGAGCATCGTGCATTTTGGGCGATAAAAGAGTTGAATCTATCTTTAGGAGATGCGGGCAGCCATAGAAAGCTGCAATTAAATGAATTAAACGAGCTTCGGGATGAAGCTTACGAGAATGCGGTTGTCACTAAAAAACCGAACGAAGGTGATCCACGTTAAACACCTTATGCGTAAATCATTCAAACCTGGTCAACAAGTATTACTTTACGACACCCGGCTACATTTCCATCGCGGCAAGTTTAGATCTCGGTGGAAAGGGACATTTTTGGTATGCACTGTATATCCGCACGGTGCGGTTGATTTAGAAAACCCTGAGGACGGTTAACTATTCAAGGTGAACGGACATAGACTTAAACCGTTCCTCACTGCGGACCCTTCGGAGGAGCTCCTGATGTTGCAGGAGCCGATTTATATTGACTGATCTTCCTCCATCTACCCCTAAATTTCGGTTATCCAGCCATAAACAATGAAAACACTGTTTCAAATAAGTTTGGGGGTATGTACCACTTGTAGTTATATTGAAAGAAAATAAATATAAATATATATATATATATAAATTCCAATTTTTGAGGGTATTTTTGTAAATTTTCAGTTTTAAATAAAAAAATAATAAAAATAAGAATTCTATTTACAAATAAATTCCTCTTTTTAAGAGGTCCTTTTTGCAAATAACCAAAACACCCCCCTATAAATAGAACTCGACCCCTCTCAGTGTTTTACCAAACCTTAAAATTTTCCTCTCTCGAAACCCTAGCCGCCGCAGCAGCCAGAGCAAGGAGATCCCATCACACCGCCGCGCTTCCACCGCAAAAGCTATCTTCTACCGTGCTACCGCCGCATCTTGGACTCCTCTCCCTCTGAAAACTTCAGAGGAGGTTTTCTTTCTCCGATCTTATCTGTTAAAATTTTTAGAAACATTCTGCACTTCTCTATGATGGCACCAACTTTGCAATTTGAAAGAGACTTTTCACAAATGTTTGCACACACGATCTACGGTAGCTATTTCGGTGATGAGATCCGAAGGCGTGGATGGAACTTCTTACTTTTTAACCATCCAAACTCCTTCGCGCTTCCAGATCTCGCCACCCGATTTTACGAGTGCATGGAGGACGGTTGCCTCTCACAACACGGTTACATTAGGCTAATTTAGGGGGGATAGGGAAATAATAATCGATAGGGACTTCATCCATGAAGTCACCTTAATACCTAGACTACCTACTCATGACCAACCCCTCCAATTCAAGAATTACCTACCCTTGATGGGTAATGACTGTTCGGGGGAGCCTCGTAAGGGCATCCAGGCTAGAACCCTCTTTGCGAATGTATTAACTGTGTGCCGTTGGGTACAAAATAATATTTTTGGTAGTTCACACAATACGATATTTTTCACACCATCCCTTCATATCGTGTATACTTTGGTGACTAGAACCCCAGCTATGATATGTGCACGGTATTACTTCTGTTAGTTATATGTATGCCCTAGAGGCCATTACTATACATAGTATGTATATTGTAGTGGATGCTTGGACATATATAGGGAGGACTTTCTCGCTCGACATGATAGTATGCTATCTGGTTGCTCTTTACCTTAACGTGTACACTGATTGTCTCTCTGCTACATGTTGGTAAAGCCCTTAGGATGTGTACTTGACTACCTGGACTATGATGCAGATCATACTAGTGGGGACATGGAAGTCCACAAGTATATCCTTCAAGGTCCCTAGTGGTGGGTGTATCGAGACGGGGCATCGATATACCAGAGTAGACTAACGTATACCTTCTCGACCCATACAGATGGGCGATGGATGATCCCATATCCATTGGTGTTTGACATCAGAGATGATATACGGGTGCTCAGTGGAGACTGGGTACACTGGATGGACTCGCTGAGAAATCCCAGATGGTATTATACCTTACGTCAGATGGCAGTTCTCTGGTGACACTGGTACAGAGTAGTCTGTTGACCCGAGATCGTCATAGAGTCTTGTGTGGTTCCCACTGTGCTTTGATTTCCACCTTACCACGTCCAAGAGGGCGTGCAAAACGGTGGTTTTTGGGTACAGTCCCAAATCACATGGAGGCAATGAGCGATAGAAGGGGATTCGTCTGTCCCGGTATAGGGAGTTGATATTGCGCTGTGTTCGATTGGCTATAACCGAAAATTCCTGGCCAGGGTTGCTGAGATTTACTGGTAAGTGTTACCTGTAGTTTCTTGAACTGTTATAGACCTCATATCGACACGACTTATCGAGCTATTGGGGTCTGACGTTTACCACCCCTAGGCGAGATATGCGACATATCAGACGACGAGACCGGACTGTACGGTAAGTGTTACTGGTTGGATTCACAGGAGTATGAGCGGGCTTGCTCGTCAATCTTCTGATCGCTCAATACCCGGGTGGCCGTTACGTTTAGCAGACCGCTTGCGGCTTGTGGGTGTTTGATATGATCATCACCTGCTGTCGGCGTATTGACGAGTCTTTAGAGTCCTACACAGAGGTTTCCTGGCTCAAGTGAAACGAAATAGGAGCACATATGAGATATGTGCGGGACCGAGAATAATGCGTGTATATGATACCGTCTTATATTCTCGCGATGAATGTATCGAATGGTTGTATGTGATATAACCTAGTTATCGAATCAAGGATTGATCCGATAAGCCGATACATTGGATATTAGTCGGTTATATGCGATATGACCGGATCGTTAAATCAAGCGTTGATTTAATGATTTAATGCATAATTATATATTTGATATATTACTTTGCATTAACTAGTATTTGTTCATTTAAATTGGATTTTCTCACTTGATGTACACAAGTTGTATATGTGATATACTTTTGTGCACTTGTTTGTATCATGTTTGATGATACATGCTGGTTTGGGTGTATGTTTGGTTTAAACCATGGTTAGTCAATGGTTAGGGTTTCACTTGATTTATTTATTTATTTATTCATTCATTTTGGCATAAAGAGAAAATGGTGGCTTTCTTTGTTTGTTGTTGAAGCTTCATGAAGTTTTGACTAAGTGACAATTTTGTCTTCATGCTTAACCCTAACCATTCCAACTAACCATAGTCTATTCTCTACACCTAATCATGGTTGCCATATGATAAGTATTCATATTATTTTCTTTTTGAAATATACTTATCATATTATCTTCTTCTTCTTCTCCTTCTTCAACATGAAGAAAGCTTACCTCCATCAATGGCAACTTGAGAAAAAGAGTGAGAAATCCAATTCTAAAGTGAACCCACTTCCTATTTCTTCATCCTCTACCACTTGCCAAGTAGTATAGGGTGTTTTCTTCATAAATTTCATGGCTTGGTGAAGTTGGAGCTTGATCTTGTGTTGCCTCGACGTAGATCATCTTCGGCATCGAAGTCGACGACCTAGCCCGCCCATTTCTCCGATGAAGCCGACGCTAGAGCCCGAGTTCCGATGATCGAAGCGAGGGGACCTCATCACGGAGCTATGGAGGTGGAGGACCGGATCTACAAAGGTTGTATTTCCGTTCAACTCTTAGTAAAGTTGTTTACTAGTTATCGTTTTCGCCTAAATTCTAGTTAACGATCCGTATTAGGGTTTCTCGGCACTTGTAAAATTTGAAATTGGCATGGTTGATGCCTTGTGAGACCTCATTAGTGTGCCTAGGAACCCTACAGTGGTATCAGAGCCTAGCTAGAGCCTTAGACGAAGTGTAGACGACGTTTGAAATCCGAACGAACATCGAAACCCTAACTCAAATTGCTCTCTGGACAATTTTTGAAAATGTGGATTTTTCAATATTAAAAATATGCAGAAAATTCAGCAGGGAATTTTAAGAAAAACTGTGCAGCACGTGCCCATGATTCAACTAAAGCGCGGCGGAACCACGGCACGAGCATGGCTCGTGCGGCGGTTCCGCGGCCATTTTGTCATATTAGCTTTTTAAAATTGCACAGTAATTCCTATATTCAGGTGCTGTATTTTCTGGGAATTTTTAATATTTACTCAAGAGTTGAGTTTTCTGGGTTGTATTGGGAGTTCGTAGATTCGATCGGATTGTCTAATTTTGTCTATGTGTTTTTCCGGGTAACATTTGAATATGTTAAAAAGTTCGACCGGATATAAATACCCATTTTTCCCCCTGCCCGGAAATTTCCAATTGTTGGATTTTTCCGTAGTTTAATGACGTTCTAAGTAGTGCAAGTAACGCGATGGTCCCTCTAGAAGACAACAAACCTTAACTCGATTATGTGACCGTCTTGAACTGCCCTTTGAACCTTCGGGTTTGGGGCAGTACGGCGTGCCACATGTGAGGCGTTGGCTTGACCCTTCTACGGCTGGACCGTTGGTACTGAGGCATGAACTGAATGTTTTTAGACTTATTTCATGTGTTGAGCTGTATTGGAAAACCTGGGTGTTCGATTGTTCGATCGGAAAGTTTAACATTTTCTATTTATCCGGAATGTGATACAATAATTGGAATTCACAAGTAGTTATGAGATAACTGAATGAATGTTATAAATCTAGCGGTTTAGTCTCACTTGATCGGTTGCCACGGAATTTTGATGTGATCAAAAGTCCGTCGCAATCACGTAGCGTATGCGGATACTCGTCGGGTAAACTTAATAGACAGCCTCACTCCATAGCCCCGACCAAGTGACTGTAGGAGAACCCCGTCGCCGAAAGCATCCGTTCGGGTGCTCGCGGCAGCGGTGTTCCGCCTTGGTGCACTTCGTCGGAGGCATCGGGGGTGCAGCCGTCTATTGAAGTTTGCGACGAGCATTCGATCAGAATGTTGGGAATCTTGTTGAATTGCCCGACTTGATATTGAAAAGAGTTTTCGATAATGAGACTAAAATGCGGGGTTTATAATCGTTAGGCATGCGATGTCTAAGGAATTCATTTAATTAGGCATGTGATGTCTAAACAGGTTGCGGATTCCAACTGTTGTAGTTTTACACTTTCTTTTCTGTGACCGTAAGTGTAATATGTGATATCGCCGGTTTCGTTGCTATATGTCAACGACAATTGGGATACGCATGTTTACTTACGTTGATGACATGTGATGTTATGTGTTGCTGGATATGTTATATTGGATCGTCGTGTTTGAATAGCCGGGGGGTTTTTATGTGAGATGAGTGTTTTTCATTTTCATTCATGTAAAAACTTGTATGTAATATTCTTTTATTGGGGCACTTCCAGGTTGCGGAAGACGTCACCGTTTGTATATTATTTACTTTTCTGCACTAGGCTAGACCCAAGGAGGAGGGCACAAGTAACCGGGTTCTAGGGTCCAGTGGGAGGCCATCTCGAGGAGTCGAGTCCGGGTCTCCTAACCCTAGAATTGGTAGGGTTGCTTGCCGCTCTCCTAGGGGTCTAGGGGTGTGGGATTGGCTATTCATCACGACCATAGAATCCGTGTTTTATACTGGCTCGTATTAAAAACACGGACGACCTAGTATATCCAATGTTTCATATGATTCTTCTGCTGCAATATCTGTGATGTGATCATGTGATATGTTCTGTGATGGATACTGTATATAGTATATATGATATATTATATAGGCGTTACTTATGTTTTACACCCGCGCTAGCCCTGCCCCGCTCTGCCGTTAGTTACCTAACCTAACGGTGCATGAGGGGACATCGAGGCGAATGCGGATGGCATAAATGTACGTCGTATTTATCTGTGATGTTTAGGTAACTTAAATGATGGGACTTCATTAATGAGATTAATGAAATAAAAGAAACCTAAAGATGTTGTAGAATTGAATTTCAAAATAAAACAGGTAGCTACAGTTCTTGCTTTGCACAGAGGTATATGTGATATATCCTGCACCTTATTCGATGAGGAAAGGACCGAGATCCCTTCACCGGGAGTGACTCCTTTAGCAATAACTGGCAGATGCTACAACTCTCGGTTTGTTTTTGATTGCTTCTATAGTTTCTGCTTTGCACAGTGATATATATGATATATCCCGCACCTCATTCGACGAGGAAAGGACCAACGATCCCTTCACCGGGAGTGACTCCTTTAGCAAAACTAGAAAAGCCCCAAAAACACTCCATTTTAAAATCATTTGATTCTGCAACGATATCAAGTTCATTACGCAATAGGTTTTCAGAAAAACCTGTCGTAGCCCTCCGTCATTTCAGATAAGTTGTATATAGTATTCGTGCTGCATTTGTTGGCTTTCGTCAAGGTGCAGTGTGCGGTAGCTATATGCTGCTTATCTGCTGCATACGATGCAATTGGATTAGGGTAGTCGTGCGGCTTTGTTGGCTTTCGTCAAGGGTCATGCGGGTGGGTTTAATTCAATCAAGAAATGACGGGTTGAACTTGACTAGCGGGCTATGGTTTGTTGGCTTTCGTCAAGGTCATAGCACGTTAGGGGCAAAATTATCGGGAATTTCAAGTGTTGAAATTTGCAATGAGATTGCATACCTTCTATGAGATAGTTGGATCCCGATACCCACTGCGAGTAATTGTTACTCCTGGGAGAGTTTTACACATTACAATTAGCCGATCAAGTAGGTGTTTAGAAAGGTGTCAAAAGGGTTACGCCTCTGGGAAAACGAGGTTTACATTAATTAGGTTCGTGCGAAAGTACGGGGGACCTCCCTCAAAGTTCCGACACTGGCCTGGCTGAAAGATTGGCGAACTTGTAGTGTGTAATTAATCCCGGCTAGTCTTTCCTTTTAGGGTTTGAAGGAAGATTTGATAAAAACAGTGGGAGCCATCCTGATTAAATAAAATAATAACCAATCTATTCATGCAAGAGCGCACGCTGAGTGTTTTCTTCTCTCTCTCTCCAGGTAGCGACCATATCACGCCTTAATCAAGATAGAAATACGGATTATTGACCGAACCCGCTTGTTATACTGAGCTGGGGAACGTTGGTCCCGCTCCAACTTATAATTGTTATAAGACAGAGCAGGGAATTGGGGATTACCAGAATTCCCGTGCCGCCCAAACGAAGAGAGTGCATGCTGATGCATCATCTTCGGGTGTGTTCATTACAAAGAACTGTTTCTCAGTATCCTCCGCATCCTGGATATATGATACCGGATCAGGATCCCAGATATGTAATCTGTTACATAGGGCTGCAAAAAGGTAGAAAAACTGAGAACGGGTGATAAGTTTCATGAGACAGAAAACGGGGCAAGTGTTGCAGCCAAGTCTGTTGGTCACTGTCACCCTGTATTATCAGTACATTGATTCTGAACAAATGCTATTAGATACCGAACCTGATATACAAAATCATATCTGTCTCTTTATTAGTAAAGAAACGATAAAATTTTGTATTGTTGGATAATGTTTTGAACATTTCCTATATCAAAAGTTGATCGGTTCAGGCACGTTACCTAAAAGCATTGATGTTCTAAATCAAACTACAGTTTTTAGTATACGGAACACACACAAGAGGAAGAGTTCAGAATTGAATGATTCCTTCTTGAGGTATTGTAGACTAGGTCAGATCAATGTGACCCGACTAGCTAGAGTTACATAAAGATGCATATTTAAATTAGTTTGAATTTACATCTTGTGAAACTCGCCAGTCATGTCACAAAGATAAGATGACCATAGCTCCGTTTACTGGAAACAGAGAAAGAGTTAATGAACTCTTGGGATGATACATGTTGATGTATGTAGGTCCCCTGTCTACATATGCAAAGACCGGTTCTTTGTATTTCATTACATTCTCTGACAATCTCTCAAGATTCAGACATATGTTCCTGTTGAAACACAAGTCCGAAACTTTTGAGATATTCACAGAATATAAGTTAGAAGTAGAGAACCAAAACGGGTATAAGTATTATGTCCTTTGATGTGATCAAGGAGGAGAATACTTGAGCACGGAATTCTTGGACTTTTCTGAAGGAGAATGAGATTCTCTCTCAGCATTACTCCTCCGTATACACCATAGCACGATGGTATATCGGGGCGGAGCAATCACACCCTATATGATAAGGTGTGCTCTATGATGAGTACTACTGAGTTACCTATTTCCTTTAGGGAGTTATGCACTTGAGAAGCTGCATACCTATTGAATAGGGTTCAAATAAAATCAATTGCCTACCACTTCATATGTGATATGGAAAGGGAAGAGCCCATATCTTAAGTTAGTTAAGATTTGGGGTTGTCCGGCCTATGTCTAAAAGCAAAATCCGGACAAGCTCGAGGCAAGGTAAGTTATGTAGAACTGGAAAGGTTCCAGCTATACAAACTACAGCAGATGATTTGGTAGAACCAAAGGATTCAGTAGAGACCAACGAACCTCGGCCTCTCCGCCGATCTAGTAGGGTTCCTCACCCACCTGAGAGATACTTCGGTTTCTCGATGACAGTGGGAGCGAGGATTGCATCATGAGATGATGACCCAACTAGTTTCGAGCTGGCCATCAGGAGTGTGATTCTGTAAGAATGGCTGGATGCTTAGCGATCTGAGATGGAATCCTTATACACCAACAAAGTATGGACTTTGGTTGCTATATCTGAAGAGTTAAATCCCCATCAGGAGCAAGTATATCTTGAGAAGATTACTTGGTGTAGATGGAAAGGTTGAGACTTTCAAAGCTAGACTTGTTAAAGGTTTTCGTCATCGACCAGGCGTGGAAAATGATGAAACCTTTTTCCAGTGGCTATGCTTAAGTCCATCCAGATCCTACTTGCCACGGCTACATACCATGACTACGATATCTGGCGGTTGGGTGTCATGACTGCTTTTATAAATGATGTTTTAGAAGAGAGAGTCTATAAGTACACAGTCAGAGGGCTTCGTAAATAGTGGGAGCAGCGGAAACGTATATAAGATGCTTTATAGGATAAAGCAGGCATCGCGGAGTTGGAACGTCTGTTTTGATGAAGTATTCAAAGAGTTTGACATCATCAAAATGGTAGATGAACCTTGTATAAACAAAAAGGTAGTAGGGAGTATGGTGACGATCCTCGTAGAGTACGTGGATGACATACTCTTGATAGGGAAGGAGTTTCCTATGCTACGCTCGATCAATCTCCGCTTATCACAATGATTCTCCACATAGGATCAAACAGATACCTACTAAATCCTGGGTTTTGGATCTATGAGATAGATCTAAATGGATGTTAGGATTCTCACTAGTTGAAGTGAGATGGTATCAAATGATCCTGGGGAGAATCACTGGAAGTGTTCCAGGGTGATGAGAATGACTGAATGTCAGTCACAGGCATTGTCTTTACCCTTAGTGAAGGGACGGTATGTTGGAAGAGTTCCAAGCTAGATACTGTGGCATACTAGACGATAAAGGCTGGATACATCGCTACTTAAGATGCTACCAAAGAGGCAGTCTGGGTGTATATTGGTTCATGAGATGAACTTAGTTCCTCCCATTGTGTGACAATGGAGTTGTGGCTTATGCCAAGGAACGTCTGTCCCATCAGTGATCCAGACATATTCTAAGGCAGTATCACCTGATCATGGAGATGGTTGATCTCCAGGGTGATCGAGGTTAGGAGAACAGACTCAGAGGACAACACGGCGGATCCACTCACAAAGGCCTTTTCCCAGAGAGAGACTTTTATGGGATGGTTGAGTATGAGATACTGCAACCACTGCTACAGATGGCCCTAGTGCAAGTGGGAGATTGTTAGTTATATGTATGCCCTAGAGGCCATTACTATACATAGGATGTATATTGTAGTGGATGCTTGGACATATATAGGGAGGACTTTCTCGCTCGACATGATAGTATGCTATCTGGTTGCTCTTTACCTTAACGTGTACACTGATTGTCTCTCTGCTACATGTTGGTAAAGCCCTTAGGATGTGTACTTGACTACCTGGACTATGATGCGGATCATACTAGTGGGGACATTGTAGTCCATAAGTACATCCTTCAAGGTCCCTAGTCGTGGGTGTATCGAGACGGGGCATCGATATACCAGAGTACACTAGCGTATACCTTCTCGACCCATACAGATGGGCGATGGATGATCCCATATCCATTGGTGTTTGACATCAGAGATGATATACGGGTGCTCAGTGGAGACTGGGTATACTGGACGGACTCGCTGAGAACTCCCAGATGATATTATACCTTACGTCAGATGGCAGTTCTCTGGTGACACTGGTACAGAGTAGTCTGTTGACCCGAGATCGTCATAGAGTCTTGTGTGGTTCCCACTGTGCTTTGATTTCCACCTTACCACGTCCAAGAGGGCATGCAAAACGGTGGATTTTGGGTACAGTCCCGAATCACATGGAGGCAATGAGCGATAGAAGGGGATTCGTCTCTCCCGGTATAGGGAGTTGATGTTGCGCTGTGTTCGATTGGCTATAACCGGAAATCCCTGGCCAGGGTTGCTGAGATTTACTGGTAAGTGTTACCTGTAGTTTCTCGAACTGTTATAGACCTCATATCGACACGACTTATCAAGCTATTGGGGTCTGACATTTACTACCATTAGGAGAGATATGCGACATATCAGACGATGAGACCGGACTGTACGGTAAGTGTTACTGGTTGGATTCACAGGAGTATGAGCGGGCTTGCTCGTCGATCTTCTGATCGCTCAATACCCGGGTGGCCGTTACGTTTAGCAGACCGCTTGCGGCTTGTGGGTGTTTGATATGATCATCACCTGCTGCCGGCGTATTGACGAGTCTTTAGAGTCCTACACAGAGGTTTCCTGGCTCAAGCGAAACGAAATAGGAGCACATATGAGATATGTGCGGGACCGAGAATAATGCGTGTATGTGATACCGTATTATATTCTCGCGATGAATGTATCGAATGGTTGTATGTGATATAACCTAGTTATCGAATCAAGGATTGATTCGATAAGCCGATACATTGGATATTAGTCGGTTATATGCGATATAACCGGATCATTAAATCAAGCGTTGATTTAATGATTTAATGCATAATTATATATTTGATATATTACTTTGCATTAACTAGTATTGGTTCATTTAAATTGGATTTTCTCACTTGATATACACAAGTTGTATATGTGATATACTTTTGTGCACTTGTTTGTATCATGTTTGATGATACATGCTAGTTTGGGTGTATGTTTGGTTTAAACCATGGTTGGTCAATGGTTAGGGTTTCACTTGATTTATTTATTTATTTATTTATTCATTCATTTTGGCATAAAGAGAAAATGGTGGCTTTCTTTGTTTGTTGTTGAAGCTTCATGAAGTTTTGACTAAGTGACCATTTTGTCTTCATGCTTAACCCTAACCATTCCAACTAACCATAGTCTATTCTCTACACCTAATCATGGTTGCCATATGATAAGTATTCATATTATTTTCTTTTTGAAATATACTTATCATATTATCTTCTTCTTCTTCTCCTTCTTTAACATGAAGAAAGCTTGCCTCCATCAATGGCAACTTGAGAAAAAGAGTGTGAAATCCAATTCTAAAGTGAACCCACTTCTTATTTCTTCATCCTCTACCACTTGCCAAGTAGTATAGGGTGTTTTCTTCACAAGTTTCATGGCTTGGTGAAGTTGGAGCTTGATCTTATGTTGCCTCGACGTAGATCATCTTCGGCATCGAAGTCGACGACCTAGCCCGCCCATTTCTCCGATGAAGCCGACGCTAGAGCCCGAGTCCGATGATCGCAGTGAGGGGACCTCATCACAGAGCTATGGAGGTGGAGGACCGGATCTACAAAGGTTGTATTTCCGTTCAACTCTTAGTAAAGTTGTTTACTAGTTATCGTTTTCGCCTAAATTCTAGTTAACGATCCGTATTAGGGTTTCTCGGCACTTGTAAAATTTGAAATTGTCATGGTTGATACCTTGTGAGACCTCATTAGTGTGCCTAGGAACCCTACAACTTCACTCTATTGGAGCGGAAAAGGGGGCTGCAAATTATCCATGCCCTATGTTGGTGACGCAGCTGTGTCGCCATTTCCTCCCTGTGGAGGAATTTGAGTTTTATATGCATGGAGGGATCCCTATTAGATCTCTTATTGAGGGCATATCCACGTCCTACACACGCTTAAATGATGTATGGTCGCGCACTGAGCCGGCAGAGGATGTACCCGCCAAGACACCCAGCTCCAGCCCGACCAAGAGCGAGGAAGAGCTTACCCCTGCAGCACTAGCACGTTTACTTAGGAGAGCTACTAGGGGGATAGATAAATTGATAGGGATGGTGACCAACCTGGATCAGCGAGTCACAGGTATAGAGCACGGCATGACCATCCTTCTGGCTAGAGAGGAACGTTCCCATTCACGTTCGAGAGGACGGCGAGACCATGAGCAGTGAGGGCACTGCTTTTGATAAGTTTGGGGGTGGAGGTGGTTTGTAAATAGTTATTATTGCATTGCATATTTTTTTTGTACATATTTGTTTTTTTCTTTCTTTGTATATTTAATTCCGCATTGCATCTTTATAAAAAAATATAAAAACTGAAAAAAATAAAAAAAAAATAGAAAAAATAAAATCAAATAAAAAATTGAAATTTTTTTAAAAATTATAAAAATTGAAAAGTTCAATTTTGGCCATATTTGACTTAAGTTCAACATGACAGTTGAATAGTAGGGAAAAACTAGGTCCTAAACTTAGTAAATTAAAAACCCTAAAAATAACCTTTCTTAAAGTTTAATTGTAGAAAATATATGTCCTTATAGTTTATTTAGAAATAGGCAAATTTTGAGTTCAGTTCTTGGGATAAGTCAAAATAAGAAAAGAGTATTGAAATTTTTATTTGAAGTGTAAGTTTGAAAAATAATTCCGAACCTTAAATCTAAATTCTGAAAATATATACCCTACAACCCGCACATACACGCACCTTGAAATTTGGGATAGTAGAGAATACCTTGAAATACTCTTGTCTAAAATCTTTAGTATGAAGGAAAATAAAATAAAAGTACAAGTGTGAATAAAGAAAAAAAATTGAACACTGGTTTTGTAATTACTTAAGGCTGCATAAATAAAAAATATAGCGAGGGTGTTTTATCACCTAGTGCCTTAGACCAACTGGTTTGGAAATCACTGCTAAGACTTAGGTATTACAAGATGAGAAATTACGCCTAAATGCGTAAACACATTTTGTAATCGGTCGTTAGTACCTCAAGAAGTATTAACGGTCGCATGAAGAATGTATGAGAAATTTTATCTAAAATTCACCAACTAAAAGTATTTTGAAAGATGGACAAGAGTATGATAGCTTGAATTGAATTTCCAAGTATAGGGGTAATACATACACACACGTAGGGGTATATATTTGGGGTTTGGATAAGAGATATGAATGAAAGATAGGGCTTACACTTTCAGTAGAGATGATAAAAATTCCTAAGTTGAGATGGAACCTTAGAAGGAAAATTCAAAAGACGCTGAAAACTTAATAAATTTGCAGAACATATACGATCTTAAGATAAATGATAAGTGAGTATGAAAAATACGGGTTGATGATTTCTAAGTCGAAGATAATAGAATTTCTTGCTAGAATACCGAATTGAAAAATGAAAGTCAACAGACCAAATTGATTGGATTTTGTGGGTAGCATCCGCTGAAAACCCTTAGGAGACAACACTCCTCCTAGTAGGGACACCTAGAGATTTAATGGTTTGTTGCACGAGCTCAGTGCAATCGCGATTCCCTGCAAAAGTGAGGTTAGGATTTTTCGAGAATAAAATTGGCTTTGCTCGAGACGAGCAAATGATAAATTTGGGGGTATTTGTTCATATCAGAATTTTGCATTATTATATCACGCATTCTTAATCACATTACAAATAAATAGGTGCTTTTGATCCATGTCTGCTAAATAGTTACAGGTTCTTAGATCATTACAATGAAATTCATGAAAAGACGCTACAAATGTGAGACTACGACCAACAATAGATGAATCTGTATGATGCCGCCTACCAGTTCAAGAAACAAATGAAGATCAGTAAACAGTTCAATGCACAAAGTATAAGGGTAGCACAAGATTCAAGACTTCAACGCGAAGCTCACGGTAAAAGTCCACATAATTCTGCACTGTTTGGAATCTGGAAGTATATAGAAGAGATTCTGAGGAACCAAGTGAAGAAAACAGAAGGAAAAGCAACATGAAGCAACCCTGAGAAGTTGAACTTATGATTCCACCAAATGACCGCGGACCGTGGCCAAACATGGCTTTCTGCCGCGGAACCGCAGCCGTGCAATGCACATGTCGGTGCATGTGTCAGTGGGTGTCGGTGTTTTGACCCGGCTATCTTAGGGTAGTCTTATAAATTCAAATGTGGATCAGATTGTAACCTAGGGTTTTCTCCTATCTATAAATAGGAAAGCCAAAAGCCTAATTAGGCATGTCTCTTTTTAATTCTAGATTTAAATTTTAATTTGCTTTGTAATCGTTGAGAGGTCATCAATAAAGTAAGGTATTTTTATTTTTATCTCGCATTCTTTTATTATCTGAATTTAATTCTTGCAATTTTTATATGTTCTTTTGCAATTTAGTTTTCTAATATAAAAATTATAAAAGTGAGTTTTATCGTTAACTTCCGAATGAGTGAGTAATTCCTCACTTGTTAGGGTTAGGATAGGGAAGGTTTGAGAGAAGGAAATCTCTCTCACTCCTTTTCTTGCCCATATAATTTTAATTAATTAGGACTCTATTTAAATTAAGCACACACCGCTCACTACAACACCCTATCCTACAAGATAGCGGTGATTCCCTAGTTAGACCGGTTGTGATTGATTTAAATAGAGCTTAGGGCTAAGAGTTAAGAACGGACGGACAAGGACCAAAAGGAAGAAACTACGTTTGTTTCTAGTCGTGCTAATCCCCATTGTTGACTATTACCCTAACACCTATATTCTTAACTAGGGCATTGTTAGCAGTAAGAAGAATCCATTTTTCAAACTAACCTAATCCTAACCCTAGCAAGACTTTAAATCAATTGAATCTCATTCTTAGATTTTAAAACAAAACCTATCAAAATAGGACTTAACTCGTTGGAACTTAAAGAAAGAACAGCATTTCCCTGTGGATCGACCCGTACTCAACCGGCTAGCTACCAAGCGACACCGTCTTGATTGCGGTATTCTTAAATTTTAAAAACGCACGTACAAAAGCAACTCTCAATCAACAGCTACATTCTCTTTATGACTTTCTCTGGAATTATGGCTGCATTCACCGCCTCTGCATAGGCATCCAGTCTTTGATATCAGCGGAGGGGAACGCCATCTCGTCAAGATCTCATACGAACCTCTTATTTCGCTTCTCTTTAATGTGGACCAATTCGGAATCATCTCCTCGTAGCTGTGTGAAGTGCGCTCTAATTGACTATAGTCATATCTAGAGTCCTTTTTTTTGAAACTACGAACACGGTGTCTCCAATATTCTGTGTAGAAGGCATCAGGTCAACTTCGTCTTCAGGAACTCTTCCAAATCGCCGAAAGAATATACTTCATTCGTCCGTTTTCGATCGACTCATAATGCATCTAGGTGAGGTCCGTCCATCCAAAGCTGGCCAACTAACTGATCTTATATCGGAGTATCCAACGAATAACGCCTTTTTTTATCAACTCACACCACGTCTGTGTGAGGGCCTCTTCTAGCTGAAGTTAGTCAATCTGATGATCTCGTATCGAAGTATCCAACGAATAAAAGGTCCTTGTCTTATCTAAGGGTGACTAGCGATCTTCTATCACATTCCTGAATTTAACCTCATACTGCAATTGCTTTTAAATGTCTGGGGGATATCTTATCAAATTCAGCATCAGCTGGCTCCTTTGTCCGTACGGTAGACAACGCCTCAACCATCTGGTGTTAACGGTACCCTAGTAGTCTTTACAATTGGCTGGCCTCTGGCAATAGCCCAATCATCTGGGGAAGATCTCGAATGCTCGTGTCAACGGAAAATCTAAATAACAATATATCAACGCGTTTCGTATGCTACCAGAAAAACAACCTGGTTAGTCCTCGTCTCTAACGAGCTTGTGATGACCGCAACAATAGCCGCAGCACTCTCTGCTCGTAAAACCGTGGTAACAGAAACCACAATCCGCCATCGATGAGGATAGATCATAGGGACGAATAGAAATACATCGCCTAAGAAATGTACATCCTAATGCTTCTTAAACGGAGTAGCGTATCGTAAGTATGCCGCGGAACATACACACGGTACATCACTCTACCTAAGTCACCTACTCCATCAACTAAGGTCAACCTACGCGACAAAAGTTCGAGTCTAATACCCACCTGGCCAAGTCTAAGTTCCGTAAGGTCAAGCCTAGGTTCCGAATATATATATATACGCCCTAGACTCCGCATAATACAGTATCATATACTCGTAGTTAATCAAGCTCCTGCACATATCTCCATATATGCCTTACTTCGTTTCGCTTGAACTTGGAAACCTCTATATGGGACTCTTAAGAATCGTCAATACGCTAGCAGTAGGTAATGATCATATCAGATACTCACAAGCCGTCAGCGGTACTAGCTGGACATCACGGCTGCTCAGGTATTGAACGAATAGAAGATCAACAAGCAAACTTATTTAAACTCACGTAGAGTCAATAAGCAAGACTTACCGTACAGTCCGGTCTCTTCGTCTGATATGTCACATATCGAGTCTGGGGGTGGAATCGTCAGACCCTAATAACTCGATAAGTCATGCCGATGTGTGGCCTATAACCAATGGAGAAACTACTGATAACACTTATGAGTAAATCTCATCAACCCTGGTCAAGGACTTGTAGTTATAGCCAATCGCATATAGCACAACATCAACTCCCATTACCGAGAGAGATGAAACCCCTCCTATCACTCACTGCCTCGATGTGTCTTGGGACTGTGCCCAAAATCCACCTGTTCGCACGACTTAGTAGAGTCGTGGTAGGGTGGAAATCAAAGCACAGTGGGAAGCACACAAGACACTATGACGATCTCGGGTCTACAGACTAACCTATACAAGTTTTACCGGAGAACTACTACTTGACGATAGGTATAATACTATCTAGGAGTTTTTGGCGAGTCCGTTCTGTGTACTCAGTCTCTAATAAACACATGTATATAATCTTTGATGTCAAACACCAATGGATATGGGATCATCCATTGCCCCAATACAGGGTCAAGAAACGTATACACTAGTCTACTCTGAAATATCGGTGCCCTGTCTCGATACTCCCTCGGATATGAACTGTTAAGGATGTGCTAGTGGACTACACATGCCCCATTAGTATGATCTGTATCATAGTCTTGGTAGTCAAGCCAACATCCTAAGGGCTTTATCAACATGTATCAAAAAGACAGAAAACTAAACAAGTGAACATGTTAAGATAAAGAGCAATCGGATAACTTGTTATCATGTCGAGCAAAAAAGTCCTCTATATATATGTCTAAGCATCCATTATAATAATGGTCTCTAGGGCATACATATTCCTAACAATCTCCCACTTCCACTAAGGCCAATTATTGGCGTATCTCATACCCAACATCTCAAAAAGTCGCTCAAATTGCGCCAGTGGAAGGACCTTTGTGAATGGATCTGCGGTGTTGTTCTTCATGTCTACTCTCTAAACTTCGATCTCGTAGCGATCAACTATCTCCCGGATCAGGTGATATCGCCTCAGGATATGTCAGGAACACTGATGGGACCTGCGTTCCTTGGCTAATGCCATAGCCCCATTATTATTACAATGCAAAGGTATTGGATCACTAATGGTTGGAACCACTCCAATCTCTGAGATGAACTTCCACATCCTGACAGCTTCCTTGGCAGCATCATTTGCAGCAATGTACTCAGCTTCCATCGTTGAGTCTGCAATGGTGTCCTATTTGGAACTTTCCAACAAACCACCCCTCTATTGAGGGTAAATACAAAACCCGAGATAGAATTGTTGCCATCCTTGTCACTCTGGAAGCTGGAATCGGTAAAGGCCTCCATTTTGAGATCCCCGTTACCATACACCAAGAACATTTATTTAGTCCTTCATAAGTACTTAAGAATGTTCTTCACAGCTGTCCAGTGGTTCTCCCCTAGATTGGATTGTTACCTGCTTACTACACTCAGTGCGTAAGCTACATCTGGATGAGTACATAACATCGCATACATGATAGACCCTACTGCGGAAGTGTAGGGTATGACACTCATGCGGGCTCTCTCTTTATCAGACTTTGGACAGAAGTCTTTGGAGAGGGTGATTCCATGAAAAGCGGGTAAATTACCTCGCTTGGAATCTTCCATACTAAACCTTTTTAGTTTGATGTCTATTTAGCTAGATTGGGACAATCCCAACATTCTCTTAGATCTATCTCTATAGGTCTTAATGCCTTGAATGCACGAGGCATCATCCAGGTCCTTCATGGAGAACCTTTGTTATAGGAATAGTTTAACCGATTGTATCATAGGAATGTCATTTCTTATCCAGAGAATGTCATCCACGTACAATACGAGGAATGTGACTGTACTTCCTACAATCTTCTTATAAATGCAAGGTTCATCTACGTTTTTGATAAAATCAAACTCTTTGATTGTATCATCAAAGTAGATGTTCCAACTCCGTGATGCCTGTTTTAATCCATAAATAGATTTAAGCAATCTGCATGCTTTTTCGCTGCTCCTACTGTCAATGAAGCCTTCCGGATGATCCATAAAAACGCATTCTTTCCTCTTCCGTCCCAAAAACTAAAACTAAGGTAAAGAAGAAGAAGAAACCCACCAAACTGAGAGGTGGAGTTAAAAAGGCAAAGGGGAAAGACAAATCAGGGGTGCGGGATCAGGAAAGGGAGAATACTTCTATTGCCACAAGACGGGGCATTGGAAAAGAAATTGCACCGAGTACCTTGCCAATCTCAACAAGAAGAAGCATGTTGATGCTTCCGCTTCAGGTGTGTTTGTCACCGAAAACTGTTTTTCAATAAACTTTGCATCCTGGGTATTAGATACCGGTTCAGGATCTCGTATCTGTAATTATGTGCAAGGATTGCGAAACAGCAAAGTTTTGAAGAAAAGTGATCATACTCTCTACGTTGGGAATGGTTCAAGTGTTGATGCTGCATCTGTGGGAGAGTATCACCTAGGGTTGCTTTCAAGGTGTATATTGATTTTGAATCCCTGTTATTTTGTACCAACTATATTATGTAATATAATATCTGTATCTTTGTTAGACAATGAAGGATTTCATTTTGTATTACAAAGTAATGTTATGAACATTAACCTAAATCAACAGTTGATTGGGTATGGTACACTAAATAACGGAATCTATGTCCTGAATCAACACACAGTTTTCAACATCCAGCACACAAACAAAAGAAATACTTCAGAAATAAATGAAGCATTCATATGGCATTGTATACTTGGTCATATCAACGAAACAAGACTAACCAAGCTACATAAAAATGGATATTTGAATCGTTTGAATATAAATTTTATGCGACTTGTCAGTCTTGCATCAAGGGTAAAATGACCAAAACTCCGTTTACTGGACACGGAGAGAGAGCTACTAAACTCTTAGGTCCCATACATAGTGATGTATGTGGACCAATGTCTACACATGCAAGAAGCGGTTATTCATACTTCATAACCTTTACTGATGATTTCTCGAGATTTGGATATGTGTTCTTGCTGAAACATAAGTCTGAAGCTTTCGAAAAATTCAAGGAGTATAAAATTGAAGAAGAAAAATAAACTGGATTGAGTATCAAGAAACTTCGATCAGATCGAGGAGGAGAGTACTTGAGTACAGAGTTCCTAAATTTCCTAAAAGAGAATGGGATTCTCTCTCAGCTCACTCCTCCGTACACACCACAACACAATGTTGTGTCAGAGCGGAGGAATCGTACTCTATTAGATATGGTACGCCCAATGATGAGTGATTTTGAGTTGCCACTTTCTTTTTGGGGTTATGCATTGGAGACTGCTGTATATCTCCTAAACATTCATATGGATATCTATTCTACCATAAAGAGAAACAAAGAGTGTTTGTTTCTCAATATGCCACATTTTTAGAAAATGATTTTTTTTATAAATGATACTATTGGTAATGCGGTAGAACCGGAAGAAATTCAAGAGCCACAAACAATTACTGACAATTTGGTTGAACATGAAGTTTCGATAGAACCAAACGAGCCTCAGTCACTCCGTAGGTCTAGTAGGACTTCTCGCCCACCAGAGAGATATTATGGTTTCCTCATTGATAGTGATAGAGAAGATTGCATCATAGATGATGATGACCCTACTAGTTTTCAGCAAACTATCACGAGTAGTGACTCAGTGAAATGGCTGGATGCCAAACGATCCGAAATGGAATCCATGCACACCAACAAAGTATGGATTTTGGAAGTTTTACCTTCTGGAGTAAAACCCGTAGGGTGCAAATGGATTTTTAAGAAAAATATTGGTGTGGATGGACAAATAGAGACCTATAAAGCTAGACTTATAGGGAAAGAATTTCGTCAAAGACTGGGATTGGACTATGATGAATCCTTTTCTCCAGTAGCAATGCTTAAATCCATTCAAATCCTACTTACTATTCCTGCTTACTATGACTATGAAATCTGGCAGATGAACGTTAAAACTACATTTCAAAATGGTGATTTGGAAGATTTCCCAACAAATATAGCGGGATTTTCACCATCATGAGCGTGCTCTCTGCACTTATCAATATATTGAGAAGTTCAGGAAGTGATTTCTCCAAGTTATGCATATTGAAGTTCACTATAAATTGAGCATAGGCGGAGGAGAGAGACTGTAGGAAAATATCAATATATTGTTCATTCTCAATGGACCATTCCAGGTCCTCAAGCTCTTCAATAAAGCCTATCATCTTTAGGACATGATCTCCTACAGATGTACCAGCAACCATCCTCATTTGAAACAACTTTCGTGAGGCTTCGTAACAAAGTGTACGAGATTGCTCCTCATACAACTCTTTTGTATGGAAAAAGATGGATTGCACATCCATCTTCTCATGTTGCTTTTGATGTTCGTTGTCCATCGAAGCTAACGTGAGGCATTTTACTGTGGCGCAGTCGATATCCCATGTCTTGCGGATCTCCCACAACAGAGAAATCAGGGCCTGGGAGGGGAGGGGCTTGAGTAGTGATGACGTATGCAACCTTATCATAGGTAAGGGCAATGTTCACGTTCCTCAGCCAGTCTTTTTAATTTGGTCCCGTCAGTTTGTTTTTCTCTAGTAGAAGATTAAGTCCCGTCATTGGTATCTGCCATTAGGAGAAATAAAAGAAAACACTCAGCGAAAGCTCTTGCATGATTAGATTGGTTATTTATCTTATTTAATCGATGTCTCCCACTGTTTTTATCAAATTTTCATTCAAACCATAAAAATAAAATTAGCCAGAATTAGTTACATTCTATAAGTTCGCTAACCGGTCAGTCAAGCCAATGTCGGTATTTCGAGGGAGGTTCCCCGTACTGTCGTACGGACCTAATTAAAATAAACCTCGTTTCCGTAGAGGCATAACCCCATTGACACTTTTCGAGGCACCTACTGGATTAGCTAATTGTAAAGTGTAAAATTATCCCGGGAGTAACTATTACTCACAGTGGGACCGGGATCCAACTATCAAATAGAAGGTATGCAATCTCATTGCAAATTTCAACACTTGAAATTCCCGATATAGTTTTTACCCCTAGCGACTTATAATCTTAACTATGGTCAACAAATTATAAGCACTAGTCAAGTTCTACACGTCATTTTATGATTGATTTAGACCCATTCGTATGTCCCTTAATTATGGTCAACAAAGTCGTACGAATGTCCTAATCAATCGTATCATATGCTTTATAGAAAGATATCACTTAGCTACCGTACACTACGCCTTCACTGTAGTCAACAAACGTAGCACGGATACTAAGTACTCTACTTCCTAAAATGGCGAAGGGTTACGAATGGTTTTGATGAAAACCTTTAACGTATTGAACTTAATATCGCTGTAGAACCGAGTAATTTGTAAAGGAGTGGCTTAAACTCCACATTTGAAATATTTGCTTTTTCGTGAAAAAGCGGAGTATGTTTCAAATTTGATTTTAAAACATCTTTAGGTTTCTTTTCTTAACATTAATCTTATTGATATTGTCCAATCATTTAAGCTCCTAATCATCACAGAAGAAATGAAAATAAAACACACATATATGCCATCCGCATTCGCCACAGGGACCCGGGTCTTCACCGTAAGATTACTTAACTTACGGCAGGGCGATGTCAGGACTAGCGCAGATGCAAAACATATATAGTGTCTACTAGTATATTATATATATATATATATATAAGTAGCATTCATCTTACGCTGTTATATGATCACATCACAGCACAGCACAGCAGAAGTATGTATATGAAATATAGGATATTCTAGGAAGTCCGTGTTTTTTCATTAAGCCATTAAAGAAAAACACGGATTCCACAGTCGTGATGAATAGCCAAGCCCACACCCCTAGACCCCTACGAGAGCGGCAACCAACCCTTCCAATTCTAGAGTTAGACGACCGGTCTCAACTCCTTGAGATGGCCTCCCACTGAACTCTAGAACCCGATTATTTGTGCTCTCCTCCTTGGGTCTATCCTAATGCGGAAAATAAATAATATATATCAAATGGAAACAACATTCTCAACTCAGAAGCATCCCAATAAAAGAATATTACATACATTTATTTACAAGAATGAAATAAAAAAACTCTCATCTCACATAAAAACCCCGGCTATTCAATCATGACGATAATATATAACATATTAATATAGCAACAGAATAACATCACATGTCAACAATGTTAATAAATATGTGTATTCCTAATATCGTTGAAGTATAGCAACGAGATCAGAGATACTGTCATATATTACACTTACGGTCGCAGAAAAGAAATGAAAACTACAATAATTAGAATCCGCATCTATAAACATCATAAACTCGGATTATCACATACTCGAATTTCATGCCTAATGTTTTAAATTTTACATTTAAGCCTCGAATTGAAAACTCTTTTCAAAGATAAAGCTAGGCAATTCAACAAGATCCCCAGAAAAATCGAAGGCTCCTCGGGAACTTTAGTGATGGCCGCACCCCCGAAAGCATCAACGAAGTGGACTTCGGCGGAACACCGTCGCCGCGAGCACCCGAGTGGATGCTCTTGGCCATGTGGTTCTTCTATAGTCACTTGATCGAAGCAAAAGGGCGTGGCTATCTAAAAGTGTTTCCCGGCTAATATTCACGTACAATACGAGATTACGACGGAGTTTCGATCCAAATCTAAACTCCGTGGCAATCCATTAATCAAGGCTAAAATGTGAGATTTGTAAATTGATAACTAGTTTTCGCAAAACTAATCAATGTGGATTCTAACCATTGTATCACACTTTCAAAACACATTAGACGATGTTAACATTCAATCAACTTTCTAATCTTCAACAATTCACTGAGACCACAACCACTTGAGCGTCATTTAAAATTTCCAGAAAACTCAAAATTTGAAACTGAAGCAGGTCAAGGAATATGGAATCCTAACTCCATAAGTAGGCGGCAGAACCGCAGCCAAAACATGGGCTAGGCCGCGGTTCCGCGGCCACTTGGTGGACTTAGGATCTCGTATTTCTTGAGCCTACTTAGAAAAGCCTGCTGAATTTTCTGATAATTTTAATTCTGGAAAATATTGAATTTTAAAAAATTGAACAGAAACTATCAAATTTCAAAATTAAAACGTCAATCAAACACTTTAAGTTCGTCTAAACTACTCCTAAATCTCTAGTTTGGCTCTGATACCATGTATGTGTATCTCAGCACCTCTACTAGGGTTTTAGCAAAAGCATGTAAGCAATGTTTAAAATTCTAGAGGGCTAAGTTTACTAAATATGAATCGAACTAGAGATTAGGGTTTCAATTAAAGAAAAAAGTGATTAACTCTAAGTGAATGGAATCTACAACCTTTATAGACCGGTCATTCACTTCAATTGCACCGTGTAGAACTCCTAGAGCTCCTCTACGACTCCACTTGAAATTGGAACGAGGTTGCTTGAGGTCTTCGTCGTCTATGATGATCCACCACGAAACTTCTCACTCTCAAACTCTATCTTCACTAATTTATGAATAAGTGAAGATAACAAGCTATACTAATTTGCTATATTAGTGCGGTTTGATGAAGTGGAGAAGTTTCTCACTAAAATTCTTTCTTTTTCTTTTTCTTTTCAATCTAGAAAAATCTCTAGAGAAGAAAAAAAGAGGATGAACTTGGAAATAGATGAATGAACCTTAGAGATAAGATTGGGGATTGATAGATAAGTATGGATGAATAAAACAAATAAAAATATTGAGTCATGATTACTAGAGCCTTTGAGAACTGTTGGAGATAGTGCTCTCAAAGTCAATTATTGGATCGCAGGTACGTGATTGCAATGATTGAGGCAGGACCTATACCGATATAACAGTCTTGCTCGAGATGATAGTATGCTATCTGGTTTGACTTTATCATCGTATACATTCTTTAGTTCACTATTGCATGATGATAGAGCCTATAGGATTCTTGCTTGACTACCAGCAGTATGATGGCGATCATATACGTGGGAGCTGGGGTCTGTAAGCACATCCTTAAAAATGTCCCTAGTTGTGGGAGTTTCGAGACAGGGCATCGATACTCCATAGTAGACTAATGTATAGAGTCGAGACCCCGACGAGGGGCGGTGGCCGGTCTCACAAGCCACTGGTGTCAGTTGGAGCACCTAAGATGTATACAGGTGCTCATTAGGTTATGAGTACACCGGACAGGACTCGTCGGGAATCTGCTAGTTGGTATTATACATATCGTCAGATAGCAATTCCCTGGTGACATGTGTACAGGTTAGTTCATCGACCTGAGATCGTCATTTGTCTCGTGTGAGTTCCCACTATGCTTAGATTACTACCCTACCACGCTCAAAGGAGTTGTGCAAACAGGTTTTAGTTGGGTACAGTCCCGAGCTACATTGGAGGCAAGTGAGCGGATCGTCGGGGATTCGTCTCTCCCGGTATTGGCAGTTGATGTCGCGCAGTGCACGGGTGGCCATCACTAGGAATCCTCGGCCGAGCTAGTGGAGAATTACTGATTTGGATCAGTAGTTTCTCAGGTGGTGATGGGCTTCATACCGACACAATTTATCGCGTTATTAGGGGTCTGACTTTATCCACCCCCCTAAACTCGATATGCGATACTCTTTAGACGAACGGACCGGACTGTATATACATTGTCACTGTCAGGCTCAGTAGGGTTTATAGATGAGTTCGCTCGTCAGCTTCCCTTCCAATCAATACATAGGCAAACAGTTACGTACAGCTTGTACCTCTGACGTGCTAGTGGTTATACCCAGTGCCAGTGTGTTGATGAGTCATTAGAGTCCCCCACAGACACTTTCCCAAGTTCGGACGAAACGTTGTAGAGGCCGTATGGGTTTATGGCAAGGTTCGAAAAATGCACGTGCGTTTTCGCACGTGTCATTTTTCGGACAGATAATACTGGTAGGCTTTGGTTTAAGCCGGATCCAAGTATTATGCTGTGTAGATATAATATCTTTGTCTCAGTTATATTTGTATTCGGTCGTAATACAAATGCGGGTATGTTTATACCATTACGGGGTTATCCTGAAATTCGTTTCAGGATCACTTTTGGAAGTTGCCAGTTTCCAGTTTTCTATCAGCCGTATTTGACAGTCGGTTAAATACGGATTTATCTTTTCTTCTTGGGTGAGTCATGAGGGTGAGTCATGCTTCTAGAAGGTTCTAGAAATGGTGATTAGGCTTGTGAGTCATTAGTGCTTTTATGGTGCATTTATTGTGTTCATACTAGGTTTAATGACTCATTCTTTTTGCATTAACTCTTCTAGATATTTGATGAAAATCTTTTCCTTTAGAGTCACCACTTTGCTCCTACACTCACCTCCCCCCTCATCTATAAGTGGCCGGCCCCCTCCCCTCCTCTTGAGAATTATGGTTGTTAGGAAAAAGAATAAGGTTTTGGTACATGGAAATTAGAATAGACAATTCTCATTTCACCCGATTCCGAAAGGCAACTTCATTAACCGTTCGTCCATAGCCTTGGACGTAACGAGACAAAGTGTTCTACTCATTCTCTACAACATCTTGATCGTCTCTTTTAGCAAACTTGACGACCGAGTTGCCTCGGTTCAGAGGCGGGAGCCCGTTTAAAGATCCGTCGACGTGGTGCCACCTGGATGACGAGACTGGAGATTCAGGAGATCGGAGCAGCCGCAACAAAGTGGGGGATGATGGTTGAAGACCGAAGGACTCGGATCATTCTTTATAACGTTTCTACCCATTTGTAATTTGTTAGTTTAGCTTTAATGGCAGATCCGAGTTACGGTACACGATAGCGCCAGTTTGTAAAAAGTTTTTGTTCCGCATTTGGCGTCTGTTAGACGGCCGGGGCGCTACCGTGGACTTACAGTGGTATCATGTAAGTCCATGCTACCTCTCCCGGTACTTTCGGGCATGCGGAATTTGGTGAAAAACAATTTTCTAGAGGCGGTAACATGGACTCAAAACCGGATCTTTTTTAAACATCTAACTAACAACCTAACTAGGAGTTGTTAACTACTCGGTTAGGGGGTTATACCTTTCTTGAACTTCTTCGTCTTCGACTCCTTCCGTTGTACGGATCGGCCTCACCTCGTCGTCTCTTGCGCCGAAGATGGATCCACCCGAAAGCTTCTACCTTTGGCTTCTTCTTCGAACTTTGAAGAAACTAGATCACTTGGCTTGCTAGGCCTTGTGAACTAGAATGAGTAGAGAAATGTTTTAGTGTCTTTTTATCTCTAAGGCAATGAGTCTCAACACATGAGAATGGTTTGCCTTGAGGTAGAGAGAGCAAGAGGAAGAGGGAGAGCTTGAGAATGAGAGAGCTCAAGAGAGAGAAAGCAAATCATAGAATGAACCATACTCATCTCATTCTCACCTCTCATAATCCAAAAGCCATCATCACAAAAATAGTAATCAAGTATTGTGTAAATGGTTTAAGTCAAAATGGCTATATCATTTCATGCACTCATTTTGCATAAATAAACAAGCAAGCAAAAGTCTTTGCCATGGAATGATGGCCATTATCATGATGATGGTCAACTAGTCCAACCTAGTCAACCGGTCAACAAAGTCAACAAGTCAACAAAGTCAACCCCTCAACAACCATGTCACTACAATACTTAATTAATATTAATGTTAATTACATATCATATTCTCATTAGGGTTGAGCAAAAAGTCAATAGTCAACAGTCAACGGTCAACAACCCTAATGAGAATCCTCTGCCTCTGTCTCTCCGTCAACTGTGCATACACACCCGTATTCGCGTTCCGAGGAACACGAATACAAACGAGATAAAACCAATCCCAAAACGTACACTAGGATCTGGCTTAAACCAAAGCCCGCTAGTGTTAACTGTCTGGACACTGTACGCGCACAAGTGCACGGATGTGACCGGACCCTGTCGCAAAACCATGCGATCTGTCGCAAAACCATGCGACCTCTACTCTTTTGCCTAAAGGCGAATAGCTTTCTGTGTGGGACTCTAAAGACTCGACACTACGCTGGCAGTGGGTTTAACCACAGACCGCAAGCGGCACTAGCTGTGCGTAACGGTCCCCAGGTAGATGCCGACAAGAAGACTGACGAGGTGAAACCCATCTGAACTCCTACTGAGTCTGACTGTGACAGTCTCCGTACAGTCCGGTCTGTTCGTCTGATACATCGCATGGCGGGCCTAGAGGGGCGGTAAACGTCAGTCCCCTAATAGCGGTACAAGTCGTGTCGGAGTGAAGCCCAATACACCCTGAGATAACACTGGAAGCCTACCAGTATATCTCGCTTGCCCTGGCCAGGGACTACTCGTGTAATGGCTCTCCTAGACACAGCGCGATATCAACCCCCAATACCGGGAGAGACGAATCATGTCTAACCGTCACTGCCTCCAAGTGCTTCGGGACTGCACCCAACTACTACCTGTTTGCACGACTCCTTTGAGCCGTGGTAGGGTAGTAATCAAAGTACAGTGGGAACACACTCGAGGCGAAGTGACAGTGTCAAGTCAGCGGACTAAGCTGTACTCATGTCACCTGGGAACTGATAACTGACGATAGGTATAATACCAACCGGTCAGTTCCCGACGAGTCCTGTCCAGTGTACTCGTAACCCAACGAGTACCCGCATACTATCTCCAGTACGACATACTGATGGCTGTGGGACAGACCATCTCCCACACTGGGATGAGAAGCGCATGCGCTAGTCTACTCCGGAGTATCGATGCCCTGTCTCGATAGTCCTGCGACTAGGGACCTGCATAAGGATGTGCTTATAGATTACCCAGCCTCCACTAGTGTGACTGCCATCACAACGCTGGTAATCAAGCAAAGATCCTAAGGGCTCCACTAATGTGTATAGGTGATATACTAAAATAAACACATGTACACATTGAAGCAGAAACAAACCAAGTAGCATACTACTATTTTGAGCAAGATTGTCAATACAAGGTGAATATCCCAAGCTTCCATTAAGTAATATACAAACTAGTATGATACAGTAATGGCCTCTAGGGCATATACACTAACATATCAGAGCCTCACCATTAAGCTATACTAATTTGTGCTAACACGTTTAAAAGATCGATCGAACGGAATTTCGAAAATCACATTTTTCAGTATAAAAGTTTCTGTCGATTTTAAACTGGGTCTAAAAATTATTTTGTGCATCACAGAAAAACAAACAGGCTTTTTAAAGAATAATAGAGAAAAACGATACACTGAATCGTCCGTACGACCGTGGAACCGCGGTCAAAGCCTAGCTTTGACCGCGGAACCGCGGCCGTCTTGGCGTTTCAGTTGGTCAGGTTTCTATCTTTTGGGCCCAGATTTTGTTACTGTACAGCAGATGTTTATGGGGCCTACTTTGGGATATTTTGATGATCGAAATTTAAACATGTTAGTTTACAGTATTTACATTATATCTCCGACTGGGAATGTCATTTGATCGGTAAACCACGTCTGATTGCTATAGTTCTTTTAGACGGGTTTGCGAACGTGACATTCACGTTGATGTTCTGTGTTGTGCTGTGATGTTGCGGATATGTCGTGGTGGATAGCAGGGTGCAATGATAGTGCTGTTTTGATTTATTTGTACATTTGATATTGCGGGGCGAGCGTCCAACATGTGGACTGCCGTCACTGCCTGTTTGTATAATATTCTTTTGGGGCACGACCGGGTCGAGGTCGATGTACCTATTGTACATATTTTTATTTCTATACTAGGTTTACCCCGTGATGGAGTGCACGGATAGCCGGGTTCTGGAGGGCAACGGGTCCGTATCTCATGGCTTTGAGAGGCAGAGGGATCTTACTCTAGAATTGGCAGACTATTCGCCGCACTTATAGGGGGTACAGGTTGACCCAAGGAGGGGTGCTCAATTTACCGGATTCCGTGAAGTGTCGGGTGTTCCATTCACTATATTGTGGGGATTACCTCGCTTCAGGTTTTGGCAGGTAACTTGCCGCACCCGTAGGGGTCTAGGTTTCATTGCACAGGCTATCCATACGACCAGGGGAACGTCGGGTTTCAGTAGTAGCTCTGTGAAACCCGGGGATCCCAGATTATCTGTATTGTTCTGTGATGCTTATTACTTTTCTGTAATGTTGCATATTATCACGCCTGGAGCGATTATTGTATATTGGTATATATACTATTAGATGTTGTATATGTTTTACACCCGCGATAGTCAGCCCCCGCTCTGTCGTTAGTTAAGTAACCTAACGGGTGATGACGGGACCCAGTGGCGAATGCGGATGGCATATGCGTACATTTTATTTTCGTTCTTTTCTGGTGTGATTGATTGATGGGACTGCATTGATTCTTATCAATGCAAGGATAAAACAAACCTATATTTGATGTTGTTGGAACCAATTTTAAAAAGTGTTATTACAAAGACATTTCCTTTTGTTATGCATAGTGATATTCAATTAGAATATCCTGCACCTCATTCGACGAGGCAAGGGCCGAGATCCCTTCACCGGGAGTGACCCCTTGGGCAGAAGTTTGCGTTAGAGTAATAACTTTAATATAGTCGATTACAAGTTGCTTTGCATCGCGGTATTCAGTTGGAATATCCTGCACTCATTCCACGAGGAAAGAGCCGAGATCCTTTCACCGGGAGTGACCTCTTTAGCAAAACGTTTTCGTCACTATATTTTATAAAAGCTATCCGGTTCCTTCAACGAGATCAAGTTCATTACGTTAAAGGTTTTTCGCCAAAAACCAGCCGTAGCCCTCCGTCATTTCTTATAGATTGTCAGTAGTATTCAAGCTATGTTTGTTGGCCAAAGTCAAGGCATAGTGCTTGGTAGCTGTTGAACATTCATCTGTTGCATAGATAGATGTGTTGGTTTGGGACAGTCGTATTACCTTGTTGGCCAAAGTCAAGGGTATGTACGGGTGGGTTCAAATTAACCTGGACAATGACGGGTAGAACTTGACATGTGACTTATGATTTGTTGGCCAAAGTCAAGGTCATAAGAGCATGAGGCAAAAATTACATCGGGAGTTTCTAAAGAAACTGAAACTTGCCAAGTTTGCGCATACCTTCTGGAGTGTGTTAACTTGAGTGGCTTCCATCAAGTTATCATGCGATGAGAGTTGGATCCCGATTCTCACTGATGAGTTAGTTTACTCTTCGGGTGATCCCGACTAATTCTTCTTTCAGGTTTGGAGGAGAATTTGAGATTACAGTGGGAGGTTTCCTGATTAGATAAATTGATAACCATTCTGATCTAGGTTAGAGTGCACGCAGAGTGTTTCTTTTCTCTCTCTCTTTAGCAGGGACCTTTGACCGGCCCTACACTATAACTCAGTGACCAAGTTGTCCGAACCTTCTTAAAATACTGGCCTTTGGATTGTCTATAGTTGCATAAGTCATTACCGTTCCTTCTTTTACCTTTTGCATTTCTCAGAACACCCCGTATTACTACAGTTATCCACTTCCATTGGATAGATCCATCATATGGTTATATACGAACTCGAAGGTACTACTTCGAGGATGGATCCAGGTTCAGGAGAAATAGAATTGGTTTATTCAGTTGTCTTTTATTATCACCTTCTCTCAGGTTGCGAGGGCTCCTTGGTTTAGGAGGGTACACCTATTACGCTTATTGGATAGTCTTATTCCAAACCATAGGCAGGTGCCGAAAGGTAGGGAATAAAGAAAACCAATTAGCCTAAGTAAGGTGTACAGAAGGGAATAACTAAAGACAAAATAAAGGGATTAGAAAGAGGGTAAAGTAAATTGCGACTGTTATCATTCACGACCAAACCGCGTACTTCATCGCCACTCCTATTTCACCTTTGTTTTTTCCCCAGTTCGGGAGAAATAGAATAAGGTATTATTCAGTTGTCTTTTATTATCACATTCTCTCAAGTTACGAGTACTCCTAGGATTAGGAGGGTATACCTATTATGCTTACTGGATAGTCTTCTTCCAACCATAGGCTGGTGCTGAACGGTAGGGAAGGAAGAAAACCATTTAGCCTAACGAAGGTGTACAGAAGGTAACGACTAAAGACAAATAAAGGGATTTGGAGAGATGGCAAAGAAATATACGGTTATAGTCATGAATTGGATTATGGAAGAGGCATTACTAAGAATACCAGGTACCCCTATGAAACATTTTTATGTTTCATTGCATTGTTAGAGGAAAACTGATTTCCCGATTAGATACTTACTCCAGGGTATGTATTTACCAGGTATGATTCTCACATCTGTATGGTTTTACAGATGATGAGTGGGAGTAAGTTATTGGGAATTAAGTGATCATCCTCATTATATCGGAATTCGTTGTAATTGGTGATATTTGAGGAAATCGCTTGGGTACAATTTTCAACCTACGATGCACAGGTTTTGAGTTATTCAAACTCAGGGGACTTATACAGAGTATTGTATGTTGTCCAGTGTCCGTCAGGACAAAGGGATATGTCCTCGTACTATGTTCTGTTTACTTGTGACTTCTCTAGTTTTTAGACAAGTGTTTCGTAGAAATACAATGTCTAAGTTTTGAGAAGTTATGGGTATAAGAATAAAGTAGAGAACCAGTTGTCGCAAGTATCAGGATTCTTCAAAGAGATCGAAGATGTAGATTCTTATGATTAGTATTCAGATGATAGTAATGGTTTTGAGAAACTTGTTTCTCTTTTAGATTACTCATAATTGGATGGATTCCTAAGTTGAGTAATGCAGATTAGCCTTTTTCCATTAAGTTGTTATGCACTGGAGACAGTTGCATCATTTGAATCTGGTTCCAATTAAATTAGTGCCTCTGTTTCTATATTGGATATAGAATGGTTCATATCTTAACGATGTTAAGGTAAGGGAAGTTGTCCAGCTTATTCTTAAAACCAGACACTGGATAACTCAAGACACGTTTCTGTAATGGCAGTTTGTGGGTTGACCCTGGCTTTGACGAAGGTTGACATTTCTACCATCTGATAGATCAATAGTGATATTGTTCATGACTCGCCACAGTTTTAATAAAATGGATTTTTTCAGAAAACGGTAGTGGGAGTATGGTAGAACTAGAAGAGATTCCAGAACCGCAAACGATTACGGAAAATTTAATAGGACCTATATATTCAATCAGGTTTGACATTCCAATGGCCACTCCGCAGATATGGTAGGTAACCTCAGACACCCGAGAGGTACTCCGGTAGCCTCAAGGACGGTGACAGGGAGGTTCTTGTTTACCCAGACTTGACACTACGATTGTTCCAGACCATGAGACCCGGCAGGAGGATATGTATGGCGTTGTTCTAAACTATTTTTAGAAGTATACGTATATATTATTCTGCCAGAGGGTTGTCATAGTCAGTGGGAGCAGCGGAAGCATAATGGACAAGTAGCTTATGTCTATTTATAGGCTTGAGCTGATATAGCGGAGATTAGATCATCTGATTTTGATGTGACAGTCATGGGTTTGACTTCATCAGGATAGGGGATGGATCTGTTGAGAAGGTAGTAGAGTGTGATGTCCTGGTATTTGGATGACATACACAGAGTGGGAAGTAAAATTCCTATACTATAATCAGTTGTACTTTGGTCGTCACACAATTGTTTCTCCACAAAGGACATGGATATAATATCAGACATTCTGGTTACTAGATCTATGGTTTTAGATCTAGATTTGGGTAGTTTCCCAATATGGGTACTTTGACAATATTCTAATAGTATTTTAGAATAGATTACTCCTGGCATGGTGGTGTACCTGCAGGTGATGGAGTCACCCTCTCTAAAGGTGTCTTAGAGACTAAAGGAGAGAGGGAAGTGCATGATTGGCAGATCACTTGCTTAGGCAATTGAGTCGATCATGAGATGTCAAGTACCACACCAGATGTTGTTTTTGCACATGATGCGATAAGTTTATATTAATCCAATCCTGGAGAAACATAAGAAAGCAGTTTTAGAACATGAGTGTATGTTCTAAGGATTTGATGACGGCATCCTCCTTAGAGAGACGATTATCATTCCAGGCTTCCAAGGTGACATGGATGACAGAGTGATTGTCAGAATTATAGTTTTCCCTATGATGAGGGACAGTATTATGGACAGGTGGTCCAAGAGGATACTGTGGGAGGCATGGTGCTGGATACTGATTAGGTTCAGTTATCGATACAGTCTAAGAAGTTTGGATTTGGAGTTCATTTATGAACTAGGTCCCATCAGATATCCAGACATATTCTAAGACAGGTATTACTCGATTCGGGAGATGGCTTTCTCCGCGAACTTGAGATTAAGAGAGACATAGAAAGAAACATCAGGGCGGATCCACTTACTGAGGTTATTCCTCGAACACAAGAGTTTTACAAACTAGCTTTGTGAAACTGATTAGTAGAGGAGTTGGATATTCGGTATCACACGGGCTGTGAGTATGCGACATCGCAATAATTATCCTTAAGTGCAAGTGGGAGATTGTTGGAGATAGTGCCCTCAAAGTCAATTATTGGATCGCAGGTACGTGATTGCAATGATTGAGGCAGGACCTATACCGATATAACAGTCTTGCTCGAGATGATAGTATGCTATCTGGTTTGACTTTATCATCGTATACATGCTTTAGTTCACTATTGCATGATGATAGAGCCCATAGGATTCTTTCTTGACTACCAGCAGTATGATGGCGATCATATACGTGGGAGCTGGGGTCTGTAAGCACATCCTTAAAAATGTCCCTAGTTGTGGGAGTTTCGAGACAGGGCATCGATACTCCAGAGTAGACTAGTGTATACAGTAGAGACCCCGACGAGGGGCGGTGGCCGGTCTCACAAACCACTGGTGTCAGTTGGATCACCTAAGATGTATACAGGTGCTCATTAGGTTATGAGTACACCGGACAAGACTTGCCGGGAATCTTCTAGTTGGTATTATACATATCGTCAGATAGCAATTCCCTGGTGACATGTGTACAGGTTAGTTCATCGACCTGAGATCGTCATTTGTCTCGTGTGAGTTCCCACTGTGCTTAGATTACTACCTTACCACGCTCAAAGGAGTTGTGCAAACAGGTTTTAGTTGGGTACAGTCCCGAGCCACATTGGAGGCAAGTGAGCGGATCGTCGGGGATTCGTCTCTCCCGGTATTGGGGGTTGATGTCGCGCAGTGCACGGGTGGACATCACTAGGAATCCCCGGCCGAGGTAGTGGAGAATTACTGATTTGGATCAGTAGTTTCTCAGGTGGTGATGGGCTTCATACCGACACGATTTATCGCGTTATTAGGGGTCTGACTTTATCCACCCCCCTAAACTCGATATGCGATACTCTTTAGACGAACGGACCGGACTGTATATACATTGTCACTGTCAGGCTCAGTAAGGTTTATAGATGAGTTCGCTCGTCAGCTTCCCTTCCAATCAATACATAGGCAAACCGTTACGTACAGCTTGTACCTCTGACGTGCTAGTGGTTATACCCAGTGCCAGTATATTGATGAGTCATTAGAGTCCCCCACAGACACTTTCCCAAGTTCGGGCGAAACGTTGTAGAGGCCGTATGGGTTTATAGCAAGGTTCGGAAAATGCACGTGCGTTTTCGCACGTGTCATTTTTCGGGCAGATAATACTGGTAGGCTTTGGTTTATGCCGGATCCGAGTATTATGCTGTGTAGATATAATATCTTTGTCTCAGTTACATTTGTATTCGGTCGTAATACAAATACGGGTATGTTTATACCATTACGGGGTTATCCTGAAATTCGTTTCAGGATCACTTTTGGAAGTTACCAGTTTCCAGTTTTCTATCAGCCGTATTTGACAGTTGGTTAAATACGGATTTATCTTTTCTTCTTGGGTGAGTCATGAGGGTGAGTCATGCTTCTAGAAGGTTCTAGAAATGGTGATTAGGCTTGTGAGTCATTAGTGCTTTTATGGTGCATTTATTGTGTTCATACTAGGTTTAATGACTCATTCTTTTTGCATTAACTCTTCTAGATATTTGATGAAGATCTTTTCCTTTAGAGTCGCCACTTTGCTCCTACACTCACCTCCTCCCTCATCTATAAGTGGCCGGCCCCCTCCCCTCCTCTTGAGAATTATGGTTGTTAGGAAAAAGAATAAGGTTTTTGGTACATGGAAATTAGAATAGACAATTCTCATTTCACCCGATTCCAAAAGGAAACTTCATTAACCGTTCGTCCATAGCTTTGGACGTAACGAGACAAAGTGTTCTACTCATTCTCTACAATATCTTGGTCGTCTCTTTTAGCAAACTTGACGACCGAGTTGCCTCGGTTCAGAGGCGGGAGCCCGTTTAGAGATCCGTCGACGTGGTGCCACCTGGACGACGAGACTGGAGATTCAGGAGATCGGAGCAGCCGCAACAAAGCGTGGGATGATGGTTGAAAACCGAACGACTCGGATCATTCGGTATAACGTTTCTACCTATTTGTAATTTGTTAGTTAAGCTTTAATGGCAGATCCGGGTTACGGTACACGATAGCGCCACTTTGTAAAAAGTTTTTGTTCCGCATTTGGCGTCTGTTAGACAGCCGGGACGCTACCGTGGACTTACAAGAACCTCATAGAAGCCATGACCCATCTCTTCATTTTGTTTTTATTTATTTATATTTATCAATATCTTTATTTTTTTCTCCAATGTGATTCTTATATTGCCATATTCTTTGTATCATCAACCATAATACATTTATGAGAATAATGGAGGAAAGAGGCCATAGGAGGGAATTTCCTACTATGGCGTCGAAAAAACACACCTTTCATCGTATTTTCCGACGATCGGAATGCATCATCTTCATCGTTATCGTCTAAGATGTGGGTACACCAAATTTCATGTGATTATACAACTTTTTCACCGTTGATTTAACAATGTAAAAAGTTTTATTGTCGGTAAACCGTTAATTTTGAACCCACTAATTCAACGGTGAAAAAATTGTAAAATCATATGAAATTTGGTGTACCCATATCTTAGATAATAACGATGAAGATGATGCATTCCGATCGTCGGAAAACACGATAGAGGATGTGTTTGTTCGACGTTATAGGAGGAAATTCCCTCATATGGTATCTTTCCTCCATTATTCTCTACATTTATATATATATATATATATATATATATAAAGAAAAGAATTAAAATGAGTAATTAGTTAATTATTAAATTAACACTTGATTCAATAATCCGGTCATATCATATATAACCCGATTAACATCAAAAACGCCAGATTATAATACGGTATCATATACTCGTAGTTAATTAAGCTCCTGTAAATATCTCCATATGTGCCCTATTTCGTTTCGCTTAAGCTTGGAAAGCTCTATGTGGGACTTTTAAGACTCGTCAATATGCTAGCAGTAGATAATGATCATATCAGATACCAACAAGCCGTTAGTGGTACCAGCTGGACGTAACGGCTACCCAGGTATTGAACGAATAGAAAATCAACAAGCAAACTTGTTCAAACACCTGTAGAGTCAATAAGAAACACTTACCGTACAGTCCGATCTCTTCGTCTGATATGTCGCATATCGAGTTTCGGGGGTGGAACCGTCAGACCCCAATAACTCGATAAATCATGCCGATATGTGGTCTATAACCAATCGAGAAACTACTGATAACACTTATTAGCAAATCTCATTAGCTCTGGCCAGGGACTTGCGGTTATAGCCTATCGCGCATAGCACAACATCAACTCCCAATACCGGGATTGACGAAACCCCTCCTATCGCTCACTGGCTCCATGTGTCTCGGGACTGTACCCAAAATCCACATGTTCGCACGACTCTGTAGAGCCGGGGTAGGGTGGAAATCAAAGCACGGTAGGAAGCACACAAGACACTAGGACGATTTCGGGTCTACAGACTAACTTGTATAAGTGTCACTGGAGAACTGCTATTTGACGATAGGTATAATACCATCTAGGAGTTCTCGGCGAGTCCGTTCAGTGTACTCAGTCTCTTATGAGCACCTGTATACAATCTTTGATGTCAAACACCAATAGATATGGGATCATCCATCGCCCCATTACAGGGTCAGAAACGTATATACTAGTCTACTCTGAAATATCGATGCCCTGTCTCGATACTCCACTCAACTAAGAACTGTTAAGGATGTGCTTGTGGACTACATAAGCCCCACTAGTATGATCTGCATCATAGTCCTAGTAGTCAAACCAACATCCTAACGGCTTTATCAACATGTATCAAAAAGACAGAAAACTAAAATAAATGAGCATGTTAAGATAAAAAGCAACCAGATAACATACTATCATGTCGAGTAAGAAAGTTTTATGTGTGTGTGTGTGTGTGTGTGTGTGTGTTCGTCCAAGCATCCACTATAATAATGGCTTTTAGGGCATACATATGCCTAACAGAAATTCCAATAGAACTCAACATAGCTATGATTCCATATTAGATTTTTAATACACAAACGAGGGGGGCTAGTTATGTATTTATTTACATGAGTGCACACATGGGCTTTTAAACGGGTTTCATCCAAAAGAATCAAGCCTTATGGTGGGCTATCTCATCTTATATGTTATATCCATATGTCTCTCATAGCTTTTCTCCAATACAGGATTATTACCACACATCTCAACACCCCTCTCACGTGCAACTTGGTTGTCACGTGAAACATAATACACATATAGAGGTTAATCTCTCATAGGCACATAGAGGGTTTTCTCATAGGTGCACGGCAAAAAAAGCCATTCGATCAAAGCCATATAGACGGCTTTAGATACACCCCTTGTCCTCATGAACTTAGCTTTCCGGTTACCACCTTCTTTTTCTTGATGAGCTTGAGTCGATTGCTTTTCTCCTCCGGTACGTCAGCCTTGTCTTTTCCTGCATTTGGAACCCCTTCCATATTTCCATCAGTCCCTTCACCTAGATGTGACTCAGGAATTAAAGACTCTTCGTTACCATTGCTTAGGCCCCTACTTGGTGTTAGGATTATGATATTTGGATTCCGAAAAATAGTACGGTTGAAAATTTCTAGATTTGGTAATTTGTTATTTGGTTGGTTTTGGATTCTTAGTATTGGATTTGTAGATCCTTGCAATTTTTGTTTGGTTGGCGAAAAGAAAGTGTGAATTGGATTTGAGAATTTTAGAGAGAGATAGAGAGAGATGATTATTAAATAAATAAAGTACGACGGGTCCCATCTAAAAGTACAATGAATAGTGCCTAATCGTTGTAAATCCTTAAAAAAATTTAGGATTTAAGAATCCGTGTTTTGTGGTGGGCCCCAATAAAAAACAAAGGAATCCTAAAAATCCAAATCCACCAACCAAACACAAAATTATGGAATATTAGGACTCCACGGTCCAAATCCCAAATAATCCTGCAACCAAAGAGGCCCTTGGTTGATGCTTTATATATGATATGCACTTCTCTCAAAACCTCAGGCCTTTCTCCCATATTTCTATTGTACTCGAAAAAACTGGTGCTCCTTTGACTTGTTAATAAAAAGAGGACACACTAGGTTCCTAAAATTCCAGTTTTTTTTATTATGATAGGAGAGCAAAAAATGAAGAGATTTTTATATTTTAAAAGTTGGTGTCGTGGATACCTTGAACCTTAGGTTATTTATTTGGGTTTCTGACGAGAGATCAATAAGAAAATATTTGATTTGTTTAGGATATCCCTGACCATTATTAATTTTTTGTTTAATTTTGAAATTTTAGATTTTATAAGGTTATATTTTGTAATTGAAGTTAGGCTTTTGCTATATAAGAAAATCCTACAGCCTTTTTTTGATGGTTGATGAATGAATAATTATTGAGAATTTTGCTATTAAAAATTGTGAGATTTGAGACCAACTCCGTGGAGTTTTTATCGGCGGCAGTCAATCCGCTTTTATTCGGCTGCGGTTGAAAACCCAACGGCTGTGTTCAATCGTTTGTCATCCTTGTTGTTTCAAGATATTCGCCACCGATCCTAATCTTCTTCGCTGTTTGTCGCTGCCTTCGTCAAGCTGTGATCAACCTTGCAGTTTTCGTTCATCAAGTTGCGACTAGGAAGCAGCATCTCTGACGGAAAACCAACTCAAATTCAGCAACAGTTACATCATCTTCAAAGGCCTTAGATCCTATTTGGCAAAGAAACACAAGAAGCTTTATTTGATTCCGGTGTAAACTTTGAGGTGATATTTGATTTGATTATTACATTAACAGCCAGGATCTAAGTGGTTTGATTTGGGTCCAGAAGTTTAATTATTGGGCACATCTATAAATTTTCAGATGATTTCATTTTTTTTTAATATAATATTTGGATCTACGCATGTGTTGTTTAGTTAATTCACGGTCCATAGATAATCCAAAATCAAAGCAAAATCAAATCTTTGAATCAAGGGTTCAATTGCGAATATTTTAGTTGTGTACATACACTTGACTGTGTTCATCATTTTGGCCTTTGATTTCCGTCATGCCTCGGTTTCTATCTTTTTTTCTATGCTCACTTCTTTTCTTTAAAAATAATAGTCTCGCAATTTATATTGATGGTGTGAACTACACCATTGAAAGTTGCTTTAATTATATGAGTAAATATAAGAAGTTAACTTATAATTGTGTTTTAAGACCTACTTAATGAGGTAATCTTTATGTCACTTGGCAATTAGTGGTTTATGATAACTGCTTTGGAGGAGGAAAATGTAGAAAGAGGAGTAAGAGACAATCTCGTAATGAATGCACTCAGCAGCCTGACATGACTCCTTGCTCACACAAACTCATGCATGCATTCAAATTCACAACCGTCAAGGGTCAAGACACAAAATAAAAAGGGAACAGGTCACTCTCCCCACTCACTCGCTCTCTCTCTCCCTCTCTCTCTAATTTCAAAACACACTGGCATTATGATCATTAGTCCACATGTTTCTCTATCTCTCGTTAGTCATAATTAATGCTGTAGCATTCATGACGGTGATGATGATGGTATGATGACGACCGAATAAATTCTTTATATATGGCAGAATATCTGGTGGGGCCGGCAAAGCATCCACTTACGGCTTACCTATCGCGCGCATGCATTTAAAAGCCTCATAAATGAATGCTTTATTTGAGATATACAACTTAATTAGCCTTTATGTATGTTGAGAATGACGGAGGGAAATGATTCTAGGAGCCTTGGGTGGCGCTAAAAAGTACGACCTCCATCATTTTATTCGACGATCTAACACCATCTAACTTGATCTCCATTCTCGAATTTGTCGATACACCAAATTTTATACGATTACAACATCATTTCACCGTTTATTTAGCAACGTAAAAAGTCATATTGTCGGTAAACCGTTAATTTTGCACTCGGAATCAACGGTGAAAAGGTGTTGGAATCACATGGAATTTGGTATATCGACATATTAGACGATGAAGATCAAGATGGCCGGTGCTGATCGTCGAATAAAATGGTGGAGAAGCTGATTTGTGCCGCCAACTAATGCAAAAAGCCTTGTTAGGCCTCTTTCTACAATTATTCTCATATACAATAGTAGTAGTACACATATTAATGCTGCATATGTTTTTAGCTTTTTTCTCAATATATAGTTTCATTAATTAAAATATATATCACCGAACATTTAAATAATTTATGTAGCATTCATGTTTAATTCAATGAAATTCCACTAAAATATTCGTTGTGATGTTGACGACTGTCAGAAAGTGCTGCATTGTATTAGATAATTTTGCTCTGAATCTACCAGCTAAGAATCATAAATCCATTAAAACCACTGCAAATTATTAGAACAAAAAATCAAAAAATCAAAACAAAAAAAGAATTATTAATTGCACAATCAAATTGATTTTCTTTCATACTTTTCTCGTTGTGCGTACCTCCTTATGACCTTAATAACTTAATATCTTATTATAGAATTGATCGATATCATAACAAAATAATTTTAAAACAAAAAGGATTTCTAGCTAGCAAACAAGTTACGTTGAATAAAATTATTTACACAATCTAACCCTATAATATTGCAATCGTTTAGTTAGAGGGAAAATTGTCGGCAAGATGGGACCAGTGATTTTGCCTCATCTTTTCTTGGCATGCATGCATTGATATGGATTTACGTGTGGAAAGCCATAGAGAGAGTTGTGCCCGTTTAATAAATTAATGTTGTTTCTGCTGCAAGACCGATCGGCAATGCAGCGGAAAACCTTATAGATGAAATAACAAAAGAAAACTGGATGCAAACCGCAATTAAAATAACAAAGAAATTTGTGGAGGGACGGGAAGAACCTTTATTAAAACTTAAGAAGAAGAAAACCTTAAAGATAATTATTACACTCTCCTTATGATCTCCAACGAGATCTATCTTTATCTACAAATTCTCCTTATGATTGTTTTGATCTTTTAAGAAGTAATGACACATCCATCCTAATTAATAACCCTAAGATACTATACATACTCTCTATAATTAAGATATCATAAATTACAAAACTGCCACCAAAACCCTAATTTTCGAACTTAAACTCACAGTTATCGCCGACCAGACGTCGGTACTGACGTCTGCACAGGCGTCAGTAGCCATGCAGGCTGACGTCTGATACTTTGCTTCTGTCTAGATTGCAGGCATATGTCTATTCTTTGCAGGCAGACATCTGTAGTTCATCTGGGATTATGTATCTTCTTTTGACTAACGTCTATTATTTGCAGGTAGACGTCAGTCCTTAATTCTAATGCGCAGTCTTCTTTAAATATGAGACACCTTCATAATAGTCTCCACCTTGGCTCGTATTTTCTTATAGCCACCTTGAAAACATGTTACCGTTCGTCTTGTGTATCCTTTCAGGGTTGCTTTAAATTTTTCTCCCGTTTCCCTCTAGTGGCACAATCTTTCTTCAGAATTATAAAACTGATATTGTCACTATTTTTAACCAGAACTGAGAAACTAGTTTGTGATCCTTCTACCGAGATCACCCTTTCTCACATTTGAGTACTTGAATAGAAGCCAAAGCAGACTTGAACTTCTCTACAGGAATGACCTTCGTTAGTATGTTCGCCGGATTCATCTTAGTATCGATCTTTATCAAGTCGATCTCCTTTTCGGTCCACTCCCTTATCATGTGATATCACATATCGATATACTTAATTTGACTGTGATATACTTGATTCTTCGCCAAGTGAATAGCGTTTTGACTGTCGCAAAAAAGAAGAAGAAACCAGCTGTTTATCAAACCCGAACTCACCAACTACGCCCTTTAACCACAAGGCCTCCTTAGATACTTCCATTGCCTATATGTATTCTTCCTCCATTATTGAGAGCGCCACGGTATCCCGAAATATCGACTTCTAACTGATAGGAGATTCTTCAACTGTATATACATAGTCAGTAAGAGATCTTCTCTTGTCCAAGCCCCCAGCATAATCTGCATCTATATATTCTCGCAACTAACTCGATTTATCTTCTGACTTATGAAAATATAAACCAAGATGTTTAGTTTCTTTTAGATACCGAAATATCCAATTTACAGCTTCCCAATGAAACTTCCCTAGATTTGACATGTACCGGCTAACCATTCTAACTGCATAGGATATGTCTAGACGTGTGCATACTATAGGGTGCATCAACGATCCCACTGAACTTGCATATGACACTTGAGAAATCTTTTGCTTCTTCTCCACTAATTTCGGACTCTTTTTAGGATAACTTGAAATGACCGGCGATAGGGGTACTCACCGATCTAGAGTCCTTCATGTTGAATTCCTTCAACTACTCTACATATCTGACTTGGGATAGCCGCCACAGCGTTCCAGCCTTCCTGTCTCGAATAATTTTCATCACAAGAATTTTCTTTGACGATCTAACACCATCTAACTTGATCTTCTTCCTCGAATTTGTCGATACACCAAATTTTATACGATTACAACACCATTTCACCGTTTATTTAGCAACGTAAAAAGTCCTATTGTCGGTAAACCGTTAATTTTACACTCGGAATCAACGGTGAAAAGGTGTTGGAATCACATGGAATTTGGTATATCGACATATTAGACGATGAAGATCGAGATGGCCGGTGCCGATCGTCGAATAAAATGATGGAGAACCTGATTTGTCCCGTCAACTAATGCAAAAAGCCTTGTACTACAATTATTCTCATATACAATAGTAGTAGTACACATATTAATGCTGCATATGTTTTTAGCTTTTTTCTTAATATACAGTTTCATTAATTAAAATATATATCACCGAACATTTAAATAATTTATGTAAGCATTCATGTTTAATTCAATGAAATTCCACTAAAATATTCGTTGTGATGTTGACGAGTGTCAGAAAGTGCTGCATTTGTATAGATAATTTGCTCTGAATCTACCAGCTAAGGATCATAAACCACTGCAATCTATTAGAACTAAAAATCAAAAAATCAAAACAAAAAAAAAGAATTATTAATTGCGCAATCAAATTGATTTTCTTTCGTACGTTTCTCGTTGTGCGTACCTCCTTATGACCTTAATAACTTAATATCTTATTATAGAATTGATCGATATCATAACAAAATAATTTTAAAACAAAAAGGATTTCTAGCTAGCAAACTAGTTACGCTGAATAAAATTATTTACACAATCTTACCCTATAATATTGCAATCGTGTAGTTAGTGGGAAAATTGTCGGCAAGATGGGACCAGTGATTTTGCCTCATCTTTTCTTGGCATGCATGCATTGATATGGATTTACGTGTGGAAAGCCATAGAGAGAGTTGTGCCCATTTAATAAATTAATGTTGTTTCTGCTGCAAGACCGATCAGCAATACAACGGAAAATCTTATAGATGAAATAACAAAAGAAAACTGGATGCAAACCGCAATAAAAATAACAAAAGAAATTTGTGGAGGGACGGAAAGAACCTTTATTAAAACTTAAGAACAAGAAAACCTTAAAGATAATTATTACACTCTCCTTATGATCTCCAACGAGAATTATCTTTATCTACAAATTCTCCTTATGATTGTTTTGATCCTTTAAGAAGCAATGACACATCCATCCTAATTAATAACCCTAAGATACTATATATACTCACTATAATTTAAGATATCATAAATTACAAAACTGCCACCAAAAAACCTAATTTTCGAGTTAAATTTCGAACTTAAACCCGCAGTTATCGCCGACCAGACGTCAGTACTGACGTCTACACAGGCGTCAGTAGCCATGCAGGCTGACGTCTGATGCTTTGCTTCTGTCCAGATTGCAGGCATATGTCTATTCTTTGCAGGCAGACATCTGTAGTTCATCTGGGATACTGTATCTTCTGTTGACTAACGTCTATTATTTGCAGGCAGACGTCAGTCCCTTGTTCTAATGCGCAGCCTTCTTTAAATATGAGACACTTTCATAACAGTCTCCACCTTGGCTCGTATTTTCTTATAGCCACCTTGAAAATATGTTACCTTTCGTCTTGTATCTTTTCAGGGTTGCTTTAATTTTTTCTCCCGTTTCCTTCTAGTGGTTCAATCTTTCTTCAGAATTGCGAAACTGATGTTGTCACTGTTTTTAACCAGAACTGAGAAACTAGTTTGTGATCCTCCTACCGAGATTACCCTTTCTCACATTTGAGTACTTGAATAGAAGCCAAAGCAGACTTGAACTTCTCTGCAGGAATGACCATCGTTAGCATGTTCGCCGGATTCATCTTAGTATCGATCTTTATCAAGTTGATCTCCTTTTCGGTCCACTCCCTTATCTTGTGATATCGCATATCAATATACTTAATTCGACTGTGGTATATTTGATTCTTTGCCAAGTGAATGGCGTTTTGACTGTCGCAAAAAAAAAAAAAAAGAAACCATCTCTTTATCAAATCCGAACTCGCCAACTTGGCCCTTTAACCACAAGGCCTCCTTAGATACTTCTAATGCCTCCATGTATTCTTCCTCCATTATTGAGAGCACCACGGTATCCCGAAATATCGACTTGTAATTGATAGGAGATTCTGCAACTGTATATACATAGTCTGTAAAAGATCTCCTCTTGTCCAAGCCCCCAGCATAATCTGCATCTATATATCCTCACAACTAACTCGATTTATCTTCTGACTTGTGAGAAAATAAACCAAGATGTTTAGTTTCTTTTAATTACCGAAATATCTAATTTACATCTTCCCTATGAAACTTCCCTAGATTTGACATGTACCGGCTAACCATACTAACTGCATAGGATATGTCTAGACGTGTATATACCATAGGGTACATCAACAATCCCACCGAAGTTGCATATGGTACTTGAGACATCTTTTGCTTCTCCTCCACTAATTTCGGACACTCTTTTGAGGATAACTTAAAATGACCGGCGATAGGGGTACTCACCGATCTAGAGTCCTTCATGTTGAATCCCTCCAACTACTCTATATATCTAACTTGAGATAGCCGCCATTGCTTTCCAACCTTCCCGTCTCGAATAATTTTCATCATAAGAATTTTCTTCGTTTCACCTAAATCCTTCATGTTAAATTATGTGCTCAATGAAGTTTTGAGTATCTTTATTTCCGTCATACTCTTAGTTGCAATCTGTAGGGTTCCTAGGCACACAATAGAGGTCTCACAAGGCATCAACCATGCCAATTTCAAATTTTACAAGTGCCGAGAAACTCTAATACGGATCGTTAACTAGAAATTTAGGCGAGAAGATAAGCTAGTTAACGTCTTAACTAAAAGTGAGAAGTTACAACCTTTGTAGATCCGGTTATCCACTTCCTTAGCTCTACGTAGTCTTCCTCTCGCTGTCCAAGTCGGATCTCGGACTCTAACATCGGCTTCATCGGAGAAATGAACGGACTAGTCGTCGGCTACGATGCCGAAGATGATCTACGTCGAGGTTACACAAGATCAAGCTCCAACTTCACCAAGTTATGAAACTTGTGAAGAAAACACCCTATACTACTTGGCAATAGGTAGAGGGTGAAGAAATAGGAGGTGGGTTCACTTTAGAATTGGATTTCTCACACTTTTGCTCAAGATGCCATTAATGGTGGCAAGCTTTTGCTTGAAGAAGAAGAAGATGAAGAAGATAGATTATGATAAGTGTTCTAATTAAAAAATGCAAAAGAAATGAATACTTATCATAATATGAACCATGGTTAGGTGTAGAGAATTGACTAAGGTTAGATGAATGGTTAGGGTTAAGCATGAAGACAAAATGGTCACTTTAGTCAAAGCTTCATGAAGCTTCAACAAGCTTCATGAATGATAGCAACCATTTTGTTTTCTTTTGCAATTTCTTTTTAATCCAAATTAAAAAGATAAATGAATGAATAAATAAAAACCCTAATCATTTACTTAACCAAGGTTTAATTCTTTACACTTAACCAAATGAGCAAGTATCATCAAACATGATACAAACATGTGCACAAAAGTATATCACATATACAACTTGCACATCAAGTGAGAAAATCCATTTAATGTGAACCAATACTAGTTAATGCAAAGTAATATATCAAATATATAATTATACATTAAATCATTAAATCAACACTTGATTTAACGATCCGGTCATATCGCATACAACCGACTAGTATCCTATGTATCGGCTTATCCAATCAATCCTTGATTCGATATCTAGGTTATATCGCATATAACCAATCGATACATTGATCGCGAGAATGGAATACGGTATCACATACACGCATCATTCTCGGTCCCGCACATATCTCATATGCGCCCCTATTTCGTTTCGCTTGAGCCAGGAAACCTCTGTGTAGGACTCTAAAGACTCGTCAATACGCCGGCAGCAGATGATGATCATATCAATCACCCACAAGCCGCAAGCAGTCTGCTAAACGTAACGGCCACCCGGGTATTGAGCGATCAGAAGATCGACGAGCTAGCCCGCTCACACTCCTGTGAATCCAACCAGTAACACTTACCGTACAGTCCGTTCTGTTCGTCTGATATGTCGCATATCAAGTCTAGGGGTGGTATACGTCAGACCCCAATAACCGATAAGTCGTGCCGATGTGAGGCTCATAACGGGTCGAGAAACTACTGGTAACACTTACCAGCAAATCTCTGATCAGCCCTGGCCAGGGACTTCCCTGTTACGGCCAATCGAGCACAGCGCAACATCAACCCCCAATACCGGGAGAGACAAAACCCCTCCTATCGCTCATTGCCTCCATGTGACTCGGGACTGTACCCAAAGACCACCGTTTTGCACGCCCTCATGGACAAAAATTACAACATTCACAAAATGAACAACAAAGAGCAAAAGAGAAGAACAACGAAAAGAAAAGATTACAAATATTAAGTGCATGAAATAAATTGCAAGTAATTAAAGACAAGGAAATAAATTGCAAGTAATAAAAAGCGATAAAAAGAATACGAAACTAGGACTCAAGACAAGCATGTGATCAATAGCCAACCCTTAAACTTGCAAGCTCAATGAAGAGGTTACAAGATCAAGGGAAGGGTAGAGAACGCATGTGAAATGAAGTGCTAGTCCCGTGAGAAAATACGACCCTTGAGATTAATAACTAACCCTTAACCATTCAAGCTCAATGAAGAGGTTGAATGATCAAGAGAAAGCAAGAATCTCAAGGGGGAGAAGAAACACAAGAGAATGATACAAAAACCTCATCTTCATTAATCTCCCACTCAAAAAGCTCTCACTACAATTTTCATGGAAAAAAGAATGAAGAAGAAGAAGAAAAAGAACTAAAACTACAAAAGAATGGAGAACAAAGAATGACCCTTGGTTGAGCTCAGTTCTGCTGTATTTATAGGCAGGAGAATGGAGTTCTAGGGCAACCGCCAGACCAGAAATGGAGTACCCAAAATACCCCCAAAAGACGACAACATGAGGCCACAGTACGGCCGCGGATCCGCCGCCAATACCCCCTATTGGCCACGGATCCGCGGCCCTATGATGGAGTCAGGGCATGGGCTTTTCAGTACGGCCCTGGTCTGCTGTCCCCTGTTGTCTGGTACATGTATTTTCTGATAATATTTCCAGAATATCTTCAGAATTCCTAGTCCAAGATTGCTATCTTTTCTTCACTTTTGACTTTATCTCTCTTGAGCTCCGCGCACCCATTGATTCTTGTGCTGCCCCCCTCGTGCTCTGTGCTTGTCCGAGACACGAATGACCACTGTCATATGTCTTGTCTCTGGAACTGGTACTCGGCACTGGACGGATATGGATGACCGGAACCCGGCTTTTATCTGCTGTGACAGATGTTCTGTATTTGGTGTAACTGTGGAGATTTTGTCTTGATTTGCAATATTTGGACTGAAAACCTGTACTCTGTAAATATGTAACAAACACGGATTAAAAGTACCTACCTATAAACACACGAGCATAAGAATGGGCGGTATAAAATGCCGTATTCTGTGATGAACAAATACCCCCAAACTTAACTTTTGCTCGTCCCGAGCAAAACCAATTATTCACAAAAATAAAATCCTAACCGCACTTTCGCAGGGAACGCGATTGCACTGAGCGCGTGCAACAAGCCGTTAAACCTCTAGGTGTCCCTAGTAGGAAGAGTGTTGTCTCCTGAGGGTTTTTAGCGGATACTACCCACAAAATCCGGTCAAGTTGGTTTTGTAAAATAACTAAGATTCAAACCCTAAAGTTTTGTTTCAGAAAATAACAATTCTATGATCCTGAGTCTAGACTATCGAACCTTTATTTTTCACACCTCGCTTCTTATTTAACTACAGATTTTATATGTCTTCACGTGCAGTGCAAATAGTGTCGTTAAGTTCCAGAAGGATCGATTAAAGTCATCATGTCGCACAAAAAAGCCCAGATAACAATTTTAAAAGGATCACATAAGTTTTATAAAGAGTTAAGCATTTTTCAAGTTTCGTTTTCCAGTAAGGTTTCAACTTCAGAATTTCTATCTTCCATAACAGGAAACTAAGTCGTATTTTTCACTCCACCTTTTTCTTGTTTTCATTTCATACACACCTCTGTGAACGTGCAATAGTCTTTATCATAGAATAAAACCTTCATATCTCCGTTTAAATTTTTTTATAAAAGCCTGTCTTTTATCAAGATTATTCTCACACAAAGAACCGTTAGGAATTTTAAATCGGAGAGAACACTTGCTTGACTTTGTTTTAAACTGGACTTTCTAGGCTTCTTAGCGAGCTTTGGGCCAATGCACCCAAACCAGTTGGTTTTAGGGCATTAGGTGTAGAAACACCCCAGCGGACTTAATTACTCAAGTTACCTAGGTCCAAAAACAAAAGACAGTTTGTCGTGAAAATCAGATGATTTAATACGAACGGAGGAATAACCGGCAGTTCAAATATTTTTTTGGATAAAAGACGTGTTTAGTGGGTTTGGTGTGTAATCATTCCAATCAAGTTTTAGATGGGTTATTTTTCAGACTTAGCTCCAATTACGGCATCAATAGCATTCCTTCATATTCGCTTTACTTCATAAACTATTCTTGACATTACTTATTTCAGAACAAACCTATTTGATCCTCAGAAAATCATTTATCTGTTTAAAAGTTTAAACATGAAAGACTTGTCATCTAATTCCCAAAATTCACGACACGTGTAGTGTGATGTAAAGACGTATATCAGCTATAGTTAACTTCAAAGGAGAGTTATCTTTCAGGTTTTCAAAATCTAAACATAAGATTTAGTTATTCCTATTTTTTCAAACAAAAACCGTCGAATGTTGAATCAGAGTTCTTCCACAAGCTAACTTGACAAAAAAGTTTTTATATTTTAAGAAAATTTTCAGATTTTTATGGATTTTATGGTTTTAATATGCAGATGCAAAATATACATATGAATGCGAAGGAAGAAAGCTTATCGAGCACACCCCCAAACTTAAACTTGACAGTGCCCTCACTGTCAGGCTATATCAAGAGGGTCAAAATTGTCGGCGCTCCCCCAAAAACAAATTATATACAAAACAAAAAAGGAAAACAAAAAATATATACAAAAAAGGAGTCCCCCCCAAACTTAAGTAAAACAGTGTTTCCACTGTTAAGCGTTGAAGTTCAGGATTAGGGGGGAAAGAACAGTATCAATCTATACAAGGCCTTACACAGGCCAAAAGTTAACACCAACCATTCAAAGATCTTATCGTGATAAAGCAGTGGCTGGTGAAAGAAGGCGTAGAGAAAAGAGATGGAGAATACGCGAGACCATATGCGGAGAGAAGCGGGATATGGTCTCGGTATATGAGAGGAAGAAGAATGGCGGAAGGGAAAAAGAAGTGGAGTACGAACTTGAGGGTGCAAATGGAGTGAATAGATTAGCACAATTTGTGATGAGCGATGTGTAAAAAGCGATTGTGCTAATATATTTACCCGTCGAGAAATGGGGTCAAATCCCTCAAGATTCGTGAGAAACCATGGGTACGCCGAACTTGGTAAACCAGATATACGAAGTGAAAATGATACGGGTTCTTGCAAGGTCGGAACGATGGAAAGGATGGAGGGAAGTGGTTGAGGAAGGGTATCGGTTAAGGGTTCTGGCGGGTGTACACAGTCAGTGAAAGGAACAGGATGAATTGGAAAATCCGACTCATCATCTAGAACTGTTTCATCCTCAAAAATATCCTCAAAAGTCTCCTCAAAATTTAGCACATCCATGCTCTTCTCTTCAAAGTCCAGACGCATATGGGGTTCGGGAAAAACATTTAATGACTTGGGATGATGATTCGAAGAGACAAACTCAGCCAAATCTACGGGTTCATCATCCAAAATACTCCCGGCGTCAATATCCTTAATCAAGTGAAAGTCAAAATTCTCTGACACATCAACAAAAGCATGGATATCAATCGATTCAGGTTCTAAAGTGGAGGTGTAGAGGTCAAAAGGATTGGGTATGGTTTCACCCAAAGGGGACTCTTCACAATTGGGTAAATCAAACACTACAAAGTCGCACAACTCATTAATCATTCTATCTTCAATTGATAATTCATGTGGGATACTTGATAGACTTTCAAAACAGGAGTTGTGGGATTCAATTTGGGATGGGTAGGTTTGATTTGGAATGGGGTACAGCTCACTCTCTCCACTCAAATTCACAGCCTGTCCTGCCGCCTCATCATACATTGAAAAAGTTGGAGCTAGTTGAAAACCAGCTACCGGGTCACTAGGTTGTATGAGGGCGGCCATGGACGCATTCAAATCCATCATCTGTTGGCTTGACGCTACCCTAAAGTCTTCCAACGACTGTTCCAGACTAGACATGGGTTGAGAAGGGGTTTCAGTAAAAGATTCAAAGTTGTTTGGATACTGAAAATTCCCAAATGGCGGTTCAGAAACAATGTCTAGGGAAGGTGAAAAAGTCGGGTAGGACTGGTAGGAATTGAATGGCTGGACAGGAGCAGGATCAACATTTGGATAAGAAGGTGAATGGAATTGTTGATCCCAAGAGTTTGAAGTGGTGAAAGGAGTGAAAGATCGGCTACGAGATTGTTCAATACGTTCAGCGATGGACAAAGGACGACTTGCAGAAGGGGTATCAACATAAGCGGGAGTGAATGTTTGAAACGGTTGATATGAAGTGGAATGAGGAGTGCAAGTGTTTGTCCTAGACGCTGCTATGCGATCTTTCAGTGAAACTTTGGGCATGGAGGGGTCGTTCGAAGTTCGGCCAAAGCAAGAACCGTAAGATGTAATGTCTGGTTGTGGGTACCAAAGTTCGGCAAGAGTTTTGCGAGGTGGAGTACCCATGATATGAAGAGAGAGAGAGAGAAAGGTAGAGAAAAGGAGGGGAAAAAGAATGTGATTTTTTTTTTTTAGTTAGTTGTTAGCAAAAGAATGAAATATACATAAAAAAAAATATGGACAAAAATAATCACGACACAAAAATACCACACACTTAAACGTTCTAGGGTTCACCTAGGTCAACTAGACCTGCTCCAGAACTTGATTGTCGAAGTAAAACTGTGTCGAGAAACAGGCTCAAGATACACTGATCACGAGGCCAGGTAAGTGCAGAGATAAGGGGAGGTTTTCCAACGCTTTCGCGAAGTTCCTTAATTAAATAACCCTTTCTCTTTTGGCGGTTGCGCCGTTAACACTTTCCTAGACACCCCGTAAACAATATACCGTTAAGCAAGGTTCTAAATACAGTTAACTTCTCCTAGTGAGCGCGAAGTCCTTAAGGCTTAAAGTCTAGTTTCTTTTAAATTTTGTGCGGGTAAACGTTATGCTCAAGTTCGTGATTTGTGGGCCACGGAAAAGGTGATGAAATCCTTTACCGTATATTGTGGGGTTCGCTTGCCCTTAAGTCCGTATTAATGTATGCAATGCGCAATTCAAAAAAAATTCTATAAAGAATCAAACAATCGTTTTTTTTTTAGTTTAAGCGCGGCGCTGCAACAAATACGGGTTAGTCAATTTTTAGCGTTTGCTAGCGAACTTGCAAAGAATCCTGCAAAGAATAGTATATTGGATGCGTCGGATTTGAGAAGAAGGTGTTAGTAAAATACGTACCGTTAAGTTTTAGGTTAGGAAACCCCCGTTGAATCAAATCCGGTAAGCTTGAAAGGTTCGCTTGCGCGGGTCAAACTACCCGGATCTTTGGCACTGTACTTTGCAACCACCTTAGCCTTGAACGTACACTTTGCTCCCCACAATCGCAGTTTGCAAATACTCAAAATTCTGCACACTTGCCCACAAAAATAATCAAAAATAACAAAAAGATTTTTTTTTATTTATAAATATATACAAAAAGAATATTAACCCGAATAACAAGAAAGAAAATACGCTACCGTCTCCCCGGCAACGGCGCCATTTGATCGCACGCTTTTGGCGTGTCGGATGTTCAAAGAATTAAAGTGTAACCGCGATCAGGACGGTGTCGCTTTGCAGCTAGCCGGTCGAGCACGGGTCGGTCCATAGGGAGATGGTGTTATCTTACCTTCTTGTCTTAGACGAGTCAATAAAGAATCTGTATGTTTGTTCAGACTAACCTATGTGTATTATTTGCAAGTATAAAGTTGTTAAGAAAAGATACGAGATTATAAGCTAAAGAAATCCGTACTCAAAACCTTTGAGCCGAGTCTTGACCAATTGAAGCTAAGCAATTGGCAACAACGTGGATTAGGGGATTTAAGCGTGGTATTCGTGGAATACGGCTTATTTACCCTTGTCCTTCCGTTCTTGTCTCTTGCTTTCGCCTCCGGCCAAACCGAACGCAACTGGTCGCGGTTAGGAATCACCGTTACCTTGTCAGGGTAGGGTGCCTAACGGAGCGCTTGCGTATGGTTTGGGCGAAGTTCAAATGGAAAATAACGGGAAAAGGAATTGGCAAAGAAATGTTAACTTATAATACCGTATTTCTTCTTAACAATAACAATAATTACAACATTCACAAAATGAACAACAAAGAGCAAAAGAGAAGAACAACGAAAAGAAAAGATTACAAATATTAAGTGCATGAAATAAATTGCAAGTAATTAAAGACAAGGAAATAAATTGCAAGTAATAAAAAGCGATAAAAAGAATACGAAACTAGGACTCAAGACAAGCATGTGATCAATAGCCAACCCTTAAACTTGCAAGCTCAATGAAGAGGTTACAAGATCAAGGGAAGGGTAGAGAACGCATGTGAAATGAAGTGCTAGTCCCGTGAGAAAATACGACCCTTGAGATTAATAACTAACCCTTAACCATTCAAGCTCAATGAAGAGGTTGAATGATCAAGAGAAAGCAAGAATCTCAAGGGGGAGAAGAAACACAAGAGAATGATACAAAAACCTCATCTTCATTAATCTCCCACTCAAAAAGCTCTCACTACAATTTTCATGGAAAAAAGAATGAAGAAGAAGAAGAAAAAGAACTAAAACTACAAAAGAATGGAGAACAAAGAATTACCCTTGGTTGAGCTCAGTTCTGTTGTATTTATAGGCTGGAGAATGGAGTTCTAGGGCAACCACCAGACCAGAAATGGAGTACCCAAAATACCCCCAAAAGACGACAACATGAGGCCACAGTACGGCCGCGGATCCGCCGCCAATACCCCCTATTGGCCGCGGATCCGCGGCCCTATGATGGAGTCAGGGCATGGGCTTTTCAGTACGGCCCTGGTCTGCTGTCCCCTGTTGTCTGGTACATGTATTTTCTGATAATATTTCCAGAATATCTTCAGAATTCCTAGTCCAAGATTGCTATCTTTTCTTCACTTTTGACTTTATCTCTCTTGAGCTCCGCGCACCCATTGATTCTTGTGCTGCCCCCCTCGTGCTCTGTGCTTGTCCGAGACACGAATGACCACTGTCATATGTCTTGTCTCTGGAACTGGTACTCGGCACTGGACGGATATGGATGACCGGAACCCGGCTTTTATCTGCTGTGACAGATGTTCTGTATTTGGTGTAACTGTGGAGATTTTGTCTTGATTTGCAATATTTGGACTGAAAACCTGTACTCTGTAAATATGTAACAAACACGGATTAAAAGTACCTACCTATAAACACACGAGCATAAGAATGGGCGGTATAAAATGCCGTATTCTGTGATGAACAGTCATCATCCTCCATGATGCAATCCTCGCTTCCACCGTCAATAAGAAAACTGTAGTATCTCTCAGGTGGACGAGATACCCTACTAGATCGGCGGAGAGGCTGGGGTTCGTCGAGTTCTACTGAATCCTCTGGTTCTACCAAGTCTTCTGTTACAGTTTGTGTTGCTGGAACCTCTTCCAGTTCTACCTCAATGCTACTTGTTTGTTTCATAAGAAAACTCTTTTCTAAGAAAGTGGCATGTTGAGAAACAAACACTTTTTGTTCCTCGGAGTGGTAGAAGATACACCCTCGCGAATGTTTGGGATATCCAACAAACTTACATAGAACAGACCTTGCCTCGAGCTTGTCCGGATTTTGTGTTTTAACATAGGCCGGACAACCCCATATCTGAATAAAATTAAGACATGGTCTCTTTCCATTCCATATCTCATATGGAGTGGTAGGTACTGATTTGGTTGGAACTCTATTCAATAGGTATGCAGCAGTCTCCAGTGTATATCCCCAGAAGGAAATAGGTAACTCAGCTGCACTCATCATAGAGCACACCATATCTAATAGGGTGCGATTTCTCCGCTCCGATACACCGTTGTGCTGTGGTGTATAAGGAGGAGTAAGCTGAGAGAGAATCCCATTCTCTTTTAGATAATCTCTGAATTCGTTACTTAAGTATTCTCCTCCTCGATCAGATCGAAGGATCTTAATACTTTTGCCCGTTTGGTTCTCTACTTCTTGTTTATATTCTCTAAATTTCTCAAAAGCTTCTGATTTGTGTTTCATCAGGAACACATATCCGAATCTAGAGAGATCGTCAGTGAATGTAATGAAGTACGAAGAACCATCCCTGGCATGTGTAGAAATGGGACCGCATACATCACTATGTATTAGTCCCAAGAGTTCGGTAACTCTTTCTCCGTGTCCGGTAAACGGAGTTTTGGTCATCTTGCCTTTGAGACATGACTGACAAGTGTCATAAGATGAAAATTCAAACGAATTTAAATATCCATCCTTATGTAACTTAGCTAGTCGTGTCGCATTGATGTGACCCAGTCTACAATGCCACAAGAAAGATTCGTTCAGTTCAGAACTCTTCCTCTTGTGTGTGTTTTGTAAATTGAGGACTGTATTTTGATTGAGAATGAATATGCCATTATACATCGAGCTTGATGCAATCAACTTTTGATCTAGGAATATGTTCATAACATTATCCTTTACTACAAAATTATATCCTTCTTTACTTAATAAAGAAACTGATATAATGTTGCATATCATGTTCGGTATATAATAGCATTCATTTAGAATCAGTGTATCACCACTTGGTAATACTAGGTGATATTCGCCAACTGCTTTGGCTGCAACATTTGCCCCATTCCCAACTTGAACGGAATGATCATCTTTTCCCAGTTCTCTACCTTTCCGCAGCTCATGTAACATCTTACATATGTGGGATCCTGATCCGGTATCTAATACCCAGGACGTAGGGTGAACTGAGAAACAGTTCTCAATGACAAACACACCCGAAGATGATGCATCAACATGCATGTTCTCCGTTTGGGCGGTGTGAGAATCCAGATATTCTCCTGTTTCCTGTTCATTCTTATAACACTTATAAGATAGAACGGGTTCAACGTTCCCCTGCACAGTATAACATGCGGGTTCGGTCAATACATCCATATTATTATCTTTATTAGGGCATGAAATGGTCGCTACCTGGAGAGAGAGAGAAGAAAACACTTTAGCGTATGCTCTTGCAAGATCAGATTGGTTATTATCCTATCTAATCAGGATGGCTCCCACTGTTTTTATCAAATCTTCCTTCAAACCCTAAAAGGAAAGACTAGCCGGGATTAATTACACACTACAAGTTGGCCAATCTTTCAGCCAGGCCAGTGTCGGTACTTTGAGGGAGGTCCCCCGTGCTTTCGCACGAACCTAATTAATGTAAACCTCGTTTTCCCAGAGGCGTAACCCCGTTGACACCTTTCTAGACACCTACTCGATCAGCTAATTGCAATATGTAAAACTCTCCCAGGAGTAACTCTTACTCGCAGTGGGTATCGGGATCCAACTATCTCATAGAAGGTATGCAATCTCATTGCAAATTTCAACACTTGAAATTCCCGATAATACTTTTTCCCCTAGCGTCCTGTGACCTTGACGGAGGCCAAACTACCCACAGGGCGCGAGTCAAGTTCAACCCGTCATTTCTTGATCGAATTAAATCCACCCGTACGACCCTTGACGGAGGCCAAACTACGCCGTACGAATACCCTAATCCAATCGCATCATATGCTGGCAGATAAGCACTAGTTAGCTACCATACACTACGCCTTGACGGAGGCCAAACTACCGCAGCAGGAATACTAAGTAGTACTTATCTGAAATGACGGAGGGCTACGCAGGTTTTTCTGAAAAACCATGAGCGTATATGAACTTGATATCGTTGTAGAATCAAGTGAAGTTTTGAAATGGAGTGATTTTGAGGCTTTTCTAGTTTTGCTAAAGGGGTCACTCCCGGTGAAGGGATCGTCGGCCCTTTCCTCGTCGAATGAGGTGTGGGATATATCATATATATCACTGTGCAAAGCAGAAACTATAGAAGCAATCAAAAGTCAAACCGAGTGTGTAGCATCTTCCAGTTATTGCTAAAGGAGTCACTCCCGGTGAAAGGATCTCGGTCCTTTCCTCATCGAATAAGGTGCAGGGTATATCATATATACCGCTATGCAAAGCAAGAACTGTAGCTACCTGTTTTGTTTAAAATTTGATTCTACAACATCTTAGGTTTCTTTTCTTTCATTAATCACATTAATGAAGTCCTATCATTTAAGTACCTAAACATCACAGATAAATACGACGTACACTTATGCCATCCGCATTCACCTCGATGTCCCCTCGTGCACCGTTAGATTAGGTAACTAACGGCAGAGCAGGGCAGGGCTAGCGCGGGTGTAAAACATAAGTAACGGCTATATAATATATTATATATACTATATATTGTATCTATCACAGAACATCACATGATCACATCACAGATATCGCAGCAGAAGAAACATATGAAACATTGGATATTCTAGGACGTCCGTGTTTTCAATACGAGCCAGTATAAAACACGGATTCCACGGTCGTGATGAATATCCAATCCCACACCCCTAGACCCCTACGAGAGCGGCAAGCAACCCTACCAATCCTAGGGTTAGGAGACCCGGACTCGACTCCTCGAGATGGTCTCCCACTGGACCCTAGAACCCGGTTACTTGTGCTCCCCTCCTTGGGTCTATCCTAGTGCAGAAAAGTAAATAATATACAAAGGGTGACAGCTTCCGCAACCTGGAAGTGCCCCAAATAAAAGAATATTACATACAAGTTTTTACATGAATGAAAAATGAAAAACACTCATCTCACATAAAATCCCCGGCTATTCAAACACGACAATCCAATATAACATATTCAGCAACACATAACATCACATGTCATCAACGTAAGTAAATATGCGCATCCCAATTGTCGTTGACATATAGCAACGAAACCGGCGATATCACATATTACACTTACGGTCACAGAAAAGAAAGTGTAAAACTACAACAGTTGGAATCCACAACCTCATTAGACATCGCATGCCTAATCAATTGAAATACTTAGACATCACATGCCTAACAATTATAAACCCCGCATTTTAGTCCCATTATCGAAAACTCTTTTCAATATCAAGTGAGACTAAACCACTAGATTTATAACATTCATTCAGTTATCTCATAACTGTTTGTGAATTCCAATTATTGTATCCCATTCCGGATAAATAGAAAATATTAAACTTTCCGATCGAACATTCGAACACCCAAGTTTTCCCAAGACCGTTCAACACATGAAATAATGTTCAAAGACATTCACTTCATGCCTCAGTACCAACGGTCCAGCCGTAGAAGGGTCAAGCCAACGCCTCACATGTGGCATGCCGTACTGCCCCAAACCCGAAGGTTCAAAGGGCAGTTCAAGACGGTCACATAATCGAGTTAAGGTTTGTTGTCTTCTAGAGGGACCATCGCGTTACTTGCACTACTTAGAACGTCCTTAAACCACAGAAAAATCCAACACTTGGATATTTTCCGACAGGGGAAAAGTTGGGTATTTATATCCGGTCGAACTTTTTAACATATTCGAAAATTATCCGGAAAAACACATAGACAAAGCTTGATAATCCGATCGAATCATCGATTTCCAATGCAACCCCAGAACACTCAACTCTTGAGTCAATTTAAAAATTCCCAGAAAACTCAGCATATTAAAATAGGAATTACTGTGCAAACAGGGAAGGATGACGTCATGATCAGGCCGCGGAACAGCGGCAGAAGCCAGGCTTCTGCCGCGGTTCCGCCGCACTTTGGACTCTTCATTTTGAAAAATTAGCTCCGTAATTCTTAGAATTCCCTGCTGAGTTTTTTAAGCATTTTTAATCTGGAAAAAACCCAGTTTTTAGAAAAAGTCCAGAGAGCTCTTAGGTTTTTAGGGTTTCGGTTCGATCGGGTTTCAAACGTCGTCTACTGTTCGCCTAAGGCTCTAACTAGGCTCTGATACCACTGTACGGTTCCTAGGCACACAATAGAGGTCTCACAAGGCATCAATCATGCCAATTTCAAATTTTACAAGTGCCGAGAAACTCTAATACGGATCGTTAACTAGAAATTTAGGCGAGAAGATAAGCTAGTTAACATCTTAACTAAAAGTGAGAAGCTACAACCTTTGCAGATCCGGTTATCCACTTCCTTAGCTCCACGTAGTCGTCCTCTCGCTGTCCAAGTCGGATCTCGGACTCTAACATCGGCTTCATCGGAGAAATGAACGGACTAGTCGTCGGCTACGATGCCAAAGATGATCTACGTCGAGGTTACACAAGATCAAGCTCCAACTTCACCAAGTTGTGAAACTTGTGAAGAAAACACCCTATACTACTTGGCAATAGGTAGAGGGTGAAGAAATAGGAGGTGGGTTCACTTTAGAATTGGATTTCTCACACTTTTGCTCAAGATGCCATTAATGGTGGCAAGCTTTTTCTTGAAGAAGAAGAAGATGAAGAAGATAGATTATGATAAGTGTTCTAATTAAAAAATGCAAAAGAAATGAATACTTATCATAATATGAACCATGGTTAGGTGTAGAGAATTGACTAAGATTAGATGAATGGTTAGGAAGCATGAAGACAAAATGGTCACTTTGGTCAAAGCTTCATGAAGCTTCAACAAGCTTCATGAATGATAGCAACCATTTTGTTTTCTTTTGCAATTTCTTTTTAATCCAAATTAAAAAGATAAATGAATGAATAAATAAAAACCCTAATCATTTACTTAACCAAGGTTTAATTCTTTACACTTAACCAAATGAGCAAGTATCATCAAATATGATACAAACATGTGCACAAAAGTATATCACATATACAACTTGCACATCAAGTGAGAAAATCCATTTAAAGTGAACCAATACTAGTTAATGCAAAGTAATATATCAAATATATAATTATACATTAAATCATTAAATCAATACTTGATTTAACGATCCGGTCATATCGCATACAACCGACTAGTATCCTATGTATCGGCTTATCGAATCAATCCTTGATTCGATATCTAGGTTATATTGCATATAACCAATCGATACATTGATCGCGAGAATGGAATACGGTATCACATACACGCATCATTCTCGGTCCCGCACATATCTCATATGCACCCCTATTTCGTTTCGCTTGAGCCAGGAAACCTCTGTGTAGGACTCTAAAGACTCGTCAATACGCCGGCAGCAGATGATGATCATATCAATCACCCACAAGCCGCAAGCGGTCTGCTAAACGTAACGGCCACCCGGCTATTGAGCGATCAGAAGATCGACGAGCTAGCCCGCTCACACTCCTGTGAATCCAACCAGTAACACTTACCGTACAGTCCGGTCTGTTCGTCTGATATGTCGCATATCAAGTCTAAGGGTGGTATACGTCAGACTCTAATAACCGATAAGTCGTGCCGATGTGAGGCTCATAACGGGTCGAGAAACTACTGGTAACACTTACCAGCAAATCTCTGATCAGCCCTGGCCAGGAACTTCCCTGTTACGGCCAATCGAGCACAGCGCAACATCAACCCCCAATACCGGGAGAGACGAAACCCCTCCTATTGCTCATTGCCTCCATGTGACTCGGGACTGTACCCAAAGACCACCGTTTTGCACGCCCTCATGGACGTGGTAAGGTGGAGATCAAAGCACAGTGGGAATCACATAAGACTCTATGACGATCTCGGGTCTACAGACTAACCTGTACAAGTGTCACCTGAGAACTGCCATCTGACGTGAGGTATAATACCATCTGGGAGTTCTCGGCGAGTCCGTCTAGTGTACCCAGTCTCCACTGAGCACCCGTATACCATCTCTGATGTCAAACACCAATGGATATGGGATCATCCATCGCCCATCTCATGGGTCGAGAAACGTATACGCTAGTCTACACTGGTATATCGATGCCCCGTCTCGATACACCCACGACTAGGGACCTTGAAGGATGTACCTATGGACTACCATGTCCCCACTAGTATGATCTACATCATAGTCCAGGTAGTCAAGTACACATCCTAAGGGCTTTACCAACATGTAAATTTAAGACAGTTTAAAGAGACAAGTGTACACGTTAAGATAAAGAGCAACCAGATAGCATACTATCATATCGAGAAAGAAAGTCATCTCTATATATGTCCAAGCATCCAATATAATATACATCATCTGTATAATACTGGCCTCTAGGGCATACATACAACTAACACAATCAACATGTCATCGAGATATAAAAGTAGATATATCGACGACCCATCTTTAAGCCGTTTCGAGTATACGCAACTATCATACTTACAACGAGAGTAATTAGTCTTACTCATGAATGAATCGAAGCTCTTGTATCACTACCCGAGAGACTGCTTCAACCAATATAAAGACCGCTTGAGTTCACATATATGATCCTCCTTGTCGGGCTCTATAAATCCTTCAGGTTGCTTCATGAAGATCGTCCTTTTCAACTCCCTATGCAGAAATGTCATTTTCACGTTCATTTGCTCCAATTCAAAATCTTGAGTAGCTACCATCGCCAACAACACTCGAATAGACATATACTTGACTACCGGTGAGAAAATCTCATTGTAGTCAACCCTCTCCTTCTAAGCAAAACCCTTCGCAACTAAACGTGCCTTGTATTGCTCATTTTTCTTTTTTCTGTATACCCACTTGCAGCCAATAGCCATTTTTCCTTTAGGTAGCTCTGTCAATCTCCATGCACTATTCTTTCGAAGTGACCCCATCTTCTCTGTCATCACCACAATCCATCGATCACTATGCTTTTGCCCAATGGCCTCCTGATAAGAGTTAGGATCTCCGTTTTCGGTGACTAGAGCAAATGCAACCATATCTTCGAACCCGTATTTGACTGGTGCCTTATGAGTACGTATTGATTGCCTTAATAACATTGTTGGTGGGTCCTGTTTGGGTTGGTCTTCACCTTCTATCTCTAAAATCTGCCCGTCCAGCTCCGCATTAATAAGCTTGTAACGCCTTATTTAGATTAGTGTTGTTTAAACGATAATACGGGTTTTTGGTAAAAAGTTTACCAAATTGGGTTCCTCACATTTTATAACAATTAATTAATAATTATTTATTATTGGTTATGACTTGCACACACTTGTGCATGTTTATGTGACGGTGTGTTTGTGTTAATCTAGATTAGTGACCATGACATTTAACTCTAATCCTTTGCTTTAATCCAATCCTTTGTTTTAAAACTTAACTTAACTCTAGATATTTGTTTTAGGGAAGAGAGATATTTTCCATGGATTTGTTGGCTATAGTGCCCTCAAGGCAATTATCATAGTCGCAGGTATATGATCATGATGATTGAGCGAGGACCTATACCGATAATACAGTCTTACTCGAGATGATGGTATGCTATATGGTTTGTCTTTATCAACATATGTTGATAAAGCCCATAGGATTCTTGCTTGACTGCCAGCATTGTGATGGCGATCACATACGTGGGAGCTGGGGTCTATAAGCACATCCTTAAATGTCCCTAGTCGTGAGAGTATCGAGACTGGGCATCGATACTCCAGTGTAGACTAGTGTATACTTATCTAGACCCTGACGAGGGGCGGTGGCCGGTCTCACAAGCCATTGGTATCAGTTGTTCACCTAAGATAGTATACAGGTGCTCATTGGGTTATGAGTACACTGGACGGACTCGCCGGGAACATACTAGTTGGTATTATACCTATCGTCAGATAGCAGTTCCCTGGTGACATGTGTACAGATTAGTCTGTCGACCTGAGATCGTCATTTGTCTCGTGTGAGTTCTGACTGTGCTTTGATTACTACCCTACCACGGCTCAAAGGAGTCGTGCAAACAGGTTTTAGTTGGGTATAGTCCCGAGCCACATGGAGGCAGTGAGCGGATCGTCGGGGATTCGTCTCTCTCGGTATTGGGGGTTGATGTCGTGCAGTGCACGGGTGGCCATCACTAGAAATCCTCGGCCGGGGTATGTGAGAATTACCGATCTAGGATCGATAGTTTCTCAGGTAGTGATGGGTTTCATACCGACACGAATTATCGCGTTGTTAAGGGTCTGACTTTATCCACCCCCTAGACTCGATATGCGATACTCTTAGACGAACAGACCGGACTGTGCGGATATTGTCACTGTCAGGCTCAGTAGGGGTTCGGATGAGTTTGCTCGTCGGCCTTCCTTTCGCTCAATACCTGGGTAGCCGTTACGTACAGCTAGTGCCGCTGACGTGCTTGTGGTTAAACCCATTGCCAGCGTATTGACGAGTCTTTAGAGTCCCACACAGAGAGTTTTCATGGTTCAGGCGATATGGTGTAGTTGACGTATGTTGATACATACAGGTGTCCGATTGAATATGTGCACAAGCTGCACAGACTTTAATCGGACGGTTGATAATACTAGCAGCTTAGGATTAAGCCAGATTGTTAAATCAAGTTTTGATTTGATAATTTACATATGTATTTATATATATGTATTCTAGTATTATTGCTCACTATTTATTTTCTCTCTCTGGCTATTCGTATTTTCGTACAAATACGCGTATGTGTGTTTTGACATATATACCGGGAAGTATTCCGTATTTGTACGGAATGACTTCTAGAAAATTTGCCACCTCATTATTGATTTTCCTTTTTAAGAAAATCATTTGTTTCATAATGAGGTGGAAAGGTGATTTGGGTCAAAGCATGGGTTTTGGGCATGTAGAGATTGGTATGATCTTATTTGTTTATTGTTAATTGGAAAAGTATTTTTGGTGTGCATTTTTGGAGGGAGGGGAGAGAGGGCCGGCCACTTCTTGGTGTGGGGTTTTTCTTGCTCATTTTTGATTCACTTGAGGCTCTCTCTATCTCACTCTCATGCTCACACCAAAAACACTTAGCCATTTTTAGCTCATGCCTTTGATCGTCACCTCCCCATTTTCTATGGTTGCTCCATGAGCTTTGAGTATGAGAAAAAAATATGGTGACACTATTCTACACTCCCACTCTCCACTACTAGCTATCTTGGATAGTCGGTTGGTCCGCTTGGCGAACCTGGAGCTTGTGCCGTTTCCCTCGGGTGGATCATCGGAGATGAAGGAAGACCGGCGACCAAAGTCGATCCACATCACTAGGAGCTTGGAAATGGTTGAAGACCCGAAGGACTTGGTTCATTAGGTATAACCATTCTATCTCTTTGTGATTGGTTTGCTAGTTTTACGGTTAATGGTTTCAATCTTGGAAATCGGGTAATGGTAGCGCCGGGTTTTAGAAATTTTTTGTTCCGCATTTGGCCACGGTTGGATGGCCGGGGCACTCCCATAACCCAACATGGAATCAGAGCCACCCATTAAACCCTACTAGCTAGTTTGCACAAGCTTAAAATCTCGATCGATCAAAATTTCCAAATCAATTTTCCAATTTGCCTATTTTCTGTCGATTTTAAAACTTGGTCGAAAAATCTTTCTGTGTAGCTTAAAAATCCGAGTAGGCAATTATACATCACCACAAGAAATTTGGAAGCTTGAATCAATTTTTTGGCCGCGGGACCGCCGCAAAACATGCATTTGGCGGCGGTTCCGCCGCGCTTTAGTGGCCAAATGCCTCCAAATTTTTTCTTGCACTCTCTGACTAGGAAAAATGATTTTTGTGATATTTAGTTTTAGCCCAGATTCTCTTGAGTACTGGTTTGCACTTGAGATTAGACGGAAATTTTAATCGATCGAAATTTTAACTGTGTAATTTTCAGTACTTAGTTTAGCATCTAGGACCGTGAATGTCATTTGATCGGTAAGCCTTATCTAATCGCTATAGTCCTTTTAGACGGGTTTGCGAACGTGATTTTCACGTTGATGTTCTGTGTTGTGCTGTGATGTTGGGGATTGTCGTGGTGGATAGCCTGCGTGCAATAGTAGTGCAGTTTGGATTTGTTTGTACATTTGATACTGCGGGGCGAGTTTCCGACATGTGGACTGCCGTCACTGCGTGTTTGTATATTATTCTTTTGGGGTACGACCGAGTTGAGGTCGATGTACCCGTTATATATATTTTCTTTTCTGTACTAGGATTACCCCGCGGTGGGGGTGCACGGATAGCCTGGTTCTAGAGGGCAATGGGCCCGCATCTCATGGCGTTGAAACGGAGGGGGTTTCACTCTAGAATTGGCGGGCTATTCGCCGCACTCGTAGGGTGTATAGGTTGACCCAAGGAGGGGTGCTCAAGTTACCGGATTCCGTAAAGTGCTGGGTGGTCCATTCACTTTGTTGAATGGGGCTGCCTCGCTTCAGGTTTTGGCGGGTAACTTGCTGCGCTCGTAAGGGTCTAGGAGTTCATTGCACAGGCTATCCACATGACCAGGGGAACGTCGGGTTTTCAGTTGTGGCTCAAAGGAAACCCGGGGCTCCCAGATTATCTGTATTGTTCTGTGATACTTATTACTTTTCTGTGATGTTGCATTTATCATGCCTGGGACGATTGTTATATATATTTATATATACTAGTAGATGTTGTATATGTTTTGCACCCGTGCTAGCTCAGTCCCCGCTCTGTCGTTAGTTAAGTAACCTAACGGGTGATGACGGGACCCAGTGGCGAATGCGGATGTCATATACGTATATTTTATTTTCGTTCTTTTCTGGTGTGATTAATTGATGGGACTGCGTTGATTCTTATCAATGCAAAGAAAACAAACCTATATATATATGATGTTGTTGGAACCAAGATTTTAAAAACTGACATTACAGACATTCTCTTTTGCTTTGCACAGTGGTATTCGGTTATGAATATCCAGCACCTCATTCGACGAGGCAAGGGCCGAGATCCCTTCATCGGGAGTGACCCCTTGGGCAGGAGTTTGCGTCAACGTAATAACTTCACTATAGTCGATTACTTTTTTCTTTGCATCGTGGTATTCAGTTTGGAATATCCTGCACCTCATTCGACGGGGAAAGAGCTGAGATCCCTTCACCGGGATTGACCTTTTTAGCAAAAGTTTTCGCCACTATACTTTTATAAAACCACTTGGATTCCTTCAACGATATCAAGTTCATTACGTTAAAGGTTTTTCACCAAAAACCATCCATAGCCCTCCGTCATTTCTTACATGTATTGCTTAGTATTCGTGCTGCGTTTGTTGACCTAGTCAAGACGTAGTGTTCGGTAGCTAAGTGGTGCTTGTTTGTTGCATTTTAAATGCGATTGGTTAGGACAGTCGTGCGGCCTTGTTGACCTAGTCAAGGGCATGTGCGGGTGAGTTTAATGCAATCCAGGATAATGACGGGTTGAACTTGACCAGCGGTTTATGGTTTGTTGACCTAGTGAAGGTCATAAACCGTTTGGGGGTGAAAATCATTTCAAACATATAGGAAACTTGCCAGGCATGCGCATACCTTCTGGAGTATGGTGACTTGAGTGGCTTCCATCAAGTTATCATGCGATGATAGTTGGATCCTGATTCCTACTGATGAGTAGGATTACTCTTCGGGTGATTCCGACTAATTCTCCTTTTAGGTTTGGAGGAGAATTCGAGAAAACAGTGGGAGCCATCCGGATTAGATAAAATGATTATCCATTCTGATCTAGGTTAGAGTGAACGCTGAGTGTTTCTTTTCTCTCTCTCTGACAGCAACCATGACCCGACCCTAGACTATAACTCAGTGACCAAGATTAACTGAACTTTCTTATAAACATTGGCTCTTGGATTGTCCAAGTTTCATACATCATTGCCACTCCTTCTTTTACTCTTTGCTTTTCTCCAGAACACCCTGTATCACTACGTGTATCCACTTCCATTGGATAAAACCATCGTATGGTTATATATGAACTCGAAGGAACTTTTTCGAGGATGGTTTCCGGTTCTGGAGAAAATGAATAGGATTATTCAGTTGTCTTTTCTTTTTACCTTCTCTCGGGTTATGAGGGCTCCTAGGATTAGGAGACGGTACACCTATTACGTTTATTGGATAGTCTTCTTCCAAACCATAGGAAGGTGCCGAAAGGTAGGGAATGAAGAAAACCGATTAGCCTATGTGTGGTGTATAGAAGGAAATGAGTGAAGAAAAATAAAGGGATTAGAAAGAGGGTAAAGTAAAATGCGACTGCTATTCATGACCAAACCAAGACTTTCATCGCCACTCCTACTTCACCTTTGTATTTCTCCAGAACACTCCATATTACTACGAACATCCAATTCCATTGGATAAATCCATCATATGGTTATATACGAACTCGAAGGAACTTTTTCGAGGATGGATTCTTGTTAGTTATATGTATGCCCTAGAGGCCATTATTGTACATATGATGTATATTGTAAAGGATGCTTGGACATATATATGGAGGACTTTCTTGCTCGACATGATAGTATGCTATCTGGTTGTACTTTATCTTAACATGTACTCTGATTGTCTCTATATTACATGTTGATAAAGCCCTTAGGATATGTACTCGACTACTGGGACTATGATGAGATCATACTAGTGGGGCCACGGTAGTCGACGAGTACATCCTATAACTGTTCCTAGTCGAGGGTGTATCGAGACAGGGCATCGATACACCAGAGTAGACTAGCGTATACGCATCTTGACCCATATGATGGGCGATGGATGATCCCATATCGATCGGTGTTTGACATCAAGGATGGTGTACGGGTGCTCAGTAGAGACTGGGTACACTGGACGGACTCGCCGAGAACTCCCAGATGGTATTATACACTACGTCAGATGGCAGTTCTCTGGTGACACTGGTACAGGTTAGTCTGTAAACCCGAGATCGTCATAGAGTCTTGTGTGATTCCCACTGTGCTTTGATTTCCATCATACCACGTCCAAGAGGGCGTGCAAAAAGGTGGCTTTTGGGTACAGTCCCGAATCACATGAGGCAATGAGCGATAGGAGGGGATTCGTCTCTCCCGGTATAGGGAGTTGATGTTGCGCTGTGTTCGATTGGCTATAACTGGAAATCCCTGGCCAGGGTTGCTGAGATTTATTGGTAAGTGTTATCAGTAGTTTCTCGAACTGTTATGGACCTCATATCGACACGACTTATCGAGCTACTGGGGTCTGACGTTTACCACTTCTAGGCGAGATAGGAGACATATCAGACGGAGAGACCGGACTGTACGGGAGTGTTACTGATTGGATTCATGGGAGAAAGTACAGGCTTGCTTGTTGATCTTCTGATCGCTCAATACCTGGGTGGCTGTTACGTTTAGCTGACCGCTTGCAGCTTGTGGGTGTTTGATATGATCATCACCTACTGCCGGCGTATTGACGATTCTTTAGAGTCCTACACAGAGGTTTCTTGACTTAGGCAAAACGGAGTAGGAGCACATATATGATATGTGCGGGACCGAGAACAATACGTGTATGTGATACCGTATTAGATTCTCGCGATATAAGATATCGACCGGGTATATGTGATATGGCCGGGTCATCGGATCAAGTGTTGATTCGTTGAACTGATACAGATTATATTAGTCGGTTATTTGTGAAATAGCCAGATTATCGGATCAAGTGTTGATTCGATAATTTAATGTATAATTATATATTTGATATATTAAATTACATTAACTAATATAATCTCACTAAAAGATTCTTTTTCTCACTCGGGTAATACATTGATATATATGCGATATATGTTAATTGTATTATTTTATTTTGTTGCAGTAAATATTGTATATGTGATATATAATATTGTAACATATTAGGGTTATTAATGCAACATGTTTAGTGGAGATTAAACATGGTTAGGGTTTGATTTGGGTTAATCTTTTCTAGAACCTTCTAGAAGGTTTTGTTTTGTTTTGAGCAAAGATATTTGTATGATATTTTGTGAGATATTTTGTTTAACCCAACCCAACCCTTTAACCTTAGTTAAATCTCTACATGAGTTACTTCTTCTCTCTTGAACCATGGTTGCATTTCTAACCTTACAACACTTTCATTATTCATCACAAAGTAAATTGATTCTTCTTCTTCTTCCTTGAAAGCTTTTTAGCTTTTTGCTTAGTGATGATTTTGAGTGAGATTAAGAAAACAAATGAGAGCTAAATTCCTACTTCATCATCCTAATCTATTCTAGCCATTTAGATTAAGGTGTTCACTTCATTTAGTGAGTGAGAGCTTGTTTTAAAGAAACTTCAAGGTAGATCATCTTAGTTATCGAAGATCGGAAGCAACATCTTTCTCTTCGTGGACCCTCTCTAGAGTCCGGATACTCGATGATCGCAGCGAAGGGACCTCAACACAGAGCTTTAGAAGTGAAGGAATGGACTTCAAAGGTTGTAATCCCAAACTCTTAGAAGTAAAGTTGTTTACTTGCTTTGTTTCGCCTAATCTCTAGTTTAAGATCTTGGTTTAGGGTTGTTCGGCATTTAAATTGGGCATGGTTGATGCCTTATAGACCCTTGTGAGAGTGCCTAGTAACCCTGCAGTGGTATCAGAGCCAAGCTAGAGCTTTAGGCGAAGTCTAGACGAAGTTAGAAGTCCGATCGAACCCCGAAACCCTAAATTTTACCATTCTCTGCAAATTTTTTAAAAATGTGATTTTTTCTGCATTAAAAATACTCAAAAAAATCAGCGGGGAATTATAAGGATTTCTGTAAAAAACGAGACATTAATTTCATTATAGCGCCGCTGAACCACGGCAATGACCTACCTTGTGCCGCTGTTCCGCGGCCGTACAGTGAAATCATGGTTTGCTTTTTGCACAGTAAAGTCCTTATCTATTTCCTGATGCTTCTGGGTATTTTTAATTCTACTCAAGTGTTGAGTTTTCTGGAGATGTTTTGTATTGGGAACTCCTAGATTTGATCGGAAAGTTTAACTTCGTTTAAGTATTTCCGGGTAATTTTAGAACGTGTTAAAAAGTTCGAACGGATATCAATAACTCACTTTTTCCCCGGCCGGAAAATTTCCAAGTGTTGGATTTTTCCGTAGTTTAAGAACGTTCTTAGTCATGAAAGTAACGCGGTGGACTCTCTAGAAGAACACAAAACTTAACTCAATTATGTGACCGTCTGAACTGCCTCTAAACCTTAGGGTTTGTGGCAGTACGGCGTTGCCATATGTGAGGCGTTGGCTTGACCCTTCAACGGCTGGACCATTGGTACTGTGGCATGTGATGGATGTTTTTAAACTAATTTCAAGTGTTGATAACTATTTGGGAAATCTTGGGTGTTTATTTATTCGTTCGGGAAGTTTAACATTGTCTATTTATCTAGAATGTGATATAATATTTGGAATCCACAAATAGTTATGAGATAACTAATTTGAATGTTATAAATCTAACAGTTTAGTCTCAGATGATCGGTTGCCACGGAATTTTGATGTGATCAAAAGTCTGTCGCAATCACATAGCGTACGCGGATACTCGCCGGGTAAACTTAATAGACATCCATGCCCCAAAGCCCCGACCAAGTGACTGTAGGAGAACCCCATCGCCAAAAGCATTCGTTCGGGTGCTCGCGGCAGCGGTGTTCCTCCTTAGTGCACTTCGTCGACGGCATCGGGGGTGCGGCCGTCTACTAAAGTTTGGGACGAGCATTCGATCAGGATATCAGGAATCTTGTTGAATTGCTCGACTAGATATTGAAAAGTGTTTTCGATATTGAGACTAAAATGCGGGGTTTATAATTGTTAGGCATGCGATGTCTAAGGAATTCATTTGGTTAGGCATGAGATGTCTAACAAGGTTGCGGATTCCAACTGTTGTAGTTTTACACTTTCTTTTCTGCGACCGTAAGTGTAGTATGTAGTTGTATCACCGGTTTTCGTTGCTATACATCAACGACAATCGGTGTATGCATACTTACTTACGTTAATGATATGAGATATTATGTGTTGCTGTGATATGTTATATTGGATCGTCGTATTTTTGAATAGCCGGGGGTTTTATGTGAGATGAGATTTTTTCATTTTCATTCATGTAAAATTCATTTGTATGTAATATTCTGTTATTTGGGCACTTCCGGGCTGAGGATGATGTCACTATTGTATATTATTTACTTTTCCGCATTAGGTAGACCCAAGGCGGGGAGCACAAGTAACCGGGTTCTAGGGTCCAGTGGGAGACCATCTCGAGGAGTCGAAATCGGGTCTCCTAACCCTAGAATTGGCAGTGTTGCTTGCCGCTCTCGTAAGGGTCTAGGGATGTGGGTTTGGCTATTCATCGCGACCGTGGAATCCGTGTTTTATACAGGCTCGTATTAAAATACGGACGTCCTAGTATATCCAATATTTCATATATGTTCTTCTGCTGCAATGTTCTGTGATGAGATCATATTACTGCCTGAGACGAATGTTTATATTATATATACGAGATATATGTTATATTGCAGATTTCGTTTCAAATGTGATGCTTGTGAAGCATATTAAAATGGGACTTCATTAATGAGATTAATGAAATAAAAGAAACCTAAAGATGTTGTAGAAACTTGTTTAAAAACTGGTAGCTCTAGTTCTTACTTTGCATAGTGGTATTCCTTGTAGAACATCCAGCACCTTATTCGATAAGGAAAGAGCCGAGATCCCTTCACCGGGAGTGACCTCTTTAGCGAAACTAGCAGATGCTACAAACTCGGTTTGTCTTTTGATTGTTTCAATAGTTTTTGCTTTACATGGTGGTATTTAAGAAATATCCTGCACCTTATTCGATGAGGAAAGAGCCGACGCTCCCTTCACCAGGAGTAACCTCTTTAGCAAAACTAGAAAATGCCTAAAAAACATTCCATTTAAAATCACTCGATTCTACAACGATATCAAGTTCATTACGCAAAAGGTTTTCTTAAAAACCTGTCGTAACCCTCCGTCATTTTAGGAAGTAGAGTACTTAGTATTCGTGCTGTGTTTGTTGACCTTAGTTAAGGCACAATGTACGGTAGCTAAGTGATGTCTTCCTATATAGCATATGATGCGATTAGTTAGGACAATCATATGACTTTGTTGACCTTAGTTAAGGGTCATATGGGTGGGTCTATTTAATCAAGAAATGACGGGTAGAACTTGACTAGTGCTTATGATTTGTTGACCATAGTTAAGGTCATAAGTCACTAGGGGTAAAATATTATTGGGAAGTTCAAGTGTTGAAATTTGCAATGAGATTGCATACCTTCTATGAGACAGTTGGATCCCGCTACCCGCTGCGAGTAAGAGTTACTCCTGGGAGAGTTTTACACATTACAATTAACCGATCAAGTAGGTGTCTAGAAAGGTGTCAACGGGGTTACGCCCCTGGGAAAACGAGGATTGCATCATGAGATGATGACCCAACTAGTTTCGAGCACCCCATCAGGAGTGAGACTCTGTAAGAATGGCTGGATGCTTAGCGGTCTGAGATGGAATCCTTATACACCAACAAAGTATGGACTTTGGTTGCTTTATCTGAAGGGTTAAATCCCCATCAGGAGCAAGTATATCTTGAGAAGATTACTTGGTGTACAAGGAAAGTTGAGACTTTCAAAGCCATGCTTAAAGTCCATCCAGATCCTACTTGCCACGGCTACATACCATGACTATGATATCTGGCGGTTGGATGTCATGACTGCTTTTCTAAAAGGTGATTTAGAAGAGAGCGTCTATAAGTACACAGCCAGAGGGCTTCGTAGATAGTGGGAGCAGTGGAAACGTGTGCAAGATATTTTATGTGATAAAGCAGGCATCGCGGAGTTGGAACGTCTGTTTTGATGAGGTAGTCAAAGAGTTTGACTTCATCAAAATGGTAGATGAACTTGTATATACAAAAAAGGTAGTAGGGAGTATGGTGGTGATCCTCGTAGAGTATGTGGATGACATACTCTTGATAGGGAAGGAGTTTCCTATGCTACGCTCGGTCAATCTCCGCTTATCACAAGGATTCTCTATATAGGATCAAAGTGATACCTCCTAAATCCTGGGTTTTGGATCTATGAGATAGATCTAATTGGATGTTAGGTTTCTCACTAGGTGTTGTGAGATGGTATCAATTGATCCTGGCGAGAATCACTGGAAAAGTTCCAGGGTGATAAGGACGGCTGAATGTCAGTCGCAGGCATTGTCTTTACCCTCAGTGGAGGAACGGTATGTTGGAAGAGTTCCAAGCTAGATACCGTGACTTACTAGATGACTAAAGGCTAGATACATCGTTACCAAGAATGCTACCAAAGAGGCAGTCTGGATATATAGTAGTTTATGAGATGAACTTCGTTCCAACCATTGTGTGACAATAGAGTTATGGCTTTGGCCAAGGAACCCCCGTCCCATCAGAAATCCAAATATAATTCTTAGGCAGTATCACCTGATCATGGAGATGGTTGATCTCCAGAGAGATCAAGGTTAGGAGAGTAGACACAGAGGACAACAGCGCGGATTCACTCACAAAGGTCTTTATCCCAGTAGAGACTTTTATGGGATGGTTGAGTATGAGATACTTCAACCACAACTAATTGTTGGGTATGTGATACTACAACAGATGGCCCTAGTGCAAGTGGGAGATTGTTAGTTATATGTATGCCCTAGAGGCCATTACTGTACATATGATGTATACTGTAATGGATGCTTGGACATATATAGGGAGGACTTTCTTGCTCGACATGATAGTATTCTATCTGGTTGTACTTTATCTTAACATGTACTCTGATTGTCTCTATATTACATGTTGATAAAGCCCTTAGGATATGTACTCGACTACTGGGACTATGATGAGATCATACTAGTGGGGCCACGGTAATCGACGAGTACATCCTATAACTGTTTCTAGTCGAGGGTGTATCTAGATAGGGCATCGATACACCAGAGTAGACTAGCGTAAACGCATCTTGACCCATATGATGGGTGATGGATGATCCCATATCCATCGGTGTTTGACATCAAGGATGGTGTACGGGTGCTCAGTAGAGACTGGGTACACTGGACGGATTCGCCGAGAACTCCCAGATGGTATTATACACCACGTCAGATGGCAGTTCTCTGGTGACACTGGTACAGGTTAGTCTGTAGACCCGAGATCGTCATAGAGTCTTGTGTGATTCCTACTGTGCTTTGATTTCCATCATACCACGTCCAAGAGGGCGTGCCAAAAGGTGGATTTTGGGTACAGTCCCGAATTACATGGAGGCAATGAGCGATAGGAGGGGATTCATCTCTCCCGGTATAGGGAGTTGATGTTGCGCTGTGTTCGATTGGCTATAACTGGAAATTCATGGTGTAGGGTTCCTAGGCACACTAATGAGGTCTCACAAGTGATCAAACATGGCCAATTAAAATTTTACGGGTGCCTACAAACCCTAATACGGATCGTCAACTAGATATATAGGCGATGCAAGCATGTAAACGAATTAAATGCTAAAGGAAAGTGACTACAACCTTTGTAGATCCGGTCCACCACTTCCTAAGCTCCACGATGATGTCCCTCCGCTGTCCAAATCGGAATCCGGACTCTAGCATCGGCTTCATCGAAGAAATGGGCGGGCATGGTCTTCGGCTTCGATGCCGAAGATGATCTACGTCGAGGCATCACAAGATCAAACTCCAACTTCACTAAGTCATGAAACTTGTGAAGAAAACACCCTATACTACTTGGCAAGAGGTAGAGGATGAGCAAATAGGAAGTGGGTTCACTTTACAATTGGATTTCTCACTTGTTTTCATCACTTGCCATTGATGTAGCAAGCTTTTCTTCATGGAAGAAGAAGATATATGATAAGTTATTTAAAAGGAAAATAATAGGAATACTTATCATGACTTCAACCATGGTTTAGTGTAGAGATTTATCTAAGGTTAGATGAGTGGTTAGGGTTAGAGAAGAGACAAGAATGGTGGACTTGTTCAAAGCTTCAAGAAGCTTCAAAGAAAAAACAAAACTAGCAACCATTCTTTTCTCTTTATCTTTTCAAATGAAATATATAAAATAAATAAATAGATAAATGAATAAGTGAATGAAATGAAACCCTAACCACTAACTAACCATGGTTTAATACTTTACACAAAACCAAGCTAGAATGTATCATCAAACATGATACAATCATGTGCACAAAAAATATATCACATATACAATGTGCATAATTCAAGTGAGAAAATCCATTTAAAGTGAACCAATACTAGTTAATGCAAAGTAATATATCAAATATATAATTATACATTAAATCATTAAATCAACACTTGATTCAATGATCCGGTCATGTCGCATATAACCGGCTAGTATCCAATGTATCGGCTTATCGAGTCAATCCTTGATTCGATAACTAGGTTATATCGCATACAACCATTCGACACATTCATCGCGAGAATGAAATACGGTATCACATACACGCATTATTCTCGGTCCCGCACATATCTCATATGCGCTCCTATTTCGTTTCGCTTGAGCCAGGAAACCTCTGTGTAGGACTCTAAAGACTCGTCAATACGCCGGCAGCAGGTGATGATCATATCAAACACCCACAAGCCGCAAGCGGTCTGCTAAACGTAACGGCCACCCGGGTATTGAGCGATCAGAAGATCGACGAGCAAGCCCGCTCACACTCCTGTGAATCCAACCAGTAACACTTACCGTACAGTCTGGTCTGTTCGTCTGATATGCCGCATATCTCGCCTAGGGGTGGTAAACGTCAGACCCCAGTAGCTCGATAAGTCATGCCGACGTGAAGTCCATGACATGTGTGAAACTACTGATAACACTTACCAGTAGGTCACTGCAACCCTGACCAGGGATTTCCTGTTATGGCCAGTCGAGCATAGCGCAACATCAACCCCCAATACCGGGAGAGACGAATCCCCTCCTATCGCTCATTGCCTCCATGTGAATCGGGACTGTACCCAAAAACCACCTGTTTGCACGACTCAGTAGAGCCGTGGTAGGGTGGAAATCAAAGCACAGTGGGAGACACACAAGACTCTATGACGATCTCGGGTCAACAGACTAAGCTGTACCAGTGTCACCAGAGAACTGCCATCTGACGTGAGGTATAATACCATCTGGAAGTTCTCGGCGAGTCCGTTCAGTGTACCCAGTCTCCACTGAGCACCCGTATACCATCTCTGGTGTCAAACACCAATGGATATGGGATCATCCATCGCCCATCCCATAGGTCGAGAAGATATACGCTAGTCTACTCTGGAATATCGATGCCCCGTCTTGATATTCCTACGACTAGGAACAATAAAGGATGTACTCATTGACTACCCAGGCCCCACTAGTATGATCTGCATCATAGTCCTGGAAGTCGAGTACATATCCTAAGGGCTTTATCAACATGTAATCAGAGAGACAGAAAGTATACATGTTAAGATAAAGAGCAACCAGATAGCGTACTATCATGTCGAGCAAGAAAGTCCTACCTATATATGTCCCAGCATCCACTACAATATACATCCAATGTACAGTAATGGCCTCTAGGGCATACATATAACTAACAATCTCCCACTTGCACTAGGGCCATCTGTAGCAGTGGTTGTAGTATCTAATACTCAACCATCCCCTAAAAAGTCTCTCTTTGGGAAAAGGCCTTCGTGAGTGGATCCGTCGTGCTGTCCTCTGAGTCTACTCTCCCAACCTCGATCACCCTGGAGATCAACTATCTCCATGATCAGGTGATGTTGCCTCAGAATATGTCTGGGTCACTGATGGGACCAGGGTTCCAGGGCCAAACCACACTTCCATTGTCACACAATGGTAGGAACCTAGTTCATCCTATGAACCAATATATATACCCAAACTGCCTCTTTGGTAGTATCTTTAATAGCGATGTTACCAGCCTTTATCGTCTAGTTTGCCACGGTATCTAGCTTGGAACTCTTCCAACATACCGTCCCTTTACTGAGGGTAAAGACAATGCCCGTGACTGACATTCAGTCGTCTTTATCACCCTGGAACACTTCCAGTGATTCTCCCCAGGATCAACTGATACTATCTCACTATAGCTAGTGAGAATCCTAAAATCTATTTAGATCTATCTCATAGATCCAAATCCCAGGATTTAGGAGGTATCACTTTGATCCTTTATGGAGAGTCTATGTGATAAGAGGAGATCGACCGATCGTAGCATAGGAAATTCCTTTCCTATCAAGAGTATGTTGTCCAGTTACAATACGAGGATGACCACTTCACTCTCTACTACCGTTTTGTATATACAAGGTTCATCTGCCATTTTGATGATGTCAAATTGTTTGACTAACTCATCAAAACAGATGTTCCAACTCCGCGATGCTTGCTTCATCACATAAAACATCTTGCACACGTTTCCGCTGCTCCCACTGTTTACGGAGCCCTCTGGCTGTGTTCTTATAGACGTTCTCTTCTAAATCATTATTTAGAAAAGTAGTCATGGCACCCAACCACCAGATATCGTAGTCATGGTATGTAGCCGTGGTAAGTAGGATCTGGATGGACTTAAGCATAGTCCCTGGAAAAGGTTTCATCATTATTCGTGCCTGGTCGATGACGAAAACCTTTAACAAGTCTAGCTTTGAAAGTCTCAACTTGTCCATCTACACCAAGTAATCTTCTCAAGATATACTTGCTCCTGATGGGGATTTAACCCTTCAGATATCGCAACCAAAGTCCATACTTTGTTGGTGTATATGGATTCCATCTCAGATTGCTAAGCATCCAGCCATTCTTACAGAGTCCCTACTCTTGATGGCCTGCTCGAATCTAGTTGGGTCATCATCTCATGATGCAATCCTTGCTCCCACTGTCATCGAGAAACCGAAGTATCTCTCAAGCAGGTGAGGAACCCTGCTAGATCGGCGGAGAGGCTGAGGTTCGTCGGGAACTATTGAATTCTTTGGTTCTGTCAAATCATCAGCTGCAGTTTTGTATAGCTGGAACCTTTCCAGTTCTACACAACTGACTTTACCTCGATCTTGTCCGGATTTTGCTTTTGACATAGGCCAGACAACCCTAAATCTTAACTAACTTAAGATATGGGCTCTTCCCTTTCCATATCACATATGAAGTGGTAGGCAACTGATTTGATTTGAACCCAATTCAATAGGTATGCAGCTTCTCAAGTGCACAACCCAAAAAGGAAATAGGTAACTCAGTAATACTCATCATAGAGCACACGATATCTAATATTGTGCGATTGCTCCGCCCCGATACACCGTTGTGCTGTGGTGTATTCAGAGGAGTAATACGGAGAGAGAATCTCATTCTCCTTTAGAATGGTCCAGGAATGCCATGCACAAGTATTCTCCTCCCTGATCTTATCATAGGACATAATACTTATACCCGTATTGGTTCTCTACTTCTAACTTATATTCTGTGAATATCTCAAAAGGTTCGGACTTGTGTTTCAACAGGAACATATGTCTGAATCTTGAGAGATTATCAGAGAATATAATGAAGTATAAAGAACCATTCCTGGCATGTGTAGACAGGAGACCTTACATACATCATCATGTATCAGTCCCAAGAGTTCATTAACTCTTTCTCTGTTTCCAATAAACAGGGCTATGGTCATCTAATCTTTGTGACATGACTGGCAAGTTTCATAAGATGTAAATTCAAACTGATTTAAATATGCATCTAAAATGTAACTTCAGTTAGTCGGGTCGCATTGATGTGACCTAGTCTACAATGCCTCAAGAAGAATTCGTTCATTTCTGAACTCTTCCTCTTGTGTGTGTTCTGCATACTAGCAACTGTAGTTTGATTTAGAACGTCAATGCTTTTAGATAACGTGCCTGAACCGATCAACTTTTGATATAGGAAATGTTCAAAACATTATCCATCAATACAAAATTTTATCATTTCTTTACTAATAAAGAGACTGATATGATTTTGTATATCAGGTTCGGTATCTAATAGCATTTGTTCAGAATCAATGTATTGGTAATACAGGGTGACAGTGACCAACAGACTTGGCTGCAACACTTGCCCCGTTTTCTGTCTCATGAAACTTATCACCCTTTCTCAGTTTTTCTACCCTTTTGTAGCCCTATGTAACAGATTACATATCTGGGATCCTGATCCGGTATTGAATACACAGGATGCAGAGGATACTGAGAAACAGTTCTTTATAATGAACACACCCGATGGAGGTGCATCATATGCACTTTCTTCGTTTGGGCGGCATAGGAATTCTGGTATTCCCCTTATTTCCTGCTCTGTCTTATAACAATTATAAGTTGGAGCGGGACCAACGTTCCCCAGCTCAGTATAACAAGCGGGTTCGGTCAATACATCCGTATTATTATCTTGATTAAGGCGTGATATGGTCGCTACCAGGAGAGAGAGAGAATAAAACACTCTGCGTGCGCTCTTGCAAGATTAGATTGGTTATGTATTTTATCTAATCAGGATGGCTCCCACTGTTTTTATCAAATCTTCCTTCAAACCCTAAAAGGAAAGACTAGCCGGGATTAATTACACTCTATAAGTTCGCCAATCTTTCAGCCAGGCCAGTGTCGGTACTTTGAGGGAGGTTTCCCGTGCTTTCGCACGGACCTAATTACAGTAAATCTCGTTTTCCTAGAGGCGTAACCCCGTTGACACCTTTCTAGACACCTACTTGATCGGCTAATTGCAAAGTGCAAAACTCTCCTAGGAGTAACAATTACTCGCAGTGGGTATCGGGATCCAACTATCATATAGAAGGTATGCAATCTCATTGCAAATTTCAACACTTGAAACTCCCGATAAAGGTTTTTACCCCTAGCACCTATGACCTTAACTATGGTCAACAAATCATAAGTACTAGTCAAGTTCTACCCGTCATTTCATGATTAATTAGACCCACCCACATGACCCTTAACTAAGGTCAACAAAGTCACACGACTGTCCTAACTAATCGCATCATATGCGGTGTAGGAAGACATCACTTAGCTACCGTACACTGTGCCTTGACTATGGTCAACAAACACAGCACGAATACTAAGTACTCTACTTCCTAAAATGACGGAGGGTTGCGAATGGTTTTTGTGAAAACCTTTAACACTTTGAACTTGATCTCGTTGCGGAATCAAATGGTTTTTAAATGGAATGTTTTTGAGGCTTTTCTAGTATTGCTAAAGGGGTCACTCCCGGTGAAGGGATCGTCGGCCCTTTCCTCGTCGAATGAGGTGCGGGATATATCATATATATCACTGTGCAAAGCAGAAAATATAGAAGCAATCAAAAGACAAACCGAGTGTGTAGCATCTGCCAGTTATTGCTAAAGGAGTCACTCCCGGTGAAGGGATCTCGGTCCTTTCCTCATCGAATAAGGTGCAGGATGTTCTACAAGGAACACCGCGATGCAAAGCAAGAACTGTAGCTACCTGTTTTTATTTTGAAATTCGATTCCACAACATCAGTTAGGTTTATTTTCTTTCATTAATCTCATTAATGAATATCCCATCATTTAAGTCCACCTAATCATCACAGATAAATATAACGTACGCTTATGCCATCCGCATTCGCCACGATGTCCCGTCTGCACCGTTAGGTTAGGTAACTAACGGCAGAACGAGGCAGGGCTAGCGCGGGTGTAAAACATAAGCAACGTCTATATAATATATCATATATACTATATACTATATCTATCACAGAACATCACATGATCATATCACAGATAACGCAGCAGAAAATATCATATGAAATATTGGATATACTAGGACGTCCGTGTTTTCAATACGAGCCAGTATAAAACACGGATTCCACGGTCGTGATGAATAGCCAATCCCACACCCCTAGACCCCTACGAGAGCGGCAAGCAACCCTACCAATTCTAGGGTTAGGAGACCCGGACTCGACTTCTCGAGTTGGTCTCCCACTGGACCCCAGAACCCGGTTACTTGTGCTCCCCTCCTTGGGTCTATCCTAATGCGGAAAAGTAAATAATATACATCAACGGTGACATCTTCCGCAACCTGGAAGTGTCCCAATAAAAGAATATTACATACAAGTTTTTACATGAATGAAAATGAAAAACACTCATCTCACATAAAAACCCCCCGGCTATTCAAACACGACGATCCAATATAACATATCCAGCAACACATAACATCACATGTCATCAATGTAAGTAAATATGCGCATCCCAATTGTCGTTGACATATAGCAACGAAACCGGCGATATCACATATTACACTTACGGTCACAGAAAAGAAAGTGTAAAACTACAATAGTTGGAATCCGCAATCACTTTAGACATCGCATGCCTAATCAAATGAAATACTTAGACATCCCATGCCTAACAATTATAAACCCCGCATTTTAGTCTCATTATCGAAAACTCTTTTCAATATCAAGTCGGGCAATTCAACAAGATTCCCGACATCCTGATCGAATGCTCGTCGCAAACTTTAGTAAGCGGCCGCACCCCTGATACCGTCGATGAAGTGCACCAAGACGGAACACCGCTACCGTGAGCACCCAAACGGATGCTTTCGGCGACGGGATTCTCCTACAGTCACTTGGTCGGGGTTATGGGGTGAGGCTGTCTATTAAATTTACCCGGTGAGTATCCGCGTACGCTACGTGATTGCGACGGACTTTTGATCACATTAAAACTCCGTGGCAACCGATCAAGTGAGACTAAACTGCTATGTTTATAACATTCATTCCGTTATCTCATAACTACTTGTAAATTCCAATTATTGTATCACATTCCGGATAAATAGAAAATGTTAAACTTTCCGATCGAACAATCGAACACCCAAGTTTTCCCGAAACAGCTCAACACATGAAATAAGTCTAACAACATTCAGTTCGTGCCTCAGTACCAACGGTCCAGCCGTAGAAGGGTCAAGCCAACGCCTCACATGTGGCACGCCGTACTGCCCCAAACCCGAAGGTTCAAAGGGCAGTTCAAGACGGTCACATAATCGAGTTAAGGTTTGTTGTCTTCTAGAGGGTCTATCGCGTTACTTGCACTACTTAGAACGTCGTTAAACTACGGAAAAATCCAACAATTGGAAATTTCCCGGCAGGGGAAAAAGTGGGTATTTATATCCGGTCGAACTTTTTAACATATTCTAAAAATACCCGGAAAAATACACTGACAAAATTAGACAATCCGATCGATACACCGAGTCCCCAATACAACCCAGAAAATTCAACTCTTGAAAAATAATTAAAAATTCCCAGGAAAACCAGCACTGCAAACTAGGAATTACTGTGCAAAATTTATCGCAAGAGGAGACAAAAGGGCCGCGGAACCGCCGCATTGGCATGCTAATGCCGCGGTTCCGCCGCGCTTTAATGGATTCAGGGGCCCCGTTTTATACAGTAATTCTTAGAATCTTCTACTGAGTTTTCTGCATATTTTTAATCTGGAAAAAACCATGTTTTTCAAAAATGTCCAGAGAGCAAAATGCGATTGGGGTTTCGGTTCAATCGGACTTCTAATTCCGACTACGCATCGCCTAAGGCTCTAGCTAGTCTCTGATACCAATGTAGGGTTCCTAGGCACACTAATAAGGTCTCACAAGTGATCAAACATGGCCAATTAAAATTTTACGGGTGCCTACAAACCCTAATACGGATCGTCAACTAAATATATAGGCGATGCAAGCATGTAAACGAATTAAATGCTAAAGGAAAGTGACTACAACCTTTGTAGATCTGGTCCACCACTTCCTAAGCTCCACGATGATGTCCCTCAGCTGTCCAAATCGGAATCCGGACTCTAGCATCGGCTTCATCGAAGAAATGGGCGGGCTTGGCCGTCGGCTTCGATGCCGAAGATGATCTACGTCGAGGCATCACAAGATCAAACTCCGACTTCACTAAGTCATGAAACTTGTGAAGAAAACACCCTATACTACTTGGCAAGAGGTAGAGGATGAACAAATAGGAAGTGGGTTCACTTTAGAATTGGATTTCTCACTTGTTTTCATCACTTGCCATTGATGTAGCAAGCTTTTCTTCATGGAAGAAGAAGATATATGATAAGTTATTTAAAAGGAAAATAAAACGAATACTTATCATGACTTCAACCATGGTTTAGTGTAGAGATTTAACTAAGGTTAGATGAGTGGTTAGGGTTAGAGAAGAGACAAGAATGGTGGACTTGTTCAAAGCTTCAAGAAGCTTCAAAGAAAAAACAAAACTAGCAACCATTCTTTTCTCTTTATCTTTTCAAATGAAATAAATAAAATAAATAAATAGATAAATGAATAAGTGAATGAAATGAAACCCTAACCACTAACTAACCATGGTTTAATACTTTACACAAAACCAAGCTAGAATGTATCATCAAACATGATACAATCATGTGCACAAAAAATATATCACATATACAATGTGCACAATTCAAGTGAGAAAATCCATTTAAAGTGAACCGGTACTAGTTAATGCAAAGTAATATATCAAATATATAATTATACATTAAAACATTAAATCAACACTTGATTCAATGATCCGGTCATGTCGCATATAACCGGCTAGTATCCAATGTATCGGCTTATCGAGTCAATCCTTGATTCGATAACTAGGTTATATCGCATACAACCATTCGACACATTCATCGCGAGAATGAAATACGGTATCACATACACGCATTATTCTCGGTCCCGTACATATCTCATATGCGCTCCTATTTCGTTTCGCTTGAGCCAGGAAACCTCTGTGTAGGACTCTAAAGACTCGTCAATACGCCGGCAGCAGGTGATGATCATATCAAACACCCACAAGCCGCAAGCGGTCTGCTAAACGTAACGGCCACCCGGGTATTGAGCGATCAGAAGATCGACGAGCAATCCCGCTCACACTCCTGTGAATTCAACCAGTAACACTTACCGTACAGTCCGGTCTGTTCGTCTGATATGCCGCATATCTCGCCTAGGGGCGGTAAACGTCAGACCCCAGTAGCTCGATAAGTCATGCCGACGCGAAGTCCATGACATGTGTGAAACTACTGATAACACTTACCAGTAGGTCACTGCAACCCTGGCCAGGGATTTCCTGTTATGGCCAGTCGAGCATAGCGCAACATCAACCCCCAATACCGGGAGAGACGAATCCCCTCCTATCGCTCATTGCCTCCATGTGAATCGGGACTGTACCCAAAAACCACCTGTTTGTACGACTCAGTAGAGCCGTGGTAGGGTGGAAATCAAAGCACAGTGGGAGACATACAAGACTCTATGACGATCTCGGGTCAACAGACTAAGCTGTACCAGTGTCACCAGAGAACTGCCATCTGACGTGAGGTATAATACCATCTGGGAGTTCTCGGCGAGTCCGTTCAGTGTACCCAGTCTCCACTGAGCACCCGTATACCATCTCTGGTGTCAAACACCAATGGATATGGGATCATCCATCGCCCATCCCATGGGTCGAGAAGATATACGCTAGTCTACTCTGGAATATCGATGCCCCGTCTCGATATTCCTACGACTAGGAACAATGAAGGATGTACTCATTGACTACCCAGGCCCCACTAGTATGATCTGCATCATAGTCCTGGAAGTCGAGTACACATCCTAAGGGCTTTATCAACATGTAATCAGAGAGACAGAAAGTATACATGTTAAGATAAAGAGCAACCAGATAGCGTACTATCACGTCGAGCAAGAAAGTCCTACCTATATATGTCCCAGCATCCACTACAATATACATCCAATGTACAGTAATGGCCTCTAGGGCATACAAATAACTAACACATGGCCAGGGTTGCTGAGATTTACTGGTAAGTGTTATCAGTAGTTTCTCGAACTGTTATAGACCTCATATCGATACGACTTATCGAGCTACTGGGGTCTGACGTTTACCACTCTTAGGCGAGATATGCGACATATCAGACGGAGAGACCGGACTGTATTGGAGTGTTACTGATTGGATTCACGGGAGAAAGTACAGGCTTGCTTGTTGATCTTCTGATCGCTCAATACCTGGGTGGCTGTTACGTTTAGCTGACCGCTTGCAGCTTGTGGGTGTTTGATATGATCATCACCTACTGCCGGCGTATTGACGAATCTTTAGAGTCCTACACAGAGGTTTCTTGACTCAGGAAAAACGGAGTAGGAGCACATATATGATATGTGCGGGACCGAGAACAATACGTGTATGTGATACCGTATTAGATTCTCGCGATATGAGATATCGGCGGGTATATGTGATATAGCCGGGTCATCGGATCAAGTGTTGATTCGATGAACTGATACAGATTATATTAGTCGGTTATTTATGAAATAGCCGGATTATCAGATCAAGTGTTGATTCGATAATTTAATGTATAATTATATATTTGATATATTAAATTATATTAACTAATATAAGCTCACTAAAAGATTCTTTTTCTCACTCGGATAATACATTGATATATATGCGATATATGTTAATTGTATTATTTTATTTTGTTGCACTAAATATTGTATATGTGATATATAATATTGTAACAAGTTAGGGTTATTAATGCAACATGTTTAGTGGAGATTAAACATGGTTAGGGTTTGATTTGGGTTAATCTTTTCTAGAACCTTCTAGAAGGTTTTGTTTTGTTTTTAGCAAAGATATTTGTATTGTTATTTTGTGAGATATTTTGTTTAACCCAACCCAACCCTTTAACCTTAGTTAAATCTTTACATGAGTTACTTCTTCTCTCTAGAACCATGGTTGCATTTCTAACCTTACAACACTTACATTATTCATCACAAAGTAAATTGATTCTTCTTCTTCTTCCTTGAAAGCTTTCTAGCTTTTTGCTTAGTGATGATTTTGAGTGAGATTAAGAAAATAAATGAGAGCTAAATTGCTACTTCATCATCCTAATCTATCCTAGCCATTTAGATTAGGGTGTTCATATAGGGTTACTAGGCACACTCACAAGATTCTACAAGGCATCAACCATGCCCGATTTAAAATTTAGACATGCCGAACAACCCTAACCAAGATCTTTAAACTAGAGATTAGACGAAACAAAGCATGTTAAACACTTTAACATCTAAGAGTTTGGGATCACAACCTTTGTAGTCCGGTCCTTCACTTCATAAGCTCCGTGTTGAGGTCCCTTCGCTGCGATCATCATGTACCCGGACTTTAGAGAGGCTCCACGAAGAGAATGATGCAAACTTACTTCCGATCTTCGATAACTAAGATGATCTACCTTGAAGTTTCATTAACACAAGCTCTCACTCACAAATGAATTGAACACCCTAATCTAAATGGCTACGATAGATTAGGATGATGAAGTAGGATTTTAGCTCTTATTTATTTTCTTAATCTCACACTAATTCATCACAAAACCCAAAGCTAGAAAGCTTTGCAAAGAGGAAGAAGAAGAAGAATGAATAATCATTACTTTTGTGATGAATAATGAATTGTTGTTATAATTGCAAATGCAACCATGGTTAAAGATGAAAGGCTAACCATTGTAGAGACTTAACTAGTGTTAAAGGGTGTGGGTTGGGTTTGGAAATATCTTGCAAAATATCTAAATGAAATATCTTTGCAAGAAACAAAATAAAAGCTTCTAGAAGTTTCTAGAAAAGATTAACCCAAATCAAACCCTAACCATGTTTAATCTCCGCTAATCATTTTGCATTAGTAATCATAACTTGTTACAATATTATATATCACATATACAATATTTATTGTAACAAAATAAAATAATACAATTAACATATATCGCATATATATCAATGTATTACCTGAGTGAGAAAAAGAATCTTTTAGTGAGCTTATATCAGTTAATGTAATTTTATATATTAGATATATAATTATACATTAAATTATCGAATCAACACTTGATCCGGTAATCCGGCTATTTCACAAATAACCGACTAATATAATCTGTATCAGTTCATCGAATCAACACTTGATCCGATGACCCGGCTATATCATATACCCGGCCGATATCTCATATCGCGAGAATCTAATACGGTATCACATACACGTATTGTTCTCGGTCCCTCACATATCGTATATGTGCTCCTACTCCGTTTTGCCTGAGCTAAGAAAGCTCTGTGTAGGACTCTAAAGAATCGTCAATACGCCGGCAGTAGGTGATGATCATATCAAACACCCACAAGCTGCAAGCGGTCAGCTAAACGTAACAGCCACCCAGGTATTGAGCGATCAGAAGATCAACAAGCAAGTCTGTACTTTCTCCCGTGAATCCAATCAGTAACACTCCCGAACAGTCCGGTCTCTCCGTCTGATATGTCGCATATCTCGCCTAGGGGTGGTAAACGTCAGACCCCAGTAACTTGATAAGTCATGTCGATATGAGATCTATAACAGTTTGAGAAACTACTGATAAAACTGTAGGGTTCCTAGGCACTCTCAAGAGGTCTCACAAGGCATCAACCATGCCAATTTCAAATTTTACGGGTGCCGAGAAACCCTAATACGGATCGTTAACTAGAATTTTAGGCGACCAAAGCAACTAGTTTACAACTAAACTAAAAGATAACGGAAATACAACCTTTGTAGATCCGGTGCTCCACCTCCATAGCTCCGTGATGATGTCTCCTCGCTGCGATCATCGGATCCCGGGCTCTAGTGTCGGCTTCATCGGAGAATGGACGGGCTAGGTCATCGACTACGACGCCGAAGATGATCTACGTCGAGGCATCACAAGATCAAGCTCCCACTTCACCAAGTCATGAAACTTGTGAAGAAAACACACTCTACTACTTGGCAAGAGGTAGAGGATGAAGAAATAGGAGGTGAGTTCACTTTAGAATTGGATTTCTCACTCATTTCATCAAGTTGCCATTGATGAGGCAAGCTTTTTCTTCAAGAAGAAGATGAAGAAGAAGAAGATAATATTATGATAAGTTATTTTAAAATGAAAAGAAAATGAATACTTATCATAATGTAAACCATGGTCAAGTGTAGAGAATAAATCATGGTTAGATGGAATGGTTAGGGTTAAGCATGAAGACAAAATGGTCACTTAGTCAAAGCTTCATGAAGCTTCAACTTAGAAACAAAAATAGCCACCATTTTCCCTTTTGCCAAAATGAATAAATAAATGAATAAGTAAATAAATTCAAAACCCTAACCATTACATAACCATGGTTTAGTCTAAACATACACTTAAACATTCATGTATCATCAAACATGATACGATCAAGTGTACAAAATATATCACATATACAATGTGCACATCAAGTGAGAAAATTCATTTAAAGTGAACCAATACTAGTTAATGCAAAGTAATATATCAAATATATAATTATACATTAAATCATTAAATCAACACTTGATTTAACGATCCGGTCATATCGCATATAACCGACTAGTATCCTATGTATCGGCTTACCGAATCAATCCTTGATTCGATAGCTAGGTTATATCGCATACAACCTTTCGATACATTCATCGCGAGAATGGAATATGGTATCACATACACGCATTATTCTCGGTCCCGCACATATCTCATATGCGCTCCTATTTCGTTTTGCTTGAGCCAGGAAACCTCTGTGTAGGACTCTAAAGACTCGTCAATACGCCGGCAGCAGGTGATGATCATATCAAACACCCACAAGCCGAAAGCGGTCTGCTAAACGTAACGGCCACCCGGGTATTGAGCGATCAGAAGATCGACGAGCAAGCCCGCTCACACTCTTGTGAATCCAACCAGTAACACTTACCGTACAGTCCGGTCTGATCGTCTGATATGTCGCATATCTCGCCTAGGGGTGGTAAACGTCAGACCCCAATAGCTTGATAAGTCGTGTCGATATGAGGTCTATAACAGTTCGAGAAACTACTGGTAACACTTACCAGTATATCTCAGCAACCCTGGCCAGGGATTTCCGGTTATAGCCAATCGAACACAGCGCAACATCAACTCCCTATACCGGGAGAGACGAATCCCCTCCTATCGCTCATTGCCTCCATGTGATTCGGGACTGTACCCAAAAACCACCATTTTGCACGCCCTCTTGGACGTGGTAAGATGGAAATCAAAGCACAGTGGGAACCACACAAGACTCTATGACGATCTCGGGTCAACAGACTACTCTGTACCAGTGTCACCAGAGAACTGCCATCTGACGTGAGGTATAATACCATCTGGGAGTTCTCGGCGAGTCCGTCCAGTGTACCCAGTCTCCACTGATCACCCGTATATCATCTCCGATGTCAAACACCAATGGATATGGGATCATCCATCGCCCATCTGTATGGGTCGAGAAGGTACACGCTAGTCTACTCTGGTATATCGATGCCCCGTCTCGATACACCCACGACTAGGGACTTTGAAGGATGTACTTATGGACTACCATGTCCCTACTAGTATGATCCGCATCATAGTCCAGGTAGTCAAGTACATATCCTAAGGGCTTTACCAACATGTAATAGAGAGACAATCTGTGTACACGTTAAGGTAAAGAGCAACCAGATAGCATACTATCATGTCGAGCAAGAAAGTCCTCCCTATATATGTCCCAGCATCCACTACAATATACATCCAATGTACAGTAATGGCCTCTAGGGCATACATATAACTAACAAAAACTTACCAGTAGATCTCAGCAACCCTGGCCAGGGATTTTCAGTTATAGCCAATCGAACACAGCGCAACATCAACTCCCTATATCGGGAGAAACGAAACCCCTCCTATCGCTCATTGCCTCCATGTGATTCGGGACTGTACCCAAAAGCCACCTTTTTGCACGCCCTCTTGGACGTGGTATGATGGAAATCAAAGCCCAGTGGGAATCACACAAGACTCTATGACGATCTTGGGTCTACAGACTAACCAGTACCAGTGTCACCAGAGAACTGCCATCTGACGTGGTGTATAATACCATCTGGGAGTTCTCGGCGAGTCCGTCCAGTGTACCCAGTCTCCACCGAGCACCCGTATACCTTCTCTGATGTCAAACACTAATGGATATGGGATCATCCATCGCCCATCATATGGGTCAAGAAGCGCATACGCTAGTCTACTCTGGTATAACGATGCCCTGTCTCGATACACCTATGACTAGGAACATTTGAAGGATGTACTTGAAGACTACACTGTCCCCACTAGTTTGATCTGCATCATAGTCCTGGTAGTCAAGTACTCATCCTAAGGGCTTTATCAACATGTGACATGGAGACAATCAGAGTATATGTTAAGATAAAGAGTAACCAGATACCGTACTATCATGTCGAGCAAGAAAGTCCTCCCTATATATGTCCAAGCATCCACCACAATATACAACGCATGTACAGTAATGGCCTCTAGGGAATATATATAACTAACAATCTCCCACTTGCACTAGGGCCATCTATTGTTGTATCGCATACCCAACAATCAGCTGTGATTGAAGTATCTCATACTCAACCATCCCATAAAAGTCTCTACTGGGAAAAAGGCCTTTGTGAGTGGATCCATGCTGTTATCCTCTGTGTCTACTCGCCTAACCTCGATCTCCCTGGAGATTAACCATCTCCATGATCAGGTGATACTGCCTAAGAATTATATCTGGATTTCAGATGGGACGGGGGTTCTTTGGCATAAGCCATAACTCCATTGTCACACAATGGTAGGAACGAAGTTCATCTCATGAACTTATATATATATCCAGACTGCCTCTTTGGTTGCATCCTTGGTAATGACGTATCTTGCCTTTAATCGTCTACTAAGTCACGGTATCTAGCTTGGAACTCTTCCAACATACCGTCCCTCCACTGAGGGTAAAGACAATACCTGTGACTGACACTCAGTCGTCCTTATCACCCTGGAACCTTTCCAGTGATTCTCTCTAGGATCGATTGATACCATCTCACTACAACTAGTGAGAATCCTAACATCCAATTAGATCTATCTCATAGACCCAAAATCCAGGATTTAGGAGGTATCACCTTGATCCTATACGGAGAATCCTTATGATAAGCGGAGATTAACCGAGCGTAGCATAGGAAACTCCTTCCCTATCAAGAGTATGTCATCCACATACTCTACGAGGATCACCACCATACTCCCTACTACCTTTTTTGTATATACAAGTTCATCTACCATTTTGATGAAGTCAAACTCTTTGACTACCTCATCAAAACAGACGTTCCAACTCCGCGATGCCTGCTTTAACACATAAAATATCTTGCACACGTTTCCACTGCTCCCACTATCTACGAAGCCCTCTGGCTGTGTACTTATAGACGCTCTCTTCTAAATCACCTTTTAGAAAAGCAGTCATGACATCCAACCGCCAGATATCGTAGTCATGGTATGTAGCTGTGGCAAGTAGGATCTGGATGGACTTAAGCATAGTTTTGAAAGTCTCAACTTTTCCATGTACACCAAGTAATCTTCTCAAGATATACTTGCTCCTGATGGGGATTTAACCCTTCAGATAAAGCAACCAAAGTCCATACTTTGTTGGTGTATAAGGATTCTATCTCAGATCGCTTAAGCATCCAGCCATTCTTACAGAGTCCCACTCCTGATGGCCAGCTCGAAACTAGTTGGGTCATCATCTCATTATGCAATCCTCGCTCCCACTGTCATAGAGAAAACCGAAGTATCTCTCAGGTGGGTGAGAAACCCTATTAGATAGGCGGAGAGGCTGAGGTTCGTTGGAAACTATTAAATCCTTTGGTTCTACCAAATCATCAGCTGCAGTTTGTATAGCTGGAACTCTTTCCAGTTCTACCTCATGACCAATAATTTCTTCATAAGAAATTCCCTTTCACAAAGGTGGCATGCTGAGAAACAAAATATCTTTTGTTCCTCGGTTTGGTAGAAGATATTCCTTTGCGAATGCTTGGGATATCCAACAAACTTCCACAGAACCGACTTTGCCTCGAGCTTGTCCGAATTTTGCTTTTAGACATAGGCTGGACAACCCCAAATCTTAACATACTTAAGATATAGGCTCTTCCCATTCCATATCACATATGAAGTGGTAGGCAACTGATTTGATTGGAACCCTATTCAATAGGTATGCAGCTTCTCAAGTGCATAACTTCCAAAAGGAAATAGGAAACTCAGTAGTACTCATCATAGAGCACACCATATCACATAGGGTGCTATTGCTCCGCCCCGATATACCATCGTGCTGTGGTGTATACGGAGGAGTGATGCTGACAGAGAATCTTATTCTCCTTTAGAATAGTCCAGGAATTCTGTGCTCAAGTATTCTCCTCCTTGATCTCATCAAAGGACATAATACTTATACCCAGTTTTTGGTTCTCTACTTCTAACTTATATTCATTGAATTTCTCAAAAGTTCCAGACTTGTGTTTCAACAGGAACATATGTCCGAATCTTGAGAGATAATCAGTGAATGTAATGAAGTACAAAGAACCGGTCCTGGCATATGTAGACAGGGGACCTTCATACATCAGCATGTATCAATCCCAAGAGTTCACTAATTCTTTCTCTGTTTCCAATAAACGGAGCTATGGTCATCTTATCTCTGTGACATGACCGGCAAGTTTCACAAGATGTAAATTCAAACTAATTTAAATATGCATCTAGATGTAACTTCAGCTAGTCAGGTCGCATTGATATGACTTAGTCTACAATGCCTCAAGAAGGATTCGTTCATTTCTGAACTCTTCCTCTTGTGTGTGTTCTGTACATTAAGAACTGTGGTTTGATTTAGAACGTCTATGCTTTTAGATAACGTGCCTGAACCGATCAACTCTTGATATAGGAAATGTTCAAAACATTATCCAACAATACAAAATTATATCCTTTCTTTAGTTATAAAGAGACTGATATGATGTTGTATTTCAGGTTCGGTATCTAAAAACATTCGTTCAGAATCAATGTATTCTGGTAATACAGGGTGATAACTACCAACAGACTTGGCTGCAACACTTGCACCGTTTATATCTCATGAAATTTATCACCCGTTCTCAGTTCTCTACCTATCTGTAGCCCATGTAATAAATTACATATATGGGATCCTGATCCGGTATCAAATACCGAGGACGTAAAGGATATTGAGAAACTGTTCTGTGTAATGAACACACCCGAAGAAGATGCATCAACATGTACTTTCTTCGTTTGGGCGGCACAGGAATTCTAGTAATCCCCTATTTCCTGCTCTGTCTTATAACAATTATAAGTTGGAGCGGGACCAACGTTCCTTAGCGCAGTATAACAAGCGGGTTCGGTCAATACATCCGTATTATTATCTTGATTAAGGCATGACATAGTCGCAACCAAGAGAGAGAGAGAAGAAAACACTCAGCGTGCGCTTTTACAAGATTAGATTGGTTATCAATTTATCTAATCAGGATGTCTCCCACTGTTTTAGTCAAATCTTCCTTCAAACCCTAAAAGGAAAGACTAACCAGAATTAATTACACCCTATAAGTTCGCCAATCTTTCAGCCAGGCCAGTGCCGGTAGTTTGAAGGAGGTTCCCCGTGCTTTCGCACGGACCTAATTAAAATAAACCTCGTTTTCCCATGGGTGTAACCCCATTAACACCTTTCTAGACACCTACTCGATCGGCTAATTATAATGTGTAAAATTCTCTCAGGAGTAACTCTTACTCGCAGCGGGTATCGGGATCCAACTATCTCATAGAAGGTATGCAATCTCATTGCAAATTTCAACACTTGAAATTCCCAATAATATTTTACCCCTAGCGTTCTATGACCTTGACGAATGCCAAACAACCCATAGTCCGCTAGTTAAGTTCAACTCGTACATTTCTTGATTGAATTAAACCCACCACCACGACCCTTGACGAATGCCAAACAACGCCGTACGAATACCCTAATCCAATCGCATCGTATGCTAGCAGATAAGCACTAGTTAGCTACCGTACACTACGCCTTGACGAATGCCAAGCTACCGCAGCACGGATACTAAGTAGTACTTATCTGAAATGACGGAAGGCTACGACAGGTTTTTAAGAAAACCCTTTGCGTAATGAACTTGATATCGTTGTAGAATCGTGTGATTTAAAATGGAATGTTTTTAAGGCTTTTCTAGTTTCGCTAAAGAGGTCACTCCCGGTGAAGGGATCATCGGCTCTTTCCTCATCGAATAAGGTGCAGGATATTTCATAAATATCACTATGCAAAGCAAAAACTATAGAAACAATCAAAAAACAAACCGAGTTTGTAGCATCTGCTAGTTTCGCTAAAGAGGTCACTCCCGGTGAAGGGATCTCGGCTCTTTCCTTATCGAATAAGGTGCTGGATGTTCTATAAGGAACACCGCTATGCAAAACAAGAACTAGAGCTACCTGTTTTTGAGACAAGTTTCTATAACATCTTTTGGTTTCTTTTAGTTTCATTAATCACATTAATGAAGTCCCATTTTAATTATGCTTCACAAGCATCACATTTGAAACGAAATCTGCAATATAACATATATCTCATATATATAATATAAACATTCGTCTCAGGCAGTAATATGATCTCATCACAGAACAATGCAGTAGAAGATAACAAATGAAATATTGGATATATTAGGATTTCCGTGTTTTATGCGATCCTGTATAAAACGCGGATTCCACGGTCGCGATGAATAGCCAAACTCACATCCTTAGACCCCTACGAGAGCGGCAAGCAACACTACCAATTCTAGGGTTAGGAGACCCGGTCTCGACTCCTCGAGATGGTCTCCCACTGGACCCTAGAACCTGGTTACTTGTGCTCCCCGCCTTGGGTCTACCTAATGAGGAAAAGTAAATAATATACAATGGTGACATCATCCTCAGCTCGGAAGTGCCCCAATAAAAGAATATTACATACAATGAATTTTACATGAATGAAAATGGAAAAACTCTCATCTCACATAAAACCCCCGGCTACTCAAACACGACGATTCAATATAACATATCACAGCAACACATAATATCTCATATCATCAACGTAAGTAAGTATGTATACACCGATTGTCGTTGATGTATAGCAACGAAAACCGGCGATACAACTACATACTATATTTACGGTCACAGAAAAGAAAGTGTAAAAGTACAACAGTTGGAATCCGCAACCTCCTTAGACATCTCATGTCTAACCAAATGAATTCCTTAGACATCGCATGCCTAACAATTATAAACCCCGCATTTTAGTCTCGATCTCGAAAACACTTTTCAATATCTAGTCGGGTAATTCAATAAGATTCTTGATGACCTGATCGAATACTCGTCGCAAACTTTAGTAGACGGCCGCACCCCCGGATGCCGTCGACGGAGTGGACTAAGGATGAACACCGCTGCCGCGAGCACCCGAACGGATGCTTTTGGCGACGGGGTTCTCCTACAGTCACTTGGTCGGGGCTATGGGGCATGGCTATCTATTAAGTTTACCCGGCGAGTATCCGCGTACGCTACGTGATTGCGACGGACTTTTGATCACATCAAAATCCCGTGGCAACCGATCAAATGAGACTAAACTGCTAGATTTATAACATTCAGATTAGTTATCTCATAATTACATGTGGATTCCAAATATTTTATCACATTCCAGATAAACAGACAATGTTAAACTTTCCGATCGAATAAACAAACACCCAAGATTTCCCAAATAGCTCAACACTTGAGCGGAGTTCAAAAAGTATCCATCACATGCCACAGTACCAGTGGTCCAGCCGTAGAAGGGTCAAACCAACGCTTCACGTGTGGCAACGCCGTACTGCCCCAAACCCTAAGGTTCAGAGACGGTTCAGACGGTCACATAATCGAGTTAAGGTTTGTGTTCTTCTAGAGGGTCCTCCGCGTTACTTGCATGATTTTCAGAAAGTTTTAAACTCGAGGAAAAATCCAACTTTTGAAAATTTTCCGACAGGGGAAAAAGTGAGTTATTGATATCCATTCGAACTTTTTAACACATTCTAAAATTACCCGGAAAAAAATAAACGAAGTTAAACTTTCCGATCAAATCAACGAGCTCCCAATACAACCCAGAAAACTTAACACTTGAGTAGAATAAAAATTCCCAGAACAATCAGGAGATCAGTATGGATGTTAGTGTGTAAAACCCAAACCCCAATACTACTGTTTGGCCGCGGAACCGCCGCGCAAGCCAGGTCATTGCCGCGGTTCCGCGGTGCATTAAAGGTATTAAAGGGTTGTTTTGCACAGTAATCCATCAAATCACCTGTTGATTTTTCTGAGCATTTTTAACATGAAAAATATCAACGTTTGAAATTTTTTCCAGAAACTAGGGTTTTACGGGTATTCGGAGTTCGATCGGACTTTAAACTTCGTCTATACTTCGCCTAAAGCTCTAGCTTGGCTCTGATACCATTGCAGGGTTACTAGGCACACTCACAAGGTTCTACAAGGTATCAACCATGCCCGATTTAAAATTTAGGCATGCCGAACAACCCTAACCAAGATCTTTAAACTAGAGATTAGGCGAAACAAAGCATGTTAAACACTTCAACATCTAAGTGTTTGGGATTACAACCTTTGTAATCCGGTCCTTCACTTCATAAGCTCCGTGTTGAGGTCCCTTCACTGCGATCATCATGTACCCGGACTCTTGAGAGGCTCCTGTTCATATCATAATATTGCAATTCATATTCCCCAATTCTTATTCGTTTTATAACTAAACAGGTGCTTTTGACGCATGACTGCTGCATATTACAGGATACAGGTTCTTGGAGCAAATACAGTGAAAAAGACGAAAGTTGATACAAAAGAGTGACTTTTGACAAGCAAGTAGAAGGGTCCTACTCAAGCCTAGACGAAGAACAATTCACAAGGCAATGCATGGTTCGAAATGTCAAAGGAAACAGTTAAAAGACCACTACAAATTTCACTGAAAATTCTAGAGAAGATCCAGAATCCAAATAGAGAAAAGTACTGAAGAAATAGAGAGGACAAGGCATTATAATGAAGCCGAGGAAATTTGGTGAGATGATCTCACCAAAGGGCCGCGGAACCGCGGCCCAAGCCCACTAATGCCGCGGTTCCGCGGCCATTTAAAGCCCGTGTCGGTGCAATTTTCTCGTGACGGTGCGTCGGTGCGTGTGTTGGGATTTTTCGTGGGCATATCTATAAAATCACATACGCGAGAATCTGTAACCCTAGTTTTCTCTGTTTACTTATAAATTGTAATAAAAATATTGTAAACGCTATGCCTCTTTTCATTTCACAAATTCAGATCTGTTCTGCATTATTGTTTGGAGGGAGCCATCAATAAAAATTAGTAAGTTACTTTTAATTCTTTGTTTTAATTCTCTTTTAATTTAGAATGTCTTTTAATCCCCTAATGAGCGAGTAATCTCCTCGCTTGTTAGGGTTAGCTTTAGGGAAAGATTTGAGAGATGAGATCTCTCACCCCTTTCATGCTCTTCACACCTAAGAATTAGAACTCCATGCATGCACGCACACACCGCTCCCTACGGCACCCTACCCCTCGAGGTAACGGTGACACCGTAGTATAAAGGATCGGTTGCGCGTGTTTTCCATAGAGGTTAGGGTAAGGATCGATAAAGGAAGGACAAGAATCTAGAGGAAGAAACATCTTCCCAAAAGATTCTAATCCACTTTATTGATAATTACCATAACATCTAATAGATCTAAAATAAGGCATTGAAAGCGGTGAGGAAACCTTTAATCTCCCAACTTCCCCTAAGCCTAACCCTAGCAAGACTTTAATTTAGTTTATTGATAGATCTAGTTTTTTTAGATTTAATAAATCAATCCAAACAACATTTGGAATCAACTCGTAAAAACACATTAAGAAAATTACACATCTCTGTGGATCGACCCGTATTCACCGGCTAGCTGTAAAGCGACGCCGTTTCTGATTACGGTTAACAAGTATTTTTGGACTAATCAAATGGCGCCGTTGCCGGGGATGGCGTAAAATTTCTTTTGTGTGATTTCAGGTTGATATAAATTTTAAAAATTATAAAAATCTGAAAATATAAAAAAAGTACAAAAATTTTTATCAATTTTTATCTGTTTGAAGGGTTTATTGTTTGAATCTTGCAGGAACAGCGAAGAATCGCGGATTTGGAATTTTACAGAAGGCAAATCAGTAAAGTACACATCACAACAGAGGTAGATTGAACCAACAGAGCACCACAAATTTTCTGAGCCACCGATCTGCTCAACTGACCGCAGAACCGCGGCTTTATAGTGCCCCAGACCGCGAACCTGCGGCGCTTTAGCCACTTCAGGTCCTCAATTTTGCATGGTTAGATCTCTCATTCTCCCCTCTGCAACCTCCATATATCATTCTGTGAAAACTTTCTGCAGGGTTTCTTTGCACTAAAATTTTTTTTCTTCCCCCTTCTAAATAACAGATTTTCTGCAGGTTTCTTTGCGCCGCGCTAAAAATTGATTGCAAGTGAATTTAATGTTTTGCATAATTTAATCGAACTTTAAGGGGCTAATTGACCAAACTCAGATTGGGTGGGGATTTCATCACCCTTCCCAAGACCCCAGAAAACACTTAAAGCATTTGCATTGACCACAATTAATTAAAAAAATACTAGACTCAGCCCTAAGGACATCGAGCTCAATAGGAAAAGGACTAGTATAGGCATCGACCGTTTATCCTAACCTGACGTTGCGGTGTCTAGGCAAGTGTGTCTAGGCTAGTGGTTATTAATTAGGCCTACTATTGTGGTTCCTTCCCACTTACCTGGCACTTACCTGGCCGCAATTGGCGGTGAGGAGGCGGTTTGAGGTCCTATTTCTAGCCCTAGTTAGGATCTGTCTAGCAGACCTAGGTGACCCTAGATCTAGGCCTGATTGTGCATGTGTGGTTGATACATTTGTGTCACAAGCCCCTTTTCAAAAATCTCTTTGCAAACATTCTCACATAAAAAAAAAAGAAAAATCTTTTCAAAACTTGCAACTTGTCGCTAAGAAAACTTGCAACTCACTTCCACCACTTCCCTTCATTGACGTTATCTTACCTCCACATTCTGTCTTTCTTCTTTTTTCTGACTACACTACCTCTTTAGTGTATGTCACTTTGGATTAGGGATACTAACGCCCGATTAGTCCATGTTTCGTTGGTACCGACCGACGAACCCTTCGACACCGAAGTCGACATTCCGTCCACTTTCTTACCTCCTCCTTCAAATTCTTCTTCCGAAGGCATGTCGGGATTCAACCCCAACAATACCTTACCGACGGGAATGATTCCACCTCCGTTAGGTGCGAATAACCCGAATCAACCGCCTGTTGAAGCGCCCGCACGAGTTGCGCTCCAGGATCTCTTTTACCCCGTCCGCACTTCTTTACCTACCTGTCTTTCACCTCCACCGGCAAATGAGGACAATTTTGAAATAAAACCACATTTCATCAATATGCTGCCAAAATTTCATGGTTTGGAATCTGAAGATGCATATATCTTTATCAATAAATTCCAAAATGTGTGCGCTATGATAAAAACGACCCAATTAAGTGATGATGCTATAAGGCTAAGGATCATTCCTTTTACCTTATGTGACCTAGCCGAGAAGTGGCTATACCGCACCGCATCACATTCCATTAGAAATTGGGACGAGTTTGTGAAAGCTTTTCTGAAAAAGTTCTATCCTCATCACAAAACTGCTAGAATCCGCAATGAAATAATACAATTTTCACAATTTCCTTCCGAACCATTTTGGAAGTGCTTCGAGAGATTTAAAGACCTACTCGTTCAATGCCCTCATCATGGGATCGAAAGTTGGCAACTTTGCCAAACATTATACGAGGGATTGAACTCGGCAACGAAGCAGTTGCTAGAAACCATATGTCATGGTCATTTTCTCTCCAAGTCTAGTGAGGAAGCGTGGCAGTTTCTTGAGGATCTTAGTGAACAAACAATTCAGTGGGAGAGCTCCAAGACCACATCATCTTCTTCTAGTGGTCAATCTAGGGCAGTCATACATCAAGTAGAGTGTCGATTGCTATGAAGGCCGAGATGGCCGCTCTTACGAAAAAGCTAGAAGCGATTGAGACCAAAATCTCATCGTCTTCTCCTGCCCCTGTTGTGCCTCCACGAACTGTTTGTGCTTGTTGTTCGAGTCCATCACATCTCACCGAAGAGTGTCCTTACAATGCATCTACTCAAGGACAGGATCAAGTCAATGCTGCCTTTCAGCAACGACAGAGAAACGATCCATACTCTTCGACATACAATCCGGGGTGGAGGAGTCACCCAGATTTCGCTTGGAACCAAAATCAACAATTCCAAGGAAATAACAATTTTCAAGGGCCTCCTCCACAACAACAACAAGCACATCCACAAACTCAATTTCAACAGCAACCTTTCCAACAGCAACCTTACCCTAATCAGGTGAACAATTTTGTGCCTAACACCGCTTACCAATCAAAAAATTATGTTCAACCTAATAATGACAAGGTTAGCTCGCTCGAAAGAATTCTAGATGCGTTCCTAAAGCAATCTACACAGTCTACAGCAAGACTAGAGACTTCTAGTCAATCTTTGGTGCAAAACAGTGCCTCACACGATCAAAGCATCAAATCTATTGAGGCACAAATTGCACAACTCAATGCAGCTTTGAGCGAGTGCGAAAAAGGAAAGCTCCAATCTCAACCACTGCCCAATCCCGGTCACGCACATGCTGCAAATCAACAGCAAACTCATAACGTAAACGCTGTGACCATGTTGAGATCGGGAAAAATGTTGCAAAACAATGTGGGTATTCACGATGACACCCCTGCCGGTGGTTCTTCTCCACCTTCTTCTTCTTCGTTAGAGCCTATTCTCCACCCTTCACACGGCTCTACTTCTTCTATCTCGAACGGACCCATTTCTCACAACACGAACACATCTACCCGGGGTGCCATTCCAACTCGATAATCTGATCCGCAAAACTTGGACTCAACAAATGTTCCTTTTCCCAATCGGTTGAGATCCAATAAACCAACTCCACAAATGGAGAAGATTGTTGAGCTGTTCAAACAGGTGAGCATTAATATCCCTCTTTTGGATGCGATCCAACAAGTTCCTTCATATGCAAAAATCTTAAAGGACTTATGCACCAAAAAGAGGAAGTCACAAGCACCAAAGAAAGTTTTTGTGGCTAGTGCTATTAGCGATGCTCTTGTCCATTCTTTACCCCAAAAGAAAAATGACCCCGGTTGTCCTACTATTTCGATAACAATTGGGGACAAGAACATCAATAGAGCACTACTTGATCTTGGTGCTAGTGTCAATTTGCTACCTTATTCTGTGTACGAGCAATTAGGCATTGGAGAGTTAAAACCCACTTGTTGTACTCTCCAAATGGCTGATCGATCAATCACCCATCCTAGGGGTGAGCTAGAAGATGTGTTTATCAAAGTTGGGGAGTTCATATTCCCCGTTGATTTTATTGTCATGGACACACAACCTGTTGCTAACTCACGGAACCAAATTCCGGTGATTCTAGGTCGACCATTTTTGGCCACTTCCAATGCCGTAATAAATTGTCGCAATGGCTCCATGACTCTATCCTTCGGGAAGACGTCTAGCGAGTTCAATATTTACAAGTCAGGAAGTCTGCCCCCCGTGCCCAATACTTGTACACAAGAAGTTTGCTCTATTCACGAAATCACGCAGGAGGACTGCGAGTTTGAAAGATTCTTATTTGATGAGAACAGTTTTGACGCTACTAGTGCGTCCCTCCTTGAGCCTACCACCGTTGACACAACCGATATGGATTATGAAAGTTTCACCTTTTCGGATGATGACGACTCACAGCCCGAATATGAGTCTTTTGAATTTTTGGATGAGTTAGTTCAACCATCCGAATCGGTTGTTTGCAGTGATTTCGAACCTGTGTTGGAGTCCTTTGAGTTCGAGGTAGATTCTGCAATGATTCTTTCGCCTCCGAACCTCGAACTCATATCCTTGCCACCTCACCTTAAATATGCTTACATAGGTGAGAATGAGACTTTTCCCATTATAATATCAGCCTCTCTAGCCTTCGAGCAGGAGAACGCTATTTTAAAGGTCTTACAAGATAGGCGGCAAGTTTTCGGTTGGACTATGGCGGACATCGAGGGGATTAGTTCCCTCATAATTGAATATCACATGCAATTGATGGATGATGCCAAGTCAATAAAGGACCCACAGAAACATTTTGGGGGTATTGTGGTGAGTCAACCTCCTCCTTTAGAAGTTGAACCACCCCCATTTCTTTTAATAAGCTATGAGAATGCCAATATTCCACTGACTGCTAATCATTCTCATTCTCATTTTGATTCATCACCACATTATATCTATTCACTTCCACACTTTCACGACCATCACTCCTATCTTCCCCAATTCTTTTTGGATCGGTACAACATGTTCTTCCGCCAACCGACACTCTTTACAGATAAATTTTTCGACTGGTTGGTGTTGATATTTGGTCTGTGCAAAGTCTGGCAGTAATGTCTAACATTGTTTCACTGAAGTTTGGGGGGGCCTTTCTGTATATATTTTTGTTTTTCCTTTAACAATAAGAAAAAAATAAATAAATAGGGGAGTGCCGACATTTTCATCCTATTGGTGCAGCATGACAGTGAGGACACTGTCAAGTTCAAGTTTGGGGGTATGCTCGGTACGTCTTCTTCCTTCGCATTCATTTGTACATATTTTTGCATTTGCATACTTATTTGAAAACCCATAAAAATTGAAAAATTTCAAAAACTATAAAAATTAATGTATTCAATTTTGGCTTATTTGACTTGAGTTTGACAAATAGGTTAACTGGCTAGGAACAACTAGATCTTAGACTTAGTAAATTAGAAACCCTAAAAATAACATTCCTTAAAATTTAACGGTGGAAAGTATATGCCTTGTAGTTTATTTAGAGATAGGCAAATTTTGGGTTTACTTCTTGGGCTAAGTTGAAACAAAGGAAAAGTATTGATGTTCTTATTAGAGTATAAGTTTGAAAAATAATTCCTGGCTTAAGTATGGATTCTGAAAATGTATACCCTACAAAATGTACAATCACGCACCTTGAAACTTGGAATAGTAGAAGAGACCTTGAAATGCTCTTGTCTAAAGTCTTTAGTACAATGAAAATAAAAGAAAAAAAAGTGAATAAAGAAAAAAATGGACACTGGTTTTTGTGATTACTTAAGGCTGTAAAAATAAAAAATATTTAGCGAGGGTGCTTCATCACCTAGTGCCTTAGACCAACTGGTTTGGGAGTCACTGCTAAAGCCTTGGGTGTTGCAAAACTAGGAAGTACGCTTTAAAGTGCTAACGCATCTTGTAATCGGTTGTTGGTACCTCAAGAAATATCAACGGTCGCATGAAGGATGTGTAAGTAAAATTCAATTAAAAATTCACCAATTAATAAGTGCTTTGGACAACGGACAAGGGTATGATTGCTTAATTTGAATTTCCAAGTGTAGGGGTGATCTATACACACACGTGGGGATATGTGATTAGAGTTTAGATAAGAGAAAGGAATGAAGAATAAAACTTGTATCTTTAGTAGAGTTGATAGAAAAATTCCTAAGTGGAGATGGACCCCTAAAAGGAAAACTTAAGAAATGCCGAAAGCTGAGTGATTCTATAAAACATATATAATCTTAAGTTAATTGATGAGGAAGTGTGAAGAATGTGGATGGATAATTTACGAGTCGTTGATAATAGAATTCTGTGTTAGAAAACCTAATTGGAGAATTAATGTCGAAAAAGCCAAATTGATAGGATTTTGTGGGTGTAATCCGCTGAAAACCCTTAGGAGACAACACTCCTCCTACTAGGGACACCTAGAGGTTTAACGGCTTGTTGTACGAGCTCAGTGCAATCGCGTTTCCCTGCGAAAGTGCGGTTAGGTTTTATCGAGAATAACAAAAAAATAAGTTTGCTCGAGGACGAGCAAAAGATAAGTTTGGGGGTAGTTGTTCATATCATAATATTGCAATTCATATTCCCCAATTCTTATTCGTTTTATAACTAAACAGGTGCATTTGACGCATGACTGCTGCATATTACAGGATACAGGTTCTTGGAGCAAATACAGTGAAAAAGACGAAAGTTGATACAAAAGAGTGACTTTTGACAAGCAAGTAGAAGGGTCCTACTCAAGCCTAGACGAAGAACAATTCACAAGGCAATGCATGGTCCGAAATGTCAAAGGAAACTGTTAAAAGACCACTACAAATTTCACTGAAAATTCTAGAGAAGATCCAGAATCCAAATAGAGAAAAGTACTGAAGAAATAGAGAGGACAAGGCATTATAATGAAGCCCAGGAAATTTGGTGAGATGATCTCACCAAAGGGCCGCGGAACCGCGGCCCAAGCCCACTAATGCCGCGGTTCCGCGGCCATTTAAAGCCCGTGTCGGTGCAATTTTCTCGTGACGGTGCGTCGGTGCGTGGGTTGGGATTTTTCGTGGGCATATCTATAAAATCACATACGCGAGAATCTGTAACCCTAGTTTTCCCTGTTTACTTATAAATTGTAATAAAAATATTGTAAACGCTATGCCTCTTTTCATTTCACAAATTCAGATCTGTTCTGCATTATTGTTTGGAGGGAGCCATCAATAAAAATTAGTAAGTTACTTTTAATTCTTTGTTTTAATTCTCTTTTAATTTAGAATGTCTTTTAATCCCCTAATGAGCGAGTAATCTCCTCGCTTGTTAGGGTTAGCCTTAGGGAAAGATTTGAGAGATGAGATCTCTCACCCCTTTCATGCCCTTCACACCTAAGAATTAGAACTCCATGCATGCACGCACACACCGCTCCCTACGGCACCCTACCCCTCGAGGTAACGGTGACACCGTAGTATAAAGGACCGGTTGCGCGTGTTTTCCATGGAGGTTAGGGTAAGGATCGATAAAGGAAGGACAAGAATCTAGAGGAAGAAACATCTTCCCAAAAGATTCTAATCCACTTTATTGATAATTACCATAACATCTAATAGATCTAAAATAAGGCATTGAAAGCGGTGAGGAAACCTTTAATCTCCCAACTTCCCCTAAGCCTAACCCTAGCAAGACTTTAATTTAGATTAATTTAGTTTATTGATAGATCTAGTTTTTTTAGATTTAATAAATCAATCCAAACAACATTTGGAATCAACTCGTAAAAACACATTAAGAAAATTACACATCTCCGTGGATCGACCCGTATTCACCGGCTAGCTGTAAAGCGACGCCGTTTCTGATTACGGTTAACAAGTATTTTTGGACTAATCAAAGCGGCTTGTTGCACGTGCTCAGTGCAATCGCGTTTCCCTATGAAAGTGCGGTTAGGATTTTAGTGAATAAAAATAAGTTTGCTCGAGGACGAGCAAAAGATAAGTTTGTGGGTATTTGTTCACACCAGAATATTGCATTATTATATTCCCCATTCTTATTCTTTTTATAAATAAACAGGTGCTTTTGACACATGTCTGCTACATGTTACAGGTTACAGGTTCTTGGACAGAAAACAGTGCAAACGATGTAAAGACGATGAAAATGTGGACTTTAACCAACAAACAGAGAATCTTGATCAAGCCTACATAAGGAACAATTCACAAAGCAAGATTCAAGACATCGACTCAAAGCGAACGGTTAAAAATCCATTGCAAATTGTTCACTGAAGATCTGGAACCAACCTAGAAGCCCATATGGAAAAAGATATATAGAAATAAGAAGCCCAAGCCAACAAGAAGCAGCCCACAAAACCTCACATTTTGATCTCTCTAAAGGGCCGCGGAACCGCGGCCCAAGCCTGCCATTGCCACGGTTCCGCGGCCTTCTGGTGCCTGCGCTTCGAGAAATTTTTATCAAAATTCTTTTGCTGCTCTGAAAATATTTCCTAAGTTCTAGTTTTGTAATTTCAGACATGCGAAACAAATGTAACCCTAGGGTTTCCTATTCTCTATAAATAGGAACTCTAATCATTATAATTCTTATGCCTCCTTTTAATAATAAATTCCAGAACTCTTTTGGAGAGCATTGGTGTTTTCTTTTCTATTCAGAAATTCAGATCTGACAAACCTGCATGGATGATTGGAGGGATGCATCTGTAAGTAGATTTAAATTCTCGCCCTAGTTTAGATTTCAATTCTTTGCCCTAGGTAGATTTAATTTCATGCCCTAGGAATTTGTTTAGGGTTTAGCTTTGGGGAAGGATTTTGAGAGATGAGATCTCTCATCCCTTTCTTACCCACCAAATATTTACAATAGGACTCCATGCATACACGCACATACCGTGCCCTACGGCATCCTACCCCTCGAGGTAACGATGACACCGTAGTGTAAAAGCCCGGTTGTGCGCGTTTTCCATGGAGGTTAGGATAAGGATCTCTAAAGGAAGGACAAGAACCTAGAGGAAGGAACACCTACCCGAATGGATCTAATCCCCTTTATTGATAATTACCATAACTCCTCACAGATCTTCATTCGGGTATAGAAAGCGTTGAGATTTAATTGCATTTCCAAACCATCCCTAAACCTAACCCTAGCAAGAATAGATCTAGATAATTGCCCTAGGTAAATGTCACGACCCGAATATTTCGACTCGTGACCGACACTTAACCACGCTACGTCTACAGGCGTAACGTGACTAAGTAAGCCGAACCCAGAAATCAAAACCATTTAAAAATAGTGAGTGTTGAAAACATTTAGTTAAAACATTTAGAAAACCTTAAATAATTCAATAAGTTCTTTTAAAGTTACTTAATCATTTAAATAATTTTGGCAGCATTTTCTTTGTAAAAGTAGCCCCGAGGCCAGGTATAAAAGAGGATATGAGTAAAAAATGAGATATAATGAAACAAAACATTCCTAAACGGGAGCAATCACGCCCAACGGCGGAAACCATCATCACAAGAGTAATATACGACGCCGTAGCGAAGAATGAGCAATAAGTAAACATCATAGAATATAAACTGCATATAAAAACAGTCGGCTCCCACGAGCTCGACACCAGAATACAAAATATACATCATCGTCCTCACACAGTATCTAAGTCCAGTACATAAATGGTAGATGGAGAGTACTAGATACAAAAAGGGATACAATAAAAGTAATCAGATACCGCAACCCACCTAAATGCAAAACAACTCTCGCCGCAACCGTAGTGGTATCTGTAGCCAAAAGATGCAAAAGACAGCCTGCCGCGACAATGCTGAGGGCAACCTGTAATACTGTGGCACAACGGGGGTGAGTTGCCAACTCGTGAATAGAGATAACATATAAAGGTAATAGCGAGCATGCACGTACTGCGCTACTCTAACAAATGCCAGCAGATGATATCGATGCGTGATAAGCAGTATGTGCAATAATCATGCAAATGCTCTGTCAAGTAAAATAACTACAGGATGAGATATATGGTAATCAATGCTGAGCATGGGATAAACAACATCTACACGGAATATCAACGTGGAAAACAATCGGTGCCCACAACTGCACCCAAATCCCAAATAACTCAGGCGCCGGCACACCCATCGGCCCTCAAATCCTGTAAATCTTTGAGAAATCACGAGTGCCCAACATCGGCACCCAAAATATCATAAAATACTCGTGTCCAGTATCGACACGCAAATCCTCATATATCGGGCTCCGTCAGTCCGGATCAGCCCACGGGCTCCGTCTGCGGTATCGGCCCTTGGCCCCGGCAGTACGGATCATCCCGCATCCATCTCTCGACTCTGGTCAGTATTCTCCGGATAACCGCCAGGTCCAACCAATCACCGGTAGGTACTCGCCACCCTGCCAGGCTCATCGTCTACTCCACGAAGAACATTTCTCGCCCCGGGGAACCATACCGGGTCCACCACGAACCCGCAAACGGATCATCCACTCCTCGAATCGGGTTTCAAGCACACGTCTCAGCACCGAGAAAACGCGTGGTGGACGCACCAAAATATCATATCATGAGGAACCAGGTTTTCAAATAGTGCATCTTTTCTTAAAAATCCCACGGTCCTCAAAACTAGAAATCATATGAAAATCCAACACCAAGAAGTAAATCCAATGCGATGTGCTATGTACATCAATCCATGATATAGGTATAAGGGAAAACCTCTTTTAAAATTAGTTTCCGTTTTTAAAGATATCATGCGGCTCCCAATTTCCATGAAAGTCATATCGAATCATATATGAAATGACTACAGCAGTATAATCATGGCAGTTCTACAGTGAGTGTGTCATGGCAATTACTAACGGTGTGTGTGTTGCTTGCAGATTAGTGCTCGTGCAACATGAACCGTTAGTAATAGTGCGGTGTTCTATCAATTCTAAGCATACATACAGCAGGGAATGCAATATGCAATGACAGTCCATGAGGTAAATGCAACATATAATAATAAGGTCCTATCGGCCCTGACGCATAACGCCATGCGGGCGGTATCCCCGTAGATGTTAAATCTACTCACCAAAGTCTCGCGCTAAGTGTAGCCGACGACTTGCTTGCCCTTCTTCGCAGCGTCCGTCTCACTCGCCTGCGAACCTAGAATCACATAGCATATATCACACATAAGCTCAATTTCATAAAAACGTGATATTAGGGTCAACATAGAGACCAGTGTCGTAACCCAATCGCGCGTGTACGCGATACGCTAAAACGTGTGATCACGCGCCAGAAACTACCCTGACGCGTCGCGATACGCAGAAACTCCAAACCCACACACGTATCACGCATGTCGCGAAGGTTTAAAATACGAGAAATAGGTATTTAGTCCCAGATTTCTATACAGAACTTAATTTATAAAAATATGTATATTACAAAACTCCACATAGCAGCAGACACCCATAGGACCAAACACCAACCCAAACCCTCCCCATCTGGCCGCAAATTGCATCCAGATCGAATATTTTGGTGGCCACTCTACGGAATTTGGGGTTCGGGTTCTACCTGGGGGATCAGCACCTAACTAACATACTGCAGTCTTCTCAAAATTATTCTGAACTCACCGGGTCGATAGCAGTTTTCAGAAACTCAAATTTTGCTTAAAAATGATGAATTTGCATCAAATAGGGATCTGGTGGTATTTTAGTGCAATTGGGGTTTAAGTTGGGTTAAAATGGCCTTAACAACACTCTATCAACCTACTGAAACCAAAACACACATCACTTGGCCAAGGTTCTCACTAAACACCTCATAAAGCACTAAATACACAAAACTATCGCTAATCGAAGCTAATCTACTCCATTAAGCGAAAGTAGGAATAAGTTTAGAGGTTATATCCTCAAGAAATCTCACAAGCAAGTAGAAGGAGAAGAAGAGGGAATGGAGCTGCTGGGGTGCTGTTGCTGCTGCCTGGAGCTGCTGCTGTTATTGCCTGAGCTGCTGTTGCTGAGGCTGAAGTTGCTGCTGCTGCTGTTGTGTTTGCTGCTGCTACTGCTGTAGATGTAAGTGTGTGTGTGTGAGAGAGAGAGTAAGGTTGAGAGAAAACAACAAAAGAATGAGAGGGAATCATAACCCCAATGTCAACCCCTCACTCTCTCTCTCCTCATTAATTGCAAGCATGGCTTAAGCCATGATGCACTCTCTCTCTCTCTTACCAAGTCAACACCCCAAGGAAATTCAAATTAAAGCAACTATTAATTAACTAATTTAAACTTAATTAAAACCCAAAAGACTTAATCCCCATGATTAACCCACCATGGTTGCTAATCATGGTATTACCTCAATTAAAAACCCTAGTTTATATGCACATGTGTGTGCAAGCCTAGGAAAATTTTAGAAAAATATTTATTAAAGTAGGAAAATTACTTGAAACACAATTTGGTAGACTTTTTATTAAAAACCCTTTATTTAAATATAATAGTCACAAAACACATCCTAAGGTGTTACAGTTAATTAGGTTTTTAGATTTAATAATCAATCCGAACACCCTTCGGAATTAACTCGTAAGAACGAATCGGAAATTCACAAAATCCCTGTGGACTGACCCGTACTAACCGGCTAGCTTCATGCGACACCGTTCTTGATTGCGGTTACAAATAGTTTTTGACATACGAATCAGCTCCACGAAGAGAATGATGCAAACTTGCTTCCGATCTTCGATAACTAAGATGATCTACCTTGAAGTTTCATTAACACAAGCTCTCACTCACAAATGAAGTGAACACCCTAATCTAAATGGCTACGATAGATTAGGATGATGAAATAGGATTTTAGCTCTCATTTGTTTTCTTAATCTCACACTAATCCATCACAAAACCCAAAGATAAAAAGCTTTGCAAGGAGGAAGAAGAAGAAGAATGAATAATCATTACTTTTGTGATGAATAATGAATTGTTGTTATAATTACAAATGCAACCATGGTGAAAGATGAAAGGCTAACCATTGTAGAGACTTAACTAGGGTTAAAGGGTGTGGGTTAGGTTTGGAAATATCTTGCAAAATATCTAAATGAAATATCTTTGCAAGAAACAAAATAAAAGCTTCTAGAAGCTTCTAGAAAAGATTAACCCAAATCAAACCCTGAGCATGTTTAATCTCTACTAATCATGTTGCATTAGTAATCATAACTTGTTACAATATTATATATCATATATACAATATTTATTGTAACAAAATAAAATAATACAATTAACATATATCGCATATATATCAATGTATTACCCGAGTGAGAAAAAGAATCTTTTAGTGAGCTTATATCTGTTAATTTAATATATCAAATATATAATTATACATTAAATTATTGAATCAACACTTGATCCGATAATCCGGCTATTTCATAAATAACCGACTAATATAATCTGTATTAGTTCATCGAATCAACACTTGGTCCGATGACCCGGCTATATCACATATACCCGACCGATATCTCATATCGCGAGAATCTAATACGGTATCACATACACGTATTGTTCTCGGTACCGCACATATCATATATGTGCTCCTACTCCGTTTTTCCTGAGCCAAGAAACCTCTGTGTATGACTCTAAAGAATCGTCAATACGCCGGGCTTTGACGAGGGTTAACTTTCTACCATCTGGAAGATCAATAGTGATATTGTTCTTGACTCACCACAGTTTTAGTAAAATGGATTTTTTCAGAAAAACAGTAGTGGGAGTATGGTAGAACTGGAAGTGATTCCAGAACCACAAACGATTACGGAAAACTTAATAGGACCTAAACATTCAATCATGATTGACATTCCATTAGCCGCTCCGCAGATATGGTGGGTAACCTCAGGCACCCGAGAGGTACTTTGATATCCTCAAGAAGAGTGACAGAGAGGTTCTTATTTACCCAGACTTGACACTACTGTTGTTCCAAACTATAAGACCCGGCAGGAGGATGAGTATAGCGTCATTCTAAACTAGCTTTAGAAGTGCACGTGTATATGACTCTACAGAGGGTTGTCGTAATCAGTGGGAGCAGCGGAAGAGTAGTGGACAAGTGGCTTGTGTCTATTTATAGACTAAAGCGGATATAGCGGAGATACATCATCTATTTATGATGTAATAGTCATGGGTTTTGACTTCATCAGAATAGGGGATAGATCTATTAAGAAGATAGTAGGGTGTGTGTCCTGGTATTTGGGATAACATACACAGAGTAGGAAGTAAAATTCGTATACTACGATCGGTTATACTATGGTTGTCACACAGTGTTTTCTCCACATAGGATATAGATATTATATCAGGCATTCTGGTTACTAGATCTATGATTTTAAATCTAGATTTGGGAAGTGTCCCAACATGGGTACTTAGACAGTATTCTGAAAACATTTTAGAATGGATGGCTCCTGGCATGGTGGTGAAGCTGCAGGTGATGGAGTCACCTTCTCTAAAGGTGTCTTACAGACTAAAGGGGAGAGGGATGTGCATGATTGGCATATCACTTGCTTAGGCAATTGAGTCAATCATGACATATCAAGTACCACACTGGATGTTGTTTTTGCACTAGATGCAATAAGTTGATATATTAATCCAATCCTGGAGAAAAACGAATGGAAGCAGTTTATGAACATAAGTGGATGTTCTAGGGATTTGATAACGGCGGCCTCCTTTGAGAGACGGTTATCATTCCAGGCTTCCAAGGTGACATGGATGACAGAGTGACTATCAGAGTTATAGTTTTCGCTCTGATGAGGGGCAGTAGTTTGGACAGGTGGTCCAAGCGGATACTGATGATGGTATGGCGCAGTGCACTGATTGAGTTCAGTAGACGATACAGTCTAAGAAGTTTGCTGGATTTGGAGTTCTTTTGTGAACTGGGTCCCATCAGATATCCAGACATATTCTAAGACGGGTATTGCTCATTTCGAGAGATAGTTTTCTCCATGAAGTTGAGATAAAGAGAGACATAGAAAGAAACACTGGAGCGGATCCACTCACTGAGGCTATTTCTCGAACGCAATAGTTTTACAAACAAGGTTTGTGAAACTGATTAATAGAGGAGTTGGGTGTTCGGTATCACACGGGCTATGAGTATGCGACATCGCAATAAATTAGCCTTAAGTGCAAGTGGGAGATTGTTGGCTATAGTGCCCTCAAGGCAATTATCATAGTCGCAGGTATGTGATCATGATGATTGAGCGAGGAACTATACCGATAAAACAGTCTTACTCGAGATGATAGTATGCTATCTGGTTTGTCTTTACCATCATATGTTGATAAAACCCATAGGATTCTTGCTTGACTGCCAGCATTATGATGGCGATCACATACGTGTGAGCTGGGGTCTATAAGCACATCCTTAAATATCCCTAGTCGTGGGAGTATCGAGACTGGGCATCAATACTCTAGTGTAGACTGGTGTATACTTATCTAGACCCTGACGAGAGGCGGTGGCCGGTCTCACAAGCCATTGGTGTCAGTTGTTCACCTAAGATAGTATACAGGTGCTCATTGGGTTATGAGTACACTGGACGGACTCGCCGAGAACATACTAGTTGGTATTATACCTATAGTCAGATAGCAGTTCCCTGGTGATATGTGTACAGATTAGTCTGTCGACCTGAGATCGTCATTTGTCTCGTGTGAGTTCCCATTGTGCTTTCATTACTACCCTACCACGGCTCAAAGGAGTCGTGCAAACAGGTTTTAGTTGGGTACAGTCCCGATCCACATGGAGGCAGTGAGCGGATCGTCGAGGATTCGTCTCTCCCGGTATTGGGGGTTGATGTCGCACAGTGCACGGGTGGCCATCACTAGAAATCCTCGGCCGGGGTACGTGAGAATTACTGATCTAGGATCGATAGTTTCTCAGGTAGTGATGGGCTTCATACCGACACGAATTATCGCGTTGTTAGGGGTCTGACTTTATCCACCCCCCTAGACTCGATATGCGATACTCTTAGACAAACAGACCTGACTGTATGGATATTGTCACTGACAGGCTCAGTAGGGGTTCGGATGAGTTTGCTCGTCGGCCTTCCTTTCGCTCAATACCTGGGTAGCCGTTACGTACAGCTAGTGCCGCTGACGTGCTTGTGGTTAAACCCACTGCCAGCGTATTGACGAGTCTTTAGAGTCCCACACAGAGGGTTTTCATGGTTCAGGCGATATGGTGTAGTTGACGTATGTTGATACATATAGGTGTCCGATTGAATATGTGCACAGGCTGCACAGACTTTAATCGGACGGTTGATAATACTAGCGGCTTAGGATTAAGCCAGATTGTTAAATCAAGTTTTGATTTGATAATTTACATATGTATTTATATATATGTATTCTAGTATTATTGCTCACTATTTATTTTCTCTCTCTGGCTATTCATATTTTCGTACGAATACGCGTATGTGTATTTTGATACATATACCGGGAAGTATTCCGTATTTGTACGGAATGTCTTCTAGAAGATTTGCCACCTCATTATTGATTTTCCTTCTTAAGAAAATCATTTGTTTCATAATGAGGTGGAAAGGTGATTTGGGTCAAAGCATGGGTTTTGGGCATGTAGAGATTGGTATGGTCTTATTTGTTTATTGTTAATTGGAAAAGTATTTTTGGTGTGCATTTTTGGAGGGAGGGGAGAGAGGGCCGACCACTTCTTGGTGTGGGGATTTTCTTGCTCATTTTTGTAGGGTTCCTAGGCACTCTAGTGAGGTCTCACAAGGCATCGAACATGCCAATTTCAAAAAATCTAGGTGCCGAGAGACCCGACTACGGATCGTTTGCTAGAAAACTAGGCGAAAAAGCTAACTAGTTAACATTTAACTAATGGGATATCGGAAATACAACCTTTGTAGATCCGGTGCTCCACCTCCATAGCTCCGCAACGAAGTCGTCTCCGCTGTCCAAAAGGAATCCGGGCTCTAGAGTCGGCTTCGTCGGAGAAAAAGCGAGCTAGGTCGTCGATGTCCATGCCGAAGATGATCTACGTCGAGGCATCGCTAAATCAAGCTCCACCTTCACCAAGCCCTATAAACTTGTGAAGGAAACACACTCTACTACTTGGCAAGAGGTAGAGGATGAAGAAATAGGAAGTGGGTAGACTTTAGTTTTGGATTTCTCACTCATTTCATCAATCCACTATTGATGAAGTGAAGGTTTCTTCTTGAGTTCAAGGAAGAAGAAGAAGAATATTATGATAAGAATAATTAGAAAAGAAAAGAATAATCATTCTTATCATCAAAGTAACCATGGTAAAGTGTAGAGAATTAACTTAGGTTAAATAAATGGTTAGGGTCAAGGTTACATGAAGCTTCCACTAAACAACAAAAAAAGCCACCATTCTTTTCTCCTTTTTCCATCTATTTTCCAAAATGAATAAATAGATAAATAAATGAGAAAAGGATATAAAATTCTAATCATAAGTTTAACCATGGTTTAATTCTTTACACTTAACCAAGTAAACATGCATCATCAAACATGATACAAACAAGTGCACAAAAATATATCGCATATACAATGCGCACATCCGAGTGAGAAAATCCATCTTAAGTGAACCGATACTAGTTAATGAAAAGTAATATATCAAATATATAATTATGCATTAAATCATTAAATCAACACTTGATTTAACGATCCGGTCATATCGCATATAACCGACTAATATCCAATGTATCGGCTTATCGAATCAACCCTTGATTCGATAACTAGGTTATATCGCATACAACCATTCGACGCATTGATCACGAGAATGAAATACGGTATCACATACACGTATTATTCTCGGTCCCGCACATATCTCATATGCGCTCCTATTTCGTTTCGCTTGAGCCAGGAAACCTCTGTGTAGGACTCTAAAGACTCGTCAATACGCCGGCAGCGGATGATGATCATATCTAACACCCACAAGCCGCAAGCGGTCTGCTAAACGTAACGGCCACCCGGGTATTGAGCGATCTGAAGATCGACGAGCAAGCCCGCTCACACTCCAGTGAATCCGACCAGTAACACTACCGTACAGTCCGGTCTGATCGTCTGATATGTCGCATATCTCGCCTAGGGGTGGTAAACGTTAGACCACAATAGCTCAATAAGTCATGTCGATATGAGGTCTATAACAATTCGAGAAACTACTGGTAACACTTACCAGTAAATCTCAGCAACCCTGGCCAGGGATTTCCTGTTACAGCCAATCGAACACAGCGCAACATCAACTCCCTATACCGGGAGAGACGAATCCCCTCCTATCGCTCATTGCCTCCATGTGACTCGGGACTGTACCCAAAAACCACCGTTTTGCACGCCCTCTTGGATGTGGTAAGATGGAAATCAAAGCACAGTGGGAACCACACAAGACTCTATGACGATCTCGGGTCAACAGACTACTCTGTACCAGTGTCACCAGAGAACCGCCATCTGACGTGAGGTATAATACCATCTGGGAGTTCTCGGCGAGTCCGTCCAGTGTACCCAGTCTCTACTGAGCACCCGTATATCATCTCTGATGTCAAACACCGATGGATATGGGATCATCCATCGCCCATCTGTATGGGTCGAGAAGGTACACGCTAGTCTACTCTGGTATATCGATGCCCCGTCTCGATACACCCACGACTAGGGACTTTGAAGGATGTACTTATGGACTACCATGTCCCCACTAGTATGATCCGCATCATAGTCCAGGTAGTCAAGTACAGATCCTAAGGGCTTTACCAACATATAACAGAGAGACAATCAGTATACACGTTAAGGTAAAGTTCAACCAGATAGCATACTATCATGTCGAGCAAGAAAGTCCTCCCTATATATGTCCCAGCATCCACTACAATATACATCCTATGTACAGTAATGGCCTCTAGGGCATACATATAACTAACAATCTCCCACTTGCACTAGGGTCATCTGTAGCAGTGGTTGTAGTATCTCATACTCAACCATCCCATAAAATTCTCTCTCTGGGAACGGGCCTTTGTGAGTGGATCCGCTGTGTTGTCCTCTGAGTCTACTCTCCTAACCTCGATCACCCTGGAGATCAATCATCTCCATGATCAAGTGATACTGCCTTAGAATATGTCTGGATCACTGATGGGACGGGCGTTCCTTGGCATAAGCCACAACTCCATTGTCACACAATGGTAGGAACGTAGTTCATCTTATGAACCAATATACACCCAAACAGCCTCTTTGGTAGCATCTTAAGTAGCGATGTATCCTGCCTTTATCGTCTAGTATGTCACGGTATCTAGCTTGGAACTCTTCCAACATACCGTCCCTGTACTGAGGGTAAAGACAATGCCTGCGACCGACATTCAGTCGTCTTTATCACCCTGGAACACTTCCAGTGATTCTCCCCAGGATCAATTGATACTATCTCACTACAACTAGTGAGAATCCTAACATCCAATTAAATCTATCTCATAGATCCAAAACACAGGATTTAGGAGGTATCATTTTGATCCTATATGGAGAATCATTGTGATAAGCGGAGATTGATCGAGCGTAGCATAGGAAACTCCTTCCCTATCAAGAGTATGTCATCCACGTACTCTGCGAGGATCGTCACCATACTCCCTACTACCATTTTGTTTATACAAGGTTCATCTACCATTTTGATGATGTCAACTTCTTTGACTAATCCATCAAAACAGATGTTCCAACTCCGCGATGCCTGCTTTATCAAATAAAGCATCTTGCACACGTTTCCGCTGCTCCCACTGTCTACGAAGCCCTCTGGCTGTCTACTTATAGACGCTCTCTTCTAAATCATCATTTAGAAAAGCAGTCAAGACACCCAACCACCAGATATCGCAGTCATGGTATGTAGCCGTGACAAGTAGGATCTGGATGGACTTAAGCATAGCTACTTGAAAAGGTTTCATCATTATCCACACCTGGTCAATGATGCAAACTTTTAACAAGTCTAGCTTTGAAAGTCTCAACTTTTCCATGTACACCAAGTAATCTTCTCAAGATATACTTGCTCCTGATGGGAATTTAACCCTTCAGATATAGCAACCAAAGTCCATACTTTGTTGGTGTATAAGGATTCCATCTCAGATCGATAAACATCCAGCCATTCTCACAGAGTCCTACTCCTGATGGCCAGGTCGAAACTAGTTGGGTCATCATCTCATGATGCATTCCTCGCTCCCACTGTCATAGAGAAACCGAAGTATCTCTCAGGTGGGTGAGGAACCCTACTAGATCGGCGGAGAGGCTGAAGTTCGTTGGTAACTATTGAATCATTTGGTTTTACCAAATCATCTGCTGTAGTTTGTATAGCTGGAACCTTTCCAGTTCTACATTACAGACCTTGCCTCGAGCTTGTCCGGATTTTGCTTTTAAACATAGGCCGGACAACCCCAAATCTTAACTAGCTTAAGACATGGGCTCTTCCCTTTCCATATCACATATGAAATGGTAGGCAACTGATTTGATTGGAACCCTATTCAATAGGTATGCATCTTCATAAGTGCATAACTCCCAAAAAGGAAAAATGTAACTCAGTATTACTCATCATAGAGCACACCTTATCACATAGGGTGTAATTGCTCCACCCCAATATACCATCGTGCTATGGTGTATACAGAGGAGTAATGCTGAGAGAGAATCTCATTCTCCTTTAGAATAGTCCAGGATTTCTGTGCACAAGTATTCTCCTCCCTGATCTCATCATAGAACATAATACTTATACCCGTATTCTGGTTCTCTACTTCTAACTTATATTCTGTGAATATCTCAAAAGGTTCAGACTTGTGTTTCAACAGGAACATATGTCTGAATCTTGAGAGATTATCAGAGAACGTAATGAAGTATAAAGAACCAGTCCTGGCATTTTTAGACAGGGGACCTACATACATCAACATGTATCATCCCAAGAGTTCAATAACTCTTTCTCTATTTCCAGTAAACGGAGCTATGGTCATCTTATCTTTGTGACATGACTGGCGAGTTTCACAAGATGTAAGTTCAAACTGATTTAAATATGCATCTTTATGTAACTCTAGCTAGTCGGGTCACATTGATCTGACCTAGTCTACAATACCTCAAGAAGAATCCGTTCATTTCTGAACTCTTCCTCTTGTGTGTGTTCTGTATAATAAGAACTGTAGTTTAATTTAGAACATTAATGCTTTTAGATAACATGCCTGAACCGATCAACTTTTGATATAGGAAATGTTCAAAACATTATCCAACAATACAAAAGTTTACCGTTTCTTTACTAATAAAGAGACAGATATGATTTTGTATATCAGGTTCGGTATCTAATACCATTCATTCAGAATCAATGTATTGTAATACAGGGTGACAGTGACCAACAGACTTGGCTGCAACTCTTGCCCCGTTTCCTGCCTCATGAAACTTATCACCCGTTCTCAGTTCTCTACCTATCTGTAGCCCTATGTAACAGATTACATATCTGGGATCCTGATCTGGTATCACATACCCAGGACGTAAAGGATACTGAGAAACAGTTCTGTATAATGAACACACCCGAAGATGATGCATCAGCATGCACTCTCTTCGTTTGGGCGGCACGGGAATTCTGGTAATCCCCTATTTCCTGCTATGTCTTATAACAATTATAAGTTGGAGCGGGACCAACGTTCCCCAGCTCAGTATAACAAGCGGGTTCGGTCAATAATCCGTTTTATTATCTTGATTAAGGCGTGATATGGTCGCTACCTGGAGAGAGAGAGAAGAAAACACTCAGCGTGCGCTCTTGCAAGAATAGATTGGTTATTATTTTATCTAATCAGGATGGCTCCCACTGCTTTTTATCAAATCTTCCTTCAAACCCTAAAAGGAAAGACTAGCCGGGATTAATTACATACTACAAGTTCGCCAATCTTTCAGCCAGGCCAGTGTCGGTACTTTGAGGGAGGTCCCCCGTGCTTTCGCACGAACCTAATTAATGTAAACCTCGTTTTCCCAGAGGCGTAACCCCGTTGACACCTTTCTAGACACCTACTTGATCGGCTAATTGTAATGTATAAAACTCTCCCAGGAGTAACACTTACTCGCAGCGGGTATCGGGATCCAACTATCTCATAGAAGGTATGCAATCTCATTGCAAATTTCAACACTTGAAATTCCCGATAATATTTTGCCCCTAACGTGCTATGACCTTGACGAAAGCCAACAAACCATAGCCCGCTAGTCAAGTTCAACCCGTCATTTCCCGATTGAATTAAACCCACCCGCACGACCCTTGACGAAAGCCAACAAACCCGCACGACTACCCTAATCCAATCGCATCGTATGCTAGCAGATAAGCAGCATATAGCTACCGCACACTGCATCTTGACGAAAGCCAACAAATGCAGCACGAATACTATATACAACTTATCTGAAATGACGGAGGGCTACGACAGGTTTTTCTGAAAACCTATTGCGTAATGAACTTGATATCGTTGTAGGATCGAATGAATTTTGAAATGGAGTGTTTTTGAGGCTTTTCTAGTTTTGCTAAAGGAGTCACTCCCGGTGAAGGGATCGTCGGTCCTTTCCTCGTCGAATGAGGTGCGGGATATATCATATATATCACTGTGCAAAGAAAAAACTCTTAAAAGCAATCAAAAGACAAACCGAGTGTGTAGCATCTGCCAGTTATTGCTAAAGGAGTCACTCCCGGTGAAGGGATCTCGGTCCTTTCCTTATCGAATAAGGTGCAGGATATATCATATATACCTCTGTGCAAAGCAAGAACTGTAGCTACCTGTTTTATTTTGAAATTCGATTCTGCAACATCTTAGGTTTCTTTTATTTCATTAATCACATTAATGAAGTCCCATCATATAAATACCTAAACATCACAGATAGATATGACGTACACTAATGCCATCCGCATTCGCCTCGATGTCCTCTCGTGCACCGTTAGGTTAGGTAACTAACGACAGAGCAGGGCAGGGCTAGCGCGGGTGTAAAACATAAGCAACGTCTATATAATATATCATATATACTATATACTGTATCTATCACAGAACATCACATGATCACATCACAGATATCGCAGCAGAAGAAACATATGAAATATTGGATATACTAGGACGTCCGTGTTTTCAATACGAGCCAGTATAAAACACGGATTCCACGGTCGTGATGAATAGCCAAACCCACACCCCTAGACCCCTACGAGAGAGGCAAGCAACCCTACCAATTCTAGAGTTAGGAGACCCGGACTCGACTCCTCGAGTTGGTCTCCCACTGGACTCCAGAACCCGGTTACTTGTGCTCCCCTCCTTGGGTCTATCCTAGTGCGGAAAAGTAAATAATATACAACAGGTGACAACTCCCGCAACCTGGAAGCGCCCCAATAAAAGAATATTACATACAAGTTTTTACATGAATGAAAATGAAAAACACTCATCTCACATAAAAAACCCCCGGCTATTCAAACACGACAATCCAATATAACATATCTAGCAACACATAACATCACATGTCATCAACGTAAGTAAATATGCACATCCCAATTGTCGTTGACATATAGCAACGAAACCGGCGATATCACATATTACACTTACGGTCATAGAAAAGAAAGTGTAAAACTACAACAGTTGGAATCCGCAACCACCTCAGACATCGCATGCCTGACCAAATGAATTCCTTAGACATCACATGCCTAACAATTATAAACCCCGCATTTTAGTCTCTATATCGAAAACACTTTTCAATATCAAGTCGGGCAATTCAACAAGATTCCCGAAAGTCTGATCGAATGCTCGTCGTTAACTTTAGTAGGCGGCCGCACCCCTAATACCGACGACGAAGTGCACCAAGACGGAACACCGCTGCCTCGAACACCCGGACGGATGCTTTCGGCGACGGGGTTCTCCTACAGTCACTTGGTCGGGGCTATGGAGTGAGGCTGTCTATTAAGTTTACCGGCGAATATCCGCGTACGCTACGTGATTGCGACGGACTTTTGATCACATCAAAATTCCGTGGCAACCGATCAAGTGAGACTAAACTGCTATGTTTATAACATTCATTCAGTTATCTCATAACTTGTTGTGAATTCCAATTATTGTATCACATTCCGGATAAACAGAAAATGTTAAACTTTCCGATCGAACATTCGAACACCCAAGTTTTCCCGATACAGATCAACACATGAAACAAGTCTAAAAACATTCAGTTCGTGCCTCAGTACCAACGGTCCAGCCGTAGAAGGGTCAAGCCAACGCCTCACATGTGGCACGCCGTACTGCCCCAAACCCGAAGGTTCAAAGGGCACTTCAAGACGGTCACATAATCGAGTTAAGGTTTGTTGTCTTCTAGAGGGTCCATCGCGTTACTTGCACTACTTAGAACGTCTTTAAACCACGGAAAAATCCAACACTTGGAAATTTTCCGGCAGGGGAAAAATTGGGTATTTATATCCGGTCGAACATTTTAATAGTTTCTAAAATATCCGGAAAAACATAAACAAAGTTAAATTATCCGATCAAATTAACGAATCCCCAATAAAACCCTAGAAAACTCAACACCAGAGTGGAATTAAAAAAATTCACATCAAAAATTGCCAAGAAAGGACCTAAGAATAAATATATGAAATTTGAGGGACTAAGTCGAAATTTGGGCCGCGGAAGAGCCGCCAAACACCTGTTTTGGCCGCGGTTCCGCGCTCCAATTATTGAATTAGTCAACCAAATTTCACAGTAATTCTTAGTTTTTCCTGCTTATTTTTCTGCATATTTTTAATTCACAAAATTCAACAGTTTTGAAAAATGTACAGAGAGCGATTTTGCTTGGGGTTTCGCGGTTCGATCGGATCTCTAACTTCGTCCACACAAGACTCTATGACGATCTCGGGTCAACAGACTACTCTGTACCAGTGTCACCAGAGAACCGCCATCTGACGTGAGGTATAATACCATCTGGGAGTTCTCGGCGAGTCCGTCCAGTGTACCCAGTCTCTACTGAGCACCCGTATATCATCTCTGATGTCAAACACCGATGGATATGGGATCATCCATCGCCCATCTGTATGGGTCGAGAAGGTACACGCTAGTCTACTCTGGTATATCGATGCCCCGTCTCGATACACCCACGACTAGGGACTTTGAAGGATGTACTTATGGACTACCATGTCCCCACTAGTATGATCCGCATCATAGTCCAGGTAGTCAAGTACAGATCCTAAGGGCTTTACCAACATGTAACAGAGAGACAATCAGTATACACGTTAAGGTAAAGTTCAACCAGATAGCATACTATCATGTCGAGCAAGAAAGTCCTCCCTATATATGTCCCAGCATCCACTACAATATACATCCTATGTACAGTAATGGCCTCTAGGGCATACATATAACTAACAATTTTTGATTCACTTGAGGCTCTCTCTAGCTCACTCTCATGCTCACACCAAAAACACTTAGCCATTTTTAGCTCATGCCTTTGATCATCACCTCCCCATCTTCTATGGTTGCTCCATGAGCTTTGAGTATGAGAGAAAAATATGGTGACATTATTCTACACTCCCACTCTCCACTACTAGCTATCTTGGATGGTCGGTTGGTCCGCTTGGCGAACCTGGAGCTTGTGCCGTTTCCCTCGGGTGGATCATCGGAGATGAAGGAAGACCGGTGACCAAAGTCGATCCGCATCACTAGGATCTTGGAAATGGTTGAAGACCCGAAGGACTTGGTTCATTAGGTATAAGCATTCTATCTCTTTGTGATTGGTTTGCTTGTTTTAGGGTTAATGGTTTCGATCTTGGAAATCGGGTAATGGTAGCGCCGGGTTTTAGAAATTTTTTGTTCCGCATTTGGCCACGGTTGGATGGCCGGGGCTCTCCCATAACCCAACTGGATTTTTGTTTTGTGAGAGGTGGCATGGTGAGAATTGTGTGCATTTATTGCATGGTGCACTCACCTCTCTCTCTCATTACACTCACCTCTCTCTCTCTCTTTATCATTTCTTTCTCTCTTTCTTTCTCTCTTATTCCCGTCTCATTATTTCTCATCCCCTTCTTTTCGCAACTGAACACTCTTCACCTCACCACTAAACTATCACTGATCCTTCACAAAACTTCACTAAATCTCACCAAAATCATTTCTTTTGCCAAGTTTTGCCTCTTGGATTCCTTAGAGCTTGGAAAACTAAGATCTTTGAGCTTAGTGTAGTTTTGGGTCTCGGATGATCTGCTATCAAATTAGGTATTTGTTGCAAAAGTTCCCATCACAGTGACCTAGTGTAGTGACCTACAACCTACCCTCAAAATACGAACCCATTCCCTCAAGAACAGGCCGCAAATATATTGCTTCTGGCCGCAAATTGTGGCCAGACTGGTGAGTTGTGGGTTGAGTTTTGGTGTAGGGGTCTTTGGGGTTGTATGAGGTCTTGTGGTATGTGCAACTTTTACAAATTGTTTGTGTAGTAAAATCTGGGATCACTTGCTTGTTTTCTTGTATTTCATTTTCACGTGTTATGTTATCCGATACGGTTCGTGTCATCGTGTTCTGTTGCTCTTGAGTTGGTTTCGTAGTGTCGCTATGCACATTAGCTACTAAGCGAACACTTGAGAGTATGTTTGGAGTTGGTGCGTCGGTCAAACGTGGTTTGTACGTGTTATTGGTCGTTTGTTAATATACATACTTTTTATATTGTTTTATGTTTTAGGTTCGCAGGCGGGGATTTCGGACGCTGCGAAGAAGGGGAAACAGGTGGTTGGCTTTACTTAGCCAGGAGCGTTGGTGGGTAGATTTAGCATCTACAGGGTAATCGTCCGCATGGCGTTATGCATCTGGGCTAGAGATGTTATGATATTAGTCGCATATTCTATTGCATATATAGATTTTGCTCATACACCTCATTACATGTTATTATTTGTTGTGCTTGGACTTGTACCTTTTGGACACTGCACTATTATTGACGGCAAGCACTGATTGTATATTGCACACACCATTGATAATTGCCATGACACGCACAACACACATACATATATGATATTGTTTGGTTAGGGACATTGAGACTTTGATTCATGTTCCATTGTGCATATGACATATAGCATACCTGTTTACCTACAAGCTTACACATATGTCTTGGTATGCTTACATGCTATTTACCCTTATACCTATATGCTATTGTACCATTAGTGATAGGTATATAGTCACGACCCGAAATATTTTCTCGTGACCAGCACTTGAATCACGCAACGTCAAAGGGCGTAACGGAATTCAAGTAAACTGAAACCCAGAAATCTAAACCCTTTTTGAAAAATAAAGGAGGTGAAGTTTTGATATAAGGGTATAATGAAATCAAGTTTTATTAATGCATAGAATAGGAACATGAAAAATGCAAGTGGATTATGCAAGTTTGAAAACATGTTTGGTCTTTTTAAAATTTTGAGCAGTACCTCCTTTGTATATTTTGATCCAAAACCACATATACAAGATAATGATAAAGGCATCCCCAAGCGGGAGTTAGCTCTTCACCAATCGGCGGATCACAACCACGCAAGACAATATATATAAGTATACGACGCCCAACGGCGAAGATCACCACAAAGATAAAGAAAAGCAAGACATGAAAACCACAAGTAGCGGAAAACCCCTCGCTCTAAATCTCGCAACTACAAGTCTCACTAAGTCTCATTATTTATACAATTACTAAATTTGATTGATGGAGTTGACTAGATACAATATGAAACAGTAAATACAAGAGTGGGTATGATACAATGTCCCACCTACCAATGCAAAACACCCGAATGAAGCTATGTGCCAGCGATGCCGCTACGGATCCATGCGGTCAACCTGCAAGAACTGTGGAACAACGGGGTGAGTTGCCAACTCATGAGTAGAAAAACATTTACAAGTAGAAATCGAATAAACAACGACTCATAGGCCAACTATATCATAAAGGTAATACTATTATATCTAGGGTGACCGGGTCGTATATGTGCCAACAATGTAATCAACACCTATGTGTATGCGGATATCATCCAACCAAATAATCAATATATGTATGCATGTAGATCCCGTCCAACCATATGATCAATGTCTGTATGCACATAAATATCATAAAAGAGTGTGCATGAAAGTATAAGGATATAAATCAACTCGCGACACATCAAAATCATGGAACCTGGGTGTCCAACATCGACACCCGAAAACATCATGAAACCCGTGTCCAGCATCGACACGTAAATCCTCATATCTCGGGCTCCGTCAGTCCGGATCGGCCCACGGGCTCCGTCAGTCCGGATCGGCCCATATCATCTCTCGACTCTGGTCGGTATCCTCCGGATATCCGCCGAGCCCAAATACTATCACCGGTAGGTAGTGGTCCCTCTGCCAGGCTCACCGTCTACTGCACAGCAAATCCATTCTCGCCCCGGGGTACCATACCGGGTCCACCATGTACCTGCAATCAGCCCCATCCAGCTCCTCAAATCGGGTTTCACATGTCACACGTCTCAGAACCGAGAAAACGCATGGTGGACACACTGAAATATCATATCAAGAGAAACCGGGTTTTTAAAATAGTACATGCTTTCTTTTGAAATAACTACGGTTCTCAAACCCAGAAATATCATGAATATAGTATATCTCAATACATAAAATCATAAAGCATGATGTATGCGACATATGATAGAAATGTAAGCATATCCTTATGTCATGCAACATGGAACAGTAATATGACATATTTAGGTAAAACCGCTCTTTTAAAATGATTCCAGTTTTTAAACATATCCTTCGGTTCCCAATTTCTCCAAAGTCAAATGTAACATCATCTATGTATGTGCAATAAATATGTATGTAGGCATGGATGCACGAAGATATATGTACGCAAGTACGAAGGTACAAGTGGGTACATACGCAAGTATGAGTATACAATATGTATGTCATGATGCAGGAACACTACTGTGTAGTGACATGGCAATTATCGATGATGAAGTGTGTGAGCCGGCAATCTATGTACGTGTAACATACGCATCATCGATAATGGTGCAGGTGTACTAGCACAGGTATAAGTAATGCAATGCAAATCCCGTCATCACATACTAGTCGTATCCTATCGCTTCTAACTATCCTTAATTTCTAATATGGTTCTCTATCTATCTTTTTACTCTATCTAAAGTTTTCTATTAAAGGTTTCATTAACCACAATCTATATATAAATCGGTTTCCATCAAAGTGTGCGGGGGTGCTATACGCCATTTACCCGACTTCCCCCGTGGATATAGATCCACTCACCTTGATCCATGCTTGCTTAAGTCGATGGCGCCACGCTCCGTCACCTTGGAATCCATGCGAAGGTACCTACAATAATATACAATCGCAATCGCTATTAAAATCGAACCCGGAAAACCGATACGGCACACGGTGCGCTCATAGGTTTGAACCTATAGCCTACGCGTGCAAAAACAATCAAACAACCCTTGTCGTTGATGTACAAACATCCAACAACCAAATACAACATCAAATACTAAAACCAAGAATTCCAAAATATGGAAAACATAGCCAAAAATACACTAAAGTGCTCCCAGATTTTGACTCAGGTCAAACTAGCCAATTTTGCATATAGGGTTGCTCTAGATATCACCTAAGGGACTCAACGACCAAAATTCAACGCATTTCTGCCCGACATGGCCGCAAAATGCATCCCATATGAATAAATCTACGGCCAGAATGTAGGGGTAGGGGCTCAGGTTTCAGGGGGCGGTCCATGGTTGCCTGCACGACTCCCAGTATTCGCTAAATAATTTTAGTGTCTCCCGGTTACTCGAGATTCCCATATACCTTCACAACTCAATACAAAATCGACATAATGAATTCCTAAATCTGTATTTTGGTTTCTATTCTCAAACCCAGGTCTTGTAATAGCCATAGGAGTTCACCAAAATCCACTTTTTAAACCTAAACCCTTTCTAGGGATTCCTATCCTCATAACCACTATACCAATTCAACTTCTAAACTATCTAAAATACAATAAAAATCAAAACTAACTAAATGGAAGGGATTATACCTCATGGATGAAACTCAAGAGAAACCCTAGCTTCCCAATGTCATCAAAATCCAACTTTTCTTGTTCCATTTTGTGGAGGATTAAGAGGTGGTCATTTTTTGTAAAAGGGGTTTAGGGTTTTGAGGAGTATTTTGAGATGGATGTATGGTTGAAGGTGGAGGGAAGTGATGAAGAAGAAGGAGAAGAAAAATAATGGGGAGGGGAAAAAGAATGGATGCCCTCTCTCTCTCCTATTCTCACCCTCTTATTCTCACCCTCCTTCTCTCTCTCCAATCTTTCTAAACTTTAACCCTTTTCTCTTTTTCTTTTCTCACCACAATAAATCAATAACACATAACACAAATGAAATGAAACAATATGTAACATGTCATGGTGCACTAGCCAGGGAAAACTGTAGAAACACGGATTTGGCTTAATCATGATTAGTAGTGCACTAATCGGGTTTTTATCAAAACTGCATATAATAAATTTTAAAAATGCTAAATCCTTTAACTATATTTTTAAATGAATAAATTATTTTAATTTTCAATTATTTCATAATTATTGGTATATATTTATACCCTTTTTCGAAAACCCTAATTTCGCAAATCGGGCAGTTTTCGGGGAATATATTATTTTAATATTAAATTCTAAAAATAATATTTTATATTTTCTGAAACGTTACAATCTTCCCCCCTTAAATAAATTCGGTCCCCGAATTTAAATTTAAACCCCCAAATACTAAAACATCTCAATACTCAACTCAAATCAACGGGGCTCCGAAATCACGGAAGATACAGAATAACTCAGCGCGCCAAGTGCGCATGAAAACGAGTACAAAACTCAAAAACGAACTCCGTCAAGTATCACGCAAATCATCGGATTTGCACGCATATCCTCGGAGTTACAATAGAGATACAGATCTCGAAATCTAATACTGAAATCCAATATACACTAGTTAAATACTATAATACGTGTATAGTACGCATCCTTGTAAAACTTTCAAAATCTGAATAAAACTTATGCAAAAATCTTTTCTAAATCGCCGCATGAATGCGTAACTCACGGCATAAGTGACGGACGTTCATTTGTAAAGTAATAATATATGTCCATATATGTTTTGCTAAGTATATGTTCCGTCGTTTTTCAAAATATCCTAAAAGGTTTTCCTTTATAAACGTTCGTATCGCTCACGGACACGTAGGAAATAGCGAGACTATAGCTCTTATTTTTCAAAAACCTCTTGGTAAACTTTTCATGCATGCAAAGTACTCAGGTACTGTCCTCAGATCAGTCCTGTTCGGCTACTATATAATATATCGTACCTATCATGAAAATAATGTGCTCAAAAGCAAAGTCAGCCTCAAAAGGTGTACCCATCAATCACGTGCGTCTGGTGCGCATGGAAATCAAATCCAAACACAGGTGCCATAATATGCACAAAGCAAAACTAAGTTCAACGGGTGTGCACGAAAACATCTGTCCAGTGCAACGGGTGTGCACGACAACACATCTGGTGCGTCTATTGTGCACGAAAATCTCAAATCTGGTGCATCAAATGCGCGAAATACAAGTACGGTGCAACCAATGCACAAAAATAACATTAATAACTCAAATGCATATAAGAACAACACCGAGTGTACCAAGGTGTATAAATCTAAAACGTGTGCAATTATGTGCACAAATCCGTATCAATGCACTACAAGCACATGTGAGCTATACCGAGTGCAAAAATCCCATCATCCGTATGAAATCCACGAAATCATAAACACATGCTACGAAGGTACAAAATCGACATCAAATGCAATGGATATGCACAAATCGCAAATCAACACAACGGTGTATAAAATATATATCAAGTGCGATAATTATGCGTAAAATGTAAATACCCAGCAGGTGCAGCCATGGTGCATGAAAACAATATCACGAAACTCAATCATCAAAACTCAAATCTAAGTGATATAAGCGTGATACTCGGATCACAAACGCAAATCGCAACAAATTACATTGAGGTACACCTCCTACAATGTCGAAAATGTACTGGTGCGCCTAAAACTGGCAGAGCAAGAACATCCGCTTGCCTCCTGCTCACGGTCTGGCGTCCTCGCTCTCTGGGTCCTCATCTTCTCTGCAGATTCACCAATCTCGCAATCCATCGGCTCATCGGCCCGATCAGGTATGCTAACGGGAACGATTCCGCTCTAGCATTTCTCTGGTCATCTCTCGGCCAATCATTACGACCACTCGTAAAGAAGCACGTTACCGGCGTCATCCTCTGGTCCTCTGAATACATGTGACACAACTGATCCTGGGTGCAAATCTCATTGCAGCAGTGTCCTGGAAGGAATCCTGCCCAAGGTCTCTTCCGATCTTGCCTATGCCGAACTGTACGGAGGCTGGTACTCTTACATAATCTTTTCTCGTTTTATAGACATTTGCATGTTCCGCACACATTTCCTCAGGAACTGACTGTATCCCAATGCCTCTGTATGCATATCAGATCTCTAATCTCGACAGGGAGTAACAAAAACTCGTCAGCATCTCGCATGAACCTCTGGCTCCACCCATCTTTATCATCGTCCGCTTCGACGTCACGTCTTACTGTCTGCGTACTGCTACTGTTCTCAGCCACGGTCAATCCAAAGTCTCTCACACGGACTCGAAATCGCGTATTCTGTATCTTCATCACTCTGTAGAAGATATCTGGCCGAACACGTCCTCAAGAACTCGTCCCAACCATCGGAGGAATACTCAATACTCGTCCGTTCTCTATCAACTCACAACGCATCTGGGTGAGGTCTTCTATCCAAAGCTGATCAGCTTACTGGTCTCCTATCACATGATATCTGGACGACATCAAACTTCTCGATCGAGTCATCGAGGTCCCAAAATTTCCCGACAGCTCAACACCCGAGCACAGTCTAAAAATATGTGGTACATACCACAGTACCTCCGGACCAGCCGTAGAAGGGCAAACCCAAGCTTCACAGATGGCACCGCTAAACTGCCGCAAACCGTAAGGTTCAAAAGCGGTTCCATGGTCATCATGTTGAGTTAGGGTTTCATTCTTCTAGAGGGTCCACAGAATCACTTGCATGTTCCTCCGAACACTTTAAACATGGGAAAAATGGGTTTCTGACACTCGTTCGAATGCTTTAGCTTCGCCTATACAACATGTGAACATGCTAAACAATGCCTCAATCCTCCAGGAAAGGCGATACATCGACGGTCCTCTCTGGATCGGTCTGCTCTAGATCTGAGTAAGACTCTTCACACTGAAAATCTTCAACTCAACTGGTCTGTGTCGGCGCATCAATCTGACGAATTACCTTTGTCTCTCAAATAGGGGTAGACTAGATATCACCTGTCGCATCTCTGCCTGGAAGCTCCAGCGATCTCAGCTCGTAAGCCCTGGAAGCGACATCCCATCATTTCAGCAACAGCTGGGCCATCTGTCTGCATGGTAGGCGACATCAAAATCTCTGAGGTATGCTGTACATCAACAGTCCTCTTGCAACTGGCAGCTCTAATAGTGACCCGATCATCCGGTGGAAAACCAAGCACTCGCCTCCACAGGAGGTCATAACATGACACTACATCGAGACGTTCCCATGTCACCAGAAAACACAATGGTCAGCCCTCATACCGAACGAGCTCGCCCTGACCGCATCACTAGCAGTAGCTCAATCTGCGCTCAAACCATGGTGACAGGAAGCTCAATCGTGTATCGATGAAAACAGATTAAGGGCATGAAAGGAAACGACAGATCAAGAATGGATACATGATCATAAGAAGGAACAGTATCAATGAGAGTATGATCATGGAAACGAATAGAACCAAGGATCTCAAATGGATGTATAATCATAGGTAAGAAGAGAATCATAAGTCTCGAAAATATGTACATCCTAAGATTTCTTAAGTGGAGCATCTTATCGTAAATGCCGCGGAACATACGTACGGTACGTCACTGTACTCAAGCTACCCACTCCATCAATCAGGGTCAACTTATGAAATGAAAGTTCTAGTCTAATACCCCCCGTTTAAGTCTAAGTTCCGTAATGTCAAGCCTAGGATCCAAAATACATACCCGCCCTAGACTCCGTATAGTCAAACATAGACTCGAACCAACGTTAAACCTAGCGCTTTGATACCAACTTTGTCACGACCCGAAATATTTGCTCGTGACCAGCACTTGAATCATGCAACGTCTAAGGGCGTAACGAAATTCAAGTAAGCTGAAACCCAGAAATCTAAACCCTTTTTGAAAAATAACGGAGGTGAAATTTTGAAATAAAGGTATAATGAAATTAAGTTTTCTTAATACATAGAATAGGAACTTAAAAAATGCATGTGGATTATGCAAGTTTGAAAACATGTTTTGTCTTTTTAAAATTTTGGGCAGTACCTCCATTGTATATTTTGATCCAAAACCACATATACAGGATAATGATAAAGGCATCCCCAAGCGGGAGTTAGCTCTTCACCAAACGGCGGATCACAACCACGCAAGACAATATATATAAGTATACGATGCCCAACGGTGAAGATCACCATAAAGATAAAGAAAAGCAAGACATGAAAACCACAAGTAGCGGAAAACTCCTCGCTCTAAGTCTCGCAACAACAAGTCTCACTAAGTCTTATTACTTATATAATGACTAAATTTGATTGATGGGGTTGACTAGATACAATATGAAACAGTAAATACAAGAATGGGTACGATACAATGTCCCACCTACCAATGCAAAATACCCGAATGAAGCTATATGCCAGCGATGCCGCTACGGATCCATGCGGTCAACCTGTAAGAACTGTGGTACAATGGAGGTGAGTTGCCAACTTGTGAGTAGAAAAACATCTACAAGTAGAAATCGATTAAACAACGACTCCTAGGTTAACTATATCATAAAGGTAATACTATGATATCTAGGGTGACCGGGTCGTATATGTGCCAACAATGTAATCAACATCTATTTGTATACGGATATCATCCAACCAAATAATCAATATATGTATTCATATGGATCCCGTCCAACCATATGATCAATGTCTGTATGCACGTAAATATCATAAAAGAGTGTGCATGAAAGTATGAGGATATAAATCAACAGTGCCCCTCGCGACACATCAAAATCATGGAACCTGGGTGTCCAACATCAACACCCGAAAACATCATGAAACCCGTGTCCAGCATCGACATGTAAATCCTCATATCTCGGGCTTCGTCGGTCCGGATCGGCCCACTGGCTCCGTCAGTCCGGATCGGCCCATATCATCTTTCGACTCCGGTTGGTATCCTCCGGATATCCGCCGAGCCTAAATACTATCATCGGTAGGTAGTGGTCCCTCTTCCAGGATCACCTTCTACTGCACAGCAAATCCATTCTCGCCCCGGGGTACCATACCGGGTCCACCATGTACCCACAATCGGTCTCATCCAGCTCCTCGAATCGGGTTTCACACGTCACACATCTCAGAACCGAGAAAACGCATGGTGGACGCACTGAAATATCACATCAAGAGAAATCGGGTTTTTAAAATAGTACATGCTTTCTTTTGAAATAGCCACGGTTCTCAAATCCAGAAATCTTATGAAAACAGCATATCTCAATGCGTAAAATCATAAAGCATGATGTATGCGACATATGATAGAAATGTAAGCATATCCATATATCATGCAATGTGGAACAGTAATATGACATATTTAGGGAAAACCACTCTTTTAAAATGATTCCAGTTTTTAAACATATCCTGTGGTTCCCAATTTCTCCAAAGTCAAATGCAACATCGTCTATGTATGTGCAATAAGTATGTATGTAGGCATGGATGCACGAAGATATATGTACGCAAGTACGAAGGTACAAGTGGGTACATACGCAAGTATGAGTGTACAATATGTATGTCATGATGCAGCAACCCTACTGTACTGACATGGCAATTATCGATGATGAAGTGTGTGAGCCGGCAATCTGTGTACGTGTAACATACGCATTATCGATAATGGTGCAGGTGTACTAGCACAGGTATAAGTAATGCAATGCGAATAACATGAATGCAGCATAATGTAAATCATATGCAAATGCTGACTGGTATACGTATCTATCCTGACCGAGTCGGTGAATCTATCAATCGGCATATAGTTATAAAACATCACGTACGGTGTAATCCATCGTACGGCATCCTCTAGCCAAGGGTATGGATCAAACCGCAAGTCAAACTCATCACGTACGGAAAATCATCGTACGGCGGCATTAAGTTATCAGGGATCCTATCAACTTATGCGACAATGAGGAGTACGGACTTAATGTCTCAAACGATATATCACACATGATTCACGACATTCTATATATATATATTTATATACCTATGTTCCAGGCCACATCCATGACAATTTCGTATCAGGAGACCGGCAAGGTATCAATCACCTCAATCGACTCGCATTTGTATACCAATATATCATCAAATCATCATATCACGTTATATATCCTTTTCATCACATTTATATCCCTCATCGTCAATTTTTACAAATACATTCTACCTTTACTATAAGCATAAGTATCTAATCTAACATACACACCCGAACCATACAAACAGTTTTTGAAAGATGCGAATCGTAGTTTCGAAAGTAGAGGCTACGGTGCTTTTAAAGAAAAGATATTATTTGAAAATCCATAACGACCCTCACGGTACATGTTTAAAAGATGCATACGACTCTTTAGTTTGGAAATAGGTATTGTTCGGATGATACATCTACGTCGGCTATCTAGTCCTATAGTACCCTAAACGGCAATATCGTCAAACGTCATCCTCAAATCCCGTCATCACATACTAGTCGTATCCTATCGTTTTTAACTATCCTTAGTTTCTAATATGGTTCTCTAACTACCTTTTTACTTTATCTAAAGTTTTCTATTAAAGGTTTCATTAACCGCAATCTATATATAAATCGGTTTCCATCAAAGTGTGTGGGGGTGCTATACGCCATCCACCCGACATCCCCCGTGGATATAAATCCACTCACCTTGATCCATGCTTGCCGAAGTCGATGACGCCACGCTCCGTCACCTCAGAATTGACGCGAAGGTATGCACAATAATACACAATCGCAATCGCTATTAAAATCGAATCTGGAAAACCGATACGGCACACGGTGCGCTCATAAGTTTGAACCAATAGCCTACGCGTGCAAAAACAATCAAACAACCCTTGTCGTTGATGTACAACCATCCAACAACCAAATACAATATCAAATACTAAAACCAAGAATTCCAAAATACTGAAAACATAGCCAAAAACACACTAAAGTGCTCCCAGATTTTGACTCAGGTCAAACAAGCCCATTTTGCATATAGGGTTGCTCTAGATATCACCTAAGGGACTCACCAAACAAAATTCAACGCATTTCCTCCCGACATGGCCGCAAATTGCGGCCCATATGAATAAATCTGCGGCCAGAATGTAGGGGTAGGGGCTCAAGTTTCAGGGGGTGGTCCATGGTTGCCTGCACGACTTCCAGTATTCGCTAAATAATTTTTAGTGTCTCTGCGTTACTCCAGATTCCCATATACCTTCACAATTCAACACAAAACCGACATAATGAATTCCTAAATCCATATTTTGGTTTCTATACTCAAACCCAGGTCTTGTAACAGCCACAAGAGTTCACCAAAATCCACTTTTTAAACCTAAACCCTTTCTAGGGATTCCTATCCTCACAACCACCATACCAATTCAACTTCTAAACTATCTAAAATACAAGAAAACTCAAAACTAACTAAATGGAAGGGGTTATACCTCATGGATGAAACTCAAGAGAAACCCTAGCTTCCCAGTGTCATCAAAATCCAACTTTGCTTGGTCCATTTTGTAGAGGATGAAGAAGTGGTCATTTTTTGTAAAAGGGGTTTAGGCTTTTGAGGAGTATTTTGAGATGGATCTAGAGTTGAAGGTGGAGGGAAGTGATGAAGAAGAAGAAGAAGAAAAATAATCGGAAGGGGAAAAAGAATGGCTGCCCCCTCTCTCTCTTACTCTCACTCTCTTATTCTCACCCTCCTCTCTCTCCAATCATTCTAAACTTTAACCCTTTTCTCTTTTTCTTTTCTTTTTCTTTCCTCACCACAATAAAACCATAACACATAACAAAAATGAAATGAAACAATATGTAACATGTCATGGTGCACTAGCCATGGAAAACTGTAGAAACACGGATTTGGCTTAATCGCGACTAGTAGTGCACTAATCGGGTTTTTATCAAAACTGCATATAATAAATCTTAAAAATGCCAAATTTTTAAACTATATTTTTAAATGAATAAATCATTTTAATTTCCAATTATTTCACAATTATTGGTATATATTTATACCCTTGTTCAAAAACCCCAATTTCGCAAATCGGGCAGTTTTCGGGAAATATATTATTTTAATATTAAATTCTAAAAATAATATTTTATATTTTCTGAAATGTTACATATATACACATATAAGATATAGCTACATGTACATCTTGTATACATACTTACACTTATACCTGGAGGGTATTACATCATTACTGATAGGTAGATACATATACCTTGCAATACCTACATGTTTACACATATATCTGGCTATAACTACATGTTCACCTTTATTTGATATTATATGGACTTAGAGAATTTAGGAACCGCATTATATATATATATCACCTTGTTGCAGTTAAATAGCGGCCTTTTCTTTATATACTCACATTACAGTTTTATATTGCAAATATTATATTCATGGATTTTCGCATTGAGAAATGGATTTTTCATGATATTTTCTGGATTTGAGGACCGTGGTAGTTTCATGAAATTATGCATTATTTGAAAAACCCGGTTTCTCTTGATATGATATTTCAGCAGGCACCATGAGATTTATCGGTTCTAATATATACACCCCATGCGAGGAGGCGTCGTGGGCCGTGTGCGGGTACATGGTGGGCCCCGGAGGTACCCTGGGGCAAGAAAGGTATTTCGATGGACCGCGCCGATGAGCCTGACAGGGGAACCATATCTACCGGTGACAGTACCTATGACTCGGCGGTTATTGTAGGGATACCGACCGGAGTCATGTACGTATGGATACGTCGAATTGCGAGGGTCGAAGCTGGGCACTCGGGTTTTCGAGATAGCGTATGATACGTACCTATCAGGGGGCCAGTCGTGGTGACAGCGCCTGATAGATCATTATTTATGTGTCGATACTTGACACTTGTTTTCATGAAATTTTTACTCCTAAGTATATATAACAGTGGAATGGGATGCTGTTATATATGCACACACACACACACACACACACACACACACACACACATATATATATATATATATATATTAGTGGAATGGGATGCTAATGTATATGTATACATATCCAATTTATATACTTCATCATAATGATTCATGCAGATATACTTATTCATTTCATGAGACTTGCTCGATATAGGATAAAAGATATATGAGATTCACTTGATATTGGATACAGGTCATATAAGATTTACTTGATGTTGGATACAGGATATATGAGATTTACTTGATATTGGACACTCAGGATATATGAGACTTACAGGATATGAGAGCCAATTTGTGGGCTGATTTGAGGAAATTCGGGATTTTAATTGTCTTGATGGACTTTGGACCTATCACGAGGTCAGGATTCCGTGAGGATGACATATTTTATCCCATACTCCATATTTATTGTATATGCATTGCTTCATGTATTAGTAGTACCTGATAGAGTACCTTTCATGACTGTTGCATACATATTGTCATTTATTGCTATCAGCTTGCATGCATTAGATTCGCGATGTACGTGCATATTTGCGATTACCTGCATATGCTATTTACTATTCACGAGTTGGCAACTCACCCCCGTTTTGCTACAGTGTTTTGTAGGTTGTTCCTCAGAGTAGTCGAGGCAGGCTTTTTCATCTATCATATCATCTTTTGTAGCGGATACCGCTACGGCTGACTGTGTGCAGCTTTGCTTAGGTAGGTTTTACGGTTATCCAATATTGCTTATTGTATATTCGTTGTATCCTGTACTCTCCATCTACCACTATCATGTATTGACTTAGAGACTGATGTGAGGACGATATTGTAATTTTTTTGTGACTTGGAGGTCTTTTATGCAGTTTTATTTATATCGTCTTTTATTTCTTCCCTACGGCATCGTATATCTGTTGTGGTGGTTGTTTTCCGCATTTGGGTGTGTATTTGCTCCCGTTTGGGGATGCTTTACTTATATTTTTGTTGTATCCATTTTTGGGGCTGGTTTTTATAAAGGAGGTGCTGCTAAAATTTTAAAGGAAATAAAGTTGAACTTTAAAGAATTTGGGTTGAGATTTCAAAAGTTTTAAAAATGTTATTTTCACTTACTACTTTTGATGGTTTAGATTGCTGGGTTTTTCGGCTTAACTAAATTGCGTTACGCCTGTAGACGTTGCGTAGTTTGAGGGCCGTCACATGCCAAATTTCGGGTCGTGACAAAGTTGGTATCAGAGCGCTAGGTTTTACCTTTCGGAGTGAAGGATGACCTTGGTATGATGGAGTAGGTAGCTTAAGCAAAGTAACGTAGTGTGTGTATGTCTGCGGCATACTCACGACACGGTACTCCGCCTAAAGTGACCTAAATACTAATTGCTTGAAATTCCTTTCTTGATGATACATATCCTTGTGATTCGATTTCCGTGTTCTTATCGAATCCTATTTCCATTTATAGCCTTTGCCGTCAATGACTATGGGGACTCAGAGAGGAGCAGCGAGGGCCGAGGTCAGAGTGGACTCATTTGGGATAAGGATTGACTAGGATGGTACGCTCGTTGTACAGGAGCAGATGGATCTGCCTTCGATAGATCGTATCGCTAGGCTAGAGGCAGAGATGCAGGACTTGCGCCAGACGATGAAGTCGTTGGTTGAGGCCAGTCGAGCGCTGCGACAGGAGGTTGCCACCCCTGTTACCCAGTTGTTCCTTACGATCAGCACACAACATAGTGTTACGTATACAGTATCAGTGGACGCAGCCTTATTCGATGGGAGCGTCTTTCTGAGACTTTTGGAGTTCGAGGACAGAGGAGGGCTCGTGCAGTTGTACCAGCTCAGGGACAGAGGTTAAGATACTGTAACAGGCTTCGTGCACATCGCGGGAGTAGCAGAGGCTTGGGACGAGGACAGTCGCTCAGCTCTCATCCCCAGGAGGGTCAGTAGACATGGAGTGGATGTTTTCGATGCGGGAGCCTTCATCACTTCATCAGGAATTGTTCCTTAGCACCGCGTCAGTCTCGTGTTCAGAGAGGTCATGGTCGCGGAGGGTTCGCTCAGAGGGGACAGGTTGGCAGAGGAGGAGTTCAGCCAGTTCCGGGTAGGGAGCAGACATAAGAGTTTGCTTCTACTCATTCGGACGCGCAGGCGTCTAATGCAGAGTTTTCAGGTATTCTTAATTCGTATGTTCTTTTGATACACTTTTTTGTTTTACACACTTTGTGCCATGGTTGGGCCGACAGTCGTGTTAGCTAGATCAGCCATTTGTTGTGTTAACTTCTGCCAGCGATCTTTTGGCTACGCGACACGTATTTCAGTCTTGTACCAATCGGATAGGAGAGAGAGATTCGTCCGTCGTTTTGATCCTTCTAGAGATGTTGGATTTGACGTTCTCCTGGGTACAGACTGGTTAGCTACATGCTATGCGTCTGTGGACTGCCGCGAGGAAACAGTCAGGTTTTATTTTCTTGGCAAGTCAGTTTTTGTTGTGCAGAGGGGACAGTGGTGCCGCCTCTCACAGCTTGAATTCAGCCTTTTTCGCTAGTCGGCTTTTGAGGAGAGGATGTCGAGGATTCTTGGCTTTCATTCGTGATACCGAAGCCACAGTAGGTTTGTTGGACCGGGTTCCTATCGTGCGATAGTTTTCCGACGTTGTTCCAGATGAGCTGGCGGAGCTTAGGGAGCTTAAGGATCGGCTGCAGAGTTGCTTGGGGGGCTTGTGCGTCTAAGTGTTTCTCTTTGGGGAGCTTCTATTCTGTTCGTCAAGGAGAAGGACTGGTAGTTTGAGATTGTGTATTGATTGATCGTCAATTGAACCAAGTTATGGTGCGGATAGGTATCCTTTACCTCGCATTGGCGATTTCTTTGATCAGCTCCAGGGTGCGAGATATTTTTATAAGTTTGTTTAGGATCAGGTCATCATTGGTTGCGAGTTCGGAGTGATGACATTCCCAAGACTGCTTTTGTGCGCGCTATGGGCAATATGAGTGTTGGTGGTGTCATTGGACTCACCGATGCCCTAGCAGCATTCGTGGATGTGATGAAGCAGATTTCTTCACGCCATTCCTCGACCAGTTGATTGTTGTGTTATTGATGACATTCTGGTCTTTTCCAAGAGTCGTGAGGAACGTGTGCAGCACTTGAGGATTTTTTTTGCAGACATTAGGAGAGCACCAGCTGTTTGCTAAATTCTCAGAGTGTTCCTTCAGGATTGATTGTGTTGACTCCTAGGTCATGTAGTTACGGGACACGGTTTTCGTATGGACCCGAGGAAGATCAAGGCCGTACAGCTTTGGCCTAGACTTGTGTACGGGACGGAGGTCCGCAGATTTTTGGGCTTAGCAGGTTTTTACCGCCGTTTCGTGCAGGATTGCTTGTGTAACGCTGCACCATGGACTGAACTGACCAGAAAGGAGGTTCATTTTCTTTGGACTGAGGCATGCGTGCGGAGTTTTCAGCAGTTGAAGACTCGGTTGACGACTGCATCGGTTCTTTCTTTGCTTTTGGATCGGGCGACTTTGTTGTTTACTGTGATGTTTCGCGAGTGGGGCTCGATTGGGTACTAACGTGACACTATAGAGTTATCGCTTTTGCTTCCCGACAGTTGGGGTAAGTACAAGCAATACATCCCACTCATGATCTGGATATGGCCGCGGTTGTCGTGCATTGAAGATTTGGAGACACTACTTGTTCGGAGAGTCGTGTCAGATTTTCACGGACCCCCAGAGCTTAATGTACATCTTCCTTCAGCGGGTTTTGACTGTTGAGACAGGGCCGTTGGATGGAGCTTGTGAAGGATTGTGTTTGTGAGATCCTTGTTACCTGTGGCAAGGCGATTGTGCTAGCTAATGATGGAGTCGTAGGCCCGGGGTTAGTTTGTTCCAGTTGTGTGCAGTTCAGAGACAGTCTTCTACAGATTTACAGTTCTTGTGCGATCGTTGAGTACAGCTTAAGTTCGCCTCTACTGAGGGGATAACTTGCTCATGTCCGCGCCCGTCCATTTTTCCTTAATCATTTTCGCGAGGCATAGCCCGCCGATGCTCGTTTTTCTAAGATTCTGGAGTATACTCGGCTGGGTAATGATTCGGAGTCCTTGATTTGTGACCAGGGTGTGCTACGTTTAGGGACGCGTTTGTGTGTACCTGATGCTGATGGGTAGAAACACGAAATCCTAGAGCAGGCACATCAGTCAGCTTTCTGTGTTCATTCAAGTTCTACCAATATGACGTGACTTGTGAGTTGGTTACGGGTTGGCAGGAATGAAGAGTGAAGTTTCGGATTTCGTTTCAAGGTGTCTGTCTTGTTATGAGCTAAGGTTGAGCATTTGAGGTCGGCTGGAGAGTTGCAACCTTTTTAACCGTTCCGGAGTGGGAATGGGAGCAGATGTCCATGAATTTCGTTGTGGTGTCTACCCAGTTCTAGGCAGGGCGTGACTCCATTTGGGTGTTGTTGTCCGGTTATACTCAGTTTGCTCAGTTGTTCTTCGTGAAGTTTGTGCATTGCACGGAGTTCCTTCATGTGTTGTATGCAATAGAGGCACCCTGTTCGCTTGCCGTCTTTGGCAGAAGCTTCAGGAAGCCTTGGGTACTGATTGAGCTTTAGCTCCGCTTTTCCATCCGCAGGACGATGGTTTGTGAGAGCGGGCTATACAGACTCTGGAGGATATGCTTGTGCGTACGTACTAATTGTTGTTTGCAGTTGGGATCGTCACTTGCCATTGTTAGGGTTCTCCTTTGATAGCTGTTATCAGGAGACATTCCAATTGGCAACCTTTAGGCCTTGTTTGGTAGGTAGTGTCGATCGCCAGTCTGTTTTTCTGACTCCGCGAGAGTAGGATTTTTGGACCCCAGCTAGTCGAGAGGCTTCGGAGATGATACAGTTGATTCAGGTCAGGATGAGAGCAGCCTAGTGCAGACAGAGGTCTTATGCCGACCGTGGTGGTCGCAGACTTGAGTTCGTAATGGGAGATCATGTATTCCTACGGATTTTCCGATGAATGACGTGTTGAGTTTTGGGAAGCTTATCCCAGGATTGTAGGTCCTTTTGAGATCTTTAAAGCGAGTTAGTTCCGTTACCTATAATGTGGCACTTCTGCCCAGATTTTTAAGTATTCAACCCGTATTTCTAGTGATACTTTGCAATTACCTTCATGACTTTTCTCACATGATTCAACATCAGACTATTTAGCTTGGACGCGATCTTTTCGTTCACCGGCAGCCGATAGTGTTAGGGGATCGGCAGGTGGAGAAACTTCGATCAAGGGTCTTGCCATCTGTGGAGGGTTTGTTTGGCATAGCCGTATAATGAGGTGATCACTTGGGAGGCTGCGAGCAAGATTTGGGAGTTTTGTACTCATCTCTTTGAAGGTACGCTTAGTGAGAATTTTAAATTCGGGGACGAATTTTCTTTAGGAGGGAGATTGTAACGCCTCAGGTTTAGATTAGTGTTAGTTTAGACGATAATGCGGGTTTTTGGTAAAAATTTTACCAATTTGGGTTCCTCACATTTTATAACATTTAATTAATAATTTATTATTATTTGTTATGGCTTACACACACTTATGCATGTTTATGTGAGGGTGTGTTTGTGTTAATCTAGATTAGTGATCATGACATTTAACCCTAATCCTAATCCTTTTCTTTAATCCAATCCTTTGTTTTAAACCTTAACCTAACTCTAGATATTTGTTTGAGGGAAGAGAGATATTTTCCTTGGATTTTTGTTTTGTGAGAGGTGGCATGGTGAGAATTGTGTGCATTTATTGCAGTGTGCACTCACCTCTCTTTCTCATTACACTCACCTCTCTCTCTCTCTCTATCATTTCTTTCTCTCTTATTCCCTTCTCATTATTTCTCATCCCCTTCTTTTCTCAACTGAACACTCTTCACCTCACCACTAAACCTTCACTAATCCTTCGCAAAACTTCACTAAATCTCACCAAAATCACTTCTTTTGCCTAGCTTTGCTTCTTGGATGCCTTGGAGCTTGGAAAACTAGGATCTTTGAGCTTGTGGGAGTAGGTAATGATCTCTTTCTGTTAAGTAGGTGTTTATTATGTTGCGTAGCTTGTTAGTTTCAGTTTAGAACGCGTATTGTATCGTTTCGGGTAAATATCGTATTTTTTAGTGTAGTTTTGGGTCTCGGATGATCTGCTATCAAACCAGGTATTTGTTGCAAAAGTTCCCACCACAGTGACCTAGTGTAGTGACCTAGAACTTATCCTCAAAATACGAACTCATTCCCTTAAGAACAGGCAGCAAATATATTGCTTCTGGCCGCAAATTGCGGCCAAACTGGTGAGTTGTGGGTTGAGTTTTGGTGTAGGGGTCTCTGGGGTTGTGTGAGGTCTTGTGGTATGTGCAACTTTTACAAATTTTTTGTGTAGCAAAATCTGGGATCACTTGCTTGTTTTCTTTTGTTTCGTTTTCACGCGTTACGTTATCCGATACGGTTCGTGTCGTTGTGTTCTGTTGCTCTTGAGTTGGTTTCGTAGTGTCACTATGCATGTTAGCTACTAAGCAAACACTTGCGAGTATGTTTGGATTTGGTGCGTCGGTCAAACGTAGTTTGTACGTGTTATTGGTCATTTGCTAATATACATATTTGTTATATTGTTTTATGTTTTAGGTTCGCAGGCGGGGACTTCGGACGCTGCGAAGAAGGGGAAACAGGTGGTTGGCTTTACTTAGCCAGGAGCATTAGTGAGTAAATTTAACATCTACAGGGGAATCGCCCGCATGACGTTATGCGTCTGGGCTAGAGATGTTATGATATTAGTCGCATATTCTATTGCATATATAGATTTTGCGCATACACCTCATTGCATATTATTATTTATTGTGCTTGGACTTGTACCTTTTGGACACTGCACTATTATTGACGGCTCATATTGCACGAGCACTGATTGTATGCCACACACACCATCGCTAATTGGCATGACACGCACAACTCACATACATATATGATATTGTTTGGTTAGGGACATTGAGACTTTGATTCATATTCCATTGTTCATATGACATATAGCATACCTGTATACCTACATGCTTACACATATGCCTTGACATGCTTACATGCTAGTTACCCTTATACCTATATGGTATTGTCCCATTAGTGATAGGTATATACACATATGAGATATAGCTACATGTACATCTTGTATACATTCTTACACTTATACCTGGAGGGTATTACATCATTACTGATAGATAGATACATATACCTTGCTATACCTACATGTTTACACATATATCTGGCTATAGCTACATGTTCACCTTTATTTGATGTTATATGGACTTAGAGAATTTAGGAACTGCATGATATATATATATAAACTTGTTGCAGTTAAATAGCGTCTTTTCCTTTATATGCTCACATTACAGTTTTATGTTGCATATATTATATTCATGAATTTTCGCATTGAGATATAGATTTTTCATGATAATTTTTGGATTTGAGGACCGTGGTAGTTTCATGAAACTATGCATTATTTGAAAAACCCGGTTTCTCCTGATGTGATAATTCAGCAGCCACCATGAGATTTATCGGTTCTGATATATATACCACATGCGAGGAGGCGTCATGGGCCGTGTGCGGGTATATGGTGGGGCTCGTTGGTACCTGGGGCAAGAATGGTATTTCGATGGACCACGCCGATGAGCCTGACAGGGGATCCATACCTACCGGTTGTTAGTGATATGTAAGCCCTAGAGGCCATTACTATACATACGATGTATATTGTAATGGATGCTTGGACATATATATGGAGGACTTTCTTGCCCGACATGATAGTATGCTATCTGGTTGCTCTTTATCTTAACGTGTACTCTTATTGTCTCTATGTTACATGTTGATAAACCCTTAGGATGAGTACTTGACTACCAGGACTATGATGCAGATCATACTAGTGGGGACAGAGTAGTCGTTAAGTACATCTTGCAAATGTTCCTAGTCATGGGTGTATCGAGACAGGGTATCGATATACCAGTGTAGACTAGCGTATAGCTTCTCGACCCATACAGATGGGCGATGGATGATCCCATATCCATTGGTGTTTGACATCAGAGACAGTATATGGGTGCTCAGTGGAGACTGAGTACACTGAACGGACTCGCCGAGAACTCCCAGATGGTATTATACTTCACGTCAGATGGCAGTTCTTTGGTGACACTGGTACAGGTTAGTCTGACCCGAGATTGTCATAGAGTCTTATGTGATTCCCACTGTTCTTTGATTTTCACCTTACCGCGTTCAAGAGAACGTGCAAAACGGTGGCTTTTAGGTACAGTTCAGAATCACATGGATGCAATGAGCGATAGGAGGGGTTTCGTCTCACCCGGTATTGGGGGTTGATGCTGTGCTGTGCTCGATTGGCTATAATAGGAAGTCCTTGGCCAAGGCTGCTACAGAGATATACTGGTAAGTGTTATCAGTAGTTTCTCGACCCGTTATGAGCCTCATATCGACACGACTTATCGAGTTACTGGGGTCTGACGTTTACCACCCCTAGACGAGATATGCGACATATCAGACGAAGAGACCGGACTGTACGGTAGTGTTACTGATTGGATTCGCAGGAGTGTGAGAAGGCTTGCTTGTTGATCTACTGATCGCTCAATACCCGGGTGGCCGTTACGTTTAGCAGACTGCTTGCGGCTTGTGGGTGTTTGATATGATCATTACCTACTTCCGGCGTATTGATGAGTCTTTAGAGTCCTACACAGAGGTTTCCTGGCTCAAGAGAAATGGAGTAGGAGCACATATGTGATATGTGCGGGACCAAGATTAATACGATATGTGATACCGTATTCTATTTTCGCAATATGTGATATCGGTCGGTTATATATGATATAGCCGAGTTATCGGATCAAGTGTTGATTCGATAAGTTGATTCATTTAATATTAGTCGGTTGTATATGATATAGCCGGATTATTAAATCAAGAGTTGATTTAATAATTTAATTTATAATTATATATTTGATATATTATATTAGTATTAGCTCACTTAAGATTTCTTTTCTCACTTGATGTGCACATTGTATATTTGTGATATGTATATTTGTGTACATGAATTGTGTCATGCTTGATGATACATGTAAGTTGCGTGTATAAGACTTATACCATAGTAGGGTTTGTGTTTGGGTTTTATTTATCATTGAGTAATTCAAAACTAAAAGTCTTTTTTCATGGCAAGAAGCTTTTGGAAGCTTGGATTTGCATTGACTAAAATCTTCAAGTTTTGTTTTGCCTTAAGATATTTGTTAACCCTGCCCTTAACCTTAGCCCTTGGTTTATTCTCTACATGAGTTAGGCATGAGGGCTTAACTCACCCACGGTTACAATAATTCATTTAGATGATATTTTTCATATGAATTCTTCTTCTTCTTTTTCTTCCAAAAAGCTTTCTAGCTTCAATGGAGTTATGAGAAAAAGTGTGAGAAAATGAAATCTAAAATGAGCCCACTTCCTACTTCATCATCCTCTACTACTTGCCATTTAGTATAGCGTGTTCTCTTGACAAAGTTCTTGACCTAGTGAAGAAATAGCTTGGGTTGGTGTCTCCTCGACGTAGATCATCTTCGGCCTCGAAGACATCGTTGCAAGCATGTTCGTTTCTTCAAGGAGCCTTTCTAGAGTCCGGAGTTCACGATCGCAGCGAAGGGGACTACTACACGGAGCTATTGAAGTGAAGGACCGGTCTACATTCCTTGCTCACTTAGACTTGCAAAGTGTTTGCATTTATATTTCCGTCGATTTCTAGTTAACGATTCAAAGTTAGGGTTAGTTAGAACGGCAAATTTTTGAATATGGTATAGACGATGCCTCCCGAAAGCTTGCTGCTGTGCTAGGTAACCCTGCAGTGGTAATAGAGCCTAGCTAGAAATTTATACGGATTTTGTTAGAATTACGAAACCGAAATACTCCGAAACTTGCATCGCCAAAACCTGCTTGCTGTCGATTTTAAAATGTTGTCAAAAAAATTTTCAAACAAGTACAGAGTGATGTATAGGATATATCATGAATGCTGACAAAATTTCATGCATTTTGGAGAAAGTTGGGCCGAGCACAACCTACCCCATCTTGGCCAAAATCCGAGCTCCCCCTTGATTGTTTGCCTGTGTTCAAGTGACTGGGTTTTAGTGTTTCAGGTGTTGTTTGTTTTTGCTAATTTTGCATGTGATGTAATCTTACACCATAAACAATTTGGAGTGTTTCATATTCGTATTTTTAACATTGTTTCGGGTTTTTCGCATGTTGTCTAGACGAAATTAAGAAGTTCGATCGAATGTAAAAAACCCATTTTTCCAAGTTTAACGTATTCGGAAAAACATGCAAGTAAGTCTATGAACCCTCTAGAAGAATGAAACCCTAACTCGACTTTTTGGATCACGGAACCGCAGTCAAACCCTAGGGTTTGTCGTAGTTCCATGGAGACATGAGTGAGGCTTTGGTTTGCCCTTCTACGGCTGGTGCATAGGTACTGTGGTATATTCTGGGTATTACTAAAACTTTGCTCAAGTGTTGAGCTGTCGGGAAATTGTGGGACTTTGATGAATCGATCGAAAAGTTTAACGTTCGTCCAGGTATCATGTGATGGGATACAATATTTTGAATCCACGAGTAGTTATGAGATAACTAATTTGAATGTTATAAATCTAGCAATTTAGTCTCATTTGATCGGTTGCTACGGGATTTTGATGCGATCAAAAGTCCGTCGCAATCACTTAGCGTACGCGGATACTCGCCGGGTAAACTTAATAGATACCCATGCCCCATAGCCCCGACCAAGTGACTGTAGGAGAACCCCGTCGCCAAAAGCATCCGTTCGGATGCTTGCGGCAGCGGTGTTCCTCTTTAGTGCACTTCGTCGACGACATCGGGGGGTGCGGCCGTCTACTAAAGTTTCCGACGAGCATTCGAGTAGCTTGTTGGGAATCTTGTTGAATTGCCCGACTAGATATTTAAAAGTGTTTTCGAGATCGAGACTAAAATGCGGGGTTTATAATTGTTAGGCATGTGATGTCTAAGGAATTCATTTGGTTAGGCATGAAATCCGAATATGAGATATTTCGGGTTTATGATCTCTAAGGTGGTTGCGCATTCTAACTGTTGTAGTTTTTCATTTTCTTTTCTGCGACCGTAAGTGTAATATATAGTATATCGCCGGTTTCGGTGCTATATGTCAACGGCAATTGGGATACGTATATTTACTTACGTTGATGACATGTGATGTTATGTGTTGCTGGGACATGTTATATTGGATCGTCGTGTTTTGAATAGCCGGGGTATTATGTGAGATTAAAGTTTTTCATTTTCATTCATGTAAAATTCATTGTATGTAATATTCTTTTATTGGGGCACTTCCGGGTTGAGGATGATGTCACCATTGTATATTATTTACTTTTCCGCATTAGGATAGACCCAAGGCGTGGAGCATAAGTAACCGGGTTCTAGGGTCCAGTGGGAGACCATCTCGAGGAGTCGAGACCGGGTTTCCTAACTCTAGAATTGGTGGGGTTGCTTGCCGCTCTCGTAGGGGTCTAGGGGTGTGGGATTGGCTATTCATCACGATCTTGGAATCCGTGTTTTATACAGGCTTAATTTAAAACTCGGAAATCCTAGTATATCCAATATTTCATATGTTTTATTCTGCTGCAATGTTCTGTGATGAGATCATATTACTGTTCTGAGATGAATGTTTATATTATATATATATATTATTACTGCTTTTGTTTCATATGTGATGCTTGGGAAGCATGATAAATGGGACTTCATTAATGAGATTAATGAAATAAATGAAACCTAAAGATGTTGTAGAAACTTGTCTCGAAAACTGATAGCTCTAGTTCTTGCTTTGCATAGCTGTATTCCTTGTAAAATATCCAGCACCTTATTCGATAAGGAAAGAGCTGAGATCCCTTCACCGGGAGTAACTTCTTTAGCGAAACTAGCAGATGCTACAAACTCGGTTTGTGTTTTGATTGATTTTATAGTTTTTCTTTGCATAGTGGTATTTGTGAAATATCCTGCACCTTATTCGATAAGGAAAGAGCCGAGATCCCTTCACCGGGAGTGACTTCTTTAGCAAAACTAGTAAAACCGTCAAAAGCACTCCTTTTCAAAATCACTTGATTCTACAACGAGATCAAGTTCATTACGCAAAAGGTTTTCTTAAAAACCTGTCGTAGCCCTCCGTCATTTCAGATAAGTACTATTTAGTATTCGTGCTACGTTTGTTGACCTCCGTCAAGGCGTAGTGTGCGGTAGCTGACTAGTGCTTATCTGCTGCATAGATGCGATTGGATAAGGGTAGTCGTGCGGCCTTGTTGGCCTCCGTCAAGGGTCGTGCGGGTGGGTTTATTTTAATCAAGAAATGATGAGTTGAACTTGACTAGCAGCCTATAGTTTGTTGACCTCTGTCAAGGTCATAGGAGGTTAGGGGCAAAATATTATCGGGAGTTTCAAATGTTGAAATTGGCAATGAGATTGCATACCTTCAATAAGATAGTTGGATCCCGAAACCCACTGTGAGTAAGAGTTACTCCTGGAAGAGTTTTACACATCACAATTAGCCGATCAAGTAGGTGTCTAGAAAGGTTTCAACGGGGTTACGCCTCTGGGAAAATGAGGTTTATTTTAATTAGGTCCATGCGAAAGCACGGGGAACCTCCCTCAAAGTACCGACACTGACCTGGCTGAAAGATTGGCGAATTTGTAGGGTGTAATTAATCCCGGCTAGTATTTCCTTTTAGGGTTTGAAGGAAGATTTGACTAAAACAGTGGGAGCCATCCTGATTAGATATATTAATAACCAATCTAATCTTGCAAGACCATACGCTGAGTGTTTTCTTCTCTCTCTCTCCAGGTAGCGACCATGTCACGCCTTAATCAAGATAATAATATGGATGTATTGACCGAACCCGCTTGTTATACTAAGCTGGGGAACGTTGGTCCCGCTCCAACTTATAATTGTTATAAGACCGAGCAGGAAATAGGGGATTACCAGGATTCCCGCGCCGCCTAAATGAAGAAAGTGTATGTTGATACATCTTCTTCGGGTGTGTTCATTACAGAGAACTGTTTCTCAGTATCCTTTATGTTCTGGGTATGAGATACCGGATCAGGATCCCACATATGTAATATGTTACATGGGCTACAGATAGGTAGAGAACTGAGAATGGGAGATAAGTTTCAAGAGTTGGAAACGATGCAAGTGTTGCAGCCAAGTTATTGGCAGTTATCACCCTGTATTACCAAATACATTGATTCTGAACGAACGTTATTAGATACTGAACCTGATATACAACATCATATCAGTCTCTTTATTTAGTAAAGAAGTATATAATTTTGTATTGTTGGATAATGTTTTGAATATTTCCTATATCAAGAGTTGATCGGTTCAGGCACGTTATCTAAAAGCATATACGTTCTAAATCAAACTACAGTTCTTAACGTACAAAACACACACAGGAGGAAGAGTTCAGAAATGAACGAATCCTTCTTGAAACATTGCAGACTAGGTCATGTCATTGCGACCCGACTAGCTGAAGATACATAAAGATGCATATTTAAATCAGTTTGAATTTACATCTTGTGAAACGTGCCAGTCATGTCACAAAGATAAGATGACCATAGCTCCGTTTATTGGAAACAGAGAAAGAGTTAGTGAACTCTTGGGATGGATACATGATGATGTATGTAAGTCCCCTGTCTACACTTGCCAGGACCGGTTCTTTGTACTTCATTACATTCACTGATGATCTCTCAAGATTCGCACATGTGTTCCTGTTGAAACACAAGTATGAAACTTTTGAGAAATTCATTAAATATAAGTTAGAAGTAGAGAACCAAAAACGGGTATAAGTATTATGTCCTTTGATGAGATCAGGAAGGAGAATACTTGAGCACGGAATTCCTGGACTATTCTAAATGAGAATGAGATTCTCTCTCAGCATTACTCCTCCGTATACACCACAACACGTTGGTATATCGGGGTGGAGCAATCGCACCCTATGTGATATGGTGTGCTCTATGATGAGTACTACTGAGTTGCCTATTTCCTTTTGGGGGTTATGCAGTTGAGAAGCTGCATATCTATTGAATAGGGTTCCAATCAAATCAGGTGCCTACTACTCCATATGCGATATGGTATGGGAAGAGCCCATCTCTTAAGGATGTTAAGATTTGGGGTTGTCCGGCCAATGTCTAAAAGCAAAATCCGGACAAGCTCGAGGCAAGGTCAGTTCTATGGAAGTTTGTTGGATATCCCAAATATTCACAAGGGAATATCTTTTACCACACCGAGGAACAAAAGGCGTTTTGTTTCTCAGCATGCCACCTTTTGGAAAGGAAATTTCTTGTGAAGAAATTAGTGGTCATGAGGTAGAACTGGAAGATGTTCCGGCTATACAAACTGCAGCTGATGATTTGGTAGAACCAGAGGATTCAATAGTTCCCAACGAACCTCAGCCTCTTTGCCGATTTAGTAGGGTTCCTCACCCACCTGAGAGATACTTCGGTTTTCTCTATTACAGTGGGAGCGAGGATTGCATCATGAGATGATGACCCAACTAGTTTCGAGCAGGCCATCAGGAGTGGGGACTCTGTGAGAATGGCTGGATGCTATGCGATTTGAGATGAAATCTATGTACACCAACAAAGTATGGACTTTAGTTGCTTTATCTGAAGGGTTAAATCCCTATCAGGAGCAAGTATATCTTGAGAAGATTACTTGGTGTACATGGAAAAGTTGAGACTTTCAAAGCTAAGACTTATTGCAAAAGGTTTTCGTCATCGACCAGGTGTGGAAAATGATGAAACCTTTTCTAGTCCTTATGCTTAAGTCCATCCGGATCCTACTTGCCACTGCTACATACTATGACTATGATATCTGGCGGTTGGGTGTCATGACTGCTTTTCTAAATAGTGATTTAGAAGAGAGCGTCTATAAGTACACAGTTAGAGGGCTTCGTAGACAGTAGGAGCAGCGGAAACGTGTGTAAGTTTCTTTATAATTTAAAACAGGCATCGCGGAGTTGGAACATCTGTTTTGATGTGGTAGTCAAAGAGTTTGACTTCATCAAAATGGTAGATGAACCTTATATGTACAAAAAGGTAATAGGGAGTATGGTGGTGATCCTCGTATTATACGTGGATGACATATTCTTGATAGGAAAGGAGTTTTCTATGCTACGCTCGGTCAATCTCCTCTTATCATAAGGATTCTCTATATAGGATCAAGGTGATATCTCCTAAATTGTGGGTTTTGGATCTATGAGATAGATCTAAGTGGATGTTAGGATTCTCACTACGTGTAGTGAGATGGTATCAATCGATCCTGGGGAGAATCACTGGATAGCTTCCAGGGTGGTAAGGTCGACTGACTGTCAGTCACAGGCATTGTCTTTACCCTCAGTGGAGGGATGGTATGTTGGAAGAGTTCCAAACTAGATGCCGTAGCAAACTAGACGATAAAGGCTGGATACATTACTACCAAGGATACTACCAAAGATGTAGTCTGGATGACTATTAGTTCATAAGATGAACTTTGTTCCTACCATTGTGTGACAATGGAGTTGTCGTTTTGGCCTAGGAACCCCCGTCCCATCAGTGATCCAGACATATTCTTAGGCAGTATCACCTGATCATGGAGATGGTTGATCTCCAGGGAGATCGAGGATAGGAGAGTAGACATAGAGTACAACAGCGCGGATCCACTCACAAAAGCCTATTCCCAGGAGAGACTTTTATGGGATGGTTGAGTATGAGATACTTCAACCACTGCTGATTGTTGGGTATGGGATACTACAACAGATGGCCCTAGTGCAAGTGGGAGATTGTTAGTGATATGTATGCCCTAGAGGCCATTACTGTACATACGATGTATATTGTAGTGGATGCTTGGACATATATATAGAGGACTTTCTTGCTCGACATGATAGTATGATATCTGGTTGCTCTTTATCTTAACGTGTACTCTAATTGTCTCTATGTTACATGTTGATAAAGCCTTTAGGATGAGTACTTGACTACCAGGACTATGATGCAGATCATACTAGTAGGGACAGAGTAGTCGTTAAGTACATCCTTCAAATGTTCCTAGTCGTAGGTGTATCGAGACAGGGCATCGATATACCAGTGTAGACTAGCATATAGCTTCTCGACCCATACAGATGGGCGATGGATGATCCCATATCCATTGGTGTTTGACATCAGAGAAAGTATACGGGTGCTCAGTGGAGACTGGGTACACTGAACGGACTCGCCGAGAACTCCCAGATGGTATTATATCTCACGTCAGATGGCAGTTTTCTGGTGACACTGGTACAGGTTAGTCTGTAGACCCGAGATCGTCATAGAATCTTGTGTGATTCCCACTGTTCTTTGATTTCCACCTTATCATGTTCAAGAGAACGTGCAAAACAGTGGCTTTTGGGTACAGTCCCAAATCACATGGAGGTAATGAGCGATAGGAGGGGTTTCGTCTCTCCCGGTATTAGGGGTTGATGTTGCGCTGTGCTCGATTGGCTATAACAGGAAGTCCTTGGCCAAGGCTGCTTCAGAGATATACTGGTAAGTGTTATCAGTAGTTTCTCGACCCGTTATGAGCCTCATATCGACACAACTTATCGAGTTACTGGGGTCTGACGTTTACCACCTTAGACGAGATATGCGACATATCTGACAAAGAGATCGGACTGTACGGTAGTGTTACTGATTGGACTCGCAGGAGTATGAGCAGGTTTTCTTGTTGATCTTCTGATCGATTAGTACCCGGGTGGCCTTTACATTTAGCAGATTGCTTGTGGTTTGTGGGTGTTTGATATGATCATCACCTACTGCCAGCGTATTGATGAGTCTTTAGAGTCCTACACAGAGCTTTCCTGGCTCAAGCGAAATGGAGTAGGTGCACATTTGTGATATGTGCGGGACCGAGATTAACACGATATGTGATACCGTATTCCATTCTAGCGATATGGGATATCGGTCGGTTATATATGATATAGCCGGGTTATCGGATCAAGTGTTGATTCGATAAGTTAATTCATTTAATATTAGTCGGTTGTATATGATATAGTTGGATTATTAAATCAAGAGTTGATTTAATAATTTAATGTATAATTATATATTTGATATATTAAATTACATTAACTAGTATTAGCTCACTTAAGATTTCTTTTCTCACTTGATGTGCACATTGTATATATGTGATATGTATATTTGTGTACATGAATTGTGTCATGCTTGATGATACATGCAAGATGGGTGTATGAGACTTATACCATACTAGGGTTTGTATTTGGGTTTTATTTATCATTAAGTAATTCAAAACTAAAAGTCTTTTGTCATGGCAAGATGCTTTCTGAAGCTTGGATTTGCATTGACTAAAGTTTTCAAGTTTTGTTTTGCCTTAAGATATTTGTTAACCCTACCCTTAACCTTAGCCCTTGGTTAATTCTATACATGAGTTAGGCATGAGGGCTTAACTCACCTATGGTTGCAATAATTCATTTGGATGATATTTTTTTCATATGAATTCTTCTTCTTCTTCTTCTTCAAAAAAGCTTTCTAGCTTCAATGGAGTTATGAGAAAAAGTGTGAGAAAATGAAATCTAAAGTGAGGCCACTTCCTACTTCATCATCCTCTACTACTTTCCATTTAGTATAAGGTGTTCTCTTCATAAAGTTCTTGACCCAGTGAAGAAATATCTTGGGTTAGTGTCTCCTCGACGTAGATCATCTTCGGCCTCGAAAACATCGAAGCAAGAATGTTCGTTTCTTCAAGGAGCCTCTCTAGAGTCCGGAGTTCACGATCGCAGCGAAGGGGACTACTACACGGAGCTATTGAAGTGAAGTATCGGTCTACAAAGGTTGTATTCCTTGCTCACTTAGACTTGCAAAGTGTTTGCATTTATATTTCCGTTGATTTCTAATTAACGATTCAAAGTTTGGGTTTGCTAGAATGGCAAATTTTTGAATATGGCATGGACGATGCCTCCCGAAACCTTGCTGCCGTGCTAGGTAACCCTGCTCCGGTGACAGTACCTATGACTCGGCGGTTATTGTGGGGATACAGACCAGAGTCATGTACGTATGGATGCGTCGAATTGCGAGGGTCGAAGATGGGCACTCGGGTTTTCGAGATAGCGTATGATACGTACCTATCAGGAGGCAAGTCGTGGTGACAGCGCCTGATAGATCGGTATTTATGTGTCGATGCATGACACTTGTTTTCATGATATTTTTACTCCAAGTATATATAACAGTAGAATGGGATGCTGTTATATATATATATATATATATATATATATATATATATATTAGTGGAATGGGACGCTAATATATATGTATACATATCCAATTTATATACTTCATCATAATGATTCATGCAGATATACTTATCATTTCCTGAGACTTGCTCGATATTGGATACATGATATATGAGATTCACTTGATATTGGATACAGGTCATATGAGATTTACTTGATGTTGGATACAGGATATATGAGATTTACTTGATATTGGACACTCAGGATATTTGAGACTTATAGGATATGAGAGCCAATTTAGGGGCCGATTTGAGGAAATTTGGGATTTTGATTGTCTTGATGGATTTTGGTCCTATCACGATGTCAGGATTCCGTGAGAATGACATGTTTTATCCCATACTCTGCATTTATTATACATGCATTGTTTCATGTATTAGTAGTACCTGATAGAGTACCTTTCATGACTGTTGCATACATATTGCCATTTATTGCTATCAGCTTGCATGCATTAGATTCGCGCTGTACGTGCATACTTGTGATTACCTGCATATGTTATTTACTATTCACGAGTGGTAACTCACTCCCGTTGTGCCACAGTGTTTTGCAGGTTGTTCCTCAGAGTAGTCGAGGCAGGCTTTTTCATCTATCATATCATCTTTTGCAGCGGATACCGCTACGGCTGACTGTGTGCTACTTTGCTTAGGTGGGTTTTGCGGTTATCCGATGTTGCTTATTGTATACTCGTTGTATCCTGTACTCTCCATCTACCACTATCATGTATTGACTTAGAGACTGATGTGAGGACGATATTGTATATTATTTTGTGACTTGGAGGTCTTTTATGTAGTTTTATTTATATCGTCTTTTATTTCTTCGCTACGGCGTCGTATATCTGTTGTGGTGGTTGTTTTCCGCCTTTGGGCGTGTATTTGCTCCCGTTTGGGGATGCTTTACTTGTATTTTTGTTGTACCCATTTTTGGGGCTGGTTTTTACAAAGGTGGTGCTGCTAAAATTTTAAAGGAAATAAAGTTGAACTTTAAAGAATTTGGGTTGAGATTTTAAAAGGTTTAAAAACATTATTTTCACTTACTACATTTGATGGTTTAGATTGCTGGGTTTTTTGGCTTACTTAAATTGCGTTACGCCTGTAGACGTTGCGTAGTATAATGACCGTCACGTGCCAAATTTTGGGTCGTAACAAGGCTGTAATTATGCTTCAGTGTTCGTAATCTTATGAGCGCCAGATAACTCCACCTCTACCGAATCATTGTCGCTTAATGCTCTACATGCCTCCTTATTATCTCCAGCCTTCAACATGGAATTCTCATCGAAGATGATATCTCGGCTAGTGAACGCTCTTTTTTTTTCGAGATCTCATAACTTGTCACTTTTAACACCAAATTTGAATCCCAAGAAAACACAACTTTTAGATTTTGATTCCAGCTTGGTTCTATCCTGTTGGGTTTCGGTGCCCACGCCGCGGAAGCCGCAGCCAAGGCGGAAGCGAAAACAAATACTTTTGCGAGCACCGAACGCCCGTAAAAACCCTGGATTCGATCCATAGACCTAAACTAGCTAAGTAGAAATGCAAGGGTTGAAGAATTACAACTTTTGTCGCGTGTCCACCCAATTGTGGAAGACCCCTCCAAGCTCGTAGCCGCCGGGATCGCGCTTGAAAATCGACCACCTTTACTGAAGACGATCCACTCAAGAGAAAGTGGAGGAGGCTCTTACCGAGGATCCAAGATCGCTAGGTTTGGATTGTCGGTGATGCAGGAATATTTCACTAAATTTTTCTCTCATGACCCATACTAAAAAAGAGAGCAAGAAGAAGAAGAAGAAGGAGAAGACATGAGGATGCAACCATGAAGCATGCTCAAGTGAGGAATGAAGAAAAATATCAAGTGTAGAAAATGAGGATGGCGTTCTTTTTTACAACCATGCATCAATAGTGCACACAAATGATTTTATCATTTTAAAAGTAAAGTCATACCTCTCTACATGTTTGCACCCATGCCTCATGCCGCCCCCTTTCCACCTCATTACCTTATTTGATTTTCCTAATGAAAATCAAATATGAAGTGTCTATCTTCTAAAAGTATTCCAGTATAAATACGGAATACTTCACCTAGTATATGTATCGCTACATATACGCGTATCCGTATAAAAATACAGATAGCACCAATAAGAGAAAATGAATAGTGAACAATAATACTTAAATATATGTATCAAAATACATATATAAATTATTAAAACAAAACCTGATTTAATAATCCGGTTTATTCCTAAACTGGCTAGTATTATCAATCGTCCGATTAAATTCCGTATATCCCGTACACCTATTTAATCGGACCCCTGCACGTACCAACATATGGCTCCTACATCTATCACTTGAACCGAGAAAACTCTCTTTGTGGAACTCTAAAGACTCGACAATACACTAGCAGTGGGTTTAACCACAAGTACGTCAGCGACACTAGCTGTACGTAACGGCTATCCAGGTACTTGTCGAAAGGGGGGTCGACAATCAAGTACGTTCTTACCCTACTAAGCCTGAATGCGATAATCTCCGTACAGTCCGGTCTCTTCGTCAAAGATTTTCGTATATCGGGTCTAGGGGTGGATAACGTCATACCACTACTAACACGATAAGTCGTGTCTGGGTCAAGCTCATCACCAACTGAGATACTACTGATCAACTATCAGTAAATCTCATCTATTGTGGCCATGGATTTCTGGTGATAGCCAACTGAACACAGCGCGATATCGACTCGTAATACCAGGAGAGACGAATCCCCAACAGTCGACCACTGCCTCCATGTGGCTCGGGACTGTACCCAATTAAAACTTGTTTGCACGACACCTTTGAGTCGTGGTAGGGTAGTAATCAAAGTACAGTGGGAACTCACAAAAGACAAATGAAGACTTCAGGTCAAAGGACTAACCAGTACTCATGCCACCTGAGAACTTCCATATAATGATAGATATAATACCATTTAGAAGTTCTAGGCGAGTCCGTCCGGTGTACTCATCTCCAGTGAGCACCTGTATACTATCTTAGGTGATGCAACACCAATGTCTTGTGAGACCGGACACCGCCCCTTGTCGGGGTCTAGAAGCATATACACTAGTCTACTCTGGAATATCTATGCCCAATCTCGATATTCCTACGACTAGGGACATTTAAGGATGTGCTTATGGACAACCCATCTCTCACATATATGATTGCTATCATAATGATGGTTGTCAAGCAACAATCCTACGGGCTTCATCAATGATGAAGACAAACCAGATAGTATACTATCATCTCGAGTAAAACTGTTATACATGTATATGTCCTCCTTTAATTATCATAACCGCCTACTTGCGATCACAATAACTACCTTGAGAGCACTATATCCAACAATCTCCCACTTGCACTTAAGGCCAATTATTGCGGTATCGCGTACCCACAGCTCGTGTGTTACAGAATACCCAACTTCTCTACTTATCAGTTTTGCAAACCATATTTATGAATCTTAATTTTTTTGAGAAATAGCCTCAGTGAGTGGATCTGCTACAATGTTCCAACTTCATCTCTCTATATCTCAACTTTGTTGAGATTAACAATCTCCAAGTTCATCAATGATACTTGATGGGACCAAGTTCATCAATGAACAACTCATGTCCAACAAACTTCTTAGGCCGTATTCTCTGTTGAGTCATAACCAGCATCTCGCACCATGATTTCCATAGTATCCCTATTGGAACACTATCCAATCTACTGATCCTCAGAAGAGGCTAAACTCAAAACTCTGACAGCATCTCTGTCATCCAGGTCACCTTGAAAGCATGAACGGATAACCGCCATCCAAAGGAGGCTGCCGTTATCATATACCAAGAACATCCTCTTATGTTCATGACAGCTTCCTTTTGTTTCTCCAGAATTGGATTAATATATGCTTATTGCCGCTAGTGCAAAATCAATATCTGGTGTTGTACAAAACATTGCATGATTGACTCAATTGCCTAAACAAATGATATGTCATTAATGCCAGTCCCTCTCCTCATCAGTCTAAAAGACATTCCGTCTAGATAAGGTGACTCCATCATCTGCTGGTACACTACGCCAGGAGTCGTCCATTCTAAAATACCTTTTAGAATGTTGTCTAAGTACGCGATTGGGAAACTTCCCAAATCTAGATCTAAAACCAGAATCCCTGATAAATTATCCATCTGGTTTTGTACAAGACATTGCATAATTGACTTAATTCCCTAATCAAATGATATGTCATTCATGCCAGTCCTTCTCCTCATCAGTCTAGAAGACATCTCTTTAGAGAGGATGACTCCATCACCTGCGGATACACTACCACCCCGGAGTCATCCATTCTAGAATACTATTAGAATGTTATCTATGGACCTGGTTTGGGAAACATCCTAAACCAAGATCTTGTTACCAGAACTTCTATTATACTATCCACATCCAACGTTGAGAGAACACTATGTGACAACCAAAATTTGACCGATTGTAGTTTAAGAATATCACTTCCTATTTAGAGTATGTCATCCAAATCGTAGGATAGTACTCCCTACATTCTGCTTACTAGATTCATTTATTGTTTTGATGAAGTCAATCACCTTGACTGTCATATCAAAACGGATGATCCGTCTCCGCTATCCTTGGTTTAGTCTACGAATAGACATAAATAACTTACACACCTTCCGCTTCTCCCACTGACTACGATAACCCTCTGCCAGAGTCATATACACGTGCACTTCCAAATTCCCATTTGGAAAGACGTTATAGTCATCACTTTCCAGATATCATAACCATGAAATGCATCAGTGCCAAATAATATTCATATGGATTTCAGCGTAGATACTGAAGTAAAAGTCACAACACAATCCACAACGGGTATTTAATGAAAACTCTTTACAACAAATTTAGCCTTATTAGGTTAGTACATTTCCATTTGCACAGATCTCAAAAGATCTACTTGCTCCTAATGGGTTTCACCCCTTTAGGAGCACCCAGCAAAGTCCAAAATCCATGATTTGCTGAAGTGCATGGAGTCTATCTTGGTTATGAAATACCTGGTCACCTGAAAATTACCATTTCCTATGACCTGCTGATAACAAGTCGGGGGAATAGTAGTGTCAAGTCATATCCATATGGACTTCAGCATAAATACTGAAGTAAAAGTCTTATCACAATCCACAACGGGCATTTGATGAAAACTCTTTACATCAAGTCCAGCCTTATTAGGTTAGTACCTTTCCACCTGCACAGATCTTGAAAGATCTACTTGTTCCTAATGGGTTTTACCCCTTCAGGAGCACCCAGCAAAGTCTAAAATCCATAATCTGCTGAAGTGCATGGAGTCCATCTTGGGTATGAAATATCTAGTCACATGGAAGTAACCACTTCCTGTGACCTACTGATAACTAGTAGGGTCATCATCACCATGATACTGACCTTCCTGTCATCGTCTATAAGAAAACCAAAGTATCTCTCGGGTGTCTGAGATCACCTACTAAAATCTGTGGAGTGGCTAATGGTTTGTCAAGTCTAATTGAATTCTTAGGTTCTATTAAATTTTCGGTAACCATTTGTGGTTCTGGAATCACTTCCAATTCTACCATACTCCCACTAGTTTCTTTTGCAAAAAGATCCTTTTATAAAATGGTGGTGAGTCAAGAACAATGTAACTATTGATCTTGAAAATGGTAGAAACAAAATCTTAGCGAATGCTTAGGATAATTCACAAACCGCCATTACCGAAGCGTGCCTCAAGTTTGTCCGGATTCTGCTTTTAAATAGAAACCGGATAACTCTATATCTTAACAACCTCATGATATGTAACCATTCCATATCCATATAGAATCAATGCACTAATTTAGATGGAACTAGATTCAAATGTCATGCAAGTGTTTCCAGTGTATATTACCTAATGGAAAAGGGCAATATAACATTACTCATCAAGGAGCACATCCATAGATGAGTAACCTGTGAGAGAATCAAGTTCTCAATACTATGATGTAATACCTAGAATAAGAATCTACATCTTTGATCACCTCGAAAAATTCCGATACTTCCAACGTATGGTTCTCTACTTTATTCTTATATCTATAAACTTCTCAAGATCTTTGGACCTTGCATTACAATGAATACGTGTCTAAAACCAGAGAACTCACAGGTAAACCTGAATGAAATAAGAGTACCAACCGCTTGTCCCGAAGGACACTAGACAACATAGATTTTCATGTATAAGTTCCAAGAGTATACCAACTCAAATTCTGTGTTTTGTAAATTGAAAACTGTATCTTGTTTAAGAATGTATTACACCGTTATTCAATGCACCTAATCTTATCCTCAACTGATGAAGGTAAATATTTACAATACAATTTTCAAAATGTATATCTCACTTTATGAAAATAAATGTACATATATTTCATTTTAAAACTTGGTGCATAACAACGGTCATTTGAAACCAAACATTTGGCGTCAGGCAAAAGCCAGACGATTTAATCCAATATCACCAATTGCAACGGATTCCGATATTGAGGATCAAATCGCCCATTTCCCAATATTCGACTCATACTCATCATCAGTAACACCGTACAGATGTGAGATCCAAATCTGGTAAATACATACCTTGGAGTCAGAATTGATTGGGAAAACAGTTCTGTTTTGCAAGTACACAGAAATATTGAAACATGAAAATGATTCATAGGGGATGGTCAGGTATTCCTAATAATGCCTTTTACATTATCCAGATTCATGACAATAGTCACAATTTCCTTTACCCTCACTTCAGTTCCTTTATATGTCTCTACTTCTTACCTTCTGCACACCGTCCCTGCACTAACTGGTTTTCTTCATTCCCTGGCTTTCGGCATGTCACGACCCGAAGGTACGGAACGTGACCGGCACTTAAATTACGAAGCTTCTAGAGGCGCAACGTAATCTAAGTAAGCCAAAACCCAGAAATCTAAACCATATAAAAGAAGTAATAAAGGAAAACATGTAGAAAAACAAGTTTAAAAGCAACATCCAATTTTCTCAAAAATCTCGGCAGAGTCTCCTTTGTAAAAACTGGCCCCAAACGGGTACAAACAAGAATAATATATATACAGCAATAAAAAGGCATCCCCAAGCGGGAGCTAGCTCTACGCCAACAGGCGGAAACAACCACACCAAGCACAATAATATACAACGCCAAAGGGCGAGGCTCAAAACTCAAAAGAAAACAAATCCACCAGATACCATAATAATACAAGCTTGACTCTAAGGTCGAAATAAATAACCGGTCCTTTAAACTTATCAAGTAATACAAATTTGGTTGATGGAGCTTACTAGATACCAATGAAATAAATAAAGTACAACGGCGGTCCTGATACAAATGAACCAACCTACCGTGCAAATCATCCTGAATGAAAAGATATGCCAGCAAGCTGCCAAGGAAACCTGTATATCGAACCTGTAATAAAATTTGGCACAACGGGGGTGAGTTGCCAACTCATGAGTAGAAGACATCTGCGAAAAGAAATCGAATGCACGACGCTGTCCTAGGTCATAATAATATACTAATATATCACTAGTCATCTAGTAGTGCAGGGTAATAAACTATGCGTAAGTGCAAATGCTCCGTGCTTGTGTCAGTGCCTCAAATAGTAATATGTCCTGTGAATGAGTATGCATGCACCATGAATGTAAAACAATCAACCCTCAAATCTGGATATATCTGTATAAAAAGTCTTTAACTTTCACCATAGTAAAATTTGTATAGAAATCTGAAACATCATCGATGAAATCTATGGAAATCCGTGTCAAGTATCGACACAAAACATGTAAATCTCAAGTCTCAATACCTCATAGTCTCAATATCTCGGGCTCCGTCAGTCCGGATCGGCCCATATCATCAAATCTCACGACAACGGTCGGTATCCTCCGGATATCCGCCGCGCCAGAGATCACCGGTAGGTAGTCTTCCCCTGTCAGGCTCATCGTCTACAACTCGATCTTCTTGCCCCGGGGTACCATACCGGGACAACCATTTACCCGAGACGGTTTATCCACTCCTCGAATCGGGTCTCGAAATCCAACAGAAAACATGAAATCTCATGGTGGACGACACATACATCACGAGAAAACTGCAACTTATATTTTAAAAAGAGAGGGAGAAAGAGAGAGAAGTTTTTATATATATTCTTGCGGTTTTCCCCAAAATCCAGAAATCTCATAGAAATCCAAAATCCCAAAATCATGAGTAAGTAAATGGTAAGTGTCGGCATAAGCCCCATAATACTGCATGATAACATGAAAATGTGAATGCATGAAATGTCTAAGTAATAAATGCAATGTCTAGACTAACACCTGAGAGTAATCACAATACTATATTGATCTAGCTTTTAGCTGATTCTATCATAAAAGATAATATGTTCTAAAGTGTACGCGACAAGGCAATTACCGATGATGTGTGTATGTGAGCCGGCAAATAAGTGTACGTGGGACATGCGCATCATCGGTATTGGTGCTGGTGTCCTAACAGGCATAGCTTCATACTGACTAAAGAAACATATGTTTGAACATGCAACTTGATGATTTCAATCTGAATGTAAAGGTAAAATGTGTACTAAACACTCATTTGGAATATACATATCTAATTACAACTATATGACTCGAACCTCAACTAGTATCTATCTAATCCCCTAAGGAACTAAACTAAAGGAACCAGTCGATTGGAAATAAGAATCCACCTAAGGTCTGAGTCCATATCTGTAATAGTCGGCGATCCAGCCTCAATAGCGTCACATACGTAGTACGTCTTTCTCGAATCAAGAGCGCGGTTCAATCATCACATCTATGCCTCGTACGGTAAAATCCATCGTACGGTATCCCAATATCGGGGTACGGCTCAAGTATCACCTATGTACATAATCATTCGTATAATATCATCATCAAATAATGTCATGATCAAAGGTACTATACTGTAATCGCATACATCCCAATATCAACAATCATATATCATTGTCTGCGAACATATACATCGTCAATTGTTCCTCAGAAATATCATGTCATATATATCATATCGTAATCAGGTCACACATATATTATATCATAATCAAGTCACACATATATCATATTATAACCAAGTCACACATATATCATATCATAATCAAGTCACAGGTTACGGTCCGGGTTCTATTCTAGAGTCTCGTATATCTCAATGTCATCATCACCTATTATCGTTTATGTATACATATCCATTCTCTCATTTTCCAATGATCCACTAAGATCATAATATGACTGTATAGCCAAGAGATCACGGCATCAAGCCCAGTTATATCGTCTCATCCCCATGTATCATATAACATCCTTATATCACATATACATGTTGTGTATATATACACATACAAACATTCCTACTTATATATACACATACACATATACACCAAGCCAAGTTTCTGTGTGTGCGTGTGTGTGTCTACCTGAAACCTACGAATTTCCTCCAAGACATTTCTCCTCTGGTAAAGTCTATCTAAATCAGTATAGTTCAACCTAAGGTCTTTAATAGGGTCCTACTCGCTAAGAATCTAAGGTCACGTCCGACTTCCAAATGACAATAAGCAATATCCCTATTCTACATTTGCGGGGGTGCTAAACGCCATCCACCCGACTTCCCCCGTAGATATACATCTACTCACCTGGTCCTTTTCTGCCGAAGACGATGTCGCCCTCCTCTTCTTCCTCGTCCGAAGTCCACGCGAGGGGTACCTATACGCAAACATATATAATATCGTAAACTGAATCACGGACAAAACCAAAACGACGCACGAAACGCGCATAGGTTAAAACCTATGACCCGCTCATGCAAAAGAACCAAATATCCCTCGATATCGGCGTACAAATGCCGATTGATCGAGATAAAACACCAACAAACAACTTGTAATTTTAAAACTCATTACTTATAATATAAAACACGATTTAATTCATCGAAACCCTAAAATCGATCAAATCGTCCAATTCCGCAAAACCTTGAAAATGTAAGTTTACCGTTTTACTTCAAAACTTGATATTTAAAAGAAACTAATGGTCATAATATTCATTAAATAACATAACTAGATTATAGAAACCATTACCATATTTTTCTCACTCCATTTTGTCTTAATTTAAAATTTCTAGTTTGCAAATTAGCCAAAATTAACACTTGTTAAGCAAAAATTCACAATTCCACTACTAAACATGATTCTGCATATATTAAAGTGTTAAACCACTCCATGAAACCTTAAGAATGAGCTAAAGCCCTAATTATATTTTTAATACTACATTTTAAATTAATTTCTAAAACCTAGTTTACCGAAATAACATATTTATCACATTATATTAACTAACAATTTGAAACTAATAATTAGATTAGGTCTTTCACTCATTTAACATGTTAATATTCTCATTAAAACCACAATATAATGATAAAAACATTAATTAGAATTTTAACACACCAATATATATAATTTATAAAAATATAGTTAGCAAAATTGCTTAATTTAAACAATTTTGAATGCACAAATTATAATACATCAACCATACTAGATTTTTCCCTTCTAAAAATGTTAATCTACTTATTATAACCCCACTTAATTAATAAAAACCCTAACTTGATTTTAGAAACCCTATCTTGAATTTTAAACTTGCAAATATAATTAATTAAGAAAATCTAAATATGCTAAATAAAAGCATTTAACAACAATTAATCATAAAAATAAAAATTATACCATCAAAGCATGAGATCCAAACATGAAAATATGCTTCCAAAATAATTATTTCAAACTCCAAATTCCATGCTAAATAGGTCAAAGGAAAATGGTAGTGGTTGAATGTTGATTTTTGAGGTTTATTTTTGGAATTTTTGATGAATTTTGATGATTTTTAATGCAAAAATGACGGGAGAAAATTTTTGGGGCTGCCCATGGAGGTGAGGCCGGCCATGAGGTGAGGAAAAGAGAGGAAGAAGGAATGAAGAATAGTGTAGAACATTCTCCAAAGAAATACACCTTTTATGTCTTTTCATAATTTCTTTATTTTATTAATTTTATTAATTCAATTCATCTTACAAAACTTTAGAATTTTAAAGACAATTCAAAAAGAGATTAGCATGCTAAAAACCTAATTCTAATATGTCATGGTTCACCTTTGAAAAATAAACCCATTGCAAATTGTAATTTACACTAACTTAATGTATATTTAAAAGCTTATGTTAATATTTAAAATAATTAATTGAGGAAAAATATTTCATTAAACTAAAAATTTATAAGTGACTAAATAAACACCATTTACTAGTAATTACATGATTAAAATAGGTCTTTTTAAATTTATAATGAAAAATAATTATGGTTAAATTTTACGAAAAATACGTTTTATTTTACCGAAAATCAGAAAATTCACTTAAAGGGTTTTATTTATCTAATTTTTTTTAATTTTTTTTTAAAACATTACAATCTTCCCCCCTTTAAGAAATTCGGTCCTCGAATTTAAATTAAAACCCCGCCTAATTACTAAAACATTCAGCCAAAACACTCAAATCGTCGGGGCTCCGAAGTCATCAATACATAACAAAAATCAACTCCGTCAAGCATAACACAATCATCAGAGTTATGGTGAAAATAGAATATCCAAGCCCAATACGAAAACCAACATAATATACATCAAATCTATAACTTATATATAGTGCGCATCGTAGTAAAATCGTATAAACATCTTAATAAAGAAGCATGCAAAAACCTCTTTTTAAAATCGCCGTGCGATGCAAGTGTCACGGCATAAGTAGCGGACGTTTATTTTAAAACAATAGCTATACATATATATATCTTTTAATTAACCTACACGTCCCGCCTGGTTACTAAACCAAATAGTAATCATTATAAAAACATACTGTTCAAAATGAAATCAATCCCAATCACAGTATAAAAATATCATGTGCGTCTGGTGCGTACGAAAACCGAAACCAAATACAGATGCCTCGAATACGCACAGAACAAAACTGAGTGCAACAGGTGTGCACCAAAAACATCTGTCAAGTGCAATGGGCGTGCACGACAATAATATCAGGTGCATCTAATCTGCACAAAACTCCGATTTAGTGCATCCGGTGTGCACAAAATTGCATCAAGTGCGCCAAGTGTGCGCAATAATCTCAATCAAGTACACATGGTGTACGAAAAACATACATCGAATATAAAAAGCGAAATCACGGTAAGAAAAAAAATGCATGAAAACTATGTCGAAGCATACGTCAAAATCATGTGCAACCCATATGCACGAAACCAAATCAATATCTCAAAAGGTATAAAACCAAATCGAGTGCACTGGGTATGTACAAAACAATATCAATACAACTGACATAAGAAACACGAATAGAGTGTAATGAATGTACACATAAGAAATACCAATAGCAGAACAAAATCCTCAAAATACCAAAATCCAAACAACGGAAATATGAAATTTAAATCACCAAATCACAATCGTAAACACTATCGTCAATGTGCGCCTTTCTAATGTCAACTGATTCGGACTCGTCTCCTCATCGCGGTGCTGACTGCGCTGCAAACGGCTATGCTCATATCGAGAGCCTCCCGCGTAATCTATCCCTTTCACCTGATATCCGGGCTACGTTAAACTTTTCGATCGATTCATAAAAATCCCATAATTCCCGAGAGCTCAACACTCAAGTACAGTTTAAAAATATCCAGTACATACCCCAGCATCTGCGGACCAGCCGTAGACGGGCAAACCCAAGCCTCACTAATGGCACCGCGGAACTGCCGTAAACCCTAAGGTTCAAAGGCGTTCTCGTGGTCATTATGTCGAGTTAGGGTTTCATTCTTCTAGAGGGTCCATAGAAATACCTGCATGTTCTTCCGAATACATTAAACTTGGGAAAATGGGTCTCTGACAATCGTTCGAACCCTTTAACTTCGTCTGGACGGCATGTGAATACCTTTCTTCCGCACGCTCTGTTGGGTTCCTAGGCACACTAATGAGGTCTCACAAGGCATCAACCATGCCAATTTTAAATTTTACGGGTGCCGAGAAACCCTAATACGGATCGTTAACTAGAAATCTAGGCGACCAAAGCAACTAGTTTACAACTAAACTAAAAGAACGGAAATACAACCTTTGTAGATCCGGTCCTCCACCTCCATAGCTCCGCAATGAAGTCCCCTCGCTGTCCAAATGGAAACCCGGGCTCTAGCGTCGGCTTCATCGGAGAAATGGGCGGGCAAGGTCGTCGGCTTCGTGTCAAAGATGATCTACGTCGAGGCATCACAAGATCAAGCTCCCACTTCACCAAGTGATGAAACTTGTGAAGATAACACCCTATACTACTTGGCAAAAGGTAGAGGATGAAGAAATAGGAAGTGGGTTCACTTTAGAATTGGATATCTCACTTGTTTTCTCAAGTTGCCATTGTTGTAGCTAGGTTTCTTCACGTAAGAAGATGAAGAAGAAGAAGAAAGAATATCATAAGTATTTTCATAATAGAAAATAATATGAATACTTATCATATCTTAACCCTAGTTAAGTGTAGAGAATAGACTAGGGTTAAGTGGAATGGTTAGGGTTAAGCATGAGACAAAATGGTCACTAAATCAAAGCTTCATGAAGCTTCATAATACAAACAAAGTTAGCAACCATTTTTCTCTTTATGCTTTTCATTTTCCATAAAGAATAAATCAACAAATAAATGAATAAGAAAATGAAAGGAAAACCCTAACCATTACATAACCATGGTTTAATCTTTACACATGCTCAAGTTAGCATGCATCATCAAACATGATACAAACTTGTATACAAAAGTATATCACATATACAATGTGCACAAACCAAGTGAGAAAATCCTTTTAAAGTGAACCGATACTAATTAATGCAAAGTAATATATCAAATATATAATTATGCATTAAATCATTAAATCAACACTTGATTTAACGACCCGGTCATATCGCATATAACCGACTAATATCAATAGTAACAACTTATCGAATCAACACTTGATCCGATAACCCGGCTATAACGCATATAACCGATCAATGTTACAAATCGCGAGAATCGAATATAGTATCACATACTAGTATCATTCTCGGTCCCGCACATATCTCATATGCGCTCCTATTTCGTTTCGCTTGAGCCAGGAAACCTCTGTGTAGGACTCTAAAGACTCGTCAATACGTCGGCAGCAGATGATGATCATATCAAGCACCCATAAGCCGCAAGCGGTCTGCTAAACGTAACGGCCACCCGGGTATTGAGCGATCAGAAGATCGACGAGCAAGCCCTCTCACACTCCTGTGAATCCAACCAGTAACACTTACCGTACAGTCCGGTCTGATCGTCTGATATGTCGCATATCTCGCCTAGGGGTGGTAAACGTCAGACCCCAATAGCTTGATAAGTCGTGTCGATATGAGGTCTATAACAATTCGAGAAACTACTGGTAACACTTACCATTAAATCTCAGCAACCCTGGCCAGGGATTTCCGGTTATATCCAATCGAACACAGCGCAACATCTACTCCCTATACCGGGAGAGACGAATCCCCTCCTATCGCTCATTGCCTCCATGTGACTCGGGACTGTACCCAAAAACCACCGTTTTGCATGCCCTCTTGGACGTGGTAAGATGGAAATCAAAGCACAGTGGGAACCACACAAGACTCTATGACGATCTCGGGTCAACAGACTACTCTGTACCAGTGTCACCAGAGAACTGCCATCTGACGTAAGGTATAATACCATTTGGGAGTTCTCGGCGAGTCCGTCCAGTGTACCCAGTCTCTACTGAGCACCCGTATATCATCTCTGATGTCAAACACCAATGGATATGGGATCATCCATCGCCCATCTGTATGGGTCGAGAAGGTACACGCTAGTCTACTCTGGTATATCGATGCCCCGTCTCGATACACCCACGACTAGGGACTTTGAAGGATGTACTTATGGACTACCATGTCCCCACTAGTATGATCCGCATCATAGTCCAGGTAGTGAAGCACACATCCTAAGGGCTTTACCAACATGTAACAGAGAGACAATCAGTATACACGTTAAGGTAAAGATCAACCAGATAGCATACTATCATGTCGAGCAAGAAAGTCATCCCTATATATGTCCCAGCATCCACTACAATATACATCCAATGTACAGTAATGGCCTCTAGGGCATACATATAACTAACAATCTCCCACTTGCACTAGGGCCATCTGATAGCAGTGGTTGTAGTATCTCATACTCAACATCCCATAAAAGTCTCTCTCTGGGAAAAGGCCTTTGTGAGTGGATCCGCTGTGTTGTCCTCTGAGTCTACTCTCCTAACCTCGATCACCCTGGAGATCAACCATCTCCATGATCAGGTGACACCGCCTTAGAATATGTCTGGATCACTGATGGGACGGACGTTCCTAGGATAGCCACAACTCCATTGCCTCACAATGGTTGGAACGTAGTTCATCTCATGAACCAATATACACCCAGACTGCCTCTTTGGTAGCATCTTAAGTAGCGATGTATCCAGCCTTTATCGTCTAGTATGCCACGGTATCTAGCTTGGAACTTTTCCAACATACCATCCCTTCACTGAGGGTAAAGACAATGCCTGTGACTGACATTCAGTCGTCCTCATCACCGTGGAACCCTTCCAGTGATTCTCCCCAGGGTCTGTTGATACCATCTCACTACAACTAGTGAGAATTCTAACATCCAATTAGATCTATCTCATAGATCCAAAACCCAGGATTTAGGAGGTATCACTTTGATCCTATGTGGAGAATCATGTGTGATAAGCAGAGATTGATCGAGCGCAGCATAGGAAACTCCTTCCCTATCAAGAGTATGTCATCCACGTACTCTACGAGAATTTCCACCATACTCCCTACTACCTTTTTGTTTATACAAGGTTCATCTACCATTTTGATGATGTCAAACTCTTTGACTAATTCATCAAAACAGACGTTCCAACTCCGCGATGCCTGCTTTATCCTATAAAATATCTTGCACACGTTTCCGCTGCTCCCACTGTCTACGAAGCCCTCTGGCTGTGTACTTATAGACGTTCTCTTCTAAAACATCATTTAGAAAAGCAGTCATGGCACCCAACCGCCAGATATCGTAGTCATGGTACGTAGCCGTGGCAAGTAGGATCTGGATGGACTTAAGCATAGCTACTTGAAAAGGTTTCATCATTATCCATGCCTGGTCGATGACGAAAAGCTTTAACAAGTCTAGCTTTGAAAGTCTCAACTTTTCCATCTACACCAAGCAATCTTCTCAAGATATACTTGCTCCTGATGGGGATTTAACCCTTCAGATATAGCAACCAAAGTCCATACTTTGTTGGTGTACATGGATTCCATCTCAGATCACTAAGCATCCAGCCATTCTTATAGAGTCTTACTCCTGATGGCCAGTTCGAAACTAGTTGGGTCATCATCTCATGATGCAATCCTCGCTCCCACTGTCACAGAGAAACAGAAGTGTCTCTCAGGTGGGTGAGGAACCCTTCTAGATCGGCGGAGAGGCTGAGGTTCGTTGGAATCTACTGAATCCTTTGGTTCTACCAAATCATCTGCTGTAATTTGTATAGCTGGAACCTTTCCAGTTGTACATAACAGACCTTGCCTCGAGCTTGTCCGGATTATACTTTTAGACATAGGGCGGACAACCCCAAATCTTAACTAGCTTAAGACATGGGCTCTTCCCATTCCATATCACATATGAAGTGGTAAGCAACTGATTTGATTTGAACCCTATTCAATAGGTATGCTGCTTCTCAAGCGCATAACTCCCAAAAAGGAAACAGGTAACTCAGTAGTACTCATCATAGAGCACACCTTATCATATAGGGTGAGATTGCTCCGCCCCGATATACCATCGTGCTATGGTGTATACGGAGGAGTAATGCTGAGAGAGAATCTCATTCTCCTTTAGAATAGTCCAGGAATTCTGTGCTCAAGTATTCTCCTCCCTGATCTCATCAAAGGATATAATACTTATACCCGTTTTGGTTCTCTACTTCTAATTTATATTCTGTGAATATCTCAAAAGGTTCTGACTTATGTTTCAACAGGAACATATGTCTGAATCAAAAGAGATCATCAGAGAATTCAATGAAGTATAAAGAACCGTTCTTGGCAAGTGTAGACAGGGGACCTTCATACATCAACATGTATTATCCCAAGAGTTCACTAACTCTTTCTCTGTTTCCAATAAACAGAGCTATGGTCATCTTATCTCTGTGACATGACTGGCAAGTTTCATAAGATGTAAATTCAAACTAATTTAAATATGCATCTACATGACTTCAGCTAGTCGGGTCGCATTGATATGACCTAGTCTACAATGCCTTAAGAAGGATTCGTTCATTTCTGAACTCTTCCTCTTGTGTGTGTTCCGTATACTAAGAACTGTAGTTTGATTTAGAACATCAATGCTTTTAGATAACGTGCCTGAACCGATCAGCTTTTGATATAGTAAATGTTCAAAACATTATCCATCAATACAAAATTTTATCATTTCTTTGCTAATAAAGAGATTGATATGATTTTGTATATCAGGTTCGGTATCTAATAACATTCGTTCAGAATCAATGTTTTGGTAATACAGGGTGACAGTGACCAACAGACTTGGCTGCAACTCTTGCTCCGTTTTCTACCTCATGAAACTTATCACCCGTTCTTAGTTCTCTACCTTTCTGTAGCCCTATGTAACATATTACATATCTGGGATCCTGATCCGGGATCACATACCCAGAACGTAGAGGATACAGAGAAACAGTTCTTTATAATGAACACACCCGAAGATGATGCATCATATGCAATTTCTTCGTTTGGGCGGCATAGGAATTCTGGTATTCCCCAATTTCCTGCTCTGTCTTATAACAATTATAAGTTGGAGCGGGACCAACGTTCCCCAGCTCAGTATAACAAGCGGGTTCGGTCAATAATCCGTATTATTATCTTGATTAAGGCGTGATATAGTCGCTACCTGGAGAGAGAGAGAAGAAAACACTCAGCGTGCGCTCTTGCAAGAATAGATTGGTTATTTATCTAATCAGGATAGCTCCCACTGTTTTTATCAAATCTTCCTTCAAACCCTAAAAGGAAAGACTAGCCGGGATTAATTACACACTACAAGTTTGCCAATCTTTCAGCCAGGCCAGTGTCGGTACTTTGAGGGAGGTCCCCCGTGCTTTCGCACGAACCTAATTAATGTAAACCTCGTTTTCCCAGAGGCGTAACCTCGTTAACACCTTTCTAGACACCTACTTGATCGGCTAATTGTAATGTGTAAAACTCTCCCAGGAGTAACTCTTACTCGCAGCGGGTATCGGGATCCAACTATCTCATAGAAGGTACGCAATCTCATTGCAAATTTCAACACTTGAAATTCCCGATAATATTTTGCCCCTAGCAACCTATGACCTTGACGGAGGTCAACAAACCATAGGCTACTAGTCAAGTTCAACCCGTCATTTCTTGATCGAATTAAACCCACCCGCACGACCCTTGACGGAGGTCAACAAGGCCGCACGACTACCCTAATCCAATCTGCATCATATGCATAAGCAGATAAATACTAGTTAGCTACCGCACACTACGCCTTGACGGAGGTCAACAAACGTAGCACGAATACTAAATAGGACTTATCTGAAATGACGGAGGGCTACGACAGGTTTTTCTGAAAACCTATTGCGTAATGAACTTGATATCGTTGTAGGATCGAATGATTTTGAAATGGAGTGTTTTGAGGCTTTCCTAGTTTTGCTAAAGGAGTCATTCCCGGTGAAGGGATCGTCGGTCCTTTCCTCGTCGAATGAGGTGCGGGATATATCATACATATCACTGTGCAAAGCAAAAACACTTAAAAGCAATCAAAAGACAAACCGAGTGTGTAGCATCTGCCAGTTATTGCTAAAGGAGTCACTCCCGGTGAAGGGATCTCGGTCCTTTCCTCATCGAATAAGGTGCAGGATATATCACATATACCGCTGTGCAAAGCAAGAACTGTAGCTACCTGTTTTATTTTTGAAATTCGATTCTACAACATCTTTAGGTTTCTTTTATTTCATTAATCTCATTAATGAAGTCCCATCATTTAAGTACCTAAACATCACAGATAAATACGACGTACACTTATGCCATCCGCATTCGCCTCGATGTCCCCTCGTGCACCGTTAGGTTAGGTAACTAACGGCAGAGCGGGGCAGGGCTAGCACGGGTGTAAAACATAAGTAACGTCTATATAATATATCATATATACTATATACAGTATCCATCACAGAACATATCACATGATCACATCACAGATATCGCAGCAGAAGATACATATGAAATATTGGATATACTAGGACGTCCGTGTTTTCAATACGAGCCAGTATAAAACACGGATTCCACGGTCGTGATGAATACCCAATCCCACACCCCTAGACCCCTACGAGAGCGGCAAGTAACCCTACCAATTCTAGAGTTAGGAGACCCGGACTCGACTCCTCGAGTTGGTCTCCCACTGGACCCTAGAACCCGGTTACTTGTGCCCTCCTCCTTGGGTCTATCCTAGTGCAGAAAAGTAAATAATATACAAAAGGTGACATCTTCCGCAATCTGGAAGTGCCCCAATAAAAGAATATTACATACAAGTTTTTACATGAATGGAAATGAAAAACACTCATCTCACATAAAAAAACCCGGCTATTCAAACGCGACGATCCAATATAACATATCCAGCAACATATAACATCACATGTCATCAACGTAAGTAAATATGCGCATCCCAATTGTCGTTGACATATAGCAACGAAACCGGCGATATCACATATTGCACTTACGGTCACAGAAAAGAAAGTGTAAAACTACAATAGTTGGAATCCGCAATCCGCATAGACATCGCATGCCTAATCAAATGAATACCTTAGACATCACATGCCTAACAATTATAAACCCCGCATTTTAGTCTCAAAATTGAAAACACTTTTCAATATCAAGTCGGGCAATTCAACAAGATTCCCGACATCCTGATCGAATGCTCGTCGCAAACTTTAGTAGGCGGCCGCACCCCCGAAACCGTCGACGAAGTGCACCAAGGCGGAACACCGCTGCCGCGAGCACCCGAACGGATGCTTTCGGCGACGGGGTTCTCCTATAGTCACTTGGTCGGGGCTATGGGGCGAGGCTGTCTATTAAGTTTACCCGGCAAGTATCCGCGTACGCTACGTGATTGCGACGGACTTTTGATCACATCAAAATTCCGTGGCAACCGATCAAGTGAGACTAAACCGCTATGTTTATAACATTCATTCAGTTATCTCATAACTTATTGTGAATTCCAATTATTGTATCACATTCCAGATAATTAGAAAATGTTAAACTTTCCGATCGAACATTCAAACACCCAAGTTTTCCCGATACAGATCAACACATGAAACAAGTCTAAAAACATTCAGTTCGTGCCTCAGTACCAACGGTCCAGCCGTAGAAGGGTCAATCCAACGCCTCACATGTGGCACGCCGTACTGCCCCAAACCCGAGGGTTCAAAGGGCAGTTCAAGACGGTCACATAATCGAGTTAAGGTTTGTTGTCTTCTAGAGGGACCATCGCGTTACTTGCACTACTTAGAACGTCTTTAAACCACAGAAAAATCCAACACTTGGAAATTTCCCGGCAGGGGAAAAGTTGGGTATTTATATCCGGTCGAACTTTTTAACATATTCTAAAGTTATCCGGAAAGCCACATAGACAAAGTCTGATAATCCGATCGAATAAACGAATCCCCAAAACAACTCAGAAAACTCAACTCTTGAGTTCAGAAAAAAAAATATCCCAGGAAAACCAGCACTGCAAAATAGGAATTACTGTGCAAAATTCAATGGGAGAAAAGACAAAATGGCCGCGGAACCGCCGCACTAGCACGCTAATGCCGCGGTTCCGCCGCACTTTAGACAGATCATTAGGTAATTTTTTGCACCGTAATTCTTAGAATTTCCTGCTGAATTTTCTGCATATTTTTAATCTGGAAAAAACCCAATTTTTGGAAAAAGTCCAGAGAGCAAATTTGTGTTAGGGTTTCGGTTTAATCGGACTTCTAACTCCGTCTACGCATCGCCTAAGGCTCTAGCTAGGCTCTGATACCACTGTAGGGTTCCTAGGCACACTAATGAGGTGTCACAAGGCATCAACCATGCCAATTTTAAATTTTACGGGTGCCGAGAAACCCTAATACGGATCGTTAACTAGAAATCTAGGCGACCAAAGCAACTAGTTTACAACTAAACTAAAAGAACGGAAATACAACCTTTGTAGATCCGGTCCTCCACCTCCATAGCTCCGCAATGAATTCCCCTCGCTGTCCAAATGGAAACCCGGGCTCTAGCGTCGGCTTCATCGGAGAAATGGGCGGGCAAGGTCGTCGGCTTCGTGCTGAAGATGATCTACGTCGAGGCATCACAAGATCAAGCTCCCACTTCACCAAGTGATGAAACTTGTGAAGATAACACCCTATACTACTTGGCAAGAGGTAGAGGATGAAGAAATAGGAAGTGGGTTCACTTTAGAATTGGATTTCTCACTTGTTTTCTCAAGTTGCCATTGTTGTAGCTAGCTTTCTTCATGTAAGAAGATGAAGAAGAAGAAGAAAGAATATCATAAGTATTTTCATAATAGAAAATAATATGAATACTTATCATATCCTAACGCTAGTTAAGTGTAGAGAATAGACTAGGGTTAAGTGGAATGGTTAGGGTTAAGCATGAGACAAAATGGTCACTAAGTCAAAGCTTCATGAAGCTTCATAATACAAACAAAGTTAGCAACCATTTTTCTCTTTATGCTTTTCATTTTCCATAAAGAATAAATCAATAAATAAATGAATAAGAAAATGAAAGGAAAACCCTAACCATTACACAACCATGGTTTAATCTTTACACATGCTCAAGTTAGCATGCATCATCAAACATGATACAAACTTGTGTACAAAAGTATATCACATATACAATGTGCACAAACCAAGTGAGAAAATCCTTTTAAAGTGAACCGATACTAATTAATGCAAAGTAATATATCAAATATATAATTATGCATTAAATCATTAAATCAACACTTGATTTAACGACCCGGTCATATCGCATATAACCGACTAATATCAATAGTAACAACTTATCGAATCAACACTTGATCCGATAACCCGGCTATAACGCATATAACCGATCAATGTTACAAATCGCGAGAATCGAATATAGTATCACATACTAGTATCATTCTCGGTCCCGCACATATCTCATATGCGCTCCTATTTCGTTTCGCTTGAGCCAGGAAACCTCTGTGTAGGACTCTAAAGACTCGTCAATACGCCGGTAGCAGATGATGATCATATCAAGCACCCACAAGCCGCAAGCGGTCTGCTAAACGTAACGGCCACCCGGGTATTGAGCGATCAGAAGATCGACGAGCAAGCCCGCTCACACTCCTGTGAATCCAACCAGTAACACTTACCGTACAGTCCGATCTGATCGTCTGATATGTCGCATATCTCGCCTAGGGGTGGTAAACGTCAGACCCCAATAGCTTGATAAGTCGTGTCGATATGAGGTCTATAACAATTCGAGAAACTACTGGTAACACTTACCAGTAAATCTCAGCAACCCTGGCCAGGGATTTCCGGTTATATCCAATCGAACACAGCGCAACATCTACTCCCTATACCGGGAGAGACGAATCCCCTCCTATCGCTCATTGCCTCCATGTGACTCGGGACTGTACCCAAAAACCACCGTTTTGCATGCCCTCTTGGACGTGGTAAGATGGAAATCAAAGCACAGTGGGAACCACACAAGACTCTATGACGATCTCGGGTCAACAGACTACTCTGTACCAGTGTCACCAGAGAATTGCCATCTGACGTATGGTATAATACCATCTGGGAGTTCTCAGCGAGTCCGTCCAGTGTACCCAGTCTCCACTGAGCACCCGTATATCATCTCTGATGTCAAACACCAATGGATATGGGATCATCCATCACCCATCTGTATGGGTCGAGAAGGTACACGCTAGTCTACTCTGGTATATCGATGCTCTGTCTCGATACACCCACGACTAGGGACTTTGAAGGATGTACTTATGGACTACCATGTCCCCACTAGTATGATCCGCATCATAGTCCAGGTAGTCAAGCACACATCCTAAGGGCTTTACCAACATGTAACAGAGAGACAATCAGTATACACGTTAAGGTAAAGATCAACCAGATAGCATATTATCATGTCGAGCAAGAAAGTCATCCCTATATATGTCCCAGCATCCACTACAATATACATCCAATGTACAGTAATGGCCTCTAGGGCATACATATAACTAACACGCTCAACGATGTTTCAATCCTCAAGAATAATCGATACCCTAATGGTTATCGCATTCGAGCCACAGCTCCCTCTGCCCGTGCGACCGTGGTAACAGAAACATCACCCGATATCGACGAAGATAGATCAAAGGAATGGATGAAATACGGTGCAAAGAAATGTAAATCCTAAGGCTTCTTAAGCAGAGTAGCGTATCGTAAGTATGCCGCGGATCATACCCACGGTACGTTACTCTAACTAAGTCACCTACTCCATCAACCAAAGGTCACCCTAGACTTATACAAAGGTTAAACCTAGCGCTCTGATACCAACTTTGTCACGACCCGAAGGTACGAAACGTGACCGACACTTAAATTACGAAGCGTCTAGAGGCGTAACGTAATCAAGTAAGCCGAAACCCAGAAATCTAAACCATATAAAAGAAGTAATAAAGGAAAACATGTAGAAAACAAGTTTAAAAGTAACATCCAATTTTCTCAAAAATTTCAGCAGAGTCTCCTTTGTAAAAACTGGCCCCAAACGGGTATAAACAAGAATAATATATATACAGCAATAAAAAGGCATCCCTAAGCGGGAGCTAGCTCTACGCCAACAGGCGGAAACAACCACACCAAGCACAATAATATACAACACCAAAGGACGAGGCTCAAAACTCAAAAGAAAACAAATCCACCAGATACCATAATAATACAAGCTTGACTCTAAGGTCGAAATAAATAACCGGTCCTTTAAACTTATCAAGTAATACAAATTTGGTTGATGGAGCTTACTAGATACCAATGAAATAAATAAAGTACAACGGCGGTCCTGATACAAATGAACCAACCTACCGTGCAAATCATCCTGAATGAAAAGATGTGCCAGCAAGCTGCCAAGGAAACCTGTACATCGAACCTGTAATAAAATTTGGCACAACGGGGGTGAGTTGCCAACTCATGAGTAGAAGACATCTGCGAAAAGAAATCGAATGCACGACGCTGTCCTAGGTCATAATAATATACTAATATATCACTAGTCATCTAGTAGTGCAGGGTAATAAACTATGCGTAAGTGCAAATGCTCCGTGCTCGTGTCAGTGCCTCAAATAGTAATATGTCGTGTGAATGAGTATGCATGCACCATGAATGTAAAACAATCAACCCTGAAATCTGGATATATCTGTATAAAAATCCTTTAACTTTCACCATAGTAAAATTTGTATAGAAGTCTGAAACATCATCGATGAAATCCATGGAAATCCGTGTCAAGTATCGACACAAAACATGTAAATCTCAAGTCTCAATACCTCATAGTCTCAATATCTCGGGCTCCGTCAGTCCGGATCGGCCCATATCATCAAATCACATGACAACGGTCGGTATCCTCCGGATATCCGCCGCGCCAGACATCACCGGTAGGTAGTCTTCCCCTGTCAGGCTCATCGTCTACAACTCGATCTTCTTACCCCGGGGTACTATACCGGGCCCACCATTTACCCGAGACGGTTTATCCACTTCTCGAATCGGGTCTCGAAATCCAACAGAAAACATGAAATCTCATGGTGGATGACACATACATCACTAGAAAACCGCAACTTATATTTTAAAAAGAGAGGGAGAAAGAGAGAGAAGTTTTTATATATATTCTTGCGGTTTTCCCCAAAATCCAGAATTCTCATAGAAATCCAAAATCCCAAAATCATGAGTAAGTAAATGGTAAGTGTCGGCATAAGCCCCATAATACTGCATGATAACATGAAAATGTGAATGCATGAAATGTCTAAGTAATAAATGCAATGTTTAGACTAACACCTGAGAGTAATCACAATACTATATTGATCTAGCTTTTAGCTGATTCTATCATAAAAGATAATATGTTCTAAAGTGTACGTGACATGGCAATTACCGATGATGTGTGTGTTTGAGCCGGCAAGTAAGTGTACGTGGGACATGCGCATCATCGGTAATGGTGCTGGTGTCCTAACAGGCAGAGTTTCATACTGACTAAAGAAACATATGTATGAACATGCAACTTGATGATTTCAATCTGAATGTAAAGGTAAAATGTGTGCTAAACACTCATTTGGAATATACATATCTAACTACAACTATATGACTCGAGCCTCAAATAGTATCTATCTAACCCCCTAAAGAACTAAACTAAAGGAACTAGTCGATAGGAAATAAGAATCCACCTAAGGTCTGAGTCCTTATTTGTAATAGTCGGCGATCCAGCCTCAATAGCGTCACGTACGTAGTACGGCTTCCTCGAATCAAGAGCGCGGATCAATCATCTTATCTATATCTCGTACGGTAAAATCCATCGTACGACATCCTAATATCGGGGTACGGGTCAAGTATCACCTACGTACATCATCATTCGTATAATATCATCATCAAATAATGTCATGATCAAAGGTACTATACTGTAATCGCATACATCCCAATATCATCAATCATATATCATTGTCTGCGAACATATACGTCGTCAATTGTTCCTCAGAAATATCATGTTATATATATCATATCGTAATCAGGTCACACATATATCATATCGTAATCAAGTCACACATATATCATATCATAACCAAGTCACATATATATCATATCATAATCAAGTCACAGGTTACGGTCCGGGTTATATTCTAGAGTCTCGTATATCTCAATGTCATCATCACCTATTGTCGTTTATGTATACATATCCATTCTCTCATTTTCCAACGATCCGCCAAGATCATAATATGACTGTATAGCCAAGAGATCACGGCATCAAGCCCAGTTATATCGTCTCATCCCCATGTATCATATAACATCCTTATATCACATATACATGTTGTGTATATATACACCTACACACATTCCTACTAATATATACGCATACACATATACACCAAGCCAAGTTTCTGTGTGTGCGTGTGTGTGTCTACCTGAAACCGACGAATTTCCTCCAAGAAATTTCTCCTCTGGTAAAGTCTATCTAAATCAGTGTAGTCCAACCTAAGGTCTTTAATAGGGTCCTACTCGCCAAGAATCTAAGGTCACGTCCGACTTCCTAATGACAATAAGCAATATCCCTATTCTACGTTTGCGGGGGTGCTAAACGCCATCCACCCGACTTCCACCGTAGATATACATCTACTCATCTGGTCCTTGTCTGCAGAAGACGATGTCGCCCTCCTCTTCTTCCTCGTCTGAAGTCCACGCGAGGGGTACCTATACGCAAACATATATAATATCGTAAACTAAATCACGGACAAAACCAAAACGACGCACGAAACGCGCATAGGTTAAAACCTATGACCCGCTCATGCAAAAGAACCAAATATCGCTCGATATCGGCGTACAAACGCCGATTGATCGAGATAAAACAGCAAAAAACAACTCGTAGTTTTAAAACTCATTACTTTTAATATAAAACACGATTTAATTCATCGAAATCCTAAAATCGATCAAATTGTCCAATTCCGCAAAACCTTGAAAATGCCAATTTACCGTTTTACTTCAAAACTTAATGTTTAAAAGAAACTAATGGTCATAATATTCATTAAATAACATAACTAGATTATAGAAACCATTACCATATTTTTCTCACTCCATTTTGTCTTAATTTAAAATTTCTAGTTTGCAAATTAGCCAAAATTAACACTTGTTAAGCAAAAATTCACAATTCCACTACTAAACTTGATTTTGCATATATTAAAGTGTTAAACCACTCCATGAAATCTTAATAATGAGCTAAAGCCCTAATTAGATTTTTAATACTACATTTTAAATTAATTTCTAAAACCTAGTTTACCGAAATAGCATATTTATCACATTATATTAACTAACAATTTGAAACTAATAATTAGATTAGGTATTTCATTCATTTAACATGTTAATATTCTCATTAAAACCACAATATAATGATAAAAACCGTAATTAGAATTTTAACACACCAATATATATAGTTTATAAAAATCTAGTTAGCAAAATTGCTTAATTTAAACAATTTTGAATGCACAAATTATAATACATCAACCTTGCTAGATTTTTCCCTTCTAAAAATGTTAAGCTATTTATTATAACCCCACTTAATTAATAAAAACCCTAACTTTATTTTAGAAACCCTATCTTGAATTTTAAACTTGCAAATAGAATTAATTAAGAAAATCTAAATATGCTAAATAAAAGCATTTAACAACAATTAATCATAAAAATAAAAATTATACCTTCAAAGCATGAGATCCAAACATGAAAATATGCTTCCAAAATAATGGTTTCCAACTCCAAATTCCATGCTAAATAGGTCAAAGGAAAATGGTAGAGGTTGAATGTTGATTTTTGTGGTTTATTTTTGGAATTTTTGATGAATTTTGATGATTTTTAATGCAAAAATGTTAGGGGAAAAATTTTGGGGCTGCCCTTTGAGGTGAGGCCGGCCATAAGGTGAGGAAAAGAGAGGAAGAAGGAATGAAGAATAGTGTAGAACATTCTCCAAAGAAATACACCTTTTATGTCTTTTCATAATTTCTTTATTTTATTAATTTTCTTAATTCAATTCATCCTAGAAAACCCTAGAATTTTAAAGACAATTCAAGAAGAGATTAGCATGCTAAAAACCTAATTCTAATATGTCATGGTTCACCTTTGAAAAATAAACCCATTGCAAATTGTAATTTACACTAATTTAATGTATATTTAAAAGCTTATGTTAATATTTAAAATAATTAATTGAGGAAAAATATTTAATTAAACTAAAAATTTATAAGTGACTAAATAAACACCATTTACTAGTAATTACATGATTAAAATAGGTCTTTTTAAATTTATAATGAAAAATAATTATGGTTAAATTTTACGAAAAATACGTTTTATTTTACCGAAAATCAGAAAATTCACTTAAAATGTTTTATTTATCTAATTTTTTTTAATTATTTTTAAAACATTACACGGCACTAGCCTAAGGTTTGGAAGAAGACTATCCAATAAGCGTAATAGGTGTACTATTCTAATACAAGGAGCTCTCATATCCTGAGAGGAGGTAAAGGTAAGAAACATCCGAATAATTCAATTCAATTTCTTCAGAACCTGGTGCCATTCTCGACAGAAGTAACTTCTTCTAGTTCGTATGTAACTATACGATGGCCGTTCCAAGAAATATGGATTATCATAGTGATATGAAGTGTTCTAAAGAAATACAAAGGGTAAAATAGGAGTGGCATGGATATATGTAAGTTTGTCGCAAATCAAGACAAGCCAAAATCAAAGGGTGTAAAAAGGTTCGGTCAACTCGGTTCATGAGTTTTTAAGGTAAGTTATGGGTCGCTGTATCAGAAAGAGAGAAAAGAAACACTCAGCATACACTCCATCAAGATCAGATTGGTTATCACTTTATCTGATCAGGATGGCTCCCACCGTTTCCTCGAATTCTCCTTCAAATCCTAAAAGGAGAACTAGTCGGGATCATTTACACTTTACAAATTCGCTAAACTGTTCAGCTTGGCCAGTGTTGGTACTCCGAGATAGGACCCCTGTGCTTTCGCATGGACCCAACTAATAACCTCATTTCTGCAGAGGTGTAATCTCGTTAACACTTTCTAGACACCTAATAGGTTAGCTAATTGTGAAGTGAAAAATCTCCCGAGGAGTAATACATGCTCATCAATGGGAATCGGGACCCAACTATCATTGTGTGATAATTTTGACGGAAGCCGACCTAAATTACCACACTCCAGAAGGTATGTGCATACCCGGCAAGTTTCCCGTATGTTTGAAACTCCCGATATGGTTTTTGCCCCTAGGATCTAAGTGACCTTGACAAGGTCAACAAGTTAAAGGGTCCTAGTCAAGTTCAACCCGTCATTATCCTGATTGCATTAGACCTACCCGCACAGACTCTTAATGAGGTCAACAAGGTTGTACGACTGTCCTAACCAATTCACATATCCATGCGATAGAAAAATATTACAGAGCTACCGCATACTACGCCTTGATAATGTCAACAAATGCAGCATGGATACTAAGTAATACTAATCTGAAATGACGGAGGGCCACGGCTGGTTTTTGGCGAAAAACTTTTAACGTAATGAACTTGATATCATTGAAGGAACTCGAGTAGCTTTGAAATAGAGTGGTTTATGCTCTGCCATTTAAAACTAGTAACATAAACATTTTCATAAGAGCAAACTCTCAGTAAAGGGATCAAAGCTCTCCCCTCATAGAATGAGGTGCGGGATATTCCTAACCGAATACCTCTATGCAAAACAAAAGAATACGACTATGAGTTTTGAAGAAAACCGAGTAGTTTTAAAATTGGTTCCAACAACATCATTTAGGTTTATTTTTCCTTGTATTATTCAGATAATGCATTTCCATCATTTTATGTTTCCAAGTCACAAAAGAAACAACCAAAATAACATGCTTTTTATATTCCCCGTCATGCACCGTTAGGTTACTTAACTAACGGCAGAGCAGGAGTAGGACTAGAGCATATGTAAAACAAATAGAAACATCTACTAAATATAAATAATATATATATCAATATCGCAGGCAAATAGTAGTCATTACAGGCAGATAAAAATCATCACAAGCATGCGAACAACAATATGGAATAGCGGATTATCTAGGAGCCCCACATTTTATTTGAGCCATAAAAGAGACGCGACGTTTCCCGGTCGTGTAGATAGCTAGTGCAATGAAGAACCTAGACCCCTACGAGTGCGGCAAGTTACCCGCCAATCCCCGAAGTGAGGCAACCCCTATCAACAAAGTGAATGGGCCACCCAGCATTTCACGGAATCCGGTAATTTGAACACCCCTCCGTGGGTCAACCTATACCCCCTACGAGTGCTGCAAATAGCGTGCCAATTCTACAGTAAGGCCCCCCCGGTCTCAACGCCATGAGATGCGGGCCCGTTGCCCTGTAGAACCTGGCTATTCGAGCACTCCTCCGTGGTTAATCCTAGTACAGAAAAGAAAATATATATACAACGGTGGTATCGACCTCAACCCGGTCGTGCCCCAATAAAAGAATATACAAACTGACAGAAACGACAGTCCAGATGTCGGACGCTCGCCCCGTAATCTGAACTGTACATCTAACATTGCACACAAGGCTATCCATCACAACAATCCATCCATAATTTCAGTGCAACACAGAACATCAATATGAATATCATGTTCGTAAACCCGTCTGATTGTACATATAGAAACCCGTCGGATTGTACCGTGCTATATTATTCACGGTCGCAGAAACTAATATATGAACTGAAAAACATGAATTCAAAATTTTGATCGATTAAAGCATTCCGCATTGGCCCCAAATACAAACCAGTACTCAAAAAAATCTGGGCCAATACCAAATATCCCAAAAATCACATTTTCATATACTAGAGCACCTGAAAAAAATTTAGGGCACAATGGCCCCAAGTTGACCGCAGAACTGCGGCCATATGCTTGGATAGGCGGCGGTTCCACCGCCAAACATTGGGAACTTATGCTCCAATTTCTTCTTGGCTTTTAGAATTTCTTGCACATAATTTTAAAGCAACCAGAATAATTTTTTGAACAATTTTAAAATTCGAACAGCAAGCATGTAAATGGAAATGCGATCCGGAAAAATCAGTCGATTGAAACTCTAAACTTGTGCAAACTAGCTAGTTACGCTTTATGGTGTGGCTTTGATACCATATTGGGTTTCAGTGCCCGCGCCGCGGAAGCTGCGGCCAAGGCTGAAGCGTAAACAAAAACTTTTGCAAACACCGAATGCCCGTAAAAACCAAGGATTCGATCTATAGACTTAAACTAACTAATTAGAAATGCAAGGGTTGAGAAATTATAACTTTTGTCATGTGTCCACCCAATTTTGGAAGACCCATCTAAGCTCGTAGCCGCCGGGATCGCGCTTGAAGATCGACTACCCTTACCGAAGATGATCCACCTGAGGGAAACCGGAGAGGCTCTAACCGATGATCCAAGCTCGCTAGGTTTGGATGGTCGGTGATGTAGAAATATTTCACTAAATTTCTCTCTCATGAACCATGCTAAAAAACAAAGCAAGAAGAAGAAGGAGGAGGAGGAGACATGAGGATGCAACCATGAAGCATGCTCAAGTGAGGAATGAAGAAAAACATCAAGTGTAGAAAATGAGAATGGCTTGCTTTTTTACAACTGTGTATCAATAGTGCACACAAATGATTTTATCATTTTAAAAGAAAAACCATATCTCTGTACATGTTTGCATCCATGCCTCATGCCACCTCCTTTCCACCTGATTACCTTATTTGATTTTCCAAATGAAAATAAAATATGAGGTGTCCATCTTCTAGAAGTATATCCGTATAAATACGGAATACTTCACTTGGTATATGTATCGCTACATATACGCGTATCCGTATAAAAATACAGATAGCACCAAAAAGAGAAAATGATAGTGAACAATAATACTAAAATATATGTGTCAAAATACATATATAAATTATTAAATCAAAACCTGATTTAATAATCCGGTTTAATCCTAAGCCGGCTAGTATTATCAATCGTCAGATTAAAGTCCGTGTATCCCGTACACGTATTTACTCGGACCCCTGCACATACCAACGTATGGTTCCTACATCAATCGTCTGAACTGAGAAAACCCTCTGTGTGGGACTCTAAAAACTCGACAATATGCTGGCAGTGGATTTAACCACAAGCACGTCAGCGGCACTAACTGGCAGGGGGTCGATAATCAAGTACGCCCTTATCCTACTGAGCCTAAATGTGACAATCTCCGTATAGTCCGATATCTTCGTCAAAGAGTGTCGCATATCGAGTCTAGGGGTATAACGTCAGACCCCTACTAATCCGATAAGTCGTGTCTGAGTCAAGCTCATCACCAACTGAGATACTACTGATCAACTATCAGTAAATCTCATCCACCGTGGCCACGGATTTCTGGTGATAGCCAACTGAACACAACGCGACATCGACTCCTAATACCAGGATAGACGAATCCCTGAGAGTCGACCACTGCCTCTGTAAGTCTACGGTAGCGCCTCGGCAGTCTTTCAGACGCCAAAATGCGGAACAAAAACTTTTATAACTGGCGCTATCGCATACTATAACCCGGATCTGCCATTAACGCTAAACTAACAATCTACAAAGAGGGAAGGTTATACCGAACGATCCGAGTCCTTCGTTCTTTAACCATCATCCCACGCTCCGTTGCAGCTGCTCCGATCTCGTCGATCTCCGATTTCCTCGTCCAGGTGGCACCACATCATCGGATCTTTAAACGGGCTCCCGCCTCTGACTCGAGGCAACTCGGTCGTCAAGTTTGCTAAAAGAGACGACCAAGATTGATGTAGAGAATGAGTGGAATACTTTATCTCGCTTCGTCCAAAACCATGGACGAACGGTTAATGAAGTTGCCATGGGAATCGGGTGATGGAATGAAATGAGCTGTGAAATTCCATACACCGAAACCTATCATCTTTTTTCCAAGTGAATCAAATCAAGTGAGTGAAAAATCTCATGGGCACCAAGGAGGGGGCCGGCCACAATATATAGAGGTGGGGGGTGAGTGTAGAAGAGGGGGAGGTGACAATAAGAAAATATCTCTAGTGTGAACACAAAGTGTGAACACACTTAATAAAATGATGAATCATTAACCTAGTCATCATGCATTAATGGAATCATTAAATGCAACCATGACTCACTAAACACCTCACCACTTCTAGAACCTTCTAGAAGCTTCCACACTCATCTCAAGAAAAGATAAATCCGTATTTAACCGAATGTTAAATACGGCTTATAGAAAACTGGAAACTGGCAACTTCCAAAAGTGATCCCGAAACGAATTTCAGGATAACCCCGTAACTGTATAAATATACCCGCATTTATATTACGACCGAATACAAATGCAACTGAGACAAAGATATTATACCTACTCTGTATAATACATGGATCCGGCTTAAACCAAATACTACCAGTATTATCTGCCCGAAAAATAACACGTGCGTAAACGCACGTGCATTTTCCGAACCCTGCCATAAAACCATACGGCCTCTACAACGTTTCGCCCGAACTTCGGAAACTATCTGTGGGGGACTCTAATGACTCGTCAGTACCCTGGCAGTGGGTTTAACCACAAGCCGTCAGCGGCACTAGCTGTGCCTAACGGCTGCCCATGGACTGACCTCAAGGGAGGCTGAAGAGCGAACTCATCCAGAAACCCTACTGAGCCTAACAGTGACCATGTATATACAGTCCGGTCCGTTCGTCTATGAGTATCGCATATCCGGCCTAGGGGGCTAGTAACGTCAGACCCCCAATAGCTGAATAAGTAATGTCGGAGACAAGCCCTGAACACCTTGAGATACTACTGGAGTACCTACCAGTAAATCTCACCTGCCTTGGCCAAGGAATTGGTGTAATGGCTTTCCTAGACACAGCGCGACCTCCACCCCCAATACCGGAAGAGACGAATCCCCTGCCGATCCGCTCACGTTCCTCCATGTGGATCGGGACTGTACCCAAAAACTACCTGTTTGCACGATTCCTTTGAGCCGTGGTAGGGTAGAAATCAAAGCACTATAGGGTTCCTAGGCACACTATAGAGGTCTCACAAGACCATGCCAATTTCAAATTTTACGGGTGCCGAGTAACCCTAATACGGATCGTTGACTAGAAATTTAGGCGAAAAACGAATCTAGTTAACAACTTAACTAAAGATAAGAAGCTACAACCTTTGTAGATCCAGATATCCACTTCCTTAGCTCCACGTAGACGTCCTCTCGCTGTCCATCTCGAATCCCGAACTCAGTCGTCGGCTTCATCGGAGAAAAGGGCGGACTAGGTCGTCGGCTTCGTGCCGAAGATGATCTACGTCGAGGCATCACAAGTTCAAGCTCCAACTTCACCAAGTTGTGAAACTTGTGAAGAAAACACCCAAAACAACTTGGCAAGAAGTAGAGGATGAAGAAATAGGAGGTGGGTTCACTTTAGAATTGGATTTCTCACACTTTTGCTCAAGTTGCCATTGATGGCATCAAGCTTTTTCTTTTGAAGATGAAGCTAGAATATGATAAGTGTTAATCCAAATAGAAAAGAAAAATGAATACTTATCATATACTAACTAGGGTAGAGTGTAGAGAATAGACCATGGTTACTTGGATGGGTTAGGGTTAAGCATGAAGACAAGAATGGTTAAGAAGTCAAAGCTTCATGAAGCTTCAACTAGAAACAAATAAAGCCACCATTCTCATCTTAATCTTATCCAAATAAATGAATAAACAAATAAATGAATAAATGAATAAGCAAAACCCTAATCTCAACTTAACCATGGTTTAATTCTATACACTTAACCAAATGAGCAAGTATCATCAAACATGATACAAACATGTGCACAAAAGTATATCACATATACAACTTGCACATCAAGTGAGAAAATCCATTTAAAGTGAACCAATACTAGTTAATGCAAAGTAATATATCAAATATATAATTATACATTAAATCATTAAATCAACACTTGATTTAACGATCCGGTCATATCGCATATAACCGACTAGTATCCTTTGTATCGGCTTATCGAATCAATCCTTGATTCGATATCTAGGTTATATCGAATATAACCAATCGATACATCCATCGCGAGAATGAAATACGGTATCACATACACGCATTATTCTCGGTCCTGCACATATCTCATATGCGCTCCTATTTCGTTTCGCTTGAGCCAGGAAACCTCTGTGTAGGACTCTAAAGACTCGTCAATACGCCGGTAGCAGATGATGATCATATCAAGCACCCACAAGCAGCAAGCGGTCTGCTAAACGTAACGGCCATTCGGGTATTGAGCGATCAGAAGATCGACGAGCTAGCCCGCTCACACTCCTGTGAATCCAACCAGAAACACTTACCGTACAGTCCGGTCTGTTCGTCTGATATGTCGCATATCAAGTCTAGGGGTGGTAAACGTCAGACCCCAATAACCGATAAGTCGTGCCGATGTGAGGCTCATAACGGGTCGAGAAACTACTGGTAACACTTACCAGCAAATCTCTGATCAGCCCTGGCCAGGGACTTCCCTGTTACGGCCAATCGAGCACAGCGCAAAATCAACCCCCAATACCGGGAGAGACGAAACCCCTCCTATCGCTCATTGCCTCCATGTGACTCGGGACTTCGCCCAAAGACCACCGTTTTGCATGCCCTCATGGACGTGGTAAGGTGGAGATCAAAGCACAGTGGGAATCACACAAGATTCTATGACGATCTCGGGTCTACAGACTAACCTGCACAAGTGTCACCTGAGAACTGCCATCTGACGTGAGGTATAATACCATCTGGGAGTTCTCGGCGAGTCCGTCCAGTGTACCCAGTCTCCACTGAGCACCCGTATACCATCTCTGATGTCAAACACCAATGGATGTGGGATCATCCATCGCCCATCTCATGGGTCGAGAAGCGTATACGCTAGTCTACTCTGGTATATCGATGCCCCGTCTCGATACACACACGACTAGGGACCATGAAGGATGTACTTATGGACTACCATGTCCCCACTAGTATGATCTGCATCATAGTCCAGGTAGTCAAGTACACATCCTAAGGGCTTTACCAACATGTAACTATAAGACAGTTTAAAGAGACAAGTGTACATGTTAAGATAAAGAGCAACCAGATAGCATACTATCATATCGAGCAAGAAAGTCATCTCTATATATGTCCAAGCATCCAATATAATATACATCATCTGTACAATACTGGCCTCTAGGGCATACATACAACTAACAATTTCCCACTTGCACTAGGGCCAGCTGCTGTAGTATCGCATACCGAGCATCCCGAAGAGTCTCTCAAACTGTATCTGGGGAATGGCCTTCGTGAGTGGATCCGCCGTGTTGTTCCTCGTGTCAACCCTCCTGACCTCGATCTCCCGGCGATCAACTATCTCCCGGATCAGGTGATACCGCCTCAGAATATTCCTGGATCGCTGATGGGACCTGGGTTCCTTGGCCAAAGCCACCGCTCCATTGTTATCGCAATACAAAGGTATTGGATGCTCAATGGATGGAACCACACCAAGTTCAGTAATGAACTTCTTGATCCAGACAGCCTCTTTGGCAGCATCGTTGGCAGCGATGTATTCAGCCTCCATCGTCGAGTCTGCCACGGTTTCCTGCTTGGAACTCTTCCAGCTAACCGCCCCTCCGTAAAGGGTAAAGACAAATCCCGACTGCGACTTAGAGTCGTCCTTATCACTCTGGAAGCTCGAATCGGTAAAGGACTCCACTTGGAGTTCTCCGTTACCATACACCAAGAACATCTCTTTAGTCCTTCGCAAGTACTTGAGAATACTCTTCACAGCTGTCCAGTGACTCTCTCCAGGATCAGCTTGATACCTGCTCACTACACTTAGTGAGTATGCTACATCGGGTCTGGTACATAGCATCGCGTACATGATAGAGCCTACTGTCGAAGCATAGGGTATCCCTTGCATGCGAGCTCTCTCCAAATCAGTCTGGGGAGACATCTCTTTGGAGAGAGTGACTCCAGAGATCGTGGGCAAGTTCCCATACTTGGATTCTTCCATACTAAACCTCTTTAGTATGGTGTCAATGTATGTGGATTGGGACAATCCCAGTATCCGTTTGGATCTATCTCTATAGATCCTGATCCCCAATATGCAGGAGGCATCACCAAGATCTTTCATTGAGAATCTTTGTGATAAGAAGAGCTTTACCGATTGCAGCATAGGAATATCATTTCCCATCAAGAGTATGTCGTCCACGTACAATACGAGGAAGAAAACCTTACTCTCTGCCACCTTCTTGTAGATACAAGGTTCATCTGGGTTTTTGACAAAATCAAACTCTTTGATAACGACGTCAAAGCAGATGTTCCAACTCCGCGATGCTTGCTTTAATCCATAAATAGATTTAAGCAGCTTGCACACCTTCCCGCTGCTCCCATTATCTACGAAGCCCTCTGGCTGAGTCATGTACACGCACTCTTCTAAATCACCATTTAGAAAGGCGGTCTTAACATCCATTTGCCAGATTTCGTAATCATGATATGCAGCGATGGCAAGCATGATCCGGATGGATTTAAGCATAGTCACTGGAGAAAAGGTTTCGTCATAGTCCACACCTAGTCTTTGACGAAAACCCTTTGCAACAAGTCTAGCTTTGAAAGTCTCCACTTTCCCATCTACACCAAGTTTTTTCTTGAAGATCCACTTGCTCCCAATGGGTTTTACCCCCTCAAGAGCAACTTCCAAAGTCCATACTTTGTTGGTATACATGGATTCCATCTCGGACCGCATAGCATCCAGCCATTTCACTGAGTCCCTACTCGTGATGGCCTGCTCGAAGCTAGTTGGGTCATCATCCTCCATGATGCAATCCTCGCTTCCACCGTCAATGAGAAAACCGTAGTATCTCTCAGGTGGACGAGAAACCCTACTAGATCGGCGGAGAGGCTGGGGTTCGTCGGGTACTACTGAATCCTTTGGTTCTACCAAGTCTTCTGTTATAGTTTGTGTCGCTGGAACCTCTTCCAGTTCTACCTCAATGCCACTTGTCTGTTTTATAAGAAAACTCTTTTCTAAGAAAGTGGCATGTTGAGAAACAAACACTTTTTGTTCCTCGGAGTGATAGAAGATATACCCTCGCGAATGTTTGGGATATCCAACAAACTTACATAGAACAGACCTTGTCTCGAGCTTGTCCGGATTTTGTGTTTTAACATAGGCCGGACAACCCCATATCTGAATAAAATTAAGACATGGTCTCTTACCATTCCATATCTCATATGGAGTGGTAGGCACTGACTTGGTTGGAACTCTATTCAATAGATATGCAGCAGTTTCCAGTGCATATCCCCAGAAGGAAATAGGTAACTCAGCTGTGCTCATCATAGAGTGCACCATATCTAATAGGGTGCGGTTCTTCCGTTCTGATACACCATTGTGCTGTGGTGTATAAGGAGGAGTAAGCTGAGAGAGAATCCCATTCTCTTTTAGATAATCTCTGAATTCGTTGCTTAAGTATTCTCCTCCTCGATCAGATTGAAGGATCTTAATACTTTTGCCCGTTTGGTTCTCTACTTCGGTTTTATATTCTCTGAATTTCTCAAAAGCTTCTGATTTGTGTTTCATCAAGAACACATATCCGAATCTAGGGAGATCGTCAGTGAATGTAATGAAGTACGAAGAACCATCCCTGGCATGTGTAGACATAGGACCGCATACATCACTATGTATCAGTCCTAAGAGTTCAGTAACTCTTTCTCCATGTCCCGTAAACGGAGTTTTGGTCATCTTGCTTTTGAGACATGACTGGCAAGTGTCATAAGATGAAAATTCAAACGGATTTAAATATCCATCCTTATGCAACTTAGCTAGTCGTGTCGCATTGATGTGACCCAGTCTACAATGCCACAAGAAGGATTCGTTCAGTTCAGAACTTTTCCTCTTGTGTGTGTTTTGTAAATTGAGGACTGTATTTTGATTGAGAATGAATATGCCATTATGTAACGAGCCTGATGGAATCAACTTTTGATCTAGGAATATGTTCATAACATTGTCCTTCACTACAAAATTATATCCTTCTTTACTTAATAAAGAAACTGATATAATGTTGCACATCATGTTCGGTATATAATAGCATTCATTTAGAATCAGTGTATCACCACTTGGTAATACTAGGTGATATTCGCCAACTGCTTTGGCTGCAACATTTGCCTCATTCCCTACTTGAACGGAATGATCACCTTTTCCCAGTTCTCTACCTTTCCGTAGCCCATGTAACATTTTACATATGTGGGATCCTGATCCGGTATCTAATACCCAGGACGTAGGGTGAACTGAAAAACAGTTCTCAATGACAAACACACCTGAAGATGATGCATCATCATGCATGTTCTCCGTTTGGGCGGTGTGAGAATCCAGATATTCTCCTGTTTCCTGTTCATTCTTATAACACTTATAAGGTAGAACGGGTCCAACGTTCCCCTGCACAGTATAACATGCGGGTTCGGTCAATACATCCATATTATTATCTTGATTAAGGCATGAAATGGTCGCTACCTGGAGCGAGAGAGAGAAGAAAACACTTTAGCGTATGCTCGTGCAAGATCAGATTGGTTATTATCTTATCTAATCAGGATGGCTCCCACTGCTTTTTATCAAATCTTCCTTCAAACCCTAAAAGGAAAGACTAGCCGGGATTAATTACACACTACAAGTTCGCCAATCTTTCAGCCAGGCCAGTGTCGGTACTTTGAGGGAGGTCCCCCGTGCTTTCGCATGAACCTAATTAATTTAAACCTCGTTTTCCCAGAGGCGTAACCTCGTTAACACCTTTCTAGACACCTACTTGATCGGCTAATTGTAATGTGTAAAACTCTCCCAGGAGTAACTCTTACTCGCAGCGGGTATCGGGATCCAACTATCTCATAGAAGGTATGCAATCTCATTGCAAATTTCAACACTTGAAATTCCCGATAATATTTTGCCCCTAGCGTCCTATGACCTTGACGGAGGCCAAACAACCCATAGTCCGCTAGTCAAGTTCAACTCGTCATTTCCTGATTGAATTAAACCCACCCGCACGACCCTTGACGGAGGCCAAACAACGAAGTACGAATACCTTAATCCAATCGCATCATATGCTAACAGATGAGCACTAGTTAGCTACCGTACACTACGCCTTGACGGAGGCCAAACTACCACAGCACGAATACTAACTAGTACTTATCTGAAATGACGGAGGGCTACGCAGGTTTTTCATAAAAACCATGAGCGTAATGAACTTGATATGGTTGTAGAATCAAATTAAGTTTTGAAATGGAGTGATTTTGAGGCTTTTCTAGTTTTGCTAAAGGGGTCACTCCCGGTGAAGGGATCGTCGGCCCTTTCCTCGTCGAATGAGGTGGGGGATATATCATATATATCACTGTGCAAAGCAGAAACTATAGAAGCAATCAAAAACAAACCGAGTGTGTAGCATCTGCCAGTTATTGCTAAAGGAGTCACTCCCGGTGAAGGGATCTCGGTCCTTTCCTCATCGAATAAGGTGCAGGATATATCACATATACCGCTATGCAAAGCAAGAACTGTAGCTACCCTTTTTGTTTAAAATTTGATTCTACAACATCTTAGGTTTCTTTTCTTTCATTAATCACATTAATGAAGTCCCATCATTTAAATACCTAAACATCACAGATAAATATGACGTACACTTATGCCATCCGCATTCGCCTCGATGTCCCCTCGTGCACCGTTAGGTTAGGTAACTAACGACAGAGCAGGGCAGGGCTAGTGCGGGTGCAAAACATAAGTAACGTCTATATAATATATCATATATACTATATACTGTATCTATCAGAGAACATCATATGATCACATCACAGATAAAGCAGCAGAAGAAACATATGAAACATTGAATATACTAGGACGTCCGTGTTTTCAATACGAGCCAGTATAAAACACGGATTCCACGGTCGTGATGAATAGCCAATCCTACACCCCTAGACCCCTACGAGAGCGGGAAGCAACCCTACCAATTCTAGGGTTAGGAGACCCGGACTCGACTCCTCGAGATGGTCTCCCACTGGACCCTAGAACCCGGTTACTTGTGCTCCCCTCCTTGGGTCTATCCTAATGCGGAAAAGTAAATAATATACAAAAGGTGACAACTTCCGCAACTTGGAAGTGCCCCAAATAAAAGAATATTACATACAAGTTTTTACAAGAATGAAAATGAAAAACACTCATCTCACATAAAAACCCCCGGCCATTCAAACACGACAATCCAATATAACATATACAGCAACACATAACATCACATGTCATCAACGTAAGTAAATATGCGCATCCCAATTGTCGTTGGCATATAGCAACGAAACCGGCGATATCACATATTACACTTACGGTCACAGAAAAGAAAGTGTAAAACTATAACAGTTGGAATCCGCAACCTCTTTAGACATCGCATGCCTAATCAAAATGAAATACTTAGACATCATATGCCTAACAGTTATAAACCCCGCATTTTAGTCTCATTATCGAAAACTCTTTTCAATATCAAATGAAACTAAACCGCTAGATTTATATCATTCATTCAGTTATCTCATAACTGTTTGTGAATTCCAATCATTGTATTCCATTCCGGATAAATAGAAAATATTAAACTTTCCGATCGAACATTCGAACACCCAAGTTTTCCCGAAACCGATCAACACATGAAATAAGTTCAAAGACATTCACTTCATGCCTCAGTACCAACGGTCCAGCCGTAGAAGGGTCAAGCCAACGCCTCACATGTGGCACGCCGTACTGCCCCAAACCCGAAGGTTCAAAGGGCAGTTCAAGACGGTCACATAATCGAGTTAAGGTTTGTTGTCTTCTAGAGGGACCATCGCGTTACATGCACTACTCAGAACGTCTTTAAACTACGGAAAAGTCCAACAATTGGAAATTTCCAGGCAGGGGAAAGATTGGGTATTTACATCCGGTCGAACCTTTTAACATATTCTAAAATTATCCAGAAAAAACAAATAGACAAAGTTTGATAATCCGATCGAATCTGCGATTCCCAAAGCAACCCCAGAATACTCAACTCTTGAGTCAAATTAAAAATTCCCAGAAAACTCAGCATCCAGAAATAGGAATTACTGTGGAAAAAGGGGAGGATGACGTCATCATCTGGCCACGGAACCGCCGCAGAAGCAAGGCTTCTGCCGCGGTTCCGCCACACTTTTGAGGAATTGGGTGATCGTGTTTCACAGTAATTCTTAGAAAGTCCTGCTGAATTTTCTGCATATTTTTAATTTGGAAAAAACCCAGTTTTTAAAAAATATACAGAGAGCCGTTTTCGAGTTAGGGTTTTGGTTCGATCGGACTTCAAACATCGTCTGGACTTCGCCTAAGGCTCTAGCTAGGCTCTGATACCACTGTAGGGTTCCTAGGCACACTATAGAGGTCTCACAAGGCATCAACCATGCCAATTTCAAATTTTACGGGTGCCGAGAAGCCCTAATACGGATCGTTGACTAGAAATTTAGGCGAAAAACGAATCTAGTTAACAACTTAACTAAAGATAAGAAGCTACAACCTTTGTAGATCCGGATATCCACTTCCTTAGCTCCACGTAGATGTCCTCTCGCTGTCCGTCTCGAATCCCGAACTCAGTCGTCGGCTTCATCGGAGAAAAGGGCGGACTAGGTCGTCGGCTTCGTGCCGAAGATGATCTACGTCGAGGCATCACAAGTTCAAGCTCCAACTTCACCAAGTTGTGAAACTTGTGAAGAAAACACCCAAAACAACTTGGCAAAAAGTAGAGGATGAAGAAATTGGAGGTGGGTTCACTTTAGAATTGGATTTCTCATACTTTTGCTCAAGTTGCCATTGATGGCATTAAGCTTTTTCTTTTGAAGCTGAAGAAGAAGATGAAGCTAGAATATGATAAGTGTTAATCCAAATAGAAAAGAAAAATGAATACTTATCATATACTAACTAGGGTAGAGTGTAGAGAATAGACCATGGTTACTTGGATGGGTTAGGGTTAAGCATGAAGACAAGAATGGTTAAGAAGTCAAAGCTTCATGAAGCTTCAACTAGAAACAAATAAAGCCACCATTCTCATCTTAATCTTATCCAAATAAATGAATAAACAAATAAATGAATAAATGAATAAGCAAAACCCTAATCTCAACTTAACCATGCTTTAATTCTATACACTTAACCAAATGAGCAAGTATCATCAAACATGATACAAACATGTGCACAAAAGTATATCACATATACAACTTGCACATCAAGTGAGAAAATCCATTTAAAGTGAACCAATACTAGTTAATGTAAAGTAATATATCAAATATATAATTATACATTAAATCATTAAATCAACACTTGATTTAACGATCCGGTCATATCGCATATAACCGACTAGTATCCTTTGTATCGGCTTATCGAATCAATCCTTGATTCGATATCTAGGTTATATCGAATATAACCAATCGATACATCCATCGCGAGAATGAAATACGGTATCACATACACGCATTATTCTCGGTCCTGCACATATCTCATATACGCTCCTATTTCGTTTCGCTTGAGCCAGGAAACCTCTGTGTAGGACTCTAAAGACTCGTCAATACGCCGGTAGCAGATGATGATCATATCAAGCACCCACAAGCCGCAAGCGGTCTGCTAAACGTAACGGCCATCCGGGTATTGAGCGATCAGAAGATCGACGAGCTAGCCCGCTCACACTCCTGTGAATCCAACCAGAAACACTTACCGTACAGTCCGGTCTGTTCGTCTGATATGTCGCATATCAAGTCTAGGGGTGGTAAACGTCAGACCCCAATAACCGATAAGTCGTACCGATGTGAGGCTCATAACGGGTCGAGAAACTACTGGTAACACTTACCAGCAAATCTCTGATCAGCCCTGGCCAGGGACTTCCCTGTTACGGCCAATCGAGCACAGCGCAACATCAACCCCCAATACCGGGAGAGATGAAACCCCTCCTATCGCTCATTGCCTCCATGTGACTCGGGACTGCGCCCAAAGACCACCGTTTTGCACGCCCTCATGGACGTGGTAAGGTGGAGATCAAAGCACAGTGGGAATCACACAAGACTCTATGACGATCTCGGGTCTACAGACTAACCTGCACAAGTGTCACCTGAGAACTGCCATCTGACGTGAGGTATAATACCATCTGAGAGTTCTCGGCGAGTCCGTCCAGTGTACCCAGTCTCCACTGAGCACCCGTATACCATCTCTGATGTCAAACACCAATGGATGTGGGATCATCCATCGCCCATCTCATGGGTCGAGAAGCGTATACGCTAGTCTACTCTGGTATATCGATGCCCCATCTCGATACACCCACGACTAGGGACCTTGAAGGATGTACTTATGGACTACCATGTCCCCACTAGTATGATCTGCATCATAGTCCAGGTAGTCAAGTACACATCCTAAGGGCTTTACCAACATGTAACTATAAGACAGTTTAAAGAGGCAAGTGTACATGTTAAGATAAAGAGCAACCAGATAGCATACTATCATATCGAGCAAGAAAGTCATCTCTATATATGTCCAAGCATCCAATATAATATACATCATCTGTACAATACTGGCCTCTAGGGCATACATACAACTAACAAGCACAGTGGGAAATCACACGAGACAAATGACGACCTCAGGTCGATGAACTAACCTGTACACATGTCACCAGGGAACTGCTATCTGACGGTATGTATAATACCAACTAGCAGGTTCCCGGCGAGTCCTGTCCGGTGTACTCATAACCCAATGAGCACCTGTATACATCTTAGGTGATCCAACTGACACCAGTGGCTTTTGAGACCGGCCACCGCCCCTCGTCAGGGTCTCGACTGTATACACTAGTCTACTCCGGAGTATCGATACCCTGTCTCGAAACTCCCACGACTAGGGACCACTATTAAGGAAATGCTTATAGACCACCCAACTCTCACTTATATGATCGCCCTCATACTGTTGGTAGTCAAGCAAGATCCTAAGGGCTCTATCAAAGTGTAATCGTGATCAGTCACCTGAACCTATACACGACTGATAAAGGCAAACCAGATAGCATACTATCATCTCGAGTAAGACTGTCCTACCGGTATAGGTCCTCCTCAATCATTGCAATCACGTACCTGCGATCCAATAATTGACTTTGAAGGCACTATATCCAACAGCCTCTATGTGGCTCGGGACTGTACCCAACCAAGACCTGTTTGTACGACTCCTTTGAGCCGTGGTAGGGTAGTAATCAAAGTTCCATGGGAACTCACACGAGAAAAATGACGACTTCAGGTCAAAGGACTAACCTGCACTTATGCTACCTGAGAACTTCCATATGACGATAGATATAATACCATCTAGAAGTTCTCGGCGAGTCCGTCTGGTGTACTCACCTCTAATGAGCACCTGTATACTATCTTAGGCGACACAACACTAATAGCTTGTGAGACTGGCTATAGCTCCTCGTCAGGGTCTAGAAGCGTATACACTTGTTTACTCCGGAATATCGATGCCTGATCTCGATATTCCCATGACTAGGGTCATTTAAGGATGTGCTTATGGACAAACCAGCTCTCACATATATGATCGCCATCATAATACTGGTTGTCAAGCAACAATCCTACAGGCTTCATTAATGATGAAGCCAAATCAGATAGCATACTATCATCTCGAGTAAGACTATTATACATGTATGTGTCCTCCTTTAATTATCATAATCGTCTACTTGCAATCACAATAATCGTCTTGAGGGAATTATATCCAACATATCCTTTCGATCCACAAGCGAATAAGTATGGCATCCAAACACCCGTAATGAATTGTAACTGACTGGCTCTCCTCTCCATATTTTTTCTGGGATATGAAGATTTTTGGCCGTTGATGGAGACATGTTGACCAAATAGCATGCATGACTCACTGCCTCTGCCCAGTAGTTCTCCAAAAGTCTGTATTGCAACCACATATTTCTGGCTCTCTCTAATAGTGTCATATTCATGCGCTCCACTACCCCATTCTGCTCTGGATGTCCTGAAACGGTCTATTTCCGCTGTATGCTATGATCTTTACAAAAGTCTGTAAACTCCTTCGAGGTGTGTTCACCTCCATTATATGTCCGAAAATACTTCACCGGTCGCCCCATTTGGTTCTCCATGGCTGCTTTCCACTCCTTAAAACTGGCAAACACATCTGATTTGTGTTTGAGGATGTAGACCTATACCTTTCATGAGAAATCGTCATTGAAAGTGACATAATACATAGCACCTCCTTTTCATGCAACCGGCGATGACCTCATACGTCTGAGTGAATATAATCGAGGAGTCTTTCGATCTTGTGCATGACTTGCTTGAAACCGACCTTATGTTGCTTCCCCATCGTACAAAATTTGCAGAAATCTAGTTTGCACAAGATAACACCTTTCAGCAATTCTCTTCAGTGCAACTCATGAAGCCCCCTCTCACTCATGTGGCCAAGACGCATATGCCATAGTTTTGAAGTATCCTCTACGTGTTTTTCCGTAGCTATGGCCGCACCACCAGTCACTGTGCTGCTGTCCAAATGATATAAATTCTTTAGTTGTTGTCCCTTCATAACCATTAGGGCACCCTTGACAACCTTTAATACTCAATCTTGACCAATGAATTTATATCCTGCTGCATCTAATGCTACAAGAGAAATTAAGTTCTTCTTTAGTTCTGGAATGAGTTGCACTCTCACAAGCGTTCGTACGACCCTATCAAATATGATGATTATGATGTTCCATATGCTAACGGCCTTACACGCCATATTGTTCCCCATGAGAATACTGTTGCCATTGAACTCTTTATAGGTATTGAACTTCTCTTTCTTCGGGCACATATGGTATGAACATCCGGAATTAAGGATCCAAACATCAGAATTTTCCTCCCCTGTATGTACTTCCAGTACGTTATATGGATCTTCTTCTTCTTCGGTTGCAACACTGGCTTGATCTGAACCCTTTGAATTGGCGCCTATACCCTTCTTCTCCAATAACTGCTTATACTTTTGGCATTGCTTCTTTAGATGCCCTGACTGTTTGCAAAAGAAGCACGGTCTTCTCTCTTGCCCAGATGATTTGGATTTCTCCCTTATGCTCTTACCTCCGTCTAAATTCTTTGATCTTCCCCTTTCACCGGCGAACAACCCCGTTGAATCATCCGATAGATTTGATTTCTTCATGATCTCATTGTTCAAAAGAATCGCTGTAACCTCCTCCATCTTGATAGTCTCCTTCCTATAAAGGATTGTTGTCACCAAGTGTTCATACTGTTAGTGATATATGCCCTAGAGGCCATTATTGTATCATACTGGATTGTATATTACATATTAGAAGCTTGAGTATTCACAGTTATAATAACAGTTTTTCTCAAAATGGTAGTATGCTACTTGGTTTGATTCTACATCAATATATGCATATGTTTCTTTTAGCATATCGCTTATACATATTAGTAGAGCCCTTAGGATCTTTGCTTGACTACCAGCGTTGTGATGACAGTCACACTAGTGGAGGCTGGGTAGTCTATAAGCACATCCTTATATAGGTCCCTAGTCGTAAAATTATTGAGACAGGGTATCGATACTCCAGAGTAGACTAGTGTATACGCTTCTCATCCGAGCAAGGGAGATGGTATGTCCCACATCCATTAGTATGTCGTACTGGAGATAGTATACAAGTGCTTATTGGATTATGAGTTACACTGGACAGGACTCATTGGGAACTGCTGGTTGGTATTATACCTATCGTCAGGTAGCAGTTCCCAGGTGGCATGAATACAGATTAGTCTGTTGACTTGACATCGCTATTAATCTCGAGTGTGTTACCACTGCACTTAGATTGCTACCCTACTACGGCTCAAAGTGCAAACAGGTAGTAGTTGGGTGCAGTCCCGAAACACTTGGAGGAAGTAGTGGTTAGATAGGATTTGTCTCTCCCGGTATTGAGGGTTGATATCGTGCCGTGTTCGGAAAGCCATTACACAAAGTCTCTGGTTAGGGCAAGAGATATTTACTGGTAGGAACCCCAGTAGTTTCTTAAGGTGTATTGAGCTCTACTCCAGCATGACTTATTGCGCTATTAGGGGTCTGATGTTTACCATCCCCCTAGGCCCAATATGCGAGTATCTTAAACGAACAGACTAGACTATATGGAGATTGTAACAGATAGGCTCAGTAGGAGTTCGGATGAGTTTGCTCATCGGCCTTCTTATCGACAGATACCTGGGTAGTCGTTACGTGCAGCTAGTACCGCTGACGGACTTATGGTTAAACCTACTGCTAGCGTACTGTCGAGTCTTTAGAGTCCCACACAGAGGGTATCCCTGCTTCGGGCAAAACGATGTAAAGGCCGTATGGTTTTATGGCAGGGTTCCGATCATATACGTGTACTGGCTACATGGAAGAAGTTCGGACGGATAATAATAGTGGGCTTTGGTTTAAGCCAGATCCTAGTATTATATTATTAGATTATTATCATCTCATTGTATTCGTATTTTCCGAAATACGAATACGGGTATGTATATACGGTGAGAGACATGACATACTTCTAGAAAGGAACACCTTATTATTTGCTTTATCTATTTTTGACAAATATATTAATAAGGTGGTATTGGAGATTTTTTGTAGCATGGGGTGAAGCATAGCTCTTGGTATTTGTTTATTTGTTTGGATGCACTACTGAAGCATGGTTGTAATTTTCTATGTGAAAATAATCCATGCTTCAATGAGTGAAGAGCATGAGCCATTCTTTACTTGCCATTACCTTAGTTCATTTGCTATTTTGCATTCTCTCTCCATTTTCTCCTCCTTCTTCCTTAAGACTCTAACCCTTACATGAGTTATGAAATATAGAGTCTCATGAGATAAAACACTCCATTAGATACTCTACATCACTGAGGCTAGTTAGCTTAGCAAACTAAGTATCCTAGTTACCTCGGTTTAGAGGTTGGAGCTTAAAGCACACACTCTCGGATGGATCGTCTTTGACGCGAGGAGGCCGACGATCAAGCGCGATCCGATCTTTGAGGAGCTAAAGAAGAGAAGGAGGAGGAGAAGACCTGAAGGACATGGTTCAAGGAGGTATAAACACTTTTCATAGTAGCTAGAACCTCCTAGAAATATAGCTAGTTAAGGTTTCTGTTAAGATCCTGGAGTTTAGTCGGTGTTGCGAGCTTTGTAAAAATCAATTTTTATAAATTCTGCCTCGCCGTGAACTCGGGGGGTGCACTACATCGACTTACGGTAGTATCAGAGCCTACTCAAACTTTAACTAGCAGTTTAGAGGATGTTTAGAATTACGAAACCGAAATAACTCCGAAACAACGAAACCGAAATCCAAGTCTCTGTCAATTTAAAAAGTCTTCTAAATTTTTTTAAACAAGTGCAGAAGGATACTCATGATTTAACTAGAACACCAGAGAAAAAATGAACCCAGGATTTAAAAATTTGGCCGGCTAAAATCTTCAAATTCCCGGCCTGGTCAGTTCTGTTCAAGTGTTAGGTGCTGGATTTTCTATGGTGTTCTGTACTCTTGGATTTAGGGTTTCAGATTTTGTTTGTTTTTGCCCAGATTTCATATTATCTTTGTGTTGGGGAAATTCAGAGTGTTTCAAAGTCGCAATTTTAATGTAGTTTATAAGTTTCAGTTTGTATATGTGTTTCTAAATGTCCACTAATTGTTATACGTCGATTAGTGGGGGTTGTACATATCTGTATTGTGATAGTTTGCGTATATGAAGTATTGGATTGTCGTGGATGAATAGCCGGGGGATATGAAAAGAGTGTTTTCTTTTCTTTCATTCATGTAAATTTGTAAATGTGATGTAATATTATTTTTGCAGGGCAAATCCGGGTTGAGGTTGTAGCCACCGTTATATTATTTTATTTACTGTTTCTTCCACCTAGGATAGACCCAAGGTGGGGTGCACAAACTACCGGGTTCTTGAAGTGCAGAGTGGCCAACTCATTTTATTGAGAGTGATTGCTTCACTTCGGGAATTTGGCGGGTAGTTTGCCGCACCCGTAGGGGTCTAGGGTGGGGTTTGGCTATTCATCACAACCGTGTAATCCTCCTTTCATTCTAGGCTAAAATGAAATACGGAGTTCCTAATATATCCAATATATTCATCTGTGCTATGATCTGTGATCTGGAATGCCTAATATTGTGCAAGACGATTGGTTATATATACATATATTTGTTATATATAATAAATGTTGCTTATGTTTTGCATCCGTGCTAGTCCATCCCCGCTCTGCCATTAGTTAAGTAACCTAACGGTGCATAACGGGCCCCGTGACGAATGCGGATGGAATAAAAGTACGTTCTATTTTCATTTCTTTTCTGCAATGATCGGGTTAAATGATGGGACCGCATTAACATTGATTAATGCAAGGAAAACAGACAAAAGCTTAAATCTTTGGAACAATTTCAAAACCACGCGGTTTTCATGGAAAACAACTTTTAAATGCAGAGCCTAAACCACTCCTTTTAAAATCTATCATGGTTCCTTCGACTATATCAAATTCATTACGTTCACGGTTTTGCCAAAACCATCCGTAACCCTCCGTCATTTTAGATGGGTATCCAGTAGTATTCAAGCTTTGGATTTTGACCTACTCCAAGGTATAGTGATTGGTAGTGTCATGCCCCGAATGTGTGGAACGTGACTGGCACTTAGATCACGCAACGTCTAGAGGCATAACGTAATCTAAATAAGCTAAAGCTCAGAAATCTAAACCGTTTAAATAAATTAGAGTGAAGGAAATACTTGGTTAAAAGATTGATTTTTTTTAACAATATAAAGTTACATCAAAACATTTTTAAATCAACAAATTTTCCTGAAAATTTCGGCAGAGTCTCCTTTGTAAAAACTGGCCCCAAATAGGTACAAAACATGAATAAGTATAAGCAATAATAAAAAGGTATCTCCAAGTGGGAGCTAGCTCTTCGCCGAATGGCGGAACACAACCACACACAAGATACATCAAAATAGTTGAAATAAGTATCTAAATCAAGAAATAAGAAAGCACGACGTCGGCTCACAACAAATATACAAATCTCACTATTCAATCTCTAGGTCACATATATACATGGTCGATGGAGTGCACTAGATACAAAATAAATATATATATGGTGCGAACAAAAGAATATCCTCCCAAAAAAACCCACCTATGCGCAAAGTCCTCGAGTCGAAGAAAAAGGTAACAGAAGAAGAAGTATGCCCACGTTACTATGCTGACGGGTCGGTCCTGCAAGACACTGTGGCACAACAGGAGTGAGTTGCAAGCTCGTGAGTAGTAAATAACATTGTACAGGTAATCGCAAGCATACACAAAAACGACCATCCTATATATATGCAATCATGGTAACACATGCACAATAGTATGAGGTGCAACAAGAACCCAAATCAAGAACTACATCAGGATACAACAACTATATGTGCAAAGTATGTCATAAAAGTCCGGAGTGTGGAATAAAATAAGGCCATCCTCGAAATAAACATCATAGAAATCTGGTGTCCATCAACGACACCCCAAAATCCCAAAACTCAGGCGCCGTCCCTCGGATCGGCCCGCATATCCATCAGGTCTCATAACTCCGGACGGTATCCTCCGGATATCCGCCGAGTTCTATACAATCACCGGTAGGTAGTGCTCCCTCCTGCCAGGCTCATCGCCATCCATACGAATTTCTCGCCCCGGGATACCTTACCGGGTCCACCATGTACCCGCAGGCGGATCATCCAACTCCTCAAATCAGGTCTCGAAAACAACAACTCAGAACCGAGAAAACTTATGGTGGATATGAAATATCATATCAAGGAAAACCACATTTTTCTTTTTATAAAAAAAGCATAAGTTTCTAATTTTATAACAAGTTTTCAAACATATTTTGTGGTTTCCCAAATCCAGAAATCTCAAGAAATACAGAGGTCTCATAATCATGAATCAGCAAGAGAACAATGAACTTCGGAATAAAGCCCCTCAACAGTGTATAAACATCATAAATATATGAATGCATGCGGCATCTAGGTAAGGAATGCAATATCTAAACTAGCATATAAGAGCAAGCATACAATAATATATAATAACTAGCAGCTAGCAGACTATACCAATGAAGTAACATTTTCTAATATGTATATGACGTGGTTGTAAGTCCACATTACCCACCCCGGTACTTACGGGGAGGCGGAATAGGTAAAAAACGGTTTTTAACACAAGATAACATGGACTAGAACTAGAGGATCTTTGCTAAACAAAAACTAACAAGCTAACTACAAGTTTTAGCTACTCGGTTAGAAGGTTATACCTAGGTCTTGAACTCCTTCTCTTCTTGTAGTGGTCCTCCTCCTTGCTTGCTCCTTGGAGTGATGTAGACGGCTCCTCCTCGTCGTCTTCTCTTTGCCGAAGAAAGATCCACCCGAAGGCCTCTACCTTGAGCTTCTACCTCAACTAAGAGGTAACTAGAGTGCTTGGCTTGCTAAACCTAGAACCCTAGAATGAGTAGAGAGAAGTCTTGATGGTTTTATCTCATAAGTTCATGGTTCTCAACATATGAGAGATGAGAGCTTTGAGAGGAAGAGGAAGAGCTCAGAAATATGAGAGAGAAAGAGCAAGAGAGAATGAGGATCAATTTACAACCATACTCTCATATGAGAGAATTATGAAATAATAATAATAATTAAAAGAAATTGTGATGGTTAGTTTGGAATGACCATTATCATTTCACATTAAATGAAATTTGCAAGAATCAAGAAGTATCTTTCAAATGAAATGATGATGGTCAAAATGTCAACAAAAGTCAACCAGTCAACCAAAGTCAAAAGGTCAACAAAAGTCAAATGGTCAACCTAACCATGGCATAATTATCCTTAATTAATACCATTAATCATATCTCTCATTCTCATTAGGGTTTGGAAAAAGCCAACGGTCAACAACCCTAAAGAGAATCCTCTGTCTCTGTCAACTGTGCATACACACCCGCATCCGTGTTCCGAGGAACATGAATACAATGAGACAAAACCAATCTCAAAATAAATACTAGGATCTAGCTTAAACCAAAGCCCGCTAGTATTAACTTCCCGGACACCAAACGTGCATAAGTGCGCGGATGTGAACGAACCTCGTCGCAAAACCATACGACCTCTACTCTGTTTTGCCCAAAGGCGAATAACCCTCTGTGTGGGACTCTAAAGACTCGACACTACGCTGGCAGTGTGTTTAACCACAGGCCGCAAGCGGTACTAGCTGTACGTAACGGTCCCTAGATAGATGTCGATAAGAAGACTGATGAGGTGAACCCATCCGAACTCCTACTGAGCCTGAATGTGACAATCTCCGTGCAGTCTGGTCTGTTCGTCTGCGAGTATCGGATGGCGGGCCTAGGGCGGCGATAAACGTCAGTCCCCCAATAGCGGTACAAGTCGTGTCGGAGTGTAGCCCAGAACACCCTGAGATAACACTGGAAACGCTACCAGTATATCTCGCTTGCCCTGGCCAGGGAATTTGTGTAATGGCTCTCCTAGACACAGTGCGATATCAACCACTAATACCGGGAGAGACGAATCCTGTCTAACCGTCACTGCCTCCAAGTGCTTCGGGACTGCACCCAACTGCTACCTGTTTGCACGACTCATTTGAGCCGTGGTAGGGTAGAAATCTAAGAACAGTGGGAACACACTCGAAGCGAAGTGACAGTGTCAAATCAACGGACTAAGCTATACTCATGTCACCTGGGAACTGATAACTGACGATAGGCATAATACCAACCAACAGTTCCCAGCGAGTCCTGTCCAGTGTACTCATAACCTAACGAGCACCTGCATACTATCTCCAGTACGACGTACTGATGGCTGTGGGACAGACCATCTCCCCTCCTGGGATGAGAAGCGTATACACTAGTCTACTCTGGAGTATCGATGCCCTGTCTCGATAATCCTACGACTAGGGACCTATATAAGGATGTGCTTGTAGATTACCCAGCCCCCCTAGTGTGACTGCCTTCACAACGCTGGTAATCAAGCAAAGATCCTAAGGGCTCCACTAATGTGTATAGGCGATATGCTAAAAGAAACACATGCACACATTAAAGTAGAAACAAACCAAGTAGCATACTACTATGTTGAGCAAGATTGTCTATACAACTGTGAATATCCGAAGCTTCCATTAAGTAATATACAAACTAGTATGATACAATAATGGCCTCTAGGGCATATAAACTAACAATCTCTTACTTGCACTAAGGTCATGTACTGGCGTATCGAAGACCTATCATCTCGATCAGCCGCTCGAACTGAGTCTGGGGTATGGCCTTCGTGAATGGATCTGCAGTGTCATTCTCCGAATCTACTCTCTTCACCTCGATCTCCCGACGATCATCGATCTCCCTGATCAGGTGATACCGCCTCAAAATGTGTCTGGACTTCTGATGGGACCTGGGTTTCTTCGCTAAAGCTATAGCGTCGTTGTTGTCGCAATACAGCGGTATTGGATCAACAATGGTTGGAACCACCTGAAGCTCCGTGAGGAACTTCTTCATCCAGACAGCTTCCTTTGCGGCATCGCAAGCAGCTATATACTCTGCTTCCATAGTTGAGTCAGCACCGGTTTCCTGCTTGGAGCTCTTCCAGCAAACCACCCCTCCGTTGAGGGTAAAGACATAACCCGACATAGACTTGGAGTCATCCTTGTCACTCTGGAAGCTGGAGTCAGCAAAGGCCTCGATCTGGAGGTCTTTTCCGCCATACACCAAGAACATCTCCTTAGTCCTTCTCAGGTACTTTAGAATGTTCTTTACTGATTTCCAGTGTTTCTCCCGTGGGTCCGACTGATATCGGCTTACAACGCTCAATGCGTATTCTACATCTGGTCTGGTACACAACATCATATACATTATAGAGCCTACTACAGATGCGTAGGGTATAGATGACATGCGAGCCCTTTCCAAATTAATCTTGGGAGACATCTCTTTGGAGAGGGTGATTCCGTGACAAGCCGGTAGATTACCGCGCTTTGAATCTTCCATACTGAATCGTTTCAGTATGGTGTCGATGTACCAGGACTGGAAAGTCCCAACATCCTCTTAGATCTATCACGATAGATCTGGATCCCCAGAATGTAGTTGGTATCGCCCAGGTCCTTTATGGAGAACCTCTGTTACGAGAATCCTTTGACTGACAGTAGCATAGGAATGTCATTTCCTATTAGGAGAATGTCATCCACGTATAAAACGAGGAATACCACTGTTCTCCCTACAATCTTACTGTAAATGCATGGTTCATCCGGATTTTTGATAAAGTCGAATTCTTTGACAGTATCATCGAAGCAGATGTTCCAGCTCCGCGATGCCTGCTTCAGTCCATAAATGGACTTAAGCAACTTGCACATTTTACCGCTGCTCCCACTCTGAATGAAACCCTCCGGCTGATCCATATAGACGCACTCTTCCAAATTTCCATTTAGAAAAGCCGTCTTTACGTCCATCTGCCAGATTTCATAATCGTGGAAGGCAGCAATGGCAAGAAGGATCCGAATGGATTTGACCATAGCCACTGGAGAAAAGGTTTCGTCATAGTCCAAACCAGGTCTTTGGCGAAAACCCTTTGCAACAAATCTAGCTTTATAGGTTTCAACCTGACCATCTACACTAATCTTCTTTCTAAAGATCCATTTGCAGCCTACGGGTTTTACCCCTTCTGGAGCAATGTCCGAAGTCCAAACTTTGTTGGTGTACATGGACTCCATCTCGGTCCGCATTGCATCCAGCCATTTTACTGAGTCACCGCTCTGAATGGCTTGCTGGAAGCTAGTAGGCTCATTATATTCAATGAAGCAATCCTCTCGATCCCCGTCTATGAGAAAACCGTAGTATCTCTCGGGCGGATGAGACTGCCTACTACTCCTGCGGAGTGGCGCTGGGATGTCCGGTTCTCCTGAAACTTCTGGTTCAACCAAGCTTTCAGTAATAGCTTGTGGTTCTGGAATTTCTTCCAGTTCTATTGCGCTCCCACTTATCTGATTTTCTAAAAATTCAGTTTCCAAGAAGCAGGCATGACGAGAAACAAATACCATTTGTTCCTCTGCGTAATAGAAGAAATATCCCTTGGAGTTTTTTGGATATCCCACAAACTTGCACTGTACTGAGTGTGCCTCGAGTTTGTCCGCATGCTGCTTTTTGACAAAAGCTGGACATCCCCATGTCTTAATGTGTTTAAGATAGGGCCACTTCCCACTCCATATCTGATATGGGGTGGTAGGCACTGACTTAGTTGGAACTCGGTTCAAAATATATGCAGCTGTTTCTAGTGCATAACCCCAGAAAGATCGCGGTAACTCAGCCTTACTCATCATGGAACGAACCATATCCAATAGGGTTCGATTCCTCCTTTCTGATACACCGTTGTATTGTGGTGTGTATGGAGGAGTAAGCTGAGAGAGAATTCCATTCTCTTTTAAGTAGTCCAGAAACTCGGCACTTAAGTATTCACCACCTCGATCAGATCTCAGTGTCTTGATACTTTTGCTTGTTTGTTTTCCAACTTCATTCTTGTATTCCCGAAATTTCTCAAAGGCCTCGGATTTATGCTTCATCAGGAAGATATGTCCATACCTAGAGAAATCAGCCGTAAAAGTAATGAAATATGAATAACCACTTCGCGCATGTGTAGACTTTGGACCATACACGTCACTGTGTATAAGTCCTAAGAGCTCGCTCACTCTTACTCCGTGTCCAGTGAACGGAGTTTTTGTCATCTTTCCCTTGAGACAAGATTCACAAGTAGCATAAGACTGATATTCGAACGGATTCAAGTATCCCTCTTTATGTAACTTTATTAACCGTGTCTCATTAATGTGACCCAGTCTACAATGCCATAAGAAAGCCTGATTTATGTCCGGAGACTTTCTTTTAAGTATGTTCTGGACACTGAAAACCTGATCTCGATTCAGTACGTATATTCCATTTTCTAATGTACCTGACCCAATCAGAACTTGATTTAGGTGGATGTGGACCACATCGCTTACAAAAGTAAAATCATATCCTTCCATAGAAAGTAAGGATACAGATATGATATTACAAGCCATACTAGGTACATACAAACAGTTACGCAGAATCAATATATGCCCACTTGTCAATTCATGGTGATATTCCCCTACGGATTTAGCATCCACGCTCATTACGTTGGCAACCCTGAGAGTCATATCACCTATCCTGATAACTCTACGGTTTTTCAAAGCCTGTAATGAATTACAGATGTGAGATCCTGATCCGGTATCCAGTACCAAGGAAGTAGGGTTAATCGACGTACAGTTTTCTATTACAACACACCCGAAGCCGAAGCTACAACATGCTTCGAATCCTGGCTACTGGCTTTGCTAGCCCTGCAATCTTTTTGCCAATGTCCTTTCCCGTAACAATAGGAACATCCCTCCTTCACTATATCTAGTCCCGAAACTTTTGCCTTTCCCTTTCCTTCTTCTTCCCTGGTTTCCTTGAGGGTATAAGTAGAGGGCAGAAACTGTAGAATCAAGTCAGTGCTTGACCCGTTCTTCAACGTGGTCTTCAGGTCCGTGAGCTCATCAAAATAGCTAGTCTCTGTAAGGACGTTATCCCCTACAGATGACCCGAATGCCAACCTCGCTTGAAGCAATTCGTTCGAGGTATCATATCTTGCGATACGAGATTGCTCTCCATATAAATCTTTGTTATGGAGGAAGACAGAAGCTAAGTCCATCTTCTCGTGCTGCCTCTGGTATGCACCATCAGCTGAGGCCAACACGAGGCACTTGGCATTCGCACAGTCTTTATCCGATGTCTTACGGATATCAATATCCGTGACAGGGGAAACTGGTCTTGAGACGGCAGGGGTTTGATTAGTCAAGAGGTGTCCCAGCTTGTCATGGGTAATAGTCATCTGGACAGACCTTTGCCAGTCATAACAGTCAGATTCAGTCATTTTATTATCTAGATGTAACCTATGTCTGGTCACAGGGTCGCTGCAATTAAGAGAGAGAGAAGAAAACACTTAGCATGATGCTCTTGCAAGTTTAGATTGGTTTTTAGTTTATCTAAACAGGATGGCTCCCACTGTTTCTCGAATCCTTCCTTAAACCATAAAAGAAGAATTAGTCGGGATCAATCTCACCGTATAATACTTGCTTAACCATTCAGCCAGGCCAGTGTTGGTACTTCGAGGGAGATTTTACGACGCTTTCACGAAGTTCCTTAATTAAATAACCTCTTTTCCCTGTGGGCATAGCCCCGCTAACACCTTTCTAGACACCTTCTTGGTTTATAGTATTGATCGTTAAGTGAGAAAGTTTCCCGAGGAGTAGCATATACTCACAGTAGGACCGGGATCCAAATATCGTGTGATAAAGCAAAAGGAATCCTACCAAAATCATCACACTCCAAATGGTATGCAGCACTAGCAAGTTTCAGTTTCTTTAGAAACTCTCGATGTGGATTTTTGCCCCATGCTTTTATGACCTTGACTTTGGCCAACAAATCATAAATCGCATGTCAAGTTCTACCCGTCATTTTCCAGGTTAATTTGAACCCACCCGTAGCTACCCTTGACTTTGGCCAACAAGGCAGTATGACTGTCCCAAACCAACGCATCTATCTATGCTACATATGAATATCCAATAGCTACCAATCACTATGCCTTAACTTTGGCCAACAAACACAGCTTGAATACTATTGACTATCCATATGAAATGACGGAGGGCTACGAATGGTTTTGGCAAAACCGTGAACGTAGTGAACTTGATATAATCGAAGGAACGTGATAGCTTTTAAAAGGAGTGGTTCAAGCTCCGCGTTTTAAAAGTTTTCTGTTTTGAAAAGAAACCGAGTGGTTTTGAAATTGTTCCAACGATTTAACTTTGGTTTCTTTTCTTGCATTAATTTAATGCGTCCCATCAATTAATCCTACCATTGCAGAAAACAGCGAAAATATGACATACGCTTATGCCATCCGCATTCGCCACGGGGCCCCGTCATCACCCGTTAGGTTATTTAACTAACGACAGAGCGGGGGCTGGACTAGGGCGGATGCAAAACATAAGCAACGCCTACTAGATATCATATATAGATATATACATTCGTCAGATGCAATGATAGCCATTCTAGATCACAGATGAACATATTGGATATGCTAGGAATCCGCGTTTCGTTCGAGCCTGTAACGAAAGACGGATTAAACAGTCGTGATGAATAGCCAAACCCCACTCTAGACCCCCACGGGTGCGAAAAACTACCCGCCAAGTACCCGAAGTGAAGCAACCTCCCTCAACAATGTGAGTAAGACACTCGGCACTTCAAAGTACCCAGCAGTTTGTGCACCCCACCTTGGGTCTATCTTAGGAGTAAAAATAGTAAAAGAAATAATATACAATGGTGGCTATAACCTCATCCCGGATGTGCGGTCATAAAAAAATATTACATCAATTTACATATTACATCAAATGAAAGATAAAAAAACTCTCATCTCACAAACCCCGGCTATTCATCCGCGACAATCCAACAAGTTCATATACACAAACCAACATTACAGATCACAGATATGCACAACCCCCACTAATCGACGTATAGCGATTAGTCGACGTTCCGTACATATTTTACATTACAGATATAACCAATTAGCCAAAGTTTGTAGAACTTCGATCAAAATACCAATTTGTAACTACCCCAAACACAATATTGTTCTCTGGATAATCTGGGCAGAAACAAAATATCTAAAAAAATCCCAAAACATCATAGTGAACAAACTGCAGAAATCCGAGTCGCGACCGAGTCAACTCGGCCGCGGATCCACGGCGAAACTCTTGGTTTAGCCGCGCTTCCGCGGCGCTTTGACCGAGTCGTGGGCTCGTTTTTCTTGGTTGTTCCTAAAATACCCTGCACGGATTTTTAAGGTGTGTGGAAATATTTTTAGGGCTATTTTAAAAATCGGCAGAAAGTATAGGTTTTTGATGTTTTTTCCGATTTTTTTCTGGATCGAAGTTCTAAACACTTTGCTAACAAGCTAGTTGTTGTTTAGCTAGGCTTTGATACCACTGTAAGTCCACGTTACCTACCCCGGTGCTTACGGGGAGGCGGAATAGGTAAAAAACGGTTTTTAACACAAGGTAACATGGACTAGAACTACAGGATCTGTGCTAAACAAAAACTAACAAACTAACTACAAGTTTTAGCTACTCGGTTAGAAGGTTATACCTAGGTCTTGAACTCCTTCTCTTCTTGTAGTGGTCCTCCTCCTTGCTTGCTCCTTGGAGTGATGTAGACGGCTCCTCCTCGTCGTCTTCTCTTTGCCGAAGAAAGATCCATCCGAAGGCCTCTATCTTGAGCTTCTACCTCAACCAAGAGGTAACTAGAGTGCTTGGCTTGCTAAACCTAGAACCCTAGAATGAGTAGAGAGAAGTGTTGATGGTTTTATCTCATAAGCTCATGGTTCTCAACACATGAGAGATGAGAGCTTTGAGAGGAAGAGGAAGAGCTCAAAAACATGAGAGAGAAAGAGCAAGAGAGAATGAGGATCAATTTACAACCATACTCGCATATGAGAGAATTATGAAATAATAATAATAATTAAATGGAATTGTGATGGTTAGTTTGGAATGACCATTATCATTTCACATTAAATGAAATTTGCAAGAATCAAGAAGTATCTTTCAAATGAAATGATGATGGTCAAAATGTCAACAAAAGCCAACCTGTCAACCAAAGTCAAAATGTCAACAAAAGTCAAATGGTCAATCTAACCATGGCACAATTATCCTTAATTAATATCATTAATCATATCTCTCATTCTCATTAGGGTTTGGAAAATGTCAACGGTCAACAACCCTAATAAGAATCCTCTGTCTCTGTCAACTGTGCATACACACCTACATCCGTGTTCCGAGGATCACGAATACAATGAGACAAAACCAATCCCAAAACAAATACTAGGATCTGGCTTAAACCAAAGCCCTCTAGTAATAACTGCCCGCACACCAAACGTGCACAAGTGCGCGGATATGAACGAACCCCGTCGCAAAACTATGCGACCTCTACTCTGTTTTGCCCGAAGGCGAATAACCCTTTGTGTGGGACTCTAAAGACTCGACACTGCGCTGGCAGTGGGTTTAACCACAGGCCGCAAGTTGTACTAGTTGTACGTAATGGTCCCCAGGTAGATGCCGATAAGAAAACTGATGAGGTGAACCCATCCGAACTCCTACTGAGCCTGAATGTGACAATCTCCGTACAGTCCGGTCTATTCGTTTGAGAGTATCGCATGGCGGGCCTAAGGGGCGGTAAACGTCAGTCCCCTAATAGCGGTACAAGTCGTGTCGGAGTATAGCCCAGAACACCCTGAGATAACACTGGAAACGCTACCAGTATATCTCGCTTGCCCTGGCCAGGGACTTTGTGTAATGGCTCTCCTAGACACATCGCGATATCAACCCCCAATACCGGGAGAGACGAATCATATCTTACCATCACTGCCTCCAAGTGCTTCGGGACTGCACCCAACTGCTACCTTTTACATGACTCATTTGAGCCGTGGTAGGGTAGCAATCTAAGAACAGTGGGAACACACTCGAGGCGAAGTGACAGTGTCAAGTCAACGGACTAAGCTGTACTCATGTCACCTGGGAAATGATAACCGACGATAGGCATAATACCAACCAACAGTTCCCAGCGAGTCATTTCCAGTGTACTCGTAACCTAACGAGCACCTGCATACTATCTGCAGTACGACGTACTGATGGTTATGGGACAGACCATATCCCCTCCTGGGATGAGAAGCGTATACACTAGTCTACTCTGGAGTATCGATGCCCTGTCTCGATAATCCTATGACTAGGGACCTGTATAAGGATGTGCTTGTAGATTACCCAGCCCCCACTAGTGTGACTGCCATCACAACGCTGGTAATCAAGAAAAGATCCTAAGGGCTCCACTAATGTGTAGAGGCGATATGCTCAAAGAAACACATGCACACATTAAAGTAGAAACAAACCAAGTAGCATACTACCATTTTGAGCAAGATTGTCTATACAACTGTGAATATCCGAAGCTTCCATTAAGTAATATACAAACTAGTATGAAACAGTAATGGCCTCTAGGACATATACACTAACAGTAGTAATTACCGATGATGATGTGTGTAAGCCATCCAGTAAGTATACGTATGACATATGCATCATCGGTAATGGTGTAGTGTCCTATTAATGATATGACAATGAACAACAGATAATAAGATGTGCAAATGGTAATCATGCAATATCAATGTGTTGCATATAAGAATATGTTTATTTTAATGAATCAAGCCCTCGGCGCTTAACTCCATATAGGCGATTCCCCCGCAGATATTAGATTTACTCACAGGAATGTCTCGTCCGGTCGAATCCAATCACCGCCTTGCCCTTTCTTGCCACATCCGAAGTCTCCGCGATCGATTCTATCACCGCACAAATAGTATATAAGAGGATAGACATTTAAATAGACGAGGACACATGACGATACAATACAATCAACGCACACTAGCTAGACGCGCGTGCTCTTGGTGCACAAAATGCGTGCGACATTGCCACAAACCACAACTAGGGGTTGCTATGTGTAGCAAACACCAATTCTAGAATCCAATCGTACTAATCGCACAAGACCTAACACTAACTAATCTTAGGAATATAGTTGTAGATCATCACAACCTCAAATTTAACTTAAACCTATTTCCTTTAAAATCCTAGTAAGCAACAATATGGTATTTTAGTGCAAAACTAGGTGTTTTAGCAAACCTTGTAGCCACAATCACACTTAAATATCTTAATTAAGCCACACAATTATTAACTAATTTTAATCTCACCTAAACACACTAAGCATGCAATTAAATTGCATAAACACTTAATTTAGACAATTTGAAAGTAAAGATTAGCAAGTTTAACAACTAGATTATATTTGATAAAGCCATTAGATGTTAACTACACTTAGCTAATCTAATTAAGTGATAAAAACTTTAACTTTAACCAAAACCCTTCTCTTTAAAATTTAATCTTTCAATTAAACTATATTAACACATAATTAAAGTTAGATCAAAGTAAAGATTAGCAAAACAAACTAGGATTTGGTTCATATCTCAAAAGATTTTGGAAGATCTAACTTTCTATCCTTGCCACCAAAATGCAAAAGTTGCATCAAGATCAAAGCTTAGTTTAGGCAAAGGAAATTTTGTGATTATTTTAATGGGAATTAGTGTTGATTTTTGTGGATTGTTGATGAAGAAATGAGGGTTTTTGCAAGTGGGAAAGAGGGGAAAATGGGGGAGGCTGCAGTTTGGCCGAAACTAGAGAGGAGATAGTGAGGGTGAGTGAGAGAGAGGTGGGCATACCCCCCCCACACACACCATACTTCTTTTAATGCACCATACTTCTTTATCTTTTCATTCTCTCTTATTTTTACTTTTCTTTTTATGCTTTTCTTTGAAATAAATCTAGAACCACTTCGGCCAATATTTTTCTTTTAAAAACAACATGCTATATTTGTGTTTAGTTGTGTCATGGTGCACAAATATATATTAACCCATATTAATTTGTAATTAACACTAATTTTGTGTGTAAGTTCATGATTAAAATAATATTTAAAAAATAAATAAATAATTAAGGAAAATATTTAAGTAAACTAGAAATTAAATAAGGAACTAGTTAAATACTCATGCAAGCAATTACATTCTTAAAATAGATATAATTATGTTTATGTGAAAAAAAATAATGATAACTAGGTTTTACGAAAAACATAAGTTGTGCTACTAATTATCAAACAATTAGCCTAAACGATTTTTATAGCGTTACAGGTAGCTGCTGAGTATTCATCTGTAGTATAGATAGATGCGTTGATTTAGGATAGCCGTACTACTATTTTGGCCTTCATCAAGGATATGTACGGGTGAGTTCAAGTTAACCTGGCCAATGACGGGTAGAACTTGACTTGCGACTTATGATATGTTGTCCTTCGTCAAGGTCATAAAAGCTTGGGGGAAAAATCCACATTGGGAGTTTCTAAGGAAATTGAAATTTGCTAGTGTTGCATACCATTTAGAGTGTGATGATTTTGGTAGGATTCCTTCAAGATTGTTACACGATGATATTTGGATCCCGATCCTACTGTGAGTATCCTCTACTCTTCGGGAGATTTTTCACTAAACAAACAATGCTATAAACTAAGTAGGTGTCTAGAACAGTGTTAGCGGGGCTACGCCTCCAGGGAAAAGAGGTTATGTAATTAAGGAACTTCACGAAAGAGTTGGAAAACCTCCCTCGAAGTACCAACACTAGCCTGGCCGAAAGGTTAAGCAAGAATTGTAAGGTGTGATTAATCCCGACTAATTCTTCTTTTATGGTTTGAGGAAAGATTCAAGAAACAGTGGGAGCCATTCTATTTAGATAAATTAATAACCAATCTAAACTTTCAAGAGCATCATGCTGAGTGTTTCTTCTCTCTCCTAATGGCAACGACCAAAATGGCTGGGTTTAAGTTTCTGCTAGATAATAATAAATTGACTAGGCCAAACTATAATGATTGGTTAAAGAATGTCCAGATGGCCATTATCTATGACATCCTGGGCTACCTTCTTACTACCAAAGCCCCCGCTGTCGCAGGTCCAGATTCCACCGTCACGGATGATGATATCTGTAAGACATTGGAAAAAGACAGTGTGAGAGCCAAGTGCCTCGTGTTAGCCTCAATGAATTATGAACACCAGGGGTAGCATGAGAAGATGGACTTAGTTTCCATCTTCCTTCATTGCAAGGATTTACATGGAGAGCAATCTTGTATCGGAAGATAGGAGACCTTGAAGAAATTGTTTCAGGAGAGAATGGCAGTCGGGTCATCTGTAGGGGACCACGTATTTATGATGATTAGCTATATTAAAGAGCTCGCGGACCTTAGGACCATGTTGAAGAATGAGTTATTTACTAACTTGATTCTACAGTCCCTCCCCTCCACATACGCCCAGTTTATCTTGAATTTCAACATTCAAGGGAAGGAAGTTTCACTTCCAGTACTCCTCAACATATTGAGGAGCACTGAGGGCACCCTGCAAAAATCCAGGGAGACACCCGCTCTGCTTATTGGGGAATCTTCCTCTTCTAGATCCAAGACGAACAGGGCAGAGAAGAAGAAGGCCTCCACCAAGCCGATAGGCGGTGTCAGTAAAGTAGAAGGAAAGGGCATGGAAAAAGTTTTGGGGCTAATAGTAGAGAAGGAGGAATGTTTCTACGGCAGAAGGACTGCAGGGCTTGGAAAGCCTGAAACTAGGATTCGCAGCACGTTGTGGCTTCGGTTTCAGGTGTGTTTATGATTGAAAACTGTCTGTCAACTAACTTCACTTCCTGGGTACTAGATACCGAATCAGGATTTCATATCTGTAATTCATTACAGGCTCTGAGAAACCGTAGAGTTATCAAGGAAGGTGATATGACTCTCAGGGTTGCTAATGGAATGAGCGTGAATGCTGTATCCATAGGGGAATATCACCTAGGATTGACAAATGGGCAGATTTTGATTTTGTGTAACTATTTGTGTGTACTAAGTCTGTCTTGTAATATCATTTATGTATCTTTACTTTCTAAAAAAGGTTATGATTTTATATTTGTAAGCGATGTGGTCCACATACACCTTAATCAAAGTTTGATTGGGTCAGGTAGACTAGATAAGGGTATATACGTATTAAATCAAGCTCAGGTATTTGACGTCCAGAACACACTTAAAAGAAAGTCTCCAGATTAAATCGGGCTTTCTTATGGCATTGTAGACTGGGTCACATCAATAAAACACGGTTGATGAAGTTATATAAAGAGGAATATTTAGATCCGTTCGAATATCAGTCCTATGCAACTTGTCAATCATGTCTCAAAGAAAAGATGACAAAGACTCCGTTCACTGGACACGGAGAAAGAGCCATTGAGCTCCTGGGACTCATACACAGCGACGCATATGGTCTAATATCTACACATGCAAGAACTGGTTATTCCTATTTTATTACTTTTACGGATGATTTCTCAAGGTATGGATATGTATTTTTGATGAAACATAAATTCGAGGCCTTTGAGAAATTCCGGGAATATAAGAATGAAGTGGAAAAACAAACGGGGAAAAGTATCAAGACACTTAGATCTGATCGAGGTGGTGAATACTTAAGTGCCGAATTCTTGAATTACTTAAAAGTGAATGGAATTCTCTCTCAGTTTACTCCTCCATACACACCTCAACACAACGGTGTATCGGAAAAGAGGAACAGAACCCTATTGGATATAGTATGTTCCATGATGAGTAATGCTGAGTTGTTGCGATCCTTCTGGGGTTTTGCACTAGAATCAGCTGCATATCTTTTGAACATGGTTCTAACTAAGTCAGTGCCTACCACACCATATCAAATATGGAGTGGGAATAAACCCTATCTTAAGTATCTTAAGATATGGAGGTGTCCAGCTTTTAAAAAAAATGCAGCATGCGGACAAACTCGAGGCACGCTCAGTACAGTTTAAGTTTGTGGGATACCCAAAGAACTCCAAGGAGTATCTTTTCTATTATATAGAGGAACAAAAGGTCTTTGTTTCGCGGCATGCCCACTTTTTGGAAACTCAATTTCTTGAAAAAGAAATAAGTGAGAGCGCAATAGAACTAGAAGAAATTCCAGAACCACAAGCTATTACTGAAAGCATGGTGGAACCAGATGTTTCGGAAGAACTGGACATCCCTGTGCCACTCCGCAGGATTAGTAGGCAGTCTCATCCTCCCAAGAGATACTATGGTTTTCTCATAAACGGGGATAGAGAGGATTGCATCATCGACGATGATGAGCCAACTAGCTTCCAGTAAGCCATTCAGAGTAGAGACTCGGTAAAATGGCTAGATGCAATACAAACAAATGGAGTCCATGTACACCAACAAAGTATGGACTTTGGACATTGTTCCAGAAGGAGTAAAACCCGTAGACTGCAAATGGATCTTCAGAAAGAAGATGGGTGTAGATGGACAGGTTGAAACCTATAAGGCTAGACTTGTTGCAAAAGGTTATCATCAAAGACCTAGTGTTCATACCAGAATATTGCATTTAATACTGCCCATTATTATGCTTGTTTGTTTATAGGTAGGTGTTTTTAATCCGTGTTTGCTACATACTTATAGGCTACAGGTTCCTAGTCCAAAATAACACAAATGATACAACATCTCCACTGTTACGCCAGAAAACAGAACATCTGTTGTCAACAGATAAAAGCCGGGTTCCGGTCATCCGTATCCGTCCAGTGCCGCGTACCAGTTCCAGAGACAAAACATATGGCAGTGGTCATTCGTTTCTCGGACACGCACAGAGCACGAGGGGGCAGAACAAAACTCAATGGGTGCGCGGAGCTCGAGAGAGATGAGGTCAAAAGAATTGTTTTTGAAGCCATTTTGGACTGTTGCAGATCTGAATAAATTGTGGAAGCAATTTGCAATTTGGAACATGTAGATCAACTCAAGAGAGCAACACAACAAACCCCAGAAAAAGCGACAGGCCAACTCCTCTAAAGAGCCACGGATCCACGGCCAATATGGCAACTCGGCGGCGGATCCGCGGCCGAGTGGACTCGGTATCAACTCGGGTTTTGGGGGTAGTTTGGTAACTTCATTTGGGCAGAGAATCTTGCCCTAGGGTTTCAGCACTCAGCCTATAAATAGCCTAGTTTTGTGCCAAGCCAATGATCTTCTTTTGATGCTTCTTTTTGTTAGGATTTAGTTTAGTTTTAGTTCTTCTTCTTCTTCTTCTTCTTCTTCTTCTTCATGTATTCCTCCATTAAAATGTAGTGAGAGTATTGAGTGGATGATGAAATGAAGATGAGAGTTTGTTATTTTTTAACTTGTATCTTTTAATTCTTGCATTGTCTTTTAATTTCTAGTGTAATTTTATTCTTGTTGTTAAGTAGTTGTTGATATTTCTTTGCTTGTTCTCTTTTCTTTTCTTCTCTTATCCGTATTATTTTCAAGCCATGATACTCGACGGAGTTCCTTGCTTAGGTGAGGACCCAAGTAGTAAACTTGTAAAACCGTTTTTTTCCTTTCTTTCTTTTCATCTTTCTCGCTTTGTTTTCTTTTCATTTTCATGTGTGAATAATTCCACACTTGTTAAAGCTAAGGAAGGTGGTAAGGGACGGGAAAATCCCTTGTGCTTATCTTTGCCATTCTTAAAACGATGCAGTGAGAGCATTGAGTGGATGATGAAATGAAGATGAGGATTTCTTATTTTTTAACTTGTATCTTTTAATTCTTGCATTGTCTTTTAATTTCTAGTGTAATTTTATTCTTGTTGTTAAGTGGTTATTGATATTTCTTTGGTTGTTCTCTTTTCTTTTCTTCTCTTATCCGTATTATTTTCAAGACACGATACTCGACGGAGTTCCATGCTTAGGTGAGAACCTAAGTAGTTAGCTTGAAAAACCGTTTTTTCCCTTTCTTTCTTTGCTTCTTTCATGCTTTGTTTTCTTTTCATTTTCATGTTTGAATAATTCCACACTTGTTAAAGCTAAGGAAGGTAGTATGAGGGACGGAAAAATCCATTGTGTTTCTCTTCACCAAACATCTTGAAATGAACCCCGACCAAAAACGCAACCCCCTCACTTAGGCGCGCTATACGTGACATATAGTCGCGACTTAAGTCGAGAAGTTATTTAAGCGCACTACAACGTGACATGTAGTTGTGACTTAATTGGATACATGGTTGCGGGTGTTTGGCCGAGGGTTGGAAATAAGCGTATTTAGCGGACGGACAAGGGGCACTAGGAATGGATTTAGCGTTGGAAAGCTTGCTTAAACTCACAAATCCCATTGCTATGTCCTCCTAATCGCCGCTACTTTCGATTATCCCAACATCATTTTAAAAATGGCAAAGATAAGCACAAGACTAATCCTACCTCTACTAGCCAACCTTAACCTTAATAAGTTTACTTGAACATAAAATACGAACACTTAGGATAGAATTGAATATACACATATACATTCTTCATTGACTCATCTAAGACTCGAACGGACATACAACCGTCTCCCTGCGGATCGACCCGTGCTCAACCGGCTAGCTGCAAAGCGACACCGTCCTGATCGCGGTTATAACTTTAGAACTTTGAATCCCGACACGCCAAAAGCGTGCGATCAAATGGCGCCGTTGCCGGGGAGACGGTAACGTATTTTCTTTCTTGTCATTCGGGTTAATATTCTTTTTGTGTATATATATAAATATAATATAAATATATAAATAAATAAATATAGCAAAACCCTTTTTGTTATTTTTGATATTTTTTGTGTGCAAGTGTGCAGGGTATCTGGAGCAAGTACAGTAATCATTTAAAGAAACAGAGCATTTTATTTTGGAGTAGAGATCAAGGGGAGTGCAGGGACCCAAGTTGAAGCTCCAATTCCACTGTTTGACCGCGGAACCGCGGTCAACGTGAGGATTTGGCGGCGGTTCCGCGGTTGTATTGAGGCTTCTGAGCCTGAATTTTTTTCCACCATTTCTCTTTCTTTTTATCTCCTCTGTGAATTCCACTATACTGTATTTCATGTAGGTTTCTTTGCACAAATTGTGCCGCCGCCAAATAATTTTTTTATTGTTTTAGATTTTGTTTGTTTATATGCTTTGCATATAATAATACGGACTTTAAGGGGCTATAACACCAATTCAGATTGGGTGGGGATTTCATCACCCTTCCTAAGACCCTACAAATCACTAATTGCATACGCATTACCTTGGGCTAATAAAAAATATCTAGACCAAACCTATAAGGACTTGTCGCGCTCATTTAGGAAAAGTAAAGGTTGCGGGGAATCGGTCGTTTATCAAACTTGATTTTGTGGTGTCTAGGCTAGACAAGTGAGGAGGTAATTTTAAAAGGCCTGTCTCACGGTGATTCGTGAGCGGAACCCTCCTTACCTCACTTGTGCTTACCTGACACAATTGGCAGTGAAGAGGCGATTCGAGGGTTATCCTGCAACTTGCCGCTTGGAAGTCTAGGAGCGGTCTAGTTGGACTTTGAAGATCCTAGCTCTAGGTATTGTTTGTGCATATTGTGATTGTGATTGTGGTTGTAAAAAGTTAGTCCCATAATTTCGTATTCTTTCAAAAACAAACAATTTCAAAACTCCAAATACAAACATTTTTTTAAAATAATAATAATAATAATAAAATAATATAAAAAAATAAAAAATATATCTTCCTTCCCTCCCTACCTTTTCACCCTTCTAAAATGGGTACCCCACCTCTCAAAACTCTTGCCGAACTTTGGTACCCACAACCAGACATTACTTCTTACGGTTCTTGCTTTGGCCGAACTTAGAACGATCCACCCATGCCCGCAATTTCTTTGAGAGATCGGATAGACGCGTCTAGGGCTAGCAATTGGACATCATATTCCACTTTGTATCAACCATTTCAAACTTTCACCCCTTCTCATGTTGATACCCCATGTGGGAGTCATGTTACGACTCAGACATCCATGTCCATTGTTGAACATATTGAACAATCTCGTAACCGATCTCTCACTCCTTTCACCACTTTGAATTCTTTTGATCAACAGTTTCAACCACCTTTTTATCATAACGTTGATCATCATCATGTCCAACCATTCAATTCCTATAATTCCTACCCAACTTTTGCACGTTCCCTAGACATTGCTTCTACACAGCCATTTGGGAGTTTCACATATCCAGATAACTTTGAATCTTTTACTAAAACCCCTTCACAGCCCATGTCTAGTTTAGAACAGGCATTAGAAGATTTTCGGGTAGCGTCATGCCAAATGGAGGAAATGAATGCGTCCATGGACACCCTCATACAACTTAACGAACCGGTAGCTAGTTTCCAACTAGCTCCTAATTTTCCAATGTATGATGAGGCGATAGGATAGTTTGAGAATTTGAGTAGTGAGAGTGAGATGTCCACCCTTCCAAATCAAACCTATCTGTTCCAAATTGAATCCGACAACTCCGGTTTTGAATATTTATCGAGCGTCCCAAAAGATACACCAATTGACGATAGACCGTTTGATGAGCTGTGCGACTTTTTAGTGTTTGATTTGCCCGATTGTGAAGAGTCCCTTTCGAGTGAAACAATCACCAATCCTTTTGACCTCTACACCTCCATCTTAGAACCATAATTGATTGAACTCCATGCTTTTGATGAGGTGTCTGAGTATATTGATTTTCACTTGATTGATGATATCGACGCTGGGAATATTTCGGATGATGAACCCGCAGCTTTGGATGAGTTTGTCTCTCAAATTCATCATTTACTTTCACTTCCATGTGGACATCATCCTCAGTCATTAAATGGTTTTCCCAAACCCCATATGCGTCTTGAATTTGATGATAAATGCTTGGATGAGCTAATTTTTGAGGAGAACATTGAGGAAATTTTTGAGGATGAACCAGTTTTAATTGATGAGTCGGATTTTCCAACTCATCCTGTCCCTTCCATTGACTGTATACACCCTCCTGAACCTTTACCTGATACCCCTCCTCAATCACTCCCCTTCATCCTTTCCATCGTTCCGACCTTGCAAGAAACCGTATCACTTTCATTTCATATGTTTGGTTTACCAAGTTCGGCGTACCCATGGTTTCTCACGAATCTTGAGGGATTTAACCCAATTTCCCGCCACATTGATAGATTAGTACAATCCATCTTTTCACATCGATTATTATAGATTGTACTAATTTATTCAATCCATTTCCACCCTCAAGTTTGTATTCCACTTCTTTCTCCCTTCCGCCATTCTCCTCCTCCACCGAGACCGGACACCGCTTCTATCCCCACACGGTCTCGTGTGTTTCTCATTTCTTTTCTATACACTCTATTCTTTCACCAACCACCGCTTTATAACGATAAAATCTTTGAATGGTTGGTGCTAACTTTTGACCTGTGTAAGGCCTTGTATAGTTTGATACTATTTTCCCCCCAACTCTGAACTTTAACGCTTAAACAGTGGAAACACTGTTTCACTTAAGTTTGGGGGAAACCTTTTTGTGCATGTATTTTTTTTTTTTTTTTTTTGTATAAAAATTTATTAGGAAGCGCCGAGAATTTTGACCCACTTGGTGTAGCCTAACATTGAGGGCACTGTCAAGTTTAACTTTGGGGGTGTGCTCGGTAAGCTTTCTACCTTCGCATTCATATGTATAGTCTGCATTTCCATTCTTATTAAAAACCCATAAAAATTGAAATTTTTTATAAAAATATAAAAAATTTGTCGTCAAGTTAGCTAATAGGGTAACTAAGATTTTTATTCTGAAAGTTTAGTTGATACGTTAGGAATAACTAAATCTTAGGCGTAGGAATTGAAAACCCTAAAAATAACCTTCTTTCTGTTTAACCTTGGTAATTATACGTCCTTACAGTTTTTTTTTTGAGAAATAGGTAATCCTGAGTTCAGTTCTTGAGTTAAGTCAAGATGAAGGGAAAGTATTGAAGCTTTGCTGAAGAATAAGTCTGAAAAATAGTTTATATTCTTGAGATCAAATTTAGAAAGTATATACCCTACAAACTGCACATACACGCACCTTGAAACATAGGATAGTAGAGAATACCTAGAAATACTCTTGCCTGAAAACTTAGTATGAAAGAAAAAAACGGTATTTAAAACTAACCACCAAAAGAGCATCATTGAAAAAATATATCTGGTCTTGAAAAGAAAGAGAAAAAAAAGAAAAAAGAAAAAAAATAGAATAAAGTCAAGACCTGGAAATTGCTATTTACGTTTTAAGCTCACACATTTAGTAATCGGCTGTTAGTGCCTTAAGAAGCATTAATAGTCGCATGAAAAGTGTGTGAGCAACACCATCCATTATTAATGAAAAGAAGTAGTATTAGGAATTAGGGCAAGGGTAATATAGCTTGAATTCAATTCTTAAGTGTAGGGATGAATAATTTACACACACGTAGGCGTATACAATCGATATTTGGATGAAAAATAGAAATAAAGAATAAGACTTATGTTTTCCGTAAAACTGATAAAAATTCCAGATTGGAGATCGCACTTTAGAAGGAAAACTCAGGAGATACAAACATCTTTCTAAACTTTTTTGGAACGTATAAGATCTAAGGTTAAATAGATAGGAGGTGTGAAACATAAGGGTTGGATATTTCTAATTTAGGATGATAGAGTTTCTAATCTAGATACAAAACTGTAGGAGTAGGATCGACGTTAACTTGTGAAACTAGCTTGACGGAATTTTATGGGTAGTATCCGCTGAAAACCCTCAGGAGACAAAACTCCTCCTACTAGGGACACCTAGAGGTTTAATGGCTTGTTGCACGAGCTCAGTGCAATCGCGTTCTCTGCGAAAGTGAGCTTAGGACTTTTTTTTATGAATAATTGGTTTTCCTCGGGACGAGCAAAATTTAAGTTTGGGAGTATTTGTTCATACCAGAATATTGCATTTAATACCGCCCATTTTTATGCTCGTTTGTTTATAGGTAGGTGCTTTTAATCCATGTTTGCTACAAATTTACAGGCTACAGGTTCCAAGTCCAAAATAACATAAATGATACAAAATCTCCACTGTTACGCCAAAATGTAAGTCTACGCTAGCGCCCCGGCAGTCTACAGACGCCAAATGCGGAACAAAAACTTTTAAAATGGCGCTATCGTATACTTTAACCCGGATCTGCCATTATTGCTGAACTAACAAACAGTAAAGAGTGTAGAAAGGTTGTACCGAACGATCCGAGTCCTTCGTTCTTCAACCATCATCCCACGCTCCGTTGCGGCTGCTCCGATCTCATCGAACTCCGATATCCTCGTCGAGGTGACACCACATCACCGATTCTTTAAACGGGCTCCCGCCTCTGACTCGAGGCAACTCGATCGTCAAGTTTGCTAAAAGAGACGACCAAGATTGATGTAGAGAATGAGTAGATGACTTTGTCTCGTTCCGTCCAAAACTGTGGACGGACGGTTAATGAAGTTGCCGAGGGAATTGGGTGATGGAATGAAATGAACTGTAAAATTCCATGCACCCCAAATACTATCATATCTTTTTACAACCATGAAAAACTATCAAGTGAGAGAGTGTGTGGAGGAGAGAGAGGGCCGGCCATTCTTATAGAAGAGGGAGGTGACCGTAGGAGAGGGGGGTGACCATATGATGAAGCTTATCATGAAGAAATATCTTAACCAAAACAAGAATGTATAAATTTCAAAGCATGAGTCATAATCACACCTCATCAAGCCATTAATGAAACCATTAATGCACTAATGAGTCATGAAGCCTAGTCATCATCTAGAAGCTTCTAGAAGCATGACTCACTCTCATCCAAGAAAAGATAAATCCGCCTTTAACCAAATGTTAAAAGACGGCTGATAGAAAACTGGAAACTGGCAACTTCCAAAAGTGATCCTGAAACAACTCTCAGGAAAACCCCGAAACTGTATAAATATACCCGCATTTGTATTACGACCGAATACAAATGCAACTGAGACAAAGATATTATACCTACTCAATATAATACTCGGATCCGGCTTAAACTAAAGCCGACCAGTATCATCTGTCCAAAAATCGACACGTGCGTAAACGCACGTGCATTTTCCGAACCCTGCCATAAAACCATACGGCCTCTACAACGTTTCGCCCGAAACTTGGGAAACTGTCTGTGGGGGACTCTAATGACTCTTCAGTACCCTGGCAGTGGGTTTAACCACAAACCGTCAACTGCACTAGCTATGCGTGACGGTTGCCCACGGACTGAACTTAAGAGAGGCTGATGAGCGCACTCAAGGGTGGCCGATGAGCTAACACATCCAGAAACCCTACTGAGTCTAACAGCGACAATGTATATACAGTCCGGTCCGTTCGTCAATGAGTATCGCATATCCGCCTAGGGGGCTAGCAACGTCAGACCCCCAGAAGCAGTATAAGTCGTGTCGGAGTGAAGCCCAATAACACCCTGAGATACTTGATTGATAGATTTAGCATGCTTGCGCTTTCTAAAAAATAGATAAAAAATATTTGTAACCGCAATCAAGAACGGCGTCGCATGAAGCTAGTCGGTGAGTACGGGTCGGTCCACAGGGATTTTGTGAATTTCCGATTCGTTCTTACGAGTTAATTCCGAAGGGTGTTCGGATTGATTATTAAATCTAAAAATTGAAGTTGTATGATACTAGGATTAGAAACTTGCTAGGATTAGGTTTAGGGAAAATTTGGTAAACAAAGATCTACATCTCTTTCCATTGCCTTTAATTAAAGATATCATATTAGTGTTATGGTAAATCTTAACAAAAGGGATTAGGATGATTGGGAAGATTGATTCTTCCTCTAGATCCTTGTCCTTCCTTTCTTAATCTTTACCCTAACCTTCATGGAAAACCTTAAAATCCGGGCCTTTAGACTACGGAATCACCGTTACCTCGAGGGTAGAGTGCCGTAGGGAGCGGAATAAGAAGGTATGCATGGAGTTCTAATTTTCATAAAAGATTGGCAAAGAAAAGAGATGAGAGATCTTCATCTCTCAAATCCTTCCCTATTCCTAACCCTAACAAGCGAGGAAACTACTCGCTCATTGAAGGGATGAAGAAAGACATGAGTTTATTAAAGAGAAGAAACATCTATTGCAAGTTAATAAAATTCTTAAACTAAATTAAACTAAGGCAAGAAAATAATTTACCTACAAAAAATGATGCTCTCCAAAAGAATGCTGAAATTTATTAATGAAGGGAGGCATGAAAAGAATACAATGATTTAGGCTTCTATTTATAGAAGATAGAAACCCTAGGTTACAATTGATTTGCATGTCTACATTTACCAAAATATCCTTAGGAAGACCTAGTCAAAGTAGACTTGAAGCTTTGGTAAAATTTTATGTCTCTGTCTTTTATTAAAAGAAAGTATTGGGCCTTGGATCTTTGGGCTTCCTTATTATTTGGTTCTTTATTAAAATAGCTTCTATGTTTCATCCAGATCTCCAGTGAATAATTGCGGTGGATTTTTAACCGTTCACTTTGTAATCTTGGACCTTGTATTGCCTTGTACTTTGTGAATTTTATCTTTGATATAGGCTTGATCAAGAGTCTTCTGTTTGTTGGTCAAAGTCCACTTTTGCATCGTCTTTTCATCATTTTCACTGTTTTCTGTCCAAGAACCTGTAACCTGTAATATGTAGCAGACATGCGTCAAAAGCACCTGTTTATTTGTAAAAAGAATAAGAATAGGGAATATAATAATGCAATATTATGGTGTGAACAAATACCCCCAAACTTATCTTTTGCTCGTCCTCGAGCAAACTTATTTTTATTCACTAAAATCCTAACCGCACTTTCGCAGGGAAACGCGATTGCACTGAGCACGTGCAACAAGCCGTTAAACCTCTAGGTGTCCCTAGTAGGAGGAGTGTTGTCTCCTGGGGGTTTTCAGCGGATACTACCCACAAAATCCTATCAATTCGGCCCATTAACTTTTGTTCTCCAATTAGGTTTTCTAACAAGGAATTCTATTATCTTCTACTTGTAAATGATCCACCCATATTCTTCACACTTCCTCATTATTTAACTTAAGATTATATATGTTATGTAGACCTACTTAGCTTTCGGCATCTCTTAAGTTTTCCTTCTAGGGTTCCATCTCCACTTAGGAATTTTTATCAATTCTACTAAAGATACAAGTTCTATTCTTCACTCCTTTCTCTCATCTAAACTCTAATCACATATCCCCACCTGTGTGTAAATATCACCCCTACACTTGGAAATTCAAATCAAGCAATCATGCCCTTGTCCGTTGTCCAAAGTACTTATCAGTAGGTGAATTTTAATTGAATTTTTGCTTACACATCCTTCATGCGACCGTTAATACTTCTTGAGATACCAACAACCGATTACAAGATGTGTTTGCACATTAAAGCGTAATTCCTAGTCTTGCAACACCTAAGGCTTTTAGCAGTGACTCCCAAACCAGTTGGTCTAAGGCACTAGGTGATGAAGCACCCTCGCTAAATATTTTTCTATTTTTTTTTCAGCCTTAAGTAATCACAAAAAACCAGTGTTCATTTTTTTTTATTCTTTATTCACTCTTTTTTTATTTTCTTTTATTTTCTTCATACTAAGGACTTTAGACAAGAGCATTTCAAGGTCTCTTCTACTATTCCAAGTTTCAAGGTGTGTGATTGTGCAAATTGTAGGGTATACGTTTTCAGAATCTAGACTTAAGCTAGGAACTATTTTTCAAACTCATAATTTAATAAAAATATCAATACTCTTCCCTTGTTTTAACTTAGCCCAAGAAGTAGACTCAAAATTTGCCTATTTCTAAATAAGCTACAAAGGCATATACTTTCTACCGTTAAACTTTAAGGAAGGTTATTTTTAGGGTTTTTAATTCACTAAGTCTAAGATCTAGTTGTTCCTACCCAGTTAACCCATTCATCAAACTCAAGTCAATTAGCCAAAATTGAATACAGTAATTTTTATAATTTTTGAAATTTTTAAATTTTTATGGGGTTTTCAAATAACTATGCAAATGCAAAAATATGTACAAATGAATGCGAAGGAAGAAGACGTACCGAGCATACCCCCAAACTTGAACTTGACAGTGTCTTCACTGTCATGCTAAACCAAGAGGGTCAAAATACCGGCACTCCCCTGTTTATTTATTTATAATTTTTTTTAATTTTTTTTTATTTGTTTTGAAATTTTTTTTTTATTTTTTTTTTATAAAAGAAAACAAAAATATATGTACATATATACAAAGGTCCCCCCAAACTTAAGCTTGGCCTTGCACAAGCCAAAAGTTAGCACCAACCATTCAAAAATCTTATCGTGGTAATGGTATAGTTGGTGCAAGAAAATGAGAAGCACGCGAGACCGTGTGGAAAGAAGAATGGTAGAATATGGTCTCGGTGGGGGAGAAGAATGGAGAAAAGAAGAAGGAAGTGGAGTACGATCTTGAGGGTGTAAATTGAGTGAATAAATTAGCGCAATATATGATGACCGATGTATTAAAAGCGATTGCGCTAACCTATCAACTCGTCGAGAAATGGGATCAAATCCCTCAAGATTCGCAAGAGAACATGGGTACACCGAACTTGGTATTTGAGATGAAAGCGTCATGGTCACTTGCACGGTCGGAACAATAGGAAGGACGAAAGGAAGGGAATTAGGGATAGTATCATTCTTACCGTAGTAAACTGTGTCGAACTGGAAAGATTCCATCAATGGTTCGAAACGACTGTAAGCAACCGAGTCTGATGGATTAACTAACTCATCTGAAAATGCAAAGGACTCAAACTCGGGCGGTGAGACTTCAACATCGTCCGAAAAAGTGAAACACTCGTACGTGTCATCGGCTGTGAGAACTGTGTCAGATTCAAAGGAAAAGTTTTCAAGCTCACAGTCGTCAAGCGTGAAATGAGGAGTGGTCGGAACGATGGAAAAGAGGGATGGTGATTTAGGTAATGGTTCAAGAGGATGAATTGGAAAATCCGACACATCAAAGAAAAATGGTTCAACCTCAATATGATCCTCACTATTCTCCTCAATATTATCCTTATAATTCTCCTCAAAATTCAACTCATCCATGCCATTATCATCAAAATCAAGACGCATATGAAGTTCGGGAGAAACATCTAATGACTCGGGATGATGATTTGAACATAAAATTTCAATTAAATCGACAGGTTCATCATCCGAAATATTCCCGGCGTCTATATCCTCAATCAAGTGAAAGTCAATTTCTTTAGACACCTCCTCAAAAGCATGGATGTTTATCAATGTAGGTTCTAGAGTGGAAGTGTAAAGGTCAAACGGATTGGGTGCTGTTTCACTCAAAGGGGGTTCCTCACAATTTGGCAAAACAAACACTACAAAATCACACAGCTCATTTTTATTTTCAACAGGTGAACTATTTAGGGCAATCGATGGAAAACAGGAGTTGTGGGCTTCAATTGGGTAAGGGTAGGTTTGATTTGAAAATCCTCTCACATTCTCATTCTGTCCAACCGCCTCCTCATACATTAAAAAATTTGGGGCTAGCGGGAAACTAGCTACCGGTTCAGCAGGTTGCATAAGGGCGGCCACGGACGCTTCCACATTCCTAACCATTTTATTTGTTGCTGCGATATACTCCTCCAACGCCTCTTCCAAACTAGACTTTGGTGGTAAGGGGGTTTCGGTAAAAGATTCGAAATTGTGTGGATATGCAAAACTCCCAACAGGCTGTGTAGAATCAATGTCTAGTGAGGGTGGGAAGGTCGGGTAGGACTGGTAGGAAGTGGGTGGTAGGACAGGGATAGGGTCTACATGTGGATAAAAATGTGAATAATCTTGTGGATCCCTATAACTAGATGTGTGGAGAGGGGTGAAAGATCGGCTGCGAGATTGAGCAATATGCTCAGCAATGGACATCGGCTTAGGAGTGACAGAAGGACTTGAAAAAGTGGTATCAACATATGGAGGTGGTGAAGATTGACTTGGTTGACACAAAGTGGGTTGAAAAGTCAAACTGTTTCTCCTAGACTCCTCTATGTGATCTTTCAAAGATTTTTTAGGCACGGAACGATCGTCTTTAAATTGACCGAACACATTGACATATGACGCAAAATTAGGTTCGGAATACCAAAGTTCGGCTAATGATTTTTTATGTGGGGTACCCATGTTAGAAGAAGAAAGGTGACAAAAAGGAAGGTTGGATGGTGCAAGGATTTATTTGGGGCTAAAAAATTTTGCAAGTTCTATAAAATATTTGTCCTTTTTATTTTCATTTTTCATTAATTTTTTTCTTTCTCTTTATTTGGAAAAATTTTGTTGCAAAAAGATTTTTAGAGAAAAGATATGCAACAGCAAAATATTTTATAGAAAAGATATGCAACAGCAAAATATTACTTGCAATTGGTTATTATTTGAAGCATATCACAAGAATCTTTATTTGGAAAAAATTGTTGCAAAAAGATATTCGAGAAAAGATATGCAACAAAAAATATTACTTGCAATCAATTTCAATTTTGAGCGGGGCCCAAAAATCCTGCACAAGACTGTTATATGGAAGGGAATATATTTTTAAGGTGCACAAAATCCTGCAGGCATTTTTCAGAAAATATATTGAAATTTGCAGAGGAGAAATAACAGAGGAGCTTACAGTGCAAATTTCAGAGGATGGTCTGACCAAAAGAGCGCGTTTCCGCGGTCAAAGGAGGCCTACCGCGGCGGTTCCGCGGCTAAACGTGCGAGACACGTGTTCAGATTTTGCTGACGTCACCAGATGGCGGCGCTTCCGCGGCGGGAGTAGAGAAATGCGGCGGATCCGCGGTATTTTGGACGATTCAGATCTCTAAATTTTCTCTGGTGTTCTGTTGAATTAATCCCTTGCTGTTTAGATCTTCTGATTTCCGTTTCGCCTTCTGGAAATTTCCAGATCGTCTTTGTATATCCTGCAAAATTAAAACAACAAAGTATCCCTTCCAAAAATAACAATATAGATATTTTTATATTTTTTTGATTTTTCAGATTTTTATGATTTTTTATTTTATGATTAACCCGAAATTGCGAAAAGAAAATTCTACGCCATCCCCGGCAACGGCGCAATTTGATTGGTGTGATTTAGCATGCTTGCGCTTTCTAAAAAATAGATAAAAAATATTTGTAACCGCAATCAAGAACGGCGTCGCATGAAGCTAGTCGGTGAGTATGGGTCGGTCCACAGGGATTTTGTGAATTTCCGATTCGTTCTTACGAGTTAATTCCGAAGGGTGTTCGGATTGATTATTAAATCTAAAAATTGAAGTTGTATGATACTAGGATTAGAAACTTGCTAGGATTAGGTTTAGGGAAAATTTGGTAAACAAAGATCTACATCTCTTTCCATTGCCTTTAATTAAAGATATCATATTAGTGTTATGGTAAATCTTAACAAAAGGGATTAGGATGATTGGGAAGATTGATTCTTCCTCTAGATCCTTGTCCTTCCTTTCTTAATCTTTACCCTAACCTCCATGGAAAACCTTAAAATCCGGGCCTTTAGACTACGGAATCACCGTTACCTCGAGGGTAGAGTGCCGTAGGGAGCGGAATAAGAAGGTATGCATGGAGTTCTAATTTTCATAAAAGATTGGCAAAGAAAAGAGATGAGAGATCTTCATCTCTCAAATCCTTCCCTATTCCTAACCCTAACAAGCGAGGAAACTACTCGCTCATTGAAGGGATGAAGAAAGACATGAGTTTATTAAAGAGAAGAAACATCTATTGCAAGTTAATAAAATTCTTAAACTAAATTAAACTAAGGCAAGAAAATAATTTACCTACAAAAAATGATGCTCTCCAAAAGAATGCTGAAATTTATTAATGAAGGGAGGCATGAAAAGAATACAATGATTTAGGCTTCTATTTATAGAAGATAGAAACCCTAGGTTACAATTGATTTGCATGTCTACATTTACCAAAATATCCTTAGGAAGACCTAGTCAAAGTAGACTTGAAGCTTTGGTAAAATTTTATGTCTCTGTCTTTTATTAAAAGAAAGTATTGGGCCTTGGATCTTTGGGCTTCCTTATTATTTGGTTCTTTATTAAAATAGCTTCTATGTTTCATCCAGATCTCCAGTGAATAATTGCGGTGGATTTTTAACCGTTCACTTTGTAATCTTGGACCTTGTATTGCCTTGTACTTTGTGAATTTTATCTTTGATATAGGCTTGATCAAGAGTCTTCTGTTTGTTGGTCAAAGTCCACTTTTGCATCGTCTTTTCATCATTTTCACTGTTTTCTGTCCAAGAACCTGTAACCTGTAATATGTAGCAGACATGCGTCAAAAGCACCTGTTTATTTGTAAAAAGAATAAGAATAGGGAATATAATAATGCAATATTATGGTGTGAACAATACTACTGGAGTACCTACCAGTAAATCTCCTGCCACGGCCGTGGGCTATGTGTAATGGCTCTCCTAGACACAGCACGATCTCGCCCCCAATACCGGGAGAGACGAATCCCCTGCCGATCCGCTCACGTGCCTCCATATGGCTCGGGACTGTACCCAAAAGCTACCTGTTTGCACGACTCCTTTGAGCCGTGGTAGGGTAGAAATCAAAGCACAGTGGGAACTCACACGAGACAAATGACGACCTCAGGTCAATGAACTAACCTGTACACATGTCACCAGGGAACTGCTATCTGACGATAGGTATAGTACTAACTAGCAGATTCCCAGCGAGTCCTGTCCGGTGTACTCATAACCCAATGAGCACCTGTATACATCTTAGGTGATCCAACTGACACCAGTGGCTTGTGAGACCGGCCACCGCCCCTCGTCAGGGTCTCGACTGTATACACTAGTCTACTCCGGAGTATCGATGCCCTGTCTCGAAACTCCCACGACTAGGGACCACAATTAAGGATATGCATATAAACTACCCAACTCTCACGTATATGATCGCCATCATACTGTTGGTAGTAAAGCAAGATCCTAAGGGCTCTATCAAAGTGTAACATGCAATCAGTCACCTGAACATGCACACGACTGATAAAGACAAACCAGATAGTATACTATCATCTCGAGTAAGACTGTCCTACCGGGATAGGTCCTCCGCAATCATTGCAATCACGTACCTGCGATCCAATAATTGACTATGAGGGCACTATCTCCAACAATCTCCCACTTGCACTCAAGGCTAATTATTGCGATGTCGACTACTCACAGCCCGTGTAAAACCGAACATCCAACTCCTCTACTAATCAGTTTCACAAAGCCCGTTTGTAAAACTATTGTGTTCGAGAAATAGCCTCAGTGAGTGGATCCGCCTAGAAGTATCTTTCTATATCTCTCTTAATCTCAAGTTCGCGGAGAAAGCCATCTCCCGAATTGAGTAGTACCTGTCTTAGAATATGTATGGATATCTGATGGGACCTAGTTCATAAATGAACTCCATATCCAAACTTCTTAGACTGTATCGATCACTGAACCTAATCAGTATCCGGCACCATGCCACCCACAGTATCCTCTGGAACCACCTGTCCATAATACTGTCCCTCGTCAGAGGGAAAACTAAAACTCTGACAGTCACTCTGTCATCCATGTCACCTTTGAAGCCTGGAATGATAACCGTCTCCCGAAAGAGGCTGTCGTTATCAAATCCGTAGAACATGTACTAATGTTCTAAAACTGCTTCCTTATGTTTCTCCAGGATTGGATTAATACAAACTTATTGCATCTAGTGCAAAACCAACATTTGGTGTGGTACTTGACATCTCATGATTGACTCAATTGCCTAAGCAAGTGATCTGCCAATCATGCACATCCCTCTCCCCTTTAGTCTATACGACACCTTTAGAGAGGGTGACTCCATCACCCGCAGGTACACTACCATGCTAGGAGTCAACTATTCTAAAAACCATTAGAATATGTGTCAAAGTACCCACATTGGGAAACTACCCAAATCCAGATCTAAAACTATAGATCTAGAAACCAGAATGTCAAATATTATATCCATATCCTGTCTGGAGAAACAACTGTGTGACGATCAGAGTACAACCGATCGTAGTATAGGAATTTTACTTCCCACTCTGTGTATGTCATCCAAATACCATGACATCACACCCTACTACCTTCTTAACAGATCCATCCCCTATTCTGATTGAAGTCAAACCCATGACTATCACATCAAAGTTAGACGATCTTTCTCCGCTATAACTGCTCTAGTCTGTAAATAGACATAAGCTACTTGCCCACTATGCTTCCGATGCTCCCACTGACTACGACAACCCTCCTACCGGGTCTCATAACCTGGAACAACAGTAGTGTCAAGTCTGGGTAGATAAGAACCTCCCTGTCACCGTCCTTGAGGCTACCGGAGTACCTCTCGGGTGTCTGAGGTTACCCACCAAATCTGCGGAGTGGCTATTGGAATGTCAAACCTGATTGAATGTATAGGTCCTATTAAATTTTCCGTAATCGTTTGCGGTTCTGGAATCACTTCCAGTTCTACCATACTCCCACTACTGTTTTCTGAAAAAGATCCATTTTACTAAAACTGTGGCGAGTCAAGAACAATATCACTATTGATCTTCCAAATGGTAGAATATCAACCCTCGTCATAGCCAGGGTTAACCCACAAACAGCCATTACAGAAACGTGCCCTGAGTTATCCAGAGTCTGGTTTTAAGCATAAGCTGGACAACTTCCCATACCTTAATTTCTTTTAAGGTACGATCCATTCTATATCCAATACAGAAACTTTGGCACTTATTTAATTGGAACCATATTCAAATCATGCAGCTGTCTCCAGTGCATATCAACTTAATGGAAAGAGGCTAATCAGCATTACTCAACTTAGGAATCCATCCAATTATGAGTAACCTGAAAGAGAAAACTCGTTTCTCAAAACCATCACTATCATCTGAATACCAATCACAAGAATCTACATCTTCGATCTCTTTGAAGAATCCCGATACTTGTGATATCTGGTTCTCTACTTTATTCTTATACCCACAACTTCTCAAAACTTAGGCCTTGTATTTCTACGAAACACTTGTCTAAATACTAGAGAAGTTATAAATAAACAGAACATAGTACGAGGACCTACCCCTTTGTCCTGATGGACACTGGACAACATACAATACTCTGTATAAGTCCGCTAAGTTAAACAACTCAAAAACTGTGCATCGTAGGTTGAAAACTGTATCCTGGCGATTTCCTCAAATATCACCAATTACAACGAATTTCGATATAATGAGGATGATCACCTAATTCTCAATATCTTACTCCCACTCATCATCTGTAAAACCATACAGATATGAGAATGAAACCTGGTAAATACATACCCTTGGAGTAAGTGTCTAATCGGGAAAACAGTTTTCTTTAACAATGCACTGAAACATGAAAATGTTTCGTAGGGGTATCCTGGTATTCATAGCAATGCCTCTTCCATAATCCAATTCATGACTTCAACCGTATATTTTATTGCCATCTCTCCAAATCCCTTTACTTGTCTTTAGTCGTTACCTTCTGTACACCATCGTTAGGCTAAATGGTTTTCTTCCTTCCCTACCGTTCGGCACCAGCCTATGGTTTGGAAGAAGACTATCCAGTAAGCATAATAGGTGTACCTTCCTAAACCAAGGAGTACTCGCATCTCGAGAGAAGGCGATGATAAAAGACAACTGAATAATACCTTATTCCTTTAAAGGTGAAATAGGAGTGGCGATGAAGTACGCGGTTTTGGTCGTGAATGATATCAGTCGCAATTTACTTTGCCCTCTTTCTAATCCCTTTATTTTGTCTTTACATATTACCTTCTGCACACCCTACTTAGGCTAATTGGTTTTCTTCATTCCCTACCTTTCGGCACCTGCCTATGGTTTGGAATAAGACTATCCAATAAGCGTAATAGGTGTACTCTCCTAAACCAAGGAGCCCTCGCAACCTGAGAGAAGGTGATAATAAAAGACAACTGAATAAACTAATTCTATTTCTCCTGAACCTGGATCCATCCTCGAAGAAGTCCCTTCGAGTTCGTATATAACCATACGATGGATCTATCCAATGGAAGTGGATATCCATAGTAATACGGGTGTTCTGAGAAATGCAAAGGGTAAAAGAAGGAGTGGCAATGACTTATGCAACATAGACAATCCAAAAGCCAGTATTTTAAGAAGGTTCGGTCAACCTGGTCACTGAGTCATAGTCTAGGGTCGGTCAAAGGTCGCTGCCAAAGAGAGAGAGAGAAAAGAAACACTCTGCGTGCACTCCAACCTAGATCAGAATGGTCATAACTTTATCTAATCCGGAAACCTCCCACTGTCCTGTCAAATTCTCCTCCAAACCTAAAGAAGAATCAATCGGGATCACCCGAAGAGTAAACCAACTCATCAGTGGGAATCGGGATCCAACTCTCATCGCATGATAACGTGATGGAATGCATCCACGTTACTCATACTCCAGAAGGTATGCGCACACTTGGCAAGTTTCAGTTTCTTTAGAAACTCCCGATCTGATTTTTTTGCCCCATGCTCTTATGACCTTGGCGTATGTCAACAAATCATAAGTCACATGTCAAGTTCTGCCCGTCATTATCTTGTTAATTTGAACCCACCCGTACATACCCTTGACGTATGCCAACAAGGTAATACGACTGTCCCAAACCAACTCATCTATCTATGCAACAAATGAATACCCAGCAGCTACCAAACACTATGCCTTGACGTATGCCAACAAACATAGCTTGAATACTACTGACCATCCATAAGAAACGACGGAGGGCTACGACTGGTTTTTGGCGAAAAACCTTTAGCGCAGTGAACTTGATATCGCTGAAGGAACCTGATAGCTTTTTAAAATATAGTGGCGAAAACCTTTGCTAAAGAGGTCATTCCCGGTGAAGGGATCTCGGCTCTTTCCTCGTGGAATGAGGTGCAGGATATTCCACTGAATACCGCTATGCAAAGCAACATGTAATCGGCTATAGTGAAGTTATTACCCTGACGCAAACTTCTGCCCAAGGGGTCAGTCCCGGTGAAGGGATATCGGCCCTTGCCCCGTCGAATGAGGTGCAGGATATTCCACTGAATATCTCTATGCAAAACAAAAGGAAACGTCTTTGCAATAACACTTTTTAAATTTGTTCCAACAACATCAAACAGGTTTGTTTAACTTTGTATTGATCAGAATCAACGCAGTCCCATCAATCAATCACACCAAAAAAGAACGAAAATAAAATGTACGTATATGCCATCCGCATTCGTCACTGGGTCCCGTCATCACCCGTTAGGTTACTTAACTAACGACAGAGCGGGGACTGGACTAGCGCGGGTGTAAAACATATACAACATCTAATAGTATATAAACCAATATACATAATCGCTCCAGGCGTGATAATATGCAACATTACAGAAAAAGTAATAAGCATCACAGAACAATACAGATATCTGGGATCCCCGGGTTTCACAGAGCCGCTGCTGAAACCCGACGTTCCCCTATCGTGTGGATAGCCTGTGCAATGAAACCTAGACCCCTACGGGTGCGACAAGTTACCCGCCAAAACCTGAAGCGAGGTAGTCCTCCACAGCATAGTGAATGGAACACCCGGCACTTCACGGAATCCGGTAAATTGAGCACCCCTCCTTGGGTCAACCTGTACCCCCTACGAGTGCGGCGAATAGTCTGCCAATTTTAGAGTGGAGCCCCTCTGCCTCCCAAAGCCATGAGATGCGGACCCGTTGCCCTCCAGAACCCGGCTATCCGTGCACTCCGTCGCGGGGTAAAACCTAGTACAGTAATGAAAAATAGTACAATAGGTACATCGACCGCAACCTGGTCGTGCCCCAAAAGAATATTATACAACAGGCAGTGACAGCAGTCCACAAGTTGGACGCTCGCCCCGCAATATCAAATGTACAAATAAACACAAACTGTACTACCATTGCACATTGCTATCCACTACGACAAATCCGCAACAATACAGCACAACACAGAACATCAACGCGAATGTCATGTTCGCAAACCCGTCTAAAAGAACTATAGCAATCAAACACGGTTTACCGATCAAATGACATTCCCGGTCGGAGATATAATGTAAGCACTGTAAACTAACGTGTTTAAATTTCGATCGACCAAATATCAAAAAGTAGGCCCCACTGCTTACTGGTGAACAGTAACAAAAACCTGGGCCAAAACGATATTTACCAAAAACCCCAAAATCCAACAGAGAACGCACTGACAAAATTTGGTAGCACGTGCTTCCCACATGGCCGCGGATGAGCGGCCAAACCATGGGTTTGGCCGCCGTTCCGCGGCAGCTTGGAGGAATCAAGTCTCCAAATTTCGTCGTGGTTCTTAAAAACGCCTGCACAGATTTTTAAGACATCCAGAAATAATTTTTGAGACCATTTAAAATCAACAGAAACTGTCGGGTTAGGATTTTGCCGTTTTTGATTTTCGGTTCGATCGATGTTTTGAACGCGTTAGCACAAGTTAGTGTAGCAAAATGGTTAGGCTCTGATACCACTGTAAGTCTACGCTAGCGCCCCGGCAGTCTACAGACGCCAAATGCGGAACAAAAACTTTTAAAATGGCGCTATCGTATACTTTAACCCGGATCTGCCATTATTGCTGAACTAACAAACAGTAAAGAGTGTAGAAAGGTTGTACCGAACGATCCGAGTCCTTCGTTCTTCAACCATCATCCCACGCTCCGTTGCGGCTGCTCCGATCTCATCGAACTCCGATATCCTCGTCGAGGTGACACCACATCACCGATTCTTTAAACGGGCTCCCGCCTCTGACTCGAGGCAACTCGATCGTCAAGTTTGCTAAAAGAGACGACCAAGATTGATGTAGAGAATGAGTAGATGACTTTGTCTCGTTCCGTCCAAAACTGTGGACGGACGGTTAATGAAGTTGCCGAGGGAATTGGGTGATGGAATGAAATGAACTGTAAAATTCCATGCACCCCAAATACTATCATATCTTTTTACAACCATGAAAAACTATCAAGTGAGAGAGTGTGTGGAGGAGAGAGAGGGCCGGCCATTCTTATAGAAGAGGGAGGTGACCGTAGGAGAGGGGGGTGACCATATGATGAAGCTTATCATGAAGAAATATCTTAACCAAAACAAGAATGTATAAATTTCAAAGCATGAGTCATAATCACACCTCATCAAGCCATTAATGAAACCATTAATGCACTAATGAGTCATGAAGCCTAGTCATCATCTAGAAGCTTCTAGAAGCATGACTCACTCTCATCCAAGAAAAGATAAATCCGCCTTTAACCAAATGTTAAAAGACGGCTGATAGAAAACTGGAAACTGGCAACTTCCAAAAGTGATCCTGAAACAACTCTCAGGAAAACCCCGAAACTGTATAAATATACCCGCATTTGTATTACGACCGAATACAAATGCAACTGAGACAAAGATATTATACCTACTCAATATAATACTCGGATCCGGCTTAAACTAAAGCCGACCAGTATCATCTGTCCAAAAATCGACACGTGCGTAAACGCACGTGCATTTTCCGAACCCTGCCATAAAACCATACGGCCTCTACAACGTTTCGCCCGAAACTTGGGAAACTGTCTGTGGGGGACTCTAATGACTCTTCAGTACCCTGGCAGTGGGTTTAACCACAAACCGTCAACTGCACTAGCTATGCGTGACGGTTGCCCACGGACTGAACTTAAGAGAGGCTGATGAGCGCACTCAAGGGTGGCCGATGAGCTAACACATCCAGAAACCCTACTGAGTCTAACAGCGACAATGTATATACAGTCCGGTCCGTTCGTCAATGAGTATCGCATATCCGCCTAGGGGGCTAGCAACGTCAGACCCCCAGAAGCAGTATAAGTCGTGTCGGAGTGAAGCCCAATAACACCCTGAGATACTACTGGAGTACCTACCAGTAAATCTCCTGCCACGGCCGTGGGCTATGTGTAATGGCTCTCCTAGACACAGCACGATCTCGCCCCCAATACCGGGAGAGACGAATCCCCTGCCGATCCGCTCACGTGCCTCCATATGGCTCGGGACTGTACCCAAAAGCTACCTGTTTGCACGACTCCTTTGAGCCGTGGTAGGGTAGAAATCAAAGCACAGTGGGAACTCACACGAGACAAATGACGACCTCAGGTCAATGAACTAACCTGTACACATGTCACCAGGGAACTGCTATCTGACGATAGGTATAGTACTAACTAGCAGATTCCCAGCGAGTCCTGTCCGGTGTACTCATAACCCAATGAGCACCTGTATACATCTTAGGTGATCCAACTGACACCAGTGGCTTGTGAGACCGGCCACCGCCCCTCGTCAGGGTCTCGACTGTATACACTAGTCTACTCCGGAGTATCGATGCCCTGTCTCGAAACTCCCACGACTAGGGACCACAATTAAGGATATGCATATAAACTACCCAACTCTCACGTATATGATCGCCATCATACTGTTGGTAGTAAAGCAAGATCCTAAGGGCTCTATCAAAGTGTAACATGCAATCAGTCACCTGAACATGCACACGACTGATAAAGACAAACCTGATAGTATACTATCATCTCGAGTAAGACTGTCCTACCGGGATAGGTCCTCCGCAATCATTGCAATCACGTACCTGCGATCCAATAATTGACTATGAGGGCACTATCTCCAACACAAAATACAGAACATCTGTTATCAACAGATAAAAGCCGGGTTTCGGTCATCCGTATCCGTCCAGTGCCGCGTAGCAGTTCCAGAAACAAGACATATGACAGTGGTCATTCGTGTCTCGGACACGCACAGAGCACGAGGGTGGCAGCACAAAACTCAATGGGTGCGCAGAGCTCGAGGGAGATGAGGTCAAAAGAATTGTTTTTGAAGCCATTTTGGACTTTTGCAGATCTGAAGAAATTGTCGAAGCAATTTGCAATTGGGAACATGTAGAACAATTCAAGAGAGCAACACAAGAAACCCCAGAAAAAGCAACAGGCCAACTCCTCCAAAAAGTCGCGGATCCGCAACCAATATGGCAAGTCGGCGGCGGATCCGCGACCGAGTTGACTCGGTGTCAACTCGGGGTTTGGGGGTAGTTTGGTAACTTCATTTGGGTAGAAAATATTTCCCTACGGTTTAAGCACTCAGCCTATAAATAGCCCAGTTTTGTGCTAAGCCAATGGTCTTCTTTTTATGCTTCTTCTTCTTTTTCTTTTTATGTTAGGATTTAGTTTAGCTTTAGTTCTTCTTCTTCTTCTTCATGTATTCTTCCATTAAAATGTAGTGAGAGTATTGAGTGGATGATGAAATGAAGATGAAGGTTTGTTATTTTTTAACTTGTATTTTTTAATTCTTGCATTTTCTTTTAATTTCTAGTGTAATTTTATTCTTGTTGTTAAGTAGTTGTTGATATTTCTTGGCTTGTTCTCTTATTTTCTTCTCTTATCCGTATTATTTTCAAGCCATGATACTCGACGGAGTTCCTTTGCTTAGGTGAGGACCCAAGTAGTTAGCTTATAAAACCATTTTTTCCCCTTTCTTTCTTTGCTTCTTTCTTTCTTTGTTTTCTTTTCATTTTCATGTGTGAATAATTCCACACTTGTTAAAGCTAAGGAAGGTAGTATAAGGGACGGAAAAATTTCTTGTGCTTTTCTTTGCCAAACATATCGAAACGAACCCTGACCGAACAAACGCAAGCCCCTCACTTAGGCGCGCTATACGTGACATATAGCCGCGACCTAAGTCGAGAAGTCCTTTAAGCGCACTACAACGTGACATGTAGTTGTGACTTAATTGGATACATGGTTGCGGGTGTTTGGCCGAGGGTTGGAAATAAGCGTATTTAGCGGACGGACAAGGGGCACTAGGAATGGATTTAGCGTTGGAAAGTTTGCTTAAACTCGCAAATCCCATTCCTATGTCCTCCTAATCCCTGCTACTTTCGATAATCCCAACATCGTTTTAAGAATGGCAAAGATAAGCACAAAACTAATCCTAACTCTACTAACCAACCCTAACCTTAACAAGTTTACTTGAACATAAAATACGAACACTTAGGTTAGAATTGAATATACACATATACATTCTTCATTGACTCGTCTAAGAATTGAACGGACATACAACCATCTTCCTGCGGATCGACCCGTACTCAACCGGCTAGCTGCAAAGCGACCCCGTCCTGATCGCGGTTATAACTTTAGAACTTTGAATCCCGACACGCCAAAAGCGTGCGATCACTTGGTTTGGACTATGATGAAACCTTTTCTCCAGTGGTTATGCTCAAATCTATTCGGATGTAACATTTCAGAAAATATAAAATATTATTTTTGGAATTTAATATTAAAATAATATTTTTCCCGAAAACTGCCCGATTTGCGAAATTGGGGTTTTCGAAAAAGGGTATAAATATATACCAATAATTGTGAAATAAAAGGAAATTAAAATGATTTATTCATTTAAAAATATATTTAAAGGATTTGGCAATTTTAAAATTTATTATATACAGTTTTGATAAAAACCCGATTAGTGTACTGCTAATCGCGATTAAGCCAAATCCGTGTTATCACCGTTTTGATGGTTAGTGCACCATGACATGTTTCATTTGGTTACATGTTGTTTCATTTCATTTGGGTTGTGTGTTATGGTTTATTGGTGGTGAGAAAAGGAAAAGAAAAAAAAGAAAAGTCAAAAGGGGACATAATAATTAGGGTAGGTATGCTTTTGTGAGAGAGAGAAGTGAGAATAATAGTGAGAGAGAGAAGGGGGCTGCTGCCATATTCATTCCCCCATCTTTTTTCCCCTCTTCATCTTCTTCAAGCCACTTCCTTCCATTTAGAACCCTAGATCCATCTCCAAATAATCCCTAAAACCCTAAACCCCTTCACAAAAATTTATCCCTATCTCTTCCTCTACTCTTTGATCCGAGCAAAGTGGGATTTTGACAACATTGGGAAGTTAGTGCTGCATAGAGGGGACCAAATGAGGTATAACTTCTTCCTTTTTAGTTAGTTTGGTGCGATATCGTGTTTTAGTTTGGTTTTGAGATATCGACAACCTGCTGTGACCCCGAGACTTGTTGGTTAAAACAAACAGTGTAGTAATGTTGTAATTGTGACCCTGAGTACACACTTGTGACCCTGACCCTTCCTGCTCGGTTTTGGCCGGCGACTATGGGGGTAATTCCGGCGATCCCGGGTGGGTAGAGGAGTTAGGGTTTGGGTTTTGTAGGGTAGTTACCTGAAGATGTTTGGAGGTGTTTAGTTCTACTAGATTTTTATGTAATGACTTTTGGTGGAATCTGGGAACTGTTAGGGGTGTTTACATGACCATGGTGACACGTTACCCTGACCTGAACCATAGAATTGAACCCGATGCACCAACTTTAGAATTCATCCATGTAGGTCTTGTGAGTATTTTGGGTGTGCAGGGAAATCTGGAGTAACCCAGGGAATTTCTGAGAGTAGTAAACAATACCAGAGATAAATTTTTGACCATAGAAGACCACCATGACAAAACGAGACCCAACTGAGCATGGGGGGCCGGTCTCGCCGGAATTTCTAGGGATGGGGCCGGCCACTTGGTTGTCTGGGGTGTTGGTGTTGGTTCAGTAGCTCAATTACACATTATGCATCACCCTATACTTGTTTGCTTGCCTTTATTTGACCTGAGTCAAAATCTGGGAACACTTGTGTGTGATTTAGGATATGTTTTCCGTATTTCGGATGATGAGTCTTGATATTTAGATTCGTTTTTGGTTGTTGGATGTTCGTACATCAACAACAAGGGTTGTTTGGTTGATTTTGTACGCGTAAGCTATAGGTTCTAACCTATGAGCAATGCGCGTGCCGTTTTGGTTTTTCGCCTTGATTTTTAATATGCATTTGCGATTGTTTATTATTGTAAGTATCCTCATATGGATTACGAGGCGACGGAGCATGGCGTCATCGTTTTCGGCTAGCGAAGACCAGGTGAGTGGATCTATATCCACGGGGGAAGTCGAATGGATGGCGTATAGCACTCCCGCAAAGTTTTGATGGAAACTGATTTATAGAATATGGTTAAGGAAACCTAGATTAGGAAACTAGGGTTAGAATGATGATAGCTATGAAATCATATTAGAAACTAGAGGATAGCTAGAAACGATATATAAGGACTATTATAGGATGACATGTGACGACATTGCCGTTTTGGGTATTATAGGACGAGATAGCCGATGTAGATTTGTCATCCGAACCATACCCCTTTCTAAAACAAAGAATTGTATGTATCTTTTAAATATATACCTTGAGAGACGTTACGGATTTTCAAATGATATCTCTTCCTTAAAAACACCGTAATTCCTATTTTCAAAACTACGATTCGCTTCCTTTAAAATCTGCTTGTATGGTTCGGGTGCGTTTGTTAGATTAGATACTTATACTTATAGTAGAGATAGAATGTCTATGTAAACTTGACATGATGTGAGATATAAATGCGACGAAAGAATATAAGACGGATATGATGATATGATGGTATACGGATGCGAGTCGATCTAGATGATTTATACCCTGCCGGTCCCCTGATAAGAGATTATTGCGGAAGTGACCTGGGACATGGTGTGTGTGTGTGTGTGTGTGTGTGTATTTATATATATAATGTTGTGAATTATGGATGATAGGCCGTACGTGATGTAGGGTTCCTAGGCACTCTTACAAGGGTTCATAAGGTATCAACCATGCCCGAATAAAATTTTAGACGTGCCGAACAACCCAAAGCCGGGATCTTTGCTAGATTATTAGGGTTTAACATGCAAGTAAATATCTTTACAACTAAGTGTGAGGGATTAAAACCTTTGTAGTCCGCTCCTTCGCTTCATAAGCTCCGAGTAGAAGTCCCTTCGCCGCGATCCACGATCTCCCGGACTCAAGAGAGGTTCCACGACTCGAACGATCCATGCTAGCTTGTAGTGTTCCTTTTCTCCGATGATCTATGTCGAAGTTGCTATAACTCAAGCTCTCTCACTCTAATGAGGTGAACACCCTAATCTAATTGGCTAGATTAGATGAGGATGATGGAGTAGTATTTATGCTTTCTTTTTATATCAAATTCTCACATGAAAACATCACAAAAGAAAAACGTAGTAAGCTTTCTTAAAGCTCAAGGTTGAAGATGAAGATGAAAAATGAGTTAATCCTTTTGTGATGAATAATGAAATGAATATATGAATAATAATGCAACCATGGACAAGGATGACAAGGATAACTCTTGTAGAGAATTAACTAAGTCTAGGATTTGGTTGGGTTAAAACAATGAGTCATAAGAAAATATCAACATAATATCTTCTTCATGACAAAAAAGAAAAGCTTCTAGAAGGTGCAAGAAAGAACTAACCCTAATCAAACCCTAACCTTGTTTAATCTCCACAAAACAAGTTGCATTAGTAATCATATCATGTTACAATAATATATATTATATATTTGTAACAAAACAAAATAACACAATTAATATATATCGCATATATATCAATGTATTATCCGGTAAGAAAATGAAATAATAAAGCGAGCCAATATTAGATAATGTAATACAATATATCATATATATTATTATACATTAAATTACCGAATCAACACTTGATCCGACAATCCGGCTATATCGAATATAACCGACTAATATATCATGTACCGATTCATCAAATCAACACTTGATCCGATGACCCGGCTCATATCTAAATATCGCGAGAATATAATACGGTATCTCATATCTCATTATCCTCGGTCATGCACATATCACATATGTGCCTCTACTCCGTTTTTCCTAAGTCAAGAAACCTCTGTGTAGGACTCTAAAGAATTATCAATACGCCGGTAGCAGGTGATGATCATATCAAACACCCACAAGCTGCAAGCGGTCAGCTAAATGTAACAGCCACCCAGGTATTGAGCGATCAGAAGATCAACAAGCTAGCCTGTCCATTCTCCTGTGAATCCAATCAGTAACACTCCCGTACAGTCCGGTCTCTTCGTCTGATATGTCGCATATCAAGTCTAGGGGTGGTATACGTCAGACCCCAGTAACCGATAAGTCATGTCGATGTGAGGCTCATAACGGATCGAGAAACTACTGGTAACACTTACCGGTAACTCTATATCAGCCCTGGCCAGGGACTTCCAGTTATAGCCAATCGAACACAGCACAACATCAACTCCCTATACCGGGAGAGACAAATCCCCTCCTACCACTCATTGCCTCCATGTGATTCGGGACTGCACCAAAAAGCCACCATTTTGCACGCCCTCTTGGACGTGGTATGGTGGAAATCAAAGCACAGTGGGAATCACACAAGACTCTATGACGATCTCAGGTCTACAGACTACCCTGTACCAGTGTCACCGGAGAACTACCATCTGACGTATGGTATATCACCATCTTGGAGTTCTCGGCGAGTTCATCCAGTGTACCCAGTCTCCACTGAGCACCCGTACACCATCCTTGATGTCAAACACCGATGGATATGGGATCATCCATCGCCCATCATATGGGTCAAGATGCGTATATGCTAGTCTACTCTGGTGTATCGGATATCCTACAAACTTTCAAAGAACTGATCGTGCCTCGAGTTTGTCCGGATTTTTCCTTTTGACATAGGCCGGACAACCCCATATCTTAACTCGTTTAAGATACGGTCTCTTCCCACTCTATATCTCATATGGTGTGGTAGGTACAGATTTAGACGGAACTTGATTCAATAGGTATGCTGCTGTCTCAAGCGCATAACCCCAGAAGGAAATTGGTAACTCAGCAGTGCTCATCATAGAGCGCACCATATCTAATAGAGTGCGATTCCTCCGCTCCGATACACCGTTGTGCTGTGGTGTATAAGGAGGAGTAAGCTGAGAGAGAATCCTATTCTCTTTTAGATAATCTAGGAACTCATTGCTCAAGTATTCTCCTCCTCGGTCAGATCGAAGGATCTTAATACTTTTGCCCGTTTGGTTCTCTACTTCATGCTTATATTCTCTGAATTTCTCAAAAGGTTCAGATTTGTGTTTCATCAGGAACACAGGTCCGAATCTAGAGAGATCGTCAGTGAATGTAATGAAGTAGGAAGAACCGTTCCTGGCATGCGTAGACACAGGACCACATACATCACTATGTACCAGTCCTAAGAGTTCCGTAACTCTTTCTCCGTGTCCACTAAACGGAGCTTTGGTCATTTTGCCTTTGAGACATGAATGGCAAGTATCATAAGATGATAATTCGAACGGATTCAAATATCCATCCTTATGTAACTTAGGTAGTCGTGTCGCATTGATATGACCAAGCCTACAATGCCACAAGAAGGATTCGTTCATTTCTGAACTCTTCCTCTTGTGTGTGTTTTGTATATTGAGGACTGTATTTTGATTGAGAATGAATATGCCATTATGTAACGAGCCTGATGCAATCAACTTTTGATCTAGGAATATGTTCATAACATTATCCTTTACTACAAAATTATATCCTTCTTTACTTAATAAAGAAACTGATATAATGTCGCACATCATGTTCGGTATATAATAGCACTCATTCAGAATCAGTGTATTACGACTTGGTAATACTAGGTGATATTCGCCAATTGCTTTGGCTGTAACACTTGCACCATTCCCTACTTGAACAGAATGATCACCTTTTCCCAGTTCTCTACCTTTACGTAGCCCATGTAACAATTTACATATGTGGGATCCTGATCCGGTATCTAATACCCAGGACATAGGGTGAACTGAGAAACAGTTCTCAATAACTAACACACCCAAAGAAGACGCATCAACATGCTTGTTCTTCGTTTAAGCGGCATGAGAATCCAGATATTCTCCTATTCGCTGTTCAGTCTTATAACACTTATAAGAATGAACGGGACCAACGATCCCCTGCTCAGTATAATAACTAGGTTCAGTCAATACATCCATTTTATTATCTTGATTAAGTCCTGACATGGTCGCTATCTGGAGAGAGAGAGAAGGAAACACTTTACCGTATGCTCTTGCAAGATTAGATTGGTTATTATCTTATCTAATCAGGATGTCTCCCACTGTTTTTATCAAATCTTCCTTCAAACCCTAAAAGGTAAGATTAGCCGGGATTAATTACACCCTACAATTTCGTCAATCTTTCAGCCAAATCAGTGTCAGTACTTGAGGGAGGTTCCCCGTGCTTTCGCACGGACCTAATTAAAATAAACCTCGTTTTCCCAGAGGCATAACCCCATTAACACCTTTCTAGACACCTACTTGATCGGCTAATTGTCCTGTGTAAAATTCTCCCAGGAGTAACTCTTACTCGTAGTGGGTATCAGGATCCAACTATCTCCTAGGAGGTATGAAATCTCATTGCAAATTTCAACACTTGAAATTCCCGATAATGTTTTTGCCCCTAGTGTGCTATGACCTTGACAGAGGTCAACAAACCATAGTACACTAGTTAAGTTCAACCCGTCATTTCTTGATTGAATGAAACCTACTCGCACGACCTTTGACAGAGGTCAACAAGGTCGTACAACCACCCTAATCTAATCACATCACATGCTTTATAGATAATTACTAATCAGCTACCGCACACTACGCCTTGACAGAGGTCAACAAACGCAGCACGAATACTAAATAGTCTTTATCTGAAATGACGGAGGGTTACGCAGGTTTTTCAAAAAAAACCTTGAGCGTAATGAACTTGATATCGTCGTAGAATCAAGTGAATTTTGAAAAGGAGTGTTTTTGAGGGTTTTCTAGTTTCGCTAAGGAGGTCACTCCCGGTGAAGGGATCTCGACTCTTTCCCCATCGAATAAGGTGCTGGATATATCATATATACCGCTGTGCAAAGCAAGAACTATATAAGCTGTCAAAAACTAAACCGCGAGTTTGTAGCATCTGCCAATTTCGCTAAAGAGGTCACTCCCGGTGAAGGGATCTCGGCTCTTTCCTCATCGAAAAAGGTGCAGGGTATATCATATAGCGCTATGCAAAGCAAAACTGTAGCTACCCTTTTTATGATGTTTTGATTCTACAACATCTTTTTAGGTTTCTTTTCTTTTATTAATCTCATTAATAAATCCCATCAGCTTATGCTTCCTAAGCATCACAGAAGAAACGAAAGCAATAATATTTATATATCAGCATATATATATAGTATAAGCATTCGTTTCAGGCAGTAATATGATCTCATCACAGAACATTGCAGCAGAAGAACATATATGAAATATTGGATATACTAGGATGTCCGTGTTTTTAATACGAGCCGGTATAAAACACGGATTCCACGGTCGTGATGAATAGCCAAACCCACATCCTTAGACCCCTACGAGAGCAGGAAGTAATACTGCCAATTCTAGGGTTAGGAGACCCGGTCTCGACTCCTCGAGATGGCCTCCTACTGGACCCTAGAATCTGGTTACTTGTGCTCCCCTCCTTGGGTCTACCTAATGCGGAAAAGTAAATAATATACACTGGTGACATGAACCTCATCCCGGAAGTGTCCCAATAAATGAATATTACATACAAATGAATTTTACATGAATGAAAATAAAAATCCCCATCTCATATAAAACCCACAGCTATTCAGAACACGACGATCCAATATAACATATCACAGCAATACGTAATATCTCATATCATCAACGTAAGTAAGTATGCATACACTGATCGTCGTTGATGTATAGCAACGAAGACCGGCAATACAACTACATACTACACTTACAGTCACAGAAAAGAAATTGTAAAACTACAACATTTGGAATCCACAATCACTTTAGACATCGTAAATCCGAAATATAACATACTTCGCATTTCATGGCTAACTATATGGATTCCACATATTGTATCACATTCCAGATAAATAGACAGTATTAAACTTTCCGATCGGATAATCAAATACCCAAGATTTCCTAAATAGCTCAACACTTAAGCGGAGTTCAAATAATCCCAGAATATGTCACAGTACCGATGGTCCAGCCGTAGAAGGGTCAAGCCAACGCCTCACATGTGGCACGCCGTACTGCCCTAAACCCTAAGGTTTAGAGGCGGTTCAGACAGTCACATAATCGAGTTAAGGTTTGTGTTCTTCTAGAGGGTCCACCGCGTTACATGTACGTTTTTCCGAAAGATTTAAACCCAAGAAAAATTCAACACTTGAAAGTTTTTCGTGACGGGAAAAAGTGAGTTAATGATATCCGCTCGAACATTTTAACAGTTTCTAAATATCCGGAAAATATAACGAAATTAAATTTTCCGATCGAATCAACGAATACAAAATAATCCCCAGAACACTCAACGGTTGAGTCAGATTAAAAATACCCAGAAAGATACACTAGCAGCTATAGATATTACTGTGCAAAAAGAAAAGTTAAATCTAACTGTACGGCCGCGGATCCGCGGCCCAAGAAAGGTATGGCCGTGGTTCCGCGGCGGTCCGTACGGTTTAGCTTCTCGTTTTTCACAGTGTTTCTTATAATTCCCTGCTGATTTTTTTAGGTATTTTTAATACAGAAAAAATCACATTTTTAAAATTTGTCCAGAGAGGGGGTCGTTTCGACGTTTCGGTGTTCGATCGGAATTTTAACTTCGTATACACGTCACCTAATACTCTAGCTAGGCTCTGATATCACTGTAGGATTCCTAGGCACTCTTACAAGGGTTCATAAGGCATCAACCTGTAGAGTTCCTAGGCACACACATGAGGTTCTACAACTGATCAACCATGCCAAAATCAAATTTTCCATGTGCCAAAGAACCCTAATGCTAGATCGTTAACTAGAGGTAAGGCGAAACTAAACTAGTTAACAACTTTAACTATAAGTGAAAGGGATTACAACCTTTGTAGATCCGGTCCTCCACTTCTTTAGCTCCGTGATGACGTCCCTCCGCTGCGATCATCGGAATCCCGGACTCTAGCGTTGGTTTCATCGGAGAAATGAGCGGGCTTGGTCGTTGACTTCGGTGCCGAAGATGATCTACGTCGAGGCGACTCAAACTCAAACTCCATCTTCACTTGGTCATGAACCTTATGAAGAAAACATCCTATACAACATGGCAAGTGGTAGAGGATGAAGAAATAGGAAGAGGGTTCACTTTGGATTTGGATTTCTCACTCTAAATCTCATGGCACCATTAGAGGTAGCAAGCTTTCTTCTTCTTGAAGAAGAAGAAGAAGAAAGAAAAATGATAAGAATAATGAATAAAGAATGAAACTTATCCTTTTAATTATGGTACCATGGTTGAGTTAAGCCCTCATACTTAACTTGTGTAGAGAATTCAAAGTATTGGGTTAAGGGTTGGGTTAACTAGCATCCTAAGGAAATGACAAAAGAAATTGTCTTTCTCAAAGTTTCTTCAAGCTTCATGAAGCTTGATAACTTTGACAAAAGTCTTATTTCTTTTGTTATTTGTTAGGAAATTAGTAAACCCTAATTTAACCTCAATTTGGTTTAAGTCTCATACACACAACTTGTATGTATCATCAAGCATGATACAAACATGTACACTTGCATATATCACATATAAACAATATGCGCATTCAAGTGAGAAAATCAATCTTAAGGGAACCAATAATAGTTAATGTAAAGCAATATATCAAATATATAATTATACATTAAATCATTAAATCAACACTTGATTTAATGATCCGGTCATACTGCATATAACCAACTAATATCAAGTGCATCATCATATCGAATCAACATTTGATTCGGTAACCCGGCTATATCTTATATAACCGTCCGATGATACAAATCGCGAGAATAGAATTCAGTATCACATACTGATATTATTCTCGGTCCCGCACATATCTTATATGTGCTCCTATTTCGTTTCGCTTGAGCCAGGAAACCTCTGTGTAGGACTCTAAAGACTCGTCAATACGCCGGTAGTAGGCGATGATCATATCAAACACCCACAAGCCGCAAGCGGTCTGCTAAACGTAATGGCCACCCGGGTATTGAGCGATCAGAAGATCAACGAGCAAGCCCGCTCACACTCCTGTTAATCCAACCAGTAACACTTACCGTACAGTCCGGTCTGTTCGTCTGATATGTCGCATATCTCGCCTAGGGGTGGTAAACGTCAGACCCCAGTAGCTTGATAAGTCATGCCGATGTAAGGTCCATAACAAGCGTGAAACTCTGATAACTCTTGCTAGTATATCACTGCAACCCTGGCCAGGGATTTCCAGTTATGGCTAGTCGCGCATAGCGCAACATCAACCCCCAATACCGGGAGAGACGAATCCCCTCCTATCGCTCATTGCCTCCATGTGAATCGGGACTGTACCCAAAAACCACCTGTTTGCATGACTCAGTAGAGCCGTGGTAGGGTGGAAATCAAAGCACAGTGGAAGACACACAAGACTCTATGATGCTGCCTCAGAATATGTCTGGGTCTCTGATGGGACTGGGGTTCCTGGGCCAAAGCCACACTTCCATTGTCACACAATGATAGGAACCTGGTTCATCTCATGAACCATTATACACCCAAACTGCCTCTTAAGTAGTATCTTTGATAGCGATGTTACCAGACTTTATCGTCTAGTCTGCCACGGTAACTAGCTTTGAACTCTTCCAACATACCGTCCCTTCACTGAGGGTAAAGACAATGCCTGCGACTGACATTCAGTTGTCCTTATCACCCTGGAACTTTTCCAGTGATTCTCCCCAGGATCGATTGATACCATCTCACTAAACCTTGTGAGAACCCTAATATCCATTTAGATCTATCTCATAGATCCAAATCCCAGAATTTAGGAGGTATCACCTTCATCCTATATGGAGAATCTTTGTGATAAGAGGAGATTGACCGTTCGTAGCATAGGAAACTCCTTTTCCTATCAAGAGTATATTGTCCACGTACAATACGAGGATGACCACCTTACTCTGTACTACCTTTTTGTATGTACAAGGTTCATCTACCATTTTGATGAAGTCAAACTATTTGACTACTACATCAAAACAGATGTTCCAACTCCGCAATGCCTGCTTTATCCTGTAAAGCAACTTGCACATGTTTCCGCTGCTCCCACTGTTTACGAAGCCCTCTGGCTGTGTTCTTATAGACGTTCTCTTCTAAATTATTATTTAGAAAAGTTGTCATGGCACCCAACCACCAGATATGTAAGTCCACGTTGCGACCCCCGGTGCTTACGGAGAGGCGGAAACGGTATAAAAAAACAAATTTTTATCGCAAGAGGCAACATGGACTAAACAAGGTCGGGATCGTGTCTAAACTAAACTAGCAAACATACAAAGGAGCGTTAGCTACTCGGATGAAGAGTTATACCTAAACTTGAACTCCTTCTTTAAACTTTGTAGAGGTTGATGGTTCTCTTCTCGTCGCCTTCTTCCGTCGAAGATGGATCCACCTGAGGGTTCAACCTTCGGGCTCTTTCTCGAACTTTGAGTGAACTAGGATTTCCGGCTTGCTAAACCTTGAACCCTAGAGTGAGTAGAGAGTGTCTAAGGGGTGCTTTTCTTTTCAAGGTGTGGGATTCTCAACACATGAGAAGGAATCACCTTGAGCTTGAGGAAGAAGAAGATGAAGTGAGGAGAGAGAATGATTATGATAGAATGAGCTCTTTTCTTTTGCAACCATAACTAAAAGAAAAGGAATTATCAAATTAATAATAATAAATCAAAATGAAATAGTTGATGGTTGTATTTGGAATGACCACTATCATGCTTCATTAAATGAATGTAAGCATGAATCAAGGAGTATCTTTCAAAGCATGATGGTGGTCAACATTCAACCATGGTCAACAAGTCAACCATGGTCAACAAGTCAACAAAATCAACCATAACAATATTTCATTTAATTACTATTATTAATTGATATTTCATAAATCTATTAGGGTTTGGAAAATGACGACTGTCAACTGTGCAAACGCACCCGTTCCGAAACCCTAATGAAATACCTCATCCTCCGCCTCAAGCAACTGTGCATACACACCTGCATTCTCGTTCTGAGGAACAAGAATACCGAGATATAAAAGCAACCCCAAAACGTATACCAGTATCTGACTCAAACCAGAGCCTGCCAGTATAATCCGTCCGGACTCCAAAACGTGCACAAGTGCGCGGATGAGAACGAACCCTGTCGCAAAACCATGCGACCTCTACTCTGTTTTGCCCAGAGGCGAATACCCTCTGTGTGGGACTCTAAAGACTCGATACTACGCTGGCAGTGGGTTTAACCACAGACCGCAAGCGGCACTAGCTGTGCGTAACGGTCCCCAGGTAGATGCCGACAAGAAGGCTGACGAGGTGAACCCCATCTGAACTCCTACTGAGTCTGAATGTGACATTCTCCGTACAGTCCGGTCTGTTCGTCTGATACATCGCATGTCGGGCCTAGGGGGCGGTAAAACGTCAGTCCCCCAATAGCGGTACAAGTCGTGTCGGAGTGAAGCCCAAAACACCCTGAGATAACACTGGAAGCCTACCAGTATATCTCGCTTGCCCTGGCCAGGGACTACTTGTGTAATGGCTCTCCTAGACACAGCGCGATGTCAACCCCCAATACCGGGAGAGACGAATCCTGTCTAACCGGCACTGCTTCCAAGTGCTTCGGGACTGCACCCAACCACTACCTGTTTGCACGACTCCTTTGAGCCGTGGTAGGGTAGTGATCAAAATGCAGTGGGAACACACTCGAGGCGAAGTGCCAGTGTCAAGTCAGCGGACTAAGCTGTACTCATGTCACCTGGGAACTGATAACTGACGATAGGTATAATACCAACCTCTCAGTTCCCGACGAGTCCTGTCCAGTGTACTCGTAACCTAACGAGCACCCGTATACTATCTCCAGTACGACGTACTGATGGCTGTGGGACAGACCATCTCCCACACTGGGATGAGAAGCGCATACGCTAGTCTACTCCGGAGTATCGATGCCCTGTCTCGATAGTCCTGCGACTAGGGACCTGTATAAGGACGTGCTTATAGATTACCCAGCCCCCACTAGTGTGACTGCCATCACAACGCTGGTAATCAAGCAAAGATCCTAAGGGCTCCACTAATACGTATAGGTGATATCGCAAAATAAGCACATGTACACATTGAAGTAGAAAAAAACCAAGTAGCATACTACTATATTGAGCAAGATTGTTTATACAAGGTGAATATCCCAAGCTTCCATTAAGTAATATACAAACTAGTATGATACAGTAATGGCCTCTAGGGCATATACACTAACAATCTCCCACTTGCACTAAGGCCATGTACTGGCGTATCGAAGACCTATCATCTCGATCAGCCGCTCGAACTGAGTCTGGGGTAGGGCCTTGGTTAATGGATCTGCAGTGTTTTCTTCTGAAGCAACCCTCCGAGCCTCGATCTCCTTGCGATCCACGATCTCCCTGATCAGGTGATACCGCCTCAAGATGTGCCTGGATCTCTGATGGGACCTGGGTTCCTTCGCTAAAGCTATAGCCCCGTTGTTGTCGCAATTCAGAGGTATTGGGTCAACAATGGACGGAACCACCTAAAGTTCTTTCAAGAACTTCCTTATCCAGACAGTTTCTTTTGCGGCATCAGATGCAGCAATGTATTCCGCTTCCATCGTCGAGTCTGCAACGGTTTCCTGTTTGGAACTCTTCCAACACACCGCCCCTCCATTGAGGGTAAAGACAAAACCCGACATGGACTTGGAATCATCCTTGTCACTCTGGAAACTGGAGTCAGCAAAGGCCTCGATCTGGAGGTCTTTTCCGCCATACACCAAGAACATCTCCTTAGTTCTTCTCAGGTACTTGAGAATGTTCTTTACTGCTATCCAATGTTTCTCCCCAGGGTTTGACTGATACCGGCTTACTACACTCAGTGCATAAGCTACATCCGGTCTGGTAAACAATATCGCATACATTATAGAGCCTACCGCAGAAGCGTAGGGTATAATAGACATGCGATCCCTCTCCAAATCAGTCTTGGGAGACATCTCTTTAGAGAGGGTGATCCCGTGACAAGCCGGTAGGTTACCGCGCTTGGAATCTTCCATACTGAATCTTTTCAGTACGGTGTCGATGTACCTGGACTGTGAAAGTCCTAATATCCTCTTGGATCTATCACGATGGATCCGGATCCCCAGGATGTATGAGGCATCACCCAGGTCTTTCATGGAGAACCTGTGTGACAAGAAACCCTTGACAGATTGTAGCATAGGAATGTCATTTCCTATTAAGAGAATGTCATCCACGTATAAAACGAGGAATACTACAGTTCTCGCTACAAATCTACTATAGATGCATGGTTCATCTGGATTTTTGATAAAGCCAAATTCCTTGACCGTCTCATCAAAACAGATGTTCCAACTCCGCGATGCCTGCTTTAGTCCATAGATGGACTTAAGCAACTTGCACACCTTTCCGCTGCTCCCACTCTGAATGAAACCCTCTGGCTGATCCATATAGACACACTCCTCTAAATTTCCATTTAGAAAAGCGGTTTTTACGTCCATCTGCCAAATCTCATAATCGTGGAAGGCAGCAATGGCAAGAAGGATCCGAATGGATTTCAGCATAGCCACTGGAGAAAAGGTTTCGTCATAGTCCAAGCCAGGTCTTTGACGGAAACCCTTTGCTACAAGTCTAGCTTTATAGGTCTCAACCTGTCCATCTACACCAATCTTCCTTTTGAAGATCCACTTGCATCCTACGGGTTTTACCCCGTCTGGAGCAATGTCCAACGTCCATACTTTGTTGGTGTACATGGACTCCATTTCGGTCCGCATTGCATCCAGCCATTTTACCGAGTCAACGCTCTGAACGGCCTGTTGGAAGCTAGTAGGCTCATCATAATCTATGATGCAATCCTCTCTATCCCCGTCTATGAGAAAACCGTAGTATCTCTCGGGCGGATGAGACTGCCTACTACTCCTGCGGAGCGGCGTAGGAATGTCCTGTTCTTTTGATCCCTCTGGTTCCACTGAGCTTTCAGTAATAGTCTGAGGTTCTGGAATTTCATCCAGTTCTACTGCGCTCCCACTTGTCTGATTTTCCAAAAACTCAGTTTCCAAGAAGTGGGCATGATGAGAAACAAGGACTTTTTGCTCCTCTGCGTAATAGAATAGATACCCCTTGGAGTTCTTTGGGTATCCCACAAACTTGCACTGTACTGAGCGTGCCTCGAGCTTGTCCGCATGCTGCTTTTTTACAAAAGCCGGACATCCCCATGTCTTAAAGGATTTAAGACAGGGTTTCTTCCCACTCCACATCTGATATGGTGTGGTAGGCACAGTCTTAGTAGGAACTTGGTTCAAGAGATGTGCAGCTGTTTCTAGTGCATATCCCCAGAAAGATCGCGGTAACTCAGCCTTACTCATCATGGAACGAACCATATCCAATAGGGTTCGATTCCTTCTTTCCGATACACCGTTATGTTGCGGAGTGTATGGAGGAGTACGCTGAGAGAGAATTCCATTCTCTTTTAAATAATCCAGGAACTCGGCACTCAAGTATTCACCACCTCGATCCGATCTTAGAATCTTAATACTTTTGCCTGTTTGTTTTTCAACTTCATTCTTGTAATCCCGAAATTTCTCAAAGGCCTCGGATTTGTGCTTCATTAAGAAGACATGTCCATACCTAGAGAAATCGTCAGTGAAAGTAATGAAGTATGAATAACCGCTTCGCGCATGTGTAAATATTGGACCACACACGTCACTGTGTATGAGTCCCAAGAGCTCGCTCGCTCTTTCTCCGTGTCCAGTGAACGGAGTCTTTATCATCTTTCCCATGAGACAAGATTCACAAGTGGCATAAGACTGATACTCGAACGGATCCAAGTATCCTTCTTTATGTAACTTAGTCAACCGTGTCTCATTGATGTGACCCAGTCTACAATGCCATAAGAAAGCCTGATTGATATCTGGAGACTTTCTTTTGTGTGTATTTTGGACATTGAAAATCTGTGGTTGGTTTAATACGTATATACCATTGCTCAGTGTACCTGACCCAATCAGAACTTGATTAAGGTGAATGTTTACAACATTACTTACAAACGCAAATTCATAACCTTCTTTAGAAACCAAAGATACAGAAATGATATTACAAGTTGCGTTGGGTACAAAAAAGCAATTACGCAAAACCAAAACATGCCCATCTGACATTCCCAGGTGATAGTCCCCCACGGCTTTAGCATCCATGCTAGCTCCGTTCGCAACTCTGAGGGTCATGTCACCTGCCTTCAAAAACCTACGGTTTCTCAACGCCTGCAAAGAATTACAGATATGAGATCCTGATCCGGTATCCAATACCCAGGAAGTAGAGTTTATAGAAAGACAGTTTTCAATAACATACACACCTGAAGCTGAAGCCGCAACCTGCTTCAGTTCCTGTGTCCTGGCCTTCCAAGCCCTGCAATCTTTCTTCCAGTGTCCACTCTTATGACAATAGAAGTATTCTTCCTTTCCAACAAGCTTCCCCGCAATCTTTGTTGCCTTTTCCTTTCCCTTCGTACCCACTTTACTAACACCTCCTCTTGGTTTGGCGGGGGATTTCTTCCTCTTTCCCTTGGCTTTCGCCTTGGACCTAGAGGAAGAAGATCCTCCTACAAACAAAGCGGGTGTTTCCCTACCCTTCTGTAGGGTGCCCTCTGCGCTCCTCAGCAGGTTGAGGAGTTCTGAAAGTTCAACTTCCTTTTCTTGTAAGTTGAAGTTCAGTATAAACTGGGCGTAAGTGGATGGAAGGGACTGGAGAATTAAATCCGTATAGAGTTCACTGTCCAACGTGGTCCCAAGTTCTGCGAGCTCCTCAGTGTAGCCAATCATCTTAAGCACGTGGTCCGCTACCGATGATTCGACGGCCAACTTTGTCGAAAATAACTTCTTCGACACTTCGTATCTTGCGATACGAGACTGCTCTCCATACAGTTCTTTTGTATGGAGAAATATGGACTCGAGGTCCATATTCTCATGCCTCCTCTGATGTTCGTTGTCCATAGAGGCAAGCACGAGGCACCTGGCCTTCGCGCAATCAATCTCCCAAGTCTTTCGGATTTCCTTATCCGCGACGCTGGAGGTGGGACCTGGGACGGGGGGAGCTTTGGTGGTAAGAAGATACCCCAGCTTGTCGTAAGCGATTGCCAATTTGACATTCCTGAGCCAATCTTTGTAGTTTGGCCCTGTCAGTATGTTTTTATCTAGAAGTAACTTAAGTCCAGTCATTTCGATTAGGTTGCTGCAGGGGGGAGAGAAGAAACACTTTAGCACGATGCTCTTGCAAGATTAGAATGGTTTTTAATTTGTCTAAACAGAATGGCTCCCACTGTCTCTCGAATCCCTCCTCAAACCACAAAGGAAGAATTAGCCGGGATCAATCCCACCGTACAATACTTGCTTAACCGTTCAGCCAGGCCAGTGTCGGTACTTCGAGGGAGGTTTTCCAACGCTTTCGCGAAGTTCCTTAATTTAAGAACCTCTTTTCCCTGGGGGCGTAGCCCCGCTAACACCTTTCTAGGCACCTACTAGGTTTATAGCATTGATCGTTTAGTGAGAAATTTCCCGAGGAGTAGCATATACTTACAGTAGGATCGGGATCCAAATATCATCGCGTGACGAAACTGAAGGAATCCTACCAGAATCACCACACTCCAAATGGTATGCAAATCTAGCAAGTTTCAGTACTTATGAAACTCCCGATGTGGATTTTTGCCCCATGCTCTTATGACCTTGACTAAGGCCAACAAATCATAAGTCACATGTCAAGTTCTTCCCGTCGTTATCCAGGTTAATTTGAACCCACCCGTATATACCCTTGACTATGGCCAACAAGGAAATACGACTGTCCCAAACCAACGCATTCTATCTATGCAACATATGAATACCCACCAGCTACCAAACACTGTGCCTTGACTAAGGCCAACAAACACAGCTTGAATACTGTTGAATATTCATATGAAACGACGGAGGGCTACGGATGGTTTTGGCGAAACCGTGAACGTAGTGAACTTGATATAATCGATGGAACGAGATAGCTTTTAGAAGGAGTGGCTCAAGCTCCGCATTCAAAAGTTAGTTTTTGAAAAAGAACCGAGTGGTTTTTCGAAAATGTTCCAACGACTTTAGCTTGGTTTATTATCTTGCATTAGTTCTTTTAATGCGTGATATTCTTGCATTAGTTCTTTTAATGCGTCCCATCATTTAATCCTACCATTGCAGAAAACAACCAAAATATGACGTACGCTTATGCCATTCGCATTCGCCACGGGGTCCCGTCATCACTCGTTAGGTTACTTAACTAACGACAGAGCGGAGGCTGGGCTAGCGCGGCTGTAAAACATAAGCAACGCCTAAATAGAAAGCAATGATAGACATTACAGATCACAGATGAATACATTGGATATACTAGCAATCCGCAATCCTTTCGAGCCTGCAACGAAAAGCGGATTACACGGTCGCGGTGAATAGCTAAATACCCCACCCAAGACCCCTACGGGTGCGGCAAACTACCCGCCAAGTACTCGGCAGTTTGTGCACCCCTCCATGGGTCTATCCTAGGAGCAAAAACAGTAAAAAGAATTATACAATGACGGCTACAACCCCGACCCGGTTGTGCGGCCAAACAAATAATAATATTACATCAATTTACATTTACAATGAATGAAAGAAAAACAAAAGCTCATCTCACATCCACCCCGGCTATTCACCCGCGACAGTCCAACACATTCATATACACAATCCAATATCAAACACAGATCATGTATAACCCCGACTAATCGACTTATAGCGATTAGCCGACGTTCAATACATGCAAACATCACAGATATAACCACCATAGTCAAAGTGCAGTGAAGTTTGGGAAAAATACGGAATTATAGGACCCCAAAAGTAAATTTCAGTTCTGGAAAATCTGGGCACATATAATATATCTTAAAAATCCCAAAACCAACACAGAGACACACTGCACGAAAAACGATGACGAGAGGACAACAAACGGCGGCGGTTCCGCGGCAAATACCTACCTTATGCCGCGGAACCGCGGCGGTTTGAATGAATCAGGGGATCGTTTTTCTTGGGTGTTCACACAAAACCCTGAGCCGAATTTAGGTGTATAACAAATCTTGTTTTGACCAGAAAAATTTTTAACAGAAACTTAGGGTTTTGGTTTTTCCGGTTTTGCGATTTTTTGTTTCCGAACTTCGTTACACTTCACTACTTAGCTAGTTTAAGTTTAGTTAGGCTCTGATACCACTGTAAGTCCACGTTGCGACCCCCGGTGCTTACGGGGAGGCGGAAACGGTATAAAAAAACAAATTTTTATCGCAAGAGGCAACATGGACTAAACAAGGTCGGGATCGTGTCTAAACTAAACTAGCAAACATACAAAGGAGCGTTAGCTACTCGGATGAAGAGTTATACCTAAACTTGAACTCCTTCTTCTTTAAACTTTGTAGAGGTTGATGGTTCTCTTCTCGTCGCCTTCTTCCGTCGAAGATGGATCCACCTGAGGGTTCAACCTTCGGGCTCTTTCTCGAACTTTGAGTGAACTAGGATTTCCGGCTTGCTAAACCTTGAACCCTAGAGTGAGTATAGAGTGTCTAAGGGGTGCTTTTCTTTTCAAGGTGAGGGATTCTCAACACATGAGAAGGAATCACCTTGAGCTTGAGGAAGAAGAAGATGAAGTGAGGAGAGAGAATGATTATGATAGAATGAGCTCTTTTCTTTTGCAACCATAACTAAAAGAAAAGGAATTATCAAATTAATAATAATAAATCAAAATGAAATAGTTGATGGTTGTATTTGGAATGACCACTATCATGCTTCATTAAATGAATGTAAGCATGAATCAAGGAGTATCTTTCAAAGCATGATGGTGGTCAACATTCAACCATGGTCAACAAGTCAACCATGGTCAACAAGTCAACAAAATCAACCATAACAATATTTCATTTAATTACTATTATTAATTGATATTTCATAAATCTATTAGGGTTTGGAAAATGACGACTGTCAACTGTGCAAACGCACCCGTTCCGAAACCCTAATGAAATACCTCATCCTCCGCCTCAAGCAACTATGCATACACACCTGCATTCTCGTTCCGAGGAACAAGAATACCGAGATATAAAAGCAACCCCAAAACGTATACCAGTATCTGACTCAAACCAGAGCCTGCCAGTATAATCCGTCCGGACTCCAAAACGTGCACAAGTGCGCGGATGAGAACGAACCCTGTCGCAAAACCATGCGACCTCTACTCTGTTTTGCCCAGAGGCGAATACCCTCTGTGTGGGACTCTAAAGACTCGACACTACGCTGGCAGTGGGTTTAACCACAGACCGCAAGCGGCACTAGCTGTGCGTAACGGTCCCCAGGTAGATGCCGACAAGAAGGCTGACGAGGTGAACCCCATCTGAACTCCTACTGAGTCTGAATGTGACATTCTCCGTACAGTCCGGTCTGTTCGTCTGATACATCGCATGTCGGGCCTAGGGGGCGGTAAAACGTCAGTCCCCCAATAGCGGTACAAGTCGTGTCGGAGTGAAGCCCAAAACACCCTGAGATAACACTGGAAGCCTACCAGTATATCTCGCTTGCCCTGGCCAGGGACTACTTGTGTAATGGCTCTCCTAGACACAGCGCGATGTCAACCCCCAATACCGGGAGAGACGAATCCTGTCTAACCGGCACTGCCTCCAAGTGCTTCGGGACTGCACCCAACCACTACCTGTTTGCACGACTCCTTTGAGCCGTGGTAGGGTAGTGATCAAAATGTAGTGGGAACACACTCGAGGCGAAGTGCCAGTGTCAAGTCAGCGGACTAAGCTGTACTCATGTCACCTGGGAACTGATAACTGACGATAGGTATAATACCAACCTCTCAGTTCCCGACGAGTCCTGTCCAGTGTACTCGTAACCTAACGAGCACCCGTATACTATCTCCAGTACGACGTACTGATGGCTGTGGGACAGACCATCTCCCACACTGGGATGAGAAGCGCATACGCTAGTCTACTCCGGAGTATCGATGCCCTGTCTCGATAGTCCTGCGACTAGGGACCTGTATAAGGATGTGCTTATAGATTACCCAGCCCCCACTAGTGTGACTGCCATCACAACGCTGGTAATCAAGCAAAGATCCTAAGGGCTCCACTAATGCGTATAGGTGATATCGCAAAATAAGCACATGTACACATTGAAGTAGAAACAAACCAAGTAGCATACTACTATATTGAGCAAGATTGTTTATACAAGGTGAATACCCCAAGCTTCCATTAAGTAATATACAAACTAGTATGATACAGTAATGGCCTCTAGGGCATATACACTAACAAGATATCGTAGTCATGGTATGTAGCAATGGCAAGTAGGATCTGGATGGACTTAAGCATAGTCCCTGGAAAAGGTTTCATCATTATCCACGCCTGGTCGATGACGAAAACCTTTAACAAGTCTAGCTTTGAAAGTCTTAACTTTTCCATCTACACCAAGTAATCTTCTCAAGATATACTTGCTCCTGATGGGGATTTAACCCTTCAGATATAGCAACCAAAGTCCGTACTTTGTTGGTGTACATGGATTCCATTTCAGATCGCTAAGCATCCGGCCACTCTTACAGAGTCCTTACTCTTGATAGCCTGCTCGAAACTAGTTGGGCCATCATCTCATGATGCAATCCTCGCTCCCACTGTCATTGAGAAACCGAAGTATCTCTCAGGCGGATGAGGAACCCTGCTAGATCGGCGGAGAGGCTGAGATTTGTCGGATTCTATTGAATCTTTTGGTTCAACCAAATCATCAGCTGCAGTTTGACCATTCCAGTTCTACATAACAGGCCTTGCCTCGAGGTTGTCCGGATTTTGCTTTTAGACATAGGCCGGACAACCCCAAATCTTAACTAACTTAAGAGATAGGCTCTTCCCATACCATATCTTATATGGAGTGGTAGGCACTGATTTGATTCGAACCCAATTCAATAGGTATGCAGCTTCTCAAGTGCATAACCCCCAAAAGGAAACAGGTAACTCAGTAATACTCGTCATAGAGCACACCATATCATATAGGGTGTGATTGCTCCGCCCCGATACACCGACGTGGTGTGGTATATTCAGAGGAGTAATACGGAGAGAGAATCTTATTCTCCTTTAGAATAATCCAGGAATTCCGTGCATAAGTATTCTCCTCCTTGATCTTATCATAGGACATAATACTTATACCCGTATTTTGGTTCTTTACTTCTAACTTATATTCTGTGAATATCTCAAAAGCTTCGGACTTATGTTTCAACAGGAACATATGACTGAATCTTGAAAGATCATCAGAGAATGTAATAAAGTACAAAGAACCGGTCCTGGCATGTGTAGACAAGGGACCTTACATACATCATCATGTATCAGTCCCAAGAGTTCACTAACTCTTTCTCTGTTTCCAGTAAACAGAGCTATGGTCATCTTATCTTTGTGACATGAGTGGCAAGTTTCACAAGATGTAAATTCAAACTAATTTAAATATGCATCTAAAATGTAACTTAAGCAAGTCGGGTCACATTGATATGACCTAGTCTACAATACCTCAAAAAGGAATCGTTCATTTCTGAACTCTTTTTCTTGTGTGTGTTCTGTATACTAGGAACTGTAGTTTGATTTAGAACGTTAATGCTTTTAGGTAACGTGCCTGAACCGATATAGGAAATGTACAAAACATTATTCAACAATACAAAATTATATCCTTCTTTAATAAATAAAGAGATTGATATGATTTTGTATATCAGGTTCGGTATCTAATAGCATTTGTTCAGAATCAATGTATTTGGAAATACAAGGTGACAGTGACCAATAGACTTGGCTGCAACACTTGCACCGTTTTCTGTCTCATGAAACTTATCACCCGTTCTCAGTTCTCTACCTTTCTGTAGCCCATGTAACGGATTATATTTGCGGGATCCTGATCCGGTATCTAATACCTAGGACGTAGAGGACACTGAGAAACAGTTCTTTATAATGAACACACCCGAAGGAGATGCATTATATACACTTTCTTCGTTTGGGCGGCATAGGAATTCTGGTATTCCCCTATTTCCTGCTCGGTCTTATAACAATTATAAGTTGGAGCGGGACCAACGTTCCCCAGCTCAGTATAACAAGCTGGTTCGGTCAATACATCCATATTATTATCTTGATTAAGGCGTGATCTGGTCGCTACCTGGAGAGAGAGAGAAGAAAACACTCTGCGTGCGCTCTTGCAAGATTAGATTGGTTATTTATTTTATCTAATCAGGATGGCTCCCACTGTTTTTATCAAATCTTCTTTCAAACCCTAAAAGGAAAGACTAGCCGGGATTAATTACACTCTATAAGTTCGCCAATCTTTCAGCCAGGCCAGTGTCGGTACTTTGAGGGAGGTTCCTCGTGCTTTCGCACGGACCTAATTAAAATAAACCTCATTTTCCCAGAGGCGTAACCCCGTTGACACCTTTCTAGACACCTACTTGATCGGCTAATTGCAAAGTGCAAAACTCTCCCAGGATTAACAATTACTCGCAGTGGGTATCGGGATCCAACTATCATATAGAAGGTATGCAATCTCATTGCAAATTTCAACACTTGAAACTCCCGATAAAGGTTTTTACCCCTAGCACTTATGACCTTAACTATGGTCAACAAATCACAAGCACTAGTCAAGTTCTACCCGTCATTTCGTGATTAATTAGACCCACCCACATGACCCTTAACTAAGGTCAACAAAGTCACGCGACTGTCCTAACTAATCACATCATATGCGGTGTAGGAAGACATCACTTAGCTACCGTACACTGTGCCTTGACTATGGTCAACAAACACAGCACGAATACTAAGTACTCTACTTCCTAAAATGACGGAGGGTTGCGGATGGTTTTTAAGAAAACCTTTAACGCTTTGAACTTGATCTCGTTGCGGAATCAAATGGGTTTTAAATGGAGTGTTTTTGAGGCTTTTCTAGTTTTGCTAAAGGTGTCACTCCCGGTGAAGGGATCGTCGGCCCTTTCCTCATCGAATAAGGTACAGGATATATCATATATACCGCTGTGCAAAGAAAAACTATAGAAGCAATCAAAAGACAAACCGAGGGTTGTAGCATCTGCCAGTTATTTCTAAAGGGGTCACTCCCTGTGAAGGGATCGTCGGCCCTTTCCTTATCGAATAAGGTGCAGGATGTTCGACAAGGAACACCGCGATGCAAAGCAGCAACTAAAGCTACCTGATTTTATTTTTGAAAGTCGATTCCACAACATCTTTTAGTTTTATTTTCTTTCATTAATCACATTAATGAAGTCCCATCATTTAAGTCCACCTAAACATCACAGATAAATATAACGTACGCTTATGCCATCCACATTCGCCTCGATGTCCCGTCTGCACCGTTAGGTTAGGTAACTAACGCCAGAGCGAGGCAGGGCTAGCGCGGGTGTAAAACATAAGCAACGTCTATATAATATATCATATATACTATATACAGTATCAATCTGAACATATCACATGATCACATCACAGATAACGTAGCAGAAAATATCATATGAAATATTGGATATACTAGGACGTCCGTGTTTTATTTTGAGTCTGTATAAAACACGGATTCCACGGTCGTGATGAATAGCCAATCCTACACCCCTAGACCCCTACGAGAGCGGCAAGCAACCCTACCAATTCTAGGGTTAGGAGACCCGGACTCGACTCCTCGAGATGGTCTCCCACTGGACCCTAGAACCCGGTAACTTGTGCTCCCTCCTAATGCGGAAAAGTAAATAATATACAAAGGTGACATCTTCCGCAACCTGGAAGTGCCCCAATAAAAGAATATTACATTCAAGTTTTTACATGAATGAAAATGAAAAACACTCATCTCACATAAAAAACCCCGGCTATTCAAACACGACGATCCAATATAACATATCCAGCAACACATAACATCACATGTCATCAACGTAAGTAAATATGCCCATCCCAATTGTCGTTGACATATAGCAACGAAACCGGCGATATCATATATTACACTTATGGTCACAGAAAAGAAAGTGTAAAACTACAACAGTTGGAATCCGCAACCTCTTTATACATCGCATGCCTAATCAAATGAATTCTTTAGACATCGCATGCCTAACAATTATAAATCCCGCATTTTAGTCTCATTATCGAAAACACTTTTCAATATCAAGTCGGGCAATTCAACAAGATTCCCGATATACTGAACGAATGCTCGTCGCAAACTTTAGTAGACGGCCGCACCTCCGATACCGTCGACGAAGTGCACTAAGGCGGAACACCGCTGCCGCGAGCACCCGAACGGATGCTTTCGACGACGGGGTTCTCCTACAGTCACTTGGTCGAGGCTATGGGGCATGGCTATCTATTAAGTTTACCCGGCGAGTATCCGCGTACGCTACATGATTGCGACGGACTTTTGATCACATCAAAATTCCGTGGCAACCGATCAAGTGAGACTAAACTGCTGTGTTTATAACATTCATATGTTGTTGATTCCAATTATTGTATCACAGTCCAGTTAAATAGAAAATGTTAAACTTTTCGATCGAAAAATCAAACACCCAAGTTTTCCCGAAACAGCTCAACACATGAAATAAGTTTAAAAACATCCACTTCATGCCACAGTACCAACGGTCTAGCTGTAGAAGGGTCAAGCCAACGCCTCACATGTGGCACGCCGTACTTCCCCAAACCCTAAGGTTCAAAGGGCAGTTCAAGACGGTCACATAATCGAGTTAAGGTTTGTTGTCTTCTAGAGGGTCCATCGCGTTACTTGCACTACTTTGAACGTTCTTAAACCACGAAAAAATCCAGCACTTGGAAATTTCCCGGCAGGGGAAAAAGTGGGTATTTATATCCGGTCGAACCTTTTAACATGTTCTAAAATACCCGGAAAAACAAAATAAACAAAGTTAAATAATCCGATCGAATCATCGAATCCCCAATACAACCTTAGAAAACTCAACACTTGAGTGGAATTAAAAAATTTCCAGAAAAAAAATGACAAGAAAGGACCTAAGAATAAATATATGAAGTTCCAGGGACTAATTCACAATTTTGGACGCGGAACCGCCGCCAAACCCTTGGTTTGGACGCGGAACCGCCGCCAAACCCTTGGTTTGGCCGCGGTTCCGCGGTCAAATTTTTGAGTTACAGGTCCGTACTTCACAGTAATTCTTATTTTTTCCTGCTTAATTTTCTGAGTATTTTTAATTTGGAAAAATCCACAGTTTTAAAAAATGTACAGAGAAGGGTATAATTTAGGGTTTCGGGGTTCGATCGGATTTCTAACTTCGTCTACACTTCGCCTAAAGCTCTTGCTAGGCTCTGATACCACTGTAGGGTTTTTAGGCACACACATGAGGTTCTACAACTGATCAACCATGCCAAAATCAAATTTTCCATATGCCAAAGAACCCTAATGCTAGATCGTTAACTAGAGGTAAGGCGAAACTAAACTAGTTAACAACTTTAACTATAAGTGAAAGGGATTACAACCTTTGTAGATCCGGTCCTCCACTTCTTTAGCTCCGTGATGACGTCCCTCCGCTGCGATCATCGGAATCCCGGACTCTAGCGTTGGTTTCATCGGAGAAATGAGCGGGCTTGGTCGTTGACTTCGGTGCCGAAGATGATCTACGTCGAGGCGACTCAAACTCAAACTCCATCTTCACTTGGTCATGAACCTTATGAAGAAAACATCCTATACAACATGGCAAGTGGTAGAGGATGAAGAAATAGGAAGAGGGTTCACTTTGGATTTGGATTTCTCACTCTAAATCTCATGGCACCATTAGAGGTAGCAAGCTTTCTTCTTCTTGAAGAAGAAGAAGAAGAAAGAAAAATGATAAGAATAATGAATAAAGAATGAAACTTATCCTTTTAATTATGGTACCATGGTTGAGTTAAGCCCTCATACTTAACTTGTGTAGAGAATTCAAAGTATTGGGTTAAGGGTTGGGTTAACTAGCATCCTAAGGAAATGACAAAAGAAATTGTCTTTCTCAAAGTTTCTTCAAGCTTCATGAAGCTTGATAACTTTGACAAAAGTCTTATTTCTTTTGTTATTTGTTAGGAAATTAGTAAACCCTAATTTAACCTCAATTTGGTTTAAGTCTCATACACACAACTTGTATGTATCATCAAGCATGATACAAACATGTACACTTGCATATATCACATATAAACAATATGCGCATTCAAGTGAGAAAATCAATCTTAAGGGAACCAATAATAGTTAATGTAAAGCAATATATCAAATATATAATTATACATTAAATCATTAAATCAACACTTGATTTAATGATCCGGTCATACTGCATATAACCAACTAATATCAAGTGCATCATCATATCGAATCAACATTTGATTCGGTAACCCGGCTATATCTTATATAACCGTCCGATGATACAAATCGCGAGAATAGAATTCAGTATCACATACTGATATTATTCTCGGTCCCGCACATATCTTATATGTGCTCCTATTTCGTTTCGCTTGAGCCAGGAAACCTCTGTGTAGGACTCTAAAGACTCGTCAATACGCCGGTAGTAGGCGATGATCATATCAAACACCCACAAGCCGCAAGCGGTCTGCTAAACGTAATGGCCACCCGGGTATTGAGCGATCAGAAGATCAACGAGCAAGCCCGCTCACACTCCTGTTAATCCAACCAGTAACACTTACCGTACAGTCCGGTCTGTTCGTCTGATATGTCGCATATCTCGCCTAGGGGTGGTAAACGTCAGACCCCAGTAGCTTGATAAGTCATGCCGATGTAAGGTCCATAACAAGCGTGAAACTCTGATAACTCTTGCTAGTATATCACTGCAACCCTGGCCAGGGATTTCCAGTTATGGCTAGTCGCGCATAGCGCAACATCAACCCCCAATACCGGGAGAGACGAATCCCCTCCTATCGCTCATTGCCTCCATGTGAATCGGGACTGTACCCAAAAACCACCTGTTTGCATGACTCAGTAGAGCCGTGGTAGGGTGGAAATCAAAGCACAGTGGAAGACACACAAGACTCTATGATGATCTCGGGTCAACAGACAAAGCTGTACCAGTGTCACCAGAGAACTGCCATCTGACGTGAGGTATAATACCATCTGGGAGTTCTCGGCGAGTCCGTTCAGTGTATCCAGTCTCCACTGAGCACCCGCATACCATCTCTGATGTCAAACACCAATGGATATGGGATCATCCATCGCCCATCACACGGGTCGAGAAGATATACGCTAGTCTACTCTGGAATATCGATGCCCCATCTCGATATTTCCATGACTAGGAACATTGAAGGATGTACTCATGGACTACCCAGGCCCCACTAGTATGATCTACATCATAGTCCTAGAAGTCGAGCACACATCCTAAGGGCTTTATCAACATGTAATAGAGAGACAACAAGTATACGTGTTAAGATAAAGAGCAACCAGATAGCAAGCTATCATGTCGAGCAAGAAAGTCCTACCTATATATTGTTGGAGATAGTGCCCTCAGAGTCAATTATTGGATCACAGGCACGTGATTGCAATGATTGAGGGAGGACCTGTCCCAGTAGGACAGTCTTACTCGAGATGATAGTATGCTATCTGGTTTATCTTTATCATAGTGTACTGCTTTAGGTGACCTGACATGTCGCTATTACACGTTGATAGAGCCCCTAGGATTCATGCTTGACCACCAGCAGTATGAGGGCGATCATATAAGTGGGAGCTGGTAGTCTATAAGCACATCCTTAAAAGGTCCCTAGTCGTGCGAGTTTCGAGACAGGGTATCGATACTCCAGAGTAGACTAGTGTATACAGTCGAGACCCCGACGAGGGGCAGTGGCCGGTCTCACAAACCACTGGTGTCAGTTGGTTCACCTAAGATGTATACAGGTGCTCATTGGGTTATGAGTACACCGGACAGGACTCGCCGGGAACCTGCTAGTTGGGATTATACCAGACGTCAGATAGCAGTTCCCTGGTGACATGTGTATAGGTTAGTTCATCGACCTGAGGATCGTCATTTGTCTCGTGTGAGTTCCCACTGTACTTTGATTACTACCCTACCATGCTCAAAGGAGACGTGCAAACAGGTTTTAGTTGGGTACAGTCCCGAGCCACATGGAGGCAGTGAGCGGATCTTCAGGGGTTCGTCTCTCCCGGTATTGGGGGTGAGGTCGCGCTGTGTCTAGGAGAGCCATTACACAAAGCCCTCGGCCGAGGCAGGAGATTTACTGGTAGGTATTCCAGTAGTATCTCAGGGTGTTCTGGGCTACACTCCGACACGACTTGTACCGCTTTTGGGATCTGACTTTTACCAACCCCCTAGGCCCGCCATGCGATGCTCATAGACGAACGGACCGGACTGTACGGATATTGTCACTGACAGGCTCAGTAGGGTGTCAGGATGAGTTCGCTCATCGACGTCCCTTTTGGTCAATACCTGGTAGCCCGTTATGTATTGGCTTATACCTCTGACGTGCTAGTGGTTAAATCCACAACCAAGGTGTTGACGAGTCTTTAGAGTCCCCCACATTCAGTTGCTCAAGTTTTCGGGCGAAAAGCTGTAGAGGCCGTATGGAGATATGGCAGGGTTCGATCAGATACGTGCGGTATTGCACGGATCAGGATCGGACGGATATTACTAGCAGGCTTTGGTTTAAGCCGGATACTAGTATAGTACAGTGTAGATTTTGTCTCATTGCATTTGTATTTCGGTCGGAATACAGATGCGGGTGTGTATGCACAGTATCAGGGTTTTCCTATAATTTATTACGGGACCAGTTTTCTGGAGTTGCCAGTTTGATTTCCGTTTCGGCCATATTTCTTTGTATCTTTCAATGGCCGAAGATTGGTGGAGGAGGGCTTATTTGCATTTATGCAAATAAGCAATTTAGAAGGGGGTCTTTGCATACTTTTGTGTCATGATGGTTTCATGATGGAGCCCCATCCTTTGACCTTCCATGGTTCATGATTGCTTGACTTTTTGTAGCAATCATGGTTGTTGATTAGTTGATAGAGTGTGGTTTTGCTTTTGATGATGGTTGAATATGATTACTATTTCCTTTCACTTGTTTATTGGTGTGGCTATCCTTTTTCACTCACTCACTCTCTCTCATTCTTCCCTCTCCAATATGCATGGCCGGCCAAGCTCCTTGGGGGCTGTCCAAAATTCTAGAAGTGGGGTTTTTGTGCTTTTGCTTTGATAAAAATCCCACAAGATCAATCTCCATTAGCTTGTATCATCCCTCCACCAAAAGGCAACCTCCATGAACCCCAAAATGAGACATGAGCACTACACGCATTCTACAGCAAACCTTGGGCACGTCGGCTCGCCAACTTCATGCCCGAGTTGCCTCGGTATAGAGGTGGGAGCCCGTAAAAGAAGCCGGCGACGTGGTGCCCTTCCGGCGACGAGGTGGAGACCGGAGCTTCCGCGGGAGATCGGGACGACGACGAGAAGAACGGAGGACACGGATCAGACGGTATATCTCTCTTCCCCATCTTGTAGTTAGCTAGGACTAGTTAATGGCCCGATCCGGGTTTTAGTGCACGGTGGTGCCGGTTTGAAAAGTTAAAGTTAACCATCGCTTCCGCATTTGGCCTCGGGATGGAGGCCGGGGCGCCGCCGTGCACTTACAGTGGTATCAGAGCCTCGCCATTAACATAGTCTAGCTTTGTCTAATGTGTTTTAAATTTCCGATCGAACAATTTTCCAAAAACCGTATTTTTCTTCACATCAGTTTCTGTCGAAATTTTTTGAAGTCCAAAAATTTTTCAGGTTGTTTCAGAATAATGTGTAGGACATTCTAAGAGTTCTGTGAAAATTTGGGCTCATGAACAGTCCAAACGACCGCGGAACCGCGGCCAAACCCATGCTTGGGCCGCGGTTCCGCCGCTACTTGAACTGTTCAGTCCCCCAAAATTCTACAGAATGCTCCTGGGTGGAAAATAGGTTTTCTGGAATGTTAATTTTTGGGCCCAGATTTCTTGATGTGCTACAGTAGTACTTGGGGGCCCACTTGGTAAATTTGATCGATCGGATATTTAAAACACATTATTTCACAGTATTTACATTATATCTGCGACCGTGAATGTCACTTGATCGGTAAATCCTGTCTAACTGCTATAGCCCGGTTAGACGGATTTGCGAACGTGATTTTCACGTTGATGTTCTGTGTATTGCTGTGATGTTGCGGATTGGTCGTGGGGGATAGCCTGAATGCAATGCTAGTACAGTTTTTGTTGTATTATGTACATTTGATATTGCGGGGCGAGCGTCCAACATGTGGACTGCCGTCACTACCTGTTTGTATTATTATTTTGGGGCACGACCAGGTTGTGGTCGATGTACCCGTTGTATGTATATTTTAATTTCTGTACTAGGATTGCCCCGCGGAGGGGTGTACGGATGGCCGGGTTCTAGAGGGCAACAAGCCCGCATCTCATGGCATTGAGACGGAGGGGGCTTTACTCTAGAATTGGCGGGCTATTCGCCGCACTCGTAGGGGGTACAGGTTGACCCAGGAGGGGTGCCCAAGTTACCGGATTCCGTGAAGTGCTGGGTGGTCCATTCACGTTGCTGAAGGGGGCTTCCTCGCTTCAGGTTTTGGCGGGTAACTTGCCGCGCCCGTAGGGGTCTAGGATTTCATTACACAGGCTATCCACACGACCAGGGGAACGTCGGGTTTCAGTAGTGGCTCTGTGAAACCCGGGGATCCCAGATATCTGTATTGTTCTGTGATACTATACATTTCTGTGATGTTGCATTTTATCACGCCTTGAGCGAAATATTATATATTGGTATATATATTAGTAGATGTTGTATATGTTTTGCATCCGCGCTAGTCCAGTCCCCGCTCTGTCGTTAGTTAGCTAACCTAACGGGTAATGACGGGACCCAGTGGCGAATGCGGATGGCATATACGTACATCAGTATATTTTCGTTCTTTGTGGTGTGATCAATTGATGGGACTGCGTTGATTCGGATCAATGCAAGTTAAAAACAAACCTATTCTGATGTTGTTGGAACACTTTTCAAAAAGCTGTTATTGCAAGGACGTTCACTTTTGTTTTGCATCGTGGTATTCAGTTGGAATATCCTGCTCCTCAGTCGACGAGGCAATGGCCGAGATCCCTTCATCGGGAGTGACCCCTTGGAAAAAAAGTTTGCGTCAGGGAAATAACTTCACTATAGCCGATTACTTTTGCTTTGTACCGTGGTATTCAGTTGGAATATCCTGCACCTCATTCTACGGGGAAAGAGCCGAGATCCCTTCACCGGGAGTGACCTCTTTAGCAAAGGTTTTCGTCACTATATTTTTTTTAATAAGCTATCCAGTTCCTTCAACGATATCAAGTTCATTACGTTAAAGGTTTTCGCCAGAAACCATTCGTAGCCCTCCGTCGTTTCAGACGGGTAGCACGTAGTATTCATGCTATGTTTGTTGGCCTTCGTCAAGGCATAGTGTATGGTAGCTGCTTGTTACCTTTCTGCTGCATAGATAGATGCGTTGGTTTGGGACAGTCGTATAGCCTTGTTGACCTTCGTCAAGGGCTTGTACGGGTGGGTTCAAATTAACCTGGACAATGACGGGTAGAACTTGACATGTGACTTATGATTTGTTGACCTTCGTCAAGGTCATAAGAGCATGGGGCAAAAATCACATCGGGAGTTTCAAAAGAACTGAAACTTGCCAGATATGCGCATACCTTCTGGAGTGTGATGACGTGAGCGGATTCCGTCACGTTATCATGCGATGATAGTTGGATCCCGATTCCCACTGATGAGTTAGTTTACTCCTCGGGTGATCCCGACTAATTCTTCTTTCAGGTTTGGAGGAGAGTTTGACGGTACAGTGGGAGGTTTCCAGATTAGATAAATTGGTAACCATTCTGATCTAGGTTAGAGTGCACGCTGAGTATTTCTTTTCTCTCTCTCTTCGGCAGCGACCATTGACCCGACCCTAAGACTATGACTAAGTGACCAAGTTGACCGAACCCTCTTAAACACTGGCTTTTGGATTGTCAGAGTTGCAAACCTCATTGCCACTCCTACTTTTACCCTTTTCTCCAGGACACCCCGTATTACTACGAACGTCCACTTCCATTGGACAAAACCATCGTATGGTTATATACGAACTCGAAGGAATTTATTCGAGGATGGTTTCAGGTTCTGGAGGAAACGGATAGGACTATTCAGTTGTCTTTTCCTTTTACCTTCTCTCAGGTTGCGAGTACTCCTTGGTTTAGGAGATAGTACACCTATTACGCAAATTGGATAGTCTTCTTCCAAACCTTAGGCTGGTGCCGAACGGTGGGGAATGAAGAAAACCAATTAGCCTAACGATGGTGTAGAGAAGGTATTAAGTTAAGACAAAGCAAGGGATTAGTAAGAGGGCAAAGTAAATTGCGACTGATATTCATGACCAAACCAGGTATTTCATTACCACTCCCACTTCACCTTTGTATTTCTCTAGGACACTCCGTATCACTACGAAGATCCACAGTTTATTGAATACTCCATCGTATGGTTATATACGAACTCGAAAGGAACTTGTTCCAGTTCGGGGATGGATTCTGGTTCAGGAGAAATAGGAATAAGGTTTATTCAGGTGTCTTTTATCTTCACCTTCTCTCGCATTGCGAGTGTTCCTAGGATTGGGACAGTACACCCATTATACTTATTGGATAGTCTTCTTCCAAACCATAGGCTGGTGCTGAATGGTAGGGAAGGAAGAAAACCATTTGGCCTAAAGGGGTGTACAGAAGGTAATGACTAAAGACATATGAAGGGTTTTGGAGAGGTGGCAAAGAATTACACGGTTATAGTCATGAATCTGGATAATGGAAGAGGCATTACTAGGAATACCAGGATACCCCCAACGAAACATTTCAATGTTTCAGTTTCACTGTGTACTGTTAAAAGAAAACTGATTTCCCAATTAGTCCTTACTCCAGGGTATGTATTTACCAGGTATGATTCTCACATCTGTATAGTTTTACAGATGATGAGTGGGAGTAGGTTATTGGGAATTAGGTGATCATCCTCATTATATCGGGATTCGTTGTAATCGGTGATATTTGAGGAAGCCACCTGGGTTGTTTGCCGGACGACGAATATTTGGTTTTGAATATCCGTTATAATGCACCAATTTCAAATTGATAAATCTGTACGTCTATTTTTATAAAGTGAGATATATCTTTTTGAAATTATGTCGATGACATTTACCTATATCAGTGGATGGTTAGGTAAGGAGCATTAAACAGCGATGTAATTCTTCTTAACCATAAGTACAGTTTTCAACCTACGACACACAGGGAGTGAGTTATTAGACTCAAGGGACTTGTACAGAGTATTGTATATTGTCCAGGATCCATCAGGACAGAGGGGTTGGTCCTCGTACTATATTCGGTTTACTTATGACTTCTCTAGTTTTTAGACAGTTGTTTCGTGGAAACACAGGGTCCGAGTTTTGAGAAGTTTTAGGTATTTGAATAAAGTAGAGAACCAGATATTGCAAGTATCGGGATTATTCAAAGTGATCGGAGATGTAGATACTTGAGTATGGTGTTCAGTTGATAGTAATGATTAAGAGAACTTGCTTCTCTTTCAGGTTACTCATAATTGGAAGCATTCCTAAGTTGAGTAACGTTGATCGGCCTCCTTCCATTTAGTTGACATGCACTGGAGACAGCTGCATGATTTGAATCTGGTTCAATTAAATCAGTGCCTCTGGTTCTATATTGGATATAGAACAGTTCGTATCTTAACGATGTTAAGATACGGGGAGTTGTCCGGCTTATGATTAAAACCAGACACTGGACAACTCAAGGCACGTTTCTGTAATGGCTGTTTGTGGGTTGACCCAGGCTATGAAGAGGGTTGATTTTCTACCATAAGAAAGATCAATAGTGATATTGTTCTAGACTCGCCACAGTTTTAATAAAAATGTTTTTTTTTCAGAAAACAGTAGTGGGAGTATGGTAGAACTGGAAGTGATTCCAGAACCACAAACGATTACTGAAGATTTGAAAAGGAACCTAAAGATTCAATCTGGTTTGACATTCCATTGGCCACCCAGTAGATTTGGTGGGTAACCTCAGGCACCCGAGAGGTACTCCGGTAGCCTCAAAGACGGTGACAGGGAAGTTCTTGTTTACCCACACTTGCCATTGCTGTTGTTCCAGACTGTGAGACCTGGCAGGAGGATGAGTATGGCGTCGTTCTAAACTTTCTTTAGAAGTGTACGTTTATATAACTCTGCCAGAGGGTTGTCGTAGTCAGTGGGAGCAGCGGAAGCATTGGTGGACAGGTGGCTTATGTCTATTTATAGACTAAAGCAGATGTAGCGGAGATAGATCATCTATTTCTGATGTGACAGTCATAGGTTTGACTTCATCAGAATAGGGGATGGATCTGTTGAGAAGGTAGTAGGGTGTGTTGTCATGGTATTTGGATGACATACACAGAGTAGGAAAAGAAATTCCTATACTACGATCGGTTATACTTTGGTCGTCACACAGTGGTTTCTCCACATGGGACTTGGACATTATATCAGACATACTGGTTACTAGATCTATGGTTTTAGATCTAGATTTGGGTGGTTTCCCAATTAAGGGTACTTAGACAGCATTCTAAGAGTATTTAGAATGGACGACTCCTGGCACGGTAGTGTACCTGCAGCTGATGGAGTCACCCTCTCTAAAGGTGTCTTACAGACTAAAGGGGAGTGGGATGTGCATGATTGGCAGATCACTTGCTTAGGCAATTGAGTCAATCATGAGATGTCAAGTACCACACCAGATGTTGTTCTTGCAGTAGATGCAATAAGTTGACATTGATCCTATCCTAGAGAAACAGTTGGAAGCAGTTTTAGAACATAAGTAGATGTTCTAGGGATATGATAACGACAGCCTCATTCGGGAGACAGTTATCGTTCCAGGCTTCCAAGGTGACCTGGACGACAAGGAGGTTGTCAGAGTTATAGTTTTTCCTTCTGACGAGGGGTAGTATTTTGGACAGGTGGTCCAAGGCAATACTGAGGGAGGCATGGCGCAGGATACTGATTGAGTTCAGTTGACGATACAGTCTAAGAAGTTTGTATTTGGAGTTCATTTATGAGCTAGGTCCCATCAGACATCCAGAGACATTCTAAGACAGGTATTGCTCATTTCGGGAGATGGGTTTCTCCGCGAACTTGAGATATAGAGAGACATAGAAAGAAACATCAAAACGGATCCACTCACTGAGGCTATTCCTCGAACGCAATAGTTTCGCAAACGAGCTTTGTGAGACTGACTAGTAGAGGAGTTGGGTGTTCGGTATCACACGGGCTGTGAGTATGCGACATCGCAATAATTAGCCTTGAGTGCAAGTGGGAGATTGTTGGAGATGGTGCCCTCAGAGTCAATTATTGGATCACAGGCACGTGATTGCAATGATTGAGGGAGGACCTGTCCCAGTAGGACAGTCTTACTCGAGATGATAGTATGCTATCTGGTTTATCTTTATCATAGTGTACTGCTTTAGGTGACCTGACATGTCGCTATTACACGTTGATAGAGCCCCTAGGATTCTTGCTTGACCACCAGCAGTATGAGGGCGATCATATAAGTGGGAGCTGGTAGTCTATAAGCACATCCTTAAAAGGTCCCTAGTCGTGGGAGTTTCGAGACAGGGCATCGATACTCCAGAGTAGACTAGTGTATACAGTCGAGACCCCGACGAGGGACGGTGGCCGGTCTCACAAGCCACTGGTATCAGTTGGTTCACCTAAGATGTATACAGGTGCTCATTGGGTTATGAGTACACCGGACAGGACTCGCCGGGAACCTGCTAGTTGGGATTATACCAGACGTCAGATAGCAGTTCCCTGGTGACATGTGTACAGGTTAGTTCATCGACCTGAGGATCGTCATTTGTCTCGTGTGAGTTCCCACTGTACTTTGATTACTACCCTACCACGCTCAAAGGAGACGTGCAAACAGGTTTTAGTTGGGTACAGTCCCGAGCCACATGGAGGCAGTGAGCGGATCTTCAGGGGTTCGTCTCTCCCGGTATTGGGGGTGAGGTCGCTCTGTGTCTAGGAGAGCCATTACACAAAGCCCTCGGCCGAGGCAGGAGATTTACTGGTAGGTATTCCAGTAGTATCTCAGGGTGTTCTGGGCTACACTCCGACACGACTTGTACCGCTTTTGGGGGTCTGACTTTTACCAACCCCCTAGGCCCGCCATGCGATGCTCATAGACGAACGGACCGGACTGTACGGATATTGTCACTGACAGGCTCAGTAGGGTGTCAGGATGAGTTCTCTCATCGACGTCCCTTTTGGTCAATACCTGGTAGCCCGTTACGTATTGGCTTATACCTCTGACGTGCTAGTGGTTAAATCCACAACCAAGGTGTTGACGAGTCTTTAGAGTCCCCCACATTCATTTGCTCAAGTTTTCGGGCGAAAAGCTGTAGAGGCCGTATGGAGATATGGCAGGGTTCGATCAGATACGTGCGGTATTGCACGGATCAGGATCGGACGGATATTACTAGCAGGCTTTGGTTTAAGCCGGATACTAGTATAGTACAGTGTAGATTTTATCTCATTGCATTTGTATTTCGGTCGGAATACAGATGCGGGTGTGTATGCACAGTATCGGGGTTTTCCTGTAATTTATTACGGGACCAGTTTTCTGGAGTTGCCAGTTTGATTTCCGTTTCGGCCATATTTCTTTGTATCTTTCAATGGCCGAAGATTGGTGGAGGAGGGCTTATTTGTATTTGTGCAAATAAACAATTTGGAAGGGGGTCTTTGAATACTTTTGTGTCATGATGGTTTCATGATGGAGCCCCATCCTTTGACCTTCCATGGTTCATGATTGCTTGACTTTTTGTAGCAATCATGGTTGTTGATTAGTTGATGGAGTGTGGTTTTGCTTTTGATGATGGTTGAATATGATTACTATTTCCTTTCACTTGCTTATAGGTGTGGCTATCCTTTTTCACTCACTCACTCTCTCTCATTCTTCCCTCTCCAATATGCATGGCCGGCCAAGCTCCTTGGGGGCTGTCCAAAATTCTAGAGGTGGGGTTTTTGTGCTTTTGCTTTGATAAAAATCCCACAAAATCAATCTCCATTAGCTTGTATCATCCCTCCACCAAAAGGCAACCTCCATGAACCCCAAAATGAGACATGAGCACTACATGCATTCTACAGCAAACCTTGGGCACGTCGGCTCGCCAACTTCGTGCCCGAGTTGCCTCGGTATAGAGGTGGGAGCCCGTAAAAGAAGTCGGCGACGTGGTGCCCTTCCGGCGACGAGGTGGAGACCGGAGCTTCCGCGGGAGATCGGGACGACGACGAGAAGACCGGAGGACACGGATCAGTCGGTATATCTCTCTTCCCCATCTTGTAGTTAGCTAGGACTAGTTAATGGCCCGATCCGGGTTTTAGTGCGCGGTGGTGCCGGTTTGAAAAATTAAAGTTAACCATCGCTTCCGCATTTGGCCTCGGGATGGAGGCCGGAGCGCCGCCGTGCACTTACATATATGTCCCAGCATCCACTACAATATACATCCAATGTGCAGTAATGGCCTCTAGGGCATACATATAACTAACACAACCATGCCTGAATAAAATTTTAGACTTGCCGAACAACCCAAAGCCGGGATCTTTGCTAGATTATTAGGGTTTAACATGCAAGTAAATATCTTTACAACTAAGTGTGAGAGATTACAACCTTTGTAGTCCGCTCCTTCGCTTCATAAGCTCCGAGTAGAAGTCCCTTCGCCGCGATCCACGATCTGCCGGACTCAAGAGAGGCTCCACGACTCGAACGATCCATGCTAGCTTGTAGTGTTCCTTTTCTCCGATGATCTACGTCGAAGTTGCTATAACTCAAGCTCTCACACTCTAATGAGGTGAACACCCTAATCTAATTGGTTAGATTAGATGAGGATGATGGAGTAGTATTTATGCTTTCTTTTTATATCAAATTCTCACATGAAAATATCACAAAATGAAAACCTAGTAAGCTTTCTCAAAGCTCAAGGTTGAAGATGAAGATGAAAAATGAGTTAATCCTTTTGTGATGAATAATGAAATGAATATATGAATAATAATGCAACCATGGTCAAGGATGACAAGGATAACTCTTGTAGAGAATTAACTAAGGCTAGGGTTTGGTTGGGTTAAAACAATGAGTCATAAGAAAATATCAACATAATATCTTCTTTATGACAAAAGAAAAGCTTCTAGAAGGTGCAAGAAAGAACTAACCCTAATCAAACCCTAACCTTATTTAATCTCCACAAAACAAGTTGCATTAGTAATCATATCATGTTACAATAATATATATCACATATATATTATATATTTGTAATAAAAGAAAATAATACAATTAATATATATCGCATATATATCAATGTATTATCCGGTGAGGAAATGAAATAATAAAGCGAGCCAATATTAGATGTAATACATTACATCATATATATTATTATACAATAAATTGTCGAATCAACACTTGATCCGACAATCCGGCTATATCGAATATAACCGACTAATATATCATGTACCGATTCATCGAATCAACACTTGATCCGATGACCCGGCTCATATCTAAATATCACGAGAATATAATACGGTATCTCATATTGCATTATCTTTGGTCGTGCACATATCATATATGTGCCTCTACTCCATTTTGCCTGAGTCAAGAAACCTCTGTGTAGGACTCTAAAGAATCGTCAATACGCCGGTAGCAGGTGATGATCATATCAAACACCCACAAGCTGCAAGCGGCCAGCTAAACGTAACAGCCATCCAGGTATTGAGCAATTAGAATATCAACAAGCTAGCCTGTCCATTCTCCTGTGAATCCAATCAGTAACACTCCCGTACGGCCCGGTCTCTTCGTCTGATATGTCGCATATCAAGTTTAGGGGTGGTATACGTCAGACCCCAGTAACCGATAAGTCGTGTCGATGTGAGGCTCATAACGGGTCGAGAAACTACTGGTAACATTTACCAGTAAATCTCTATATCATCCCTGGCCAGGGACTTCCTGTTATAGCCAATCGAACACAGCACAACATCAACTCCTTATACCGGGAGAGACGAATCCCCTCCTATCGCTCATTGCCTCCATGTGATTCGGGACTGCACCGAAACGCCACCGTTTTGCACGCCCTCTTGGACGTGGTAAGGTGGAAATCAAAGCACAGTAGGAATCACACAAGACTCTATGACAATCTCAGGTCTACAGACTACCCTGTACCAGTGTCACTGGAGAACTGCCATCTGACGTATGGTATATCACTATCTGGGAGTTCTCGGCGAGTCCGTCCAGTGTACCCAGTCTCCACTGAGCACCCGTACACCATCCTTGATGTCAAACACCGATGGATATGGGATCATCCATCGCCCATCATATGGGTCAAGATGAGTATACGCTAGTCTACTCTGGTGTATCGATGCCCTGTCTCGATACACCCTCAACTAGGAACAGTTATAGGATATACTCATCGACTACAGTGGCCCCACTAGTATGATCTCATCATAGTCCCAGTAGTCGAGTACAGATCCTAAGGGCTTTATCAACATGTGAGAGTAAGACAGTAAACCAATACAAGTCAACATGTTAAGATAAAGTGAAACCAAATAGCATACTATCATGACTAGCAAGAAAGTCCCCTCTATATATATCCAAGCATCCATTATAATATACATCATACGTACAACAATGGCCTCTAGGGCATATACATAACTAACACGTGATATTAGGCCGTACCCTCATTTGTCGTATAGGATGATAGGATCCCTATTAGCTTAATGCCGCCGTACGACGATTTTCCGTGCGTGATGAGTTGACTTGATGATTGATCCTTATCCGTGACTAGAGGTTGCCGTACGATGGATTATACCGTATGTGATGTTGTTTAGGCTGGATACCGATTGATAGATTCACCGACTCGATTATATTAGATACGTATACCCGTCAGCATTTGCATATGTTTTACCTTATGCTGCCTTTATGTTATTCGCATTACATTACTTATACCTGTGATAGTACACCTGCACCATTATCGATGATGCGTATGTTACACGTACACAGATTATAGGCTCACATACTTCATCATCGATAATTGCCATGTCACCGCACAGTAGGATTGCTGCATCATGATATGACCCTTCGCATAACCTGCTTGCACATATACATTGATACATCCATATCTGCGCACATACACATTCTATATTCATATTGGTGTACATATACATTGATACATCCATATCTGCGCACTTACACATTGTATATTCATATTGGTGCACATATACATTGATACATCCATATCTGCGCACATACACATTGTATATTCATATTGGTGCACATATACATTGATACATCCATATTTGCGCACATACACATTGTATATCCATATTGGTGCACACATGCATTGGTACATCTATACTTGCGCATATACATATTGTACTTATATAGATAACTTATTTTATTAGGAAATTGGGAACCGCGTGTTATATTTTAAAAACTGGAATCATTTTAAAGAAGCGGTTTTCCCTTAATATGTCATATCACTATTCCATGTTGCATGATACACGGATTTGCTCGCATTTCTCTTATATATCGCATACATCATGCTCTATTATTTTACGAATTGAGATATGTTGTTTTCATGAGATTTCTGGATTTGAGAACCGTGGATATTTCAAAAGAGATTATGTATTGTTTTAAAAACCCGGTTTCTCTTGATATGATATTTCAGTGTGTCCACCATGTGTTTTCTCGGTTCTGAGAGCGACATGTGAAATCCGATTTGAGGAGGCGGATGAAGCCGATTGCGGGTACATGGTGGACCCGGTATGGTACCTGGGGGCGAGAACGGATCGCTGTGTAGTAGACGGTGAGCCTGGAAGGGGGACTACTACCTACCGGTGATAGTATTTGGGCTCGGCGGATAACCGGAGGATACCGACCGGAGTCGAGAGATGATATGGGCCGATCCAGACTGACGGAGCCCGTGGGCCGATCCGGACTGACGGAGCCCGATATATGGGGATTTACGTGCCGATGCTGGGCACGGTTTTCATGATATTTTCGAGTGTCGATGCTAGGCACTCAGGTTCCATGATTTTGATGTGTCGTGAGGGACACCGTTGATATATATCCTCATACTTTCATGCACACTTTTTTATGATATTTACGTGCATACAGACATTGATTATATGGGTGGATGAGATCCATATGCATACATATGTTGATTATATGGGTGGACGAGATCCACATGCATACAGACTTTGATTATATGGGTGGACGAGATCCACATGCATACATGCATTGATTATTACTGTTGGATGTTACCCGCATGCATATAGGCATTGACTGTCTTGTTGGCATATACAGACCCGGTAACCCTAGATATCATAGTATTCCCTTTATGATATAGTTGACCTAGGAGTCGTTGTTTATTCGATTTCTATCTGTTGATATTTTTTCTACTCATGAGTTGGCAACTCACCCCCGTTGTGCCGCAGTTCTTGCAGGTTGACCGCTTGGATTAGTAGCGGCGTCGCTGACGCACAGCTTCATTTGGGTGTTTTGCAGTGGTAGGTAGGACATTTGTATCGTACCCACTCTTGTATTATATTTCATATTGTATCTAGTTAACTCCATCAATCAATCAAAATTAGTAAATTGTATAGGTAATGAGACTTAGTGGGATTGTAGTTGCAAGATTTGAGCGATGGGTGTTATATTCGTTTTTGGGGTTATGTCTTGCTTATTTCTCTATCTTTTGTGGTGATCTTCGCCTTTGGGTGTCGTATACTGATATCTACTGTTTTGCGTGGTTGTGATCCGCCGTTTGGTGAAGAGCTAGTTCCTACTTGGGGATGCCTTTATCATTATTATGTATCTGTGGTTTTGGATCAAAATATATAAAGGAGGTGCTTCTAAATTTTTTAAAAGACGAAACATGTTTTCAAACTAGTAAATTTCACTTGCATCATTCATGTTTCTTTTCTATGCATTTAAGCACACTTAATTTCATTATACCTTAATTTCAAAAACTTCACCTCCTTTATTTTCTTAAAAAGGTTTAGATTTCTGGGTTTCAGCTTACTTGAATTACGTTACGCTTTTAGACGTTGAGTGATTTAAGTGCTGGTCATGAGCTAATATTTCGGGTCGTGATAAAGTTGGTATCAGAGCGTTAGGTTTAACTTTTGTTCAAGTCTATGTTTGACTATTGTTTTTCATGGAGGTTAGGGTAAGGATTTCTAAAGGAAGGAGAAGAACCTAGAGAAAGAAACATCTTTCCAAATGGTTCTAATCCCTTTTATTAATAATTACCATAACACCTAATTAGATCTTCATATGGGTATATAAAGCGGTGAGATTTATAGACTTTCCAAACTTAACCAATACCTAACCCTAGAAAGATTTAGATATAGATTAATTTAGTTTTTAGATTTAATCAATCCGGCTCCATCGGAATTAACTTGTTTGAGCGATTAGGAAATTCACAACATTCCTGTGGACCGACCCGTACTCACCGGCTAGCTGCAAAGCGACGCCGTTCTTGATTGCGGTTATAGATAGTTTTTGAGATCAAATCAAATGGCGCCGTTGCCGGGGATGGCGTGTTATTTTCTTTTTACAATTTTGGGTTAATCTAAAATTAAAAAAATCATAAAAACTGAAAAATTAAAAATATAAAAATTTATGATCTTTTATTTTTGTGAAGGATATTTTTGTGTGAATTTTGCAGGATCTACAATTGAGTTCGGATCTGAAAAAATCCAGAAATCAAAACAGAAAACAGCAGATCTGAAAAACAAAGATTTACAGTAACAGAGGAGCAGAATTTTTCTCAGGACTCGAACCGCCCAAACCACCGCGGATCCGCCGCTGTACCCCTACTCCGACCGCGGAACCGCCGCGCCTTAGTGACATCATCACAAAAAAAAAACGGCCGCGGAACCGCGGCGGTAGTACCACTTTGGCGGTGGAAGCGCGGCCAAAAAAAAAAAACTTGTAAGCTTTTTCTCTCTTCTCTGTAAATCTCAATATCTCCTCTGTCAAATCTTCTGCAGGATTCTTTGCGCTTAAAAAATCTTCCCCTTTCCAAATAACAAATCTTGTGCAGAATTCTTTGCGTGCGTTTAAAATAAAAATTGATTGCAAGAAATCTTTTCTCTTTTGCATATCTTTTCTCAAATTGCAAAAAAAAACTTTGATTGTAAGTGATTTACTGTTTTGCATATTTTTAATCGGATTTTAAGGGGCTTTTGACCAATTCAGATTGGGTGGGGATTTCATCACCCTTCACAGGACCCCAGAAATCACATAAGGCATTTGCATTGACCATTCTTAATTAAAAAATACTAGACTCAGCCCTAAGGACGTCGAGCTCAATAGGACAGAGGACTAGTTATAGGCATCGACCGTTTATCCTAACCTGATGCGATGTCTAGGAAAGTGTGTCTAAGGCAAGTGGTTACTTAGTTAGGACCACTACTTTTGTAGTGGGGAGCCTCCCACTTACCTGGCACTTACCTGGCCGCAATTGGCGGTGAAGAGGCGGTTTGAGGTTCTATTTCTAGCCCTTTGGAACAGTTAGGAGCTGTCTAGCTGACCTAGGTGACCCTAGATCTAGGCCTGATTGTGCATTTTTGGTTGATCGAAAGTGTGTCTTAGCTCTTTTCTCGAAAATCTTTTTGCAAACAGTCTAAATAAAGAGAAAAAGGAAAAAGGAATTTTTTTTATAAAAAACTTGCAACTTTTGTCGCTAAGAAATCCTTGCACCACCTATCTTATTTCTCTTCTCATCATGGGTACCCCACATCACAAATCTCTTGCCGAACTTTGGTATCCTGAACCTAACTTTGCCTCGTACGTCAATGGTTTCGGTCGATTTAAGGAAGATCCCTCCGTGCCCAAAATTTCTTTGAAAGATCAAATAAAAGTGTCAAGGAGAAACAGTTCGACTTCACAACCAACTTTGTGTCAACCATGTCAACCTTCACCACCTTCGTACGTTGATACCACTTTTTCGAGTCCTGCTGTAACTCCTAAACCGATGTCCATTGCTGAGCATATTGCTCAATCTCGTAGCCGATCTTTCACCCCTCTCCACACATCCAGTTCTAGGGATCAACATATCCATTCACCTTTTTATCCACATATTGATCCTACTCCTGTCCAACCATCCACTTCCTACCATTCCTACCTGACTTTCCTACCTTCGCTAGACACTGTTTCTACACAGCCATTTGGGAGTTTCACGTATCCTAACAATTTTGAATCTTTTACCGAAACCCCTTCACAACCCATGTCTAGTTTGGAACAGTCGTTGGAAGCTTATATTTCTGCAACAAACAAAATGGTTAGGAATGTGGATGCGTCCATTGCCGCACTTATGCAACCTAGTGAACCGGTAGCTAGTTTCCAACTAGCTTCCAATTTTTCAATGTATAAGGAGGCGGTTGGACAGAGTGAGAATTTGAGAGGAGCGAGTGAGTTCTACACATTTCCAAATCAAACCTACCCATACCCAATTGAATCCAACAACTCCAATTTTCAAACTTGTGTCCAAAATAACGAGTTGTGTGATTTTGTAGTGCTTGATTTGCCAAATTGTGAAGAACCCCGTTCGAGTGAAACCACACTTAATCCTTTCGATCTTTACACCTCCAATCTAGAACCTGAATTGATAAATATCCGTGCTTTTGATGAGGTGTCAGAAAATATTGATTTTCACTTGATTGAGGATATAGACGCCGGGAATATTTTGGATGATGAACCCGTAGATTTATTTGATATTTTTTGTCCAATTTATCATCCAGAGTCATTAAATGATTCTCCCGAACTTCATATGCGTCTTGATTTAGATGATAATGGCATGGATGAGTTAAATATTGAGGAGAATTATGAGGATAGTATTAAGGATGGTATTGAGGATAATATTAAGGTTGAACCATTTTTGTTTGATGTGTCGGATTTTCCAATTCATCCTCCTACTGTTACACTTCCTAAATCAAACACCCTCCTTTCCATCGTTCCGACCACGCAAAAGATCACGCTTGAAGACTGTGAGTTTGACAAATTTCCCTTTGAATCTGACACAGTTCTCACAGCCGATGACACTTACGAGTGTTTCACTTTTTCGGACGATGTTGAAGTCTCACCGCCCGAGTTTGAGTCCTTTGAATTTTCAGATGAGTTAGTTGAACCATCAGACTCGGTTGCTTACAGTCGTTTCGAACCAATGATGGAATCTTTCCAGTTCGAGACAGTTCACTACGGTGAGAATGAGACTATCCCTAATTCACGACCTTTCGTCCTTCCTATCGTTCCGACTGTGCAAGTGACCGTTACGCTTTCATCTCCTATACCAAGTTCGACGTACCCATGCGTTCTTGCGAATCTTGAGGGATTTGACCCCATTTCACGATGATTTGATAGATTAGCACAATCGTTTTTAACACATCGGTCATCATAAATTATGCTAATTTATTCACTCGATTTACACCCTCAATATCGCGCGACCCTTTTTTCTCTTTTCCGCCCTTCTTCTCCTCCACCTAGACCATATTCCACCCTTCTTCCCACTCGATTTCGTGTGCTTCTCATTTCTTCCCTTTACATCCCATTCTTTCACCAACCCTACCATTACCATGATAAGATCTTTGAATGGTTGGTGCTAACCTTTGGCTTATGTAAGGCCAAGTTTAAGTTTAGGGGGAACCTTGTTGTATATATGTACATATATTTTTTTGTTTTCTATAAAAAATAAAAAAAAATTCAAAACAATAAAAAAATTCAAAAAAAATTTGTAAATAAATAAACAGAGGAGTGTCGACATTTTGACCCTCTTGGTGTAGCATGACAGTGAGGACACTGTCAAGTTTAAGTTTGGAGGTATGCTCGGTACGTTTTCTTCCTTCGCATTCATATGTATATTTTTTTGCATTTGCATACTTATTTTAAAACCCATAAAAATTAAAAAAATTCAAAAATTATAAAAATTAATGTATTCAATTTTGGCCTAATTGACTTGTGTTTGACAAATAGGTTAGCTAGCTAGGAACAACTAGATCTTAGACTTAGTAAATTAAAAACCCTAAAAATAACCTTCCTTAAAATTTAACGGTAGAAAGTATATGCCTTTGTAGTTTATTTAGAAATAGGCAAATTTTAAGTTCACTTCTTGGGCTAAGTCGAAACGAAGGAAAAGTATTGATATTTTTATTAGAGTATAAGTTTGAAAAATAATTCCTAGCTTAAGTCTAGATTCTGAAAATGTATACCCTACAAATTGCACAATCACGCACCTTGAAACTTGGAATAGTAGAAGAGACCTTGAAATGCTCTTGTCTAAAGTCCTTAGAACGATGAAAAAAAGTGAATAAAAAAAATGAACACTGGTTTTTGTGATTACTTAAAGCTGTAAAAATAGAAAAATATTTAGCGAGGGTGCTTCATCACCTAGTGCCTAATTGATAGGATTTTGTGGGTAGTATCCGCTGAAAACCCTCAGGAGACAACACTCCTCCTACTATGGACACCTAGAGGTTTAACGGTTTGTTGCACGTGCTCAGTGCAATCGCGTTTCCCTGCGAAAGTGCGGTTAGGTTTTTTGTCGAGAATAAAAAAAAAGTTTGCTCGAGGACGAGCAAAAGATAAGTTTGGGGGTATTTGTTCACACCATAATATTGCATTATTATATTCATCATCCTTATTCGTTTTATAAATAAACAGGTGCTTTTGACTCATGACTGCTACATATTACAGGTTACAAGTTCTTAGATAGAAAACAGTGAAAACGATGAAAAGACGATGCAAAAGTAGACTTGACCAACAAACAGAAGACTCTTGATCAAGCCTACATCGAAGATAAAATTCACAAAGTACAAGGCAATGTAAGGTCCAAGATTACAAAGCGAACGGTTAAAATTCCACCGCAATTATTCACTGGAGATCTGGAAGAAACATAGAAGCTATTTTAATAAAAGAACCAAATAATAAGGAAGCCCAAAGACAGAAGAGCCAACAAAGGAAATTTCAAGGCCCAATACTTCCTTTTAAAGAGACAGAGACATAAAATTTTACCAAAGCTCGGAGTCTACTTTGACTAGGTCTTCCTAAGGATATTTTGGTAAATGTAGACGTGCGAATCAATTGTAACCTAGAGTTTCCTATCCTCTATAAATAGGAACTCTAAATAATTGTATTCTTTTCATGCCTCCCTAAATTAATAAATTTTAGAATTCTTTTGGAGAGCATCGGTGCCTCTTTTCATTTCATGAATTCAGATCTGACAACTCTGTGTTGATGTTTGGAGAGAGCCATCTGTAAGTAGTTTTATTTAATTGCTCTAGTTTAGATTTTAATTCCTTGCCTTAGATGTTAGCTTAGGGGAAGGCTTTGGAGAGATGAGATCTCTTATCCCTTTCTTGCCCATTATATCTTTTCAATAGGACTCTATGCATACACGCACATACCGTGCCCTACGGCACTCTATCCCTTGAGGTAGCAGTGATAGCGTAGTATAAAGGCCCGGTTGCGCGCGTTTTCCATGGAGGTTAGGGTAAGGATTGATAAAGGAAGGACAAGAGCCTAGAGGAAGGAACACCTTCCCGAATGGGTCTAATCCCCTTTATTGATAATTACCGTAACTCCTCTTAGATCCTAACTTGGGTATAGAAAGCATTGAGATTTATTTACATTTCCAAACCATTCCTAAACCTAACCCAAGCAAGATTTAGATCTAGATAATTTTAGTATAGATAGGTTTCATTTTTTTAGATTTAATAATCAATCCGAAAACCCACCGGAATTAACTCGTTTGAGCGATTAGGAAATTCACAATATCCCTGTGGACCGACCCGTACTCACCGGCTAGCTACCAAACAACGCCGTTCTTGATTGCGGTAAAATATTTTTGATCGACAAAATCTCTAAAAATCAACTATGCGGAGTCTAGGGCGGGTATGTATTTCGGAACCTAGGCTTGACCTTACGGAACATAGACTTGAACGGGAGGGGGGGTATTAGACCCGAACTTTCGTTTCATAGGCTGACCCTGATTGATGGAGTAGGTAGCTTGAGTAGAGTGACGTACCGTACGTATGTTCCGCGGTATATTTACGATACGATACTCCACTTAAGAAAACTTAGGATGTACATATTTTTTTTGAGACTTATGATTCTCTTCGTACCCATGATTATACATCCATTGGAGATCCTCGATTCTATTAGTTCCATGATCATACTTTCATTGATGCTGTTCCTTCTTATGATCATGTATCCATTCTGGATCTATCGTTTCCTCTTATGTCGTTGATCTGCTTTCTTCGATACTCGATTGAGGTTCCTGTCACCATGGTTTGAGCACAGTTTGAGCTGCTGCTAGTGTTGCGGTCAGGGCGAGCTTGTCTGGTACGAGGGCTGACCATTGTGCTTTCTGGTGACATGGGAACATCTCGAGGTAGAGTTGTTGTGGCCTCTTGTGGAGGCGAGTGCTTGGTTTTACACCGGATGATCGGGCCATTGTTAGAGGCTGTCGGTTGCGAGAGGACTGTTGATGTATAGCCTACCTCAGCGATTGTGATGTCATCTACCGTGTGGACCGATGACTCAGCTGTTGTTGAGATTGATGGGATGTCGCTTCCTGAGCTTACGAGCTAAGATCGCCGGAGCTTCCAGGCAGAAATGCGACAGATGATAGCTAGTCTACCCCGAGTTGAGAGACGAAGGTGATTCATCAGATTGATGTGCCGACGCAGGCCCAGTTGAGTTGAATATTTCCAGTGTGGAGAGAATCTTACGCAGACCTAGAGCAGACCGATCCAGAGATGACCGCCGATGTATCGCCTTTTCTGGAGGATTGAGGCATTGTTTAGCCTGCGGGCGAAGAATAATCACATGTTGTATAAGCGAAGCTAAAAAGTTCGAACGAGTGTCAGAAACCCATTTTTCCCAAGTTTAAAGTATTCGGAGGAACATGCAGGTAATTCTGTGGACCCTCTAGAAGAATGAAACCCTAACTCGACATGATGACCATGGAACCGCTTTGAACCTTAGGGTTTGTGGCAGTTTAGCGGTGCCATCAGTGAGGCTTGGGTTTGCCCTTCTACGGTTGGTCCAGAGGTACTGTGGTATGTACCAGATATTTTTAGACTGTGCTCAGGTGCTGAGCCTTCGGGAAATTTTGGGACCTTGATGACTCGATCGAAAAGTTTGACGTCGTCCAGATATCAAGTGATAAGAGATCAGCAAGCTGATGAGCTTCGGATAGAGGACCTCACCCAGATGCGTTGTGAGTTGACCAAGGACAAACGAGTATTGAGTATTCCTCCGATGGTTGGGACGAGTTCCCGAGGATGTGTTCGTCCAGATATCTTCTACAGAGTGATAAAGCTACAGAGTACGCGGTTTCGAGTCCGTACGAGAGACTTCGGATTGACCGTGGCCGAGAACAGTTGCAGTGCGCAGATAGCATGGCGTGACGTCATAGTGGACGACGATAAAGACAAGTAGAACCAGAGGTTCGTGCGAGACGCTGACGAGCTATTATTACTCCCCATCGAGATCAGAGACCTGATATGCTTACAGAGGCATTGGGATACGGCCAATTTCCGAGGGAATGTGTGCGGAACAAGCAGATGTCCAGAAAACAAAAAAAGATTATGTAAGAGTACCGGCCTCCGTACAGTTCGGCATAGGCAAGATCGGAAGAGAACCTGAGCAGGATTCCTTCCAGGACACTGCTGCAATGAGATTTGCACCCAAGATCAGATGTGTCACGTGTATTCAGAGGACGCCAGGCCGTGAGCGGGAAGCAAACGGATGTTCTTGCCCTGCCAGTTTTAGGCGCCCCGATATTTTTCGACATTATAGGAGGTGTACCTCGATGCCATTTATTGCGATTTGCATTTGTGATCCGAGAATCACGCTTAAATCGCTTGGATTTGAGTTTTGATGACGAGTTTCCTGATATTGATTTCGTGCACCATGGCTGCACCTACTGAGTATTTACATTTTGCGCATAGTTATCGCACCTGATATATATTTTATACACCGTTGGGTTGATTTACGATATGTGCATGCCTATTGCGTTTGATGTCGATTTTGTACCTTCGTAGCATGTGTTTATGATTTCATAGATTTCATACGGATGATGTGATTTTTGCACTTGGTATAGCTCACATGTGCTTGCAGTGCATTGATACGGATATTGTGCACATAGTTGCACACGATTTGATTTATACACATTGGTGTACTCGGTGTTGCTTTTATGCGTTTGAGTTATTGATTGTATTTTGTGCATTTGATACACCAGATGTTATTTTCGTGCACAATAGGTGCACCAGATATTGTTATCATCCATACCGTTGCAGTGGACAGATGCTTTTGTGCACACCCGTTGCACTTAGTTTTGCTTTGTGTGTATTGTGGCACCTGTATTTTGATTTGATTTCCCTGCGCACCAGACGCATGTGATTATTAGATACGCATTTTGAGGTTGATTTTTCTCTTGAGCACTTTGTTTTCATGTTGGGCACTTGTTCATACCAGAATATTGCACTTACTACCGCCCATTCTTACGCTCGTTTGTTTATAGGTAGGTGCTTTTAATCCGTGTTTGCTACATATTTACAGGCTACAAGTTCCTAGTCCAAAATAACACAATTGATACAAAATCTCCACTGTTACGCCAAAATACAAAACATCTGTTGACAGCAGATAAAAGCCGGGTTCCGGTCATCCGTATCCGTCCAGCGCCGCGTACCGGTTCCAGAGACAAGATATATGACAGTGGTCATTTGTGTCTCAGATAAGCACAGAGCACGAGAGGGGAAGCATAAGAATCAATGGGTGCGCGGAGCTTGAGAGAGAAAAGGTCAAAAGTATTATTCTAGATGCCATTTTGGACTGTTACAGATCCGAAGAAGTTGTTGAAGCAATTTGCAATTTGGAACATGTAGAACAACAGAGGATAGCAACACAAGGAAACACAGAAAAAAGGAGACTCCAATTCCACAAAACCGCGGCGGAACCGCCGCCAAATGTGGGTTTTCGCGGCGGATCCGCCGCGGTTTAGTGACATCATCTGACCAAATTTTGGGGGTAGTTTTGTCATTTCATTTGGGGCCAGAATGTTGCCCTAGGGTTTCAGCACGCAGCTTATAAATAGCCCAGTTTTGTGCCAAGCCAAAGGTCTTCTTTTCCCATCTCTTTTAGTGTAGTTTAGTTTAGCTTCTTCTTCTTCATTCTTTCCTCCATGAAAATTGTAGTGAGAGCTTTTTGAGTGGATGATGAAATGAAGATGAGGGTTATTTTTATCTTGTCTCTTTTATTTATTGTCTTGTAATTTTATTATCTTGTATTGTAATTTCAATTCTTGTTGTTAATTAGTTGTTGTTATTTCTTTGCTTGTTCTCTTTTCTTTATCTTTTCTTATCCGTATTATTTTCAAGCGATGATATTTCGACGGAGTTCCTTGCTAAGGTGAGAACCCAAGAGTTAGCTTGCTTCACTTGTAAAACCGTATTTTCCTCTTTTCCTCCTTTTTGTTTTGTTTTCTTTTCTTTAATGATGTGTGAATAATTTCCTCCTTATTAAGGCTAAGGAAGGTGGTATGAGGGACGGAGAAATCCCTTGTGCTTCTCTTCGCCAAACATCTTGAAACGAATCCCGACCAAACAAACGCAACCCTCTCACTTAGGCGCGCTATATGTGACATGTAGCCGCGACCTAAGTCGAGAAGTCCTTTAAGCGCACTACAACGTGACATGTAGTTGTGATTTATTTGGATACATAGTTGCGGGTGTTTGGCCGAGGGTTGGAAATAAACGTATTTAGCGGACGGACAATGGGCACTAGGAATGGATTTAGCGTTGGAAAGCTTGCTTAAACTCGCAAATCCCATTTCTATGTCCTCCTAATCCCCGCTACTTTCGATTATCCCAACACCGTTTTAAGAATGGCAAAAGACAAGTATAAGACTAATCCTAACTCTACTAACCGATCTTAACCTTAACAAGCTTACTTGAACATAAAATACAACACTTAGGATAGAATTGAACAAACACATACAAATTCTTTATTGACTCGTCTAAAACTCGAACGGATATACAACCATCTTCCTGTGGATCGACCCGTGCTCAACCGGCTAGCTGCATAGCGACACCGTCCTGATCGCGGTTATAACTTTAGAATTTTGAACATCCGACACGCTTTTGGCGTGCGATCAAATGGCGCCGTTGCCGGGGAGACGGTAGCGTATTTTCTTTCTTGTTATTCGGGTTAATATTCTTTTTGTATATATTTATAAATAAAAAAATAAAATCTTTTTGTTATATTTGATCATTTTTGTATGCAAGTGTGCAGGCTAATCTGGAGCAAGTATAGTAATCCAAAAAGAAAACAGAGGTTTTTATTTTGAAGAAGAAAAGAAGTGGAGTTTGTTGACCAAAGACAAATCCCCAAGTCAACATTTTGACCGCGGAATCGTGGTCAAAAGGTGCCTTACGCGGCGGTTCCGCGGTCCCATTGAGGCCTCTGTGCCCAATTTTTTCTCCACCCCTTTTTCTTTTCTTTTATCTTCTCTCTGAATTCCACTATAATGTATTTTCTGCAGGTATCTTTGCACAGAATTGCACAGCCGCCAAATAAATTTTTGTTGTTTTAGATTTTGTTTGTTTACCGCTTTGCATATATTAATATGGACATTAAGGGGCTATAACACCAATTCAGATTGGGTGGGGATTTCATCACCCTTCCTAAGACCCCACAAATCACTAATTGCATACGCATTATCTTGAGCTAATAAAAAATACTAGACTCAGCCCTAAAGACGTCGCGCTCAATAGGACAGAGGACTAGTTGTAGGCATCGGCCATTTATCCTAACCTGACTTTGCGATGTCTAGGCAAGTATGTCTAAGGCAAGTGGTTACTTAATTAGGACCACTACTTCCGTAGTGGGGAGCCTCCCACTTATCTGGCCGCAATTGGCGGTGAAGAGGCGGTTTGAGGTCCTATTTCTAGCCCTTTGGAACAGTTAGGAGCTGTCTAGCTGACCTAGGTGACCCTAGCTCTAGGTGTGTTTGTGCATATTGTGATTGTGATTGTGCTTGTAAATTTTAGTCTCATAATTCCGTATTCTTTCAAACAAACAATTTCAAAAACTCCAAAAACAAACATTTATTTTTTATAAAAAAGATAAAAAAAAAAATTTTAAAAATCCACATTCCTTTCCTTCTTCTTCTCTTCATATCATGGGTACTCCACCTAGAAAAACTCTGGCCGAACTTTGGTACCCACAACCAGACATAACTTCCTACGGTTCTTGCTTTGGTCGAATTTCGAACGACCCCTCCATGCCCAAAATTTCATTAAAAGATCGTATAGACGCAACTAGGACAAACACTTTCCCTCCGCAATCCACTTTGTATCAACCTTTTCAACATCCCCCACCATCTTATGTTGATACCCCTTTTGCAAGTCGTCCTTTGTCCATCGCTGAACATATTGAACAATCCCGTAGCCGATTTTTCACTCCTTTCACCACTACAGATTCTTGGGATCAACAATTCCAATCACCTTCGTATCCAAATGTTGATCCTACCCCTGTCCAGCCATTCAATTCCTACCAGTCCTACCCGACTTTTACACCACCCCTAGATATTGTTCTGAACCGCCATTTGAGTGTTTTCAGTATCCAAACAACTTTGAATCTTTTACTGAAACCCCTTCACAACCCATGTCTAGTCTAGAACAGTCATCGGAAGACTTTAGGGTAGCGTCGTACCAACAGATGATGGATTTGAATGCGTCCATGGCCGCCCTCATACAACCTAGTGACCCGGTAGCTAGTTTTCAACTAGCTCTAAATTTTCCAATGTATGAAGAGGCGGTAGGACAGGTTGAAAATTTGAGCTGAGAGAGTGAGCTGTACACCCTTCCAAATCAGACTTACCCGTTTCAATTTGAATCCCACAACTCCAGTTTTGAATGTCTATCTAGTGTTCCCAACGATTCATCGATTGAAGATAGAATGATTAATGAGTTGTGCGACTTTGTAGTGTTTGATTTACCTGATTGTGAAGGGTCCCTTCCAAGTCAAACCAATCCTAACCATTTTGACCTCTACACCTCCACTTTAGAACCTGAATTGCTTGATATCCATGCTTTTGTTGAGGTGTCTGAGAATATAGATTTTCACTTGATTGAGGATATTGACGCTAGGAATATTTTGGATGATGAACCCGTATATTTGGCTGAATTTTTCTCTCCAATTCATCATCCCGAGTCATTAAATGTTTTTCCCGAACCCCATATGCGTCTGGATTTTGAAGATAAAGGCATGGATGTGCTGAATTTTGAGGAAAATTTTGAGGATGAACCAGTTTTGCTTGATGAGTCGGATTTCCCAATTCATCCTGTCTCTGTCATTGACTGTTTACACCCTCCTGAACCCTTAATCGATACCCTTCATCAATCACTTCCCCCCATCCTTTCCATCGTTCCGACATTTCAAGAAACCGTATCATTTTCCCTTACTATGTCTCGTTTACCAAGTTTGGCTTACCCATGGTTTCTCACGAATCTTGAGGGATTTGACCCGATTTCTCGCCATATTGATAGATTAGTACAATCCATCTTTTCACATCGATCATCACAAATTGTGCTAATTTATTCGCTCCATTTCCACCCTCAAATTCGTATTCCACTTCTTTCTCCCTTCCACCATTCTTCTTCTCATATACCGAGACCGTATACCACTTCTATCTCCATACGGTCTCGCGTATTCTCCTTTTCTTTCCTTACTATATTCTTTCACCAACCAGCACACTACAGAGATAGAATTTTTGAATGGTTGGTGTTAACTTTTGGCCTGTGTAAGGCCTTGTATAGATTGATACTATTTTCTTCCCCCCCCCTCCCGATCCTGAACTTCAACGCTTAACAGTGGAAACACTGTTTTACTTAATTTTGGGGGGAACATTTTTGTATATATTTTTTGTTTTCCTTTTTTTTATTTTGTATATAATTTGTTTTTAGGGAGCGCCGACAATTTTGACCCTCTTGGTGTAGCCTGACAGTGAGGGCACTGTCAAGTTTAAATTTGGGGGTGTGCTCGGTATGCTTTCTTCCTTCGCATTCATTTGTATATCTTGCATTTGCATACCATATTAAAAAACCCATAAAAATCGAAAAAAATTCCAAAAATATAAAAACTTTGTCGTCAAGTTAGCTAATAGGGTAACTTAGATTTTTATTCTTAAAGCTTAGTTGATATGTTAGAAATAACTAAATTCTAGGCTTAGGAATTGAAAATCCTAAAAATAATCCTCATTCTGTTTAACCTTGGTAAGTATACGTCCTTACAGTTTTTTTTATAGAAGTAGGTAATCTTGAGTTCAGTTCTTGAGTTGGTAAAGATGAGGGGAAAGTATTGAAGCATTACTGAAGGATAAGTCTGAAAAATAGTTTCTTTTCTTGAGTTCAAATTTAGAAAGTATATACCCTACAAACTACACTTACACGCACCTTGAAACTTGGGATAGTAGAGGATACCTAGAAATACTTTTTCCTGAAAACCTAGTATGAAAAAAAAACGGTATTTAAAGCTAAACACCAAAAGAGCATTATTGAAAAATATATCCGGTCTTGAAAAAGAAAAAGAAAAAAGAAAAAGAAAAACAGAATAAAGTCAAGACCTGGAAACTGCTATTTATGTTTTAAGCTCACACATTCAGTAATCGGCCGTTAGTGTCTCAAGAAGCATTAATAGTCGCATGAAAGGTGTGTGAGCAAATCCGTCCATCCTTAATGAAAAGTAGTATTAGGTATTAGGGCAAGGGTATTATAGCTTGAATTGAATTCTTGAGTGTAGGGGTGCAAATATACACACACGTAGGGATATACAATCGATGTTTGGATAAAAAATAGAAATAAAAGATAAGACTTATATTTTCTGTAAAGTTGATAAAAATCCATGATTTAAGACTACACTGTTAGAAGGAAAACTCAGGAGATACCAATATCTTTCTAAACTTTTTTTGGAACGTATAGGATCTAAGGTTAAATAGATAGGAGGTGTGAAACATAAGGGTTGAATATTTCTAACCTAGGATAATAGAGTTTCTAACGTAGATACTAAACTGTAGGAGTAGAATCGATGTTAACTTATGACACTAGCTTGACGGGATTTTATGGGTGTAATCCGCTGAAAACCCTCAGGAGACAACACTCCTCCTACTAGGGACACCTAGAGGTTTAACGGCTTGTTGCACATGCTCAGTGCAATCGCGTTCCCTGCGAAAGTGAGGTTAGGACTTTTTTCTGAATAATTGGTTTTGCTCGGGACGAGCAAAAGTTAAGTTTGGGTGTGTTTGTTCATACCAGAATATTGCACTTACTACCGCCCATTCTTACGCTCGTTTGTTTATAGGTAGGTGCTTTTAATCCGTGTTTGCTACATATTTACAGGCTACAGGTTCCTAGTCCAAAATAACAAATTGATACAAAATCTCCACTATTTCGCCAAAATACAGAACATCTGTTGACAGCAGATAAAAGCCGGGTTCCGGTCATCCGTATCCGTCCAGTGCCGCATACCGGTTTCAGAGACAAGACATATGACAGTGGTCATTCGTGTCTCGGACAAGCACAGAGTACGAGAGGGGCAACATAAGAATCAATGGGTGCGCGGAGCTCGAGGGAGAAAAGGTGAAAAGTATTATTCTAGATGCCATTTTGGACTGTTATAGATCTGAAGAAATTGTTGAAGTAATTTGCAATTTGGAACATGTACAACAACAGAGGATAGCAACACAAGGAAACACAGAAAAAACGAGACCCCAATTCTACAAAACCGCGGCGGAACCGCCGCCAAATGTGGGTTTTCACGGCGGATCCGCCGCGGTTTAGTGACATCGTCTGACCAAATTTTGGGGGTAGTTTTGTCATTTCATTTGGGGCCAGAATGTTGTCCTAGGGTTTCAGCACGCAGCCTATAAATAGCCCAGTTTTGTGCCAAGCCAAAGGTCTTCTTTTCCCATCTCTTTTAGTGTAGTTTAGTTTAGCTTCTTCTTCTTCATTCTTTCCTCCATGAAAATTATAGTGAGAGCTTTTTGAGTGGATGATGAAATGAAGATGAGGGTTATTTTTATCTTGTCTCTTTTATTTATTGTCTTGTAATTTTATTATCTTGTATTGTAATTTCAATTCTTGTTGTTAATTAGTTGTTGTTATTTCTTTGCTTGTTCTCTTTTCTTTTTCTTTTCTTATCCGTATTATTTTCAAGCGATGATATTTCGACGGAGTTCCTTGCTAAGGTGAGGACCCAAGAGTTAGCTTGCTTCACTTGTAAAACCGTATTTTCCTCTTTTCTTCCTTCTTGTTTTGTTTTCTTTTCTTTAATGATGTGTGAATAATTTCCTCCTTGTTAAGGCTAAGGAAGGTGGTATGAGGGATGGAGAAATCCCTTGTGCTTCTCTTCGCCAAACATCTTGAAACGAACCCCGACCAAACAAACTCAACCCCCTCACTTAGGCGCGCTATACGTGACATGTAGCCGCGACCTAAGTCGAGAAGTCCTTTAAGCGCACTACAACATGACATGTAGTTGTGACTTATTTGGATACATGGTTGCGGGTGTTTGGCCGAGGGTTGGAAATAAGTGTATTTAGCGGATGGACAAGGGGCACTAGGAATGGATTTAGCGTTGGAAAGCTTGCTTAAACTCGCAAATCCCATTCCTATGTCCTCCTAATCCCCGCTCGATTATCCCAACACCGTTTTAAGAATGGCAAAAGACAAGCACAAGACTAATCCTAACTCTACTAACCGACCTTAACCTTAACAAGATTACTTGAACATAAAATACAACACTTTGGATAAAATTGAACAAACATATACAAATTCTTTATTGAATCATATAAAACTCGAACGGACATACAACCATCTCCCTGTGGATCGACCCGTGCTCAACAGGCTAGCTGCATAGCGACACCGTCCTGATCGGGGTTATAACTTTAGAACTTTGAATATCCGACACGCTTTTGGCGTACGATCAGCACTATATTGTGTAGTAGCCAAACAGGATGATCTGAGGACAGTACCTGAGTACTCTGCATGCATTAATAGATTACCAAAAGGGTTTCAAGAGGACATATAGTCTCGCTATTTCCTACGTGTCTGTGAGCGACACGAACGTTTATAAAGGAAAACCTTTTGGGATATTTTGAAAACGATGGAATGTGTATTTAAGAAAACATATATGGACATATATTATTATTTTAAAATGAGCATCCGTCAGTTATGCCGTGAGTTACGCATTCCCGCGGCGATTTAGAAAAGATTTTGCATGTATTTTATTCAGATTTTGGAGTTCTCAAAGATGCGTACTATACACGTATTATAGTATTTGACTAGTGTATATTGGATTTCAGTAGTGGATTTCGAGATCTGCATCTCTATTGTAACTCCGAGGATATGCGTGCAAATTCGATGATTTGCGTGACGCTTGACGAAGTTCGATTTTAAGTTTTGTACTCGTTTTTATGCGCACTGGACGCGCTGTGTTATTTCTGCATCTTCCGTGATTTCGGAGCCCCGTTGATTTGAGCTGATTATTGAAATGTTTTAGATTTTTGGGGTTTAAATTTAAATTCGGGGACCGAATTTATTTAAGGGGGGAAGATTGTAACAATTCAGAAAATATAAAATATTATTTTTGGAATTTAATATTAAAATAATATTTTTCCTGAAAACTGCCCGATTTGCGAAATTGGGGTTTTCGAAAAAGGGTATAAATATATACCAATAATTGTGAAATAAATGGAAATTAAAATGATTTATTCATTTAAAAATATATTTAAAGGATTTGGCAATTTTAAAATTTATTATATACAGTTTTGATAAAAACCCGATTAGTGCACTGCTAATCGCGACTAAGCCAAATCCGTGTTATCACCGTTTTCATGGTTAATGCACCATGACATATTTCATTTGGTTACATGTTGTTTCATTTCATTTGGGTTATGTGTTATGCTTTATTGGTGGTGAGAAAAGGAAAAGAAAAAAAAGAAAAGTCAAAAGGGGACATAATGATTAGAGTAGGTATGCTTTTGTGAGAGAGAGAAGTGAGAATAATAGTGAGAGAGGGGGAGCTGCTGCCATCTTCATTCCCCCATCTTTTTTCCCCTCTTCATCTTCCTCAAGCCACTTCCCTCCACTTAGAACCTTAGATCCATCTCCAAATAATCCCCAAAACCCTAAACCCCTTTCACAAAAATTTATCCTCATCTCTTCCTCTACACTTTGAACCGAGCAAAGTGGGATTTTGACGACATTGGGAAGTTAGTGCTTCCTAGAGGGGACCAAATGAGGTATAACTTCTTCCTTTTTAGTTAGTTTGGTGCGATATCGTGTTTTAGTTTGGTTTTGAGATATCGACAACCTGCTGTGACCCCGAGACTTGTTGGTTAAAACAAACAGTGTAGTAATGTTGTAATTGTGACCCTGAGTACACACTTGTGACCCCGACCCTTCCTGCTCGGTTTTGGCCGGTGACTATGGGGGTAATTCCGGCGACCCCGGGTGGGTAGAGGAGTTAGGGTTTGGGTTTTGTATGGTAGTTACCTGAAGATGTTTGGAGGTGTTTGGTTCTACTAAATTTTTATATAATGACTGTAGGTGGAATCTGGGAACTGTTAGGGGGGTTTACATGACCATGGTGACACGTTACCCTGACATGAACCATAGAATTGAACCCGATGCACAAACTTTAGAATTGATCTATGTAGGTCTTGTGAGTATTTTGGGTGTGCAGGGAAATCTGGAGTAACCCAGGGAATTTCTGAGAGTAGCAAACAATACCAGAGACCAATTTTTGACAATAGAAGACCACCATGACAAAACGAGACCCAACTGAGCTTGGGGGGCCGGTCTCGCCGGAATTTCTAGGGATGGGGCCGGCCACTTGGTTGTCTGGGGTGTTGGGGTTGATGCAGTAGCTCAATTATACATTATGCATCACCCGATACTTGTTTGCTTCCCTTTATTTGACCTGAGTCAAAATCTGGGAACACTTGTGTCTGATTTAGGATATGTTTTCTGTATTTCGGATGATGAGTCTTGATATTTGGATTCGTTTTTGGTTGTTGGATGTTCGTACATCAACATCAAGGGTTGTTTGGTTGATTTTGTACGCGTAAGCTATAGGTTCTAACCTATGAGCAATGCGCGTGCCGTTTTGGTTTTCCGCCTTGATTTTTAATACGCATTTGCGATTGTTTATTATTGTAGGTACCCTCGCATGGATTCCGAGGCGACGGAGCGTGGTTTCATCGATTTCGGCGAGCGAAGACCAGGTGAGTGGATTTATATCCACGGGGGAAGTCGGGTGGATGGCGTATAGCACCCCCGCAAAGTTTTGATGGAAACTGATTTATAAAATATGGTTAAGGAAACCTAGATTAGGAAACTAGGGTTAGAATGATGATAGCTATGAAACCATATTAGAAGCTAGAGAATAGCTAGAAGCGATATGTAACGACTATTATAGGATGACATGTGACGACATTGCCGTTTAGGGTATTATAGGACGAGATAGCCGATGTAGATTTGTCATCCGAACCATACCCTTTTCTAAAATGAAGAATCGTATGTATCTTTTAAATATATACCTTGAGGGACGTTATGGATTTTCAAATGATATCTCTTCCTTAAAAACACCGTAACTCCTATTTTCAAAACTACGATTCGCTTCCTTTAAAATCTGCTTGTATGGTTCGGGTGCGTATGTTAGATTAGATAGTTATACTTATAGTAGAGATAGAATGTTTATGTAAACTCGATATGATGTGAGATATAAATGCGAAGAAAGAATATAAGATGGATATGATGATATGATGGTATACGGATGCGAATCGATCGAGATAATTTATACCCTGCCGGTCCCCTGATAAGAGATTATTGCGGAAGTGACCTGGGACATATGCATATATATATATAATGTTGTGAATCATGGATGATAGGCCGTATGTGATATTAGGCCGTACCCTCATTTGTCGTATAGGATGATAGGATCCCTATTAGCTTAATGCCGCCGTATGATGATTTTCCGTGCATGATGAGTTGACTTGATGATTGATCCTTACCCTTGACTAGAGGTTGTCGTACGATGGATTATACCGTACGCGATATTGTTTAGGCTGGATGCCGATTGATAGATTCACCGACTCGATTATGTTAGATACGTATACCCGTCAGCATTTGCATATGCTTTACCTTATGCTGCCTTCATGTTATTCGCATTGCATTACTTATACCTGTAATAGTACACCTACACCATTATAGATGATACGTATGTTACACGTACACAGATTGTAGGCTCACGCACTTCATCATCGATAATTGCCATGTCACTGCACAGTAGGATTGCTGCATCATGATATGACCTTTCGCATAACCTGCTTGCACATATACATTGATACATCCATATCTGCGCACATACACATTGTATATTCATATTGGTGCACATATATATTGATACATCCATATCTGCGCGCATACACATTGTATATCCATATTGGTGCACACATGCATTGATACATCTGTACTTGCGTATATACATATTGTACATATATAGATAACTGGTTTTATTGGGAAATTGGGAACCACATGTTATATTTTAAAAACTGGAATCATTTTAAAGGAGCGGTTTTCCCTTAATATGTCATATCACTGTTCCATATTGTATGATACACTGATATGCTCGCATTTCTCTTATATGTCGCATACATCATGCTCTATTATTTTACGCATTGAGATATGCTGTTTTCATGAGATTTCTAGATTTAAGAACCGTGGATATTTCAAAAGAGATTATGTGTTGTTTTAAAAACCCGGTTTCTCTTGATATGATATTTCAGTGCGTCCACCATGTGTTTTCTCAGTTCTGAGAGAGACATGTGAAACCCGATTCGAGGAGGCGGATGAGGCCGATTGCGGGTACATGGTAGACCCGATATGGTACCCCAAGACGAGAACTGATCGCTGTGCAGTAGACGGTGAGCCTGGTAGGGGGACTACTACCTACCGGTGATAGTATTTGGGCTCGGCAGATATCCGGAGGATACCGACCGGAGTCGAGAGATGATATGGGCCGATCCGGACTGACGGAGCCCGTGGGCCGATCCGGAATGACGGAGCCCGATATATAGGGATTTACGTGCCGATGCTGGGTACGGTTTTCATGATGTTTTCGAATGTCGATGCTAGGCACTCAGGTTCCATGATTTTGATGTGTCGTGGGGGACACCGTTGATATATATCCTCATACTTTCATGCACACTCTTTTATGATATTTACGTGCATATAGACATTGATTATATGAGTGGAAGAGATCCACATGCATACATATGTTGATTATATGGGTGGACGAGATCCACATGCATACAGACATTGATTATATGGGTCGACGAGATCCACATGCATACATGCATTGATTATTACTGTTGGATGTTAGCCGCATGCATATAGGCATTGACTATCTTGTTGGCACATACAGACCCGGTCACCCAAGATATCATATTATTCCCTTTATGATATAGTTGACCAAGGAGTCGTTGTTTATTCGATTTCTATCTGTTGATATTTTTTCTACTCACGAGTTGGCAACTCACCCCTGTTGTGCTACAGTTCTTGCAGGTTGACCGCTTGGATCAGTAGCGGCATCGTCGGCGCACAGCTTCATTTGGGTGTTTTGCTGTGGTAGGTGGGACATTTGTATCGTACCCACTCTTGTATTATTTCATATTGTATCTAGTTAACTCCATCAATCAATCAAAATTCGTAAATTGTATAAGTAATGAGACTTAGTAGGATTGTGGTTGCGAGATTTGAGCGATGGGTGTTATATTCGCTTTTAGGGTTATGTCTTGCTTATTTCTCTATCTTTTGTGGTGATCTTTGCCGTTGGGCGTCGTATACTGATATTTACTGTTTTGCGTGGTTGTGATCCGCCGTTTGGCAAAGAGCTATCTCCCGCTTGGGGATGCCTTTATCATTATTATGTTTCTGTGGTTTCGGATCATAATATACAAAGGAGGTGTTGCCAAATTTTTTAAAAGACGAAATATGTTTTCAAACTAGTAAATTTCACTTGCATCATTCATATTTCTTTTCTATGCATTTAAGCACACTTGATTTCATTATACCTTTATTTCAAAAACTTCACCTTCTTTATTTTCTTAAAAAGGTTTAGATTTCTGGGTTTCAGCTTAATTGAATTACGTTACGCCTTTACACGTTGCGTGATTTAAGTGCTGGTCATGAGCTAATATTTCGGGTCGTGACATCGGATCCTTCTTTCCATTGCTGCCTTCCACGATTATGAAATTTGGCAAATGGGCATAAAGACCGCTTTTCGGAATGGAAATTTGGAAGAGTGTGTCTATATGGATCAGCCGGAGGGTTTCATAGAGAGTGGGAGCAGCGGATGAGTGTACAAGTTGCTTAAATTCATTTATGGATTAAAACAGTAATCGCGGAGTTGGAACATCTGTTTTGATGAGACGGTTAAGGAATTCGACTTTATCAAAAATGCAGATGAACCATAGATCTATAGTAAAATTGTAGCGAGAACTGTGGTATTTCTCGTCTTGTACATGGATGACATTCCTATGCTACAATCAGTCAAAGGATTCTTATCATAAAGGTTCTCCATGAAGGACCTGGGTGATGCCCCCTACATTCTGGGGATCCAGATCTATCGTGATAGATCTAAACGGATGTTAGTACTTTCACAGTTAAGATACATCAACACCATACTGAAAATATTTAGTATGGAAGATTCAAAGCGCAGTAATCTACCGTCTTGTCATGGAATCACCCTCTCCAAAGAGATGTCTCCTGAGACTTATTTGGAAAGGGATCACATGATAATTATACCCTACGCTTCTGTGGTAGGCTTTATAATGTTTGCGATGTTGTATACCAGACCAGATGTTTCTTACGCACTGAGCGTTGTAAGCAGGTATCAATCAAACCCAGGGGAGAAGCACTGAACAGCAGTGAAGAACATTCTCAAGTACCTGAGAAGGACTAAGGAGATGCTCTTGGTGTATGGAAGAAAAGACCTCCAGGTCGAGGCCTTTGCCGACTCCAGCTTCCATAGTGATAAGGATGACTCCAGGTCCATGTCGGGTTATGTCTTTACCCTCAATGGAGGGGCGGTCTATCGGAAGAGCTCCAAGTAGGACACCATTGCTGACTCGATAATGGAAGCAGAGTATATTGCTACATGTAACGCCGCAAAAGAAGCAGACCGGATTAGGAAGTTCGTGACAGAACTTCAGGTGGTTCCATCCATTGCTGATCCAATACCGCTGTATTGTGACAACAATGGCGCTATAGGTTTAGCTAAGGAACCAAGGTCCCATCAGAAGTCCAGACACATCTTGAGACGCTTCCACCTGATCAGGAAGATCATTGATCATTGGGAGATCGAGGTGCGGAGAGTAGAGACAGAGAACAACACTGCAGATCCACTCACAAAAGCCATCCCTCAGACACAATTCTAGAGGCTCATCGAGATGATAGGTCTACGATATGCCAATACATGGCCTTTGTGCAAGTGGGAGATTGTTAGTGATATATGCCCTAGAAGCCATTATTATATCATACTGGATTGTATATTACATATTGGAAGCTTGGGATATTCACAGTTATAATAACAGTCTTGCTCAAAATGGTAGTATGCTACTTAGTTTGATTCTACCTCAATATGTGCATATGTTTCTTTTAGCATATCGCTTATACATATTAGTAGAGCTCTTAGGATCTTTGCTTAACTACCAGCGTTGTGATGGAAGTCACACTACTAGGGGCTGGGTAGTCTATAAGTACATCCTTATACAGGTCCCTAGTCGTAGGATTATCGAGACGGGGCATCGATACTCTAGAGTAGACTAGTGTATACGCTTCTCATCCCAGCAGGAGAGATGGACTATCCCACAGCCATTAGTACGTCGTATTGGAGATAGTATACAGGTGCTCATTGGGTTATAAGTTACACTGGACATGACTCGTTAGGAATTGCCGGTTGGTATTATACCTATCGTCAGGTAGCGGTTTCCGGGTGGCATGAGTACAGGTTAGTCCGTTGACTTGACATTGCTATTTGTCTTGAGAGTGTTCCTACTGCACTTAGATTACTACCCTACCACGGCTCAAAAGATTCATACAAACAGGTAGTATTTGGGTGTAGTACCGAAGGACTTAGAGGCATTAGTGGTTAGATAGGATTCATCTCTCCCAGTATTAGGGGTTGATATCACGCTATGTTTGGAAAGCCATTACACAAATTTCCTTGCCAGGGCAAGCGAGATTTACTGGTAAGTACTCCAGTAGTTTCTCAGGGTGTATTGGGCTCTACTCCTGCACGACTTATTGCGCTATTAAGGGTCTGACGTTTACCATCCCCATAAGCCCAATATGTGAGTATTTTAGACGAACAGACCCGACTGTACGGAGATTGTCACAGATAGGCTCAGTAGAAGTTCGGATGAGTTTGCTCATCGGCCTTCTTATCGACAGATACCTGGGTAGCCATTACGTGCAGCTAGTACCGCTGACGGACTTGTGGTTAAACCCATTGCCAGCGTACTGTCGAGTCTTTAGAGTCCCATACAGAGGGTTTCCCTACTTCGGGCGAAACGATTTAGATGCCGTATGTTTTTACGGGAGGGTTCCTATAACATACATGTACTGGCTACACGGATGATGTTCGTACGGATAATACTAGTGGGCTTTGATTTAAGCCGGATCCTAGTATTACATTATAGGATTGTTATCATCTCATTGTATTCGTATTTTTCTGAATACGAATACGGGTATGTATATACGGTGAGGGCATTCTTGTAATTTTACATAACACGCTTCTAGAAAGGGACAGCTCATTATTTTCTTTATCTATTTTTGACAAATAGATTAATGAAGTTGAAATGGAGATTTTTTATGGCATGGGGTGAAGCATGGCTCTTGGTATTTGTTTATTTTTTTGGATGAACTATTGAAGCATGGTTGTAATTTTCTATGTGAAAAAAATCCATGCTTCAATGAGTGAAGAGCATGAGCCATTCTTCACTTGCCATTACCTTAGTTCATTTGCTATTTTGCATTCTCTCCCCATTTTCTCCTTCTTCTTCCTCAAGACTCTAACCCTCACATGAGTTGTGAAACATAGAATCTCATGAGATAAAACAGTCCATTAGATACTTTACATCACCTAGGCTACTTAGCTTAGCAAACTAAGTACCCTAGTTACCTCGGTTTAGAGGTTGGAGTTTGAAGCATATACTATCGGGTGGATTGTCTTTGACGCGGGTTGGCTAACGATCAAGCGTGATCCGATCTTCGAAGAGCTAAAGAAGAAGGGGAGGAGAAGAAGACCCGAATGACATGGTTCAAGGAGGTATAAACACTTTTCATAGTAGTTAGAACATCCTAGTAGAATAGCTAGTTAAGGTTTCTGTTAAGATCCTGGAGTTTAGTCGTTGTTGCGAGCTTTATAAAAATCGTTTTTTGTAAATTCTGCCTCTCCATAAACCTGTGGGGTGAGCGACATCAACTTACACATACGAATTTGGAAGTGAAGATAGAAGCAATAGCGCTTGGTCATCTCCTCTAACTTAACTTCAAGGCATAAAAGATCGCTCATCATCTTATTGAAACTGTTTAGGTGGTCATGAATAGGAGTCCCTTCTTTCATACGTAAACTATATACTTCTTCAAAAATAGCTTGTTTGAAAATGATTTTTTCATGTACAAGCTCTCTAGCTCCAACCATAAACTTGCCGTAGAAATCTCCTTCATAATGTTATACATCATGTTATCCACCAAACAAAGTTCTAATGTGTAGTGTGCACTACTACAAATGTGCCCAGTAGTAATGGGAATTTCATCATGGTTAAAACCATGATCAACTTATTGTCACGGTTATAAAAGATTTAGTCACGGTTTAAACCGCTACCAGTTGCAAAAAATAGTGGGTCCCACAACACACTGAAGATAAAATCCTAAAAGCTATCCCTTTTCCCCCCGATCAATTTTCCCCCAAAATTTTCATCCAGCGCCAAAAGCCCCCTCTCGTCACTGCTGCCTCTCTCGCCACAGGAGCTGCCTGTCGCCACCGCTATGACCGTTCGCTTCGAAGCCCTCGCCTCCCTGGTCGAGCTCGTCGTTGAAGGCCCAGACCCGATCGAGCTCGTCATCGCCGTCGAAGCTTGTCATCGCCACCGTCGAAGCTAGGTCGTCGTCGAAGCTCACCATCATTGAAGCTCGCTGCCGTCATCTAGAGGTAAGTAAAATTGATTAGGAATAGGATGATTTTTAATTTTTTTGGTTTAATTTTAATTTTAATTTTTTCCCTAGGCATCCGTCGTTGAATCTAATAGAAACCCTAGATCGTCAATAGGTAATTTTTAGTTTTTTTGGTTTAATTTTTAGTTTTTACAGAATATCCAAAAAAAATTTGCTGCTGCTGCTGATGTTGTTGTTGCTATTATTGTTGATGATGTTATTGTTTGTGATGTTGTTGTAGTTATTGATGTTGGTGGTGATATTGGTGTTTGGGTGGAGTTAAGGTTTGGTTTGGGTTAGGGGTTAGGGATATAGATAAGGTTAGGATTAGGGTTAGGGTTTGAGTTAGGGTTAGGTTGGGGTTAGGGTTAGGGGATAGGGTCAAGGATAGGTTAGGGTTAAGTTAGTATTAGGGTAATTTTGCGAATTTTTGTAGGTGACTTAGTGTAAAGCAACTATATTTAAGGGTATTTCTGTTGAAAAACAACAATAGGTAAGGGTATTTTAGTATAAATAAGTAACATTGAGCAAATGGGAGTTTTTGATTAAAAAATTTAATGATAGTTCGGTGAAAACAACAAATGTTAAGGGCGTTTTAGTGAAATTTATAGTAATTTAGTTAATTTACTAAAATGAATCGTTTAGTTAAAATTTTAAGGTAGTTTAGTGAAAAACAACAATAGTTAAGGCTATTTTAGTGAAATTTTTATTAATTTAGTTAATTTAAGACAGTTTAGTGAAAAACCAAGAATAGTTAAGGGTATTTTTATATAATTTAGTAAAACGGAAGAAATAGGTTGTTTAGGGTTGTGCGTGTATATGTGTGCGTATGTGCATACACACACACACACACACAAACATGCACACACACAAGTGCATGTGCACACCCACTCACACACACACACACCCCCTAACCTCAAACCTAAATCCAAAATCTTAAACTTAATTAAGAAAACCCTTAACTTTAAAAAACTGTACCCTAAACCAAAAACTTTGAAACTTTAAAATTGATACGTAAACGTAAAACCAATCCAAATTAAATCTTAAACTAAGTGTATGAAGTTCGATGATAATATGAAATTTTCATATTCTCACCAATAATCAGATATGAAAATCAAAATGCGACTTAGTTCCTGTCTATCGGTTAACATACGTTCGGTGTTCGTCGTGACATAAAACTACACGAAGGTTGTTAAACACCGGACATCATCGTTTGGTTTCTAACAAGCACCGTGTAGTCTATGTGACGAGAATTAATATTCGATCATATGATAACCGATAGATTTTTCCCGTGTGAACAAGTTAGGAATGTAAAAGCAGACACCTGCATTCACTTGTATTTTTCATTCGTTTCGGGATATTTCGTTGGTACCTTTCCGCTGGTTCTCCTTGTATAACGATAGATTAGAATTCATTTCGATGCTATTTCACAGCATTGAAACAATTATTTGTTCTATTACAATGTATTTGGAGAACAGAGGGGAGGTGCTGTTGAAATTTTCTCGAAATGGATGAAAACACACGTGAATAGGTGTATGCTTTATACATTCTTAATGGGATAGGTGCCTTACCCCCGACAGCCACTACTCTCGACATCCAATATAGAACATTTAATATCATCATCATCTTTCTTGGAAGAAAAATCCAACTCCCTACCTATGAGCATTTGCTCTCGGTCCTAGATAATCTTTATAGCTAAATCGTCAATTGAAACTTAAATTAACCACGTCATCAATTAAATCTAGCACTAACGCTTCTTAGTATCCCGTCTATCGCGTATCTGTCAAGAAATCTTAATCTGATACTTCTTGTCTATAGGATCCTTACTTCATCTGGGATATTCCAATATGGCATTCTTGTACCTCCATGACAAGAGTTGGATGTACGTCGATACTCTCTCGAGAGTTAACCGCTTTTTCGTTGATGGTGTTAGCTTTTTCACCGATTTTTCCTATACATGTCTTGGGTTACCAATAGAGCATGAAAACTATTGTCCTTGCTCTAAGTGTATAAATAAGCAATTGCTCAAGAAGTCAGAAGTTGAGTTACACTTCATGAGATACGGTTTCGTTAGAGATTACACTATTTGGGAACTTCATGGAGAAAAAGTCGTTATAACGGGAGACAAGGCATGGATGCAAGATACGAGAAACGAATTCATCGAAACGGAAATCGCAGCGTGGAAAGTTATAGTAGAAGAAAAGGAGGAACAGGTACGGCAGTTTGAAAAAGATGAAGCCGTTGATGAAGATAATGCTGTATTTGCGCCGATCGATGACATGGATGACCTTATAAATGCCGCTGGACTTCCTTATGATATGGAAAGCACTGGACCCTCGCTATTAGAGAATTACAAGGCTGACTCTAGGATCCCGCTATATCCAAATTTCAAAGGGTTTTCAAAACTGTCACTTTTTGTACGTCTCTTCCAGATCAAGTGCAAGAATAGATGGAGTGACCAGTCTTTCATCGATCTCTTAGAACTCCTGAAGGAAGCTTTTCCCAACAGAAATGAAGTGCCACCGAGCTAGTACAAGACGCAAAAGATAATCACAAATATCGGCTTGAAGTATCATAAGATACATGCATCTGAGAATGATTGTGTTGTGTTCCAGAATGAACACGCAACACTCAAAAACTGCCCCATGTGCGGGACTAGCCGATTCAAGCCTAAGAAACACCTTCAGTCTGTAGGGTTAGCTTAGCACTTTAGCAAGGTTTTGGCAAGTATCAATCATGCTACTTTAAAATTTTGGGGCGCTAAACAATCCCTAACCAAGATCTTTACTAGAGACTTAGGGTTAAACATGATATGTAAACTCTTTACATCTAAGTGAATAAGGAATACAACCTTTATAGACCGGTCCTTCACTTCAATAACTCCGTGTAGTAGTCCCTTCGCTGCGATCACGATCCCCCGGACTCTAGAAAGGCTCCCATGAAGAAACGAACAAGCTTGCTTCGAAGTCTTCGAGGCCGAAGATGATCTATGTCGAGGAGACACTAGCTCATGCTATCTCTTCACTAATTGTGTAGATTAGTGAAGCAAACATCCTAAACTAAATGGCTAATATTATAGGATGATGAAGTAGGAAGTGGGATCACTTTAGATATATTTTTCTCACATGGCATCATCACTTAGAAAAAAATAGCAAGCTTTTTCAAGTGGGGAAGAAGAAGAAGTGATCAAGAGATCAATGAACTCATAAGGTTAGAAATGCAACCATGGCTTGTGTTTACCCATATCAGAGCAAAGCTCTGTTCAAATTCCAAAGCGGGAAATGAAGCAACGCTTCTGATTCCCCCAATCAAAGCACGGCTCTACCCTGAAAATGTAAATTTTAATAAATGAAGCAACGCTTTAGATCCCCTGCGCTGCGCGCAGAGCGCCACGTGTCAAAATCTGTCACGCCAGCGTAGGGAGCGCAACGCCCAAGGCAGTGCGCCCAATCAGAGCAAAGCTCTATTTAAAACAAAAATTAAAGGAAGTAACGCTTCAGTTGCGCAAGCGCTGCGCTGCGCGACACGTGTCAGCGCAGTTGCGCACACGCAGTGGCGCAAGCGCTGTGCTGCGCGACACGTGTCAGCGCAAGCGCAGATGCGCTGCGCTGTGCGCTGCACGACACGTGTCAGCGCAGTTGCGCTGCGCTCTGCGCTGCGCAACACGTGTCACGCGCTGGGGCGTTTACGCCAAACAAAATTAAAATTCTAGTAAGATCCTTCTGTTCTTGTCAAAACAAGAAGATTGTCTTCTGTAAAATAGAACCCTTGGATCAAAGATCCAACGGTGGGGAAAATTCCCCAAATCACTCTGAGAAGTATCTTTTTAACAAACTTAACAAATCTATGGGCACTATATAAAGACCCCTAGACCCCAACTCAGAAAAGAAAAAACATCAAGAATCATCAAGAACTTCAACTCTGAAGAAACTTGAAATAAGACTCAAGAAAAAGGTAAAAATCTTTTAAATAGAAGAATTTCTTCTAAATAGATCATTGATCTAAGAACAAGATCAATGATCTTCAATAAAAAAACAAATAATAATAGTGCCTTGCACTTTTTATGAACCACTGGTTCTCTGAAAACAAGAAAAAACAAGAAAAACTTGTTTTCTTTGATCTAAATTGGATCAAGAAATTAAACAGTGCCCTGCACTTGTAAAATTTGCACTGTTGCACTCTTGGGTTGGCGCAAGCCATCAGAGAGCGCCACGTGTCAGCACCAGAACCACTTGCGCTATGCGCTTTTAAGATAGAGCCTTGCTTTCTGAAATTGGCGCAACTCACCAGAGCGCGCCACGTGTCAACAGCGCAAGCGTAGCGCACTGGCGCAGCGCACTGCGCTTGCGCGACACGTGTCATCACCACAAGCGCTTGCGCTCAGTGATTGGCGCAAAGCGCCTGACAAATGCACTGCATTGTTTACTGAAGGGCCAGGCCCAAATCAAAAAGGCCTAGTAGGCCAAAATAAATTGCAATGCAATAAAAGAGGCAGAGCCCAAACAAAATTGATGCTCTGCATCATTTATAAAAGGGCAGAGCCCAAACAAAATAAAATGCAATAAAAGGACAGTGCCCAAACAAAATTGATGCTCTGCATCATTCATAAAAGGGCAGAGCCCAAAAAAAATAAGAAATGCAGTGCATTATTTAAAAAGGGGGAAAGCCCTAACACAGGCCTAATAGGCCAAAAATAAATAAAAATGTTGAATATTCTCAACTGGAATTAGCCCAATCACGGCCGTAAGTCCTCAAATTAAATTGACTGAGCACGGCTGCTCCCTTAAATCAATTTACATCTGGTGCAAGGGTATATCTCGGAACTTCTCTGACACCTATCATTGTAATCCTTCAACGACGTCAGAGAGGTGACGGGTCCCGACAGCCACACATCAACATGGACTGCGGGGTCCTTAAACTCGTAGACCGAAATGTCCTTAAACTAATATTCATCCCGAAATGGGAATGTTGGACCGAAACGTCCTTAAACAAATATTTGTCCCAAAATGGGAATGTTGGACCGAAATGTCCTTAAACTAATGTTCGTCCCCAAATGGGAATGATGGACCACCATGTCCCTAAACTGGAAATTGACCGCAACGTCATTAAACTAAACAATAGAGCCAATTGCTCTTTTGTTGGATCTAAACGATCCCGTTAAGTTGATCTTAGTCTAGAGATTAGGCTAACGTATCCTTAACAAAAGTTTAAGTCGATCTTAGCCTCAATATGGCTAACGTATCCTTAAACTAAAACACCAAACCCAAATCTAAGTAAATACGGATTTGGACTAATCCACGTCCTACGGGCGACGGCATCACTTAGTCTCCGTATACAATCCACGGGCAACCACAAACAAAACAAACACATACGACACGAAGTGAAATTTCTGGAGAAGGAGAAAGTGGTTACCGCGATACGGTAACGTAATTAACTGCAGGGGCTTGCGCCTGCCGGGAAGAGCGTCCCCACAATCAAAAACCCCTCAAGCGAGGGGGAATTTGACGAAGTCTGCTACATCAGCCGCATCCGTCTAAACCTCCATTACACGGTGCCATAAATCAACTTGGCATCTTCGGAGAGGTGGACGGATAAAACCAAATAGCATCTGCCCCGAATTTCAGGCAAGACGTCCATGTCTTGGCCGCCGTTCGGAGGGGAACAAATTCTGGCATGCCCGGTAGGACCTTTTCCTCTTTCCATTCCACACTTCGTGTGTCTTCTTCGCGAACGAATCGCGGTTTGTTGATGGTTGCCTTTGGATTTCAAGTTACTAAGATTTGGTCTTTTGCCTGGCGCAGAAATCAAACATCAATGGCCTCTAACTGCTCGAATTGCTCGAAGTGCCAATGCAACCGACGCTCCACCTCACCTGGAGGTGTAGCATATGGGCCTCAAGCGGCCTCCGTCCTTACTATGCCTGTGGAGAAAGTGACTCAGGCCATCACCGGCCTGTTTTTCGGGACCATGATCCCTTCTGCAAGCGTCACCCTGCCAATACCCGTACCGAAAGCTTCAAAGAAGTCGGTCTTCGATCGACTTGCTACTCCCACGGCCTCTCTCAACGGGTCGTCCAACTCTTCGGTCTTCACCAGACTAAGCCTGAACTCCAAAGGACCCGCCGAAAAGCCCATGATACCTGAGAAGGCCATCCCAAAGAAGACGGCTGCTCCTGAAGTCGCCAAAGCGGCTTCTCCTGTCAAGGAGTCAGTCTTTTCAAGGCTGACTATTCCAGCTCCTGCCCCTGCTCGAGGATCTGTCTTTGACAGATTGAATATTGCCACCCAAAGGACGACCTCAGTCTTCAAGAGGCTGGCACCAGCAGCGCCTCATGCAGACAGGGGGCAAGATGAAGCTGTCCCTATCTCCGAGCCAGTCCCAACTGCTCGTCATGCTCGACGTCACCACTGGCGCCGAGTAAGAAAGGCTGGGGGCAACTCCCCCTCGGGGCTAACTCCACCCGCTCTAATGGTGGAAGTTGATGCCGCTGTTCCAACTGGGAACAGCTTTGAACTATTATGGAGGATGCGTAAGAACTCTCCAACTGCTATGCTGAAAAGATCTCCTCCACCTACGGAGAGGGTTCCGGAAACGAAGCTGGAGCAGCCCCCTCAGCGGCTATCCTCCAAAATTTATAAAGTATGGCGGAGGTTTCAAGACTTCGTAATTGATCAAGGTCACTCTCGTCAGCAGAAAAGGGCGAAAGTGCAAGAAGAAAAGAACCATCCGGACAAACAGCAAAGGACGACCACCACCAGGGTGCCTGCTGCAACGGCCCCCTCAACTTCAGCGGCCCATAAGAGAAGGAGTCCAGAGAAAATTCCCACGCCCGCGGCAAATGCCAAGGACAGCGAGCCCAAACGCCCTAGGTCTGGGGGCATGGTGGTTCATACCGTGTACATGGCATCTGGTAAAGAGGACAGCCGTGCATCTACAGGTCATAGACCGCTTACACGGTCAGTGACCAAAGCTCAGGAGCAACAGCAAAGGCTCCAGGAGATGATGAAAGCAATGGCCGCACTCACTGGGCCAAAAGAAAGCCCCGAAGCGTCCTCGGATGAATGCCAGGAGCAAGAAACTGACGCTGAATTCCTTCGTCGGATATTGGAGAAGAAGGATAAAGAGACTGCTGAACAAGCAGCCAACATAAAGCGTATGGCCCTCCTATTCCTAGTCATGGTGGGGATGATGATCCAACAAGATCCTCCAGCTGAAGATCCCCCAATCGTCCTTGAAGACGACAGGGGAGAAACGTCAAATCCTCCACCAGCTATGTCAACAGCCGAGGAGGAGACAATCTCCAAAGCTGACTTAGTATATAGCCCAACAAATACGGGTCCATCATACGACTGAAGCAGCCGGTCAGATCGTACAAACAGGACGACCATATCTGAGCTGGTACGACCAGATCAAGTACCTGTCGGGCTACACAATTCCCAAATTCCATGTCTACAAAGGGACGGGCAATCCCCACCAGCATGTTGCCCAGTTCAGGGCACTTTGTGGCAACACTGGCGGTGATGATAAATTGTTGCTTCGTCAGTTCGTTGGCAGCTTGTCAGATACAGTGTTCAAGTGGTACTCTGAGCTCCCAAACGACTCTATCAAGACCTTCGCGGAGATGGAGCCGTTGTTTACCCAGCGTTTTGTGAGCGCCAGTGAACGCACCCCGATGACGGCATTGATTAATGCCAGGGTGATGCCAGGCGAGACATGGGTCCAATATGCTATACGGTGGCGGAACTTATGGTCGAAATGCGGGCAACGCATTGAAGAAGCTCCTGCAGTGGGTATGTTTGTGGGAACCCTTGATCCGCAAGCAACCATCTCGCAATTTATGATGTTCTTCAAGCCGACTGCCTTCCAGGCCCTGATCGACAAGCTAGCGCAAATGGATCAGATGGGCCATAGACCTCCTCTTCCAAAGCCGGACTCCCGAAACGAGAAGAGAAAGGGGAAAGCGATCGTTGTCGCTAAAGCTCAACAACAGCCGAGCAACTCGAAGCCGGTTGTTTGTCAAAATAATATGCATCCGCACGTACCCCTTGAGGAGAGGCTAGGACGTCCTTACTCGTTTCCCCGAGATAAAACGAGAAGATTATTTGAGCTGGCATTCCGCAACCGACTCATAAATCTGCCGGATCCAAAACGTCCGTCGCAACCAAATGATGTCAATGAGCCCAACTACTGTCCCTACCACCGAGTACTGGGTCATCCGATCGAAGATTGCTATGTCTTCAAAAATTGGATTGAACACCAGTACCAACAGGTCAAGTTCGCGTTGTCCGACAGATGGAAGGTGAGTCCGCTGCAACCTCACACCTCTAAGAGGATGAATACGCCGGGGGCAACATGCTCTCTCGTTGAAGAAGCTCCTTGGGAGGTTGTACTATCAGCCAAGACAAAGAGAATGCTAAACGATCTTCAAACATGCTCAGCAATTAGGTGGAAAAACCCGTTGGAACCTCAGATCATTGAAGGAATGTTGAAGCCGCGTCCAACTCAAAAGATCGATGGTGGTGGCCCAAGCACTCACAACTAGCCGTCAAAATCTTCGAAGAAAAAGAAGAAGAAATTCATGAAGCCTGTGAAGCCTAGCGACAAGCGCACGGACTTACAAAAGCAGATTGACGCGCTGGAGGAATACAACCAGAAAGCATGGACTCCCATTACACTCCAAGAGTTCCTCAACCACGTCTTTCAAGAGGAAGATGAGGGAGACAGCTTGTCGGATGAATCTGAAGAATACATGGCGAGCTGTCATATGATTTCCCATTCGTTTACAGACGATGAGGAAATTCCTTGCGCTGAGAAGCTGGGGACGGACCCTGAACCAGAAATTCTGCGGCCGTCAGATGAGATGTTCGATGCCTTCCTGAATGAGATTCGTCTGAAAGTTAAAGCCAATCAAGAGCGTGAGATGGCCATACTGGAAGGAGCCAAACACCGCCGACTGGACGAAAGAGTCGAGGTATTCCCATCAAATCAAAAGACATCTGCTGCCGATGAAAACAAATTCAAGACGAGGAAAAGGTTTGCTAAAGCCATATTAATGGGAATGAAGCTACCACCCTCGGAAGAAAACACTCTCGGTGGAATAGAGATGTATCCTAATTATTGCCTATATCATCAGAAGATCACACACGCTACCGAAGACTGCGACTCCTTTAAGTGTTGGTGGCAAGGGTATGTCACTCACAAACATTACGTCAACAGAACAAAGCGGGAAGCTCGTAGACGGCAGGAAAATACGACAGATGAGCATAAAAGAGTCGCCGGCAATTGCCACAGGAGCGACTCCGATGAAGAAACAGCCTTCAACCCTCTCTTCAAGGAATCCATCTCTGAAGAATTGAAGAATCATGAGAACATTCATCCGTGCAAGGGCATACTACCCGGAAAGATTCTCGGATCTGCAAACGACGGAGCGAACAAAAAGGATAAAGGAAAAGGAAAAATGACCTCCGTCGCCAACATTCAACAACAGCCGAGCAACTCAAAATCGATTGTTCGCCAAAACAACATGCGCCCACGCCCATCACTCGAGGAAAGACTGGGACGTCCTTACTCGTTTCCCCAAGATAAAACGAGGAAACTGTTTGAACTGACAGTGCGCAACGGATTCGTCAATCTGCCGAATCCGAAATGTCCGCTACAGCCAGGAGATGTCAACGATCCTAATTACTGCCCCTACCATCGAGCAGTAAGTCATCCGCTCGAAGATTGCTTCGTCTTCAAAAACTGGGTTGAAGACCAGTACCAACAAGGCGAACTCGCGCTGTCCGAAAACTGGAGGGTGGGCCCACCACAACCACATGCTCCGAAAAAGATGGATATGCCGGGGGCATCATGCTCATTCGTAGAGAAAGCCCCACGGACCGAAACGTTTTTAAACTAATGGCGGACCACTACGTCCTAAAACTGGATAACGGACCGAAACGTCCTTAAACTAATAGCGGACCGAAACGTCCTTAAACTAATGGCGGACCACTACGTCCTAAACCTGGATAACGGACCGAAACGTCCTTAAACTAACGACGGACCGAAATGTCCTTAAACTAATGGCGGACCACTATGTCCTAAAACTGGATAACGGACCGAAACGTCCTTAAACTAACGACGGACCGAAATGTCCTTAAACTAATGACGGACCACTACGTCCTAAAACTAGTTGTTGACTGAGATGTCGATAAACTACGGTGGATTGAAACATCATAAAGCCGATATAAAAAATAAAAATAAAAATAAAAATATATATATAAAATAAACGGTATGTCCATAAGCAAAATGGGCACGGATGAAAATCCGAAAGGGCTCCATAAGTAAAAACGGCAGGGCTATCGGCGAGTGTTCGTGAAAACCCGAAAGGGCGCGACCTCGTAAAAAAAAATTAAAAATAAAAAAGAATAAAGAAAAGATATGTCCATAAGCAAAAAGGGAACGGATGAAAACCCGAAAGGGCTCCGTGAGTAAAAACAGCAGGACTACCGACGAGTGTTTGTGAAAACCTGAAAGGGCGCAACCTCGATAAAAGACACTTACAGGGTCCTCTTGACCTTGTAAGGAGAAACCGCCCGCGTGAGATCCTTACGACTCACAAGGGAGCAACACACTTAGGGATCCCCACGATTCCTAAGGAGAAAATACACTTGCGAGACCCCCATGACTCGTAAGGAGAACTCTCTTATGAGACCCTCACGGCTCATAAGATTTGAAAGTCTTAAGTTATAGAGACCTAAACCTGTGCTTAAGCAACCTCCACAACCTTCGATATTGCCCTACAAGTGGCTCAATACTGACCCTTGTATACAATCCACGGGCGCGAATAAATATTTCCCTAACGAAGTCCCACCTCTGATTAGGGATATGTTCGCATGATGAACAACCCTTGTAAGTCCTCTCGACTTATAAGGAGAAAACCCTCTTGTAGGATCCTTACGACTTACAGAGGAACATACACTTAGGAATCCTCACGATTCCTAAGGAGAAAATACACCTACAAGATCCTCATGACTTGTAGGGAGAAATACCTTTGTGAGACCCTTACGGCTCATGAAGTCAAAAGCCTTAGTCGACAGGACCTTAACCTTGTTCGCTAAGCCATCTTTGTTCGACATCGACAGAGGCAAATGATGATTCGCTCCTGGCAATATCCCAGTTTTAGTGGTGCTGATGCCGAAATCGGTATCTAATTTCTAGCTTATGGCGGAAACCCAGCAAGCCGCACATGCATACGAAATAGCCGAAATGATGGGGCAACTTGCAATAAAAAAAAAGAGCAGCAAGTAAAAATGTATGCATATAGAACAGCCGAAATGATTGGGCAACTCACAATAAAAAGCAGCGAGTAAAAATAAAATAAACAGCCGAAAAGATTGGGCACCGCGAAAAATAGCCGAAATGATTGGGCAATCGCGACCTTCGCGATATAAAAGCTGAAATGATAGAGCATCGCGGAAATAAAACAATAAAAATGAATGAAACTTCTGCCCTACATGTGAGATCACCTCGATCCCTGTATACAATCCAAGGGCACAAACAAAGAGAGAACCATACCTTTCCAACAGGCTCCGCCAAAAAGCTAGGTAAAATCTCGACGGTTCATCAACAGCCTAGAGGTAATCGCAACATTCGTCTCAATACAGCAGACGCAGCGCCAGCAAATGAAGCGAAGATCAAATTCCTAGCTTCACTGTTTTGACGGTAACTTATATAAAACCTGAAAAAACCACCACAGATTACCTCAACTCAGGGAAACTAGCATCCTTGATGAGAGCCTCCTGAGCCGCATCGGCTCGCAGAGAAACCAGTGTCTCCGCGGGAAATTCCCGATTCGTCTCAACCCCGAAGAAACCAGTGTCTTCGGCAAAATCCTTCGACTCAGGGAAACAAGTGTCCTTGACGAAGAAAATCCTGATTCGCGTCGGCTCGCAAAGAAACCTGTGTCTCCGCGGGAAATTCCCGATTCGTTTCCACACCAGGGAAACAAGTGTCCTTGGCAAACTCCTCAACTCAGGGAAACTAGCGTCCTTGATGAGAAGCTCCTGATTCGCATCGGCTCGCAAAGAAACCAGTGTCTCCACTGGAAATTTCCGGTTCGTTTCAATTCCAAAGAAACCAGTGTCTTCGACGAAATCCTTCGACTCAAGGAAACATGTGTCTTTGATGAAGAAAATCCTGATTCGCGTCGGCTCGCAGAGAAACCAGTGTCTCCGCGGGAAATTCCCGATTCGTTTCAACACCAGCGAAACAAGTGTCCTTGGCAAACTCCTCAACTCAGGAAAACTAGCGTCCTTGATGAGAGCCTCCTGATCCGCATCGGCTCGCAGAGAAACCAGTGTCTCCGCGGGAAACTCCCGATTCGTCTCAACCCCGAGGAAACCAGTGTCTTCGGCAAAATCCTTCGACACAGGGAAACAAGTGTCCTTGATGAAGAAAATCCTGATTCGCGTCGACTCGCAGAGAAACCAGTGTCTCCATGAGAAATTCTCGATTCGTTTCAACACCAGGGAAATAAGTTTCCTAGGCAAACTCCTCAACTCAGGGAAACTAGCGTCCTTGATGAGAGCCTTCTGATCCGCATCAGCTCGCAGAGAAACCAATGTCTCCGCGGGAAACTCCCGATTCGTCTCAACCCCGAGGAAATCAGTGTCTTCGGCAAAATCCTTCGACTCAGGGAAACAAGTGTCCTTGACGAAGAAAATCCTGATTCACGTCGACTCGTAGAGAAACCAGTGTCTCCGTGAGAAATTCTCGATTCGTTTCAACACCAGGGAAACAAGTGTCCTTGGCAAATTCCTCAACTCAGGGAAATTAGCGTCCTTGATGAGAGCCTCCTGATTCGTGTCGGCTCGCAGAGAAACCAGTGTATCCGCGGGAAATTCCCGATTCGTCTTAACTTGCAAGATGAAGCCTCAGGCAGCAGGGATTAAAAAACTTGTTTCCTGAGCAATGGGACCCTGCAAGACGGTCTAAAACGGTCTCTTGCATACCTTTCACGGGTCTCACTCTCTAAAGTCGAATTTGGACAAGAAGGGAAACAACCGCTTACGGGTCCTCTCGACTCGTAAGAGGGAAAATTCTCTTATAGGATCCTTACGACTTATAAGAGAAAACGCGCTTAGGAATCCTCACGATTCCTAAGGAGAAAATACCCCTACGAGATCCTCTCGATCCGTAGGGAGAAAAGTCTCTATGAGACCCTCACAGCTCATAGAGGTGAAAAGTCTTAGGCAGTAGATCTGAACCTGCGGTCTAAGCCATTGCTATCTCTTGAAGAAACCAAAATGCTCGCTCTATTATCTGTCAACCATGATCACTAAGGTAACATGCGGATAATAAAAGAAAGAAGAAAGCGACAGAAAGAATATCTGATTGGCATTGGATTAAACATTCGAGACACACTCATTCATGCATGTGCAAAAGACTCAGAACAAGAAAGGAGACAAGATGAAATAAAAAAATTTCCATTCATATTGCAAAAAGGGGTTCTTACAATCATAAAGAAATAAATAACAACATTATTGAAATGATTACAATGGTATAACTTTGGACCCAGGACATGGATTGAGGAACTCGAAAGTAACCCTATCTTGGACTTTCCAAGCCTGGCGAACCATCCTAGTGTGCTTTCTTTCGCGAGCAAAAGCGTCGGGGTCCCCTCTGATGTCCTCCTCTCTCCAATAAGCAGCGAGTATGGCGGACTGTTGGAAAGCCTGGTGCAGGAGATCGATAAGATTTTCTCGCCGTCTCTTCGAGATTAGGTGCATCAGATACACCGAGTGCACCTTATCCTCAGCAGCATACAACGCCTCAAGCGGCACACCGGAACAGAATAAGGGAAGTGGTTCCCAAATGGCTCACACGATAAGCTTCAGGAGAGAGGAGCGTCGAAGAAGCAGTTGACCATTGTACGCGTCAAAGCGACTCATGATCTCGGCACACTCGGCGTTGGTGAATTCCTGGTTCTGAGAACGACCGAGTCGGCGGATGTCTCCGTAAGAGATGATTTCATCTAGGTCGTACATGTGGGCGTCCATTGCTCCTTTAAAAGAAAATTAACAGAATTAGCAGACAGACTAAGCGAATTCTTATTTAAGAACGGGCACAGGGAGTTAAACTCCTCGAGAGCAATGCTCTGCAAACAGGAGTAACACCTGTCAAATTCGGTAATGAGGAAAATCTGAAGAAAATCCCCTTAGAACATTGAGAGTTTTGCTCTGAGAAGACAATAATAATAATAATAATAATAATAATATAAAATGCTATCTTTAACTTCCAAGATCCACGAAGAACTCTTAAGAGTTCACTCTTAAGAGTTCTTCTGTACGATTTGGAAGGAACAAAACTCCATTAACGCATTAAGAAAATACAAGGAAAATCTTTTAGAGAGCAGGGCTCTGGGCAAAATGCTTATGAAGAGAAGAAAATCATCTTAGGGGCCAGAGGCCCTATTTATAGGCATCAAGTGCCCTTTCGGCTTCCAAAAGTTGCCGCGACGATTGGAATTCTGCCCCCACTGCGCTCACATTTGGGGCCACGTAAGCACACCGGTGGGGGGGGCATTTGTTTACCCCAATCAGAGCAAAGCTCTGTTCAAATTCCAAGACGGGAAATGAAGCAACGCTTCTGATTTCCCCAATCAGAGCAAGGCTCTACCCTGAAAATGTAAATTTTAATAAATGAAGCAACGCTTCAGATCCCCTGCACTGCGCGCAGAGCGCCACGTGTCAAAATCTGTCACGCCAGCGCAGGGAGCGCAACGCCCAAGGCAGCGCGCCCAACCAGAGCAAGGCTCTATTTAAAACAAAAATTAAAGGAAGCAACGCTTCAGTTGCGCAAGCGCTGCGCTGCGCGACACGTGTCAGCGCAGTTGCGCAAACGCAGTGGCGCAAGCGCTGCGCTGCGCGACACGTGTCAGCGCAGTTGCGCTGCGCTGTGCGCTGCGTGTCAGCGCAGTTGCGCTGCGCTGTGCGCTGCGTGACACGTGTCAGCGCAGTTGCACAAGCGCAGTTGCGCTGCGCTCTGCGCTGTATGACACGTGTCACGCGCTGGGGCGTTTGCGCCAAACAGAATTAAAATTCTAGTAAGATCCTTCTGTTCTTGTCAAAACAAGAAGATTGTCTTCTGTAAAACAGAAGCCCTTAGATCAAAGATCCAACGGTGGGGAAAATTCCCCAAATCACTCAGAAAAGGATCTCTTTAACAAACTTAACAAATCTATGGGCACTATATAAAGACCCCTAGACCCCAACTTAAAAAAGAAAAAACATCAAGAATCATCAAGAACTTCAACTCTGAAGAAACTTGAAAAGAGACTCAAGAAAAAGGTAAAAACCTTTAAAATAGAAGAATTTCATCTAAATAGATCATTGATCTAAGAACATGATTAATGATCTTCAATAAAAAAAAAACAAATAATAATAGTGCCTTGCACTTTTTATGAACCACTGGTTCTCTGAAAATAAGAAAAAACAAGAAAAACTTGTTTTCTTTGATCTAAATTGGATCAAGAAATTAAACAGTGCCCTGCACTTGTAAAATTTACACTGTTGCGCTCTTGGGTTGGCGCAAGCCACCAGAGAGCGCCACGTGTCAGCACCTGAACCACTTGCGCTATGCGCTTTTAAGATAGAGCCTTACTCTCTGAAATTGGCGCAACTCACCAGAGCGCGCCACGTGTCAGCAGCGCACTGGCGCAGCGCATTGCGCTTGCGTGACACGTGTCATCACCACAAGCGCTTGCGCTCAGTGATTGGCGCAAAGCGCCTGACAAATGCACTGCATTGTTTACTGAAGGGCCAGGCCCAAATCAAAAAGGCCCAGTAGGCCAAAATAAATTGCAATGCAATAAAAGAGGCAGAGCCCAAACAAAATTGATGCTCTGCATCATTTATAAAAGGGCAGAGCCCAAACAAAATTGATGCTCTGCATCATTTATAAAAGGGCAGAGCCCAAACAAAATAAAATGCAATAAAAGGACAGAGCCCAAACAAAATTGATGCTCTGCATCATTCATAAAAGGGTAGAGCCCAAACAAAATAAGAAATGCAGTGCATTATTTAAAAAGGGGGAAAGCCCTAGCACAGGCCTAATAGGCCAAAAATAAATAAAAACGTTGAATATTCTCAGCTGGACTTAGCCCAATCACGGCCGTAAGTCCTCAAATTAAATTGACTGAGCACGGCTGCTCCCTTAAATCAATTTACATCCGGTTCAAGGGTACATCTCGGAACTCCTCTGACACCTATCGTTGTAATCTCTCAACGACGTCAGAGAGGTGACGGGTCCCGATAGCCACACATCAACACGGACTGCGGGGTCCTTAAACTCATGGACCGAAACGTCCTTAAACTAATATTCGTCCCGAAATGGGAATGTTGGACCGAAACGTCCTTAAACTAATGTTCGTCCCCAAATGGGAATGATGGACCACCATGTCCCTAAACTGGAAATTGACCGCAACGTCATTAAACTAAACAATAGAGCCAATTGCTCTTTTGTTGGATCTAAACGATCCCGTTAAGTTGATCTTAATCTAGAGATTAGGCTAACGTATCCTTAACAAATGTTTAAGTCGATCTTAGCCTCAATATGGCCAACGTATCCTTAAACTAAAACCCCAAACCCAAATCTAAGTAAATACGGATTTGGACTAATCCACGTCCTAAGGGCGACGGCATCACTTAGTCTCCGTATACAATCCACGGGCAACCACAAACAAAACAAATACATACGACACGAAGTGAAATTTCTGGAGAAGGAGAAAGTGGTTACCGCGATACGATAACGTAATTAACTGCAGGGGCTTGCGCCTGCAGGGAAGAGCGTCCCCACAATCAAAAAGCCCTCAAGCGAGGGGGAATCTGACGAAGTTTGCTACATCGGCCGCATCCGTCTAAACCTCCGATACACGGTACCATAAATCAACTTGGCATCTTTGGAGAGGTGGATGGATAAAACCAAATAGCATCTGCCCCGAATTTTAGGCAAGACGTCCATGTCTTAGCCGCCGTTCGGAGGGGAACAGTTTGTGTATGTCATCCACTAACCATTGTAGAGACTTAACAATTGCTATGAGTTAAGGGTTGGGTTGAAAAATATCTTAAGCTAGACAAACAAGTGGACTAAGTCAAGGTTTTCCACAAGTTTCTCCAAGCTTCTACCATGACTCATTATCCAAATGTTTGAATTACTTATAACAAATAAAACCCTAACTTAACTCTAGCATGGTGTGAGTCTCATACATTACATGTTGCATGTGTAACCTAACATGACACAACAATATATATCACATATATATTTTGTGCAAAAAGAAAACAATACATTTAACATATATCACATATATATATCAATGTATCATAAAGTGAGAAAAGAAATCTTAAGTGAGTTAATATTAGTCAATGTAATTTAATATATCAAATATATAATTATATATTAAATTATTAAATTAACTCTTGATTTAATAATCCGGCTATAATACATATAACCGACTAATATCAAATGAATCAACTTATCGAATCAACACTTGATTCAATAACCCGGCTATATCACATATACCCGACCGATATCACATATCGCGAGAATAGAATACGGTATCAAATACTCGTATTAATCTCGTTCCCGCATATATCACATATGTGCTCCTACTCCATTTCGCATGAACTAGGAAACCTTTATGTAGGACTATAAAGACTCGTCAATACGCCGGCAGTAGGTGATGATCATATCAAACACCCACAAGCCGCAAGCGATCTGTTAAACGTAACAGCCATCTGGGTATTGAGCAATCAGAAGATCAACAAGCAAGCCTGCTATAACTCCTGCGAATCCAATCAGTAACACTACCGTAGAGTCCGGTCTCTTCGTCTGATATGCCGCATATCTAGTCTAAGGGTGGTAAACATCAGACCTCAGTAACCGATAAGTCATGCCAATGTGAGGTCCATAACGTTTCGAGAAACTTCTGATAGCACTACCAGTAAATCTCAGCAACCCTGGCCAGAGATTTCCTGTTATGGCCAATCGAGCATAGCGCAACATCAACTCCCAATACCGGGAGAGATGAAACCCCTCCTATCGCTCATTGCTTCCATGTGACTCGGGACTATACCCAAAAGCCACCGTTTTGCACGATCTCTTGACCGTGGTAAGGTGGAAATCAAAGCACAGTGGGAATCACACAAGCCTTTATGACGATCTCGGGTCTACAGACTAACCTGTACCAGTGTCACCGGAGAACTGCTATCCGACGATGGGTATAATACCATCTAGGAGTTCTCGGCAAGTCCGTCCAGTGTATCCAGTCCCCACTGAGCACCCATATACCTTCTCTGATGTCAAACACCAATGGATATGGGATCATCCATCACCCATCATATGGGTCGAGAAGCGCATATGCTAGTCTACTCTGGAATATCGAAACCCTGTCTCGATACTCCCACGACTTGGAACATTTGAAGGATGTACTTATCGACTACCCTGTCCCCACTAGTATAATCTGCATCATAATCCTGGTAGTCAAGTAATCATCCTAAGAGCTTTATCAACATGTGATCACAAAACAGTATTTGTTAACATGTTAAGATAAAGTGCACCAAATTGCATACTATTATGTCGAGCAAGAATGTCCTCCCTATATATGTCCAAGCATCCACTACAATATACATCGCATGTATAGTAATGGCCTCTAGGGCATACATATAACTAACACAGTCGAGTGATATGCCCATGAAGATTCTTCTTCGTTTTCCATTAATACCCAAGCTGCAACAGTTATTTATGTGTGAGGTGACGGCGTCCGAAATGCAGTGGCACCATAAAGCGCCTCGTGAAGAGGGAAAATAAGTCATCCCAGAGATTCGGATGTCGTGGAAAGTTTTAGCTGAAAAACAACCTTTATTCGGCGTAGACCTTTATAACATGAGGCTAGGAATTGCGAGCGACGGTTTCAGTCCATTTGGGATGGTTCACGGTGGGCGTACTCATAGTACTTGGCCTATTGTGGTTACTATATACAACCTGCCGCCAAAGAGGATTATGACGCAGTCTTATTTTACGTTAAAGCTTTTAATCGACGGTCCATCGTCTTCTAGGAAAAATATCGACGTGTACCTTCAATCCTTGGTCGATGAGTTAAAGTTGTTATAGGAACCTGGCGTAAGAACCTATGACGCAAATGGTAAACGATTTTTTCAGATACGGGCTGGTTTCTTATGGACTATTAATGATTTTCCAGCCTACGACATGCTATAATGGTGTACAACTCAAGGTAAGCTTGCTTGCCCCAGTTATCATATGCATACGAGTGACGTACACTTGAAGTTTAGTGGGAAAGAGTCGTTTATGGGCCACCGACATTTCTTGCCTATAACTCACAGATTCAGAAAGAGTAAAGAATTTTTCAACTGCAAGACAGAGACTGGTAGACCTCCTAAACCATTATTCGATAACGACATATTGCAACAATCGAAAGGTTATCAGAATATCAGATTCGGAAGGAAAAAAACAAAGATGTAAAGCCATGCCTAATCAATTGGAAGAAGTTAAGTGGTTTATTTCAACTTCCGTACTGGTCTGATCTACCGCTCTGCCACAATTTAGATGTTATGCATATCGAGAAGGGTGTCTCTGAACACGTCATCAATCTTCTGCTTTGTAAGGATAGAAAAACGAAGGACAATCTCAACACCCGCTGTGATTTGACGGATTTGGATGGTTTGTCCATTAAAGAAGAATTGCATCCTCGGCCTGTGACTGGTAAACCAGGTTATAACGAGATCCCACCAGCAATCTATAACCTGGAAAAAGAGGAGAAGCGACGGTTCCTGCAGGTGTTGAAAGAATTGAAAGTCCCTGATGGTTTCTCATCAAACATTTTCTAACAGGTATAAGTAGAAAATGGAAAAATAGTAGGACTCAAGAGCAACGACTACCACATATTGATGCAATATCTTCTTCCTTTATACCTAAGAGCATCGGTAAAATCTGAAGTTGGTCTCGTTCTTAACAACTTCTACATGTATTTCTGACAACTGTGTTTCAGAAACGTCGACATCAATAAGATAGCAGAGCTCGAAAAAGATATTCCTATGATCCTTTGCAAGCTCGAAACTATCTTTCCACCTTCATTTTTCGACATTATTGTTCACTTGTCCGTCCCTTTGGCAACCGAGGTCAAGATTGGCGGTCCGGTGCATTACCGTTAGATATATCCCATTGAGAGGTATGAAAATATTTATTATTAATCTTTTAAATTGCAAAATATTATCATAGATTATTAATATCTATTATTTTCAACAGATATCTATTAACTTTAAAAAAAACTATATCTGCAACAAGTATCGTCCTGAAGGTTCAATTGCGGAAAGTTATCTTTTGGAAGAAATGATGTTTTTCAATGCTCGTTTCCTGAATGACAATGTCAGGAAGAAGCTGAACGGTCCAATTGGAGCAGGAAGGCTAAAAATATGTCTTACGATCACATTAGCGGTTTACATTCGTTCATCTTACTAAACAGTGAATGTTTTGATAAATATGCAGAGTAAGTTTTTCTAATTTCATCCATTTAAACCATTTGATATTGAGTATAATCTAACCGATATAACTGTAAATTAACGAACAGAGCGCACAAAACTATACTCAAGAGATTGAATCCTAGGACGTGATCGGATGACAGAATCGAGGAAGAATAGAGACGCACTTTCGTCGCTTGGTGTGGAGAAGAAGTTGATGGACAAACGAATCATGGTGAGTAGATTGATGGAGAGGTCTAGGACCTTTTAATCGGTCCATCAATTGTAGCTACGTTTTAAAATGGGTACAGAGTTTCCGGCTATAAATTTGAGATCGAAAAGATGGAACACATTAGAGCTATGCAAAATAGCGGCGTCGCAACCTCCGACGACAGAGGAAATCTCTATTACGGTGTCCTTGAGTAGATTATAGAAGCCTCATACATTCATAAGGCTGCCCCATTTTTTATATTCCAATGCAGATGGTACGATATCAAGTTTGAATGGGGTATAAAGGTCAATGAATACAAACTCATTTTGGTAAACACCAAACGGACAGCCTACGAATACGATAACTTTATCTTTCCATCGATGGCAACACAAATATATTATTCTCGGGGCCTGAAGAAGGCTGACTGGAGTGTTGTTTGTTATTGGAAACTAAGAGATTATTATAATATACCAACGATGAGTGATTCTGAAGATGAGAGTGACGAGAAAGAGGCGATAACATATCTCAGTCCGTCTATTGAACGTACCAACGATCCAAACCATTATGCGCCGTCCATCAATACGTTAGTGAGACGTGACATCGACCAAGTGATTGTCACAGATCAAGATTTCGATAATCCACCCAATGAATTTTCAGCTAAAGCACCGAACAAACGTGTTAGGTAATGAAATTGAACTAAATGTTATAACTTGTATAATGTTTATAAGCAAATTTTTAATATTTGAATAAATATGTAGGGTCTGATGGGAGGCTGTGGATCGGACTCTAGACGTCATAGGAAACATCGTCTAGACGAGATTGGCGAGATGTCAGTAGATGCGGCTGTAGCGGAAGCAGAGCCCACCCTTACCCGTTCCCCACGTACCAGCGCCCCTCCTACCGGCGACCCTCCTACCATCGCCCCTCCTACCGGTGTCCCTACTATAGAACCCCTGCCACCCTCCGCAGCCGCAGCGCCACAGGACCCGCTGCCTACCCCTATCAGCGGGATAGCAGATCCTCCTACCCCAGTCACTCCTCCTGCAAATGATATATAGCTGTCTATTTATATTTCAGTTTTCTATTAAAGTAATTTTATCGAATCATCTAACAGTTTATTGTTTACAATCATGCATGGTACTGACGGGACAGGGTCTGGCATCGGTTCTAGCGCCACGCTGGGGACGTCAGGTATAATCATTATTAATTAAATATTATAAATAACGATTGTAATTTAAATTTATCAAATTGTATATACATACTCTGAATATTATAATATTGTGTCTATATATTTATTTTCTATTAGGCTCTACCAGTGTTAGGACGAGGGGTCCTACTGGGCCCTCCTCCTCTAGGCCAGCCTCAGGCGCTGCTCCATGGACACTGGAGTGGACCGTGTCAAGTGTGCCCATTGGTGAGTACTCGATCAAGTGGGAGGATTATATGGGAGCGGAGATCCGTACCTACTATAGGTACCCGCTTCATATTAGATGGAGCCCACACTAGACCGATTATGTTTGGCAGTTTTTTTGCAGCGGCCATGGTATCATATAAACTTTTATACATTTAAATTTAATTGTCTTTATATATATATATATATTTAAATTTTTGTAATTTCAGTCGCGGGGACATTAGAGATTTATTGGCGTTATCGACGAGAATGACGTTCCTACGTCGTTCGATACATATCAGGCCATAGACTGGGTCATATCCGAGTGCCGGACTATCAAGAGGAGACGTCGATATGAAGTTAGGAAGCAATATTACATTCCCTGGGCCGCGGCTACTGAAGAGGAGTGGGAGGCGATGATGGAGGACATTTTTCAGGATGTCCCGAGAGAGGGTTGGCCGCAGCTGGTCGCGTATTACGAGCGCGATGATGTTCAGGTATAAATTTAATTTTTAAGATTATAATAATATAATATGAAATCATATTTTGTGATATATAATATTATCTTCTTTATATTTGAAAGGTGGTGTCGGTTCGCAACAGGGAGAACCGGAGCAAAGGTGCCGGAGAACGCGCTATCCCGGTTCAAGGGAAGTGGTTGCAAGCTAGCGCTCATCATTAGCTCATGAGTATTTCAACGTTTAAGAATATATGTTTTCTTTGTTGAAAATTACTTATTGAAATAAACCCTAATTTTATCGCAGAAAAGAAAGACCCCGCCAACTACACTGCTGCCTGGGGATAGTTCGCATTACACAGGGGTACGAGCAAATACATGGTAAGTTTCATATGATCAAGTCGATACAGTATTTAAGTTAACACGTTTATATATATAGAGAATACATGGTAAGTTTCACATGATCAAGTCGATACTTTATTTAAGTTAACACGTTTATATATATATATATATATATATTCTTCACATACCCAGTTCTAGGAGAGGACGGACGCCTTAGGACTTGGCTTCGACGACTCGATTACCGCCATTGTCCATGTTCTGGATTTGATATCCGACGGACATAACGGTGGCTATGAGCGCGGGGTTGTTCCTGAGGCCCACCGACACTTTGCCAGGCATCCGTTTGTCCACGATTACGCTGTGACCCAGATACGGACAGATGCGGCCACTACGTCACAGGAGGAGATTCGTCGGCTCCAAGATCGGGTGGAGCAGTAGAATTTTGCGGGTGGATACGCTTCACGCGCAGATCGAGAAGTTGAGGTGATAGAATGCGGAGGCCTTCAGGCAGGCTATACGAGACGAGTTTGGGAGTATGTTCAGGTCACGGGACAATGGTGCTGGATCGTCCCAACGACTATAAATTATTGTTTTTTATACAAACATTTGTTTTATTGCTTTATTGATTATACTGTTTGGTGTATATATTTTGTTTGTAATTGCGTTCGATTCTAATCATATTACTTCTTGATTGATAAAATTACGTGAAATTTGATCATATAATTATTATCAATCGCTGGTTGTAATTGAAAAGCACCACGCATGGAGCACGCAGATTTCAACTTCAAAAAATTGATAATATATTCGGTCACGGTTATAACCGTGATCAAATAACATATGGTCACGGTTACAACCGTCCCCATAAGATATAGTAACGGTTACCTGCTAGTACCTTCACTATGGTTTCCCCTTATGGTCATGGTTTAAACCGTAACCATAGGGACTATATAGTCACGGTTACCTACTATAACAGGTATTCTACATTACGCTTTAACCTTTTGGTCATGGTTATAGCCGTGACCATATATCACCTAAGGTCACAGTTTAAACCGTGACCATAAATTGGTCACGGTCTTAATCGTAACCATATATGTGGACCCACACAGGTTTCATTTAGTTGTTTGAACCGTTTTTGGTAACGCCATATATATGGTCATGGTTATAACCGTGATGTAAAAAACATATGGTCACGGTTACAAGCGTAAGTAAGGTTCTCGTGATGGGGTTTTAGGCAACGGTTGTGTCACGGTTTTAACCGCGACCAGATATATCTGTGGTCATGGTTAAAACCGTGACCAAATTCGTACTCTGTAGCAGTGGTGCCTTCTGATCTAATTTTTCCCACGCCGCATTTGTCATGTCGGTAGGTTTAATAATGCCAAGTACCTTAAACAGCCCTTCCTTCTCCAGAAGTTCCTTCCATCCTTCTCTGCCATATAGGGAAGTTCTGTTTCCCATTAAATTTCTCCGCTTCAAATTTTATGCTATTTACCATATTATCCATCATCCTTAATTCTAAAGAAAATACATATTCCTTGAATGTTTATGAACCACTATTAATATAATTACGATCTGAGAAGATAACGAGTGGAAACAAGCATCGTCACCTACCGTAAACTTAAATCGCAAAAATATGGAACGTACCTCTGATATCAATTGTTTTTGCTGCAAGACCGATCGGCTATGCAGCGGAAAAGCTTATAAACGAAATAACAAAAGAAAACTTGATGCAAAACGCAATAAAAATAACAAAAGAAATTTAGGAGGAAACATGGAGAACCTTTACTAGAACTTAAGAAGAAAAAAAGCTTATAGAGAATTATTACACTCTCTCCTTATGATCTTCAACGAGATCAATCTCCTTCTATAAATTCTCCTTATGATTGTTTTGATCCCTTACGGAGTGATGACTCCTATTAAAACTTCATGATAAAAAACATCCAACCTAATTAATAACCCTAAGATCTTATATATACTCTCTATAATTTATAAATTACAAAACTGCCATCAAAAAATCTGATTTTCGAGTTAAATCTCGAACTTAATCGCAGTTATCTCCGACAAGACGTCAGTACTGTCGTCTGCACAGACGTCAGTAGCAATGCTGGCTAACTTCTGGTATTTTAACATGCTTCTGTCCAAATTGCAGGCAGACGTCAAGCAGACGTCTGTACAGATATCAGTACCTGACGTCTGTAGTTCATCTAGATTTTTGTATCTTGTTTTGACTGACGTTTATTTTTGCAAGCAGACGTCAGTCCCTCCCTCTGACGCACAGTCTTCTTTAAATACGAGACAACTTCGTAACAAATATAGCCCCACGAGGGATAAGACACCATAGTTCCTTGAATTTTCTTTCCTCGATGTACAAAAAATATTTAACTTCCCTATATGAGAACTTCTCTAGCAATGTGTTTTTAAGTGTTTGTTTAAATTTCAAGGGTTATTAACAACTTTTAGGATAATTAAAATTAGAAATAAAAATTACTTGAATTGTATTATTGTAAAAATGATGAAAAAAAATTAGAAATAAAAATGACTTGAATTGTATTATTGTAAAAGTGAGAAGTCCCAACTCTTTCATATTTTATTAACAATTTATAATAGCGATATCGTGCAGGAACAAAACCACCAAATCAAGAATCAGATGACAGGTGTCTAACCTCTTTGAGTCAGACATCTGCGCTCCATCCAGAGCGTCTCTAGACGTCTGAACCTTATGGTTAAGACGTTTGACTATGTCAATACAATTTACAGAGCGACGCAGACTTCTTCCCCTATATGGGCAAGACGTCTGGACGTGAAACCAGCAGAGATATTCTTGAAGATTTGGTCGGATATTCTTGGAAATTTGATTGTAACAAAATATATTTGATTTGATTGTGTAGGGTTAGGGATTGGATTGATTGTAACTAGGGATGGTAATAGAACGAGCCAGCTCGAATTTGATTAGGGTTCAACTTGGTATCAGCCCGTTCAAATTCAGTTCATTTATTAATGAGCCGGACACGAGCCAGAAAACCTGGTTCGTTTTTTAAAAGAACCGAACTCGAATTCAGCCAGGCTCATTCGGTATTGACTCGTGTTTGGCTCGGTTACAAAGTTTAAAAAGAGTAATGTAATATAGAACATATTCTATACAACTCTCAAGGCACTTAATTCATTTAAGAGACAGTATATAAAGTGCAACTGAGGTAAATATAAAACTCATCATATTGATCCATTTCATGCTCTAGATGTTAATTTTTTTTTAATCTTTTCATATCTCAATGCCCTGGGTCTTTGACTCTATGATTGTTGTCCCCAGTCTAGCCTCTTACAAAAATTTTCATGTTATCTTCTGAAACACCTGTAAATAGCTATTGACCTATCATCAGCCTCCACCAAACGCCTCTTTATCATTTTCCTTTCAGAGATCGCCTAATTGAAAATGCATCCAAACTCGATTTTGGCTCGTTTAAATCTCGGTAAGCTAACGAGCTGAACATGAGCTAGACATTCTCAGCTCGAGATGAACTCGAACCGAGCATGAACTAGCATAAACTATGCCGAGCCGAATCTGGACAAGGGTCGGCTCATTCAAGCTCGGTTCGGTTACACCCCTAACTGTAACAAACATATAACATATAATTAGAAAAAGATCATTATATAAAAAGGAGAGCCAACCAGAGAGAAATAACTCTCAAGGCCTTCTTTTTCTTCCCAATCTCCTCTCTCTCTCTCTCTCTATAATATATATATATCTATATATATATATAGAGAGAGAGAATAATGGAGAAAAGATGCCATAGGAGGGAATTCCCTCCTATGGCGTCGAAAAAATACCTCTCCACCAATTTTTCCGACGATCAGCCCCCATCATCTTCATCGTCATCATTTAAGATGTGGGTACACCAAATTTCATGTGATTCTACAACTTTTTCACCGTTGATTTAGCAATGTAAAAAGTTCTATTGTCGGTAAACCGTTAATTTTGAGCCCACTAAATCAACGGTGAAAAAGTTGTGGAATCACGTGAAATTTGGTGTACCCACATCTTAAATGATGACGATGAAGATGATGGGGGCCGATCGTCGGAAAAATTGGTGGAGAGGGTATTTTTTCGACGCCATAGGAGGGAATTCCCTCCTATGGCCTCTTTCCTCCATTAATCTCATATATATATATATCTTGAGAGAGTCTCTCTCTTAGAGACTCTCTCTCTATCTCTATAGAGAGAGAGAGACTCTCTCAAGATATATATATATATATATATATATAAAAAGAGAGAGAGAGAGATATATATAAAAAGAGAGAGAGAGAGAGAGAGACCGAGACCGTTTCTTTAATTTGGACTCAAACTTGAATTTACTTAAACGACAATTCCTACCATGCATCTAGCATTTGACAAGCTTTCCTTTTTTAGGTTTTCTTTTTAACTTTTCTTTTTTAATTTCCTCTTTTCTGTACCGAAATTAAGAGCTAGGAACATACCCGTCTTGTGCAATTCTCCAAATCTAGAAAATGGTTGTACAAAAGTGAACTCGCCATGAAATAACAAGAAGCCGCCGCCGCCAATACCATACACTATTCAACTATACAACTTCTTCCTTGCAAAATAAGAAAAATAAAGTGGAGCATTTTTCTGCTAGTTAAAGGATTATTTTTAAAAAATATTTTTGAAAGAAAATTGTTGAAATGTGGAGAAACTTCTGGCAGACGATGTGAGAGGTGCAGATGTCTGGACGTATGCCAAGAACATATCAAAAGAACCGAGCAATGGCAGATGTCTGAAGGCCAGAGTGTAAACGTCTGTAGAGAGTCTTCACCAAATAACAGAGCGTAGCTAGACGTCTAGAGCAGACGTTTGGAGAAGCTGAAACCGAATCCAGAGCAACGGCAAACATATGATGAATAAGGTGCAGACTTCCGCCGAAGGAGCTGAAAAGAAGCAGAGAAGATGTAGACGTCTGACTAAGTCTGGTGTAGATCGACATCTGTCGTCGGGATTTATGTGCGAACCAAGTTATTGTAATTTGGATTTATCTCTTATTTTGGGTATGATTAGGGTTTGCCTATTTATAAGGATCTCTCGTATGATTAATGTACTGCCAATTTGAGAGAATATTGTATAGCGAGAGGGTGACTACTAAGATCTAGAAAGATTTGAGAGAAATCTTTTAGGGTTGCTCGACGGTGTAACTTGATTCTAAGAACTAGTAGACTATTGCAGATTCTGCTCTGCCGGAAACTAACCATACGGCGGGTAAACCTCGTTAATAAATCTCTCGTATCTGGTTTGTGTGATTTGACTTGTTCTCGCATTTTATTATTTGTCTTTCGAGTTTCGCATTGCTGCTGCATGATTATTAGTCGTAATATTGTTACGTATATCGACTGTCTCCCTTATCGTGGTTGTTTGTCTTCCACAACAAAAAAATGATAATTTTTCCGCTGGTTAAATGATTATTATTTTTTCAGCAATTTAAATGGTTTTTTCCAGCTGGTTACAAGATTTTCCCTTTTTGTAAATTTTTATTCGAAATCGTGTTGTTTAAACGAAGTAGAGTTTTTTTATATAATATATTTATTATATATAATAAAAGAACTTTTACCCTATATATAGTTTATTCTTGCACCTTTTATATATTTGCCCTGGAAATGGAAAAGAATCAGTGGGTGTTACCAACTCAAACATGTGGTAGCCTGATCACATATTGTCATATGAAGGAATGATGGCTCTTTTGGGTAAAAGGATATGCCCATCAAGTTTTTAGTGCTTTTATTGCAAACTGAAGCAATTCCATGCCCATGCACCCACTACCCACCTTTCTTGTGAAATTAATTAGTGAGATGCACATATGCTAAATTGATCAGAGTCATATATGTAATTGACACTAATTATCTGCTTCTTTCATAAAACTTACTGTGTTATCTTTATTTGCTTCTATGCCTTGCAATTTTGATCTTGTATTCTTAAGAGGAATATTGTCAAATCCAATTACTTAATCTCTTAATCAACTCATTATTAGTTTTCTATTCTCTAGGTTTGCCTTAAGGGTGGAAGTATTCAATGATTTAAGCTTCTAAAATAAACAAATAATAAAAATAAATAAATGTATAAAATCTCAGAAATTAAAGGGAAAGAAACCTAAGAAATGGTAATGGGGTGACTAACTTTACTTGATTAAGCTCAAGGATTCTTTACCAAAAACTACCTTTGCGTGGCCCCTTATTGTAAACCGTCAATACCTTTTAAAACTATGCAAACTATATTTTAACGGTCAACGTTGGTCAACTTTTACGGTGTTAACTGTCCTTGTTAATGACCATTTAGCCAATTTTATATGAACATGTAATTAATTATTAATAATTTTAAATAAATAATAATTAAATATCAATTAGACAATTGTAATGACTGTATATTTTTCTAATACAGATAAAAGCCTATTTTATAATTTTTTTCATTTTGAGCCAATATTTATTTTGTGGGATTTAATTTTTACCTTGAATAAATAAATTGGTTAAATGTTATTTGATTTTTAACCATTTTTATTAAAGAAATGATTTTGATTCTTGAATATGAAAGAATATTATTTTTAAACAGAAAAATTTATTAGAATAATTTTTAGTTGAGGAAAAGAGTTTGATTAGATTTAAAAAGGATTTATTTTTAATTAAAACCGTTTCTTTCCTTCAATTTTTTTATTATAACATCTGCACCATTTTATAAATTTCGTTTATGAAACCCCCATCTTTTGTTGTTAAAAATGATTTGGAGAATTTCTTTTCTATTTAGAAAATGAATTGGTTAAAATTTTTAGCACATCGATTTCATTCTCGGATTCTATCCCTTTTAATCTTTTCTTGCTTTCTTGACGATCGTGTCTTGACTCAAGGGAGCCCGAAGTGCAGCTTTCTTCTTCATCTTGATTTTTCTTGCAACCCATCTTCTTGGATTTCTTAAATCTCTATTAGTCTCCTTCTAGGAGTACACGCTTTCATTTATATCTTGATTTCCCTTGCAACCTATCTTGAAACTTCTTGCTTGCATTCTTCTAAAATATCCTTTCTATATATATCACTACTACAAATAGGGATTGTCCCTACGGATTTATCCGTAGGAGCAAACCACTGCCCCTACCGATATATACGTAGGGGCAAGAAATTACCTTGTAGGTGTAAACACCGTAGGTGCAAATCTTAGCCTTGAACACGCCCCTACGGAGTAATGTATAAGTCCATATGTCCCTACGGATTAGACTGTAGGGACAAAAACTTTATTTAATTTATCGGTTTACAAAATAAAATAGTTGTCCCTACGGAGTTATCCGTAGGGCCAACTGTCTGGACCTACGGATACATGCGTAGGTCCAGATGTGTAGGGACAAAATATCAGGTATCCTGATATTTTGCCCCTACGGATACCTATGTAGGGGCATATTTATGCCCTTACGAACAAATCCGTAGGGACAAGTATAACCCCCTCTTACTGAGATCATAGGGGCAAAATATCAGGTATCCTGATATTTTGCCCCTACAGATAAATCTGTAGGGGGAAATTAGGACCCTACGGATTAATCCGTAGGAGCAAGGTTGGGCCCTACGGATTAATCCGTACGGACATCTTATCAGGGTTTTTTTAAAAAAAGGTCTGCCTGTTTTTTTCTCGCCCTGTGCACAATAATATATACATCATATATAAAATTAATCAACACACATAATATATACCGCAGTATTCATAATCACATCTCACGTATAATATACAAAAGAAATCAACAAGCAGAACACGATATCAATATAAACACGCAAACACCACCAATATCAATATCGTCCAAAATATATACAATATGTATCATATAAATAAATACATGTTTAAAATATAAGAATCAAAAAGGTACCTTAGCTCGGTCCATCTCCACCTCTGATAAACACCGTAATCTGGCACGCCTGCTCCTCGGATATACCCTGAGTCAATAAATCATGCAATGCGGAGTGTGCGGGAGTCTGAGCGGGCTGTGGAGCTGTAGGAGTGGTATGCACAACCGCCGCCGAGGTAGTGGCTTGCGGAGCCGTAGCTGCGGGAGTCTGAGCGGGCAGTGGAGCTATAGGAGTTGTCTGCGGAACCGCAGCCGAGATAGTGGCTTGCGGAGTCGCAGCCGAAGGAGATGCATGTGGAGACTCAGCCGATGTACCATGTCGCGTCTGGACCTACGTGTGTAATAAACGAGTAAGAACTGTGTATTAGTCGAATTCGTACCATTATTAAGTTATTGCGAAACCCCAATCTATGTATACTTAGGGACTAATAATAGAAACCCACATTGAGTACTAGCCCATGCTCATGATGATGCACATGTGAGTTGTGACCCTTAGGAGATGGCTTGAGTTGAACCTCCGCTAGGTTGTGAATATTGTGGGCCTAAATGAAAGATCTCAATTGATTTGTTAATTGGAGTTTTGATGAATGTTGATGTGTTATTAGGATAATCCTTATGTTTTGTAAAGAATGACCAGCTCCCTTTTCTTGGACCTCATTCTTATGCTTTTATTGGTAAAATCCAATGATAAACTTGTGTATCTTCTAGAATATATATAGAACATGTTAGGTACCATGCGTTCGTAATTAAAGGGCTAGCTCTTCAATTATTTTATTAATGCATGGAGATATAAGATATGAGTAGAGATTTTTGTGGGTCTAATGGATATGTGCATCTCATATAATCTAATGAATGGCCAAAATGTTCAACAAAAGTGTCAACATTTTTAAAGATTTTGGTGCGATAATCTAAGGAAAGCGATCCAAAGTTCAAATCACAATTGAAAGAATATAACAACATACTGCATGTTATTTCCTAATCGAGGGTCTCAAATATGGATCTCTAATGTCATTTTCTAAGGGATACAACAAAACCACCAATCACTATATAGTCTAGTAAAAATTTATATATGCAATACTTTATCCAGTTTGGAAAACCGTAGTTTATTTTAATTAGATATGTATGTATGATTAATCAAAGCTAAGCCTACAACCAAATAAGCTCAGGCTACGTACTAATATTGGATATATTGCTATCTATAATATAACATAATATTTTACTATTAAGAAGTATACATACCAACATCTCCTTCAACTCCTGAACGGTGGCCTTCAAGCTGTCTAGTTCTTGCTGGAAACGTCGCTCACTGGAGACGGAGGAAGTAACCGCCGGAGTGGAGTCCAACCTTATATGGGCCCTGCTAGGATCCAGTCCCCGGCCTCTCTCCCAACCTCCGCGGTGCCCTCCGTATGCGGTGTCTAGGACTGGGGTCAGCAGCATCGGATCGTTCTGTCCAGTAAAATCGATCCCCGATAGCTCCGCCTGCTCCTACACCCACATTAACCAGTAAAATATAAGTACATCATTTAAATTTGAACCTTTCAAAACAAAAATTTCAAATAGGGGTTGAATAAATATTAACACTTACGCAATACTCTTGGGTAGCGGTGTCGGGGTATCGAAGCTCGCCCATGACAGGATCCGTCGAGGTGCCGTGGACGGCAAGATACGCGGACAGCACGCTTGGTGTACCACCCTGCGCCAGGGTCTGAGCTCTCTGCAATATTAGAAAATAACTCTTAATATTAGATATATTAGAAAACAACTCTTAATATTACATTATATCACAAAGGCCGGTCTATTGTAATTTACCGATAACTCCATGGCACGAGTAATATTTCTCGACCCACCTGTATAAGTGGGACGACCCCTCTTCGCCGACTTCCTATTCTCTTTATTTTGATCGGCATATTTCTGCACAACACATTCAGATTTAGTTTTCTAATTAAGCAACACAAAAAAATAAATTATATACTAAACAATGAATTACATTTAAAATACATACCGGTTTGCGATGAGAGTCGAAATATTGGCACAATAGAGATCATGTATCTACGTCGACTCTCGCAAAGGCCGGAGTAGATAGGATGGCCGCTCTCTCTGCCTCGGGGGTCGCCATCCACAGGGAATAGCAGTCGGTCTTCTGCTCATTCCTGTTGTATCGGACCTTCATCTGCATGTTCTTCATCAGGCTATTGTACAGAGCGTGAAGATCGAGCACCCTCCCAGGGTGATCAGGGTCGGGTACTGGCTGAAAATCGTAATCCAACTGAAAATACAAAAAAACTTTGTTATTAGATTGCAAGTGTTAATAATATATATATTGGATAAATCAAATAAAAATATATATTAATACCCGAGTCTGATCCCAGAAGAGGGCGAATGAGCACCGGTGCTGGTCTCCCTACTCAACGTGAAGTGGATAGTTCTTCACGAGCCAGCTCTCATCCTCCATATACCGACCGAACCTCTCAGTATGATCGCCGGTATAGCGATAATCAGGGGTAAAAAAGAGGGGGAATACTGCCTCCCCCCTTGCTCTGTCGGGCCTCAGCCTGTAGGATTGATTCGGGCCTCGAGTCTCCCTCTCGGGATGGGGAGGCCCTGCGTCTACAAGAAATATCAAGACAATCAATATTAAGACAAAGTTGTATTAAGAAATCAAGGTTTAACGAAAATTGAAGTGTGATATATACCTCCGGCGACTAAAGCATGAGCCCGGGCCCGGGCAGCAGGACGAGCGGGACGATAGTTCCTCCGGTGAGGAACAGCCGGTGACCCGGACGTGGTCGCATCTCCAACTAGAAAATAAACATCGATTAAATTACATGAAGTTCATGTTTATTCTTAAAAGATATGTAAAATGAATAAATATTTTATATTTATTCATACAAACCTGCAGACTGAGCGGAGGGTATGGAAGTGACGGGAGTGGCCCCTGCACCAGACGAGGACGCACCACCTATAATTAGACAATCAAGTATCAGCTATATAAGTAATTGCAAAAAGAATACGTATATCAATAATATAACATTCTAAATCAACATGTATACACTATAGGATATATAAACATACACGTAGGTATATGATATATAAACATACCTGGAGGTGCGGTAGTGGCCTCTGTCCCTGATGCAAGTACGTAAGAGCAAAAAGAATGTATGTATATTTATGATATAGCATTCTAAATCAATATACATGCACTATATGATATATAAACATACCTGGAGGTGCGGGAGTGGCCTCTGTCCCTGATGTGGACGCATCACCAACAGCTAGACAATCAAACATTGACAATATAAGTGATTTTGACATGAATATGCATGTATATCTATAATATTACATTCAAAATAAATATGCGTGCAATATACCTGGAGGTGTGGCAAAGTCCATAAAGAAGGAGGCATCCGAAGGGGTCTCCGATCGGGGTGCAAGACCGGCCCTCTGAAGCTCCCTACGCAGCTCTCCGGACGGCAGAACCGCTCTGCCTCTGCCTCTACCTCTACCGGTGCCGCGGCTGGAGCTCCTGCCGCCCCTCGCTGCTCCCGTCATCGTCATCAAATCTAGATAAACGGTTCGTGCATGCATTAGACAATCATTACAAGTATTGACTATATATGTATAGATCGTAAAATGTGAAGTAATAATATAACATTACTGATAACCTTTTTCGTTTCGTGGGCGCATTAGACATATCTACTTGGATTTCATCATCGATATCATTTCTAACCCACGTAACTTCATGATCAGCCGAAGACAACCCGTCTTTCGAAATAGACGGTCGGAGCACTCTAAGTCTTCTCTCTTCTTCATCCTCATCGCTGTTCTCGAATTCTGGGACATCGTAGACATCCCTGGGTTTCCAACGGCATATGACACTCCATCCCGAATGCTTCAAACACTGTGAGTAGTATACTTGGAACGCTTAGTTCGGAAAGATAAACGGATCTTCCTGACTGTAAAATCGAAGTGTGTTCACACTGGTCAATCCATATATATCTTTCCAAGTCATAAGATTGCTTCTCCACTTATCCGTATCGGTTCGCGTATCGTACCAAGTACACTGAAATATATAAAACGGTTCTGATTGTCCGGAATATTGGATGCCGAGTATACAGTTTAAGTATCCATAATAAATCACACCATCCGATCCTACTGTCGCAATCCCACTATTTTGAGTGGTTCTAGACGTTTCTATATCCTTAATTTCGAATTTGTATCCAAGGACACCGAATCCTTTATAATATACAACCTTCATACTGGGAAATTGCGCTAAATATCTTGAATCACTCTCTAATGATGCAGACAAATTCGGATCGTGGATCTAACAAAACAAATTTTACGACAAATACATAACGATATAAGTTTAGATTAAAACTGATAGCAATAACATGTTATTCGAATAACTTACATGATCTGCAACCCAATCGCAAAAATTATCCTGATGATATTTTTCCAATCGTTCATCGTTCCAATCCGGATGCCCCTCACGTACCTCGTTAAAATGAATTCTGTTTTCGACAGTATATTATGACATTAATATTATATCATTTCATACACACACAAACACAAATATAACAATTAATCCAAAAAAACTTACTCTCTAATTTTTTCAAGACATGCGCAATTAAGCAAGATAAACCGGTATATCTTGTTGATAAATATAGTGTCTACCCTCTTATAATCGGCTTTACCATATGTCCCGTCTTGAATTCTTCGATGCCAGTTAAGTCTCGCCTCAATATTCTCGTCCACATAGCGGGAACAAAATGTGGTTGCTTCATCAAGAAGATAAGCTTGCATGATAGAACCCTCTGGTCGATTTCTATTGCGTATATACTTTTTAAGAGTGTAGAGGCATCTAAAGAAAATATGTTGAATAAATAAATATGGGCATACAGGACAACAATAATTTTAAAAATTGTGCGAAACGAAAAATTCCACGTACCTCTCGACGGGATACATCCATCGATATTGTACCGGTCCGGCTAATTTAGCCTCAGTTGCAAGATGAACCGTCAGGCGTATTATGATATCGAAGAATGACGGTGGGAAAATACGGTCAAACTTGCAAAAATCAACGCAATAGAATTTTATAGTTTATCCAGCGTCACAATATCTAGTGTTTTAGCGCATAACTCTCTGAAAAACAACATAGGTCGTTGATTACTAGACCAACCGATTCGGGGAGAGAAGTCCTGAGGGCTAATGGAAGAAGGTGCTCTACGATAACATGGTGATCATGATTTTTCAGCCCATTGATCTTGCCTTTCACAATTTTTATGTTCTTACTGAATGATCCTGAGAAACCTGTGGGAACTTTCAAATCATGCAACACCTGCAGGAATCTATTCTTCTCCGGTTGTGATATATGATAAGCGGCATTGGGAAGTACAAACATGCCTGGTTTACCCGCTACCGGTTTAGGATGCAATTCACTTCTTATTTCTCAGTCCTGTAGATCCATCCGAGCATTAAGGTTGTTTTTCGATTTCCCGTCTTTACAAAGAAACAAGTTGAGTATGTGCTCGGATACTCTCTTCTCTATATGCATAACGTCTAGAAAATGACGCACTAAATTTGTTGACCAGTATGGAAGCTCGAAGAAAATGCTTAACTTGTTCCAGAATGGTGGTTTGATCTGTTTTTTCGGATCCATACCGAAGGTTACATTATTGTAACCATCCCACTAAGCAGTCACGTCCTCTCCGGATAATGGGGCTGGAGGTCCAAGAATCTCCTGATGACCATCAAAGTGAACAACCTCTAACCTGTAGGGGTGGTCTAGAGGCAGGAAACGTCGATGGCCGTAATAACAAACCTTCCTGCTAAAATTCAAGAATTTCGATATTGTGTGTTGATGGCAATGAGGACAGGCTTTGTGACCATGTACGGACCAACCTGATAGCATTCCAGACGCAGCTAAGTCATTAATTGTCCATATTAAAACCGCACGCAATATGAAGGTTTTATTTGTGTTTGCATCGTAAGTCTCTACACCATCAATGAACAAATATTTTAACTCCTCGATCAGAGGTCGGAGATAGCCGCCGATATTGTTTCCCGGTGAGTTGATCCATCGATAAGAAGAGGTATCATAAAGTATGATTGGTCCATAACCAACCAAGACGACAGATTATAAATTATCATTACAACGGGCTATGTGCTGTGGCTTCCAGCCATATAGTTGAATGGGCAGAAGCCATCACTAGCCAGTCCGAGCCTGACATTGTGAGGATTGCTACTGAATATTGCATGCCTCCTATCGAAATCCTTCTATGCCGGTGAATCTCTTGGATGGCTCATTTTTCTATCTTCACTTGGAAGAGCACGGTGATGCCAAATTATTGCCTCGGTTGTTTTCTTGCACCTGAATAGCCTCTGCAGCCCTTGTGTTATGGGAAAGTATCGTGCTATCTTGACAGGTATATCGGGCTTTTTATCAGAATCTTTCGGCTTATACCTGGCCTCTCCGCATATTGGACACTCTTTCAAATCTGAGTTCTCTTTCCGGTACAACACGCAATTTTTAGGACATGCTTAAATCTTCTCACACTTCAGACCCAAATCAGACATTATCTTCTGGGCTCCGTACCAGCTGTCGGGCACGTTATTTCCTGGGGGCATAGAATGTTTCAAGAACAAAAGAAGCATTATGAACGATTTGTTGCTCCATCCATTTAGGCACTTAATCTGGAAAAGTTGGATAAACCATGAGAGGGTGGAATACTTTGCATTCTCATAAATTGGTTTTCTAGCATCATTAATGAAATTTTCATATTTATCCTCACGCGGTCCTTGAACGGAAGGAATGTCATCTTCGGTATGAATAGATTCACCTAGGGCAGCCTCTACCATATCCTCCATTTCTTCCGATGGAAAGAAATTACCGTCTTCTTCTTCTGCCGCATTACCGTCTTCTCCTTCTTCTCCTACCGCATTATCGTCTTCTCCTTCTTTTTCTGCCGCATTACCGTGTTCTTCTCCTTCCACGTGATATAGCCAAGTTGTATAAAATCTAGTAAAACCATATTTTACGATATGAAGCTCTGCCAATTCTACCTTCTGCCAGTACTTATTCCCACATCTATCGCACGGGCAGAGAATCTTCTCTATCACGATCTTATTATGTGCGCATGCAAATTCAATAAAAGCAGCAACTCCTGCAACAAATTTAGGTTGCATACGTTGTTACCAATCCACATACATCCAGTCCTTAACTCTGACGTACTCATGGGCCATGTTAGACTGTATAACATATAAATAGTAGGTTATGATGACTATATTGAGAAATCTAAGAACGAGATGGTTACTGACAAAGGAGAAAATCCGTGTATATGCTTTGTGTGTGCGTTTGTCGTTGAAAAGAATAAATTATCGATAATCAAAGTTAAATTTGAGGATACTCATGTATGAGAATATGAAAATTTCATATTATCATCGAGTATCATATATTGGTTTTAACTTGAACATCTTGAATCACTCTCTAATGATGTGTTTGTTGTGTATTCTTGTTCTATGTGTGTGTTTCGGCGTTGGGGGTAAGGCTTTTATCCCATTAAGAATGTATAGAGCGAACACCTATTCGCTTTTGTTTTCAACCGTTTCGAGTAAATTTCGGCAGCACCTCCCCGCTGTTCTCTGAGTACACTGTAATAGAATAGATAATCATTTCAAAGCTGTGAAACAACGTTGAAATAAACATCTAATCTATCTTTGTACACAGAGAATCAGCGGAAAAGTACCGACGAAATATCTCGAAATGGATGAAAACACAAGTGAATGAAGGTGTTTGCTTTATACATTCCTAACTTATCCACACGGGACAAATCTATCGGTTATCATACGATTGAATCTTCTCATCACATAGACTATACGACGGTTGTTAGTATCGAGCTATACCGTCCGATATTTAACAACCTTCGTATAGTTATATGTCACGACGAATATCGAACGTATGTTAACCGATAGACGGGGACTAAGTGGCGCTTTGAGTTTCATATATGAGTATCGACGTGAATATGAAAGTTTCATATTATCATCGAGTATCATATATTAGTTTTAACTTAAACATCTTGAATCACTTTCTAATGATGCGTTTGTTATGTATTCTTGTTGTATGTGTGTGTTTCGGCTATCGGGGGTAAGGCTTCTATCCCATTAAGAATGTATAGAGCGAACACCCATTCGCTTGTGCTTTTCAACTGTTTCGAGTAAATTTCGGCAGCACCTCGCCGCTGTTCTCCGAGTACACTGTAATAGAATAGATAATCATTTCAAAACTGTGAAACAACGTTGAAATGAACATCTAATCTATCTTTGTATACGGAGAACTGTTCAGACCATAATATTGCATTCTTCATTCCCCTATTCTTATCCGTTTTATAAGTAAACAGGTACTCTTGACGCACGTTTGTTGCATGTTACAGGATACAGGGCTTGGATGCGAATACAGTGAAAAAGACGAAAGCTGATACAGAAAAGGGATTTTTGACCAACAAGTAGACGGATCTTACTCAAGCCTAGACGAAGAACAATGCAGTCTGAAATGTCAAAGTGAACGGTCAAAAGATACTTACAAGTTTTCACTGAAGAAGACCCAGAAGTCCAACAGAGAAAAGAAGTGTAAAAAGAGAAAGCCCAAGAAGCCAAGGAAAAAGCCCCAAAATCACAGAGCCTAACTCCTCAGTTTGGCCGCGGAACCGCGGCTAAACCTAGGCTGGCGCCGCGGTTCTGCGGCCATCAAGTGCCCGTGTCGGTGGAAAATTTCTGTGTCGGTGCGTCGGTGCGGGGGTTGGGATTTCCCGAGGGCAAATCTGTAATTGCACATCTACGAGACTCTGAAACCCTAATTCTCCTGTTTGCTTATAAATTGTAATCAAAAATTGTAAAAACCCTATGGCTCTTTTCAATCAATAAAATTCAGACTTTCTGGGAGTTTATTCAGATCTGTTCTTCTTGCTTGGAGGGAGCCATCGAACTAGTAAGTATTTTTATTTCTTTAATTAAAATGTTTTATCATCCCCTAATGAGCGAGTAGTCTCCTCGCTTGTTAGGGTTAGCCTTAGGGAAAGGGTTGAGAGATGAGATCTCTCACCCCTTTCAATGCCCCATGTACCTAATGAATTAGAACTCTATGCATACGCGCACAACCGCTCCCTACGGCACCCTACCCCTCGAGGTAACGGTGAACCGTAGTATAAAGGGCCGGTTGCGCGTGTTTTCCATAGGGGTTAGGGTAATTATCAACAAAGGAAGGATGCGAATCTAGAGGAAGAAACATCTTCCCAAAAGATTCGGATTCACTTTATTGATAATAACCGTAACATCTAATAGATCTAAAAAAGAAGGCATTGAAAGCGGTGAAGAAAAACGTTAATCTCCAAAACTTTCCCTAAGCCTAACCCTAGCAAGACTTTTAATTAGATTAATTAGATCCAGTTTTTATAGATTTTAGAAATCAACCAAAACGACACTTTGAATCAACTCGTTAAAACACATAAAAGGAATTTACCCATCACTGTGGATTGACCCGTACTCACCGGCTAGCTGCAAAGCGACGCCGTTTCTGATTGCGGTAAATACAAGTTTTGAGACTAATCAAATGGCGCCGTTGCCGGGGATGGCGTAATTTTTCTTTTTGTGAATTTTCGGGTTGATATAAATTTTAAAAATTATAAAAATCTGAAAATAAAATAAAGAAATAAAAATTATCAATTTTTGATCTGTTTGAAGGGTTTATTGTTTGAATCTTGCAGGAACAACGAAAACTCTCGGATCTGGAATTTTACAGAGGTCAAATCAGAAAAGTGAACGTCACAACAGAGGAGGAGTGGAACAAAGGAGCAGTACAAAATTTTCCAGAGAGCGATCCCTCTATAAGACCGCGGAACCGCGGCCAAGTAGCATCCTGGACCGCGGAACCGCGGCTCTTTAGCCGTTTTAGAACCTCAAACTTGCATGGTTTGCTCCCTTGTTCTTCCCTCTGCAACCTTATATATCTCTCTGTAAAAATTTTCTGCAGGAATTCTTTGCGTAAAAAGTCTTTCTCCCCCTTCTATATAACAGATTTCTGCAGGTTTCTTTGCGCCGCGCTAAAAATTGATTGCAAGTGAAATTTTATTGTTTTGCATAATTTAACCGGACCTTAAGGGGCTAATTGACCAAACTCAGATTGGGTGGGGATTTCATCACCCTTCCCAGGACCCCAGAAAACACCTAAAGCATTTTGCATCGACCACAATTAAATAAAAAAGACTAGACTCAGACCTAAGGACATCGAGCTCAATAGGAAAAGGACTAGTATAGGCATCGGCCGTTTATCCTAACCGACATTGCGGTGTCTAGGCTAGTGGTTATTAATTAGGCCCACTGTAGTGGTGGTTCCTTCCCACTTACCTGGCCGTATTTGTCCGTGAAGAGGCGGTTTGAGGTCCTATTTCTAGCCCTAGTTAGGAGCTGTCTAGCAGACCTAGGCGACCCTAGATCTAGGCCTGATTATGCATGTGTGGTTGATACATTTGTGTCACGAGTCCCATTTCAAAAACCTCTTTGCAAAACTCACACAAAAATAAAAAAAATATATAATTCTTTTCAAAAACTTGCAACTTGCTGCTAAAAAAACTTGCAACTCACTTTCTCTCACTTCTTCTCATTGACGTTATCTTACCCCCACATTCTGTTTTTCTATTTTTTTCTGACTACACTACTCCTTTGGTGTATGTCACTTTGGACTAAGGATACTAACGCCCGATTAGTCCGTGTTTCGTTGGTACCGACCGACGAACCCTTCGTCGAAATTCCCTCCATTTCCTTACCTCCACCTTTAAATTCTTCTTTCGAAGGTATGTCGGGACACGACCCCAACGATACCTTACTGACGAGAATAATTCCACCTCCGCCAGGTGCGAATAACCCGAATCTTCCGCCTGTTGTAGCGCCCGCACGAGTTGCGCTCCAGGATCTCTTTTACCCCATCCGCACTTCTTTACCTACTTGTCTTTCACCCCCACCGGCAAATGGGGATAATTTTGAAATAAAACCACATTTCATCAATATGCTGCCAAAATTTCATGGTTTGGAATCTGAAGATGCGTATATTTTTATTAATAAATTCCAAAATGTGTGCGCTATGATGAAAACAACCCAATTAAGTGATGACGCGATAAGACTAAGGGTCATTCCTTTTACCTTATGTGACCTAGCCGAGAAGTGGCTATACAGCACCGCATCACATTCCATTAGAAATTGGGATGAGTTTGTGAGAGCTTTTCTGAAAAAGTTCTATCCTCATCACAAAACTGCTAGAATCCGAAACGAGATAATACAATTTTCACAGCTTCCTTCCGAACCATTTTGGAAGTGCTTCGAGAGATTTAAAGACCTACTCGTTCAATGCCCTCATCATGGGATCGAAAATTGGCAACTTTGCCAAACATTATACGAGGGATTGAACTCGGCAACGAAGCAGTTGCTAGAAACTATATGTCAAGGTCATTTTCTTTCTAAGTCTAGCGACGAGGCGTGGCAGTTTCTTGAGGATCTTAGTGAGCAAACAATTCAGTGGGAGAGTACCAAGACCACATCATCTTCTTCTGTTGGTCAATCTAGGGCGGGCATACATCAAATAGATATGTCGATTGCTATGAAGGCCGAGATGGCCTCACTTATGAAAAAGCTAGAAGCCATTGAGACCAAAATCTCATCGTCTTCTCCTGCCCCTACTCTACCCACACGAACTGTTTGTGCTTGTTGTGCGAATCCATCGCATCTAACCGAAGAGTGTCCTTATAATGCACCTATTCAAGGACAGGATCAAGTCAATGCTGCATTTCAGCAACGACAAAGAAATGATCCGTACTCTTCGACATACAATCCAGGGTGGAGGAGTCACCCGAATTTCGCTTGGAACCAAAATCAACAAGTCCAAGGAAATAATAATTTTCAAAGACCTCCTCCTCCACAACAACAACAAGCACCTTTACAAACTCAAAACCAGCAACCTTTCCAACAACAACCTTATACAAATCAAACGAACAATTTGGTTCAACCTAATGATGATAAGGTTATCTCGCTCGAGAAGAGTCTAGAAGCATTTCTCAAGCAATCTACAGAATCCGCAGCAAGATTTGAAAGTTATGTTCAATCTTTAATGAATAACAATGCCTCACACGATCAAAGTATCAAGTCTATTGAGGCACAAATTGCACAATTAACTGCTGCGTTGAGCGAGAGAGAAAAGGGAAGGCTTCCATCTCAACCATTGCCAAATCCTGGTCACCCACAAAACGCATATCACAATCACAATGTGAATGCGGTGACCACGTTGAGATCCGGAAGAATGTTGCAAAATAATGTGGGAACTAGTGATGACATCCCCGCCGGTGGTTCTTCTTCTTATTCTTCTTCTTCTTCTTCTTCTCCATCGTCACCTTCCCCGTCTTCACTTTCTTCTTCACTTTTCTCTTTAGAGCCTATTCTCCATCCTTCACACGGCTCTACTTCTTCTAGCTCGAACGGACCCAATTCTCACAACATGAACACATCTACACCGGGATCCGTTCCTACTGCACATTCTACTCCACAAACATGTGACTCAACAAATTTTCAAAATGCACCATTTCCAAACAGGTTGAGTCCTAATAAACCAAATACACAAGTGGAAAAGATTGTGGAGTTATTTAAGCAGGTTAGCATAAATATACCTCTCTTGGATGCAATCCAACAAGTCCCTTCATACGCAAAAATCTTAAAGGGCTTATGCACCTCGAAGAGAAAAGCATCTCAAGTACCCAAGAAAGTGCTAGTGGCTAGTGCAGTGAGCAATGCTATTAACCACCATCAAACCTTACCCCAAAAACGAAAGGACCCCGGCTGTCCTACGATTTCCATCACAATTGGGGATAAGAAAATTAATCGAGCACTTTTAGATCTTGTGTCTAGTGTTAACCTGATTCCCTACTCCGTGTACGAACAATTAGGGGTTGGAGAGTTGAAACCCACTCGTTGCACTCTCCAAACGGCTGATCGATCAATCACCCATCCAAGGGGTCAACTAGAGGATGTGTTGATCAAAGTCGGGGAGTTCATATTCCCCGTTGATTTTATCGTTATGGACACACAACCTGTTGCTAACCCAAGAAACCAAATTCCGGTGATTCTCGGTCGACCATTTTTGGCCACTTCCAATGCCGTAATAAATTGTCGCAATGGCTCCATGACTCTATCCTTTGGGAAAATGTCTAGCGAGTTCAATATTTATAAGATGGGAAGTCTGCCCCCCGTGCCTAAAACTAGTACACGAGAAGTTTGCTCTATTCATGAAATCACGCAGGAGGACTGCGAGCTTGAAAGATTCTTGTTTGATGAACACAGTTTTGACGCCACTAGTGCGTCCCTCCTCGAGCCTTCCGAATCGGTTGTTTGCAGTGATTTCGAACCTGTGTTGAAGTCCTTTGAGTTCGAGGTAGACTCTGCAATGATTCTTTCACCTCCGAAATTTGAACTCATGCCCTTGCCGTCTCACCTTAGATATACTTACATAGGTGAGAATGAGACCTTTCCCATTATCATATCGGCCTCTCTAGCCCTAGAGCAAGAGAACGCCCTCTTAATGGTCTTACAAGATAGGCGGCAAGTTTTCGATTGGACTATGGCGGACATCGAGGAGATAAGTTCCCTCATAATTAAGTATCATATACAATTGATGGATGATGCCGAGTCAATAGAAGACCCACAGGAACATCTTGGGGGTATTGTGGTGAGTCAACCTCCTCACTCAGAAGTTGAAATACCCCCATTTCTTTTAATAAGTTACGAGAATGCCAATCCTCCACTGATTGCTGATCATTTACATTCTCGTTTTGATATATCACCAATGCCTGTATATTTACCTCCACACCTTCCATACCTCTACTTCTACCTTTCCCAATTCTTTGCGGATCGCTACAACTTATTCTTCCACCAACCAATACTCTTTACTGATAAAATTTTCAACTGGTTGGTGTTGGTCTATGCAAAGTTTGGCAGTAATGTCTAACATAGTTTAAACGAAGTTTGGGGGAGGGCCTTTTTGTATATATTTTTTTTAACAATAAAAATTTCGTAAATAAATAAGCAGGAAAGTGCCGGTATTTTGACCCTCTTTATTTAGTATGACAGTGAGGACACTGTCAAGTACAAGTTTGGGGGTATGCTCGGTACGTCTTCTTCCTTCGCATTCATTTGTATATATTTTTGCATATATGAAAACCCATAAAAATTTGAAAAATTTCAAAATTATTGTATTCAATTTTGGCTAATTGACTTGTGTTGACTAATAGGTTAACTAGCTAGGAGCAACTAGATCTTAGACTTAATGAATTAAAAGCCCTAAAAATAACCTTCCTTAAAGTTTAACGGTAGAAAGTATATGCCTTGTAGTTTATTTAGAAATAGGCAAATTTTGGGTTCACTTCTTAGGTTAAGTTAAAATGAAGGAAAAGTATTGATGTTCTTATTAGAGTATAAATTTGAAAAATAGTTCCAACCTTAAGTCTAGATTCTGAAAATGTATACCCTACAATTTGCACTATCACGCACCTTGAAACTTGGAATAGTAGAAGAGACCTTGAAATACTCTTGTCTAAAGTCCTTAGTACAATGAAAGAAAAAAAATGTGAATAAAGAATAAAAAAATGGACACTGGTTTTTGTGATTACTTAAGGCTGTAAGAATAGAAAAATATTTAGCGAGGGTGCTTCATCACCTAGTGCCTTAGACCAACTGGTTTGGGAGTCACTGCTAAAAGCCTTGGGTGTTGCAAAAATTAGGAAGTACGCTTTTAAAGTGCAAACACATTTTGTAATCGGTCGTTGGTACCTCAAGAAGTATTAACGGTCGCATGAAGGATGTGTAAGCAAAAAAATTCAATTAAAAATTTACGTATTAATAAGTACTTTGGACAATGGACAAGGGCATGATTGCTTGAATTGAATTTCCAAGTGTAAGGGTGATCTATACACACACGTAGGGGTATGTGATTGGAATTTAGATAAGAGAGAGGAATGAAAGATAAAATTTGTATCTTTAGTAGAGTTGATAGAAATTCCTAAGTAGAGATGAAACCCTAGAAGGAAGACTTAAGAGATGCCGAAAGCTAAGTAAATCTATAGAACATATATAATCTTAAGTTAAATGATAAGGAAGTGTGAAGAATATGGGTGGATAATTTGCAGGTCGATGATAATAGAATTCCTTCTTAGAAAACCTAATTGGTGAACAAAAGTCAATGGGCCGAGTTGATAGGATTTTGTGGGTGTAATCCGCTGAAAACCCTCAGGAGACAACACTCCTCCTACTAGGGACACCTAGAGGTTTAACGGCTTGTTGCACGTGCTCAGTGCAATCGTGTTTCCCTGCGAAAGTGCGGTTAGGATTTTAGTGAATAAAATAATAAGTTTGCTCGAGGACGAGCAAAAGATAAGTTTGGGGGTATTTGTTCAGACCATAATATTGCATTCTTCATTCCCCTATTCTTATCCGTTTTATAAGTAAACAGGTACTCTTGACGCACGTTTGTTGCATGTTACAGGATACAGGGCTTGGATGCGAATACAGTGAAAAAGAAGAAAGCTGATACAGAAAAAGGATTTTTGACCAACAAGTAGACGGATCTTACTCAAGCCTAGACGAAGAACAATGCAGTCTGAAATGTCAAAGTGAACGGTCAAAAGATACTTACAAGTTTTCACTGAAGAAGACCCAGAAGTCCAACAGAGAAAAGAAGTGTAAAAAGAGAAAGCCCAAGAAGACAAGGAAAAAGCCCTAAAATCACAGAGCCTAACTCCTCAGTTTGGCCGTGGAACCGCGGCTAAACCTAGGCTGGCGCCGCGGTTCTGCGGCCATCAAGTGCCCGTGTCGGTGGAAAATTTCTGTGTCGGTGCGTCGGTGCGGGGGTTGGGATTTCCCGATGGCAAATCTGTAATTGCACATCTACGAGACTCTGAAACCCTAATTCTCCTGTTTGCTTATAAACTGTAATCAAAAATTGTAAAAACCCTATGCCTCTTTTCAATCAATAAAATTCAGACTTTCTGGGAGTTTATTCAGATCTGTTCTTCTTGCTTGGAGGGACCCATCGAACTAGTAAGTATTTTTATTCCTTTAATTAAAATGTTTTATCATCCCCTAATGAGCTAGTAGTCTCCTCGCTTGTTAGGGTTAGCCTTAGGGAAAGGGTTGAGAGATGAGATCTCTCATCCCTTTCAATGCCCCATGTACCTAATGAATTAGAACTCTATGCATACGCACACAACCGCTCCCTACGGCACCCTACCCCTCGAGGTAACGGTGAACCGTAGTATAAAGGGCCGGTTGCGCGTGTTTTCCATAGGGGTTAGGGTAATTATCAACAAAGGAAGGATGCGAATCTAGAGGAAGAAACATCTTCCCAAAAGATTCGGATTCACTTTATTGATAATAACCGTAACATCTAATAGATCTAAAAAAGAAGGCATTGAAAGCGGTGAAGAAAAACGTTAATCTCCAAAACTTCCCCTAAGCCTAACCCGAGCAAGACTTTTAATTAGATTAATTAGATCCAGTTTTTATAGATTTTAGAAATAAACCAAAACGACACTTTGAATCAACTCGTTAAAACACATAAAAGGAATTTACCCATCTCTGTGGATCGACCCGTACTCACCGGCTAGCTGCAAAGCGACGCCGTTTCTGATTGCGGTAAATACAAGTTTTGAGACTAATCAAGAACAAGCGGAAAAGTACCGACGAAATATCTCGAAACGGATGAAAACACAAGTGAAAGAAGGTGTTTTCTTTATACATTCCTAACTTGTCCACATGGGACAAATCTATTGGTTATCATACGATTGAATCTTCTCGTCACATAGACTACACGACGGTTGTTAGTATCGAGCTATACCGTCCGATATTTAATAACCTTCGTATAGTTCTATGTCACGATGAACATCGAACGTATGTTAACCGATAGACGGGGACTAAGTGGCGCTTTGAGTTTCATATATGAGTATCGATGAGAATATGAAAGTTTCATATTATCATCGAGTATAATATATTGGTTTTAATTTGAATATCTTGAATCACTCTCTAATGATGCATTTATTGTGTATTCTTGTTGTATGTGTGTGTTTCAGCTGTCGGGGGTAAGGCTTCTATCCCATTAAGAATGTATAGAGCGAACACCCATTCGCTTGTGCTTTCAACCGTTTCGAGTAAATTTTGGCAGCACCTCCCCGTTGTTCTCCGAGTACACTGTAATAGAATAGATAATCATTTCAAAGCTGTGAAACAACGTTGAAATGAACATCTAATCTATCTTTGTACACGGAGAACAGGCGGAAAAGTACCGACGAAATATCTCGAAACGGATGAAAACACAAGTGAATGAAGGTGTTTGCTTTGTACATTCCGAACTTGTCCACACGGGACAAATCTATCGGTTATCATACGATTGAATCTTCTCATCACATAGATTACATGACGGTTGTTAGTATCGAGCTATACCGTCCGATATTTAATAACCTTCGTATAGTTCTATGTCACGACGAACATCGAACGTATGTTAACCGATAGACGGGGACTAAGTGGTGCTTTGAGTTTCATATATGAGTATCGATGAGAATATGAAAGTTTCATATTATCATCGAGTATCATATATTGGTTTTAACTTGAACATCTTAAATCACTCTCTAATGATGCGTTTGTTGTGTATTCTTGTTGTATGTGTGTGTTTCGGCTGTCGGGGATAAGGCTTCTATCCCATTAAGAATGTATAGAGTGAACACCCATTCGCTTGTGCTTTCAACCATTTCGAGTAAATTTCGACAGCACCTCCCCGCTGTTCTCCGAGTACACTGTAATAGAATAGATAATCATTTCAAAGCTGTGAAACAACATTGAAATGAACATCTAATCTATCTCTATACACGGAGAACCAGTGGAAAAGTACCGACGAAATATCTCGAAACGGATGAAAACACAAGTGAAAGAAGGTGTTTGTTTTATACATTCCTAACTTGTCCACATGGGACAAATCTCTTGGTTATCATACGATTGAATCTTCTCGTCACATAGACTACATGACGGTTGTTAGTATCGAGCTATACCGTCCGATATTTAATAACCTTCGTATAGTTCTATGTCACGACGAATATCGAATGTATGTTAACCGATAGACGGGGACTAAGTGGCGCTTTGAGTCTCATATATGAGTATCGATGAGAATATGAAAGTTTCATATTATCATCGAATATCATATATTGGTTTTAACTTGAAAAACGTGCTGTTGGAACAAATTATTGTTCTCCACCTTGCACTCTCTTAACAATGGTACATGCATTAAACAATATGTAAGAGCTATCTATAACTACTCTAAATTTTCACCTGTTGGGTTCAACAAAAAGGTTTTTGATATAACAAACACAACCTTCTTCAATTTTTTTGGAGACATAAATCAAGTATAAAATAGATTTCGGATGGTGATAAAAATACCAAATTCTTTCATTGTTGGGTTAATGTCAGAAGATGTCAAAACCGAATTACAAAGTTGTAAAATATAGAAGGTATTTGTTTTGAGGAGCATAAGCAGATTGTTCATATGGCAGCTTCTCATTTTGAAAAAGCTTTTACTTCACAAAATATAAATGCAGAATTTGATTGCAGACATATCATTTCTAATATGATTTCAGATGTTGAAAATAAAATACTTAATGATATTCCTTTTATTGAAGAGCTACACAGTTGTATTAAGAATATGGATCCAAATAGTACTCCTGGTCCTGATGGGTTCTCTGACAAGTTTTATTTGCCTGCATGGCAGATTATTAGTGAAGATCTTTTGGAAGCTGGGAAATATTTTTTTAAATATAAAGAGGTGCCCAAGGATGTTAATTCTACTCTCGTTTGTCTTATTCCCAAAAAGGCAAACTGTCGCTCCATCATCGATTATAGGCCTATGAACCTTTGTAATTTTCTATACAAAATTTTCATTATCCCCAACCCTAGCCCCAGTCGAACCCCAACCCTAACCCTAACCCCAACCCCAGATCCAGTCCCAGCCGAACCCTAACCCTAACCCTAACCCTAACCCCAACCCTAGCCGAACCCCAACACCAACACCAAACCCCAACCGAACCATAACCCTAACCCTAACCCTAACCCCAACCGATGCCTAACCTTAACCCTCATCGGTACCTAAACCTTGAAACCTAGCCCTAAAATCAACAAAATTATGTTTAATTGGAGATTTACTAACCTGTAGGCGGTGGAGGAGACGACAGAGACGCTCGATCGGTGGTCGATGACGCGCGCAATCGGCGACGAGGAAGAACGAGGGCGGTGGCGACGATGAGAACGGATGGCGGTGGTGACGATGAGAATGGAGGGCAGTGGCGCGAACGAGATTTTTGGGAATTTTGGGAATTTTGGGAACGCGCGAGGGAGATCGAGGCATAGGGCATTTCTGTGCCTTTTTTAAAATTAAATTCCCATTTAGATGCCCCTACGGATTAGTCTGTAGGTCTTTGGTTTGCGGCTCCGTAGGGCCAAACAACAAATTACGATTTAATATTTTTAAATTAAAACGTTGGTCACCGTAGGGACAACCGTTGGGTCCTACGGACTAATCCGTAGGGGAAATAAAAATCTGCCCCTACGGATTCCATTATCCGTAGGGGCAACCCCATATTGTAGTAGTGATTCTTGAAACCACTCTTGTTTTGAAAACTCCAACAAAAGCTATCACACTTTTTTCTTTCGAAACTCCTCAACTTTTCGTTGTTGTATCACAGCCTATTATAGCAATGATTAATGGGGTGTGAATGCAACAAATGACAGCGTTGTCGTTACCATTTCCTACCTTGTTACAACATCCTCCTTATGGGAATTTCAAGAACGAAATTCTTTTAAGGAGGGTAGATAGTGTAAGTCTACGGTAGCGTTCCGGCCGTCAATCCGAGGCCAAATGCGAAAACAAAAACTTTTTAGGAAACCGGCGCTATCGTAGTCTTTCACCCGGATCGAACCATTAACACTAAACTAGCTAACTACTAAGAAGTGAGAGTGGCTATATCGATCGATTCATGTCCTTCGGTCTTTGGCCACCATCCCAAGCTCCTCGCGGCATCTCCGATCTCCGGTCTCCTCGTCGGAAGGGCACCACATCAATGAGACTTTTTACGGGCTCCCGCTTCATCCGAAGCAATTCGGACACGAAATTTTCTAGCCGACGTGTCCAAGGTGATGTAGAGAATGTGTATGATAACTTTGTCTCAAGCATCCATTAATTCTCAATGCATGAGAGTGTATGGATGGAGGTTGAAGTGGATGCCATTAATGGAGATAGTGAGCTCAAGAAAGAAGATGATGAAGAACATCTTTCTTTTTCTTTTGTGTAGGAATGATAATCAGAGTGAGATGGAAATTATCAACATAAGACCAACCTCAAGCCATATGGCTTCCCTCTCTCTCTCCTCTTATCATTTCAACACCTAAATCAATCCAAAATGTGACACATGCACAAATAAAGAGACCATGAGTCATCACTTGTGCATGTGTCACAATTAATGGTCTTCATCATGACTTTGAGCTCATAATTTCCATATGTAAACATTTATCCAAATGTTTACAACAATAAAAAGAGAATGGCATCTACTAAAGTAAACTCGTGACGAATTACAAGGATACCCCTCACCTATATATACATACCTGCACCCGCATTCCGACTGAATGCAAATGCGATGAGACTAAAGTAATCCAACAAATCTAATACTAGGATCCGGCTTAAACCAAAGTCCACTAGTATGATCCGTCCGATCATGATCCGTGCATGACTGCACGTATATGATCGAACCCTGCCATATATCATACGGTCTCTACAACGTTTTGCCCGAAACTTGAGAAACTGTCTGTGGGGGACTCTAAAAACTCGTCAATACTTCGGCTGTGGATTTAACCACTAGCACGTCAGTGGTACTCGCTGTACGTAACGGGCTACCAGGTATTGACTGAAAGGTAGGTCGATGAGCTAACTCATCCTAACACCGTACTGTGCCTGTCAGTGACAATATCCGTACAGTCCGGTCCGTTCATCTATGAGCATCGCATGTCGGGCCTAGGGGTTGGTAAAAGTCAGACCCTCAAAAGCGGTACAAGTCGTGTCGGAGTATAGCCGAGAACACCCTGAGATACTACTGGAATACCTACCAGTAAATCTCCTGTCTTGGCCAAGGATTTCGTGTAATGGCTCTCCTAGACACAGCGCGATCTCACCCCCAATACCGGGAGAGACGAAACCCCTACCGATCTGCTCACTGCCTCCATATGGCTCGGGACTGTACCCAACTAAAACCTATTTTCACGACTCCTTTGAGCCGTCGTAGGGTAGTAATCAAAGCACAGTAGGAACTCACACGGGACAAATGGCGATCTCAGATCGATGAACTAACCTGTACACATGTTACCAGGGAACTGCTATCTGACGTCAGGTATAATACCAACTAGTATGTTCCCGGCGAGTCCTGTCCGGTGTACTCATAACCCAATGAGCACCTGTATACATCTTAGGTGAACCAACTGACACCAATGGCTTGTGAGACCGGCTACCGCCCCTCGTCGGGGTCTCGACTGTATACATCAGTCTACTAATGGAGTATCGATGCCCAGTCCCGATACTCCCACGACTAGGGACCACTTTAAGGATGTGCTTATACACTACCTAACTCTCACGTATATGATCGCCATCATACTGCTGGTAGTCAAGCAAGAATCCTAAGGGCTCTATCAACGTGTAATAGTGATCTGTAAGGTCACCTAAAGTATGTACACGATAATATAGATAAACCAGATAGCATACTATCATCTTGAGTAAGACTGTCCTTCCGGCATAGGTCCTCCCTCAATCATTGCAATCACGTGCCTGCGATCCAACAATTGACTTTGATGGCACTATATCCAACAGATAGTAACGTCTGCAACGTTGTATAAATTTTGTTTATAAAAATACCTTCTTTAGTTTTTAAAAATGATTTGGAGAACTTATTTTTTGATTTAGAAAATGAATTGGTTAAAAGTTTTAGAAAAACAATTTCATTCTCGAGTTTTATCTCTTTTAATCATTTCTTGTTTTCCCGACGATCGTCTCTTGACGCAAGTGAGCCCGAAGTGCAGCTTTCATTTTCATTTTCGTTTTGATCCTCCTTACGACCCATCTCCTTTGGTTCCTTAAATCTCTATTAGCCTCCTTCTAGAATTACATCCTTTCATCTATCTTGATTGCTCTTGCAACCTAGCTATCTTGATCCTTCTTACTTGTATTCTTTTAAGATATCCTTTTTATACATTCTTGAAACCAATCATGTTTCGAAAGCCGCAACAAAAGCTATTTTCTCCCTTCTTACTTTCGAAACTCCTCAACTTTCAGTTATTGTTTCATGATAGGTGTAATTTATTTATCCATATTTATCACATTTTGATATATTTAATGCTGCTTGAGGTGTATTTTGGTAATAAATGCAGATTATACGGTCTCAATTGCAAAAGGACGGAAAGGACGAAATTACGTGTGTTTGACGTAATCAAGTTAATAAAAGAGATAATACAAGTAACGGGTTAAATAATCAAACAAATGTCCAAAATAGTCAACACAGTAGAAGATAGCACCAGACCAAGATTGAGGCTAAGTGGGTGCCATAAGGGCTCGGTTCAGCGAGCCTAGGGTGCTGATCAGTGGCTCAATCATCAAGATTGGTTCTGGACGTGTAAGTGCAACTCATGGATTTATATTTTATGTTTTTTATCTCTTGTATTCCGCAGAGAGTCTATAAATGCTGTTGTAGATTTATTTTAGGGTTTCATCTCTTCTTGGCATCCTTATTCTATCTAGGGTCTTCCTAGGTTATTTGTAGGAGGAAATCAAATATTCTAGTAAGTTATTTTATTTGATCTTTAATTTTAATTATCCTTTTATTATTTGTGTTGTTTTATTTTTATTCTTGTCTTGCTAAATTTCTATATATCTAAGGGATGAATGTATGATGTGTTGATCTGTCTCATGATCTTTTCTATGTGCTTGAATTAACAATCTTGGTTTCCTTATCAAATTTATATCTTTATGTAATGTCTTTGATAAGTTATGATATGTCTATATGCTTGTAGTTCATACTTAGTGTCATTCCCTATGCCCTAGTACGGATGGTATTGTCCGCTCTGACCGAAACTGCACGGTTTTGTCCTTTGGAGCGAACCGAACTGAAGAAGGGGAGACTTCCTAGGATGTCACCCATCCTAGGATTTTCCTATCCCGAGCACGCCAAACTCTGGAGTGCCGTTTCATCCAAAAGATACCTCCGTAATTGAGAATGGAATCATTATATTTATAATGCAGTTCGTTCCTCTTTTGGAATGTGCTTCAGGGCCCCGATCCCATTGTTCTGAAGCAGCTGCACACTTAGATCACTATGTGTCCGCAACAAATCGCACTGAATGTGAACAGAGAAGATCACCATGAAGTCAGAAGACCGCACTGTTATGGGGTATTACAATTAGGGTATGCAAGGTATGGATCTATGTTATTGTAACGGCCCTAAAATCCTCATACTTTTATATCACAATTTCTTTTTAAAAGCCTGCTTTCTTTTCAAGCGCTGGCATATATTTAATTCTTGTTAAATATGTACAAGAAGCAACTTGTAGCCCATTGGTTAAGTCTTTATACCGCTGTCCTATTGTCCCCATGTTCGAACTCTGGGTCTTATAATTATCTTTATCTCCTTTTTAAAAAACTCTCTCCTGACGTACAAATGACCTTTCATTTTCTTTTACACCCAAATAAATGGCCACTTTCCAATTTATCCTTAACTCCCACTATGAATTCATAATAATTGGAATTAATATTACATAATTTTGTATATGTTAATCTTACTCTTTTCTTCTTCGTCCTTTAAAAAATAGAGAGAAGAACAACCCTCCTTCTCATCAACCTTTATATCCTTCTTCTACAAATTCTAAATCCAATTTCCTTTATACCTTAGACGATCTTTAGGACTTCGGATGTCATCTGAGTGCCCTCTGTTCAGTAGGATTTGAGACGGCTGGACCGAAAGATTGTACCATTCGCACCTTCCCAAGGCTACCAAGACTTGATTTTGCCGCTAGAACCGAATCGGCGATACGGTTGCTATACCTTATCACATATCGAGTAAGTCCCTTCTCTCTCTCCAACCTCATCCTTCTCTTTCTTTCCATCCTTTCTTCTTCTTGTTGAATCTCTTTCTTTGCCATGTCTCCACGCATGTCTTGTGTACTACATCGGTAAATCCCATGTTTAAATAACATATATAAAATGAAGTGGTACTATAATACATAGTTTATTTGTAATTCTATTTACCTTCGTGAATTGAGTAGACATTCCTTGTTTTGTGTTTACGAATGAATGTTTTTTAACAGTAGTTGTGAGAACACATGAACCATATCATAACATATTGCATAAAAGAAAACAAAGTTACAAATAAATACCATGGTTTTCTCATTCTCACATATGACATATCAATACTTTTACCTTCAAAATAATTTTTAGAATCTAATCTTGACTTCTGAAAATTCTAGGAAAATTAGAATAAATAATAAATATAATTTCAAGTATACAGTAAAAATTTCAAATCGAATCGCATAACGATTTAGGATTTATGACGTCTTTTTATTCACTGTTTTTAAAACCAGAAAACTGCATTTAAGGGATTTATTCTAGAGGCTAGAACTCTGTCATCGGTGATCCAAATTAAGTATTTTCAAATATTTTAGATATTTAGATAGAAAGATCTGGATTTTCTTAATTATATAAAATTCCTGAAAATCGACGTAAAATATAGAAAACTACGTTTTAAAATTAAGTGACGAATCTGGATAGAAACTACCCTGATTCGCATATTGTTTTTAAATAGGACATAACTTGAGTTTCCGATATCGGTTAAGGACAAGTTTTAGATGTATAGATGCAAAATTAACATACCTATAACTTTACTATATATTTGGTGACCTAGAAATGCATAGACTGACCTCATATATGCCCGTCGATACACCCCATAGTTGCTGTCCAAAAATCAGATTTTCTGTTTTAAACTCTGATATTAAAATGATCATAACTAGTGCTTCAGAAATCCAAATCGTGCGGAACTTAGTTGTTTGGGTAAGTACACCGAAATAACTATAAATTTGTAATAATATTCGAACCTAAAAATCGACAGAAATTAACTCAAATCGTGTTTTAAAAATTTGCGACACCACTGAACAGATTCTGATATGTTCTGTTCGATGATAGAAAAACAAGTATATCTCCCAAACCAGTAGTTGTATTTAGGCGCGACTGGAACTCACGTGTGCATAATACTTAGGGCTATGCTTCCAGTTTATATTCTGAATCCGATGGATTTGAGTAATTAGTCGTACATAACACTTGTTTATAGTATTGTTTCTGGTCGATACTTGAACACTATACTTATCTCATCTCATGCTATATGACTGGTTATTTTTTATATCTACATGACTTGCATGATGAAACCTATTGCATGCTTGACTCGACTTGACCCAAACCATGAATACTTGAACATGACATGAATACTTGAACTCGACTTGGAACTTGAACTTGACCTCTCTCTCTCTCTTATGTATTCATGAACTCGGGAAAGACTTATAATTTTAACTATAAATTAAAATACACGGAGATAAGGGGTAATTTGGTAAAGAATGTATATTATGGTACGAGAGTCCACTAAAAATCGCCTAACTTGAATCTCAAGTGTTATTGTCCCATGAGTTTGACGCGGCCTTATACAGTATATGTTGTTGGTCCGTGGGTTTAACGGACTACTCTCATATAAACACATACCTTCACTATCGAACTATTACAAATACGTTATAATAAAAGTTTCATGATTATATACATCTTCATGCTTATATACATTGCCATACTCATAATACATTGCCATACACATATAGATTGCCATGTTAATTTCCATCTCTTACATGTTACCGCTTCATGATATTGTAACATTTCAGAAATATAAAATATTATTTTGGAATTTAAATAATAAAACAATAAATTTCAAGAAAACTATATGAGTATGAATTTGGGTTTTCGTAGAATGGTATAATTATATACCTATATTTTTGGAAAATATTTGGAAATTAATATGAATTATTAATTATGAAGGCATTTATTAGATTCGGGTATTTTATAAATTTCTATACAATTATTTACATACAAGTTTATATAAACTTGATTAGTATATTACTAATTATGCATTAAGACAAATCCGTTTTGTTAACCATGTATTGAGTGTGCATGACATCTTGTGACATGTTATATTTAGATTTTATTTTGTATATGGTTTTGTTTTTAAAGAAAAAGATAGAAGAAAAAGAAAAAGGAAAATAGGAGAAGACATGAGGTTACTAATATAAATGAGGAGAGAGAATGACAGAGAGGGGGGATGGTTCTACCAACCATGGAGGGTCTTCATCCATATCCTTTTCTTCACCTCCGTCTTCATCTCCTCCTTCCTTCATCTCCACCCTACTACCACCCCACAAACACTCCAAAAACCACCTCCAAATCTCACACGACCTTCACAAAAATTATTCCCAAGCTCACTACAAACATCATGGTGGGATTAAGTTGGATCTTTGAGCACTTTGGATCATCTTGGAATTTTTTCCAGTTGCTCCTCGAGGTAAAACCTTCACCTTCCTTTAAGTTATTAAGTTTTTTAACCTCCTACATGTGTTTAGAGCTCAAAAGTGCAAGCTTAGTAAACTTGGAAAATTCTAGAGTGAGGATTATGAGGTAAAACTTGTATTAGTGCTTAGTAGAGGGTTTAGAGAGTGCTTACAAGACCTTTAGTGATAAGTGAGGGTGATATAGTGGAGAGATTCTCGGATTCGACGAACTTGGAATTTTCCGATATCGGGTTTTTGTTGAAATGTGATGATCAATTAGAATCTGCTTTGACTCGAGAACTCTAAAAAATATTTTGCAAACATGGTGAGATGTGCAGGCAATTAGAAAGATACCCTACAAACCCGAGCCCCCAACTCCCTCACTTGGCCACAAATTTAATCCCCATGGCCGCAATCTGTGGCCTGATCTTTGAGTATGGGTTTGGTGTTTGGTCCATAGCTCTATCATCTGATATATAAACCTAACCTATATGCAAAATGTCCTAATTTCACCCTAGGTAGAATCTGGGAGCGTTTTTCTAACCTATGTACGTTTCGCTTACTGTATTGGTTTTCGGAGTTGATTTTGATTTCATTACAACATGCATTGATTTGTAGGTAGCTTCACATGGACTTTCGGGACAACGAAGGAGAGCAAGACGTTCATTGACTTCAGCTAGAGCGAGAATAGTAGGTGAGTAGATGCATATCTACGGAGGAAGTCGGGTGGATGGCATATAGCATCCCCGCAACCATAGCAATAGGAGAACAGAGATGTAATATATATATATATATATATATATATATATATATATATATATAAACATACGCTTATGTACTTACGGATATTACCATAAGGATAAGTACGAGATGATATGATGAGATGAGAACATGATGAAACGAGATGACACGAGTTGATATGTTTGACATGAGGGTACGCTTATGTACTTACGGATATTACCATAAGGATAAGTACGAGATGATATGATGAGATGAGAACATGATGCAACGAGATGACACGAGTTGATATGTTTGACCTGAGGATGCGAGGCGATACATATATATATATATATATATATATATATATATATATCATCTCATATCATAACTTAGCATTTGTATATACGTGTGTATATATATATCATCTCATATCATAACTTAGCATTTGTATATATATACAAATGCTAAGTTATGATATGAGATGATATATATATACACACGTATATACAAATGCTAAGTTATGATATGAGATGATATATATATATATGAGATAATATGTGATACGAGACCATAGATCCGTACTTTGATCGATGATATTGTATGATGGATTATACCGTACGTGATATGATATACCGGATGGTTGATCCTCAGTCTTGACTCGAGGATGACGTATGATGGATTATACCATATCTGATACTATAAGGCTGGATCGCCGACTTATGGATTGTCTTGATTTGGAAAATCGTTGTTTTCTAATCACCTTGGTAGATAATAGAATACACTTGAACCATACCTATTTTCAAACTAACGGATCGTTAGGCACTTTAAATGACAATCTCAAGGGACGTTACGGATTTCCAAATGGTATCTCCTTTTCAAACACCGTTGCCCCAATTCAAAAACTACGATTCATATTATTTAAACTATAACCGTATGGTTTGTGTGTAGTTACGTATTTTATACCATTCATGTTACGCTGTATTATTTCCTCGCGATATACGTACTACATTCCCGGCACATATTTTTATATGGCTTCGTCTGCTGGGACACATGAACTATTACCGATGATGCGCATGTTGCACGTACACAGAATTGCCGGCTCACACACTCATCATTGGTAATTTCCATGCCACTTACACATTAGAAACTGCTATATCGCCGTACTGTTCTTAAGCTGTAGAATTATAGTCATTGTACAGTACTTATTACCACACGTGCTAGTTTAGATATTGCACTTCCTTTCCTGGTTACACAAAATGCTTACATGAAAACACTTGCAATACCTTACAGTAATGTTCTGTGCTTGCAGTTTCTGTACCTTTATGGTTATATGTATATGGGATTCTGTTTTCATGAGATCTCTGAATTTGTGAACCGCAGATACATTTTTAAGTATCGGCTACCCGGGTATTGACCCGAGATAACGGCTACCCAGGTATTGACCCGAGATCGTCATAGAGTCTTGTGTGATTCCCACTGTGCTTTGATTTCCACCTTACCACGTTCAAGAGAGCATGTAAAATGGTGGTTTTTGGGTACACTGGGTCACATGGAGGCAATGAGCGATAAGAGGGGTTTCGTCTCTCCCAGTATTGGGGGTTGATGTTGCGCTGTGCTCGATTGGTCATAACAGGAAGTCCCTGGCCCGGGCTGATACGGAGATTTACTGGTAAGTGTTATCAGTAGTTTCTCGACCAGTTATGAGCCTCATATCGGCATGACTTATCAAGTTACTAGGGTCTGACATTTACCACCCCTAGACCCGATATGCGACATATCAGACGAAGAGACCGGACTATATGGTAGTGTTACTTATTGGATTCACGGGAGTATGGACAAGTTTGCTTGTTGATCTTCTGATCGCTTAATACCCGGGTAGCTGTTACGTCCAGCTAGTACTGCTGACGGCTTGTGGGTGACTGATATAATCATCACCTACTGCCGGCGTATTGACGAGTCTTTAGAGTCCTATACAGAGCTTTCCTGGCTCAAGAGAAACGAAGTAGGGCACATATGTGATATGTGCGGGACCGAGATTAATACGTGTATGTGATACCGTATTCTTATCTCGCGATATGTGATATCGGTCGGTTATATGTGATATAGCCGGGTTATCGAATCAAATGTTGATTCGATAAGTTGATATAAATGATATTAGTCGGTTATATGTGATATAGCCGGATTATTAAATCAAGTGTTGATTTAATAATTTAATGTATGATTATATATTTGATATGTTAATATACATTAACTAATATTAGCTCACTTAAGAATTTCTTTTTCTCACTTGTGCATTTAATATATATGTGATATATATTATTGTATTTATTTCTTTGTGTCATGCTTGATGATACATTGTACATGGCAGTATGAGACTCATACCATAACCTAGATAATTAAGGGTAATTATTTATTTAGGGATAAACAAAATTAGGTGGAATTTGTCATGGTTTGTGAATCCTTGAGAAGCTTGTGGAAACTATTGACTTAGTCCACTAATTTTGTCTTACCTTAGATATTTATTAACCTAACCATTATCTTTACCCTTGGTTAAGTCTCTACATAAGTTATATATGATATTTTCTCATCCATGGTTGCATTCTATTCTTGACTTCATCTTCTTCTTCATCTCCTTTGAGTTTTCTAGGTTTTCTTGAGGTGAAGAAAAAGTGAGAGAAAAATAATTCTAAAGTGAGGAAAATTCCAACATCATCAATCTACACTAGACTAGCCATTTAGTATAGCTTGTTTGCTTCACTAATTCAAAATCAGTGAGAGGAAGCTTGAGTTGGAGATTCCTCGACGTAGATCATCTTCGGTCTCAAAGTTTTTCAAGAAAGCTTGTTCTTTTAGCCTAGTGGAGCGTAACAAGAGTCCGGGAGACCACTACTGGGAGCAAAAGGACTACTACACGGAGCTTTAGAAGTGAATGACCGGTCTACAAAGGTTGTATTCCTTATTCACTTAGAGTAAAGTTGTTTACTTGCTTAGTTATAATCCTAATCCTGTAGTTAGATGCTCGGTTATGGGTTTCTTAGCACACTAAAATTTTAAAATTGCATGCTTGATGCCTTAGAAAACATAGCGAGGATGCTAAGGAACCCAGCAGTGGTATCAGAGCCAAGCTAGAGAATTAGATGATGATATTAGTATAATTACGAAACCGAAACAACTCCAAACCTCGAAACCAAAACCCTAGTTTCTGTCGTTTTTAAAAAAGTTCTCTGAAAATTATTTAAACAAGTGCAGATTCTTACATATAATGTAATAAGAACACCAGAAAAAACGAGCCCAATCCTTTGGATTTGACCGGCAAAACACATCAAAAAACCGGTCTGGCCGGTTTTGTAAAGTATTTGGGCTTCATTTCTGTTTGGTGTTCCAGTCTCTGGGGTTTGGTGTTTTAGGTATTGTTTGATTTTTCCAAGATTACATATGATGTTATCTTTTCTGTAGTGGCAATTCAGAGTGTTTCGTATTCGTAAATTTTAACATCGTTTCGAGTTTATATATGTGATACAATATTTGGAATCCACAATAATTAGTTTTGTGAAAACTAGTTTGAATTTTGTAAACCTAGCAATTTAGTCTCATTTGATCGGTTGCCACGGGGTTTTGATATGGATCCAAACTCTGTTGCAATCATGTAGTGTACGCAGATACTCGCCAGGTAACATTACTAAATAGCCACACCCTAAATCCCTGACCAAGTGACTGTAGGAGAACTCCATTGCCAAAAGCATCTTCCTGGGTACTCACGGTCGCAGTGTTCTTCCTAAGTGCAGTTCGTCGACGGCATCGGGGGTGCGGCTGTCTACTAAAGTTTCTGATGAGCATTCGATCAGGTTGTCGGGAATCTTGTTGAATTACCCGACTTATGATTATTGAAAGTGTTTCATATTGAGACTAGAATGCGGGGTTTATAAGGTTAAAGCATGAAATTCGTAATATGAGATATACCAGGTTTATGATGTCTAAGGAATTCATATGGTCAGGCATGCAATCCGAAATATGTGATATTTTTGGCTTTATGATGTCTAAGGTGGTTGCGGATTCCAATTGTTGCAGTTTTCACGTTTTTTCTTCGACCGTAAGTGTAATATGTGGTGTATCGCCGGTTTTGTTGCTATATATCAACGACAATTAGGATACGCATATTGGCTATAGTGCCCTCAAGGCAATTATCGTAGTCGTTGGCAGGTGATTAAGATGATTGGGGGAAGACATATACCGGTAGAACAGTCTTACTGTAAGTCCACGTTGCCCACCCCGGTACTTGCGGGGAGGCGGAAAACGGAATAAAAATCGGATTTTTATGAGCTTAGGCAACATAGACTAGACTATGAAGGATCTTTGCTAACAAAAAACAAGCTAAAGCTAACTAGAAACTAGCTAAGTGCTAGAAAGGTTATACCTTGGGCTTTAAGTCCTTCTCTCCTTGCTCCTTAGAGTGGTGGAAGGAGGTCACCTTTGTCGTCTTCTCCCGTCAAAGAAAGATCCACCCGAAAGCCTCAACCTTTGGCTTCAACTCCAAACTAGAAGTAACTAGGGTGCAAGAATTGCTAATCCTTGAACCCTAGATGAGAGTAGAGATTATCAAGAGAGGGTTTTTCTCAAGCTCAAGTGTTTCTCAACACATGAGAGGGGAGAGCTTGAGAGAGAGGAAGAACAAGAGAGAGAATGTGAATAATAGAAAATGAGAGAATAATATGAAGCATTCTCTCATATATGTGAATTATTGTAATTAGAAAATTAGTGAGATAATTGTCATGGCTTAATCAAGACATGACCATTATCATTTCATTTTTAATGCAAATTGCAAGGATCAAAGAGCATCTTCCAAATGAAATGATAATGGTCAAAGTGTCAACAAGGTCAACAAGTCAAGATAAGTCAAATGGTCAACAACCATAACCATGCACAATTATTAAACTAATATCAATTAACAATAATACACACATAAGCATTAGGGTTAATAAAATGACAATAGTCATTAACTCTAATCAAAGTCCTCTCCTCTGTCTCAAGCAACTGTGCATACGCACCCGTATTCGTGATCCGAGGAACAAGAATACAATGAGAAAAAGCCAATCCCAAATCATATACTAGGATCCGGCTTAAACCAAAGCCCGCTAGTATAAGCTGTCCGGACAGCAAACGTGCACAAGTGCGCGGATGTGAACGAACCCTGTCGCAAAACCATGCGACCTCTACTCATTTTGCCTAAAGGCGAATAGCTCTCTGTGTGGGACTCTAAAGACTTGACACTACGCTGGCAGTGGGTTTAACCACAGACCGCAAGCGGCACTAGCTGTACGTAACGGTCCCCAAGTAGATGTCGATAAGAAAACTGACGAGGTGAACCCCATCTGAACTCCTACTGAGCCTGTATGTGACAATCTCCATACAGTCCGGTCTGTTTGTCTGATACATCGCATGGCGGGCCTAGGGGGGCGGTGAACGTCAGTCCCCTAATAGCGGTACAAGTCGTGTCGGAGTGTAGCCCAGAACACCCTGAGATAACACTGGAAACCTACCAGTATATCTCGCTTGCCCGGGCCAGGGACTACTCGTGTAATGGCTCTCCTAGACACAGCGCGATGTCAACCCCCAATACCGGGAGAGACGAATCCTGTCTAACCGTCACTTTCTCCAAGTGTTTCGGGACTGCACCCAAAAACTACCTGTTTGCACGACTCCTTTGAGTCGTGGTAGGTAGCAATCAAAGTGCAGTGGAACACACTTGAGGCGAAGTGACAGTGTCAAGTCAGCGGACTAAGCTGTACTCATGTCACCTGGGAACTAATAACTGACGATAGGTATAATACCAACCAACAGTTCCCGACGAGTCCTGTCCAGTATACTCGTAACCTAACGAGCACCCGCATACTATCTCAAGTACGACGTACTGACGGCTGTGGGACAGACCGTCTCCCACACTGGGATGAGAAGCGCATACGCTAGTCTACTCCGGAGTATCGATGCCCTGTCTCGATAGTCCAACGACTAGGGACCTGTATAAGGATGTGCTTACCCACGAGTGTGAGCGCCATCACCACGCTGGTAATCAAGCAAAGATCCTAAGGGCTCTACTAATATGTATAACAGCGATATACTAAAAGAAACACATGCACATATTAAAGCAGAGACAAACCAAGTAGCATACTACCATTTCGAGCAAGATTGTATATACAACTGTGAATATCCCAAGCTTCCATCAAGTAATATACAAACTAGTATGATACAGTAATGGCCTCTAGGGCATATACACTAACAATCTCCCACTTGCACTAAGGCCATGTACTGGCATATCGAAGACCTATCATCTCGATCAGCCGCTCGAACTGAGTCTGGGGCAAGGCCTTGGTGAATGGATCTACTGTGTTATCTTCTGATGCAACCCTCCGAACCTCGATCTCCTGGCGATCCACGATCTCCCTGATCAGGTGATACCGCCTCAAGATGTGTCTGGATTTCTGATGGGACCTGGGTTCCTTCGCTAAAGCTATAGCCCCGTTGTTGTCGCAATACAGAGGTATTGGGTCAACAATGGACGGAACCACATGAAGTTCTCTCAAGAACTTCCTCATCCAGACAGCTTCTTTTGCGGCATCAGATGCAGCGATGTATTCCGCTTCCATAGTCGAGTCAGCAACGGTTTCCTGTTTGGAGCTCTTTCAACACACCGCCCCTCCATTGAGGGTAAAGACAAAACCCGACATGGACTTGGAATCATCCTTGTCACTCTGGAAGCTGGAGTCAGCAAAGGCCTCAATCTGGAGGTCTTTTCCGCCATACACCAAGAACATCTCCTTAGTCCTTCTCAGGTACTTGAGAATGTTCTTTACTGCTATCCAATGTTTCTCCCCAGGGTTTGACTGATACCTGCTTACCACACTCAGTGCATAAGCCACATCCAGTCTGGTACACAACATCGCATACATTATAGAGCCTACCGCAGAAGCGTAGGGTATAATAGACATGCGATCCCTCTCCAAATCAGTCTTGGGAGACATCTCTTTGGAGAGGGTGATCCCGTGACAAGCCGGTAGATTACCGCGCTTGGAATCTTCCATACTGAATCTCTTCAGTATGGTGTCGATGTACCTGGACTGCGAAAGTCCTAATATCCTCTTGGATCTGTCACGGTAGATCCGGATACCCAGAATGTATGAGGCATCACCCAGGTCTTTCATGGAGAACCTGTGTGACAAGAACCCCTTGACAGATTGTAGCATAGGAATGTCATTTCCTATTAAGAGAATGTCATCCACGTATAAAACGAGGAATACTACAGTTCTCGCTACAAATCTACAATAGATGCATGGTTCATCTGGATTTTTGATAAAGCCAAATTCCTTGACCGTCTCATCAAAACAGATGTTCCAACTCCGAGATGCCTGCTTTAGTCCATAAATGGACTTAAGCAACTTGCACACCTTTCCGCTGCTCCCACTCTGAATGAAACCCTCTGGCTGGTCCATGTAGACACACTCCTCTAAATGTCCATTTAGAAAAGCTGTCTTTACGTCCATCTGCCAAATCTCATAATCGTGGAAGGTAGCAATGGCAAGAAGGATCTGAATGGATTTCAGCATAGCTACTGGAGAAAAAGTTTCGTCATAGTCCAAACCAGGTCGCTGACGAAAACCCTTTGCAACCAGTCTAGCTTTATAGGTCTCAACCTGTCCATCTACACCAATCTTCCTTTTGAAGATCCACTTGCATCCTACGGGTTTTACCCCATATGGAGCAATGTCCAACGTCCATACTTTGTTGGTGTACATGGACTCCATTTCGGTCCGCATTGCATCCAGCCATTTTACCGAGTCGACGCTCTGAATGGCTTGCTGGAAGTTAGTAGGCTCATCAAAGTCTATGATGCAATCCTCTCTATCCCCGTCAATGAGAAAACCGTAGTATCTCTCGGGTGGATGAGATTGCCTACTACTCCTGCGGAGTGGCGTGGGAATGTCCTGATCTTTCGAACCCTCTGGTTCTACTAAGCTTTCAGTAATAGCTTGTGGTTCTGGAATTTCTTCTAGTTCTATTGCGCTCCCACTTATTTCTTTTTCTAAGAACTGATGTTCCAGAAAATGGGCATTACGAGAAACAAGGACTTTTTGTTTCTCTGCGTAATAGAAAAGATACCCCCTGGAGTTCTTTGGGTATCCCACAAACTTGCACAGTACTGAGCGTGCCTCGAGCTTGTCCGTATGCTGCTTTTTGACATAAGCTGGACATCCCCAAATCTTCAGGTATTGAAGATAGGGTTTCTTCCCACTCCATAACTCATATGGTGTGGTAGGCACAGTCTTAGTTGGAACTCGATTCAAAAGGTATGCAGCTGATTCTAGCGCATATCCCCAGAACGATCGCGGTAACTCAGCGTTACTCATCATGGACCATACCATATCCAATAGGGTTCGGTTCCGTCTCTCCGATACACCGTTATGTTGCGGAGTGTACGGAGGAGTAAGCTGAGAGAGAATTCCATTCTCTTTTAAGTAACCCAGGAACTCGGCACTCAAGTATTCACCACCTCGATCAGATCTCAGTGCCTTTATACTTCTGCCTGTTTGTTTTTCTACTTCATTCTTATATACCTGGAACTTATCAAAAGCTTCGGATTTATGCTTCATTAAGAAGACATGTCCGAACCATGAGAAATCATCCGTAAAAGTAATGAAGTAAGAATAACCGCTTCGCGCATGTGTAGACATTGGACCGCACACGTCGCTGTGTACGAGTCCCAAGAGCTCGCTCGCTCTTACTCCGTGTCCAGTGAACGGGTCTTTGTCATCTTTCCCTTGAGACAGGATTGACAAGTTGCATACGATTGATATTCGAACGAATCCAAATATCCTTCTGCATGTAACTTAGTCAACCTTCTCTCATTGATGTGACCCAGTCTACAATGCCATAAGAAAGTTTTATCGATTTCTGGAGACTTTCTTTTGTGTGTATTCTGGACATTGAAAATCTGTGGCTGGTTTAACACATATATACCGTTGTTCAATGTACCTGACCCAATCAAAACTTGATTAAGATGAATGTTCACTACATTACTTACAAATGCAAATTCATAACCTTCTTTAGATAATAAAGATACAGAAATGATATTACAGGTTGCATTTGGTACATAATAACAACTACGCAAAACCAAAAAGTGTCCATCCGACAATCCCAGGTGATAGTCCCCCACGGCCTCAGCATCCATGCTAGCACCATTTGCAACTCTGAGGGTCATGTCACCTGCCTTCAAAACTCTACGCTTTCTCAACGCCTGCAAAGAATTACAAATATGAGATCCTGATCCGGTATCCAATACCCAGGATGTAGAGTTTATTGATAGACAGTTTTTCAATAATATACACACCTGAAGCTGAAGCCGCAACTCGCTTCAAATCCTGTGTTCTGGCCTTCCAAGCCTTGCAATCCTGTTTCCAGTGACCACTTTTGTGACAATAGAAGCATTCTTCCTTCCCCACCATCTTTCCCGCTACCTTTGTTGCTTTTCCTTTTCCCTTCGTATCCACTTTACAGACACCGCCTCTTGGTTTGGCGGGGGCTTTCTTCTTCTTGCCCTTGGCTTTCGCCCTGGACCTAGAAGAGGAAGATCCTCCTACAAACAAAGTGGATGTCTCCCTACTTTTCTGTAGGGTGCCCTCTGCACTCCTCAGCATGTTGAGGAGCTCTGAAAGTTCAACTTCTTTTTCCTGTAAGTTGAAGTTAAGGATGAACTGGGCGTAAGTGGAAGGAAGGGACTGGAGAATCAAGTCCGTATAGAGCTCATTCTCCAACGTGGTCCCAAGTTCTGCGAGCTCCTCTATGTAGCCAATCATCTTAAGCACGTGTTCCGCTACCGATGATCCGACGGCCAACATTTCCGAAAATAACTTCTTCGACACTTCGTATTTGGCGATACGAGACTGCTCTCCATACATTTCTTTTTTATGAAGAAATATGGACTCTAGGTCCATATTCTCATGCCTCCTCTGATGTTTGTTGTCCATTGAGGGAAGTACGAGGAATTTGGCCTTCGCGCAATCTATTTCCCATGTCTTACGGATTTCCCTATCCGCGACACTGGTTTTGGGACCTGGGACAGGGGGAGCTTTGGTGGTAAGGAGATACCCCAGCTTGTCGTAAGTGATTGCCATCTTGACATTCCTAAGCCAATCTTTATAGTTTGGCCCTGTCAATATGTTTTTATCTAGTAATAACTTAAGTCCGGTCATGTTGAATGGTCGCTGCAATTAGGAGAGAGAAAAGAAACACTTTAGCATGATACTCTTGCAAGTTTAGAGTGGTTTTTAATTTGTCTAAACTGGATGGGCTCCCACTGTCTCTCGAATCCCTTCTCAAACCGTAAAGAAAGGATTAGTCTGGATCAATCTCACCGTACAATACTTGCTTAACCGTTCAGCCAGGCCAGTGTCGGTACTTCGAGGGAGGTTTTCAAACGCTTTCGCGAAGTTCCATAATTAAGTAACCTCTTTTCCCTGTGGGCGTAGCCCCGCTAACACCTTTCTAGACACCTACTAAGTTTATAGCATTGATCGTTAAGTGAGAGTTTTCCCGATGAGTAGCATATACTCACAGTAGGATCGGGATCCAAATATCATCGTGTGATAAAACCGAAGGAATCCTACCAGAATTATCACACTCCAAATGATATGCAGCGCTAGCAAGTTTTAGTACTTATGAAACTCCCGATGTGGATTTTTTGCCCCATGCTCTTTTGACCTTGGCGTGAGGTCAAAATGTCATAAGTCACATGTCAAGTTCTTCCCATCATTATCCTGGTTAATTTGAACCCACCCGTACCTACCCTTGACGTAGGCCAAAATGGCAGTACGACTGTCTCAAACCAATGCATTCTATCTATGCAACAGATAAATATCCGGCAGCTACCAATCACTATGCCTTGGCGTGAGGTCAAAATACATAGCTTGAATACTACCGAATATTTAACTAAAATGATGGAGGGCTACGGATGGTTTTGGCGAAACCGTGAACGTAGTGAACTTGATATAATCGATGGAACGAGATAGCTTTCAAAAGGAGTGGTTCAAGCTCCGCGTTTTAAAAGTTTAGTTTTGAAAAGAACCGAGTGGTTTTCAAAGTGTTCCAATCGACTTTTACTTGGTTTATTTTCTTGCATTAGTTCTTTTAATGCGTCCCATCATTTAATCCTACCATTGCAGAAAACAACCAAAATATGACGTACGCTTATGCCATTCGCATTCGCCACGGGGCCCCGTCATCACCTGTTAGGTTAACTAACGACAGAGCGGGGGCTGGGCTAGCGCGGCTGTAAAACATAAGCAACGCCTAAATAGTTATCATATATAAATATATAGCAATGATAGACATTACAGATCACAGATGAATACATTGGATATACTAGGAATCCGCAATCCGTTCGAGCCTGCAACGAAAAGCGGATTACACGGTCGCGGTGAATAGCCAATACCCCACCCAAGACCCCTACGGGTGCGGCAAACTACCCGCCAAGTACCCGAAGCGAAGCAACCTCCCTCACCACCGTGAGTAGGCCACTCGGCACTTCGAGATACCCGGTAGTTTGTGCACCCCCTCCATGGGTCTATCCTAGGAGCAAAAACAGTAAAAAGAATTATACAATGACGGCTACAACCCCGACCCGGTTGTGCGGCCAAACAAATAATAATATTATATCAATTTACATGTTACAATGAATGAAAGAAAAAGCAACACTCATCTCACATCCATCCCGGCTATTCACCCGCGACAGTCCAACGCATTCATATACACAAACCATCATCAAACACAGATCACAGATATGTATAACCCCGACTAATCGACATATAGCGATTAGCTGACGTTCAATATATATAAACATCACAGATATAACCTTTTAGTCAAAGTGTATTGAAGTTCGATAAAAAAAATACGGATTTATAGGCCCCCAAAAACAAATTTCTATTCTGGAAAACCTGGGAACATATAAACCATCTTAAAAATCCTAAAACCAAGCCATAAGAAAATTGCACCAAACTCGACTCAGTGAAGAGTCAAAACGGCGGCGGTTCCGCGGCAATAGCTTGCTATTGCCGCTGAACCGCGGCGGTTTAGACGACTCACTGGACCGGGTTTGCTGTGCTTCTTAAGAAAACCCTGAGATGATTTTTGGAGTATGACAAATTTTATTTCGAACATAAAAAATTTTAACAGAAACTTAGGGTTTTTAAAACTCGGTTTTTCGATTTTTCCGATTCGAACTTCGATACACTCTACTACCTAGCTAGTTTATGTTTAGTTAGGCTCTGATACCACTGTAAGTCCACGTTGCCCATCCCGGTACTTGCGGGGAGGCGGAAAACGGAATAAAAATCGGATTTTTATGAGCTTAGGAAACATGGACTAGACTATGAAGGATCTTTGCTAAACAAAAACAAGCTAAAGCTAAATAGAAACTAGCTAAGTGCTAGAAAGGTTATACCTTGGGCTTTAAGTCCTTCTCTCCTTGCTCCTTGGAGTGGTGGAAGGAGGTCACCTTTGTCGTCTTCTCCCGTCAAAGAAAGATCCACCCGAAAGCCTCAACCTTTGGCTTCAACTCCAAGCTAGAAGTAACTAGGGTGCAAGAAGTGCTAATCCTTGAACCCTAGATGAGAGTAGAGATTATCAAGAGAGGGTTTTTCTCAAGCTCAAGTGTTTCTCAACACATGAGAGGGGAGAGCTTGAGGGAGAGGAAGAACAAGAGAGAATGTGAATAATAGAAAATGAGAGAATAATATGAAGTATTCTCTCATATATGTGAATTATTGTAATTAGAAAATTAGTGAGATAATTGTCATGGCTTAATCAAGACATGACCATTATCATTTCATTTTTAATGCAAATTGCAAGGATCAAAGAGCATCTTCCAAATGAAATGATGATGGTCAAAGTGTCAACAAGGTCAACAAGTCAAGATAGGTCAAATGGTCAACAACCATAACCATGCACAATTATTAAATTAATATCAATTAACAATAATACACACATAAGTATTAGGGTTAATAAAATGACAATAGTCATTAAACCTAATCAAAGTCCTCTCCCTCTGTCTCAAGCAACTGTGCATACGCACCCGTATTCGTGATCCGAGGAACACGAATACAATGAGAAAAAGCCAATCCCAAATCATATACTAGGATCCGGCTTAAACCAAAGCCCGCTAGTATAAGCTGTCCGGACAGCAAACGTGCACAAGTGCGCGGATGTGAACGAACCCTGTCGCAAAACCATGCGACCTCTACTCATTTTGCCTAAAGGCGTATAGCTCTCTGTGTGGGACTCTAAAGACTCGACACTACGCTGGCAGTGGGTTTAACCACAGACCGCAAGCGGCACTAGCTGTACGTAACGGTCCCCAGGTAGATGTCGATAAGAAGACTGACGAGGTGAACCCCATCTGAACTCCTACTGAGCCTGTATGTGACAATCTCCGTACAGTCCGGTCTGTTCGTCTGATACATCGCATGGCGGGCCTAGGGGGGCGATGAACGTCAGTCCCCTAATAGCGGTACAAGTCGTGTCGGAGTGTAGCCCAGAACACCCTGAGATAACACTGGAAACCTACCAGTATATCTCGCTTTCCCTGGCCAGGGACTACTCGTGTAATGGCTCTCCTAGACACAGCGCGATGTCAACCCCCAATACCGGGAGAGACGAATCCTGTCTAACCGCCACTGCCTCCAAGTGCTTCGGGACTGCACCCAAAAACTACCTGTTTGCACGACTCCTTTGAGCCGTGGTAGGGTAGCAATCAAAGTGCAGTGGGAACACACTCCAGGCGAAGTGACAGTGTCAAGTCAGCGGACTAAGCTGTACTCATGTCACCTGGGAACTGATAACTGTTGATAGGTATAATACCAACCAACAGTTCCCGACGAGTCCTGTCCAGTGTACTCGTAGCCTAATGAGCACCCACATACTATCTCAAGTACGACGTACTGACGGCTGTGGGACAGACCGTCTCCCACACTGGGATGAGAAGCGCATACGCTAGTCTACTCCGGAGTATCGATGCCCTGTCTCGATAGTCCAACGACTAGGGACCTGTATAAGGATGTGCTTATAGATCACCCAGCTCCCACGAGTGTGAGCGCCATCACCACGCTGGTAATCAAGCAAAGATCCTAAGGGCTCTACTAATATGTATAACAGCGATATGCTAAAAGAAACACATGCACATATTAAAGCAGAGACAAACCAAGTAGCATACTACCATTTCGAGCAAGATTGTATATACAACTGTGAATATCCCAAGCTTCCATCAAGTAATATACAAACTAGTACGATACAGTAATGGCCTCTAGGGCATATACACTAACACTTACTCGAGATGATAGTATGCTATCTGCTTTGTCTTTATCATCACTATTACATGTTGATAGATCCCATAGGATTCTTTCTTGACTACCAGCATTATGATAGCGATCATATACGTGGGAGCTGGTGGTCTATAAGCACATCCTTAAATGTCCTTAGTTGTGGGAGCTTCAAAACTTGGCATCGATACTCCAGAGTAGACTAGTGTATACTGATCGAGACCCCGACGAGGGGCTACCCGAAATATTAGCTCGTGACCAGCACTTAAATCACGCAACGTTTAAAGGAGTAACGTAATTCAAGTAAGCTGAAACCCAGAAATCTAAACATTTTTAAGAAAATAAAAGAGGTGAAGTTTTGAAATAAAAGTATAATGAAATCAAGTTTTCTTAAATGCATAGGAAAGGAACATGAATAAGCACGTGAAATTTAATAGTTTGAAAACATGTTTCTTCTTTTTTCTAAAAATTTGGGCAGCACCTCCTTTGCATATTTTGATCCAAAACCACAATACATAATAATGATAAAGGCATCCCTAAGCGGGAGCTAGCTCTTCGCCAATCGGCAGATCCACAACCACGCAAAACATAAATATAAGTATACGACGCCCAACGGCGAAGATCACCACAAAAGATAATGAAATAAGGAAGATATCAAAATCACAAGTAGCGGAAATACCCCTCATTCCAAGTCTCGCAACCATAAGTCTCACTAAGTCTCATTACCTATACAAATAATGGTTTGATTGATGGAGTTACTAGATACAATGTGAAATATAAATACAAGAGTGGGTACGATACAAATGTCCCACCTACCAAAGCAAATCACCCGAAAGCCACTGTGTGCCAGCGATACCGCTACTGATCCATGCGGTCAACCTGCAAGAACTGTGGCACAACGGGGGTGAGTTGCCAACTCGTGAGTAGAAAAAACATCAACAAGTAGAAATCGAATAAACTACGACTCCTAGGTCAACCGTACCATAAAGGTAATAATATGATATCTAGAGTGACCGTATCTGTATATGTGCCAACAATGTAAACAATGTCAGTATGCATGTGGGTCTTGTCTAACCATATGATCAATATATGTATGCAAGTGGATCTCGATCACGTGTCTACCAATGACACAATAACATCATGGATGTAAATATCATAAAAGCATATGCAAGAAAATATGAGGATATAAATCAACGTGTGTCCCTCGCGACACATCAAAATCATGGAACCTGAGTGTCCAGCATCGACAATCGAATCATCATGAAACCCGTGCCCAGCATCGACATGTAAATCCTCATCTCTCGGGCTCCGCCAGTCCGGATCGGCCCTCGGGCTCCGTCTGCGGGATCGGCCCGCAGGCTCCGGCAGACGGGTCGGCCCAATATCCATCTCTCGACCCGGTCGGTATCCTCCGGATAACCGCTAGGCCCAACCAATCACCGGTAGGTAGTAGTCCCTCTGCCAGACTCATCGTTATCCCCATGATTTTCTCGTACCGTACCGGGTCCACCATGAACCTGCAAACGGATCATCTGCCTCCTCAAATCGGGTTTCATATATCACACGTCTCATAACCGAGAAAACACATGGTGGACGCACTGAAATATCATATCAAGAGAAACCGGGTTTTTAAAACAATACATACTTTCTTTTGAAATAACCAGGGTTCTCAAATCCATAAATCTCATGAAAACAGCATATCTCAATGCGTATAATCGTAAGGCATGATGTATGCGACATATAAAAGAAATGTAAGCATATCAGTATATCATGCAACATGGAATCAGTAATATGCACAGGTCGAGGGAAAGCCGCCTATTTAAATGAATCTAGTTTTTAAAATATATCTCGTGGTTCCCAATTTCTCCCAAGTCAAATGCAACATCGTATAAGGTGCATATGTAACTATAGCAAGTAAACTATGCAAGGAGTCATATCATGTTGCAGCAATTCTACTGTGTAGTGACATGGCAATTATCGTTGATGAAGTGTGTGAGCCGGCAAATCTGTGTAAGTGTAACATACGCATCATCGATAATAGTGCAGGTGTACTAGCATAGGTATAAGCAATGTAATGAAAATGGCATGAATGGAGCATAAGGTAAATTATCAGCTAACGGCTATAAGATATATGTATCTAACATGATCGAGTCAGTGAATCTATCAATCGGCATCAAGCCTCACACATCAAGTACGGTATAGTCCATCGTACGGCAACCTCTAGTCAAGGGTATAGATCAATCATCAAGTCAAACTCATCACATACGGAAAATTATCGTACGGCGGCAATAAACCAATAGGGATCCTGTCAACCTTCACGACAAAGAGGGTACGGACCTAACGTCTCGTACAACACATCACTCAAAATTCACAACATTATATAAATCTAAATACCTATGTCTCAGGTCACATCCATAACAAACTCATATCAGTGGACCGACAAAGGTATCAATCATCTCAATCGACTCGCATCCGTATACCGACATATCAACCAAGTTATCATATCATCTCGTATATACGTTTCATCACATTAATATGTCATATCAAGTCAATATATATATACATTCTACCCTATACATCTAATGTCATGTTGCTCTAAAATTCATACTTATTCTAGTGTACTATATATCAACAAGTCGTGATTCACATTCACTTTTCATATCCTTATTGCTTTCATCACATATCTCAATATGTATGTTCCATTATTCATCTCTAACTATCCTTTAACCATAACCCTAGTTTCCTAATATAGGTTTCCTTACCCATATTCTATATATATAAATCGGTTTCCATCAAGTTTGCGGGGGTGCTATATGCCATCCACCCGACTTCCCCCGTAGATGTAAATCTACTCATCTTGATCCTCGCTTGCTGGAGTCGATGACGCCACGCTCATCCTCGTCGTCTCGAAGTCTACATGGGGGCACCTACAATTTCCAATGCGTCATATACTATCAAAATCGAACATGAAAACCAAAACGGCAAGCGAATCGCTTATAGGTTAAAACATATAGTCTACTCACACAAAAGAGTCCAAAAACACCCGATATCGACGTACAAACATCAAGTGACTGAATACAATACCAAATACTAAAACTTAAAGTCATGAATACCAAGAAATGCAAGGCAGCAAGTCATGAAATTAGTCCCAGATTTTTGTTCAGGTGAAAACAAGGTGCACAAACAGTACTGGAGTGATGTATAGGGGGTATATGAACTACACAAGCAACCTGAGCACCCAATTCCCTTATCTGGTCGGCCAGAAGCCTCCCAAGTCCGGCCTCCTCAGTTTTATAGGTCAGTTGGGGTCTCGTCTTGGTAGGGTGGTCTTGTGGTGTCATTTCTAGGTCTCTGAAGTTGTTTGGGTTTCCAGTAAAAGTCCCAGGTTATCCCAGATTTCCCTGCACCCACTAATAACTCACAAACCGACATGTCGATGTCTAAATCCCATTACAAGGTCTATGTTATGTTTGGTCCAGGTTTTAGATACTAAGGGGGGTTTAAGGTCACCAACAAAGCTCAAGTTCACTAATACAACTTAAATAAAACCCTAACCCTCTCTAGGAATCTCAAAGTTTACAAAACTTCACTAAATCGGTTTTAAACTTGAATAGAGGCTAAAGAAATTGAAATACTACATTTAATGTGAAAGATATACCTCATTTGGCAACTCAAGAATTTTCTTGAGTTGCCCATGTCTCCAAAATCTTTCCTTTCTTGGTCCAAAGTGCATCTAGTGAGCTTGTGCATGATTTTAATGAAGTGGGGATGGACTTTTGGTGTGTTTTTGATGGTGTACTGAAGAGGTAAAGGAGGGGGATGAGGTGTGCTGCCATGGAGCTGAAGAAGAGAGGAAAGAATGATGAAGATGATGGAGGGAACAATGTGGTATGGTCCAAGATTGACCCCTCACCTCTCTCTCTCATGCCCATCTCTCTTTCTTTATCATTTTCTTTTCTTTTTTATTTTCTTTTATCTTTTCTCTCTTCTCATTTAAAAACTAAGAAATGAAATGAAGAAAACGAAGAAAACAAAGAAAAGACATGATAGGAAAATGTAACAAGTGTAATTTGACAAGGTGCATGTCATGCACAAAACAAGCTTAATGCGCGATTAGCGATATTTAATCGCGAATAGCATTAAAATATAGTATAATTAATTATAAAATTTCATAATTTGCTTAATTCATTTAAAACATTCTCATTTTAGTAATTTCTATAATTTTCCAAATATTTCCCAATTTATCGGTATTTAATTATACCGCCATATTAAAATATTCATAAAAATTATTATTAAATTGTAAAAATTCCCAAAAATAATATTTTATTTTTCTTAATTGTTACAATTTTCCCCCTTAAAGAAATTCGGTCCCCTAATTTAAATTTAAAACCCCTTAAATACTAAAACATTTCAGTAAAAAGGTCAAGGCGTCGGGGCTCTGAAATCATCAATACATAAATCACATCGTAGCGCAATGCATGCGCAAGAAAAACGGGTATATAACCCAAAAATCAATACTCTGTTAAGCATCCCGCAATCATCGGAGTTATGGCGAAGAAGCCAATGTCAAAGCCCAAATCGAAAATTAACATGATATACATCAAAACTATAACACGTACATAGTACGCGTCGGTGTAAATTCGTCAAGACATCTGAAAGAAATGCATGCCAAACCTTTTTTCAAGTCGTTGTGTTATGTGTGTATCACTGCACAGTGGCAGATGTCCATTGTGAGAAAATAACTCTATATACATATATATACTTGTTTAACATACATGTCCCGCCGTTTTGAAAATAATTTAGAAGGGTTTCCTTTATAAAATGTTTCGTGTTATCCCGGACACGTAAGTAAATACTTAGACTATAGCTCCTTTTTGGAAATCCCTTTGATAACTATCAATGCATGCAAAAATATATTCAGGTACTGTTCTCGGTCTAGTCCTGTTCGGCTATTATGTACTATAGTGCTTAACATGAAAACAAGGTGCTCAAGAGCAAAATCAGCCTCGAAAGGCGTATCCAACAATCACGTGCCTCTGGTGCGCACGAAAATCAAATCCAAATACAAGTGCTACGAATGTGCACAAAACCAAACTAAGTGCAACGGGTGTGCACGTAAGAATCTGTCTAGTGCAACGGGTGTGCACAACAACAAAGTCAAGTGCATATAGAGTGCACGAAAATCTCAATCCAGTGCAACTAACATGCACGAACGAAAATCCCAATCGAGTGCATCCGGTGTGCACAAAATCAAATCTCATATCATGCGCCCAACATGCGCGAAAATCCAAATCAAGTGCACCCATCATGCACGAATGAAATCGAAATCAAGTGCATCCCACATGCACAAATAAAATCTAAGTCAAGTGCATCCGCGCATAAAACACAAATCTGTCAAAACAAATGCTCAAGACATAAATCGAGTGCAACCAAGGTACGGAGTATAAATCTAGTGTAACTAATGCATGATATACCCATCCGGTGCAACAAACGCATGAAATGCAAATCTAGTGCAACAAACGCACGAAATACGAATCTAGTGCAACAGATGCACCAAACACAAACCCGGTGCATCCAGTGCACGAAACACCAATCTAATGCAACCAGTATATGAAAACTCATCAATAACTCAATATGTATAAAAAGCAACACTGAGTGTAACAATGTGTATCAAATCATAAATGTGTGCAACTGCGTGCAGAAAGCACATATAAATGTACTGCAAGCACATATAAGCTATACCGAGTGCAAAAGTCAAATCGAGTGCATACCACACGCACAAAATCAAATCAACTGTATGAAATCCACGAAATCATAAACACGTGCCACCAAGGCACAAAATCGACATCAAGTGCAATAAATACGCACAAATCGCAAATCAACACAACGGTGTATAAAATATATCAAGTGCAATAACTATGTGTTAGTTATATGTATGCCCTAGAGGCCATTACTATACATGTGATGTATATTGTAGTGGATGCTTGGACATATATAGGAAGGACTTTCTTGCTCGACATGATAGTATGCTATCTGGTTACCCTTTACCTTAACGTGTATACTGATTGTCTCTCTGTCACATGTTGGTAAAGCCCTTAAGATGAGAACTTGACTACCTGGACTATGATGCGGATCATACTAGTGGGGATATGGTAGTCCATAAGTACATCCTTCAAGGTCCCTAGTCGTGGGTGTATCGAGACGGGGCATCGATATACCAGTGTAGACTAGCGTATACCTTCTCGACCCATACAGATGGGCGATGGATGATCCCATATCCATTGGTGTTTGACATCAGAGATAATATACGGGTGCTCAGTGGAGACTGGGTACACTGGACGGACTCGCCGAGAACTCCCAGATGATATTATACCTTACGTCAGATGGCAGTTCTCTGGTGACACTGGTACAGGTTAGTCTGTAGACCCGAGATCGTCATAGAGTCTTATGTGATTCCCACTGTGCTTTGATTCCCACCTTACCACGTCCAAGAGGGCGTGCAAAACGGTGGTTTTTGGGTACAGTCCCGAGTCACATGGAGGTATTGAGCGATAGGAGGGGTTTCGTCTCTCCCGGTATTTAGGGTTAATGTTGCGCTATGCTCGATTGGCCATAACAGGGAAGTCCCTAGCCAGGGCTGGTTTAGAGGTTTACTGGTAAGTGTTACCAGTAGTTTCTCGACCCGTTATGCGCCTCATATCGGCATGACTTATCGGTTATTGGGGTCTGATGTTTACCACCCCTAGAACTGATATGCGACATATCAGACGAGGAGACCGGACTGTACGGTAGTGCCACTGTCAGGCTTTTTGCAGGAGTTGGAGCGGGCTTGCTTGCTGATCTCCTGATCGCTCAATACCCGGGTAGCCGTTACGTCCAGCTAGTACCGCTGACGGCTTGTGGGTGCTTGATATGATCATCACCTACTGCCGGCGTATTGACGAGTCTTTAGAGTCCTACATAGAGGTTGTACTGGCTCAGGCGAAACGAGATAGGAGCGCATATGTGATATGTGCGGGACTGAGAATGATGCGAGTATGTGATACCGTATTCGATTCTCGCGATGTTTTTATCGATCGGTTATATGCGATATAACCAGGTTATCGAATCAAGTGTTGATTCTATAAGTCGATACATTGATATTAGTCGGTTATATGCGATATGACCGGATCGTTAAATCAAGTGTTGATTTAATGATATAATGTATAATTATATATTTGATATATTACTTTACATTAACTAGTATTGGTTCACTTAAGATTGATTTTCTCACTTGATGTGCACAAGTTGTATATGTGATATATTTTTGTGCACTAGATTGTATCATGATTGATGATACATGCAAACTTAGGTGTGTGTGTGTTATACACCATGTTTAGTTAAAGGTTAGGGTTTTATTTTCTTTATTTATTGTGCAAAAACAAAATGGTAGCTTTCTTTGCACTTTGCTAGAAGCTTCATGAGTTTTTTAAGCATCTTTGAAAAGTCTAGCCATTTTGTTGTATGCTTAAACCTAACCATTACCTAAACTATGGTTTGCTCTGTACATGAGTTAACCTCACCCATGGTTGCATTATGATAACTCTTCACTTGATTTTCTTTAATTGATAATTGATTCCCTTCTTTCTTCTTCTTTTTCTTCATGAAGAGAAGAAAACCTTGCTAGAAAATTCCAAGTGATGAATCCAAGTGAGAAATCAAAATCTAAAGAGTACCCACTTCCTATCTCACCATCCTCTACTAAACTAGCACTTTAGTTTAGGGTGTTTGCTTCACTAATTCTATGGTTAGTGAGGTAGAAGCTTGAGTCCGTATTCCCTCGACGTAGATCATCTTCGGCACCGAAGACTTCAAGCGATCCTGTTGCAATTTCCTCATGGAGCCGTCCGAGAGTCCGGGAGTTGGTTGATCGCAGCGAAGGGACTACATCACAGAGCTTAAAAAGTGAAGGACCGATCTACAAAGGTTGTATTTCGTATTCACTTAGGGTTAAAGTGTTTAGCTTGCTAAGTTTTCGCCTTATCTCTAGTTAACGATCTTGCTTAGGGTTATTCGGCACGGATAAAATTTTATTCCGGCATGGTCGATGCCTTGTAGAGCCTCCTTAGTGTGCCTAGTAACCCTACACTATGCACAAAATGTAAATACCTAGTAGGTGCAGCCATGGTGCACGAAAACAATATCATGAAACTCAAATCCAAGCAATATAAACGTGATACTCGGATCACAACGCAAATCGAAAAAAAATGACATCGAGGTACACCTCCTACAATATCGAAAAATATCGGTGCGCCCAAAACTGGCAGAGCAAGAACATCCGCTTGCCTCCTGCTCACGGTCTGGCGTCTTCTGTCTCTGGGTCTTCATTTCTCTGTGGATTACCAGCCTCGCACTCCATTGGCTCATCGGCCCGGTCCAGTGTACTAACGGAAACGATCTGCTCTAGTACTTCTCTGGTCATCTCCCGGCCAATTAGTATGACCGCCCATACGGAAGCACGCCACTGGCGTCGGCCTTTGGCCCTTTGAATACACGTGACACATCTGATCCTTGGTACAAATCTCATCGCAGCAGTGTCCTGGATGGAACCTGCTCAGGGTCTCTTCCAATCTCGCCTATGCCGAACTATACGGAGGCTGGTACTCTTGCATAATCTTTTCTCGTCTTCTGAACATCTGCATTCTCAGCACAGCAATTCCTCGGGAACTGGTCATGTCTCACGCCTCTGTATACATATTAGATCTCCAACCTCAACGGGGAGTAACAACAGCTCGTCAGCATCTCGCCCGAACCTCTGGTCCCACTCGTCTGTATCATCGTCCACTTCGACGTCACGTCACGCTATCTGCGTACTGCAATGTTCTTGGCTACATTCAATCCAAAGTCTTTCACTGTCACGACCCGCAGGGTACGGAACGTGACTGGCACTTAAGTTTACGAAACGTCTAAAGACGTCCGTAAAATAAGTAAGCCAAAGCCCAGAAAACAAAACCAATTAAGCAAAAGAGTGAAGAAAACCCAATCAATTGAAAACGAGTTATCAAATAAGTCATGTAAAACCCTTTTTTAAAAACAATACCAATTTTTCCCGAAAATTTCGGCAGAGTCTCCTTTGTAAATACTGACCCCCAGAAATGGGTACAACAAAATATATACATGAATCCAACAAAATAGGGCATCCCCAAGCGGGAGCTAGCTCTTCGCCATAAGGCGGTCACAAATCCCACGCAATGTAAATGACAGCAAGCATAATAATCATAATAAAGCATAAGGAAGCATGAAAAAGTAGCATGTCGGCTCAAGTGAGCTCGACCCCCAAAATACAGCATAAAATCCACAAACCTCACAGTCTCATCTCTAGGTCAATATACAATAATCTGGTAGAAACAGTAGATGGAGTACACTAGATGCAAATAATATACAAGGTGGTACAAAAATATTAACATAACCCACCTATGAGCAAATCTCGAGTCCAGGCAAAAGAGGCAAAAGAAGCAAGCGCACCCGCCGCTACTGAACTGACGGAGCGGACCTGCAACAGGCTATGGCACAACGGGGGTGAGTTGCCAACTCGTGAGTAATAAAGAACATCTACAAAGGCTATCATATGCATGCACACAAGCATCCTAGCATCTATAATACTGGTAAGGCAGGACATAATGGCAAGTATGTATGCAATATGGATATACTAGCAGGTATTATACAGCATCAGTGTACGAATATGTATGCAACATGAGTATCTGAGGTCTCAATAGTATATATATATATAAATATTTTTATCTCTTTTTGTTTTTGAAACTCTTTTAGAATGCCAGCATAATATCAAAGAATCGACGAGAACCGGTGTCCAGCAACGACACCTAAAAGCTGTCTCAAACCTCATAAATGTATCTCTGGCCTCAGCCGTCCGGCTGACCCATCTCAAATATCAATATCTCATCATTTAGTGGCCACGGTCGGTATCCTCTGGATATCCGCCGTCCCAAACAGTCACCGGTAGGTAATCCGTCCCCTGCCAGGCTCAACGTCATCACCACATTCCTCTTGCCCCGGGGTACCTTACCGGGCCCACCATGTACCCGTGCCGGTTCCTCCACTCCTCGACACGGATTTCCAAAGCCACAGCAAACTCATGGTGGACGACACTTACATCACTAGAAAACCGCAATTTACATGTTTTAAAAAAATCATAAGTTTGGAAATTTTGCGGCTTTCCCCCGAAATCCAGCAATATCGTAAAATCTCAAGAAATCCTCATAAGTGCATATATCAGTGATAATGAATGCATATGATATCAATAATCAAGTTGCGATGTGTGATTAATGGATTAAGCATGAACAATTAATATGATGAAGTACATGCACATGAATAGCAATTCTACGGTTTCATTTTAAGGAATTAAAGGCAATAGCACCAGTTTAAGTATCAATTAGTAAAAGGTTTAAATTTAAATGTTATCTAGTGTGGTGGCATGGCAATTACCAGGGTGTGTGTGTAAACATGAATAGTGCTCGTGCTGCATATAAAAACCTGGTAATGGTGCATGTGTCCTACAATTGAGTTTGCGTATATGGGTATAACATATTGATCTAATTGCAGCAATTATCATGCCAGTATTATTATTCTAATGTCACAAGTGGTTATCCAGTTTACTATTTTATTTTCAGTTTACTAAATCTATCGGGCGACTTGCGCCATCCAAACGATCGTCCCCCGTAGATGTTAAATCTACTCACCGGGATCCCTGGCTAGCTGTGTCCAATCACCGCCTTTCCCTTTCGCGCCGCGTCTGACGTTTCCGCGACCGAACCTGGAATTTACATCATTACCAATTATAAGGTTACATATCAAGAACGACGCAAACCCCAACGAAACTACTAAAGTTCGCTAGCTAGGTACAACGTGCACAAAGTGCGCGGAACACACGCGAAAATCGCAAAAACTGCCAAAAACGCCGATTTGGGTCACCCGGCAAAACTAAAACCCGACTACCCAAAAACCGCACTCACGCATCCTAAAAGTCGTAGGACAAGCCATTACAATCATCAAGATATCAAAAATAGTCCATCACATAATTTATATAAAAATCTAGTAAGCATATACATTCCAAAAATCGGTGCAAAAATCGCCGATTTGCGACAAAACGACTACAATAAAGCATACTCACCCAAGCACACTACAAGCAATCCACACCCACTAATTACAACACATTAATCATGCTCCAAAACCTATATTCCACAACCAAACCCTTTCTTGATTTTTATAAATAGCAATTGCAAATCAAAAACCATACTTGAAAAACTTAATTAACACTAATTTCAACCCCAATTAGCAAGTTCACCTCTTAGATTAAGGTTAGCAAAACACTAGATAGCAAATTAGGTTTAAATCAATTAAATAATGCTTTCTAAAACTTAATCAACTCACTAATCAAGTTTCAAATATCAATTCCATACAAAAACCTTCTCTTGAAAATTTAAAAACAACAATTTACAACTAAAATCAACTTCTAAAATTACCTAAATTAGCATAATTAAAGACTACATAACAAGGTAACCATATAGATTAGTTCACTAACAACTAGATTAACTAATAAACAACTTAATTAATTATCATGGCTTCAAAACCCTAATTTAAACAAACTACTCTTTTAAACTAGATTAGAAATAAGCTAACTTTTAACACTAACCATACAATTAAAGGAATTTTTAGCAAAAGAAAGCAACTTGATGAGAATTATACCTCTTGATCTATGGATCAAGCAAGAAAATTTGCTCCAATTGATGGCCTCAACACCAAGGTCCAAGCAAGAATGGCTAAGGATAATGATAGCATAAGGATTTTGTTTGGATTTTTGAATTAAATCATGGATTTTGATGTATTTCTTGAAGAAATTGAAGAAAAATGAAAAGAAAAGAGAGGAAGAAGAGGGTGTGCAGGAATTTCGGCCAGAATGAGGTATGGGGGAGGGTGTGGGCAAGTGGGGAAAGTCATGGTCAAGTCCACAAAAGTCAATGTATCATACATTATCCATTTTAATTAAAATAATACCATAAACTATCAAATTAACTCAAGAAAGAAACCAAGAAGAGAGAGGCCAGAAATTTATGGTCTCACACAAGGTGGGGCTGTCCTAGGGCTGAGGAAAAAGAGAGAGGGGTTTTACAAAAGAAATTTTATTCAAAAAGGCCCCCTACAACTCAAAAATTGCAAGTTTTAGCTCAAAATTCAATAAATTCGTTTCAAATCACAAAAATTTGTTAAAAATCAAAATAAATTACTAAAAATTTATGTTATCACTAGATTATAATTATCATAATTTTAGAGATTAAAATTAGCCCGGAAAAATTTGTATTTATCGCTTATTTAATGTATTTTCTTACCGGCTTAAAATAATATTAAAAAATTGAAAAATAGGGAAAAATTTTTAAATGACCAAAATTTCATAATTAACTCATTAGCTACTAAAAACAAGTAATTACCTATCCATTTTAGGTATAATTAGCCCTAAACTGCAAAATATCGAGAAAGACGGTTTTCGGAAAAATACCGAATTTTCACCGAATTTCAGGAAAACACCAAAATGACTTTTCAAGACGCTACAATCTTCCCCCCTTAAAGAAATTCGGTCCCCGAATTTAAAAATATAGCTACGCGTACCTTCAAAGAGATGGGGATACTTCTTCCTCATCTCGCCCTCGGCCTCCCAGGTAACCTCCTCGCTGCTCGGGCTACGCCAAAGGACCTTGACGGTTGGTATAATCTTCGACCTCAACTTCTTCACCTACCGATCCAGGATGGCCACCGGCTGCTCTGCAAAAGAAAGGTCGCGCTCTAGCTGGACTGTCGGGTGCTGAATCGCAAGCGAAGGGTCGTGAAGGTACTTGCGGATCATCGAAACATGAAAAACGGGGTGAACATCGGGAAAGCTGGGTGGAAGAGCCAAACGATATGCAACAGCGCCAACACGCTCGAGGATCTCGAAGGGACCTACGAATCTAGGACTAAGCTTCCCCTTTCGCCCAAAACGCATCACGCCCTTCATCGGAGAGACTTTCAGAAAAACATGGTCGCCAACTGCGAACACTAATCTGCGACGGCGTCTGTCTGCATAGGATTTCTGCCTGCTCTGAGCCGCTCTCATCCGGTCTCGGATCAACTGGATCTTCGATGTCGTCTCCTCAACAAGCTGCGGCCCCAAAATGCTGCTCTCGCTGAGCTCTGTCCAACTAACGGGCGATCTGCATCTCCTCCCATACAATGCCTCGAAAGGTGCCATCTGAATAGTATCCTGGAAGCTATTGTTGTAGGAGAACTCCACTAGAGGTAAATGACGATCCCAGCTACCACCAAAGTCTAAAACGCACGCTCTGAGCATGTCCTCGAGAGTCTGAATGGTCCGCTCTGACTGTCCGTCGGTCTGCGGATGAAACGCTGTGCTGAAGCTCAAACGAGTGCCCAAAGCCTCCTGAAGTCTCTGCCAAAGTCGGCTGGTGAACTGAGTGCCTCGATCTGACACGATACAAGTCGGTACGCCATGTAGTCGCACGATCTCGTCAATATAGAGCTGAGCATACTGAGCGAAGCTGAAAGTCGTCTTCACTGGAAGGAAGTGGGCCGCTTTCGTCAATCTATCCACGATCACCCAGATGGAGTCGTACCCTCGACTGGTCCTGGGTAGACCCACAACGAAATCCATCGAAATCTGTTCCCATTTCCACTCTGGAATGGGTAACGGCTGTAGCTCTCCTGCGGGCCTCTGGTGCTCGGCCTTGACTTGCTGACAAGTCAGGCATCTCGAAACGAGCTCCGCAATGTCCCTCTTCATCCCGTCCCACCAGCAGGTCTCTCTCATATTATGGTACATCTTGGTGGAACCGGGGTGGACACTATACACTGATCGGTGTGCCTCCTCGAGAATGTCGCGCCGTAATCCATCAGTATCTGGTACGCACAGTCTAGATCCATATCATAAAATCCCCTGATCGTCAACCATGAACTCGGAAAATCTGCCCTGTTCCATCTGTGCCATGATCTCTGAGCAACGGTCGTCACTACGCTGTGCCTCATATATACGGTCAAGCAACTGTGGGCGTGCACGAACATGCGCGAGCTGTCCCCCTGTCTGAGTGAACTCGAACTCAACTCGGCTGTCGCATAACATCTGCCAATCTGCTGACGACTGCCTCTGCACTGCGCGCAAAAGGATAGACTACCCCCGGGCCTCCTACTCAACGCATCTGCCACCACATTCGCCTTGCCTGGGTGATATAAGATCTCGCAGTCGTAGTCTTTCACCAACTCCATCCAACGACGCTGTCTGAGGTTCAGGTCTCGCTGCTGAAATATGTACATTAAGCTCTTGTGATCGGTGAATATCTGACACGACTCGCCGTATAGGTAATGTCGCCAAATCTTCAGTGCAAAGACCACTGCAGCCATCTCCAAATCATGAGTGGGGTAGTTCTGTTCATGCTTCTTCAACTGCCGAGAAGCATAAGCGATCACCCGGCCATGCTGCATCAAAACGCATCCTAATCCCACTCGCGAAGCATCACAGTAGACAACAAATCCGCCTGATCCCGAAGGCAAAGATAATACCGGCGCCGTAGTCAAACGAGTCCGTAGCTGCTGAAAACTGCGCTCGCACTCCTCTGTCCAGACGAAAGGAACTCCCTTCCGGGTCAAACTGGTCAACGGTGCAGCTATATGGGAGAAGTCCTGAACAAAACGCCTGTAGTAGCCTGCCAAGCCTAGAAAACTACGGATCTCAGTAACCGATGTAGGTCGGGGCCACTGCTGAACAGCCTCAATCTTCTTCGGGTCCACACAAATGCCGTCTCTCGTAACCACGTGACCCAAGAATCCGACGCTGTCCAGCCAGAAAGCACACTTGGAGAACTTCGCGAACAGCTGGTGCTCCCTCAGAGTCTGTAACGTAATCCGCAAGTGCTGCTCGTGCTCCTCTCTGCTCCGGGAGTACACCAAGATATCGTCGATAAACACGATGATGAACAAGTCAAGATACGGCCTGAATGTACGGTTCATCAAATCCATAAATGCTGCTGGGGCGTTGGTGAGTCCGAACGACATCACCAAAAACTCGTAGTGGCCATAGCGTGTACGGAAAGCTGTCCTCGGTATATCCTCCTGTCGAACTCGCAGCTGATGGTATCCTGATCGCAAGTCGATCCTCGAAAAATACCCCGCACCCTGAAGCTGGTCGAACAAATCATCAATGCGCGGCAACGGATATCTGTTCCGAACGGTAACTTTGTTCAGCTGGCGGTAGTCGATACATAAGCGCAAACTTCCATCCTTCTTCTTGACAAACAGGACCGGAGCACCCCACGGAGAAACACTCGGTCGAATAAGCCCCTTGTCCAACAAATCCTGCAACTGATCCTTCAGCTCTCGAAGCTCTGCCGGGGCCATCCGATAAGGCGGTATAGAAATAGGCCCCGAACCGGGAATCAAATCAATGCCGAACTCAACATTGCGCTCAGGCGGTAGCCCAGGTAGCTCATCAGGGAAAACATCAGGGAACTCACAAACTACCGGGACCCGGTCCAACGGAATCTCTGAAGCTCGAGTATCACAAACAAACGCTAAGAATCCCTGACATCCCTTCCGCAAGAGCTGACCAGCGCGAAGAGATGAAATTAAGCTGGGAAGGGCGACACTACGGTCTCCCTGAATAACAAGGACTGGCTCTCCCGGAAAGCTAAATCTGACTGCCTTCTCACGGCAGTCCACCGAAGCATAACAAGTGGCTAGCCAATCCATGCCCAGAAGCACATCAAAGTCCAACATATCGAGGAGTATCAAATCAACTGATGAATCCCTCTCCCCGATACGAACGGAACACAAACGAAATACAAACCGAGCGACAAACGACTCGCCTACCGGAGTAAAAACAACAAGCGGCTGATCCAACGACGACGACCCACGGCCCAACATCGGTGCAAAGTGTGTAGAGACGTACGAATGTGTGGAACCTGGGTCGAATAATACCCGCGCGTCGAAAGAACAAACTGGCAAAGTACCTGTCACAACGGCATTGGATGCCTGCGCATCCTGCGGTGTCAAAGCAAATACTCGGGCCTGTCCTCCACCGATAGCGGGCTGACCTCGACCTCGGCCTCTGCCTCCTCGTCCTCTCTGAACAGGACCGCCACGTCCTCGGCCTCTCGGTGCACCTAACTGGCGTGGAGCATCGCCTGGGGTAGAAAGTAGGGCTCTCTGAGGAGGGGGTGGTGATGGTGGTAGGGTCACATGCGGAACTGTCGCTGCTCCCTGTCATCTCACCGGACAGTCTCTGATACGATGATGCAGGCTACCACACCAAAAACATCCTAACCATGGCTGCTGACCATATGGGTGAAGGCGATATAACTGGCCCCTAAAGAATCCACCACAGCCTCTGCGAACCCTCCTAGGTGCTAACATATCAGTGCGAATCCGACTCGGTCTCGAAACGACTGCAGGGGGAGTAATATCCGATCTCTGTGCTCGATTGACCTCTACTAACGATTCCACCATCTGTCGTAACTCCTGCATGCCTCCCATCATCTGTCGCAGCTCCTCCATACCGGACTCAAGCCTATCCATGCGACCTGGGGAATGCGGATCAGTCTGTCTCTGCGGCGTAGGCATACCACCCTGCTCAGTCCTAGTCTCGGACGAGCCAGCTCGAATCTCGTCTCTGACGGCAGCCCTCTGTGCCCTCGTAGCCTTCGGCGGCATAGTGGCTGGTACAGGAAAAGGATAATAAGGACAGTGCAATAGGATCATAGGATACACGGAGTTGAAGAAGGAATTTTTCAAGCAAGTATATCCTAAAGTCACTTAGGCGGAGTACCGTATCGTAAGTATGCCGCGGACATACGCACGCTACGTTACGCTGCTTAAGTCACTTACTCCATCTACCAAGGGTCATCCTACACTCACAATGGTAAAACCTATCGCTCTGATACCAACTTTGTCACGACCCGCAGGGTACGGAACGTGACTGGCACTTAAGTTTACGAAACGTCTAAAGACGTCCGTAAAATAAGTAAGCCAAAGCCCAGAAAACAAAACCAATTAAGCAAAAGAGTGAAGAAAACCCAATCAATTGAAAACGAGTTATCAAATAAGTCATGTAAAACCCTTTTTTAAAAACAATACCAATTTTTCCCGAAAATTTCGGCAGAGTCTCCTTTGTAAATACTGACCCCCAGAAATGGGTACAACAAAATATATACATGAATCCAACAAAATAGGGCATCCCCAAGCGGGAGCTAGCTCTTCGCCATAAGGCGGTCACAAATCCCACGCAATGTAAATGACAGCAAGCATAATAATCATAATAAAGCATAAGGAAGCATGAAAAAGTAGCATGTCGGCTCAAGTGAGCTCGACCCCCAAAATACAGCATAAAATCCACAAACCTCACAGTCTCATCTCTAGGTCAATATACAATAATCTGGTAGAAACAGTAGATGGAGTACACTAGATGCAAATAATATACAAGGTGGTACAAAAATATTAACATAACCCACCTATGAGCAAATCTCGAGTCCAGGCAAAAGAGGCAAAAGAAGCAAGCGCACCCGCCGCTACTGAACTGACGGAGCGGACCTGCAACAGGCTATGGCACAACGGGGGTGAGTTGCCAACTCGTGAGTAATAAAGAACATCTACAAAGGCTATCATATGCATGCACACAAGCATCCTAGCATCTATAATACTGGTAAGGCAGGACATAATGGCAAGTATGTATGCAATATGGATATACTAGCAGGTATTATACAGCATCAGTGTACGATTATGTATGCAACATGAGTATCTGAGGTCTCAATAGTATATATATATAAATATTTTTATCTCTTTTTGTTTTTGAAACTCTTTTAGAATGCCAGCATAATATCAAAGAATCGACGAGAACCGGTGTCCAGCAACGACACCTAAAAGCTGTCTCAAACCTCATAAATGTATCTCTGGCCTCAGCCGTCCGGCTGACCCATCTCAAATATCAATATCTCATCATCTAGTGGCCACGGTCGGTATCCTCTGGATATCCGCCGTCCCAAACAGTCACCGGTAGGTAATCCGTCCCCTGCCAGGCTCAACGTCATCACCACATTCCTCTTGCCCCGGGGTACCTTACCGGGCCCACCATGTACCCGTGCCGGTTCCTCCACTCCTCGACACGGATTTCCAAAGCCACAGCAAACTCATGGTGGACGACACTTACATCACTAGAAAACCGCAATTTACATGTTTTAAAAAAATCATAAGTTTGGAAATTTTGCGGCTTTCCCCCGAAATCCAGCAATATCATAAAATCTCAAGAAATCCTCATAAGTGCATATATCAGTGATAATGAATGCATATGATATCAATAATCAAGTTGCGATGTGTGATTAATGGATTAAGCATGAACAATTAATATGATGAAGTACATGCACATGAATAGCAATTCTACGGTTTCATTTTAAGGAATTAAAGGCAATAGCACCAGTTTAAGTATCAATTAGTAAAAGGTTTAAATTTAAATGTTATCTAGTGTGGTGGCATGGCAATTACCAGGGTGTGTGTGTAAACATGAATAGTGCTCGTGCTGCATATAAAAACCTGATAATGGTGCATGTGTCCTACAATTGAGTTTGCGTATATGGGTATAACATATTGATCTAATTGCAGCAATTATCATGCCAGTATTATTATTCTAATGTCACAAGTGGTTATCCAGTTTACTATTTTATTTTCAGTTTACTAAATCTATCGGGCGACTTGCGCCATCCAAACGATCGTCCCCCGTAGATGTTAAATCTACTCACCGGGATCCCTGGCTAGCTGTGTCCAATCACCGCCTTTCCCTTTCGCGCCGCGTCTGACGTTTCCGCGACCGAACCTGGAATTTACATCATTACCAATTATAAGGTTACATATCAAGAACGACGCAAACCCCAACGAAACTACTAAAGTTCGCTAGCTAGGTACAACGTGCACAAAGTGCGCGGAACACACGCGAAAATCGCAAAAACTGCCAAAAACGCCGATTTGGGTCACCCGGCAAAACTAAAACCCGACTACCCAAAAACCGCACTCACGCATCCTAAAAGTCGTAGGACAAGCCATTACAATCATCAAGATATCAAAAATAGTCCATCACATAATTTATATAAAAATCTAGTAAGCATATACATTCCAAAAATCGGTGCAAAAATCGCCGATTTGCGACAAAACGACTACAATAAAGCATACTCACCCAAGCACACTACAAGCAATCCACACCCACTAATTACAACACATTAATCATGCTCCAAAACCTATATTCCACAACCAAACCCTTTCTTGATTTTTATAAATAGCAATTGCAAATCAAAAACCATACTTGAAAAACTTAATTAACACTAATTTCAACCCCAATTAGCAAGTTCACCTCTTAGATTAAGGTTAGCAAAACACTAGATAGCAAATTAGGTTTAAATCAATTAAATAATGCTTTCTAAAACTTAATCAACTCACTAATCAAGTTTCAAATATCAATTCCATACAAAAACCTTCTCTTGAAAATTTAAAAACAACAATTTACAACTAAAATCAACTTCTAAAATTACCTAAATTAGCATAATTAAAGACTACATAACAAGGTAACCATATAGATTAGTTCACTAACAACTAGATTAACTAATAAACAACTTAATTAATTATCATGGCTTCAAAACCCTAATTTAAACAAACTACTCTTTTAAACTAGATTAGAAATAAGCTAACTTTTAACACTAACCATACAATTAAAGGAATTTTTAGCAAAAGAAAGCAACTTGATGAGAATTATACCTCTTGATCTATGGATCAAGCAAGAAAATTTGCTCCAATTGATGGCCTCAACACCAAGGTCCAAGCAAGAATGGCTAAGGATAATGATAGCATAAGGATTTTGTTTGGATTTTTGAATTAAATCATGGATTTTGATGTATTTCTTGAAGAAATTGAAGAAAAATGAAAAGAAAAGAGAGGAAGAAGAGGGTGTGCAGGAATTTCGGCCAGAATGAGGTATGGGGGAGGGTGTGGGCAAGTGGGGAAAGTCATGGTCAAGTCCACAAAAGTCAATGTATCATACATTATCCATTTTAATTAAAATAATACCATAAACTATCAAATTAACTCAAGAAAGAAACCAAGAAGAGAGAGGCCAGAAATTTATGGTCTCACACAAGGTGGGGCTGTCCTAGGGCTGAGGAAAAAGAGAGAGGGGTTTTACAAAAGAAATTTTATTCAAAAAGGCCCCCTACAACTCAAAAATTGCAAGTTTTAGCTCAAAATTCAATAAATTCGTTTCAAATCACAAAAATTTGTTAAAAATCAAAATAAATTACTAAAAATTCATGTTATCACTAGATTATAATTATCATAATTTTAGAGATTAAAATTAGCCCGGAAAAATTTGTATTTATCGCTTATTTAATGTATTTTCTTACCGGCTTAAAATAATATTAAAAAATTGAAAAATAGGGAAAAATTTTTAAATGACCAAAATTTCATAATTAACTCATTAGCTACTAAAAAAAAGTAATTACCTATCCATTCTAGGTATAATTTGCCCTAAACTGCAAAATATCGAGAAAGACGGTTTTCGGAAAAATACCGAATTTTCACCGAATTTCAGGAAAACACCAAAACGACTTTTCAAGACGCTACATTCACACAGACTCGAAGTCACGAACTCGGTATCTTCATCACCCTGTAAAAGATTTTTAGCCGAACACGTCCTCGGGAACTCGTCCCAACCATCGGAGAAATACTCAATACTCGTCCGCTCTCGATCAACTCATAAGGTATCTGGGTAAGGTCCTCTATCCGAAGCTGGTCAGCTTACTGGTCTCTCATCACATGATATCCGGATGACGTCAAACCTTTCGATCGAGTCATCGAGGTCCCAAAATTTCCTGAAGGCTCAACACCTGAGCACAGTCTAAAAATATCTGGTACAAACCACAGTATCTCTGGACCAGCCGTAGAAGGCCAAACCCAAGCCTCACTGATGGTACCGCTAAACTGCCACAAACCGTAAGGTTCAAAAGCGGTTCCATGGTTATCATGTCGAGTTAGGGTTTCATTCTTCTAGAGGGTCCACAGAATTACTTGCATGTTCTTCCGAACACTTTAAACTTGGGAAAATGGGTTTCTGACACTCGCTCGAACTCTTTAGCTTTGCCTAGCCGATATGTGAATACCTTTCGTCCGCATGCTAAACAATGCCTCAATCCTCCAGGAAAGGCGATATATCAACGGACATCTCGGGATCGGTCGACTCTAGATCTGAGTAAAACTTTCCATACTGGAAATCTTCAACTCAACTGGGCCTGCGTCGGCGCATCAACCTGACGAATCATCCTCATCTCTCAACTCGGGATAGACTAGCTATCATCTGTCGCATCTCTGCCTGGAAGCTCCATCGATCTCAGCTCGTAAGCCATGGGAGAGACATCCCATCAATCTCAACAACAGCTGGGTTATCTTTCCACACGGTAGACGACATCACACTCTCTGAGGTAGGCTGTATATCAACAGTCCTCTCGCAACTGGCAGCTCTAACAATGGCCCGATCATCCGGTGTAAAACTAAACACTCGCCTCATCCGAGAGGTCACAACACAAAAACTAACTCGATATGTTCCCATGTCACCAGAAAACACAATGGTCAGCCCTCGTACCAGACGAGCCCGCCCTGACCGCAACACTAGCAGCAGCTTAATCTCTCAAACTAAGGTGACAGGAACCTCAAGCGTGTATCGAAGAAATCAGATCAAGGGCATGAAAGGAAGCGACAGATCCAGAGTGGGTACATGATCATAAGAAGAAAAAATATCAATGAAAGTATGATCATGGAACGAACAGAATCAAGGATCTCAAATGGATGTATAATCATGGGTACGAAGAGAATCACAGATCTCAAAATATGTACATCCTAAGGTTTCTTAAGCGGAGTATCGTATCGTAAATATGCCGCGGAACATACGTGTGGTACGTCACTCTACTCAAGCTACCTACTCCATCAATTAGGGTCAGCCTATAAAACGAAAGTTCGGGTCTAATACCCTCCTGTTCAAGTCTAAGTTCCGTAAGGTCAAGCCAAGGTTCCGAAATATATACCCGCCCTAGACTACGCATAATCAACATAGACTCGAACCAAGGTTAAACCTAGCACTCTGATACCAACTTTGTCACGACCCGAAATATTAGCTCGTGACTAGCACTTAAATCACGCATTGTCTAAAGGCGTAACGTAATTCAAGTAAGCTGAAACCCAGAAATCTAAACCTTTTTAAGAAAATAAAAGAGGTGAAGTTTTGAAATAAAGGTATAATGAAATCAAGTTTTCTTAAATGCATAGGAAAGGTACATGAATAAGCACGTGAAATTTACTAATTTGAAAACATGTTTCGTCTTTTTTAAAAAAAATTTGGGCAGCACCTCTTTTGTATATTTTGATCCAAAAGCACAATACATAATAATGATAAAGGCATCCCCAAGCGGGAGCTAGCTCTTCGCCAATCGGCGGATCCACAACCACGCAAAACATAAATATAAGTATACTACGCCCAACGGCCACAAAAGATAATGAAATAAGCAAGACATTAAAACCACAAATAGCGGAAATAACCCTCGCTCTAAGTCTCGCAACCACAAGTCTCACTAAGTCTCATTACCTATACAAATACTGGTTTGATTGATGGAGTTACTAGATACAATGTGAAATATAAATACAAGAGTGGGTACGATACAAATGTTCCACCTACCAAAGCAAATCACCCGAAAGACACTGTGTGCCAGCGATGCTGCTACTGATCCATGCGGTCAACCTGCAAGAACTGTAGCACAACGGGTGTGAGTTACCAACTCGTGAGTGGAAAAAACATCAACAAGTAGAAATCGAATAAACAACGACTTCTAGGTCAATTATATCATAAAGGTAATACTATGATATCTAGAGTGACCGTATCTGTATATGTGACAACAATGTAAACAATGTCAGTAAGCATGTGGGTTTCGTCCAACAATATGATCAATATATGTATGCAAGTGGATCTCGTCCACGTGTCAACCAATGACATAACAACATCATGCATGTAAATATCATAAAAGCATATGCAAGAAAATATGAGGATATAAATCAACTTGTGTCCCTCGCGACATATCAAAATCATGGAACCTGAGTGTCCAGTATCGACACTCGAATCATCATGAAACCCGTGCCCAGCATCGACACGTAAATCCTCATCTCTCGGGCTCCGTCAATCCCGATCGGCCCTCGGGCTCCGTTTGCGGGATCGGCCCATGGGCTCCGGCAGACGGGTCGGCCCAATATCCATCTCTCGACCCGGTCGGTATCCTCCGGATAACTGCCAGGCCCAACCAATCACCGGTAGGTAGTAGTCCCTCTGCCAGGCTCATCGTCATCCCCACGATCTTCTCGCCCCGGGGTACCGTACCGGGTCCACCATAAACCCACAAACAGATCATTCGTCTCCTCGAATCGTGTTTTACAAATCACACGTCTCAGAACCGAGAAAACGCATGGTGGACGCACTGAAATATCATATCAAGAGAAACTGGGGTTCTAAAACAATACATACTTTCTTTTGAAATAACCACAGTTTTCAAATCCAGAAATCTCATGAAAACAACATATCTTAATACGTATAATCGTAAAGTATGATGTATGAGACATATAAAAGAAATGTAAGCATATCAGTATATCATGCAACATGAAATCAGTAATATGCACATGTTGAGGGAAAGCCGCCTTTTTAAATGAATCTAGTTTTTAAAATATATCTCGCGGTTCCCAATTTCTCCCAAGTCAAATGCAACATCGTATAAGGTGCATATGTAACTATAGCAAGTAAACTATGCAAGGAGTCATAGCATGATGCGGCAATTCTACTGTGTAGTGACATGGCAATTATCGAAGATGAAGTGTGTGAGCCGGCAAATCTATGTAAGTGCAACATATGCATCATCGATAATGGTGCAGGTGTACTAGCACAGGTATAAGCAATGCAATGAAAATAGCATGAATGAAGCATAAGGTAAATCATCAGCTAACAGCTATAAGGTATACGTATCTAACATGATCGAGTCAGTGAATCAATCAATCGGCATCCAGCCTCAACATCACGTACGGTATAGTCCATCGTACGGCAAACTCTAGTCAAGGGTATAGATCAATCATCAAGTCAAACTCATCACGTACGGAAAATCATCGTACGGCGGCAATAAACCAATAGGGATTCTATCAACCTTCACGACAAAGAGGGTACGGACCTAACGTCTCATACAGCACATCACTCAAGATTCACAACATTATATAAATCTAAATACCTATGTCTCAGGTCATATCCATAACAAACTTATATCAGGGGACCGGCAAAGGTATCAATCATCTCAATCGACTCGCATCCGTATACCGACATATGAACCAAGTCATCATATCATCTCGTATATCCGTTTCATCACATTAATATGTCATATCAAGTCAATATATATATACATTCTACCCTATACATCGAATGTCATGTTACTCTAAAATTCATACTTATTCTAGTGTACTATATATCTATAAGTTGTGATTCACATTCAATTTTCATATCCTCATTGCTTTCATCACATATCTCAATACATAAGTTCCAACATTCATCTCTAACTATCCTTTAATCATAACCCTAGTTTCCTAATCTAGGTTTCCTTACCCATATTCTATATATATAAATCGGTTTCCATCAAGTTTGCGGCGGTGCTATACGCCATCCACCCGACTTGCCCCATAGATGTAAATCTACTCACCTTGATCCTCGCTTGCTGGAGACGATGACGCCACACTCATTCTCGTCGTCTTGAAGTCCACGTGGTGGTACCTACAATTTCCAATGCGTCATATACTATCAAAATCGAACATGAAAACCAAAACGGCAAGCGAATCACTTATAGGTTAAAACCTATAGTCTACTCACACAAAAGAGTCCAAAAACACCCGATATCGACGTACAAACGTCAAGTGACTGAATATAATACCAAATACTAAAACTTAAAGTCATGAATACTAAGAAATGCAAGGCAGCAAGTCATGAAAATAATCCCAGATTTTTGTTCAGGTGAAAACAAGGTGCACAAACAGTACTTGAGTGATGTATAGGGGGTATATGAATTACACAAGCAACCTGAGCACCCAATTCCCTCATCTGGCCGGCCAGAAGACTCCCAAGTCCGGCCTTCTCGGTTTTGTAGGTGAGTTGGGGTCACTTCTTGGTAGGGTAGTCTCGAGGTGTCATTCCTAGGTCTCTGAAGTTGTTTGGGTTTCCAGTAAAAGTCCCAAGTTATCCCAGATTTCCCTTCACCCACTAATAACTCGCAAACCGACATGTCGATGTCTAAATCCCATTGCAAGGTCCATGTTCTATTTGGTCCAGGTTTTAGACACTAAGGGGGGGTTTAAGGTCACCAATAAAGCTCATGTTCACTAACACAACTTAAATAAAACCCTAACCCTATCTTGGAATCTCAAAGTTCACAAAACTTCACTAAATCGGTTTTAAACTTGAATAGAGGCTAAAGCAATTAAAATACAACACTTAATGTGAAAGAAATACCTCATTTGGCAACTCAAGAATTTTCTTGAGTTGCCCAAGTCTCCAAAATCCATCCTTTCTTGGTCCAAAGTGCATCTAGTGAGCTTGTGCATGTTTTTAAAGAAGCGGGGATGGTCTTTTGGTGTGTTTTTAATGGTGCAATGAAGAGGTATAGGAGGGGATGAGGTGTGCTGCCATGGAGCTGAAGAAGAGAGGAAAGAATGATGAAGATGATGGAGGGAACAATATGGTATGGTCTAAGGTTGACCCCTCATCTCTCTCTCATGCCCATCCCTCTTTCTTTATCATTTTCTTTTCTTTTCTATTTCCTTTTATATTTTCTTTCTTCTCATTTAAAAACTAAGAAATGAAGTGTAGAAAACAACGAAAAGACATGATAGGAAAATGTAACAAGTGTAATTTGACAAGGTGTATGTCATGCACAAAACAAGCCTAATGATTAGTGATATTTAATCGCAGTTAGCATTAAACTAGAGTATAATTAATTATAAAATTTCATAATTTGCTTAATTCATTTAAAACATTCTCATTTCAGTAATTTCTATAATTTTCCACATATTTCCCAATTTATCGGTATTTCATTATACCGCCATATTAAAATATTCATAAAAATTATTATTAAAGTGTTAAAATTTACAAAAATAATATTTTATTTTTCTGAAATGTTACAGTCCCTAGTCATGGGAGTTTCCAAACTTGGTATCGATACTCCAAGTAGACTAGTGTATACTGATCGAGACCCCGACGAGGGGCGGTGGCCAGGTCTCACAAGTAATTGGTGTTGGTTTGTTCACCTAAGATAGTATACAGGTGCTCATTGGGTTATGAGTTCACTGGACGGACTCACCGGGAACCTGCTAATTGGTACTATACCTATTGTCACATAGCAGTTCCCAGGTGACATGTGTACATGTTAGTCTGTCAACCTGAGATTGTCATTTGTCTCGTGTGAGTTTCCTACTGTGCTTTGATTACTACCCTACCACGGCTCAAAGGAGTCATGAAAATAGATTTTAGTTAGGTACAGTCCCGAGCCACATGCAGGCAGTGAGCGGATTGTCGGGGATTCTTCTCTCCCGGTATTGGGGGTTGATGTCGCGCAGTACACGGGTGGCCATCACCAGAAATCCTTGGCTAAACTAGTCGAGAATTACTGATCTAGGATCGGTAGTTTCTCATGTGGTGATGGATTTCATACCGACATGAATTATCGCATTATAAAGTGTCTCAATTTTTCCACCCCCTAAACTCGATATTCGATACTCTTAGACAAACATACCGGACTGTACGGATATAGTCACTGTCAGGCTCAGTAGGGGTTTGGATGAGTTTACTCGTCGGCCTTCCTTTCGCTCAATACCTGGGTAGCCGTTACGTACAGCTAGTGCCGCTGGCGTGCTTATGGTTAAACCTACTTCCAGCGTATTGATGAGTCTTTAGAGTCCCACACAGTGGGTTTTCACGGTTCAGGAGATATGGTGTAGATGACGTATGTTGGTACATACAGGTGTCCGATTAAATATGTGTACAGGCTGCACAGACTTTAATCGGACGATTGATAATACTAGCGGCGTAGGATTAAGCCGGATTATTAAATAAGGTTTTAATTTAATAATTTATATATATGTATTCTAGTATTATCATTCACTATTCATTTTCTCTCTTGGTTATTCGTATTTTGGTACGAATACGCGCATATGTATTTCGATACGTATACCAGGTTGAATTCCGTATTTATACGGAATGGTTTCTAGAAGATGTCCATCTCATTAATTGATTTTCTTTTTAGAGAATCAATTTGGAAATGTGGTGGAAGGTGAGTTGGCATGAGCATGGTGAGGCATGTAGAGAGGTATGGGCAATGTTTTGTTTAATGAAATTAAAATGAGATATTTTATGTGTGTGTGCATGATTGAGAGAGGGGGGGGCTGCCATCACACTTGGGGGCTTTCTCATTTTGTTTTTCCTCACTTGCTTCATGACTTGCTCTCTTCACTTCATCACTCACTCGCTTAGAGAAAACACTTAGCCACATTTCTTTAGTTGGTCATGCCACATGTTTCCTCACCTCCTTCATCTTCTTGAGTTGCTCTTTCGAGCATTGTGATGAGAGGAAAATTATAGTGACACATTCCTACACCTCCACTCTCCATTGCTAGCAAGCTTGGAGCTTTGGTTGCCTCGCTTGGCGAGGCTGAAACTTGAGCCGTTTCCCTCAGGTGGATCATCGTAGATGGAGGAAGACCGACAACCAAACTCGATTCGCAACCACTAGGAGCTTGGGATGAAGGTTGAAGACCGAAGGACATGGATCAACTCAGTATAAACATTCCTAACTCTTTATATTGCTTGCTAGTATAGGGTTTAGGGTAGATCCGGGCATCGGGTAATGGTAGCACCAGTTTAGAAAATTTTTGTTCCGCAATTGGCCACAGTTTGGTGGCCGTGGCGCTGCCGTAACCCAACATGGTATTAGAGCCAACCCGTAAACCCCTTACTAGCAGTTTTAGACAATGTTAAAGTTTCGAAATCGAAACAACCCCAAAACAGTGCACTACACATTTCAGTTTCTGTCGAAATTTCAGAGTCTTCAGATTTTTTTTAAGCAAATGCAGAAAACTACTTGTATGACCACAAGAGCACACACCAAATACGAACCCATTTCACCTGTTTTCACCCGAACCATGCTCAAATTTTCCGAGCCGGCCGGCCTGGGGAGGGTGTTTGGGCTTCGTATTTTATGTGTGGTCTGGTCTCTAGAATATTGGTTCAGTGGTATTGCTTGTTTAGCCCAGTTTGGATATTTTTCTATCTATTGTTCAGGGGCAATTCGAGGTGTTTCGAAGTCAATATTTTAGCACTGTTTAATTGTTTATCAGTACATGCATTACTATCTGCGACTGTGAATGTCATTCGAGCGATATAAGTCGTCTAATTGTTATATGTTCTTTTAGACGGGTTTCCGAACGTGACATTCACGTTGATGTTCTGTGTTGTGCTGTGTTGTGGTTGGATCGTCGTGGTGAATAGCTATGGTGCAATGCTAGTACAGTTTAGTTTCATTTGTACATTTGATATTGCGGGGCGAGCGTCCAACATGTGGACTGCCGTCACTACCCGTTTGTATATAATTTGTTTGGGCATGACCAGGTTGAGGTCGATGTCACCCTTGTATATTATTTTCTTTTCTGTACTAAGATTACCCCACGGTGGAGTGCATGAATAGCCGGGTTCTAGAGGGCAACGGGTCCGCATCTTATGGGGTTGATACGGAGGGGACCTTACTCTAGAATTGGCGGGCTATTCGCCGCACTCGTATGGGGTATAGGTTGACCCATGGAGGGGTGCCCATTTTACCGGATTCCGTGAAGTGCTGGGTGGCCCATTCACGTTGTTGAAGGAGGTTGCCTAACTTCTGGTTTTGGCGAATAACTTGTCGCGCTCATAGGGGTCTAGGTTTTCATTGCACAGGCTATCTACACGACAAGGAACGTCGGGTCTCATTTGCGACTCAAGTGAAACCCGGGGCTCCAGGATTATCCACTACTCTGTGTTGTTGCTTCTGTGATGTTACTTTATATCATTCCTGGGATGCTTGTGATATATATTCATATATATACCAGTAGATGTTGTATATGTTTTGCACCCGCGCTAGTCCAGTCTCCGATCTGTCGTTAGTTAAGTAACCTAACGAGTGATGACGGGACCCAGTGGCGAATGCGGATGGCATATACGTATATCATATTTTCATTCTTTTCTGGTGTGATTAATTGATGGGACTGCATTGATTTTGATCAATGCAAGGATAAAACAAACCTATATGATGTTGTTGGAACCAAGTTTTTTAAAAAAACCAGACATTACAGACGTTCTCTTTTGCTTTGCACTGTGGTATTCAGTTTGGAATATTCTGCACCTCATTCGACGAGGCAAGGGCCGAGATCCCTTCATCGGGAGTGACCCCTTGGGCAGAAGTTTGCATCAACGTAATAACTTCACTATAGTCGATTCTTTTGCTTTGCATCATGGTATTCAGTTTGGAATATCCTGCACCTCATTCGATGAGGAAAGTGCCGAGATCCCTTCATCGGGAGTGACCTCTTTAGCAAAAGTTTTCGCCACTATATATTGGTAAAACCACTCGGTTCCTTCAATGATATCAAGTTCATTACGTTAAAGGTTTTTCGCCAAAAACCAGCCGTAGCCCTTCGTCATTTCAGATTAGTATTGCTTAGTATTCATGCTACGTATGTTGACTGTGTCAAGGCGTAGTGTGCGGTAGCTCTGTAATGCTTTTCTATCGCATGGATATGTGGATTGGTTAGGACAGTTGTACGGTCATGTTGACTGTGTCAAGGACTCGTACGGGTGGGTTTGTTGCAATCAAGATAATGATGGGTTGAACTTGACTAGGACCCTTTAATATGTTGACCGTGTCAAGGTCACTTGGGTCCCTGGGGTAAAAATCACATCGGGAGTTTCAAACATACAGGAAACTTGCCAGGCTTGTGCATTCCTTCTGGAGTGTGGTGACATGGGTGGATTTCATCAAGTTATCATGCGATGATAGTTGGATCCCGATTCCCACTGATGAGTAGGATTACTCCTCGGGAGATTTTAGATGATTCTGACTAATTCTCCTTTTGGGTTTGGAAGAGAATTCGAGGAAACAGTGGGAGCCATCCGAATTAGATAAAGTGATTAACCATTCTGATCTTGGTTAGAGTGCACACTGAGTGTTTCTTTTTTCTCTCTCTCTCTCTGGAAGCGACCATGACCTGCCCTAAACTAAAACTCATGAACCCAGTTAACCGAACCTTCTTAAAACACTTTGGCTTTTGGAATGTCACGGTGTCGCATATATCATTGCCACTTCTATATCACCTTTGAATTTCTCCAGAACACCCTGTATCACTACTAACATCCACTCATATTGGATATATCCATCATATAGTTACATACGAACTCAAAGGAACTTGTTCCAGATTCGATGATGGATTCTGGTTCTGGAGAGATTGAATAAGATTATTCGGTTGTCTTTTCCTTTTACCTTCTCTCAGGTTATGAGGGCTCCTAGGATTAGGAGAGGGTACATCTATTGAGCTTATTGGATAGTCTTCCTCCAAACTATAGGCAGGTGCTGAACGGTAGGGATGGAAGAAAACCAATTAGCCTAAAGGTGGTGTACAGAAGGTAATAAGTAAAAAAAAAATAAAGGGATTAGAATAACGACAAAGAAAATTGCTACTGCTATCAATCACGACAAAACCGTGTATACCCTTGTCACTCCCACAACCACTTTGGATTTCTCCAAAACACTTCATATCACTACGAACATCTATAATGCTTAGACATGCCATCGTATAGTTATATACGAACTCAAAGAAATTCGTTCCAGATTCGAGGATGGTTTCCGGTTCAGGAGAAATAGAATACAATTATTCATATGTCTTTTCCCATTACCTTCTCTCAGGTTGCGAGGGCTCCTAGCATAAGTAGTGTACACCTATTACGCTTATTGGATAGTCTTCTTCCAAACCTTAGGCTGGTGCCGAAGGGTAGGGAAGTAAGAAAGCCAATTAGCCTAAAGAAGGTGTACAGAAGGTAATAAGTTAAGACATAATAAAGGGATTGGAGTGAGGGCATGGAATTATACGGTTACAGTCATGAATCAGGACAGTGGAAGAGGCATTACGAGGAATACCCGGTTACCCCTTCGAAATATTTTCATGTTTCAGTTTCACTGTGCGATATTAATTGAAAACTGTTTTCCTAATTGGAATCTAACTCCAGGGTATGTATTTACCAGATCAGTTTCTCACATCTGTATATTATTACAGATGGTGAGTGGGAGTAAGATATTGGGAATTGGGTGATTAGATCCTCATTATATCGGAATTCGTTGTAATTGGTGATATTTGAGGGAATCACCTGGGTTTTGCCTGATGGCAAATTTTTGGATTTGAATATCCATAGTTATGCACCAGTTTCAAACTGAAATATCTGTACGTTTATTTTATAAAGTGAGATATAACTTTTTGAAATTAAGTCTGTGCCATTTACCTATATCAGTTGATGGTTAGGTAAGGTGCATCTAACAGCGGTGTAATTCTTCTTAACCATAGTACAGTTTTTAACCTACGACGGTTTGAGTTATTGAACTCAGGGGACTTATACAAAGTATTGTATGTTATCCAGTATCCATTAGGACAATGGGGTTAGTACTCATACTATATTCTGTTTACTCATGACTTCTCCAGTTCTAGACAAGCATTTCGTTGAAAGACAAGGTCCGGATTTTGAGAAGTTATAGGTATAAGAATAAAGAAGAGAACCATTTATTGGAAGTATCAGGATTCTTCAGGGTAGTCAAAGATGTAGATATTTGTGTTTGGTATTCTGTTGATAGCAATGGTTTTGAGAACCTGCTTCTCTTTCAGGTTACTTATATATGGATGCGCTCCTAGATGAGTAATGTTGATTGGGCTCTTTCCATTTGGTTGATATGCACTGGAGACAGCTGCATGATTTTGAATCTGGTTCCAATTAAATTAGTACTTTTGTTTCTATATTGGATATATATAGAATCAATTTATATCTTAACGATGTTAAGGTATAGGGAGTTGTCCGGCTGATACTTAAAACCAGAATCCGGATAAACTCGAGGCACGTTTCAGTAATGGCAGTTTATGTGTTATCTCAGGATTTGACGAGGGTTAACTTTCTACCATCAGGAAGATCAATAGTGATATTGTTCTTGACTCGCCACAGTTTTAGTAAAATGGATTTTTTCAGAAAACAAAAGTGGGAGTATAGTAGAACTGGAAGTGATTCCAGAACCACAAACGATCACTGAAGATTTAATAGAACATGAGGATTCAATTGGATTTGACATTCAATTAGCCACTCCGCAGATTTGGTGGGTAACCTCAGGCACCCGAGAGGTACTTTAGTCTTCTCAGAGACGGTGATAGAGAGGTTCTTGTTTACCCGGACTTGCCATTGCTGCTGTTCTAGACTATTAGACCCGGTAGGAGAATGAGTATAGCGTCGTTCTAAACTAGCTTTAGAAGTGCACGTGTATATGACTCTGCCAGAGGGTTGTTGTGTAGGATTGCTAGGCATGGCAGCAAGGTTTCGGGAGGTATCGTCCATGCCATTTTCAAAAATTTACCATGCTTAACAATACTAACCCTACAATCTTAACTAAAGATTTAGACGAAACAATGTGTAAACTACTTTACAACTAAGTGAACTAGGAATACAACTTTTGTAGATCGGTCATTCACTTCAATAGCTCCTTGTAGTAGCCCCTTCGCTCCAAGTAGTGATCTTGCGGACTTTTGAACGGCTCTACAAGGTGAAAAGAACGAGCTTGCACGAAGACTTCGAGGCCGAAGATGATCTACGCCGAGGAGACACTAACCTAAGCTACCCTCTTCACTAATGTGGGATTAGTGAATCTAACACCCTATACTAAAGCGCTAATCTAGTAGAGAATGATGAAGTAGGATTTTTGCTCACTTTAGAATTAATTTTCTCACTATTTTATCACCTCTCATGAAAACCTAGAGAGCTCTCTTGAGGTTTGAGGAAGAAGAAGCAAATAATAGATCAGAGAGTGAATGGCAACCATGGGTGAGAAAATATCTAATATCTCTCATGTAGAGACTTAACCATGAGTTTAGATAATGGTTGGGTTAACAAATATCTAGTATAAGACAAAACTAGTGGACTAGTCAATGGATCTCGAAGCTTCTACAAGCTTTATGCCATGTGACCAATATCCAACTAATAATTGATTTACACTAAATAAATAAACCCTTCATTATCTTTATTATGGTGTAAGTCTCATACACCCATGTTGCATGTATCATCGACCATGACACAAAAATAAAACACAATTAATATATATCACATATATATTAAGTGTGCACATGTGAGAAAAAGAAATGCTTAAGTGAGCTAATATTAGTTAATGTAAATTAATATATAAAATATATAATTATACGTTAAATCATTAAATCAACTCTTGATTTAATAATCCGGCTATAAATCATATAACCGATTAATATTATTTATATCAACCTATCAAATCAACACTTGATTCGATAGCCCAGCTATATCACATATAACCGACGGATACGAATAAATCAAGAGAATAAAATACGGTATCATATACTCGTATTATTCTCGGCCGCGCACATATCACATATGTGGTCCCACCTCGTTTTGCCTGGTCTAGTGAAACTTCTATGTAGGACTTTAAAAACTCGTCAATACGCCGGCAGTAGGTGATGATCATATCAAGCATCCATAAGCCGTCAGCGGTACTAGCTGTACGTAACGGCTACCCGGGTATTGAGCGATCAGAAGATCAACTAGCAAGCCTGCTCTTGTAGGGATTCTCAAGCACCATCCTAGGTTTAGGGTTGCATCACACATGCTATAATAATAATTTAAGGGGGTACTAAACAATTCCAACCATGAATCGAATTAGAAAAATAGAGTAACAAACTATAGTATCACATACTATATAGTGTCTAACACTAAGTGGGGAGAAAATAAAACCTTTGTAGACCTCCTCCTTGACTCCTTGGATTGAGTGGGCTTTGAACCAGTTGGCTTGTGTCCTTCCAAGTCCACGATAATCTACCACGAAGTCCCTTTGCACCAAGCTCCAAGGTTCACTTGATCAAGGATGAAGATGAAGCAAACACTCCACAACAGTGGGCTAGACTAAAGTTGAATGGTGATGTGGGTTTGGATCTAACTTAAAAACCTTTTCTTTTTAATTTCTTCTCTTTCTTTTAAAACCATAGAGAGCTTTGAGGAGAGAGAGGAAGAAGGAGATGGCTCAAGTTTAATTCATGAGAATAATATGAATAACTCTAACTAAACTCAAGAGAGTAAGTGAGAGTCATGCCATGCTAAACTATGGTTACAAAATATCTAGATATTTTGTAACTTGAGTTTAAGCAAAACCATGGGCTAAAACCATGGGCAATGAAACCATGGTATTGACTTTGTCAACACAAGAAATGAGGGTTGAATAGTCAACCATGATTTAATTGCCATTTTGCTTTTCTCAAATAAACAAAAAATATATATAAATATGAAACCATGTGAGTCTTGTATTGCCACCCCCAATGTATCATCAACCAAGACACATGTATGCTTGCATGTGTGCATCCATATCAACATATACATACACTCATGCATGCATCATAAAGAAATAGGTTTTAATAAATGAGCTAATGGACTTAATATTAAATCAACACTTGATTTAATATCCCGGTCATATCTCATACGACCCGCCCGATTAAAATACGGTATCCCATATATTCATTTAATCGAGCTCCCGCGTATATCATATATGCACCCCGCATCTTCTCGCCTGAGCTAGGAGACCCTTTTGTGGGACTCTAAGACTTGTTAATACGCTAGCAGTAGGAAGTGATCACATCACATGCCCACAAACCGTCAGTGGCACAAGATGTACGTAACGACTCCTAGGTATTGAGCGATCAGAAGAAACACAAGCAAACCTGCTAAAACTCCTATCGAGCCAACTGGTAATACTTACCGTACAATCCGGTCTCTTCGTCAATAGTGCTGCATATCAAGTCTAAGGGTGGTATCGTCGACCCCATTAACCCAATAAGTTATGTCGGTATATGGTTAATAACAGATCGAGAAACTACTGATAACACTTATCAGTAAATCTCAGCAGCCCTGGCTAGGGACTTCCTGTTATATCCAATCGAACATAGCGCAACATCAACCCCCATTACCGGGAGAGACGAAACCCTTCCTATCGCTCATTGCCTCCATGTGCCTCGGGACTGTACCCAAAATCCATCTGTTTGCACGACTCAGTAGAGCCGTGGTAGGGTGGAGATCAAAGTATAGTGGGAGGACACACAAGACTCTATGACGATCTTGGGTCTACAGACTAACCTGTACCAGTGTCACCTGAGAACCGCTATCCGAAGATAGATATAATACCATATAGGAGTTCTCGGCGAGTCCGTTCAGTGTACCCAGTCTCACTGAGCACCCGTATACGGTCTTTGGTGTCACCACACCAATGGATATGGGATCATCCATCGCCCATCATATGGGACAAGTAACGTATACGCTAGTCTACTTTGGTGATATCGATACCCCGTCTCGATACACCCACGACTAGGAACATTTTAAGGATATGCTTATATGAACTACTCATGTCCCACTAGTATGGTCCGCATCATAATCTCAGTAGTCAAGCATATCTTTAGGGCTATATCAACATGTACCAAATGAATGAAAGTATGGTCAAATGAACATGTCAAGATAAAGTTCAACCAGATAGCATACTATCATGTTGAGCAAGAATGTCCCCTGAATACACACATACACACACATACATACCGGTACATACACTATCATATAATGGCCTCTAGGGAATACATATATTCAACAATATCCCACTTGCACTAAGGTTCAATTATTGGCGTATCTCATACCCAATATCTCAAAAAGTCGCTCATGTTGTGGCAAAGGGATAGTCTTGGTGAGTGGATTCGCGGTGTTATCTTTTGTATCTACTCTCCGAATCTCGATCTCTCGGTGATCAACTATCTCCCGGATCAGATGATATCGTCTGAGGATTTGTCTGATCGCTGATGGGATCTGAGTTCTTTGGCTAACGCCATAGCCCCATTATTATCACAATACAATGGTATTGGATCAATAATGGTTGTAACTACTCCAAGCTCCGAAATGAACTTCCTCATCCAGACGGCTTCCTTGGCAGCATCATTTGTAGCAATATACTCAGCTTCCATCATGGATTCTGCAACGGTATCCTGTTTGGAACTATTCCAACACACCGCCCCTCCATTGAGGGTAAAGACAAACCCTGAGATAGATTTGTTGTCATCCTTATCACTCTGGAAGCTCGAATCGGTAAATGCCTCAATTTGGAGATCCCCGTTACCATACACCAAGAACATTTCTTTAGTCTTTCGCAAGTACTTAAGAATGTTCTTAACAACAGTCCAGTGATTCTTCCCTGTGTTGGATTGATACCTGCTTACTACACCCAGTGTGTAAGCTACATCTGGGCGTGTACATAACATTGCATACATTATAGATCCTACAGTAGAAGCGTAGGGTATAATGCTCATGCGAGCTCTCTCTTCATCAGTCTTTGGGCAAAAGTCCTTGGAGAGAGTGACTCCATGACTAACGGGTAAGGAACCCCGCTTGGAGTCTTCTATACTAAACCTCTTTAGGATGGTGTTAATGTACCTGGTTTAGGACAATCCCAATAACCTTTTAGATCTATCCCTATAGATCTTCATGCCCAATATGTACGAGGCATCACCCAGGTCCTTCATGGAGAACCTCTTTGATAAGAATAGTTTGACCGATTGTAGCATAGGAACGTCGTTTCTTATCAGAAGAATGCCATCCATGTACAATACGAGGAAGGTGACAGTACTTCCTACAATCTTCTTATAAACACAAGATTCATCTGGATTTTTGACGAAATCAAACTCTTTGATAACATCATAAAAACAGATCTTCCAACTCCGTGACGCCTGCTTTAATCCATAAATGGATTTAAGCAAGCTACATGCTTTCCGGCTGCTCCCACTATCGATGAAGCCCTCTGACTGATCCATATAAACGCACTCTTCTAAATCACCATTTAGAAAAGCAGTTTTAACGTCCATCTGCCAGATTTCACAGTCGTAGTGAGCAGTAATAGCGAGTAAGATCCGAATGGATTTAACCATGGCTACAGGAGACAAGGTTTCGTCATAGTCCAGTCTTGGTCTTTGTCGAAATCCTTTCGCCACAAGCCTTACCTTATAGGTCTCTACCTGCCCATCTGCACCGATCTTTCTCTTAAAGATCCATTTTCACCCTACGGGTTTTACCCCAGAGGGTACAACATCCAAAGTTCATACTTTGTTGGTGTACATAGACTCTATTTCAGATCTCATGGCATCCAGCCTCTTCACAGAGTCACCACTCGTGATAGCTTGCTGAAAACTGGTAGGGTCATCATCATCCATAATGCAATCTTCTCCATCACTATCAACGAGGAAACCGCATTACCTCTCCGGTGGGCGAGAAGTCCTACCAGATCTACAGAGTGGCTGAGGTTCATTAGGGTCTGTTGCAACTTTAGGTTCAACCAAGTCGTCATTTTAACTTGTGTCTCTAGAAACTCTTTTAGATCTACAACATTGCCATCAACATCATTTGGAAAAATCTCATTTTCTAAAAACGTGTCATTTCGAGAAACAAACACCCTTTGTTCCTCCTTGTTGTAAAAAAGATATTTATATGAATCTTTTGGATATCCCAAAAATATCATTTGACTGATCGTATCTCGAGTTTGTTTGGATTCTGCTTTTTGACAAAAGCCGGACAACCCCAAATCTTAACTCGCTTAAGAGATGGTCTCTTCCCATACCATATCTCATATGGAGTGGTAGACACGGTCTTGGTTGGAACTCTGTTCAACAGAAAAGCTGCAGTCTCCAATGCATGCCCCTAAAAGGAGAGGGGCAACTCAGCATCACTCATCATGGATCGTACTATATCTAATAGGGTTCGATTCCGCTGCTTTGACACACCATTGTGCTGTGTTGTGTAAGGGGGAGTGAGCTGAGAGAGAATCCCATTCTCTTTTAGGAAGTTCGAAAACTCTGTACTAAGATACTTTCCACCTCGATCTGATCGAAGTATTTTGATGCTCATTCCAGTTTGTTTTTCCACTTCAAGTTTGTACTCTTTGAATTTCTCGAAAGTTTCAGACTTGTGCTTTATTAAAAACACATGACCGAACCTTGAGAAATCATCAGTAAAAGTTATGAAGTAAGAAAAATCGCCTCTCGCATGTCTAGACATTGGCCCACATACATCATTATGTATGAGGCCCAAGAGCTCAGTAGCTCTTTCTCCGTGTCGGAGTTTTGGTCATTTTTCCTTTGATACAAGACTGACAAGTCGCATAAGATTTATACTCAAAATAATTTAAATATCCTTCTTTATGAAGCTTGTTTAGTCTTGTTTCATTAATATGACTAAGTCTACAATGCCAAAGAAAAGTTTCATTTATATCTGAAAATTTTCTTTTGTTTGTGTATTGTATGTTGAAAACCATGTGTTGATTAAAGACGTATATCCTATTATTAAGTGTACAACAACCAATCAACTCTTGATTTAGTTTAATGTTCATAATATTATGCTGCAATACAAAATGATATCTTTCATTGTTTAACAAAGAAACAGATATTATATTACAAAGCATGCTTGGTACAAAATAACATGGGTTCAAAACCAATATACAACCCGATGGCAACCCCAGATGATACTCTCCCACTGAAACTGCATGTACATTGGAACCATTTCCAACCCGGAGAGTATGATCACCTGTCTTCAAAACTATGCTATTTCTCAGCCCCTGCACAGAATTGCAGATATAAGAACCCGAACTGTATCCAATACCCAGGAAGCAGAGTTTATAGAAAAACAGTTTTCAGTTACGAACACGCCTGAAGCGAAACATCACCATGCTTTTTCTTGAGACCAAGATACTCAGTACAGTTCCACTTTCAGTGCCCTGTCTTCTTGCAAAAGAAACATTCACCTTTTTCTGACTCCGCAGCTTTGGATTTGTCTTTCCCCTTTGCCTTCTTGATTCCACCTCTCAGCTTGGTGGATTTCTTCTTGTTCTTTCCCTTGGCCTTGGCTTTTAGGACAGAAGTGTAGGGTTCCTAGGCACTCTTAAGAGGTCTCACAAGGCATCAACCATGCCAATTTCAAAATTTTACGGTGCCGAGAAACCCTAATACGGATCGTTGGCTAGAAGTTTAGGCGAAAAAGAAACTAGTTAACAACTTAACTAAATGGTAAACGGAAATACAACCTTTGTAGATCCGGTTCTCCACCTCCATGGCTCCGCGATGATGTCTCCTCGCTGTACAAAACGGATCTTGGGCTCTAGCGTCGGCTTCATCGGAGAAAAAGCGGGCTAGGTCATCGACGACGATGCCGAAGATGATCTACGTCGAGGCATCGCTAGATCAAGCTCCAACTTCACCAAGTCATGAAACTTGTGAAGAAAACACACTCTACTACTTGGCAAGAGGTAGAGGATGAAGAAATAGGAAGTGGGTTCACTTTAGAATTGGATTTCTCACTCATTTCATCAAGTCACCATTGATGAAGTCTAGGTTTTCTTCTTGAAGAAGAAGAAGAAGAAGATGATAATATTATGATAAGTTATTAAAATGAAAAGGAAAAATGAATACTTATCATAATACTAACCTTAGTTTAGTGTAAAGAATAGACCATGGTTAGATATGATGGTTAGGGATAAGCAAGAGACAAGAATGGTGGACTAGGTCAAAGTTTCATGAAGTTTCAACTAAACTACAAATAAAGCCACCATTCTTTCTCTTTATGCATATCATTTTCAAAATGAATAACTAAATAAAGCATAAAGAAAATGAAAACCCTTAACCATTACACAACCATGGTTTAATCTTTACACAAACCCTAATGAGCATGCATCATCAAACATGATACAAACTAGTGTACAAAAGTATATCACATATACAATGTGCACATAAAGTGAGAAAATCCATTTAAAGTGAACCAATACTAGTTAATGAAAAGTAATATATCAAATATATAATTATGCATTAAATCATTAAATCGACACTTGATTTAACGATCCGGCCATATCGCATATAACCGACTAATATTCAATGTATCGACTTATTGAATCAATCCTTGATTCGATAACTAGGTTATATCGCATATAACCATTCGATACATTCATCGTGAGAATAGAATACGGTATCACATACACGCATTATTCTCGGTCCCGCACATATCTCATATGCGCTCCTATTTCTTTTCGCTTGAGCCAGGAAACCTCTGTGTAGGACTCTAAAGACTCGTCAATACGCCGGCAGCAGGTGTTGATCATATCAAACACCCACAAGCCGCAAGCGATCTGCTAAACGTAACGGCCACCCGGGTATTAAGCGATCAGAAGATCGACGAGCAAGCCCGCTCACACTCCTGTGAATCCAACCAGTAACACTTACCGTACAGTCCGGTCTGTTCGTCTGATATGTCGCATATCTCGCCAAGGGGTGGTAAATGTCAGACCCCAATAGCTTGATAAGTCGTGTCGATATGAGGTCTATAACAGTTTGAGAAACGACAGCTAACACTTACCAGTAAATCTCAGCAACCCTGGCCAGGGATTTCCGGTTATAGCCAATCGAACACAGCGCAACATCAACCCCCTATACCGGGAGAGACGAATCCCCTCCTATCGCTCATTGCCTCCATGTGACTCGGGACTGTACCCAAAAACCACTGTTTTGCACGCCCTCTTGGATGTGGTAAGATGGAAATCAAAGCATAGTGGGAACCACACAAGTCTCTATGACGATCTCGGGTCAACAGACTACTCTGTACCAGTGTCACCAGAGAACTGCCATCTGACGTAATGTATAATACCATCTTGGAGTTCTCGGCGAGTCCGTCCAGTGTACCCAGTCTCCACTGAGCACCCGTATATCATCTCTGATGTCAAACACCAATGGATATGGGATCATCCATCGCCCATCTGTATGGGTCGATAAGGTATACGCTAGTCTACTCTGGTATATCGATGCCCCGTCTCGATATACCCATGACTAGGGACTTTGAAGGATGTACTTTTGGACTACCATGTCCCCACTAGTATGATCCGCATCATAGTCCAGATAGTCAAGTACACATCCTAAGGGCTTTACCAACATGTAACAGAGAGACAATCAATGTACACGTTAAGGTAAAGAGTAACCAGATAGTATACTATCATGTTGAGCGAGAAAGTCCTCCCTATATATGTCCCAGCATCCACTACAATATACATCCTATGTATAGTAATGGCCTCTAGGGCATACATATAACTAACAGGAAGAGGAAGATTGTCAAACAAGAAGGGAGGGAGACCTCGCCTTAAGCATGCTCTCCGCATTTCTCAACATATTGAGAAGTTCGGGTAGTGACTTCTCTATGTTGTGCATGTTGAAGTTCACTACAAAAGGAGCAAAGGCAGAGGGGAGAGACTGTAGAACAATATCCGTATATTGCTCGTTATCCATTGTCCTTCTGAGGCCCTCAAGCTTTTCAATAAGAGCTATCATCTTCAAGACGTGGCCACCTACTGATGTGCCAGGAGCCATCCGCATCTGAAACATCTTTAGAGATGCTTCGTATCGTAGGATACGAGATTGATCCCCATACAACTCCTTTGTATGGAGAAATATGGATTGAACATCTATCTTCTCGTGCTGCTTTTGATGTGTATTGTCCATCGATGCAAGCGCGAGCTATTTGGCGGTAGCACACTCAATATCCCACGTTTTGCGGATCTCCCTATCCGCAACAGAAGATTCAGGGCCTGATTTGGGCGGGGCTGTGGCAGCGAGGACATATGATACTTTATCATATGTGAGAGCAATGTTAATGTTCCTCAGTCAATCTTTATAGTTCAATCCACTTAGCTTAATTTTCTCTAATAGTAGCTTAAGTCCAGTCATGATTATCTGCAATTAGGAGAGAGAAAAGAATACACTCAGCGAAAGCTCTTGCAATGATCAGATTGGTTTATTATCTTATCTAATCGATGTCTTTCATTGCTTTTATTAAATTTTCCTTCAAACCTTAAAAGGAAAAAATTAGTCAGGATTAATTACATTCTACAACTTCGCTAACCGTTCAGCCAGGCCAGTGCCGGTACTTCTGAGGGAGGTTCCCCGTGCTTTCGCACGGACCTAATTAAAATAAACCTCATTTTCCCAGAGTCGTAGCCCCGTTGACACCTTTCTAGATACTTAATGAGTTAAGTAATTGTAAAGTGCAAAATTCTCCCTGGAGCAACTATTGCTCACAGTGGGATCGGGATCCTACTATCATATAGTAGGTATGCAATCTCATTGCAAATTTAAAAACTTGAAACTCCTGATATGGCTTTTACCCCTAGTAACTTATGACCTTGACAATAATCAACATATCATAAGTACTTGTCAAGTTCTACCCGCCATTTCATGATTAATCAGACCCATTCATATGACCCTTGACTATAATCAACAAAATCATATGAATGTCCTAATTAATCGCATCTTATGCTGTGTAGGAAGACATCACTTAGCTACCATACACTACGCCTTGACTATAATCAACATACGTAGCACGAATACTAAGTACTCTACTTCCTAAAATGACGGAGGGTTGCGAATAGTTTTTAAGAAAACCTTTAACACTTTGAACTTGATATCGTTATAGAATCCAATGGTTTCAAAAGGAGTGGCTTAAGCTCCGCAATTTGAAAACTTTCTTTTTTACAAAAAGCCGAGTAGGTTTCAAATCTGATTCTACAACATCTTTTTAGGTTTCTTTTGTTTATATTAATCTTATTAATGTAGTCCCATCATTTAAGTCCTAAGCCATTACAGAAAATAAAAAAAAATAGAACGTACGCTTATGCCATCCGCATTCGCTACAATGTCCCGTTATGTACCGTTAGGTTACTTAACTAACGGCATAGTAGGGCGGGACTAGTGCAGATGCAAAATATAAGCAAAGTTTATTATATATCATATATATAATACATCATTCGTATCAACATATAAAATGATCACATCACAGAATATCCACAGCAGAAGCACATATATGAAAATACAAGATATACTAGGAGGTCCGTATTTTGTATTTAGCCAACAATAGAAAAATACGGATTTCACGGTCGCGATGACCAGCCAAGCCCAAACCCATAAACCCCTACGAGAGCGGCAAGTGACCCTTCCAATTCTAGAGTTTAGGAGACCCGGTCTCGACTCCTCGAGATGGCCTCCCACAGAACCCTAGAACCCGGTCACTTGTGCTCCCCTCCTTGGGTCTATCCTAATGCGGAAAAGTAAATAATATACAACAATGGTGACATCATCCTCAATCTGGAAGTTTCCCAATAAAAGAATATTACATACAATTAATTTTATATGAATGAAAAGAAAAACTCTCATCTCACATAAAACTCCCGGCTATTCATTCGCGACGATCTTGTACATCGTATCTCAGCAACACATAATATCATATATCATCAACGTAAGTAAGTATGCGTACCCCAGTTGTCGTTGATGTATAGCAACGGAACCAGCGATACACCACATACTACACTTACGGTCGCAGAAAAGAAAGTGAAAAACTACAACAATTGGAATCAACACTGCCTTTAAACATCATAAACCCAGAATATCATATATTCTGGATTTCATGCCTAACAATGCAAATCTTATATTTAGGTCTCAACTATGAAAACACCTTTTCAAAAGAAGTCGGGTAATTCAACAAGATTTCCGATTCTACCGAGACCGAAATATTAGACTTACACGCAACTAATTACTTTTCACAAAACTAATTAGTGTAGATTCTAATTATTGTATCACATTCAGAAATATCAAGACAATATAAAACATTTCGATCGAGTCAACAAACACCCATAAATTACCCCGAAAGCTCAACACTTGAGCAAAGCTAAAATATCCAAAAACGTGCCACAGTATCTATGGACCAACTGTAGAAGGGTCAACCTTGCCTCACCTATGGCGCCACAGGACTATGGAAAACCCTAAGGTTTAGCCGCGGTTCCATGGTCATATAATCGAGTTAGAGTTTTGTTCCTCTAGAGGTTCCATAGGGTTACTTGCATGAACATTCAAATATATTTAACTTAGGAAATTCCAACACATGGAAAATTTCCAGCGAGGGTAATGAAGAGGTGTGTGATGTTCGTTCGAACTATTTAACATCGTCCAAGTTATCAAAACAATGTTAAAATATGACTACGAAATACTCCGAATAAGCCCCTTAAGCAAAATTAGCATCACATGAAATTTTGGCCTGAACAAACAACACCTGAAACCCCAAAACCTAGACACCAGAGCACATGAAAAATTAGAGGCGATTCTGGGCATATATGGCTGGCTTGCTCGGTTTTCAGGGGCTCGTGCTCGGTCAAAATCCGAGGGAATGGCCTCAAATTTGTTCTGTGTTCTCAGTGCAACATATACAAGCTTCTGCAGTTGTTTAAAAAAAATTTTGAGCCCGTTTTAAAATCGACAGAGAGCTACATTTTAGGGTTGCAGTTTTGTTAATTCGGAGTTGTTTCAGCTTCGTAATTGATCTAACATTGTCTAAATTTCTAGCTTGGCTCTGGTACCACTATAGGGATTCTCTAGCACCATACTAGGTTTAGGGTTGCATCACTCATGCTATAACAAAAATTTAAAGGGGTGCTAAACAATTCCAAGCATGAATCGAACTAGAAAAATAGAGTAACAAACTATAGTATCACATACGATATGGTGTCTAACACTAAGTGGGGAGAAAATAAAACCTTTGTAGATCTCCTCCTTGACTCCTTTGATCGAGCGGGGTTTGAACCAGTTGGCTTGTGTCGTTCCAAGTCCACGATGATCCACCACGAAGTCCTTTTGCACCATGCTCCAAGCTTCACTTGATCAAGGATGAAGATGAAGAAAACACTCCACACTAGTGGGCTAGATTAAAGTGGAATGGTGATATGGGTTTGGATCTCACTTAAAAACCTATTCTTTTTAATTTCTTTTCTTTCTTTTAAAACCCTAGAGAGCTTTGAGGAGAGAGAGGAAGAAGGAGATGGCTCAAGCTTAACTCAAGAGAATAATATGAATAACTCTAACTAAAATCAAGAGAATAAGTGAGAGTCATGCCATGCTAAAATATGGTTACAAAATATCTAGATATTTTGTAACTTGAGTTTAAGCAAAACCTGTAGGTGCACGGCGGCGCCCCGGCCGTCTTTCCGAGGCCAAAATGCGGAAGCGATGTTTTACTTTAAACTTTTGAACCGGCACCACCGCGCACAAAAATCCCGGATCGGGCCATCAATCTAATTCTAGCTAACAAGAGAAAGGGTAGAGAGATATACCGAGCGATCCGTATCCTTCGGTCTTCTCGTCATCGTCCCGATCTCCCCGCGGAATCTCCGGTCTTCACCTCCTCATCGGAAAGGCACCACTTCGCCGGCTTCTTTTACGGGCTCCCACCTCTGGACCGAGGCAACTCGGGCATGAAGTTGGCGAGCTGACGTGCCCAAGAAGTGCTGTAGAATGAGTGTAGTGCTCTATGTCTCATTTGGGGTTACTAGAAATTGCCTTTGGTGGAGGATTGATATGATAACATTTTGGAGATGAAATTGGGGATTTTTGCAAGCACAATAGAACCAAAAATCCCCACCCAAATATTGGGCAGCCCCTCCCTCTATCATGGCCGGCCAAAAATGGTGAGTGGAGGGAGAGAATGAGGGAGAGTGAGAGAGTATCAAAGGAATGAGTGTGAGCCAATAATCAAAGAGAGAGAAAAATGTTATCATGAGAAATAATCATCACATAACAAACCCTCACTCCAAAACAACCATCATCACATCCAAAGTCAAGCAATCATGGAGTCAAGAAAGTCAAGAGATGGTGCAACCATCATGACACTACAATATGCAAGGATAACCCTCCAAAATGCTTATTTGCACAAATGTAAATAAGCCCTCCTCCACCAATCTTCGGCCAATGAAAGATACAAAGGAAAATGGCCGAAACAGAAAGCAAACTGGAAACTCCAAAAAACTGATCCCGTAATAAATTACAGGAAAACCCCGCTAAAACCTGTTTACACGTCTTCTTTGAGCGTGGTAGGGTAGTAATCAAAGTACAGTGGGAACTCACACGAGACAAATGACGATCCTCAGGTCGATGAACTAACTTGTACACATGTCACCAGGAAACTGCTATCTAACGTCAGGTATAAGACCAACTAGCATGTTCCCGGCGAGTCCTGTCCGGTGTACTCATAACCCAATGAGCACCTGTATACATCTTAGGTGAACCAACTGACACCAGTGGCTTGTGAGACCGGCCATCGCCCCTCGTCGGGGTCTCGACTGTATACACTAGTCTACTCTGGAGTATCGATGCCCTGTCTCGAAACTCCCACGACTAGGGACCTTTTAAGGATGTGCTTATAGACTACCAGCTTCCACGTATATGATCGCCCTCATACTGCTGGCAGTCAAGCAAGAATCCTAGGGGCTCTATCAACGTGTAATAGCGACCTGCCAGGCCACCTAAAGCAGTACACGATGATAAAGATAAACCAGATAGCATACTATCATCTTGAGTAAGACTGTCCTACCGGAATAGGTCCTCTCTCAATCATTGCAATCACGTGCCTGTGATCTAATAATTGATTCTGAGGGCACTATCTCCAACAATCTCCCACTTGCACTCAAGGCTAATTATTGCGATGTCGCATACTCACAGCCCGTATGATACCGAACACCCAACTCCTCTACTAGTCAGTCTCACAATGCTCGTTTGCGAAATTATTGCGTTCGAGGAATAGCCTCAGTGAGTGGATTCGCTTTGATGTTTCTTTCTATATCTCTCTATATCTCAAGTTCGCGGAGAAAGCCATCTCCCGAAATGAGCAATACCTGTCTTAGAATGTGTCTGGATGTCTGATGGGACCTAGCTCATAAATGAACTCCAAATCCAAACTTCTTAGACTGTATCGACGACTGAACTTAATCAGTACCCTGCGTAATGCCTCCCTCAGTGTCCACTTGGATCACCTGTCCAAAATACTGCCCCTCGTCAGAGGGAAAACTATAACTCTGACAACCTCCCTGTCGTCCAAGTCACCTTGGAAGCCTGGAATGATAACTGTCTCCCGAATGAGGCTATCGTTATCATATCTCTAGAACATCCACTTATGTTCTAAAACTGCTTCCGACTGTTTCTCCAGGATTGGATCAATGTCAACTTATTGCATCTAGTGCAAAAACAACATCTGGTGTGGTACTTGACATCTCATGATTGACTCAATTGCCTAAACAAGTGATCTGCCAATCATGCACATCCCTCTCCCCTTTAGTCTGTAAGACACCTTTAGAGAGGGTGACTCCATCACCTGCAGGTACACTACCGTGCCAGGAGTCGTCCATTCTAAATACTCTTAGAATGCTGTCTAAGTACCCTTAATTGGGAAACCACCCAAATCTAGATCTAAAACCATAGATCTAGTAACCAGTATGTCTGATATAATGTCCAAGTCCCATGTGGAGAAACCACTGTGTGACGACCAAAGTATAACCGATCGTAGTATAGTAATATCACTTCCTACTCTGTGTATGTCATCCAAATACCAGGACATCACACCCTACTACCTTCTTAATAGATCCATCCCCTATTCTGATGAAGTCAAACTTATGACAGTCACATCAGAAATAGATGATCTATCTCCGCTACATCTGCTTTAGTCTATAAATAGACATAATCCATTGTCCACCAATGCTTCCGCTGCTCCCACTGACCACGACAACCCTCTGGCAGAGTCATATAGACGTACACTTCTAAAGTTAGTTTAGAACGACGCTATACTCATCATCCTGCCGGGTCTCACGGTCTGGAACAACAGTAATGGCAAGTCTGGGTAAACAAGAACTTCCCTGTCACCGTCCTTGAGGCTACCGGAGTACCTCTCGGGTGCCTGAAGTTACCCACCTTATCTGCGGAGTGGCCAATGGAATGTCAAACCAGATTGAATGTTTAGGTTCCTATCAAAATCTTCAGTAATCGTTTGTGGTTCTGGAATCACTTCCAGTTCTACCATACTCCCACAACTGTTTTCTGAAAAAATCCATTTTTATTAAAACTGTGACGAGTCTAGAACAATATCACTATTGATCTTCCAAATGGTAGAAAGTCAACCCTCGTCATAGCCTGGGTCAACCCACAAACAGCCATTACAGAAACATGCCTTGAGTTATCCAGAGTCTGGTTTTAAGCATAGGCCGAACAACTCCCCGTATCTTAACATCGTTAAGATATGAATTGTTCTATATCTAATATAGAAACAGAGGCACAGATTTAATTGAACCAGATTCAAATCATGCAGCTGTCTCCAGTGCATGTCAACTAAATGGAAGGAGGCCGATCAGCGTTACTCAACTTAGGAATGCTTCCAATTATGAGTAACCTGAAAGACAAGCAAGTTCTCTTAATCATTACTATCAACTGAATACCACACACAAGTATCTACATCTTCGATCATCTTGAAGAATCCCGATACTTGCAACACCTGGTTCTCTACTTTATTCATATATCTATAACTTCTCAAAATTCGGACCTTGCGTTTCTACGAAACACTTGTCTAAAAACTAGATAAGTCATAAGTAAATCGAATATAGTACGAGGACCAACCCCTCTGTCCTAATGGACACTGGACAACATACAATCCTCTATATAAGTCCTTTGAGTCTAATAACTCATTCTCTGTGTGTCGTAGGTCGAAAACTGTACTTATGCTTAAGAAGAATTACACCGTCGTTCAATGCTCCTTACCTAACCATCCACTGATATAGGTAAATGTCATGGACATAATTTCAAAAACATATATCTCACTCTATAAAAATAGACGTACAGATATATCAATTTGAAATTGGTGCGTTATAACGGATATTCAAAACCAAATATTCGCCGTCCGGCAAACAACCCAGGTGACTTCCTCAAATATCACCAATTACAACGAATTCCGATATAATGAGGATGATCACCTAATTCCCAATAGCTTACTCCCACTCATCATCTGTAAAACCATACAGATGTGAGAATCATACCTGGTAAATACATACTCTGGAGCAAGTGTCTAATTGGGAAATCAGTTTTCTTTTAACAGTACACAGTGAAACTGAAACATTGAAATGTTTCGATGGGGTATCCTGGTATTCCTACTAATGCCTCTTCCATTATCCAGATTCACAACTGTAACCGTATAATTCTTTGCCATCTCTCCAAATCCCTTCATATGTCTTTAGTCATTACCTTCTGTACACCCCTTTAGACCAAATGGTTTTCTTCCTTCCCTACCGTTCGGCACCAGCCTATGGCTTGGAAGAAGACTATCCAATAAGCATAATGGGTGTACTGTCCTAATCCTAGGAGCACTCGCAATGCGAGAGAAGGTGAAGATAAAAGACAACTGAATAAACCTTATTCCTATTTCTCCTGAACCAGAATCCATCCCCGAACTGGAACAAGTTCCTTTCGAGTTCGTATATAACCATACGATGGAGTATCCAATAAACTGTGGATCATCGTAGTGATACGGAGTGTCCTGGAGAAATACAAAGGTGAAGTGGGAGTGGTAATGAAATACTTGGTTTGGTCGTGAATATCAGTCGCAATTTACTTTGCCCTCTTACTAATCCCTTTCTTTGTCTTTATATAATACCTTCTGTACACCATCGCTAGGCTAATTGGTTTTCTTCATTCCCTACCGGTCGGCACCTGCCTATGGTTTGGAAGAAGACTATCCAATTTGCGTTATAGGTGTACTATCTCCTAAACCAAGGAGTACTCACAACTTGAGAGAAGGTAAAAGGAAAAGACAACTGAATAATCCTATCCGTTTTCTCCAGAACCGGAAACCATCCTCGAATAAATTCCTTCGAGTTCGTATATAACCATACGATGGTTTTGTCCAATGGAAGTGGACATTCGTAGTAATACGGGGTGTCCTGGAGAAAACGGTAAAAGTAGGAGTGGCAATGAGGTTCGCAACTCTGACAATCCAAAAGCCAGTGTTTAAGAAGGTTCGGTTAATTTTGTCTCTGAGTCATAGTCTAGGGTCGGGTCAATGGTCGCTGCCAAAGAGAGAGAGAGAAAAGAAACTCTCAACGTGCACTCTAACCTAGATCAGAATGGTTACCAATTTATCTAATCTGGAAACCTCCCACTGTAACGTCAAATTCTCCTCCAAACCTGAAAGAAGAATTAGTCGGGATCACCCGAGGAGTAAACCAACTCATCAGTGGGAATCGGGATCCAACTATCATCGCATGATAACGTGACGGAATCCGCTCACGTTATCACACTCGAGAAGGTTTGCGCATATCTGGCAAGTTTCAGTTTCTTTAGAAACTCCCGATGTGATTTTTGCCCCATGCTCTTATGACCTTGGCGTGAGGTCAAAATGTCATAAGTCACATGTCAAGTTCTACCCATCATTATCCAGGTTAATTTGAACCCACCCGTACATACCCTTGACCTAGGCCAAAATAGTAGTACGACTGTCCCAAACCAACGCATCTATCTATGCAACAGATAAATACCCGGCAGCTACCAATCACTATGCCTTGGCGTGAGGTCAAAATACATAGCTTGAATACTACCGAATATTTAACTGAAATGATGGAGGGCTACGAATGGTTTCTGGCGAAAACCTTTAACGTAATGAACTTGATAGCGTTGAAGGAACTGGATAGCTTTATAAAAATATAGTGGCGAAAACCTTTGCTAAAGAGGTCACTCCCGGTGAAGGGATCTCGGCTCTTTCCCCGTAGAATGAGGTGCAGGATATTCCAACTGAATACCACGATGCAAAGCAAAAGTAAACGACTATAGTGAAGTTATTGCCTTGACGCAAACTTCTGTCCAAGGGGTCACTCCCGGTGAAGGGATCTCGGCCCTTGCCTCGTCGACTGAGGAGCGGGATATTCCAACTGAATACCACTGTGCAAAACAAAAGTGAACGTCCTAGCAATAACAGCTTTTTGAAAAATGTTCCAACAACATCAGATTTGGTTTGTTTTTAACTTGCATTGATCCGAATCAACGCAGTCCCATCAATTGATCACACCAATAAAGAACGAAAATAAGGACGTACGTATATGCCATCCGCATTCACCACCGGGTCCCGTCATTACCCGTTAGGTTAGTTAACTAACGACAGAGCGGGGACTGGACCAGCGCGGATGCAAAACATATACAACATCTACTAGTATATATATCAATATATAATATTTCGCTCAAGGCGTGATAAAATGCAACATCACAGAAACGTACAGTATCACAGAACAATACAGATATCTAGGATCCCCGGGTTTCACAGAGCCGCTACTGAAACCCGACGTTACTCTGGTCGTGTGGATAGCCTGTGCAATGAAATCCTAGACCCCTACGGGCGCTGCAAGTTACCCACCAAAACCTAAAGCGAGGCAGCCCCCTTCAGCAACGTGAATGGACCACCCAGCACTTCACGGAATCCGGTAACTTGGGCACCCCTCCTGGGTCAACCTGTACCCCCTACGAGTGCGGGAATAGCCTGCCAATTCTAGAGTGAAGCCCCCTCCGTCTCAATGCCATGAGATGCGGGCTCGTTGCCCTCTTGAACCCGGCTATCCGTGCACCCCTCCGCGGGGTAATTCTAGTACAGAAAGTAAAATATACATACAAAGGGTACATCGACCTCGACCCGGTCGTGCCCCAAAAGAATAATACAAACGGGCAGTGACGGCAGTCCACATGTCGGACGCTCGCCCCGCAATAACAAATGTACATAATACAACCAAAACTGTACTAACATTGCATCCAGGCTATCCCCCACGACCAATCCGTAACATCACAGCACAATCACAGAACATCAACGTGAATGTCACGTTCGCAAATCCGTCTAACCGGGCTATAGCAGTTAGACAGGATTTACCGATCAAGTGACATTCACGGTCGCAGATATAATGTAAATACTGTGAACTAATGTGTTTAAAATTTTCGATCGATCAAATTTACCAAGTGGGCCCCAAGCACTACTGTAGCACTCAAAGAAATCTGGGCCAAAAAAATAACATTCCAAAAACCCTATTTTACACTAAGGAGCTCTCTGTAAATTTTGGGGCCATGAATAGTCAAGATTGCGGCGGAACCGCGGCCCAAGCATGGGTTTGGCCGCGGTTCCGCGGTGGAAAATTGGGATCATGCAACCAAAATTTCACAGAATGCTTATAATGCCCTGAATGTACTTCTGCAACACACTGAAAAATTTTTGGAGCCAAAAAAATTTCGACAGAAAACTGATGTAACGAAAATACGGTTTTTGGGATATTTGTTCGATCGAAACTTTAAACATACTAGAGCAAGCTAGAAAAGTGTAATGGCCTGGCCGTGATACCATTGTAAGTGCACGGCAGTGCCCCGGCCGTCTTTCTAAGGCCAAAATGCGGAAGCGATGTTTTACTTTAAACTTCTGAACCGGCACCACCGCGCACAAAAATCCCGGATCGGGCCATCAATCTAATTCTAGCTAACAAGAGAAAGGGTAGAGAGAGATATACCGAGCGATCCGTGTCCTTCGGTCTTCTTGTCGTCGTCCCGATCTCCCCGCAGAATCTCCGGTCTTCACCTCCTCGTCGGAAAGGCACCACTTCGCCGGCTTCTTTTACGGGCTCCCACCTCTGCACCGAGGCAACTCGGGCATGAAGTTGGCGAGCCGATGTGCCCAAGAAGTGCTGTAGAATGAGTGTAGTGCTCTATGTCTCATTTGGGGTTACTAGAAGTTGCCTTTGGTGGAGGATTGATATGATAACATTTTGGAGATGAAATTGGGGATTTTTGCAAGCATAATAGAACCAAAAATCCCCACCCAAATATTGGGCAGCCCCTCCCTCTATCATGGCCGGCCAAAAATGGTGAGTGGAGGGAGAGAATGAGGGAGAGTGAGAGAGTATCAAAGGAATGAGTGTGAGCCAATAATCAAAGAGAGAGAAAAAGGTTATCATGAGAAATAATCATCACATAACAAACCCTCACTCCAAAACAACCATCATCACATCCAAAGTCAAGCAATCATGGAGTCAAGAAAGTCAAAAGATGGTGCAACCATCATAACACTACAATATGCAAGGATAACCCTCCAAAATGCTTATTTGCACAAATGCAAATAAGCCCTCCTCCACCAAGCTTCGGCCAATGAAAGATACAAAGGAAAATGGCCGAAACGGAAAGCAAACTGGCAACTCCAAAAAACTGATCCCGTAATAAATTACAGGAAAACCCCGCTACTGTATATACATACCCGTATTTGTATTCCGACCGAATACAAATGCAATGAGACAAAATCTACACTGTACTATACTAGGATCCGGCTTAAACCAAAGCCCGCTAGTATTATCCGTCCGATCATGATCCGTGCTGTTAGTTATATGTATGCCCTAGAGGCCATTACTGTACATTGGATGTATATTGTAGTGGATGCTGGGACATATATAGGGATGACTTTCTTGCTCGACATGATAGTATGCTATCTGGTTACACTTTACCTTAACGTGTACATTGATTGTCTCTCTGTTACATGTTGGTAAAGCCCTTAGGATGTGTACTTGACTACCTGGACTATGATGCGGATCATAATAGTGGGGACATGGCAGTCCATAAGTACATCCTTCAAAGCCCCTAGTCGTGGGTGTATCGAGACGGGGCATCGATATACCAGAGTAGACTAGCGTATACCTTCTCGACCCATACAGATGGGCGATGGATGATCCCATATCCATTGGTGTTTGACATCAGAGATTATATACGGGTGCTCAGTGGAGACTGGGTACACTGGACGGACTCGCCGAGAACTCCCAGATGGTATTATACCTCACGTCTGATGGCAGTTCTCTGGTGACACTGGTACAGAGTAGTCTGTTGACCCGAGATCGTTATAGAGTCTTGTGTGGTTCCCACCGTGCTTTGATTTCCATCTTACCACGTCCAAGAGGGCGTGCAAAACGGTGGTTTTTGGGTACAGTCCCGAGTCACATGGAGGCAATGAGCGATAGGAGGGGATTCGTCTCTCCCGGTCTAGGGGGTTGATGTTGCGCTGTGTTCGATTGGCTATAACCGGAAATCCCTGGCCAGGGTTGCTGAGATTTACTGGTAAGTGTTACCAGTAGTTTCTCGAACTGTTATAGACCTCATATCGACACGACTTATCGAGCTATTGGGGTCTGACGTTTACCACCCCTAGACGAGATATGCGACATATCAGACGATCAGACCGGACTGTACGGTAGTGTTACTGGTTGGATTCACTGGAGTGTGAGCGGGCTTGCTCGTCGATCTTCTGATCGCTCAATACCCGGGTGGCCGTTACGTTTAGCAGACCGCTTGCGGCTTATGGATGTTTGATATGATCATCATCTGCTGCCGGCGTATTGACGAGTCTTTAGAGTCCTACACAGAGGTTTCCTGGCTCAAGCGAAAAGAAATAGGAGCGCATATGAGATATGTGCGAGACCGAGAATAATGCGTGTATGTGATACCGTATTTTATTCTCGCGAACAATGTGTCGAATGGTTGTATGCGATATAACCTAGTTATCGAATCGAAGATTGATTCGATAAGCCGATACATTGGATATTAGTCGGTTATATGTGATATGACCGGATCGTTAAATCAAGTGTTGATTTAATGATTTAATATATAATTATATATTTGATATATTACTTTGCATTAACTAGTATCGGTTCACTTTAAATGGATTTTCTCACTTGATGTTCACAAGTTGTATATGTGATATACTTTTGTGCACTTGATTGTATCATGTTTGATGATACATGTTAACTTGGTTAAGTGTAAAGATTAAACCATGCTTAAGTTAATGATTAGGGTTTTGCTTTTCTTTATTATTTATTTATTTATTTATTTTGGAAAGAAAATGGGAAAATGGTTGCTAGTTTTGTTTTATCTTTGAAGCTTCATGAAGCTTTGACTAAAGTGACCATTTTGTCTCATGCTTAACCCTAACCTTTCACTTAAACCTTAGTTAGTTCTCTACACTTGACCATGGTTCATGATTATGATAAGAATGATTTTATTATTCTTATTATAAGAACTTATGATAATATTAGCTTCTTCTTCTTCATCTTCTTTCATGAAGAAAGCTTCACTTCATCAATGGTGATTGATGAAAATGAGTGAGAAATCCAATTCTAAAGTCTACCCACTTCCTATTTCTTCATCCTCTACCTCTTGCCAAGTAGTAGAGTGTGTTTCCTTCACAAGTTTTCTTGACTTGGTGAAGTTGGAGCTTGATCTAGCGATGCCTCGACGTCGATCATCTTCGGCACGTCGTCGATGACCTAGCCCGCTTCTTCTCCAATGAAGCCGACGCTTGAGCCCGGATTTTAATTTGGACAGCGGAGAGGACTTCATCACGGAGCCGTGGAGGTGGAGGACCGGATCTACAAAGGTTGTATTTCCGTATTCTTGTAGTTAAGTGTTAACTAGTTTGCTTTGTCGCCTAAATATCTAGCCAACGATCTTGTTAGGGTTTCTCGGCACCGTTAAAATTTTTAATTGGCATGGTTGATGCCTTGTGAGACCTCTAGTGTGTGCCAGGGAACCCTACATTGGTATCAGAGCTTAGCTAGAGCCTTAGGCGAAGTCTAGACGGAGTTTGAAGTCCGATCGAACCCGAAACCCCACTTTTCCACGCTCTCTGGACTTTTTCTGAAAACGTGGATTTTTCCAAATTAAAAATTGCTAAAAATTCAGCAGGGAAATCTAAGAATTACGGCGCAAAAAGTTTCTCATGAACAGTACATAGTGCGGCGGAACCGCGGCAGAAGCTTGGCTTCTGCGGCGGTTCCGCCGCCATATGGTGACATCATCATTCCATGTTTACACAGTAACTCTTATTTTATTATGCTGGATTTTCTGGGAATTTTTAATATTTATTCCAGAGTTGTATTTTCTGGGGTGTTTTAGAGCTTCGATGTTTCGACCGGAGTATCAAATTTTGTCTATGTGGCTTTCTGGATAAATATTAGAATATGTTAAAAAGTTCGACCGGATATAAATACCCAATTTTTCCCCTGTCGGGAAATTTCCAAGTGTTGGATTTATCCGTAGTTTAAAGACGTTCTAAGTAGTGCAAGTAACGCGATGGACCCTCTAGAAGACAACAAACCTTAACTCGATTATGTGACCGTCTTGAACTGCCCTTTGAACCTTCGGGTTTGGGGCAGTACGGCGTGCCACATGTGAGGCGTTGGCTTGACCCTTCTACGGCTGGACCATTGGTACTGAGGCACGAACTGAATGTTTTTAGACTTGTTTCATGTGTTGATCTGTATTGGGAAAACTTGGGTGTTCGATTGTTCGGTCGGAAAGTTTAATATTTTCTATCTTATCCGGAATGTGATACAATACTTGGAATCCACAAGTAGTTATGAGATAACTGAATGAATGTTATAAATCAAGCGGTTTAGTCTCACTTGATCGGTTGCCACGGAATTTTGATGTGATCAAAAGTCCGTCGCAATCACGTAGCGTACGCGGATACTCGCCGGGTAAACTTAATAGACAGCCTCACTCTATAGCCCCGACCAAGTGACTGTAGAAGAACCCCGTCGCCGAAAGCATCCGTTTGGGTGCTCCCGGTAGCGGTGTTCCGCCTTGGTGCACTTCGTCGACGGTATCGGGGGTGCTGCCGTCTACTGAAGTTTGCGACGAGCATTCGATCAGGATGTCGGGAATCTTGTTGAATTGCCCGACTTGATATTGAAAAGTGTTTTCAATTTTGAGACTAAAATGCGGGGTTTATAATTGTTAGGCATGTGATGTCTAAGGTATTCATTTGATTAGGCATGCGATGTCTATGCAGGTTGCGGATTCCAACTGTTGTAGTTTTACACTTTCTTTTCTGTGACCGTAAGTGTAATATGTGATATCGCCGGTTTCGTTGCTATATGTCAACGACAATTGGGATGCGCATATTTACTTACGTTGATGACATGTGATATTATGTGTTGCTGGATATGTTATATTGGATCGTCGTGTTTGAATAGCCGGGGTTTTTTATGTGAGATGAGTGTTTTCATTTTCATTCATGTAAAAACTTGTATGTAATATTCTTTTATTTGGGACACTTCCAGGTTGCAGAAGATGTTACCCTTTGTATATTATTTACTTTTCCGCACTAGGATAGACCCAAGGAGGGGAGCACAAGTAACCGGGTTCTGGAGTCCAGTGGGAGACCAACTCGAGGAGTCGAGTCCGGGTCTCCTAACTATAGAATTGGTAGGGCTGCTTTCCGCTCTCGTAGGGGTCTAGGGGTGTGGGTTTGGCTATTCATCGCGACCGTGGAATCCGTGTTTTATACCGGCTCGTATTGAAAACACGGACGTCCTAGTATATCCAATATTTCATATGATTCTTCTGCTGCGATATCTGTGATGTGATCATGTGATGTTCTGTGATGGATACTGTATATAGTATATATGATATATTATATAGACGTTACTTATGTTTTACACCCGTGCTAGCCCTTTCTCGCTCTGCCGTTAGTTACCTAACCTAACGGTGCATGAGGGGACATCGAGGCGAATGCGGATGGCATAAGTGTACGTCGTATTTATCTGTGATGTTTAGGTAATTAAATGATGGGACTTCATTAATGTGATTAATGAAATAAAAGAAACCAAAGATGTTGTAGAATCGAATTTCAAAATAAAACAGGTAGCTACAGTTCTTGCTTTGCACAGCGGTATATGTGATATATCCTGCACCTTATTCGATGAGGAAAGGACCGAGATCCCTTCACCGGGAGTGACTCCTTTAGCAATAACTGGCAGATGCTACACACTCGGTTTGTCTTTTGATTGCTTTTAAGAGTTTTTGCTTTGCACAGTGATATATATGATATATCCCGCACCTCATTCGACGAGGAAAGGACCGACGATCCCTTCACCGGGAGTGACTCCTTTAGCAAAACTAGAAAAGCCTCAAAAGCACTCCATTTTAAAATCATTTGATTCTACAACGATATGAAGTTCATTACGCAATAGGTTTTCAGAAAAACCTGTCATAGCCCTCCGTCATTTCAGATAAGTTGTATATAGTATTCATGCTGCATTTGTTGGCTTTCGTCAAGGTGCAGTGTGCGGTAGCTATATGCTGCTTATCTGCTGCATACGATGCGATTGGATTAGGGTAGTCGTGCGGCTTTGTTGGCTTTCGTTAAGGGTCGTGCGGGTGGGTTTAATTCGATCAAGAAATGTACGGGTTGAACTTGACTAGCGGGCTATGGTTTGTTGGCTTTCGTCAAGGTCATAGCACGTTAGGGGCAAAATATTATCGGGAATTTCAAGTGTTGAAATTTGCAATGAGATTGCATACCTTCTATGAGATAGTTGGATCCCGATACCCGCTGCGAGTAAGAGTTACTCCTGGGAGAGTTTTACACTTTACAATTAGCCGATCTAGTAGGTGTCTAGAAAGGTGTCAACGGGGTTACGCCTCTGGGAAAAGGAGGTTTACATTAATTAGGTTCGTGCGAAAGCACGAGGGACCTCCCTCAAAGTACCGACACTGGCCTGGCTGAAAGATTGGCGAACTTGTAGTGTGTAATTAATCCCGGCTAGTCTTTCCTTTTAGGGTTTGAAGGAAGATTTGATAAAAAGCAGTGGGAGCCATCCTGATTAGATAAAATAATAACCAATCTATTCTTGCAAGAGCGCACGCTGAGTGTTTTCTTCTCTCTCTCTCCAGGTAGCGACCATATCAAGCCTTAATCAAGATAATAATACGGATTATTGACCGAACCCGCTTGTTATACTGAGCTGGGGAACGTTGGTCCACGCTCCAACTTATAATTGTTATAAGACAGAGCAGGAAATTGGGGAATACCAGATTTCCCGTGCAGCCCAAACGAAGAGAGTGCATGCTGATACATCATTTTCGGGTGTGTTCATTATACAGAACTGTTTCTCAGTATTCTTTACGTCCTGGGTATGTGATACCAGATCAGGATCCCGCATATGTAATTTGTTACATGGGCTACAGATAGGTAAAGAACTGAGAACGGGTGATAAGTTTCATGAGGCAGAAAATGGGGCAAGTGTTGCAGCCAAGTCTGTTGGTCACTGTCACCCTGTATTATCAATACATTGATTTTGAACGAATGTTATTAGATACCGAACCTGATATACAAAATCATATCTATCTCTTTATTAGTAAAGAAATGATAAAATTTTGTATAGATGGATAATGTTTTGAACATTTCCTATATCAAAAGTTGATCGGTTCAGGCACGTTATCTAAAAGCATTGACGTTCTAAATCAAACTACAGTTCTTTAGTATACGGAACACACACAAGAGGAAGAGTTCAGAAATGAACGAATCCTTCTTGAGGCATTGTAGACTAGGTCATATCAATGCGACCCGACTAGCTGAAGTTACATGTAGATGCATATTTAAATCAGTTTGAATTTACATCTTGTGGAACTTGCCAGTCATGTCACAAAGATAAGATGACCATAGCTCTGTTTACTGGAAACAGAGAAAGAGTTAATGAACTCTTGGGATGATACATGTTGATGTATGTAGGTCCCCTGTCTACACTTGCCAAGACCGGTTCTTCATACTTCATTAAATTCTCTGATGATCTCTTTTGATTCAGACATATGTTCCTGTTGAAACACAAGTCAGAACCTTTTAAGATATTCACAGAATATAAGTTAGAAGTAGAGAACCAATACAGGTACAAGTATTATGTCCTTTGATGAGATCAAGGAGGAGAATATTTGAGCACGGAATTCCTGGACTATTCTAAAGGGGAATGAGATTCTCTCTCAGCATTACTCCTCCGTATACACCATAGTACGATGGCATATCGGGGCGGAGCAATGACACCCTATATGATAAGGTGTGCTCTATGATGAGTACTACTGAGTTACCTGTTTCCTTTTTGGGAGTTATGCACTTGAGAAGCTGCATACCTATTGAATAGGGTTGAAATCAAATCAGTTGCCTACCACTTCATATTTGATATGGTAAGGGAAGAGCCCATCTCTTAAGTTGGTTAAGATTTGGGGTTGTCCGGGCTATGTCTAAAAGCAAAATCCGGACAAGCTCGAGGCAAAGTCAGTTATGTAGAACTGGAAATGTTCCAGCTATACAAACTGCAGCTGATGATTTGATAGAACCAAAGGATTCAATAGTTACCAACGAACCTCAGCCTCTCCGCCGATCTAGTAGGGTTCCTCACCCACCTGAGAGATACTTCGGTTTCTCTATGACAGTGGGAGCGAGGATTTCATCATGAGATGATAACCCAACTAGTTTCGAGCTGGCCATCAGGAGTGGGACTCTATAAGAATGGCTGGATGCTTAGTGATCTGAGATGGAATCCATGTACACCAACAAAGTATGGACTTTGGTTGCTATATCTGAAGGGTTAAATCCCCATCAGGAGCAAGTATATCTTGAGAAGATTACTTGGTGTAGATGGAAAAGTTGAGACTTTCAAAGCTAGACTTGTTAAAGCTTTTTCGTCATCGACCAGGCGTGGATTATGATGAAACCTTTTCAAGTGGCTATGTTTAAATCCATCCAGATCCTACTTGACACGGCTATATACCATGACTACGATATCTGGTGGTTGGGTGTCTTGACTACTTTTCTAAATGATGATTTGGAAGAGAGCGTCTATAAGTACACAGCCAGAGGGCTTCGTAAACAGTGGGAGTAGCGGAAACGTGTGCAAGATGTTTTATAGGATAAAGCAGGCATCGCGGAGTTGGAACATCTGTTTTGATGATTTAGTCAAAGAGTTTGACATCATCAAAATGGTAGATGAACCTTGTATATACAAAAAGGTAGTAGGGAGTATGGTGATGATCCTCGTAGAGTACGTGGATGACATACTCTTGATAAGAAAGGAGTTTCCTATGCTACGATCAATCTCCGCTTGTCACTATGATTCTCCACAGAGGATCAAACTGATACCTATTAAATCCTGAGTTTTGGATCTATGAGATAGATCTAAATGGATGTTAGAATTCTCACTAGTTATAGTGAGATGGTATCAGTTGATCCTGGGGAGAATCACTGGAAGTGTTCCAGGGTGATAAAGACGACTGAATGTCAGTCGCAGGCATTGTCTTTACCCTCAGTAAAGGGACGGTATGTTGGAAGAGTTCCAAGCTAGATACCGTGACATACTAGACGATAAAGGCAGGATACATCGCTACTTAAGATGCTACCAAAGAGGCTGTTTGGGTGTAAATTGGTTCATGAGATGAACTACGTTCCTCCCATTGTGTGACAATGGAGTTGTGGCTTATGCCAAGGAACGCCGGTCCCATCAGTGATCCAGACATATTCTAAGGCAGTATCACCTGATCATGGAGATGGTTGATCTCCAGGGGATCGAGGTCAGGAGAGTAGACTCAGAGGACAACACAGCGGATCCACTCACAAAGGCCTGTTCCCAGAGAGAGACTTTTATGGGATGGTTGAGTATGAGATACTACAACCACTGCTATCAGTTGGCCCTAGTGCAAGTGGGAGATTGTTAGTTATATGTATGCCCTAGAGGCCATTACTGTACATTGGATGTATATTGTAGTGGATGCTGGGACATATATAGGGATGACTTTCTTGCTCGACATGATAGTATGCTATCTGGTTACACTTTACCTTAACGTGTACATTGATTATCTCTCTATTACATGTTGGTAAAGCCCTTAGGATGTGTACTTGATTACCTGGACTATGATGCGGATCATACTAGTGGGGACATGGTAGTCCATAAGTACATCCTTCAAAGTCCCTAGTCGTGGGTGTATTGAGACGGGGCATCGATATACCAGAGTAGACTAGCGTATACCTTCTCGACCCATACAGATGGGCGATGGATGATCCCATATCCATTGGTGTTTGACATCAGAGATTATATACGGGTGCTCAGTGGAGACTGGGTACACTGGACGGACTCGCCGAGAACTCCCAGATGGTATTATACCTCACGTCAGATGGCAGTTCTCTGGTGACACTAGTACAGAGTAGTCTGTTGACCCGAGATCGTCATAGAGTCTTGTGTGGTTCCCACTGTGCTTTGATTTCCATCTTACCACGTCCAAGAGGGCGTGCAAAACGGTGGTTTTTGGGTACAGTCCCGAGTCACATGGAGGCAATGAGCGATAGGAGGGGATTCGTCTCTCCCGGTATAGGGGGTTGATGTTGCGCTGTGTTCGATTGGCTATAACCGGAAATCCCTAGCCAGGGTTGCTGAGATTTACTGGTAAGTGTTACCAATAGTTTCTCGAACTGTTATAGACCTCATATCGACACGACTTATCGAGCTATTGGGGTCTGACGGTTACCACCCCTAGGCGAGATATCCGACATATCAGACGATCAGACCGGACTGTACGGTAGTGTTACTGGTTGGATTCTCTGGAGTGTGAGCGGGCTTGCTCGTCGATCTTCTGATCGCTCAATACCCGGGTGGCCGTTACGTTTAGCAGACCGCTTGCGGCTTGTGGATGTTTGATATGATCATCATCTGCTGCCGGCGTATTGACGAGTCTTTAGAGTCCTACACAGAGGTTTCCTGGCTCAAGCGAAACGAAATAGGAGCGCATATGAGATATGTGCGGGACCGAGAATAATGCGTGTATGTGATACCGTATTTTATTCTCGCGAACAATGTGTCGAATGGTTGTATGCGATATAACCTAGTTATCGAATCGAAGATTGATTCGATAAGCCGATACATTGGATATTAGTCGGTTATATGTGATATGACCGGATCGTTAAATCAAGTGTTGATTTAATGATTTAATGTATAATTATATATTTGATATATTACTTTGCATTAACTAGTATCGGTTCACTTTAAATGGATTTTCTCACTTGATGTTCACAAGTTGTATATGTGATATACTTTTGTGCACTTGATTGTATCATGTTTGATGATACATGTTAACTTGGTTAAGTGTAAAGATTAAACCATGCTTAAGTTAATGATTAGGGTTTTGCTTTTCTTTATTATTTATTTATTTATTTATTTTGGAAAGAAAATGGGAAAATGGTTGCTAGTTTTGTTTTATCTTTGAAGCTTCATGAAGCTTTGACTAAAGTGACCATTTTGTCTCATGCTTAACCCTAACCTTTCACTTAAACCTTAGTTAGTTCTCTACACTTGACCATGGTTGATGATTATGATAAGAATAATTTTATTATTCTTATTATAAGAACTTATGATAATATTAGCTTCTTCTTCTTCATCTTCTTTCATGAAGAAAGCTTCACTTCATCAATGGTGATTGATGAAAATGAGTGAGAAATCCAATTCTAAAGTCTACCCACTTCCTATTTCTTCATCCTCTACCTCTTGCCAAGTAGTAGAGTGTGTTTCCTTCACAAGTTTTCTTGACTTGGTGAAGTTGGAGCTTGATCTAGCGATGCCTCGACGTAGATCATCTTCGGCACGTCGTCGATGACCTAGCCCGCTTCTTCTCCAATGAAGCCGACGCTTGAGCCCTGATTTTAATTTGGACAGCGGAGAGGACTTCATCACGGAGCCGTGGAGGTGGAGGACCGGATCTACAAAGGTTGTATTTCCGTATTCTTGTAGTTAAGTGTTAACTAGTTTGCTTTGTCGCCTAAATATCTAGCCAACGATCTTGTTAGGGTTTCTCGGCACCGTTAAAATTTTGAATTGGCATGGTTGATGCCTTGTGAGACCTCTAGTGTATGCCTAGGAACCCTACACGTGCAATACCGCATGTATCTGATCGAACCCTGCCATATCTCCATACGGCCTCTACAGCGTTTCGCCCGAAACTTGAGAAACAGGTCTGTGGGGGACTCTAAAGACTCGTCAACACCTTGGTTGTGGATTTAACCACTAGCACGTCAGAGGTATTAGCCTATACGTAACGGGCTACCAGGTATTGACTAAAAGGGACGTCGATGAGCGAACTCATACTGACACCCTACTGAGCCTGTCAGTGACAATATCCGTACAGTCCGGTCCATTCGTCTATGAGCATCGCATGGCGGACCTGGGGGGTTGGTAAAAGTCAGACCCCCAAAAGCGATTCAAGTCGTGTCGGAGTGTAGCCCAGAACACCCTGAGATACTACTGGAATACCTACCAGTAAATCTCCTGCCTTGGCCAAGGACTTCGTGTAAGGGCTCTCCTAGACACAGCGCGACCTCACCCCCAATACCAGGAAAGACGAACCCCTGAAGATCCGCTCACTGCCTCCATGTGGCTCAGGACTGTACCCAACTAAAACCTGTTTGCACGTCTCCTTTGAGCGTGGTAGGGTAGTAATCAAAGTACAGTGGGAACTCACACGAGACAAATGACGATCCTCAGGTCGATGAACTAACCTGTACACATGTCACCAGGGAATTGCTATCTGACGTCAGGTATAAGACCAACTAGCATGTTCCCGGCGAGTCCTTTCCGGTGTACACATAACCCAATGAGCACCTGTATACATCTTAGGTGAACCAACTGACACCAGTGGCTTGTGAGACCGGCCACCGCCCCTCGTCGAGGTCTCGACTGTATACACTAGTCTACTCTGGAGTATCGATGCCCTGTCTCGAAACTCCCACGACTAGGGACCTTTTAAGGATGTGCTTATAGACTACCAGCTCCCATGTATATGATCGCCCTCATACTGTTGGCAGTCAAGCAAGAATCCTAGGGGCTCTATCAACGTGTAATAGCGACTTGTCAGGTCACCTAAATCAGTACATGATGATAAAGATAAACCAGATAGTATACTATCATCTTGAGTAAGACTGTCCTACCGGAATAGGTCCTCCCTCAATCATTGCAATCACGTGCCTGTGATCCAATAATTGACTTTGAGGGCACTATCTCCAACAAAACCATGGGCTAAAATCATGGGCAATGAAACCATGGTATTGACTTTGTTAACATAAGAAATGAGGGTTGAATAGTCAACCATGATTTAATTGCCATTTTGCTTTTCTCAAATGAACAAAATATATATATAAATATGAAACCATATGAGTCTTGCATTGCCATCACCAATGTATCATCAACCATGACACATGTATGCTTGTATGTGTGCATCCATATCAACATATACATACACTCATGCATGCATCATAAAGAAATAGGTTTTAATAAATGAGCTAATGGACATAATATTAAATCAACACTTGATTTAATATCTTGTTCATTTCTTATACGACCCGTCCAATAGTAAACGCCCGATTAAAATACGGTATCTCTTACACGTATTTAATCGAGCTCCCGCGCATATCACATATGCACCCCACATCTTTTTGCCTGAGCTAGGAGACACCTTTGTGGGACTTTAAGACTCGTCAATACACTAGCAGTAGGCAGTGATCACATCACATGCGCACAAAATGTCAGTGGCACAAGCTGTATGTAACGGCTCCCAAGTATTGAGCGATTAGAAGAAACACAAGCAAACCTGCTAAAACTCCCGTCGAGCCAACTGGTAACACTTACCGTAAAGTCCGGTCTCTTCGTCAATAGTGCTGCATATCAAGTCTAAAGGTGGTATCGTCGACCCCATTAACCCAATAAGTTATGTTAGTATATGGCTAATAACAGATCAAGAAACTACTGATAACACTTACCAGTAAATCTCAGCATCCTTGGCCAGGGACTTCCTGTTATAGCCAATCGAACATAGCGCAACATCAACCCCCAATACCGAGAGAGACGAAACCTCTCCTATCGCTCATTGCCTCCATGTGCCTTGGCACTGTACCCAAAATCCACCTGTTTGCACGACTCAGTAGAGTCGTGGTAGGGTGGAGATCAAAGTGCAGTGGGAGGACACACAAGACTCTATAACGATCTCGGGTCTACAGACTAACCTGTACTAGTGTCACCTGAGAACTGCTATCCGACGATAGATATAATACCACATAGGAGTTCTCGAAGAGTCCGCTGAGTGTACCTAGTCTCACTGAGCACCCGTATACGGTCTTTGGTGTCACCACACCAATGGATATGGGATCATCCATCGCCCATCATATGGGACAAGCAACGTATACGCTAGTCTACTATGGTGATATCGATATCCCGTCTCGATACACCCATGAGTAGGAACATTTTAAGGATATGCTTATATGAACAACTCATGTCCCACTAGTATGATCCGCATCATAATCTCAGTAGTCAAGCATATCCTTAGGGCTATATCAGCATGTACCAAATGAATGAAAGCATGATCAAATAAACATGTCAAGATAAAGTTCAACCAGATAGCATACTATCATGTCGAGCAAGAATGTCCTCTGAATATATATATACACACATACCGGTACATACACTATCATATAATGGCCTCTAGGGAATACATATATCCAACAGCTTTTTTCCTGCAAAAGCCTGTCAGTAACACTACCGTACAGTCCGGTCTGATATGTCGCATATCCAGTCTAGGGATGGTAAACGTCAGACCCCAATAACCGATAAGTCATGCCGATGTGAGGCTCATAACAGGTCGAGAAACTACTGATAACACTTATCTTATCCTGTCAGTAACACTACAAGTACTTGAGAATGCTCTTCACAGCTGTCCAGTGACTCTCTCCTGGATCTGCTTGATACCTACTCACTACATTTAGTGAGTATGCTACATCGGGTCTTGTACATAGCATCGCGTATATGATAGAGCCTACTGCCGAAGCATAGGGTATCCCTTGCATGTGAGCTCTTTCCAAATCAGTCCTGGGATATATCTTTTTGGAGAGAGTGAGTCCTGAGATCGTGGGTAAAAACCCAGGCATGGATTCTTCCATACTAAACCTCTTTAGTATGGTGTCAATGTACCTGTATTAGGACAATCCCAGTATCCGTTTGGATCTATCTCTATAGATCTTAATTCCCAAGATGTAGGAGGCATCACCAAGATCTTTCATTGAGAATTTTTGTGATAAGAAGAGCTTGACCGAGTGCAGCATAGGAATGTCATTTCCTATCAAGAGTATGCCATCCACGTACAATACGAGGAAGACAACCTTACTCTCTGCCACCTTCTTGTATATACAGGGTTCATCTATGTTTTTGACGAAGTCAAGCTCTTTGACTACAACATCAAAATAGATGTTCCAACTCCACAATGCCTGCTTCAACCCGTAAATGGATTTAAACAGCTTGCACACCTTCCCGCTGCTCCCACTAGCCACGAAGCCCTCTGGCTGAGTCATGTACATGCTCTCTTCTAAATAACCGTTTAGAAAGGCGGTCTTAACATCCATTTGCCAGATTTCGTAGTCATGGTATGCAACGATGGCAAGTCGGATCTGAATGGATTTAAGCATAGCCACTGGAGAAAAGGTTTCGTCATAATCCACACCTGGTCATTGACGAAAACCTTTTGCAACAAGTCTAGCCTTGAAAGTCTCCACTTTCCTATCTACACCAAGTTTTTTCTTGAAGATCCACTTCCTCCCAATGGGTTTTACTCCTTCAGAAGCATCTTCCAAAGTCCATACTTTGTTGGTGTACATGGATTCCATCTCGGATCGCATTGAAGGGACTACTACAAGGAGCTTATGAAGTGCAGGACCGATCTACAAAGGTTGTATTTCCTTTTTCACTTAGATAGTAAATAGTTTACTATATGTTTTCCATATTGTATTCTAGTTATCGATTCATGTTAAGAGTTCCTTGAAACGGCAAAATTTGAAAATGACATGGACGATGCCTCCCGAAACCTTGTTGCCGTCGATAAGAACCCTACGCATACTACACTTACTGTCGCAGAAAAGAAAGTGAAAACCAACAACACTTAGAATCATCACTTTCACATATATCCATACGACGTTAAATGTTACGATCAAATCAACAAACACCCATAAATTACTCCGAGAGCTCAACACTTGAGCAAAGTTAAGATACCCAAAAATGTGCCACAGTGTCTATGGACCAGCCGTAGAATGGTCAACCCTTGCCTCACCTTTGGCACCACAGGACTACGGCAAACCCTAAGGTTTGGCCGCGGTTCCATGGTCATACAGTCAAGTTAGGGTTACGTTCCTTTAGAGGGTCCATAGGGATACTTGCATGATCTTCCGAATATGTTCAACTTGGGAAATTCCAACACTTGGAAAATTTCGGCGGGGATCTTGATGTGGGGTTTGAAGTTCGTTTGAACTGTTAAACATTGTCTAGGTTACCATTACAATGTTAAAATATACGACTACGAAACACTATGAATTAGCCCCTAAGCAAAATAAGCATCACATGAAATTTTGGGCTAAACAAACAATACCTGAAACCCCAAAACCTACAGACCAGAGCACAGTAGAAAGACGAGGAAAAATGGAGTATAAATGGCCGAGCAGGCCGGTTTTTTGAGGGTGGTGCTCGGTTGAGATCCAAGGTATTGGCCACGTTTTTATACTGTGTTCTCATTACATCACATGCAAGCTTCTGCAGTTGCTAAAATAATTTTTCGACGAATTTTTTTAAAATCAACAGAGAGCAATTTCTAGGGATTCAAAATATCGTATTTTTCGAAGTTGTTTTCATTTTCGTTATAGTTATAACATCGTCTCTAAATTTCCAACTTGTCTCTGATACGACTGTAGGGTTTCCTTAGCACCATGCCTAGGGTTTGGAAGCATCACATATACCACTAAAAAATTTTAGGAGGTGCTAAGCAAACTAACCAAGAATCGGACTAGAAATTTAGGGTAACAAGTTACTAATATCACATACTAGTTATAGTCTAACACTAAGTGGGGGAAAATACAACCTTTGTAGACTTCCCTCCTTGACTTCTTGGATTTCCTAGAGTTTGAACCGGCTCGCTTGAATTGCTCCTTGTCCACGATGATCCACCCGGAATCCCTTTGCCTAAGCTCCTAGCTTCATTTGATCAATGAGAAAGTGGAGCTAACACTCTACAATAATGGGCTAAACTAGTATAGAATGGTGATGTGGTTTGTTTTCTCACTTTAAACCCTTTCTTTTTATCTACCTCACTCAAAGGAAAAACTCAAGAGAGCATGAGAGAGGAGGAAGAAGAAGAAGGCAAGCTTGAGCACAAGTTTTGTGATAAACTCTAAATAAAAAGAGAATAGAAAATATAAATGAAAGTCACATTCTCACCTAACCATGGTAACTAAATATTTAGATATTTATTTTAAAGTTTAAAGCAACAAAGGAAAAGAAACAAAGGTTAAGTTCATGGTTAAAAAAAAGGAAGAATGTGGAAACAATAATTAACCATGAAACAATTTCCTTTTCCTTTTTCTTTAAATCAAAAACAAATGTATATATATTTATTTACCATGTGAGTCTTGCATTGCCATCTTATGTGTATCAACAACCATGATACCATGCATTCATGTATGTGTGCATTCACATCAACATATGCACATACACCCATTCATGCATACATCCATATAAAGAAAAGGTTTTATTTAAATGAGCTAAAAGTTAATATTAAACTAACACTTGATTTAATAATCCGGTCATATCACATACGACCTGACCAATAGAAAAATGCCTGATTAAAATACGGTATCATATACACGCATTAAATCAAGCTCCCGCGCATATCTCATATGCACACCACATCGTTTCGCCTGAGCTAGGAAACTCCTGTGTGGGACTCTAAGACTCGTCAATACGCCGGCAGTAGGTGACAATCACATCAAACATCCACAAGCCATAAGCAGCCAGCTAAATGTAACGGCCATCCCGGTATTGAGTGATCAGAAGAAAAACAAGCGAACATGTCAAAACTCCCGTCGAGCCAACGGGCAACACTTACCGTACAGTCCAGTCTCTTCATCAGATATGCTGCATATCAAGTCTAGGGAAGGTATCATCGACCTCAATAACTCAATAAGTCATGTCGGTATATGGCTCATAACAGATCGAGAAACTACTGATAACACTTATCAGTAAATCTCAGCAGCCCTGGCCAGGGACTTCCTGTTATAGCCAATCGAGCATAGCGCAACATCAACCCCCAATACCGGGAGAGACGAAACCGCTCCTAATGCTCATTTCCTCCATGCGCCTTGGGATTGTACCCAAAATCCACCTGTTTGCATGACTCAGTAGAGCCGTGGTAGGAAGGAGATCAAAGTACAGTAGGAGGACACGCAAGACTCTATGACGATCTCGGGTCTACAGACTAACATGTACCAGTATCACTTGAGAACTGCTATTCGACGATAGATATAATACCACATAAGAGTTCTTGGCGAGTCCGTTCAGTGTACCCAGTCTCCACTGAGCACCCGTATACAATCTTTGGTCTCATCACACCAGATGGATATGGGATCATCCATCGCCTATCATATGGGACAAGAATGGTATACGCTAGTCTACTCTGGAATTTCGATGCCCCGTATCGATACACCCACGACTAGGAACATTTCAATGATACGCTTATAAACTGCACGTGTCCCACTTGTATGATCCGCATCATAGTCCCAGTAGTCAAGCAAATATCCTAAGGGCTTTATCAACATGTACCAAATGAGTAAGATGCATGATCAAATGGACATGTTAAGATAAAGTAAACCGGATAGCATACTATCATGTCGAGCAAGAATATCCTCTGAATACACATGCGCGCGCGCGCACACACACACACATACACACACACACACACATACCGATACATCCACTATCATATAATGGCCTCTAGGGCATACATATATCCAACATGACTTAGTCCACTAAATTTGTCTTGCATTAGATATTTATTAACCTAACCATTACCTTAAGCCATGGTTAAGTATCTACAAGAGTCATATATGATATTAACTCACCCATGGTTGCCATTCACTCTCTCATCTATTATTTGCTTCATCTTCTTTATTGAGCTCTCTAGCTTTCTCAAGTTGAAGTAAAAGAGTGAGAAAATTAATTTTAAAATGAGCAAAAATCCTACTTCATCATCCTCTACTAGATTATCCATTTAGTTTAGTTTGTTAGCTTCACTAATCCCTAATTAGTGAAGAGATAGCTTGGGTTGGTGTCTTCTCGACGTAGATCATTTTCGGCCTCAAAGACTTCGTGCAAGCTTGTTCCTTTCATCTTGTGGAGCCATTCTAGAATCCGGAAGATCACTACTTGGAGCGAAGGGACTACTACACGGAGCTATTGAAGTGAAGGACCGATCTACAAAGGTTGTATTTCATATTCACTTAGATGTAAAGTTGTTTACATGTTGTATTGTCTAATTCTCAAGTTAAGATTCTAGGGTTAGGGTTATGTAGCATGGAATTTTTTTTTAAATGGCATGGACGATACCTCCCAAAACCTTGTTGTCATGCTAGGTAACCCTACAGGGAATTGGGCGATTTGATCCTCAATATCGGAATTCGTTGCAATTGGTAATATTGGATCGAATCACCCGGTTTTTCCTGACAGCAGATATTTGGTCTCGAATAACTTTGTTATGTACCAAATTTTAAAATGAAATATCCGTACATTTATTTTATAAAGTGAGATGTACATTTTAAAAATTGTGTTATAAACATTAACCTTTATCAGTTGAGGATAATATAAGGTGCATTGAATAACGGTGTAAGACATTCTCAACCAAAATACAGTTTTCAATCTACAAAACACAAAATTTGAGTTGGTATACTCTTGAGACTTATACATGGAAATGCATGTTGTCCGGTGTCCTTCGGGACAAGGGGTTGGTACTCTTACTTCATTCAGATTTACCTATGAGTTCTCTGATTTTAGACACGCATTCGTTCTAATACAAGGTCAAAAATTTTGAGAAGTTTATAGGTATAAGAATAAATTAGAGAACCATACGTTGGAAGTATCAGGATTCTTTGAGGTGATTGAAGATATAGATACTTATGCTACGTATTCCATCATATTAATATTGAGAACTTGATTCTCTCGCAGGTTACTCATCCATGGGGGCGCTCCATGATGTTTAAAGCTGTATTAGCCTTTTTCCATTAGGTAATATGCACTGGAAACAGCTGCATGACATTTGAATCTGGTTCCATCTAAATTAGTGCCTTGATTCTATAAAGACATAGAATGGTTACATATCTTGAGATTGTTAAGATATGAAGTTATCTGGTTTCTGTTTAAAAGAAGAATCCAGACAAACTCTGGGCACGCTTCAGTAATAGCGGTTTGTGGATTATCCCAAGCATTCTCAATGATTTTGTTTCCACCATTTTGAAGATCAATAGTTACATTGTTCTTGACTCGCCACATTTTTATAAAAGGAATCTTTTTTGCAAGAGAATCTAGTGGGAGAATGATAAAATTAGAAATGATTCCAAAACCACAAACGGTTACCAAAAATTTAGTAAAACCTGAGAATTCAATTAGACTTGACAAACCATTAGCCACTCCGCAGATTGTAGTGGTGACCTATGTTAGTTATATGTATGCCCTAGAGTCCATTACTGTACATACGATGTGTAAGTCCATATTGCGACCCCCGGTTCTTACGGGGAGGCGGAAACGGTATAAAAAACGAATTTTTATCGCAAGAGGCAACATGGACTAAACTATGGTCGGGATCGTTACCTAAACTAAAACTAGCAAACTAAGCTAAAGATATTTAGCTACTCGGATGAAGATGGTTATACCTAAACTTGAACTCCTTCTCTTCAAGCTCCGATGGTGGTTCGATGGCTCCTTCTCGTTGTCTCCGTACGCCGAAGATAGATCCACTTGAAAGCTCCAACCTTTAGCTCCTTCTTCGTTCTTTGAAGAAACTAGTTCACTTGGTTTGCTAAACCTAGTGAACTAGAATGAGTAGAGATGATTTAGAATGGGATTTTATCTATGGTTCTTGATTCTCAACTCATGAGATAAGAGAACCATAGATCAAGAGAGGGAGCAAGAGGTTGAGGATGAGAGCAAGAGGAGAGCTCAAGAACAAGAGAGAGAATGAGCAAGAAAGAATGAGCCAGTATTTTTGTCTCTCACCCTCTCATAATCCAAAGCAATGATAACTCATCATATCAACAAAAGTCTTATGTGATGGTTGAAGTAACCATAACCTTATCATGTCATGCACTCATTTTACTCAAATGAACAAGAAAGAAAAAGTCTTTGGCATGAAATGATAACCATGGTTATCATGATGGTCAACTAGTCAAGCCTAGTCAACCGGTCAACAAGTCAACAAAAGTCAACAAGTCACCAAAGTCAACAAGTCAACAACCATATCACCATAACACTTAATTAATATAATAGTTAATCACATATCATATTCTCATTAGGGTTGAGCATAAAGTCAAAAAGTCAACGGTCAACTGTCAACAACCCTAATGAGAATCCGCTGCCTCTGCCTCCCTGTCAACTGTGCATACACACCCGCATCCGCGTTCCGAGGAACACGAATGCAAACTGGATAAATCCAATCCCATAAGGTACACTAGGATCTGGCTTAAACCAAAGCCCGCTAGTGTAAACTGTCCGGACACTGTACGTGCACAAGTGCACGGATGTGACCGAACCCTGTCGCAAAACCATGCGACCTGTCGCAATACCATGCGACCTCTACTCTTTTGCCTAAAGGCGAAAAGCTTTCTGTGTGGGACTCTAAAGACTCGACACTACGCTGGCAGTGGGTTTAACCACAGACCGCAAGCGGCACTAGCTGTGCGTAACGGTCCCTAGGTAATGCCGACAAGAAGACCGACGAGGCGAAACCCATCTGAACTCCTACTGAGCCTGAGTGTGACATTCTCCATACAGTCCGGTCTGTTCGTCTGATACATCGCATGGCGGGCCTAGGGGGCGGTAAACGTCAGTCCCCCAATAGCGGTACAAGTCGTGCCGGAGTGAAGCCCAATACACCCTGAGATAACACTGGAAACCTACCAGTATATCTCGTTTGCCCTGGCCAGGGACTACTCGTGTAATGGCTCTCCTAGACACAGCGCGATGTCAACCCCCAATACCGGGAGAGACGAATCCTGTCTAACCGTCACTGCCTCCAAGTGCTTCGGGACTGCACCCAACCACCACCTGTTTGCACGACTCCTTTGAGCCGTGGTAGGGTAGTGATCAAAGTACAGTGGGAACACACCCGAGGCGAAGTGACAGTGTCAAGTCAGCGGACTAAGCTGTACTCATGTCACCTGGGAACTGGTAACTGACGATAGGTATAATACCAACTAGTCAGTTCCCGACGAGTCCTGTCCAGTGTACCCGTAACCTAACGAGCACCCGCATACTATCTCAAGTACGACGTACTGACGGCTGTGGGACAGACCGTCTCCCACACTGGGATGAGAAGCGCATGCGCTGGTCTACTCCGGAGTATCGATGCCCTGTCTCGATAGTCCTGCGACCAGGGACCTGAATAAGGATGTGCTTATAGATTACCCAGCCCCCACTAGTGTGACTGCCATCACAACGCTGGTAATCAAGCAAAGATCCTAAGGGCTCCACTAATGCGTATAAGTGATATACTGAAATAAACACAAGTACACATTGAAGTAGAAACAAACCAAGTAGCATACTACTATTTTGAGCAAGATTGTATATACAAGGTGAATATCCCAAGCATCCATTAAGTAATATACAAACTAGTATGATACAGTAATGGCCTCTAGGGCATATACACTAACAATCTCCCACTTGCACTAAGGCCATGTACTGGCGTATCGAAGACCTATCATCTCGATCAGCCGCTCGAACTGAGTCTGGGGCAAGGCCTTGGTGAATGGATCTGCAGTGTTGTCTTCTGAAGCGACTCTCCGAACCTCGATCTCCTGGCGATCTACGATCTCCCTGATCAGGTGATACCGCCTTAAGATGTGCCTGGATTTCTGATGGGACCTGGGTTCCTTCGCTAAAGCTATAGCTCCGTTGTTGTCGCAATACAGAGGTATTGGATCAACAATGGACGGAACCACCTGAAGTTCTTTCAAGAACTTCCTCATCCAGACAGCTTCTTTTGCGGCATCAGATGCAGCGATGTATTCCGCTTCCATCGTCGAGTCTGCAACGGTTTCCTGTTTGGAACTCTTCCAACACACCGCCCCTCCATTGAGGGTAAAGACAAAACCCGACATGGACTTGGAATCATCCTTGTCACTCTGGAAGCTGGAGTCAGCAAAGGCCTCGATCTGGAGGTCTTTTCCGCCATACACCAAGAACATCTCCTTAGTCCTTCTCAGGTACTTGAGAATGTTCTTTACCGCTATCTAGTGTTTCTCCCCTGGGTTAGACTGATACCGGCTTACCACACTCAGTGCATAAGCTACATCCGGTCTGGTACACAACATCGCATACATTATAGAGCCTACCGCAGAAGCGTAGGGTATAATAGACATGCGATCCCTCTCCAAATCAGTCTTGGGAGACATCTCTTTAGAGAGGGTGATCCCGTGACAAGCCGGTAGGTTACCGCGCTTGGAATCTTCCATACTGAACCTCTTCAGTATGGTGTCGATGTACCTGGACTGTGAAAGTCCTAATATCCTCTTGGATCTGTCACGGTAGATCCGGATACCCAGAATGTACGAGGCATCACCCAGGTCTTTCATGGAGAACCTGTGTGACAAGAACCCCTTGACAGATTGTAGCATAGGAATGTCATTTCCTATTAAGAGAATGTCATCCACGTATAAAACGAGGAATACTACAGTTCTCGCTACAAATCTACTATAGATGCATGGTTCATCTGGATTTTTGATAAAGCCAAATTCTTTGACCGTCTCATCAAAGCAGATGTTCCAACTCCGCGATGCCTGCTTTAGTCCATAGATGGACTTAAGCAACTTGCACACCTTTCCGCTGCTCCCACTCTGAATGAAACCCTCTGGCTGGTCCATATAGACACACTCCTCTAAATTTCCATTTAGAAAAGCTGTCTTTACATCCATTTGCCAGATCTCATAATCGTGGAAGGCAGCAATGGCAAGAAGGATCCGAATGGATTTCAGCATGGCTACTGGAGAAAAGGTTTCGTCGTAGTCCAAGCCAGGTCTTTGACGAAAACCCTTTGCTACCAGCCTAGCTTTATAGGTCTCAACCTGTCCATCTACACCAATCTTCCTTTTGAAGATCCACTTGCATCCTACGGGTTTTACCCCGTCTGGAGCAATGTCCAACGTCCATACCTTGTTGGTGTACATGGACTCCATTTCGGTCCGCATTGCATCCAGCCATTTCACTGAGTCAACGCTCTGAACGGCCTGCTGGAAGCTAGTAGGCTCATCATAATCTATGATGCAATCCTCTCTATCCCCGTCTATGAGAAAACCGTAGTATCTCTCAGGCGGATGAGACTGCCTACTACTTCTGCGGAGCGGCGTAGGAATGTCCTGTTCTTCCGAACCTTCTGGTTCCACTAAACTTTCAGTAACAGTCCGTGGTTCTGGAATTTCTTCCAGTTCTACTGTGCTCCCACTTATCTGGTTTTCCAAAAACTCAGTTTCCAAGAAGTAGGCATGACGAGAAACAAGAACTTTTTGTTCCTCTTCACAGTAGAAGAAATATCCTTTTGAGTTCTTTGGATACCCCACAAACTTGCACTGTACTGAGCGTGCCTCGAGCTTGTCCGCATGCTGCTTTTTGACAAAAGCCGGACATCCCCATGTCTTAATGTGCTTAAGATAGGGTCTCTTCCCACACCACATCTCATATGGTGTAGTAGGCACGGTCTTAGTAGGTACTCGGTTCAAAAGGTATGCGGCTGATTCTAGCGCATATCCCCAGAATGATCGCGGTAACTCAGCGTTACTCATCATGGACCGCACCATATCCAATAGGGTGCGGTTCCGTCTCTCCGATACACCGTTATGTTGCGGGGTGTATGGAGGAGTAAGCTGAGAGAGAATTCCGTTCTCTTTTAAATAGTCCAGGAACTCGGCACTTAAGTATTCTCCACCTCGATCCGATCTTAGAATCTTAATACTTTTGCCGGTCTGTTTCTCTACTTCATTCTTATACTCCTGGAATTTTCCAAAGGCCTCGGACTTATGTTTCATTAAGAAGACATAACCGTACCTTGAGAAGTCATCCGTAAAAGTAATGAAGTAAGAATGTCCGCTTCGGGCATGTGTAGACATTGGACCGCACACGTCACTGTGTACGAGTCCCAAGAGCTCGCTCGCTCTTACTCCATGTCCAGTAAACGGAGTCTTTGTCATCTTTCCCTTGAGACAGGATTGACAAGTGGCATACGACTGATATTCGAACGCATTCAAATACCCTTCTGTATGTAACTTCGTCAACCTTCTCTCATTGATGTGACCCAATCTACAATGCCATAAGAAAGTCTGATTTATTTCTGGAGACTTTCTTTTGTGTGTATTCTGGACATTAAAAATCTGTGGTTGGTTTAACACGTATATACCATTACTCAGAGTACCTGACCCAATCAATACTTGATTAAGGTGAATGTTTACAACATTACTTACAAACGCAAATTCATAACCTTCTTTAGAAACTAAAGATACAGAAATGATATTACAAGTTGCGTTGGGTACAAAAAAGCAATTACGCAAAACCAAAACATGTCCATCTGACATTCCCAGGTGATAGTCCCCCACGGCTTTAGCATCCATGCTAGCTCCGTTTGCAACTCTGAGGGTCATGTCACCTGCTTTCAAAACACTACGGTTTCTCAACGCCTGCAAAGAATTACAGATATGAGATCCTGATCCGGTATCCAATACCCAGGAAGTAGAGTTTATTGAAAGACAGTTTTCAATAACATACACACCTGAAGCTGAAGCTGCAACCTGCTTCAATTCCTGTGTTCTGGCCTTCCAGGCCCTGCAATCATTCTTCCAGTGTCCTTTCTTATGACAATAGAAGCATTCTTCCTTATCCACAAGCTTCCCCGCTATCTTTGTTGCTTTGCCTTTTCCCTTCGTATCCACTTTACCAACACCGCCCCTTGGTTTGGCGGGGGCCTTCTTCTTCTTTCCCTTGGCTTTCGCCTTGGACCTAGAAGAAGATGATCCTCCTACAAACAAAGTGGATGTTTCCCTACCTTTCTGTAGGGTGCCCTCTGCGCTCCTCAGCATGTTGAGGAGCTCTGATAGTTCAACCTCTTTTTCTTGTAGGTTGAAGTTCAGTATAAACTGGGCGTAAGTGGAAGGAAGGGACTGGAGAACTATATCCGTATATAGCTCACTCTCCAATGTGATCCCTAGGTCAGCGAGCTCCTCAATGAAGCCGATCATCTTTAGCACATGCTCGGCTACTGATGATCCGACGGCCATTCTTGTCAAAAATAACTTTTTCGACGCTTCGTATCTTGCGATACGTGATTGCTCTCCATACAGTTCTTTTGTATGGAGCAATATGGACTCCATGTCCATATTCTCATGCCTCCTCTGATGTTCGTTGTCCATCGAGGCAAGCAGGAGGCACTTGGCCTTCGCGCTATCAATCTCCCAAGTCTTGCGGATTTCCTTATCCGCGACACTGGAAGTTGGACCAGGGACAGGGGGAGCTTTGGTGGTAAGAAGATACCCCAGCTTGTCATAAGTGATTGCTATCGTGACATTCCTGAGCCAATCTTTGTAGTTTGGCCCTGTCAGTTTGTTTTTATCTAGGAGTAACTTAAGTCCAGTCATGTTGATTGGTCGCTGCAATTAGGAGAGAGAAGAAGAAACACTCAGCATGACGCTCTTGCAAGTTTAGAGTGGTTTTTAGTTTGTCTAAACAGGATGGCTCCCACTGTTTCTCGAATCCCTCCTCAAACCATAAAGGAAGAATTAGTCAGGATCAATCCCACCGTACAATACTTGCTTAACCGTTCAGCCAGGCCGGTGTCGGTACTTCGAGGGAGGTTTTCCAACGCTTTCGCGAAGTTCCTTAATTAGAGAACCTCTTTTCCCTGGGGGCGTAGCCCCGCTAACACCTTTCTAGGCACCTACTAGGTTTATAGCATTGATCGTTAAGTGAGAAATTTCCCGAGGAGTAGCATATACTCACAGTAGGATCGGGATCCAAATATCATCGCGTGACGAAACTGAAGGAATCCTACCAGAATCATCACACTCCAAATGGTATGCAAATCTAGCAAGTTTCAGTACTTATGAAACTCCCGATGTGGATTTTTGCCCCATGCTCTTATGACCTTGACTTTGGCCAACAAATCATAAGTCACATGTCAAGTTCTGCCCGTCGTTCTCCAGGTTAATTTGAATCCACCCGCACCTACCCTTGACTTTGGCCAACAAGGCAGTACGACTGTTCCAAACCAACGCATCTATCTATGCTGCACATGAATACCCAATAGCTACCAATCACTGTGCCTTGACTTTGGCCAACAAACACAGCTTGAATACTATTGACTATTCATGTGAAACGACGGAGGGCTACGGATGGTTTTGGCAAAACCGTGAACGTAGTGAACTTGATTTGGTCGATGGAACGAGATAGCTTTTAAAAGGAGTGGCTCAAGCTCCGTATTTAAAAGTTGTTTTGAAAAGAACCGAGTGGTTTTTCGAAAGTGTTCCAACGACTTTAACTTGGTTTATTATCTTGCATTAGTTCTTTTAATGCGTGATATTCTTGCATTAGTTCTTTTAATGCGTCCCATCATTTAATCCTACCATTGCAGAAAACAACCAAAATATGACGTACGCTTATGCCATTCGCATTCGCCACGGGGCCCCGTCATTACCCGTTAGGTTACTTAACTAACGACAGAGCGGGGGCTGGGCTAGCGCGTCTGTAAAACATAAGCAACGCCTAAATAGTAAGCAATGATAGACATTACAGATCACAGATGAATGCATTGGATATACTAGCAATCCGCAATCCTTTCGAGCCTGAAACGAAAAGCGGATAACACGGTCGCGGTGAATAGCCAAATACCCCACCCAAGACCCCTACGGGTGCGGCAAACTACCCGCCAAGTACTCGGTAGTTTGTGCACCCCTCCATGGGTCTATCCTAGGAGCAAAAACAGTAAAAAGAATTATACAATGACGGCTACAACCCCGACCCGGTTGTGCGGTCAAACAAATAATAATTATTACATCAATTTACATTTACAATGAATGAAAGAAAAACAAAAGCTCATCTCACATCCACCCCGGCTATTCACCCGCGACAGTCCAACACATTCATATACACATTCCAGCACATTACAGATCATGTATAACCCCGACTAATCGACTTATAGCGATTAGCCGACGTTCAATACATGCAAGCATCACAGATATAACCATCATAGTCAAAGTGCAGTGAAGTTCGGGAAAAATACGGAATTATAGGACCCCAAAAGGAAATTTCTTTTCTGGAAAATCTGGGCACATATAATATATTTTAAAAATCCCAAAACCAACACACAAACACACTGCACGAAAAACGATGCAGAGAAGACACCAAGTCGCGGCGGTTCCGCGGCGGCTAAGAAGGATTACGCGGCGGAAGCGCGGCACTTTAGGAGAATCACTGTATCGTTTTTCTTGGGTGTTCACACAAAACCCTGAGCCGAATTTACAAGTGTAAAGTTTTTCATTTTGAGCAGAAAAAATTTCAACAGAAACTCAGTTTTTGTGATTATCCGGTTTTGTGATTTTTTTTCGGTTCCGAACTTCGTTACACTTCACTACTAAGCTAGTTTAAGTTTAGTTAGGCTCTGATACCACTGTAAGTCCATATTGCGACCCCCGGTTCTTACGGGGAGGCGGAAACGGTATAAAAAACGAATTTTTATCGCAAGAGGCAACATGGACTAAACTATGGTCGGGATCGTTACCTAAACTAAAACTAGCAAACTAAGCTAAAGATATTTAGCTACTCGGATGAAGATGGTTATACCTAAACTTGAACTCCTTCTCTTCAAGATCCGATGGTGGTTCGATGGCTCCTTCTCGTTGTCTCCGTACGCCGAAGATAGATCCACTTGAAAGCTCCAACCTTTAGCTCCTTCTTCGTTCTTTGAAGAAACTAGTTCACTTGGTTTGCTAAACCTAGTGAACTAGAATGAGTAGAGATGATTTAGAATGGGATTTTATCTATGGTTCTTGATTCTCAACTCATGAGACAAGAGAACCATAGATCAAGAGAGGGAGCAAGAGGTTGAGGATGAGAGCAAGAGGAGAGCTCAAGAACAAGAGAGAGAATGAGCAAGAAAGAATGAGCCAGTATTTTTGTCTCTCACCCTCTCATAATCCAAAGCAATGATAACTCATCATATCAACAAAAGTCTTATGTGATGGTTGAAGTAACCATAACCTTATCATGTCATGCACTCAATTTACTCAAATGAACAAGCAAGAAAAAGTCTTTGGCATGAAATGATAACCATGGTTATCATGATGGTCAACTAGTCAAGCCTAGTCAACCGGTCAACAAGTCAACAAAAGTCAACAAGTCACCAAAGTCAACAAGTCAACAACCATATCACCATAACACTTAATTAATATAATAGTTAATCACATATCATATTCTCATTAGGGTTGAGCATAAAGTCAAAAAGTCAACGGTCAACTGTCAACAACCCTAATGAGAATCCGCTGCCTCTGCCTCCCTGTCAACTGTGCATACACACCCGCATCCGCGTTCCGAGGAACACGAATGCAAACTGGATAAATCCAATCCCATAAGGTACACTAGGATCTGGCTTAAACCAAAGCCCGCTAGTGTAAACTGTCCGGACACTGTACGTGCACAAGTGCACGGATGTGACCGAACCCTGTCGCAAAACCATGCGACCTGTCGCAATACCATGCGACCTCTACTCTTTTGCCTAAAGGCGAAAAGCTTTCTGTGTGGGACTCTAAAGACTCGACACTACGCTGGCAGTGGGTTTAACCACAGACCGCAAGCGGCACTAGCTGTGCGTAACGGTCCCCAGGTAATGCCGACAAGAAGACCGATGAGGCGAAACCCATCTGAACTCCTACTGAGCCAGAGTGTGACATTCTCCATACAGTCCGGTCTGTTCGTCTGATACATTGCATGGCGGGCCTAGGGGGCGGTAAACGTCAGTCCCCCAATAGCGGTACAAGTCGTGCCGGAGTGAAGCCCAATACACCCTGAGATAACACTGGAAACCTACCAGTATATCTCGTTTGCCCTGGCCAGGGACTACTCGTGTAATGGCTCTCCTAGACACAGCGCGATGTCAACCCCCAATACCGGGAGAGACGAATCCTGTCTAACCGTCACTGCCTCCAAGTGCTTCGGGACTGCACCCAACCACCACCTGTTTGCACGACTCCTTTGAGCCGTGGTAGGGTAGTGATCAAAGTACAGTGGGAACACACCCGAGGCGAAGTGACAGTGTCAAGTCAGCGGACTAAGCTGTACTCATGTCACCTGGGAACTGGTAACTGACGATAGGTATAATACCAACTAGTCAGTTCCCGACGAGTCCTGTCCAGTGTACCCGTAACCTAACGAGCACCCGCATACTATCTCAAGTACGACGTACTGACGGCTGTGGGACAGACCGTCTCCCACACTGGGATGAGAAGCGCATGCGCTGGTCTACTCCGGAGTATCGATGCCCTGTCTCGATAGTCCTGCGACCAGGGACCTGAATAAGGATGTGCTTATAGATTACCCAGCCCCCACTAGTGTGACTGCCATCACAACGCTGGTAATCAAGCAAAGATCCTAAGGGCTCCACTAATGCGTATAAGTGATATACTGAAATAAACACAAGTACACATTGAAGTAGAAACAAACCAAGTAGCATACTACTATTTTGAGCAAGATTGTATATACAAGGTGAATATCCCAAGCATCCATTAAGTAATATACAAACTAGTATGATACAGTAATGGCCTCTAGGGCATATACACTAACACGATGTATATTGTAGTGGATGCTTGGACATATATAGGGAGGACTTTCTTACTCTACATGATAATATGCTATCTAATTGCTCTTTATCTTAACATGTACGCTGATTGTCTCTATGTTACATGTTGTTAAAGCCCTTATGATGAGTACTTGACTACCAGGACTATGATGCAGATCATACTAGTGGGGACAGAGTAGTCGTTAAGTACATCCTTCAAATGTTCCTAGTCATGGGTGTATCGAGACAGGGCATCGATATACCAGAGTAGACTAACGTATACCTTCTCGACCCATGTAGATGGGCGATGGATGATACCATATCCATTGGTGTTTGACATCAGAGACAGTATACAGGTGCTTAGTGGAGACTGGGTATACTGAACGGACTCACCGAGAACTCCCAGATGGTATTATACCTGACGTCAGATGGAAGTTCTCTGGTGACACTGGTACAGGTTAGTCTGTAGACCCGAGATCGTCATAGAGTCTTGTGTGATTCCCACTGTGCTTTGATTTCCACCTTACCATGTTCAAGAGAACGTGCAAAACGGTGGCTTTTGGGTACAGTCCCGAATCACATGGAGGCAATGAGCGATAGGAGGGGTTTCGTCTCTCCCGGTATAGGGAGTTGATGTTGCGCTGTGCTCGATTGGCTATAACAGGAAGTTCTTGGCCAAGGCTGCTTCAGAGATATACTGGTAAGTGTTATCAGTAGTTTCTCGACCCGTTATAGTTAGTTATGTATATGCCCTAGAGGCCATTGTTGTACATATGATGTATATTATAATGGATGCTTGGATATAGATAAAGAGGACTTTCTTGCTCGTCATAATAGTATGCTATTTGGTTTCACTTTATCTTAACATGTTGACTTATATATATTGTTTACTGTCTTACTCTCACATGTTGATAAAGCCCTTAGGATATGTACTCGACTACTGGGACTATGATGAGATCATACTAGTGGGGCCACAGTAGTCGATGAGTACATCCTATAACTGTTCCTAGTCGAGGGTGTGTCGAGACAGGGCATCGATACACAAGAGTAGACTAGCGTATACGCATCTTAACCCATATGATGGGCGATGGATGATCCCATATCCATCGGTGTTTGACATCAAGGATGGTGTACGGGTGCTCAGTGGAGACTGGGTACACTGAACGGACTCGCCGAGAACTCCCAGATGGTGATATACCACACGTCAGATGGCAGTTCTCCGGTGACACTGGTACAGGGTAGTCTGTAAACCCGAGATCGTCAAAGAGTCTTGTGTGATTCCCACTGTGCTTTGATTTCCACCATACCACGTCCAAGAGGGCGTGCAAAATGGTGGCTTTTGGGTGCAGTCCCGAATCATATGGAGGCAATGAGCGATAGGAGGGGATTCGTCTCTCCCGGTATAGGGAGTTGATGTTGTGCTGTGTTCGATTGGCTATAACTGGAAGTCCCTGGCCAGGGCTGATATAGAGATTTACTGGTAAGTGTTACCAGTAGTTTCTCGACCCATTATGAGCCTCACATCGACACAACTTATCGGTTACTAGGGTCTGACGTATACCACCCCTAGACTTGATATGCGACATATCAGACGAACAAACCGGACTGTACGGGAGTGTTACTGATTGGATTCACAGGAGAACGTACAGGCTAGCTTGTTGATCTTCTGATCGCTCAACACCTGGATGGCTGTTACGTTTAGCTGACCGCTTGCAGCTTGTGGGTGTTTGATATGATCATCACCTGCTACCGGCGTATTGACGATTCTTTAGAGTCCTACACAGAGGTTTCTTGGCTCAGGAAAAATGGAGTAGAGGCACATATGTGATATGTGCAGGACCGAGGATAAATGCGATATGAGATACCGTATTATATTCTCGCGATATTTAGATATGAGCCGGGTCATCGGATCAAGTGTTGATTCGATGAATCGGTACATGATATATTAGCCGGTTCTATTCGATATAGCCGGATCGTCGGATCAAGTGTTGATTCGATGATTTAATGTATAATAATATATATGATATATTGTATTACATTATCTAATATTGGCTCGCTTTATTATTTCATTTTCTCACCGGGTAATACATTGATATGTATGCGATATATATTATTTGTATTATTTTCTTTTGTTACAAATATATAATATATGTGTGATATATATTATTGTGACATGATATGATTAATAATGAAACATGTTTAATGGAGATTAAACAAGGTTAGGGTTTGATTAGGATTAGTTGCTTAATGCACCTTCTAGAAGCTTTCCTTTTGTCATGAGTTAGATATTATGGTTGATATTTTTCCATGACTCATTCTTTAACCCAACCAAACCCTAGTCCTAGTTAATTCTCTGCAAGGGTTATCCTTGTCATCCTAAACCATGGTTGTATTATTAATTCATATATTCATTTCATTATTCATCACAAAAGGATTAACTCATTTTTCATCATCTTCTTCTCTCTTGAGCTTTGAGAAAGCTTACTAGTTATTCATTTTGTGATGATTTCATGTGAGAATTTGATATAAAAAGAAAGAATAAATACTACTCCATCCTCATCTAATCTAGCCAATTAGATTAGGGTGTTCACCACATTAGAGTGAGAGAGCTTGAGTTATAGCAACTTCGACGTAGATCATCGGAAAAAAGGAATACTACAAGCTAGCATGGATCGTTCGAGTCGTGGAGCCTCTCTTGAGTCCGGGAGATCGTGGATCGTGGCGAAGAGACTTCTACTCGGAGCTTATGAAGCGAAGGAGCAGACTACAAAGGTTGTAATCCCTCACACTTAGTAGTAAAGATTTTTACTTGCATGTTAAAACCCTAATAATCTAGCAAAGATCCCGGCTTTGGGTTGTTCGGCACGTCTAAAATTTTATTCGGGCATGGTAGATGCCTTATGAACCCTCACAAGAGTGCCTAAGAACCCTACAGTGGTATCAGAGCCTAGCTAGAGCATTAGGCGACGCGTATACGAAGTTAAAACTCCGAACGAACTTCGAAGCGACGATTTGAACCCATCTCTGGACTTTTTTCAAAAACTGTGATTTTTCTGAATCAAAAATGCTTAAAAATACTACCAGGGAAATATATGAAACACTATGAAAAACGAGCTAATAAGCCGTACAATCAGCTGCGGAACCGCGGCAATACCCTGCTTTTGCCGCGGATCCACGGCCGTACGGAATGCTTACTGTCTCGTTTTGGCACAGTTACACCTGTAGGCAAAAGTGTATATTTCTGGGTATTTTTAAACTGACTCAAGTGTTGAGTATTCTGGGGTTTATTTTGTAATCGTTGATTCGATCGGAAAATTTAATTTCGTTATGTTTTCGGGATATTTAGAAACTGTTAAAATGTTCGAACGGATATCATTAACTCACTTTTTCCTAGCACGAAAAACATTCAAGTGTTGAATTTTTCTCGGGTTTAAATCTTTCGGAAAAACGTACAAGTTACGCGGTGGACCCTCTAGAAGAATACAAACCTTAACTCGATTATGTGACCGTCTGAACTGCCTCTAGACCTTAGGGTTTAGGGCAATACGGCGTGCCACATGTGAGACGTTGGCTTGACCCTTCTACGGCTGGATCATCGGTACTGTGACATATTCTGGGATTATTTGAACTCCGCTCAAGTGTTGAGCTATTTAGGAAATCTTGAGTATTTGATTATCCGATCGGAAAATTTAATACTGTTTATTTATCTGGAATGTGATACAATATGTGGAATTCATATAGTTAGGCATGAAATGCGAAGTACGTGATATTTCGGATTTACGATGCCTAAAGTGATTGTGGATTCCAAATATTGTAGTTTTACAATTTCTTTTCTGTGACCGTAAATGTAGTATGTAATTGTATTGCCGGTCTTCGTTGCTATACATCAACGACGATCGGTGTATGCATACTTACATACGTTGATGATATGTGATATTATGTGTTGATGTGATATGTTATATTAGATCGTCGTGTTCTGAATAGCCGGGGGTTTTATGCGAGATGAGGGTTTTTATTTTCATTCATGTAAAATTCATTTGTATGTAATATTCTTTTATTGGGGCACTTCCGGGATGAGGTTGATGTCACCAGTGTATATTATTTACTTTTCCGCATTATGTAGACCCAAGGAGGAGAGCACAAGTAACCGGGTTCTAGGGTCCAGTAGGAGGCCATCTCGAGGAGTCGAGACCGGGTCTCCTAACCCCAGAATTGGCAGTGTTACTTTCCGCTCTCGTAGGGGTCTAGGGATGTGGGTTTGGCTATTCATCGCGACCGTGGAATCCGTGTTTTATACCGGCTCGTATTAAAAACACGGACATCCTAGTATATCCAATATTTCATATATGTTCTTCTGCTGCAATGTTCTGTGATGAGATCATATTACTGCCTGAGACGAATGCTTATACTATATATATATGCTGATATATAAATATTACTGCTTTCGTTTCTTCTGTGATGCTTAGGAAGCATAAGCTGATGGGATTTATTAATGAGATTAATAAAAACAAAAGAAACATAAAGATGTTGTAGAATCAAAACTTTATAAAAATGGTAGCTACAGTTTTCCTTTGCATAGCGGTATATATGATATACCCTGCATCTTATTCGATGAGGAAAGAACCGAGATCCCTTCACCGGGAGTGACCTCTTTAGCGAAATTGGCAGATGCTACAAACTCACGGTTTTGTTTTTGACAGCTTCTATAGTTCTTGCTTTGCATAGAGGTATATATGATATATCCTGCACCTTATTCGATGGGGAAAGAGCCGAGATCCCTTCACCGGGAGTGACCTCTTTAGCGAAACTAGAAAAGCCTCAAAAACACTCCTGTTTCAAAAACACTCAATTCTACGACGATATCAAGTTCATTACGCAATAGGTTTTCAGAAAAACCTGACGTAGCCTGATCTCACGCTTTTGGCGTGTCGGATGTTCAAAGTTCTAAAGTTATAACCGCGATCAGGACGGTGTCGCTTCGCAGCTAGCCGGTTGAGCACGGGTCAATCCGCAGGGAGATGGTTGTATGTCCGTTCGAGTTTTAGACGAGTCAACAAAGAATGTGTATATGTATGTTCAAATATATCCTAAGTGTTCGGATTTATGTTCAAGTAAGCTTGTTAAGCTTAAGGTCGGTTAGTAGAGTTAGGATTACTCTTATGCTTGTCTTTTGCCATTCTTAAAACGGTGTTGGGATAATCGAAAGTAGCGGGGATTAGGAGGACATAGGAATGAGATTTGTGAGTTTAAGCGAGCTTTCTAACGCTAAATCCATTCCTAGTGCCCCTTGTCCGTCCTCTAAATACGCTTATTTCCAACCCTCGGCCAAACAACCGCAACCATGTATCCAAATAAGTCACAACTACATGTCACATTGTAGCGCGCTTAAAGGACTTCTCGACTTAGGCCTCGGCTACATGTCACGTATAGCGCGTCTAAGTGAGGGGGTTGCGTTTGTTTGGTCGAGGTTCGTTTCAAGATGTTTGGCGAAGAGAAGCATAAGGGATTTCTCCATCGCTCATACGACTTTCCTTAGCCTTAACAAGGTGGAAATTATTCACACATCATAAAAGAAAACAAAACAAAACAAGAAGGAAGAAAAGAGAAAAATACGGTTTTACAAGTAGCGCAAGCTAACTCTTGGGTCCGCATCTTAGCAAGGAACTCCGTTGAGTATCATCGCTTGGAAATAATACGGATAAGAAGAAGAAAAGAAAAGAGAACAGGAAAAGAAATAACAATAACTAGTTAACAACATATAATAAAGTTACACTAGAAATTAAATTACAGTGCAATGAAATAAAAATACAAGATAAGAAAAACAACCCTCATCTTCATTTCATCATCCACTCAATGCTCTCACTACATTTTAATGGAGGAAGACATGAAGAAGAAGAAGAAGAAGAAGAAGAAGCTAAACTAAACTACACTAAAAGTAGACATGAAGAAGACCTTGGCTTGGCAAAAAACTGGGCTATTTATAGGCTGCGTGTTGAAACCCTAGGGCAACATTCTGGCCCTAAATGAAATGACCAAACTAACCCAAAAATTTGGTCAGATGATGACCCTAAACCGCGGCGGATCCGCCGCGAAAACCCACATTTGGCGGTGGTTCCGCCACGGTTTTATGGAATTGGGGTCTCGTATTTTCTGGGTTTCCTTGTTTTGCTATCTTATGTTGTTATACATGTCCCAAATTGCAAATTGCCTTCATAATTTCTTCAGATCTGCACAGTCCAAACATAGCTTCACTTTTGATTGATTTGACCTTTCTCCCTCGAGCTCCGCGCATCCATTGATTCTTGTGCTGCCCCTCTTGTGCTCTGTGCTTGTCCGAGACACAAATGACCACTGTCATATGTCTTGTCTCTAGAACTGATACGCGGCACTGGACAGATACGGATGACCGGAACCCGGCTTTATCTGTTGGCAACAGATGTTCTGTATTTTGGCATAACTGTGGAGATTTTGTATCATTTGCGTTATTTTGGACTAGGAACCTGTCACGAGCCGAAAGTACGGAACGTGTCCGGCACTTAGATTACGAAGCGTCTAGAGGCGCCACGTAACCTAAGTAAGCCGAAGCCCAGAAATCTAAACCATGAAAAAGAAGAAGGAGCAGTAAAAGAAAACATGAAGGAACAAGTTTAAAACATCAGCAAATTTTCCCAAAAATTTCCGCAGAGTCTCCTCTGTAAAAACTGGCCCCCAAACGGGTACAACAAGTATAATATACATAAACAACAATAAAAAGCATCCCCAACGGGAGCGAACTCAACGCCAACAGGCGGAAACAACCACAACAAGCATAATAATATACAATGCCAAAGGGCGAGGCTCAAGAAAACAAAACCACCAGATCAGAATAATACATGCGCGACTCTAAAGTCGAAATAAAAGACTGGTCCAATAAACTTATCAAGTAATACAAGTATGGTTGATGGAGCTTACTAGATACAAATGAATGAATAAAAGTACAATGGTGGTTCGGATACAAGTGAACCAACGTACCGTGCAAATCACCTTGAAGAAAAGATGTGCCAACAAGCTGCCAGGGAAATCTGTACATCGAACCTGTAAAAAATTTGGCATAACGGGGGTGAGTTGCCAACTCGTGAGTAGAATACATCTACGAAAAGAAATCGAACGCACAACGCTATCCTAGGTCATAATAATACACTACTATATCCCAATCATCTAGTAAATAGCAGGGTGATACTACGTGTAAGTGCAGATACTCCGTGCTCGTGTCAGTGCCTCATATAATACTATGTCATATGAAATGAAATGCATGCACCATGAATGTAGAGTAACAAATCCTGAAATCCAGATATATATGTATAAGAAATCTTTAGCTGTTATCATAGTAAAATGTGTATAAGAATCTGAAATCTCAACTATGAAATACATGGAAATCCGTGTCAAGCATCGACACAACACATGTAATCTCAAGTCTCAATATCTCGGGCTCCGTCAGTCCGGATCGGCCCATATCATCAAATCTCACGACAACGGTCGGTATCCTCCGGATATCCGCCGCGCCAGACATCACCGGTAGGTAGCCTTCCCCTGCCAGGCTCATCGTCTACAACTCGATCTTCTTGCCCCGGGGTACCATACCGGGCCCACCATGTACCCGAGACGGTTCATCCACTCCTCGAATCGGGTCTCGAAATCCATCAGAAAACATGAAATCTCATGGTGGACGACACATAAATCACGAGAAAACCGCATCTTATGTTTTTAAAAAGAGAGGAGGAGGAGAGAAAGAAGTTTTTACATATTCTTGCGGTTTTCCCCAAAATCCAGAAATCTCATAGAAATCCAAATCTTAAAATCATGAGTAACTATATGATAAGTGTCGGCATATGCCCATAATACTGCATGATAACATGAAAATATGAATGCATGAATGTCTAAGTAATAAATATCATGTCTGTACTAATGTCAGAGAATAATCACAATATTATATCGGTCTAGTTGTTAACTGATTCTATCCATAAAAGACAATATGATCTAAAGTGTACGTGATATAGCAATTACCGATGATGATGTGTGTGAGCCGGCAAATAAGTGTGCGTGGAATATGCGCATCATCGGTAATAGTGCTGGTGTCCTAACAGGTAAAGTTTATACTGATTATAGCAACATATAAAAGAACATGCACCATGATGATTACAGTATAAATGCAAGACAGATGTGCATTATCCACCCCTCTGCGACATACGAGAACAACTATCACTATATGAGTCGAACCTAAACTAGTGTCCATCTAACCTCCTAAGGAGCTTAACCTAAGAAACTAGTCATTAAGAAACAAGAGTCTACCTAGGTCTGAATCAATATCTCTAATAGTCGGCGATCTAGCCTCAATAGCGTCACGTACGAAGTACGGCTTTCTCAAATCAAGAGTGCGGATCAATCATCATATCTATGCCTCGTACGGTAAAATCCATCGTACGGCATCCCAATATCGGGGTACGGGTCAAGTATCTCCTAGGTGTCTCATTATTCGTATAATGTCATCACCAAAACATCTCATGATCAAGGTGGTAAACTGTAATCGCCTACATCAATCATATATCATTGCCATCATAATAAGCATCATTAGTTTATCCTCAGAAATATCATGTCATATGTATCATATTGTGATTAAGTCATACTGATATCATATCGTCCTCAAGTCACACCTCTATGATATCGACATCAGGTCACACCTATATGATGTCGTAATCAAGTCATACATATCCCATATCGTGATCAATCACAAGTTACAGTCCGGGTACTATTTTAGAGTCCCATGTACCTCAATATCATCACTACCCCTTATAATTTAAGTATACATGTTCATTATCTCATTCTCTAATGATCCGCTAACACTTAATACGACTTTATAGCCAAGAATCACGGCATCAAGCCCAGTTATACTGTTTCATCATACCTCGGATATCATATCACATCAATGAATCCCACATACGTGTTGTATATATATGTATATACCTATACCTAGTTCAATATATATACACATACACGTATACCCTATGTCGAGTTTCAGTGTGTGCGTGTGTGTGTTTCTATCTGAAACCTACGAACCTCTTCCAAGGTACTCATCCTCTGATATGGTTTTCCTAAATCAGTCTAGTCCAGCCTAGGGTCAATACTAGGGTCCTACGGATTAAGAATCTAGGGTCACATCTGGTTTTCTAATGTCAATAAGTACTATCCCTATTCTACGTTGCGGGGGTGCTAAACGCCATCCACCCGACTTCCCCCCGTAGATATGCATCTACTCACCTGGTCCATGTCTGTCGAAGACGGTGTCGCCATCCTCCTCTTCATCGCCCGCAGTCCACATGAGGGTACCTAAACGCAAACATATAAATAGTATCGTAAACTGAATCACATACAAAAGTCAAAACGACGCAAGGAACCAGCATAGGTTAAAACCTATGTCCCGTTCACGCAAAAGAACCGAATATCGCTCGATATCGGCGTACAAACTCCGATGGATCGAGATAAACATCAACAAATAACTCGTAGTTTTAAAACTCATTACTTATATTATAAAACATGATTAAATCCATCAAAACCCTAAAATCAATCAAATCGTCCGATTTCGAAAAACCCGAAAATGCCAATTTACCGTTTTTCAACAAAACTTGACATTTAAATGAAACCAATGGTCATAAAACTCATTAAATAGTATAACTAGACTATACAAACCATTACTATATTTTTATTACACAAATTTGTATTAATTTGAAATTTCTAGTTTGCAACCTTTAACAATTTTCAACATTTTTCAAGCAAAATACCACAATTCCACCACAAAACATGATTTTGCATGAATTAATGTATTAAACTATAATTCATGATGATAATGATATAATGAAACCATAATTATATTTTTAATTTCATTTATCTAGGAATTTCCAAAATCTAGTTTTCAAAAATAGCCTTTTATTAATATTTTTCCAATTATCACAAGAAACTAGTGATCAAACTAAGTTTTTATTTCCATTAACATGCTAAGATTCTCGCTAAAACTACAATCTAATGATAACAACCTTAATTAGAATTTTATTTTATCCACAAATACATTTTATAAAAACTAGTTAACTAAATAACATTATTAAATCAATTTGAATACACAAATTATTATATAATAACCATGCAAGATTTTTCCACTTCTAAAAATGGTAGACTAGTTATTATAACCCTAATTAATTAATAAAAATCATAACTTGAATTTACAACCCTAACTTGAATTTTAAAAATTGAACATAAAATTAATCTAATAAAACTAATTATGCTTTAAAAGAAACATCTAATGGAAATAAAACAAAAGAGATAGATTTATACCTTCACAACCTCAAGTCCAAACATGAAAATGAGCCTAAAAAATGCATGCTTTCCCACTCAAAAATCCATCTAAAGAAGAGTAGAGAATAAAGGGTAGGAAATACATATGATTTTGTGGATTTTTAATTGAATTTTTAATGGATTTTTGATGAATTTTGAACAAAAAATGATATGGAAATGGGGGGGGCTGCCATGGGGGTGTTGAGGCCGGCCACAATTAGGAGGAGGGGGTGGAGAATGAGAAAAGTGAAGAAAGATGTAGAAAGTTCCCCAAAAATATCATATCATTATGTCTTTTCATGCTTTTATTAAATTTTCTTTTAATTCTTTACTATAGCAACTCAAGAAAACTCTAAAAAATTGGAAAAATTTGCAAATGAATTTTACATGATACTCACTAAATTATAATATGCCATGGCTCACTTTTACAAATTAAAACCATTCAAATTTGTAATTTACACTAATTTAGTGTAAAAATAAAGCTTATGTTAATATTTAAAATAATTAATTTAGGAAAAATATTTAATTAAACTAAAAATTTATAAGTTGCTAAATAAACACCATTTACTAGTAATTACATTATTAAAATAGGTATTTTTGAAATTATAATGAAAACAATCACGGTTTAGTTTTACGAAAAATACATTTTACTTTACCGAAAATCATAAAATTCACTTAAACAATTTTACTCATTTAATTATTTATTTAATTATTTTTAAAAAGTTACAATCTTCCCCCTTTAAGAAATTCGGTCCCCGAATTTAAATTAAAACTTCCCTTCCAAGTACTAAAACATTTAACAAAACACTCAAATCGTCGGGGCTCCGAAATCATCAATACATAACAAAAATCAACTCCGTCAAGCATAACGCAACCATCGGAGTTATGGTGAGAATAAAATATCAAAACCCAATATGAAAACCAACATAATATACATCAATCTACAACTTATATATAGTGCGCATCATAGTGAAGCCGTCCAAATATCTGGATAAGGAAATATACAAAAACCCCTTTTGAAAATTGCCGTGTGATGCACGTGTCACGGCATAAGCAGCGGACGTTTAATTTTTAAAAAATAGCTATACATATATATATATATATATATATATTTTATTTAACATACACGTCCCGCCTGGTTACTAAATCAAATAGTAATTATTATGAAAACATACTGCTCAAACTGAAATCAATCTCAATCACATCAATAAAATATCATGTGCGTCCAGTGCGCACTGATATCGAAACCAAATATAGATACCATGAATACACACAACAACAAAACTAAGTGCAACAGGTGTGCACCAAAAACATCTGTCAAGTGCAACGGGCGTGCACGACTCAAAATCAGGTGCATCTAATCTGCACAAAACCCCGATTTAGTGCATCTGGTGTGCACAAAATCGCATCAAGTGCGCCAAGTATGCGCAAGAATCCTAATCAGGTGCACATGGTGCACGAAAACATACATCGAATATCAAAATCGAAATCACAGTACAAAAATGCATGAAAACTAGGTCGAAACATATGTCAAAATCATGTGTAACCCCTATGCACGAAATCAAATCAAAAATCTCGAAATATATAAAACCAAATCAAGTGTACTGGATATGTACTAAACAAGATCAATACAACTGATATATGAAACACAAATAGAATGTAATGAAGGTACACACATGAAATACCAATCGTAGAACAAAGTACTCCAAATACCAAAATCCAATCCACGAAAATATGAAATTCAAATCATTAAATCCCAATCGTAAACACTATCGTCAATGTGCGCCTCTTTCTTCTGATGTCGATTGCTTCGAACTCGACTCTTTGTAGCTGTGCTGACTGCGCTACCAACGACAATCCTCATATCTAGAGTCTCCCACGTAGTCGATCCCTTCACTTGATATCCGGACTACATTAAACCTTTCGATCGATCCATCAAAATCCCATAATTCCCCGAGAGCTCAACACTCAAGTACAGTTTAAAAATATCCAGTACATACCCCAGCATCGATGATCCAGCCGTAGAAGGGCAAACCCAAGCCTCACTAATGGCACCGCGGAACAGCCGTAAACCCTAAGGTTCAAGGGCGTTCTCGTGGTCATTATGTCGAGTTAGGGTTTCATTATTCTAGAGGGTCCATCGAAATACCTGCATGTTCTTCCGAATACCTTAAAATTGGGAAAATGGTTTTCTGATAATCGTTCGAACCCTTTAACTTCATCCGGACAGCACGTGAATACCCTTCGTCCGCACGCTAAGCAATGCTTCAATCCTCAAGAATAAACGATACCCTAATGGTTATCGTATTCGAGCCGCAGCTCCCTCTGCTCGTGGTAACAGAAACCACCATCCGATATCGACAAAGATAGATCAAACGAACGAATGAAATACGGTGCAAACAATATACATCCTAAGGCTCCTTAAGCAGAGTAGCGTATCGTAAGTATGCCGCGGACCATACCCACGGTACGTTACTCTACCTAAATCGCCTACTCCATCAACCAAGGGTCACCTAGACTTATACAAGGTTAAACCTAGCGCTCTGATACCAACTTTGTCACGACCCGAAAGTACGGAACGTGACCGGCACTTAGATTACGAAGCGTCTAGAGGCGCCACGTAACCTAAGTAAGCCAAGCCCAGAAATCTAAACCATGAAAAAGAAGAAGGAGCAGTAAAAGAAAACATGAAGGAACAAGTTTAAAACATCAGCAAATTTTCCCAAAAATTTCCGCAGAGTCTCCTCTGTAAAAACTGGCCCCCAAACGGGTACAACAAGTATAATATACATAAACAACAATAAAAAGTATCCCCAACGGGAGCGAACTCAACGCCAACAGGCAGAAACAACCACAACAAGCATAATAATATACAACGCCAAAGGGCGAGGCTCAAGAAAACAAAACCACCAGATCAAAATAATACATACGCGACTCTAAGGTCGAAATAAAAGACTGGTCCAATAAACTTATCAAGTAATACAAGTATGGTTGATGGAGCTTACTAGATACAAATGAATGAATAAAAGTACAATGGTGGTTCGGAAACAAGTGAACCAACCTACCGTGCAAATCATCCTGAAGAAAAGATGTGCCAACAAGCTGCCAGGGAAACCTGTACATCGAACCTGTAAAAAATTTGGCATAACGGGGGTGAGTTGCCAACTCGTGAGTAGAAGACATCTACGAAAAGAAATCGAACGCACGACGCTATCCTAGGTCATAATAATACACTACTATATCCCAATCATCTAGTAAATAGCAGGGTAATACTACGTGTAAGTGCAGATACTCCGTGCTCGTGTCAGTGCCTCATATAATACTATGTCATATGAAATGAAATGCATGCACCATGAATATAAAGTAACAAATCCTGAAATCCAGATATATATGTATAAGAAATCTTTAGCTGTTATCATAGTAAAATGTGTATAAGAATCTGAAATCTCAACTATGAAATCCATGGAAATCCGTGTCAAGTATCGACACAACACATGTAATCTCAAGTCTCAATATCTCGGGCTCCGTCAGTCCGGATCGGCCCATATCATCAAATCTCACGACAACGGTCGGTATCCTCCGGATATCCGCCGTGCCAGACATCACCGGTAGGTAGCCTTCCCCCGCCAGGCTCATCGTCTACAACTCGATCTTCTTGCCCCGGGGTACCATATCGGGCCCACCATGTACCCGAGACGGTTCATCCACTCCTCGAATCGGGTCTCGAAATCCATCAGAAAACATGAAATCTCATGGTGGACGACACATACATCACGAGAAAACCGCATCTTATGTTTTTAAAAAGAGAGGAGGAGGAGAGAAAGAAGTTTTTACATATTCTTACGGTTTTCCCCAAAATCCAGAAATCTCATAGAAATCCAAATCTCAAAATCATAAGTAACTATATGATAAGTGTCGGCATATGCCCATAATACTGCATGATAACATGAAAATATGAATGCATGAATGTCTAAGTAATAAATATCATGTCTGTACTAATGTCAGAGAATAATCAAAATATTATATCGGTCTAGTTGTTAACTGATTCTATCCATAAAAGAAAATATGATCTAAAGTGTACGTGACATAGCAATTACCGATGATGATGTGTGTGAGCCGGCAAATAAGTGTGCGTGGAATATGCGCATCATCGGTAATAGTGCTGGTGTCCTAATAGGTAAAGTTTATACTGATTATAGCAACATATAAAAGAACATGCACCATGATGATTACAGTATAAATGCAAGATAGATGTGCATTATCCACCCCTCTGCGACATACGAGAACAACTATCACTATATGAGTCGAACCTAAACTAGTGTCCATCTAACCTCCTAAGGAGCTTAACCTAAGAAACTAGTCATTAAGAAACAAGAGTCTACCTAGGTCTGAATCAATATCTCTAATAGTCGGCGATCCAGCCTTAATAGCGTTACGTACGAAGTACGGCTTCCTCAAATCAAGAGTGCGGATCAATCATCATATCTATGCCTCGTACGGTAAAATCCATCGTACGGCATCCCAATATCGGGGTACGGGTCAAGTATCTCCTAGGTGTCTCATTATTCGTATAATGTCATCACCAACACATCTCATGATCAAGGTGCTAAACTGTAATCGCCTACATCAATCATATATCATTGCCATCATAATAAGCATCATTAGTTTATCCTCAGAAATATCATATCATATGTATCATATTATGATTAAGTCATACTGATATCATATCGTCCTCAAGTCACACCTCTATGATATCGACATCAGGTCACACCTATATGATGTCGTAATCAAGTCATACATATCCCATATCGTGATCAATCACAAGTTACAGTCCGGGTACTATTTTAGAGTCCCATGTACCTCAATATCATCACTACCCCTTATAATTTAAGTATACATGTTCATTATCTCATTCTCTAATGATCCGCTAATACTTAATACGACTGTATAGCCAAGAATCACGGCATCAAGCCCAGTTATACTGTTTCATCATACCTCGGATATCATATCACATCAATGAATCCCACATACGTGTTGTATATATATGTATATACCTATACCTAGTTCTATATATATACATATACACGTATACCCCATTTCGAGTTTCAGTGTGTGCGTGTGTGTGTTTCTATCTGAAACCTACGAACCTCTTCCAAGGTACTCATCCTCTGATATGGTTTTACTAAATCAGTCTAGTCCAGCCTAGGGTCAATAATAGGGTCCTACGGATTAAGAATCTAGGGTCAGATCTGGTTTCCTAATGTCAATAAGTACTATCCCTATTCTACGTTGCGGGGGTGCTAAACGCCATCCACCCGACTTCACCCCGTAGATATGCATCTACTCACCTGGTCCATGTCTGTCGAAGACGGTGTCGCCATCCTCCTCTTCATCGCCCGCAGTCCACATGAGGGTACCTAAACGCAAACATATAAATAGTATCGTAAACTGAATCACATACAAAAGTCAAAACGACGCAAGGAACCAGCATAGGTTAAAACCGATGTCCCGTTCACGCAAAAGAACCGATTATCGCTCGATATCGGCGTACAAACTCCGATGGATCGAGATAAACATCAACAAATAACTCGTAGTTTTAAAACTCATTACTTATATTATAAAACATGATTAAATCCATCAAAACCCTAAAATCAATCAAATCGTCCGATTTCGAAAAACCCGAAAATGCCAATTTACCGTTTTTCAACAAAACTTGACATTCAAATGAAACCAATGGTCATAAAACTCATTAAATACTATAACTAGACTATACAAACCATTACTTTATTTTTATTACACAAATTTGTATTAATTTAAAATTTCTAGTTTGCAACCTTTAACAATTTTCAACATTTTTCAAGCAAAATACCACAATTCCACCACAAAACATGATTTTGCATGAATTAATGTATTAAACTAGAATTCATGATGATAATGATATAATGAAACCATGATTATATTTTTAATTTCATTTATCTAGGAATTTCCAAAATCTAGTTTTCAAAAATAGCCTTTTATTAATATTTTTCCAATTATCACAAGAAACTAGTGATCAAACTAAGTTTTTCTTTCCATTAACATGCTAAGATTCTCACTAAAACTACAATCTAATGATAACAACCGTAATTAGAATTTTATTTTATCCACAAATACATTTTATAAAAACTAGTTAGCTAAATAACATTATTAAATCAATTTGAATACACAAATTATTATATAATAACCATGCAAGATTTTTCCACTTCTAAAAATGGTAGACTAGTTATTATAACCCTAATTAATTAATAAAAATCATAACTTGAATTTACAACCCTAACTTGAATTTTAAAAATTGAACATAAAATTAATCTAATAAAACTAATTATGCTTTAAAAGAAACATCTAATGGAAATAAAACAAAAGAGATAGATTTATACCTTCACAACCTCAAGTCCAAACATGAAAATGAGCCTCAAAAATGCATGCTTTCCCACTCAAAAATCCATCTAAAGAAGAGTAGAGAATAAAGGGTAGGAAATACATAGGATTTTGTGGATTTTTAATTGAATTTTTAATGGATTTTTGATGAATTTTGAACAAAAAATGATGTGGAAATGGGGGGGGGGCTGCCATGGGGGTGTTGAGGCCGGCCACAATTAGGAGGAGGGGGTGGAGAATGAGAAAAGTGAAGAAAGATGTAGAAAGTTTCCCAAAAATATCATATCATTATGTCTTTTCATGCTTTTATTAAATTTTCTTTTAATTCTTTACTATAGCAACTCAAGAAAACTCTAGAAAATTGGAAAAATTTGCAAATGAATTTTACATGATACTCACTAAATTATAATATGCCATGGTTCACTTTTACAAATTAAAACCATTCAAATTTGTAATTTACACTAATTTAGTGTAAAAATAAAGCTTATGTTAATATTTAAAATAATTAATTTAGGAAAAATATTTAATTAAACTAAAAATTTATAAGTGGCTAAATAAACACCATTTACTAGTAATTACATTATTAAAATAGGTATTTTTGAAATTATAATGAAAACAATCACGGTTTAGTTTTACGAAAAATACATTTTACTTTACCGAAAATCATAAAATTCACTTAAACAATTTTATTCATTTAATTATTTTTAAAAAGTTACAGAACCTGTAGCCTGTAAATATGTAGCAAACACGGATTAAAAAGAACCTGCCTATAAACAAATGAGCATAAGAATGGGCGGTATTAAATGCAATATTCTGGTATGAACAAATACCCCCAAACTTAACTTTTGCTCGTCCCGAGCAAAACCAATTATTCACAAAAAAGTCCTAACCTCACTTTCGCAGGGAACGCGATTGCACTGAGCTCATGCAACAAGCCGTTAAACCTCTAGGTGTCCCTAGTAGGAGGAGTGTTGTCTCCTGAGGGTTTTCAGCGGATTACACCCACAAAATCCCGTCAAGCTAGTGTCATAAGTTAACATCGATTCTACTCCTACAGTTCAGTATTTATGTTAGAAATTCTATCATCCTAAGTTAGAAACATCCAAACCTTATTTTTCACACCTCCTATCTATTTAACCTCAGATCCTATACATTCCAAAAAAAGTTTAGAAAGATGTTGGTTCTCCTGAGTTTTCCTTCTAAAGTGCGGCCTCAAATCAGGGATTTTTATCAACTTGACAGAAAACACAAGTCTTATCTTTTATTTCTATCTTTTATCCAAACATCGATTGTATACCCCTATGTGTTTGTATATTTGCACCCCTACACTCAAGAATTCAATTCAAGCTATAATACTCTTGCCCTAATACCTAATACTACTTCTTTTCATTAAGGATGGACGGATTTGCTCACACACCTTTCATGCGACTATTAATGCTTCTTGAGGCACTAACGGCCGATTACTGAATGTGTGAACTTAAAGCGTAAATAGCAGTTTCCAAGTCTTGACTTTATTCTATTTTTCTTTTTATTTTTATTTTTATTTTTTTCTTTTTCAAAACCGGATATATTTTTCAGTATGCTCTTTTGGTGTTTAGCTTTAAATACCGTTTTTTCTTTCATACTAGGTTTTCAGGCAAGAGTATTTCTAGATATCCTCTACTATCCCAAGTTTCAAGGTGCGTGCATGTGCAGTTTGTAGGGTATATACTTTCTAAATTTGGATTCAAGAATAGAAACTATTTTTCAGGCTTATCCTTCAGTAAGGCATCAATACTTTCCCCTCATCTTAACTTAACTCAAGAACTGAACTCAAGATTACCTGCTTCTATAAAAAAAACTGTAAGGACGTATAATCACCAATTTAAACAGAATGAGGGTTATTTATAGGATTTTCAATTCCTAAGCCTAGAATTTAGTTATTTCTAACATATCAACTAAGCTTTCAGAATAAAAATCTAAGTTACCCTATTAGCTAATTTGACGACATAGTTTTTATATTTTTGGAAAAAAATTCGATTTTTATTGGTTTTTTTAATAAGGTATGCAAATGCAAAATATACAAATGAATGCGAAGGAAGAAAGCTTATCGAGCACACCCCCAAATTTAAACTTGACAGTGCCCTCACTGTCAGGCTACACCAAGAGGGTCAAAATTGTCGGCGCTCCCTAGAAACAAATTATATACAAAACAAAAAAGGAAACAAAAAATATATACAAAATGGTTCCCCCCAAACTTAAGTAAAACAGTGTTTCCACTGTTTAAGCGGTGAAGTTCAGGATTAGGGGGAAAGAAAACAGTTTCAAACTATACAAGGCCTTACACAGGCCAAAAATGAGCACCAACCATTCAAAGATTTTATTGCTATAATGTACAGGTTGGTGGAAGAAGGCGTAGAGAAAAGAGATGGAGAATACGCGAGACCGTATGGAGATAGAAGTGGTATACGGTCTCGGTATATAAGAAGAAGAATGGCGGAAAGGAGAAAGAAGTGGAATATGAACTTGAGGGTGAAAATGGAGTGAATAGATTAGCACAATATGTGATGAATGATGTGTAAAAAGTGATTGTGCTAATCTATCAACCCGTCGAGAAATGGGGTCAAATCCCTCAAGATTCGTAAGAAACCATAGGTAAGCCGAACTCGGTAAACCAGACACAGGAAGTAAAAATGATATGGTGTCTTGCCAGGTTGGAACGATGGAAAGGATGGAGGTAGGTGATTGAGGAAGGTTATCGGTTAAAGGTTCATGAGGGTGTACACAGTCAATGAAAGAGATAGGATGAATTGGAAAATCCGACTCATCAACAAGAACTGTTTCATCCTAAAAAATATCCTCAAAATTCTCCTCAAAGTTAAGCACATCCATGCATTTATCCTCAAAATCCAGACGCATATGGGGTTCAGGAAAAACATTTAATGACTCGGGATGATGAATTGAAGAGAAAAACTCAGCCAAATCTATGGGTTCATCATCCAAAATATTCCCATCGTCAATATCCTCAATCAAGTGAAAATCAATATTCTCAGACATCTCATCAAAAGCATGGATTTCAATCGATTATGGTTCTAAGATGGAGGAGTAGAGGTCAAAAGGATTGGGTGTGGTTTCACTCAAAGGGGACCCTTCACAATCGGGCAAATCAAACACTACAAAGTCACACAACTCATTATCTGTTCTATCTTTAATCAATGAATCGTTTGGAACATTAGATAGACATTCAAAACCGGAGTTGTGGGATTCAAGTTGAAATGGGTAGGCTTGATTCGGAAGGGGGTACAGCTCACTTTCTCCACTCAAATTCTTAACCTGTCCTACCGCTTCTTCATACATTGGAAAATTTGGAGCTAGTTGAAAACTAGCTATCGGGTCACTAGGTTGTATGAGGGCGGCCATGGACGTATTCAAATCCATCATCTGTTGGTACGACGCTACCCTAAAGTCTTCCAATGACTGTTCAAGACTAGACATAGGTTGTGAAAGGGTTTCAGTAAAAGATTCAAACTCGTTTGGATACTGGAAACTCCCAAAAGGCTGTGTAGAAGAAATGTCTAGGGAAGGTGCAAAAGTCGAGTAGGACTGGTAGGAATTGAATGGCTAGACTGGAGCAGGATCAACATTTGGATAAGAAGGTGAATGGAATTGTTGATCCTATGAATCTGTAGTGGTGAAAGGAGTGAAAGATCGGCTACGGGATTGTTCAATATGTTCAACAATAGACATGGGTTTCGGAGTTACAACTGGACTCGAAAATTGAGTATCAACGTAAGAAGGGGTGAATGTTTGAAATGGTTGATACGAAATGGATTGCGGAGTCAAATTGTTTGTCCTAGACGCGTCTATGCAATCTTTCAAAGAAATTTTGGGCATGAATGGGTCGTTCGAAATTCGACCAAAGCAAGAACCGTAAGAAGTGATGTCTGGTTGTGGGTACCAAAGTTCGGCAAGGGTTTTTCGAGGTGGGGTACCCATGATATGAAGAAAGGAAGAAAGAAAGGAAGAGAAAAGGAGGGGAAAAAGAATGTGGAATTTTTTTATTTTTATTAAAAGAAAAAAATGTTTGTTTTTGGAGTTTTGAAAATTGTTTGTTTGAAAGAATACGAAATTATGGGACTAAAATTTACAAGCACAATCACAATCATAAAATGCACAAACACACCAAGAGCTAGGGTCACCTAGGTCAGCTAGACAACTCCTAACTGTTCCAAAGGGCTAGAAATAGGACCTCAAACTGCCTCTTCACCGCCAATTACGGCCAGGTAAGTGCCAGGTGAGTGGGAGGCTCTCCACTATAAGTAGTGGCCCTAATTAAGTAACCACTCGCCTTAGACACACTTGCCTAGACACCGCAAAGTCGGGTTAGGATCAACGGCTGATGCCTACAACTAGTCTTATGTTCTATTGAGCGCGACGTCCTTAGGGCTGAGTCTAGTATTTTTTATTATCTCAAGGTAATGCGTATGCAATTAGTGATTTGTGGGGTCTTAGGAAGGGTGATGAAATCCCCACCCAATCTGAATTGGTGTTATAGACCCTTAATGTCCGTATTAATATATGCAAAGCGGTAAACAAACAAAATCTAAAACAACAAAAATTTATTTGACGGCTGTGCAATTCTGTGCAAAGATACCTGCAGAAAATACAGTATAGTGGAATTCAGAGAGGGAACTAGAGGAGAGAGAAAAGGCAGAAAAAATTTAGGGCTCAGAAGCCTCAATATGACCGCGGAACCGCCGCCGTATCCTCTTTTTGACCGCGGTTCCGTGGTCAAATTGATGAGCTGGCGCCTGAACCTTAGGTCAATACACGTGCCCTTTTCTGTACACCCTAATAAAAACCTCTGTTTCTTAATTAGATTATTGTACTTGCTCCAGATTAGCCTGCACACTTGCACACAAAAATTATCAAAAATAACAAAAAGATTTTATTTTATATATATATATATATATATATATATATACAAAAAGAATATTAACCCGAATAACAAGAAAGAAAATAAGTTACCGTCTCCCCGGCAAAGGCGCCATTTGATCGCGCGGTTTTGGCGTGTCGGATGTTCAAAGTTCTAAAGTTATAACCGCGATCAGAACGGTATCGCTTCGCAGCTAGCCGGTTGAGCACGGGTCGATCCGCAGGGAGATGGTTGTATGTCCGTTCGAGTTTTAGACGAGTCAACAAAGAATGTGTATATGTATGTTCAAATCTATCGTAAGTGTTCGGATTTATGTTCAAGTAAGCTTGTTAAGCTTAAGGTTGGTTAGTTGAGTTAGGATTAGTCTTGTGCTTGTCTTTTGCCATTCTTAAAACGGTGTTAAGATAATCGAAAGTAGCGGGAATTAGGAGGACATAGGAATGGAATTTGCGAGTTTAAGCGAGCTTTCCAACGCTAAATCCATTCCTAGTGCCCCTTGTCCGTCCGCTAAATACGCATATTTCCAACCCTCGCCAAACACCCGCAACCATGTATCCAAATAAGTCACAACTACATGTCACGTTGTAGCGCGCTTAAAGGACATCTCGACTTAGGTCGCGGCTACATGTCACGTATAGCGCGCCTAAGTGAGGGGGTTGCGTTTGTTTGGTCGGCGTTCGTTTCAAGATATTTGGCGAAGAGAAGCGCAAGGGATTTCTTCATCGCTCAAACCACCTTCCTTAGCCTTAACAAGGAGGAAATTATTCACACATCATAAAAGAAAACAAAACAAAACAAGAAGGAAGAAAAGAGAAAAATACGGTTTTACAAGTAGTGCAAGCTAACTCTTGGGTCCTCATCGTAGCAAGGAACTCCGTCGAGTATCATCGCTTGGAAATATTACGGATAAGAAGAAGAAAAGAAAAGAGAACAAGAAAAGAAATAACAACAACTAGTTAACAACAGATAATAAAGTTACACTAGAAATTAAATTACAGTGCAATGAAATAAAAATACAAGATAAGAAAAACAACCCTCATCTTCATTTCATCATCCACTCAATGCTCTCACTACATTTTAATGGAGGAAGACATGAAGAAGAAGAAGAAGAAGAAGCTAAACTAAACTACACTAAAAGAAGACATGAAGAAGACCTTGGCTTGGCACAAAACTGGGCTATTTATAGGCTGCGTGCTGAAACCCTAGGGCAGCATTCTGGCCCTAAATGAAATGACCAAACTAACCCAAAAATTTGGTCAGATGATGACACTAAACCACGGCGGATCCACCGCGAAAACCCACATTTGGCGGCGGTTCCGCCGCGGTTTTGTAGAATTGGGGTCTCATATTTTCTGGGTTTCCTTGTTTTGCTATCTTATGTTGTTATAAATGTCCCAAATTGCAAATTGCCTTCACAATTTCTTCAGATCTGCACAGTCCAAACATAGCTTCACTTTTGATTGATTTGACCTTTCTCCTTCGAGCTCCGCGCACCCATTGATTCTTGTGCCGCCCCTCTCGTGCTCTGTGCTTGTCCGAGACACGAATGACCATTGTCATATGTCTTGTCTCTAGAACTGGTACGCGGCACTGGACGGATATGGATGACCGGAACCCGGCTTTATCTGTTGGCAACAGATGTTCTGTATTTTGGCATAACTGTGGAGATTTTGTATCATTTGCGTTATTTTGGACTAGGAACCTGTAGCCTTTAAATATGTAGCAAACATGGATTAAAAAGCACCTGCCTATAAACAAACGAGCATAAGAATGGGCGGTATTAAATGCAATATTCTGGTATGAACATAGCCCTCCGTCATTTCAGATAAGTCCAACTTAGTATTCGTGCTACGTTTATTGACCTCCGTCAAGGCGTAGTGTGCGGTAGCTGACTAGTATTTATCTGCTTATACATATGATGCAGATTGAATTAGGGTAGTCGTACGGCCTTGTTGACCTCCGTCAAGGGTCGTGCGGGTGGGTTTAATTCAATCGGGAAATGACGGGTTGAACTTGACTAGTAGCCTATGGTTTGTTGACCTCCGTCAAGGTCATAGGACGCTAGGGGCAAAATATTATCGGGAATTTCAAGTGTTGAAATTTGCAATGAGATTGCATACCTCCTATGAGATAGTTGGATCCCGATACCTACTGCGAGTAAGAGTTACTCCTGAGAGAGTTTTACACAAGACAATTAGCCGATCAAGTAGGTGTCTAGAAAAGTGTTAACGGGGTTACGCCTCTGGGAAAGCGAGATTTACTTTAATTAGGTCAGTGCGAAAGCACGGGGAGCCTCTCTCAAGTACCGACACTGATCTGGCTGAAAGATTGACGAAATTGTAGGGTGTAATTAATCCCGGCTAATCTTACCTTTTAGGGTTTGAAAGTAGATTTGATAAAAACAGTGGGAGACATCCTGATTAGATAAGATAATAACCAATCTAATCTTGCAAGAGCATACGCTAAAGTGTTTTCTTCTCTCTCTCTCCAGGTAGCGACCATGTCAGGCCATAATCAAGATAATAATATGGATGTATTGACTGAACCCGCTTATTATACTGAGCAGGAGAACGTTGGTCCCGTTCTTTCTTATAAGAGTTATAAGACTGAACAGGGAATAGGAAAATATCTGGATTCTCACACCGCCCAAACAAAGAACATGCATGTTGATGCACCTTCTTCGGGTGTGTTAGTTATTAAGAACTGTTTCTCAGTTCACCCTACGTCCTGGGTATTAGATAACGGATCAGGATCCCACATATGTAAATTGTTACATGGGCTACGGAAAGGTAGAGAACTGGGAAAAGGTGATCATTCCGTTCAAGTAGGGAATGGTGCAAGTATTGCAGTCAAAACAGTTGGCGAATATCACCTAGTATTACCAAACCGTAATACACTGATTCTGAATGAGTGCTATTATATACCGAACATGATGTGCAACATTATATCAGTTTCTTTATTAAGTAAAGAAGGATATAATTTTGTAGTACAGGATAATGTTATGAATATCTTCCTAAATCAAAAGTTTATTGCATCAGGCTCGTTACATAATGGCATATTCATTCTCAATCAAAATACAGTCCTCAATATACAAAACAGACACAAGAGGAAAAGTTGAGAAATGAACGAATCCTTCTTGTGGCATTATAGACTTGGTCATATCAATACGACACGACTGGCTAAGTTACATAAGAATGGATATCTGAATCCGTTCGAATTATCAACTTATGATACTTGCCATTCATGTCTCAAAGGAAAAATGACCAAAACTCTGTTTAGTGGACACGGAGAAAGAGTAACGGAACTCTTAGGACTGGTACATAGTGATGTATGCGGTCCAATGTCTACGCATGCCAGGAACGGTTCTTCCTACCTCATTACATTCACTGACGATCTCTCAAGATTCGGACATGTGTTCCTGATGAAACACAAGTCTGAAGCTTTTGAAAAATTCAGAGAATATAAGCACGAAGTAGAGAACCAAACGGGCAAAAGTATTAAGATCTTTCGATCTGATCGAGAAGGAGAATACTTGAGCAATAATTTTCTAGATTATCTAAAAGAGAATGGGATTCTCTCTCAGCCTACTCCTCCTTATACACCACAGCACAACGGTGTATCGGTGCGGAGGAATCGCATCCTATTAGATATGGTGCGCTCTATGATGAGTAATGCTGAGTTGCCTATTTCCTTCTGGAGGTATGCGCTTGAGCCAGCGGCATACATACTGAATAAAGTTCCTACCAAATCTGTGCCTACCATCCCATATGAGATATGGGAAGGGAAGAGACCATATCTTAATTTTGTTAAGATATGGGGTTGCCCGGCCTATGTCAAAAGACAAAACCCGGACAAACTCTAGGCAAGATCTGTTTTACGTAAGTTTATTGGATATCCCAATCATTCATGAGGGTATATTTTCTACCACAGTGAGGAACAAAGGGTGTTTGTTGCTCAACACGCCACCTTTTTAGAAATGGAATTTCTTGCAAAAGATATTAGTGGCTCTGAGGTAGAACTGGAAGAAATTCCAGCAGAACAAACTCCAACAGATGATTTAGTGGAACCAGAGGATTCAGTAGTACCCGACGAACCCCAGCCACTCCGCCGATCTAGTAGGGTTTCTCATCCACCTGAGAGATACTACGGTTTTCTCGTTGATGGTGGAAGCGAGGATTGCATCATGGAAGATGATAACCCGACTAGTTTCGAGCAGGCCATCACGAGTGATGACTTTGTGAAATGGCTGGATACAATGCGATCTGAGATGGAATCCATGTACACCAACAAAGAATGGACTTTGGAAAATGCTCCTGATGGGGTAAAACCCATTGGGAGCAAGTGGATCTTTAAAAAGAAATTTGGTGTAGATGGAAAGGTTGAGACTTTCAAAGCTAGACTTGTTGCAAAGGGTTTTCGTCAACGACCAGGTGTGGATTATGACGAAACCTTTTCTCCAGTGGCTATGCTTAAGTCCACCCGGATCTTACTTGCCATTGCTGCATACCATGACTACGAAATCTGGCAAATGGATGTTAAGACCGCCTTTCTAAACGGTGATTTAGAAGAGTGCGTATACATGACTCTTCGTAGATAGTGGGAGCAGCGGAAAGGTGTGCAAGCTGCTTAAATCCATTTATGGGTTAAATCAAGTATCGCGGAGTTGGAACATCTGTTTTGATGTTGTAGTCAAAGAGTTTGACTTCATCAAAAATATAGATGAACCTTGTATCTATAAGAAGGTAGCAGAGAGTAAGGTTGTCTTCCTCGTATTGTACGTGGATGACATACTCTTGATAGGAAATGATGTTCCTATACTGCAATCAGTCAAGTTTTTCTTATCACAAAGATTCTCGATGAAAGATCTAGGTGATGCCACCTGCATACTGGGAATCAGGATCTATAGAGATAGATCAAAACGGATACTGGGATTGTCCCAATCCAGGTATATTGACACCATACTAAAGAGGTTTAGTATGGAAGAATCCAAGCGTGGGAACCAACCCACGATCTCTGGACTCACTCTCTCCAAAGAGATGTCTTCCAAGACTGATTTGGAGAGAGATCGCATGCAAGGGATACCCTATGCTTCGGCAGTAGGCTTTATCATGTATGCGATGCTATGTACCAGACCCGATGTAGCATACTCACTAAGTGTAGTGAGTCGGTATCAAGCAGATCCTGGAGAGTCATTAGACAGCTGTGAAGAACAATCTCAAGTACTTGCGAAGGACTAAAGAGATGTTCTTAGTGTATGGTAACGGAGAACTCCGGGTGGAGTCCTTTACGGATTCCAGCTTCCAAAGTGATAAGGACGACTCTAAGTCGCACACAGGATTTGTCTTTACCCTCAATGGAGGGGCGGTGTGTTGGAAGAGTTCCAAACAAGATACCGTTGCAGACTCGACGATGGAGGTTGAATACATCGCTGCCAACGATGCTGCCAAAGAGGCTGTCTGGATAAAGAAGTTCATTAGTGAACTTGGTGTGGTTCCATCCATTGAGCATACAATACCTCTGTATTGCGATAACAATGGAGCTGTGGCGTTGGCCAAGGAACCCAGGTCCCATCAAATGTCCAGACATATTCTGAGGCGGTATCACCTGATCAGGGAGATAGTTGATCGCCGGGAGATCGATGTCAGGAGAGTAGATACGAAGGACAACACCGCGGAACCATTCACGAAGGCTATTCCCCAGTTACAGTTTGAGAGATTATTCGGGATGCTAGGTATGAGATACTACAGCAGCTGGCCTTAGTGCAAGTGGGAGATTGTTAATTATGTATATGCCCTAGAGGCCATTGTTGTACATATGATGTATATTATAATGGATGCTTGGATATATATAGAGAGGATTTCTTGCTCGTCATGATAGTATGCTATTTGGTTTCACTTTATTTTAACATGTTGACTTATATATATTGTTTACTGTCTTACTCTCACATGTTGATAAAGCCCTTAGGATATGTACTCGACTACTGGGACTATGATGAGATCATACTAGTGGGGCCACAGTAGTCGATGAGTACATCCTATAACTGTTCCTAGTCGAGGGTGTGTCGAGACAGAGCATCGATACACCAGAGTAGACTAGCGTATACGCATCTTGAACCATATGATGGGCGATGGATGATCCCATATCCATCGGTGTTTGACATCAAGGATTGTGTACGGGTGCTCAGTGGAGACTGGGTACACTGAACGGACTCACTGAGAACTCCCAGATGATGATATACCATACGTCAGATGGCAGTTCTCCGGTGACACTAGTACAGGGTAGTCTGTAGACCCGAGATCGTCACAGAGTCTTGTGTGATTCGAACTGTGCTTTGATTTCCACCTTACCACGTCCAAGAGGGCGTGCAAAACGGTGGCTTTTGGGTGAAGTCCCGAATCACATGGAGGCAATGAGCAATAGGAGGGGATTCGTCTCTCCCGGTATAGGGAGTTGATGTTGTGCAGTGTTCGATTGGCTATAACAGGAAGTCCCTGGCCAGGGCTGATATAGAGATTTACTGGTAAGTGTTACCAGTAGTTTCTCGACACGTTATGAGCCTCACATCGACACGACTTATCGGTTACTGGGGTCTGACGTATACCACCCCTAGACTTGATATGCGACATATCAGACGAATAAACCGGACTGTACGGGAGTGTTACTGATTGGATTCACAGGAGAACGTACAGGCTAGCTTGTTGATCTTCTGATCGCTCAATACCTGGGTGGCTGTTACGTTTAGCTGACCACTTGCAGCTTGTGGGTGTTTGATATGATCATCACCTGCTACCGGCGTATTGACGATTCTATAGAGTCCTACACAGAGGTTTCTTAGCTCAGGCAAAACGGAGTAGAGGCACATATGTGATATGTGCAGGACCGAGGATAAATGCGATATGAGATACCGTATTATATTCTCGTGATATTTAGATATGAGCCGGGTCAACGGATCAAGTGTTGATTCGATGAATCGGTACATGATATATTAGTCGGTTCTATTCGATATAGCCGGATCGTCGGATCAAGTGTTGATTCGATGATTTAATGTATTATAATATATATGATATATTGTATTATATTATCTAATATTGGCTCGCTTTATTATTTCATTTTCTCACCGGGTAATACATTGATATGTATGCGATATATGTTAATTGTATTATTTTCTTTTGTTACAAATATATAATATATATGTGATATATATTATTGTGACATGATATGATTAATAATGAAACATGTTTAGTGGAGATTAAACAAGGTTAGGGTCTGATTAGGGTTAGTTGCTTCATGCACCTTCTAGAAGCTTTCCTTTTGTCATGAGTTAGATATTATGGTTAATATTTTTCCATGACTCATTCTTTAACCCAACCAAACCCTAGCCCTAGTTAATTCTCTACAAGGGTTATCCTTGTCATCTTAAACCATGGTTGCATTATTAATTCATATATTAATTTCATTATTCATCACAAAAGGATTAACTCATTTTTCATCATCTTCTTCTCTCTTGAACTTTGAGAAAGCTTACTAGTTATTCATTTTGTGATGATTTCATGTGAGAATTTGATATAAAAAGAAAGCATAAATACCACTCCATCATCCTCATCTAATCTAGCCAATTAGATTAGGGTGTTCACCTTATTAGAGTGAGAGAGCTTGAGTTATAGCAACTTCGACGTAGATCATCGGAGAAAAGGAATACTACAAGCTAGCATGGATCGTTCGAGTCGTGGAGCCTCTCTTGAGTCCGGGAGATCGTAGATCGCGGCGAAGGGACTTATACTCGGAGCTTATGAAGCGAAGGAGCAGACTACAAAGGTTGTAATCCCTCACACTTAGTAATAAATATGTTTACTTGCATGTTAAAACCCTAATAATCTAGCAAAGATCCCGGCTTTGGGTTGTTCGACACGTCTAAAATTTTATTCGGGCATGGTAGATGCCTTATGAACCCACACAAGAGTGCCTAGGAACCCTACCGTTATGAGTCTCATATCGACACGACTTATCGAGTTACTGGGGTCTGACGTTTACACCCCTAGACGAAATATGCGACATATCAGACGAAGAGACCGGACTGTACGGTAGTGTTACTGATTGGATTCGCAGGAGTGTGAGCAGGCTTGCTTGTTGATCTTCTGATTGCTCAATACCCAGGTAGCCATTACGTTTAGCAGACCGCTTGCGGCTTGTGGGTGTTTGATATGATCATCGCCTACTGCCGGCGTATTGACGAGTCTTTAGAGTCCGACATAGGGGTTTTCTGGCTCAAGCAAAACGGAGTAGGAGCACATATGTGATATGTGCTGGACCGAGATTGATACGATATGAGATACCATATTCTATTCTCGCGATATGAGATATCGGTCGGTTATATATGATATAGCCGGCTTATCGGATCAAGTATTGATTCGATAAGTTGATTCAAATGATATTAGTCGGCTATAGGTGATATAGCCGGATTATTAAATCAAGATTTGATTTGATAATCTAATGTATAATTATATATTTTATATATTAAATTACATTAAATAGTATTAGCTCACTTATGATTTCTTTTCTCACTTTGGACATATTGATGTATATGTGGTATATGTTAAATGATCAAGCAAGGTTACAAATGCAAGTAGGGTTAATGAGGGTTAAACCATGCTAGGGTTAAGATTAGGGTTTATTATTTATCATTAAGTAATTCAAATGTTATGGATAAATGTCATGGTTGATATTTGCTGAAAGCTTGTAGAAGCTTCAAGGCATCTTTGACTTTGTCCATTCTCTTTGTCTTGCTTAAGATATTTTTTACCTAACCTTTAACCATAGCTTATGGTTAACTCTCTACAAGATTTAAGTATGACATGCTTAACCCTTGATTGTATTTCTAAGCTCACACAATAATTCATTTGATGAGTTAGCTTTTCTTCTTCTTCTTCTTCCTCAAAGCTTTCTAGTTTTAATGGAGGTATGAGAAAAAGTGTGAGAAAATCAAATCTAATGTGAGCAAACTTCCTACTTCATCATCCACTACTACTTGCCATTTAGTATAGGGTATTCTCTTCACAAAGTTCTTGACCTAGTGAAGAAATAGCTTGGGTTAGTGTCTTCGCGACGTAGATCATCTTCGGCCTCGAAGATATCGAAGAAAGCATGTTCGTTTCTTCAAGGGAGCCTCTCTAAAGTCCGGAGTTCATGATCGCAGCGAAGGGGCTTCTAGACGGAGCTATTGAAGTGAAGAACCGGTCTACAAAGGTTGTATTCCTTGCTCACTTTACTTTTGCAAAGTGTTTGCATTTCATTTCCGTCGATTTCTAGTTAAAGATTCTTAGTTAGAATTAGCTAAAACGGCAAATTTTTGAACTTGGCATGGGCGATGCCTCCCGAAACCTTGCTGCCATCCTAGATAACCCTGCAGTGGTATCAGAGACTAGCTAGAAATTTATACGGATTTTGTTAAGATTACGAAACTGAAATACTCCGAAACTTGAAACGCGAAAATCATGTTTCTGTCGATTTTAAATATTTATCAAAAAAAAATTTAAACAAGTACAGAGTGATGTATAGGGTATATCATGAACACACACAAAATTTTAGGTCATTCCATGAAAATTGGGCCGAGCACCACCTACCCCATCTCGGCCAAATCCGAGCAGTTACCCCTTATTTTTTGCCTGTGTTCAAGTAACTGGGTTTCGGTGTTTCAGGTGTTGTTTGTTTTGGCTAATTTTGCATGTGATGTGATCCTATACTATAAACAATTCGGAGTGTTTCGTATTCATAGTTTTAACATTGTTTTGGGTTATTCGCATGTTGTCTCGATGAAGTTAAAAAGTTCGATCGAATGTCAAAAACCCATTTTTCCAAGTTTAACGTATTCGGAAAAACATGTAAGTGATTCTATGAACCCTCTAGAAGAATGAAACTCTGGGGTTTGTCATAGTTTCGTGGCAACATGAGTGAGGCTTGGGTTTGCCCTTCTACAGCTGGTGCATAGGTACTGTGGCATATTCTAGGTATTATTGAACTGTGCTTAAGTGTTGAGATGTCGATAAATTGTGGGGATTTGATGAATCGATCGAAGAGTTTAACGTCGTCCAGATATTATGTAATGGGATACAATATTTGGAATCCACAAATAGTTATGAGATAACTAATTTGAATATTATAAATCTAGCAATTTAGTCTCAGATGATCGGCTGCCATAGGATTTTGATGTGATCAAAAGTCCGTCGCAATCACGTAGTGTACGCGGATACTCGTCGGGAAAACTTAATAGATAACCACGCCCCATAGCCCCGACCAAGTGACTGTAAGAGAACCCCGTCACCAAAAGCATCCATTCGGGTGCTTGCGGCAGCGGTGTTCCGCTTTAGTGCACTTCGTCGACGGTATCGGGGGGTGTGGCCGTCTACTAAAGTTTCCGACGAGCATTCGATCAGGATGTCGGGAATCTTGTTGAATTGCCCGACTAGATATTGAAAAGTGTTTTCGAGATCGAGACTAAAATGCGGGGTTTATAATTGTTAGGCATGCGATGTATAAGGAATTCATTTGGTTAGGCATGAAATCCAAAATATGTGATACGTTGGGTTTATGATGTCTAAGATGGTTGTAGATTCCAACTATTGTAGTTTTTCACTTTCTTTTCTGTGACCGTAAGTGTAATATGTGGCGTATCGCCGGTTTCGGTGCTATATGTCAACGACAACTGGGATACGCATATTTACTTACGTTGATGACATGTGATGTTATGTGTTGCTGTGATATGTTATATTGGATCGTCGTGATTGAATAGCCGGGGGTTTTATGTGAGATGAGAGTTTTTCATTTTCATTCATGTAAAATTCATTGTATGTAATATTCTTTTATTGGGGCACTTCCGGGTTATGGATGATGTCACCATTGTATATTATTTACTTTTCCGCATTAGGATAGACCGAAGGTGGGGAGCACAAGTAACCGGGTTCTAAGGTCCAGTTGGAGACCATCTCGAGGAGTCGAGACTGGGTCTCCTAACTCTAGAACTGGTAGGGTTGCTTGCCGCTCTCATAGGGGTCAGGGGTATGGGATTGGCTATTCATCACGACCGTGGAATCCGTGTTTTATACTGGCTTAATTTAAAACACGGAAATCCTAGTATATCCAATATTTCATATGTTGTTTTCTGCTGCGATATTTGTGATGTAATCATTTGAGATAAATGTTGAGATAAATACTGGATATAGTATATGTGATATATTATATAGACGTTGCTTATGTTTTACACTCGCGCTAGCCCTGCCCCGCTCTGCCGTTAGTTACCTAAGCTAATGGTGCGTGAGGGGACATTGAAGCGAATGCGAATGGCATAAGCGTACATTGTATTTATCTGTGATGTTTAGCTAACTTAAAATGATAGGACTTCATTAATGAGATTAATGAAATAAAAGCAACCTAAAGATGTTGTAAAAACTTATCTCAAAAACTGGTAGCTCTAGTTCTTGTTTTGCATAGCGGTATTCCTTGTAGAATATCCAGCACCTTATTCGATAAGGAAAGAGCCGAGATCTCTTCACCGGGAGTGACTTATTTAGCCAAACTAGAAGATGCTACAAACTTGGTTTGTCTTTTGATTGCTTTTATAGTTTTTACTTTGCATAGTGGTATTTATGAAATATCCTGCACCTTATTCGATAAGGAAAGAGCCGACATCCCTTCATCGGGAGTGACCTCTTTAGCGAAACTAGTAAAGGCCTCAAAAACACCCATTTTCAAAATCACTCGATTCTACGACGATATCAAGTTCATTACGCAAAGGGTTTTCTTAAAAACCTATCGTAGCCCTCCATCATTTCAGATAAGTAATAGTTAGTATTCGTGCTGCGTTTCTTGGCCTTTGTCAAGGCGTAGTGTGCGGTAGCTGATTACTGCTTATCTGCATAAGCATATGATGCGATTGAGTTAGGGTAGTCGTGCGACCTTGTTGGCCTTTGTCAAGGGTCATGCGGGTGGGTTTAATTCAATCAGGAAATGACGGGTTGAACTTGATTAGTATCCTATGCTTTGTTGGCCTTTGTCAAGGTCATAAAAGGTTAGGGGCAAAATATTATTGAGAATTTCAAATGTTGAAATTTGCAATGAGATTGCATACCTTCTATGAGATAGTTGGATCCCGATACCCACTGCGAGTAAGAGCTACTCCTAGGAGAGTTTTACACATTACAATTAGTCAATCAAGTAGGTGTCTAGAAAGGTGTCAACGGGGTTACGCCCCTGGGAAAATGTGGTTTATTTTAATTAGGTCCGTGCGAAAGCACGGGGAACCTCCCTCAAAGTACCGGCACTGGCCTAGCAGAAAGATTGGCGAACTTGTAGGGTGTAATTAATCCTGGCTAGTCTTTCCTTTTAGGGTTTGAAGGAAGATTTGACTAAAACAGTGGGAGCCATCCTGATGAGATAAAATAATAACCAATCTAATCTTGTAAGAGCGCACGCAGAGTGTTTTCTTCTCTCTCTCTCTCCAGGTAGCGACCATGTCATGTCTTAATCAAGATAATAATATGGATGTATTGACCGAACCCACTTGTTATGCTGTGCTGGGGAACGTTGGTCCTGCTCCAACTTATAATTGTTATAAGACCGAGCAGGAAATAGGGGATTACCAGGATTCCCGTACCGCCCAAACGAAGAAAGTGCATGATGATGCACCCTCTTCGGGTGTGTTCATTACAAAGAACTGTTTCTCAGTATTCTCTACGTCCTGGGTATGAGATACCGGATCAGGATCCCACATATATAATCTGTTACATGGTCTACAGATAGGTAGAGAACTGAGAACGGGTGATAAAATTTCAAGAGTTTGAAACGGTGCAATTGTTGCAGCCAAGATGTTGGCAGTTATCACCCTGTATTACCAAATACATTGATTCTGAACGAATATTATTAGATACCGAACCAGATATACAATATCATATTAGTCTCATTATTTAGTAAAGAAAGATATAATTTTGTATTGTTGGATAATGTTTTGAACATTTCCTATATCAAGAGTTGATCGGTTCAGGCACGTTTTCTAAAACCATAAACGTTCTAAATCAAGCTACAGTTCTTAAGGTATAGAACACACACAAGAGGAAGAGTTCAGAAATGAACGAATCCTTCTTGAGGCATTGTAGACTAGGTCATATCAATGCGACCCGACTAGCTAAGTTACATTTAGATGCATATTTAAATCAGTTTGAATTTATATCTTATGAAACTTGTCAGTCATGTCACAAAGATAAGATGACCATAGCTCCGTTTATTGGAAACAGAGAAAGAGTTAGATGAACTCTTGGGATTGATACATGATGATGTATGTAAGTCCCCTGTCTACACATGCCAGGACTGGTTCTTTGTACTTCATTACATTCACTGATGATCTCTAAAGATTCGGACATATGTTCCTGTTGAAACACAAGTCTGAACCTTTTGAGATATTCAAAGAATATAAGTAAGAAGTGGAGAACCAAAATGGGTATAAGTATTATGTCCTTTGATGTGATCAAGGAGGAGAAGACTTGAGCACGGAATTCCTGGAATATTCTAAAGGGGAATGAGATTCTCTATCAATATTACTCCTCCGTATACACCACAGCACGTCAGTGTATCGAAGTGGAGCAATCGCACCCTATATGATAAGGTATGCTCTATGATGAGTACTACTGAGTTTCCTATTTCCTTTTGGGGATTATGCACTTGAGAAGCTGCATACCTATTGAATAGGGTTCCAATCAAATCAGGTGCCTACCACTCCATATGTGATATGAAATGGGAAGAGCCCATCTCTTTAGTATGTTAAGATTTGGGAATGTCCGGCCTATGTCTAAAAGCAATATCTGGACAAGCTAAAGGCAAGATCAGTTCTGTGGATGTTTATTGGATATCCCAAGCATTCGCAAGGGAATATCTTCTACCCTACCGATGAACAAAAGGTGTTTTGTTTCTCAGCTTGCCACCCTTTGAGTGTTAGTTATATGTATGCCCTAGAGGTCATTACTGTACATAGGATGTATATTGTAGTGGATGCTGGGACGTATATAGGGAGGACTTTCTTGCTCGACATGATAGTATGCTATCTGGTTGAACTTTACCTTAACGTGTATACTGATTGTCTCTCTGTTACATGTTGGTAAAGCCCTTAGGATCTGTACTTGACTACCTGGATTATGATGCGGTTCATACTAGTGGGGACAAGGTAGTCCATAAGTACATCCTTCAAAGTCCCTAGTCGTGGGTGTATCCAGACGGGGCATCGATATACCAGAGTAGACTAGCGTATACCTTCTCGACCCATACAGATGGGCGATGGATGATCCCATATCCATCGGTGTTTGACATAAGAGATGGTATACGGGTGCTCAGTAGAGACTGGGTACACTGGACGGACTCGCCGAGAACTACCAGATGGTATTATACCTCACGTCAGATGCCAGTTCTCTGGTGACACTGGTACAGAGTAGTCTGTTGACCCGAGATCGTCATAGAGTCTTGTGTGGCTCCCACTGTGCTTTGATTTCCATCTTACCACATCTAAGAGGGCGTGCAAAACGGTGGTTTTTGGGTACAGTCCCGAGTCACATGGAGGCAATGAGCGATAGGAGGGGATTCGTCTCTCCCGGTATAGGGGGTTGATGTTGCGCTGTGTTCGATTGGCTATAACAGGAAATCCCTGGCCAGGGTTGCTGAGATTTACTGGTAAGTGTTACCAGTAGTTTCTCGAATTGTTATAGACCTCATATCAACACGACTTATCGAGCTATTGGGGTCTGACGTTTACTACCCCTAGGTGAGATATGCGACATATCAGACGATCAGACTGGACTGTACGGAAGTGTTACTGGTTGGATTCACTGGAGTGTGAGCGGGCTTGCTCGTCGATCTTCAGATCGCTCAATATCCGGGTGGCCGTTACGTTTAGCAGACCGCTTGCGGCTTGTGGATATTTGATATGATCATCATCCGCTGCCGGCGTATTGACGAGTCTTTAGAGTCCTACACAGAGGTTTCCTGGCTCAAGCGAAACGAAATAGGAGTGCATATGAGATATGTGCGGGACCGAGAATGATACCAGTATGTGATACTGTATTCGATTCTCGCGATGAATGTATCGATTAGGTTATATGCGATATACCCTAGTTATCGAATCAAGGATTGATTCGATAAGCCGATACATTGTATACTAGTCGGTTATATGCGATATGACCGGATCGTTAAATCAAGTGTTGATTTAATGATTCAATGCATAATTATATATTTGATATATTACTTTGCATTAACTAGTATCGGTTCACTTTAAATGGATTTTCTCACTCGGGTGTGCGCATTGCATATGCGATATGATTCTGTGCACTTGATTGTATCATGTTTGATGATACATATCTTTTTTTGGTTAAGTGTAATGAATTAAACCTAGGTTAAGAAAATGATTAGGGTTTTCTTTTATTCATTCATTTATCTTTTCATTTGCATTTAAAAGATAAATGAGAAAAGGAAAAGAAGTGAAAAATGGTGGCTAGTTTTGTTTTTATCATGAAGCTTCATGAAGCTTTCATTATGTCACCATTTTTGTCTCATCTCCTTAACCCTAACCATTCTTTAACCTTGGTCAATTCTCTACACTTAACTTGGGTTAATATTATGATAAGAATAAAATTTATTATTCTTTTCATAATAACTCATCATCTTCTTGCTTTCTTCTTCTTCTTCACTTCAAGAAAAAGCTTCACAAGCTTTAATGGCAAAGTGAGAATTAGAGTGAGAAATCCAATTCTAAAGTTTACCCACTTCCTATTTCTTCATCCTCTACCTCTTGCCAAGTAGTAGAGTGTGTTTCCTTCACAAGTTTTCAAGGCTTGGTGAAGGTGGAGCTTGATCTAGCGATGCCTCGACGTAGATCATCTTCGGCATGGACATCGACGACCTAGCTTGCCCATTCCCGACGAAGCCGACGCTAGAGCCCGGATTTGATTTAGACAGCGGAGAGGACCTCATCTCGGAGCCGTGGAGGTGGAGGACCGGATCTACAAAGGTTGTATTTCCGTATCTCTTAGTTAATTGTTAACTAGTTAGCTTTTTCGCCTAGTTTTCTAGCAAACGATCCGTAGTCGGGTCTCTCGGCACCTAGAAATTTTGAAATTGGCATGGTTGATGCCTTGTGAGACCTCACTAGTGTGCCTAGGAACCCTACAGTGGTATCACAGCCTAGCTAGAGCCTTAGGCGAAGTCTGGACGGAATTAGAACTCCGATCGACCCGAAACCCCGACATGAAAATGCTCTCTGGACATTTCTGTAAAACATGGTTTTTTGTCAATTCAAAATGCTTAAAAAATTCAGCAATGAAATCCAAGAATTACTGTGCAAAACGTTTCCCATGAACAGTGCAAACAGCCGCGGAAACGCGGCAGAAGCCTGGCTTCTGCGGCACTTCCGCGGCAAGTTGGTGACGTCAGCCCTTGGTTTTTCCACAGTAATTCTTGATAAATTCTTCTGAGTTTTCTAGGAATTTTAAATTGATTCCAGAGTTTTATTTTCTGGGTTGGATTGGGGACTCGATGAATCGATCGGATTTTTAACTTTGTCTATGTGGCTTTCCGGATAAATTTTAGAATATGTTAAAAAGTTCGACCGGATATAAATACCCAATTTTTCCCCTGTCGGGAAATTTTCAAGTGTTGGATTTTTCCGAAGTTTAACGACGTTCTAAGTAGTGCAAGTAACACGATGGACCCTCTAGAAGACAACAAACCTTAACTCGATTATGTGACCGTCTTGAACTGCCCTTTGAACCTTCGGGTTTGGGGCAGTACGGCGTGCCACATGTGAGGCGTTGGCTTGACCCTTCTACGGCTGGACCGTTGGTACTGAGGCATGAACTGAATGTTGTTAGACTTATTTCATGTGTTGATCTGTATCGGGAAAACTTGGGTGTTCGATTGTTCGATCGGAAAGTTTGACATTTTCTATTTATCCGGAATGGGATACACTAATTGGAATTCACAAAAAGTTATGAGATAACTGAATGAATATTATAAACATAGCAGTTTAGTCTCACTTGATCGGTTGCCACGGAATTTTGATGTGATCAAAAGTCCGTCGCAATCACGTAGCGTACGCGGATACTCGCCGGGTAAACTTAATAGACAGCCTCACTCTATAGCCCCGACCAAGTGACTGTAGGAGAACCCCGTCGCCGAAAGCATCCGTTCGGGTGCTCGCGGCAGCGGTGTTCCGCCTTGGTGCACTTCGTCGTCGGTATCGGGGGTGCGGCCGCCTACTAAAGTTTGCGACGAGTATTCGATCAGACTGTCGGGAATCTTGTTGAATTGCCCGACTCAATATTGAAAAGTGTTTTCGATAATGAGACTAAAATGCGGGGTTTATAATTGTTAGGCATGCGATGTCTAAGGAATTCATTTGGTCAGGCATGCGATGTCTGAGATGGTTGCGGATTCCAACTGTTGTAGTTTTACACTTTCTTTTCTGTGACCGTAAGTGTAATATGTGATATCGCCGGTTTCGTTGCTATATGTCAACGACAATTGGGATGGACATATTTACTTACGTTGATGACATGTGATGTTATGTGTTGCTGGATATGTTATATTGGATCGTCGTGTTTGAATAGCCGGGGGGTTTTTATGTGAGATGAGTGTTTTTCATTTTCATTCATGTAAAAACTTGTATGTAATATTCTTTTAATTGGGCGCTTCCAGGTTGCGGAAGTTGTCACCGTTGATGTATATTATTTACTTTTCCGCACTAGGATAGACCCAAGGAGGAGGGCACAAGTAACCGGGTTCTGGAGTCCAGTGGGAGACCAACTCGAGGAGTCGAGTCCGGGTCTCCTAACTCTAGAATTGGTAGGGTTGCTTGCCGCTCTCGTAGGGGTCTTGGGGTGTGGGATTGGCTATTCATCACGACCGTGGAATCCGTGTTTTATACTGGCTCGTATTGAAAACACGGACGTCCTAGTATATCCAATATTTCATATGTTTCTTCTGCTGTGCTTTATCTGTGATGCGATCATATGATGTTCTGTGATGTTTAGGTATTTTAAATGATGGGACTTCATTAATATGATTAATGAAATAAAAGAAACCTAAGATGTTGTAGAATCGAATTTCAAAAATAAAAAAAGGTAGCTACAGTTCTTGCTTTGCACAGCGGTATATGTGATATATCCTGCACCTTATTCGATGAGGAAAGGACCGAGATCCCTTCACCGGGAGTGACTCCTTTAGCAATAACTGGCAGATGGTACACACTCGGTTTGTTTTTTGATTGCTTTTAAGTGTTTTTGCTTTGCACAGTGATATATATGATGTATCCCGCACCACATTCGACGAGGAAAGGACCGACGATCCCTTCACCGGGAGTGACTCCTTTAGCAAAACTAGAAAAGCCTCAAAAAAACTCCATTTTAAAAATCATTTGATTCTACAACGATATCAAGTTCATTACGCAATAGGTTTTCAGAAAAACCTATCGTAGCCCTTCGTCATTTCAGATAAGTTGTATATAGTATTCGTGCTGCATTTGTTGGCTTTCGTCAAGGTGCAGTGTGCGGTAGCTATATGCTGCTTATCTGCCAGCATACGATGCGATTGGATTAGGGTAGTCGTGCGGCTTTGTTGGCTTTCGTCAAGGGTCGTGCGGGTGGGTTTAATTCGATCAAGAAATGTATGGGTTGAACTTGACTAGCGGGCTATGGTTTGTTGGCTTTCGTCAAGGTCATAGCACGTTAGGGGCAAAATATTATCGGGAATTTCAAGTGTTGAAATTTGCAATGAGATTGCATACCTTCTATGAGATAGTTGGATCCCGATACCCGCTGCGAGTAAGTGTTACTCCTTGGAGAGTTTTATACATTACAATTAGCCGATCAAGTAGGTGTCTAGAAAGGTGTCAACGGGGTTACGCCTCTGGGAAAACGAGGTTTACCTTAATTAGGTTCGTGCGAAAGCACGGGGGACCTCCCTCAAAGTACCGACACTGGCCTGGCTGAAAGAATGGCGAACTTGTAGTGTGTAATTAATCCCGGCTAGTCTTTCCTTTTAGGGTTTGAAGGAAGATTTGATAAAAAGCAGTGGGAGCCATCCTGATTAGATAAAATAATAACCAATCTATTCTTGACAGAGCGCACGCTGAGTGTTTTCTTCTCTCTCTCTCCAGGTAGCGACCATATCACGCCTTTATCAAGATAATAATACGGAATATTGACCGAACCCGCTTGTTATACTGAGCTGGGGAACGTTGGTCCCGCTCCAACTTATAATTATTATAAGACAGAGCAGGAAATTGGGGATTACCAGAATTCCCGTGCCGCCCAAACGAAGAAAGTGCATATGATGCATCTCCTTCGGGTGTGTTCATTATACAGAACTGATTCTCAGTATTTTTTACGTACTGGGTATGTGATACCAGATCAGGATCCCGCATATGTAATTTGTTACATAGGGCTACAGAAAGGTAGAAAACTGAGAACGGGTGATAAGTTTCATGAGGCAGAAAACGGGGCAAGTGTTGCAGCCAAGTCTGTCGGTCACTGTCACCCTGTATTACCAATACATTGATTCTGAACGAATGTTATTAGATACCGAACCTGATATACAAAATCATATCAGTCTCTTTATTAGTAAAGAAATGATATAATTTTGTATTGATGGATAATGTTTTGAACATTTCCTATATCAAAAGTTGATCGGTTCAGGCACGTTATCTAAAAGCATTGATGTTCTAAATCAAACTACAGTTCTTAGTATATGGAACACACACAAGAGGAAGAGTTCAGAAATGAACGAATCCTTCTTGAGGTATTGTAGACTAGGTCAGATCAATGTGACCCGACTAGCTAGAGTTACATAAAGATGCATATTTAAATTAGTTTGAATTTACATCTTGTGAAACTCGCCAGTCATGTCACAGAGATAAAATGACCATAGCTCCGTTTACTGGAAACAGAGAAAGAGTTAGTGAACTCTTGGGATGATACATGTTGATGTATGTAGGTCCCCTGTCTACACATGCCAAGACCGGTTCTTAGTACTTCATTACATTCTCTGATAATCTCTCATGATTCAGACATATGTTCCTGTTGAAACACAAGTCCGAACCTTTTGAGATATTCACAGAATATAAGTTAGAAGTAGAGAACCAAAATACAGGTATAAGTATTATGTCCTATGATGAGATCAAGGAGGAGAATACTTGAGCACGGAAATACTGGACTATTCTAAAGGAGAATGAGATTCTCTCTCAGCATTACTCCTCTGTATACACCATAGCACGATGGTATATCGGGGCGGAGCAATCGCACCCTATTTGATATGGTGTGCTCTATGATGAGTAATACTGAGTTACCCGTTTCCTTTTTGGGAGTTATGCGCTTGAGAAGCTGCATACCTATTGAATAGGTTCGAATCAAATCAGTTGCCTACCATTTCATATGTGATATGAAAAGGGAAGAGCCCATGTCTTAAGCTAGTTAAGATTTGGGATTGTCCGGCCTATGTCTAAAAGCAAAATCCGGACATGCTCGAGACAAGGCCTGTAATGTAGAACTGGAAAGGTTCCAGCTATACAAACTACAGCAGATGATTTGAAAGAACCAAAGGATTCAGTAGATTCCAACGAACCTCAGCCTCTCCGCCGATCTAGTAGGGTTCCCACCCACCTGAGAGATACTTCTGTTTCTCTATGACAGTGGGAGCGAGGATTGCATCATGAGATGATGACCCAACTAGCTTCGAGCTGGCCATCAGGAGTAAGACTCTGTAAGAATGGCTGGATGCTTAGCGATCTGAGATGGAATCCATGTACTCCAGTAAAGTATGGACTTTGGCTGCTATATCTGAAGGGTTAAATCCCCATCAGGAGCAAGTATATCTTGAGAAGATTACTTGGTGTACATGGAAAAGTTGAGACTTTCAAAGCTAGACTTGTTAAAGGTCTACATCATTGACCAGGTATGGATGATGATGAAACCTTTTCTAAGTAGCTATGCTTAAGTCCATCAAGATCCTACTTACCACGGCTACATACCATGACTACGATCTCTGGTGGTTGGGTGTCTTGACTGCTTTTCTAAATGATGATTTGGAAGAGAGCGTCTATAAGTACACAGCCAGAGGGCTTCGTCGACAGTGGGAGCAGCGGAAACGTGTGCAAGATGCTTTATAGGATAAATCAGGCATCGCGGAGTTGGAACATCTGTTTTGATGGATTAGTCAAAGAGTTTGACATCATCAAAATGGTAGATGAACCTTGTATAAACAAAAAGGTAGTAGGGAGTATGGTGGTGATCCTCGTAGAGTACGTGGATGACATACTCTTGATAGGGAAGGAGTTTCCTATGCTACGCTCGATCAATCTCCACTTATCACAATGATTCTCCACATAGGATCAAAGTGATACCTCCTAAATCCTCGATTTTTTGGATCTATGAGATAGATCTAATTGGATGTTAGGATTCTCACTCGTTGTAGTGAGATGGTATCAATCGATCTTGGGGAGAATCACTGGAAATGTTCCAGGGTGATAATGACGACCGAGTGTCAGTCACAGGCATTGTCTTTACCCTCAGTAAAGGGACGGTATGTTGGAAGAGTTCCAAGCTACATACCGTGACATACTAGACGATAAAGGCAGGATACATCGCTACTTAAGATGCTACCAAAGAGGCTGTTTGGGTGTATATTGGTTCATGAGATGAACTATGTTCCTCCCATTGTGTGACAATGGAGTTGTGGCTTATGCCAAGGAACGCCGGTCCCATCAGTGATCCAGACATATTCTAAGGCAGTATCACTTGATCATGGAGATGGTTGATCTCCAGGGAGATCGAGGTTAGGAGAGTAGATTCAGAGGACAACACAGCGGATCCACTCACAAAGGCCTGTTCCTATAGAGAGACTTTTATGGGATGGTTGAGTATGAGATACTTCAAACCACTGCTACAGATGGCCCTAGTGCAAGTGGGAGATTGTTAGTTATATGTATACCCTAGAGGCCATTACTGTACATAGGATGTATATTGTAGTGGATGCTGGGACGTATATAGGGAGGACTTTCTTGCTCGACATGATAGTATGCTATCTGGTTGAACTTTACCTTAACGTGTATACTGATTGTCTCTCTGTTACATGTTGGTAAAGCCCTTAGGATCTGTACTTGACTACCTGGATTTTGATGCGGTTCATACTAGTGGGGACAAGGTAGTCCATAAGTACATCCTTCAAAGTCCCTAGTCGTGGGTGTATCGAGACGGGGCATCGATATACCAGAGTAGACTAGCGTATACCTTCTCGACCCATACAGATGGGCGATGGATGATCCCATATCCATCGGTGTTTGACATCAGAGATGGTATACGGGTGCTCAGTAGAGACTGGGTACACTGGACGGACTCGCCGAGAACTCCCAGATGGTATTATACCTCACGTCAGATGCCAGTTCTCTGGTGACACTGGTACAGAGTAGTCTGTTGACCCTAGATCGTCATAGAGTCTTGTGTGGCTCCCACTGTGCTTTGATTTCCATCTTACCACGTCCAAGAGGGCGTGCAAAACGGTGGTTTTTGGGTACAGTCCCGAGTCACATGGAGGCAATGAGTGATAGGAGGGGATTCGTCTCTCCCGGTATAGGGGGTTGATGTTGCGCTGTGTTCGATTGGCTATAACAGGAAATCCCTGGCCAGGGTTGCTGAGATTTACTGGTAAGTGTTACCAGTAGTTTCTCGAATTGTTATAGACCTCATATCAACACGACTTATCGAGCTATTGGGGTCTGACGTTTACCACCCCTAGGTGAGATATGCGACATATCAGACGATCAGATCGGACTGTACGGAAGTGTTACTGGTTGGATTCACTGGAGTGTGAGCGGGCTTGCTCGTCGATCTTCAGATCGCTCAATACCCGGGTGGCCGTTACGTTTAGCAGACCGCTTGCGGCTTGTGGATGTTTGATATGATCATCATCCGCTGCCGGCGTATTGACGAGTCTTTAGAGTCCTACACAGAGGTTTCCTGGCTCAAGCGAAATGAAATAGGAGTGCATATGAGATATGTGCGGGACCGAGAATGATACCAGTATGTGATACTGTATTCGATTCTCGTGATGAATGTATCGATTAGGTTATATGCGATATACCCTAGTTATCGAATCAAGGATTGATTCGATAAGCCGATACATTGTATACTAGTCGGTTATATGCGATATGACCGGATCGTTAAATCAAGTGTTGATTTAATGATTCAATGCATAATTATATATTTGATATATTACTTTGCATTAACTAGTATCGGTTCACTTTAAATGGATTTTCTCACTCGGGTGTGCGCATTGCATATGCGATATGATTCTGTGCACTTGATTGTATCATGTTTGATGATACATATCTTTTTTTGGTTAAGTGTAATGAATTAAACCTAGGTTAAGAAAATGATTAGGGTTTTATTTTATTCATTCATTTATCTTTTCATTTGCATTTAAAAGATAAATGAGAAAAGGAAAAGAAGTGAAAAATGGTGGCTAGTTTTGTTTTTATCATGAAGCTTCATGAAGCTTTCATTATGTCACCATTTTTGTCTCATCTCCTTAACCCTAACCATTCTTTAACCTTGGTCAATTCTCTACACTTAACTTGGGTTAATATTATGATAAGAATAAAATTTATTATTCTTTTCATAATAACTCATCATCTTCTTGCTTTCTTCTTCTTCTTCACTTCAAGAAAAAGCTTCACAAGCTTTAATGGAAAAGTGAGAATTAGAGTGAGAAATCCAATTCTAATGTTTACCCACTTCCTATTTCTTCATCCTCTACCTCTTGCCAAGTAGTAGAGTGTGTTTCCTTCACAAGTTTTCAAGGCTTGGTGAAGGTGGAGCTTGATCTAGCGATGCCTCGACGTAGATCATCTTCGGCATGGACATCGACGACCTAGCTTGCCCATTCTCCGACGAAGCCGACGCTAGAGCCCGGATTTGATTTGGACAGCGGAGAGGACCTCATCTCGGAGCCGTGGAGGTGGAGGACCGGATCTACAAAGGTTGTATTTCCGTATCTCTTAGTTAATTGTTAACTAGTTAGCTTTTTCGCCTAGTTTTCTAGCAAACGATCCGTAGTCGGGTCTCTCGGCACCTAGAAATTTTGAAATTGGCATGGTTGATGCCTTGTGAGACCTCACTAGTGTGCCTAGGAACCCTACATTGAGAAAGGGAATTTCTTGTGAAGAAATTAGTGGTTATGAGGTAGAACTGGAAGAAGTTCCAGCTATACAAACTGCAGCTGATGATTTGGTAGAACCGGAGGATTCAATAGTTCCCAACGAACCTCAGCCTCTCCGCCAATCTAGTAAGGTTCCTCACCCACCTGAGAGATACTTCGGTTTTCTCTATGACAGTGGGAGTAAGTATTGCATCATGAGATGATGACCCAACTAGTTTCGTGCAGGCCATCAAGAGTGGGGATTCTATGTGAATGGCTGGATGCTAAGCGATCTGAGATGGAATCCATATACACCAACAAAGTGTAGACTTTGGTTGCTTTATTTGAAGGGTTAAATCCCCATCAGGACCAAGTATATCTTGAGAAGATTACTTGGTGTACATGGAAAAGTTGAGACTTTCAAAGCTGAGACTTGATGCAAAAGGTTCTCATCATCGACTAGATGTGGATAATGATGAAACCTTTTCTAGTCTTTATGCTTAAATCCATCCAGATCCTACTTGCCATTGCTACATCCCATGACTACGATATATGGCGGTTGGGTGTCATGACTGCTTTTCAAAATGGTGATTTAGAAGAGAGCGTCTATAAGTACACAGCCAGAGGGCTTCGTAGACAGTGGGAGCAGCGGAAACGTGTGCAAGTTGCATTATGTGTTAAAGCAGGCATCGCGAAGTTGGAACATCTGTTTTGATATAGTAGTCAAAGAGTTTGACTTTATCAAAATGGTAGATGAACCTTGTATATACAAAAAGGTAGTAGGGAGTATGGTGGTGATCCTCGTATTGTACGTGGATGACATACTCTTGATAGGAAAGGAGTTTCCTATGCTACGCTCGGTCAATCTTTTCTTATCACAAGGATTCTTCATATAGGATCAAGGTGATGCCTCCTAAATCCTGGGTTTTGGATATATGAGATAGATCTAAGTGGATGATAGGATTCTCACTAGGTGTAGTGAGATGGTATCAATCGATCCTGGGGAGAATCACTGGATAGCTTCCACGGTGGTAAGGTCGACTGAATGTCGGTCACAGGCATTGTCTTTACTCTCAGCAGAGGGACGGAATGTTGGAAGAGTTCCAAGCCAGATACCATATCAAACTAGACGATAAAGGTGAGATACATTGTTATCAAGGATACTACCAAAGATGTAGTCTGGATGTATATTAGTTCACGAGATGAACTTCGTTCCTACCATTGTGTGACAATGGAGTTGTGGCTTAGGTCTAGGAACCCCCGTCCCATCTATGATCCAGACATATTCTTAGGCAGTATCACCTGATCATGGAGATGGATGATCTCCAGGGAGATCGAGGTTAGGAGAGTATACTACAGAGGAAAATAGGGCGGATCGACTCACAAAGGCCTATTCCCAGGAGAGACTTTTATGGGATGGTTGAGTATGAGATACTTCAACCACTGCTTATTGTTGGGTATGAGATACTACAACAGATGGACCTAGTGCAAGTGGGAGATTGTTAGTTATATGTATGCCCTAGAGGCCATTATTGTACATTCGATGTATATTGTAGTAGATGCTTGGACATATATAGGGAGGACTTTCTTGCTCGACATTATAGTATGCTATCTGGTTGCTCTTTATCTTAACATGTACGCTAATTATCTCTATGTTACATGTTGATAAAGCCCTTAGGATGAGTACTTGACTACCAGGACTATGATGTAGATCATACTAGTGGGGACAGATTAGTCGTTAAGTACATCCTTCAAACTTTCCTAGTCAAGGGTGTATCGAGACAGGACATCGATATACCAGAGTAGAATAGCGTATAGCTTCTCAACCCATGTAGATGGGCGATGGATGATCCCATATCCATTGGTGTTTGACATCAGATACAATATACGGGTGCTCGGTAGAGACTGGGTACACTGAACGGACTCGCCGAGAACTCCCAGATGTTATTATACCTAACGTCAGATGGAAGTTCTCTGGTGACACTGGTACAGATTAGTCTGTAGACCCAAGATCGTCATAGAGTCTTGTGTGATTCCCACTATGCTTTGATTTCCATCTTACCACGTTCAAGAGAACGTGCAAAACGGTGGCTTTTGGGTACCGTCCCGAATCACATGGAGGCAATGAGCGATAGGAGGGGTTTCGTCTCTCCCGGTATAGGGAGTTAATGTTGCGCTGTTCTCGATTGGCTATAACAAGAAGTCCTTGGCCAAGGCTGCTTCAGAGATATACCGGTAAGTTTTATCAGTAGTTTCTCGACCCGTTATGAGCCTCATATCGACACGACTTATCGAGTTACTGGGGTCTGACGTTTACCACCCGTAGACGAGTATGCGACATATCAGACGAAGAGACCGGACTGTACGGTAGTGTTACTGATTGGATTCGCAGGAGTGTGAGCAGGCTTGCTTGTTGATCTTCTAATCGCTCAATACCCGAGTGGCCGTTATGTTTAGCAGACCGCTTGCGGCTTGTGGGTGTTTGATATGATCATCACCTACTGCCGGTGTATTGACGAGTCTTTAGAGTCCTACACAGGGGTTTCCTGGCTCAAGCGAAATGGAGTAGGAGCACATATGTGATATGTGCGGGACCGAGATTGATACGATATGAGATACCGTATTCTATTCTCACGATATGAGATATCGGTCGGTTATATATGATATAGCCGGGTTATCGGATCAAGTGTTGATTCGATAAGTTGATTCAAATGATATTAGTCGGTTATAGGTGATATAGCCGGATTATTAAATCAAGAGTTGATTTGATAATCTAATGTATAATTATATATTTAATATATTACATTATATTAACAAGTATTAGCTTACTTATGATTTCTTTTCTCACTTTGGATACATTGATGTATATGTGGTATGTGTTAAATGTATCAAGCAAGGTTACAAATGCAACTAGGGTTAATGAGGGTTAAACCATGCTAGGGTTAAGATTAGGGTTTATAATTTATCATTAAGTAATTCAAATGTTATGGATAAATGTCATGGTTGATATTTGTTGAAAGCTTGTAGAACCTTCAAGGCATCTTTGACTTTGTCCATTCTCTTTGTCTTGCTTAAAATATTTTTGACCTAACCTTTAACCATAGCTTATGGTTAACTCTCTACAAGGGTTAAGCTTTACATAATTAACCCTTGGTTGCATTTCTAACCTCACACAATAATTCATTTAATGAGTTAGCTTTTCTTCTTCTTCTTCCTCAAAGCTTTCTAGCTTCAATGGAGGTATGAGAAAAAGTGTGAGAAAATCAAATCTAATGTGAGGAAACTTCCTACTTCATCATCCTCTACTACTTTCCATTTAGTATAGGGTGTTCTCTTCACAAAGTTCTTGACCTAGTGAAGAAATAGCTTGGGTTAGTGTCTCCTCGACGTAGATCATCTTCGGCCTCGAAGACATCGAAGTAAGCATGTGCGTTTCTTCAAGGGAGCCTCTCTAGAGTCTGGAGTTCACGATCACAGCGAAGGGACTTCTACACGGAGCTATTGGAGTGAAGGACCAGTCTACAAAGGTTGTATTCCTTTCTCACTTTACTTTTGCAAAGTGTTTGCATTTCATTTCCGTCGATTTCTAGTTAACGATTCCTAGTTAGGGTTAGCTAAAACGGAATTTTTTTGATCTTGGCATAAGCGATGCCTCCCGAAGCCTTGCTGTCGTCCTAGGTGACCCTGCAATCTCAGACACTCGAGAGATACTTCGGTTCTCTTATAGATGGTGACATGGAGATCAGCATCATGGTGATGATGACCCTACTAATTATCAGTAGGTCATAAGAAGTGGTAACTTCCAGGTGACCAAATACTTATATCTAAGATAGACTCCACGCATTTCAACAAAATTATGGATACTGGACTTTGCTAGGTGCTCTTGAAGGGGTAAAACCCATAAGGAGCGAGTAGATCTTTCGAGATCTATGCAGGTGGAAAATTACTAACCTAATAATGCTAGACTTGTTTTAAAGAGTTTTCATCAAATACCCGTTGTGGATTTTGATGAAACTTTTATTTCAGTGTCTATGCTGAAATTTATACGGATATGACTTGACACTGCTGTTCTTCCTACTTGTTATCAGCAGGTCATAGGAAGTGGTAACTTCTAGGTGACCGGGTATTTCTTACCTAAGATGGACTCCATGCACTTTAGCAAATAATGGATTTTGGACATTGCTGGGTGCTCTTGAAAGGGTAAAACCTATTAGGAGCAAGTAGATTTTTCGAGATCTGTGCAGGTAGAAAGGTACTAACCTAATAAGGCTGGACTTGTTGTAAAGAGTTTTCATCAAATACCCGTTGTGGATTGTGATATGACTTTTACTTCAGTGTCTACGCTGAAGTCCATATGGATATGATTTGGCGCTGATACAGTTCATGGCTACGATATCTGGCAAGTGAGTGACTATAACATCTTTCTAAATGGGATTTTGGAAGTGCACATGTATATAACTCTGCTAGGATTATCGTAGTCAATGGGAGCAGTGGAAGGTGTGCTACTTGCTTATGTCTATTCATAGACCAAAGCAAGGATAGCAGAGAAGGATCATCTGTTTTGATGTAACAGTCAAGGTGATTGACTTCATCAAAACAATAGATGAACCTAGTAAGAAGAATGTAGGGAGTATTGTCCTGGAATTTGGATGACATACTCCAGATAGAAAGTGATGTTCCTATACTACAATCGGTCAATGATTGGTTGTCACATAATGTTTTCTCCACGTTGGATATGGATAGTATATCAGGAATTCAGATGACTAGATCTAGATTTGAGAAGTTTCCCAAATCGGGTACTTAGACAAAATTCTAAAAGTATTTTAGAATGAACGACTCTTGGCTTGGTAGTGTACCTGCAGGTGATGGAGTCACCCTCTCTAAAAAGTTTTCTTCTAGACTGATGAAGAGAGGGACTGGCAAAAATGACATATCATTTGTTTAGGCAATTGAGTCGATCATGCAATATCTTATACAATACTAGATAGATAATTCTGGTTTTAGATCTAGATTTGGGATGTTTCCCAATCGGGTACTTAGACAACACTCTAAAAGTATTTTAGAATGGACGACTCCTGACATGGTGGTGTACCCACAGGTGATGGAGTCGCCCTCTCTAAAAACATGTCTTCCAGACTGATGAGGAGAGGGACTGGCATGAATGACATTTCATTTGCTAAGGTAATTGAGTCAATCATGCAATATCTTGTACAACACCGGATATTGTTTTTGCACTTGCTGCAATAAACATATATTAATCCAATCCTGGCGAAACAAAGGGAAGATATTATGAATATAAGAGGATGTTCTTGGTATAAGGTAACGGCAGCCTTCTTTGGTAGGAGGTAATCAGTTAAGGCTTCTAAGGTGACCTGGATGACAGTGATGCTGTCAGAGTTTTCAGTGTAGCCTCTTCTGAGGATCAGTATATTGGATAATGTTCCAATAGGGATACTGAGGTAATCATGGCGTAGGATGCTGATTATAACTTAACAGAGGATACAACCCAAGAAGTTTGTTGGATAGAGTTGTTCATTTATGAACTTGGTCTAATCAAGTATCCAGATAAATTCTTGAGGCGGGGTATCACTCAGTTTAGGAGATTGTTTATCTCCGCAAAGTTAAGATATAGAGTGTTGAAGTTGGAATATTGTAGCGGATCCACTCACTGAGGCTTTTTCTCGAACAAATTAAGTTTCAGAAACATGGTTTGCGATACTGATTAGTAGAAAAGTTGGGTATTCGGTAGCACACGAGCTGTAGGTACTTGATACCGCAATAATTGGCCTTAAGTGCAAGTGAGAAATTGTTAGATATAGTGCCCTCAAGGCAATTATTGTGATCGCAAGTATGTGATTATGATAATTGAGGGAAGACCTATACAGGTATAACAGTCTTACTCGAGTTGATAATATGTTATCTGGTTTGTCTTCATCATTGATGAAGCCTGTAGGATTGTTGCTTGACAACTAGCATTATGATGGCGATCATATATGTGGGAGCTGCATTGTCCATAAGCACATCCTTAAATGTCTCTAGTCATGGGAGTATCGAGACTAGGCATTGATATTCCGGAGTAGACTGGTGTATACGTTTCTAGACCCCGACGAGGAGCAGTGGCCGATCTCAAAAGCCATTGGTGTTGTGTCACCTAAGATAGTATACAGGTGCACACTGGAGGTGAGTACACTAGACAGACTCGCCGAGAACCTCTAGATGGTATTATATTTATCGTCAGATGGAAGTTCTTAAGTGGCATGAGTACAGGTTAGTCCTTTGACGTGAAATCGTTATTTGTCACGTGTGAGTTCCCAGTGTACTTTGATTACTACCCTACCACGGCTCAAAGGAGTCATGCAAACAGGTTTTAGTTGGGTACAGTCCCGAGTTACATGGAGGCAGTGGTCGATTGTCAGGGATTCGTCTCTCCTGCTATTAGGAGTCGATGCCGCGCTGTGTTCAGTTGGCTATCACCAAAAATACATGGCCATGGTGGATGAGATTTACCGATAGCTGATCAGTAGTATCTCTGTTGGTGATGAGCTTGACTCAGACATGACTTATCGAGTTAGTAGGGGTCTGACATTATCTACCCCCTAGACCCGATATGCGATATTCTTTGACGAAGAGACCAAACTATACGGAGATTGTCACATTCAGGCTCTGTAAGGTAAGGACGCACTTGATTGTAGACCCCCCTTTCGACAAGTACCCGGCTAGCCGTTACGTATAGCTAGTGCCGCTGACGTGTTTGTGGTTAAACCTACTGTCAGCGTATTGTCGAGTCTTTAGAGTCCCACACATAGGGTTTTCCCGGTTCGGGCGATAGATGTAGGAGACGTACGTTGGTACGTGCAGGGGTCCGATTAAATACGTATACGGGATACGCGGACTTTAATCGAATGGTTGATAATACTAGTTGGCTTAGGATTAAGCTGGATTATTAAATCAGGATTTGATTTAATAATTTATATATGTATTTTGATACATATATTTTAGTATTATTGTTCACTATTCATTTTCTCTCTTTGGTGCTATCCATATTTTTATACTAATACGCATATATATAGCGATACATATACCAAGTGAAGTATTCCGTATTTATACAGGAATGCTTCTAGAAGAAGGACACCACATATTTATTTTTCTATTTAGAAAAATAAAAGGAAATGAGGTGTTATGTGAGGAGACAAGAAGCATGGTTGTGGACATGTAGGAAAGCATGGCTTGGGTTTTTATATTGATAAAATGATTTGGATGCACTATTGCACCATGGTTGGTTTATATAGTAGCCATTCTTTTCTACATGAGTGACTTGATGATTTTTCTTCTTCTTGAGTTGCTTCATGCTCCTTGGTTCCAAGAGCTAGCAACCATCATCCACGCCTCTTCTCCTTCTTCTTTATCTTGCTCACTTGAGCTTGAGATGAAGAGAGAAAAAGTTTAGTGATATATTCCTATATCACCGACCATCCACACCTAGCGAGTTTGGATCATCAGTTAGAGTCTCCTCCGGTTTCCCTCAGGTGGATCGTCTTCGGCGAGGGTGGTCGATTTTCAAACGCAATCCCGGTGGATACGAGCTTGGAGAGGTCTTCCACAATTGGGTGGACACGCGACAAAGGTTGTAGTTTCTCAACCTTTGCATTTCTAGTTAGCCAGTTTAGGTTTTTTGATTGTATCTTGGGTTTTACAGATGTTTAGTGCTCGCATAAATTTTTGTTTTTGCTTTCGCCTCGGCCGCGGCTTCCGCGGCGCGGGCACCGAAACCCAACATGAACGCCTACCCTAGATTGACCGGAAGAAGAAGTAGAAGAAGTAGAAGAAGATGAAGCGTTCGGTCTGGTGCTCTCCTATTATGGCATCTGCTCCGCAAATCATCGAAGAATTGCTAAGCCTCCTCGTCGGATTTGGATAGGAATTGGCATTGACAAATGGTTTCCATCAACTGCCTAGCTGATGGATTCAGGCCCTCATACAAAGTTTGGCAAAGTTATCATTTCTCAATACCGTAATGAGGACACTGAACAAGTAGGTCTTTGTACCGGTCAGAACACTTCCGAAAAGGTTTGGTTGGAAGCTAGGTAAATTGGTTTATCTCGTTTCGGATCCTAGCGGTTTTGTGATTTTGGTAGAATTTCTTCATAAATGATTTCACAAATTCATCCCAACTGGTTATCGAATGTGATGCGGTGCTATACAGCCACTTTTCAGTAAGATCACACAAAGTGAAAAGTATAACACATAGCCTTATAGCATCGTCAGACAGTTGGGCTGTCTTCATCATCATGCACACATTTTGGAATTTGTTTATGAAGATATAGGCATTTTCAGATTCAAGCCTGTGAAACTTGGGCAGCATGTTGATGAAGTGGGGCTTAATCTCGAAATTATCTCTATTGGCTGGTGGAAGAGAAAGACAAGTTAGAAGTGCAGCGCGTGTTTGGTAGAAACGATCTTGAAGCGCGATTCACTGTGGCGCTGCAACAAGAGGTGGTGGGTTATTCGCACCAAGTGGCAGTGGAATGATTCCTGTAGTAGGTAAGTGATGTTAGGAGGAAATCCTAACATCTCAGAAGAAGAGCTTGGTGAAGGTGAAGGTGAAGAAGTATAGATAGAATCACAGTCAACGTCGGAGTTGACCGGCAAAGGTAAAGATGAAAGGGGCCTGGAAAGAGTTTTGACTTCTGAGTAGATCGCGTAGTCGATAGCGAATAATGAAACATGGACTAAATGGGCACTAGGGTCCTGAGTCTAAATGGACATACACTAAATGAGTTTAGTGTAGTCAAAGCGTAGAAGGTGATGGTAAAAACACGTCAATGGAGAAAAGTGTTTGGTTAAAGTGAAGTGTGGCAAAAAGGCGAATTTGTGTTCTGTTTCAAAAGAATGTAAAAATGATGGGCGCAAAAACAAACAAACACAATCATAACTGCACAGTCACAAATGCACGATCAATACCTAGAACTAGGGTCCTCATAAGTCCAACTAGACCTGCTCCTAACTGTTCCAAAGCGACAAGTTATGAGATAACACTCAAATCTTCTCTTCACAGCCAATTGTGGTCAAGTAAGCATAAGTGATGTAAGCAGGGTTCTGCTCACGAATAACTGTAAGATGGGCCTTCTGGGTTCCTTAGCACCCTCACTATGTTTTCAAGGGCATCAAGTATGCAATTTTAAAAATTCTAGTGAGATAAGTAAACCAAACCAAGATCTAACTAGAGGATTAGGAGTAAGTAAGCATGTAATCAAAAATTACACTAAGTGAATGAGGAATACAACCTTTGTAGACCGGTCCTTCAATTTTAAAGCTCCGTGTAGTAGTCCCTACGCTCCAAATAGTGATCTCCCAGACTCTAGTAAGGGTTCATAAGGTGAAAGGAACAAGCTTGCTTGAAGTCTTCGAGGCCGAACATGATCTACGTCGAGAAATTTCTAACTCAAGCTATCTCTTCACTAATTAGGAATTAGTGAAGAAGACAACCTAAACTAAATGGCTAATCTAGTATGGGTTGATGAAGTAGGATTTTTGCTCACATTGGAATTATTTTTCTCACTAATTTTCTTCACCTCTTGAAAACCTAGAGGGCTTTCTTGAGATGAAGGAGAAGATCAAGTGTAGAAAATGAATGAGAGTCACTTAGCAACCATGGGTGAGATAATATCATATATTCTCTCATGTAGAGACTTAACCATGGCTAAAGATCTTGGTTGGGTTAATAAATATCTAATGTAAAACAAAATTAGTGGACTAAGTCAATGTTTTCTACAAACTTCCACTGAGCATCAACCATGACTGATTTCCACCTAATTTTGTATTTACCTTAAATAAATAAAACCCTAATTATCTAAAGTATGGTATGAGTCTCATACACCCATGTACAATGTATCATCAAGCATGATACAAATAAAAAAATACATTAATATATATCATATATATATTAAATGTATAAGTGAGATAAATAAATGCTTAAGTGAGCTAATATTAGTTAATGTAAAATTAATATACCAAATATATAATCATACATTAAATTATTAAATCAACACTTGATTTAATAATCCGGCTATATCACATATAACCGACTAATATCCGATATCGCGAGATTAGAATACGGTATCACATACGCGTATTAATCTCGACCCCGCACATATCACATATGTGCTCCTACTTCGTTTCGCCTGAGCCAGAAAACCTCTGTGTAGGCCTCTAAAGACTCGTCAATACGCCGGCAGTAGGTGATGATCACATCAGTCACCTACAAGCCGTCAGCGGTTCTAGCAGGACGTAACGGCTATCCGGGTATTGAGCAATCAGAAGATAAACAAGCAAGCCTGCTCATACACCTGTGAATCCAATAAGTAACACAACAGTATAGTCCGGTCTCTTCGTATGATATGTCGCATATCCAGCCTGGGGGTGGTAAACGTCAAACCCCAATAGCTTGATAGGTCATACCGATGTGAGTCGCATAACGGTTCGAGAAACTACCGATAACACTTACCAGTAAATATCAGCAACCCTGGCCAGGGATTTCCTGTTATGGCCAATCGAGCACAGCGCAACATCAACCCCCAATACCGGGAGAGACAAAATCCCCTCCTATCACCCATTGCCTCCATGTGACTCGAGACTGCACCCAAAAACCACCGTTTTGCACGTTCTATTGAACTTGGTAAGGTGGAAATCAAAGCACAGTGGGAATCACACAAAACTCTATGACGATCTCGGGTCTACAGACTAACCTGTACCAGTGTCACAAGAGAACTGCTATCTGACGTGTGGTATGATACCGTCTAGGAGTTCTCGGCTAGTCCTGTTCAGTGTACCCAGTCTCCACTGAGCACCCGTATACAATCTTTGTTGTCAAACACCAATGGATGTGGGATTATCCATCGCCCATCATATGGGTCAAGAAACGTATACGCTAGTCTACTCTGGAATATCGATGCCCCGTCTCAATACTCCCACGATTAGGAACAATTGAATGATGTACTTATAGACTACCCTGGCCCCACTAGTATGATCTGCATCATAATCCTGGTAGTTAAGTACACATCCTAAGGGCTTTATCAACATGTAACAGAGAGACAATAAGTGTACATATTAAGATAAAGAGTAACCAGATAGCATACTATCATGTCGAGCAAGAAAGTCCTCCCTATATATGTCCAAGAATCCACTATAATATACATCATATGTACAATAATGGTCTCTAGGGCATACATACAACTAACAGGGCCTTTTAAAGTTACCTCCTCACTTGACTAGCCTAGGCACCATAAAAGTCAAGTTTAGATAAACGACCGAATGCCCACAGCCTTCCTCTGTCCTGTTGAGCACGACAAATCCATAATTGGTTGAGTCTAGGTATTTTTTAATTAAGCTCAAGGTGATACTTATGCAATTATGGATTTCTGGGGTCTTACAAAGGGTGATGAAATCCCCACCCAATCTGAATTGGTGTTATAGCCCCTTAAAGTCCATATTAACAATGCAATGCGTAATTCAAAATAGGGTTGTTCACAATCATCAAACAATCGTTTTTTAATTTAAGTGCGGTGTTGCAACAAATACCGTTAGTTTTTCTTTGGCTATTTGCGACAAATTGTAAAGAATCCTGCAAAAGATATGAATATTGGAGTGTCGGATTTGAGAAAGAAGGTGTTTAGAAAAAATACGCACCGAAATTTGTCGAGTTAAGAAACTCTTGTTGAAATAGTCCCCGAATGCTTGAATGGTTCACTTGCGCAAGTCAAACTACCAGGATCTTTGGCACTGTAGTTTTCTATCGTCTTGAACTTGAAAATGCACTTGTTCCCCTCCGAATGACGGCGCGACAGGGACGTCTTGCCTGAAATTCGGGGCAGATGCTAATAGGTGCTATCCGTCTACCTCTTCGAAGATGCCAAGTTGATTTATGGCACCATGTATCGAAGGTTTAAACGGATGCGGCCGATGTAGCAGACTTCGTCAGATTCCCCCTCGCTTGAGGGGGTTTTTGATTGTGGGGACGCTCTTCCCTGCAGGCGCAAGCCCCTGCAGTTAATTACGCTACCGCATTGCGGTAACAACTTTCTCTTTCTCCAGATGGTCACTTCGTGTCGTGGGTGTTTGTTTTGTGTTCGGTTGCCCGTTGATTGTATACGGAGACTAAGTTATGTTGTCGCTGTTAGTTATATGTATGCCCTAGAGGCCATTACTATACATAGGATGTATATTGTAGTGGATGCTGGGACATATATAGGGAGGACTTTCTTGCTCGACATGATAGTATGCTATCTGGTTGCACTTTACCTTAACGTGTACACTGATTGTCTCTCGGTTACATGTTGGTAAAGCCCTTCGGATGTGTACTTGACTACCTGGACTATGATGCGGATCATACTAGTGGGGACATGGTAGTCCATAAGTACATCCTTCAAAGTCCCTAGTCGTGGGTATATCGAGACGGGGCATTGATATACCAAGAGTAGACTAGCGTATACCTTCTCGACCCATACAGATGGGCGATGGATGATCCCATATCCATTAGTGTTTGATATCGGAGATGATATACGGGTGCTCAGTGGAGACTGGGTACACTGGACGGACTCGCCGAGAACTCCCAGATGGTATTATACCTTACGTCAGATGGCAGTTCTCTGGTGACACTGGTACAGAGTAGTCTGTTGACCCGAGATCGTCATAGAGTCTTGTGTGGTTCCCACTGTGCTTTGATTTCCATCTTACCACGTCCAAGAGGGCGTGCAAAATGGTGGTTTTTGGGTACAGTCCCGAGTCACATGGAGGCAATGAGCGATAGGAGGGGATTCGTCTCTCCCGGTATAGGGGGTTGATGTAGCGCTGTGTTCGATTGGCTATAACCGGAAATCCCTGTCCAGGGTTGCTGAGATTTACTGGTAAGTGTTACCAGTAGTTTCTCCCACTGTTATAGAGCTCATATCGACACGACTTATCGAGCTATTGGGGTCTGACGTTTACCACCCCTAGGCGAGATATGCGACATATCAGACGACGAGACCGGACTGTACGGTAAGTGTTACTGGTTGGATTCACAGGAGTGTGAGCAGGCTTGCTCGTCGATCTTCTCATCGCTCAATACCCGGGTGGCCGTTACGTTTAGCAGACCGCTTGCGGCTTGTGGGTGTTTGATATGATCATCACCTGCTGCCGGCGTATTGACGAGTCTTTAGAGTCCTACACAGAGGTTTCCTGGCTCAAGCGAAACGAAATAGGAGCGCATATGAGATATGTGCGGGACCGAGAATAATGCGTGTATGTGATACCGTATTTCATTCTCGCGATGAATGTATCGAATGGTTGTATGCGATATAACCTAGTTATCGAATCATGGATTGATTCGATAAGTCGATACATTGGATATTAGTCGGTTATATGCGATATGACCGGATCGTTAAATCAAGTGTTGATTTAATGATTTAATGCATAATTATATATTTGATATATTACTTTGCATTAACTAGTATTGGTTCAGTGTAAATGGATTTTCTCACTTGCATTGCACAAGTTGTATATGTGATATACTTTTGTGCACTTGATTGTATCATGTTTGATGATACATGTTTACTTGGGTTTGTGTAAAGATTAAACCATGGTTATATGAATGGTTAGGGTTTTCTTTTCTTATTCATTTATTTATTTATTTATTCTTTTTGGAAAATAAATAGCATAATGAGAAAAAATGGTGGCTTTCTTTGTTTGCATCTTGAAGCTTCATGAAGCTTTGACTAAGTGACCATTTTGTCTCATGCTTAACCCTAACCACTCCATCTAACCTTAGTTAAATCTCTACACTAAACCATGGTTTGTATATGATAAGAATTGATTTTTCTTTTCTATTTTAATATACTTATCATATCATTATCTTGATCTTCTTCTTCTTCCTCAAAGAAGAAAAAGCTAGCTACCATCAATGGCAACTAGTGAAAATGAGTGAGAAATCCAATTCTAAAGTGAACCCACCTCCTATTTCTTCATCCTCTACTTCTTGCCAAGTAGTATAGGGTGTTTTCTTCACAAGTTTCATGACTTGGTGAAGTGGGAGCTTGATCTTGTGATGCCTTGACGTAGATCATCTTCGGCATCGTAGTCGATGACCTAGCCCGCCCATTTCTCCGATGAAGCCGACGCTAGAGCCCGGGATTCGATTTGGACAGCAAGGGGACTTCATCACGGAGCTATGGAGGTGGAGGACCGGATCTACAAACGTTGTATTTCCGTTCTTTTAGTTAAGTTGTTAACTAGTTGCATGTTTCGCCTATAAAATCTAGTTAACGATCCGTATTAGGGTTTCTCGGCACCCGTAAAATTTGAAATTGGCATGGTTGATGCCTTGTGAGACCTCCTTAGTGTGTCTAGGAACCCTACAGTGGTATCAGAGCCTAGCTAGAGCCTTAGGCGAAGTGTAGACGACGTTTGAAACCCGAATGAACATCGAAACCCTAAAACAAATCGCTCTCTGGACTTTTTCTAAAAACTGGGATTTTTCCAGATTAAAAATGCTTAAAAAATTCAGCAGGGAATTCTAAGAATTACGATGCAAAAATTAACCCATGATATGTTTAAAGTGCGGCGGAACCGCGGCAGAAGCAAGGCTTCTGCGGCGGTTCCGCGGCCAAATGATGGGATCTGCCTTCAAATTTTGCATAGTAATTCCTATATTCAGGTGCTGTATTTTCTGGGAATTTTTAATATTTATTCAAGAGTTGAATTTTCTGGGGTTGTTTTGGGGATTCGATGATTCGATCGGATTATCAGATTTTGTCTATGTGGATTCCGGATAATTTTAGAATATGTTAAAAAGTTCGACCGGATATAAATACCCACCTTTTCCCCTGTCGGGAAATTTCCAAGTGTTGGATTTTTCCGTAGTTTAATAACGTTCTAAATAGTGCAAGTAACGCGATGGACCCTCTAGAAGACAACAAACCTTAACTCGATTATGTGACCGTCTTGAACTGCCCTTTGAACCTTCGGGTTTGGGGCAGTACGGCGTGCCACATGTGAGGCGTTGGCTTGACCCTTCTACGGCTGGACTGTTGGTACTGAGGCATGAACTGGATGTTTTTAAACTTGTTTCATGTGTTGATTTGCTATGGGAAAACTTGGGTGTTCGATTGTTCGATCGGAAAGTTTAACATTTTCTATTTTATCTGGAATGGGATACAATAATTGGAATTCACAAGTAGTTATGAGATAACTGAATGAATGTTATAAACATAGCACTTTAGTCTCACTTGATCGGTTGCCACGGAATTTTGATGTGATCAAAAGTCCGTCGCAATCACGTAGCGTACGCGGATACTCGCCGGGTAAACTTAATAGACAGCCCCGCTCCATAGCCCCGACCAAGTGACTGAAGGAGAACCCCGTCGCCGAAAGCATCCGTTCGGGTGCTCACGGTAGCGGTGTTCCGCCTTGGTGCACTTCGTTGACAGTATCGGGGGTGCAGCCGCCTACTAAAGTTTGCGACGAGCATTCGATCAGGATGTCGGGAATCTTATTGAATTGCCCGACTTGATATTGAAAAGTGTTTTCGATTTTGAGACTAAAATGCGGAGTTTATAATTGTTAGGCATGTGATGTCTAAGTTATTCATTTGATTAGGCATGCGATGTCTATAGAGGTTGCGGATTCCAACTGTTGTAGTTTTACACTTTCTTTTCTGTGACCGTAAGTGTAATATGTGATATCACCGGTTTCGTTGCTATATGTCAACGACAATTGGGATGCGCATATTTACTTACGTTGATGACATGAGATGTTATGAGTTGCTGTATATGTTATATTGGATCGTCGTGTTTGAATAGCCGGGGGTTTTTATGTGAGATGAGTGTTTTTCATTTTCATTCATGTAAAAACTTGTGTGTATTATTCTTTTATTGGGCAACTTCCAGGTTGCGGAAGATGTCACCCTTTGTATATTATTTACTTTTCCGCACTAGGATAGACCCAAGGAGGGGAGCACAAGTAACCGGGTTCTGGAGTCCAGTGGGAGACCAACTCGAGGAGTCGAGTCCGGGTCTCCTAACTCTAGAATTGGTAGGGTTGCTTGCCGCTCTCGTAGGGGTCTAGGGGTGTGGGTTTGGCTATTCATCACGACCGTGGAATCCGTGTTTTATACTGGCTCGTATTGAAAATACGGACGTCCTAGTATATCCAATATTTCATATGATTCTTCTGCTGCGATATCTGTGATGTGATCATGTGATGTTCTGTGATAGATACTGTATATAGTATATATGATATATTATATAGACGTTACTTATGTTTTACACCCGCGCTAGCCCTGCCCCGCTCTGCCGTTAGTCACCTAACCTAACGGTGCACGAGGGGACATCGAGGCGAATACGGATGGCATAAGTGTACGTCGTATTTATCTGTGATGTTTAGGTAACTTAAATGATGGGACTTCATTAATGTGATTAATGAAATAAAAGAAACCTAAGATGTTGTAGAATCGAATTTCAAAAATAAAACAGGTAGCTACAGTTCTTGCTTTGCACAGCGGTATATATGATATATCCTGCACCTTATTCGATAAGGAAAGGACCGAGATCCCTTCACCGAGAGTGACTCCTTTAGCAATAACTGGCAGATGCTACACACTCGGTTTGTCTTTTGATTGCTTTTAAGAGTTTTTGCTTTGCACAGTGATATATATGATATATCCCGCACCTCATTCGACGAGGAAAGGACCGACGATCCCTTCACCGGGAGTGACTCCTTTAGCAAAACTAGAAAAGCCTAAAAAACACTCCATTTTAAAATCATTTGATTCTACAACGATATCAAGTTCATTACGCAATAGGTTTTCAGAAAAAACCTGTCGTAGCCCTCCGTCATTTCAGATAAGTAGTAGTTAGTATTCGTGCTGCGTTTGTTGGCCTTTGTCAAGGCGCAGTGTGCGGTAGCTAACTGGTGCTTATCTGTTTATGCATATGATGCAGATTGGGTTAGGGTAGTCGTGCGACCTTGTTGGCCTTTGTCAAGGGTCGTGCGGATGGGTTTAATTCAATCAGGAAATGACGGGTTGAACTTGACTAGCATCCTATGGTTTGTTGGCCTTTGTCAAAGTCATAGGAGGTTAGGGGCAAAATATTATCGGGAATTTCAAGTGTTGAAATTTGCAATGAGATTGCATACCTTCTATGAGATAGTTGGATCCCGATACCCGCTGCGAGTAAGAGTTACTCCTGGGAGAGTTTTACACATTACAATTAGCCGATCAAGTAGGTGTCTAGAAAGGTGTTAACGAGGTTACGCCTCTGGGAAAACGATGTTTACATTAATTAGGTTCGTGCGAAAGCACGGGGGACCTCCCTCAAAGTACCGACACTGGCCTGGCTGAAAGATTGGCGAACTTATAGTGTGTAATTAATCCCGGTTAGTCTTTCCTTTTAGGGTTTGAAGGAAGATTTGATAAAAAGCAGTGGGAGCCATCCTGATTAGATAAAATAATAACCAATCTGATCTTGCAAGAGCGCACGCTGAGTGTTTTCTTCTCTCTCTCTCCAGGTAGCGACCATATCACGCCTTAATCAAGATAATAATACGGAAGTATTGACCGAACCCACTTGTTATACTGAGCTGGGGAACGTTGGTCCCGCTCCAAGTTATAATTGTTATAAGACAGAGCAGGAAATTAGGGGATACCAGAATTCCCGTGCCGCCCAAACGAAGAGAGTGCATGTTGATGCATCATCTTCGGGTGTGTTCATTACAAAGAACTGTTTCTCAGTATTCTCTACATCCTGGGTATATGATACCGGATCAGGATCCCAGATATGTAATCTGTTACATAGGGCTACAGAGAGGTAGAGAACTGAGAACAGGTGATAAGTTTCATGAGACAGAAAACGGGGCAAGTGTTGCAGCCAAGTCTGTTGGTCACTGTCACCCTGTATTACAAATACATTGATTCTGAACGAATGTTATTAGATACCGAACCTGATATACAAAATCATATCAGTCTCTTTATTAGTAAAGAAATGATAAAATTTTGTATTGTTGGATAATGTTTTGAACATTTCCTATATCAAAAGTTGATCGGTTCAGGCACGTTATCTAAAAGCATTGACGTTCTAAATCAAACTACAGTTCTTAGTATACAGAACACACACAGGAGGATGAGTTCAGAAATGACTAAATCCTTCTTGAGGCTTTGTAGACTAGGTTATATCAATGCGACCCGACTAGCTGAAGTTACTTGTAGATGCATATTTAAATCAGTTTGAATTTACATCTTATGAAACTTGCCAGTCATGTCACAGAGATAAGATGACCACAGCTCTGTTTATTGGTAACAGAGAAAGAGTTAGTAAACTCTTGGGATGATACATGTTGATGTATGTAAGGTCCCCTGTCTACACATGCCAAGACCGGTTCCTTGTACTTCATTACCTTCTCTGATAATCTCTTTAGATTCAGACATATGTTCTTGTTGAAACACAAGTCCGAACCTTTTGAGATATTCACAGAATATAAGTTAGAAGTAGAGAACCAAAACGGGTATAAGTATTATGTCCTTTGATGTGATCAAGGAGGAGAATACTTGAGCACGGAAATCCTGGATTATTATAAAGGAAAATGAGATTCTCTCTCAGCATTACTCCTCCGTATACACCATAGCACGATGGTATATCGGGGCGGAGCAAAAGCACCCTATGTGATATGGTGTGCTCTATGATGAGTACTACTAAGTTTCCTATTTCCTTTTTGGAGTTATGCACTTGAAAAGCTGCATACCTATTGAATAGGGTTCAAATTAAATCAGTTGCCTACCACTTCATATTTGATATGATAAGGGAAGAGCCCATCTCTTAAGTTAGTTAAGATTTGGGGTTGTCCAGCCTACGTCTGAAAAGCAAAATCCGGACAAGCTCGAGGTAAGGTCAGTTATGTAGAACTGGAAATGTTCCAGCTATACAAACTGCAGCTGATGATTTGAAAGAACCAAAGGATTCAATAGTTACCAACGAACCTCAGCCTCTCCGCCGATCTAGTAGGGTTTCTCACCCACTTGAGAGATACTTCTGTTTCTCTATGACAGTGGGAGCGAGGATTGCATCATGAGATGATGACCCAACTAGTTTCGAGCAGGCCATCGAGAGTAGGGACTCTGTAAGAATGGCTGGATTCTTAGCGATCTGAGATGGAATCCATGTACACCAACAAAGTATGGACTTTGGCTGCTATATCTGAAGGGTTAAATCCCCATCAGGAGCAAGTATATCTTGAGAAGATTACTTGGTGTAGATGGAAAAGTTGAGACTTTCAAAGCTAGACTTGTTAAAGTTTTTCGTCATAGACCAGGCGTGGATTATGATGAAACCTTTTCAAGTGGCTATGCTTAAGTCCATCCAGATCTTACTTGCCACGGCTACATACCATGACTACGATATCTGGCGGTTGGGTGCCATGACTGCTTTTCTAAATGATGTTTTAGAAGAGGACGTCTATAAGTACACAGCCAGAGGGCTTCATAAACAGTGGGAGCAGCGGAAACGTGTACAAGATGCTTTATAAGATTAAAGCAGGTATCGCGGAGTTGGAACATCTGTTTTGATGTGTTATTCAAAGAGTTTGATATCATTAAAATGGTAGATGAACCTTGTATAAACAAAAAGGTAGTAGGGAGTATGGTGATGATCCTCGTAGAGTACGTGGATGACATACTCTTGATAAGAAAGGAGTTTCCTATGCTACGCTCGGTCAATCTCCGCTTATCACAATGATTCTCCATATAGGATCAAAGTGATACCTCCTAAATCCTGGGTTTTGGATCTATGAGATAGATCTAATTGGATGTTAGGATTCTGACTAGTTGTAGTGAGATGGTATCAACCGATCCTGGGGAGAATCACTGGAAGGGCTCCAGGGTGATAAGGACGACTGAAAATCAGTTGCAGGCATTGTCTTTACCCTCAGTAAAGGGACGGTATGTTGGAAGAGTTCCAAGCTAGATACCGTGGCATACTAGACGATAAAGGCTCGATACATCGCTACTTAAGATGCTACCAAAGAGGCAGTCTGGGTGTATATTGGTTCATAAGATGAACTTAGTTCCTCCCATTGTATGACAACGGAGTTGTGGCTTATGCCAAGGAACGACCGTCCCGTCAGTGATCCAGACATATTCTAAGGCAGTATCACCTGATCATGGAGATGGTTGATCTCCAGGGTGATCGAGGTTAGGAGAACAGACTCAGAGGACAACACGGCGGATCCACTCACAAAGGCCATTTCCCAGAGAGAGACTTTTATGGGATGGTTTAGTATGAGATACTACAACCACTGCTATCAGATGGCCCTAGTGCAAGTGGGAGATTGTTAGTTATATGTATGCCCTAGAGGCCATTACTATACATAGGATGTATATTGTAGTGGATGCTGGGACATATATAGGGAGGACTTTCTTGCTCGACATGATAGTATGCTATCTGGTTGCACTTTACCTTAACGTGTACACTGATTGTCTCTCTGTTACATGTTGGTAAAGCCCTTAGGATGTGTACTTGACTACCTGGACTATGATGCGGATCATACTAGTGGGGACATGGTAGTCCATAAGTACATCCTTCAAAGTCCCTAGTCGTGGGTATATCGAGACGGGGCATCGATATACCAAAGTAGACTAGCGTATATCTTCTCGACCCATACAGATGGGCGATGGATGATCCCATATCCATTGGTGTTTGACATCGGAGATGATAAACGGGTGCTCAGTGGAGACTGGGTACACTGGACGGACTCGCCGAGTACTCCCAGATGGTATTATACCTTACGTCAGATGGCAGTTCTCTGGTGACACTGGTACAGAGTAGTCTGTTGACCCGAGATCGTCATAGAGTCTTGTGTGGTTCCCACTGTGCTTTGATTTCCATCTTACCACGTCCAAGAGGGCGTGCAAAACAGTGGTTTTTGGGTACAGTCCCGAGTCACATGGAGGCAATGAGGGATAGGAGGGGATTCGTCTCTCCCGGTATATGGGGTTGATGTAGCGCTGTGTTCGATTGGCTATAACCGGAAATCCCTGGCCAGGGTTGCTGAGATTTACTGGTAAGTGTTACCAGTAGTTTCTCCCACTGTTATAGACCTCATATCGACACGACTTATCGAGCTATTGGGGTCTGACGTTTACCACCCCTAGGCGAGATATGCGACATATCAGACGACGAGACCGGACTGTACGGTAAGTGTTACTGGTTGGATTCACAGGAGTGTGAGCGGGCTTGCTCGTCGATCTTCTCATCGCTCAATACCCGGATGGCCGTTACGTTTAGCAGACCGCTTGCGGCTTGTGGGTGTTTGATATGATCATCACCTGCTGCCGGCGTATTGACGAGTCTTTAGAGTCCTACACAGAGGTTTCCTGGCTCAAGCGAAACGAAATAGGAGCGCATATGAGATATGTGCGGGACCGAGAATAATGCGTGTATGTGATACCGTATTTCATTCTCGCGATGAATGTATCGAATGGTTGTATGCGATATAACCTAGTTATCGAATCATGGATTGATTCGATAAGTCGATACATTGGATATTAGTCGGTTATATGCGATATGACCGGATCGTTAAATCAAGTGTTGATTTAATGATTTAATGCATAATTATATATTTGATATATTACTTTGCATTAACTAGTATTGGTTCAGTTTAAATAGATTTTCTCACTTGCATTGCACAAGTTGTATATGTGATATACTTTTGTGCACTTGATTGTATCATGTTTGATGATACATGTTTACTTGGGTTTGTGTAAAGATTAAACCATGGTTATATGAATGGTTAGGGTTTTCTTTTCTTATTCATTTATTTATTTATTTATTCTTTTTGGAAAATAAATGGCATAATGAGAGAAAAATGGTGGCTTTCTTTGTTTGCATCTTGAAGCTTCATGAAGCTTTGACTAAGTGACCATTTTGTTTCATGCTTAACCCTAACCACTCCATCTAACCTTAGTTAAATCTCTACACTAAACCATGGTTTTTATATGATAAGAATTGATTTTTCTTTTCTATTTTAATATACTTATCATATCATTATCTTGATCTTCTTCTTCTTCCTCAAAGAAGAAAAAGCTAGCTACCATCAATGGCAACTAGTGAAAATGAGTGAGAAATCCAATTCTAAAGTGAACCCACCTCCTATTTCTTCATCCTCTACCTCTTGCCAAGTAGTATAGGGTGTTTTCTTCACAAGTTTCATGACTTGGTGAAGTGGGAGCTTGATCTTGTGATGCCTTGACGTAGATCACTTCGGCATCGTAGTCGATGACCTAGCCCGCCCATTTCTCCGATGAAGCCGACGCTAGAGCCCGGGATTCGATTTGGACAGCAAGGGGACTTCATCACGGAGCTATGGAGGTGGAGGACCGGATCTACAAAGGTTGCATTTCCGTTCTTTTAGTTAAGTTGTTAACTAGTTGCATGTTTCGCCTATAAAATCTAGTTAACGATCCGTATTAGGGTTTCTCGGCACCCGTAAAATTTGAAATTGGCATGGTTGATGCCTTGTGAGACCTCCTTAGTGTGCCTAGGAACCCTACAGTCGCCCGTAGGACGTGGATTAGTCCAAATCCGTATCTTTCTTAGATTTGGGCTTGGGGGGTGGTGTTTAAGGATACGTTAGCCTTATTTGAGGCTAAGATCCACTCAAATGTTGGTTAAGGATACGTTAGTCTAGTTTTAGACTAAGATCGACTTAACGGGATCGTTTAGATCCAACAAGAGAGCAATTTAAGGGAGACCTGTTGTTTAGTTTAGTTGCATTGGGGTCAATAGGTAGTGTAAGGACATTGCGGTCCAATGTTAATTTTAAGACATTGCGGTCAAGGTTAAGGACGTCGTAGTCCGTGGATTTAAGGAGTCCATAGTCCGATGCTAGTTTTAAGACATCACAGTCAAGGTTAAGGACGTCATAATCCGTTGTTAGTTTTAAGACATTCCGGTCAAGGTTAAGGACCTCATAGTCCGTTGTTAGTTTTAAGACATTCCGGTCAAGGTTAAGGACCTCATAGTCCATGAGTTTAAGGACCCCACAGTCCGTATCAATGTGTGGTCATCGGGACCCGTCACCTCTTTGAAGACGTTGAGGAATTACATTGACAAGTATCAAAGGAGTGAAGAGATGTACCCTTGAACCAAGGTAGATTAAGTGATCTGTTGTCCAATTTGGAAACTAAGATCAATCATTATATTATGAGCCCATTGGCCCAGTTAAGTTTGAATTGAGGACATATGGCCAGCTTAGGCTAAGTACAATCATGTTTGGGACATTGGCCCTCTGTTGGTTTTTTAAAGGAGAGGCTTTGCCTCTGAAAACTTAGCCAGTTGGGCTAAAGCTAGTGTTAAACACTAGAGACCAGCAGTGTTGAACACTGGGAATAAGATTGACAAGTTAGTGTTAAACACTAAAAGATAATCAGTGTTGAACACTGGGAACAGAGTTTTCAAATTACTGTTAAACACTAGGCAAATCAGTGTTAAACACTGGAAATAGAGATTCCAAATTAGTGTTTAACACTAAGGCAAATCAGTGTTAAACACTGGATACAGAAGTTTCAATTTAGTGTTAAACACTGAGGCAAGAGGGGCCACGTGGTAACACGTGAGAGTGCCCTGCTACCCTTTATTTTGTTCTACAGATAAGTGTTTAACACTTTTAATTCTGAAAGCCATCACGTGTGGGCACGTGATAGGGGCCTGCGCTTTGATCTGTTAGAATCTTCATTAGGGGTCACGTGTTGACTCGTGAGGGCGCCCTAGAGCTCTTTTCTGTTTCTTTTTCTTTTGTGTGCTTTAGAGATCACGTGGGGCACGTGAGGCATTGCCTCACAGTTCTCTTTTATGGATCTTCGCAGGAGTCACGTGGTAACACGTGAGGCGTTGCTTCAAAGTTCTTTTCTGTGGATCTTTGCAGGGGTCACGTGGTAGCACGTGACTCTGGTTCTTTGCATGTTTTAAAGATCTGTTCATCTTCTAAGAATTAAATTCTTTATAGGGTTAAACCCTAACAACAAACTTTAGAGGAATTAAATTCCTGTTTTCTTTTGAAGAATTATATTCTTAAATAGGGTTAAACCCTAATTTCTTTTCTTAAGGGAATTGAGTTCCTGTGAGTTTGAGAGAATTATGTTCTCAATTAGGGTTAAACCCTAGTTTTGTTTATTTTGAAGGAATTAGATTCCCATAACATAGGGTTAAACCCTAATTTTATCTCAAAGGAATTGAATTCCTATCATTTTGTGAGAATTAAATTCTCAAAACTCAGTTCCTCCTCTGTGTTTTAGATCTGCATGGCAGGATCTCAACCCAATGAGAATTAAATTCTCAATTCATGGGGAGATGTGCACTTTGCAGATCCTCCACAGAGGAAGAACTAAATTTTTTTCTTTATATAAGAGTTAAACTCTTTTGAGAATTAAATTCTCTTTTTAAGCCTCCCTTTCTTTCTCTTACCTAGAGTTTTCCTTTTGCAGAGAATCAAAGGCTCTATATCTCTCTCTCTGTGTATCAAAAGAAAAGGTCCAAAGGTCTCCAAAAAAATCCAGAAGTAGAGGTCCCTCTCTTCTTTTCTTGGTCTTTATTTATAGGAGAAGGAAAAGAATCAATCTGCTTAGTAAATCTCTCATTCAGAGATTTGATTTATTCATTGGGAGATTTGATTTATCTTCATCATTAATCTGGGCATTTAGATTTTTAGGTGAATTTTATTCACCATTGGATTTTAAATCCAAAGATATCCCCTTGTTATTTCGGTTAGATTTAGGGGGAAATCTTTCCAAGTCCAAGATTTTTCCATAAATTGGTGATGTTTAATCACCTTTAGATTTTTAATCCAACGGTTTCAAATAATCTTTCTCCATTTTGGAAAGATTTGAATGATTCATCATCAGAATTTTAATTATGTTAAAGAATACGGCTCTTAAAGCCGGTCACGTGTGGTCGCGTGACCCCTGGTCACGTGACCCCTAGTCATGTGTAGGCACGTGACCCCTGGAATGGGCTTCTCTCCTTCTGGGCTCTGTTCTCTGGCCACTGCTTGACCATCACGTGCCAGCACGTGACCACTGGTCATGTGTGAGCACGTGATGCCTCTTCTGGAGCTTTTTCTTGATTTTGATCAGGGGATGAATGTGCTTTCTGCCGCTGCTTTAAGCGTCACGTGCCAACACGTGACAACTGGTCACGTGTGAGCACATGATGCCTCCTCTGAGGTTTCTCCGGATTTTTAATCAGGGAACAAATGCCCCCACAGCGTTGTTCTCACATATCTGCACGTGAGTACAACGCTATCACTTTTGTGACCGTCAGATCTGCTCTGGGAGTAGGGTAGATGAAACATTTTTATCACATCCTATAAATATAGGGGTCTCTTTAGAAGCGCCTCCACTCTTACTTGACTTCTTCCTTGCAACTTTTTCCTTGAGAATTTAATTCTTATTTCAAGAGCTTAGTTCTTTGCCTCGAAAAATTTTCAGAGTTTAACTCTGTTCAAAAAGAACTATTTTCTTCAGGTAATCATCTTGAGCGAACGAAGAACTTTCATAACATTCTCTGGATTTTAAATCCACATCTAGGGTTTCACCCTTTTAACATGAACCCATTTCCTTCAAGTTCATCAACAAAAAATAGAAAACCACATAATTTTCGAACGGTAGATCTTTTAGGGTTCGCATGATCTTTAGGGAGATGTTGGTAACAGTTGTCCCTTCCATGAAATTTGAATCCATCCTCAAGGAGCTCTGGCTCTGGGAAAACAAACTTTTTGGGAATTTAATTCCTATGAGGAACTAAATTCTTCCCATGGAGGCTTCTTAGGGTTTTCTTGTCCTGGGTTGTCTCTTTCACATCCGAGAGGAACAAGTTTGTAATGAATTTTTCATGATCGTTATTTCAGGTGTCATGGATGCCCATTTGTATGATCTTGACGAAATTATTTCTTACGGGAATATTCGCGCGCTGGGCCGCAGCCAGAATCAGGAGTTCACCAACGCTCAATGCGCTGAAATCATGAGCCGTTTTGACGAGTACAACCATCGGCTACTCCACCGTCGCTCTTCTCTTCTGAGACTCATCGTGCTGGCGATCTGGGAGGCACTTCCTCTCTTCTGCATCGGTGTACCGCTTGGGGCATTGGACGCTGCCGAGGATAAGATACATTCGGTGTATCTGATGAGCCTAATCTCGAAGAGAAGGCGCGACAACCTTATTGATCTCTTGCACCAGGCTTTTCAGCAGTCGGCTATACTTGCTGCCTATCGGAGGGTGGAGGACATTCGCGAGGACCCTGATGCTTGTGACCGCGAGAGGAAACATACTAGGATGGTTCGAAATGCCTGGAAGATCTTGGACAAAGTTACGTTCGAGTTTCTCAATCCATACCCCGCGTCCGAGGTCTTACCATTGTAAACGTTTTCATTTTATTTTGTATGAACCTTTTAAAGCATGAATGATAAATCTTATCGTGTCTTTCTGTGTTTGCATGCCTTTCTATGGGATTTTGTCCTCATTTTTTTTACTGTTGCTGCTGATGTGTTTAGGGTGTAGGGCATTATTTCATTTTCCAGTACTCACCAGGCATGGTGCTCACGTGCTCCACCCGTGGGGCCCTTCTATGGAGCCATTTAATTTTTCATGCTACCTTCTCTGTGTAAGGAATTAGACGCAGAAAAAGAGCCTTGGAAATAGTTCCATCTCCTTGATTTCCAATGCCTTCCCTTTTTTGGGCCTTGGAAATAGTTCCACCATGCAAGATTCTCCGTGCGTAGCATTTAATGCCCCTCTTTATAACCTGAGGCCATGGCCTTCTTTTCTCTTCACAGAGAAATTTATTCTCAACTTAGTGCGATTTATCTTGAGGAAAAAACTGGGTGCCATGGCCTGCAACCGCCCTCATGCTCGTCGACAGCCATGGGAAGTTCTCATCGAGGAGATGATCCCCCGCTTTGCTGCACGATTGGTGGATCCCCTCCTTACCAACGACGAATGCGACTCAGCGGTATATGAACTCTTGATCTGCAGGGGGTCTCCCCTCCCAATGGGCTCCCTTTGGCTCCGGATGATTCTTGCTGCTATGCTTGCTGACATCCCTCCTCACCCAGCGTGGATGACCCTGGCGATACTTGACGCAGCTGAAGACAAGCTCGAGTGTTTTCACGAAGCATGTCTGGTCACTCAGGCTCTGAAAGATTGCTCGGTTCACCTGTTGGGCCAAATAAGAGCCCGACGGGCTATTATGTCTGCTTTCGCAGACGAACATGGCGCCAATCGGTGGGGGGCCACTCCTCGTGAAAATCGTTGCTTTGATGTGCTGGAGAAGGAGGCGAGGGAGTTAGAAAATTTTGAATACTGCTTTGTTCACCCTTGTGACACTGATCCCTTGTTTGGCGATCTTTTCCCGGTAATGTAGTATGCTTAAATCGATGTACTCTATTTGTCATTGGCTGTTGTATGCTTTTCTGTTGAATTTGAATGTTTGCCGGGTACTCGTATGTGCATCTTGCTTACGTGAATGAGCTTCGTATTTCTCTATGGAAATTTTCTTTAATTGCGAGTACTATCTTTATGTTGCATGCACATCAGAGCTTTGGGTATCATTTCCTTTCGAATATTCATATAGATGTAAATGCATGCTCGATAGGATACGCATCGGAGATTTTCCTTTTTGCCTCCCATATCAGGTAATTAGTGCGTGTTCTAGATCGAGTATTGCCGTCGAATGGAGGCTTGTTTATGCAGTGCTCGAGTGTAACCGTCTTTCCTCGGAGGTTGTGGCTGCGAAAGCGGGTTGCGGGGGCTGATAGCACGGTGCGCGGCAAACATGACCTCATACGAGAAGAGGCTCGGCCGCAAATTCTCGGAGAGGGAGCTGGCTTCTAAAGCGCTGAGCGAGCTTCAAGCTAATATTACTGCCAAAGCCAACAAAGCGTATGAACTCTGGCGGGTGCTTCAAGAGTCTATCAAAGAGGTAGTGGCCATCGACAAGGCTGCCAAGTTTACTCGCGAAAGAGTTAAGGCCCACAAAGCTACCGAGAAGGAGCTCGAAGGCCGGCTTTCCTCATATCAGGCCCAGCAAGCTCAGGCGGAGGCCCATCTTCTGGCGATCCTGAATCATGAAGCCGTGGCCCAGCAAAAGCAGGATGAGCTAGCAAAATTACTAAATCACCCGCCGGCTTGAAGACTTGTATCTTTTCCTTTCTTTTTGAACATACTCCTGAACAAGAGGATTTTTTTGTTCTTTCATGAATTGTACTTTGTGCCTATTTTGTTTCATGAATAAAGACATAGATTTTTTCTCAATGGCGTGTTTCTCTCGGTTGAACTTGTTCTGTGGGCAATTTATCTTGGCCTCCTTGCAGGGTAGCGATGGCTTAGGATTCAGGGTTAGGATCTGCCTCCTAAGACTTTTGAGCTTTATGAGCCGTGAGGGTCTCATAAAGAGTTTTTCTCCCTACAGGTCGAGGGGATCCCGTAGGTGTAAGTTCTTCTTAAGAATCGTGAGGATTCTTAAGCGGGTTTTCCATTGGGAGTCGTAAGGATCTCACAAGAGAGTTTTCTTCCTTACGGTCGTGAGGACCCATAAGTGTTGGGTGTGGTCGCCCTTATCCGTATTTCACGGAGTTAGGGGTTGCTATGGGACGTTCTCTGGGATACCGTAGTTTAAAGACATCACGGTCAAGGTTAAGGACCTCATAGTCCGTGGGTTTAAGGGCTCCACAGTCCGATGTTAGTTTTAAGACATCACGGTCAAGGTTAAGGACCTCATAGTCCGTCGATTTAAAGACTCCACAGTCCGATGTTAGTTTTAAGACATCACGGTCAAGGTTAAGGACCTCATAGTCTGTAGATTTAAGGACTCCACAGTCCAATGCTAGTTTTAAGACGTCACGGTCAAGGTTATGGACCTCATAGTCCGTGGATTTAAGGACTCCACAGTCCAATGTTAGTTTTAAGACATCACGGTCAAGGATAAGGACCTCATAGTCCGTGGATTTAAGGACTCCACAGTCTACTGTTAGTTGTAAGACATCACAGTCAAGGTTAAGGACCTCATAGTCCGTGGATTTAAGGACTCCACAGTCCGATGTTAGTTTTAAGACGTCAAGGTTAAGGACCTCATAGTCCGTGGATTTAAGGACTCCACAGTCCACGAAATGTGTGGTTACTGGGACCCGTCACCTATTTGAAGACGTTGAGGAATTACAACGCCAAATATCAAAGGAGTGAAGAGATGTACCCTTTAACCAAGGTAAAATCGGTCTATAATCATCATGGTTGATTGTTAGTTTTAAGACATTACGGTCGAGGTTAAGGACATCATAGTCCGTAGATTTAAGGACTCAACAGTCCGGTGTTTGCTCTGGATGCTTCACACGGGTTCATTGCCGTGCTTGGTGAGGACCAGGCTCCGCTCTGGGCGTTTTCCGCGGGGTCAAAGAGTGACGTTATCCGCGTTCCACGTGACCAGGAATTTTGCACTAGATGCTTCACACGGGTTCACTGCCGTGTTCGGCGAGGACTAGGCTCTGCTCTGGATGCTTCACACGGGTTCACTGCCGTGTTCTGCGAAGACCAGGATCCGCTCTGGACGTTTCCCACGGGGTCAAAGAGTGACGTTATCCGCGTTCCATGTGACCAGGAATTTTGCACTAGATACTTCACACGGGTTCACTGCCGTGCTCGGCAAGGACTAGGCTCCGCTCTGGATGCTTCACACGGGTTCACTGCCGTGTTCTGCGAGGACTAGGATCCGCTCTGGACGTTTTCCACGGGGTCAAAGTGTGACGTTATCCGCGTTTCACGTGACCAGGAATTGTGCACTAGATGCTTCACACGGGTTCACTGCCGTGCTCGGCAAGGACTAGGCTCCGCTCTGGATGCTTCACACGGGTTCACTGCCGTGTTCTGCGAGGACCAGGATCCGCTCTGGATGTTTTCCATGGGGTCAAAAAGTGACGTTATCCGCGTTCCACGTGACCAGGAATTTTGTTGATTATATCCGCATTTCACGGAGTAGGGATTTGACACTTGGTGATCTGTATATCGCCAAGCCATGGAACTGGAAGTTGCCGCTGTTCCACTTCGCTTGATGTTGTGTCCGTTGTGACGAGACGAATGTTGAGATGATCTCCAGGCTATCTGTGAACCATCGAGATTTGGCTTCTTCTTCTGATGAAACCTGGGGAGGAGGACTGTGACTCCCTCTTCGTTTGTGCCCCTGGATTGTATATAGGGATAGATGTAACATCACCTGTAAGGCGGGAATTTCATTTTTATTTTATTTCTTTTCCCGCGATGCTCTATCATTTCAGCTTTTATATCGCGAAGGTCGCGATTGCCCCATCATTTCGGCTATTTTTTTTCGGTACCCAATCATTTCGGTTATTTATTTTATTTTTTACTCGCCGCTTTTTATTGCGAGTTGCCCAATCATTTCGGCTATTTTTCATGCATACATTTTTACTTGCTGATTTTTATTGCAAGTTGCCGCATCATTTCGGCTATTTCGTATGCATGTGCGGCTTGTTGGCTTTTTGCTGCAAGCTTGGATTTAGACACCAATTTCGGCATAAGCACCGCTACAACTGGGACGTTGCCAGGAGCGAATCATCATTTTCCTCTGTCGATATTGAACAAAGGTGGCTTAGTAAACAGGGTTAAGGGTCCTGTCGACTAAGTCTTTTGACTTCATGAGCCGTAAGGGTCTCACAAAGGTATTTCTCCCTACAAGTCGTGAGGATCTTGTAGGTGTGTTTTCTCCTTGGGAATCGTGAGGATTCCTAAGCGCTTGTTCTCTTGTAAGTCGTAAGGATCTTACAAAAGAGTTTTCTCCTTATAAGTCGAGAGGACTTACAAGGGTCGTTCACTATGTGGACATATCCCTAGTCACGGATGGGACTTGGTTAGGGAAATGTTTATTCGTGCCCATGGATTGTATACAAGGGTCAGTATTGAGCCACTTGTAGGGCAAGATCGAAGGTTGTGGGGGGGGGGGTTTGCTTAAGAATAGGTTCAGGTCTCTGTAACTTAAGACTTTCAATCTTATGAGCCATGGGGGTCCCATAAGAGAGTTCTCCTTACGAGTCGTGAGGATCTCGCATGTGTAATTTCTCCTTAGGAATCGTGAGGATTCCTAAGTGTGTTGTTCCCTTGTGAGTCGTAAGGATCTCACGCGAGTGGTTTCTCCTTACAAGGTCGTGAGGACCCTGCAAGTGTCCTTTAATGAGGTTGCGCCCTTTCGGGTTTTCACAAACACTCGCCGGTAGTCCTGCTGTTTTTACTCACGGAGCCCTTCCGGGTTTTCATCCGTGCCCACTTCGCTTATAGACATACCTTTTTTATTTTTTTTATTATTTATTTTTTTTTCTTTTCTTTTATATCGACTTTGAGATACTGTAATCCACCGTAGTTTATTGACATCTCGGTCAACAGCCAGTTTTAGGACATAGTGGTCTATTGTTAGTTTAAGGACGTTCCTGTCCGTCGTTAGTTTAAGGACGTTCCGGTCCGTCGTTAGTTTAAGGACGTTTCGGCCCATCATTAGTTTAAGGAAACTTCGGTCCATCATTGAAGAAAGCCGGTTACTACTTATAGAGTTCGGGCTTAGGAAGATATCGAGCGGACATGGTCGTCGTCATCTATCATTGACCTAAGCCTTGACCTGTCAGGCGTAATATTTCTTCAGGAAACGACCGTTTATTGGCCTGAAAGGTCTCTCACCATGCATGTCCATGATAAAATAGGCTCCACCCTGGTAGACCTTGTCTATGATGCACGGGCCTTCATAGTTTGGCTAGAATTTTCCCCGCTTGGCGCGATTGGGGATCATAGGTCTTTTGACCACTAGTACGAGTTCGCCCTGGCAGAATGTCCTTGGCCTGGTCAATCTTTCGTAGGAGCGCGTCATCTTTGCTATATAAGCCTCCAGATTTTGTTGTGCTATGAGCCAGGTTTCATCAAGGGCATCAAGCTCCTCAAGCCGAAGGTGAGCATTTTCTTCGTCCGTCAGCTCATAGTGGACCGCCATTCGTAGAGAGGGTAGCTCTATCTCGAGGAGGAGTACTGCTTCCGTACCGAATACCAACGCGTACGGAGTTGTGTTCGTAACCGTCTTGAACGTAGTTCGATACGCCCAAAGAGCTTCTTGTAGTCTCTCGTGCCAGTCCTTTTTGTTTCGGGACACCGTCTTCTTCACGATCTTTGTCAAGGTTTTGTTGAAAGCCTCGGCCAAAACGTTAGCTCGGGGATTATAAACTGAGGAATATTTCCAGTCTATATTATGCTGTTGCGCAAAGCGACTGATCTTGTGGCTTCTGTAGGCTGGCCCATTATCGGAGATGATCCGTCACGGAGTTCCAAACCGATAAATGACGTGCGTCTTGAAGAAATGAAGAATATTCTCCGTCTTCACTTCCTTTAACGGTACTGCTTCTGCCCATTTGGAGAAGTAATCAGTCGTCGCCAGGATGAAACGATGTCCCCTGGATGATGCTGTTTCGATGGGGCCGATTATGTCAGTCCCCTACATTTCGAATGGCCAACTAGCCACCGTTGGATGTAGAGGATTTGGATGCTGGTGGATAAAGTCCCCATGGATTTGGCATGAGTGATATTGCTTCGCATACTCGAGGCAGTCCTGGATCATTGTGGGCCAGTAATAACCCATTCGTTTAATTTTCAGCTTCATCTTTGGGCCCGCTTGATGAGAACCGCAGAGTCCGTCATGAACTTTCTGAACGACTCTTTTCGCTACGTCAGGTCCCATGCATCTCAACCACAGAGAATCGAATGACCTCTTGTACAAAGTATCGTTGACGAAGGCGAAAGACAGAGCTCGTTTCATGAGCTGATGTCTTGAGGACGCATCTTCAGGTGTTCGACGGGATTTGAGGTGGTCTATAAATACTTCTCTCCAATCCTCGGTATTTTCCCGATCTTTTATTTGCAGGGTCGTCTGCTCAGTCTCTCCCTCTTCTTCGGATGATTCCGGAGATATTTCCGCTGGGGCGAGCACCCGACGGCTTTGTACCACAATTCTGACGTCATCGAGGTTCTCGTCAGCCAGTTCTTTAGCAAGCTTGGCTAATGCATCCACTTTGCTATTTTCCACGCGCGGTATGATTTCTAAAGTGTAGGAAGGGATTTGAGTCAGCAGTTGCTGTACTCTCTCTCCATACTTCACCAGCTCTGGCTTGCACGTCTGGTAGTCGTCGTTGACTTGACTAACGACCAGTTGGGAATCTCCGTATATGAGGAGGTTTTCAATTCCCATGTCGATGGCGATCTCGAGGCCTGCTATCAAAGCTTCATATTCGGCTTCATTGTTCGTCCTCGGTTCTGTTAAGGAGAAAGCGAAGCGCATTATCCCTCCTTGTGGAGTTACGAAGATAAGGCCTACCCCCGATTTGATTATGGGCGTACTTTGTTTGCGCTTCTTCATGGAAGATGCTCCATCGAAATAAAGTTCCCATCGGGTATCACCGCCGTCGATTGCGTCAAAAGCATGTTCGTCTGGCAGCTCACAATTCAAAGGAGAATCAGCCGGTATCGGATGCTCAGTGAGAAAGTCGGCGATGGCCTGGCCTTTCACTGCCTTGAAAGGTCGATAGGTTATCGAGAACTCCATTAAGAGCAAGGCCCATTTAGCGAGTCGTCCAGCCAGTATGGCCTTCGACATTATATACTTAAGAGGGTCCACCTTCGATATGAGACGGACTTCATGCTCCAACGCATAGTGCCTGTGCTTGGTTATCGCAAAGATCAACGCCAGGCAGTGTTTTTCAATGGGGGAGTAGTTGCTTCCTGCCCCCAGTAGAACTCGACTTAAGTAGTAGAGTGCTCTTTCTTTCCGTTGATCGTTCTCTTGTGCCCATAATGCGCCTAAGGAACCTTCGAGGGCGGTTGTATAAAGAATGAGGGGCTTTCCCTTGACCGGAGCAGCCAACACTGGCGGGTTCTGCAGGTATTGCTTGATCTCGTCTAGCGCGCTTTGGCATTTTTGGTCCTAGAAGAACGGGGTTCTCTTCTTCATCAGGTGACTGTAGGGGCGGCATTTGCCTGAGAGGTTGGGTATAAATCGCCGGATGTATGCGAGCTTCCCTTGGAGAGACCGCAATTGTTTGAGAGTCCTTGACGGTGGCATTTCCATGATCGCCTTGATCTTCGACGGATCTATCTCGATGCCCCGGTGGCGGACAATGAATCCTAGGAATTTGCCTGAGGACACCCTGAACGCACATTTGAGAGGGTTCATCTTCAAATTGTATTGCCGAAGGCGTTGAAATACGGTCTTCAGATGCTCGAGATGTTCCTCGTATGATTTGCTTTTCACGACGAGGTCGTCGATATAGCATTCGATAATTTCATGTATGAGGTCATCAAAGATCTTCGTCATAGCCCTCTGATAGGTGGCACCGGCGTTCTTTAGACCGAAGGGCATAACCTTGTAGCAGAATATACCCAAAGGAGTCCGAAAAGCGGTATGCCTCTGGTCTTCGGGATGCATCTTTATCTGATTATACCCTGATGAGCCGTCCATGAAAGAGAAAACCTCGTGAGTGGACATGTTATCTATCATTAGCTCGGTTACCGGTACTGGGAAATCGTCCTTCGGGCAAGCTTTATTGAGATCTCGGAAGTCCACGCATATGCGCACTGTCCCATTTTTCTTCATTACCGGGACGATGTTGGCGATCCAGTCAGGATATTGAACTTCTTGGATAAACCCAGAATCGATCAGCTTCTTGACTTCGGTGTTGATGCTCATCTCAAGCTCAAGCCGAATTCTTCTCGGCGCCTGTTTGACCGGCTTGACATCCGGGGATATTGCCAATTTATGCACAGCAATTTCTGGATCTAGTCCTGGCATTTCAGAATAGTTCCATGCGAAGCAATCTCTATGCTGCATAAGCATGTCTTTTAATGCAGCCACCCTTTCATCAGATAGCAACTCGCTGACGAATGTCGGTCGCGGGTCGTTTGCCATCCCCAACTCAATGTTTTTGAGGTTGTCTGCAGTAGTATGTATGCCATCTTCCAGCTCTTTCGGCGCTGGTGGAAATTCTGGGATTACCTCGTCGTCATCGTTTTCGAAGCACCAAAGAAGGTTTGCCATATTCTCAGGCTCTTCTTTTGATATCGTTATTATATGACAAGTACGAGTACGCTTCCAGGACCGATGTAGGTCTGGTTCTATCCTCGCTGCATGCGCGGCATTTAGTTCGTGCTTTTGTGGCGGCGTCACCTTCCAGCTGTCGGATAGAGAAAATCTGCCTTGCTAGTATTGGTCTTCGACCCAGTTCTTGAAGGTGAAGCAGTCTTCGATAGGGTGTCCTATGGCTCGGTGATAAGAGCAATAGCCCAGATGTGAGACCTCGTTAGCTTGCCCAGGGTGTTTAGACCCCGGAAGTGTAATCATTCGATGCTTTAAAGCGAGGTCAAGTATCTTCCATGTTTTATTCTGAGGAAAAGAGTATGCCTGACTCATCTTTTTCATAAGAGACAATTCTGAACCGCTCGATTTCTAATCGCGTGACTTCTCGGTCCCGCTTTGTCGCCATCGAACGCCTTTTCTGCTCTTTGACTTGTTTCTACCTCTGCGTCGGGCCTTTGGCACAAGAGGTTGACAGGGAGGAGTATTTTCATCTTTGGCAGTCTGTTGAAGAAGACGTTGCATCCTGGCTTTCTCGTAGATGGTCATCTCGTGACTATGGTCGTCCCGAGCTTTTTGACCCGCTTTCCTGATAAGCTTTTCCATTTGCTCTTCAAATGACGGACTCGGCACTTTGATTGTGGGATCTAGTCCTGATGAGGGGTTGGCACTTCCTGACAGGGCGTCCTCTTCTTCATCGAAGTTGTATATGGCGTAGCTACCGTGGACTCGTTCCCGTTTCCCGGCTCTCACGTATCCAAACCCAAGTGTTTTCATTTTCCCATTGGGCAATTTGCGCTGAGTCCCAGGGACATCCCAAATCCTGTTATAGAATCGAGCTTGTCGAGTAGTCTGTTTTAAGGGTACCCCTTGGCGCTTCAATAGCCTTTTCAGTCCGTTCGTGTAATATCTGGGCAAACGGATGGGTTGGAGCCTGTCGAGTGTAGAATCTGCACAATGCCAGATTTCTTTCTCCACTCTTGTTTCCGTGGATCGGTAGAATAGGATCGCCTTTTCACCTTTTCGCCTAGGAGGGACGTAAAACGTCTGCAGGTCTTGCACACTGTGAGCTTCAAGTGCGTCAAGGTCTTTGTAGTGCTCCAACGAAACCATGATGATTTGCAAACTCTGATCATCGCTGGGGGATGCTTGTATTGACGACCGACTGGAGAACACAGCATTAACCTTATCTTCCGAGTCACTTCCGAAGATCAATATGGGGGCGGATGGTCCCGGGTTGCTGCGTCGAGACGGCCCAGCGTAAACTATCTATTCTTCTTCTTCAGTATCACTCCCGAAAACAGGAATGGTGGCGGCAGTTTTGTTCTCCGGTTTATGACACCTTTCTGTGTCCTTGAAATCTGGCAAAAAGTACTTCGCATCTTCATATTTGCAGACTTCGTTTATGGAGATCGGGTTCAGCTCTCCCGTTACGGTGTGCTCGAGACCATCCTTGAAATACTTCATACACTGATGTTGTGTAGAAGGGATGATGTTGTACTCGTGTAACCAAGGACGACCGAGCAAGGCGTTGTAGAAGGTCTTGGCGTCTATGACGTGGAACTTAATGTCCGTGACGAGCAGCCCGAAGTGTAGCGTTAGTATCACAGATCCGAGAGTCCGTGATGACTGGGAGTCGAAACCGGAGATGGTAATTTTGTCCCGAGCGAGGTGCTGAACGCTCATGCAGATTTCCCTCAACACCCGAACATTAAAGAGATTGACGGAGGATCCATTATCAACCAGGATTTTGCCTATCTTGATATCGTGGCAATATCCAGAGACGTATAGGGGACGGTTGTGGTCGCACGTCCAAAGGAGCAGGTCTTCGTCACCGAAAGTGATATCGGCCTTGTGCACTTCTTCCAGTTCATCCTTCATCCTTTCTTCGGCGAGGAAGGCTTGGAATTGTTCGGGCTCTTGTAGAGCCTTGATTAATGAATCCCTCGCTTTCTTTGATAACAGGAGGGCGTCAAGAATGCTGAGCTGCGAGGGTAGCTTCCTCAGGTGCGCTAGGATGTTGTAGTCCACCTTACTTTTCTTAGGCGGGTCCTTGGCAGTCAGCTCTTTCATAACTTGGTCATCTAAGGTGATATCCTCAGCGACCTTTTCCTTTCCCTTATCTTTTCTAGTTGCGGGTCCGAGATTCTTTTCCGGAAGCGTGCGATTGCGCAGCTGAATGTTTTCGCAGGCCTCTGGTTCTTCATCTTTCTCCAAGGCGGACTCTTTAAAGAGGGGGCTAAGAGCCATTTCCTCGTCAGAATCGCTCCCGAATGTGAGTACTTGCGATCCTCCGGCGTTGACCGTGTAACAATTACCGGTAGTTCTTTTGTGTCCTTCGGTCATACTTCTCTTCTCCCGACGAGTTCTGCGTCTCATTCGCTTAAAATGTTGCCGATGAGCAACATATCCCTGCCACCATGTTTCAAAAGCGTCGCACTCCTCGGTGGGGTGTGAAATCTTCCGATGATATGAGCAGTAATTAGGGTGCCTTTCCGCCCCATCGAGCGTGTTTTCTTCCGAGGGTGGTAGCTTCATTCCCATTGACATGGCTTTGGCAAACCTTTTCCTCGTCTTGAATATGTTTTTATCCACGTCGGGTGTCTTTTGATTTGACGGGAGTGCTTCGACTTTTTCGTTTAGTCGCCTGTGTTTGGCTCCTTTTGATGCGGCCACCTCACGCTCCTGGTCGGCCATACTTTTCAAACGAATCTCGTCTAGAAAGGCGTCGATCATTTCGTCTGTCGGCCACACCAGTTCTGGTTCAGGCTGTGCCCCCAGTTTCTCAGTGCCAGGAGTTTTTTCATCGCCCGTAAACGAGTGGGAGATCACATAACAACTCGCCACATATTCCTCGGATTCATCCGATGAGCTCTCTCCGTTATCTTCCTCTTGAAAGAAGTGGTTGAGGAACTCTTAGAGTGTGATGGGAGTTCGCGCCTTCTGATTGTATTCCTCTAGCGCGTCAATCTGTTTCTGCAAGTCCGTATGCTTGTTTCCAGGCTTCACGGGCTTCTTAGATTTCTTTTTCTTTGAAGATTTCGACGGCTGGTTGTGAGTACTGGGGCCATCACCACTGATCTTCGGAGTTGGGCGCGGCTTCAGCATCCCTTCAATGATTTGAGGTTCCAGCGGGTTCTTCCACCTGATCGCCGGGCATGTTTTAAGATCGTTCAGCATCCTCTGGGTTTTTTCTGAAAGCACGATTTCCCATGGAGCTTCTTCAATGAAAGAACAAGTTGCCCCCGGTGTGTCCGTCTTCTTAGCAGTGTGAGGTTGTGGCGGGTTCACCTTCCACTTCTCGGACAGTGCAAACTTACCCTGTAGGTATTGATCCTCAATCCATCCTTTTAAGACGAAGCAATCCTCAATCGGATGGCTTACCGTTTGATGGTAAGGGCAGTAGTTGGGGTTATTCACCTCACTGGGTTGCGGCGGTCGCCTTGGGTTTGCCAAGTTGATAAGCCTGTTGCGTATTGCCAGCTCGAATAGCCTCTTTGTCTTATCCCGCGGGAATGAGTAGGGGCGCTTCATTTTCTCATTGTAATACCGCCATCTTTCTTCCAGTTGATCCGCCAGGTTTGGAGCACTGGGTTGCTGCTGAGCGTTCGCCACGAAGGTTGCCTTCCCTTTACCCTTGTCATTCCGAGGTTCTGGCTTCGGGGGAGACGGTCTGTGACCCATCTGGTCCATCTGGGCCAACTTGTCGATCAAAGCCTGGAACGTGGTTGGCTTAAAAACATCATGAACTGTGAGATAGTTGCATGAGGATCTAGGGTACCCACGAACATGCCCGCCGCGGGCGCCTCCTCAATACGTTGTTCGCATTTCGACCACAAGTTTCGCCAACGTATAGCGTACTGGACCCACGTCTCGCCTGGTTTCACCCTGGCATTAATCAATGTCGTTATCGGGGTACGTTCGCTGGCGCTCGCGAATCGCTGAGTAAATAGAAACTCCATTTCCGCGAATGTTTTAATAGAGTCGTTTGGGAGCTCAGAGTACCACTCGAACGCCGTTTCTGACAAGCTACCGACAAACTGATGAAGCAACAATTTATCATCACCGCCGGTGTTGCCACAAAGCGCCCTAAACTGGGCAACGTGCTGGTGGGGATTGCCCGTCCCCTTATAGACATGAAATTTCGGTATTGTATAACCCGGCGGGTACTTGATCTGATCATACCAGCTCGGATATGGTCACCCTTTTCTGACAACTTGACCCACTGTCTCAGTCCCCTGGTGAACCCGTATCTGCTGAGCTATATATTCGTCCAGGTCAGCCTTGGAGATTGTTTCCTCCTTGGCTGTTGAAAGAGCGGGTGGAGGATTTGACGTTTCTCCCTTATCGTCTTCAATAACGATTGGAGGGTCTTCAGCAGGAGACTCTTATTGGATCATCGTCCCCACCATGTCCTGGAACAGGAGGGCCATTCGTTGTATATTAGCTGCTTGTTCCGCAGCCTCTTTATCCTTCTTCTCCAATATCCTACGAAGGAATTCAGCGTCAGTTTCTTGCTCCTGGCGTTGATCAGATGACGCTTCGGGGCTTTCTTTTGGCCCAGTGAGTGCGGCCATCGCGGTCATCATTTCTTGGAGCTTTTGCTGCTCCTCCTGAGCTTTGGTCACTGACCGTGTAAGCGGTCTATGACTCGTAGATGTACGGCTGTCCTCTTTACCCAGCGCCATGTATACCGTATGCACCATCATGCCCCCAGACTTAGGGCGTTTAGGCTTATTGTCCTTGACATTTGCTGCAGGAGTGAGGACTCTCTCCGGCCTTCTTCTCTTTTGAGTAGTCGACGTGGAGGGAGCCGTTGCAGCGGGCACCCAAGTGGCTATCGTCCTTTGTTGTTTGACACGACGGTTCTTTTCTTCCTGCACCTTCACCCTTTTCTGTTGACGAGAGTGGCCTTGATCAATTACCGAGTCTTGAACCTTCCGCCAGAGTTTATAAATTTTGGAGGACAGCCGTTGAGGGGGCTGCTCCGGCTTTGTTTCTATAACATTCTCCGCAGGTGGAGGGGATCTTTTGAGAACCGCAGTTGGCGAATTTCTGCGTACCCTGTTCAGCAGCTCGAAGCTGTTCCCGGTTGGAATAGCAGCCTCAATTTCCACCGTTGGAGCTGGTGGAGTTAGTCCGGAGGAGGAGTTGCCCCCAGTCTTCCTTATCCGGCGCCAATGGCGACGTCGGGCATGGCGGGTTGTTGGGATTGATTCAGCGACGGCTTCGTCTTGCCCCCTGTTCTTGGGAGGGGCTGCTGCTGGTGCCAGTCTTTCGAAGACTGACGTTCGTTGAGAAGCTATAGATCTCTGAGCGAAAGTGGGAATGGGGGTAGTCAATCTCGCGAAGACCGACCCTTTGGGAGGAGAAGCCGCCTTGACGACTCTGGGAGCAGCTGTCCTCTTTGGGATGGCCTTCTCAGGTATCACGGGCTTCTTGGCGGGCCCTTGGGAGTTCAGGCTCAGTCTAGTGAAGCCCGAGGAGTTGGATGACCCGCTGAAAAGGGCCGTAGGAGTAGCAAGTCGATCAAAGACCGATTTCTTTGACGCATCCGGTACAGGCATTGGGATGTTAATGTTCACCGGCGGGAGCATGGTCCCAAAGAACAGACCGATGGTAGCTTGAGTCACTTGTTCCATAGGCATAGTAAACAGGGAAGCAGCCTGCGGTCCATAGGCTACACCTCCAGGTGAGGCGGAGCGTCGGTTGCATTTGCAGTTGGAGCAGTTCGAGCAGTTGCCAGCCATTGATCCTTTTGCTTTCTCCAGCAAACAAAACACCAAGTCTTAGTATTTCGAAACCCAAGGGAAACCATTAGCAAACCACGGTTGGTTCGCGAATCACGACACACGAAACGTGGAGTGGAAAGATGAAAAGGTCCCACCGGGCGTGCCAGAATCTGTTCCCCTCCGAATGACGGCGCGATAAGGACGTCATGCCTGAAATTCGGGGCAAATGCTAATAGGTGCTATCCATCTACCTCTTCGAAGATGCCAAGTTGATTTGTGGCACCATGTATCGAAGGTTTAAATGGATGCGGCCGATGTAGCAGACTTCGTCAGATTCCCCCTCACTTGAGAGGTTTTTTGATTGTGGGGACTCCCTTCCCTGCAGGAGCAAGGCCCTGTAGTTAATTACGCTACCGTATTGCGGTAACAACTTTCTCCTTCTCCAGATGGTCACTTCGTGTCGTGGGTGTTTGTTTTGTGTTCGGTTTCCCGTGGATTGTATACGGAGACTAAGTTATGTTGTCGCCCGTAGGACGTGGATTAGTCCAAATCCGTATCTTTCTTAGATTTGGGTTTGGGGGATTGTGTTTAAGGATACGTTAGCCTTATTTGAGGCTAAGATCCACTTAAACGTTGGTTAAGGATACGTTAGTCTAGTTTTAGACTAAGATCGACTTAACGGGATCGTTTAGATCCAACAAGAGAGCAATTTAAGGGAGCCCTGTTGTTTTGTTTAGTGACATTGCGGTCAATAGGTAGTTTAAGGTCATTGCGGTCCAATGTTAGTTTTAAGACATTGCGTTCAAGGTTAAGGACGTCGTAGTCCATGGATTTAAGGACTCCACAGTCCGATGTTAGTTTTTAGACATCACGGTCAAGGTTAAGGACGTCTTAGTCCGTTGTTAGTTTTAAGACATTCCGGTCAAGGTTAAGGACCTCATAGTCCGTTGTTAGTTTTAAGATATTTCGGTCAAGGTTATGGACCTCATAGTCCATGAGTTTAAGGACCCCACAGTCCGTATCAATGTGTGGTCATCGGGACCCGTCACCTCTTTGAAGACGTTGAGGATTTACAACAACAAGTATCAAAGGAGTGAAGAGATGTACCCTTGAACCAAGGTAGATTAAGTGATCTGTAGTCCAATTTGGAAACTAAGATCAATCATTATATTATGAGCCCATTGGCCCAGTTAAGTTTGAATTGAGGACTTATGGCCAGCTTGGGTTAAGTCCAATCATGTTTGGGATATTGGCCCTCTGTTGGTTCATTAAAGGAGAGGTTTTGCCTCTGGAAACTTAGTCAGTTGGGCTAAAGCTAGTGTTAAACACTAGAGACCAGCAGTGTTGAACACTGGGAATAAGATTGACAAGTTAGTGTTAAACACTAAAAGATAATCAGTGTTGAACACTGGGAACAGAGTTTTCAAATTAGTGTTAAACACTAGGAAAATCAGTGTTAAACACTGGAAATAGAGATTCCAAATTAGTGTTTAACACTAAGGCAAATCAGTGTTAAACACTGGATACAGAAGTTTCAATTTAGTGTTAAACACTGAGGCAAGAGGGGTCACGTGGTAACGCGTGAGAGCGCCCTGCTTCCCTTTATTTTGTTCTACAGATAAGTGTTTAACACTTTTAATTCTGAAAGCCATCACGTGTGGGCACGTGATGGGGGCCTGCGCTTTGATCTGTTAGAATGTTCATTAGGGGTCACGTGTTGGCACGTGAGGGCGCCCTAGAGCTCTTTTCTATTTCTTTTTCTTTTATGTGCTTTAGAGATCACGTGGGTCACGTGAGGCATTGCCTCACAGTTCTCTTTTATGGATCTTCGCAGGAGTCACGTGGTAACACGTGAGGCGTTGCTTCAAAGTTCTTTTCTGTGGATCTTTGCAGGGGTCACGTGGTAGCACGTGACTCTGGTTCTTTGCATGTTTTAAAGATCTGTTCATCTTTTAAGAATTAAATTCTTCATAGGGTTAAACCCTAACAACAAACTTTAGAGAAATTAAATTCCTGTTTTCTTTTGAAGAATTATATTCTTAAATAGGGTTAAATCCTAATTTCTTTTCTTAAGGGAATTAAGTTCATGTGAGTTTGAGAGAATTTTGTTCTCAATTAGGGTTAAACCCTAGTTCTGTTTATTTTGAAGGAATTAGATTCCCATAACATAGGGTTAAACCCTAATTTTATCTCAAAGGAATTGAATTCCTATCATTTTGTGAGAATTAAATTCTCAAAACTCAGTTCCTCCTCTGTGTTTTAGATCTGCATGGCAGGATCTCAACACAATGAGAATTAAATTCTCAATTCATGGGGAGATGTGAACTTTGCAGATCCTCCATAGAGGAAGTACTAAGTTTTTTTTCTTTATATAAGAGTTAAACTCTTTTGAGAATTAAATTCTCTTTTTAAGCCTTCCTTTCTTTCTCTTACCTAGGGTTTTCCTTTTGCAGAGAATCAAAGGCTCTATATCTCTCTCTCTCTCTGTGTATCAAAAGAAAAGGTCCAAAGGTCTCCAAAAAAAAAAGTCCAGAAGTAGAGGTCCTTATCTTCTTTTCTTGGCCTTTATTTATAGAAGAAGGAAAAGAATAAATCTGCTTAGTAAATCTCTCATTGAGAGATTTGATTTATTCATTGGGAGATTTGATTTATCTTCATCATTAATCTGGGCCTTTAGATTTTTAAGTGAATTTTATTCACCATTGGATTTTAAATCCAAAGATATCACCTTGTTATTTCGGTTAGATTTAGGGGGAAATCTTTCCAAGTCCAAGATTTTTCCATAAATTGGAGATGTTTAATCACCTTTAGATTTTTAATCCAACGGTTTCAAATAATCTTTCTCCATTTTGGAAAGATTTGAATGATTCATCCTCAGAATTTTAATTCTGTTAAAGAATACGGCTCTTAAAGCCGGTCACGTGTGGACACGTGACCCCTGGTCACGTGTAGGCATGTGACCCCTGGAATGGGCTTCTCTTCTACTGCGCTCTGTTCTCTGGCCGCTGCTTAACCATCACATGCCAGCACGTGACCACTGGTCACGTGTGAGCACGTGATGCCTCTTCTGGAGCTTTTTCTTGATTTTGATCAGGGGTTGAATGTGCTTTCTGCCGCTGCTTTAAGCGTCACGTGCCAACACGTGACAACTGGTCACGTGTGAGCACGTGATGCCTCCCCTGAGGCTTCTCCTGATTTTTATTCAGGGTACAGCACTCTGCTCCGCATGATTGCTGTTTGCCAATCCGTCCAAATCTGTAAATGTCGGAAAATACAGATATTTGAGCTAGAAAGCGATATAGATAGCCAAAGTTCTGCACATAAGAAATCTTGAAAATCAAACTATAAAAGTGGAGTACTAACAGAACAATGGAGTAAACACAAAAAGAATTTTACCAAAACCTTCAAATAAAACCGCCGATAGCGGGAAATGAGGAAAACCCGACGGTCTATCTTAAAAGTTAGGTGTTCAATTTTTGTATGGGTTCTCTATATTATCCTAGTATACCACGGCTATACTTTGATTTTTCTATTTAATCACAGAGTGTTAGCGGATCAAATTTCCATAGAACAAATGTCACAAATTTAGTTCTCATGTCAGTTTTTTGAAATTTTTATGTTTTTTTGGTTTTTTTAGAAAGTTAGTTTGTTTTATACACAAAATGTTAACAAATTAACTCGAGACTACAAGTATAAAAGGGTTACCGCCTCCCCAGCAACAGCGCCATTTGATTGGTAAGGATTTTATGTGTCGTTTATAGTTCTAAAAGTACCGCAATCAAAACGGTGTCGCGTGTAGCGAGCCGAGATGAGTACGGGTTGTCCACAGGGAGATGGTAGATTTTTGAGCTTGTTTTAATGAGTTAAGTCCATAAATTGGAGTTGTTTGTATACTAAATGTCATAAAATACGATATGTTCAAAAGAAAGGACTTGTTAGGGGTAGTTTTAGGTTAGCATGAGTTAGGACAATGTTTGTCGCTTCCTTATAAACCTAATTTGATATCGATGCTAAGATAATCGGAAACAATGTGGATTAGGGAGTTTGAAGTACGGTATTTGCGATTGTGCACAAATCTATATTTCTTGTCTCTTGTCCTTCCATTCTTGTCTCTTAACCTTTGCCTTCGGCAAACCAATCGCAACCGGTCACAATTAGGAATCACCACTATCGTGGTAGGATAGGGTGCCTAACGGAGCAGATTGCGGATCGTTTGGTCGGAGTTTCAATTACGAGTTAATGATTTTTAAAGGAAATTAGCAAACACTTTTCCTATTCAAACTAACTCTATTTTACCCTTAACAAGTTATTAAGCTACTCACACATATTCACAAGAATCAAAGAAAACACAAAAAGAGAAGAGCACATAATAAAAATTGCAAGATAAGAAAAGCAAGAGTTAAGGAATACTAAGAACTGATATGTTCAATATGAAGTCTTCAATTATCCTTTGAATCCAAATATTACTATGAAATCAAATACCAAATTTTAAACTTGCAAGCTCATTTAAGAGGTTGCAAGATCAAACAAAAGCAAAATATCTCATAAGTTAAAGTGAGCATGACATGATATGAATAACCAAAATCACATTTTATTGAATTTCCAAAGTAAATACAAACTAATTAAGTTCAAGAACATAAAACGTAAGATTGTAAATTCAACTAAGAAGTTACAAGATCAAGAGAAAGGGGCAAGAACTCAAGATACAACTAAAAATTACAAAATAAAAATTACAAAACTAAAGAATTTGGTCTTAACACCAAACATGGACCCTTTGCCTCTCCTCTGATGTGGTATTTATAGGCACTTCAACAAAATAAACAAACAATAAAAAAAGAAGTGATGTGACAATGAGAAATGACCAAAAGAAAATGAGATACTTTGGAGAATTAAAAACCGTTGGTAGTGGGGAAACAAGGAAAACTGGCGGTTTTTCGGCGGTTGGTGGGACCCGTCTTTGTGTGATGATCTCATGTCCTCTCCATGATCTCTCTGGTATTGTTTGATTCTTTTATAAACACTTGATTTTTAATCTGTAAATTTGGAGGGAAATTTCCTAGTTTCAAACCATCATATCATAACTTTATCACTCACTCATGACTGCTTGCCCACTTGCTCAAACCATCATCATCATAGCTACCCACCAAGGTTCATGCATCCAAATATTATACAACTTGTATCAAGTTAGACCATTTTTTATAAAAATAAGTTTGTACATTTGTTTCCATGCAATATCTTTTTGAATACTGATCGGTTTTCCGTTCCAGTTGCAGTGACGGCTTGCAAATGCCGTATCCATGTATTTGAGTATGTTTCCAGTGTTTTGTCATGAATACCTGTAATCTGTACTTATTGAGCAGACACAGATTAATAGTACCGATATAACACAAAAATGATAATGAATTAGCAGTACTAAAATGCAGTTTTTCATGATGAACAGTATAACCCCTTTTCATAGTAATTAAACTCCTTGTAGTTGCTAGTTTAAGGTTATGGTTTGATCACTTGGGGTTTTGTTGATTGTACTTGCTCAAAATTTGATTTTTGTGCATTCCACCTCTCTACTTTCTTTCTAGTGTGAGCACAACTAACTAATATGGTATGAGAGCCACTCCATAACCCTTATCTAGCTAGTTACGACATTCGAATTCCACCGTTTTCATCGCATAAAAACTACAGACAAAAACAGTCTCGAAATTCCTAGTTTTAACATGGTTGCACTCCCCGCGGGCTCACGGTTTTGACCAAGAAGCCGCAGGGTGTTGTGTAGGTACCCCAGGGTTTACCCCAGGGGGGCCAAAGGTTAGGACCACCCCCCGAAACCACCATGAGGTGGCCTTAGGGGGTGGGGACCCAAGCCCTACCCTAATGGGTAGGCTCAGGTCTGTCACCCCTTTGGGGATACCTTATGGTGGCCCCACAGGGTGGTACCCCCCCCTCAGGGCCCTCCGAGTGAACGTTAATTTTGGGTATTTCACCCCTGCAAAGGTTTGGGCAAGTTTCGAGTTCGTTTCGACTCCCGGATTGGCTTAAAACGTTGGAATTTCAGGGTTTTAGTAAACAGTTTTTCAGTTTTGGAAAACTTGTTTTGTTTGCTATTTGTGCACGGAATTCTATTATGGTAACTTTCGTTACTTGCTTTTGTTATGTGTATATATGTTTTGAACGTCTTCTAATCTCTATACGTTGATAAGAAGGGGTGACACGCATGTTGCTTGCTTGTGACATTGCTTGAGATATCTCTGTGATGGTTTCAACGGATTGTCGTGTTTGCTAGCCTTTTGTGCGATGTTAGTTGTACAATTTTGAGTTCTTTTGTACATTCATTATTGTGGGGCGAGTGTCCGACATATGGACTGCCGTTTCTGCCTGTTTGTATATTCTTTTATTGGGACACGTCCGGGTTGAGTTCGATGTCACTATTCTATATTATTTCATTTTTGTACTAGGATAAACCCACGAAGAAGTGCTCGAATAACCGAGTTCTAGAGTATGCTAGGTGGTCATCTCCTGGTAGTGAGTTCGAGCTGCCTTGCTCTAGAATTGGCGGCTATTGGCCGCACTTGTAGGGGTTTTATGATGACCCACGGTGGAGTGCTCAAGTTACCGGATTCCGTGAAGTGCCAGGTGGCCCACTCATGTCATTGAGTGATGGTTGCCTCACTTCTAGAATTGGCGGATAACTTGCAGCACTCATAGGGGTCTTGGTTCTACATTGCATAGGCTATCCACACGATCGAGGAACATTGAGTTTCTTTTGCGGCTCAAATGAAACGCGGGCTCCTAGATTATCCGCTATTCCATTTTTCTTATCGCTTGTCTTTGATGTTGCTTATATCATGCCTGTGACGAATGGTTATGTGTGTGTGTGTGTTGTATATGTTTTACATCCACCAGCCCTGCCTCCGCTCTGTCGTTAGTTAAGTAACCTAACGGTGCATGACGGGGCCCTGTGGCAAATGCGGATGGCATATACGTACATTCTATTTTTGTTCTTTTCTAGTGTGATAGGAATTAATTGATGGGGCTGCATTACTTTTGATTAATGCAAGGAAAAATAAACCCAATATGATGTTTTTGGAATCAAATTTCAAAACCACTCGGTTCTTTTCAAAACTACTCGGTTTTCTACAAAACCAAGTATTTTCAAAATTGAGTTGTTTTCAAAATTGAGCTTGAACCACTCGTTTCGAAATCACTAGTTTCATTCAATGATATCAGGTTCATTACGTTAAAGGTTTTTCGCCAAAAAATAGCCGTAGCTCTCCATCATTTTGGATAAGTAGCACATAGTATTTATGCAATGTTTGTTGGCTAAAGTCAAGGCATTGTGAATGGTAGGTATATATTGCTTATCCATAGCATAGATAGATGCATTAGTTTAGGACGGTCGTATTGCCTTATTGGCTAAAGTCAAGGGTAACTACAGGTGGGTCTAAATTAATGTGGACAATGACGGGTAGAACTTGACTTGCGTGTTATGATTTATTGGCCAAAGTCAAGGTCATAAGCGCATGGGGCAAAAATCACATCGGGAGTTTCAAATATACAGGAAACTTGCTAGTGTTGCATTCCTTCTGGAGTGTGGTAGCTAGAATGGGTTCCATCTAGGTTATCACGCGATGATAATTGGGTCCCGATTCCACTGACGAATAGGATTACTCTTGGGAAATATTTTTCACTTCACAATTAGCTGACCTATTAAGTGTCTAGAAAAGTGTTAGCGGGGCTACGCCTCTGCGGAAATGAGATTTATTTTAATTAGGTACGTGCGAAAGCATGGGAAACCTCCCTCGGAGTACCAACACCCACCTGGCTGAACAGTTAACGAACTTGTAAGGTGTAAATGATCCCGACTAGTTCTCCTCTTAAGGTTTGGACGAGAATTCAAGAAAACGGTGGGAGCCATCCTGATTAGATAAATTAATAACCAATCTAATCTTATAAGAGCACACGCTGAGTGTTTCTTTTCTCTCTCTCCAAGGAGCAACAATGCCATGTCCTAATCAAGATAATAATATGTATAACCTGACCGAACCAGCTTATTACACTAAGCTGGGGAACGTCCGTTCGGCTCTTACTTGTGATAACTGCCATAAGTATGGGAAAGGGAATGAGGACTATAAGGAATTTCATATGACCCTAGTGAAGGAGAAGCATTCTAATGCATCTTTTTCCGGTGTATTTGTTATTGAAAACTGTTTTTCGGTCAACCCTACCTCCTGGGTACTAGATACTGGATCGGGATCTCATGTCTATAATTTATTACAAGGACTGAAAAAATAGAATGGTTGGACCGGGTGATATGTCCTTCTGAGTAGGGAACGGAGCACAAGTTGAAGCTGCTGCCAATGGCGAATATCACCTTGTGTTGCAAAGTGGCAACACTATGCTTTTGAACAATTTTTACTATGTACTTTCCATGCTCTACACCATTATATCAGTTTCGTTACCAGATAAAGATGGATATAACTTTGTTCTAGATAGAAATATCATGAACATTACCTTAATCGGGTATTGGTTGCAGAAGGTACATTATGCAATAGTATCTATGTTCTTAATCAAAACACAGTTTTCAATATACAAAACACACGCAAGAGAAAGAGTTCAGATACGAACGAAACCTACTTGTGGCATTATAGACTTGGCCATATCAATGAGAAAAGACTAGCCAAGTTGCTTAAGGATAGATTTCTGAATTCGTTCGAATTTTTATCTTATGAAACTTGTCGGTCTTGTCTCAAATGAAAGATGACCAAAACTCCGTTTATGGGACACTGAGGGAGAGCTACAGAGTTCTTAGGACTCATACACAGTGATTTATGTGGTCCAATATTTATACATGCAAGGGGTGGGTTCTCATACTTTATTACATTCAATGATGATCTCTCCAGGTTCGGATATGTATTTCCGATGAAACACAAATCTTAAACTTTTGATAAATTCAAAGAATATAAAAGCAAAGTAGAGAACCAGATAGGAAAAGTATCAAGATCCTTTGATCTGATCGAGAAGGGGAGTACTTAAGCACATAATTCCTCGACTATTTAAAAGAGAATGGTATTCTCTCTTAGCTTACTCCTCCATATAAACCACAGCACAACGGTGTGTCAGAATGGAGGAATTGTACCCTATTGGATATGGTTCGCTCAATGATGAGTAATGTTAGGTTACCTCTTTCATTCTGGGGATATGCGCTAGAGTCTGCAGCATATTTGTTGAATAGAGTTCCGACCAAATCCGTGTCTACCACCCCATATGAAATATGGGAAGGGAAAAGACCATACATTAATTTTATTAAGATATGGGGCTGTCCGGTCTATGTTAAAATACATAATCCGAACAAATTCAAGGCACGATCTATATTGTGTAAGTTTATGGGATATCCTAAACATTCAACAGGATATCTGTTTTACTACACTGAGGATCAGAAGGTGTTTGTTGCTCGTCACGCCACCTTTTTGGAAAAGGAATTTATTGCAAAAGAAATTAGTGGGAGTATGGTAGAACTAGAAGAAATTTAAGAACCAAAAACTATATCTGAAGATTTCGTAGAACAACAGGATTCAACAATCCCAGACGAACCTAAGCCATTCCACAGATCTAGTAGGATTTCTCATCCGCTCGAGAGATAATATGGTTTTCTTATAGACGGAGATCGAGAGGATTGCATCTTGGAAGAAGATGATCCTACTAGTTTCAAGCAGACCATTACCAGTAGGGACTCTGATAAATGGCTGAATGTTATGCGATCCAAAATGGAGTCCATTTACACCAACAAAGTTTGGACTTTGGATGTTTCTCCTCATGGGGTAAAACCCGTTGGATGCAATTGGATCTTCAAAATGAAGATTGGTGTAGATGAACAGGTAGAAACCTATAAGGCTAGACTTTTTGCAAAAGGTTTTCGTCAAATACCAAGTGTGGACTATGACGAAACCTTTTCTCCAGCGGCTATACAAAAATCCATTCGGATCTTACTTGCCATTACTACCTACCATGATTATGATATCTAGCATATAAACGTTTAAAACGCCTTTCTAAATGAAAGTTTAGAAGAGTGCATTTATATGAATCAGCCGGAGGGATTCATAGACAGTAGGAGCAGCAGGAAGGTGTGCAAGTTGCCTAAATCCATGTATTGATTAAAGCAAATATCGCGGAGCTGGAACATCTATTTTGATGAAACAGTCAAGAAATTTGATTTCATCAAAAATGGGCATGAACCATGTATCTACAAGAAAATTTTAGGGAGAACTGTAGTATTCCTAGTTTTGTACGTCGATGACATTCTCTTGATAAGAAATAATATTCCTATACTGCAATCAGTCATGATGTTCTTATCACAAAAGCTCTCTATGAAAAACCTAGGTGATGCCTTCTACATTCTTGAGATTAAGATCTACAGAGATAGATCCAAAAGATTGTTGAGACTATCATAGTCTAGATAGATAGACACCATACTAAAGAGGTTTAGCATAAAAGATTCTAAACTCGGTAATATACCCACTTTGCACGGAATCACCATCTCCAAAGAGATGTCTCCCAAGACTGATGAGGAGAGGGCTCGCATGAGTATTATACCCTACGATTCGGCGATAGAATCTATAATCTATGCGATACTATATACCAGACTAGATGTAGCTTACGCGCTTAACGTGGTGAGCAGGAATCAGTCGAACTTAGGTGAGAATCATTGGACGGCTGTGAAGAACATTCTCAAGTATCTGATAAGTACTAAGGCGATGTTCTTAATTTACGGTAAAGGAGACCTCCAGGTGGAGTCCTTTACCGAGACAAGCTTCTAAAGTGACAAGGATGGCAGCAAGTCTGTCTCGAGTTATGTGCATACCCTCAACGGATGGGCGGCCTATTGGAAGAGCTCCAAACAGGACACCATCGCAGACTCGATGATGGAGGCTGAAAACATTGCTGCCAATGATGCCGGAAAAGAAGCAGTCTGGATAAAGAAGTTCATTACTGAACTTGAGATGGTTCCATCCATTGTTGATCCAATACCTTTGTATTGCAATAACAATGGGGCTATAGCTTTAGCGAAGGAACCACGGTCCCATCAGAAATCTAGACACGTCTTGAGGTGGTATCATATGATCAGGAAGATAGTAGATCGCTGGTAGATCAAGGTCCGAAGAGTAGATATGAAAGACAACACGGCGGATCCATTTACCAAGGCCCTCTCTCAAGAGCAGTACTAGTAACTTTTTGAGATATTGGGTATGCGATACGCCAATAGCTGACCCTAGAGCAGACGTTGGGTATTCGGTATGCCAATTACAGGCCTTAGTGCAAGTAGGAAATTGTTGGATATATATGTCCTAAAGGCATGTATTGTATAAGCTGCTAGGGATATGTATATACAAGACAATCTTGCTCGGTTATATACTATACTATTTGGGTTGTCTTTATCTTAACATGCGTATTTGTTTTTCTTGCTATTTTGTATTACTTATACATATTGATAAAGACTCAATACAGTAGTATATTATTTTGGTTTGTCTTTATCTTAACATGTACATATGTTTTACTTGATATCATATATGGTTGATACATGTTGATAAAGCCCGTAAGATTTTGCTTGACTACCAGCATTATGATAGCGATCATACATATGGGGGCTCGGTAGTCCATAAGCACATCCTTAAATATCCCAAGTCGCAGGAGTATTGAGACCGGGCATCGATATTCCATAGTGGACTTATGTATACGTTTTTAGACCCCGACGAGGAGCGGTGGTTGGTCCCACGGCCATTGGTATGATCACCTAAGATTGTATACAGGTGCTCACTGGGGGTGAGTACACTGGACGGACTCACCGAGAACTTCTAGATGGTATTATACATATCGTCAGATAACAGTTCTCAGGTGACATGATTACAGGTTAGTCTTTAGACCTGAGATCGTCATTTATCTCGTGTGAGTTCCTATTATACTTAGATCACTACCCTACCATGGTTCTACTGAGTCGTGCAAACCGGTTTTGGTTGGGTACAGTCCCGAGCCACATGGAGGCAGTAAGCGACTGCCAGGGATTCGTGTCGATATCGCACTGTAGCAAGTTGGCCTGAACTATAAGACCTTAGCCAAGGAAGATGGGATTTACTGATGGTTAGATCAGTAGTTTCTCGGATCGGTCCTGAGCCACATCGACATGACTTATTGGGTTATTAGGTCTTTGAAATTTACCACCCCTTAGACCCAGTATGTGATACTCTTAGATGAAAAGACCACACTGTACGGAGATTGTCATGGATAAGCTCAGTAGGGGTGCGGATGAGCTTGCTCGTCGGCCTTCTTTTCGATAAGTACCTGGGTAGCCGTTACGTACAGCTAGTGCCGTTGACGTACTTGTGGTTAAACCTATTGCCAGCGTATTATCGAATCTTTAGAGTCCCGCACAGAGGGTTTCCCTGGTTCAGGAAAAACGATGTAGAGGCTGTATATTTATATATGCAGGGTTCCGATTAAATACATGTACTAGTTGCGCGAAATTTAATCGGACGGTTTGTGATACTAGAAGGCTTAGAATTAAGCCAGATTATTAAATCACGTATTGATTTAATTCTAGTATCATGTTATTGGATTTATCTATCTCTTGGAATTCATATTTTTGGTACGAATATGGGTATGTATATACGGTCTGTAAGCCGATGTCGCGCACCCCGCAGTTCGCGAGGAGGCAAAATTTTCAAAAACGATGAATATTTGACTATGCAACACCGGCTAAACTCCAGGATCTTTACTAAAGCCTTAACTAGCTAATCTATCTATAAGGTTTAACTACTCAGTAGGATGGTTATACCTCCAAGATCGAGTCCTTCGGGTCTTCTAGTGCTCCTCTCCATGGCTCCTCGGTGATCGGATGACGAAGGCTTCATCGGCCTCCTTGCGTCAAAGATAATCCACCCGAGAGAATGTGCTTCATGCTCCAACCTCTAAATGAAGTAACTAAAGAAGATGGTTCGCTAATCCAACTAGCATAGAAGATGTAGAGAATGCTAAAGGATTGTAGTGTCTCACTTAACCCTATGGCTCATAACACATGTGAAGGATTAGAGTTTAGTCTTTAGGAAGAAGGAAATGGAGAAACCAAGAGAGAGAATGAGGAGAAGAAAAATGAACAACCATCAAAAGCTAAGTGTAGAGAATGGCTAAGTATATGAACTCAATTATTCAAGCATGCAATAAAACATAATAAAATAAAGCATCCATGCTTGAATAATGAGTCAAGACCAAATAAAATAATCCATGGCCACTCATTACACCATGCCTCCAAAGTCTCATCCATTTCCACATCATTAATCCATTAAGAAAATGGATAATACAAATAATGAGGTGGCTCTTTCTAGAAGCATGCCTTGCCAAATTGTAGGGTTATTAGGCACTCTCACAAGGGTATATAAGGCATCAACCATTCCCGATTTAAATTTTAGCCATGCCGAACAACTCTAACCAAGATCTTTAAACTAGAGATTAGGCGAAACAAAACATGTTAAACACTTTAACATCTATGAATTTGGGATTACAACCTTTGTAGTCCGGTCTTTCACTTCATAAGCTCCGTGTTGAGGTCCCTTCGCTGCGATCATCGATTTCCCGGACTCTAGAGAGGTTCCACGAAGAGAAAGATGTATGCTTGCTTCCAATCTTCGATAACAAAGATGATCTACCTTGAAGTTTCATTAACACAAGCTCTCGCTTATAAATGAAGTGAACACCCTAATCTAAATGGCTAGGATAGATTAGAATGATGAAGTAGGATTTTAGCTCTCATTTGTTTTCTTAATCTCACTCATTTTGATCACCTCTTAAAAAACTAGAAAGCTTTTCAAGCAAAGAAGAAGAAGGAAGAAGATGAACTAAATCTTTTGTGATGAATAATGAAACTCTTATGTGAGGTTAGAAATGCAACCATAGTTAAGAATGAATCCTTAACTCATGTAGAGAAACAACCATGGTAAAGGGGTTTAGGTTAGGTTAAGGAAATATCTTCACAAAATATCTTTACCAAAACAAAAAGCAAAGTTTCTAGAAACTTCTAGAAAAGCTTAACCCAAATCAAACCTAACCATGTTTAATCTCCACTAAACATGTTGCATTAATAACCATATCATGTTACAATATTATATATCACATATATAATATTTATTGCAACAAAATAAAATAATACAATTAACATATATCGCATATATATCAATGTATTACCCGAGTGAGAAAAAGAATCTTTTAGTGAGCTTATATTAGTTAATGTAATTTAATATATCAAATATATAATTATACATTAAATTATCGAATCAACACTTGATCCGATAATCCGCTATTTCATAAATAACCGACTAATATAATCTGTATCAATTCATCGAATCAACACTTGATCCGATGACCCGGCTATAGCACATATACCCGGCCGATATCCCATATCGCGAGAATCTAATACGGTATCACATACACGTATTGTTCTCGGTCCCGCACATATCACATATGTGCTCCTACTCCGTTTTGCCTGAGCCAAGAAACCTCTGTGTAGGACTCTGAAGAATCGCCAATACGCCGGCAGTAGGTGATGATCATATCAAACACCCACAAGATGCAAGCGGTCAGCTAAACGTAACAGCCACCCAGGTATTGAGCGATCAGAAGATCAACAAGCAAGCCTGTAAATTCTCCTGCGAATCCAATCAGTAACACTCCCGTACAGTCCGGTCTCTCCGTCTGATATGTGGCATATCTCGCCTAGGGGTGGTAAACGTCAGACCCCAGTAGCTTGATAAGTCGTGTCGATATGAGGTCTATAACATTTCAAGAAACTACTGATAACACTTACCAGTAAATCTCAGCAACCCTGGCTAGGGATTTCCAGTTATAGCCAATCGAACACAGCGCAATATCAACTCCGTATACTGGGAGAGAGGAAACCCCACCTATCGCTCATTGCCTCCATGTGATTCGGGACTGTACCCAAAAGCCACCTTTTTGCATGCTCTCTTGGACGTGGTATGATGGAAATCAAAGCACAGTGGGAATCATGCAAGACTCTATGACGATCTCGGGTCTACAGACTACTCTGTACCAGTGTCACCAGAGAACTGCCATCTGACGTGAGGTATAATACCATCTGGGAGTTCTCGGTGAGTCCGTCCAGTGTACCCAGTCTCTACTAAGCATCCATACACCATCCTTGATGTCAAACACCGATGGATATGGAATCATCCATCGCCCATCATATGGGTCAAGATGCGTATACGCTAGTCAACTCTGGTGTATCGATGCCCTGTCTCGATACACCCTCGACTAGGAACAGTTATAGGATGTACCCGTCGACTACCGTAGCCCCACTAGTATGATCTCATCATAGTCCCAGTAGTCGAGTACATATCCTAAGGGCTTTATCAACATGTAACATAGAGACAATCAGAGTACATGTTAAGATAAAGAGTAACCAGATAGCGTATTATCATGTCGAGCAAGAAAGTCCTCCCTATATATGTCCAAGCATCCACTACAATATAAATCGTATGTACAGTAATGGCCTCTAGGGCATACATATAACTAACATAAATTACAAGAATGCCCTCACCGTATATACATACCCGTATCTGTATTCAAAAAAATACGGATACACTGAGACGGTAACATTCCAATAATACAATACTAGGATCCAGCTTAAACCAAAGCCCACTAGTATTGTCCGCCCGATAAGCATCCGTGTACAAGTACACGTATGTGATCAAAACCCTGCTGTAAAACCATACAGCGTCTATATCTATTGCTCAAAGCAGGGAAACCCTCTGTGTGAGACTCTAAAGACTCGACAGTATGCTGGCAGTGGATTTAATCACAAGTCCGTCAGCGGTACTAGCTGCACGTAACGGTTACCAAAGTATCTATCGATAAGAAGGACGATGAGCAAGCTCATCTAAACTCCTACTGAGCCTATCTATGACAATCTCCGTACAGTCGGGTCTGTTCGTCTAAGATACTCGCATATCCGCCTTAGGAGATGGTAAACGTCACACCCCTAGTAACGTGATAAGTCGTGTCGGAGGAGAGCCCAATACATACTGAGAAACTACTGGAGTACCTTACCATTATTTCTCGTCTGCCCTGGCCAGGGACTTTGTGTAATGGCTTTCCGAACACTGCGCGATATCAACCCCCAATACCGGGAGAGACGAATCATATCTGATCGCTACTATCTCCAAGTTCTTCGGGACTATACCCAACTACTACCTGTTTGCACGACTCCTTTGAGCGTGGTAGGGTAGTAATCTAAGTGCAGTAGGAATACACTCGAGATGAAGTAGCGATGGCAAGTCAACGGACTATACTATACTCATGCTTCCTGGGAACTGCTACCTGATGATAGGTATAATACCAACCAGCAGTTCCCGATGAGTCCTCTCCAGTGTAACTCATAACCCAATGAGCACCTGCATACCATCTCCAATACGTCGTACTAATGGCTGTGGGACAGACCATATCCCCTGCTAGGATGAGAAGCGTATACACTAGTCTACTCCGGAGTATTGATACCCCGTCTCGATAATCCAATGACTAGGGACATGTATAAGGATGTGCTTATAGACTACCCAGCCCCCACGAGTGTGACTGCCATCACAACACTGGTAGTCAAGCAAAGATGCTAAGGGCTCTACCAATATGTGTAAGCGATATGCTAAAAGAAACACATGCACATATTGAGGTAGAATCAAACCGGGTAGCATACTACCTTTTTGAGCAAGACTGTTAATACAACTGTGAATATCCCAAGCTTCCAATATGTAATATACAATACAGTATGATACAATAATGGCCTCTAGGGTATATATCACTAACACGGTTTGGTATTCTTATATTTATACAAGAATGGCGTCTAGAAGATGGACACCTCATTTAGGTTTTTCTATTTATTGAAAAAAAAGAAATGAGGTGGCATGCAAGGTGGCATGAAGAGTACAAAGAGGAATAGGAAAATGAATTATATATTCATTTGTCATTACTATTCAAATATGGTATCCAATTTTAATTGTGAAATTATTTTCACAAAAACAAAATGGTTATGATATTTTTCGCACCCTTGTTCTCATTTTCATGATCCCGTTCTCTCTCCTCTTATGCTCTCATCTTCTTCTTCAACCTCAACCCTCTCATGTGTTGAGAATCAAGAAATGTTAGAGATAAATAAACATAATTAACAATCTCTACATCTCCTAAATGAGCTAGACTAGCAAACTAGTTTATTTAGTTACTTCACTTATAAAGTGCAAGCTTAAACCATATTCTTTCGGGTGGATCATCAAGAGAAATTAAAGAATCAAAATGACGGAAAAGAGAAATTAAATACTTTTGACGTAATCAAGTTAATAAAAGAGATGATACAAGAGATGAGTTAAAGAATCAAACAGATGTCCAAAGTAGTCAACACATCAAAAGATAGCATCATACCAAGATTGAGGCCAAGTGGGTCCCATAAGGACATGGTTCAACTGGCCTAAGGCGTCGATCAGCGGCCCAATCATCAAGATTGGTTCTGGATTTTTATGTGTGACTCATGGATTTATACTTTAGGGTTTTTATCCTTTGTAATCGGTAGGGAGCCTATAAATACTGCTATAGATTTATTTTATGGTTTCATTTACTCTTGTCCTTCTTTTTCTATCTCGGGTTTTCCTAGGTTATTTGTTGGAGGAGATCAAATATTCTAGTAAGTTATTTTATTTCAACTTCAATTTTAATTATACTTCTTATTGTTTGCGTTCTTTTATTTTTATTCATGTATAGCTAAATTTCTATATATCTAGGGAATGCATCTAGAGTAGTATGATGTATTGATCTATCTCATGATCTTTCATATGTGCTTGAATTATCAATCTTAGTTTGCTTATCAAATTTATATCTTTGTTTAATGTTTTTGATGAGTTATGATGCGTCTGTATGCTTATAGTTTATCATGCATCGCTTCCCAAAGGACTGGAGCAGGCATATGGCAAGCCCACGACATATTTATTCCGAGAAGGTAGTTTCTCGAAACAAATACACTAAGCATATATAAGTAATATAAAATGACATAAGAATACACATGATACTGAAATTTCCAATAAATATTTTATTTACATTCAAATTTCTCAAGTTTAAAACTGATACAAGACGCTGAAAAACAAAGATACAGAATATAGAAATGTCTAAATAAGTGGCATACTGAATCTGAAGAACTGGAAAGAAAACTAAGGATCGGCTTCAGAATCAAGCTGGTTTTAATCCACTGTAGTCGGTTCCACCTCCTCGGTCTCTAGTGTTGGCTATAGTGCCCTCAAGGCAATTATCATAGTCGCGGACTTGTGATTATGATGATTAAGGCAGGACCTATACCGATAAAACAATCTTACTCAAGAAGAAAGTGTGCTATTTGGTTTGTCTTTATCATCATGTTGATAGAGCCTATAGAATTCTTGCTTGACTGCCAGCATTATGATGGTGATCATATATGTGGGAGCTGGGGGTCTATAAGCACATCCTTAAATGTCCCTAGTCGTAGGAGTATCGAGACCGGGCATCGATACTCCAATGTAGACTAGTGTATACTGATCGAGACCCCAATGAGGGGCGGTGGCCAGGTCTCACAAGCCATTGGTGTTAGTTTGTTCACCTAAGATAGTATACAGGTACTCATTGGGTTATGAGTACACTGGACGGACTCGCCGGAAACCTGCTAGTTGGTATTATACCTATTGTCAGATAGCAGTTCCCAGGTGACATGTGTACAGCTTAGTCTGTCAACCTGAGATCGTCATTTATCTCGTGTGAGTTCCCACTGTGCTTTGATTACTACCCTACCACGGCTCAAAGGAGCCGTGCAAACAAGTTTTAGTTGGGTACAGTCCCGAGCCACATGGAGGCAGTGATCGGATCGTCGGGGATTCGTCTCCCCCGGTATTGGGGGTTGATGTCTCGTTGTGTACGGATGGCCATCACCATAAATCCGTGGCCACGGTGGAATAGAATTATCGATCCAGGATAGATAGTTTCTCAGGAGGTGATGGGTTTCATACCAACACTGAATATCGCGTTGTTGGGGGTCTGGCTTTATCCACCTCCCTAGACTCGATATGCGATACTCTTAGACGAACAGACAGGACTGTACGGATATTGTCACTGTCAGGCTCAGTAGGAGTTCTGCATGAGTTTGCTCGTCGGCCTCCCTTTCGCTCAATACCTGGGTAGCCGTTACGTACAGCTAGTGCCGCTGACGTGCTTGTAGTTAAACCCACTGCCAGCGTATTGACGAGTCTTTAGAGTCCCACACAGAGGATTTCCCTGGTTCTAGCGAAATGATGTAGTAGCCATATTGGATACGTGCAAGGTTCCGATCGATTGATGTACATTGTACTCGGGTTTTCGATTGGACAGTTGATAATACTAGCCGGCTCGGTTTTGAGCCGGATTATTAAATCAGGTATTGATTTAATAATTTAAGTATATGTATTTCGGTATGTATATTATAGTATTATATTCTTTGTGTTATTCTATCTTTTTAGGTATTCCTATTTCGGTACGAATGCAGATATATTTACAGTAGAATGTAATCCGTATTTTTTACCGGATAACATTCTAGAAGGTGCCACCTCATTTCTTGATTTGACCATTTTTTATTAAATGGATAAATGAGGTGGAAATTGCATGATGGAGATATGGTGAGAACCATACATGTAATAGTGCACACAAATGAATTATTGATTCATTTGTGTTCACTATTCAAGCATGGTGAGAATTTAAAATTGAAAAATGCTTTTTACAAAACCAACCATGCTATTTTCTCTTTCATGCAAGAGTTCATTTTTCAAGCATGGTTGGTTTTTCTTGAGCTCCTCCCTTGTTCTTGAGCTTCTCCCTCACCATGAGCTTCACCTCCTCTAGCTTTCATGAATTGCTTACACCTTCAAGTTTTGAGATAGATAACACTTAGAGATGATACACACTACATCCTAAGCTCTCTAGGGTAGCATCCTAGAGAACCTAGTTGCTCCATTTGCATCATGTTGTGGAGCTAGAGGCGGAGTTACATCCCTCGGGTGGATCATCGGAGATGGAGGAAGACCGGCAACCAAACATTATCAAAGGAACACTAGGAGCTTGGAATGAAGACCGAAGGACACGGATCAACTCGGTATAACGATTCTAACTCTTAGTTTAGATTGCTAGTTTAGAGTTTAAGGTCGATCCGTAAATCGGGTAACGGTAGCGCCAGTTTAGAAATTTTTGTTCCGCATTTTGGCAGCGGTTTAATGACCGGGGCGCTGCCGCAACCCTTCATAGTATCAGAGCTACCCTTTAAACCCCTTACTAGCTTGTTTAAACGTGCTTGAAAGATCGATCGACGGAAATTTCCAAAATCACGATTCCATTTTTCTATTTGCTGTCGATTTTCAAAAGTGGTCAAAAAATTATTTCGGTATCTTAAAAATCCGTGCAGGCAAAACTAAAGCTACAGAAAAAATTTAGTGACCTAACTCCACAATTCCACCATGGAACCGCCGCGAAATTCCACATTTGGCGGCGCTTCCGTGGCTCTTTTTAAGCTACAGTGACCAAACATTTTTCTACAGCTCTAGTCGGTGAAAAAATGATTTTTGTAATATATGGTTTTGGCCCAGATTCATTTGAGTACCGGTTTTGATATTGGGGCCAATTTGGAACTTAGTCGATAGATATTTTAAGTATGCGTTTAACAGTACATACATTTCTATCTGCGACCGTGAATGTCAATTGATCGGTAAACCCGTCTAACTGCTATATATTCTTTTAAACGGGTTTGCGAACGTGACATTCACGTTGATGTTCTGTGTTGTGCTGTGATGTTGGTTGGATCGTCGTAGTGGATAGCAATGGTGCAATGTTAGTACAGTTTTATTTCATTTGTACATTTGATATTGCGGGGCGAGCGTCCGACATGTGGACTGCCGTCACTGCCAGTTTGTATATTATTCTTTTGGGGCACGACCGGGTTGAGGTCGATATCAACGTTGTATATTATTTTCTTTTCTGTACTAGGATTACCCCGCGGTGGAGTGCATGAATAGCCGGATTCTAGAGGGCAACGGGTCCGCATCTCATGGCGTTGGGACGGAGGGGACCTTACTCTGGAATTGGCGGGCTATTCGCCGCACTCGTAGGGGGTATAGGTGACCCAGGAGGGGAGCTCAAGTTACCGGATTCTGTAAAGTGTTGGGTGGTCCATTCACGTTGCTGAAGGGGGATGCCTCACTTCTGGTTTTGGCGGGTAACTTGCCGCGCTCGTAGGGGTCTAGGTTTCATTGCACATGCTATCCACACGACAGGGAACGTCGGGTCTCAATTGCGGCTCAACTGAAACCTGAGGCTCCAAATTATCCACCATTCTGTATTGCATCTGTGATGTTTTTGTGATGTTGCTTTATATCATGCCTGGGACAATTGTTATATATATTTATATATACTAGTAGATGTTGTATATGTTTTGCACCCACGCTAGCCCAGTCCCCGCTCTGTCGTTAGTTAAGTAACCTAACAGGTGATGACGGACCTAGTGGCGAATGCGGATGGCATATACGTACATTTTATTTTCGTTCTTTTCTGATGTGATTAATTGATGGGACTGCATTGATTCTTATCAATGCAAGGATAAAAGAAACCTATATATGATGTTGTTGGAACCAAGTTTTTAAAACTGACATTACAGACGTACACTTTTGCTTTGCACCGTGGTATTCATTTTGGAATATCCTACACCTCATTCGACGAGGCAAGGGCTGAGATCCCTTCATCGGGAGTGACCCCTTGGGTAAAAGTTTGCGTCAACATAATAACTTTACTATAGTCGTTTCCTTTTGCTTTGCATCGCGGTAGTCAGTTTCGAATATCCTACACCTCACTCGACGAGGAAAGAGCCGAGATCATTTCACCGGGAGTGACCTCTTTAGCAAAAGTTTTCGCTACTATATATTTGTAAAACCACTCGGTTCCTTCAACGATATCAAGTTCATTACGTTAAAGGTTTTTCGCCAAAAACCAGCCGTAACCCTCCGTCATTTCTTACAAGTATTGCATAGTATTCATGCTGCGTTTGTTGACTGTGTCAAGGCATAGTGTGCGGTAGCTAAGTAGTGCTTGTTTGTGGCATATTAATGGGATTGGTTAGGACAGTCGTGCGGCCTTGTTGACTGTGTCAAGGGCTCGTACTGGTGGGTTTAATGCAATCCAGGATAATGATGGGTTGAACTTGACTAGGACTCTTTTGATTTGTTTACTATGTCAAGGTCACTTGGGTCCTACGGGTAAAATTCATATCGGGAGTTTCAAACATACAGGAAACTTGCCAGGCTTGCGCATACCTTCTGGAGTGTGGTGACTTGAGTGGCTTCCATCAAGTTATCATGCAATGATAGTTGGATCCCAATTCCCACTGATGAGTAGGATTACTCCTCGGGTGATTCCGACTAATTCTCCTTTTAGGTTTGGAGGAGAATTCGAAGAAACAGTGGGAGCCATCCAGATTAGATAAAATGATTAACCATTCTGATCTTGGTTAGAGTGCACGCTGAGTGTTTCTTCTCTCTCTCTCTCTCTCTCTCTCTCTCTCTCTGGCTGCGACTTTAACCCGACCTTTGACTAAAACTCATAAAACCAAGTTGACCAAACCTTCTTTAAACACTATGGATTTTGGAATGTCACGGTGTCGCATACATCATTGCCACTTCTATATCACCTTTGCATTTCTCCAGAACACCCCGTATTACTACGAACATCCACTTACATTGGATAAATCCATCGTCTAGTTACATACGAACTCGAAGGAACTTTTTCGAGGATGGATTCTGGTTCTGGAGAGATTGAATAGGATTATTCGGTTATCTTTTCTCTTTACCTTCTCTCAGGTTGTAAGGGCCCCTAGGATTAGGAGAGAGTACACCTATTGAGCTTATTGGATAGTCTTCTTCCAAACCATAGGCAGGTGCCGAACGGTAGGGAAGGAAGAAAACCAACAAGCTTAACTGTGGTGTACAGAAGGTAATAAATAAAGACAAATAAAGGGATTAGAATAATGTCAGAGAAAATTGCGATCACTATCATTCACGAAAAAGACCGTGTATACCCCTGCCACTCCTACATTCACTTTGCATTTCTCTAGAACACTCCGTATCACTACGGATATCCACTTCCATTGGATATGCCATCGTATAGTTACATACGAACTCGAAGGAATTCGTTCCAGATTCGGGGATGGTTTCCGGTTCAAGAGAAATTGGATAGGATTATTCAGATGTCTTTTCTCTTTACCTTCTCTCAGGTTGCGAGGGCTCCTAGGATTAGGAAAGTACACCTATTACACTTATTGGATAGTCTTCTTCCAAACCTTAAGCTGGTCCCGAAGGGTAGGGAATGAAGAAAACCAATTAGCGTAAAGGAGGTGTACAGAAGGTAATAAGTAAAGACATAATAAAGGGATTGCAGTGAGGGAAGGTAAGTATATGGTTACTGTCATGATTCAGGATAATGGAAGAGGCGTTACTAGGAATACTAGTTAACCCTTTTGAAACATTTTCATGTTTCAGTCTGACTGTGCGATGTTAATTGAAAACTGTTTTCCCAATTGGAATCTAACTCCAGAGTATGTATTTACCAGATTAGTTTCTCATATCTGTATGATATTACAGATGGTGAGTGGGAGTAAGATATTGGGAATTGGGTGATCAGATCCTCAATATATCGGAATTCGTAGTAATTGGTGATATTTGAGGAAATCATCTGAATTTTGCCGGATGGTAAATATTTGGTTTTGAATATCCGTTGTTATACACCAATTTCAAACTGATATATCTGTATATTTATTTTATAAAGTGAGATATAACTTTCTGATATTGTGTCTATGACAATTACCTATATCAGTTGGTGATTAGGTAAGGTGAATTCAACAGCGGTGTAACTCTTTTTAACCAAAGTACAGTTTTTTGACCTACGACGCACAGAGTTTGAGTTATTGAACTCAAGAGACTTATACAATGTATTGTATGTTGTCCAGTGTCCATTAGGACAATGGGGTTGGTACTCACACTGTATTCTGTTTACTCATAACTTCTCTGATTCTAGACATGTATTTCGTTGAAATGCAAGGTTCATATTTTGAGAAGTTATAGGTATAAGAATAAAGTAGAGAACCATTTATTGTAAGTCTCAGGATTCTTCGAGGAAGTCGAAGATGTAGACACTTGTGTTTGGTATTCCATTGATAGTAATGGTTTTGAGAACTTGCTTCTCTTTCGGGTTACTCATATATAGATGCACTCCTAGATGAGTAATGCTGATTGTCCTCTTTCCATTTGGTTGATATGCACTGGAGACAGCTGCATGATTTTGAATCTGGTTTCAAATTAGATTAGTGCTTTTGTTTCTATATTAGATTTGTATAGAATCAATTTATATCTTAACGATGTTAAGGTATAGGGAGTTGTCCGGCTGATGCTTAAAACCAGAATCCGGATAAACTCAAGGCACGTTTCAGTAATGGCAGTTTGTGGGTTATCCCGGACTTTGACGAGGGTTAACTTTCTACCATCAGGAAGATCGGTATTTATATTGTTCTTGACTCACCACAGTTTTAGTAAAATGGATTTTTTTAGAAAAACATAAGTGGGAGTATGGTAGAACAGGAAGTTATTCCAGAACCACAAACGATTACTGGAAATTTAATAGAACCTAAGGATTCAATTGGATTTGATGTTCCATTAGCCACTCCGCAGATTTTGGTGGGTAACCTAAGGCACCCGAGAGGTACTTCGGTCTTCTCAAAGACGGTGACAGGGAGGTTCTTGTTTACCCAGACTTGTCATTGCTGTTGTTCTAGACTATAAGACCCGGCAGGAGGATGAGTATAGTGTCATTCTAAACTAGCTTTAGAAGTGCACGTGTATATGACTCTGCCAGAGGGTTGTTGTAGTCAGTGGGAGCAGCGGAAGCATAGTAGGTAAGTAGCTTATGTCTATTTATATACTAAAGCAGGTATAGCGGAAATAGATCATCTATTTTTGATGTGACAGTCATAGGCTTTGACCTCATCAGAATAGGAGATGGATCTGCTAAGAAGGTAGTAGAGAGTGATGTCCAGGTATTTGGATGACATGCACTTGATAGGAAGAGATATTCCTATACTGCGATCGGTTATACTGTGGTTGTCTCAAAGTTGTTTCTCCACATAGGATATGGATGTAATATCAAGTTTTCTGGTTACTAGATCTATGATTTTAGATCTAGATTTGGGAAGTATCCTAATCTGGGTACTTTGACATTAAATGGACGACTCCAGGCATGCTGGTCTACCTGCAGGTGATGGAATCAACCTCTCTAAAGGTGTCTTACAGACTAAAGGGAAGAGGAATCTACATGATTAGCATATCACTTGCTTAGCTAATTGAGTTAATCATGAAATGTCAAGTACCACACCAGATATTGTTTTTTGCACTAGATGCAATAAACATATATTAATCCAATCCTGGAGAAACATTGGGAAGCAGTTTATGAACATAAGTGAATGTTCTTGGAATATGGTAACGGCAGCCTCCTTCGGGAGACGGTTATCATTTCAGGCTTCCAAGGTAACCTGGACGACAGAGTGACTGTCAGAGTTATAGTTTTTCCCTCTTTTGAGGGACAGTATGTTGGACAAGTGGCCCAAGCGGATACTGAGGAAAGGCATGGCGCAGGATACTGATTAAATTCAGTAGATGATACAGTCTGAGAAGTTTACTGGATTTGGAGTTCATTTATAAACTGGGTCCCATCAGATATCCAGACAAATTCTAAGACAAGTATGTAGTGTTACTAGGCACTCTCACAAGGGTCTACGAGGCATCAACCATGCCTGATTTAAAATTTAGCCGTGCCGAACAACCCTAACCAAGATCTTTATACTAGAGTTTAGGTGAAACAAAGCATGTTAAACACTTTAACACTAAGTGAGAGGGATTACAACCTTTGTAGATCCTGTCCTTCACTTCTAAAACTCCATGTTGAGGCCCCTTCGCTGCGATCATCGTGCATCCGAACTCTAGAAAGGCTCCACGAAGAGAAAGATGCAAGCTTGCTTCCGATCTTCGATAACAAAGATGATCTACCTTGAAGTTTCCTTAACCCAAGCTCTCACTCACTAATGAAGTGAACACCCTCATCTAAATGGCAAGGATAGATGAGGATGATGAAGTAGGATTTTAGTTCTCATTTGTTTTCTTATTCTCACTCACTTTCATCACAAAAATCAAAGCAAGAAAGCTTTGCAAAGAGAAAGAAGAAGATGAATCCTTTTGTGATGAATAATGAAAATGTAATAATAATAAATTATGCAACCATGGTTGCTAAATGAAAAGGCTAACCAATGTAGAGAATTAACAAGGGTTATGGGTTTGGGTTAGGTTTAATAATATCTCACAAAAATATCTTTGCAAGAAACAAAATAAAAAGCTTCTAGAAGCTTCATGAATGGACTAACCCAAATCAAACCCTAACCTTGTTTAATCTCCACTAATCATGTTGCATTAGTTATCATAACTTGTTACAATATTATATATCACATATATAATATATTTTGTAATAAAAGAAAATAATACAATTAACATATATCGCATATATATCAATGTATTACCCGAGTGAGAAAATGAATCAATAAGTAAGCTAATATTAGTTAATGTAATTTAATATATCAAATATATAATTATACATTAAATTATCGAATCAACACTTGATCCGATAATCCGGCTATTTCATAAATAACCGGTTAATATAATCTGTATCAGTTCATCGAATCAACACTTGATCCGATGACCCAGCTATATCACATATACCCGGCCGATATCTCATATCACGAGAATCTAATACGGTATCACATACACGTATTGTTCTCGGTCCCGCACATATCATATATGTGCTCCTACTCCGTTTTGCCTGAGCCAAGAAACCTCTGTGAAGGACTCTAAAGAATCGTCAATACGCCGGCAGTAGGTGATGATCATATCAAACACCTACAAACTGCTAGCGGTCAGCTAAACGTAACAGCCACCCAGGTATTGAGCAATCAGAAGATCAATAAGCAAGCCTGAACATTCTCCTGCGAATCCAATCAGCAACACTCCCGTACAGTCCGGTCTCGTCGTCTGATATGTCGTATATCTCGCCTAGGGTGGTAAACGTCAGACCTCAGTAGCTTGATAAGTCGTGTCAATATGAGGTCTATAACAGTTCAAGAAACTACTGATAACACTTACCAGTAAATCTCAGCAACCCTGGCCAGGGATTTCCAGTTATAGCCAATCGAACACAGCACAACATGAACTCCCTATACCGGGAGAGACGAATCCCCTCCTATCGCTCATTGCCTCCATGTGATTCGGGACTGTACCCAAAAGCCACCTTTTTGCACGCTCTCTTGGACGTGGTATGATGGAAATCAAAGCACAGTGGGAATCACACAAGACTCTATAACGATCTCGGGTCAACAGACTACTCTGTACCAGTGTCACCGGAGAACTGCCATCTGACGTGAGGTATAATACCATCTGGGAGTTCTCGGCAAGTCCGTCCAGTGTACCCAGTCTCTACTGAGCACCCTACACCATCCTTGATGTCAAACACCGATGGATATGGGATCATCCATCGCCCATCATATGGGTCAAGATGCGTATACGCTAGTTGTAACACTTTGAATTTCCGTTTGATGTCTTTCGTGATAATTAGTGATCGTATGTGTTATTATATAAGTGTTCCTAGGATTATTAGTTATATTTAGTAGTGTTGCATATTGGGATTTTCTTGTGCTAGTGTACACCTTGCACACTTAGACATTTTTGAGACTTAGGGTTTTTGGTAGCATGTTAACCATTTTCTTGTGTTGCATGGTTGTTATTTTCCCCCACCCTTTTATCCAAAACAAAAACCCTTTCTCATAATTCAAATCCTATTAAACAAATGAGCATGGTGTTTAGGTGAAACTTTGACTTTTTGACCCCTTTTCTTCTCTCTTCTATCTCTTTCCTTCATTCTGAATCCAGCAGCAATTCCAGCAGCAAAAACCTCCATTTTTCTCCATATTCTCATCTCTTTTCACTTCTCCATGATTCCCAAACAAATCCTACACAAAAACCACACATTTCCTTCACAAAACCTTAGGAAAAGTGAGCTTTTTGAGGTGTTTAAGGCAAATCTGCATACCTAAGGGAAAAGCTGGAACTTTTGGTCTTTCTAGGGTCTTTTGAAGGTATAAATCTCACTCCTAGCACCCTATCTCCTTAACTTGCATGTTTAGTTTCAATATATCATCTTTTTGTGCAATTTTAGTGCTATTGAAGGGATTTAGAGTTAATATGTTAAAGTTTATGTTGTTGTGGCTTGATTAGCTTGTTAATGAGTTATTAGTGTGGGTTTAGACTTAGATTTGTTTCATATTTCAGGAAAATACCCTAAAGTTTGATTTTAGTGCAAAAGTGTGGATTTTAACTAGAAATAAGGCTCTGTAGGATCTGCTGCTACCCGAGACATTTCAGAGTAAAACTAGAAGTTAGTGTAGCATGTATGGGGGGTATAGAGTGCACACACCAAACCTGGGAGCCCAATGCTCAAGTGAGGCCGCCGAATTATTCTTTCTGGCCACAATTTGTGGCCAGATGGGGGTGTTTTGGGTTGGGGTTTGGGGTGTGGGTGTCTGTTGCTATGTGGGTTGTTTTGGTATATATAGTTTTACAATATCTTTCTTGTATCAAAATCTGGAGGTGATTACCTATTTTCCCGTATTTTCAATCTTTCGCGACACGCGTGAAACGTGTGTGTGGGTTTAGGGTTTCTGCGTATCGCGACACGTCGGAGTAGTTTCAGGCGCGTAACCACACGCTTTAGCATATCGCGCGCACGCGCGCTTGGTTCGCGACACGAGTTACTAGTTCGGCTTTAATGTCGCGTTTGTGTGACTTCAAGCTTACGTGTGATATATATTGTGTAATTCTAGGTTCGCAGGCGAGTACGGCGGACGCCGCGTAGAAGGGGAAACAAGTTGTTGGCTACACCTAGCGAGGGACTACGGTGAGTAGATTTCACATCTACGGGGATATCGCCCGCATGGCGTTCTATGTCAGGGCTGATAGGACCTTATAGCTATATTCACATACATTGACTGTTCATGGCTACTATTTAGTGCATACTGCATTCCCTGCTATATGGTTATAAACTAGAATTGATAGAACACCGCACCATTACTAACGGTCCATGTTGCACGAGCACTATCCTGCATGTTACATACACACCGTTAGTAATTGCCATGACACTCACACTGTAGAATTTACATCGGATCATTATATTGTAGCTCATCTATATGTGACTTGACATGCTATTCATACTTGATGCCTATATCATATCGGATCATTATATTGTAGCTCATCTATATATGACTTGACATGCTATTCATACTTGATGCCTATATCACATCGGATCATTATATTGTAGCTCATCTATATGTGACTTGACATGCTATTCATACTTGATGCCTATATCACATTGGATCATTATATTGTAGCTCATCTATATGTGACTTGACATGCTATTCATACTTGATGCCTATATCACATCGGATCATTATATTGTAGCTTATCTATATGTGACTTGACATGATATTTACATTTGACGCACATATCATATCGGATCATTGACTTGCATTTTGGGTTAGATTACATGCGATTTCTGGATTTGGGAACCGTGGCTATTTCAAATATGTAATCGTTAAAAAACCCGGTTCCCTTGATATGATATTTCGGTGCGTCCACCATGTGTTTTCTCGGTGCTAGAGTGATATATGCGAACTCGAATCGAGGAGCTGGTTGAGGCCGATTACGGGTACATGGTGGACCCGGAATGGTACCCCGGGGCGAGAATGGTTTCGCTGTGCAGTAGACGGTGAGCCTGGCAGAGGGACTACTACCTACCGGTGATTGGTTGGACCTGACAGTTATCCGGAGGGTACTGATCAGAGTCTATAGATGGATGCGGGGTGATCCGTACTGCCGGGGCCGAGGGCCGATACCGCAGACGGAGCCCGTAGGCTGACCCGGACTGACGGGGCCCGATTGATGAGGATTTGCGTGTCGATGCTGGACACGAGTATTTATGATATTTGGGTGCCGATGTTGGGCACTCGGGATTCTCAGAGATGTACAGGATTTGAGGGCCGATGAGAGTGCCAGCGCCGGAGCTATTTGGGGGATCTGGGTGCATTGATGGACACCGATTATATATTCCACGTTGACATTCCGTGTAGATATTATATTGCCCCTGCTCAGCATTTACTATTGTACCTCATCCTGTAGTTACATTACCTGATAGAGTATTGTACCTCATCCTGTAGTTACATTACCTGATAGAGCATTTGCATGATTATTGCACATACTGCTTATCACATATTGATATCATCTGTTGGCATATGATAGAGTAGCGCAGTACGTCCATACTTGCGATTACCTTTATATGTTATCTCTATTCACGAGTTGGCAACTCACCCCCGTTGTGCCACAGTGTTTGCAGGTTGCCCTTTGGAGTAGTCGCGGCAGGCTGCGGTTGCATCTTTTGATACAGATACCCCCATAGTTGGTGTACTAGCTCTTTTGCTGATAGGTGGGTTTTGTGCGGTATCTGTTTATCTTTCAGTTATGTACATTGTTGTATCTAGTATTCTCCATCTACCATGTATGTATTTGACTTAGAGACAGTGTGAGGACGATGATGTATTTTATTTGTATTCTGGTGTCAAGCTCGTTGTGAGCCGACTGTTCTTGCAGTTTATCCTATCTGTGTTGTTCCCACTTGTGGATCTTGATCTTCGCTACGGCGTCGTATATTACTATCTTGGTGATTGTTTACTTAGATTTCTTATCATGTTAGTAAGTGCTTTCATTTAAAACTTATAACACTCTATACTTTCACTGGTTTGATTTCTGGGTTTTCGGTTCACTTGGTCGCGTTACGTGGTTAAGTGCCGGTCATGGGCCAAACTTCGGGTCGTGACAAAGTTGGTATCAGAGCGTAGGTTTTACCTTTCGGAGTGTAGGATGACCCTGGTATGATGGAGTAGGTAGCTGCAGCAGGGTAGCGTATCGTGTGTATGTTCCGCGGCATACTCACGACACGGTACTCCGCCTACGCGACCTTAGAACTTGTTGATGTAAATTCCTTCTTGAGAATATACATTCTTGCGATTCAATTTCCGTATCCTTATCGAATCCTATTGTTCCGTTCAGCCATTATGCCGCCAAAGACTACGAGGGCGCAGAGAGCGGCCGCGAGGGCCGAGATTCGAGTTGACTCGTCCGAGACGAGGACTGATCCGGGTAGCACACCGGTTGTGCCCGAGCAGGCTGTTCCTGCCGTGACAGATCAGATTGCTATGTTAGGGGCTGGTGTGCAGGAGATACGCCAGACGATGGGATCCATTATGCAGGAGATGCGCCAGATGATGGGATCTCTAGTTGAGACACTTCGAGCGCGGCGACCAGAGGTAGTTCCACCCGTTGCGGAGACCGCGGTGGTACCCACAGTTCAGGCAGTTGCACCTGCGACTACAGAGGTTATTATAGTATCGCTGTCAGTGTTTATGAGGCTGAAGCCTCCGGTCTTCACAGGCACCGATGTGGCTGAGGATCCACAGTCTTTCATTGATAGGATGGCACGGATATGTCGTTCACTTAGATGCGCAGATGCGAGATGGGTTGAGTTCGCGAGCTTTCGCCTGGAAGGTCTTGCGCGGAAATGTTGCGAATCAGCCGAGAAGGGTAGAGCAGCAGGTTTTCCTCCTATGACCTGGACAGAGTTCGTGGCACTATTCCTTGCCCGCTTTCTTCCCCTGAGTGTCAGAGATGCTCGAGCACGCAGGTTCGAGTCCTTACGCCAGACGCCAGAGATGTCAGTGGCAGAGTACGATGTACTGTTCACCGAGCTATCCGTTTATGCTCCGTATCTAGTGGCTACTGAGGAGTTGCGAGTCAAGAGATTTGTCCGAGGCTTGCTTACACCACTATTCCTTGCTATCAGCGCGCAGCATTACGAGACATACGCAGCAGCAGTAGATGCAGCATTATTAGTTGAGGAGCGCCTTGCTGAGACTTCGGCAGTTCCAGGGCCGAAGAGAGTTCGTGCAGATACGTCAGTGCAGAGACGGCCGTTCCGGCGTCGTGACAGGCACCTTGCAGGTGGCAGAGTTTCGAGACGCGGCCGATTGTTTAGCTCCTATTCCCAGGAGGGTCAGCGACCGTCATCGGGATGTTACCGTTGCGGGAGTTCTTATCATCGTGTGCGAGATTGTCCTGAGGTACCCCGGAGTGGGGCGGCAGCACCACATGTTACATTACCACCTTCACCACCCCAGACGGCATTGCCGATAGTACCTACTGTTACTCCGCGTCAGACGCATACACAGAGAGGTCGTGGTCGCGGAGGATTTGTTCATAGAAGACGAGGTGGCCGAGGTAGAGGGCAGCCAGCGGCCGGCAGGGGACAGTTAGTTGCAGGTGGAGGACAGGCACGAGTTTTTGCTTTGACGCATCAGGACGCGCAGGCGTCCAATGCGGTGGTCTCAGGTATCCTTTCTGTATGTTCGGTTGATGCACACGTGTTATTCGATCCCGGATCCACGCACTCGTACGTATCCACACACTTTGTGCCGAGTTTCGGTAGAGAGTCCGGTTTGCTTGACCAGCCGCTTGTTGTGACTACTCCTGTGGGAGAGTCGTTTGTTGCTAGGCACGTGTTCCGATCCTGTACCGTCCGTATTGGCGAGAGAGAGTTGCCGGTCGATTTGATCCTTCTTGAGATGCTGGACTTCGACGTTCTTTTGGGCATGGATTGGTTAGCCACGTACTATGCTTCTGTTGACTGCAGCGAGAAGAAAGTTCGATTTTGTTTTCCCGGCGAGTCAGTTGTTGTTGTGTTGGGGGACCGTGGTGCCACCCCTCACAGTGTGATTTCTTCTTTTCGTGTTGGACAGCTTTTGCGGAAGGGATGTCAGGGATTTCTCGCATATGTTTGCGATACTAGAGCTACGGAGGTTCCTCTGGATCAGGTTCCGGTTGTTAGCGAGTTCCCTGATGTGTTCCCTGATGAGCTTCCTGGGCTACCGCACGAGCGTGATAATTCTTTCTGCATTGACTTGGTTCCTGGCACGGGGCCTATTTCTGTACCGCCTTATCGGATGGCCCCGGCGAAACTTAGAGAATTGAAGGGTCAGTTGCAGGATCTGCTGGATAAGGGACTTATTCGACCCAGTGTTTCTCCTTAGGGTGCTCCGGTCCTGTTTGTCAAGAAGAAGGATGGCAGTATGCGTTTGTGTATCGACTACCGCCAGCTGAACAGGGTGACAGTGCGGAACAGATATCCTTTGCCACGCATCGACGATTTGTTCGACCAGCTTCAGGGGGCAGGATACTTTTGAGGATCGATTTGCGATCGGGCTACCATCAGCTGCGGGTTCGACAGGAGGACATTCCTAGGACAGCCTTCCGCACACGTTACGGCCATTACGAGTTTTTGGTGATGTCGTTCGGACTCACCAATGCGCCAGCAGCATTTATGGATTTGATGAACCGCATTTTCCGGCCGTATCTTGATCTGTTCATCATAGTGTTCATTGACGATATCTTGGTGTATTCTCGGAGTAGAGAGGAGCACGAGCAGCACCTGCGGATTACACTGCAGACCTTGAGGGAGCATCAGCTTTTCGCCAAATTCTCCAAGTGTGCCTTCTGGCTAGACAGCGTAGACTTCTTGGGGCACGTGATTACATGAGATGGTATATGTGTCGACCTGAGGAAGATAGAGGCAGTTCGGAGTTGGCCTAGACCCACGTCAGTAACGGAGGTTCGCAGCTTTCTAGGGCTGGCAGGCTATTACAGGCGATTCGTGCAGGACTTCTCTCGTATTGCTACACCTTTGATCGGGTTGACCCGGAAGGGAGTTCGCTTCGATTGGACGGAGGAGTGTGAGCACAGTTTCCAGCGGCTACGGGCTCTACTGACTACGACACCAGTGCTATCATTGCCTTCAGGATCAGGCGGATTTGTGGTCTACTGCGATGCTTCACGAGTAGGGCTGGGGTGCGTTTTGATGCAGCATGATAGGGTGATTGCGTATGCTTCGCGGCAATTAAAGAAACATGAACTGAATTACCCTACTCATGACCTGGAGATGGCTGCGGTGGTCTTTGCACTCAAGATCTGGCGGCATTATCTGTATGGAGAGTCGTGCAGATCTTCACTGACCACAAGAGCTTAAAGTACATATTTCAGCAGCGAGACCTGAACCTTAGACAGCGCCGATGGATGGAGTTAGTGAAGGACTACGATTGTGAGATCTTGTATCACCCGGGCAGGGTGAATGTAGTGGCGGATGCTTTGAGCAGGAGGCCCGGGGGTAGTCTATCCTGTTTAAGCGCAGTGCAGAGGCAGTCGTCGGCGGATTGGCAGATCTTATGCGACAGCCGGGTACAGTTCGAGTTTACGCCGATCGGAGGACAGATTGCGCATGTTCGTGCACGCCCACAGTTGCTTGACCGTATACATGAGGCACAGCACAGTGATGACCGCTGTTCAGAGATCAGGACACAGATGGGACAGGGCAGATTTTCCGAGTTCGTGATCGATGATCAGGGGATACTACGATTTGGAGCTAGACTGTGCATACCAGATGCTGAGGGATTGCGGCGCGAGATTCTTGAGGAGGCACATCGGTCGGTATATAGTGTTCATCCCGGTTCCACCAAGATGTACCATGATATGAGAGATGTTTACTGGTGGGACGGTATGAAGAGGGACATTGCAGATTTTGTGTCGAGATGCCTGACTTGTCAGCAAGTCAAGGCTGGGCACCAGAGGCCCGCGGGAGAGCTACAGCCGTTACCCATTCCGAAGTGGAAATAGGAACAGATATCTATGGATTTCATTGTGGGTTTACCCAGGACTAGTCGAGGGTATGACTCAACTGGGTGATCGTGGATCGTTTGACGAAAGCGGCTCACTTCCTACCGGTGAAGACGACTTTCGGATTTACTCAATATGCCCAGATTTATATTGATGAGATTGTACGACTGCACGGAGTTTCGACATGCATCGTGTCCGATAGAGGCACCCAGTTTACCAGCCGGCTATGGCAAAGGCTTCAGGAGGCTTTGGGCACTCGCTTGAGTTTCAGCACAGCATTCCATCCGAAGACCGACGGGCAGTCAGAGCGGACTATTCAGACTCTCAAGGACATGCTCAGAGCATGCGTTTTAGACTTCGGAGGTAGCTGGGATCATCATTTGCCCTTAGTAGAGTTCTCCTCCAACAACAGCTACCAGGAAACCATTCAGATGGCACCGTTTGAGGCTCTTTATGGGAGGAGATGCAGATCGCCCGCCTGTTGGACGGAGCTCAGTGAGAGCAGTATCTTAGGGCCACAGATTGTGGAGGAGACGACCGTGAAGATCCAGTTGATTCGCGATAGGATGAGAGCAGCCCAGAGTAGGCAGAGATCTTATGCGGACCGTCGTCGGCGCAGACTTGAGTTTTCCGTTGGTGATCATGTTTTCTTGAGGGTCTCCCCAATGAAAGGCGTGATGAGGTTTGGGAAGAAGGGGAAGCTTAGTCCCAGATACGTGGGCCCCTTCGAGATCCTCGAGCGTGTTGGTGCGGTTGTGTATCGATTAGCCCTTCCGCCCAGTTTTCCAGATGTGCACCCCGTATTTCACATTTCGATGCTCCGCAAATATCTTCATGATCCTTCGCATGCGATTCAGCACCCGACGATCCAGCTGGAGCGCGACCTTTCCTATGCAGAGCAGCCGGTGATGATCTTGGACCGACAAGTGAAGAAATTGAGGTCGAAGGAGATACCGTCCGTCAAGGTACTTTAGTGTAGCCAGCGCGGCGAGGAGGTTACATGGGAGACCGAGAGCGAGATGAGGAAGACGTATCCCCATATTTTTGAAGGTGAGTATAGTTAGATTTTTAAATTCGGGGACCGAATTTCTTTAAGGGGGTAGATTGTAACACTTTGAATTTTCGTTTGATGTCTTTCGTGATAATTAGTGATCGTACGTGTTATTATATAAGTGTTCCTAGGATTATTAGTTATATTTAGTAGTGTTGCATATTGGGATTTTCTTGTGCTAGTGTACACCTTGCACACTTAGACATTTTTGAGACTTAGGGTTTTTGGTAGCATGTTAACCATTTTCTTGTGTTGCATGGTTGTTATTTTCCCCCACCCTTTTATCCAAAACAAAACCCTTTCTCATAATTCAAATCCTATTAAACAAATGAGCATGGTGGTTAGGTGAAACTTTGACTTTTTGACCCCTTTTCTTCTCTCTTCTATCTCTTTCCCTCATTCTGAATCCAGCAGCAATTCTAGCAGCAAAAACCTCCATTTTTCTCCATATTCTCATCTCTTTTCACTTCTACATGATTCCCAAACAAATCCTACACAAAAACCACACATTTCCTTCACAAAACCTTAGGAAAAGTGAGTTTTTTGAGGTGTTTAAGGCAAATCTGCATACTTAAGGGAAAAACTGGAACTTTTGGTCTTTCTAGGGTCTTTTGAAGGTATAAATCTCACTCCTAGCACCCTATCTCCTTAACTTGCATGTTTAGTTTCAATATATCACCATTTTGTGCAATTTTAGTGCTATTGAAGGGATTTAGAGTTAATATGTTAAAGTTTATGTTGTTGTGGCTTGATTAGCTTGTTAATGAGTTATTAGTGTGGGTTTAGACTTAGGTTTGTTTCAGATTTCAGAAAAATACCCTAAAGTTTGATTTTAGTGCAAAAGTGTGGATTTTAACTAGAAATAAGGCTCTGTAGGATCTGCTGCTACCCGAGACATTTCAGAGTAAAACTAAAGGTTACTGTAGCATGTATGGGGGGTATAGAGTGCACACACCAAACCTGGGAGCCCAATTCCTAAGTGAGGCCGCCGAATTATTCTTTCTGGCCGCAATTTGCGGCCAGATGGGGGTGTTTTGGGTTGGGGTTTGAGGTGTGGGTGTCTGTTGCTATGTGGGTTGTTTTGGTATATATAATTTTACAATATCTTTCCTGTAACAAAATCAGGAGGTGATTACCTATTTTCCCGTATTTTCAATCTTTCGCGACACGCGTGATACGTGTGTGTGGGTTGGGGTTTCTGCGTATCGCGACGCGTTGGAGTAGTTTCAGGCGCGTAACCACACGTTTTAGCGTATCGCGCACACGTGCGCTTGGTTCGCGACACGAGTTACTAGTTCGGCTTTAATGTCGCGTTTGTGTGACTTCAAGCTTACGTGTGATATATATTGTGTAATTCTAGGTTCGCAGGCGAGTACGGCGGACGGCGCGCAGAAGGGGAAACAAGTTGTTGGCTACACCTAGCGAGGGACTACGGTGAGTACATTTCACATCTACGGGGATATCGCCCGCATGGCGTTCTACGTCAGGGCTGATAGGACCTTATAGCTATATTCACATACATTGACTGTTCATGGCTACTATTTAGTGCATACTGCATTCCCTGCTATATGGTTATAAACTAGAATTGATAGAACACCGCACCATTACTAACGGTCCATGTTGCACGAGCACTATCCTGAATGTTACACACACACCGTTAGTAATTGCCATGACACTCACACTGTAGAATTTACATCGGATCATTATATTGTAGCTCATCTATATGTGACTTGACGTGCTATTCATACTTGATGCCTATATCACATCGGATCATTATATTGTAGCTCATCTATATGTGACTTGACATGCTATTCATACTTGATGCCTATATCACATCGGATCATTATATTGTAGCTCATCTATATGTGACTTGACATGCTATTCATACTTGATGCCTATATCACACCGGATCATTATATTGTAGCTCATCTATATGTGACTTGACATGCTATTCATACTTGATGCCTATATCACATCGGATCATTATATTGTAGCTTATCTATATGTGACTTGACATGATATTTACATTTGACGCACATATCATATCGGATCATTGACTTGCATTTTGGGTTAGATTACATGTGATTTCTGGATTTGGGAACCATGGCTATTTCAAATATGTAATCGTTTGAAAACCCGGTTCCCTTGATATGATATTTCGGTGTGTCCACCATGTGTTTTCTCGGTGCTAGAGTGATATATGCGAACCCGAATCGAGGAGCTGGTTGAGGCCGATTACGGGTACATGGTGGACCCGGTATGGTACCCCGGGGCGAGAACGGTTTCGCTGTGCAGTAGACGGTGAGCCTGGCAGAGGGACTACTACCTACCGGTGATTGGTTGGACCTGACAGTTATCCGAAGGGTACTGATCAGAGTCTATAGATGGATGCGGGGTGATCCGTACTGCCGGGGCCGAGGGCCGATACCGCAGACGGAGCCCGTAGGCTGACCCGGACTGACGGGGCCCGATGGATGAGGATTTGCGTGTCGATGCTGGACACGAGTATTTATGATATTTGGGTGCCGATGTTGGGCACTCGGGATTCTCAGAGATGTATAGGATTTGAGGGCCGATGAGAGTGCCGGTGCCTGAGCTATTTGGGGGATCTGGGTGCATTGATGGACACCGATTATATATTCCACGTTGATATTCCGTGTAGATATTATATTGCCCCTGCTCAGCATTTACTATTGTACCTCACCCTGTAGTTACATTACCTGATAGAGCATTGTACCTCATCCTGTAGTAACATTACCTGATAGAGCATTTGCATGATTATTGCACATACTGCTTATCACACATTGATATCATCTGTTGGCATATGATAGAGTAGCGCAGTACGTGCATGCTTGCGATTACCTTTATATGTTATCTCTATTCACGAGTTGGCAACTCACCCCCGTTGTGCCACAGTGTTTGCAGGTTGCCCTTCGGAGTAGTCGCGGCAGGCTGCGGTTGCATCTTTTGATACAGATACCCTCATAGTTGGTGTACTAGCTCTTTTGCTGATAGGTGGGTTTTGTGCGGTATCTGTTTATCTTTCAGTTATGTACATTGTTGTATCTAGTATTCTCCATCTACCATGTATGTATTTGACTTAGAGACAGTGTGAGGACGATGATGTATTTTATTTGTATTCTGGTGTCGAGCTCGTTGTGAGCCGACTGTTCTTGCAGTTTATCCTATCTGTGTTGTTCCCACTTGTGGATCTTGATCTTCGCTACGGCGTCGTATATTACTATCTTGGTGATTGTTTACTTAGATTTCTTATCATGTTAGTAAGTGCTTTCATTTAAAACTTATAACACTCTATACTTTCACTGGTTTGATTTCTGGGTTTTCGGTTCACTTAGTCGCGTTACGCCAGTAGACGTTACGTGGTTAAGTGCCGGTCACGGACCAAACTTCGGGTCGTGACACTAGTCTACTCTGGTGTATCGATGCCCTGTCTCAATACACCCTCAACTAGGAACAGTTATAGGATGTTCTCATCAACTATCGTGGCCCCACTAGTATGATCTCATCATAGTCCTGGTAGTCGAGTACATTTTCTAAAGGCTTTATCAACATGTAACAGAGAGACAATCAGAGTACATGTTAAGATAATGTACAACCAGATAGCTTACTATCATGTCGAGTAAGAAAGTCCTCCCTATATATGTCCAAGCATCCATTACATTATACATCGTATGTACAGTAATGGCCTCTACGGTATACATATAACTAGCAATCTCCCACTTGCACTAGGGCCATCTGTTGTGGTATCATATACCCAACAATTAGCTGTGGTTGAAGTATCCCATACTCAACCATCCCATAAAAGTCTCTACTGGGAAAAAGGCCTTTGTGAGTGGATCCGCGCTGTTGTCCTCTGTGTCTACTCTCCTAACCTCGATCTCCCTGGAGATCAACCATCTCCATGATCAGGTGATACTGCCTAAGAATTATATCTGGATTTCTGATGGGACGGGGGTTCCTTGGCATAAGCCACAACTCCATTGTCACACAATGGTTGGAACGAAGTTCATCTCATGAACTTATATATATCCAGACTGCCTCTTTGGTAGCATCCTTGGTAACGATGTATCTTGCCTTTAATCGTCTAGTAAGTCACGGTATCTAGCTTGGAACTCTTCCAACATACCGTCCCTCCACGGAGGGTAAAGACAATGCCTGCGACTGACATTCAGTCGCCCTTATCACCCTGGAACTTTTCCAGTGATTCTCCCCAGGATCGTTTGATATCATCTCACTACAACTAGTGAGAATCCTAACATCCAATTAGATCTATCTCATAGATCCATAACCCAGGATTTAGGAGGTATCACCTTGATCCTATAGAGAATCTTTGTGATAAGCGGAGATTGACCGGGCGTAGCATAGGAAACTCCTTCCCTATCAAGAGTATGTCATCCGCGTACAATACGAGGATCACCACCATACTCCCTACTACCTTTTTGTATATACAAGGTTCATCTACCATTTTGATGAAGTCAAACTCTTTGAATACCATATCAAAACAGACGTTCCAACTCCGCGATGCCTGATTTATCATATAAAACATCTTGCACACGTTTCCGCTGCTCCCACTGTCCACGAAGCCCTCTGGCTGTGTACTTATAGACGCTCTCTTCCAAATCATCATTTAGAAAAGCAGTCATGACACCCGACCACCAGATATCGTAGTCATGGTATGTAACAGTGGCAAGTAGGATCTGGATGGACTTAAGCATAGCTTTAAAAGTCTCAACTTTTCCATGTATACCAAGTAATCTTCTCAAGATATACTTGCTTCTGATGGGGATTTAACCCTTCAGATAAAGCAACCAAAGTCCATACTTTGTTGGTGTATAAGAATTCCATCTCAGATCGCTAAGCATCCAGCCATTCTTACAGAGTCCCACTCCTGATGGCCAGCTCGAAATAAGTTGGGTCATCATCTCATAATGCAATCCTCGCTCCCACTGTCATAGAGAAACCGAAGTATCTCTCAGGTGGGTGAGGAACCCTACTAGATCGGCGGAGAGGCTGAGGTTCATTGGAAACTATTGGATCCTTTGGTTCTACTAAATCATCAGCTGTAGTTTGTATAGCTAGAACTCCTTCCAGTTCTACCTCATGTTCACTAATTTCTTTACAAGAAATTCCCTTTCACAAAGGTGGCATGTTGAGAAACAAAACATCTTTTGTTCCTCGGTTAGGTAGAAAATATTCCCTTACGAATGCTTGGGATATCCAACAAACTTCCACAGATCTGACTTTGCCTCGAGCTTGTCCGGATTATGCTTTTAGACATAGGCTGGACAACCCAAATCTTAACAAACTTAAGATATGGGCTTTTCCCATTCCATATCACATATGAAGTGGTAGGTAACTGATTTGATTGGAACCCTATTCAATAGGTATGCAGCTTCTCAAGTGCATAACTCCCAAAAGGAAATAGGAAACTCAGTAGTACTCATCATAGAGCGCACCATATCAAATAGGGTGTGATTGCTCCGCCTCGATATACCATTGTGCTATAGTGTATACGGAGGAGTAATACTAAGAGAGAATCTCATTCTCCTTTAGAATGGTCCAGGAATCCCGTGCTCAAGCATTCTCCACCTTGATTACATCAAAAGACATAATACTTATACCCAGTTTTTGGTTCTCTACTTCTAACTTATATTCTGTGAATATCTCAAAAGGTTCAGACTTGTGTTTCAACAGGAACATATGTCCGAATCTTGAGAGATAAACAGTGAATGTAATGAAGTATAAAGAACCGTTCTTGGCATGTGTAGATAGGGGACCTCATACATCAGCATGTATCAATCCCAAGAGTTCACTAACTCTTTCTCTGTTTCCATTAAACAGAGTTGTGGTCATCTTATCTTTGTAACATGACTGGCAAGTTTTTACAAGATGTAAATCCAAACTAATTTAAACATGCATCTTTATGTAACTTCAGCTAGTCAGGTCGCATTGATATGACCTAGTCTACAATGCCTCAAGAAGGATTCGTTCATTTCTGAACTCTTCCTCTTGTGTGTGTTCTGTACGTTAAGAACTGTGGTTTGATTTAGAATGTCTATGATTTTAGATAACGTGCCTGAACCAATCAACTCTTGATATAGGAAATGTTCAAAACATTATCCAACAATACAAAATTATATCCTTCTTTACTAATAAAGATACTGATATGATGTTGTATATCAGGTTCGGTATCTAATAACAGTCGTTCAGAATCAATGTATTTGTTAATACAGGGTGATAACTACCAACAGACTTGGCTGCAACACTTGCACCGTTTCTATCTCATGAAATTTATCATCCGTTCTCAGTCCTGTGTAATGAACACACCCGAAGAAGATGCATCAGCATGCACTTTCTTCGTTTTGGCGGCACGGGAATTCTGGTAATCCCCTATTTCCTACTCTGTCTTATAACAATTATAAGTTGGAGCGGAACCAACGTTCCCTAGCGCAGAATAACAAGCGGGTTCGGTCAATTCATCCGTATTATTATCTTGATTAAGGCGTGACATAGTTGTAACCAGGTGAGAGAGAGAAGAAAACACTCAGCGTGCGCTTTTACAAGATTAGATTGGTTATCAATTTATCTAATCAGGATGTCTCCCACTGTGTTAGTCAAATCTTCCTTCAAACCCTAAAAGGTAAAACTAGCCGGGATTAATTACACTCTACAAGTTCGCCAATCTTTCAGCCAGGCCAGTGCCGGTACTTTGAGGGAGGTTCCCCGTGCTTTCGCACGGACCTAATTAAAATAAACATCTTTTTCCTAGGGGCGTAACCCCGTTAACACCTTTCTAGACACCTACTTGATCGTCTAATTGTAATGTGTAAAACTCTCCCAGGAGTAACTCTTACTCGCAGCGGGTATCGGGATCCAACTATCCCATAGAAGGTATGCAATCACATTGCAAATTTCAACACTTGAAGTTCCCAATAATATTTTACCCCTAGCGATCTATGACCTTGACAAGGTCAACAAACCATAGACCACAAATCAAGTTCAACCCGTCATTTCCTGATATGAATTAAACCCACCCGCACGACCCTTGACAAGGTCAACAAAGTCGCAAGACTACCCTAATCCAATCGCATCATATGCTTGTGCAGATAAGCAGTAATCAGCTACCGCACACTACGCCTTGACAAGATCAACAAACGCAGCACGAATACTAACTATTACTTATCTGAAATGACGGAGGGCTACGACAGGTTTTTAAGAAAACCCTTTGCGTAATGAACTTGATATCGTTATAGAATCGAGTGATTTTAAATGGAATGTTTTTTAGGCATTTTCTAGTTTTGCTAAAGAGGTCACTCCCGGTGAAGGGATCGTCGGCTCTTTCCTCATCGAATAAGGTGCGGGATATTTCACAAATACCACTATGCAAAGCAAAAACTATAGAAACAATCAAAATACAAACCGAGTTTGTAGCATCTGCTAGTTTCGCTAAAGAGGTCACTCCCAGAGAAGGGATCTCGGCTATTTCCTTATCGATTAAGGTGATGGATGTTCTACAAGGAACACCGCTATGCAAAGCAAGAATTAGAGCTACCAGTTTTTAAACAAGTTTCTACAACATCTTAGGTTTCTTTTATTTCATCAATCTCATTAATGAAGTCCCATTTTATTATGCTTCACAAGCATCACATTTGAAACGAAATCTGCAATATAACATATATCTCATATATATAATATAAACATTTGTTTCAGGCAGTAATATGATCTCATCACAGAACATTGCAGTAGAAGAACATATATGAAATATTGGATATACTAGGACGTCCGTGTTTTAGTACGAGCCTGTATAAAACACGGATTCCACGGTCACGATGAATAGCTAAACCCACATCCCTAGACCCCTACGAGAGCGGCAAGCAACACTGCCAATTCTAGGGTTAGGAGACCCGGTCTCGACTCCTCGAGATGGTCTCCCACTGGACCCTAGAACCCGGTTACTTGTGCTCCCCGCCTTGGGTCTACCTAATGCGGAAAAGTAAATAATATACAATGGTGACATCATCCTCAGCCCGAAAGTGCCCCAATAAAAGAATATTACATACAAATGAATTTTACATGAATGAAAAAGAAAAACGATCATCTCACATAAAAACCCCAGCTATTTAGAACACGACGATCCAATATAACATATCACAGCAACACATAATATCTCATATCATCAACGTAAGTAATTATGCATACACCGATTGTCGTTGATGTATAGCAATGAAAACCGGCGATACAACTACATACTACACTTACGGTCACAGAAAAGAAAGTGTAAAACTACAACAGTTGGAATCCGCAACCTTCTTAGACATCGCATGCCTAACCAAATGAATTCCTTAGACATCGCATGCCTAAGAATTATAAACCCCGCATTTTAGTCTCACTATCGAAAACACTTTTCAATATCAAGTCGGGCAATTCAACAAAATTCCCGACATACTGATCGAATGCTCGTCGCAAACTTTAGTAGACGGCCGCACCCCCAGATGCCGTCGACGAAGTGCGCTAAGGCGGAACACCGCTGCCGCGAGCACCCTGACGGATGCTTTTGGCGACGGGGTTCTCATACAGTCACTTGGTCGGGGCTATGGGGCGTGGCTATCTATTAAGTTTACCCGGTGAGTATCCGCGTACACTACGTGATTGCAACGGACTTTTGATCACATCAAAATCCCGTAGCAACCGATCATTTGAGACTGAACTGCTAGATTTATAACATTCAAATTAGTTATCTCATAACTACTTGTGGATTCCAAATATTGTATCACATTCCAGATAAATAGACAGTGTTAAACTTTCCGATCGAATAATTAAACAACTAAGTTTTCCCAAATAGTTCTCAATACTTGAAATTAGCTTTAAAACATCCATCATATGCCACAGTACCAATGGTCTAGCCGTAGAAGGGTCAAGTCAACGCCTCACATGTGGCACGTCGTACTGCCCCAAACCCTAAGGTTTAAAGGCAGTTCAAGACGGTCACACAATCGAGTTAAGGTTTGTTGTCTTCTAGAGGGTCCACCGCGTTACTTTCATGACTTAGAACGTTCTTAAATTACGGAAAAATCCAACACTTGGAAATTTTCCGGCAGGGGAAAAAGTGAGTTATTGTTATCCGTTCGAACTTTTTAACACATTCTAAAAATTACCCAGACAAACTAAACGAAGTTATACTTTCCGATCGAATCAACGAGCTCCCAATACAACCCAGAAAACTCAACACTTGAGTAAATTAAAAATATCCCAGAAGAATCAGGGATTACATACGGACATTACTGTACAAAACCGATCCCATAATCTTACTGTTTAGCAGCGGAACCGCCGCGCAAGCAAGGGTACGGCCGTGGTTCCGCGGCGCTTTAATGGTGTCAGAATCTCTTTTTTTACAGTAATTCCTAAAACACCCTGCTGATTTTTCTGAGTATTTTTAATATGAAAAAAATCAACTTTTTGAAAAATTTCCAGAAACTAAGGTTTTACGGGTATTCGGAGTTCGATCGGACTTTAAACTTCGCCTAGACTTTGCCTAAACCTCTAGCTTGGCTCTGATACCACTGTAGGGTTACTAGGCACTCTCACAAGGGTCTACAAGGTATCAACCATGCCCAATTTAAAATTTAGCCGTGCAGAACAACCCTAACCAAGATCTTTATACTAGAGTTTAGGTGAAACAAAGCATGTTAAACACTTTAACACTAAGTGAAAGGGATTACAACCTTTGTAGATCCTGTCCTTCACTTCTAAAGCTCCGTGTTGAGGTCCCTTCGCTGCGATCATCGTGCATCCAGACTCTAGAGAGGCTCCACGAAGAGAAAGATGCAAGCTTGCTTTCGATTTTCGATAACAAAGATGATCTACCTTGAAATTTCCTTAACCCAAGCTCTCACTCACTAATAAGGCGAACACCCTCATCTAAATAGTAAGGATAGATGAGGATGATGAAGTAGGATTTTAGCTCTCATTAGTTTTCTTATTTTCACTCGCTTTCATCACAAAAATCAAAGCAAGAAAGCTTTGCAAAGAGGAAGAAGAAGATGAATCCTTTTGTGATGAATAATGAAAATGTAATAATAATAACTTATGCAACCATGGTTGCTAAATGAAAAGGCTAACCAATGTAGAGAATTAACTAGGGTTATGGGTTTGGGTTGGGTTTAATAATATCTCACAAAAATATCTTTGCAAGAAACAAAACAAAAAGCTTCTAGAAGCTTCATGAATGGACTAACCCAAATCAAACCCTAACTTTGTTTAATCTCCACTAATCATGTTGCATTAGTTATCATAACTTGTTAAAATATTATATATCACATATATAATATATTTTGTAATAAAAGAAAATAATACAATTAACATATATCGCATATATATTAATGTATTACCCGAGTGAGAAAATGAATCAATAAGTGAGCTAATATTAGTTAATGTAATTTAATATATCAAATATATAATTATACATTAAATTATCGAATCAACACTTGATCCGATAATCCGGCTATTTCATAAATAACCGGCTAATATAATCTGTATCAGTTCATCGAATCAACACTCGATCCGATGACCCGGCTATATCACATATACCCGGCCGATATCTCATATCGTGAGAATCTAATACGGTATAACATACACGTATTGATCTCGGTCCAGCACATATCATATATGTGCTCCTACTCCGTTTTGCCTAAGCCAAGAAATCTCTGGGTAGGACTCTAATGAATCGTCAATACGCCGGCAGTAAGTGATGATCATATCAAACACCCACAAGCTGCAAGCAGTCAGCTAAACGTAACAGCCACCCAGGTATTGAGCGATCAGAAGATCAACAAGCAAGCCTGTACATTCTCCTGCGAATCCAATCAGTAACACTCCCGTAAAGTCCGGTCTCATCGTTTGATATGTCGCATATCTCGCCTAGGGGTGGTAAACGTCAGACCCCAGTAGCTTGATAAGTCGTGTTGATATGAGGTCTATAACAGTTCGAGAAACTACTAATAACACTTACCAGTAAATCTCAGCAACCCTGGCCAGGGATTTCCAGTTATAGCCAATCGAACACAGCACAACATGAACTCCCTATACCGGGAGAGACGAATCCCCTCCTATCGCTCATTGCCTCCATGTGATTCGGGACTGTACCCAAAAGCCACCTTTTTGCATGCACTCTTGGACGTGGTATGATGGAAATCAAAGCACAGTGGGAATCACACAAGACTCTATGACGATCTCGGGTCAACAGACTACTCTGTACCAGTGTCACCTGAGAACTGCCATCTGACGTGAGGTATAATACCATCTGGGAGTTCTCGGCAAGTCCGTCCAGTGTACCCAGTCTCTACTGAGCACCCGTACACCATCCTTGATGTCAAACACCGATGGATATAGGATCATCCATCGCCCATCATATAGGTCAAAATGCGTATACGCTAGTCTATTCTGGTGTATCGATGCCCTGTCTCAATACACCCTCGACTAGGAACAGTTATAGGATGTACTCGTCGATTATCGTAGCCCCACTAGTATGATCTCATCATAGTCCTAGTAGTCGAGTACATTTCCTAAGAGCTTTATCAACATGTAACAAAGAGACAATCAGAGTACATGTTAAGATAAAGTACAACCAGATAGCGTACTATCATGTCGAGCAAGAAAGTCCTCCATATATATGTCCAAGCATCCATTACATTATACATCGTATGTACAGTAATGGCCTCTAGGGCATACATATAACTAACAAAGTATTGCTCATTTCAGGAGATAGTTTTCCCCATGAAGTTGAGATTAAGAGAGATAAAGAAAGAAACATTGGAGCAGATCCACTCACTGAGGCTATTTCTCGAACGCAATCATTTTCACAAACAGGCTTTGTGAAACTGATTAGTAGAGAAGTTGGGTTTTCGGTATCAAACGGGCGGTGAGTATGCGACATCGCAATAATTGGCCTTAAGTGCAAGTGGGAGATTGTTGGCTATAGTGCGCTCAAGGCAATTATCATAGTCGCCGACTTGTGATTATGATGATTGAGGAAAGACCTATACCGATAAAACAATCTAACTCAAGAAGATAGTGTGCTATCTGGTTTGTTTTTATCATCATGTTGATAGAGCCCATAGGATTCTTGCTTGACTGCCAGCATTATGATGGCGATCATATATGTGGGAGCTGGGGGTCTATAAGCACATCCTTAAATGTCCCTAGTCATAGGAGTATCGAGACCGGCATCGATACTCCAGTGTAGACTAGTGTATACTGATCGAGACCCTGACGAGGGGCGGTGTCCAGGTCTCACAAGCCATTGGTATTAGTTTGTTCACCTAAGATAGTATACAGGTGCTCATTGGGTTATGAGTACACTGGACGGACTCGCCGGGAACCTGCTAGTTCGTATTATACCTATTGTCAGATAGCAGTTCCCAAGTGACATGTGTACAACTTAGCCTGTCGACCTGAGATCGTCATTTGTCTCGTGTGAGTTCCCACTGTGCTTTGATTACTACCCTACCACGGCTCAAAGGAGTCGTGCAAACAGGTTTTAGTTGGGTACAGTCCCAAGCCACATGGAGGCAGTGATCGGAATGTCGGGGATTCGTCTCCCCCGGTATTGGGGGTTGATGTCGCGTTGTGTACGGATGGCCATCACCATAAATCCGTGGCCACGGTAGACGAGAATTATCGATCCAGGATAGATAGTTTCTCAGGAGGTGATGGGTTTCATGCCGACACTGAATATCGCGTTGTTGGGGGTCTGACTTTATCCACCTCCTTAGACTCGATATGCGATACTCTTAAACGAACAGACCGGACTGTACGAATATTGTCACTGTCAAGCTCAGTAGGGGTTCTGCATGAGTTTGCTCGCCGGCCTCCCTTTCGCTCAATACCTGGATAGCCGTTACGTACAGCTAGTGCTGCTGACGTGCTTGTGGTTAAACCCACTGCCAGTATATTGACGAGTCTTTAGAGTCATACACAGAGGGTTTTCCTGGTTCTGGCGAAATGATGTAGTGGCCTTATTGGATACGTGCAGGGTTCCGATCGATTGATGTACATTGTACTCGGGTTTTCGATTGGACAGTTGATAATACTAGCCGGCTCGGTTTTGAGCCGAATTATTAAATCAGGTATTGATTTAATAATATGCGTATATGTATTTCGGTACGTATATTCTAGTATTATATTCCTTGTGTTATTCTATCTCTTTGGGTATTCGTATTTCGGTACGAATGCAGATATATTTAGAGTAGAATGCAATCCGTATTTTTTACCGGATAACATTCTAGAAGGTGCCACCTCATTTCTTGATTTGACCATTTTTTATTAAATGGATAAATGAGGTGGAAATTGCATGATGGTGGTATGGTGAGAACCATACTTGTAATAGTGCACACAAATGAATTATTAATTCATTTTTGTTCACTATTCAAGCATGGTGAGAATTTAAAATTGAAAAATGTTTTTTACAAAATCAAGCATGCTATTTTCTCTTTCATGCAAGAGTTCATTTTTCAAGCATGGTTGGTTTTTCTTGAGCTCCTCCCTTGTTCTTGAGCTTCTCCCTCACCATGAGCTTCACCTCCTCTAGCTTTTATGAATTGCTTAAACCTTCAAGTTTTGAGATAGATAACACTTAGAGATGATACACACTACATCCTAGGCTCTCTAGGATAGCATCCTAGAGACCCTAGTTGCTCCATTTGCATCATGTTATGGAGCAAGAGCCGGAGTTACATCTTTCGGGTGGATCATCGGAGATGGAGGAAGACCGGCAACCAAATATCATCAAAGGATCACTAGGAGCTTGGAATGAAGACCGAAGGACACGGATCAACTCGGTATAACTATTCTAACTCTTAGTTTAGATTGCTAGTTTAGGGTTTAAGGTCGATCCGTAAATCGGGTAACGGTAGCGCCAGTTTAGAAATTTTTGTTCCGCATTTTTGCCGCGTTTTGATGGCCGGGGCTCTGCCGCAACCCTTCATCTAGATCATCTAACGAACATTCCAAAGAAACAAAATATGGGTAGAATGTCCGTCAGCAAACTTGCGCTCGGTAAATCCCCAAGATAGGTGTGAATTATATAATTTAAAGTGCAAGGCGATGTATTATATAGAATAAATAGAAATCGTGAAACAAGAACAAGTATAGCATGGAGACTATGTAAGCAAAGTAATGTAACAAGAGCATGGAAATAAGTATAGCATGTGATAAGTGTGTAGTGGTGAATATGAAGTGAATAGCAATGTGTCCTAAGAGGTCTCTATAAGGTAAACTAACTAACGTAAGTTTAAGTGTAAATATCAACCAATCTCAAGAGTATTCTCGAACCCAAGTCTATCGTCCAGGGGCAAAGAATCACGGGTCCAAAAGTAATAGGACTTCAATTATTATTAAAGTATTCACACACCCAACAGGCTATTGTCCAGGGGTTTGGAAACACGGGCCTTTATTAGTGAATTCATGATATACCGTTTCAGCCCGGTACCACAGCAACATGATTTGTACCGTTTCAGTCCGGAACTACAGCAACATGACTTGTACCGTTTCAATCCGATACCAAAGTAACATGACTTGTAGTAATGGGAATCATGAGATTCTGTTGGATTCATACTCAAACTACCCCAACACCCCGTGTATATTAGTCTATGATTAATATTACGAGTCTTGATCGAATCCATAAATACAAAAGGTGATGTATAGTATCAAGTTTTCAAGATTAAGTTCATGTCAAGAATCATGTAGTCATTTCAATTGTATTAAGGGTTCGAGTCAAGTTAGATCAACCATGATGGTTTAGTATAACTCATATCAAGTGTTCATATTAAGTTCAAGTATTCAAGTTCAGGTTCAAGTCAAATTCGAATTCAAGTCAAGTTCAGATTTAAGTCAAGTTTCTATGCGATTTGATTTCCATGAAGTTACAAGTTATATTTAGGGAGTAGGTAAGTGAATCACTGATTGTCTCCGGCTACCTGAGACTCAAGAGAGAATAGGTCACGTAAATCATCCATTCCTAAATACTAGTCTTAGAAATTCAAGGGTATTTATATGAAAAGATGGCATTTTGAAACTCTATGGTATTTATATAAAATAAGTCATTATATTTTCGAGGGGTTTTATGTAAAATATTATAATTTAGAATTCTCACGAAGGTTTTGATTTAAATAAAAATGACAATGGTGTTTTGATAAAATGTACTTTTAGAAGGTTATGGTATTTTTATGAAAAACCTAACTTTATGGTATTTTAATAAAACTTAGCATTTTAAAAGTTAATGGTATTTTCTTGTAAACTTTAATTTTCAAACTTTGGTTTCTTTAAAACTATTTATAAGTTATAATAATAGGTACTAACTAATTTAACTTAATATATCGTCTTTTCTTTTATTTTAATTTTAAAGAAATTGTATTATTTAAAAATTCGTATTTTCTTTCCTTTCAAGACCATGTTCAATGAAGAGCTTAGTGTCTTGCCTAACTATACCCAAGTTGTGCAATAATCTGCACCATTTTTAATAGGTTCCCCTTACGAGAGTTGTAGAGACGAATTTGTGGAGGAAAGAGTTATAGTTAAGTTGTTTTAAAACATAAGGTATTTTAATGCAAGGTCAGGTATTTAGAATTATTTAACGACCATACGAGTGTATATTGATACAAAAGTGTGGGGGGGTAGTTCGTTACCCCGTGTACAATCGATAAAAATACTCACCATTTAAAATTCATGTAAACGAATATAGGTTGATAGAAGTTACATGAAATACATGATGTAGCAATGTTTGAGAGGAAGCGATTTCATGAACTTCGGTAGTATTGGTTTTACATTCTTTTCATCATGTCATTATTCATGTGATCTATTTCTATAGCATATATAATTTTTTCAATAGGCATGGAAACTGTCACGACCCGAAATTGGCACGTGACGGCACTTAAACTACGTAACGTCTACAGGTGTAACGCAATTCAAATAAGCCGAAAACCCAAAAATCTAAACCATCAAAGATAGTGGGTGATAAGAACATTGTTAAAGCTTTTGGGAATCTCAAATGAAAATCTTTACCTTAAATTTCTTTCTTAAAAATTTCGGCAGCACCTCCTTTGTAAAAACTAACCCCGAAACGGGTACAACATAGAATATAAATAAAGCATCCCCAAACGGGAGCAAATCTCATCCAACGGCGGAAACAAACACCACAAGCATATATACGACGCCATAGCAAAGAAATATAAATGAAAACAGTATAAGGAAGTAAAACAACATAACAAGACCGGCTCCCACGAGTACGGCACCCAAGTCACAAAATAATACAATATTGATTCTCACAACTCGTCTCTAAGTCAAATACATGAAGGTGGTAGATGGAGAGTACTAGATACAACAAAAGATATATGATGTACATAAACGGATAACCGCGAAACTTACCTATAGCAAAGGCTCAACCAACCGTAGCGGTATCCGCAAAAGTGGAGATAGTATGAAACCCTGCCGTGACTACTCTGAGGGTCTAACCTGCAATACACTGTGGCACAACGGGGGTGAGTTGCTAACTCATGAATAGTAAATAACATCATGCAGGTAATCGGAGGTATGCACGTACTGCGATAATCTATCACATGCAAACTGATAGTATAATATGGCAATATGTATATGCAACAGTCATGAAAGGTACTCTATGAGGTACTACTAAAACATGAAGCAATGCATATCAATAAATGCTGAGTATGGGATAAAACATATCATCAACACGGAATCCTCATTGTGGAAAACTAGTGTCCATCAACGACACTCCAAATCCCAATACCTCAGGTACCGCATCCTCATATTGGCCCTCATATCCTGTAAGTCTCATGGAACCTGAGTGTCCAACACCGACACCCGAAAACATCATGAAGACATATGCCTCTGTGTGTGTGTGTGTGCCCCTCAACGACACATCAAAATCATGGAACGTGAGTGCCCAAAATCGACACTCGAAACATCATGAAACCTGTGTCCAGCATCGACACGTAAATCATCATATCTCAGGTGCCGTCACCAGGACCGGCCCTCATGTCAGTACATCTCATGGAACCTAAGTGTCCCACATCGACACTCGCAATCCACATATCATGTCCGTACATAACTTTGGTCGGTATCCCCCAGATAACCGCCAAGTTCAAATACTATCACCGGTAGGTACTAGCCCTCTTGCCAGGCTCATCATCTATACCACGAAAAATCATCTCTTGCCCCAGGGAACCATACCGGGTCCACCATGTACCCGCAGACGATGCCTACCGCTCCTCGAATCGGGTTTCTAATACAAGTCTCAGAACCGAGAAAACTCATGGTGGACGCACTGAAATATCATATCAAGAGAAACCGGATTTTCAAACAATACATAAATTCTTGAAATACCCCCACGGTTCTCAAATCCATAAATCACATGAAATCCATATCTCAATGCGTAAATCCATGAAAATATGATATATGCAACATAAAACAGTAATATGAGCATATCAAAGGAAAACCGTTATTTAAATGTATCAAGTTTTAAAATATATCATGCGGTTCCCAATTCCTCTGAAATCAAGTGCAGCATCATATGAGGTGTGCATGTAACTATAGCAAGATATATGTATCTACATGTAAGCAGGTATGTATGATGCATTTCATAAGCGCAATAGCACAATAATCAACGTCTCAATGTCAAATGACAATACAATACCACTTAGGGGTACATGTAGCTATAGCAAGGTATGTGGGTGTACATGTAAGTATGTATGCATGATGTACATGTAGCTGTAGAAAAGTATGTGGGTGTATATGTAAGTATGTATGCATGATATACATGCAGCTATAGCAAGGTATATGTGTAAACATGTAGGTATAGCATGTATACTACATTTCATATGCGCAATGGAATAAGAATCAATGTCTCAATTGTCCCTAACCAATACAATATCACGTATGTATATGTGTTAGCTATATCTCATAAGCACAATGGAATAAGAATCAATGTCTCAATTGTCCCTAACCAATACAATATCACATATGTATAGGGGTTGTGTGTATCATGAAACTTACTAATACAATATTACCTATGTATATATATTGTGCGCGTCATGGCCATTACCGATACAATATCACATATGTATATATATTATGCGTGTCATGGCAATTGCTGACGGTGTGTGTGTAGCATACAATTTGTGCTCATGCAACATGAACCGTCAATAATAGTATTGTGTCTCATTAATACTATATCCATATGCAATAGGAAAATGAGGTATGCAACAATGGTACACATGCATAATCAATGTCCATATAGTTATAACTGATAATCATGTCATTGAATCTAGCCCAGACGCATAACTCCATGCGGACGATTCCCCTGTAGATATTAAATCTACTCACCAATGACCTTGAGCTAAGTAAATCCGACCACCTGCTTCCCTTTCTTCGCAGCGTCCGAAGTCCCTGCTCGCGATCCTAAAATTTCACAAACACAACACATAAGACTAAATATCCTGCGCCGACTCAAAGACAACGAAACGCAAGGATAACATCCACAAGATATACACATTGTGCACTTAGTGCACAAAACGCGTATGATATCGGCACAACCTCAGGTAGGAACGCTAAACGACACAACCACCAAGCCTAGACCCTGATCGTACCGATCGCGCAATCACAACACAATATATATCGTGGAAGATAATATATATCACATCACAACGTCAAAAGAAACCCACGCTTAATTTATCCGAAAACCTAATAAGCATCTTTTAATCATTTCAGCTCAAATCTAGAACTTTAACCAAAACTAGTAGCCACAATCATCACAAAATAGCTTGATTAAACCAATAAAACCCTTATTAGAATTTTAATCTCACCCATATAAGATTTAGTAAAAGATAGTTTGCAATCAAGCTTAATTATACAATTAGGAAAAACGTCATTTAACAATCTCACAACAAGATTAAGTTTTCCAAGTCTATACTTCTCCATTAACCATTTCAACCAATCAAAACCCTAACTTGATCTTCATAACCCTTACTAGAAATTCCAAAACATGCTAATTAAATCTTTATTTAAACATCTAATAAGCTAGCTTAATGTATTTAAACAACAACTAAAGTTTAAGGTTAGGATTTTATACCTCACACTTGATTCTAAACTTGCAACTAGACTTCCAAATTAGCCTCCAAAACGCTAACTTTCATGAAAATCCAAGCTAGATTTAGGCTAAAGAATAATGGGTATGGTTTTGTTTTTGAGTTTATAGGATTATTTGTTGATTTTTGATGAATTTCCATGCTCAAAGAAGTGGAAATGGGGTGAGAAATAAAATGGGGCAGCAGCACGAATACTAAGTACTCTACCCGTCATTTCGTGATTAATTAGACCCACCCACATGACCCTTGGCTAAGATCAACAAAGCCACATGACTGTCCTAACTAATCGCATCATATGCTGTGTAGGAAGACATCACTTAGCTACCGCACACTACGCCTCGGCTATGGTCAACAAACGTAGCACGAATACTAAGTACTCTACTTCCTAAAATGACGGAGGGTTGCGAATGGTTTTTTTTTTTATGAAAACTTTTAACGCTTTGAACTTGATCTCGTTGCGGAATCAAATGGTTTTTAAATGAAATGTTTTCGAGGCTTTTCTAGTTTTGCTAAAGGGGTCACTCCCGGTGAAGGGATCGTCGGCCCTTTCCTCGTCGAATGAGGTGCGGGATATATCATATATATCACTGTGCAAAGCGGAAACTATAGAAGCGATCAAAGACAAACCGAGGGTTGTAGCATCTGCCAGTTATTGCTAAAGGAGTCACTTCCGGTGAAGGGATCTCGGTCCTTTCCTCATCGAATAAGGTGCAGGATGTTCTATAATGAACACCGCGATGCAAAGCAAGAACTGTAGCTACCTGTTTTTATTTTGAAATTTGATTCCACAACATCAATTAGGTTTATTTTCTTTCATTAATCTCATTAATGAATATCCCATCATTTAAGTCCACCTAAGCATCACAGATAAATACGACGTACACTTATGCCATCCGCATTCGCCTGGATGTCCCCTCGTACACCGTTAGGTTAGGTAACTAACGACAGAGCAGGGCAGGGCTAGTGCGGGTGTAAAACATAAGCAATGTTTATATAATATATCATATATACTATATATAATATCTGTCACAGAACATCACATGATCACATCACAGATATATCACAGCAGAAGAAACATATGAAATATTGGATATACTAGGACGTCCGTGTTTTCAATACGAGCCAGTATAAAAAACGGATTCCACGGTAGTGATGAATAGCCAATCCCACACCCCTAGACCCCTACGAGAGCGGCAAGCAACCCTACCAATTCCAGGGTTAGGAGACCCGGACTCGACTCCTCGAGATGGTCCTCCCACTGGACCCCAGAACCCGGTTACTTGTGCTCCCCTCCTTGGGTCTATCCTAATGCGGAAAAGTAAATAATATACAAAAGGTGACGACTTCCGCAACCTGGAAGTGCCCCAAATAAAAGAATATTACATACAAGTTTTTACATGAATGAAAATGAAAAACGCTCATCTCACATAAAAAAAACCCCGGTTATTCGAACACGACGATCCAATATAACATATCCAGAAACACATAACATCACATGTCATCAACGTAAGTAAATATGCGCATCCCAATTGTCGTTGACATATAGCAACGAAACCGGCGATATCACATATTACACTTGCGGTCACAGAAAAGAAAGTGTAAAACTACAACAGTTGGAATCCGCAACCCTTTTAGACATCACATGCCTAATCAAATGAAATACTTAGACATCACATGCCTAACAGCTATAAACCCCGCATTTTAGTCCCATTATCGAAAACTCTTTTCAATATCAAATGTGACTAAACCGCTAGATTTATAACATTCATTCAGTTATCTCATAACTGTTTGTGAATTCCAATTATTGTATCCCATTCCGGATAAATAGAATATTTTAAACTTTCCGATCGAACATTCGAACACCCAAGTTTTCCTGAAACCGTTCAACACATGAAATAGGTTCAAAGACATTCACTTCATGCCTCAGTACCAACGGTCCAGCCGTAGAAGGGTCAAGCCAACGCCTCACATGTGGCACGCCATACTGCCCCAAACCCGAAGGTTCAAAGGGCAGTTCAAGACGGTCACATAATCGAGTTAAGGTTTGTTGTCTTCTAGAGGGACCATCGCATTACTTGCACTACTTAGAACGTCCTTAAATCACAGAAAAATCCAACACTTGGAAATTTTCCGGCAGGGGAAAAGTTGGGTATTTATATCCGGTCGAACTTTTTAACATATTCTAAAGTTATCCGGAAAACCACATAAACAAGATTTGATAATCCGATCGAATCGTCGATTCCCAATACAACCCCAGAACACTCAACTCTTGAGTCAAATTAAAAATTCCCAGAAAACTCAGCATAATTAAATAGGAGTTACTGTGCAAAAAGGGGATGATGACGTCATCATCTTGTCGCGGAACCGCCGCAGAAGCCAGGCTTCTGCCGCGGTTCTGCCGCACTCTATACTGTTCATTTGAAATATTTTGCACCGTAATTCTTAGAATTCCCTGCTGAATTTTTTAAGCATTTTTTAAATGGAAAAATCCCAGATTTTAGAAAAAGTCCAGAGAGCACTTGGGTTTTAGGGTTTCGGGTTCGTTCGGGTTTCAAACGTCGTCTAGACTTCGCCTAAGGCTCTAGCTAGGCTCTGATACTACTGTAGGGTTCCTAGGCACTCTCAAGAGATCTCACAAGGCATCAACCATGCCAATTTCAAATTTTACGGTGCCGAGAAACCCTAGACAAGATCGTTGACTAGAAATTTAGGCGAAAAACGAAACTAGTTAACATCTTAACTAAAGGAGAGAGGCTACAACCTTTGTAGATCCGGTTCTCCACTTCTTTAGCTCCACGTAGGCGTCCTCTCGCTGTCCATCTCGAATCCCGGACTCAATAGTCGGCTTGATCGGAGAAATGGGCGGACTAGGTCGTCGGCTTCGTGCCGAAGATGATCTACGTCGAGGCATCACAAGTTCAAGCTCCGACTTCACAAATTTGTGAAACTTATGAAGAAAACACCCAAAACAACTTGGCAAGAGGTAGAGGGTGAAGAAATAGGAGGTGGGTTCACTTTAGAATTGGATTTCTCACTTTAGAACTCAAGTTGCCATTGATGGCATCAAGCTTTCTTTCTTGAAGAAGAAGATCGAGAAGAAGGAAAATATTATGATAAGTTAATCAAAAATAAAAAAGAAATGAATACTTATCATAATAGGAACCATGGTTAGGTGTAGAGAATTGACCAAGGTTAGAAGAGTGGTTAGGGTTAAGCATGAAGACAAATTGGTCACTTTAGTCAAAGCTTCATGAAGCTTCACAAAGGTTCAAGAATGAAAGCAACCATTTTGTATTCTTATCCCATTCTTTTTCCAAAATCAATAAATAAAAGAATGGATAATTAAAACCCTAATCACTTTCTTAACCTAGGTTTAATTCTTTACACTTAACCAAATGAGCAAGCATCATCAAACATGATACAAAGATGTGCACAAAAGTATATCACATATACAACTTGCACATCAAGTGAGAAAATCCATTTAAAGTGAACCAATACTAGTTAATGCAAAATAATATATCAAATATATAATTATACATTAAATCATTAAATCAACACTTGATTCAATGATCCGGTCATGTCGCACATAACCGACTGGTATACAATGTATCGATTTATCGAATCAATGATTCGATAACTAGGTTATATCGAATATAACCAATCGATATATTCATCGCGAGAATGGAATACGGTATCACATACACGCATTATTCTCGGCCCTGCAAATATCTCATATGCGCTCCTATTTCGTTTCGCTTGAGCCAGGAAACCTCTGTGTAGGACTCTAAAGACTCGTCAATACGCCGGTAGCAGATGATGATCATATCAAGCACCCACAAGCCGTAAGCGGTCTGCTAAACGTAACGGCCATCCGGGTATTGAGCGATCAGAAGATCGACGAGCAAGCCCGCTCACACTCCTGTGAATCCAACCAGTAACACTTACCGAACAGTCCGGTCTGTTCGTCTGATATGTCCCATATCTCGCCTAGGGGTGGTAAACGTCAGACCCCAGTAGCTCGATAAGTCATGCCGACTTGAGGTCCATAACATTTGTAAAACTACTGATAACTCTTACCAGTATATCACTGCAACCCTGGCCAGGGATTTCCTGTTATGGCCAGTCGAGCATAGCGCAACATCAACCCCCAATACCGGGAGAGACGAATCCCCTCCTATCGCTCATTGCCTCCATGTGAATCGGGACTGTACCCAAAAACACCTGTTTGCACGACTCAGTAGAGCCGTGGTAGGGTGGAAATCAAAGCACAGTGGGAGACACACAAGACTCTATGATGATCTCGGGTCAACAGACTAAGCTGTACCAGTGTCACCAGAGAACTGCCATCTGACGTGATTATAATACCATCTGGGAGTTCTCGGCGAGTCCGTTCAGTGTACCCAGTCTCCACTGAGCACCCGTATACCATCTCTGATGTCAAACACCAATGGATATGGGATCATCCATCGCCCATCACATGGGTCGAGAAGATACACGCTAGTCTACTCTGGAATATCGATGCCCCGTCTCGATATTCCCACGACTAGGAACAATGAAGGATGTACTCATTGACTACCCAGGCCCCACTAATATGATCTGCATTATAGTCCTGGAAGTCGAGTACTCATCCTAAGGGCTTTATCAACATGTAATCAGAGAGACAGAAAGTATACATATTAAGACAAAGAGCAACCAGATAGCGTACTATCATGTCGAGCAAGAAAGTCCTACCTATATATGTCCCAGCATCCACTAAAATATACATCCAATGTACAGTAATGGCCTCTAGGGCATACATATAACTAACAATCTCCCACTTGCACTAGGGCCATCTGTAGCAGTGGTTGTAGTATCTAATACTCAACCATCCCCTAAAAGTCTCTCTTTGGGAAAAGGCCTTCGTGAGTGGATCCGCCGTGTTGTCCTCTGAGTCTACTCTCCCAACCTCTATCATCCTGGAGATCAACTATCTCCATGATCAGGTGATGCTGCCTCAGAAGATGTCTGGGTCACTGATGGGACCAGGGTTTCTTTGGCCAAAGCCATAGTTCGATTGTCACACACAATGGTAGGAACCTAGTTCATCTTATGAACCAATATACACCCAAACTGCCTCTTTGGTAGTATCTTTAATAGCGATGTAACCAGCCTTTATCGTCTAGTTTGCCACGGTATCTAGTCTTGGAACTTTTCCAACATACCGTCCCTTTACTAAGGGTAAAGACAATGCCTGCGACTGACATTCAGTCGTCCTTATCACTCTGGAACTTTTCCAGCGATTCTCCCCAGGATCGAGAAGGTATCACCTTTATCCTATTTGGAGAATCCATGTGATAATAGGAGATTGACCGATCGTAGTATAGGAAACTCTTTTCCTATCTAGAGTATGTTGTCTACGTACAATACGAAGATCACCACCATACTCCCTACTGCCCCTTTTGTATATACAAGGTTCATCTACCATTTTGATGAAGTCAAACACTTTGACTATCATATCAAAACAGACGTTCCAACTCCGCGATGCCTGCTTCATTATCTAAAGCAACTTGCGCACGTTTCCGCTGCTCCCACTGTTTACGAAGCCCTCTGACTGTGTTCTTATAGACGTTCTCTTCTAAATCAATATTTAAAAAAGTAGTCATGGCACCCAACCACCAGATATCGTAGTCATGGTATGTAGTAATGGCAAGTAGGATCTAGATGGACTTAAGCATAGTCCCTAAAAAAGGTTTCATCATTATCCACACCTGGTTGATGACTAAAACCTTTAACAAGTCTAGCTTTGAAAGTCTCAACTTTTCCATCTACACCAAGTAATCTTCTCAAGATATACTTGCTCCTGATGGGGATTTAACCCTTCAGATATAGCAACCAAAGTCCATACTTTGTTGGTGTATAAGGATTCCATCTCAGATCGCTAAGCATCCAGCCATTCTTACAGAGTCCCTACTCTCGATGGCCTGCTCGAAACTAGTTGGGTCATCATCTCATGATGCATTCCTCGCTCCCACTGTCATCGAGAAACCGAGGTATCTCTCAGGCAGATGAGGAACCCTACCAGATCGGCGGAGAGGCTGAGGTTCGTCGGAAACTATTGAATCCTTTGGTTCTGTCAAATCATTAGCAGTTTTGTACAGCTGGAACCTTTCCAGTTCTACAGAACTGATCTTGCCTCGATCTTGTCCGGATTTTGCTTTTGACATAGGCCGGACAATCCCAAATCTTAACTTACTTAAGAGATAGGCTCTTCCCATACCATATCTTATATGGAGTGGTAGGCACTGATTTGATTCGAACCTAATTCAATAGGTATGCAGCTTCTCAAGCGCATAACTCCTTAAAAGGAAATAGGTAACTCAGTAATACTCATCAAAGAGCACACGATATCTAATATTGTGTGATTGCTCCGCCCCGATACACCGTTGTGCTGTGGTGTATTCAGAGGAGTAATACTGAGAGAGAATCTCATTTTCCTTTAGAATAGTCCAAGGATTCCATGCACAAGTATTCTCCTCCCTGATCTCATCATAGGACATAATACTTATACCCGTATTTTGGTTCTCTACTTCTAACTTATATTCTGTGAATATCTCAAAAGGTTCAAACTTGTGTTTCAACAGGAACATATGTCTGAATCTTGAGAGATTATCAGAGAATATAATGAAGTATAAAGAACCAGACCTGGCATGTGTAGACAGGAGACCTTACATACATCATCATGTATCAATCCCAAGAGTTCACTAACTCTTTCTTTGTTTCCAATAAACAGAGCTATGGTCATTTAATCTTTGTGACATGACTGGCAAGTTTCACAAGATGTAAATTCAAACTAATTTAAATATGCATCTAAAATGTAACTTCAGCCAGTTGGGTCGCATTGATATGACCTAGTCTACAATGCCTCAAGAATGATTCGTTCATTTCTGAACTCTTCCTCTTGTGTGTGTTCTGTATACGAGGAACTGTAGTTTGATTTAGAACGTCAATGCTTTTAGATAACGTGCCTGAACCGATCAACTTTTGATATAGGAAATGTTCAAAACATTATCCATCAATACAAAATTTTATCAATTGTTTACTTATAAAAAGACTGATATGATTTTGTATATCAGGTTCGGTATCTAATAGCATTTGTTCAGAATCAATGTATTAGTAATACAGGGTGATAGTGACCAACAGACTTGGCTGCAACACTTGCCCCGTTTTCTGTCTCATGAAACTTATCACCCGTTCTCAGTTTTTCTACCCTTTTGTAGCCCTATGTAACAGATTACATATCTGGGATCCTGATCCGGTATCATATACCCAGGATGCAGAGGATACTGAGAAACAGTTCTTTGTAATGAACACACCCGAAGGAGATGCATCATATGCACTTTCTTCGTTTGGGCGGCATGGGAATCCTGGTATTCCCCTAATTCCTGCTCTGTCTTATAACAATTATAAGATGGAGCGGGACCAACGTTCCCCAGCTCAGTATAACAAGCGGGTTCGGTCAATACATCCATATTATTATCTTGATTAAGGCGTGATATGGTCGCTACCTGGAGAGAGAGAGAAGAAAACACTCAGCGTGCGCTCTTGCAAGAATAGATTGGTTATTATTTTATCTAATCAGGATGGCTCCCACTGTTTTTATCAAATCTTCCTTCAAACCCTAAAAGGAAAGACTAGCCGGGATTAATTGCACTCTACAAGTTCGCCAATCTTTCAGCCAGGCCAGTGTCGGTACTTTGAGGGAGGTTCCCCGTGCTTTCACACGGACCTAATTACAGTAAACCTCGTTTTCCTAGAGGCATAACCCCGTTGACACCTTTCTAGACACCTACTTGATCGGCTAATTGTAAAGTGCAAAACTCTCCCAGGAGTAACAATTACTCGCAGTGGGTATCGGGATCCAACTATCACATAGAAGGTATGCAATCTCATTGCAAATTTCAACACTTGAACCTCCCGATAATGGTTTTTACCCCTAGCACCTATGACCTTGGCTAAGGTCAACAAATCATAGGTACTAGTCAAGTTCTACCCGTCATTTCGTGATTAATTAGACCCAGCCACATGACCCTTGGCTAAGGTCAACAAAGCCACATGACTGTCCTAACTAATCGCATCATATGCTGTGTAGGAAGACATCACTTAGCTACAGCACACTACGCCTCGGCTATGGTCGACAAACGTAGCATGAATACTAAGTACTCTACTTCCTAAAATGACGGAGGGTTGCGAATGGTTTTTTTTTTATGAAAACCTTTAACGTTTTGAACTTGATCTCTTTGCGGAATCAAATGGTTTTTAAATGGAATGTTTTCGAGGCTTTTCTAGTTTTGCTAAAGGGGTCACTCCCGGTGAAGGGATCGTCGGCCCTTTCCTCGTCGAATGAGGTGCGGGATATATCATATATATCACTGTGCAAAGCGGAAACTATAGAAGCGATCAAAGACAATCCGAGGGTTGTAGCATCTGCCAGTTATTGCTAAAGGAGTCACTCCCGGTGAAGGGATCTCGATCCTTTCCTCATCGAATAAGGTGCAGGATGTTCTATAATGAACACCGCGATGCAAAGCAAGAACTGTAGCTACCTGTTTTTATTTTGAAATTCGATTCCACAACATCAATTAGGTTTATTTTCTTTCATTAATCTCATTAATGAATATCCCATCATTTAAGTCCACCTAAGCATCACAGATAAATACGACGTACACTTATGCCATCCGCATTCGCCTGGATGTCCCCTCGTGCACCGTTAGGTTAGGTAACTAACGACAGAGCAGGGCAGAGCTAGTGCGGGTGTAAAACATAAGCAACGTTTATATAATATATCATATATACTATATATAATATTTGTCACAGAACATCACATGATCACATCACAGATAAATCACAGCAGAAGAAACATATGAAATATTGGATATACTAGGACGTCCGTGTTTTCAATACGAGCCAGTATAAAACACGGATTCCACGGTCGTGATGAATAGCCAATCCCACACCCCTAGACCCCTACGAGAGCGGCAAGCAACCCTACCAATTCCAGGGTTAGGAGACCCGGACTCGACTCCTCGAGATGGTCTCCCACTGGACCCCAGAACCCGGTTACTTGTGCTCTCCTCCTTGGGTCTATCCTAATGCGGAAAAGTAAATAATATACAAAAGGTGACGACTTCCGCAACCTGGAAGTGCCCCAAATAAAAGAATATTACATACAAGTTTTTACATGAATGAAAATGAAAAACGCCCATCTCACATAAAAAAAACCCGGCTATTCGAACACGACGATCCAATATAACATATCCAGCAACACATAACATCACATGTCATCAACGTAAGTAAATATGCGCATCCCAATTGTCGTTGACATATAGCAACGAAACCGGCGATATCACATATTGCACTTACGGTCACAGAAAAGAAAGTGTAAAACTACAACAGTTGGAATCCGCAACCCTTTTAGACATCACATGCCTAATCAAATGAAATACTTAGACATCACATGCCTAACAGTTATAAACCCCGCATTTTAGTCCCATTATCGAAAACTCTTTTCAATATCAAATGAGACTAAACCGCTAGATTTATAACATTCATTCAGTTATCTCATAACTGTTTGTGAATTCCAATTATTGTATCCCATTCCGGATAAATAGAATATTTTAAACTTTCCGATCGAACATTCGAACACCCAAGTTTTCCCGAAACCGTTCAACACATGAAATAGGTTCAAAGACATTCACTTCATGCCTCAGTACCAACGGTCCAGCCGTATAAGGGTCAAGCCAACGCCTCACATGTGGCACGCCGTACTGCCCCAAACCCGAAGGTTCAAAGGGCAGTTCAAGACGGTCACATAATCGAGTTAAGGTTTGTTGTGTTAGTTGTATGTATGCCCTAGAGGCCAGTATTGTACAGATGATGTATATTATATTGGATGCTTGGACATATATAGAGATGACTTTCTTGCTCGATATGATAGTATGCTATCTGGTTACTCTTTATCTTAACATGTACACTAGTCTCTTTAAACTGTCTTATGGTTACATGTTGGTAAAGCCCTTAGGATGTGTACTTAACTACCTGGACTATGATGCAGATCATACTAGTGGGGACATGGTAGTCCATAAGTACATCCTTCAAGGTCCCTAGTCGTGGGTGTATCGAGACGGGGCATCGATATACCAGAGTAGACTAGCGTATACGCTTCTCGACCCATGAAATGGACGATGGATGATCCCATATCCATTAGTGTTTGACATCAGAGATGGTGTACGGGTGCTCAGTGGAGACTGGGTACACTGGACGGACTCGCCGAGAACTCCCAGATGGTATTATACCTCACGTCAGATGGCAGTTCTCAGGTGACACTTGTACAGGTTAGTCTGTAGACCCGAGATCGTCATAGAGTCTTGTGTGATTCCCACTGTGCTTTGATCTCCACCTTACCACGTCCATGAGGGCGTGCAAAACGGTGGTCTTTGGGTACAGTCCCGAGTCACATGGAGGCAATGAGCGATAGGAGGGGTTTCGTCTCTCCCGGTATTGGGGGTTGATGTTGCGCTGTGCTCGATTGGCCGTAACAGGGAAGTCCCTGGCCAGGGCTGATCAGAGATTTGCTGGTAAGTGTTACCAGTAGTTTCTCGACCCGTTATGAGCCTCACATCGGCACGACTTATCGGTTATTGGGGTCTGACGTTTACCACCCCTAGACTTGATATGCGACGTATCAGACGAACAGACCGGACTGTACGGTAAGTGTTACTGGTTGGATTCACAGGAGTGTTAGCGGGCTGGCTCGTCGATCTTCTGATCGCTCAATACCCGGATGGCCGTTACGTTTAGCAGACCGCTTGCGGCTTGTGGGTGCTTGATATGATCATCATCTGCTACCGGCGTATTGACGAGTCTTTAGAGTCCTACACAGAGGTTTCCTGGCTCAAGCGAAACGAAATAGGAGCGCATATAAGATATGTGCGGGACCGAGAATAATGCGTGTATGTGATACCCCATTTCATTCTCGCGATAAATGTTTCGATTGGTTATATTCGATATGACCTAGTTATCGAATCATTGATTCGATAAGCCGATGCATTGGATACTAGTCGGTTATATGCGATATGACCGGATCGTTAAATCAAGTATTGATTTAATGATTTAATGTATAATTATATATTTGATATACTACATTGCATTAACTAGTAATGGTTCACTTTGTATGGATTTTCTCACTTGATGTGCAAGAAGTATATGTGATATACTTTTGTGCACATATTTGTATCATGTTTGATGATACTTGATCTTGTTGTTAAGTATAAAGAATTAAACCATGGTTAAGTGTTGATTAGGGTTTTGCATTTTCATTTATTTATTTATTTATTTATTTGAAAAGGATTATGATGAGAATGGTGGCCTTTTTTGTTTTAAGTTGAAGCTTCATGAAGCTTTGACTTTTGTAACCATTCTTGTCATCATGCTTAACCCTAACCCATCCAAGTAACCATGGTTTATTCTCTACACTTAACCTAGGTTAGAACATGATAAGTATTTGATTTTATTATTCTTTTTCATAAGACTTATCATATTCTATCTACTTCTTCTTCTTCATCTTCAAGAAAGAAACTATGATGCCATCAATGGCAACTTGAGATCCAAAGTGAGAAATCCAATTCTAAAGTGAACCCACCTCCTATTTCTTCACCCTCTACCTCTTGCCAAGTTGTTTTGGGTGTTTTCTTCACAAGTTTCACAACTTGGTGAAGTTGGAGCTTGAACTTGTGCAACCTCGACGTAGATCATCTTCGGCACGAAGCCGACGATCTATTCCGCTCGTTTTCCCGATGAAGCCGACGAATGAGTCTAGGATTCGAAAAGGACAGCGAGAGGATGACTACGTGGAGCTAAAGAAGTGGATATCCGGATCTACAAAGGTTGTAACTTCCGAACTTTAGTTAAGTTGTTAACTTGAATCGTTTTTCGCCTAGAATTCTAGTCTAAGATCCGTATTAGGGTTTCTCGGCACCCATAAATTTTTATATTGGCATGGTTGATTCCTTGTGAGACCTCTATAGTGTGCCAAGGAACCTTTCACTGGTATCAGAGCCTAGCTAGAGCCTTAGGCGAAGTCTAGACGGAGTTTGAAGTCCGAACGAACCGAAACCCTAACTCACAAAATGCTCTCTGTACATTTTCTAAAATCTGGGATTTTTCAAGATTAAAAATGCCTAAAAAATTTAACAGGAAGATATAAGAATTATGGTGAAACACGAGATCATGATTCATCTAAACAGCCGCGGAAACGCGGCAGAAGCATGGCTTCTGCCGCGGTTCCGCCGCCCACTGTTCACATTGCGCAATATTGTTTGCACAGTAATTCTTCTTTTCTGGTGCTGAGTTTTATGGGAATTTTTAAAATTTATTCAAGAGTTGCATTTTTTTGGGGTGTTTTGGAGCTTCGTAGTTTCGATCGGATTATCAAATTTCGTCTTTGTGTTTTTCCGGATAATTTTTAGAATATGTTAAAAAGTTCGACCGAATATAAATACCCAATTTTTCCCCTGTCGGGAAACTTCCAAGTGTTGGATTTTTCCGTAGTTTAACGACGTTCTAAGTAGTGCAAGTAACGCGATGGACCCTCTAGAAGACAACAAACCTTAACTCGATTATGTGACCGTCTTGAACTGCCCTTTGAACCTTCGGGTTTGGGGCAGTACGGCGTGCCACATGTGAGGCGTTGGCTTGACCCTTCTACGGCTGGACCGTTGGTACTGAGGCACGAACTGAATGTTGCTAGACTTATTTCATGTGTTGGACTGTATCGGGAAAATTTGGGTGTTCGAATGTTCGATCGGAAAGTTTAACATTTTCTGTTTATCTGGAATGTGATACGATAATTGGAATTCACAAACAGTTATGAGATAACTGAATGAATGTTATAAATCTAGCAGTTTAGTCCCACATGATATTGAAAAGAGTTTTCGATAATGAGACTAAAATACGGGATTTATATCTGTTAGGCATGTGATGTCTAAGTATTTCATTTGATTAGGCATGCGATGTCTAAAGAAGTTGCGGATTCCAATTGTTGTAGTTTTACACTTTCTTTTCTGTGACCGTAAGTGTAATATGTGATATCGCCGGTTTCGTTGCTATATGTCAACGACAATTGGGATGCGCATATTTACTTACGTTGATGGCATGTGATGTTATGTGTTGCTGGATATGTTATATTGGATCGTCGTGTTCGAATAGCCCGGGGGGGTTTTATGTGAGATGAGTGTTTTTCATTTTCATTCATGTAAAAACTTGTATGTAATATTCTTTTATTTGGGGCACTTCCAGGTAGCGGAAGTTGTCACCTTTTGTATATTATTTACTTTTCCGCATTAGGATAAACCCAAGGAGGGGAGCACAAGTAACCGGGTTCTGGGGTCCAGTGGGAGACCAACTCGAGGAGTCGAGTCCGGGTCTCCTAACCCTAGAATTGGTAGGGTTGCTTGCCGCTCTCGTAGGGGTCTAGGGGTGTGGGATTGGCTATTCATCATGACCGTGGAATCCGTGTTTTATACTGGCTCGTATTGAAAACACGGACGTCCTAGTATATCCAATGTTTCAAATGTTTCTTCTGCTGCAATATCTGTGATGCGATCATGTGATGTTCTGTGATAGATACAGTATATAGTATATATGATATATTATATAGACGTTACTTATGTTTTGCACCCGCACTAGCCCTGCCCTGCTCTGTCGTTAGTTACCTAACCTAACGGTGCACGAGGGGACATCGAGGCGAATGCGGATGGCATAAGTGTACGTCATATCTATCTATGATGTTTAGGTATTTAAATGATGGGACTTCATTAATGTGATTAATGAAAGGAAAGAAACCTAAGATGTTGTAGAATCAAATTTTAAAACAAAACAGGTAGCTGCAGTTCTTGCTTTGCATAGCGGTATATATGATATACCCTGCACCTTATTCGATGAGGAAAGGACCGAGATCCCTTCACCGGGAGTGACTCCTTTAGCAGTAACTGGCAGATGCTACACACTCGGTCTGGTTTTGATTGCTTTTAAGAGTTTTTGCTTTGCACAGAGATATATATGATATATCCCGCACCTCATTCGACGAGGAAAGGACCGAGATCCCTTCACCAGGAGTGACTCCTTTAGCAAAACTACAAAAGCCTCAAAATCACTCCATTTCAAAACTTCATTTTGATTCTACAACGATATCAAGTTCATTACGCTCATGGTTTTCAGAAAAACCTGTGTAGCCCTCCGTCATTTCAGATAAGTTACATACAGTATTCGTGCTACATTTGTTGGCTTTCGTCAAGGTGTAGTGTACGGTAGCTGTGTGCTGTTTATCTGCTGCATATGATGCGACTGGACTAGGGTAGTCGTACGGCTTTGTTGGCTTTCGTCAAGGGTCGTGCGGGTGGGTTTAATTCAGTCAAGAAATGTACGGGTTGAACTTGACTAGCGGGCTGTGGTTTGTTGGCTTTCGTCAACGTCATAGCACGCTAGGGGCAAAAGCATTATCGGGAATTTCAAGTGTTGAAATTTGCAATGAGATTGCATACCTTCTATGAGATAGTTGGATCCCGATACCCACTGCGAGTAAGAGTTACTCCTGGGAGAGTTTTACACATTGCAATTAGCTGATCAAGTAGGTGTCTAGAAAGGTGTTAACGGGGTTACGCCTCTGGGAAAACGAGGTTTACATTAATTAGATTCGTGCGAAAGCACGGGGGACCTCCCTCAAAGTACCGACACTGGCCTGGCTGAAAGATTGGCGAACTTGTAGTGTGTAATTAATCCCGGCTAGTCTTTCCTTTTAGGGTTTGAAGGAAGATTTGATAAAAAGCAGTGGGAGCCATCCTGATTAGATAACATAATAACCAATCTGATATTGCACGAGCATACGCTAAAGTGTTTTCTTCTCTCTCTCTCCAGGTAGCGACCATTTCATGCCCTAATGAAGATAATAATATGGATGTATTGACCGAACCCGCATGTTATACTGTGCTGGGGAACGTTGGTTCCGTTCTTTCTTATAAGAGTTATAGGAATGAACAGGATATAACGGAATGCCAGGATTCCCATGCCACCCGAATGAAGAAAGTACATGCTGATGCATTTTCTTCGGGTGTGTTCGTTACTGAGAACTGTTTCTCCATTTGCTCTACGTCTTGGGTATTAGATACCGGGTCAGGATCCCATATATGTAATCAGTTACATGGGCTCAGGAAAGGTAGAGAACTTGGAGAAGGTGATAAAGACATTAGAGTTGGAAATGGTGCAATTGTTGCAACTAAGACTGTCGGAGAATATCACCTTGTATTACCAACTGGTAATACATTGGTTCTGAACGAATGCTATTACATGCCGAACCTGATATGCAACATTATATCGGTTTCTTTATTAAGTAAAGAGGGATATAATTTTGTATTACAGGACAATGTTATGAACATTTTCAGTAACCAAAAGTTGGTTGGATCAGGCACGTTGTGCAATGGCATTTATGTTCTAAATCAATCAACAGTTCTGAGCATAACAAACACACACAAGAGGAAAAGTTCAGAACTGAACGAATCCTTCTTGTGGCATTGTAGACTGGGTCACATCAATGCGACACGACTGGCTAAGTTGCATAAGGATGGATATTTGAAACCATTCGAATTTTCATCTTATGACACTTGCCAGTCATGTCTCAAAGGCAAGATGACCAAAACTCCGTTTACGGGACACGGAGAAAGAGTTACCGAACTCTTGGGACTAATACATAGTGATGTATGTGGTCCCATGTCTACACATGCCAGGGATGGTTCTTCGTACTTCATTACATTCACTGACGATCTCTCAAGATACGGACATGTGTACTTAATAAGACACAAGTCTGAAGCTTTTGAGAAATTTAGAGAATATAAACAAGAAGTCGAAAACCAAACCGGAAAAAGTATTAAAATCCTTCGATCTGATCGAGGAGGTGAATACTTGAGCAATGAATTCCTGGACTTCCTAAAAGAGAATGGGATTCTCTCTCAGCTGACTCCTCCATATACACCACAGCACAACGGTGTATCAGAACGGAGGAACCGCACCTTATTAGATATGGTGCGCTCTATGATGAGCACAGCTGAGTTACCTATTTCCTTCTGGGGGTATGCGCTTGAGACAGCCATACATCTATTGAATATGGTCCCCACCAAATCTGTGCCTACCACTCCATATGAGATATGGAAAGGGAAGAGACCATGTCTTAACTATGTTAAGATATGGGGTTGTCCAGCCTATGTCAAACGACAAAATCCGGACAAACTCGAGGCACGGTCTGTTCTATGCAAATTTGTAGGATATCCCAAGAATTCTCAAGGGTATATCTTCTACCACCCTGAGGAACAAAGAGTGTTTGTTTCTCGGCATGCCACCTTTTTAGAAAAGGAATTTCTTGAAAAAGAGATTAGTGGTCATGAGGTAGAACTGGAAGAAGTTCCAACTGCAGAAGCTACAACAGAAGATCTGGTGGAACCAGAGGATTCCGTAGTTCCCGATGAACCCCAGCCACTCCGCCGATCTAGTAGGGTTCCTCGCCAACCTGAGAGATACTACGGTTTTCTCATGGACAGTGGGAGCGAGGATTGCATCATGGAGGATGATGACCCAACTAGCTTCGAGCAGGCCATCACGAGTGGGGACTCAGTGAAATGGCTGGATGCTATGCGGTCCGAGATGGAATCCATGTACACCAACAAAGTATGGACTTTGGACGTTGCTCCTGAAGGGGTAAAACCCATTGGGAGCAAGTGGATCTTCAAGAAGAAACTTGGTGTAGATGGGAAAGTGGAGACTTTCAAAGCTAGACTTGTAGCAAAGGGTTTTCGTCAAAGACCAGGTGTGGACTATGACGAGACCTTTTCTCCAGTGGCTATGCTTAAATCCATCCGGATCATGCTTGCCATCGCGGCTTATCATGATTACGAAATCTGGCAAATGGATGTTAAGACCGCCTTTCTAAACGGTGATTTAGAAGAGTGCGTGTACATGACTCAGCCAGAGGGCTTCGTAGACAGTGGGAGCAGAGGAAAGGTGTGCAAGCTACTTAAATCCATTTATGGATTAAAGAAAGCATCGCGGAGTTGGAACATCTGCTTTGACGTCGTTATCAAAGAGTTTGATTTCGTCAAAAATCCAGATGAACCTTGTATCTACAAGAAGGTGGCAGAGAGTAAGGTTGTCTTCCTCGTATTATACGTGGACGACATACTCTTGATAGGAAATAACATTCCTATGCTGCAATCGGTCAAGCTCTTCTTATCACAAAGATTCTCAATGAAAGATCTTGGTGATGCCTCCTGCATATTGGGAATCAGGATCTATAGAGATAGATCCAAAAGGATATTGGGATTGTCCCAATCCAGGTACATTGACACCATACTAAAGAGGTTTAGTATGGAAGAGTCCAAGCGTGGGAACTTGCCCACGATCTCTGGAGTCACTCTCTCCAAAGAGATGTCTCCCAAGACTGATTTGGAGAGAGCTCGCATGCAAGGGATACCCTATGCTTCGGCAGTAGGCTCTATCATGTATGCGATGCTATGTACCAGACCCGATGTAGCATACTCACTAAGTGTAGTGAGCAGGTATCAAGCTGATCCTGGAGAGAGTCACTGGACAGCTGTGAAGAGCATTCTCAAGTACTTGCGAAGGACTAGAGATATGTTCTTGGTGTATGGTAACGGAGAACTCCAAGTGGAGTCCTTTACCGATTCGAGCTTCCAAAGTGATAAGGACGACTCTAAGTCGCAGTCGGGCTTTGTCTTTACCCTTTACGGAGGGGCGGTTAGCTGGAAGAGTTCCAAGCAGGAAACTATGGCAGACTCAACGATGGAGGCTGAATACATCGCTGCCAACGATGCTGCCAAAGAGGCTGTCTGGATCAAGAAGTTCATTACTGAACTTGGAGTGGTTCCATCCATTGAGCATCCAATACCTTTGTATTGCGATAACAATGGAGCGGTGGCTTTGGCCAAGGAACCCAGGTCCCATCAGCGGTCCAGGCATATTCTGAGGCGGTATCACCTGATCCAGGAGATAGTTGATCGCCGGGAGATCGAGGTCAGGAGGGTTGACACGAAGAACAACACGGCGGATCCACTCACGAAGGCCATTCCCCAGATACAGTTTGAGAGACTCTTCGGGATGCTCGGTATGCGATACTACAGCAGCTGGCCCTAGTGCAAGTGGGAGATTGTTAGTTGTATGTATGCCCTAGAGGCCAGTATTGTACAGATGATGTATATTATATTGGATTCTTGGACATATATAGAGATGACTTTCTTGCTCGATATGATAGTATGCTATCTGGTTACTCTTTATCTTAACATGTAAACTAGTCTCTTTAAACTGTCTTATGGTGACATGTTGGTAAAGCCCTTAGGATGTGTACTTAACTACCTGGACTATGATGCAGATCATACTAGTGGGGATATGGTAGTCCATAAGTACATCCTTCAAGGTCCCTAGTCGTGGGTGTATCGAGACGGGGCATCGATATACCAGAGTAGACTAGCGTATACGCTTCTCGACCCATGAGATGGGCGATGGATGATCCCATATCCATTGGTGTTTGACATCAGAGATGGTGTACGGGTGCTCAGTGGAGACTGGGTACACTGGACGGACTCGCCGAGAACTCCCAGATGGTATTATACCTCACGTCAGATGGCAGTTCTCAGGTGACACTTGTACAGGTTATTCTGTAGACCCGAGATCGTCATAGAGTCTTGTGTGATTCCCACTGTGCTTTGATCTCCACCTTACCACGTCCATGAGGGCGTGCAAAATGGTGGTCTTTGGGTACAGTCCCGAGTCACATGGAGGCAATATGCGATAGGAAGGGTTTCGTCTCTCCCGGTATTGGGCGTTGATGTTGCGCTGTGCTCGATTGGTCGTAACAGGGAAGTCCCTGGCCAGGGCTGATCAGAGATTTGCTGGTAAGTGTTACCAGTAGTTTCTCGACCCGTTATGAGCCTCACATCGGCACGACTTATCGGTTATTGGGGTCTGACATTTACCACCCCTAGACTTGATATGCGACGTATCAGACGAACAGACCGGACTGTACGGTAAGTGTTACTGGTTGGATTCACAGGAGTGTGAGCGGGCTGGCTCGTCGATCTTCTGATCGCTCAATACCCGGATGGCCGTTACGTTTAGCAGACCGCTTGCGGCTTGTGGGTGCTTGATATGATCATCATCTGCTACCAGCGTATTGACGAGTCTTTAGAGTCCTACAAAGAGATTTCCTGGCTCAAGCGAAACGAAATAGGAGCGCATATGAGATATGTGCGGGACCGAGAATAATGCGTGTATGTGATACCGCATTTCATTCTCGCGATAAATGTTTCGATTGGTTATATTCGATATGACCTAGTTATCGAATCATTGATTCGATAAGCCTATGCATTGGATACTAGTCGGTTATATGCGATATGACCGGATCGTTAAATCAAGTGTTGATTTAATGATTTAATGTATAATTATATATTTGATATACTACATTGCATTAACTAGTATTGGTTCACTTTGTATGGATTTTCTCACTTGATGTGCAAGAAGTATATGTGATATACTTTTGTGCACATATTTGTATCATGTTTGATGATACTTGATCTTGTTGTTAAGTATAAAGAATTAAACCATGGTTAAGTGTTGATTAGGGTTTTGCATTTTCATTTATTTATTTATTTATTTATTTGAAAAGGATTATGATGAGAATGGTGGCCTTTTTTGTTTTAAGTTGAAGCTTCATGAAGCTTTGACTTTTGTAACCATTCTTGTCATCATGCTTAACCCTAACCCATCCAAGTGACCATGGTTTATTCTCTACACTTAACCTAGGTTAGAACATGATAAGTATTTGATTTTATTATTCTTTTTCATAAGACTTATCATATTCTATCTACTTCTTCTTCTTCATCTTCAAGAAAGAAACTATGATGCCATCAATGGCAACTTGAGATCCAAAGTGAGAAATCCAATTCTAAAGTGAACCCACCTCCTATTTCTTCACCCTCTACCTCTTGCCAAGTTGTTTTGGGTGTTTTCTTCACAAGTTTCACAACTTGGTGAAGTTGGAGCTTGAACTTGTGCAACCTCGACGTAGATCATCTTCGGCACGAAGCCGACAACCTATTCCACTCGTTTTCCCGAAGAAGCCGACGAATGAGTCTAGGATTCGAAAAGGACGGCGAGAGGATGACTACGTGGAGCTAAGGAAGTGGATATCCGGATCTACAAAGGTTGTAACTTCCGAACTTTAGTTAAGTTGTTAACTTGAATCGTTTTTCGCCTAGAATTCTAGTCTAAGATCCGTATTAGGGTTTCTCGGCACCCATAAATTTTTATATTGGCATGGTTGATGCCTTGTGAGACCTCTATAGTGTGCCAAGGAACCTTTCATGTTGTCTTCTAGAGGGACCATCGCATTACTTGCACTACTTAGAACGTCCTTAAATCACAGAAAAATCCAACACTTGGAAATTTTCCGGCAGGGGAAAAGTTGGGTATTTATATCCGGTCGAACTTTTTAACATATTCTAAAGTTATCCGGAAAACCACATAGACAAGATTTGATAATCTGATCGAATCGTCGATTCCCAATACAACCCCAGAACACTCAACTCTTGAGTCAAATTAAAAATTCCCAGAAAACTCAGTATAATTAAATAGGAGTTACTGTGCAAAAAGGGGATGATGACGTCATCATCTTGTCGCGGAACCGCCGCAGAAGCCAGGCTTCTGCCGCGGTTCCGCCGCACTCTATACTGTTCATTTGAAATATTTTGCACCGTAATTCTTAGAATTCCCTGCTGAATTTTTTAAGCATTTTTAATATGGAAAAATCCCAGATTTTAGAAAAAGTCCAGAGAGCACTTGGGTTTTAGGGTTTCGGGTTTGTTTGGGTTTCAAACGTCGTCTAGACTTCACCTAAGGCTCTAGCTAGGCTCTGATACCACTGTAGGGTTCCTAGGCACTCTCAAGAGGTCTCACAAGGCATCAACCATGCCAATTTCAAATTTTACGGTGCCGAGAAACCCTAGACAAGATCGTTGACTAGAAATTTAGGCGAAAAACGAAACTAGTTAACATCTTAACTAAAGGAGAGAGGCTACAACCTTTGTAGATCCGGTTCTCCACTTCCTTAGCTCCACGTAGGCGTCCTCTCGCTGTCATCTCGAATCCCGGACTCAATCGTCGGCTTGATCGGAGAAATGGGCGGACTAGGCCGTCGGCTTCGTGCCGAAGATGATCTACGTCGAGGCATCACAAGTTCAAGCTCCGACTTCACAAATTTGTGAAACTTGTGAAGAAAACAGCCAAAACAACTTGGCAAGAGGTAGAGGGTGAAGAAATAGGAGGTGGGTTCACTTTAGAATTTGATTTCTCACTTTAGAACTCAAGTTGCCATTGATGGCATCAAGCTTTCTTTCTTGAAGAAGAAGATCGAGAAGAAAGAAAATATTATGATAAGTTAATCAAAAATAATAAAGACATGAATACTTATCATAATAGGAACCATGGTTAGGTGTAGAGAATTGACCAAGGTTAGAAGAGTGGTTAGGGTTAAGCATGAAGACAAATTGGTCACTTTGGTCAAAGCTTCATGAAGCTTCACAAAGGTTCAAGAATGAAAGCAACCATTTTGTATTCTTATCCCATTCTTTTTCCAAAATCAATAAATAAAAGAATGGATAATTAAAACCCTAATCACTTTCTTAACCTAGGTTTAATTCTTTACACTTAACCAAATGAGCAAGCATCATCAAACATGATACAAAGATGTGCACAAAAGTATATCACATATACAACTTGCACATCAAGTGAGAAAATCCATTTCAAGTGAACCAATACTCGTTAATGCAAAATAATATATCAAATATATAATTATACATTAAATCATTAAATCAACACTTGATTCAATGATCCGGTCATGTCGCACATAACCGACTGGTATACAATGTATCGATTTATCGAATCAATGATTCGATAACTAGGTTATATCGAATATAACCAATCGATATATTCATCGCGAGAATGGAATACGGAATCACATACACGCATTATTCTCGGTCCTGCACATATCTCATATGCGCTCCTATTTCGTTTCGCTTGAGCCAGGAAACCTCTGTGTAGGACTCTAAAGACTCGTCAATACGCCGGTAGCAGATGATGATCATATCAAGCACCCACAAGCCGTAAGCGGTCTGCTAAACGTAACGGCCATCCGGGTATTGAGCGATCAGAAGATCGACGAGCAAGCCCGCTCACACTCCTGTGAATCCAACCAGTAACACTTACCGTACAGTCCGGTCTGTTCGTCTGATATGTCGCATATCTCGCCTAGGGGTGGTAAACGTCAGACCCCAGTAGCTCGATAAGTCATGCCGACTTGAGGTCCATAACATTCGTGAAACTACTGATAACTCTTACCAGTATATCACTGCAACCCTGGCCAGGGATTTCCTGTTATGGCCAGTCGAGCATAGCGCAACATCAACCCCCAATACCGGGAGAGACGAATCCCCTCCTATCGCTCATTGCCTCCATGTGAATCGGGACTGTACCCAAAAACCACCTGTTTGCACGACTCAGTAGAGCCGTGGTAGGGTGGAAATCAAAGCACAGTGGGAGACACACAAGACTCTATGACGATCTCGGGTCAACAGACTAAGCTGTACCAGTGTCACCAGAGAACTGCCATCTGACGTGATTATAATACCATCTGGGAGTTCTCGGCGAGTCCGTTCAGTGTACCCAGTCTCCACTGAGCACCCGTATACCATCTCTGATGTCAAACACCAATGGATATGAGATCATCCATCGCCCATCACATGGGTCGAGAAGATACACGCTAGTCTACTCTGGAATATCGATACCCCGTCTCGATATTCCCACGACTAGGAACAATGAAGGATGTACTCATTGACTACCCAGGCCCCACTAGTATGATCTGCATCATAGTCCTGAAAGTCGAGTACTCATCCTAAGGGCTTTATCAACATGTAATCAGAGAGACAGAAAGTATACATGTTAAGACAAAGAGCAACCAGATAGCGTACTATCATGTCGAGCAAGAAAGTCCTGCCTATATATGTCCCAGCATCCACTACAATATACATCCAATGTACAGTAATGGCCTCTAGGGCATACATATAACTAACACGAAGAATATCCTCCAGAGTTGGTATAGTCCGCTCTGACTGACCATCGGTCTATGGATGGAAAGCAGAGCTAAAGCTCAACCAGATACCCAAAGCTTCCTGAAGCTTCTGCCAAAGACGGCTAGTGAACTGGGTGCCTCTATTGGATACAATGCATGAAGGAACTCCGTGCAAACGCACAAACTCATCAATGTACAACTGAGCATACTAAGCATAACCGGACAATAATCACCCAAATGGAGTCATACCCTTGACTAAACCTGGGTAGACTCACAACAAAATCCATGGAGATTTGCTCCCATTCCCACTCCGGAACGGTTAAAGGTTGCAACTCTCCTACCAGCCTCAAATGCTCAACCGTAGCTCGCTGACAAGCCAGGCACTTCAAAACGAAATCTGAAACACCATTCTTCATCCCTGCCCACCCGTAACTATCTCTCAAGTCACATTACATCTTGGTGGAACTTGGGTGAACTCTGAAAGCTGACTGATGTGCCTGCTCTAGGATCTCACATCTCAACCCATCAGTATCTGGTATACACAAGCGAGTCCCGTAATGTAGCACACCCTGGTCATCAATCAAGAACTCTGAATCTCTACCCTGCCGAGCATGCTCAAGAATCTCAGACACATGGGCATTGGCGGGCTGTGCCTCATGAAAATGATTAAGTAGAAGTGGACGGGCGCGGACATGAGTCGGCTATCCCCCCAAGTGGAGATGAACTTAAAATGTACTCAGCTGTCGCACAAGAACTGTAATCTGCAGAAGACTGTCCCTGAACAGCGCTCAACTGGGACAAGCTAACCCCCGGGCCTACGACTCAAAGCATAAGCTACCACATTCGTCTTGCCCGGGTGATAAAGGATCTCATAAATCATAATTCTTCATAAGCTCCATCCAACGGCGATGTCTCAAAATCAGGTCCCGCTACAGGAAGATGTACATTAAGCTCTGGCGGTCCGTGAAAATCTGACATGACTCTCCGTACAAGTAGTGTCTCCAAATCTTCAACGCAAGACCACCACGGCCATCTCAAGATCATGAGTAGGATAATTCTGCTCATACTCCTTCAACTGCTAGAAAGCATAGGCGATAACTCTATCATGCTGCATCAATACATAACCGAGCCCCACTTGTGAAACCTCACAGTAAATGACAAAGTCGCCCGATACAGAAGGCAAAGATAGAACTGGTGCAGTCGTCAACCGAGTCTTCAACTGCTGAAAACTCAGCCCGCATGCCTCAGTCTAAAGAAAAGGAATCCCCTTCCTGGTCAGTGTGGTCGGTGGTGCAGCGATACTTGAGAAGTCATGCACGAAACGGCGGTAAAAACCGGCTAAGCCTAAAAGCTTCAGACCTCTGTCACAGATACAGGTCTGGGCCAAAGCTGTAAGGCCTCGATCTCCCTCGAGTCCATACGAATACCGTCTCCCGTAACCACATGACCTAGGAAGTCAACACAATCAAGCCAGAAAGAACACTTCGAGAATTTAGCAAACAGCTGGTGCTCTCTCAATGTCTGCAAAGCCATCCTCAAGTGCTGCTCATGTTCTTCTCGACTCTTGGAATAGACCAGAATGTCATTAATAACACAATAATAACTGGTCGAGGAACGGCCTGAAAAATCTGGTTCATCAAATCTATGAACGCTGCTGGGGCATTGGTGAGTCCAAATGACACCACCAAAACTCATAATTCCCATAGCGCGTACGAAAAGTAGTCGTCGGAATGTCATCATTCCGAACCCGCAACTGATGATGACCTGATCTCAAATCAAACTTAGAAAAATGTTTCGCACCCTGGAGCTGATCAAACAAATCGTCAATGCGAGGTATAGGATACCTATTCCGCACCGTAACTCGGTTCAATTGACGATCAATCAATACACAATCTTAACTGCCGTCCTTCTTCTTGAGGAACAGAACAAGAGTTTCTCAAAGTGAAACACTTGGATGTACATGTCCCCCAAGAAGCAACTCTGGCAGCTGATCCTTAAGCTCCCTAAGCTCTGTCGGCTCATCTGGAACAACGTCGGAAAACTCTCGCACGCTAGAAACCCGGTCCAACGAATCTACTGTGGCTCTGGTATCACGAATGAAAGCCAAGAATCCTCGACATCCTCTCCTCAAAAACCGACTAGCGAAAAAGGCTGGAATCAAGCTGTGAAGGGCGGCACCACGGTCCCCCTGCACAACAAGAACTGACTCGCCGGGAAAACAAAACCTGACTGTTTTCTCGCGGCAGTCCACAGACGCATAGCACGTAGGTAACCAGTCCGTGCCCAGGAGAACGTCAAAGTCCAACATATCTAGAAGGCTCAAATCGACGGACGAATCTCTATCTCCTATCCGATTTGGCATATGACCGAAACACGTGTCGCGCAACAAAAGAATCGCTAACAGGAGTAATCACAACAGACGGCTGATCTAGCATACACGACTCTCGGCCCAACCTCGGCACGAAGTGTGTAGAACATACGAGTGCATAGATCCCGGATTAAACAAACATGGGCATCAAAAGAACATACGAAAAATAATACCTGAAACCACTACATTGGATGCCAGCGCATCCCGATGAGAAGAAGCAAACACTCATGCCTGCCCTCAACCTGCAACTAGCTATCCTCTTTCTCTGCCATCCTGTTCTCTCTGAACAAACCCTCCGCGGCCACGACCTCTCTGAACATATGTCTGACGCGGATCAACAACAGGTGCAAAAGGCGACTCTCCCTGAGGTGAAGGTGGTAGGGTAACATATGGTACGGCTGCCCTCCTCTAGCGTACCAAGATATAATTCATGATGAGGTGATGGAAACTCCCGCACTGGAAACATCCAGACGATGACTGCTGACCCTCCTAGGGATAAGAGCTAAACAGCTGACCTCGTCCCAAGCCTCTGCTACTCTTGCGACCTGAACGAAATCTGTCGCGGCGTCTAAACATCTGTCCATGGGCTGATACACCCGTACGAGTCCTCCTCGGTCCTGAAACATCCAAAGTCTCGAGAAGACGTGCCTCATCTAGTAGGACTGCATCCACTGTTGCTGTATACGTGACACAATGCTATGTGCTGATAGCGAGGAATAACTGGGTAACAGGAGCGGCAACCTCCTGTCGCTGCGCTCGACTGGCCTCAACCAACGATCCCATCATCTAGCGCAAATCTTGTATATCTGCCTCGATCCTAGCGATACGATCTATCGAAGGTGGATTAATCTGCTCCTGTACAGTGAGCGTACCGTCCTGATCAGTCCTCATCTCAGACGAGCCAACTCTGACCTCGGCTCTCGCTGCCTCTCCCTGAGCCCTAGTAATCTTCGGCAACATAAAGGCTAGAAATGGAACAAGATTCGATAAGAACACGGAAATCGAATCACAAGGATGTATAAAATCATGGAAGGAATTTCAAGCGATAAGTCCTAAGGTCACTTAGGCGGAGTACCGTGTCGTAAGTATGCCGCGGACATACACACACTACGTCACTCTTCTTAAGCTACCTTCTCTATCATACCAAGGTTAACCTACACTCCGAAAGGTAAAACCTAGCGCTCTGATACCAACTTTGTCACGACCCAAAATTGGCATGTGACAGCACTTAAACTACGTAACGTCTATGGGCGTAACGCAATTCAAGTAAACCGAAAACCCAGAAATCTAAACCATCAAAGGTAGTAAGTGTCACGACCCGAAATATTAGCTCGTGACCAGCACTTAAATCACGCAACGTCTAAAGACGTAACGTAATTCAAGTAAGCTGAAACCCAGAAATCTAAACCTTTTTAAGAAAATAAACGAGGTAAAGCTTTGAAATAAAGGTATAAGGAAATCAAGTTTTCTTAAATGCATAGAAAAGGAACATGAATGATTCAAGTGAAATTTACTAGTTTGAAAACATATTTTGTCTTTTAAAAGTTTGGGCAGCACCTCCTTTATATATTTTGATCCAAAACCACAAATACATAACAAGAATAATGGCATCCCCAAGCGGGAGCTAGCTCTTTGCCAACCGGCGGATCACAACCACGCAAGACAGTATAAGTATGTATACGACGCCCAACGGCGAAATTCACCACAAAAAATAAAGAAATAAGCAAGACATCAAAACCACTAGCGAAAAAACCCTCGCTCTAAGTCTCACAACCACAATCTCACTAAGTCTCATTACTTATACAATTACTAAATTTGATTTGATGGAGTTGACTAGATACAATATGAAATATAGATATAAGAGCGGATACGATACAAATGTCCCACCTACCAATACAAAACACCTGAATACAACTGTGTACCAGCGATGCCGCTACTGATCCATGCGGTCAACCTGCAAGAACTGTGGCACAACGGGGGGGAGTTGCCAACTCGTGAGTAGAAAAATATCGACAAGTAGAAATTGAATAAACAACGACTCCTAAGTCAACTATATCATAAAGGTGATACTATGATATTTAGGGTGACCGGGGCAACATATATGCCAACAATATAATCAATACCTACATGTATGCGGATATAATCCAACAATATAACCAATGTCTGTATGCATGTGGATCTCGTCCAACCATATAATCAATGTATGTATGCATGTGGATCTCTTCCAACCATATGATCAATGTATGTATGCATGTGGATCACGTCCACGTGTCCACCACTGACACAACATCATCATACATGTAAATATCATAAAAGCATATACATGAAAGTATGAGGATATAAATCAACGTGTGTCCCTCGCAGCACATCAAAATCATGGAACCTGAGTGTCCATCATCGACACTCAAAACATCATGAAATCCGTGTCCAGTATCGATACGTAAATCCTCATATCTCGGGCTCCGTCTGTCCGGATCGGCCCATATCATCTCTCAACTCCGGTCGGTATCCTCCGGATATCCGATGAACCCAAAAACTATCACCGGTAGGTAGTACTCCCCTGCCAGGCTCACCGTCTAACATATACGAGTCTTCTTGCCCCGGGGTACCTCACCTGGTCCACCATGTACCCGCAGACGGTGCCTACCGCTCCTCAAATCGGGTTTCACATGCCACTCTCAGAACCGAGAAAACACATGGTGAACGCACTGAAATATCATATCAAGAGAAACCGGGTTTTTTAAACAATACATGCTTTCCTTTGAAATCGCCACGGTTCTCAAATCCAGAAATCTCATGAAAATAGCATATCTCAATGCGTAAAAGCGTAAAGCATGATGTATGCGACATATAATAGAAATGTAAGCATATCCGTATATCATGCAACATGGAACAGTAATATGCACATATCGAGGGAAACCGCTCTTTTAAATGAATCCAGTTTTAAAATATATCATGCGGTTCCCAAATCTCCAAACTCGAATGCAATACCGTATAAAAGTGCATATGTGTTTATACGCAAGTATGGACGTACAAATGTGTATGTGCGCAAGTATGGTGTACAATATGTATGTGCGCAATTATGGTGTACAATATGTATGTGCACAAGTATGGTGTACAATATGTATGTGCGCAAGTATGGTGTACAATATGCATATCATGATGCAGCAACCCTACCGTGTAGTGACATGACAATTATCGACGATGAAGTGTGCGAGCCGGCAAATCTGTGTACGTGTAACATACGCATCATCGATAATTGTATAAGTGTACTAGCACAGGTATAAGTAATGCAATGCGAATAACATGAATGCATCATAAGGTAAATCGTCAACTAAAAGCTATAAGGTATACCTATCTAACGTGATCGAGTCGGTGAATCTATCAATCGGCATCCAACCTCACAATATCGCGTACGGTATATGTCACGCCCCGCTTCCCAAAAAACGGAATACGAGGGGTTAACAAGACCAGCCATACTCCTACGGTCAAGGAAATATCCTGCCGTAGTCACACTTCGGCTTCTAACTTTACGTGGTAATCAGTAAATAATGCACAGGAAATGAGAAATGCAGTAACTAAATCAAAAGAACTAACCGGGTGGAGATCAATGAAGTATAGCTCTGAGTCGCTGATCAAGATGTCCGTGATGTCCTCGAGGTACGTCAGGTCCTGGTCCAGGCTAGATCCACTTCTCACTCTGAGCATGCATACTCAGGTCGTCAGAGCGACACGATAGCAATATATATATATATATATATATATATATATATATATAGTTACAAATGGTAACTCATATAATAATAACGAAAATGTAACAGTAATCAGAGGAATAAAGACATGAACATGAAGTAGCCAATGCAGGTAACTAATAGAGCGGGTAAACAGTAAAGCAGTGAACAATATGTCAGGTATGTTGAATCAGTAAGCAATGCATGTCAATGTCACTATCCGTATCAGTCTCTAAGTCTCACTGTACAGGTCACTAAGCCTATCGTCAGTCTAAGTGTGAGAGTCAACCACTCGTGAGTATCCCCCACCAAAGGGTAGGACCCAAGGACAAGGGAACACGGGCCCGAGTCGCTCGCTAATAATCAATAATATCCCTATATATCTCCATATATCTCCATATGTGCTGGCATGGGACTCTCGAGATTCTGTTGAACTCACAGTCAAACTACCCCACACCCCGTGGTCTACATCAAACACCAACCATAAACTCAAATACCGGTCGGTCCATGACAAGTCTACGCGAGAACTGGAGACAGGATCTCCATCAAGTATGTCCCGACTGATACTCAAGCTAAATGGACAGTGTTTGGTGCCTTACCTGCGACACCCATACAAGTGCTTCTATAATTGTCCCATACCAATTATAGTCACACTTATACACGTCCCACAGACGTCGACAATGCAATAAATCAATAGGGTCCACTGATTGTGTACAAGAACGTGTCACTTTCACTTATCCATTCATACGCAAACACTAATGTACTTGCCACAATCACTACTAATACCAAACACTGGGTAATGCACATGATCACTAGGTTACCAATGCAATGACATTTACGTAATGTGATGACAATACAGTAATTAAGGCGTGATTAAGATATCATCAGTCGGTATCCTACCACTTACATAATTTATTATAAACCATACATGCAAAACATAGCAAAATAATAAAAACGGGTAAACAGTATGTGTAATTATCTATCAATCAAAATTGGTTTCACGTTAATTGGGATTCAGGATCACTAGATATGGCCATTTCATTTTAACGTTCACTGCTGGAAATCCGGTTTCAGAATCGGAAGTCCATTTCGTAACGCATTTTAATCATAGTTGGGATCATATTTAGGCGACGCTATAGTTGAACAATACTTAGGGTTATCAGTTAGGTTTCCACTGCAATTGGCGGATTAGTAATATACTATGCCAACAGGGAGTTATGGACAGATTATGTGTGAGGTGTAAAATCTGCTCCTGCAGAATTCAGCAAGACGTGTCGACATTGTAAAATGAATTAAAAATACCAAAGTGTTGAGGAATCCAGTGAGACCAGTCGAGTAAGAAAGCTAATCCAATTACCTACGTAACAATAAAGGATTCCGTGCATTCTCATATTTGAACAGTAATATACAGGGGTTTAGAAACAGGGGTTAACCGGGATTTCCATTCTGGACTGCAGTCCAGAATCGTACTCCTCCGAAATTTCATGTCATTGTTTATTAAAATTCAGCGATCAACAATATGGTGCAGTGGGTTAAACAGTTAGCTTCGATACGAGCCATCGCACGCATCATTTCAATGCGTACACAACTAATTATGATTTAAACAAGTTTCAGACGCGGGAAATATTCGGTTTTAACGGGTGTAATTGGGGGTGATCGTTCAAGCCAGTAATGATTATATTTTCCAGTCAAATTTCACCACAATGTTTATTGGCACCGGGGCCAGCATATATAATCAAGTACCGTCAGTTTAATGGAAGATTTTCGTTCGGGTTTTGCATCAAGCACGTGTGTCATATTAGTTTTCACGAATCGTAAACATAGAATTAATAGTATTTTAAAGTATAACAGTATAATCAAGCATGTAGCAAATAGGATACTTGCCTCGGTCGCTTGATATGAAAACGACGCCGCTGCAGCATTTGTCCCGACATACGGAACGACGCGAAGCTGGATACGGCGCGCGGTGCGTGATGACCCAGTACTGGACGCGATGGCGACGCGTGCGTGATACGGCAGTGGGCGTGGTCCTGGCTCGGTGCGTGGCACAGCGCGACACGGAACTGGACCTGGTGATGATGCGGGCGCGACGCGGGACCCGGTCCGGAGGTGGGCACGACACGACACAGGCATGGCACGGCAACTGGGCATGGGGCGCGACACGCGAGTGGGTCTGCGGTGGCACGGTATTGGGGCAGTAGCGGTTACGAAGCGGCACGGTGTGGCACGGGGCGGGGGCACACAGCGACGGACTTGCGCGGTGTTGCGACGGCAACTGCGTTGATAGCCATGATAGTCACCCCGACCTAAGTCACGGCTTGAACGGCGGCGACGGCTGCCGGAACAGCGGCGTTTGACGACGGATGCAAGTGCTTGATGAAATGTCGAAGGGTTCGAGGAGCGTGAAGCAGTGGAGGGAGCTCGGTTGAAAGGAGGCGATGATGGAGGTTGAAGGATGTGGTGCTGGTGATGAGGCTCATCAGTGATGGGGGCAGTGGTTGTGGATAGTGGCAGTGATGGTTGGGTTTGAAAGAGAGGTCTCGGTTGTATGAGGTGTCGCCGGCGGTGTGAGGTGATGGAGTGGGGCTTGAGCACGTCGACGGAGGAGGCTATGGTGGTGTGAGGTGGTGGCTCATCGGTGATGGAGGTGATGACGGATGCGGCGTCGAGGCTCCAATGAGGTGACTGGCAGCGGCGCTCAGGCGGCGAGGGTTAGGAGTTGGCTCGGGGAGACTTGGGACATGGCTCAAGCTGAAGGAGGAGGAGCTGGGGAGTTCGGTGGTCGTCGGTGACTCATCGGCGAGGGGCAAAGGAGCAGGGTGGTGTTGAGATGATGGTGTCGAAGTGGAGCTTAAGGTGGACAATGGTGGAGTAGGGTTTGAGTTAGGAGTTGATGGAGGTCGGTGGGGGTTGCAGAAGAGGAAAAGGAGCGGGGCTCGTGGTGGCACTGTGGTTCGTCAGTGGTGGGGACATTGGCAGTGATGTTGCTGTGGGGTTGGATTATCGAGGGGGGTATCGATGAGAGAGGGGGAGAGAAGAAAGAGGAGGGAGCCGTTGAGGGGAGCGAGCCGTAGGAGGGAGTGCGCGCACGTCATGGGCGCGAGAGAGGCGGCGCGAAAGACATGGTCGTGACGACGTGGCGACATGGGGGGCGCGAAGGAAAGAGCAGGAAAGAGAGCGCAAGTTGGGAAGAAGGTTGGTGTCGGGTCGGGTCGGGTGTGGTGAGGGGACGGGCCGGGCTCGGAATTAAATTTAAAGAGTAAGGGAAAAATAGGGAAAGGGAGTGGGCCGGAAAAGGGCTGGAATGATTGTTTAGGAATTTAATTTATTAAATGGGAAGAGTGTCTTGGGCTGGGCTGGGATAGTTTAAATATAGGTTTTTAGTTTTAATTCTGGTTTTGGGCTCAGGAAAAATGGGAATGGGGAAAAGGAATTGGGAAAAGGAGATGGGCCTGGCCAAGAGGGGGAGCTTGGATTTAAATTAAAATGTTAAAATAGGAATTGGAAATATTCAGTAAAAAAAATTTTTTGGGGATTACAATAAAGGAATAGAACAATAATATAATAAAAATATAGGAAAATTATTTCATTCAAATATGTAAAATAGTACGTCGCAAACTGGGTATTACGAAACAACTATAAATTTTGCGGGCCAAAGGTTATAGTACGATAAAAATTTGGAGATAGCATTTAAAGAAATAAGTTAGAATAAATAAAGTTCAATTAAATTCGTTTTTGACTGTATAATAGGTACTGGGTATTATATCATACCCCACTTAAATAAAAATTTCGTCCTCGAAATTTAAAATAACGATAAGTTATAAAATAATATGCAAAAGGCCACCAACTCAAGTACTAACATATAGCGATTTATTTAAAAGAAGCTAGATAAAAGTCTAAGATCTATATAAGTATGAGAAATGACGCAACGAAAAGAATAGACCTAAGTAAACATAAGGCATGACCGTCTATAATGATAAACTATATGCACAATATCAGAAAGTAAAATAGCAATAACAAACAATAGTGAAGGGTTTGCCAATAGGCCAAGGTATTTTAGAATAAATGTATCGATCAAACGATTTTAAAATAACTTAGAAATCCATGTGGTGGAACTAAGAGACATAGAGCAAAGTAAAACTGCGCGATATATTGTTGCGCTATTGAAAATATAAGGGATAGTAAAGCCTCTAAAATGGGTAAAACGGAAATAGTCAATAACACACAATTTGTCGACAAATACGAAGTAATGAAAACTAAATTTTTCGAAAGATGGTGTCCCTAAATGTAATAAAAGGAAGCACTACTGATGTATAAGGTCTAATCAGGGTAGGGGTTACAATAGAGTAAGGCCCATTCAAAAGATCGGGGTGCGGCACTTTTTAATCTAAGCGAGGGAAAAAACAACACAAGGTGCAGGGGTGAAGGACAGTAATGAGTTTCAGGGGGAAAAGAAATGTACAGGGGAAACAGTCAACGCATCATGTGAACCAACAATCAAAAGATTAGCGAACACAGAAATTTTATTTCATTCCAGAAAATTCCAAACAAGGCATCCTCGACAAATAAAAAAAAGTGGCCCTAAACTATACATAGATTTATTTGGCCAGAGGAGACAAAAACTAAATCACGTCAGTCGCGGTTGTGGAGGTTCAGCAGATTACGGTAGGCTCGCGCGCTCAGATAGGGGCGTCCATTTCCATAGCACCTCGCAGGAATCGCCACTGGGGGTCCTTCTGCCGCGGGGTCTCGTTCTTCCGGTCCTTCTTCCTCGGCTGGAGTTTCTTCATCGAGCTCTGCTTCCATGTGATTCTCTCCTTCTGGATCCTCTTCCATAGGATTTTCTTCCACTGGATTCTCCCTAAGGTTTTCTTCTCCTGGATTTTCTTTTATCGGGTCCTCCTCGGAATCTTCCTCTATTGGGTCTTCTTCGAAGTATCCTTCCTCCTCGTCGAAATCACCGATCAAGTCAAGTTCTGGGGCTGCAACTCCCACGTCCTCGGAATCACTGTTTCCGAGAATAACCTGGGGGCCGTTGATTTCGTCATCCGAACTCACCAGCATGCGGTCTAAGGAAAAGCATGACTGTGTGTCCTCGTCTAGATGCGGCGCTACTTCAGGGTGGGCCATGGCCTGAAAAGAAAGAGTCGTGATTAGACAGTGGAACACATTAAGAAAATAACCAAGGATACGGAGTACAAGGAAAATATGCGGTAGGCAAGGACTGAAAAAACAAAGTTTAGAATATTGATGCAATGAATAGTATAAGTAAAGTGAGTGGGAAGGGGACGATACATACATCACAACTCAGAATTTTATTACGTTCAACTAAAAGTTCAACGGATACAAGATCTCAAACGAAAAGAAAATATTTACAAAGGAGTGACAACATATTTTATTAAAAGTAGAAAACGTGATAACTCTTCTTTTGATTTCTAGACCGCTGTATTCTCGTCACGCGAGTTGAATCCTGCGCTGGGTCCGTACCATTCCTAGAAGCTCGAACTATGAAATAACCATCACTTAACAGGAGTAGAGAGTGTGGACGAACCCCTCCTTGTAGCTCCTTCCTTTTAGGGCAACCATTGATAAGGTATTCGCTGGATCTGCAAATCAGGCATTGCCCTTTAGCGCTGTGACAATCTCTCTGAAGGTGTCCTTGTAGGGTTCCTAGGCACTCTCAAGAGGTCTCACAAGGCATCAACCATGCCAATTTCAAATTTTACGGGTGCCGAGAAACCCTAATACGGATTGTTGACTAGAAGTTTAGGCGATATACGAATCTAGTTAACAACTTAACTAAAGATAAGAAGCTACAACCTTTGTAGATCCGGATATCCACTTCCTTGGCTCCACGTAGGCATCCACTCACTGTCCATCTCGAATCCCGGACTCAATCGTCGGCTTGATCGGAGAAATGGGCGGACTAGGTCGTCGGCTTCGTGCCGAAGATGATCTACGTCGAGGCATCACAAGTTCAAGCTCCGACTTCACAAATTTGTGAAACTTGTGAAGAAAACACCCAAAACAACTTGGCAAGAGGTATAGGGTGAAGAAATAGGAGGTGGGTTCACTTTAGAATTGGATTTCTCACTTTAGAACTCAAGTTGCCATTGATGGCATCAAGCTTTCTTTCTTGAAGAAGAAGATCAAGAAGAAGGAAATATTATGATAAGTCCTTTAAAAATGAAAAAGAAATGAATACTTATCATAATAGGAACCATGGTTAGGTGTAGAGAATTGACCAAGGTTAGAAGAGTGGTTAGGGTTAAGCATGAAGACAAATTGGTCACTTTGGTCAAAGCTTCATGAAGCTTCACAAAGGTTCAAGAATGAAAGCAACCATTTTGTATTCTTATCCCATTCTTTTTCCAAAATCAATAAATAAAAGAATGGATAATTAAAACCCTAATCACTTTCTTAACCTAGGTTTAATTCTTTACACTTAACCAAATGAGCAAGCATCATCAAACATGATACAAAGATGTGCACAAAAGTATATCACATATACTACTAGCACATCAAGTGAGAAAATCCATTTAAAGTGAACCAATACTAGTTAATGCAAAATAATATATCAAATATATAATTATACATTAAATCATTAAATCAACACTTGATTCAATGATCCGGTCATGTCGCACATAACCGACTGGTATACAATGTATCGATTTATCGAATCAATGATTCGATAACTAGGTTATATCGAATATAACCAATCGATATATTCATCGCGAGAATGGAATACGGTATCACATACACGCATTATTCTCGGCCCTGCACATATCTCATATGCGCTCCTATTTCGTTTCGCTTGAGCCAGGAAACCTCTGTGTAGGACTCTAAAGACTCGTCAATACGCCGGTAGCAGATGATGATCATATCAAGCACCCACAAGCCGCAAGCGGTCTTCTAAACGTAACGGCCATCCGGGTATTGAGCGATCAGAAGATCGACGAGCTAGCCCGCTCACACTCCTGTGAATCCAACCAGAAACACTTACCGTACAGTCCGGTCTGTTCGTCTGATATGTTGCATATCAAGTCTAGGGGTGGTAAACGTCAGACCCCAATAACCGATAAGTCGTGCCGATATGAGGCTCATAACGGGTCGAGAAACTACTGGTAACACTTACCAGCAAATCTCTGATCAGCCCTGGCCAGGGACTTCCCTGTTACAGCCAATCGAGCACAGCGCAACATCAACCCCCAATACCGGGAGAGACGAAACCCCTCCTATCGCTCATTGCCTCCATGTGACTCGGGACTGTACCCAAAGACCACCATTTTGCACGCCCTCATGGACGTGGTAAGGTGGAGATCAAAGCACAGTAGGAATCACACAAGACTCTATGACGATCTCGGGTCTACAGACTAACTTGTACAAGTGTCACCTAAGAACTGCCATCTGACGTGAGGTATAATACCATCTGGGAGTTCTCGGCGAGTCCGTCCAGTGTACCCAGTCTCCACTGAGCACCCGTATACCATCTCTGATGTCAAACACCAATGGATATGGGATCATCCATCGCCCATCTCATGGGTCGAGAAGCGTATACGCTAGTCTACACTGGTATATCGATGCCCTGTCTCGATACACCCACGACTAGGGACCTTGAAGGATGTACTTATGGACTACCATGTCCCCACTAGTATGATCTGCATCATAGTCCAGGTAGTCAAGTACACATCATAAGGGCTTTATCAACATGTAACTATAAGACAGTTTAAAGAGACAAGTGTACATGTTAAGATAAAGAGTAACCAGATAGCATACTATCATATCGAGCAAGAAAGTCATCTCTATATATGTCCAAGCATCCAATATAATATACATCATCTGTACAATACTGGCCTCTAGGGCATACATACAACTAACAGTCCTGGCTTCTTACAGTACCCACAACGTTGGGTCTTCTGCTGCTTCTGTTGCTGGGGAACGAGTGGGCGCTTCATCCTTACCTCTTTTCCTCGTCTAACAGGGATCTCCTTACGATAGGAGACTTCCGCTGGTGCCTGAGTCACCTGCCTTCTTAATCCTTCAGCTAACAGGTCGTTTGTTCGTTCCTGGGCTTCCTTCAGACTTTGCAGTGCATTCAGAATCTCTACGGTCTGATTCTGGGGGGTGGAGATGGAAGAAGAGTCGTTGGAAGACATGGTCCTGAAACAACAATTTTGAGGACGATATAAGGCATAAGTTATAAGAATTAAAATACAATATGGATTAGGCAAGGAATCAAGAATATCGGGTGCGGTGAAATTCAAACAAGTGGAAATCAACTGTAGAACTCCAAGTCACTCAAACAGGGCACAGTATTGTAACTATGCTGCAGTTCACAATTACAACCACGTAACTCTACTGAGTCACCAAAACTCTAGCGGATGGATCAAAATGTATAGCAGAACACACTATGTGAATCGAGATCACAGATAACAAGTTTACAATCTAGACCGAAGGAAGTCTTAGATTGTCAAGCACTACACGGAGACTGCAATCCCAATCGAAGCATAACCTGTCTCTGATATCAACAAAACCATGTTACGCCTCGCTTCCCAAAATACGGAATACGAGAGGTTGACAAGGCCAGCCATGCTCCTACGGTCAAGGAAATATCCTGCCGTAGTCACACTTCGGCTTCTAGCTTTACGTGGTAATCAGTAAACAATGCACAAGAAATGAGAAATGCAGTAACTAAATCAAAAGAACTAACCAGGTGGAGATCAATGAAGTATAGCTCTGAGTCGCTGATCAAGATGCCCGCGATATCCTCGAGGTACGCAAGGTCCTGGTCCAGGCTAGTTCCACTTCTCACTCTGAGCATGCATACTTAGGTCGTCAGAGCGACACGATAGCAATATATATATATATATATATATATATATAGTTACAAATGGTAACCCGTACATTAATAACGAATACGTAACAGTAATCAGAGGAATAAAGACGTGAACATGAAGTAGCCAATGCAGGTAACTAATAGAGCGGGTAAACAGTAAAGCAGTGAACATTATGTCAGGTATGTTGAATCAGTAAACAATGCATGTCAATGTCACTATCCCTATCAGTCTCTAAGTCTCACTGTACAGGTCACTAAGCCTATCGTTAGTCCATGTGTGAGAGTCAACCACTCGTGAGTACCCCCCACCCAAGGGTAGGACCCAAGGACAAGGGAACACGGGCCCGAGTTGCTCGCTAATAATCAATAATATTCCCATATATCTCCATATATCTCCATATGTGCCGGCATGGGACTCCCGAGATTCTGTTGAACTCACACTCAAACTACCCGACACCCCGTGGTCTACATCAAACACCAACCATAAACTCAAATACCGGTCGGTCCATGACAAGTCTGCGCGAGAACTGGAGATAGGATCTCCATCAAGCAAGTCCCGACTGATACCCAAGGTAAATGGATAGTGTTTGGTGCCTTACCTGTGACACCCATACAAGTGCTTCCATAATTGTCCCATACCAATTATATTCACACTTATACACGTCCTACAGACGTCGACGATGCAATAAATCAATAGGGTCCACTGATTGTGTACAAGTACGTGTCACTTTCACTTATCCATTCATTCTCAAACACTAACGTACTTGCCACAATCATCACTAATACCTAACACTGGGTAATGCACATGATCACTAGGTTACCAATGCAATGACATTTATGTAATGTGATGAGAATACAGTAATTAAGGCGTGATTAAGATATCATCAGTTGGTGTCCTACCACTTACATAATTTATTATAAACCATACATGCAAAACTTAGCAAAACAATAAAAAGGGGTAAGCGGTATGTGTAATTATCTATCAATCAAAATTGGTTTCACGTTAATCGGGTTTCAGGATCACTAGATATGGCCATTTCATTTTAACGTTCACTGCTGGAAATCCGATTTCAGAATCTGAAGTCCGTTTCGTAACGCATTTTAATCCCAGTTGGGATCATATTTAGGCGACGCTATAGTTGAACAATACTTAGGTTTATCAGTTAAGTTTCCACCTCAATTAGAGGATCAGTAATATACTATGCCGACAGGGAGTTATGGACAGATTATGTTTGAGGTGTAAAATCTGCTCCTGCAGAATTCAGCAAGACGTGTCGACATTGTAAAATGAATTAAAAATATCAAACAGCTGAGGAATCCAGTGAGACCAGTTGAGTAAGAAAGTTAATCCAATTACCTACGTAACGATAAAGGATTACACACATTCTCATATTTGAACAGTAATATACAGTGGTTTAGAAACAGGGGTTAATCAGGATTTCCATTCTGGACTGCAGTCCAGAATGGTACTCCTCCGAAATTTTCTCTGTCATTGTTTATTAAAATTCAGCGATCAATAATATGGTGCAGTGGGTTAAACAGTTAGCTTCGATACGAGCCATCGCACGCATCATTTCAATGCGTACACAACTAATTATGATTTAAACAAGTTTCAGACGCGGGAAATATTCAGTTTTAACGGGTGTAATTGGGGGTGATCGTTCAAGCCAGTAACGATTATATTTTCCAGTCAAATTTCACCACAATGTTCATTGCCACACGGGCCAGCATATATAATCAAGTTCCTTCAGTTTAATGGAAGATTTTCGTTCGGGTTTTGCATCAAGCACGTGTGTCATATGAGTTTTCACGAATCGTAAACATGGAATTAATAGTATTTTGAAGTATAACAGTATAATCTAGCATGTAGCAAATAGGTTACTTGCCTCGGTCGCTTGATATGGAAGCGACGCTGCTGCAGGGTTTGTCCCGACATACGGGACGGCACGAAGCTGGATACGGCACGCGGTGCGCGGTGACCCGGTACTGGACGCGCTGGCTACGCGGGCGTGATACGGCAGTGAGCGTGGTCCAGGCTCGGTGCGTGGCACGGCGCGATACAGAACTAGGCCTGGTGATGATGCGGGCGCGACGCGGAACCCGGTACGGAGGTGGGCACGACACGACAAAGGCGTGACACGGCAACTGGGCACGGGACACGACACGCGAGTGGGTCTGCGGTGGCACGGTGTTGGGGCAGTAGCGGTTACGAAGCGGCACGGTGTGGCACGGGGCGGGGGCACACAGCGACGGACTTACGCGGTGTTGCGACAGCAACTTCGTTGATAGCCGTGATAGTTACCCCGACCTAAGTCACGGCTTGAACGGCGGCAACGGCTGCCGGAACAACGGCGTTTGATGACGGATGCAAGTGCTTGATGAAATGTCGAAAGGTGCGAGGAGCGTGAAGCAGTGGAGGGAGCTCGGTTGAAAGGAGGCTATGATGGAGGTTGAAGGATGTGGTGCTGGTGATGAGGCTCGTCAGTGATGGGGGCAGCGGTTGTGGATAGTGGCAGTGATGGTTGGGTTTGAAAGAGAGGTCTCGGTTGTATGAGGTGTCGCCGGCGGTGTGAGGTGATGGAGTGGGGCTTGAGCACGTCGACGGAGGAGGCTATGGTGGTGTGAGGTGGTGGCTCATCGGTGATGGAGGTGATGACGGATGCGGCATCGAGGCTCTAATGAGGTGACTGGCAGCGGCGCTCAGGCGGCGATGGTTAGGAGTTAGCTCGGGGAGACTTGGGGCATGGCTCGAGCTGAAGGAGGAGGAGCTGGGGTGTTCGGTGGTCGTCGGTGACTCATCGGCGAGGGGCAGAGGAGCAGGGTGGTGTTGAGATGATGGTGTTGAAGTGGAGCTTAAGGTGAACAATGGTGGAGTGGGGTTTGAGTTAGGAGTTGATGGAGGTCGGTGGGGGTTGCAGAAGAGGAAGAGGAGCGGGGCTCGTGGTGGCACTGTGGTTCGTCGGTGGTGGGGACTGTAAGTGCACGGTAGCGCCCCGGCCGTCTGAACGAGGCCAAAATGCAGAAACAAAAACTTTTACTAAACTTGTAAACCGGCGCTACCACGTACTAAAAACCCGGATCGGGCCATTAACCTAATGCTAGCATACTAGAGAATGGGTAGAAAGATATACCGAGCGTCCGTGTCCTTCGGTCTTCGGCCTCCATCCCGATCTCCTCGCGGAATCTCCGGTCTTCATCTCCTCGTCGGAAAGGGCACCACATCGCCGGGTTCTTTTACGGGATCCCACCTCTGGATCGAGGCAACTCGGACATGAAGTTGGCGAGTCGACGTGTCCAAGAATGCTATAGGCTATACGTAGATCACCATGTCTCTAAAGGGTTATGAAGTTGCCATGTATTGAGTGGAGAAGGAGGTGTAAGCCTTTTGTGGAGCTATATGAATTTGTGCAAGCCAAAAGAGATGAGAACTCCACCCAAAACAAAAAGACTGAATCAAATCCCCTCTCCCCAAAAGGTGTGGCCGGCCAATAATGGTGGAGGAGAGAGAAAGGCCAATGGAAAAAGCAATGATCACTAAGGAAAATGATTTACCTCAATCATCATATCAACCCACTCCATCAACCATCTTATCTCCAAAAGTCAAGCAATGATGAACTAAAGAAGTCGAAGGAAGTAAGAACCATCATGAACCAACCATTAACAAGAAACACCCTCCAAATTGCTAATTTGCACATTTGCAAATTAGCCCCTCCACACCAATTTTCAGCCAAAGAAGGAACAAAGGAAAAATGGCCGAAACGGAAAGCAAACTGGCAACTTCAAAAAAACCGATCCCGTAATAAATTACAGGAAAACCCCGCGACTGTATATACATACCCGCATTTGTATTCCGACTGAATACAAATGCAATGAGACAAAATCTACACTGTACAATACTAGGATCCGGCTTAAACCAAAGCCCGCTAGTATTATCCGTCCGATCATGATCCGTGCAATACCGCACGTACATGATCGAACCCTGCCATATATCCATACGGCCTCTACAGCGTTTCGCCCGAAACTTGAGAAACTGTCTATGGGGGACTGTAAAGACTCGTCAATACTTTGGCTGTGGATTTAACCACTAGCACGTCAGAGGTATTAGCCATACGTAACGGGCTACCAGCTATTGACCAAAAGGGACGTCGATGAGCGAACTCATCCTGACACCCTACTGAGCCTGTCAGTGACAATATCCGTACAGTCCGGTTCGTTCGTCTATGAGCATCGCATGGCGGGCCTAGGGGGTTGGTAAAAATCAGACCCCCAAAAGCGGTACAAGTCGTGTCGGAGTGTAGCCCAGAACACCCTGAGATACTACTGGAATACCTACCAGTAAATCTCCTGCCTTGGCCAAGGACTTCGTGCAATGGCTCTCCTAGACACAGCGCGACCTCACCCCCAATACCGGGAGAGACGAACCCCTGCAGATCCGCTCACTGCCTCCATGTGGCTCGGGACTGTACCCAACTAAAACCTGTTTGCACGACTCCTTTGAGCCGTGGTAGGGTAGTAATCAAAGTACAGTGGGAACTCACACGAGACAAATGATGATCTCAGGTCGATGAACTAACCTGTACACATGTCACCAGGGAACTGCTATCTGACGCTAGGTATAATACCAACTAGTATGTTCCCGGGGAGTCCTGTCCGGTGTACTCATAACCCAATGAGCACCTGTATACATCTTAGGTGATCCAACTGACACCAGTGGCTTGTGAGACCGGCCACCGCCCCTCGTCGGGGTCTCGACTGTATACACTAGTCTACTATGGAGTATCGATGCCCTGTCTCGAAACTCCCACAACTAGGGACCTTTTAAGGATGTGCTTATAGACCCCAGCTCCCACATATATGATCGCCATCATACTGCTGGCCCTCAAGCAAGAATCCTAAGGGCTCTATCAACGCGCAATAGTGACCTGTAAGGTCACCTAAAGCAGTACACGATGATAAAGATAAACCAGATAGCATACTATCATCTTGAGTAAGACTGTCCTACCGGTATAGGTCCTCCCTCAATCATTGCAATCACATGCCTGTGATCAATCATTGACTCTGAGGGCACTATCTCCAACAGGGACACTGGCAGTGATGTTGCTGTGGGGTTGGATTATTGGGGGGGTATCGATGAGAGAAGGGGAGAGAAGAAAGAGGAGGGAGCCGTTGAGGGGAGCGAGTCGTAGGAGGGTGTGCGCGCGCATCATGGGAACGAGAGAGGTGGCGCGAGAGACATGGTCGCGACGACGTGGCGACGTGGGAGGGCGCGAATGAAAGAGCGGGAAAGAGAGCGCGAGTGGGGAAGAAGGTTGGGGTCGGGTTGGGTCGGGTGTGGTGAGGGGGCGGGCCGGGCTCGGAATTAAATTTAAAGAGTAAGGGGAAAATGGGGAAAGGGAGTGGGCCGGAAAAGGGCTGGAATGATTGTTTAGGAATTTAATTTATTAAATGGGAAGAGTGTCTTAGGCTGGGCTGGGAAAGTTTAAATATAGGCTTTTAGTTTTAGTTCTGGTTTTGGGCTCAGGAAAAATGGGAATGGGGAAAAGAAATGGGGAAAAGGAGATGGGCCTGGCCAAGAGGGGGGGCTTGGATTTAAATTAAAATGTTAAAATAGGAATTGGAAATATTCAGTAAAAAGTTTTGGGGGAGGGATTACAATAAAGGAATAGAACAATAATATAATAAAAATATAGAAAAATTATTTCATTCAAATATGTAAAATAGTACGTCGCAAACTGGGTATTACGAAACAACTATAAATTTTGCGGGCCAAAGGTTATACTACGATAAAAATTTGGAGATAGAATTTAAAGAAATAAGTTAGAATAAATAAAGTTCAATTAAATTCGTATTTAACTGTATAATAGGTACTGGGTATTAAATCATACCCCACTTAATAAAAATTTCGTCCTCGAAATTTAAAATAACGATAAGTTATAAAATAATATGCAAAAGGCCACCAACTCAAGTACTAACATATAGCGATTATTTAAAAGAAGCTAGATAAAAGTCTAAGGTCTATATAAGTATGAGAAATGACGCAACGAAAAGAATAGACCTAAGTAAACATAAGGCATGACCGTCTATAAGGATAAACTATATGCACAATATCAGAAAGTAAAATAGCAATAACAAACAATAGTGAAGGGTTTGCCAATAGGCCAAGGTATTTTAGAATAAATGTATCGATCAAACGATTTTAAAATAACTTAGAAATCCACGTGGTGGAACTAAGAGACATAGAGCAAAGTAAACTGCGCGATATATTGTTGCGCTATTGAAAATATGAGGGATAGTAGAGCCTCTAAAATGGGTAAAACGGAAATAGTCAATAACACACAATTTGTCGACAAATACGAAGTAATGAAAACTAAATTTTTTGAAAGACGGTGTCCCTAAATGTAATAAAAAGAAGCACTACTGATGTATAAGGTCTAGTCAGGGTAGGGGTTACAATAGAGTAAGGCTCATTCAAAAGATCGGGGTGCGACACTTTTTAATCTAAGTGAGGGTCAAAACAACACAAGGTGCAGGGGTGAAGGACAGTAATGAGTTTCAGGGGGAAAAGAAATGTACAGGGGAAACAGTCAACGCATCATGTGAACCAACAATCAAAAGATTAGCGAACACAGAAATTTTATTTCATTCCAGAAAATTCCAAACAAGGCATCCTCGACAAATAAAAAAAGTGGCCCTAAACTATACATAGATTTATTTGGACAGAGGAGACAAAAGCTAAATCACGTCAGTCGTGGTTGTGGAGGTTCAGCAGGTTACAGTAGGCTCGCACGCTCAGATAGGGGCGTCCATTTCCATAGCGCCTCGCAGGGATCGCCACTGGGGGTCCTTCTGCCGCGGGGTCTCGTTCTTCCGGTCCTTCTTCCTCGGCTGGAGTTTCTTCATCGAGCTCTGCTTCCATGTGATTCTCTCCTTCTGGATCCTCTTCCATAGGATTTTCTTCCACTGGATTCTCCCCAAGGTTTTCCTCTCCTGGATTTTCTTTTATCGGGTCCTCCTCGGAATCTTCCTCTATTGGGTCTTCTTCGAGGTATCCTTCCTCCTCGTCGGAATCACCGATCATTTCAACTTCTGGGGCTGCGGCTCTCTCGTCCTTGGAATCACTGTTTCCGAAAATAACCTGGGGGCCGTTGATCTCGTCATCCGAACTCACCAGCATGCGGTCTAAGGAAACGCGTTACTGTGTATCCTCATCTAGATGCGGCGCTGCTCCAGGGTGGGCCATGGCCTGAAAAGAAAGAGTCATGATTAGACAGTGGAACACATTAAGAAAATAACCAAGGATACGGAGTACAAGGAAAATATGCGATAGGCAAGGACTAAAAAAACAAAATTTAGAATATTGATGCGATGAATAGTATAAGTAAAGTGAGTGGGAAGGGGACGATACATACATCACAACTCAGAATTTTATTACGTTCAACTAAAAGTTCAACGGATACAAGATCTCAAATGAAAAGAAAATATTTACAAAGGAGTGACAACATTTTTTATTAAAAGTAGAAAACGTGATAACTCTTCTTTTGATTTCTAGACCGCTGTATTCTCGTCACGCGAGTTGAATCCTGCGCTAGGTCCGTACCATTCCTCGAAGCTCGAACTACGAAATAACCATCACTTAGCAGGAGTGGAAAGTGCGGACGAACCCCTCCTTGTAGCTCCTTCCTTTTAGGGCAACCATTGATAAAGTATTCGCTGGATCTGCAAATCAGGTATTGCCCTTTGGCGCTGCGACAATCTCTCTGAAAGTGTTCTAGTTTCTTACAGTACCCACAACGTTGGGTCTTCTGCTGCTTCTGTTACTGGGGAACAAGTGGGCGCTTCATCTTCACCTCTTTTCCTCGTCTAACAGGGATCTCCTTACGATAGGAGACTTCCGCTGGTGCCTGAGTCACCTGCCTTCTTAATCCTTCAGCTAACAGGTTGTTTGTTCGCTCCTGGGCTTCCTTCATACTTTGCAGTGCATTCAGAATCTCTACGGTCTGATTCTGGGGGGTGGAGATGGAAGAAGAGTCGTTGGAAGATATGGTCCTGAAACAACAAATTTGAGGACGATATAAAGCATAAGCTATAAGAATTAAAATACAATATGGATTGGGCAAGGAATCAAGAATATCGGGTGCGGTGAAATTCAAACAAGTGAAAATCAACTGTAGAACTCCAAGTTACTCAAACAGGGTACAGTATTGTAACTATGCTGCAGTTCACAATTACAACCACGTAACTCTACTGAGTCACCCAAAACTCTACCGGATGGATCAGAATGTATAACAGAACACACTATGTGAATCGAGATCACAGATAACAAGTTTACAATCTAGACCGAAGGATGTCTTAGATTGTCAAGCACTACACGGAGACTGCAATCCCAATCGAAGCATAACCTGGCTCTGATACCAACAAAACCATGTCACGCCTCGCTTCCCAAAATACGGAATACGAGGGGTTGACAAGGCCAGCCATGCTCTTACGGTCAAGAAAATATCCTGCCATAGTCACACTTCGGCTTCTATCATTACGTGGTAATCAGTAAACAATGCACAGGAAATGAGAAATGCAGTAACTAAATCAAAAGAAATAACCAGGTGGAGATCAATGAAGTATAGCTCTGAGTCGCTGATCAAGATGTCCGCGATATCCTCGAGGTACGTCAGGTCCTGGTCCAGGCTAGATCCACTTCTCACTCTGAGCATGCATATTCAGGTCGTCAGAGCGACACGATAGCAATATATATATATATATATATATATATATATATATATATAGTTACAAATGGTAACTCGTACAATAATAACGAATACGTAACAATAATCAGAGGAATAAAGACGTGAACAAGAAGTAGCCAATGCAGGTAACTAATAGAGCGGGTAAAAAGTAAAGCAGTGAACATTATGTCAGGTATATTGAATCAGTAAGCAATGCATGTCAATTTCACTATCCCTATCAGTCTCTAAGTCTCACTGTACAGGTCACTAAGCCTATCGTCAGTCCAAGTGTGAGAGTCAACCACTCGTGAGTATCCCCCACCCAAGGATAGGACCCAAGGACAAGGGAACACGGGCCCGAGTTGCTCGCTAATAATCAATAATATCCCTATATATCTCCATATGTGCCGGCATGGGACTCCCGAGATTCTGTTGAACTCACACTCAAACTACCCCACACCCCGTGGTCTACATCAAACACCAACCATAAACTCAAATACCGGTCGGTCCATGACAAGTCTGCGCGAGAACTCGAGACAGGATCTCCATCAAGTATGTCCCGACTGATACCCAAGCTAAATGGACAGTGTTTGGTGCCTTACCTGTGACACCCATACAAGTGCTTCCATAATTGTCCCATACCAATTATAGTCACACTTATACACGTCTCACAGACGTCGACAATGCAATAAATCAATAGGGTCCACTGATTGTGTACAAGTACGTGTCACTTTCACTTATCCATTCATGCTCAAACACTAACGTACTTGCCACAATCATCACTAATACCTAACACTGGGTAATGCACATGATCACTTGGTTACCAATGCAATGACATTTATGTAATGTAATGAGAATACAGTAATTAAGGCGTGATTAAGATATCATTAGTCGGTGTCCTACCACTTACATAATTTATTATAAACCATACATGCAAAACTTAGCAAAACAATAAAAAGGGGTAAACGGTATGTGTAATTATCTATCAATCAAAATTGGTTTCACGTTAATCGGGTTTCAGGATCACTAGATATGGCCATTTCATTTTAACATTCACTGTTGGAAATCCGGTTTCAGAATCAGAAGTCCGTTTCGTAACGCATTTTAATCCCAGTTGGGATCATATTTAGGCAACGCTATAGTTGAACAATACTGAGGGTTATCAGTTAGGTTTCCACCCCAATTTGAGGATCAGTAATATACTATGCTGACAGGGAGTTATGAACAAATTATGTTTGAGGTGTAAAATCTGCTCCTGCAGAATTCAGCAAGACGTGTCGACATTGTGAAATGAATTAAAAATATCAAAAAGTTGAGGAATCCAGTGAGACACATTGAGTAAGAAAGCCAATCCAATTACCTATGTATAAATAAAGGATTCCGCGCATTCTCAGATTTGAACAGTAATATACAGGGGTTTAGAAACAGGGGTTAATCGGGATTTCCATTCTGAGCTGCAGTCCAGAATCGTACTCCTCCGAAATTTTCTCTGTCATTGTTTATTAAAATTTAGTAATCAACAATATGGTGCAGTGGTTTAAACAGTTAGCTTCGATACGAGCCATCGCACGCATCATTTCAACGCGTACACAACTAATTATGATTTAAACAAGTTTCAGACGCGGGAAATATTCAGTTTTAACGGGTGTAATTGGGGGTGATCGTTCAAGCCAGTAACGATTATATTTTCCAGTCAAATTTCACCACAATGTTCATTGCCACACGGGCCAGCATATGTAATCAAGTTCTATCAGTTTAATGGAAGATTTTCGTTCGGGTTTTGCATCAAGCATGTGTGTCATATGAGTTTTCACGAATCGTAAACATGGAATTAATAGTATTTTAAAGTATAACAGTATAATCTAGCATGTAGCAAGTAGGGTACTTGCCTCGGTCGCTTGATATGAAAGCGACGCCGCTGCAGGGTTTGTCCCGACACACGGGATGGCGCGAAGCTGGATACGGCGCGCGGTGCGCGGTGACCCGGTACTGGACACGGTGGCAACGCGGGCGTGATACGGCAGTGGGCGTGGTCCTGGCTCGGTGCGTGGCACGGCGCGACACGGAACTGGGCCTGGTGATGATGCGGGCGCGACGCGGGACCCGGTCCGGAGGTGGGCACGACCCGACACAGGCGTGGCACGGCAACTGGGCACGGGGCGCGACACGCGAGTGGGTCTGCGGTAGCATGGTGTTGGGGCAGTAGCGATTACGAAGCGGCACGGTGTGGCACGGGGCGGGGGCACACAGCGACGGACTTGCGCGGTGTTGCGATGGCAACTGCGTTGATAGCCGTGATAGTTACCCCGACCTAAGTCACGGCTTGAACAGCGGCGACGGCTGCCGGAACAGCGGCATTTGACGACGAATGCAAGTGCTTGATGAAATGTCGAAGGGTGCGAGGAGCATGAAGCAGTGGAGGGAGCTCGGTTAAATGGAGGCGATGTTGGAGGTTGAAGGATGTGGTGCTGGTGAAGAGGCTTGTCAGTGATGGGGGCAGCGGTTGTGGATAGTGGCAGTGATGGTTGGGTTTGAAAGAGAGGTCTCGGTTGTATGAGGTGTCGCTGGTGGTGTGAGGTGATGGAGTGGGGCTTGAGCACATCGACGGAGGAGGCTTTGGTGGTGTGAGGTGGTGACTCATCGGTGATAGAGGTGATGACGGATGCGGTGCCGAGGCTCCGATGAGGTGACTGGCAGCGGTGATGGCTAGGAGTTGGCTCGGGGAGACTTGGGGCATGGCTCGAGCTGAAGGAGGAGGAGCCGGGGAGTTCAGTGGTCATCAGTGACTCGTCGGCGAGGAGCAGAGGAGCAGGGTGGTGTTGAGATGATGGTGTCGAAGTGGAGCTTAAGGTGGACAATGGTGGAGTGGGGTTTGAGTTAGGAGTTGATGGAGGTCGGTGGGGGTTGCAGAAGAGGAAGAGGAGCGGGGCTCATGGTGGCACTGGGGTTCGTCGGAGATGGGGACACCGGCAGTGATGTTGCAGTGGGGTTGGATTATTGAGGGGGGGTATCGATTAGAGAGGGGGAGAGAAGAAAGAGGAGGGAGCCGTTGAGGGGAGCGAGTCGTAGGAGGGAGTGCACGCGCGTCGTGAGCGCGAGAGAGGCAGCGCGAGAGACGTGGTTGCGATGACGTGGCGACGTGGGGGCGTGAAGGAAAGAGCGGGAAAGAGAGCGCGAGTGGGGAAGAAGGTTGGTGTCGGGTCGAGTCGGGTGTGGTGAGGTGACGGGCCGGGCTCGGAATTAAATTTAAAGAGTAAGTGAAAAATGGGGAAAGGGAGTAGGCCGGAAAAGGTCTGGAATGATTGTTTAGGAATTTAATTTATTAAATGGGAAGAGTGTCTTGGGCTGGGCTGGGAAAGTTTAAATATAGGTTTTTAGTTTTAGTTCTGGTTTTGGGCTCAGGAAAAATGGGAATGGGGAAAAGGAATTGGGAAAAGGAGATGGGCCTGGCCAAGTGGGGGAACTTGGATTTAAATTAAAATGTTAAAATAGGAATTGGAAATATTCAGTAAAAAAAAAATTTTGGGGATTACAATAAAGGAATGGAACAATAATATAATAAAAATATAGGAAAATTATTTCATTCAAATATGTAAAATTGTACGTCGCAAACTGGGTATTACGAAACAACTATAAATTTTGCGGGCCAAAGGTTATAGTACGATAAAAATTTGGAGATAGAATTGAAAGAAATAAGTTAGAATAAATAAAGTTCAATTAAATTCGTATTTGACTGTATAATAGGTACTGGGTATTACAGTATAATCCATCGTACGGTATCCTCTAGTCAAGAGTATGGATCAAACATCAAATCGAACTCATCACGTACGGAAAATCATCGTACGGCGGTATATAACCAAAAAGGGATCCTATCAATCTATAAGACAATGAGAGTACGGCCTAATGTCACGTACGGCTTATCATTCATGATTCACAACATCCTATATATACCTATATACCTATGTCCCAGGTCGCATCCAAAACAATCTCGTACCAGGGGAATGGCAAGGTATCAAACATCTCAATCGTCTCTCATCCGTATACTAACATATCACCAAGTCATCATATCACATGTCAAATCGTATTCTCTTTTCATCGCATTGATATCTCCCATAAGGTCAATTTTACATACACATTCTACCTTTACTATAAGCATACGTATCCAATCTAACATACACACCCGAACCATACAAACAGTTTTTGAAAGATGCGAATCGTAGTTTTGAAAGTAGAGGATACGGTGTTTTTAAGGAAAAGATATCATTTGAAAATCCATAACGTCCTTCATGGTATCTGTTTAAAAGATGCATACGATTTTTCAGTTTAGAAATAAGTATAGTTCGGACGACACACCTACGTCGACTATCTAGTCCTATAGTACCCTAAACGGCAATATCATCAAATATCATTCTCAAGTTCTGTCATCACATACTAGTCGTATCATATCACTTCTAACTATCCTTTACTTTCTAATATAGATTCTCTAACTATCCTTTAACTCTATCTATAGTTTCCTAATAATGGTTTCCTTAACCATATACTACATATAAATCGGTTTCCATTAAAGTGTGCGGGGGTGCTATACGCCATCCACCCGACTTCCCCCGTAGATATAGCGTGGTCTTCACTTGCCGAAGTTGATGACGCCACGCTCCGTCGCTTTGAAATCTACGTGAAGGTACCTACAATAACAACACAATCGCAATCGCTATTAAAATTAAGTTCTAAAATCCAAACGGCACGCGCATTGCTCATAGGTTAGAACCTATAGCTTACACGTACAAAACCAACCAAACAACCCTTATTGTTGATGTATAAATATCCAACAACCAAAAATAAATCCAAATATCAAAAATAAACATTTCAAAATACGGAAAATATAGCCAAAATCATACTAATGTGCTCCCAGATTTTGACTCAGGCCAAAAGGAGTTGCACAAACAAGTCTAGAGTGTTGTACATGAAGTATATGACCTACTGGACCAACCCCGACACCAATTTCCTCCATGTGGCCGGCCACAAGGCCTAAAATTCCAGCCTCCTTGGCCAATAAATTCCAGTTTGGGTTCGTCTGGCTAGGGTGGTCTCCTAGTGTGGTAATTTGGTCCCTGGTATTGTTTGCTTTCCTCAAAAATTCCCCGGGTTGCTCCAGATTTCCCTGCACACCCTATATACTCACAAAACCGACATGGATCAATTCCTAAATCCGTATTTTAGGGTTCTAAGCTATGGTCCAGTTCAAGAATCACCTCAAAAGTCTTATTGACAGCCACAAAACATCATCAATTTCCCAAACCCTTCTCTAGAATTTCAAAGTTCACAAATACACCAATCCAATTCAATTTCTAAACTATCTAAAACATAAGAAAACTAAAACTAACTAAATGGAAATGATTATACCTCATGGTTACACTCAAGCAAAACCCTAGAAGTCCCAATATTGTTAAAATCCCACTTTGCTTGGTCCAATATGTAGAGTAAGAGATGGGGATTAAATTTTGTGAAGGGAGTATAAGGTTTTGGGGATTATTTGGAAATGGATCTAGGGTTAGAAGTGGAGGGAGATGAAGGTGAGGAAGATGGAGAAGGAGAAGAAAATGATGGGGTAAAGAAAATTTGGCAGCAGCCCCTCCCTCTCTTTCACTTTTATCACACTCTCTCTCTCTCTCCAATCATTCACCTTTTTAACCTTTTTTCATTTCTTTTTCTTTTCTCTTTTAAATTTCAAACCAAATCACATAATACCCATAAAACAACACAAATGAAACAACATGTAACCAAATGTAACATGACATGGTGCACTAGCCATGGAAAATTGTAGAAACACGGATTTGGCTTAATTGCGATTAGCGGCGCACTAAGGTTTTTATCCAAACTGCATATAATAAATTTTAAAAATGCCAAATCTTTTAAATATATCATTAAATGAATCAATCATTTTAATTTCCATTTATTTCACAATTATTGGTATATATTTATACCCCTTTTCGAAAATCCCAATTTCGCAAATCGAGCAGTTTTCGGGAAATATATTATTTTAATATTAAATTCCAAAAATAATATTTTATATTTTCTGAAATGTTACAATCTTCCCCCCTTAAATAAATTCGGTCCCCGAATTTAAATTTAAACCCCCAAAATCTAAAATATTTCAATAATCAGCTCAAATCAACGGGGCTCTGAAATCATGGAAAACGCAGAAATAATACAGCGCGTCGCGTGCGCCTGAAAACGAGTATAAACACAAAATCGAACTCCGTCAAGCGTCACGCAAATTATCGGATTTGCATGCATATCCTCGGAGTTACCATAGAGATACAGATCTCGAAATACACTATTGAAATCCAATATACACTAGTCAAATACTATAATACATGTATAGTACGCATCTTTGGAAAACTTTCAAGAACTGAATAAAACTCATGCAAAAAATCTTTTCTAAATCGCCGCGTGAATGCGTAACTCACGGCATAAGTGACGGACGTTCATTTGTAAAGTAATAATATATGTCCATATATGTTTTGCTAAGTATACGTTCCATCGTTTTTCAGAATATCCCAAAAGGTTTTCCTTTAAAAACGTTCGTGTCGCTCACAGACACGTAGGAAATAGCGATACTATAGCTCCTTTTGAAAACCTCTTGTTAAACATTTTAAATGCATGCAAAGTACTCAGGTACTGTACTCCGATCAGTCCTGTTTGGCCACTATATAATATGGTGCCCAACATGAAAACATGGTGCTCAAGAGCAAAATCTGGCTCAAAAGGCGTATCCAACAATCACGTGCGTCTGCTGCGCACGGAAATCAAATCCAAATACAAGTGCTACGAATGTGCACAAAACCAAAACTAAGTGCAACGGGTGTGCACGAAATCATCTGTCTAGTGCAACCGGTATGCATGACAACAATATCAAGTGCATCCAGAGTGCACGAAAGCATCTGTCCAGTGCAACTGACATGCACGAATGAAAATCCCAATCGAGTGCATCCAGTGTGCACAAAATCACATCTCATATCATGCGCCCAATATGCATGAAAATCCAAATCAAGTGAATCTGACATGCATAAAAGAAATCTAAATCAAGTGCATCCAACATGCATGAATGAAATCTAAAGCAAGGGCATCCAGCATGCACGAGTAAAATCTCACTCGAGTGCATCCGATGCCCACAAAATCCAATATCGAGCGCCTAATATGCGCAAAAATCCAACCCAAGCGCGTCAATCCATATAAATGCCTAATGCGGTAAAGCGCATGAAAAACGAACGTCAAGTGCAACGCGCACAAAAACCTAAATATGGTAACACAAATGCTCAAGGACAAAAATCGGGTGCAACCAATGTACGGAGTATAAATCCAGTGCAACTAATGCACGAATACCTGTCCAGTGCAACAAATGCATGAAATGCAAATCTAGTGCAACAAATGCACGAAATGAAAATCTAGTGCAACAAAGGTACGAACACAAATCCGGTGCATCCAGTGCACGAAATATAAATCCGGTGCATCTAGTACACGAAATACAAATACGGTGCATCTAGTGCACGAAACACAAATCCGGTGCATCTAGTGCACGAAATACAAATACAGTGCGTCATGTGCACAAAATACCAATCAATAACTCATACGCGTGAAAAGAAACACCGAGTACACCAAGGTGTATCAATCAAAAACGTGTGCAATTATGAGCACAAATCCGCATCAATGCACTACAAGCACATATGATCTATACCGAGTGCAAAAATCACATCATCCGTATAAAATCCACAAAATCATAAACACATGCTACAAAGGTACAAAATTGACGTCAATGCAATGGATATGCACAAATCGCAAATCAACACAACGGTGTATAAAATATATCAAGTGTGATAAATATGCGCAAAATGTAAATACCCAGCAGGTGCAACCATGGTGCACGAAAACAATATCATAAAGCTCAATCATCAAAACTCAAATCCAAGCGACATAAGCGTGATACTCGGATCACAAACGCAAATCGCAATAAATGACATCGAGGTACACCCCCTACAATGTCGAAAAAATAAATCGGTGCGCCTAAAACCGGCAGAACAAGAACATCCGCTTGCCTCCTGCTCACGGTCTGGCGTCCTCAGTTTCTGTGTCCTTATCTTCTCTGCGGATTCACAAATCTCGCAATCTATCAGCTCATCGGTCCGGTCAGGTATGCTAACGGGAACGATTCCGCTCTAGCACTTCTCTGGTCATCTCTCGGCCAATCATCACGACCACTCGTAAACTAGCACGTTACTGGCGTTGGCATCTGGTCCTCTAAATACACGTGACACCACTGATCCTGGGTGCAAGTCTCATTACAGCAGTGTCCTGAAAGGAATCCTGCTCAAGGTCTCTTCCGATCTCGCCTATGCCGAACTGTACGGAGGCTGGTACTTTTACATAATCTTTTCTCGTTTTTTGGACATCTGCGTGTTCTGCACACATTTTCTCGGAAACTGGCCGTATCCCAATGCCTCTGTATGCATATCAGATCTCTAATCTCGACGGGGAGTAGCAACAGCTCGTCAGCATCTCGCATGAACCTCTGGCTCCACTCGTCTTTTTCAGCGTCCGCTTCGACCACGTCTTGCTGTCTTCGTACTGCTACTGTTCTCGGCCACGGTCAATCCGAAATTTCTCACACGGACTCGAAATCGCGTACTCTGTATCTTCATCACTCTATAGAAGATATCTGGCCGAACATGTCCTCGGGAACTCGTCCCAACCATCGGAGGAATACTCAATACCCGTCCGTCCTTTATCAACTCACAATGCATCTGGGTGAGGTCCTCTATCCGAACCTGGTCAGCTTGCTGATCTCTTATCACATGATATCCGGACGACGTTAAACCTTTTGATCGAGTCATCAAAGTCCCAAAATTTTCCGAAAGCTCAACACCTAAGCATAGTCTAAAAATATTCGGTACATACCACAGTACCTCTGGACCAGCCGTAGAAGGGCAAACCCAAGCCTCACTGATGGCATTGCTAAACTGCTGCAAACCCTAAGGTTCAAAAGCGGTTCCATGGTCATCATGTCGAGTTAGGGTTTCATTCTTCTAGAGGGTCCACAGAATTACCTGCATGTTCTTCCGAATACTTAAACTTGGAAAAATGGGTTTCTGACATTCGTTCGAACTTTTTAACTCCGCCTGGACGACATGCGAATACCCTTCGTCCGCATGCTAAACAATGCCTCAATCCTTCAGGAAAAACGATACATCACGGTCAACTCTGTATCTGAGTAAGACTCTCCACACTGGAAATTTTCAACTCAACTGGGCCTAAGTCGGCGCATCAATCTGACGAATCACCTTCGTCTCTTAAATCGAGGTAGACTAGCTATCATCTGTCGCATCTCTGCCTGGAAGCTCCAGCGATCTCAGCTCGTAAACTCTGGAAGTGACATCCCATCAATTTTAGCAACAGCTGGGTCATCTGTCTGCACGATAGAAGACATCACAATCTCTGAGGTCGGCTGTACATCAACAGTCCTCTCGCAACTGGCAGCTCTAGCAATAGCCCGATCATCCGGTGTAAAACAAAGCACTCGCCTCCATAAGAGATCACAACATAAAACTACATCGAGACGTTCCCATGCCACCAGAAAACACAATGGTCAGCCCTTGTACCAGACGAGCTCGCCCTGACCGCAACACTAGCAGCAGCTCAAACTGCGCTAAAACCATGGTGACCGGAACCTCAATCGAGTATCGATAAAAACATATCAAAGGCATGGAAGGAAACGACAGATCCAAAATGGATACATGATCATAAGGAGGAACAGAATCAATGAGAGTGTGATCATAGAAATGAACAGAATCAAGGATCTCCAATGGATGTATAATCATGGGTACGAAGAGAATCATAGATCTCAAAATATGTACATCCTAAGGTTTCTTAAGTGGAGTATCGTATCGTAAATACGCCGCGGAACATACGTACGGTACGTCACTCTACTCAAGCTACCTACTCCATCAATCAGGGTCATCCTATGAAACGAAAGTTCAGGTCTAATACCCCCTCCCCCCGTTCAAGTCTAAGTTCCATAAGGTCGAGCCTAGGTTCCGAAATACATACCCGCCCTAGACTCCTGTTAGTGTATATGCCCTAGAGGTCATTACTGTATCATACTAGTTTGTATATTACTTGATGGAAGCTTGGGATATTCACAGTTGCATATACAATCTTGCTCGAAATGGTAGTATGCTACTTGGTTTGTCTCTGCTTTAATATGTGCATGTGTTTCTTTTAGCATATCGCTGATATACATATTAGTAGAGCCCTTAGGATCTTTGCTTGATTACCAGCGTTGTGATAGCGCTCACACTCGTGGGGGCTGGGTAATCCATAAGCACATCCTTATACAGGTCCCTAGTCGTTGGACTATCGAGACAGGGCATCGATACTCCAGAGTAGACTAGCGTATGAGCTTCTCATCCCAGCGTGGGAGACGGTCTGTCCCACAGCCGTCAATACGTCGTACTTGAGATAGTATGCGGGTGCTCGTTAGGTTACGAGTACACTGGACAGGACTCGTTGGGAACTGTTGGTTGGTATTATACCTATCGTCAGTTATCAGTTCCCAGGTGACATGAGTACGGCTTAGTCCGCCGACTTGACACTGTCACTTCGTCTCAAGTGTGTTCCCACTGCACTTTGATTACTACCCTACCACGGCTCAAAGGAGTCGTGCAAACAGGTAGTTTTTGGGTGCAGTCCCGAAGCACTTGGAGGCAGTGACGGTTAGACAGGATTCGTCTCTCCCGGTATTGGGGGTTGACATCGCACTGTGTCTAGGAGAGCCATTACATGTGTAGTCCCTGGCCAGGGCAAGCGAGATATACTGGTAGGTTTCCAGTGTTATCTCAGGGTGTTCTGGGCTACACTCCGACACGACTTGTACCGCTATTAGGGGACTGACGTTCACCGCCCCCTAGGCCCGCCATGCGATATATCATACGAACAGACCGGACTGTACGGAGACTGTCACATACAGGCTCAGTAGGAGTTCAGATGGGGTTCACCTCGTCAGTCTTCTTATCGGCATCTACCTGGGGACCGTTACGTACATCTAGTGCCGCTTGCGGTCTGTGGTTAAACCCACTGCCAGCGTAGTGTCGAGTCTTTAGAGTCCCACACAGAGAGCTATTCACCTTTAGGCAAAATGAGTAGAGGTCGCATGGTTTTGCGACATGGTTCGTTCACATCCGCGCACTTGTGCACGTTTGCTGTCCGGACAGCTTATACTAGCGGGCTTTGGTTTAAGCCGGATCCTAGTATATGATTTGGGATTGGTTTTATCTCTTTGTATTCGTGTTCCTCGGATCACGAATACGGGTGCGTATGCACAGTTGCTTTAGACAGAGGGAGGGGACTTTGATTAGGGTTAATGACCTTTGTCATTTTATTAACCCTAATGCTTATGTGTGTATTATGGTTAATTGATATTAGTTTAATATAATTGTGCATGGTTATGGTTGTTGACCATTTGACCTTCTTGACTTGTTGACCTAGGTTGACACTTTGACCATCATCATTTCATTTGGAAGATGCTCTTTGATCCTTGCAATTTGCATTAAAAATGAAATGATAAGGGTCATGTCTTGATTAACCATGACAATTATCTAGCTAATTATCAATTTATAATAATTCATACATATATGTGAGAATGGTTGTTTTATTCTCTCATTCTATCATTCACTTTCTCTCTCTTGTTCTTCCTCTCCCTCAAGCTCTCCCCTCTCATGTGTTGAGAAACACTTGAGCTTGAGAAAAACCTCTTCTTGATAATCTTTACTCTCATCTAGGGTTTTAGGACTAGCACTTCTAGCACCCTAGTTACTTCTAGCTTGAAGTTGAAGCTAAAGGTTGAGGCTTTCGAGTGAATCCTTCTTCGACTCAAGAAGACGACAAAGGTGATCCCTTTCTACTACTCCAAGGAGTAAGGAGAGAAGGACATAAAGCCCTAGGTATAACCATTCTACCTTTAGCTAGTTTCTAGTTAGCTTTAGCTTCTTTTTGTTTAGCAAAGATCCTTCTTTGTCAAGTCCATGTTGCCTAAAGTGATAAAAATCCGATTTTTATTCCGTTTTCCGCCTCCCCGCAAGCACCGGGGTGGGCAACGTGGACTTACAGTGGTATCAGAGCCTAACTAAACATAAACTAGCTAGGTAGTAAAGTGTATGGAAGTTCAATCGGAAAAAATCGCAAAACCGAGTTTACAAAAACCCAAGTTTCTGTTAAAAAATTTTCTGTTCAAAATAAAATAAATCATACTCCAAAAATCATCTCAGGGTTTTGTGAAGAAAGGCACCAAAAACGATCCAGTGACTCGCTCAAAGAGCCGCGGTTCCGCGGCAATAGCAAGCTATCGCCGCGCAACCGCGGCCGTTTTGGCTCGTCTCTGGGTCGAGTTTGGTGCAGTGTTCTTCTGGCATAGTTTTGGGATTTTTAAGATGGTTTATATGTACCCAGGTTTTCCAGAAAAGAAATTTGATTTTGGGGGCCTATAAATCCGTATTTTTGATCGAACTTCAATACACTTTGACTAAAGGGTTATATCTGTGATGTTTATATGTATTGAACGTCGGTTAATCGCTATATGTCGATTAGTGGGGGTTATACATATCTGTGATCTGTGTTTGATGATGGTATGTGTATATGAATGCGTTGGATTGTCGCGGGTGAATAGCCGGGGTGGATGTGAGATGAGTGTTTCTTTTTCTTTCATTCATGTAACATGTAAATTGATGTAATATTAATTGTATGGCCGCACAACCGGGTCGGGGTTGTAGCCGTCATTGTATAATTGTTTTTACTGTTTTTGCTCCTAGGATAGACCCATGGAGGGGGTACACAAACTACCGGGTATCTCGAAGTGCCGAGTGGCCTACTCACGGTGTTGAGGGAGGTTGCTTCGCTTCGGGTGCTTGGCGGGTAGTTTGCCGCACCCGTAGAGGTCTTGGGTGGGGTATTGGCTATTCACCGCGACCGTGTAATCCGCTTTTCGTTGTAGGCTCGAACGGATTGCGGATTCCTAGTATATCCAATGTATTCATCTGTGATCTGTAATGTCTATCATTGCTATATATTTATATATTATAACTATTTAGGCGTTGCTTATGTTTTACAGCCGCGCTAGCCCAGCCCCCGCTCTGTCGTTAGTTAAGTAACCTAACGGGTGATGACGGGGCCCCGTGGCGAATGCGAATGGCATAAGCGTACGTCATATTTTGGTTGTTTTCTGCAATGGTAGGATTAAATGATGGGACGCATTAAAAGAACTAATGCAAGAAAATAAACCAAGTAAAAGTCGATTGGAACACTTTGAAAACCACTCGGTTCTTTTCAAAAATAAACTTTTAAACGCGGAGCTTGAACCACTCCTTTTAAAAGCTATCTCGTTCCATCGATTATATCAAGTTCACTACGTTCACGGTTTCGGCAAAACCATTCGTAGCCCTCCGTCATTCCACATGAATGGTCAAAAGTATTCAAGCTATGTATTTTGGCCAAAGTCAAGGCATAGTGATTGGTAGCAATTGGGTATTCATATGCAGCATAGATAGATGCGTTGGTTTGGGACAGTCGTGCTGCCATTTTGGCCAAAGTCAAGGGTAGGTACGGGTGGGTCCAAATTAACCAGGAGAATGACGGGTAGAACTTGACATGTGACTTATGATATTTTGGCTAAAGTCAAGGTCATAAGAGCATGGGGCAAAAATCCACATCGGGAGTTTCATAAGTACTGGAACTTGCTAGCGCTGCATACCATTTGGAGTGTGATGATTCTGGTAGGATTCCTTCGGTTTTATCACGCGATGACATTTGGATCCCGATCCTACTGTGAGTATATGCTACTCCTCGGGAAAACTCTCATTTAACGATCAATGCTATAAACCTAGTAGGTGTCTAGAAAGATGTTAGCGGGGCTACGCCCACAGGGAAAAGAGGTTACTTAATTAAGGAACTTCGCGAAAGCGTTGGAAAACCTCCCTCGAAGTACCGACACTGGCCTGGCTGAACGGTTAAGCAAGTATTGTACGGTGAGATTGATCCCGACTAAACCTTTCTTTACGGTTTGAGAAGGGATTCGAGAGACAGTGGGAGCCATCCTGTTTAGACAAACTAAAAACCACTCTAAACTTGCAAGAGCATCATGCTAAAGTGTTTCTTTTCTCTCTCCTAATTGCAGCGACCATTCAACATGACCGGACTTAAGTTATTACTAGATAAAAACATACTGACAGGGCCAAACTACAAAGATTGGCTCAGGAATGTCAAGATGGCAATCACTTACGACAAGCTGGGGTATCTCCTTACCACCAAAGCTCCCCCTGTCCCAGGTCCCAAAACCAGTGTCGCGAATAGGGAAATCCGTAAGACATGGGAAATAGATTGCGCGAAGGCCAAATGCCTCGTACTTGCCTCGATGGACAACGAACATCAGAGGAGGCACGAGAATATGGACCTAGAGTCCATATTTCTTCATACAAAAGAACTGTATGGAGAGCAGTCTCGTATCGCCAGATACGAAGTGTCGAAGAAGTTGTTTTCGGCAAGGTTGGCCGTCGGATCATCGGTAGCGGAACACGTGCTTAAGATGATTGGCTACATAGAGGAGCTCACAGAACTTGGGACCACGTTGGAGAATGAGCTCTATACGGACTTGATTCTCCAGTCCCTTCCTTCCACTTACGCCCAGTTCATCCTGAACTTCAACTTACAGGAAAAGGAAGTTGAACTTTCAGAGTTCCTCAACATGTTGAGGAGTGCAGAGGGCACCCTACAGAAAAGTAGGGAGATATCCACTTTGTTTGTAGGAGGATCTTCCTCTTCTAGGTCCAGGGCGAAAGCCAAGGGCAAGAAGAAGAAAGCCCCCGCCAAACCAAGAGGCGGTGTCAGTAAAGTGGATACAAAGAGAAAAGGAAAAGCAACAAAGGTAGCGGGAAAGCTGGTGGGGAAGGAAGAATGCTTCTACTGTCACAAAAGTGGTCACTGGAAACAGGATTGCAAAGCTTGGAAGGCCAGAACACAGGATTTGAAGCGAGTTGCGGCTTCAGCTTCAGGTGTGTATGTTATTGAAAACTGTCGATCAATAAACTCTACATCCTGGGTATTGGATACCGGATCAGGATCTCATATCTGTAATTCTTTGCAGGCGTTGAGAAAGCGTAGAGTTTTGAAGGCAAGTGACATGACCCTCAGAGTTGCAAACGGTGCTAGCATGGATGCTGAGGCCGTGGGGGACTATCACCTGGGACTGTCAGATGGACACTTTTTGGTTTTGCGTAGTTGTTATTATGTACCAAATGCAACCTGTAATATCATTTCTGTATCTTTATTATCTAAAGAAGGTTATGAATTTGCATTTGTAAGTAATGTAGTGAACATTCACCTTAATCAAGTTTTGATTGGGTCGGGTACATTGAACAACGGTATATACGTATTAAACCAACCACAGATTTTCAATGTCCGGAATACACACAAAAGAATGTCTCCAGAAATCAATAAAACTTTCTTATGGCATTGTAGACTGGGTCATATCAATGAGATAAGGTTAACTAAGTTACATACAGAAGGATATTTGGATCCGTTCGAATATCAATCGTATGCAACTTGTCAATCCTGTCTCAAAGGAAAATGACAAAGACTCCGTTCACTGGATACGGAGTGAGAGCGAGCGAGCTCTTGGGACTCGTACACAGTGACATGTGCAGTCCAATGTCTACACATGCACGAAGCGGTTATTCTTACTTCATTACTTTTACGGATGACTTTTCAAGGTACGGTTATGTCTTCTTAATGAAACATAAATCCGAGGCTTTTGAAAAATTCCAGGAATATAAGAATGAAGTAGAAAAACAAACAGGCAAAAGTATCAAGGCACTGAGATCTGATCGAGGTGGTGAATACTTGAGTGCCGAGTTCCTGGGTTACTTAAAAGAGAATGGAATTCTCTCTCAGCTTACTCCTCCATACACTCCGCAACAAAACAGTGTATCGGAGAGACGGAACCGAACCCTATTGGATATGGTACGGTCCATGATGAGTAACGCTGAGTTGCCGCGATCGTTTTGGGGATATGCGCTAGAATCAGCTGCATACCTTTTGAACCGAGTTCCAACTAAGACTGTGCCTACTACACCATATCAGATGTGGTGTGGGAAGAGACCCTATCTTAATCACATTAAGACATGGGGATGTCCAGCTTTTGTAAAAAAGCAGCATGCAGACAAGCTCGAGGCACGCTCAGTACAGTGCAAGTTTGTGGGATATCCAAAGAACTCCAAGGGATATTTCTTCTATTGCGAAGAGGAACAAAAGGTTTTTGTTTCTCGCCATGCCCACTTTCTAGAACACCAGTTCATAGAAAAAGAAATAAGTGGGAGCGCAATAGAACTGGAAGAAATTCCAGAACCACGAGCTATTACTGAAAGCTTAATAGAACCAGAGGGTTTGAAAAATCAGGACATTCCCACGCCACTCCGCAGGAGTAGTAGGCAGTCTCATCTGCCCGAGAGATACTACAGTTTTCTCATTGACGGGGATAGAGAGGATTGCATCATAGATTGTGATGAACCTACTAGCTTCCAGCAAGCCATTCAGAGCGTCGACTCGGTAAAATGGCTGGATGCAATGCGGACCGAAATGGAGTCCATGTACACCAACAAAGTATGGACGTTGGACATTGCTCCAGATGGGGTAAAACCCGTAGGATGCAAGTGGATCTTCAAAAGGAAGATTGGTGTAGATGGACAGGTTGAGACCTATAAAGCTAGACTGGTTGCAAAGGGTTTTCGTCAGCGACCTGGTTTGGACTATGAAGAAACCTTTTCTCCAGTAGCTATGCTGAAATCCATTCGGATCCTTCTTGCCATTGCTGCCTTCCACGATTATGAAATTTGGCAGATGGACGTAAAAACCGCTTTTCTAAATGGACATTTAGAAGAGTGTGTCTATATGGAACAGCCAGAGGGTTTCATTCAGAGTGGGAGCAGCGGAAAGGTGTGCAAGTTGCTTAAGTCCATTTATGGACTGAAGCAGGCATCGCGGAGTTGGAACATCTGTTTTGATGAGACGGTCAAGGAATTTGGCTTTATCAAAAATCCAGATGAACCATGCATCTATTGTAGATTTGTAGCGAGAACTGTAGTATTCCTCGTTTTATACGTGGATGACATTCTCTTAATAGGAAATGACGTTCCTATGCTACAATCTGTCAAGGGGTTCTTGTCACACAGGTTCTCCATGAAAGACCTGGGTGATGCCTCATACATTCTGGGGATCCGGATCTACCGTGATAGATCCAAGAGGATATTAGGACTTTCACAGTCCAGGTACATCGACACCATACTGAAGAGATTCAGTATGGAAGATTCCAAGCACGGTAATCTACCGGCTTGTCACGGGATCACCCTCTCCAAAGAGATGTCTCCCAAGACTGATTTGGAGAGGGATCGCATGTCTATTATACCCTACGTTTCTGCGGTAGGCTCTATAATGTATGCGATGTTGTGTACCAGACCAGATGTGGCTTATGCACTGAGTGTGGTAAGCAGGTATCAGTCAAACCCTGGGGAGAAACATTGGATAGCGGTAAAGAACATTCTCAAGTACCTGAGAAGGACTTTGTCGGGCTTTGTCTTTACCCTCAATGGAGGGGTGGTGTGTTGGAAGAGCTCCAAACAGGAAACCGTTGCTGACTCGACTATGGAAGCGGAATACATCGCGGCATCTGATGCCGCAAAAGAAGCTGTCTGGATGAGGAAGTTCTTGAAAGAACTTCAGGTGGTTCCGTCCATTGTTGACCCAATACCTCTGTATTGCGACAACAACGGGGCTATAGCTTTAGCGAAGGAACCCAGGTCCCATCAGAAATCTAGACACATCTTGAGGCGGTATCACCTGATGAGGGAGATCGTGGATCGCCAGGAGATCGAGGTTCGGAGGGTTGCTTCAGAAGATAACACTGCAGATCCATTCACCAAGGCCTTGCCCCAGACTCAGTTCGAGCGGCTGATCGAGATGATAGGTCTTCGATACGCCAGTACATGGCCTTAGTGCAAGTGGGAGATTGTTAGTGTATATGCCCTAGAGGCCATTACTGTATCATACTAGTTTGTATATTACTTGATGGAAGCTTGGGATATTCATAGTTGTATATACAATCTTGCTCGAAATGGTAGTATGCTACTTGGTTTGTCTCTGCTTTAATATGTGCATGTGTTTCTTTTAGCATATCGCTGATATACATATTAGTAGAGCCCTTAGGATCTTTGCTTGATTACCAGCGTTGTGATGGCGCTCACACTCGTGGGGGCTGGGTAATCTATAAGCACATCCTTATACAGGTCCCTAGTCGTTGGACTATCGAGATAGGGCATCGATACTCCGGAGTAGACAAGCGTATGCGCTTCTCATCCCAGCGTGGGAGACGGTCTGTCCCACAGCCGTCAGTACGTCATACTTGAGATAGTATGCGGGTGCTCGTTAGGTTACGAGTACACTGGACAGGACTCGTCGGGAACTGTTGGTTGGTATTATACCTATCGTCAGTTATCAGTTCCCAGGTGACATGAGTACAGCTTAGTCCGCCAACTTGACACTGTCACTTCGCCTCAAGTGTGTTCCCACTGCACTTTGATTACTACCCTACCACGGCTCAAAGGAGTCGTGCAAACAGGTAGTTTTTGGGTGCAGTCCCGAAGCACTTGGAGGCAGTGACGGTTAGACAGGATTCGTCTCTCCCGGTATTGGGGGTTGATATCGCACTGTGTCTGGGAGAGCCATTACACGTGTAGTCCCTGGCCAGGGCAAGCGAGATATACTGGTAGGTTTCCAGTGTTATCTCAGGGTGTTCTGGGCTACACTCCGACACGACTTGTACCGCTATTAGGGGACTGACGTTCACCGCCCCCTAGGCCCGCCATGCGATGTATCAGACGAACAGACCGGACTGTACGGAGACTGTCACATACAGGCTCGGTAGGAGTTTAGATGGGGTTCACCTCGTCAGTCTTCTTATCGGCATCTACCTGGGGACCGTTACGTACAGCTAGTGCCGCTTGCGGTCTGTGGTTAAACCCACTGCCAGCGTAGTGTCGAGTCTTTAGAGTCCCACACAGAGAGCTATTCGCCTTTAGGCAAAATGAGTAGAGGTCGCATGGTTTTGCGACAGGGTTCGTTCACATCCGCGTACTTGTGCACGTTTGCTGTCCGGACAGCTTATACTAGCGGGCTTTGGTTTAAGCCGGATCCTAGTATATGATTTGGGATTGGTTTTATCTCTTTGTATTCGTGTTTCTCGGATCACGAATACGGGTGCGTATGCACAGTTGCTTGAGACAGAGGGAGAGGACTTTGATTAGGGTTAATGACCTTTGTCATTTTATTAACCCTAATGCTTATGTGTGTATTATGGTTAATTGATATTAGTTTAATATAATTGTGCATGGTTATGGTTGTTGACCATTTGACCTTCTTGACTTGTTGACCTAGGTTGACACTTTGACCATCATCATTTCATTTGGAAGATGCTCTTTGATCCTTGCAATTTGCATTAAAAATGAAATGATAAGGGTCATGTCTTGATTAACCATGACAATTATCTAGCTAATTATCAATTTATAATAATTCACACATATATATGAGAATGGTTGTTTTATTCTCTGATTCTATCATTCACTTTCTCTCTCTTGTTCTTCTTCTCCCTCAAGCTCTCCCCTCTCATGTGTTGAGAAACACTTGAGCTTGAGAAAAACCTCTTCTTGATAATCTTTACTCTCATCTAGGGTTTTAGGACTAGCACTTCTAGCACCCTAGTTACTTCTAGCTTGAAGTTGAAGCTAAAGGTTGAGGCTTTCGGGTGGATCCTTCTTCGACTCAAGAAGACGACAAAGGTGATCCCTTTCTACTACTCCAAGGAGTAAGGAGAGAAGGACATAAAGCCCTAGGTATAACCATTCTACCCTTAGCTAGTTTCTAGTTAGCTTTAGCTTCTTTTTGTTTAGCAAAGATCCTTCTTTGTCAAGTCCATGTTGCCTAAAGTGATAAAAATCCGATTTTTATTCCGTTTTCCGCCTCCCCGCAGGCACCGGGGTGGGCAACGTGGACTTACAACTCCGCATAGTCAAACACAGACTCGAATCAAGGTTAAACCTAGCGCTCTGATACCAACTTTATCACGACCTGAAATATTAGCTCGTAACCGGCACTTAAATCACGCAACGTCTAAAGGCATAACGTAATTCAAGTAAGCTGAAACCCAGAAATCTAAATCTTTTTAAGAAAATAAAGGAGGTGAAGTTTTGAAATAAAGGCATAAGGAAATCAAGTTTTCTTAAATGCATAGAAAAGGAACATGAATGATGCAAGTGAAATTTACTAGTTTGAAAACATGTTTCGTCTTTTAAAATTTTGGGCAGCACGTCCTTTGTATATTTTGATCCAAAACCACAAATACATAACAAGAATAATAGCATCCCAAGCGGGAGCTAGCTCTTCGCCAACCGGCGGATCACAACCACGCAAGACAGTATAAGTGTGTATACGATGCCCAACGGCGAAATTCACCACAAAAGATAAAGAAATAAGCAAGACATCAAAACCACAAGTAGCGGAAAACCCCTCGCTCTAAGTCTCGCAACCACCATCTCACTAAGTCTTATTACTTATACAATTACTAAATTTGATTTGATGGAGTTGACTAGATACAATATGAAATATAGATACAAGAGCGGGTACGATACAAATGTCCCACCTACCAATGCAAAACATCCGAATGCAACTGTGTGCCAGCGATGCTGCTACTGATCCATACGGTCAATCTGCAAGAACTGTGGCACAACGGGGGTGAGTTGCCAACTCGTGAGTAGAAAAACATCGACAAGTAGAAATCGAATAAACAACGACTCCTAGTTCAACTATATCATAAAGATGATACTATGATATTTAGGGTGAACGGGTCATCATATGTGCCAACAATGTAATCAATATCTACATGTATGCAGATATAATCCAACAATATAACCAATGTCTGTATGCATGTGGATCTCATCCAACCATATAATCAATGTATGTATGCATGTGGATCTCGTCCAACCATATGATCAATGTATGTATGCATGTGGATCTCGTCCATGTGTCAACCACTGACACAACATCATCATGCATGTAAATATCATAAAAGTATATGCATTAAAGTATAAGGATATAAATCAACGTGTGTCCCTCGCGACACATCAAAATCATGGAACCTGAGTGTCCAGCATCGACACTAGAAACATCATGAAACCCGTGTCCAGCATCGACACGTAAATCCTCATATCTCGGGCTCCGTCAGTCCGGATCGGCCCTCAGGCTCCGTCAGTCCGGATCAGCCCATATCATCTCTCGATTCCGGTCGGTATCCTCCGGATATCCGCCGAGCCCAAAAACTATCACCGGTAGGTAGTGCTCCCCTGCCAGGCTCACCGTCTAACATATACGAGTCTTCTTGCCCCAGGGTACCTCACCGGGTCCACCATGTACCCACGGACGGTGCCTACCGCTCCTCGAATCGGGTTTCACATGCCACTCTCAGAATTGAAAAGACACATGGTGGATGCACTGAAATATCATATCAAGAGAAACCGGGTTTTTAAAACAGTACATGCTTTCCTTTGAAATCGCCGCGGTTCTCAAATCCAGAAATCTTATGAAAACAGCATATCTCAATGCGTAAAAGCGTAAAGCATGATGTATGCGACATATAATAGAAATGTAAGCATATCCGTAAAGTATGCAAAATGAAACAGTAATATGCACATATCGAGGGAAAACCGCTCTTTTAAATGAATCCAGTTTTAAAATATATCATGTGGTTCCCAAATCTCCAAAATCGAATGCAATACCGTATAAAGGTGCATATGTGTATATACGCATGTATGGACGTACAAATGTGTATGTCCGCAAGTATGGTGTACAATATGTATGTACGCAAATATGGTGTACAATATGTATGTGCGCAAGTATGGTGTACAATATGTATGTGGCAAGTATGGTGTACAATATGTATGTGCGCAAGTATGGTGTATAATATGCATATCATGATGCAGCAACCTTACTGTGTAGTGACATGGCAATTATCGATGATGAAGTGTGCGAGACGGCAAATCTGTGTACATGTAACATACGCATCATCGATAATTGTGTAAGTGTACTAGCACAAGCATATGTAATGCAATGCGAATAACATGAATGCATCATAAGGTAAATCATCAGCTAAAAGCTATAAGGTATACCTATCTAACGTGATCGAGTCGGTGAATCTATCAATCGGCATCCAGCCTCACAACATCGCGTATGGTACAATCCATCGTACGGCATCCTCTAGTCAAGGGTATGGATCAAATATCAAGTCAAACTCATCACGTACGGAAAATTATCGTACGGCGGCATATAACCAAAAAGGGATCCTATCAACCTATAAGACAATGAGGGTATGGCCTAATGTCATGTACGGCTTATCATTCATGATTCACAACATCCTATATATACCTAAATACCTATGTCCTAGGTCACATCCATAACAATCTCGTATCAGGGGACCGGCAAGGTATCAAACATCTCAATCGACTCTCATCCGTATACCAACATATCACCAGGTCATCATATCACGTGTCAAATCGTATTCTCTTTTTCATCGCATTGATATCTCCAATAAGGTCAAATTTACATACACATTCTACCTTTACTATAAGCATACGTATCCAATCTAACATACACACCCGAACCATACAAACAGTTTTTGAAAGATGCGCATCGTAGTTTTGAAAGTATGGGATACGGTGTTTTAAGAAAAAGATATCATTTGAAAATCTGTAACGTCCCTCAAGGTATCTGTTTAAAAAATGCATACGATTCTTCAGTTTAGAAATAAGTATGGTTCGGATGACACACCTACGTCGACTATCTAGTCCTATAATACCCTAAACAGCAATATCATCAAATATCATTCTCAAGTTCCGTCATCACATACTAATCGTATCATATCACTTCTAACTATCCTTTAGTTTCTAATATAGATTCTCTAACTATCCTTTAACTCTATCTATAGTTTCCTATTAAAGGTTTCCTTAACCATATACTACATATAAATCGGTTTCCATCAAAGTGTGTGGGGGTGCTATACGCCATCCACCCGACTTCCCCCGTAGATATAGATCTACTCACCGTGGTCTTCACTTGCCGAAGTTGATGATGCCACGCTCCGTCGTATCGGAATCCACGCGAAGGTACCTACAATAACAACACAATCGCAATCTCTATTAAAATCAAGGCCTGAAATCCAAACGGCACGCGCATTGCTCATAGGTTAGAACCTATAGCTTACGCATACAAAAACAACCAAACAACCCTTGTTGTTGATGTACAAACATCCAACAACCAAAAACAAATCCAAATATCAAAACTAAACATTTCAAAGTACGGAAAATATAGCCAAAATCATACTAATGTGCTCCCAAATTTTGACTCAGGCCAAAAGGAGTTGCACAAACAAGTCTAGCATGCTGTACATGAAGTATATGACCAACTGGACCAACCTCGACACCAATTTCCTCCATGTGGCCGGCCACAAGGCCTAAAATTCCGGCCTCCTCAGCCAATAGGTTCCAGTTTGGGTTCGTCTGGCTAGGGTGGTCTCCTAGTGTGGTAATTTGGTCCCTGGTATTGTTTGCTTTCCTCGAAAATTCCCCAGGTGTCTCCAGATTTCCCTGCACGCCCTATATACTCACAAAACCGACATGGATCAATTCCTAAATCCGTATTTTAGCGTTCTAAGCTATGGTCCAGGTCAAGAATCACCTCAAAAGTCTTATTGACTGCCACAAAACATCATCAATTTCCCAAACCCTTCTCTAGAATTTCAAAGTTCACAAATCCACCAATCCAATTCAACTTCTAAACTATCTAAAACATAAGAAAACTAAAACTAACTAAATGGAAATGATTATACCTCATGGTTACACTCAAGAAAAACCCTAAAAGTCTCAATGTTGTCAAAATCCTACTTTGCTTGCTCCAATATGTAGAGGAAGAGATGGGAATTAAATTTTGTGAAGGGAGTATAAGGTTTTGGGGATTATTTGGAGATGGATATAGGTTTAGAAGTGGAGGGAGATGAGGGTGAAGAAGATGAAGAAGGAGAAGAAAATGATGGGGTAAAGATAATTTGGCAGCAGCCCCCCCCCCCCCCTCTCACTTTTCTCACACTCTCTCTCTCCAATCATTCACCTTTTTAACCATTTTTCTTTTCTTTTTCTTTTCTCTTTTAAATTTCAAACCAAATCACATAATACCCATAAAACAATACAAATGCAACAACATATAACCAAATGTAATATGACATGGTGCACTAGCCATGAAAAATTGTAGAAACACGGATTTGGCTTAATTGCGATTTGCGGTGCACTAATCGGGTTTTTATCCAAACTGCATATAATTAATTTTAAAAATGCCAAATCCTTTAAATATATTATTAAATGAATAAATCATTTTAATTTCCATTTATTTCATAATTATTGGTATATATTTATACCCCTTTTCGAAAACCCTAATTTCGCAAATCGGGCAGTTTTCGGGAAATATATTATTTTAATATTAAATTCCAAAAATAATGTTTTATATTTTCTGAAATATTACAGTAAGTGATAAGAACATTGTTAAAACTTTTGGGAATCTCAAATGAAAATTTTCAACTTAAGTTTTTTTCTTAAAAATTTCGGCAGCACCTCCTTTATAAAAACTAGCCCCGAAACGGGTACAACATAGAATATAAATAAAGCATCCCCAAACGGGAGCAAATCTCACCCAACGGCGGAAAAAACACCACAAGCATATATACGACGCCGTAGTGAATAAATATAAATGAAAACACCATAAGGAGGTAAAACTACGTAACAAGACCGGCTCCCACGAGCACGGCACCCAAGTCACAAAATAGTTCAACATCGATCCTCACAACTCATCTTTAAGTCAAATACATGAAGGTGGTAGATTGAGAGTACTAGATACAACAAAAGATATACGATGTACATAAATGGATAACTGCAAAACCCACCTATAGCAAAGGCTCAAGTCAACCGTAGCGGTATCCGCAAAAGTGGAGATAGTATGAAGCCCTGCCGCGACTACTCTGAGGGTCTAACCTACAAAACACTGTGACACAATGGGGGTGAGTTGCCAACTCATGAATAGTAAATAACATCATGCAGGTAATCAGAGGTATGCACGTACTGCGATAATCTATCACATGCAAACTGATAGTATAATATGGCAATATGTATATGCAACAGTCATGAAAAGTACTCTATGAGGTACTACTAAAACATGAAGCAATGCATATCAATAAATGTTGAATATGAGATAAAATATATCATCAACACGGAATCCTCATCGTGGAAAACTAGTGTCCATCAACGACACTCCAAATCCCAATACCTCAAGCACCGCATCCTCAGATCGGCCCTCATATCCTGTAAGTCTCATGGAACCTGAGTGTCCAACACTGACACCCGAAAACATCATGAAAACATATATCTGTGTGTGTGTGTATGTGTGTATGTGTGTGTGTGCGTCTATCCCTCAACGACACATCAATCATGAAACCTGAGTGCACAACATCGACACTCAAAACATCATGAAACCCGTGTCCATCATCGACACGTAAATCCTCATATCTCAGGCGCCGTCACCAGGACCGGCCCTCATGTCAGTACATCTCATAGAACCTGAGTGTCCCACATCGACACTTGCAATCCACATATCATGTCCGTACATAACTCCGGTCGGTATCCCCCATTTTCACCAAAAACTAGCTCTAGCCCTCCGTCATTTCCTACAAGTGTTAGTTATATGTATGCCCTAGAGGCCATTACTATACATAGGATGTATATTGTAGTGGATACTTGGACATATATAGGGAGGACTTTGTTGCTCGACATGATAGTATGCTATCTGGTTGCTCTTTACCTTAACGTGTACACTGATTGTCTCTCTGTTACATGTTGGTAAAGCCCTTAGGATGTGTACTTGACTACCTGGACTATGATGCGGATTATAATAGTGGGGACATGGTAGTCCATAAGTACATCTTTCAAGGTCCCTAGTCGTGGGTGTATCGAGACAGGGCATCGATATACCAGTGTAGACTAGCGTATACCTTCTCGACCCATACAGATGGGCGATGGATGATCCCATATCCATTGGTGTATGACATCAGAGATGATATACGTGTTAGTGTATATGCCCTAGAGGCCATTACTGTATCATACTAGTATGTATATTACTTGATGGAAGCTTGGGATATTCACAGTTGTACAGACAATCTTGCTCAATATAGTAGTATGCTACTTGGTTTGTCTCTGCTTTAATGTGTACATGTGTGTTTATTTATCATATCACCTATACGCATTAGTAGAGCCCTTAGGATCTTTGCTTGATTACCGGCGTTGTGATGGCGATCACACTCGTGGGGGCTGGGTAATCTACAAGCACATCCTTATATACGTCCCTAGTCGTGGGAGTATCGAGATAGGGCATCGATACTCCAGAGTAGACTAGCGTATGCGCTTCTCATCCCAGCACGGGAGACGGTCTGTCCCACAGCCGTCAGTACGTCGTACTTGAGATAGTATGCGGGTGCTCGTTAGGTTACGAGTACACTGGACAGGACTCGTCGGGAACTGATGGTTGGTATTATACCTATCGTCAGTTATCAGTTCCCAGGTGACATGAGTACAGCTTAGTCCGCTGACTTGACACTGTCACTTCGCCTCGAGTGTGTTCCCACTGTTCTTTGATTACTATCCTACCACGGCTCTACTGAGTCGTGCAAAAAGGTAGTAGTTGGGAGCAGTCCCGAAGCACTTGGAGGCAGTGACGGTTAGACAGGATTCGTCTCTCCCGGTATTGGGGGTTGACATCGCGCTGTGTCTAGAAGAGCCATTACACGAGTAGTCCCTGGCCAGGGCAAGCGAGATATACTGGTAGGTTTTCAGTGTTATCTCAGGGTGTATTGGGCTTCACTCCGACACGACTTGTACCGCTATTAGGGGACTGACGTTTACCGCCCCCTAGGCCCGCCATGCGATGTATCAGACGAACAGACCGGACTGTACGGAGATTGTCACATACAGACTCAGTAGGAGTTCGGATGAGTTTACCTCATCGGCCTTCTTATCGACATCTACCTGGGGACCGTTACGTACAGCTAGTGCCGCTTGCGGTCTGTGGTTAAACCCACTGCCAGCGTAGTGTCGAGTCTTTAGAGTCCCACACAGATAGTTTCCCTGCACTAAGCGAAACGTGTAGAGGCCGTATGGTTTTACGGCAGGGCTGCGATCACTTACGTACACTTGTGTGCGTATGGTGTTCGGGCAGGCAGTACTAGTAGGCTTTGGTTTAAGCCAGATCCTAGTATTGCACGAATGGATTTGTTTTGTCTTCTGTGTATTCGCATTCTACGGAATACGGATGCAGGTGTGTATGCACAGTTTTTCGGAGTGATGAAGGAGGAGGTGCCTCATTAGGGTTTTAGCAATTGGTTCGGCCAAAACCATTATGTGGCAGACTCATTAGGGTTTTGACAGTTCGTTTGGTCAAAACCATTATGAGCCGCGAACATCATTTACTAATCCTATTAGTGATAATCTTATGATGGCTAATTGCATTGACCATTTGACCCCGTTGACCTCTCTTGACTTTGTTGACCGGTTGACCGGGTTGACCATTGACTTTCAAGAGGGTTCTACACTTTTCTTTTCCTTTTTCTTTTGGATTATGATAATGGTCATTTCAAAGTAGCCATCAACTTTATCTTGATGGAATTAGTAATGATGTTGTTTTGCATTATTTGCAACCATGGTTCTTTTCTTTTGTATCATAATATTATTCTCATTCTCTCTCTTGAAATGAGAAGCTCCATGGTTGCAAGAAAACATCCTTCTTCTTCCTCCTCTTGATTTCTCCTTTGATCTCATGTGTTGAGAGAAAAAGGATTCCACTTGACAAACACATCCATACATCTTCTCTACACATCCTAGGGCTTCTAGATTAGCAATCTCCTTGCCCTAGTTATCTCGGCTTGAGGTGGAGCTCGGTGTACATCTCTCGGATGGATCGTCTTCGACTCAAGGAGGCCGCGGAGGTGACCGAAGTCCGGATCAACCATTGAGCTAGCAAAGAGAAGAACAACAAGAAGAGAAGAACAACAACAAAGAAGAAGAACAACAAGAAGAGAAGGAGTTCAAGTTGAGGTATAACCCCTAACCGAGTAGATACATCTCTTGTTAGGTTGCTAGTGTATTGTTTAGCAAAGATCCGGCTTTTACGGTCCATGTTACAAAGATCAGAAAAAATTTTGTTTTACCGTTTCCGCAACCCCGAAAGCACCGGGAAAGGTAACGTGGACCTAACAGTGGTATCAGAGCCTAACTAAACATAAACTAGCTTGGTAGTGAAGTGTATCGAAGTTCGAAACGGAAAAATCGGTAAAACCAAGTTGCGAAAACCTGAGTTTCTGTTAAAAATTTTTCTGGTCAAAACAAAATTTGTCATGCACCTAAAATCATCTCAGGGTTTTCTAAAGATATCCACCAAAAACGAACCAGAGATCTGACCAAACGAGCGCGTTTCCGCGGCAACAGCAAGCTATGTCGCCGCGGATCCGCGGCCGTCTTGTCTCCTCTCTGCCTCGATTTTGGTGCAGTGTATCTCTGTATTGGTTTTAGGATTTTTGAGACATATTATATGTGCCCAGATTTTCCAGAATAGAAATTTATTTTTGGGGGCCTATAAATCCGTATTTTTCCGAACTTCAATATACTTTGACTATGAAGGTTATATCTGTGATGTTCTTATGTATTGAACGTCGGCTAATCGCTATATATCGATTAGTCGGGGTTATACATATCTGTGATCTGTGATTGTTGTTGATGGTTTGTGTATATGAACTCGTTGGATTGTCGCGGATGAATAGCCGGGGTGGATGTGAGATGAGAGTTTCTTTTTCTTTCATTCATGTAATAAATTTGTAAATTGATGTAATATTATTTGTTTGGCCGCACAACCGGGTCGGGGTTGTAGCCGTCATTGTATAATTCTTTTTACTGTTTTTGCTCCTAGGATAGACCCATGGAGGGGGTGCACAAACTACCGGGTATCTCGAAGTGCCGAGTGGCCTACTCATGGCATTGAGGGAGGTTGCTTCGCTTCGGGTACTTGGCGGGTAGTTTGCCGCACCCGTAGGGGTCTTGGGTGGGGTTTTGGTTATTCATCGCGACCGTGTAATCCGTTTTTCGTTGCAGACTCGAACGAATCGCGGGTTCCTAGTATATCCAAAGTGTTCATCTGTGATCTGGATTGGCTATCATTGCTGTATTGCTATATATAATAACTATTTAGGCGTTGCTTATGTTTTACAGCCGCGCTAGCCCAGCCCCCGCTCTGTCGTTAGTTAAGTAACCTAACGGGTGATGACGGGGCCCCGTGGCGAATGCGAATGGCATAAGCGTACGTCATATTTTGGTTGTTTTCTGCAATGGTAGGATTTAAATGATGGGACGCATTAAAAGAACTAATGCAAGAAAATAAACCTAAAAGACGTTGTTGGAACAAGTTTTTCAAAAAGCTGTTATTACAAGGACGTTCATCTTTTTGTTTTGCATCGAGGTATTCGGTTATGAATGCCCAGCACCTCAATCGACGAGGCAAGGGCCGAGATCCCCTCATCGGGAGTGACCCCTTGGACAAAAGGTTTGCGTCAGGGTAATAACTTCACCATAGTCGATTATTCTTGCTTTGCATCGAGGTATTCATCTTACGAATGCCCAGCACCTCACTCGACGAGGAAAGAGCCGAGATCCCTTCACAGGGAGTGATCTCTTTAGCAAAAGTTTTCGCCACTATGTTTTCAAAAAGTGTATCACGTTCCTTCAACGACATCAAGTTCATTATGTTAACGGGTTTTCGCCAAAACCCAGTCGTAGCCCTCCGTCGTTTCGGATTGATATTACTTAGTATTCGTGCTACGTATTTCGTGCTCAGTCGAGGCGTAGTGTACGGTAGCTATGTAATATCTTTCCGTAGGATACAAAGTGATTGGTTAAGACAGTCGTACGGTCATTTTGGCTCAGTCAAGGACTCGTACGGGTGGGTCTAATGCAGTCAAGATAATGACGGGTTGAACTTGACTAGGATCCTTTGATATGTTGGCTCAGTCAAGGTCACTTGGGTCCTAGGGGCAAAAACCACATCGGGAGTTTCAAAAGAATTGAAACTTGCAGATTTAGCATACCTTCTGGAGTGTGGTGACTAGAGTGGATTCCATCTAGGTTATCACACAATGACAGTTGGATCTCGATCCCACTGATGAGTTGGTTTACTCTCGGGAGATTATTTCACTTAACGATCAATGCTATAAACCTTGTAGGTGTCTAGAAAGGTGTTAGCGGGGCTACGCCCCCAGGGAAAAGAGGTTCTTTAATTAAGGAACTTCGCGAAAGCGTTGGAAAACCTCCCTCGAAGTACCGATACTAGCCTGGCTGAAAGGTTAAGCAAGTATTGTGACGTGAATTAAAACCCGGCTAGTTCTTCTTTTAAAAAGGTTTTAAGAAGAATTTGACGAAACAGTGGGAGACATCCTGGTTAGATAAATTAATAAACCAATCTAATCTTGCAAGAGCATACGCTGAGTGTTTCTTTTTTCTCTCTCCAGGCAGCAACCTTTTCACGCCCTAATCAAGATAATAAAATGTATCGCTTGACCGATCCGAATTCTTATTCGGGACTGGGGAAAGTTGGTTCAGCTCTAACTTGTGACAACAGTCATGAGTATGAGAATGGGAAAGAGGAAAGTATGGATTTCCAGGATACCCAGTTGAAGAAGAAGCATGGTTTTGCATCTACTTCAGGTGTTCTTGTAATTGAGAACTGTTTTACGGTCAGCCCTACCTCCTGGGTACTTGATACCGGATCAGGATCTCATATCTGTAATTTATTGCAGGGACTGAAAAAAAGTAGGAAAGTTGCACCGGGTGATATGTCGCTCAGAGTAGCGAACGGAGCACAAGTTAATGCGGCAGCCGTCGGTGAATATCACTTAGTATTGCCTAATGGCAAGACTATGATTTTGAACGATTGCTACTATGTACCCTCCATGGTTTGCAACATCATATCAGTTTCTTTACTCGATAAAGATGGATATAACTTTGTTCTTGACAAGAATATCATGAACATCTACCTTCATAAGGTACTGGTTGCAGAGGGTACACTGTGTAATGGTATCTACGTTCTAAATCAGAATACAGTTCTCAATATACAAAACACACGCAAGAGGAAGAATTCAGATACGAATGAATCCTACTTGTGGCATTGTAGACTTGGTCATATCGGAGAGAAAAGACTGAGTAAGTTGCATAAAGATGGACTCTTGGATGCGTTCGAGTTTTCATCTTATGAAACTTGTCAGTCTTGTCTCAAAGGGAAGATGACCAAATCTCCGTTCACCGGACATGGAGAAAGAGCAGCAGAACTCTTGGGACTCGTACATAGTGATGTATGTGGTCCGATGTGTAGGGTTCCTAGGCACTCTTGTGAAGGTTCAAAAGGCATCAAACATGCCCGGATTAAAATTTTGACGTGCCGAACAACCCAAAGCCGGGATGTTTGCTAGATTATTAGGGTTTAACATGCAAAAAGATAACTTTTATCTAAGTGTGAGGGATTACAACCTTTGTAGTCCGCTCCTTCACTTCACAAGCTCCGAGTAGAAGTCCCTTTGCCGCGATCCACGATCTCCCGGACTCATGAGAGGCTCCACGACTCGAACGATCCATGCTAGCTCGAAGTATTCCAAATCTCCGATGATCTACCTTGAAGTTGCTACGACTCAAGCTTTCTCACTCAAAAGAGAAGAACACACTAATCCCATGGGCTAGATGAGATGAGGATGAGAGAGTAGTAATTTTGCTTTCTTTTTATACCATTTTCTCATATTTATTCATCACATAAAGTAAATCAAGTGAGCTTCTTCAAGAGAGAAGAAGAAGATGATAATGGAAAATGATAATGATAAAAATCCTTTTGTGATGAATAGAAATAAAAGTATATGATTGAAGTATTAACCATGGTCAAGGATGAGTGGCTAAGAATGAGTAGAGAATAAACTAGAGTTAGGGTTTGGTTGGGTTAAAAATGTGTCATCTATAAATATCTTAACCATGACAAAAGAATAAAGCTTCGAGAATGTGCATGAAGCTACTAACCCAAATCAAACCCTAACCTCAATTAATCATCCTTAAACATGTTTAACAATTAATCATATCATGTCACAATAATATATATCACATATATATTATATATTTGCAACAAAAGAAAATAATACTATTAACATATATCGCATATATATCAATGTATCATCCAATGAGAAAATGAAATAATAAAGCGAGCCTATATTAGATAATGTAATAATATATCATATATATATTATTATACATTAAATCATCGAATCAACACTTGATCCGACGATCCGGCTATATCGAATATAACCGACTAATATATCATGTACCGATTCATCGAATCAACACTTGATCCGATGTCCCGATTCATATCTAAATATCGCGAGAATATAATACGGTATCCCATATCGCATTATTCATGCTCCTGCGCATATCACATATGTGCCACTACTCCGTTTCGCCTGAGCCAAGAAACCTCTGTGTAGGACTCTAAAGAATCGTCAATACGCCGGTAGCAGGTGATGATCATATCAAACACCCACAAGCTGCAAGCGGTCAGCTAAACGTAACAGCCACCCAGGTATTGAGCGATCAGAAGATCAACAAGCTAGCCTGTGCGTTCTCCTGTTAATCCAACCAGTAACACTCCCGTACAGTCCGGTCTGTTCGTCTGATATGTCGCATATCAAGTCTAGGGATGGTATACGTCAGACCCCAGTAACCGATAAGTCGTGTCGATGTGTGGCTCATAACGGGTCGAGAAACTACTAGTAACACTTACCAGTAAATCTCTATATCAGCCCTGGCCAGGGACTTCCAGTTATAGCCAATCGAACACAGCACAACATCAACTCCCTATACCGGGAGAGACGAATCCCCTCCTATCGCTCATTGCCTCCATTTGATTCGGGACTGTACCCAAAAGCCACCATTTTGCACGCCCTTTTGGACGTGGTAAGGTGGAAATCAAAGCACAGTGGGTATCACACAAGACTCTATGACGATCTCGGGTCTACAGACTACCCTGTACCAGTGTCACCGGAGAACTGCCATCTGACGTGTGGTATATCACCATATGGGAGTTCTCGGCGAGTCCGTCCAGTGTACCCAGTCTCCACTGAGCACCCATACACCATCTCTGATGTCTAACACCGATGGATATGGGATCATCCATCGCCCATCATATGGGTCAAGATGCGTATACGCTAGTCTACTCTGGTGTATCGATGCCCTGTCTCGATATACCCTCGACTAGGAACAGTTATAGGATGTACTCATCGACTACCGCGGCCCCACTAGTATGATCTCATCATAGTCCCAGTAGTCGAGTACAAACCCTAAGGGCTTTATCAACATGTGAGAGTAAAACAGTAAACCAATACTAGTCAACATGTTAAGATAAAGTGAAACCAAATAGCATACAATTATGACGAGCAAGAAAGTCATCTCTATATATAACCAAGCATCCATTATAATATACATCATATGTACAACAATGGCCTCTAGGGCATATACATAACTAACAATCTCCCACTTGCACTAAGGCCAGCTGCTGTAGTATCTCATACCTAGCATCCCGAATAATCTCTCAAACTGTATCTGGGGAATAGCCTTCGTGAATGGATCCGCAGTGTTGTCCTTCGTATCTACTCTCCTGACCTCGATCTCCCGGCGATCAACTATCTCCCTGATCAGGTGATACCGCCTCAGAATATGTCTGGACTTTTGATGGGACCTGGGTTCCTTGGCTAAAGCCACAGCTCCATTGTTATCACAATACAGAGGTATTGGATGCTCAATGGATGGAACCACACCAAGTTCACTAATGAACTTCTTGATCCAGACAGCTTCTTTGGCAGCATCGTTGGCAGCGATGTATTCAGCCTCCATCGTTGAGTCTGCAACGGTATCCTGTTTGGAACTCTTCCAACATACCGCCCCTCCATTGAGGGTAAAGACAAAACCCGAATGCGACTTAGAGTCGTCCTTATCACTTTGGAAGCTGGAATCGGTAAAGGACTCCACCTGGAGTTCTCCGTTATCATACACCAAGAACATCTCCTTAGTCCTTCGCAAGTACTTGATAATGTTCTTCACAGCTGTCCAATGACTCTCTCCAGGATCGTCTTGATACCGACTCACTACACTTAGTGAGTATGCTACATCGGGTCTGGTACATAGCATCGCATACATGATAGAGCCTACTGCCGAAGCATAGGGTATCCCTTGCATGCGAGCTCTCTCCAAATCAGTCTTGGGAGACATCTCTTTGGAGAGAGTGAGTCCAGAGATCGTGGGCTGATTCCCACGCTTGGATTCTTCCATACTAAACCTCTTTAGTATGGTGTCAATGTACTTGGATTGGGACAATCCCAGTATCCATTTAGATCTATCTCTATAGATCATGATTCCCAATATACAAGAGGCATCACCTAGATCTTTCATTGAGAATCTCTGTGATAAGAAGAGCTTGACTGATTGCAGCATAGGAATATCATTTCCTATCAAGAGTATGTCATCCACGTACAATACGAGGAAGACTACCTTACCCTCTGCCACCTTCTTATAGATACAAGGTTCATCTATATTTTTGATGAAGTCAAACTCTTTGACTACAACATCAAAACAGATGTTCCAACTCCGCGATGCTTGCTTTAACCCATAAATGGATTTAAGCAGCTTGCACACCTTTCCGCTGCTCCCACTATCTACGAAGCCCTCTGGCTGAGTCATGTACACGCACTCTTCTAAATCACCGTTTAGAAAGGCGGTCTTAACATCCATTTGCCAGATTTCGTAGTCATGGTATGCAGCAATGGCAAGTAAGATCCGGATGGACTTAAGCATAGCTACTGGAGAAAAGGTTTCGTCATAATCCACACCTGGTCGTTGACGAAATCCCTTTGCTACCAGTCTAGCTTTGAAAGTCTCAACTTTTCCATCTACACCAAATTTCCTTTTAAAAATCCACTTGCTCCCAATGGGTTTTACCCCTTCAGGAGCATTTTCCAAAATCCATACTTTATTGGTGTACATGGATTCCATCTCAGATCGCATTGCATCCAGCCATTTCACTGAGTCACCACTCGTGATGGCCTGCTCGAAACTAGTCGGGTCATCATCATCCATGATGCAATCCTCGCTTCCACCATCAATGAGAAAACCGTAGTATCTCTCAGGTGGACGAGAAACCCTACTAGATCGGCAGAGAGGCTGGGGTTCGTCGGGTACAATTGAATCCTTTGGTTCTACTAAATCTTCAGTTGCAATTTGTGTTTCTGGAACCTCTTCCAGCTCTACCTCTTTGCCACTAATTTCTTTTGCAAGAAATTCCTTTTCTAAAAAGGTGGCATATTGAGAAACAAACACTTTTTGTTCCTCAGCGTGATAGAAAATATATCCTTGAGAATTCTTAGGATATCCCACAAATTAGCAAAGAACTGATCGTGCCTCGAGTTTGTCTGGATTTTGTCTTTTGACATAGGCCGGACAACCCCATATCTTAACTCGTTTAAAATATGGTCTCTTCCCACTCCATATCTCATATGGTGTGGTAGGTACAGATTTAGACGGAACTAGATTCAATATGTATATGGCTGTCTCAAGCGCATACCCCCAGAAGGAAATAGGTAACTCAGCTTCGCTCATCATAGATCGCACCATATCTAATAGGGTCCGATTCCTTCGCTCAGATACACCGTTGTGCTGTGGTGTATAAGGAGGAGTAAGCTGAGAGAGAATCCCATTCTCTTTTAGATAATCTAGGAACTCACCGCTTAAGTATTCACCTCCTCGATCAGATCGAAGAATCTTAATACTTTTGCCCGTTTGGTTCTCTACTTCGTGTTTATATTCTTTGAATTTCTCAAAAGCTTCAGACTTGTGTTTCAACAGGAACACATGTCCGTATCTAGAGAGATCGTCAGCGAATGTAATGAAGTAGGAAGAACCGTTCCTGGCATGCGTAGACATGGGACCGCATACATCACTATGTATTAGCCCTAAGAGTTCAGTAACTCTTTCTCCGTGTCCACTAAACGGAGCTTTGGTCATTTTTCCTTTGAGACATGAATGGCAAGTATCATAAGATGATAATTCGAACGGATTCAGATAACCATCCTTATGTAACTTAGCCAGTCGTGTCGCATTGATATGACCAAGTCTACAATGCCACAAGTAGGATTCATTCATATCCGAACTTTTCCTCTTGTGTGTGTTTTGTATATTCAGGACTGTATTCTGATTTAGAATGAATATGCCATTATGTAACGAGCCTGATGCAATCAACTTTTGATCTAGGAATATGTTCATAACATTATCCTGTACTACAAAATTATATCCCTCTTTATTCAATAAAGAAACTGATATAATGTTGCACATCATGTTCGGTATATAATAGCACTCATTTAGTATCAGTGTATTACGACTTGGTAATACAAGGTGATATTCGCCAACTGCTTTGGCTACAATACTTGCACCGTTCCCTACTTGAACGGAATGATCACCTTTTCCCAGTTCTCTACCTTTCCGTAGCCCATGTAACTGTTTACATATGTGGGATCCTGATCCGGTATCTAATACCCAGGACGTAGGGTGAACTGAGAAACAGTTCTCAATAACTAACACACCCGATGAAGATGCATCAATATGCATGTTCTTTTGGGCGGCGTGAGAATCTAGATATTCTCCTGTTTCCTGTTCGGTCTTATAACTCTTACAAGAAAGAACGGGTCCAACGTTCCCCTGCTCAATATAATAAGCGGGTTCAGTCAATACATCAATATTATTATCTTGATTAAGGCCTGAAATGGTCGCTACCTGGAGAGAGAGAGAAGAAAACACTTTAGCGTATGCTCTTGCAAGATTAGATTGGTTATTATCTTATCTAATCAGGATGTCTCCCACTATTTTTATCAAATCTACCTTAAAACCCTAAAAGGTAAGATTAGCCGGGATTAATTACACCCTACAATTTCGTCAATCTTTCAGCCAGATCAGTGTCGGTACTTTGAGGGAGGTTCCCCGTGCTTTCGCACGGACCTAATTAAAGTAAACCTCGTTTTCCCAGAGGCGTAACCCCGTTAACACTTTTCTAGACACCTACTTGAATGACTAATTGTCCTGTGTAAAACTCTCCCAGGAGTAACTCTTACTCGCAGCGGGTATCGGGATCCAACTATCTCATAGGAGGTATGCAATCTCATTGCAAATTTCAACACTTGAAATTCCCGATAAAATTTTGCCCCTAGCGATCTATGACCTTAACTAAGTCAACAAACCATAAATCGCAAGTCAAGTTCAACCCGTACATTTCCCGATTGAATTAAACCCACCCGCACGACCCTTAACTGAGTCAACAAAGCCGTACGAATACCCTAATCCAATCACATCTCATGTTTTAGCAGATAAACATTACTTAGCTACCATACACTATGCCTTAACTAAGTCAACAAACATAGCACGAATACTAAATAATATCTATCTGAAATGACGGAGGGCTACGCAGGTTTTTCAGAAAACCCTGAGCGTAATGAACTTGATATCGTCGTAGAATCGAGTGAAGTTTTGAAAAGGAGTGTTTTTGAGGCTTTTCTTAGTTTCGCTAAAGGGGTCACTCTCGGTGAAGGGATCGTCGGCCCTTTCCTCATCGAATAAGTTGCAGGATATATTATATATACCGCTGTGCAAAGCAAAACACTAAAAGCAATCAAAAGACAAACCGCGTTTTGTAGCATCTGCCAGTTTTGCTAAAGGAGTCACTCCCGGTGAAGGGATCTCGGTCCTTTCCTCATCGAATAAGGTGCAGGATATATCGTATATATCACTGTGCAAAGCAAAACTGTAGCTACCCTTTTTATAAAGTTTTTGATTCTACAACATCTTTAGGTTTCTTTTCTTTTATTAATCACATTAATAAAAATCCCATCAGCTTATGCTTCCTAAGCATCACAGAAGAAACGAAAGCAGTAATATTTATATATCAGCATATATATATAGTATAAGCATTCGTCTCAGGCAGTAATATGATCTCATCACAGAACATTGCAGCAGAAGAATATATATGAAATATTGGATATACTAGGACGTCCGTGTTTTCAATACGAGCCTGTATAAAACATGGATTCCACGGTCGCGACGAATAGCCAAACCCACATCCTAAGACCCCTACGAGAGCGGCAAGTAACACTGCCAATTCTAGGGTTAGGAGACCCGGTCTCCACTCCTCGAGATGGCCTCCCACTGGACCCTAGAACCCGGTTACTTGTGCTCCCCACCTTGGGTCTACCTAATGCGGAAAAGTAAATAATATACACTGGTGACAGCAACCGCAACCTGGAAGTGCCCCAAATAAAAGAATATTACATTACAAATGAATTTTACATGAATGAAAATAAAAACCCTCATCTCACATAAAACCCCCGGCTATTCAGAACGCGACGATCCAATATAACATATCACAGCAACACATAATATCACATATCATCAACGTAAGTAAATATGCGCATCCCAATTGTCGTTGAATCATATAGCAACGAAACCGGCGATATCACATATTACACTTACGGTCACAGAAAAGAAAGTGTAAAACTACAATATTTGGAATCCACAATCACTTTAGACATCGTAAATCCGAAATATCACATACTCCGTATTTCATGCCTAACTCTATGAATTCCACATATTGTATCACATTCCAGATAAATAGACAGTATTAAACTTTCCGAACAGATAATCAAACACCCAAAATTTCCCAAAGTGCTCAACTCTTGAGCGGAGTTCAAATAATCCCAGAATATGTTAAAGTACCAGTGATCCAGCCGTAGAAGGGTCAAGCCAACGCCTCACATGTGGCACGCCGTACTGCCCCAAACCCGAAGGTTCAAAAGGCAGTTCAAGACGGTCACATAATCGAGTTAAGGTTTGTTGTCTTCTAGAGGGTTCACCGCTTAACTTGTACAATTTTTCCGAAATATTTAAACCCGAAAAAATTTCAACACTTGAAAGTTTGCCGTACCGGGAAACAGTAAGTTAATGATATCCGTTCAAATAGTTTAACAGTTTCTAAATATCCGGAAAGAAATACGAACTTAAATATTCCGATCGAATCTACTATTACCAAATAAACCCCAGATTTAAACAATACTGGAATCACTGTTAAAAATATCCAGAAACATCAACAAGTACCTACGGACATTAACATAAAATCCACGTGTCATGATCTCACTGTTCCGCCGCGGAACCGCCGCGAAAGGCTTGCTTGAGCCGCGGTTCCGCCGCCGTTTAGTCGAATTAGGGGCACGGGTTTTATGGTAATTCTTAGAATTCCCTGCTGATTTTTTTACATATTTTTAATTCAGAAAAATCCCAAATTTTAAAAAATTTCCAGAGAGGGGTCTTTTTGCGTCGTTTCGGGTTCGATATGAGTTTTAACTTCGTAAACACATCGCCTAATGCTCTAGCTTGGCTCTGATACCACAGTAGGGTTCCTAGGCACTCTTGTGAAGGTTTAAAAGGCATCAAACATGCCCGGATTAAAATTTAGACGTGCCGAACAACCCAAAGCCGGGATCTTTGCTAGATTATTAGGGTTTAACATGCAAAAAGATAACTTTTATCTAAGTGTGAGGGATTACAACCTTTGTAGTCCGCTCCTTCACTTCACAAGCTCCGAGTAGAAGTCCCTTTGCCGCGATCCACGATCTCCCGGACTCATGAGAGGCTCCACGACTCGAACGATCCATGCTAGCTCGAAGTATTCCAAATCTCCGATGATCTACCTTGAAGTTGCTACAACTCAAGCTTTCTCACTCAAAAGAGAAGAACACACTAATCCCATGGGCTAGATGAGATGAGGATGAGAGAGTAGTAATTTTGCTTTCTTTTTATATCATTTTCTCATATTTATTCATCACATAAAGTAAATCAAGTGAGCTTCTTCAAGAGAGAAGAAGAAGATGATAATGGAAAATGATAATGATAAAAATCCTTTTGTGATGAATAAAAATAAAAGTATATGATTGAAGTATTAACCATGGTCAAGGATGAGTGGCTAAGAATGAGTAGATAATAAACTAGAGTTAGGGTTTGGTTGGGTTAAAAATGTGTCATCCATAAATATCTTAACCATGACAAAAGAATAAAGCTTCGAGAATGTGCATGAAGCTACTAACCCAAATCAAACCCTAACCTCAATTAATCATCCTTAAACATGTTTAACAATTAATCATATCATGTCACAATAATATATATCACATATATATTATATATTTGCAACAAAAGAAAATAATACTATTAACATATATCGCATATATATCAATGTATCATCCAATGAGAAAATGAAATAATAAAGCGAGCCTATATTAGATAATGTAATAATATATCATATATATATTATTATACATTAAATCATCGAATCAACACTTGATCCGACGATCCGGCTATATCGAATATAACCGACTAATATATCATGTACCGATTCATCGAATCAACACTTGATCCGATGTCCCGATTCATATCTAAATATCGCGAGAATATAATACGGTATCCCATATCGCATTATTCACGCTCCTGCGCATATCACATATGCGCCACTACTCCGTTTCGCCTGAGCCAAGAAACCTCTGTGTAGGACTCTAAAGAATCGTCAATACGCCGGTAGCAGGTGATGATCATATCAAACACCCACAAGCTGCAAGCGGTCAGCTAAACGTAACAGCCACCCAGGTATTGAGCGATCAGAAGATCAACAAGCTAGCCTGTGCGTTCTCCTGTGAATCCAACCAGTAACACTCCCGTACAGTCCGGTCTGTTCGTCTGATATGTCGCATATCAAGTCTAGGGGTGGTATACGTCAGACCCCAGTAACCGATAAGTCGTGTCGATGTGTGGCTCATAACGGGTCGAGAAACTACTAGTAACACTTACCAGTAAATCTCTATATCAGCCCTGGCCAGGGACTTCCAGTTATAGCCAATCGAACACAGCACAACATCAACTCCCTATACCGGGAGAGACGAATCCCCTCCTATCGCTCATTGCCTCCATGTGATTCGGGACTGTACCCAAAAGCCACCGTTTTGCACGCCCTCTTGGACGTGGTAAGGTGGAAATCAAAGTACAGTGGGTATCACACAAGACTCTATGACGATCTCGGGTCTACAGACTACCCTGTACCAGTGTCACCGGAGAACTGCCATCTGACGTGTGGTATATCACCATCTGGGAGTTCTCGGCGAGTCCGTCCAGTGTACCCAGTTTCCACTGAGCACCCGTACACCATCTCTGATGTCTAACACCGATGGATATGGGATCATCCATCGCCCATCATATGGGTCAAGATGCGTATACGCTAGTCTACTCTGGTGTATCGATGCCCTGTCTCGATATACCCTCGACTAGGAACTGTTATAGGATGTACTCATCGACTACCGCGGCCCCACTAGTATGATCTCATCATAGTCCCAGTAGTCGAATACAAACCCTAAGGGCTTTATCAACATGTGAGAGTAAAACAGTAAACCAATACTAGTCAACATGTTAAGATAAAGTGAAACCAAATAGCATACTATTATGACGAGCAAGAAAGTCATCTCTATATATAACCAAGCATCCATTATAATATACATCATATGTACAACAATGGCCTCTAGGGCATATACATAACTAACACGATGTCTATACATGCAAAGGGTGGGTTCTCGTACTTCATGACATTCACTAACGATCTCTCTAGGTTCGGATATGTGTATCTGATGAAACACAAATCTGAAGCTTTTGAGAAATTCAAGGAATTCAGAAACGAAGTAGAGAACCAGACAGGCAAAAGTATCAAGATCCTCCGGTCTGACAGGGGAGGGGAGTACTTAAGCACGGAATTCCTAGATTACTTAAAAGAGAATGGTATTCTCTCTCTGCTTACTCCTCCTTATACACCACAGCACAACGGTGTATCGGAGCGGAGGAATCGTACCCTACTGGATATGGTTCGCTCCATGATGAGTAATGCCGAGTTACCTCTTTCATTTTGGGGACATGCGCTCTTGACGGCAGCATATCTATTGAACGATGTTCCGTCTAAATCTGTGCCTAAGACACCGTTCGAGATATGGAATGGTAAGAAGCCGTATCTTAAACGTATTAAGGTATGGGGTTGTCCGGCCTATGTAAAAGTACAAAATCCGGACAAACTTCAGGCACGTTCAGTTCTATGTAAATTTATGGGATATCCTAAGAACTCCGCAGGATATCTGTTCTACCACACCGAGGAACAGAAGGTGTTTGTATCTCGCCACGCCACCTTTTTAGAGTGGCAATTTCTTGCAAAAGAAACAAGTGGGAGTTCGGTAGAACTGGAAGAAATTCAGCGACCACAAAATGAAACTGAAAATTTGACAGAACCTCAGAATTCAATAACCCCAGAAGAACCTCAGCCACTCCGCAGATCTGGTAGGATTTCTCATCCGCCCAAGAGATACTACGGTTTTCTCATTGACGGGGATCGAGAGGATTGCATCTTGGAAGAAGATGACCCTACCAGTTTCAGGCAGGCCATTATCAGTAGGGACTCTGATAAGTGGCAGGAAGCAATGCAATCCGAAATGGAGTCCATGTACGCCAATAAAGTGTGGACCTTGGATATTGCTCCACCTGGGGTAAAACCCGTTAGATGCAAATGGATCTACAAAAGGAAACTTGGTGTAGATGGGCAGGTGGAAACCTATAAAGCTAGACTCGTTGCAAAAGGTTTTCGTCAAAGACCTGGTTTGGACTATGACGAAACTTTTTCTCCGGTGGCTATGCTCAAATCCATTCGGATCTTACTTGCCATTGCTGCCTTCCATGACTATGAAATCTGGCAGATGGATGTTAAAACGGCTTTCCTAAACGGTTGTTTGGAAGAGTGCATTTACATGGATCAACCAGAAGGTTTCGTAGACAGTGGGAGCAGCGGGAAGGTGTGCAAGTTGCTTAAATCCATTTATGGATTAAAGCAGGCATCGCGGAGCTGGAACATCTGTTTTGATGAGGCAATCAAGGAATTTGATTTCATCAAGAACGAAGATGAACCCTGTGTTTATAAGAAGATTGTAGGACGAACTGTCGTATTCCTAGTCTTGTACGTGGACGACATTCTTTTGATAGGAAATGACATTCCTATGCTACAATCGGTCAAGCTGTTTTTGTCACAAAGGTTCTCCATGAAGGACCTGGGTGATGCCTCGTACATTCTGGGGATCAAGATCTATAGAGATAGATCAAAGAAACTATTGGGACTTTCGTAGTCCAGGTACATAGAGACCGTACTAAAGAGATTTAGTATGGAGGGTTCCAAGCGCGGTAACATACCCGCATTGCACGGAATTACCCTCTCCAAGAAGATGTCTCCTAAGACTGACGAGGAGAGGGTTCGCATGAGCACTATACCCTACGCTTCGGCGGTAGGATCTATAATGTATGCGATGCTATGTACAAGGCCAGATGTAGCTTACGCGTTGAGCGCGGTAAGCCGGTATCAGTCAGACCCAGGGGAGGACCATTGGACAGCAGTGAAGAACATTCTCAAGTACCTAAGAAGGACTACGGAGATGTTCCTGGTTTACGGTAATGGAGACCTCAGGGTCGAGTCCTTTACCGATTCAAGCTTCCAGAGTGACAAAGATGAAAGCATGTCTGTCTCGGGTTTTGTGTTTACCCTCAACGGAGGGGCGGTATGTTGGAGGAGTTCCAAGCAGGATACCGTCGCAGACTCGACGATGGAGGCTGAATACATTGCTGCAAGCGATGCCGCAAAAGAGGCGGTCTGGATGAAGAAGTTCATTAGTGAACTTCAGGTGGTTCCGTCCATTGTTGACCCAATACCTTTGTATTGCGATAACAATGGGGCTATAGCTTTAGCGAAGGAACCAAGGTCCCATCAGAAATCTAGGCACATCTTAAGGCGGTATCACCTGATCAGGGAGATCATTGATCGACAGGAGATCGAGGTGCGGAGAGTGGACACAAAGGACAACACTGCGGACCCATTCACGAAGGCTTTACCCCAGACTCAGTTCGAGCGGCTGATCGAGATGATAGGTCTTCGATACGCCAGTACATGGCCTTAGTGCAAGTGGGAGATTGTTAGTGTATATGCCCTAGAGGCCATTACTGTATCATACTAGTATGTATATTACTTGATGGAAGCTTGGGATATTCACAGTTGTACAGACAATCTTGCTCAATATAGTAGTATGCTACTTGGTTTGTCTCTGCTTTAATGTGTACATGTGTGTTTATTTATCATATCACCTATACGCATTAGTAGAGCCCTTAGGATCTTTGCTTGATTACCGGCGTTGTGATGGCGATCACACTCGTGGGGGCTGGGTAATCTACAAGCACATCCTTATACACGTCCCTAGTCGTGGGAGTATCGAGATAGGGCATCGATACTCCAGAGTAGACTAGCGTATCCGCTTCTCATCCCAGCACGGGAGACGGTCTGTCCTACAGCCGTCAGTACGTCGTACTTGAGATAGTATGCGGGTGCTCGTTAGATTACGAGTACACTGGACAGGACTCGTCGGGAACTGATGGTTGGTATTATACCTATCGTCAGTTATCAGTTCCCAGGTGACATGAGTACAGCTTAGTCCGCTGACTTGACACTGTCACTTCGCCTCGAGTGTGTTCCCACTGTTCTTTGATTACTACCCTACCACGGCTCTACTGAGTCGTGCAAACAGGTAGTAGTTGGGAGCAGTCCGAAGCACTTGGAGGCAGTGACGGTTAGACAGGATTCGTCTCTCCCGGTATTGGGGGTTGACATCGCGCTGTGTCTAGGAGAGCCATTACACGAGTAGTCCCTGGCCAGGGCAAGCGAGATATACTGGTAGGTTTCCAGTGTTATCTCAGGGTGTATTGGGCTTCACTCCGACACGACTTGTACCGCTATTAGGGGACTGACGTTTACCGCCCCCTAGGCCCGCCATGCGATGTATCAGACGAACAGACCGGACTGTACGGAGATTGTCACATACAGACTCAGTAGGAGTTCGGATGAGTTTACCTCATCGGCCTTCTTATCGACATCTACCTGGGGACCGTTACGTACAGCTGGTGCCGCTTGCGGTCTGTGGTTAAACCCACTGCCAGCATAGTGTCGAGTCTTTAGAGTTCCACACAGAGAGTTTCCCTGCACTGAGCGAAACGTGTAGAGGCCGTATGGTTTTACGGCAGGGCTGCGATCACTTACGTACACTTGTGTGCGTATGGTGTTCGGGCAGGCAGTACTAGTAGGCTTTGGTTTAAGCCAGATCCTAGTATTGCACGGATGGATTTGTTTTGTCTTCTGTGTATCCGCATTCTACGGAATACGGATGCAGGTGTGTATGCACAGTTTTTCGGAGTGATGAAGGAGGAGGTGCCTCATTAGGGTTTTGGCAGTTGGTTCGGCCAAAACTATTATGTGGCAGACTCATTAGGGTTTTGACAGTTCGTTTGGTCAAAACCATTATGAGCCGCGAACATCATTTACTAATCCTATTAGTGATAATCTTATGATGGCTAATTGCATTGACCATTTGACCCCGTTGACCTCTCTTGACTTTGTTGACCGGTTGACCGGGTTGACCATTGACTTTCAAGAGGGTTCTACACTTTTCTTTTCTTTTCCTTTTTCTTTTGGATTATGATAATGGTCATTTCAAAGTAGCCATCAACTTTATCTTGATGGAATTAGTAATGATGTTGTTTTGCATTATTTGCAACCATGGTTCTTTTCTTTTGTATCATAATATTATTCTCATTCTCTCTCTTGAAATGAGAAGCTCCATGGTTGCAAGAAAACATCCTTCTTCTTCCTCCTCTTGATTTCTCCTTTGATCTCATGTGTTGAGAGAAAAAGGATTCCACTTGACAAACACATCCATACATCTTCTCTACACATCCTAGGGCTTCTAGATTAGCAATCTCCTTGCCCTAGTTACCTCGGCTTGAGGTGGAGCTCGGTGTACATCTCTCGGGTGGATCGTCTTCGACTCAAGGAGGCTGCGGAGGTGACCGAAGTCCGGATCAACCATTGAGCTAGCAAAGAGAAGAACAACAAGAAGAGAAGAACAACAACAAAGAAGAAGAACAACAAGAAGAGAAGGAGTTCAAGTTGAGGTATAACCCCTAACCGAGTAGATACATCTCTTGTTAGGTTGCTAGTGTATTGTTTAGCAAAGATCCGGCTTTTACGGTCCATATTACAAAGATCAGAAAAAATTTTGTTTTACCGTTTCCGCAACCTTGAAAGCACCGGGAAAGGTAACGTGGACCTAACAATACGGGTGCTCAGTGGAGACTGGGTACACTGGACGGACTCGCCGAGAACTCCCAGATGGTATTATACCTTACGTCAGATGGCAGTTCTCTGGTGACACTGGTACAGGTTAGTCTGTTGACCTGAGATCGTCATAGAGTCTTGTGTGATTCCCACTGTGCTTTGATTTCCACCTTACCACGTCCAAGAGGGCGTGCAAAACGGTGATTTTTAGGTACAGTCCCGAATCACATGGAGGCAATGAGCGATAGGAGGGGATTCGTCTCTCCCGGTATAGGGAGTTGATGTTGCGCTGTGTTCGATTGGCTATAACCGGAAATCCCTGGCCAGGGTTGCTGAGATTTACTGGTAAGTGTTACCAGTAGTTTCTTGAACTGTTATAGACCTCATATCGACACGACTTATCGAGCTATTGGGGTCTGACGTTTACCACCCCTAGGCGAGATATGCGACATATCAGACGACGAGACCGAACTGTACGGTAAGTGTTACTGGTTGGATTCACAGGAGTGTGAGTGGGCTTGCTCGTTGGTCTTCTGATCGCTCAATAACCGGGTGGCCGTTACGTTTAGCAGACCGCTTGCGGCTTGTGGGTGTTTGATATGATCATCACCTGCTGCCGGCGTATTGACGAGTCTTTAGAGTCCTACACAGAGGTTTCCTGGCTCAAGCGAAACGAAATTGGAGCGCATATGAGATATGTGCGGGACCGAGAATAATTCCAGTATGTGATACTGTATTCTATTCTCGCGATATGTGTAACATTGATCGGTTATATGCGATATAGCCGGGTTATCGGATCATGTGTTGATTCGATAAGTTGTTACTATTGATATTAGTCGGTTATATGCAATATGACCGGATCATTAAGTCAAGTGTTGATTTAATGATTTAATGTATAATTATATATTTGATATATTACTTTACATTAACTAATATTGGTTCACTTAAGATGTTTTTCTCACTTGATTGTGCACATTGTATATGTGATATATTTTTGTGCACAAGATTGTATCATGTTTGATGATACATGCAAACTTGGGTGTATGTTTGCTTTAAACTATGATTAGGTTAATGGTTAGGGTTTGAATTATCTATTTATTTATTTATTTATTCATTTTGGAAAAGATGAAATGGTGGCTTTCTTTTCTTTCTTTACTTGAACCTTCTTGAAGCTTCAAAGCATCTTTGAAAGTCTACCATTTTGTTTTTATCCTAAACTTAACCATTACTTAAACCCTAGTTTATTCTCTACATGAGTTAGCCTCACCCATGGTTGCATTATGATAACCATCACTTGATTTTCTTTTTGTAATCAATTCATGTTTCTTTTCTTTCTTCTTCTTCTTCTTCTTCTTCATGAAGAAAGAAAAACCTTTGCTAGAAATTTCCAAGTGATGATTCCAAGTGAGAAATCCAAATCTAAAGTGAACCCACTTCCTATTTCTTCATCCTCTACCACTTGCCATGTAGTATAGGGTGTTTTCTTCACAAGTTTCATGACTTGGTGAAGGTGGAGCTTGAGCTTGAGTTGCCTCGACGTAGATCATCTTCGGCATCGAAGTCGACGACCTAGCCCGATCATTTCTTCGACGAAACAATCGCTAGAGTCCGGGATCCGATGATCGCAGAGGAGGGACGTCAACACGGAGCCAAGGAAGTGGAGGACCGGATCTACAAAAGTTGTATTTCCATTCACTTAGCAATAAAGTTGTTTATTCGCTTGTTTCGCCTTTACCTCTAGTAACGATCTAGTATAGGGTTTCTTTGGCACATGAAAAATTAGAATTTGGCATTGTTGATGCCTTGTGGAACCTCACATGAAAAATTAGAATTTGGCATGGTTGATACCTTGTGGAACCTCATTAATGTGCATAGGAACCCTACAACAAGTAGTACTTAGTATTCGTGCTGCGTTTGGTGACTCCGTCAAGGTGTAGTGTACGGTAGCTGAGTGGTGCTTGTTTGTAGCATGGATATGCGATTGATTAGGACAGTCGTACGGCCTTGTTGACTTTGTCAAGGGCTCATGCGGGTGGGTTTAATGCAATCAAGATAATGACGGGTTGAACTTGACTAGGACTCTTTAATTTGCTGACTCTGTTAAGGTCACTTGGGTCCTAGGGGTAAAAACCACATCGGAAGTTTCAAACATACAGGAAACTTTCCGGGCATGCACATACCTTCTGGAGTGCGGTGACTTGAGTGACTTCCATCAAGTTATCGTGCGGTGATAGTTGGATCTCGATTCCCACCGATGAGTAGGTGTTACTCCTCGGGTGATTTTAGATGATCCCGACTACTTCTCCTTTTAGGGTTTGAGGGAGAATTCGAGAAAACGGTGGGAGCCATTCTGATTAGATAAAGTGATTAACCAATCTGATCTAGGTTAGAGTGTACGCTGAGTGTTTCTTTTCTCTCTCTCTTTGGCAGTGACCATGGCCTGGCCCTAAACTAAAACTCATGAACCAAGTTAACTGAATCTTCTTAAAACACTTTGGATTTTGGATTGTCACGGAGTCGCATATATCATTGCCAATCCTACATCCCCTTTGCATTTCTCCAGAACACTACGTATCACTACGAAGATCCATATTGCTTGGATATTCCATCGTATAGTTACATACGAACTCGAAGGAACTTGTTCCAGTTTGAGGATGGATTATGGTTCTGAAGAAATTGAATAGGAATATTCGGTTGTCTTTTCCCTTTACCTTCTCTCAGGTTGCGAGAGCCCCTAGGATTAGGAGAGTACACCTATTGTGCTTATTGGATAGTCTTCTTCCAAACCATAGGCAGGTGCCGAAAGATGTGGAAGGAAGAAAACTAATTAGCCTAATTGTGGTGTATGTTCATATCAGATTTTTGCATTTTTATACCGCCCAATTTTTATCATATTGCTTATCGGTAGGTACTCTTGAACCGTGTTTGCTAGTCAATTGCAGGTTACAGGTTCTCGGCTCTAAACGATGAAATTCATGGAAAAGCACGACAAAATCCGGGTTCCTGCAAACCACAGATAAAACACGGATCTCCGCTCTTTATCCGTCTGTTGCCACACACCAGTTTAAGAGACAAAATGGCAAATCAATGTCATTTTCATGTACAAGGCTCAATGGCAACACAAGATCCAAGAAATCTACGCGGAGCTCGAGGAAATCATGACAAAAAGATCCACATCAAATCACCTTTTGCTCAACAGAAATTCTGGAAAAATCGTGAAGAAAATCTGAGAAAACACATATACCAGAATAAAGTACAGAGAAAACCAGGGAAGCACAGAAAGTTGGAGGGCCCAACTCCTCCATACGGCCGCGGAACCGCGGCCAATGGGGGGTCTAGGCCGCGGTTCCGCGGCCATACTGGCGCCGCAGTCGGCCAAACTTCAGGGGTATATTTGTCTTTTCGTGAAGGGTCAGAATTTTGCCCTAGGTTTCCATCCCCCTGCCTATAAATAGTCCAGAACCTTGAGAAGCCAAAGGTGCTTAATCTTGTATTTTTTAGGGTTTAGAATACTTGTTCTTCTTCCTCTTCTCATCTCTTCTCCATTGAAAAACTTGTAGTGAGCTTTTGTGAGTGAAGAATGATGAATAAAGAAGTTCATTTTGTTATTATACTTGTCTTGCTCTTTTTATGTTAATCGCTTGTAATCGTTAATTGATAAGTAGTTGTTCTTATTTATTGTTGTTTCTTTCTTTTCTCTTTTTCTTTATCCTTAAAACAACCATGATGCTTACGCTTGATCCTTGCCAAGGTGAGGTCGCAAATAGCTAGTTGTTATCTTCTAATCTCTTTCTTTCTATCTTCCTCTTTATTTTATTTTCTTTTCATTATGATGTGTGAGTAGTTTCCATACTTGTTAGGGTAGGATAAGGGAAGTTTGAGAGAAGAAAATCTCTCTCACTCTTTTCTTGCCCAACATCTTAAATCAACTCCCGTTAATTGAACCACAATCCGCTCCCTATGGCACCCTATCCTACTTGATAGCAGTGATTCCGTAGTGAGACCGGTTGTGGTTGAATTAACCGGAGGTTATGGCTAAGAGCCAAGAACGGACGGACAAGCACCAAAAGGAAGAACTTAAGCGTTGGAAAGCCTAGCTTATACTCGCAAGTTCCTTCCTAGTCGTGCTAATCCCCGTTGTTGCCGATTACCGTAACACCGATATTAAGAGTGGCAACGAAAAAAGTGAGCGACTCCTAACTCAAACTAACCTAATCCTAACCCTAACAAGCTCTCTTTACATATCATTTTAACACTTAGATAATCACAAACAAATCTGGAAAATTGGCCTTAACTCGTTAAAGCACATAGAAAAAGATTCCCATCTCCCTGCGGACGACCCGTACTCAACCGGCTAGCTACAAGCGAAACTGTTTTGATTGCGGTAATTAACTAAACTTAAACACGCAGAATCTATACCAATCAAATGGCGCCGTTGCCGGGGAGACGGTAGTTTATTTCTTCGTGTAATTTCGGGTTAACTTGTGAATATAAATATAACCAAAAAAACAAAACAAAAAAAATATACTTTGTAAAGAAAAATCATCTTGTTATTTTTGATTAGGTTTTGTGCAAGTGTGCAGGATAATACGGAGTTCGAGTTCAGTGCCAAAGACGTGGGAAGATAGACCCACATTTCGCGGCTACACCGCGACGGATCAAAATGAAGCAAACGGTCTACTGTAAAAATCTGGAGCAGATACAGTAAGCAAGTCAAAATTCAGCACATCCAGACAAGCAAAGGACACCCAACAGAGCACACTTACCTGGCACTTACCTGGTCGCAATTGACGGAGAAGAGGCGGTTTGAGGTCCTATTTCTAGCCCTCTGGAACAGTTAGGAGCTGTCTAGCAGACCTAGGTGACCCTAGATCTAGGTGTGATTGTGCATATCTTGTTTGTGATTGCTTAAAGCCGTAAGTCCGTACATATTTCTGTAAAGCTCTTTCTAAAAATAAAATAAAAAAAAGGGAAAAAATCAAAAACTTTTATAAAAACTTGCCCTTTGTCGCCAAAATCCATTTTTAACCCACCACCCATCGCCTTTCTCCATTGACGTTTTCTTACCCTCACCTTCTCCGCTTTGACTATACTAAACTCGTTTAGTGTATGTCCGCTTGGACTCGGGACACTAGCGCCCGCCTAGTCCGCGTTACGTTAGTCGCTACCGACTACGCGATCGACTCAGACGTCGAAACTCCGTCCACTCCTCTTTCACCTTTACCTTTGCCGGCCAACTCCGACGTTGACCGGAATTCTGTTCATACATCTTCACCTTCACCATCACCAACCTCTTCTTCCGCGATGTCAGGATTTAATCCGAACATCTCTTTGACTACCCCTGGATTGGCTCCACCTCCTACGGAGACCAATAACCCACCACCACCGCCTGTTGTAGCGCCGCAGCGAATTGCACTCCAGGATCGTTTCCATCCCACCCGTTCTGCACTTCCCACCTGCCTTTCTCTTCCACCGGCCAATGGGGATAATTTTGAAATTAAGCCCCACTTCATCAACATGCTTCCACGATTTCATGGGCTTGAATCTGAAGATGCCTATATCTTCATCAATAAATTTCAAAACGTTTGTGCCATGATGAAAACTACCCAACTGTCGGACGATGCTATACGTCTACGGGTCATTCCGTTCACTTTATGCGATCTTGCTGAAAAATGGCTGTATAGCACCGCTTCCCACTCCATAACCAGTTGGGACGAGTTTGTTAAAGCGTTTCTCAAAAAGTTCTATCCGAATCATAAAACCACAAGGATTCGCAATGAAATCAACCAATTCTCTCAGCTTCCTTCTGAACCCTTCTGGAAGTGCTTTGACCGGTACAAAGACCTTGTTCAGTGTCCTCACCACGGTATAGAGAAATGGCAAATTTGCCAAACCTTATACGAGGGCCTGAACCCAGCAACGAAGCAGTTGTTGGAAACCATCTGTCAGGGCTACTTCCTATCAAAATCTGACGAGGAAGCGTGGCAATTCTTTGACGACCTTGCGGAGCAAACTCTACAATGGGAGAGCACCAGACCGACTTCTTCTTCTTCTACCTCCACTTCTACCGGTCAGTCTAGGGTAGGAATTCACCAACTTGATGTCTCTATTGCGATGAAAGCCGAAATGGCTGCAATAACGAGAAAGCTTGAAGCCATAGAGAGCAAATTTTCTTCTCCTGCTCCTGCCCCTGTTCTTCCCCTTCGTACCATCTGCGCTTGTTGTTCCGATCCTTCTCACTTAACCGAAGAGTGTCCTTACAATCCACCATCGCAAGGACAGGATCAGGTTAATGCTGCATTGCAGCAAAGACCGAGGAATGATCCATACTCTTCCACCTACAATCCCGGTTGGAGGAACCACCCCAATTTCGCCTGGAATCAGAATCAGAATCAATTCCAAGGCAACAATTTCCAAAGGCCCCCTCCGCCGCAACAACAAGCGCAACAACAAACTCAACATCAATTTCAGCAGCCCTTCCAACCCCATCCTTTTCAAAATCAGACGAACAACTTTACACCCAACAATTCTTTTCCACCAAACAACTTTGTTCCGTCAAACAACGATAAGGTTTCCTCGCTCGAACGAAGTCTGGAGGCGTTCGTTAAACAATCGACACAATCCACTGCCAACATCCAGTCTTTCATTCAGTCCTTAGTGCAACACACTGCCGCTCACGGGCAAAGCATCAAGACCATCGAGGCCCAGATTACACAGCTGAATGCGGCCTTAAGCGAGCGAGAGAAGGGGAAGCTCCCGTCCCAGCCACTCCCAAATCCCGGTCACCCACAGAATGTACATGTTGCTCTTGAACAACAGAACCATAATGTGAGTGCCGTGACCACATTGAGATCGGGAAGAATGCTGCAAAACAACATTGGCACACGGATCAACGAAGACACCCCGGCCGCTTCTTCTTCTTCTTCTTCTCCTGCTTCTTCGTCTTCTGAGCCTATTCTCCATTCTTCAAAAGGCTCTCCTTCTTCTTCTTCTTCTTCTTCTTCTGCTCTGAACGGACCCACTTCTCACTCCATGAAAACACCTGTTCTAGGATCCGTTCCAACTCCACAATCTCCTCCACAAGCATTAGACTCAACCAATTTAAAAACGTCCCGTTTCCAAATCGGTTGAGGTCTAATAAACAAAATCCTCAAATGGAGAAGATTCTGGAGTTATTTAAGCAGGTTAACATTAACATTCCTCTTTTAGATGCCGTCCAACAAGTCCCATCCTACGCGAAAATCTTAAAGGACTTGTGCACGAAAAAGAGGAAGTCTCAGGTACTAAAGAAAGTTTTCTTGGCTAGTACTGTGAGTGATGCTCTTACCCAATCTTTACCACAAAAACGGAAGGACCCTGGCTGTCCTACGATTTCTATTACCATTGGGGATAAGAACATAAACCGCGCACTATTAGATCTTGGTGCCAGTGTAAACCTGCTTCCGTACTCAGTATACGAGCAATTAGGCGTAGGAGAGCTGAAACCCATACACTGTACTCTCCAAATGGCCGACCGATCGATCACCCATCCTAGGGGTGAGCTAGAGGATGTGTTAATCAAAGTCGGGGACTTCATATTCCCCGTTGACTTCATTGTATTAGACACACAGCCTGTAGCTAACCCCCGGAATCAAATTCCGGTGATACTCGGTCGCCCATTCCTTGCAACCTCAAATGCTGTGATCAATTGTCGCAATGGTTCTATAAACCTCTCTTTTGGAAACATGACAATTGAACTCAAAATTTTTAGGTTGGGGAATCAGCCCTCCGAACCTGATGCTCATATACTGGACGTCTGCTAGATCCAGGAGATCACCCCTGAAGAGTGTGAATTCGAGGAGTTTCTGTTCGATCATGCTAACCTTAACGCCACTAGTGCGTTCCTCCTCGAACCTGCTGCTGTTTCTGCGCCCGACAACGACTATGAGTGTTTCACGTTCTTGAACGATCTTAGCCGCTCGCATCCCGAGTTTGAATCCTTCGAATTTCCAGATGAGTTACCTGAACAATCCGACTCGGTCGCTTACACTCGTTTTGAACCTTTGCTGGAATCTTTTGAGTTCGAGACCACTTCACCAATCTTGCCTTCCATCGTTTCACCTCCAACGCCGAACTCAAGCCTTTGCCGTCTCACCTTAAGTACGCTTACTTAGGTGAGAACGAGACCCTCCCTGTCATCATCTCGGCTTCTCTAGCTCCAGAGCAAGAGAAAGCCCTTCTAACGGTCTTGCACAGCAACAGGCAAGCTTTTGGCTGGTCCATGGCGGACATCAAGGGGATTAGTCCCCTGATCGTTGAACATCACATTCATCTGATGGATGATGCCAAACCAGCCCGGGATCCATAAAGACGTCTCAATCCAGTGATGAAAGAGGCTGTGAAGAAGAAGATCGTAAAATGTCTGGATAGTGGTATCATTTACCCTATCTCTGATAGCCAGTGGGTTAGCCCCATTCACGTTGTCCCCAAGAAATCAGGTATAACGGTCATCACAAACGAGGCGAATGAGTTAGTCCCTACTCGCACCCAAACTGGGTGGCGAGTATGCATCGATTACAGAAAACTCAACGCCGCAACGCGGAAGGACCACTTTCCGCTACCTTTCATTGACCAAATGCTTGAACGATTGGCCGGACACGAGTACTACTGCTTTCTTGATGGCAACTCCGGCTATAATCAGATTCCCATCGCCGAAAAAGACCAGGACAAGACCACTTTCACTTGTCCTTTCGGCACGTTTGCATATCGTCGCATGCCCTTTGGGTTATGCAATGCGCCCGCTACCTTCCAGCGGTGTATGATGGGAATCTTCTCAGACATGGTGGAAAAATTTCTGGAGATCTTCATGGATGATTTCTCCATCTTCGGCGATTCCTTCAACGAGTGTTTGCTGCATCTTGACGCTGTCCTTACCCGATGTAAGGACAAGAATCTCACTTTAAATTGGGAGAAGTGCCACTTCATGGTGCGCGAAGGTATTGTCTTAGGACATATCATCTCGCAAAATGGCATAGAGGTTGACAAAGCGAAGATTGAGGTCATTTCCAATCTCCCTCCTCCCCGATGCGTCAGAGATATCCGAGCCTTCCTTGGCCATGCCGGTTTCTATAGACGGTTCATCAAGGACTTTAGCAAGATTGCTAGGCCCTTGACTCTTTTGCTGGCCAAGGATACGTCATTCGACTTCAACTCGAGCTGTGTGACTGCATTCGAGTCATTGAAAAGCTCACTCACCTCTGCTCCCGTTCTTTCTTCGCCTGACTGGACGCACCCATTTGAGATTATGTGCGATGCATCCGACTTTGCCATTGGTGTTGTCCTTGGACAACACATCAACAAGATGCCGCACGTAATCTATTATGCGAGCCGAACCCTGAACGACGCCCAACTCAATTATACAACAACTGAGAAGGAATTCTTGGCTGTTGTATTTGCTTTAGAAAAGTTCAGGCCCTACCTCATCGGCTCTCCAGTCATTGTCTACACAGACCATTCTGCTCTGCGCCATCTTTTTGCGAAGAAAGATGCAAAATCTCGGTTAATACATTGGATCCTCTTGCTTCAAGAGTTTGACCTTGTCATTAAGGACAAACGAGGATGTGAAAACGTAGTTGCCGGCCATCTCTCACAACTTCCTTCTTCGCCTTCGCTTCCAATTCCGATCAACGACGTTTTCCCGGATGAACAGCTCTTGACAGTGTCTTGCGAACCCTGGTTCGCAGATATTGTGAACTATTTGGCCACGGGATTACTACCAACTGAATGGTCAAGTCAGGACAGACTTCGCTTCTTATCCCAAGTAAAACACTTTTACTGGGACGAACCCTATTTGTTCAAGTACTGTCCCGACCAGATTATTCGTCGGTGTGTCCCTGACGAGGAATTCAAGAGTGTGCTGTCATTTTGCCACGATCAAGCGTGTGGCGGGCATTTTGGCCCCAGAAAGACAGCTGAGAAGATCTTGCAATGTGGTTTCTACTGGCCATAACTCTTCAAAGATGCTCATGACTATTGCAAGACTTGCTCCCGGTGCCAACACATGGGCCGGATATCCCGGAGGAACGAGATGCCGCTCCAACCGATCTTGGTTGTGGAGATTTTCGATGTTTGGGGGATAGATTTCATGGGGCCGTTTCCCAGCTCTTTCGGGAACTTGTACATTATTCTCGCTGTTGATTACGTCTCTAAATGGGTCGAGGCTGTGCCCAGCCGGACTAACGACAACAAGGTTGTCGTTAGGTTTCTTAAAGAAAACATTTTCTCCCATTTTGGGCACCCCCGAGCGATCATTAGCGACAATGGAAGTCATTTCTGCAATAAGACTTTCGAGGCCTTGATGCGGAAATATTCCATTAATCATAAGCTCTCTACGCCCTACCACCCCCAAACCTGCGGGCAGGCCGAAGTTTCAAATCGGCAAATCAAGCAGATACTGGAGAAGACGGTTTCCAAGAACCGAAAAGATTGGTCGCTGAAACTCACTGATGCCCTTTGGGCATTTCGAACCGCTTATAAGACCGATCTTGGCATGTCTCCCTATCGGCTTGTCTACGGAAAAGCCTGCCACCTACCTGTCGAAATAGAGCATCGAGCATTTTGGGCGATAAAAGAACTGAATCTGTCTCTCGAAGATGTGGGCAGCCATCGGAAGCTGCAGTTGAACGAACTGAGCGAGCTTAGGGATGAGGCTTACGATAACGCGGTTGTCGTTAAGAACCGAACGAAGGTGTTTCACGATAAACACCGTTTGCGCAAAACTTTCGTACCTGGTCAACAGTATTGCTTTACGACACCCGGCTACACTTCCATCCAGGAAAGCTCAGATCTCGCTGGAAAGGGCCGTATTTTGTGCGGAATGTGTATCCGCAGGGCGCTGTGGATTTGGAGAATCCAAAGGACGGTTCATTTTTCAAAGTAAATGGACACCGACTAAAACCGTACCTTAGCGCCGAACCAACAGAGGAGCTCCTGTTCTTACAGGAGCCGGTGTACCCTGCATAATCTTCCTCTGCCTACCTCCAAACTTCGGTTATCCAGCCAAGAACAAGTGGACACTGTTCCAAATAAATTTGGGGGTATGTATATACCATTTTGTACTTTTTTTTGGATATTCTTTTCCATTTTTGCTTTTCTTTTCTTTTCTTTTCTAACAAAATACGAAAAAAAAATGTGTGTATAGCTAACCGACAATTTTGACCCTTCAAATGATCTCTTCATGCAATGACAGTGAGGACACTGTCCAGTTTAAGTTTGGGGGTACGCTCGGTACGCATTTCTTACCTTCGCATTCATATGTATATTTTGCATCTGCATATTAAAATCCATAAAATCCATAAAAATCAGAAAATTTTCTAAAAACATAAAAACTTTTTGTCAAGTTAGCTAGTGGGAGGACTCTGATTCAATATTTCGACGGTTTTGTTTAATAAAATAAGAATAACTAAATCTTATTTTTAGATTTTGAAAACCTGAAAGATAACTCTCCTTTGAAGTTAACTATAGCTGATATACGTCTTTACATCACACTACACGTGTCGTGAGTTTTGGAAATTAGATGACAAGTCTTTTATGTCTAAAAAAACTTTTAAATAGATAAATGATTTTCTGAGGATCAAATAGGTTTGTTCTGAAATAAGTAATATCAAGAACAGTTTATGAAGTAAAGTGAATATGAAGGAATGTTATTGATGCCTTAATTGGAACTAAGTCTGAAAAATAACCCATCTGGAACTTGATTGGAATGATTACACACCGAACCCACTAAACACGTCTTTTATCCAAAAAAATAATAATAATAATAATAATTGAACTACCGGTTATATCTCCGTTCGTATTGAATCATCATGATTTTCACGCCAAACTGTCTTTTGTTTTTGGACCTAGGTAACTTGAGTAATTAAGTCCGCTGGGGTGTTTCTACACCTAATGCCCTAAAGCCAACTGGTTTGGGTGCATTGGCCCAAAGCTCGCTAAGAAGCCTAGAAAGTCCAGATTAAAACAAAGGCAAGCAAGTGTTCTCTCCGAGTTAAAATTCCTAACGGTTCTTTGTGTGAGAATAATCTTGATAAAAGAAAGGCATTTATAAAAATTTTAGCGGAGATATGAACGTTTTATTCTATGATAAAGACTATTGCACGTTCACAGAGGTGTGTATGAAATGAAAACAAGAAAAAGGTGGAGTGAAAAATAAGACCCAGTTTCCTGTTAGGGAAGATAGAAATTCTGAAGTTGAAACTTTACTGGTAAACGAAACTTGAAAAATGCTTAACTCTTTATAAAACTTATGAGATCCTTTTTAAAAAAATTTATCTAGACTTATTGTATGATATGATGACTTTATTCGATCCTTCTGAAACTTAACGACACTATTTGCACTGCACGTAAAGACATATAAAATCTGTAGTTATATAAGAAGCGAGGAGTGAAAAATAAAGGTTCGATAGTCTAGACTTAGGATAATAGAATTGTTATTTTCTGAAACAAAACTTTAGGGTTTGAATCTTAGTTATTTTACGAAACCAACTTGACCGGATTTTGTAGGTAGTATCCGCTGAAAACCCTCAGGAGAAAACACTCCTCCTACTATGGACACCTAGAGATTTAACGGCTTGTTGCACATGCTCAGTGCAATCGCGTTCCCTGCGAAAGTGAGGTTAGCAAATTTTTTGTGAATAAATTGGCTTTTCTCAGGACGAGCAAATGATAAGTTTGGGGGTATTTGTTCATATCAGATTTTTGCATTTTTATACCGCCCAATTTTTATCATATTGCTTATCGGTGGTACTCTTGAGCCGTGTTTGCTAGTCAATTGCAGGTTACAGGTTCTCGGCTCTAAACGATGAAATTCATGGAAAAGCACGACAAAATTCGGGTTCCTGCCAACCACAGATAAAACACGGATCTCCGCTCTTTATCCGTCTGTTGCCACATGATCGCACGCTTTTGGCGTGTCGGATGTTCAAAGAATTAAAGTATAACCGCGATCAGGACGGTGTCGCTATGCAGCTAGCCGGTTGAGCACGGGTCGGTCCACAGGGAGATGGTGGTATTTTACCTTCTTGTCTTAGACGAGTCAATAAAGAATCTGTATGTGTTTGTTCAAGACTAACCTATGTGTTTATTTGCAAGTATAAAGTTGTTAAGAAAAGATACGATAATGTAAGCTAAAGAAATCCGTACTCAAAACCTTTGAGCCGAATCTTGACCAATTGAAGCTAGAGCAATCGGCAACAACGTGGATTAGGGGATTTAAGCGCGGTATTCGTGGAATACGGCTTATTTACCCTTGTCCTTCCGTTCTTGTCTCTTGCTTTCACCTCCGGCCAAACCGAACGCAACCGGTCGCGGTTAGGAATCACCGTTACCTTGTCAGGGTACGGTGCCTAACGGAGCGCTTGCGTATGGTTTGGGCGGAGTTCAATGGAAAATACGGGAAAAGGAAATGGGCAAAGAAACGTTAACTTATAATACCGTATTCTTTTTCTTAACAATAATAATTACATTCATTCACAAGAAAGAACCAAAAAGAGAGAACAAAAAGAAAAGAACAAAGAAAAGAAAAGATTACAAGAAAGAAAGTGCATGAATTAAATTGCAAGAAAGTAAAGCAAGGTAATAAAAAGCAAGTAATAAATAAGCAAATAAAAAGAACAAGAAACTAGGACTCAAGACAAGCATGTGATCAATAGCCAACCCTTAAACTTGCAAGCTCAATCAAGAGATTGCAAGATCAAGGGAAGGGTAGAGAACGCATGTGAAATGAAGTGCTAATTCCATGAAAGAATACGACCCCTGAGATCAATAACTAACCCTTAACCATTCAAGCTCAATGAAGAGGTTGAATGATCAAGAGAAAGCAAGAATCTCAAGGGGAAGAAGAAACAAAAGAGAATGATACAAAACCCTCATCTTCATTAATATCCACTCAATGCTCTCACTACATTTCCATGGAGGAAGAATGAAGAAGAAGAAGAAGAACTATACAAAAACTACAAAAGAGTGGACACAAAATTGGACACCAAGGTTGGGCTCAGATCTGCTGTATTTATAGGCAGGAGAATGGAGTTCTAGGGCAACCACCAGACCAGAAATGGAGTACCCAAAATACCCCCAAAAGACGACAACATGAGGCCACAGTACGGCCGAGGATCCGCGGCCTGGACCCCACTTTGGCCGCGGATCCGCGCCCCTATAGTGGTGTTAGGGTGTGGTCTTCTGTGTACCTCCCTGGTCTTCTGTCCCCTCTTGTCTGGTACATGTATTTTCTGATAATTTCTTCCAGAATATCAGCAGAATTCATAGTCCAAGATTGTTATCTTTTCTTCACTTTTGACTTTATCTCTCTTGAGCTCCGCGCACCCATTGATTCTTGTGCTGCCCCCCTCGTGCTCTGTGCTTGTCCGAGACACGAATGACCACTGTCATATGTCTTGTCTCTGGAACTGGTACTCGGCACTGGACGGATATGGATGACCGGAACCCGGCTTTTATCTGCTGTGACAGATGTTCTGTATTTGGTGTAACTGTGGAGATTTGTCTTGATTTGCAATATTTGGACTGAAAACCTGTACTCTGTAAATATGTAACAAACACGGATTAAAAGTACCTACCTATAAACAACCGAGCGTAAGAATGGGCGGTATAAAATGCAGTATTCTGTGATGAACAAATACCCCCAAACTTAACTTTTGCTCGTCCCGAGCAAAACCAATTATTCACAAAAAAGAAAATCCTAACCGCACTTTCGCAGGGAACGCGATTGCACTGAGCATGTGCAACAAGCCGTTAAACCTCTAGGTGTCCCTAGTAGGAGGAGTGCTGTCTCCCGAGGGTTTTCAGCGGATACTACCCACAAAATCCGGTCAAGCTAGTTTTGTAAAATAACTAAGATTCAAACCCCTAAAGTTTTGTTTCAGAAAATAACAATTCTATGTTCCTAAGTCTAGACTATCGAACCTTTATTTTTCACACCTCACTTCATATTTAACTACAGATTTTATATGTCTTTACGTGCAGTGCAAATAGTGTCGTTAAGTTCCCGAAAGGTCGAATAAAGTCATTATGTCACACAATAAATCCCAGATAACAATTTTAAAAGGATCACATAAGTTTTATAAAGAGTTAAGCATTTTTCAAGTTTCTTTTTCCAGTAAAGTTTCAACTTCAGAATTTCTATCTTCCCTAACAGGAAACTAGGTCTTATTCTTCACTCCACCTTTTTCTTGTTTTCATTTCATACACACCTCTGTGAACGTGCAATAGTCTTTATCATAGAATAAAACCTTCATATCTCCGTTAAAATTTTTTTATAAAAGCCTGTCTTTTATCAAGATTATTCTCACACAAAGAACCGTTAGGAATTTTAACTCGGAGAGAACACTTGCTTGACTTTGTTTTTATCTGGACTTTCTAGGCTTCTTAGCGAGCTTTGGGCCAATGCACCTAAACCAGTTGGTTTTAGGGCATTAGGTGTAGAAACACCCCGGCGGACTTAATTACTCAAGTTACCCAGGTCCAAAAACAAAAGACAGTTTGGCGTGAAAATCATGATGATTCAATACGAACGGAGATATAACCGGTAGTTCAATTATTTTTTTGGATAAAAGACGTGTTTAGTGGATTTGGTGTGTAATCATTCCAATCAAGTTTCAGATGGGTTATTTTTCAGACTTAGTTCCAATTACGGCATCAATAACATTCCATCATATTCGCTTTACTTCATAAACTATTCTTGACATTACTTATTTCAGAACAAACCTATTTGATCCTCAGAAAATTATTTATCTGTTTAAAAGTTTTTAAACATAAAAGACTTGTCTTCTAATTTCCAAGACTCACGACACGTGTAGTGTGATGTAAAGACGTATATCAGCTATAGTTAACTTCAAAGGAGAGTTATCTTTCAGGTTTTCAAAATCTAAACATAAGATTTAGTTATTCCTATTTTTTCAAACAAAAACCGTCGAATGTTGAATCAGAGTTCTTCCACAAGCTAACTTGACAAAAAAGTCTTTATATTTTTAGAAAATTTTCAGATTTTTATGGATTTTATGGATTTAATATGCAGATGCAAAATATACATATGAATGCGAAGGAAGAAAGCTTACCGAGCACCCCCAAACTTAAACTTGACAGTGCCCTCACTGTCAGGCTATACCAAGAGGGTTAAAATTGCCGGCGCTTCCTAGAAACAAATTATATACAAAACAAAAAGGAAAACAAAAATATATACAAAAAAGTGTCCCCCCCAAACTTAAGTAAAACAGTGTTTCCACTGTTACGCGTTGAAATTCAGGATTTAGGGGGGAAAGAACAGTATCAAGCTATACAAGGCCTTACACAGGCCAAAAGTGAGCACCAACCATTCAAAGATTTTATCGCTATAATGTACCGGTTGGTGGAAGAAGGCGTAGAGAAAAGAGATGGACAATACTCGAGACCGTATGCGAAGAGAAGCGGGATACGGTCTCGGTATATGAGAGGAAGAAGAATGGCGGAAAGGAAAAAGAAGTGGAATACGAACTTGAGGGTGCAAATGGAGTAAATAGATTAGCACAATTTGTGATGAGCGAAGTGTAAAAAGCGATTGTGCTAATCTATTAACTCGTCGAGAAATGGGGTCAAATCCCTCAAGATTCGAGAGAAACCATGGGTACGCCGAACTTGGTAGACCAGACATACGAAATGAAAGTGAGACGGGTTCTTGCAAGGTCGGAACGATGGAAAGGGTGGGGGGAAGTGATTGAGGAAGGTTATCGGTTAAACGTTCAGGAGGGTGTACACAGTCAGTGGAAGGAACAGGATGAATTGGAAAATCCGACTCATCAAGCAAAACTGGTTCATCCTCAAAACTATCCTCAAAATTCTCCTCAAAGTTTAGCACATCCATGCACTTCTCTTCAAATTCCGGACGCATATGGGGTTCGGGAAAAACATTTAATGACTCGGGATGATGATTTGAAGAGACAAACTCAGCCAAATCTACGGGTTCATCATCCAAAATATTCCCGGCGTCAATATCCTTAATCAAGTGAAAATCAAAATTCTCTGACACCTCAACAAAAGCATGGATATCAATCGATTCAGGTTCTAAAGTGGAGGTGTAGAGGTTAAAAGGTTTGGGATTGGTTTCACTTGGAAGGGACCCTTCACAATCAGGTAAATCAAACACTACAAAGTCGCACAACTCATTAATCATTCTATCTTCAATTGATAAAGCATGTGGGACACTCGATAGACTTTCAAAACAGGAGTTGTGGGATTCAATTTGGGACGGGTAGGATTGATTTGGAAGGGGGTACATCTTACTCTCTCCACTCAAATTCACAGCCTGTCCTGCCGCCTCATCATACATTGAAAAATTTGGAGCTAGTTGAAAACTAGCTACCGGATCACTAGGTTGTATGAGGGCGGCCATGGACGCATTCAAATCCATCATTTGCTGGCTTGACGCTACCCTAAAGTCTTCCAACGACTGTTCCAGACTAGACATGGGTTGTGAAGGGGTTTCAGTAAAAGATTCAAAGTTATTTGGATACTGAAAACTCCCAAACGGCGGTTCTGAAGCAATGTCTAGGGAAGGTGCAAAAGTAGGATAGGATTGGTAGGAATGGAATGGCTGGACAGGAGCAGGATCAACATTTGGATAAGAAGGTGAATGGAATTGTTGATCCCAAGAGTTTGAAGTGGTGAAAGGAGTGAAAGATCGGCTACGAGATTGTTCAATACGTTCAGCGATGGACAAAGGACGACTTGCAGAAGGGGTATCAACATAAGCGGGAGTGAATGTTTGAAACGGTTGATACGAAGTGGAATGAGGAGTGCAAGTGTTTGTCCTAGACGCTGCTATGCGATCTTTCAGTGAAACTTTGGGCATGGAGGGGTCGTTCGAAGTTCGGCCAAAGCAAGAACCGTAAGATGTAATGTCTGGTTGTGGGTACCAAAGTTCGGCAAGAGTTTTGCGAGGTGGAGTACCCATGATATGAAGAGAGAGAGAGAAAGGTAGAGAAAAGGAGGGGAAAAAGAATGTGATTTTTTTTTTTAGTTATATATTAACAAAAGAATGAAGTATACACACAAAAAGAATATGAAAAAAAACAATCACGACACAAAAATACCACACACCTAATCGTTCTAGGGTTCACCTAGGTCAACTAGACCTGCTCCAGAACTTGATTGTCGAAGTAAAACTGTGTCGAGAAACAGGCTCAAGATACACTGATCACGAGGCCAGGTAAGTGCAGAGATAAGGGGAGGTTTTCCAACGCTTTCGCGAAGTTCCTTAATTAAATAACCCTTTCTCTTTTGGCGGTTGCGCCGTTAACACTTTCCTAGACACCCCGTAAACAATATACCGTGAAGCAAGGTTCTAAACACAGTTAACTTCTCCTAGTGAGCGCGAAGTCCTTAAGGCTTAAAGTCCAATTTCTTTTAAAATTTGTGCGGGTAATCGTTATGCTCAAGTTCGGGATTTGTGGGCCACGGAAAAGGTGATGAAATCCTTTACCGTATGTTGTGGGGTTCGCTTGCCCTTAAGTCTGTATTAATGTATGCAATGCGCAATTCAAAAATTCTATAAAGAATCAAACAATCGTTTTTTAGTTTAAGCGCGGCGCTGCAACAAATACGGGTTAGTCAATTTTGGCGTTTGCTAGCGAACTTGCAAAGAATCCTGCAAAGAATAGTATATTGGAAGCGTCGGATTTGAGAAGAAGGTGTTAGGAAAGTACGTACCGTTAAGTTTTGAGTTAGGAAACCCCTGTTGAATCAAATCCGGTAAGCTTGAAAGGTTCGCTTGCGCGGGTCAAACTACCCGGATCTTTGGCACTGTACTTCGTAATCACCTTAACCTTGAATGTACACTTTGCTCCTCACAATTGCAGTTTGCAAATTTGCAAAAATCTGCACTCTTGCCCACAAAATTGATCAAAAAAAACAAAAAGAATTTTTTTTTATAAATATATACAAAAAGAATATTAACCCGAATAACAAGAAAGAAAATACGCTACCGTCTCCCCGGCAACGGCGCCATTTGATCGCACGCTTTTGGCGTGTCGGATGTTCAAAGAATTAAAGTATAACCGCGATCAGGACGGTGTCGCTATGCAGCTAGCCGGTTGAGCACGGGTCGGTCCACAGGGAGATGGTGGTATTTTACCTTCTTGTCTTAGACGAGTCAATAAAGAATCTGTATGTGTTTGTTCAAGACTAACCTATGTGTTTATTTGCAAGTATAAAGTTGTTAAGAAAAGATACGATAATGTAAGCTAAAGAAATCCGTACTCAAAACCTTTGAGCCGAATCTTGACCAATTGAAGCTAGAGCAATCGGCAACAACGTGGATTAGGGGATTTAAGCGCGGTATTCGTGGAATACGGCTTATTTACCCTTGTCCTTCCGTTCTTGTCTCTTGCTTTCGCCTCCGGCCAAACCGAACACAACCGGTCGCGGTTAGGAATCACCGTTACCTTGTCAGGGTACGGTGCCTAACGGAGCGCTTGCGTATGGTTTGGGCGGAGTTCAATGGAAAATACGGGAAAAGGAAATGGGCAAAGAAACGTTAACTTATAATACCGTATTCTTTTTCTTAACAATAATAATTACATTCATTCACAAGAAAGAACCAAAAAGAGAGAACAAAAAGAAAAGAACAAAGAAAAGAAAAGATTACAAGAAAGAAAGTGCATGAATTAAATTGCAAGAAAGTAAAGCAAGGTAATAAAAAGCAAGTAATAAATAAGCAAATAAAAAGAACAAGAAACTAGGACTCAAGACAAGCATGTGATCAATAGCCAACCCTTAAACTTGCAAGCTCAATCAAGAGGTTGCAAGATCAAGGGAAGGGTAGAGAACGCATGTGAAATGAAGTGCTAATTCCATGAAAGAATACGACCCTTGAGATCAATAACTAACCCTTAACCATTCAAGCTCAATGAAAAGGTTGAATGATCAAGAGAAAGCAAGAATCTCAAGGGGAAGAAGAAACAAAAGAGAATGATACAAAACCCTCATCTTCATTAATATCCACTCAATGCTCTCACTACATTTCCATGGAGGAAGAATGAAGAAGAAGAAAAACTATACAAAAACTACAAAAGAGTGGACACAAAATTGGACACCAAGGTTGGGCTCAGATCTGCTGTATTTATAGGCAGGAGAATGGAGTTCTAGGGCAACCACCAGACCAGAAATGGAGTACCCAAAATACCCCCAAAAGACGACAACATGAGGCCACAGTACGGCCGAGGATCCGCGGCCTGGACCCCACTTTGGCCGCGGATCCGCGCCCCTATAGTGGTGTTAGGGTGTGGTCTTCTGTGTACCTCCCTGGTCTTCTGTCCCCTCTTGTCTGGTACATGTATTTTCTGATAATTTCTTCCAGAATATCAGCAGAATTCATAGTCCAAGATTGTTATCTTTTCTTCACTTTTGACTTTATCTCTCTTGAGCTCCCCGGCAACGGCGCCATTTGATCGCACGCTTTTGGCGTGTCGGATGTTCAAAGAATTAAAGTATAACCGCGATCAGGACGGTGTCGCTATGCAGCTAGCCGGTTGAGCACGGGTCGGTCCACAGGGAGATGGTGGTATTTTACCTTCTTGTCTTAGACGAGTCAATAAAGAATCTGTATGTGTTTGTTCAAGACTAACCTATGTGTTTATTTGCAAGTATAAAGTTGTTAAGAAAAGATACGATAATGTAAGCTAAAGAAATCCGTACTCAAAACCTTTGAGCCGAATCTTGACCAATTGAAGCTAGAGCAATCGGCAACAACGTGGATTAGGGGATTTAAGCGCGGTATTCGTGGAATACGGCTTATTTACCCTTGTCCTTCCGTTCTTGTCTCTTGCTTTCGCCTCCGGCCAAACCGAACGCAACCGGTCGCGGTTAGGAATCACCGTTACCTTGTCAGGGTACGGTGCCTAACGGAGCGCTTGCGTATGGTTTGGGCGGAGTTCAATGGAAAATACGGGAAAAGGAAATGGGCAAAGAAACGTTAGCTTATAATACCGTATTCTTTTTCTTAACAATAATAATTACATTCATTCACAAGAAAGAACCAAAAAGAGAGAACAAAAAGAAAAGAACAAAGAAAAGAAAAGATTACAAGAAAGAAAGTGCATGAATTAAATTGCAAGAAAGTAAAGCAAGGTAATAAAAAGCAAGTAATAAATAAGCAAATAAAAAGAACAAGAAACTAGGACTCAAGACAAGCATGTGATCAATAGCCAACCCTTAAACTTGCAAGCTCAATCAAGAGATTGCAAGATCAAGGGAAGGGTAGAGAACGCATGTGAAATGAAGTGCTAATTCCATGAAAGAATACGACCCTTGAGATCAATAACTAACCCTTAACCATTCAAGCTCAATGAAGAGGTTGAATGATCAAGAGAAAGCAAGAATCTCAAGGGGAAGAAGAAACAAAAGAGAATGATACAAAACCCTCATCTTCATTAATATCCACTCAATGCTCTCACTACATTTCCATGGAGGAAGAATGAAGAAGAAGAAGAAGAACTATACAAAAACTACAAAAGAGTGGACACAAAATTGGACACCAAGATTGGGCTCAGATCTGCTGTATTTATAGGCAGGAGAATGGAGTTCTAGGGCAACCACCAGACCAGAAATGGAGTACCCAAAATACCCCCAAAAGACGACAACATGAGGCCACAGTACGGCCGAGGATCCGCGGCCTGGACCCCACTTTGGCCGCGGATCCGCGCCCCTATAGTGGTGTTAGGGTGTGGTCTTCTGTGTACCTCCCTGGTCTTCTGTCCCCTCTTGTCTGGTACATGTATTTTCTGATAATTCCTTCCAGAATATCAGCAGAATTCATAGTCCAAGATTGTTATCTTTTCTTCACTTTTGACTTTATCTCTCTTGAGCTCCGCGCACCCATTGATTCTTGTGCTGCCCCCCTCGTGCTCTGTGCTTGTCCGAGACACGAATGACCACTGTCATATGTCTTGTCTCTGGAACTGGTACTCGGCACTGGACGGATATGGATGACCGGAACCCGGCTTTTATCTGCTGTGACAGATGTTCTGTATTTGGTGTAACTGTGGAGATTTGTCTTGATTTGCAATATTTGGACTGAAAACCTGTACTCTGTAAATATGTAACAAACACGGATTAAAAGTACCTACCTATAAACAACCGAGCGTAAGAATGGGCGGTATAAAATGCAGTATTCTGTGATGAACACCACACACCAGTTTAAGAGACAAAATGGCAAATCAATGTCATTTTCATGCACAAGGCTCAATGGCAACACAAGATCCAAGAAATCTACGCGGAGCTCGAAGAAATCATGACAAAAAGATCCACATCAAATCACCTTTTGCTCAACAGAAATTCTGGAAAAATCGTGAAGAAAATCTGAGAAAACACATATACCAGAATAAAGTACAGAGAAAACCAGGGAAGCACAGAAAGTTGGAGGGCCCAACTCCTCCATACGGCCGCGGAACCGCGGCCAATGGGGGGTCTAGGCCGCGGTTCCGCGGCCATACTGGCGCCGCAGTCGGCCAAACTTCAGGGGTATATTTGTCTTTTCGTGAAGGGTCAGAATTTTGCCCTAGGTTTCCATCCCCCTGCCTATAAATAGTCCAGAACCTTGTGAAGCCAAGGGTGCTTAATCTTGTATTTTTTAGGGTTTAGAATACTTGTTCTTCTTCCTCTTCTCATCTCTTCTCCATTGAAAAACTTGTAGTGAGATTTTGTGAGTGAAGAATGATGAATAAAGAAGTTCTTTTTGTTATTATACTTGTCTTGCTCTTTTTATGTTAATCGCTTATAATCGTTAATTGATAAGTAGTTGTTCTTATTTATTGTTGTTTCTTTCTTTTCTCTTTTTCTTTATCCTTAAAACAACCATAATACTTACGCTTGATCCTTGCCAAGGTGAGGTCGCAAATAGCTAGTTGTTATCTTCTAATCTCTTTCTTTCTATCTTCCTCTTTGTTTTATTTTCTTTTCATTATGATGTGTGAGTAGTTTCCATACTTGTTAGGGTAGGATAAGGGAAGTTTGAGAGAAGGAAATCTCTCTCACTCTTTCCTTGCCCAACATCTTAAATCAACTCCCGTTAATTGAACCACAATCCGCTCCCTACGGCACCCTATCCTACATGATAGCGATGATTCCGTAGTGAGACCTGTTGTGGTTGAATTAACCGGAGGTTATGGCTAAGAGCCAAGAACGGACGGACAAGCACCAAAAGGAAGAACTTAAGCGTTGGAAAGCCTAGCTTATACTCGCAAGTTCCTTCCTAGTCGTGCTAATCCCCATTGTTGTCGATTACCGTAACACCGATATTAAGAGTGGCAACGAAAGAAGTGAGCGACTCCTAACTCAAACTAACCTAATCCTAACCCTAACAAGCTCTCTTTACATATCATTTTAACACTTAGATAATCACAAACAAATCTGGAAAATTGGACTTAACTCGTTAAAGCACATAGAAAAAGATTCCCATCTCCCTGCGGACGACCCGTACTCAACCGGCTAGCTACAAGCGAAACCATTTTGATTGCGGTAATTAACTAAACTTAAACACGCAGAATCTATACCAATCAGTGTACAGAAGGTAATAAGTAAAGACATATTAAGGGATTAGAGTAGGGGCAAAATAAATTGCGACTGCTATCATTCACGACAAAACCGTGTATATCCCTGACACTCCTACATCCACTTTGGATTTCTCCAGAACACTTCGTATCACTACGAAAATCCATATTGCTTGGATATTCCATCGTATGTTACATACGAACTCGAAGGAACTTGTTCCAGTTCGAGGATGGATTCTGGTTCGGGAGAAATAAAATAAGGATTATTCAGTTGTCTTTTTCTCTTTACCTTCTCTCAGGTTGCGAGGGCTCCTGGTATTAGGAAAGTGCACCTATTACGCTTAGGATAGTCTTCTTCCAAACCTTAGGCTGGTGCCGAAGGGTACGGAAGGAAGAAAATCAATTAGCCTACGTGTGGTGTACAGAAGGTAATAAGTAAAGACATATAAAGGGATTGGAGTGAGGGCAAGGAAGTATACGGTTACTGTCATGAATCTGGATAGTGGAAGAGGCTTTACTAGGAATACCCAGTTACCCCTTCGAAACATTTTCATGTTTCAGTTTCACTATGCGGTGTTAATTGAAAACTGTTTTCCCAATTAGATTCTAACTTCAGGGTATATATTTACCAGTTTTGATTCTCATATCTGTATGGTCTTACAGATGATGAGTGGGAGTAAGATATTAAGAATTGGGTGATTAGAGCCTCTATATATCGGAATTCTTTATAATTGGTGATATTTGAGGAAATCACCTGGGTTTTGCCTGATGGCAAATATTTGGTTTTATATCTGTATGTTTTCAAACTGATATATCTGTACGTTTATTTTATAAAGTGAGATATAACTTTTTGAGATTATGTATATGACATTTACCTATATCAGTTGATAGTTAGGTAAGGTGCATTCAATAACGGTGTAATTCTTCTTAACCATAGTACAGTTTTCAACCTACGACACACAGGATTTGAATTATTAAACTTAGTGGACTAATACAAAATATTGTATGTTGTCCGGTGTCCGTTAGGACAAAAGGGTTGGTACTCATACTATATTATATTTACTCATGACTTCTCTAGTATTAGACAAGTATTTCGTTGAAATACAAGGTCCATGTTTTGAAAAGTTATAGGTATAAGAATAAAGTAGAGAACCATATGTTGCAAAGTATAATAATTCTTCAAGGTGATCGAAGATGTAGATACTTGTGCTAGGTATTCCGTTGTAAGTAATGGTTTTAAGAACTTGTTTCTCTTTCAGGTTACTCATACGTAGGTATATCCCTTGATGGGTAATGCTGATTGGGCTCCTTCCATTTAGTTGATATGCGGCGGAAGCGGATGCATGTATTTTGAATCTGGTTTCAATTAAATTAGTGCATTTGTTTCTATATTGGATATATAGAATGGATTCATATCTTAACGATGTTAAGCTATATGGAGTTTTCCGGCTTATACGTAAAACCAGAATTCGGATAAACTCTAGGCACGTTTCAGTAATGGCAGTTTGTGGGTTATCTCGGGCTTTGACGAGGGTTAACATTCTACCATCTAGAAGATCAATAGTTATATTATTCTTGACTCGCCACTATTTTTAGTAAAATGGATTCTTTTTCAGAAAACATTAGTGGGGGTATGGTAGTGTTGGATATAGTGCCCTCAAAGTCAATTATTGGATTGCAGGCACGTGATTGTAATGATTGAAGGAGGACCTATGCCGGTAGGACAATCTTACTCAGGATGATTGTATACTATCTGGTTTGTCTTTATCATCATGTACATGTTTTAGGTGACATTGTAGTTCACTATTGCACGTTGATAGAGAATAGTATGCTACCATGGTTTATCTTTATCATCGTGTACAGGTTTAGGTGACCTTACAGGTCACTATTACACATTGATAGAGCCCTTATCATTCTTGCTTGACGGCCAGCAGTATGATGGTGATCATATACGTGGGAGCTGGGGTCTATAAGCACATCCTTAAAGTGGTCCCTAGTCATGGGAGTTTCGAGACTGGGCATCGATACTCCATTAGTAGACTAGTGTATACAGTCGAGACCCCGACGAAGGGCAGTGGCCAGTCTCATAAGCCATTGGTGTCAGTTGGATCACCTAAGATGTATACAGGTGCTCATTGGGTTATGAGTACACCGGACAGGACTCGCCGGGAACATGCTAGTTGGTATTATACCTGACGTCAGATAGCAGTTCCCTGGTGACATGTGTACAGGTTAGTTCATCAACCTGAGATCGCCATTTGTCTCGTATGAGTTCCCACTGTGCTTTGATTACTACCTTACCACGGCTCAAAGGAGTCGTGCAAACAGGTTTTAGTTGGGTATAGTCCCGAGCCACATGGAGGCAGTGAGCGGATCGGCAGGGGTTTCGTCTCTCCCGGTATTGGGGGTGAGATCGCGCTGTGTCTAGGAGGGCCATTACACGAAGTCCTTGGCCAAGGAAGGAGATTTACTGGTAGGTATTCCAGTAGTATCTCAGGGTGTTCCGGGCTACACTCCGACACGACTTGTACCGCTTTGGGGGGTCTGACTTTTACCAACCCCCTAGGCCCGACATGCGATGCTCATAGACGAACGGACCGGACTATATGGATATTGTCACTGACAAGCTCAGTAGGGTGTCAGGATGAGTTCGCTCATCAACCTCCCTTTCGGTCAATACCTGGTAGCCCATTACGTACGGCTAGTACCTCTGACGTGCTAGTGGTTAAATCCACAGCCAAAGTATTGACGAGTCTTTAGAGTCCCCCACAGACAGTTTCTCAAGTTTCGGGTGAAACGTTGTAGAGGCCGTATGATATATGGCAGGGTCCGATCATATACGTGCAGTAGTGCACGGATCATGATCGGGCGGATCATACTAATGGGCTTTGGTTTAATCTGGATCCTACTATTAGATTTGTTGGATTAGTTTAGTCTCATCGCATTCGCATTCGGTCGGAATATATACAGGTGAGGGGTATCCTTGTGATCCGTCACGAGTTTACTTTAGATGTTGTCGTATCTTTTTATTGTTGTAAACATTTGGATTAATATTTACAAATGGAAATTGTGAGCTTATTTCATCATTTTGTGCATTAAATGATACATGTACTTCATAGATGACTCATGGTATCATTTCTTGTGCAAATGTCACCTTATGTGATTGATTAGTGAGATGAAATGAGAGGAAGAGAGAGAAGGTCAGCCATATGAAAAGTTTTGGTCTTGTATTTTTTATTTCTCACTCTCATTTTTGATAGCACAACAAAAGAAAGAATATGGCTTCTTCTTCTTCTTCCTCTAGCTCATTATCTCCATCAATGGAAACACCTCTAACCCCATCCAAATCAATGGATGCAAGAGACAAAGTGATCACAAACATTCTCTACAACACCTTGGACACGTCGGTTAGCACACTTCATGCCCGAGTTGCTTCGGATGATGCGGGAGCCCGTAAAAAGACTTGTAGATGTGGTGCCCTTTCCGACGAGGAGATCGAGACCGGAGTTGCCGCAAGGAGCTTGGGATGGTGGCCAAAGACCGAAGGACACGGATCGATCGGTATAGCCTTTCTATCCCTTTTCTAGATAGCTAGTTGTAGGTTAATGGTTCGATCCGGGTTTTAAGCATACGATAGCGCCGGTTTCTAGCTTAGAAAAATTTTCGTTTCTGCATTTTGGCTTCGAACAGACGGCCGGGGCGCTACCGTAGACTTACAGGTAGAACTGGAAGTGATTCCAGAATCATAAACGATTACTGAAAAATTAGTAGAACCTAAAGATTCAATTGGTTTTGACGATCCATTAGCCACTCTGCAGATTCAGTGGGTAACCTCTGTTGGATATAGTGCCTTCAAAGTCAATTATTGGATCGCAGGTACGTGATTGCAATGATTGAGGAGGACCTATACCGGTAGCACAGTCTTACTCGAGATGATAGTATGCTATCTGGTTTGCCTTTATCAGTCGTGTATAGGTTCAGGTGACTGATCATGATTACACGTTGATAGAGCTCTTAGGATCTTGCTTGACTACCAACAGTATGAGGGCGATCATATACGTGAAAGTTGGGTAGTCTATAAGCATATCCTTAAAAGTGGTCCCTAGTCGTGGGAGTTTCGAGACAGGGCATCGATACTCCGGAGTAGACTAGTGTATACAGTCAAGACCCCGACGAGGGGCGGTGGCCGGTCTCACAAGCCACTAGTGTCAGTTGGATCACCTTAGATGTATACAGGTGCTCATTGGGTTATGAGTACACCGGACAGGACTCGCCGGGAACCTGCTAGTTGGTATTATACCTAGCGTCAGATAGCAGTTCCCTGGTGACATGTGTACAGGTTAGTTCATCGACCTAAGGTCGTCATTTGTCTCGTGTGAGTTCCCACTGTGCTTTGATTTCTACCCTACCACGGCTCAAAGGAGTCGTGCAAACAGGTATTTTTTGGGTACAGTCCCGAGCCACATGGAGGCAAGTGAGCGGATCGGCAGGGGATTCGTCTCTCCCGGTATTGGGGGTGAGATCGTGTTGTGTCTAGGAAAGCCATTACACCAAGTCCTTGGCCAAGGCAGGGGAGAATTACTGGTAGGTACTCCGGTAGTTTCTCAGGGTGTTCAGGGCTTGTCTCCGACACGACTTATACCGCTATTGGGGGCTGACGTTACTAGCCTCCTAGGCCGGATATGCGATACTCATAGACGAACAGACCGGAGTGTATATACATTGTCACTGTTAGGCTCAGTAGGGTTTCCGGATGAGTTCGCTCATCGGCCTCCCTTGAGGTCAGTACATGGGCAGCCGTTACGCACAGCTAGTGCCGCTGACGGCTTGTGGTTAAACCCACTGCCAGGGTACTGACGAGTCATTAGAGTCCCCCACAGATAGTTTCCCAAGTTCGGGCGAAACGTTGTAGAGGTCGTATGGTTTTATGGCAGGGTTCGAAAAATGCAAGTGCGTTTACGTACGTGTCATATTTCGGGCAGATAATACTGGTGGGCTTTGGTTTAAGCCGGATCCGAGTATTATATTGAGTAGATATAATATCTTTGTCTCAGTTGTATTTGTATTCGGTCGTAATACAAATGCGGGTATGTTTATACTGTTACGGGGTTATCCTAAAATTCGTTTCGGCATCGCTTTTGGAAGTTGCCAGTTTCCAGTTTCCAGTTTCCAGTTTTCTATCACCCGTATTTAACATTCGGTTAAATACAGATTTATCTTTTCTTGGGTGAGTTATGGTTCTAGATGGTTCTAGATGATGACAAGGCTTGTGAGTCATTAGTTCATTTATTGTGCATTTAATGATGGATGATGACTTGATTATGATTCATTGTATGCATTGATTATTTGTGCAAGGTGTTATATGACTCACTCTCTTCATTTAATGTTATGGTCACCCTCCTAGCTCCTACACTCACCCTCCTCCTCTTGATATATGGCCGGCCCCTCCCCTCCTCCTCACTCACTCACTTGGTTGAAAAGATTATGATAGATTTGTGTATGGAAATTTCATAGCTCCTTTTATTCCATCTCCCGATTCAAATGGCAACTTCATTAACCGTTCGTCCATAGCTTTGGACGAAGTGAGACAAAGTGTTCTACTCATTCTTTACATCAATCTTGATCATCTCTTTTAGCAAACTTGATGACCGAGTTGCCTCGGGTCAGAGGCGGGAGCCCGTTTAAAGATCAGTTAACGTGGTGCCACCTGGACGAGGAGATCGGAGATCGATGAGATCGGAGCAGCCGCAACAGAGCGTGGGATGATGGTTAAAGAATGAAGGACTTGGATCGTTCGGTATAACCTTTCTACCCTCTTTACAGTTTGTTGGTTTAGCGTTAATGGCAGATCCGGGTTATAGTATGCGATAGTGCCAGTTATAAAAGTTTTTGTTCCGCATTTAGCGTCTGAAAGACGGCCGAGACGCTACCGTAGACTTACATGGTATCAGAGCCTCGCCATTAAGCTTTACTAATTTGTGCTAACGCGTTTAAAATATCGATCGAACGGATTTTCGAAAATCGCAATTTTCAAGTCTAAAGTTTCTGTTGATTTTAAAACTGGTCTAAAAATCATTTTGAGTATACCAGAAAATTGAGCAGGCTTTTTAAAGGACACTGAAGAAATATGATCGTCTGATCCGACCGTACGGCCGCGGATCCGCTGCCAAAGGCATGCTTTGGCCGCGGAACCGCGGCCGTCTAGGTGAATCAGTGGGCCATCTTTCTTCTGTGGATTCTACTTTGGAAATTGTGGTTTCTAGAACTGTTCTTTTGGGCCCAGATTTGGTTACTGTACAGCAGATGTACGTGGGGCCCACTTCGGGAAATTTTGTCGATTGAAATTTAAACGTGTTAGTTTACAGTACTTACATTATATCTCCGACCGTGAATGTCATTCGAGCGATAAACCGCGTCTGATTGCTATAGTTCTTTTAGACGGTTTTGCGAACGTGACATTCGCGTTGATATTCTGTGTTGTGCTGTGATGTTGCGGATTTGTCGTGGTGGATAGCAGTGTGCAATGGTAGTGCAGTTTCGATTTATTTGTACATTTGAGATTGCGGGGCGAGCGTCCAACATATGGACTGCCATCACTGCCTGTTTGTATAATATTCTTTTGGGGCACAACCGGGCTGAGGTCGATGTACCCGTTGTACATATTTTTCATTTCTGTACTAAGTTTTACCCCGCGACGGAGTGCACGGATAGCCGGGTTCTGGGGGGCAACGGGTCCGCATCTCATGGCTTTGAGAGGCAGAGGGACCTCACTCTAAAATTGGCAGACTATTCGCCGCACTCGTAGGGGGTACAGGTTGACCCAAGGAGGGGTGCCCAAGTTGCCGGATTCCGTGAAGTGCAGGGTGGTCCATTCACTTTGCTGTAGGGGGCTGCCTCGTTTCAGGTTTTGGCAGGTAACTTGCCGCACCTGTAGGGGTCTAGGTTTCATTGCACAGGCTATCCACACGACTAGGGGAACGTCGGGTTTCAGTAGCGGCTCTATGAAACCCGGGGATTCCAGATTATCTGTATTGTTCTGTGATGCTTATTACTTTTCTGTAATGTTGCATATTATCACGCCTGGAGCGATTATTGTATATTGGTATATATACTAGTAGATGTTGTATATGTTTTACACCAGCGCTAGTTCAGTCCCTGCTCTATCGTTAGTTAAGTAGCCTAACGGGTGATGACGGGACCCAGTGACGAATGCGGATGGCATATACGTACATTTTATTTTCGTTCTTTTCTGGTGTGATTAATTGATGGGACTACATTGATTTTGATCAATACAAAGGAAAACAAACCTGTTTGGATGTTGTTGGAACAGTTTTAAAAAGTGTTATTACAAAGACGTTTCCTTTTGTTTTGCATAGCGGTATTCGGTTAGAATATCCTGCACCTCATTCGACGAGGCAATGGCCGATTTCCCTTCACCGGGAATGACCCCTTGGGCAGAAGTTTGAGTCAGGGTAATAACTTCACTATAGTCGATTACAAGTTGCTTTGCATCGTAGTATTTAGTGGAATATCCTGCACCTCATTCCACGAGAAAAGAGCCGAGACCCTTCACCGGGAGTGACCTCTTTAGCAAAGGTTTTCGCCACTATATTTTTATAAAAAGCTATCAGATTCCTTCAACGAGATCAAGTTCATTACGTTAAAGGTTTTTCGCCAAAAACCAGCCGTAGCCCTCCATCATTTCTTATGGATGGTCAGTAGTATTCAAGCTATGTTTGTTGGCCTTCGTCAAGGCATAGTGTTTGGTAGCTGCTGGGGTATTCATTTGTTGCATAGATAGATGAGTTGGTTTGGGACAATCGTATTACCTTGTTGGCCTTCGTCAAGGGTATGTACGGGTGGTTCAAATTAACAAGATAATGACGGGCAGAACTTGACATGTGACTTATGATTTGTTGGCCTTCGTCAAGGTCATAAGAACATAGGGTAAAAGTCATATCGGGAGTTTCTAAAGAAACTGAAACTTGCTAGGCATGTGCATACCTTCTGCAGTGTGATAACGTGAGTGAATTCCGTCACATTATCATGCGATGAGAGTTGGATCCCGATTCCCACTGATGAGTTGGTTTACTCTTTGGGTGATCCCGATTGATTCTTCTTTCAGGTTTGGAGGAGAATTTGACAGTACAGTGGGAGGTTTCCGGATTAGATAAAGTGATAACCATTCTGATCTAGGTTAGAGTACACGCAGAGTGTTTCTTTTCTCTCTCTCTCTTTGGCAGCGACCTTTGACCGACCCTAGACTATGACTCAATGACCAAGATTGACCGAACCTTCTTAAAATACTGGCTTTTAGATTGTCTAAGTTGCATAAGTCATTGTCACTCCTTCTTCTACCCTTTGCATTTCTCAGAACACCCCGTATTACTACGGACATCCACTTCCATTGGATAGATCCATCGTATGGTTATATACAAACTCGGAGGGACTTCTTCGAGGATGGATCAAGGTTCAGGAGAAATAGAATTGGTTTATTCAGTTGTCTTTTATTATCACCTTCTCTCAGGTTGCGAGGGCTCCTTGGTTTAGGAGAGTATACCTATCACGCTTATTAGATAGTCTTCTTCCAAACCATAGGCAGGTGCCGAAAGGTAGGGAATGAAGAAAACTAATTAGCCTAAGTAGGGTGTACAGAAGGTAATATGTAAAGACAAAATAAAGGGATTAGAAAGATGGCAAAGTAAATTGCGACTGTTATCATTCACGACCAAACCGCGTACTTCATCGCCACTCCTATTTCACCTTTAAAAGAATAAGGTATTATTCAGTTGTCTTTTATCATCACCTTCTCTCAAGATGTGAGTACTCCTAGGTTGAGGAGGGTACACCTATTATGCTTACTGGATAGTCTTCTTGCAAACCATAGGCTGGTGCCGAACGGTAGGGAAGGAAGAAAACTATTTAGCCTAACGATGGTGTACAGAAGGTAACGACTAAAGACAAATAAAGGGGGATTTGGAGAGATGGCAAAGAAATATACGGTTAAAGTCATGAATTGGATTATGGAAGGAGGCATTACTATGAATACCAGGATACCCCTACGAAACATTTTCATGTTTCAGTGCATTGTTAATGGAAAACTGTTTTCCGATTAGATACTTACTCCAGGGTATGTATTTACCAGGTATGATTCTCACATCTGTATGGTTTTACAGATGATGAGTGGGAGTGAGTTATTGGGAATTAGGTGATCATCCTCATTATATCGGAATTCGTTGAATTGGTGATATTTGAGGAAGTCGCCTGGGTTATTGCCGGCAGGCATGTATTTGGTTTTGAGTATCCGTTGTTGTGCACCAATTTCAAAATGATATATCTGTACGTTTATTTTTATAAAGTGAGATATAACTTTTTGATATTATGTCGATGACATTTACCTGCATCAGTTGGCGATTGGGTAAGGAGTATTGAACAACGGAGTAGTTCTTAACCATAAGTACAGTTTTCAACCTACGATGCATAGGTTTTGAGTTATTCAACTTAGCGAACTTATACAGAGTATTGTATGTTGTCCAGTGTCCATCAGGACAAAGGGGTTGGTCCTCGTACTATGTTCTGTTTACTTATGACTTCTCTAGTGTTTAGACAAGTGTTTCGTAGAAATACAAGGTCTAAGTTTTGAGAAGTTGCGGGTATGAGAATAAAGTAGAGAACCAGATGTCGTAGGTATCGAGATTCTTCAAAGAGATCGAAGATATAGATACTTGTGATTGGTATTCAGATGATAGTAATGGTTTTGAGAAACTTGTTTCTCTTTCAGGTTACTCATAATTAGATGGATTCCTAAGTTGAGTAATGTTGATTAGCCTCTCTCCATTAAGTTGATATGCACTGGAGACAGTTGCATGATTAGAATCTGGTTCCAATTAAATAAGTGCCAAAGTTTCTATATTGGATATAGAATGGTTCATATCTTAACGTTGTTAAGGTACGGGGAGTTGTCCGGCTTATGCTTAAAACCAGACTCTGGATAACTCAAGGCACGTTTCTGTAATGGCAGTTTGTAGGTTGACCTGGGCTATGTCGAAGGTTGACTTTCTACCATCTGGAAGATCAATAGTGATATTGTTCTTGACTCGCCACAGTTTTAGTAAAATGGATTTTTTTCAAAAAACGGTAGTGGGAGTATGGTAGAACTGGAAGTGATTCCAGAACCGCAAACGATTACGGAAAATTTAATAGGACCTAAAGATTCAATCAGGTTTGACATTCCATTAGCCACTCCGCAGATATCGTGGGTAACCTCAGACACCCGAGAGGTACTCCGGTAGCCTCAAGGACGGTGACAGGAAGGTTCTTATCTACCCAGACTTGACACTACTGTTGTTCCAAGCTATGAGACCCGGCAGGAGGATAAGTATAACATCGTTCTAAACTAGCTTTAGAAGTGCACGTATATATTATTCTGCCAGAGGGTAGTTGTGGTCAGTGGGAGCAGCGGAAGCATAGTAGGCAAGTAGCTTATGTTTATTTATAGACTTGAGCGGTTATAGCGGAGATAGTGTTGGAGATAGTGCCTTCAAAGTCAATTATTGGATCGCAGGTACGTGATTGCAATGATTGAGGCAGGACCTATACCGATATGACAGTCTTACTCGAGATGATAGTATGCTATCTGGTTTGTCTTTATCATCGTATATATGCTTTAGTTCACTATTGCATGATGATAGAGCCCATAGGATTCTTTCTTGACTACCAGCAGTATGATGGCGATCATATACGTGGGAGCTGGGGTCTGTAAGTACATCCTTAAAGTGTCCCTAGTCGTGGGAGTTTCGAGACAGGGCATCGATACTCTAGAGTAGACTAGTGTATACAGTCGAGACCCCGACGAGGGGCGATGGCCGGTCTCACATGCCATTGGTGTTAGTTGGTTCACCTAAGATGTATACAGGTGCTCATTGAGTTATGAGTACACCGGACAGGACTCGCCGGGAATCTGCTAGTTGGTATTATACATATCGTCAGATAGCAATTCCCTGGTGACATGTGTACAGGTTAGTTCATCGACCTAAGATCGTCATTTGTCTCGTGTGAGTTTCCACTGTGCTTAGATTATTACCCTACCACGCTCAAAGGAGTTGTGCAAACAGGTTTTAGTTGGGTACAGTCCCGAGCCACATTGGAGGCAAGTGAGCGGATCGTCGGGGATTCGTCTCTCCCGGTATTGGGGGTTGATGTCGCACAGTGCACGGGTGGCCATCAATAGGAATCCTCGGCCGAAGTAGTGGAGAATTACTAATTTGGATCAGTAGTTTCTCAGGTGGTGATGGGTTTCATGCCGACACGATTTATCGCGTTATTAGGGGTCTGACTTTATCCACCCCCCTAGACTCGATATGCGATACTCTTTAAACGAATGGACCGGACTGTATATACATTGTCACTGTCAGGCTCAGTAGGGTTTATAGATGAGTTCGCTCGTCAGCTTCCCTTCCAATCAATACATAGGCAAACCGTTACGTACAGCTTGTACCTCTGACATGCTAGGGGTTATACCCAGTGCCGATGTGTTGATGAGTCATTAGAGTCCCCCACAGACACTTTTCCAAGTTCGGGCGAAAAGTTGTAGAGGCCGTATGGATTTATGGCAAGGTTCGGAAAAAGCACGTGCGATTTCGCACGTGTCGTTTTTCGGACAGATAATACTGGTAGGCTTTGGTTTAAGCCGGAACCCAGTATTATACTGTGTAGATATAATATCTTTGTCTCAGTTGCATTTATATTCGGTCGTAACATAAATGCGGGTATGTTTATACCATTACGGGGTTATCCTGAAATTCGTTTCAGGATCACTTTTGGAAGTTGCCAGTTTCCAGTTTTCTATCAGCCGTATTTTGACATTCGGTTAAAATACGGATTTATCTTTTCTTGATGAGGTGAGTCAGTGTTCTAGATGGTTCTAGAGAGGGTGACAAGGCTAGTGAGTCATTAGTGCATTAATGGAGCAATTAATGCTTGATGACTAAGGGTTTAGGTTCAATGTATGCTTTAAATGCTTTCATACTAGGTGTTAAGGTGATTCATCATTCTTGTGGTCACCCTCCTCTCCTACACTCACCTCCCTCCTCTCCTATAAGTGGTCGGCCTTCCCCCCTCTCTTGGATTATGGTTGTTGTTCATTTGGTAAAAGATTATGATAGTTTTGGATTCATGGAAATTAGAATAGACAATTCTCATTTCACCCAATTCAAATGGCAACTTCATTAACCGTTCGTCCATAGCCTTGGACGTAACGAGACAAAGTGTTCTACTCATTCTCTACTTCATCTTGGTAGTCTCTTTTAGCAAACTTGACGATCGAGTTGCCTCGGTTCAGAGGCGGGAGCCCGTTTAAAGATCCGTCGATGTAGTGCCACCTGGACGACGAGACTGGAGATTCAGGAGATCGGAGCAGCCGCAACAAGCGTGGGATGATGGTTGAAGACCGAAGGACTCGGATCATTCGGTATAACGTTTCTACCCCATTTGTAAATTGTTAGTTTAGCTTTAATGGCAGATCAGGGTTACGGTACACGATAGCGCCAGTTGTAAAAAGTTTTTGTTCCGTATTTGGCGTCTGTTAGACGGCCGGGGCGCTACCGTGGACTTACAGTGGTATCAGAGCCTCACCATTAAGCTATACTAACTTGTGCTAACGCGTTTAAAACATCGATCGAATGAATTTCCGAAATCGCAATTTTTGGCACCTGAGTTTCTGTCGATTTTTTAAAGGGCCTAAAAATTATTTTGCATATCACAGAAAACTAAGAAGGAAATTCTAAGCAAACTGGTGAAATTTGGTCACGTGATCCCACAGAACGGCCACGGATCCGCGGCCCAAACCAGGGTTTGGCCGCTGATCCACCGCACTTTTGTGGGAACAGTGCCCCAAATTTTTCCAGTGAGTTTAACATGGGAAATTGTGGTTTTTGGTATATGTTTTTTTTTTTGGCCCAAATTTTGTTACTGTACACCAAATGTACGTGGGGCCCACTTCGGGAAATTTAGTCGATCGAAATTTTAAATTTGTTAGTATGCAGTATTTACATTATATCTCCGACCGGAAATGTCATTTGATCGGTAAACCGCGTCTAATTGCTATAGTTCTTTTAGACGGGTTTGCGAACGTGACATTCGCGTTGATGTTCTGTGTTGTGCTGTGATGTTGCGGATTTGTCGTGGTGGATAGCAGGGTGCAATGATAGTGCAGTTTCAATTTATTTGTACATTTGATATTGCGTGGCGAGCGTCCAACATGTGAACTGCCGTCACTGCATGTTTGTATAATATTCTTTTGGGGCGCGACCGGGTCGAGGTCGATGTACCCGTTATACATATTTTTATTTCTGTACTAGGTTTATCCCGCGAAGGAGTGCATGGATGGCCGTGTTCTGGAAGGCAACGGGTCCGTATCTCATGGCATTGAGAGGCAGAGGGATCTCACTCTAGAATTGGCAGACTATTCGCCGCACTCGTAGGGGGTACAGGTTGACCCAAGGAGGGGTGCTCAATTTACCGGATTCCGTGAAGTGCCGGGTGTTCCATTCACTATGCAGTGGGGACTACCTCGCTTCAGTTTTTGGCGGGTAACTTGCCGCACCCGTAGGGGTCTAGGTTTCATTGCACGGGCTATCCACACGACCAGGGGAACGTCGGGTTTCAGCAGCGGCTCTGTGAAACTCGGGGATCCCAGATTATCTGTATTGTTCTGTGATGCTTATTATTTTTCTGTTATGTTGCATATTATCACGCCTAGAGCGATTATTGTATATTGGTATATATACTATTAGATGTTGTATATGTTTTACACCCGCGCTAGTCCAGCCCCCGCTCTGTCGTTAGTTAAGTAACCTAACGGGTGATGACGGGACCCAGTGGCGAATGCGGATGGCATATACGTACATTTTATTTTCGTTCTTTTCTGGTGTGATTGATTGATGGGACTGTATTGATTCTTATCAATGCAAGGATAAAACAAACCTATATTTGATGTTGTTAGAACAAATTTTAAAAGGTGTTATCACAAAGATGTTTACTTTTGTTTTGCATAGTGATATTCAGTTAGAATATCCTGCACCTCATTCGACGAGGCAAGGGCTGATATCCCTTCACCGGGAGTGACCCCTTGGGCAGAAGTTTACGTCAGGGTAATAACTTCAATATAGTCGATTACAAGTTGCTTTGCATAGCGGTATTCAGTTGGAATATCCTGCTCCTCATTCCACGAGGAAAGAGCCGAGATCCCTTCACCGGGAGTGACCTCTTTAGCAAAGGTTTTTCGCCACTATATTTTTATAAAAAAGCTATCAGTTTCCTTCAACAAGATCAAGTTCATTACGTTAAAGTTTTTTCGCCAAAAACCAGCCATAGCCTTCCGTCATTTCTTATGGATGGTCAGTAGTATTCAAGCTATGTTTGTTGGCCAAAGTCAAGGCATAGTGTTGTTAGTGTATATGCCCTAGAGGCCATTACTGTATCATACTAGTTTGTATATTACTTAATGGATGCTTGGGATATTCACCTTGTATATACAATCTTGCTCAAAATAGTAGTATGCTACTTGGTTTGTTTCTACTTCAATGTGTACTTGTGTTTATTTCAGTATATCACTTATACGCATTAGTGGAGCCCTTAGGATCTTTGCTTGATTACCAGCGTTGTGATGGCAGTCACACTAGTGGGGGCTGGGTAATCTATAGGCACATCCTTATACAGGTCCCTAGTCGCAGGACTATCGAGACAGGGCATCGATACTCCGGAGTAGACTAGCGTATGCGCTTCTCATCCCAGTGTGGGAGATGGTCTGTCCCACAGCCATCAGTACGTCGTACTGGAGATAGTATACGGGTGCTCGTTGGGTTACGAGTACACTGGACAGGACTCGTCGGGAACTGACAGGTTGGTATTATACCTATCGTCAGTTATCAGTTCCCAGGTGACATGAGTACAGCTTAGTCCGCTGACTTGACACTGGCACTTCGCCTCAAGTGTGTTCCCACTGCACTTTGATCACTACCCTACCACGGCTCAAAGGAGTCGTGCAAACGGGTGGTGGTTGGGTGCAGTCCCGAAGCACTTGGAGGCAGTGACGGTTAGACAGGATTCGTCTCTCCCGGTATTGGGGGTTGACATCGCGCTGTGTCTAGGAGAGCCATTACACGAGTAGTCCCTGGCCAGGGCAATCGAGATATACTGGTAGGTTTCCAGTGTTATCTCAGGGTGTTTTGGGCTTCGCTCCGGCACGACTTGTACCGCTATTGGGGGACTGACGTTTACCACCCCCTAGGCCCGCCATGCGATGTATCAGACGAACAGACCGGACTGTACGGAGACTGTCACATTCAGACTCAGTAGGAGTTCAGATGGGGTTTTCACCTCGTCAGCCTTCTTATCGGCATCTACCTGGGGACCGTTACGCACAGCTAGTGCCGCTTGCGGTCTGTGGTTAAACCCACTGCCAGCGTAGTGTCGAGTCTTTAGAGTCCCACACAGAGGGTATTCGCCTCTGGGCAAAACAGAGTAGAGGTCGCATGGTTTTGCGACAGGGTTCGTTCTCATCCGCGCACTTGTGCACGTTTGGAGTCCGGACGGATTATACTGGCAGGCTCTGGTTTGAGCCAGATACTGGTATATGTTTTGGGGGTTGCTTTTATATCTTGGTATTCTTGTTCCTCGGAACGAGAATGCAGGTGTGTATGCACAGTTGCTTGAGGCGGAGAATGAGGTTTTTCATTAGGGTTTCGGAATGGGTGCGTATGCACAGTTGACAGTCTTCATTTTCCAAACCCTAATGGATAAATATATTATCTATTAATAATAGTAATTAAATGAGAATTATGTTATGGTTGATTTTATGTTGACTTGTTGACCTTGGTTGACTTGTTGACCATTGACTACCATCATGCTTTAAAAAGTCTTCCTTGATTCATGCTTACTTTTTATTAAATGAAGCATGGTTGTGGTCATTCCAAATACTACCATCAACTATTCTCATTTTCAATTATTATCATTTAGATAATATTTTTCTTTTGCATTATGGTTGCAAGATAGAATAGAATAGCTCATTCTATCATTCTCATTCTCTCTCCTCTCTTCATCTTCTTCTTCCTCTAGCAAAGAGAAACCTTCTCATGAGTTGAGAATCATTCTCTTTAAAAAGAAAAGCAAACCCTAGTCACTCTCTACTCACTCTAGGATCAAAGGATTAGCAAGCCGGAGATTCTAGTTCACTCCAAGTCCGAGAAAGAGCCCAAGGTCGAACCCTCGAGGTGGATCCATCTTCGACGGAAGAAGGCGACAAAAGAGAACCATCAACCTCTACAAGATTTCAAGAAGAAGGAGTTCAAGTTTAGGTATAACCTTCATCCGAGTAGCTAACTCCTTTTAGCGTATTTGCTAGTTTAGTTTAGACATGATCCCGACCTTGTTTAGTCCATGTTGCCTCTTGCGATAAAAATTTGTTTTTTATACCGTTTCCGCCTCCCCGTAAGAACCGGGGGGTCGCAATATGGACTTACAGTGGTATCAGAGCCTAACTAAACTAAAACTAGCTTGGTAGTGAAGTGTAACGAAGTTCGGAACCGAAAAAATCACAAAACCGGAAAATTACAAAAACTGAGTTTCTGTTGAAAAATTTTTGGCTCAAAATGAAAAACTTTATACATGTAAATTCGTCTCAGGGTTTTGTATGAACACCCAAGAAAAACGATACAGTGATTCGATGAACGCGCCGCCCTTCCGCCGCATAACCAAGGTAGTTGCCGCGGAACCGCCGCGTGTTGTCTTGTTCTCTGCATCGTTTTTCGTGCAGTGTGTTTCTGTGTTGGTTTTGGGTTTTTTTAAATATATTATATGTGCCCAGATTTTGCAGAAAAGAAATTTCCTTTTGGGGTCCTATAATTCCGTATTTTTTTTCCGAACTTCACTACACTTTGACTATGATGGTTATATCTGTGATGTTTGCATGTATTGAACGTCGGCTAATCGCTATAAGACGATTAGTCGGGGTTATACATGATCTGTAATGTGCTGGAATGTGTATATGAATGTGTTGGACTGTCGCGGGTGAATAGCCGCGGTGGATGTGAGATGAGCTTTTGTTTTTCTTTCATTCATTGTAAATGTAAATTGATGTAATAATTATTATTTGTTTGGCCGCACAACCGGGTCGGGGTTGTAGCCGTCATTGTATAATTCTTTTTACTGTTTTTGCTCCTAGGATAGACCCATGGAGGGGTGCACAAACTACCGAGGACTTGGCGGGTAGTTTGCCGCACCCGTAGGGGTCTTGGGTGGGGTATTTGGCTATTCACCGCGACCGTGTTATCCGCTTTTCGTTCTAGGCTCGAAAGGATTGCGGATTGCTAGTATATCCAATATATTCATCTGTGATCTGAAATGTCTATCATTGCTTTCTATTTAGGCGTTGCTTATGTTTTACAGACGCGCTAGCCCAGCCCCCGCTCTGTCGTTAGTTAAGTAACCTAACGGGTAATGACGGGGCCCCGTAGCGAATGCGAATGGCATAAGCGTACGTCATATTTTGGTTGTTTTCTGCAATGGTAGGATTAAATGATGGGACGCATTAAAAGTACTAATGCAAGAATATCACGCATTAAAAGAACTAATGCAAGATAATAAACCAAGTTTAAGTCGATGGAACACTTTCGAAAAACCACTCGGTTCTTTTCAAAACTAACTTTTAAATGCGGAGATTGAGCCACTCCTTCTAAAAGCTATCTCGTTCCATCGATTAAATCAAGTTCACTACGTTCACGGTTTCGCCAAAACCATTCGTAGCCCTCCGTCGCTTCGCATGAATAGGCAATAGTATTCAAGCTATGTATTTTGGCCAAAGTCAAGGCATAGTGATTGGTAGCTATTGGGTGTTCATGTGTAGCATAGATAGATGCGTTGGTTTGGGACAGTCGTACTGCCATTTTGGCCAAAGTCAAGGGTAGGTACGGATGGATCCAAATTAACCTGGATAGTGACGGGCAGAACTTGACATGTGACTTATGATATTTTGGCCAAAGTCAAGGTCATAAGAGCATGGGGCAAAAATCCACATCGGGAGTTTCATAAGTACTGAAACTTGCTAGATTTGCATACCATTTGGAGTGTGGTGATTCTGGTAGGATTCCTTCAGTTTCGTCACGCGATGATATTTGGATCCCGATCCTACTGTGAGTATATGCTACTCATCGGGAAATTTCTCACTTAACGATCAATGCTATAAACCTAGTAGGTGCCTAGAAAGGTGTTAGCGGGGTTACGCCCCCAGGGAAAAGAGGTTCTTTAATTAAGGAACTTCGCGAAAGCGTTGGAAAACCTCCCTCGAAGTACCGACACCGGCCTGGCTGAACGGTTAAGCAAGTATTGTACGGTGGGATTGATCCTGACTAATTCTTCCTTTATGGTTTGAGGAGGGATTCGAGAAACAGTGGGAGCCATCCTGTTTAGACAAACTAAAAACCACTCTAAACTTGCAAGAGCATCATGCTGAGTGTTTCTTCTTCTCTCTCCTAATTGCAGCGACCAATCAACATGACTGGACTTAAGTTACTCCTAGATAAAAACAAACTGACAGGGCCAAACTACAAAGATTGGCTCAGGAATGTCAAGATAGCAATCACTTATGACAAGCTGGGGTATCTTCTTACCACCAAAGCTCCCCCTGTCCCTGGTCCAACTTCCAGCATCGCGGATAAGGAAATCCGCAAGACTTGGGAGATTGATAGCGCGAAGGCCAAGTGCCTCCTGCTTGCCTCGATGGACAACGAACATCAGAGGAGGCATGAGAATATGGACATGGAGTCCATATTGCTCCATACAAAAGAACTGTATGGAGAGCAATCACGTATCGCAAGATACGAAGCGTCGAAAAAGTTATTTTCGACAAGAATGGCCGTCGGATCATCAGTAGCCGAGCACGTGCTAAAGATGATCGGCTACATTGAGGAGCTCGCTGACCTAGGGATCACATTGGAGAGTGAGCTATATACGGATATAGTTCTCCAGTCCCTTCCTTCCACTTACGCCCAGTTTATACTGAACTTCAACCTACAAGAAAAAGAGGTTGAACTATCAGAGCTCCTCAACATGCTGAGGAGCGCAGAGGGCACCCTACAGAAAAGTAGGGATACATCCACTTTGTTTGTAGGAGGATCATCTTCTTCTAGCTCCAAGGCGAAAGCCAAGGGAAAGAAGAAGAAGGCCCCCGCCAAACCAAGGGGCGGTGTTAGTAAAGTGGATACGAAGGGAAAAGGGAAAGCAACAAAGATAGCGGGGAAGCTTGTGGATAAGGAAGAATGCTTCTTTTGTCATAAGAAAGGACACTGGAAGAATGATTGCAGGGCCTGGAAGGCCAGAACACAGGAATTGAAGCAGGTTGCAGCTTCAGCTTCAGGTGTGTATGTTATTGAAAACTGTCTTTCAATAAACTCTACTTCCTGGGTATTGGATACCGGATCAGGATCTCATATCTGTAATTCTTTGCAGGCGTTGAGAAACCGTAGGGATTTGAAGGCAGGTGACATGACCCTCAGAGTTGCGAACGGAGCTAGCATGGATGCTAAAGCCGTGGGGGACTATCACCTGGGAATGTCAGATGGACATGTTTTGGTTTTGCGTAATTGCTTTTTTGTACCCAACGCAACTTGTAATATCATTTCTGTATCTTTAGTTTCTAAAGAAGGTTATGAATTTGCGTTTGTAAGTAATGTTGTAAACATTCACCTTAATCAAGTTTTGATTGGGTCAGGTACTTTGAGTAATGGTATATACGTGTTAAACCAACCACAGATTTTTAATGTCCAGAATACACACAAAAGAAAGTCTCCAGAAATAAATCAGACTTTCTTATGGCATTGTAGATTGGGTCACATCAATGAGAGAAGGTTGACGAAGTTACATACAGAAGGGTATTTGAATGCGTTCGAATATCAGTCGTATGCCACTTGTCAATCTTGTCTCAAAGGAAAGATGACAAAGACTCCGTTTACTGGACATGGAGTAAGAGCGAGCGAGCTCTTGGGACTCGTACACAGTGACGTGTGCGGTCCAATGTCTACACATGCCCGAAGCGGACATTCTTACTTCATTACTTTTACGGATGACTTCTCAAGGTACGGTTATGTCTTCTTAATGAAACATAATTCCGAGGCCTTTGGAAAATTCCAGGAGTATAAGAATGAAGTAGAGAAACAGACCGGCAAAAGTATTAAGATTCTAAGATCGGATCGAGGTGGAGAATACTTAAGTGCCGAATTCCTGGACTATTTAAAAGAGAACGGAATTCTCTCTCAGCTTACTCCTCCTTACACCCCGCAACATAACGGTGTATCGGAGAGACGGAACCGCACCCTATTGGATATGGTGCGGTCCATGATGAGTAACGCTGAGTTACCGCGATCATTCTGGGGATATGCGCTAGAATCAGCCGCATACCTTTTGAACCGAGTCCCCACTAAGACTGTGCCTACCACGCCATTTGAGATATGGTGTGGGAAGAGACCCCATCTTAATCACATTAAGATATGGGGAAGTCCAGCTTTTGTCAAAAAGCAGCATGCGGACAAGCTCGAGGCACGATCAGTACTGTGCAAGTTTGTGGGATATCCGAAGAATTCCAAGGGATATTTCTTCTACTGTGAAGAGGAACAAAAAGTTCTTGTTTCTCGTCATGCCCACTTTCTAGAACACCAGTTCATAGAAAAAGAAATAAGTGGGAGCGCAGTAGAACTGGAAGAAATTCCAGAACCACAGACTGTTACTGAAAGCTTGGTGGAACCAGAGGGTTCAACAGAACAGGACATTCCTACGCCGCTCCGCAGGAGTAGTAGGCAGTCTCATCCGCCCGAGAGATACTACGGTTTTCTCATAGACGGGGATCGAGAGGATTGCATCATAGATTATGATGAGCCTACTAGCTTCCAGCAGGCCGTCCAGAGCGTTGACTCAGTGAGATGGCTGGATGCAATGCGGACCGAAATGGAGTCCATGTACACCAACAAGGTATGGACGTTGGACATTGCTCCAGACGGGGTAAAACCCGTAGGATGCAAGTGGATCTTCAAAAGGAAGATTGGTGTAGATGGACAGGTTGAGACCTATAAAGCTAGGCTGGTAGCAAAGGGTTTTCGTCAAAGACCTGGCTTGGACTACGACGAAACCTTTTCTCCAGTAGCCATGCTGAAATCCATTCGGATCCTTCTTGCCATTGCTGCCTTCCACGATTATGAGATCTGGCAAATGGACGTAAAGACAGCTTTTCTAAATGGAAATTTAGAGGAGTGTGTCTATATGTATCAGCCAGAGGGTTTCATTCAGAGTGGGAGCAGCGGAAAGGTGTGCAAGTTGCTTAAGTCCATCTATGGACTAAAGCAGGCATCGCGGAGTTGGAACATCTGTTTTGATGAGACAGTCAAAGAATTTGGCTTTATCAAAAATCCAGATGAACCATGCATCTATAGTAGATTTGTAGCGAGAACTGTAGTATTCCTCGTTTTATACGTGGATGACATTCTCTTAATAGGAAATGACATTCCTATGCTACAATCTGTCAAGGGATTCTTGTCACAAAGGTTCTCCATGAAAGACCTGGGTGATGCCTCATACATCCTGGGGATCCGGATCCATCGTGATAGATCCAAGAGGATATTGGGACTTTCTCAGTCCAGGTACATCGACACCATAGTGAAAAGATTCAGTATGGAAGATTCCAAGCGCGGTAACCTACCGGCTTGTCACGGGATCACCCTCTCTAAAGAGATGTCTCCCAAGACTGATTTAGAGAGGGATCGCATGTCTATTATACCCTACGCTTCTGCGGTAGGCTCTATAATGTATGCGATGTTGTGTACCAGACCGGATGTAGCTTATGCACTGAGTGTAGTAAGCCGGTATCAGTCAAACCCTGGGGAGAAACATTGGATAGCAGTAAAGAACATTCTCAAGTACCTGAGAAGGACTAAGGAGATGTTCTTGGTGTATGGCGGAAAAGACCTCCAGATCGAGGCCTTTGCTGACTCCAGCTTCCAGAGTGACAAGGATGATTCCAAGTCCATGTCGGGTTTTGTCTTCACCCTCAATGGAGGGGCGGTGTGTTGGAAGAGTTCCAAACAGGAAACCGTTGCAGACTCGACGATGGAAGCGGAATACATCGCTGCATCTGATGCCGCAAAAGAAGCTGTCTGGATGAGGAAGTTCTTGAAAGAACTTCAGGTAGTTCCGTCCATTGTTGACCCAATACCTATGTATTGCGACAACAACGGGGCTATAGCTTTAGCGAAGGAACCCAGGTCCCATCAGAGATCCAGGCACATCTTGAGGCGGTATCACCTGATCAGGGAGATCGTGGATCGCAAGGAGATCGAGGTTCGGAGGGTTGCTTCAGAAGAGAACACTGCAGATCCATTCACCAAGGCCCTACCCCAGACTGAGTTCGAGCGGCTGATCGAGATGATAGGTCTTCGATACGCCAGTACATGGCCTTAGTGCAAGTGGGAGATTGTTAGTGTATATGCCCTAGAGGCCATTACTGTATCATACTAGTTTGTATATTACTTAATGGATGCTTGGGATATTCACCTTGTATATACAATCTTGCTCAAAATAGTAGTATGCTACTTGGTTTGTTTCTACTTCAATGTGTACTTGTGTTTATTTCAGTATATCACTTATACGCATTAGTGGAGCCCTTAGGATCTTTGCTTGATTACCAGCGTTGTGATGGCAGTCACACTAGTGGGGGCTGGGTAATCTATAGGCACATCCTTATACAGGTCCCTAGTCGCAGGACTATCGAGACAGGGCATCGATACTCCGGAGTAGACTAGCGTATGCGCTTCTCATCCCAGTGTGGGAGATGGTCTGTCCCACAGCCATCAGTACGTCGTACTGGAGATAGTATACGGGTGCTCGTTGGGTTACGAGTACACTGGACAGGACTCGTCGGGAACTGACAGGTTGGTATTATACCTATCGTCAGTTATCAGTTCCCAGGTGACATGAGTACAGCTTAGTCCGCTGACTTGACACTGGCACTTCGCCTCAAGTGTGTTCCCACTGCACTTTGATCACTACCCTACCACGGCTCAAAGGAGTCGTGCAAACGGGTGGTGGTTGGGTGCAGTCCCGAAGCACTTGGAGGCAGTGACGGTTAGACAGGATTCGTCTCTCCCGGTATTGGGGGTTGACATCGCGCTGTGTCTAGGAGAGCCATTACACGAGTAGTCCCTGGCCAGGGCAATCGAGATATACTGGTAGGTTTCCAGTGTTATCTCAGGGTGTTTTGGGCTTCGCTCCGGCACGACTTGTACCGCTATTGGGGGACTGACGTTTACCACCCCCTAGGCCCGCCATGCGATGTATCAGACGAACAGACCGGACTGTACGGAGACTGTCACATTCAGACTCAGTAGGAGTTCAGATGGGGTTTTCACCTCGTCAGCCTTCTTATCGGCATCTACCTGGGGACCGTTACGCACAGCTAGTGCCGCTTGCGGTCTGTGGTTAAACCCACTGCCAGCGTAGTGTCGAGTCTTTAGAGTCCCACACAGAGGGTATTCGCCTCTGGGCAAAACAGAGTAGAGGTCGCATGGTTTTGCGACAGGGTTCGTTCTCATCCGCGCACTTGTGCACGTTTGGAGTCCGGACGGATTATACTGGCAGGCTCTGGTTTGAGCCAGATACTGGTATATGTTTTGGGGGTTGCTTTTATATCTTGGTATTCTTGTTCCTCGGAACGAGAATGCAGGTGTGTATGCACAGTTGCTTGAGGCGGAGAATGAGGTTTTTCATTAGGGTTTCGGAACGGGTGCGTATGCACAGTTGACAGTCTTCATTTTCCAAACCCTAATGGATAAATATATTATCTATTAATAATAGTAATTAAATGAGAATTATGTTATGGTTGATTTTATGTTGACTTGTTGACCTTGGTTGACTTGTTGACCATTGACTACCATCATGCTTTAAAAAGTCTTCCTTGATTCATGCTTACTTTTTATTAAATGAAGCATGGTTGTGGTCATTCCAAATACTACCATCAACTATTCTCATTTTCAATTATTATCATTTAGATAATATTTTTCTTTTGCATTATGGTTGCAAGATAGAATAGAATAGCTCATTCTATCATTCTCATTCTCTCTCCTCTCTTCATCTTCTTCTTCCTCTAGCAAAGAGAAACCTTCTCATGAGTTGAGAATCATTCTCTTTAAAAAGAAAAGCAAACCCTAGTCACTCTCTACTCACTCTAGGATCAAAGGATTAGCAAGCCGGAGATTCTAGTTCACTCCAAGTCCGAGAAAGAGCCCAAGGTCGAACCCTCGAGGTGGATCCATCTTCGACGGAAGAAGGCGACAAAAGAGAACCATCAACCTCTACAAGATTTCAAGAAGAAGGAGTTCAAGTTTAGGTATAACCTTCATCCGAGTAGCTAACTCCTTTTAGCGTATTTGCTAGTTTAGTTTAGACACGATCCCGACCTTGTTTAGTCCATGTTGCCTCTTGCGATAAAAATTTGTTTTTTATACCGTTTCCGCCTCCCCGTAAGAACCGGGGGTCGCAATATGGACTTACAAGTGTTTGGTAGCTGCTGGGTATTCATCTGTTGCATAGATAGATGCGTTGGTTTGGGACAGTCGTTCTACCTTGTTGGCCAAAGTCAAGGGTATGTACGGGTGGGTTCAAATTAACCTGGACAATGACGGGTAGAACTTGACATGTGACTTATGATTTGTTGGCCAACGTCAAGGTCATAAGAGCATGAGGTAAAAAATTACATCGGGAGTTTCTAAAGAAACTGAAACTTACCAGATATGCGCATACCTTCTGAAGTGTAATAACTTGAGTGGCTTCCATCAAGTTATCATGCAATGATAGTTGGATCCCGATTCCCACTGATGAGTTGGTTTACTCTTCGGGTGATCCCGATTGATTCTTCTTTCAGGTTTGAAGGAGAATTTGACAGTACAGTGGGAGGTTTCCGGATTAGATAAAGTGATAACCATTCTGATCTAGGTTAGAGTACACGCAGAGTGTTTCTTTTCTCTCTCTCTCTTTTTGGCAGCGACCTTTGACTGACCCTATGACTACGACTCAGTGACCAAGTTGACCGAACCTTCTTAAAATACTGACTTTTGGATTGTCCAAGTTGCATAAGTCATTGCGGCTCCTTCTTTTACCCTTTGTATTTCTCAGAACACCCCGTATTATTACGGACATCCACTTCCATTGGATAGATCCATCGTATGGTTATATACGAACTCGAAGGTACTACTTCGAGAATGGATCCAGGTTCAGGAGAAATAGAATTGGTTTATTCAGTTGTCTTTTATTATCACCTTCTCTCAGGTTGCGAGGGCTCCTTGGTTTAGGAGAGTACACCTATTACGCTTATTGGATAGTCTTATTCCAAACCATAGGCTGGTGCCGAAAGGTAGGGAATGAAGAAAACCAATTAGCCTAAGTAGGGTATACAGAAGGTAATATGTAAAGACAAAATGAAGAGATTAGAAAGAGGGCAAAGTAAATTGCGACTGTTATCATTCACGACCAAACCGCGTACTTCATCGCCACTCCTATTTTCACCTTTAATAGAATAAGGTATTATTCAGTTGTCTTTTATCATCACCTTCTCTCAAGTTACGAGTACTCCTAGAATTAGGAGGGTACACCTATTATGCTTACTGGATAGTCTTCTTCCAAACCATAGGCTGGTGCCGAACGGTAGGGAAGGAAGAAAACCATTTAGCCTAACGATGGTGTACAGAAGGTAACGACTAAAGACAAATAAAGGGATTTGGAGAGATGGCAAAGAAATATACGGTTACAGTCATGAAAAGGATTATGGAAGAGGCATTACTATGAATACCAGGATACCCCTACGAAACATTTTCATGTTTCAGTTTCACTGTGCATTGTTAATTGTAAACTGATTTCCCGATTACATACTTACTCCAGGTTATGCATTTACCAAGTTCCATTCTCATATCTGTATGGTTTTACAGATGATGAGTGGGAGTAAGTTATTGGAAATTAGGTGATCGTCCTCATTATATCGGAATTCGTTGTAATTGGTGATATTTGAGGAAATCGCCTGGGTACAGTTTTCAACCTACGATGCACAGGTTTTGAGTTATTCAAACTCAGCGGACTTATATACAGTATTGTATGTTGTCCAGTGTCCGTCAGGACAAAAGGGTAGGTCCTCGTACTATGTTCTGTTTACTTATAACTTCTCTAGTTTTTAGACAAGTGTTTTGTTGAAATACAATGTCTAAGTTTTGAGAAGTTGTGGGTATAAGAATAAAGTAGAGAACCAGGTATCACAAGTATCGGGATTCTTCAAAGAGATCGAAGATGTAGATACTTATGATTGGTATTCAGTTGATAGTAATGGTTTTGAGAAACTTGTTTCTCTTTCAGGTTACTCATAATTGGATGGATTCCTAAGTTGAGTAATGCTGATTGGCCTTTTTCCATTAAGTTGATATGCACTGGAGACAGTTGCATGATTTGAATCTGGTTCCAATTAAATTAGTGCCTCTATTTCTATATTGTATATAGAATGGTTCATGTCTTAACGATGTTAAGATACGGGGAGTTGTCCAGCATATGCTTAAAACCAAACACTGGATAACTCAAGGCACGTTTCTGTAATGGCAGTTTGTGGGTTGACCCTGGCTTCGACGAAGGTTGATTTTTCTACCATCTGGAAGATCAATAGCGATATTGTTCTTGACTCGCCACAGTTTTATTAAAATGGATTTTTTCAGAAAACAGTAGTGGGAGTATGGTAGAACTAGAAGTGATTCCAGAACTGCAAACGATTACGGAAAATTTAATAGGACCTATGTATTCAATCGGGTTTGACATTCCAATAGCCACTCTGCAGATATGGTGGGTAACCTCAGACACCCGAGAGGTACTCTGGTAGCCTCAAGGACGGTGACAAGGAGGTTCTTGTTTATCCAGACTTGACACTACTGTTGTTCCAGACTATGAAACCCGGCAAAAGGATAAGTATAGCGTCGTTCTAAACTAGCTTTAGAAGTGTACGTGTATATTATTCTGACAGAGGGTTGTCGTAGTCAGTGGGAGCAACGGAAGTATAGTGGGCAAGTAGCTTATGTCTATTTATAGGCTTGAGCAGATATAGCGGAGAGAAGATCATCCAATTTTGATGTGACAGTCATAGGTTTGACTTCATCAGAATAGTGGATGGATCTGTTAAGAAAGTAGTGAGGTGTGATGTCCTGGTATTTGGATGACATACACAGAGTAGGAAGTAAAATTCCTATACTACGATCGGTTGTACTGTGGTTGTCACACAGTTGTTTCTTCACAAAGGACATGGATATAATATCAGACATTCTGGTTACTAGATCTATGGTTATTAGATCTAGATTTGGGTAGTTTCCCAATGTGGGTACTTTGACAGTATTCTAATAGTATTTTAGAATAGATGACTCCTGGCATGGTGGTGTACATGCAGGTGATGGAGTCACCCTCTCTAAAGATATCTTAGAGACTAAAGGAGAGAGGGATGTGCATAATTGGCAGATCACTTGTTTAGGCAATTGAGTCAATCATAAGATGTCAAGTACCACACCAGATGTAGTTTTTGCACTTGATGCGATAAGTTTATATTAATCCAATCCTGAAGATACATAAGAAAGCAGTTTTGGAATATGAGTGTATGTTCTATGGATTTGATGACGGCAGCCTCCTTCGGGAGACGGTTATCATTCCAGGCTTCCAAGGTGACATGGATGACAGAGTGATTGTCAGAGTTATAGTTTTCCCTCTGACAAGGGACAGTATTATGGACAGGAGGTCCAAGAGGATACTGTGGGAGGCATGGTGTTGGATACTGATTAGGTTCAGTTATCAATTATGTCTAAGAAGTTTGGATTTGGAGTTCATTTATGAACTAGGTCCCATCAGATATCCAGACATATTCTAAGACAGGTATTACTCGATTCGGGAGATGGTATTCTCCGCGAACTTGGGATTAAGAGAGACATAGAAAGAAACATCAGGGCGGATCCACTCACTGAGGCTATTTCTCGAACACAAGAGTTTTACAAACTAGCTTTGTGAAACTGATTAGTAGAGGAGTTGGATGTTCGGTATCACACGGGCTGTGAGTATGCAACATCACAATAATTAGCCTTAAGTGCAAGTGGGAGATTGTTGGAGATAGTGCCCTTAAAGTCAATTATTGGATCGCAGGTACGTAATTGCAATGATTGAGGCAGGACCTATACCGATATGACAGTCTTACTCGAGATGATAGTATGCTATCTGGTTTGTCTTTATCATCGTATATATGCTTTAGTTCACTATTGCATGATGATAGAGCCCATAGGATTCTTGTTTGACTACCAGCAGTATGATGGCAATCAAATACGTGGGAGCTGGGGTCTGTAAGCACATCCTTAAAGTGTCCCTAGTCATGAGAGTTTCGAGACAGGGCATCGATATTCCAGAGTAGACTAGTGTATACAGTCGAGACCCCGACGAGGGGCGATGGCCGGTCTCACAAGCCATTGGTGTTAGTTGGTTCACCTAAGATGTATACAGGTGCTCATTGAGTTATGAGTACACCGGACAGGACTCGCCGGGTATCTGCTAGTTGGTATTATACATATCGTCAGATAGCAATTCCCTGGTGACATGTGTACAGGTTAGTTCATCGACCTGAGATCGTCATTTGTCTCGTGTGAGTTCCCACTGTGTTAGATTACTACCCTACCACGCTCAAAGGAGTTGTGCAAACAGGTTTTAGTTGGGTACAGTCCCGAGTCACATTGGAGGCAAGTGAGCGGATCGTCGGGGATTCGTCTCTCCCGGTATTGGGGGTTGATGTCGCGCAGTGCACGGGTGGCCATCACTAGGAATCCTTGGCCGAGATAGTGGAGAATTACTGATTTGGATCAGTAGTTTCTCAGGTGGTGATGGGTTTCATGCCGACACGATTTATCGCGTTATTAGAGGTCTGACTTTATCCACCCCCCTAGACTCGATATGCGATACTCTTTAAACGAATGGACCGGACTGTATATACATTGTCACTGTCAGGCTCAGTAGGGTTTATAGATGAGTTCGCTCGTCAGCTTCCCTTCCAATCAATACATAGGCAAACCGTTACGTACAGGTTATACGTCTGACGTGATAGGGGTTATACCCAGTGTCGATGTGTTGATGAGTCATTAGAGTCCCCCACAGACACTTTCCCAGGTTCGGGAAAAACGTTGTAGAGGCCGTATGGATTTATGGCAAGGTTCAGAAAAAGCACGTGTGATTTCGCACGTGTCGTTTTTCGGACAGATAATACCGGTAGGCTTTGGTTTAAGCCGGAACCCAGTATTATACTGTGTAGATATAATATCTTTGTCTCAGTTGCATTTATATTCGGTCGTAATATAAATGCGGGTATGTTTATACCATTACGGGGCTATCCTGAAATTCGTTTCAGGATCACTTTTGGAAGTTGCCAGTTTCCAGTTTTCTATCAGCCGTATTTTGACATTCGGTTAAAATACGGATTTATCTTTTCTTGATGAGATGAGTCAGTGTTCTAGAAGGTTCTAGAGAGGGTGACAAAGCTAGTGAGTCATTAGTGCATTAATGGAGCAATTAATGCTTGATGACTAAGGGTTTAGGTTCAATGTATGCTTTAAATGCTTTCATACTAGGTGTTAAGGTGATTCATCATTCTTGTGGTCACCCTCCTCTCCTACACTCACCTCCCTCCTCTCCTATAAGTGGTCGGCCTTACCCCCTCTCTTGGATTATGGTTGTTGTTCATTTGGTAAAAGATTATGATAGTTTTGGATTCATGGAAATTAGAATAGACAATTCTCATTTCACCCAATTCAAATGGCAACTTCATTAACCGTTCGTCCATAGCCTTGGACGTAACGAGACAAAGTGTTCTACTCATTCTCTACTTCATCTTGGTCGTCTCTTTTAGCAAACTTGACGATCAAGTTGCCTCGGTTCAGAGGCGGGAGCCCGTTTAAAGATCCGTCGAAGTGGTACCACCTGGACGACGAGACTGGAGATTCAGGAGATCGGAGCAGCCGCAACAAGCGTGGGATGATGGTTGAAGACCGAAGGACTCGGATCATTCGGTATAACGTTTCTACCCCATTTGTAAATTGTTAGTTTAGCTTTAATGGTAGATCCGGGTTACGGTACACGATAGCGCCAGTTGTAAAAAGTTTTTTTTCCGCATTTAGCGTCTGTTAAACGGCCGGGGCGCTACCGTGGACTTACAGATAGATCATCTAATTTTGATGTGACAGTGATGGGTTTGACTTCATCAGAATAGGGGATGGATCTGTTAAGAAGGTAGTAGGGTGTGATGTCCTGGTATTTAGATGACATACATAGAGTAGGAAGTAAAATTCCTATACTACGATCAGTTATACTATGGTCGTCACACAGTTGTTTCTCCAGACAGGATATGGATATAATATCTGACATTCTGGTTTTTAGATCTATGGTTTTAGATCTGGATTTGGGTAGTTTCCCAATGTGGATACTTTGACAGTATTCTAATGGTTTTTAGAATAGATGACTCCTGGCATGGTGGTGTACCTTCAGGTGATGGAGTCACCCTCTCTAAAGGTTTCTTATAGACTAAAGGGGGGAGGGATGTGCATGATTGGCATATCACTTTCTTAGGCAATTGAGTCAATCGTGAGATGTCAAGTACCACACCAGATGTTGTTTTTGCACTAGATGCAATAAGTTTGTATTAATCCAATCCTGGAGAAATATAAGGAAGCAGTTTTAGAACATAAGTGCATGTTCTACGGATTTGATGACGGCAGTCTCCTTCAGGAGACGGTTATCATTCTAGGCTTCAAAGGTGACATGGATGACAGAGTGATTTTCAGAGTTATAGTTTTCCCTCTGACAAAGGGGGCAGTATTATGGACAGGTGGTCCAAGAGGATACTGTGGGAGGCATAGTGCAGGATACTGATTAGGTTCAGTTATCGATACAGTCTAAGAAGTTTGGATTTAGAGTTCATTTTTAAACTAGGTCCCATCAGACATCCAGACATATTCTAAGACAGGTATTACCCAAATCGGGAGATGGCTTTCTCTGCGAACTTGAGATTAAGAGAGACATAGAAAGAAACATCAGGGCGGATCCACTCACTGAGGCTATTTCTCGAACACAATAGTTTTACAAACGGGCTTTGTGAAACTGATTAGTAGAGGAGTTGGGTGTTCGGTATCACACGGGCTGTGAGTATGCGACATCGCAATAATTAGCCTTAAGTGCAAGTGGGAGATTGTTTGATATAGTGCCCTCAAAGTCAATTATTGGATCGCAGGTACATGATTGCAATGATTGAGGAGGACCTATACCGGTAGCACGATCTTACTCGAGAAGATAGTATGCTATCTGGTTTGCCTTTATCAGTCGTGTATAGGTTCAGGTGACTGATCACGATTACACGTTGATAGAGCCCTTAGAATCTTGCTTGACTACCAACAGTATGAAGGCGATCATATACGTGAGAGTTGGGTAGTCTATAAGCATATCCTTAAAAGTGGTCCCTAGTCGTGGGAGTTTCGAGACAGGGCATCGATACTCTGGAGTAGACTAATGTATACAGTCGAGACCCTGACGAGGGACGGTGGCCGGTCTCGCAAGTCATTGGTGTCAGTTGGATCACCTAAGATGTATACAGGTGCTCATTGGGTTATGAGTACACCGGACAGGACTCGCCGGGAACCTGCTAGTTGGTATTATACCTAGCGTCAGATAGCAGTTCCCTGGTGACATATGTACAGGTTAGTTCATCGACCTGAGGTCATCATTTGTCTCGTGTGAGTTCCCGCTGTGCTTTGATTTCTACCCTACCACGGCTCAAAGGAGTCGTGCAAACAGGTATTTTTTGGGTACAGTCCCCAGCCACATGGAGGCAAGTGAGCGGATCGGCAGGGGATTCGTCTTTCCCGGTATTGGGGAAGAGATCGTGCTGTGTCTAAGAAAGCCATTACACCAAATCCTTGTCCAAGGCAGGTGAGAATTACTGGTAGGTACTCCGGTAGTTTCTCAGGTTGTTCAGGGCTTGTCTCCGACACGACTTATACCGCTATTGGGAGTCTGACGTTACTAGCCCCTTAGGCCGGATATGCGATACTCATAGATGAACGGACCGGACTGTATATACATTGTCACTGTTAGGCTCAGTAGGGTTTCCGGATGAGTTCGCTCATCGGCCTCCCTTGAGGTCAGTACATGGGCAGCTGTTACGCACAGCTAGTGCCGCTGACGGCTTGTGGTTAAACCCACTGCCAGGGTACTGACGAGTCATTAGAGTCCCCCACGGATAGTTTCCCAAGTTCGGGCGAAACGTTGTAGAGGCCGTATGGTTTTATGGCAGGGTTCGGAAAATACACGTGCGTTTACGCACGTGTCATATTTCGAGCAGATAATACTGGTGGGCTTTGGTTTAAGCCGGATCCGAGTATTATATTGAGTAGATATAATATCTTTGTCTCAGTTGCATTTGTATTCGGTCGTAATACAAATGCGGGTATGTTTATACTGTTACGGGGTTATCCTGAAATTCGTTTCGGGATCGCTTTTGGAAGTTGCCAGTTTCCAGTTTCCAGTTTTCTATCACCCGTATTTAATATTCGGTTAAATACGGATTTATCTTTTCTTGGGTGAGTCATGGTTCTAGATGGTTCTAGATGATGACAAGGCTTATGAGTCATTAGTTCATTTATTGTGCATTTAATGATGGATGATGACTTGATTATGATTCATTGTATGCATTGATTATTTGTGCAGGGTGTTATATGACTCACTCTCTTCATTTAATGTTATGGTCACCCTCCTAGCTCCTACACTCACCCTCCTCCCCTTGATATATGGCCGGCCCCTCCCCTCCTCCTCACTCACTCACTTGGTTGAAAAGATTATGATAGATTTGTGTATGGAAATTTCATAGCTCCTTTTATTCCATCTCCCGATTCAAATGGCAACTTCATTAACCGTTCGTCCATGGCTTTGGACGAAGTGAGACAAAGTGTTATGCTCATTCTCTACATCAATCTTGGTCATCTCTTTTAGCAAACTTGATGACCGAGTTGCCTCGGGTCAGAGGCGGGAGCCCGTTTAAAGATCCGTTGACGTGGTGCCACCGGGACGAGGAGATCGGAGATCGACGAGATCGGAGCACCCGCAACAGAGCGTGGGATGATGGTTAAAGAATGAAGGACTTGGATCGTTCGGTATAACCTTTCTACCCTCTTTACAGTTTGTTGGTTTAGCGTTAATGGCAGATCCAGGTTATAGTATGCGATAGCGCCAGTTATAAAAGTTTTTGTTCCGCATTTGGCGTCTGAAAGACGGCCGGGGCGCTACCGTAGACTTACAACCTCAAGCACTCGAGAGGTACTTCGGTATCCTCAAAGACGGTGACAAGAAAGTTTTTGATTACCCAAACTTGCTAATGCTGTTGTTCTAGACTATGAGATCTGGCAGGAGGATGAGTATAACGTCGTTCTAAACTAGCTTTAGAAGTGCACGTGTATATAACTCTGCTAGAAGATTATTATAGTCAGTGGGAGCAGCGGAAGCATAGTGGGCAAGTAGCTTATGTCTATTTATAGACTAAAGCGGGTATAACGGAGATAGATCATCTATTTTTGATGTGACGGTCATAAAGTTTGACTTCGTCAGAATAAGAGATGGATCTGGTAAGAAGATAGTAGGGAGTGATGTCCTGGTATTTGGATGACATGCACTAAATAAGAAGAGATCTTCCTATACTACGATCGGTTATACTGTGGTTGTCACAAGGTGGTTTCTCCACATAGGATATGGATATAATATCAGGGATTCTGGTGATTAGATCTATGGTTTTAGATCTATATTTGGGAAGTGTCCCAATTCGGGTACTTGACACTATTCTAAAGTGTTTTAGAATGGATGACTCCTAGCGAGATGGTGGACCCGCAGGTGATGGAGTCACCCTCTCTAAATAGATGTCTTCTAGACTGATAAGGAGAGGGATTTTCATGATTGGCATATCACTTGCTTAGGCAATTGAGTCGATCATGAGATGTCAAGTACAACACCAGATATTGATTTTGCACAGGCTGCAAAAAGTATATATTAATCCAATCCTGGAGAAATATTAGGATGCAGTTATGAACATAAGTGGATGTTCTTGGTATATGATAACGGCAGTCTCTTTCGGAAGACGGTTATCATTTCACGCTTCCAAGGTGACCTGGATGATAAAGTGACTATCAGAGTTATAGTTTTCCCTTTTTTGAGGGGTAATATGTTGGACATGTGGTCCAAGCGGATACTGAGGAAGGCATGACGTAGGATACTGATTAAATTCAATGGTTGATACAGTCTAAGAAGTTTGTTGGATTTGAAGTTCATTTGTAAACTGGGTCCCATCAGATATCCAGAAAAATTCTAAGACAGGTATTGCTCATTTCAGGAGATAGACTTTCTCCGTGAAGTTGAGATATAGAGAGAGATAAAGATAGAAACATTGGAGCGGATCCACTCACTGAGGCTATTTCTCGAACGCAATAGTTTCATAAACGAGATTTGTGAGACTGATTAGTAGAGAAGTTGGGTGTTCGGTATCACACGGGTTGTGAGTATATGACACCACAATTTTTAGCCTTAAGTGCAAGTGGGAGATTGTTGGCTATAATGCCCTCAAGGAAATTATTGTGATCACAGGCAGGTGATTATGATGATTGAGGGAGGACCTATATGGATAGAACAGTCTTACTCAAAATGATAGTATGCTATTTGGTTTGCCTTTATCATCATGTACATACTTTATGTGGTATTACAGATCACTATTACATATTGATAGAGCGCATAGGATTCTTAGTTGACTACCAGCATTATGATGGAGATCATATACGTGGAAGCTGGGTGGTCTATAAGCACATCCTTAAATGTCCCTAGTCGAAGGAGTATTGAGACTGGGCATTGATACTCCAGAGTAGAGTGTATACTTATCGAGACCCCGATGAGGGGCGGTGGCCGGTCTCACAAGCCATTGGTGTATATTTGTCACCTAAGATAGTATGCAGGTGCTCATTGGGTTATGAGTACACTGGACGGACTCGCTGAGAACATACTAGTTGGTATTATACCTATTGTCAGATAGCAGATCCCAGGTGACATATGTACAGGTTAGTCTGTCGATCTGAGATCATCATTTATCTCGTATGAGTTCCCACTATGCTTTGATTACTACCCTACCATGGCTCAAAAGAGTCGTGCAAACATATTTTAGTTGGGTACAGTCCCGAGCCACATGGAGGCAATAAGCGGATCGTCGGGGATTCGTCTCTCGCGGTATTGGGTGTTGATGTCGCGTTGTGCACCGGTGGTCATTACCAGAAATCCTTGGCCAAGCTAATCGAGAATTACTAATTTGGATCATTAGTTTCTCAGTTGGTGATGGGCTTCATACCGACACGAAATGTCGCGTTATTAGGGGTCTGATTTTATCCACCCCCTAGACTCGATATGCGATACTCTTAGACGAACAGACCGGACTGGACGGAGATTGTCACGAACAGGCTCAGTAGGGGTTCGGATGAGTTTGCTTACCGGCCTTCCTTTCGTTCAATACTTGGGTAGCCGTTACGTACAGCTAGTGCCACTGACGTGCTTGTGGTTAAACCCACTGTCAGCGTATTGACGAGTCATTAGAGTCCCACACAGAGGGTTTCCCTGCTTCGGGCGAAACGATGTAGAGGCCGTATGGTTTTACGGTAGGGTTCGATCATATACGTGCACTTATGCACGTATCATGATTCGGACGGATAATACTAGTGGGCTTTGGTTTAAACCGGATCCTAGTATTATATTATTGGATTATTTTCGTCTCTTTGTATTCGTATTTTTCGGAATACGGATACGGGTATGTATATACGGATAAGGAGTATTCTTGTAATTTATTGCAAGATAGATTCTAGAAGATACCACCTCATTTAGCTTTAATCATTTAGGATTAAATGGTTAATGAGGTGGAGGATGAGGTGTTGTGGCATTAATTCAAGCATGGCTTTGTGGTGACTCATGTAGTGACTCTGGGGTGACTCATGTGGTGACTCATGGTGGCATTATTGAGGCATGCTTGATATTTGTGGGGTTGTGAGATATTTTCTTTACTTGATTGATTTTTTCTATGCTCACAGCACTTAGCCATTTTTCTTGAGTTGCTTCACACTCTCATCCTCATGCTTCTTCTTCTTTTACCTTCACCCTAAAAGTCTTATGTGTTGAGAAACCTAGGGTGTTTAGAGACAAATCAATCCATCATTAGACTCTACATCTTCTAGGCTATCTAGTTTAGCGAACTAGATACCCTAGTTACCTCGTCTAAGAGGTAGGAGCTCAGAATACAAATCCTCAAGTGGATCATCTTCGATGGAAGGAGACCGGAGATCAAGCTTGATCATGAAGGCTTCTAGGAGCTTAGGATGATGGTTAAAGATTGAAGGACACAGATCATTCGGTACAATCTTTCTAAACTCCTTTTAAGTTTGCTAGATTAAGGTTAATGGTAGATCCGTAGCATCAGGTTGTTCTAGCACCAGTTTGTAAAATTTTTGTTTTTCTCATTCGGCCAAGACACTGGCATAACCCAACAGTCCCTAGTCGTGGGAGTATCGAAATTGGGCATCAATATTCCGGAGTAGACTAGTGTATACGCTTCTATACCCCCGACGAGGGGGGGTGGCCAGTCTCACAAACCATTGGTGTTATGTCACCTAAGATAGAATACAAGTGCTCACTGGAGATGAGTACACTAGACGGACTCATCGAGAACTTCTAGATGGTATTATACCTATCGTCAGATAGAAGTTCTCAGGTGGCATAAGTACAGGTTAGTCCTTCGACCTGAAGTTGTCATTTATCTCGTGTGAGTTCCCACTGTACTTTGATTACTACCCTACCATGGCTCAAAGAAGTCGTACAAACAGGTTTTAGTTGGGTACAGTCCCGAGCCACATGGAGGCAGTGGTCAACTGTCAGGGATTCGTCTCTCCTGGTATTAGGAGTCGATGCCGTGCTGTGTTCGGTTGGCTATCACCAGAAATCTGTGGCTACGGTAGGGCAGATTTACTGATAGTTGATCGGTAGTATCTCAGTTAGTGATGAGCTTGACTCAGACACGGCTTATCGGGTTAGTAGGGGTCTGACGTTATCCACCCCCTGACCCTGTATGTGATAATCTTTGACGAAGAGACCGGACTGTACGGAGATTGTCACATTCAGGCTCAGTAGGGTCAGGACGCACTTGATTGTCGACCCCCCTTTTCGACAAGTACCTGAATAGCCGTTACGTACAGCTAGTGCCGCTGACGTGCTTGTTGTTAAACCCACTGCCAGCGTATTGTCGAGTCTTTAGAGTCCCACACATAGGGTTTTCCCGGTACAGGTGACAGATGTAAGAGTCGTATGGTGGTACGTGCACGGGGTCCGATTAAATACGTGTACGCGATACACGGACTTTAATCGGACAGTTGATAATACTAGCCGGCTTAGTATTAAGCCGGATTATTAAATCAGGTTTTGATTTGATAATTTATATGTATTTTGATACATATATTTTAGTATTATTTGTTCACTATTCATTTTCTCTCTTTGGTGCAATCCGTATTTTTATACAGATACGCGTATGTGTAGTGATACATATACCAGGTGAAGTATTCAGTATTTATACGGGAATGCTTCTAGAAGAAAGACACCTCATATTTAATTTTCTATTTAGAAAATTAAAAGGGAAATGAGGTGGCATGTGGAGTTATGAAGCATGGTATATACATTGTAGGAAAGCATAGCTTGGCATTTTTATATTGTTATCTCATTTGGATGCACCATTGCATCATGGTTGGATATTGTAGCCATTCTTTTCTATAAGTGTTGACTTGATGATTTTTTTTCATCTTCTCCATGGATGCTTCATGCACTTCTCTAGCTCTTCTCCTTCTTCTTCTTTGTCATCTTCTCCATGTCTAAAGACGTAACGTAATTCAAGTAAGCTGAAGCCCAGAAATCTAAATCTTTTTAAGAAAATAAAGAGGTGAAGTTTTGAAATAAAGGTATGGTGAAAATCATAAGTTTTCTCAAATGTATAAGTAATGGAATATGAAAATGCAAGTAAATTTTACTAGTTGAAACCATGTTTCGTCTTTTTTAAAAATTTGGGCAGTACCTCCTTTGTATATTTTTCTCCAAAACCACAAATACATGAGATAATATAAAGGCATCCCCAAGTAGGAGCCACTCTTCGCCAATCGGAGGATCACAACCACGCAAGACAGAATATATGTATACGACGCCCAACGGCAAAGATCACCACAATGATAAAGTAAAGCAAGACATCAACCCAAAAGCGAACATAAAACCCATCGCTCAAATCTCGCAACTACAAGTCTTGCTAAGTCTCACTACATATACAAATACTAGTTTTGATTGATGGAGTTGACTAGATACAAAATGAATAATAATACAATAGCGGCACGATCCAACATGTACCACCTACCAAAAGAAAAACATCCAAATGTAGCTGTGTGCCAGCAATACTGCTATTGATCCATGCGGTCAACCTGTAAGAGCTGTGGTACAACGGGGGTGAGTTGCCAACTCCTGAGTAGAAAAACATCAACAGGTAAAAATCGAATAAACAACGATTCCTAGGTCAACTATATCATAAAATTAATACTATGATATCTAGGGTGACCGTATCTGTAAATGTGCCAACAATATAATCAACGCCTATCAGCATGTGAATATCATCCAACCATATAATCAGTGTCTGTATGCATGTGGATCTCGTCCACGTGTCAACTAATGACACAACAACATCATGCATGTAAATATCATAAAAGCATATGCATGAAAGTATGAGGATATAAATCAACGTGTGTCCCTCGCGACACATCAAAATTATGGAACCTGAGTGTCCAGCATCGACACTCGAAACATCATGAAACCCGTGTCCAACATCGACACGTAAATCCTCATATATCTTGGGCTCCGTCAGTCCGGATCGGCCCACAGGCTCCGTCAGTCCGGATCGGCCAAATCATCTCACGACTCCAGTCGGTATCCTCCGAATAACCTCCGAGCCCAAATACTATCACCGGTAGGTAGTGCTCCCCTGCCAGGCTCACCGTCTAACAATACGAGTTTTCTTGCACCGGGGTACCTCACCGGGTCCACCATGTACCCGCAGACAGTGCCTACCGCTCCTCGAATCGGGTTTCACATGCCAATCTCAGAACCGAGAAAATACATGGTAGATGCACTGAAATATCATATCAAGAGAAACCAGGTTTTTAAAACAATACATACTTTCTTTTGAAATGACCACGGTTCTCAAATCCAGAAATCTCATGAAAACAGCATATCTCAATGCGTATAATCGTAAAGCATGATGTATGCGACATATGACAGAAATGTAAGTATATCCGTATATCAAGCAACATGGAACAGTGATATAACAATATCAGTATATCATGCGACATATCGTAATGATGTGAACATATGTGAACATAGCAAGTAAATCATGCAAGGAGTCATATCATGATGCAGCAATTCTACTGTGTAGTGACATAGCAATTATCGATGATGAAATGTGTGAGCCGGCAAATCTGTGTAAGTTTAACATAAATCGATAATGGTGTAGGTGTACTAGCACAGATATATACAATGCAATAAGAATAACATGAATGTAGCATAAAGTAAATCATCAGCTAAATGCTATAAGATATACGTATCTAACATGACCGAGTCAGTGAATCTATCAATCGGCATCCAGCCTCACAACATCACATACAGTATAATCTATCGTACGGCATTCTCTAATCAAGAGTGTGGATCAATCATCATAAAACTCATCCCGTACGGTAAATCATCATACGATGGTATTAAACCATCAGGGAACCTATCAACCTATATGATAATGAGGGTACGGACCTAACATCTCGTACGGTATATCACTCAAGATTCACCACATTATATATATATATATACACACACACACACACACCTATGTCCCAGGTCACATCCATAATAATCTCATATCAGGGGACCGGCAAAGATATCAATCATCTCATATCGACTCGCATCCGTATACCAACATATCAATTAAGTCATCATATCACATCGTATATCCTTTTCATCGCATTAAGTCAATTTTATATATATGCATTCTACCTTATACATTAAATGTCAAGCTACTCTAAAACTCAGACTTATTCCAGTGCAACTACATATCTATAAGTCGTGATTCACATTCATTTTTCATATCCCTAAAGCTTTCATCTCATATCCCAATATATATTCAATCACTCATATCATCTCTAACTATCTTTTTTAACCATATCCCTAGTTTCAAATCTAGGTTTCTACGACCGTATCTTATAAATCGGTTTCCATCAAAAAGGTTGCGGGGGTACTATACGCCATCCACCCGACTTCCCCCGTAGATATAGACCTACTCACCTTGATCCTTACTTGCCGAAGTCGATGACGCCATGCTCCGTCATCTCGGAATCCACGCGAAGGTACCTACAATATCAACACATATCGCAATACCATTAAAATCGAGTTCGGAAAACCAATACGGCACACGGTACGCTCATAGGTTAGAACATATGGCCTACGCATGCAAAAACGACCAAACAACCCTCGTCGTTGACGTACAAACATCTAACGACCCAATACAATATCAAACACTAAACCAAGCATTCAAAATACGGAAAACATATCCAAAAATCACACCAATGTGCTCCCAGATTTTGACTCAGGTCGATTGGAGCTAAACTAGCAAGTATAGGGTGTTGTATAGGGATTATGTGAACTACTGGACCAACCTAGACCCCAACCATCACAATTTGGCCAGCCACATGGCCTTAAAATCCAGCCAGCTCGGCCCAGAGGTCTCTGTTGGGGCTCGTCTGGTCAAGGTGGTCTTCTATGGCTCTAACTAGGTCTCTGGTATTGTTTGCTTTTCTCAGAAACTCCCCGGATTTCCCCAGATTCCATGTAGGCTCACAATTTAACACAAAACCGACATGGATCAATTCCTAAATCCGTATTTTCTATTCTAGGCCAGTAAAAACATCACTCAAGTCTTATGACAGCCACTACACATCAACATTCCACACCAACACTCAAACTCTTCTCTTGAATTTCTAAGTTTCACAAACCCACACCTTAAACACATTCTAAACTAACTCGAATGCTAGGAAACTTAAACTAACTAAAAGAAAGGAATTATACCTCATGGATGTAGGCAAGCAAAAACCCTAGATGCCCAAGGTCATCAAAATCCAACTTTTCTTGGTCCAATGTATAGAAGATGAAGTGGGGATCATCTTTTGTGAAAGGAGTATAGGGTTTTGGTGAGGGAATTGAGATGGATCTTGGGGTTGAAGGTGGAGGGAGATAAGGAAGAAGAAGATGAAGGGAATAATGGGGAGGGGAAAATGAATGTGGCTGCCCCTCACTCTCTCCTCTTATTCTCACCCTCTCACTCTCATGTCTCTCTCCCCCCCCCCCCTCCCCCCAATCATCTCTTTTTAACCCTTTTTCTTGTCTTTTTCTCCCACTCATTAAAACCAAACACATAACACAAATGAAATGAAACAACAAGCAACATGTCATGGTGCACTAGCCATGGAAAAACTGTAGAAACACGGATTTGGTTTAATCGCGATTAGCAGTACACTAATCGGTTTTTATTCAAACTGCATATAATTAATTATAAAAATGCCAAATCCAATAAATATATTTTTAAATGAATAAATCATTTTAATCTCCAATTATTTCACAAATATTGGTATATATTTATACCGTTTTACGAAAACCCCAATTTCACAAATCGAGTAGTTTTCACAAAATATATTATTTTAATATTAAATTCCAAAAATAATATTTTACATTTTCTGAAATGTTACATTCTTGCTCTCATTTTTAAGTAAGATTCTAAAGTGAAAATTTAGTGGAATATTCCTACATCACCAGCCATCCAAACCTAGCAACTTTCGACCGTCGGTTAGAACCTCCTCCGCGTTCTCTCAGGTGGATCGTCTTCAGCAAAGGGTGGTCGACGCTCAAGCGCGATCCCGGCGGCTATGAGCTTGGAGGAGTCTTCCACAATTGGGTGGACACGCGACAAAAATTATATTTCTCAACCCCTTGCATCTTTTAGTTTTCTAGTTTATGGTGTTTGGATCGAATTCTTGGGTTTGCGCGTCCGGTGCCCGCAAAAAGTTTTTGTTTTCGCTTCTGCCTCGGCCGCGGCCTCCACTGCACAAGCGCCGGATCCCAATATCGAGCAATCTCGTATATATCATTTCCAGCGTTCTTGGTGTCCAACTTCTCGTACAACTCTTTATAGACATTAGTTTTGTCTTCCCGAACAGCTTTATTAGCATCCTTTTTAGCCATTTTATACTTCTTAAATCTCTCTCCATCTCTACTCTTATTCAAATTTCTATAAAAATCCCTCTTGATTTTAATAAAAGTTTTTATCTCTTCATTCCACCATGACGTTTTCTTAAATGGTGGAGTACCACCCCACCAAATAGATTTCTAGCTATTCTCTTAACGTAACTAACCAACTTGTTCCATATTATATCTTAATCGTCTTCGGACTTCCAATCTGTCCCTTAAACTACATGATTTACAAAGACTTCTTGGTTACCTTCTTTCAGTCGTCACCGCTTAATTCTAGATTCTAACTTACGTCTAATATTCCCAGGTCTTCTTCTACCCGAATATCTTGGACTAAAATTGAGTGGTTACACTCTCACCTAACATTACTTAACAATCGGTGCAGTAACCTTTATCTATCTTTTTAGTCAGAAAAAAGTCTATTTGACTTACACTCGATCCAATCTTAAAATTAATTATGTGAAACTATTTTTTCCTAAACCAAGTATTTGTTAAGATCGAGTCATAAGATAAGATAAAATCTAAAATCGAGTTGCCTACCTCATTTCTCTATTCAAAACCAAAACCTTCTTTAATAGTATCAAACTCACTACAGCAACTAGTATCTACATTTCCATTGAAATCACCACAACTAAATAACTACTTTTTATTTTGTATCCTTTACACCATTTCGTCTAAATCCTTTCAATATTGACGCTTACTAGCGTCATCAAGACTTATTTATGGTGCATAAGTACTAATAATATTAAGGATCTCCCCACATAAAATAAGGTTAACTGGTAAATCCTATCATGATTTCTCCTAATCTCAACTACATTCTTATGAAATCCTCCATTTATGGTTACACCTATTCCATTACGATTTTATCTTTATCTGTATACCAAATCTTATGACCGCAGGGCTCTATAACTTTATTTATTTCACCTACCCACTTAGTGTAATATTCCAAGTGGAGTTGGGGATGTAAACCATCTACCCCGTGAGAAATGAGACGTTATCCGGTATCGAGGTGGGGATGCAACCGATACGGATACACACGGGGATCCACTATAAAACAATGGGAAGTGTCGAATTCCATTCTGAAAGAGGACACGATCAGAATTATAAATGGAATGATACCACCCTATAACACAGAGACGTCTTTTGGGTTAACTGGAACTCTGGAGTTTGAAGAACTTCGCAGTTAAGCGTAGTCGAGCAAGGAAAATTTTAGGGATGGGTCATGACACTTAATTTCTTACAAACATATAATAATAGCTCTTCTCATAATCATCTCCTGCACGAATTCCGTTAATTTACCCATAAGGATAACTATTTTCTAAGAGGCTAGACGAATCCTATGAAAACCTTGCTCATTTGACACCACATCTGGGCACCGATGTGGCGCGTCGCTTCTGGACGACGACATATTAAACCCTTGCTTATTTGACACTACACCTGGAATCCAATATATAGCTTCCGAGAGAGGATGTAGAAGCCCTCGCTTACTTAACACTATATCTGGGATCCGATGTAGCGCGTCGCTCCGTAGAGGACGCCCTAACGAAATTTTTATTGTGGTTCATGTTATAAAATCACTACTACAAATAGGGGTTGCCCCTACGGATTTATCCGTAGTAGCAAACCACTGCCCCTACAGATATATCCGTAGGGGCAATAAATAATCCTGTAGGTGCAAACGCCGTAGTTGCAAGTCTTAGCCTTGAACATTCCCCTACGGTCAAAAACTTGCCCCTACGGCGTAATGTGTAGGTCCAGTTGTCCCTACGGATTAGGCTGTAGGGACAAAAAACTTATTTAATTTATCGGTTTATAAAATAAATTAAGTATCCCTACGGACCTATCCGTAGGGCCAAATAGTTGCCCCTACGGATACGTGCGTAGGTCCGGATGTGTAGGGACAAAATATCAGGTATCCTAATATTTTGTCCCTACGGATTCCTGTGTAGGGGCATTTGTTTGCCCCTACGGACAACTCCGTAGGGACAAGTATAAACCCTATTACTGAGATCATAGGGGCAAAATATCAGGTATCCTGATATTTTGCCCCTACGGATAAATCAGTAGGGGCAATGAAGGTCCCTACGGATTAATCCATAGGGGCAATGTTGGGCCCTACGGATTAATCCGTAGGTACATATTATCAGGGGTTTTTTTTAAAAAAAGGGCTGCTAATTTTTTTCTTGCCCTGTGCACAAAAATATATACATCATATATAAAATTAATCAACACGCAGAATATATATCGCAGTATTCATAATCACATCTCACGCATAATATACAAAAGAAATCAACAAAAGCAGAATATGATATCAATATAAACACGCAAACACCACCAATATCAATATCTTCCAAAATATATACAATATGTATTATATAAATAAATACATGTTTAAAATATAAGAATCAAAAAGCTACCCTAGCTCGGTCCAACTCCATCTCTGATAAACGCCATAATCTGGCACGCCTGCTCCTCGGATATACCCTGAGTCAATAAATCATGCAATGCGGAGTGTGCGGGATTCTGAGCGGGCTGTGGAGCTGTAGGAGTGGTCTGCGCAACCGCCGCCGAGGTAGTGGCTTACGGAGCCACAACTGCGGGAGTCTGAGCGGGCAGTGGAGCTATAGGAGCTGTCTGCGGAACCGCAGCCGAGATAGTGGCTTGCGGAGCCACAGCCGAAAGAGATGCATGTGGAGGCTCGGCCGATATACCCTGTCGCGTCTGGACCTACGTGTGTAATAAACGAGTAAGAACTGTGTATTAGTCGAATTCATATCATTATCAAGTTATTGCGAAACCCCAATCTATGTATACTTAGGGACTTAGGCCTCGTTTGGATATCTAGTTTGGAAAACCGTAGTTTATTTTAATTAGATATGTATGTATGATTAATCAAAGCTAAGTCTACAACCAAATAAGCTCAGGCTACGTACTAATATTGCATATGTTGCTATCTATAATACGACATAATATTTTACTATTAAGTAGTATACATACCAACATCTCCTTCAACTCCTGAACGGTGGCCTTCAAGCTGTCCAGTTCTTGCTGGAAACGTCGCTCACTGGAGACGGAGGAAGTAACCGCCGGAGTGGAGTCCAACCTCATATGGGCCCTGCTAGGGCCCAGTCCCCGGCCTCTCTCCCAACCTCGATGGTGCCCTCCGTGTGCGGCGTCCAGGATTGGGGTTAGTAGCATCGGATCGTTTTGTCCAGTAAAATCGATCCCCGATGCCTCGGCCTGCTTAACCACCCACTCCAACACCCACATTAACCAGTAAAATATAAGTATATCATTTAAATTTGAACTTTTCAAAATAGGGGTTGAATAAATATTAACACTTACGCAATACTCCTGGGTAACGGTGTCGGGGTATCGAAGCTCGCCCGTGGCGGGATCTGTTGAGGTGCCGTGGACAGCAAGATACGCGGACAGCACGCTCGGTGTACCACCATGCGCCAGGGTCTGAGCTCTCGACAATATTAGAAAATAACTCTTAATATTAGATATATTAGAAAATAACTCTTAATATTACATTATATCACAAAGGCCGGTCTATTGTAATTTACCGATAACTCCATAGCACAAGTAATATTTCTCGAGCCACCTGTATAAGTAGGGCGACCCCTCTTCGCCGACTTCCTATTCTCTTTATTTTGATCGGCCTGTTTCTGCACAACACATTCACATTTAGTTTTCTAATTAAGCAACACAAAAAAATAAATTATATACTAAATAATGAATTACATTTAAAATACATACCTGTTTGCGATGAGAGTCGAAATATTCGCACAATAGAGGCTATGTATCTACGTCGACTCTCGCAAAGGCCGGAGTAGATAGGAAGGCCGCTCTCTCTGCCTCAGGGGTCGCCATCCACAGGGAATAGCAGTCGGTCTTCAGCTCATTCCTGTTGTATCGGACCTTCGTCTGCATGTTCTTCATCAGGCCATTGTACAGAGCGTGAAAATCGAGCACCCTCCCAGGGTGATCAGGGTCGGATACAGGCTGAAAATCGCAATCCAACTGAAAATACGAGAAAAAAAACATTGTTATTTGATTGCAGGTGTTAATAATAAATATATTGGATAAATCAAATGAAAATATATATTAATACCCGAGCCTAATCCCAAAAGAGGGCGAATGAGCGCCGGTGCTGGTCGCCCCACTCAACGTGAAGTGGATAGTTCTTCACGAGCCGGCTCTCATCCCCCATATACCGGCCGAACCTCTCGGCATGATCGCCAGTATAGCGATAATCAGGGATAAAAAAGAGGGGGAATGCCGCCTCCCCCTTAGCTCTGTCGGGCCTCAGCCTGTGAGATTGATTCGGGCCTCGAGTCCCCCTCTCGGGATGGGGAGGCCCTGCGTCTGCAAGAAATATCAAGACAATCAATATTAAGACAAAGTTGTATTAAGAAATCAAGATTTAACGAAAATTGAAGTGTGATATATACCTCCGGTGACTAAAGCACGAGCCTGGGCTCGGGCAGCAGCACAAGCGGGACGATAGTTCCTCCGGTGAGGAACAGCCAGTGACCCAGACATGGACGCATCTCCAACAAGAAAATAAACATCGATAAAATTACATGGAGTTCATGTTTATTCATAAAGGATATGTAAAATGAATAAATATTTTATATTTATTCATACAAACCTGCAGACTGAGCGGAGGGAATGGAAGTGACGGGAGTGGCCCCTGCACCAGACGATGACACACCACCTATAATTAGACAATCAAGTATCAGCTATATAAGTAATTGCAAAAAGAATGCGTATATCAATAATATAACATTCTAAATCAACATGTATACACTATAGGATATATAAACATACCCGCAGGTATATGATATATAAACATACCTGGAGGTGCGGGAGTGGCCGCTGTCCCTGATGTAAGTACGTAAGAGCAAAAAGAATATATGTATATTTATGATATAGTATTTTAAATCAATATACATGCACTATATGATATATAAACATACCTGGAGGTGCGGGAGTGGCCTCTGTCCCTGATGTGGACGCATCACCAACAGCTGGACAATCAAACATTGACAATATAAGTAATTTTGACATGAACATGCATGTATATCTATAATATTACATTCAAAATGAATGTGCGTGCAATATACCTGGAGGTGTGGCAAAGTCCACACGGAAGGAGGCATCCAAAGGGGTCTCCGATCGGGGTGCAATACCGGCCCTCTGAAGCTCCATACGCAGCTCTCCGGGCGGCAGAACCGCTCTGCCTCTGCCTCTGCCTCTGCCTCTGCCTCTGCCGGTGCCGCGGCTGGAGCTCCTGCCACCCCGCGCTGCTCCCGTCATCGTCATCAAATCTAGATAAACGGTTCGTGGACGCATTAGACAATCATTACAAGTATTGACTATATATGTATAGATCGTAAAATGTGAAGTAATAATATAACATTACTGATAACCTTTTTCGTTTCGTGGGCGCACTAGATATATCTACTTGGATTTCATCATCGATATCATTTCTAACCCACGTAATTTCATGATCAGCCGAAGACAACCCGTCTTTCGAAACAGATGGTCGGAGCACTTTAAGTCTTCTCTCTTTTTCATCCTCATCGCTGTCCTCGAATTCTGGGACATCATAGACATCCCTGGGTTTCCAACGGCATACGACACTCCATCCCGGATGCTTCAAACACTGTGAGTAGTATACTTGGAACGCTTGGTTCGGAAAGATAAACGGATCTTCCTGACCGTAAAATCGAAGTGTATTCACACTGGTCAATCCATATTCATCTTTTCAACTCCCAAGATTGCTTCTCCACTTATCCGTATCGGTTCGTATATCGTACCAAGTACACTGGAATATATAAAAGGGTTCTGATCGTCCGGGATAGTGGATGCCGAGTATACAATTTAAGTATCCATAATAAATCACACCATCCGATCCTACCGTCACAATCCCACTATTCTGAGTGGTTCTAGATGTTTCTATGTCCTTAACTTCGAATTTTTATCCAAGGACACCGAATCCTTTATAATATGCAACCTCCATACTAGGAAATTGAGCTAAAAATCTTGAATCACTCTCAAATGATGCAGACAAGTTCGGATCGTGAATCTAACAAAACAAATTTTACAAAAAATACATAACGATATAAGTTTAGATTAAAACTGATAGCAATAACATGTTATTCGAATAACTTACATGATCTGCAACCCAATCGCAAAAATTATCCTGATGATATTTTTCCAATCGTTCATCGTTCCAATCAGGATGCCCCTCACGTACCTCGTTAAAATGAATTCTGTTTTCGACAATAAATTATAACATTAATATTATATCATTTCATACACACACAAACACAAATATAACAATTAAACCCAAAAAACTTACTCTCTAATTTTTTCAAGACATGCGCAATTAAGCAAGATAAACCGGTATATCTTGTTCATAAATATAGTGTCTACCCTCTTATAATCGGCTTTACCATATGGCCCGTCTTGAATTCTTCGAGGCCGGTTAAGTCTCGTCTCAATGTTCTCGTCCAGATAGCGGGAACAAAATGTGGTTGCTTCATCAAGAAGATAACCCTGCATGATAGAACCCTTTGGTCGATTTTTATTGCGTATATACTTTTTAAGAGTGTAGAGGTACCTAAAGAAAATATGTTGAATAAATAAATACGGGCATACAGGACAACAATAATTTTAAAAATTGCGCGAAACGAAAATTTCCACGTACCTCTCGGCGGGATACATACATCGATATTGTACTGGTCCGGCTAACTTAGCCTCAGTTGCAAGATGAACCGTCAGGTGTATTATGATATCAAAGAATGACGGTGGGAAAATACACTCAAACTTGCAAAGTATCAACGCAATAGAATTTTCTAGTTTATCCAGCGTCACAACATCCAATGTTTTAGCACACAACTCTCTAAAAAAACAACATAGGTCATTGATTACTAGACCAACCGAATCGAGGAGAGAAGTCCTGATGGCTAATGGAAGAAGGTGCTCCACGATAATATGGTGATCATGACTTTTCAGCCCATCGATCTTGCCTTTCACAATTTTTATCTTCTTGTTGAATGATCCTGAGAAACCTGTGGGAACTTTCAAATCATGCAACACCTGCAGGAATCTTTTCTTCTCCGGTTGTGATGTATGATAAGCGGCATTGGGAAGTACAAACTTGCCTGGTTTACCCGCTACCGGTTTAGGGTGCAATTCACTTCTTATTTCCCAGTCCTGTAGATCCATCCGAGCATTCAGGTTGTCTTTCGATTTCCCGTCTTTACAAAGAAGCAAGTTAAGTATGTGCTCTGACACTCCCTTCTCTATATGCATGATGTCCAGACAATGACACACTAAATTTATTGACCAGTACGGAAGCTCGAAGAAAATGCTTAACTTGTTCCAAAATGGTGGTTTAACCTGTTTTGTCGGATCCATCCCGAAGGTCACATTATTGTAACCATCCCACTGAGCAGTCACGTCCTCTCCGGACAATGGGGCTGGAGGTCCAAGAAGCTCCTGATGACCATCAAAGTGAACAGCGTCTAACCTGTACGGGTGGTCTAAAGGCAGGAAACGTCGATGGCCGCAATAACAAACCTTCCTGCTAAAATTCAAGAATTTCGATGTTGTGTGTTGATGGCAATGAGGACATGCTTTGTGACCATGTACGGACCAACCTGATAGCATTCCATACGCAGGAAAGTCATTAATTGTCCACATTAAAGCCGTACGCAGTATGAAGGTTGTATTTGTGTTTGCATCGTAAGTCTCTACACCATCAATGAACAAAAATTTTAACTCCTCGATCAGAGGTCGGAGATAGACGTCGATATTGTTTCCCGGTGAGTTTGGTCCGTCGATAAGAAGAGGCATCATAAAATATGATTGGTCCATAGCCAACCAAGGCGACAGATTATAAATTATCATTACAACGGGCCATGTGTTGTGACTTCCAGCCATATAGTTGAATGGGCAGAAGCCATCACTAGCCAGTCCGAGCCTGACATTGCGAGAATCGCTACTGAATATTGCGTGCCTCCTATCGAAATCCTTCCATGCCGGTGAATCTCTTGGATGGCTCATTTTTCCATCTTCACTTGGAGGAGCACGGTGATGCCAAATCATTGCCTCGGCTGTTTTCTTGCACCTAAATAGCCTCTGCAGCCTCTGTTTATGGGAAAGTATCGTGCTATCTTGACAAGTATATCAGACTTCTTATCAGAATCTTTCGGCTTATACCTGGCCTCTCTGCATGTTGGACACTCTTTCAAATCTGAATTCTCTTTCCGGTACAACACGCAATTTTTAGGACATGCTTGAATCTTCTCACACTTCAGACCCAAATTAGACATCATCTTCTGGGCTCCGTACCAGCTGTCGGGCACGTTAATTCCCGGGGGCATAGAATCTTGCAAGAACGAAAGAAGTATTGTGAATGACTTGTTGCTCCATCCATTTAGGCACTTAATCTGGAAAAGTTGGACGAACCATGAGAGGGTGGAATACTTTGCATTCTCATAAATTGGTTTTCTAGCATCATTCATAAAATTATTATATTTATCCGCACGCGGTCCTTGACCGGAAGGAATGTCATCTTCGGTACGAATAGATTCACCTAGGGCAGCCTCTACCATATCCTCCATTTCTTCTAATGGAAAGAAATTACCGTCTTTTTCTTCTGCCGCATTACCGTCTTCTCCTTCTTCTCCTGCCGTATTATCGTGTTCTCCTTCTTCTTCTACCGCATTACTGCGTTCTTCTCCTTCCCCGTGATATTTCCAGGTTGTATAAAATCTAGTAAAACCATATTTTACGATATGAAGCTCTGCCAATTCTACCTTCTGCCAGTACTTATTCCCACATCTATCGCACGGGCAGAGAATCTTCTCTATCACGATCTTATTATGTGCGCGTGCAAATTCAATAAAAGCAGCAACTCCTGCGACAAACTTAGGTTGCGTACGTTGTTAACAATCCACATACATCCAGTTCTTAACTCTGACGTACTCATGGGCCATGTTAGACTGTATAACATATAAATTGTAGGTTATGATGACTATGTTGAGAAATCTAAGAACGAGATGGTTACTGACAAAAGAGAAAATCCGTGTATATACTTTGTGTGTTCGTTTGTCGTTGAAAAGAATAAATTATCGATAATCAAAGTTAGATTTGAGGATACTCATTTATGAGAATATGAAAGTTTCATATTATCATCGAATATCATATATTGGTTTTAACTTGAACATCTTGAATCACTCGCTAATGATGCGTTTGTTGTGTATTCTTGTTGTATGTATGTGTTTCGACTGTCGGGGGTAAGGCTTCTATCCCATTAAGAATGTATAGAGCGAACACCCATTCGCTTGTGCTTTCAACCGTTTCGAGTAAATTTCAGCAGCACCTCCCCGCTGTTCTCCGAGTACACTGTAATAGAATAGATAATCATTTCAAAGCTGTAAAACAACGTTGAAATGAACATCTAATCTATCTTTGTACACGGAGAACCAGCGGAAAGGTACCGACGAAATATCTCGAAATGGATGAAAACACAAGTGAATGAAGGTGCTTGCTTTATACATTCCTAACTTGTCCACACGGGACAAATCTATCGGTTATCATACGATTGAATTTTCTCGTCACATAGACCACACGACGGTTGTTAGTATCGAGCTATACCGTCCAATATTTAACAACATTCGTATAGTTCTATATCACGACGAATATCGAACGTATGTTAACCGATAGACGGGGACTAAGTGGCACTTTGAGTTTCATATATGAGTATCGATGAGAATATGAAAGTTTCATATTATCATCGAGTATCATATATTGGTTTTAACTTGAACATCTTGAATCACTCTCTAATGATGCGTTTGTTGTGTATTCTTGTTGTATGTGTGTGTTTCGGCTGTCGGGGGTAAGGCTTCTATCCCATTAAGAATGTATAGAGCGAACACCCATTCGCTTGTACTTTCAACCGTTTCGAGTAAATTTCAGCAGCACCTCCCCGATATTCTCCGAGTATACTATAATAGAATAGATAATCATTTCAAAACTGTGAAACAACGTTGAAATGAACATCTAATCTATCTTTGTACACGAAGAACTAGCGGAAAGGGACCGACGAAATATCTCGAAACGGATGAAAACGCAAGTGAATGAAGGTGTTTGCTTTATACATTCCTAATTTGTCCACATGGGACAAATCTATCGGTTATCATACGATTGAATCTTCTCGTCACATAGACTACACGACGGTTGTTAGTATCGAGCTATACCATCCGATATTTAACAACTTTCGTATAGTTCTATGTCACGACGAACATCGAACGTATGTTAACCGATAGACGGGGACTAAGTGGCGCTTTGAGTTTCATATATGAGTATCGATGAGAATATAAAAGTTCCATATTATCATCGAGTATCATATATTGGTTTTAACTTGAACATCTTGAATCACTCTCTAATAATGCGTTTGTTGTGTATTCTTGTTGTATGTATGTGTTTCGGCTGTCGGGGGTAAGGCTTCTATCCCATTAAGAATGTATAGAGTGAACACCCATTCGCTTGTGCTTTCAACCGTTCCGAGTAAATTTCGGCAGCACCTCCCCGCTGTTCTCCGAGTACACTGTAATAGAATAAATAATCATTCCAAAGCTGTGAAATAACGTTGAAATGAACATCTAATCTATCTTTGTATACGGAGAACCAGCGGAAAGGTACCGACGAAATATCTCGAAACGGATGAAAACACAAGTGAATGAAGGTGTTTTCTTTATACATTCCTAACTTGTCTACACGGGAAAAATCTATCGGTTATCATATGATTGAATCTTCTCGTCACATAGACTACACGACGGTTGTTAGTATCGAGCTATACCGTCCGATATTTAACAACCTTCGTATAGTTCAATGTCACGACGAATATCGAACGTATGTTAACCGATAGACGGGGACTAAGTGGCGCTTTGAGTTTCATATATGAGTACCGATGAGAATATGAAAGTTTCATATTATCATCAAGTATCATATATTAGTTTTAACTTGAATATCTTGAATCACTCTCTAATGATGTGTTTGTTGTGTATTCTTCTTGTATGTGTGTATTTCGGCAATCGGGGGTAAGGCTTCTATCCCATTAAGAATGTATAGAGTGAACACCCATTCTCTTGTACTTTCAACCGTTTCGAGTAAATTTCGGCAGCACCTCCCCGCTGTTCTCCGAGTACACTGTAATAGAATAGATAATCATTTCAAAGCTGTGAAACAACGTTGAAATAAACGTCTAATCTATCTTTGTATACGGAGAACCAGCGGAAAGGTACCGACGAAATATCTCGAAATGGATGAAAACACAAGTGAATGAAGGTGTTTGCTTTATACATTCCTAACTTGTCCACACGGGACAAATCTATCGGTTATCATACGATTGAATCTTCTCGTCATATAGACTACACGACGGTTGTTAGTATCGAGCTATATAGTTCTATGTCACGACAAATATCGAATGTATGTTAACCGATAGACGGGGACTAAGTGGCGCTTTGAGTTTCATATATGAGTATCGATGAGAATATGAAAGTTTCATATTATCATCGAATATCATATATTGGTTTTAACTTGAACATGTTGAATCACTCTCTAATGATGCGTTTGTTGTGTATTATTGTTGTATGTATGTGTTTCGGCTGTCGGGGGTAAGGCTTCTATCCCATTAAGAATGTATAGAGCGAACACCCATTCGCTTGTGCTTTCAACCGTTTCGAGTAAATTTCGGCAGTACCTCCCCGCTGTTCTCCGAGTACACTATAATAAAATAGATAATTATTTCAAAGCTTTGAAACAACGTTGAAATGAATATCTAATCTATCTTTGTACACGGAGAACCAGCGGAAAGGTACCGACGAAATATCTCGAAACGGATGAAAACACAAGTGAATAAAGGTGTTTGCTTTATACATTCCTAACTTTTCCACACGGTACAAATCTATCGGTTATCATACGATTGAATTTTCTCGTCACATAGACTACACGACGGTTGTTAGTATCGAGCTATACCATCCGATATTTAACAACCTTTGTATAGTTCTATGTCACGACGAATATCGAACGTATGTTAACCGATAGACGGAGACTAAGTGGCGCTTTGAGTTTCATATATGAGTATCGATGAGAATATGAAAGTTTCATATTATCATCGAATATCATATATTGGTTTTAACTTGAAAAATGTGTCGTTGAAACAAATTATTGTTCTCCACCTTACACTCTCTTAACAATGGTACATGTATTAAACAACATGTAAGAGCTATTTATAACAACTCTAAATTTTCACCTGTTGCATGGGTGCAACAAAAAGGTTTTTGATATAACAAACACAACCTTACTCAATTTTTTTGGAGACATAAATCAAGGAAAAAAATAGATTTCAGATGTTGATAAAAATACCAAATTCTTTCATTGTTGGGTTAATATCAGAAGATGTCAAAACAGAATTACAAACTTGCAAAATGTAGAAGGTATTTGTTTTGAGGAGCATAAACAGATTGTTCATATGACAGCTTCTCATTTTGAAAAAGCTTTTACTTCACAAAATATAAATGCAGAATTTGATTGCAGACATATCATTTCTAATATGATTTCAGACATATCAGATTTAGGATTAGAGCCTAGAGTTAATTTGGGTTAATTAGAGGCTAGGGTTAATTATTGATAATTTAAAAGGATTAGTGTGTTAGTTAGGATTAATTAGGTTAATTTGGGTAAGTTTACTTGAAACAGCGCATTCTGCCTATATGAATGATTAAGTTTGTATAATCTTCACACACGTGTTTTCATGTATGCTGGTCATCTTGAGAGTGCATGTAATATTTTTATTTTCCTCTCAAATTGTAATTTGCATATATCATGAAATCTTGCCCCTGGGTAAATATTTAGGTTTAGGGTTAGAGTCCAATATCCACTCCAATTTATTGCAGAACCAAGCAAAATTGTTGAATCAAGACTTGCATTACACGCTCACCATTTTGACTCTTCCACTCTCACATCTATAGGCACATATTTTTTCAACCTAATAATAAGTTAGCAGCCAACCCGTTGACATTCGCTCTAGTTAGAGTTTTCCGATAGCATCTCGCTCCTCGCTCCATGGCCAATATTCCTGTCATACATCAATCCATGGTCCACGCCCACAAACAAAGTGGGGGCACAGAGAAATAATGCTCTATATAGACTTACAAAGGGATTGATATGTACAGGGTCAACATGCATTATGCAAAGCTTTTTCCTAAAGTTGGGAAATATTTTTTCAAACATAAAGAGGTGCCCAAAGTTGTTAATTCTATTCTCGTTTGTCTTATTCCCAAAAAGGCAAACTGTCGCTCCATCATCGATTATAGGCCTATAAACCTTTGTAATTTTCTATACAAAATTTTCATTATCCCCAATCCTATCCCCAGCCCTAGCTCCAGCCGAACCCCAACCCCAACCCTAACCCCAGCTCCAGCCGAACCCCAACCCTAACCCTAACCGCGACCCTAACCGCAACCGCAACCCCAGCCGAACCCCAACCCCAACACCAAACCCCAACCGAACCCTAACCCTAATCCCAACCGATGCCTAACCCTAACCCTCATCGGTACCCAAACCCTGAACCCTAGCCCTAAAATCATCAAAATTATGTTTAATTGGAGATTTACTAACCTGTAGATGGTGGAGGAGACGACGGAGACGCTCGATCGGTGGTCGACAACGCGCGCAATCGGCGACAAGGAAGAACGAGGGCGGTGGCGACGACGAAACGGAAGGCGGCGGCGACGATGAGAACGGCGACGAGAACTGCGACGCGGCGGGAACGAGAGATTTAGGAATTTTGGGAGTTAACGCGCGCGAGAGAGATGAGGCGTAGGGCATTTCTGTGCCTTTTTAATTAAATTCCCATTTAGATGCCCCCATGAATTAGTCTGTAGATCATTGGTTTGCGGCTCCGTAGGAGCAAACAATAAATTACGATTTAATATTTTTAAATTAAAACGTCGGGAACCGTAGGGACAACCGTCGGGCCCTACGGATTATTCCGTAGAACCAAAATAAATCTGCCCCTACGGATTTCATTATCCGTAGGGGCAACCCCCTATTGTAGTAGTGAATGTGACAAAGTTTACACTGACTGTCACAACCCTACCACAACTTTCATCATTTCTCATCCGGACTTGAGACCAGTAACAACGGGATAATTTTTCTCTCTCTCTTTTGTATTAGTTTCGTCGGAATCTTTATTCTAGGAAACACGGGGAAGTTTACCTTTGATCAAAAAAGAAATAGAACCTGCTAGCTTCCATCATAAAATTAGCCACGTGCACTCCCAAGACAAAACAAACGGACAGCATAGAATTTTTTTTCAACATTCACCTGCGAGTGACCATACCTACAGATGACCGTACCCTCAGCACGTGCCGACGAGGTGACTCTCCCTCCCTCTCTCTCTCTCTCTCTCTCCCTCCCACCACGCCCCCTTTGCACCGTCAAATCACAAACATTTTAAGCTTGAAAAAGGGCTTGCGATTGGACCCCTCGCGGTCTCGTCACACCACCCTTTAGGTGGGACCCACCACAAACCATACAACAAAAAAAAAACGTATTATTATAATAATTAATTAATACAAATTTATAACACACTGTAGCTAGCCCATGAGCCCTCTCCCTTTCTCTCTCCACCCATGACTCGTTGCTTCGATTTGTTTTGTGCTCTCGAGAGCGAGAGCGAGAGAGAGAGAGAGAGAAGCGAGAGCGAGAGCGCGAAATGATGAGCCCATGCCAGCCGCTTGGTGTTGGGCAACGCTAGGGTTGGAGTCAGACAGGGCAATCTCGTAATTAACCCGGAGACCGGTGGGGTGTTTCTGTAATTACGTTCCGCACCCGCCAAGCTAATCATTCGAGACGTGTATTCCCACCCACATGGGGGCCCACCATGCCTCCCCCACGTAGACGACGTATTCCCTTCGTTAATCAACCCATTCGTTTTCCATGTTTGCTAATCATAATCATGAGCTCTATGACTCCTCCGATATGTTTTATGATAATATTCTTCCTTCAATATGCGACTTGTCCAACAACATATATGCCTCATATATGCTCATAATTAGTTCTCTCTTTTTTATTTTTTTGGAAAACCATTATCACTTTTGCCTGAAAAGCAGGTAAACAACAACAACAACAACCGAGTCCATATCCCAGGCATATATTGGGTAGGCTACATGAACCAACACGAGAATCATGCTGGGTCATCCACATGGATCCTCTTCCTCCACCCACTCCTATTGAACAACATAGTTTCATTAAAGCCTTTGGCATCTATATATTCTCGTATCACCTCCATCCATGTTTTCTTCTGCCTCCCTTTCATCCTTTTGACTTGGCCTATATCGAGAACATACATTTGTTGAACCAATGTTTCCATTGGTTTGCGTCGTATATGACCAAACCATCTTATACGATTTTCTCGCATTTTCTCCTTCACTGCAGGAAATCCCCTTAAATTTGAAAAATATGCAGTTTATCCCAAAAACCCTAACGGTGCTAACCTTTTCATCCATAAGTCGTTTTATGCCCAAAAAAAATTCCCCACTAATGTTTCTGAGGAATGCGGTTGATCATGACATTAGGTTTCCGCACCAGTTGTTAGAGCTTGAATCTCCAGTACCCTTTGAATGAATTCGGTATGGCATGGATAAATTAATTGACTAGCTTAATATCTTTTATTTTTCTTCATTTTTTTCTAACCATGCTCTCTTGAATACATGCTCACTCTTTGAAGGAGTAAAAATAATGTACGCGCGGTGTGTTAAGTTAGAGATTATAGAAGAAAATCGAGGAAAAAAAGGTTTAGAGGGGGAAAAAATTAAGACAAAATTGGAGAAGAAAGACGTGAAGGCGTTCTGGAATTATACACAAAAAATGATGGTGTTAGATTTTCCAGGGAAGGTGCATATTTTTCAAGTTTACGAGGGTTTCTGTTTTTCGGCCAAAAGTAAATAGGGTTTCCAGCATTTTAGGCTCTTTTTAGAACTCTTAGAATTTGATATAGATGGAGTATCGGGCTTTATATGAGTACATATGGGCACGCTTTCAATATAGTTGAGATTTCCATCAAAAAGGTTGTCAGATGCCTCTCTACATCTTATATATACTCGTATGTTTATTTGTTATGGATTATTTCAACACTCGTGTTGTTTCTATATTCCAACAAATTCTTAACCTATAATGTCACGTCCCGCTTTCCAAAATACGGAATACGAGGGGTTGACAAGGCCAGCCATGCTCCTACGGTCAAGAAATATCCTGCCGTAGTCACACTTCGGCTTCTAGCTTTACGTGGTGATCAGTAAATAATGCACAGGTAATGAGAAATGCAATAACTGAAACAAAACAAATACAAAGAACTAACCTGATGAAGATCAAAAGAGTACAGCTCTGGATAGCTGATCAAGATGTCCGCGATATACGTCTGGTCCTCGTCCAAGCTAGACCCACTTCTCACTCTGAGCATGCATACTCAGGTCGTCAGAGCGACGCGATAGCAATATGTATATAGATGCAAGTGGCACTTGTACAATAATAATGAATATATAACAGTAAATCAAGAATGTAAGGGTGTGAACATGAAGTAGCCAATACGGGTGTATAATAGAGCAGGTGAACAGTAAAGCAGTAAAATAATATGCCGTGTGTGTTGATTCAGTAAGCAATGAATGTCAATGTCACTATCCCTATCAGTCTCTAAGTCTCACTGTACAAGTCACTAAGCCTATCGTCAGTCCAAGTGTGAGAGTCAACCACTCGTGAGTATCCCCCACCTAAGGGTAGGACCCAAGGGCAAGGGACCACGGGCCCTAAAAACGCACGGTAATAATCAGTGATATCCCTGTAAATCTCCGTATATCTCCATATATGCCGGCATGGGACTCCCGAGATTCTGTTGAACTCACACTCAAACTACCCCACACCCCGTGGTCTACATCAAACGCCAACCATAAACTCAAATACCGGTCAGTCCATGATAAGTCTACGCGAGAACTGGAGACAGGATCTCCATCAAGCATGTCCCGACTGATACCCAAGATAAATGGTCAGTATTTGGTGCCTTACCTGTGACACCCATACAAGTGCTTCCATAAGTGTCTCATACCACTTATAGTCATACTTATACACGTCCCACAGACGTCGACAATGCAATAGAACAATAGGGTCCACTGATTGTGCACAAGTACGTGCCACTTTCACTTATCCATTCATACTCAAACACTAACGTGCTTGCCACAATCACCACTAATACCTAACACTGGGTAATGCACATGATCACTAGATTACCAATGCAATGACATATATATGATGTGATGAGAAAACAGTATGTAAGGCATGATTAAGATGTCATAAGCCGGTATTCTACCACTTGCATAATTTATCATAAATCATACATGCCAAATTTAGCGAAACAATGAACAGGGGATAAGTAGTATATTTGATTATCTATCCATCAAATTTGTTTTCACGTCAATCGGGTTTCAGGATCACTAGATATGGCCATTTCATTTTAAGCGTCCACTACTGGAAATCCGGTTTCAGAATCGGAAGTCCGTTTCGTAACATATTTTAATCCCAGTTGGGATCAGAATTTAGCGATGCTAAGTTGAATGAAATTTAGGGTTTTCAATAAGGCTTCTAACGCACCAAACGGATTCTCAATCGCATCTCTACGTCAGAAGTTATGCACTGTTCAACACTAAGTATCAGTTCTGGTTCTGTTTGGGACTGCTATACGTCCCGATCTTTTAAATTGCAGTTTAAATAGTAAACGACGATGAAATGGGGTGAAATCACTTGCGTTATTTATCTAACAGATTTATCTTCAATAAGGTTTAGGGTTCCGCAACATACGAGTTCAGGAAGCAAGGTAGTAAACATTACGGGACAGTAAACAATAACCAGAGTTGCTCTGGACTGCAGTCCAGAGCCGCTCTCCGAACCAATTCTCGTCATAATTTCAGTACAGAAGCAATTAAGAACTTGCATAGGGTTACAGGTCGTCGATTCGGCTTCGATTTGAGCCCTCGAACGCCTCATTTAAATATGTGTACAATTAATTGTGATTTTAACGAATTTCAGGTGCGGGAAATTCCCAGTTTTTACGGGTGTAATTGGGGGAGATCGTTTAAGTCGTTAACAGTCATATTTTTTAGTGAAATTTCACCACAATGTTCATTATAACATGGGCCAGATTATGCAATCAAGTTCCGTCAAATTAAATGGGGGTTTTCATTTGGATCTTGCATCAAACACTTAAGTCATTTAGGTTTTCATGAATTGCAATTATGGAATTAATACCGTTTTGATTTGTAACGGAAATAAACTAGCATGTAGCAAGTAGGGTACTTGCCTGGAGACGTTTTGGCGATGCACGGCAGCGGCAACGGCACGAACGCGCGACGAACGGCGCGGTTTAGATTGCACAGCCTCGGCTCGCGTTTCGGTTTCGTCGTCGGAGTTGTCCGGGGTTGGCTCTTATTCGTTGGAGGCGGAGGGGGATGCTCTGTGGATCTCCTGGGATGTGCTGGGGTCGACGATGTCGGCGGTGGTCGCTCCGGCGATGTGCACGGTGGGGATGGAGATGTGGATTTTGGAGAGAGAGAGAGAGAGAGATAGTGGGGCTCGGTTTGGAGTGATGATGCTGATGACGTAGGGGCGTCGATGAGATGATTCTGGTCTGTTGTGGGCTCGCGCGGCGTCGAGTGCAAGGGAGTAGCCGTGGTCGGGTGCGAGTGAGTCGGGTAGCGGCTGAAGGTGCAGGAGACTCGGTGAAGCAGTGAAAGGAAAAGTGGTGGTTTGGGTTTGTGAGAGGGAGTGATGGGGTCGACGAGGAGGTTGTCGGCGTCGTCGTCGGTGAGGTGAGCGGGGTTGAGAGAGCTCGAGGCAGTGGGTTTTCCGATCGAGAGCGAGGAGTTGAAGAGTGAGAGTGATGAGGGGAGTTGGAGTCGAGAAGGGGTTGAAGGAGTCGTGGCCGGGGTCGCGGGTCGTGGGGCAACGGCGTGGAGACGTGGGCGTGAGGCGACGAGGTGGGGCGACGTGGGTTGAAGGGGAAAAATTTCGAGCGGGAAAAGAATATGGACGTTGGGGAAGAGAAGTTAGAAAGTGGGTCGGGTAGGGGTGAACGGGAGCGGGCTTGGAGTTTGGGCCGGGCCAGGGAATTGAGGGGTTTAGTTTTTATTTAAAAGGGAAATGGGCTGGGTTTTATAGTTTATATCTTTTGTTTAATAAATTTGAATTTAAATGAGTATTTGTTTTGGTTTGGGCCGGAAAAAGGGAAGTGTGGGCTGAGCTTGGATATTTAGTTTAATTTGTGGTTTTCAGGACCGACGAACTTATTTGATTGGTTTTGGTATGGTTTTAATCCTATGGTGAAATTTTCTTGGGCTCAATTTTCTTGGGCTTGGCTTTAGAGAAAAGGGAAATAGAAAAATACAGAGAGATGGAGAGAGTGGGCCGAGACACAACAATAGAGGGGATTGGGATTAGGTTAGGAGCAAAAAGGGAAACGGGCTTGGAAAATGGGAAGTAAAAATAAAATGAAATAGGGTTTAAAGGAAATAAAAATGATTATAAATAAAATAAATAAATTTTGTAAATAATATATTATGAAAATACGGATAGTGGTGTACAAAAAGAACTGGGTATTACATATAACACAAAAGGTTAAAGCATGATATCAAATTTTGAAGTACTACAAAGGTATTAACTCTGTCTAATGTTTTCCTGCAAGAATTATTTGGTATACCAGATTGAATGAATCTAGATAGAAGAGAGAGAAGGAGTTAGATGGCAGATGTCCTTTGGAAAGTTTTTAATTGTTTGGATCCCAAAATCCTATTTCTAGCCATCTCCTTATGTCCGAGCACATATGTTTGGCATATATAAGGTTCTTCTCTTTTGCATGTGTGGACAGTGGTGATACCCAGCATATCTTTGTGTAGTTTTCAATAAGACTTTAAGACTTATTGGAATTTATATTAATCATCGGTCTTTCTGCAGTAAGAATACGATGGTCGAAATTTGGTCATATTCCATGGGAATTGCGTCTCCCTTCAACATATATACATGTACATATATACACACTTTTTCTTGATCATTCAATGATGGACAATCAGACGACAGCCAGCAGTGAATCCTCCGCTTAGATGATTATGGCGAGTCTAATATGAATTTTCGTGGGATCAAAACTCATGACAAATGTCTTTATGTTATTTATAACAGCTCTACTTCACTAAGCAAGGAAATTGAGATTATAGTCAGAAAGTAAATATGAACTAATTGGGTTATAATTAATTAGGAATAAAGAACTGAGGTCAATTCATTTGTTGTAGCATTAATTAGACCATGACATTGATGACTAACTTGGTGGTTTGGCTCAAATTTTGATTGATCAAGAACAGGTCTTTACAACCTTTTGCCGTTTATTGGTTTGCACCATAATCAAAATAAATAATAATAATTGGCAGATTTCGGTTATAAATGAAATTATCAGAACACATAAATTAATATATATTTGGAGGGAAGAAAAAGACGAAAAGGTAAATGCTCATGGACCCATGGTACTCATGAAAGTTTGAAGATAAAACAATATTTATTAAGAAGAAACTGCATTTCTCTCTCTCTCTCTCTCTCTCTCTCTCTCTCTATATATATATATATATAATGATAAATAAAATAAAAAATTCCTCAAGAATTATTCGCTTACAATATGTATGTATATAATTATTATTAATTATGTGTGTGTGTATATATGAGTGACTCTCCACCATCTCCTTTCTCTTTCTCTCCTTTCCTTCTTCCCTGTGCAACTATTTGATCCCCTCAAGCTTCCAAAGTAAAGGAATTCATAGAAAGTAAGATCCAAGCCCCAAAAGCCATTAAGCCCTCTTCTCTCTCTCTCTCTCTCTCTCTCTCTCCCCACTTAATTATATAATTCCTTGTTTGTAATTATTAATTTATGGAGGAGAAGTTGATGATGAGAAGAAGAGGAGGAAGAAGGAGCTAGCTAGATGGGTACTCGAAACCTCCTGCGTCGCCACTACGACACCTATGGAACCTCATTCCACGGCGGCGGCGACGACACCGACTTCTCAAAACGACGCTATCCATCCCTAACATCCAACCATCTCATGATCATGTCCGAGCACCAACATCCCTCAGCATCTCAATCCCAAGAAATCAACCAACGACAGAAACAAGAAGATCATGATCAAACCCCTCAAACGTCGACCGCCCCCGCCGCCGCAACCAGCGACAAAGAGGACGACAGCTGGCTACAGCTCGGCCTCGGACTCTCACCATCATCATCATCATCAGCAGCAGCAGCAGCAGCAGCAGGAGGAAGAACAAGAGAGCTTGAGCTATTTTCAAATAGGCCCTCATCATCATCACTGCAATTTAATGTCCCGCAACAACACAGGGTGCCATGGCTGTGGAATAGCAATTTGATGATGAATATTGGTGGAAGCAGCAGCAGCAGCAGTACTGGTTTGATGCCAAGGCAATACTCTCCGATGATGATGACGATGCCTCAGTTCTACAATGTGCAGCGGTTTCCATTGCCGGCGGCGGCCCCTGTGAGGGTTGTGGGGCCGCCGGCGAGGCAGCAGATTGGAGTTTGGTTTCTTCTTAAAGCAGCAGAGCACCAGTGAGTTTAAGTTGCATATAGTTGGTGATCATCGTCTTTTTTGTTTGTAATTATTTCTTTTCTCGTTTTTCAACTTGATTAATGATGATGAATCATGATGGGTTTGGAGTTTAACTTTAATTTATTTGTTTTTGTTTTTTGTTTATTCGAATGTAGAGTGAGGGAGCCCTTTTTGCCTCAAATACCCAAGAGCTACATAAGGATCAAGTACTACTTTCACTTCTTTCTCTTTCTCTTTCTCTATTGCATGCTTCTGTCTTTCCCTTTTGCTCCTTTTGGGTTTTTGAATCTTTGGTTTTATTTTTCCATAGCTAGCTAGCTAGCTTTTCTATGATCAAAAAGTTCTAAGCTTTTTTCCCCCTTTTTCTTCTTCTTTTCCTCCTCTTTCTAATTAAATCTATTGTTGCATATTTCTCTCTCTTCTTTGTGTCTTGCAGAGATGGTAGGATGACAGTTAGGCTATTGATGAAGTACTTGGTGAATAAGCTTGGCTTGGATAATGAATCTGAGGTATTACTTAAGCTTCTCCTCTCTAGTTTTTCAAATCATAAGAGTTGGCTATTTCTTTTTGTGATCTGTTTACTATACAGCATGCATATTGTGCTTAACATGGTAGTGTAACGTTTTAGGCTAATGCACTTCATAATCTACATCTTGTTTTGGTGCCTTTTTGTTATGGCTTGTCCCCAAGGTTATTGAATTGGCATTTGGGATGTCGAAAGGAGCTTGGTAGCTAAAAGGGTGCTTTCTTATGTTAGGATTGAATGACTCTTTTGTAGTTGCATGTTTAGGTGAAATGTGTGTGTCCAAGAGCAACATCATTAAAAACTAGGATTAGAGTTTCCTTTGTATGATGCGCTTGTGCTAGACCTCCTTGTGTTGGTTAGAAGGTACATAGTCATAAATGGTGGTGATGGGATTACAATTTGGTAAGGGGTTTTAAGTTGAGATGGTTGCAAGTTAAGTCCTTAATCACTCATCATGGCAAATTTGCCTTTTTCAGGCCTTGACATGCCACAAATTAAATAGTAGAGACATGCATTTCTTTTAAAAAAATTACTAGATGTTTTAGGAGAGATATAGGCTTAATAATGCCTATAAAAGATAATTGTTGGTAGCAGTTCTAAGTAAACTTGTTTTGTGAATTGGTGTCTTTGTTCTTGCTTAGATGTTTTTGACAACCCTAAATGCTATTCACCTAACTTTTAATGAAAGCTATGGACTATCCTAAACATGAAGTCGCTTATAGTCCTAGGAAAAGATCCTCTTATAGCTTTTAGATATATCTATATATATCGAGAATAATTGGTGACAAAAGCCCTATAAGAAAAACTGTGGCATCAAGAAAAAAAATCACCCATTTTATTCGATGATTGGCACCGTCTATCTTGGTATACATCGTCTAAAGCATATATACTTGTAAGTTCATATACATCTAAATTCATAAGATTTTGATACTTTTTATTTGTTGAACAAGTAGAGGAAAATGTTCTATAATCGGAATACTATTAAATTTGCAACCATCTGATCAATGAGTCAAGAGTATCAAAATCATTTGGAATTCTGTGTGTGTGTGTAGGGAAGTGATTCATTGTAAACTCGTCTGCGTTTTTTAAAAACGGCAACTCATAGTCTACGGTATATTTTAACGATCCGAGCCGTTCAAGTTGAGCACCATACCCTCAAATGTATGTGCTTGAAAAATCAAAGGATTTGAAGGTCTCTCATCTATACATCGGATGACGTTTATGTTGTATTATCGAAAGACGTTCATTTTTGTACATATCAATGTATATGTTAGAGGGCTTCAAATCCTTTGATTTTTCATACACATACATTTGACGGTATGGTGATCAACTAGAACGGCTCGGATCATTAAAATATGCCGTAGACCGAGAGTTCCCATTTTTAAAAAGCGCTGACCATTTTGCAGTGGATTAATAAACGGTGTCGATCGTCAAGAAATTAAAAAGAAAAAGAAAAAATGTAGGATTGGTTTTTTCTTTGTTTTTTTGAACGCCTAAGAGGGTATCACAAAGAGTGAGGCTTCATCCTCATTATTTTCATTTATATTACTGGTATTTGTGCTCATCACTAGCCAGAGCTGCTTCATTAATGTTGCTTAGTTTATGAAAGAGTGAAGGAAAGCAGCTTTTGTCAAAGAATATAATCATTAGTACAAGAAAAGGTGTAATAAGTTCTTACTGTTGCTCAAGTTAGTTAATTAATTAATTAATCATACTAAATTTATCCTGCAGGCTCATTTTTCTATAAATTAATTACATTTTAAAAAGGTTTCCAAGTGAGTACTTTGGTTGGCTGGCCTCTTTCAATCTTGTGAGCCATAAAGTAATTTGCTTGCAGTCAATTAAATTAGGGTTAGGTCTTGGGTGTAATAATTTAACTTCAAATGTTTTATGTACTTCTATCTTGTTTTTGAGATACCATCTGCTAGTTTTGTATACGATGCTTGTACAATCAAATGTATTTTCTGTAAATGAGTCTTAATTTGCGATGAATTTGATCATGGAACTATATATTGTTCATTTGCTACTAATTAATTTAAGGACTTCATTATAGTAATGTTTCACTATTATATTTTAATTAATTTATTTCGTTAAAAAAATCTATTTTGTATAATTTCATATGGTTTTATAAGATTTTGATATAGGACTTCGGAAGGGATATTCGGCAAAGTAACTTGCTTGTAATGCTTGGTTATCTATGGTTTTATCCATCTTATTGTTTCCCTAAGTGTGTGTGAGGGAGAGGGAGAGAGAGAGAGAGTGAGAGTGGGAGTCCGGTCGAAAAACGATAAATGAGGATGTTATATTTCAATTGAATCGAGCATTAGGAAAGCCGTATAATTCATGAAACGTAGATTATATATACAAGTTGAGGATTCTCTTGGAGTAGTAGATTAGTGTAATGTCCCAAACTGGACAACATAAATATGGAGTTGGATCTATATGTACTATAAGTAGAAATTTTTCGTGATCTTCGCACCTTACCCTGTATATATTAAGACTTGGATTTGATTAAGCCAAGAAATTTCAACAAGAGAATGTATATATGGAAAAATAAATAACTGCTCTAGTTAGTTAATTATTGTAACTTATATTCAGTATATCTCATCATATGTTCTCTTATGAATTTTTTACCCTTAGCATAGGATGAGCGACTGAATTAATTAGCAATATCATGTGCGAATTACACACACACACACACAGAAAAGACACACACATTACACACACACAGAGAGACACATTCAAATATTATTAAGATTCCGATGACTAGTAGATTAAACATTTTAGTGAGCAAATTAAAGAATTGGAATCATCTAGCAGTACTAGAGGAACATTACATTACATTGTTGCCATACACAAATTTCCACGGTTATGACCAGGCATCTCTACTTTTAGTTGATGGAGATTACATATGCATGTTACCTTATCGTTTTACCTTATTAAAATGTTACTACTTGATATAGAAAATAACACCTAGATAATTAAGTTCAGAATTACTATCAGATTTGTATGTAGGATATTGCTAAGTTCCTGGTTAATTATTGATTTTGTATTATTTATATGTAGTATTTTATTATATATGTCATTTCCTTTGATGGTTATCATTTTATTATTCTCTTAGTTGGTATAGACATACCAATTCAGATAAAATCAATTTTGAAAAATGAGGTATAATAATCGTACATAATTAGCATCCATATAAGATGAAAAGTCCTGCAGGGGTCAATGACCATAGTTTCTAATTCATGTATCCTAGAGCCAATATCACATGAAAAAAGAACCCTAACCATTATTAGGAATTAATATTTTAGATCATGTCAATGAGCTAACTTTTGAGGTATACATGCTTAATTGTCAGTAGAACAAAAGATTGTCGCGTGTTTTGCTTTATCACCAATTATTCTAGCTATTTAATGATTGTCAAGAAACATAGTCTAACTCTTTAATATATTGAAATTATAACACCATAGTTAGCTTCTAGACTTAGAATACACCATATTATATATAAATACCAAGGTACACCTCAACTTCAAAGAGATTAAGATAAGATAAGAACTGCAACAGGTTCTTTGCTAGGTCTCATTCATTGCTATCCTAAAACATATATATTGTAGACAATAGTTTCTTGAAAATTGTTTGCATGAATTAGTAAAGGGTATCTTACAACCCATCATTCTTTGACTCTCACAATATTCCTGCCAACAACATTCCTTATTAATTAATTGTATGATCTATGAAGTGTAACATGCATTTATATAGAGTAATGCAACAATCATCATTCATTCTCTTTGCCTTATATATATTCATGCCAAGCACATCTTCAATCAATCCTCATTGTCAACTCTTTGGACATCGATATTTCTCATATATAGTACTCTTTATTAAAATATAAATAAATTTGGCACTCGTTATTAATTTCAATATGATGCTGGTGAAAGGGAAGGGGCACCCTAAAAAGAATAACATTAAGATTAATTTCTTTTATCTATCTTCTTGCAATCCACTAAGCTTTTCCTCTCATTTGTGCCATCGATCCTGTACCTAAACACACAATGATTAGTATATAGATTCTTAAAACAAATACTTGAGTAGGGATCTGACTATAAATTTTATAAATGTTTAAATATTTGTAATGATTAATGATGCTTAAATTAATTAATTAATTAATCAGGATCGCCCAATTTTATAAGCCATGCATGTTTAGGGCATATAATTAATTTAAAATGAGATTATGTATCTTCATACTTGTTACATATTTGGACTTCGGAATCCAAATACGTAACAAATTTTTTTATCTTGGCTCAAGTTGACAAATTATCATGTGTGCATGAGATTCTTGATCGATTCGTCATGCTCTCATCAAGCACACATCATATTAATTTTTCGTCCTCTCGAAAACTTAAAAGTATATATAGGCCCCTGCTCCCACCCTAGGATTGTGGTTAGAGGACCCATCAAGGGGGTTAAGTGGTGCACTTTGTTGGAACATTTAAGGCCCCTATCCTCTCATGCATCATGTATCCACAACAACAATTGATATAGAAAGATGTTTTGTTTGAGCTTTGAAGGAAAGAGATATATAGTGCATGGAGATATATAATTTCTAAAAAGGAATCATTCCAAGTTGGTGGAAAGAAAAGCATCATGCACCAACATTCTAACAACATGCATAATTTTATTTCATTATATGCATGGAGAAATTATATATATATGTAGCTAGAGCATTATATAGCATGAAACAAATTAAAGCTTTTTAGCACTAAAACAAAGGAGAAGGTATTGTATGAGATGTGATCATCATATATAATCATCATCATCATCATCCTGTTTCATTGATATTATATGAAATTAGAGAGATTATGAGGCGAATAATGGGTGGGGTTGGGAGAATATTTGACTTGTTTTGCCTTCTAAGATGAGAGAGAGAGAGACTGCATAGAAAAAGCAACGTGAGAGAGACGTGCATGCGATTTGCTGTGTTGTAGTTAGGTGAAAGAGTAAAGGTCTCTGGAAATTTTAAATTTTTTTAAGGGGAAAAAAGTGAAAATAAAAGAAAATAATAACTGGCGCTGATTCCTCGGCGTGCTTCTTGGACCCGCCACCTTTTTATTCTCTTTCTCTCTCTAGACTTGTTTAAGGTCCCAAATTAATTAATTTTAGCTTCCTATAGTAAATTGAGTAATTATTAGGTGCCATGATGTGCAAGTATATTTATTTATTATACCACATATACAACGTCTGCTTGTATGCTTACAAAATTATCAAACATAGGGATTTTTCTACATTGAACTCCTGAAGCTCATCTAATTCTAAATATAACCCTTAAAATTTACTATTTCTGAATGCAATCCCTAAAACTTCTAACTAGATTGATTATGACCTCATGATTAATTTCCATCCATCTTGCTGTTAGTTCTTAACTGTTGAGGGTTAAATGACCAAAATACCTTCTAAACATAAAAAAAAAAAAGGACATAAATTAATTTAATGAATTGGGGAAAATAGCCCTAGACATGAAAGAATTGAGAGAAAAGTACACCTCAAATTTACTTCAATGCGGTCACTATACAATAAATATATTCTCAAACACAAACAAAGCACGTTAAATTTTATAAAACCCTTAAAAATTACTTATGAAAAGCTTAACTTCTCCCATGACAAGCATAGCAAACTTAATTAATATAAGTAAAATAATCATTATCAAGTAAGTTTGTAGTATAATCCAATTATAATTATCTAGGTACATGTACATACACTATGAACTGAATTAATTTGCATGAGTATATATGCATGTACTTAACATAGAGTAGCACAACTTTTCATGTGCTATTAATTTTTGTAGCCTTAGAGAGGCATATGGGTATGCCACTTTTGACATACAGTCTTTAGGATTTTTATGCTGTACAGCACTTATAAATCTTGAAATCTTTCCAAAACTAATAATTTCAAAAATCTATTGCTTTAAAAGAGGGGAAAATTATTTTATTTATTTGTTTATTTTAATACGAACTCTTTCAAACTGGTCGCTTTTTGCTTTGGACTGTGAGCTTAAACCAATCTGATTTTTTTAATAAAAAATGAAGTTAATTTTGCATTACAATGCTAGTTCTCTTCTGATTTTACTTTCCTTTTCAATGAGGAGCCTATTCTGGATGAAAAATATTGAGAAAATTTAGTTCGGATTATAATATTTGTTATTTATGTCTTACCAGGATATTCCAAGTATATATGAGCCATATTTTGTCATGGTTGCTTCATAAAACTTGATTTATTTGACATTTCTTAGAAGATATTAGGTGATAATGTCATATATAATTTTGGTGAAACCATTCTCCTTTTTTTCTTCAAATAGTATGACACCACCACTTGAAAGTCGCATGCAGTTCGTCCTTGATTTTAACCGTCTTTTTTTTCCATCCATGCAACCTCTGTTATTTCAAAACTATTTTTGATTAATTTTGTCATTTTATTATCAATATGATATGTTTTATATTCTTACTGAGAGATGCTTTACGACTAGAAAGACCAACGGCATAGCAATTTCTATGAATTAAAGGGTAAATTAATGGAAAGAGTCGGGAAAACATGATTCTAAATAAGCAGAAATAAGGTATCTATCTATTTATTTATTTATATATTATTGGGTTTGTGTTTGTCTATTTTAGTACTTATGTATGAAGGGAACAAAAAGAGGGTTAAAGACAAAAGGGGAATGTGGGGTAGGGTTGAAATGATTAGAAAAAGCCCGGGTAGGTTTGGTGGCAAGATGGGCACCCATTGCCCCCCTACCCAATGTGAATCTTCTCTTCCACTTTTTTAAATCAAATTTTTTGATTAGAAAATAATAAACAAATAGCTAGCTATTATATTTGTAGAATATGGCTCTAGCTCGAATCATGCTCGTAAATGCTTGAGATGACATTAATTACTAATATAATGATTCTAAAATTCATGAATAAAGATGAGCCACTTGCATTTTATATTGGTGGTAGATAACATGAAAAAGAAATTAAAGGTCTAACAATGTATTAGTTCCCTTCTTTAGATGTCGTCTGTTGTTTTTCTCTATGTATAATTACATATGGTATAATTGTCTTATAGAATTATCCCGCCTTCTTTCCTTCTTTTTTGTCTACACCCTTGGTTTTTTTTGTCTACACTCTCAATTAAGGTAAGACCCGTCTTCCTCGAATTTGAATTTTTTTTTTGACTGATCAAAAAATTCTTTTAGGTACAAATTTCATGCAGAGGACAATTGCTCCCCCCATTCTTTACTCTCCTACATGTCCGAGACAGTATATGGTGTTTAAGCGACACAGTCCCGTTTCTCCCAGACTCACCAAGCGCTGATCATGTCATGACACTCCAATACAGCAGAAGCCCGTAGAGTCCTACCTTGACATCATCAATGTCTTCGTGTATAATTTACCCGTGCTTTTTGTTTCAACGTTTAGCAATCCTATTCTTTAGTAAAAATGGCTTGGAAGTCAAACCGGGCATGAGTTTAGAAAGAAAACATTGCGAGGGTATTTGTACTTCCAAGCTATCTTGGCTTTGACATTTTTTTTGTTCTTTTATTTTTTGCTTTTCTAATCCACTAATTGCAATTTCGATTTGTGATCCTTCTTTTTCTATACAAAGCTTATTTAAAGAAACAAAGAATTGAAAAGGTTGAGCTGACCTCCAAACTGTGCATGAATGAGTTGCACTCACCACCTAAAATGTCATCATGCTGATGAATACCACTTTGATAAGATTTTTCAACTTCATGGATGTATCAACCCCAAAGCAAAACACAACCATTTGCATCACAATCTTTTACTTAAAGCGGCGGGTAGTTGAAATGCATGTCAATCGCGTATGCCTACAGAAACTGTGATATACTTGTTAACCCAAAGGTAATTTGATGCAAACTCTGCCCAGCTTATAGGATACAAAACAGAGGGATAAAAAAACGATCATACTGCAACAGCAGAGATATACTTGACCTTGATGAAAATCCACAGAAATGAAATGTCACAGATATTATGATGGTTACTAGACCAAGAAAAGTGATTTGCATACCGGCTCATAAAAACTGCAAAAAAGCGATAAAATTAGTGCAGAACACTCCGGAAATTTACGCATCAGGCAACAGAAGAAGCCAGCTTAAGTACTAAAAATGAACAGACATAAGACGTATCAAATTTTACCAAGAAGAAGGTGATTCCGGAACAGAAAAGACCACGAGCTTATGATCAGAGAACAATCACGCAAACCGACACGACGACAACTCGGAAAACAGCAGTAGAATGTCAGAAGGGAATCGAGGACCCCAAGTCATGAAACAAACAAACAAAATTAACATGTGAAAGGGAATCTAAAACTCAACAGCTTCCAAACAGAAAGATAGATGTATAGTCAGTGATAGGGATACCACTGAAAGATTTTCTCTTGAAAAGAAATGAAATAAAACCACAATAACTTTGAGGGAGCACTGAACCTGGCGACTGCATGCATGTAAATCGCCATCAGATCCTTGTGATGAGCATTTCAATGGGCATTCAGAGAATAATGTCCCGGTTGGCGAGGAAAAAGAGATGCATATATGGCTTGTCATCATTCCTGCAATCAATATTCAAACTAGATAGGCTATTAAGTAAGGCTTTATTAGGGTTTTGACAAAGCTCCATGGCCACCGATTGACACATGAGGAGCTTCGGCTAATAATCCTAAATTACCCTATTGCATCCTCGGAATTTTCTATAGAGAATTAACAATCAACTATAATTCCTTGATGAAGCCAGTAACAACACATAATACATACATTTCCTGGAAGCAAAGGTAAAAAAAACTTCCTAATGCAGAATCTCTAAAAAGAAGAAAGATTTGCAAGAAGGCTCGTCTCTGTTTCAAAAACAATGCAGTAAATCTTCACAATATAATCCTATTAGAACAGTGCCTATAAAGCTATTACTATTCCCTTCTACATGGAAGAACTCAATTTGTCGAATGGTAGATAGCATCTTTCGACCTCCATTGTCTAGCAAAAAATTACAATAGCCTGAGGTTCAATAATGAACAGCGGAGTTGGGAAAAACAATTATGATGAACGTCGGTGACTAGTTCCAGAGAAGAGGAATACCATAACTAGGAAATGAATCATTAGATCAAGTTACCTAACAAAAAAGCATGCAACTCTTTTTGTTGTGGATTGCTAATATAGGAGTGATAAAGGATGAAGAGAAGCAAACACTTTTGTTAGTAACAAACTGATAATATACCTTAGAAATGCAAATTAACTCCTAAATTTACATATGGCAACAAATGAAAGGTGAGAACAGAATCAACAGTATTCAATATGGTGTTGCCTTCAGAGGCATGAACTATCACCTTCCCCATTGCTATTCTGCATCATAGCTAAAATTTGCCTGGCAAAATAGACCTAGCAACTGTGACCTACCCTAAAGAACTGAGGAACTCCATATGTACGTCAGGACTCTAGACTCGGCATTCATACAAATGACAATGACATTGGACCATTTCCTAAAAAACCCAGAAAGCATGGATACTTTAAACCCTAATTAAATCTATTTTGTACCTATAGCAGGTGCCAAGAAACAGCAAATACTCCAGAGCATGTAGCAGACAATTCAAAGGAGCGTCTGAGTATGCTCAATCAGTTACGGAAGATATACAGGACAAGTATAACATATTGAATGAGTAATGGTCAGGCTATTCTAAGCGTGATACATACAAGCTATCTATGATATGATGAACGCATCGAATGGATAATTTGCAATCAGGACATCATATTTGAGAATATATGAATATGAATATGTACATAGTCTGCTTTATTACAAGTAACTATCACTGTGGTCATATACCGTCATATATGGATTCTGAAACGATGATTCTGAAATGATGAATACATCGGATGGTTAAATTTGCAATCAGAATGTAATATTTGAGCAGATATAATATGTATTGAGTCTAATTAGTAATTGCTTCTGCATTTTACATTAAATTTTTTGAGTATGAAACATTTGGTGCTTGTCATATTAAGTTTTAAAATAATTAGCTACACACACAGGGGGGGAGTGATCCATTGCAAACCGGTCTGCGTTTTTTTAAAAATGGAAACCCCCAATCTACGACATTTTAACGATCCGATCCGTTCAAGGTGATTACCCTACCCTCAAATACACGTTCATGAAAAATCAAGGGATTTAAAGACCTCTAGCCTATGCATCGAATGACGTTCATGTTGCATTATCGAAAGACGTTCATTTTTGCACCCATCAATGCATAAGCTAGAGCTCTTTAAATCCCTTAATTTTTCATACACGTGTATTTGAGGATAGGATGATCAACTTGAACATATCGAATCATTAAAATATGTCATAGATCGGGAGTTCCCGTTTTTAAAAAACGCGGACCAGTTTGCAATGGATCACTCCTTTATACATACATATACATGTATACAACTAGGATCCCATCGGAATTTGGATACAAATCCTTCTCGCTTTTTCGCCATTAGATTAACTTTGGGATGTGATAATAATTATGAATAAAAACTTTCATTTATTACCAAAAATAACAAATCCTTCCGTTATATATATATATATATATATATATATATATATTGAGAGAGAGATGTAGAAAAGAGGCCCTAGAAGGCTTTTTCGTTACGTGGCATCAAAAAAATACACCCTCTATTTCATTCGACGATCGGCGCCCATCATCTTTATCATCTAAGATGTGCATACACCAAATTTCATGTGATTCCACTACTCTTTCGCCGTTGGTTTAGCAATGTAAAAAGTTCTATTGTCGGTAAACCGTTAATCTTGCACTCACTAAATCAACGGTGAAAAAGTGATGGAACCACATGAAATTTGGTGTCTCCACGTCTTAGATGATAAAGATGATGGATGCCGATCGTCAAAAAAATCATGGGTTGTATTTGACAGGTTGGGTGTTTAAAGGGTTGGCCTCATCTTTAAAAAACATGACGGTGTCGATCTCACTTTAATATTAATGATTTTTCGATTTGCAAAATACACATGCACATTGATCAATAAATAGTATGTTGCCATGTGTCCCACCACTATAAGGAAATTCTTGAAGTGGCAGTGTATAATCCATTTTCTCATGTGTTAGGGAATGTTTCTAAGGTGACTCCTTAGGGTGCAACCTAAGGAGTTTCTCAGGTGGCACTTCATGTATGGTTATAACTCGTAAATAAACGCTGATGAAATTAAAAAAAACCATGCATTTATGAGCTAGAGGCTTCTATGAAGTGCCACAAGGGTGAATCCTTAAGTTGCAGCCTAAAAGGTCAAAATATGAAGCACCGACACGACACAGGCATAGGGACATAGGTACAGACACAAATATAGGGGGCGCGAGCAAATTTGTAAAAAGGTGAACACATGAACAAGAGTATATTATTGTGTGTATAAACAAAATATAAATAAACTAAAAGAAAAAACATGTACTAGTATAACATTATACAACTATAAGTTTTCTTGAACACAAACGAATATATATATAAAAGCAAAAATAAAACACACAAGAATAAAATTATTAAAAGTTAAAAGAAACATAATATTAACCATAGTTAATTAAAGCCGACTTTGTCGTTTGCATCAATTTGAACATTTAGTTCTAGATCAAGTCCGGCATGAGAATCCAACCGGTAGGGTTTGGAAACAAATCCTTTTCATGTTTTAGCCTTCAGATTTGCTATGGATGTGTGTTAGCAATCAGGTAACTAATTAAAACATGAAGCCACTTCATAAATGCTAGAACACATCCCAAAGGAAATCTAATAGCTAAAACGTGGGTAGGATTTATTTCCAGATCCTACCAATAGGATTTCTCTCTCTCTCTCTCTACACACACAAACGCGCGCGCTATTGTAAGCACAATAATTTTAAAAAATGAAACATTCAAAAGTAGTTCACAATCTTATACCTAAATAATCTGATATAGATATTTTGATTGCAACACTTACAAATACAGCAGATTTTCATCTACATAAAAAATGAACACAAGTATCTTATACGTTGGCTAAGATTTTCATCTAGACCATTCAGATGCTGATTCAGCCACAATTGCTCCCTACAAAAACATAACCAATAACTAACTAATAATTTGATTCCAAGTTCACTCCCTACAGTTGCAAGCCATAGAGGAAACTTTCAGCATTTTGTGCTGCTCCTCTGACCACTACCCTACCTTGACACCCCTGCTACCCCACACCATGTCAGCCCATAACCAGTACCTCTGATGCCACATTAAACAAAAAGCTTGTAATCATGTATCCCTTTTTAAACTGGAATGATGTAGATGTGGCAGCTCAAATCTTCTCTGCCACGACAAATGAAAAAAGAGTCGCTCTCTCTCTTTTAAGACCAGCAGCAGCTAACGACACCCCCACCCCCAAAACTGACAACCAATAAAAACAAAAATCCATACTGAGTAGGCTCCAAGCCTTCTCTCAGAATCGACATGCTATTCTGATATGTATCACCTCCAAAAAAAGTGGTTGTATATTTTTTGGATTCACAGCATCAACATTGAGATGGATCAAAACTCTCATATGGGTGGAAGAGTTGATAAGACATGAGAACCATGACAATGAGATACAAGTTCAAGACATGCTGCTACAAGGATATCCCTGAACTTAGCCATGTCATAATGACCAGCATTGAAACACCCTCCAGCAGCAACAATGAAACACTGCTAAGACACCTACCTAGTACATAGGATAACGGCTCTATAGCAACTTGCCCATTTTTTTATGGAAAAATATATTGTTGACGAATCCAGGTGCAGTGTCCAGTTATGATAGTCTGATGTATGTATGATGCATCAATTTCAATAGGTAGAAGCCCTATATGACGGAGCGCCTTGACACCTATGAATCCCGGATATGGATTCAGGCACGCACTCGGACATGTTAAGTTAGTAAGTAGGACATGCTCACACACGTGTATGTTATATAACTTAAACAGTGCATTAAAATAAGATCAAAATTTCTACTTACATATAGATAAGATTATTTTAGCATACTCAAAATTAAAAGTATATGCAACTAGCACAAAAACAAATAAGAATTGCAATCCATTAAAGTTCAAATAAACAAAATGTTAAAACACTTCTTAACAAAAGCCAACCTACAGCCCTACTTCACTATATTTTAAATAATTTTTTGATTTCAATTAGAATAATAGTGAATTTTGGATGGCGTGTCGAAGTATTAATTTTTCCAATATGTTCGGACAAAGATCTCACATCTCAGCATGTTTGGCTTGCAGTCCATGGTACAAGACCCTACCCCCACACCCTGATGGAAGTAGGAGAGACAGTGAATGCTCATTGTGGATAAATTTGCACTCTTTATAAAGATAACTCAAACATACTTTACAACTCACTCTTTTCTCTCTTCGGTGTTTCAACACCTCTCTAACTCTCTCTACTTCTTTGCTTGCACTCACAGGCTTTGCCTGACTTCCTAAACACAAACTTCGCTCTCTATTTATACTACTCCTTTCATACATGTTTAATAAATGCAACATACAAAAAGTCTAAAATTAGGTGGGTAGGCATATGGAACTGCCCATGTTTTATACAAGGGCTGTTATGGTAGGTGCAATAGTAGCATGTTGAAAGAAAATGCTCAACACTCCCCTTCAATGTTTTATCCTGCCAGATTGTTTTTTTAATCTTTCATGAGCTTCGATCATCAGAGCTTTGGTAAATATGTCTGCAACTTGTTCCTCTGTCCGACAATATCTCGGCTTCACATTCTTTTCTTTCACTTGGTGCCGAAGGAAATGATACATTAACTCAATGTGCTTGCTCCTTCCATGCGTCACTGGATTCTTCGCAAGTGCTATCACCGACTTATTGTTAATATTTATCTTCGTCGGTTCTTATGGATGGTGCAACTCCTTCGTTAGGTTTCGGAGCCATATCGCCTGTCAGGCACATGATGTTGCCGCAATGTCTGATTCGCATGATAAGAAGGTGATGACTGACTTTTTTTTGAGGACCATGAAAATACTACCGACCCAATGTTGAACACGTATCCGGATGTGCTCTTCCTTTTATCTAAGGCACCACCGTAGTCGCTGTCGGTCTAGCCTACCAACTTCATATCTGTACTTTGTGTATAGAATAAATCATGATCAATACTTCCTTTGACATGCCTTAGAATTCTTTTGGCCGCCGTGAAATGTTCTTGTTTAGGTTCCTCCATATATCTGCTGACTAGTCCAACGGCGTACATAATATCGAGCGTACATAATATCGGGTCTTGTGATAGTTAAGTATCGCAGACTCCAGACTAAGCTTTTGTATAGCGTCGGATCAACTGATTTAGGTGGTGAGCCTCGCCAAAGCTTCATACATGTTTCTGTTGGTGTTCCAACTAGCTTGCAGTTGCTCATGTTGAACCTTGTAAGAATCTGGTTTGTATACTTCTTTTGTGAGATGAAAACGCCACTTGGATTGTATTACTTCCACGCCAAGAAAATAGGACATCTCTCCGATGTCGGTCATCTCGAACTCTCTGATCATGGACTGCTTGAAGTCATCGAACATCTTCAGATTGTTGCCAGTAAAGATCTTATCATGTACATAAAGACGTACGATCATAATATCTCCATTATTTTTCTTGGTAACACATACTCGTATGGGCTCTTCTGAAAGCCATTCTCTAGGAAATACGTATCGATTCTCGTATTCCATGCTATGAACGTTTGCTTCAGACCGTACAACGCCTTTTTCGGCGTACACGGTCTTCTTAGCCTTGCTTGATATAACCAAATGGCTATTCGATGTATACTTCTTCTAAGCAACCATTGAAAAATGCCGACTTCACGTGCATCTGGAATATCTTCCATTGGTTCTATGCTTGCAGTGCGATGAGAAGCCTAATGGTGTCAATTCTGGCAACAGGTGCATACACTACTTCATAGCCGATGCCTTGTCGCTGACTATAACCTTTAACTACTAGTCTCGTCTTGTATTTTTCGACCTTACCTTCTTAATTGGTCTTTGTTTCGTATACCCATTTCACACCAATGGGTTTGTCGCCTTCGGGCAGAGCAATGAGCTTCCATGTATCATTTTTTCGTACCGCCTTAATTTTGTCATCCATTGCCCTTTGGCATTTTCTTCTTGTGTGGCATCTTCAAAGGTGATGGGATCACATTCTGCAAGCAGAATAATGTGAAATCCTCCACCATCTCGATAAATTTTGTATCATCATACAGATCTCGCGGACTTTTTACTCTAAGAGCTCCCCTTGGAGAGTTTCCTTCACTTGAACTTGACGGGATGTTGATGCTAGTGTTGATGTAGTCGTCGTCGAAGCTGGCGTAGTTGGAGTTTGATTTAGATCTTCAATCTCCTCGAATTCTTCATCTTAATCTTCAAAGAATAAGCTTTCAGTGTTTTTCTCTTCATTACTCCTTCAATAATTTTCATCAAACTCCACATCTCTAAAAAAAATAATTTTCTTCAAAATTGGATTGCAGAGTTTGTATGCTTTGGTTCTTTTGTAGTAACCTATGAAGACGCATTTCTCTCCTAAATCATCAAGCTTCTTTCTCCATTGCTTTGGGATATATGCATATGCGATGCACCCAACACCTTCAGATGGTTGGCACTTGGCTTCAGACTGTTCCATGTCTCCAATGGTGTTATGAACTTGACACTCTTTGTTGGTCAGCGGTTAAGAAGGTACACTGTGCAATCTACGGATTCGGCCCAAAAAGTCTTTGGCAAGTATTTGGTCTTGAGCATGCTTCTTACCATGTTGAGTAATGTTCGGTTCTTCTGCTCCGCTATTCTATTTTGTTGCGGAGTGTAGACAGCAGTAAGTTGATGGATTATCCCCTGTTAATTGTTGAATTCTTCAAACGCCTTTGAATTGTATTTACCATCTTGATGTGGTGCCCACTTTGGTTCTCTACCATCGTCTTTAACTCTTTGAATTTCTCCTATGTCTCTAATTCCTCCTTCAAGAAATAGATCCACGTTTTTCTGCTATAATCATCAATGAATGTAAAGAGGTACTTGTTACGTCCGAGCGAAACCACTTCAAATGGTCCCGTGATGTCTGTGTGCACCAGTTTTAGCAACTGTGTTGCTCTCCGAGATTTGCCAACCTCGAAACTTCATCTGTTGTTTGCATCTCATACATCCTTCGCATAGCTGATTTGGCTGAGCGATTTGAGATAAGCCTTTCACCATCTTCTCTTTTCACAAGAGATTTAGGCCGCTAAATGCCAAATGTCCGAATCGCATATGCCAAAGCCATAACTCATCTTTTATATCAGACTTTAGGCACTTCACAGAAACATGGTTAATGTTTAAGGTAAATACTCTATTTTTAGACATATACACATGTGCAATTAATTTATCTCCATTCTTGATTGTTAGAGAAAAACCTTTTAAGACGAATATCTAACCTTTTTCAACAAGTTGTCCTACGCTTATAATATTGTTACGGAGCACATGAACATAGTAAACATCATATATGTACCTGTGATCCCCATTTTTCGTCTGTGAATCATTATCTTACCTTTGACGTCAACTTTTGATCGATCACCAAATATGACTTCACCATTCACCGATTTATTCAACTTGGTAAAAAACTCCTTAATGCTGCACATATGACTGCTTGCACAAGAGTCCAACTGCCAGATATTCCGGTGTTGTCACCGTTTTTGTATGCTAGTAGGACAGCTGAGTTTTAAAACTCATTCTCAGCGAAATTATCTCTCCGTGACATGTTCTGGTTTGTAAGTATAGTCATTGCTAAAGTGATCGTACTTCTTGCAGTTGCAGAATTGTAATAGGAACGGTCTGTTTGATAATATCCTCCATGTCCTCGGCCTCTGCCATAGGTAGTTGATCACTCACGAACGCCTTCACGACATCGGTTTTCGTAGTTGTTCTAATATGACTGTCTGCCACGATCTCTTTGAAAACTTAAGCCGCCTCTGTTACTTCCTCTACCTTTGTATCCTCTCGACTTCTTTGAGTGCCTTCACCGATTGTGGGCTTGCTTTGCAAAACTTGCTCAAGATTCTCACTTTAATTTTTCTGGCCCATTCTCTACTCATATGCTTGCAACGAGTCTTGCAATTTATCAATACAAATTTGGGAGACATTTTTGGATTCTTCAATAGCAAGGACTATATAATTGAATTTCGGAGTTAATGATCTTAGAATTTTCTCCATAATCCTAACATCAACCTCTCCAGTTCTTTTCATTTGATTTGAAATGGTTTGTAAACTTTATTGAAATACTCCGAAATTGTCTCATTGCTTTCATCTCCAGAGTTTCGAACTTTGCTCTTGAAGCTTGAAAGCGTACATTTTTCGCTTTATCGACGTCTTGATAAGCCTTTTATAAAATATCACATGCTTGTTTGGAGAATTTTGCATTTGAGATTTTCTCGAATGCCGACTCCTCCACACCTTGATAATTTAAGAACGTCTTTTTATCTTTGTTTCTTGACTCCTTCAATTCATTCTTTTGAATATTACTAAGCACCAATTCTAAGGCCGGTGATTCGGTTTCAGCATAACCGTTTTCGACGAGCTCCCACAACTCTTGCGAACCGAGCAATACTTTCATTTGTATGCTCCGGTTATCATAGTTTGTTTTCGTCAGCTTCAGAATTCACGGTTGAATCATATTCGCCATTTCGTCGACTTTGATTGATCCGGTTTGATCGACCGGATCTGATACCAATTTGATGGAAGTAGGAGAGATAGTGAATGTTAATTGCAGATAAATTTGCACTCTTTATAAAGATAACTCAAACACACTTTATTTAGTAATGTTGCTGCTACAAAATACAACTCACTCCTTTCTCCCTACGATATTTCAACACCTCTCTCTAACTCTCTCTACTTCTCTCTTCTTTTGCTTGCACTCATTGGCTTTGCTTGATTTCCTAAACACAAACTTTGCTCTCTATGTATACTACTCCTTTCATACATGGTTAATAAATGCAACATGCAAAAGTCAAAAATTAGATGGATAGGCATATGGAACCGCCCATGTTTTATGCAAGGGCTGCTATGGTAAGTGCAATAGTAGCATGTTGAAAGAAATTGCTTTCAACAGCCCCACCACACCCCACACCCCCAAAAAAAACCATAAATCCCATACCTAAAATCCAAAACACAGGCAGTCAAGCATCCATTTAGGACTTTAATGAAATCTACCGGCCTTACCACCAAGAAGAACCTTCTATTAGAGACCTCTAGGCATTTTCTTGACCAAAAAATTTACACATCTTCACATTAAGTACAACTAATGAAATATTAAGCATACTCCCCTCAAGGAAGAAGGGATACAAAAGAAGGTTTTTGTTGCGTGAATAGACAACTTAACAATCAATCTAAACCAAAGGAAGGTGTATTGGGAGGGAGGGGGTGAGTGTGTGTAAAAGAAATCTACTTCTAATAACAGAAGTATTATCATTTAACTATACATTTATAAGCTCAAATATGTCTAAAGGATATGCCTTCAAGTTCCCTAGAATGCCTCAGCATACTGTTCTCCTATTTGAGCAACAGGTATCTTTGAACTTTGAAGTGGCACTCTAAACTTCTTATTACCAGAAGATATATGTAGGTAATTTCAGGGCATTCCTTCTCCAATTCACAATTAGTTTCTTGGTTGAGAACCTCAATCAAAACAAAGCTTAGAGGACTTTTCACATCCGCATATTCTCCAAAAGATCTATAAATAAGACATTAGACCATCTCTCAAGTCTCAATGTTTCAGTTTTTCCAACAGAACCCTGATCACTCTCACTTGAACATCAAAGACTCTTTAGTACAACCCCATAACCAACCCCGATTTAATCCAAAGGTAGCTAGGGTTGCAGACATGTAGGAGACAATTATCATATAAACATATTCAAGTCAGATGCACTTGCCAGAAAACAGCTACGGAAAATCATTACAGGGATTCCAAGCCTCCATAAAATTTCAAATCCACAACAGGGATCCAAAGTACGCTTCCATTTCTATTTTTTTTCTTCGCCCTTTCCTCCCATCCCTTAATTAATCTCTTTAACATGCTCGGCTTTCTCAACATGGAAGCTTGTATTGTTAAATAAGCCCAACCAATCAGTTAGTTTACTATGCTTGGGCCTCCATTGTTTAAAAAAATGAAGTCAGAATAAAAAAGAATATTGCGCAGCATGTACTCATGGTGTCTTAAGACTCCTTATATCCATCTGCTGAACTAGTTCTTGATTTTCTGTACATCTCCAGTCCCCCCCCAAAAAAACAACCCACTCACCCACCCACCCCCCATCACAAAAAAAAGAGAGAAAGAGAGAGAGAGAAACCAATGCAAAACCCAGCACCTAGAGTACAAGAGCAATTCCATCCTTCATAATTTCAGCTGCACGCGTTTAGAAAATATTATCCATTTACAGTTGTACAGTTTTAAGGAGAGAACCTTTTCCCCTTGTTTCTTTGGATTGAACAAATTACCTTTGTAGCTGGTGCAACGGGCTTTAAAATGGATAAGATGAAAACTCCGTGAATGAGCAAGGATCTACATACTGTGCACTCCACATGTTTAATAATATATGCTAACAAATTAGCAAGAAGATGTTAGTGAAAAGCCAGAAAATAATCGATACAACAGCTAGCCAACAAGTATGTGTTGTGAAACAGCTATAAAGAACAAAACAACTTCCAGAGCCTAGATGGTAGGAAAGAGATGGTTTATATATCAATCAGATTAGGAAAGATGTATGAAGGAAACAAGGATGTGGAGGGAATTTTGTAGAATGAATAAAGGAGAGGATATGGGAGGGAAATAAGAAGAATACTAAGGGGAAATTAGTTGATCGATCTGAAGTCCAAAACATGGATGTATGGCATGGGTGGCATAGGGCATGACTACCAAACACCAAACCGAATTCAAAGAAGAAGAAACCGTTTTAGGTTTGTTGAAATCCGATTAGATGTTACACCAAATTAGGTGCATATCTTCAAAGGATTTAAGGAAAAAGGTCCATGGCACAACTCGGTTATAAGCAACACCCTGGATATGCACGAGAAAGAAGCATTTGTGCACCGCTTTAAAAACACCCATGGCAAATCAAAAGAAGTCGATGACTTTCAAGATAATAACCGTTGTCGTGTGGTCAGTGTGATGAAACAACAAAATATGCACTAATAGATTGGCTAAAAATGCTAAGAACGAAATCAAAGAACCTTCTAGGGCCAGCGGCATTAGGGTGAAGAAAAGATTGAGCTTACTTTTCAAATCTAATGGATGTTAATATTAGAAGATAGAAATAGCTAAGTTAACAAGTAGGGAGGCCAGTGTTTTAAAAAAGCGTCCACTCAAGTGCTTAAGCGACGGAACGCTCTTGGCCACTCTGTCTTTTTACCACTTAAGCAGGTGAATCTCAACCCCCCCCATTAATGGGAAATTATATTATATTTCTTATTGATTGGGTACATTTAAAGGTTTAAGAGAGTGGTTTTAGTAGTTTATTATCACGCCCCTTATTGATGAGTAAATTATATTGCATTTGCTGTGATAATATACATCAAAATTAACCCCACAACCTTAATTTTCTTCGTGTTTTCTTTGTCTTTCCGGACTTCAAATTACGATTTTGGAGACTTTAGCTTCCGACTCCAAGGCTTCAACTTTGAGTACGGAAAATTCAACTCGACTTGGAAGCTTCAACTTCGAGAAGCTAGGGTTTCCGACTTGGAGGTTTCAAATTCTAGAATTCAGACTCGGAGACTTCGAATTCGAGCTTAAAGATTCGGTTTTGGCTTCGAAGCAAGTAATCAAGCGGCTAGCGTTTCCAAGTTTTGATTTTGATATCAAACCTTGAGTATTCAAGCAGCTTCGGCTTTTGAGTTTTTTATTTGACTTCGAAGCTAACCTTGAGAATTGCGCAACTTTTTAAATATAGTTAAATGCCCCATTAGAATCAATGTTTAACAAACAACTTTACGAATAATAAAATTAAACCAATGTTATGCATTATTAATTTCTGAGTGGTCGAAGCGGCCGCTTAAGCTGCTAGGCACTCCGGCCACTCCCCCTCCTAAAAAACACCGAGGGAGGCAAAAGATTGCATTAAAGAAAGGGAAGCCAGTATTCAGAATTGAAGGTTTAGCAGCAATTGCACCGAAAAATATTAACTCATGAGAATTGAACAAGTGGGAGAGAAGGTTTTGAACAAGATCTAAGCAGAAGGGAAAATGACTAGGCTTGCGATGGACCAGGTGCATTTTTTTTAAGAAGCAACTTTATCCCATCATGCAATTTTTCCCATGGATCGCGAAAGAAGTGGAGGGTCAAAAAGAAAAGTAAGAATCAACCGTTCTGCAAAGCAAAGTTGGGACCATTCTGAAAAATAGACAAGGGAGGCTTTCATAGAAATATTTTGGGGAAAAAATAAAATTGATGTACGCACCTAGCATGTCAAAAACACAGAAGAAACAGAAAGTTAAGGCAGCTACGAACTTCAAATTTTCGGAAGCAGGACAAAGAATAGGTCTCATATCGGACATTGCTTTTTGGTACCAAAAAGTCGTGTAACCCTTAGTAATACTCTAGAACTCAGTGTACTGCTAATTACTATATATGGATCCGAATAGGATTTATCATTAACAAACATAATTTGATGGAACCAATCATACGTGCTAGAAAAAGCATAAATTGAATTAATATTAGAGGACATTCATAATATAGTCAATGGGACAGCACGGAAGTAGAAGCATGCAACCAAAAATTAAACTACTACCGATGTATTCAAGAGCCAATAAGACTTAATCAATGTTACCCGGAACGCGAAACGAAACGACGAAACGGAAAAACGAAACGCTACTTGTCATAGAGCATGGAACGATTGGAGTCGATTTCTTCCACTTATATAAAACAGAGAATGTAGCTCTAGAATGTAGTATTTTTTGGATCCTTTGTATATGTGTATGTATGTCAGTATGTGTATATGTATGTATTATCTAATATATATAATTTTTTCCATTTATTTAAGTTCTTGAAAAAGAATTAAACATTTTTCTAGGCTTAATTCTAAAAAACTACCAAATTCTTTATCTCGATTACGAGAAACTACCAAATTCTTTATCTCGATTACGAGAAACTACCAAATTCTTTCAAAATTACAAGAAACCAGCATGCTTTGAAAGTTGTAGTTTCTTGCAATCATTGCTGACATAGAATATTATTTATAGTAGTTTTTCATAGTTTTTGAATGTTTTCTGATAGTTTTATATAGTTTTTGAATGTTTTGTGGTAGTTTCTTGTGTATTTAACGAGAATTTGGTAGTTTCTCGTAATTAGGCAAAAATATTTGATAGTTTTTTTTTATTAAGCCATTTTTCTAATTAACATATTAACACAAATATGATTTTATGCCCGTTTAACTTATGTTCTTAACGGGTTATATCGAAACAATGATTATTCCGATCTAGATCTCTAGTGTTCCCTAATTGGTCACGACCGTTCCGGATCGCAAATGGCAAGCAGTAGCGATTTATAGTAGCACAAGTCTAAATTATCTTTTTTTTTTGCCCAACGTCTTAATTATGTAGGGCAGACAATACGGAGGCATACTTTCAGCATTAGCTAGTATAAAGCATTCCCATTCCTATTTAGCAGAAAATGGAGCAGCGGCAAACACTGCAGTAAAAACCGTTTGAAGCGTCCGCCAAAGCTTTTTGAGGCCTTCGTTTCCCTTCGGAGGAAGGCTGTGATATAACACGTTTAGAGATTCTTTTAAGGTTTCAAAAAATAAGTATAGCTTTTGCGGACGAAACTGTCATGAAGCAAGTAAAGTGGGTGAAGCGGATAAAAGGAAGCGCGTTTAAATGAATCGGGTCTGATACAATGGTTTTATAATAAAAAAATAAACCCTTATAGGTTTTGGTTTAAAACAACAATTATACTTAATAACTTAATTATATAAAAAAAATTATTGCCAAACTCTAGATCATTTGCTATTTTTCAAAATTTTCAATATATTTTTCATAATTATTTAGATTATTTTAATGTTATCAAACTATTAATATATAAATTTATATGTAATATATGTATATTGTTTTTTATATTAAAAAATAATTTGGCGCTTTTTTCCGCTAAAGCTAAAATGCCACACTAATACTGTTAATGCACAAGGCGTAGCACGAGTCACAAAGGGTCTAATGCGCCTAAGGCGCGAGACTTGCCTGAGTCGCGTGCCCGAATGTGAGGCGCGCACAAGTTTGTAATGAGATAAGAACCGCATAAAACTTCCACTCATAAATTTAACTTCAAACTCAAAAGTTCAATACCAATAACATAAGGGGGGAAAATGAGAAGTTATACCTAATTTATTGTTTTAGGTTGCTCTCAGATTGCTCTAGTCGAAAAAAGAAGTTATAACTCGAGAAGAAAACCTAAAAGCAGATGGAGAGACCCTAACCGCCGCCGAAGAACTCGAAAAGCTGTTGGCAAGCCGATGATGAACTCGAAAAACCCTAGCCGGCGACAAACTTGCAAATAGAGACCCTAGCTCTTTTCGGGTGCTCTTGAGTTGGTCTCAAGTCACTATTGCCCAATAGCCACTTAATTTTATATTTTGAGTTCAGGTAACGAACCCAATAACCAAACACATTCGATATGTTTACCTAAAGCTATCCACTTAGAACAAAAAGCGCGCATCACATGAAGCGCAAGTGAAACGCCTCGGAGCTTCGAGATGCGTCCTTCAACGTCCGATTGCGCATCGCATTTCGCGCCTTTGACAGCACTGCGACACCCCACTGCTTCTCTCCGGTTTCCGCTTTCCACAACCTTAGCAGTAAAACTGTAAATCAAACTTATAGGGTAGGAAACGGGAAGGGATGGATGTAGTTTGCATTGTTCCTTTACGGCAACAAAAGTACATACAAGGACCTTTGTTTGCAGCTTATTATAGAGCTGCAAATCAAGATTCGAGGTTTCGGCCGCAACCACCGATACATGGTAGTTTCGTATTCTTTTCGATGGAGACCGATACAAAACCAACCGAGACCGATACGAAACCAACCATACAATATCGTTTCGGTCAAAACTTTTAAAAAAACTTTTTAATACCATTTTTACCGTCATTGTAATCATTGTAGGCGTTAGTTGTTAGAAAACCGCAAAAAGGTGCACCCAAATCCTATGTTAATACTTATCTAAATACACTTTTCAATATATTTTGCATCATAGCTGGGTTTTTAAGTACTATGATTATTGTCTTGCAATATAGAAGTATAAATTTAAGTATTTAATATATCTATACTTATGTATGTTGGATTACTGTTGAAACCGAAACCCGAACCGACATTAACGAAACTAGCTGAAACCCAACGAAGTTAATAAAATTATAAGAGACCGAAACCGATTTCTCGAACCTGGTTGCAAATAGAAAACACAAGAAACTAAGGTTGGTAGAGCTTAAAAAGTCAAAACCTAAATCCTTATCTAGAATATGAAGAGTCAAGGCAAAGTTGGAACTAGGAAATGATTTTTTTTAATTTACTTTAGACCTCTAAAACTTTGGTACTTTCAAAAAAGACACCCAAAACTTCATATTTTTAAAAGACGCCTAATTCTTATTTGTTAACTAAAAAAAACTCTTCCATTAGTGTTGTATTACTTTAGTAGGTTACTTTAGTAGGTTTGTTAAGTTAACTAGGGTTAAATTAAATGTTTAATTTCATATAACCTATTTTCTTCTTATCTCCTCTCCTCACCATCTCTTCATCACCAAATAGAAAAGGCGGAGTATGAAATCCCATCTCATTTACATCTCTTTGGATCCTTCGTCTTTCATCTCCTGACTACCCCATCTCTCAACCACTCTGAGCCTCCACTGGCTTTATGCCCTCCTGCTCCATAGCGCCACCAATACTATAGGCGAAACCATAGGATGCTGCTACAAAAGAGAAGGCTCTTGCAAATGCAACATCTTTGTTGCACCTGGCCAATATAACACTTCAAAAAAAAGACTACTCAACACTTTAGAGGGTTTCCAAATCTGTTTGAACTGGCCCAAAAAACACCTCTGTAGCGAGTCAATGGACAAAATGATGATGGTGGCCTTTCTGCAAAACTCTCAATCACCATGAGCGACGTGTTAGGAAGGATCTAATTTAATATCTAGAGTTTTGGAAGCCCATAGGTGAAGCAAAAGGCACCCCACACCTTGGAACTGGGTTAACTCCAATTCCTTTTTAGTAGAATCTACATACAAGGTCATAAATTATGGGGGATCAACAACCCAATAACTGAAACCCTCTGGAAAGTAAACCTCAAAGTCAGAATATTAAACTGACTGCTGCTTAGAACTCGGTGATGACTAAGGATAATCTGGTTAAACGAAAAAATGGTAGGACCAATTGAATGCGGACTCTATAGCCAAAATGAAGAAACGGTTAACCATCTATTTTTGTCTTATGAAATCACACCATAAATGAACAAGGTTCAGTAGGATTGGAGGGGATATTATGCCTTCGTCACTCTAGAATCTTTAGAGACGACAGAGAACTTCAAATATAGAAAACAAAATCTCCCTCAATAGAATATTACTGCTAGCGATATATATTGGCTAATTTAGAATGAGAGACAATAGAATTTGCAATCCCTCTATGAAATATGCATCAAGTTTGATATATTGGATTGAAATGACTATTTTGCTCTGAACAAGTGTGGTTACATATAGATTGTGGAAGAGGGAATGGTTGCACTTGCAGGAGTGGACAAAAGACGAGGAGCAGTCTCCTTATGTTCGATTGGAGGATACAGAGGAGTCGTGTAGACATGGTCCGAGGGAAGGTAGATTGCGATGGAGTAATTTTAGACTGACATATGATTGCTACAAAGAGATTTGTTCCCCAAAGTCTTTGGAGTTTCTTTGTTTCTTTTTCTTTTTCCCGTGACCTTTGTTATTTTATCTTCTGTCTTTTTGTCCTTAATGTAATTTCGTTAAATTATCTTTTAATGAAACGCGGGGGTTGTTTTGACCTTCGTTTAATCAAAAAAAATATCGCACCTAGCAACAATAAGGACGCAACACTAACAAGAAGTCTACTGTTAATGCCCAGGAAAAGAAATGATAATTTCTTGGTTAAACCAACAATTCCCATGATCACATTTGCTCCACCATAACCATCCCCCCCTCAATTCTATAATTACCCACCCAATCGATCCATCACTTCCATTGAAGCTTTGTTACACATTGTTTTCCTATGATATTGGCTTAGATTAGAAATTTATAATCATGATAGCACAAAATACGCACACCCGGTAAGTTTGCAAAGTCACGATCCAGTTTAGTTGAGCAAATCTCGACTCTTAACAATGATATAGTGCTTCAGCTTATCTTTCTCCACCTCCGCCCCTCCCTCTACTGCCCCGAGCCGCAACCTCTTTGGTGGCAACAAGAAGCACTACAGAGTATAATTAATGAAAGGATGTTAATTGGATGTTACATCATGGTCGATCGACAAGTTAAATAACTATAATGACTATAATTAATATCTAATTAACAAAGTTTGGGTGTTAATTGGATGGAAGTTACCTACGGGGAAGGATTGGTTGTTGTTTACCCTCTTTAGGACCTTTAACGATCGAAGGTTTAGAAAAATGTAAGGTTTAAACAAAATTATCTTTTTTAAAATATGAGGTTTTGGGTGCCTTTTCTAAAAATACCAAGTTTTGGATGTTCAAAATAAAAAACCCAAAATATTAGTAGAATATAACTCAACAATACTAAGACCGTATAGATCATGCCTTTGTTGTCTGTTGAGGGAAGAAAGTACAAGTGTGGAAGATGGAACTTAGTAGTCTCTATCATAATTTTGCACCCTCGGCGTGTTTGTGGTTTCAGGTTTGAGGCAAGCGAAATAGCATTCTACTGCTTATGAAACATATGAAACATATTAGTATACTAAATGCAATGTAAAGTGTTATGAAAGGTAGTGTGGTATAAGCTCTGAAGCATGGATACTTCCGACAAATTGTCGTGTATGTGTCCAACATGTATTGGACACCGGCACTTGCCTGGTGCTAGCCTGACAAATATTAAACATATCATATTATGTGTCATATGTATATCATATGCAGGTGGACTGTCTTCATAAAATAACTTCTTAGCATCATATGTATTTAAACTAAACTTGATTCATGTATTATATATAAATAAAGTTGATGTCATTATATTGTTACTACTAACTTGTTGGTCGGTTTAATATGTTCTCGCCCTTTTTTGAACCATTTTCCTTTAAATGATCATTTTTTTCAATTAGATTGATTTCTTTCGTCATATAATATAAGCCTTAATCCACTGTTGTAAAAATCTACCAAGTCCCGCTTTAGCGAAAATGGACCACGAAGCGGATCTCTTTTGCATAAAGCGGTAGTACAAAGCCTTCATGCTACTTTACAGATTAGAAGACCGGCATTGGCCCACTTACTGTGCTTGATGCACTGCATATGCCCAATTTTAGCTTGTCAAAATATGCCAAAATCCTCAATATACGACAAATTCCATATAACAGTTGAATCTTGTTGGCTTTAATCTACAACATTATTCTCTTAAACTTTACATTATGATAAATTTATTTAGTTTAAGAGATGATTTAATTTATTTCTATTATTGTTTAGAAACAAAAAAAGAAAATTCTTTTATATTTTAACAATTTTTGGTCCCATATGTTACCATTTATCTAATTTTTCCATCATTATTATTTATTATTTAAAAATTGTCCGAGTTTTTTGCCGCTAAAGTCTAAGCCATTTCCTCCTACTTCACTGCGCTTTTCGCATTTCACAACATTATCTTAATCTATGATTATAGTTTAGGTTTACTTAAATTTGTACATTTGATTGTGAATTATGATAATAGTTTTACAAGCGACCGTTTACAAACTTTCACAAATATATGTAACCATATATGATGATGATTGACACATCAACATGCCCACATGTCCTATTTAAATGGAATTGTCGTGTCGCCATATTTATGTCGTCCCGTGTATGATGATGATGTTTGTGTCCATGCTACATAAGGGTAATACCTAACGAATGATTGAATTTACTAGTAATGAAAATGGATAACTTCAATGTAATTTAGTCCTTTATAGAGGAGAAAAATGAGTGAGCAATAAAAAATTATTAACACACACGCCCTTAAAGACTTTAGATGAAAATGAAAAAATAGTGGACTAATAGGCAAATTGGAAGTGGGTCAAATATTGTGATAGACATAAAATAGAGAAAGGACAAGATAGCATTTTGTTTGAAATTTTCAACATCAGGGTGCATCTGCATCGAATGTAAAGCACCTTAAGCCATTTCACCCAATATGGTGGTCCTCTATTAATATAAAAGATAATGCAATGAGGAACATGGTACAAAAAGAACTTGGACTGACAGAATATACAAGTGCTAAAAGCACATGAAGAAAAATAAAACCATGGCAACACAAATATTTTGAAGAGGGTAAGAGTTAAAATCAACTATGCAGTGTGAGAATAATATGCATCGAGTGAAGGAGACGTTGGATGGATAATATTGATGGGCAAGTAGATAATTGATTGATCTGATATGAAAGATACTAAGAATATTCATTGCATCTATTTACAAAATAGAAAGAAGAAATGTTGGACTCGCCTAGTTAAAGCATAATCCAAACACAACACATTTCTGCCGGTTGGCCTAAGCAAATAAAAGGATGAACCGCTAATCATAACATCGAATAAAAAAATTAAAAAATTGTAAGTTTTTACCTTAGTTTCTGGAAGTGTCAGTTAATTACTAATTACTAATGAAGATGAAATTAGGAGTCATGGCATCTATAGAAAAATCAGGATAGCAAAAGCAAGAAAAAAAAGGAGGCAGCATTGCAAGATACCTAGGTATTAATAAGCCTTTTTTGAGGATGCAAGTCTTAATGAGCCAACCTAGAGATAGTTGTAGCAGAAATGATAATTTGTTGCGTCTTATACATTCCCAAAGAATACATTCCTAGAGAGTTAAGGGGTAAAAGCTTTGCGATAAGCAAATTACTTTGCAATAACGCTTCCTAGAAGGATCTGAGCAAATGAAATAAAATAAATTGCCTAGTCAGCCAAAGAAAATTAAAATGTATAAGAAAGCAAAACTGGCAATATAACACACGCAACTAAGCTATATTCTATGGCCTCATAAAGGATTATTCATACCATTTTTTATATCTATATACAAGATATATAATCAAACTGGGTTTTTCCATGTATTGATTACGGATTCAATTGCCTGAGGATCAATAAATTTGACTGACCATTTTGTTTTTGAGATTTAAAGATATACCCCGGCAGCCTTTCCACCATAACTTACATATAGGACTCCAAACACAAATGCTGCAAGCCCTCTTGCAAACCCTCTATATGTTTTGTCTTTTGGAAATAGCCAGTTGATGGTAAACCTCAACTTCGTGAGTTGTCACGGTATGTTGTAATTAATTGTTCAAACTCTTTTTCCCTTTTCATGGCACTCTTCAACGCAATTGCTTAATCTGCTCATGTTCCACAAAAGGTATTATATTAAGTTAGCAACAACTCTAACTTTTTAGAAGGAAAGTCCATGTATCATCTGCCAAATCAACTAGGTACATATTAATTGGAAATTGAATATAGAAAACAGCTTATATATATCGAGTAATAAGTATTATTCTTCCCCTCCAAGAGAACTTAGATAGCATAATCCCCTATTGTTTTAAGTCACTAGGTTGCACGTTCATTTGTGGAAACCAATATTGAAAATAGCGATAACGCATAGCGTAGCGCTCCGCCTCCGCATAGCAAAAAACGCAAATAGTGTAGCGTATAGCGTAAGCTATCTTGTTTATTTATATTTTGATTTAAACAAATAAATTTAGTTATACTGAATATAGAAAATAGCAAAAAACAATATAAAATATTTTTTTAAAATCTAAAAGTTACTAGCATACCAATAATATTCCTAAAATTAATCCATGAGTTCACGATTCTTATCAATCGTCAATAGTTCACAAGACAATTACACACCCGTCCTAAATGTATAGAATATAAATTGACATTCAAATTAACTAAAGTATTTAGGAAACAAAATAATACAAACAAAATAATACAAACAGATAGCTACTCGAACACCATAAGTCATATCCCACGAACTTTATGATCATAGAAATGCTTGATAAAATATCTAGAAGTCACTAGGATAGCGGACACGGGGCGGGGCTGAGGCAAATTGAGAGATCGGGGAGAGAGGAGTCGGGGAAGAAAAGAGGCGTTATTATCAACCCTATGTTTTGGAAACATGGGTTTTATTATTGGCTGTGGATCCGGGTCATTTTTTTAGTAAACTGACATTAAAACCATTTTGCAATCACTTAAATAGCTTAAGCTACAGCGTACGTTGTTTATGAAAATAGCGTTCGCTGTTTATGAAAATACGATATGTTGACGCGCTACATAGCAAAATGGCCATGCTATACTTTATAGCGCGCTACTTTTGCTCCGTAATGTGTTATTTTCAACATTGGTGAAAACAAAAACAAATAAAGCAAAGAGCGTCAAAAGTTTCCATTTGCCCACTAACCTCCAACTCTCCCATCTCCTTGTAGCCTTAGTTTCTGAAGGTGCTTAAAAAAGATGTTTATTGCTTTCATTTAGTCTGCATTGAAAAGCGAGGAAAAACTTGACTCGGTAGAGCATGATTTCATGTGCTGGCTCACCCTTACCCCTACCTTTTCCTAAAAATTAAAAAAACGTATGTCTTCCTACTTATTCCTATATTAGCTCCCTCCATGCTAGGGGTGGTAATTGAACGAGCCGGCTCGGGTCCAATTTGAGCTCGGCTCGGTATCAGCTCGTTCAACCTCAGTTCGTTTATAAATGAGTCGAACTAGAGCCAAAAAACTCAGCTCGTTTATTAAACGAGCCGAACTCGAGCTCGGACAGGCTCGTTCGGTGGAATTCGGCTCGTACACAAGCTTGTTAAGAAAAAAGTTTAAATGTATGATATACCCATACCTATTTATTGGATTTTGTACTCAACTCTCATAGATACTTATTAAATAAAAAGAGGGTATATGAAATTTTATTAGGAGTGTGAATATAAGACAATTAACTACATTTCATTCTCTGGTCCGACTGTCTCATCTTCCTAAAATATCTAAATCCCTAACACAGTTTTTGATGCGTCCCCTCATCTACTTCTCCAAGCATGCAATTCTTCTCAGACCCGTTCTTCATGAAATGCCTACGCTCATTCATTTTTATCTTTGCCGTCGTTGTTCTATAAAAAGGGAACACGAAGCTCGACTTGGCCTTGATTTGGACACCAGCGGTTGAAGCTCGATCTTTTCCTTCTCAACCGAGCTCGACACAAGCTCGACAAGTCTTACGGATTGAACATGGACCGATACTAGTTGGCTCGAGACGAACTCGAGTTAAGCTTTGAGCTGGCCTAAAATAAACAGAGCCGAGCTCCGACGGAGGTCAGCTTGCTCAAACTCCACTCGGTTACACCCCTACTCCATGCACAAACCTACGCCCACTAGCCATACATGCTAAAGTTTCTTGCTTATTCTGAAATGTCATTTGAGAAGTAATTTTTTTATCTTTGCTAAAATAATAAATTTCAAGGGAAAAAACATATAAACCTTTTCCAAGTCAATTAGAGTTTAGGTCTAAGACAATTGCTTGGTTCTTAAAAAGGCAGATTTACGTAAGAACATTACTAATTCGCCACTGCAATACATTTTCTATTTATTACTTTCTTACATGTTTCAATGATAGTGTGGCCATTCTTATCTCATTTTCTATGCATATGGATATGGATGCCTACTTAATATATTCCTTTTATATGAGTAATTCGATTTGTCGATTTAGCTCTTTGGTTTTATTTGTGCATTACAAAAGAATATGATTCCTTATAGAAAGTTTAGTCTCTTCCTATAGACTCTTTCCTAGTCCAGAAGAATATGGGACAACATTTAGGATATATTGGCAATAAGAAACCATGAAACCAAGTTACTACCTTTTAGATCTCAACAAGCATTTATTATGAAGCAAAGAGAAAGCATGCTAAGACTTTCATGGACTACAAGAATCATGTGTGAGGATTCCATTATTTCTCACTTGAGTAATCTATTGTATCCGCACGATAAGATCCAGACCAATTTTCCTATTTAAGTCATTATACGACATGCAGATTGAGACATGGTTTGGGAGATTCACATGGTTTGGGGTTGCATTTGGCCTTTTGTCATTGTATTCATATCCAATTTGTTTTCTATTATTTTTTGGATATGTTCCTTTAAATTGATGGACATCTTGACTATGGAATGTATAGGTGGTCTTACAATTGTCTTGAAGAATTTTCCTTCATTTCATAAGACTTCTATGAGTACATGATACATTCCAAAGCACATCTACCTCAGTCGTCCTCCTTTGATCATGCAAACCTCATCCTTCTCGATCTCAATGAATAATGATCCAATGTAACGGAATGAATCTCTAAGTTTTCTAGGCCGTCATTCTGCATTCCAAACATTATGCTGTTATGTTTTGATTATGACGATATAAATGGTCTAGATTGTGAAAGGTCTAGCCATCTTTTTAGTTTCTACTTGAAATTATCAACTCGAAAGCATGAACAATGAATATTGAAGTTTCAGTGATATTTATGCAAACATTAAACTAGAAATCACATTTAAAGAGAATATAAAAGAAGCAGAGAGCATAAAATCAACTTTCTACTTTCGAGTACTAAAATACTAAACAAAAGCGCATTGCAAAAATGATCATATACTGTAAGTGCAATCCAAACGCACTCATCTTCATATGGTATTAATTCTTGAAATAAGTACTTCCAATTTCTTCCCAATATACCCAAAAGAATCTAGCAACCCAAAAGAAATGACAACTGCTTTTACTAATTTTGTTCCATTAACCGGTTGCATCCACCTCCACTTTCTTTTATATCATATTAGATTCTTTCCATCAAAAATGACTAAACTACATTCTCAACTCAAAGCTAAACCCTCCCCACTTTCTCTCTAGCGTACTTCTTCTCGCTACATTTCAACGAGAAAAACAAGGCTACGTCCACAATATATGTTACAATTAAACCACATTATAACCCAAAGAAAAAGCGATGCAAAAACAAACTAACCAAAGAAAAAAGAACTTACTAGATAAACCTCTCATGTGTGATTCTTCTTGAGCTTCTGTATAGCACAAAACATCTTCCTCCTGGACCCTACGGCATTGATCCCCATATCCTTCAAATCCTCCATTGTAAGCATCGGTAACACCTCGTCGTCGACCTCATGGATCTCGAACACGGGTGCGTACCTCCCAAGCCCCAATCTATTCAGCCACGTGCGGACCCCGCCGTCCTCGTCCAATCCAATGCCCCCATTCTCAGGATTCTCCTCGTTCCAATCCCTGACCTCTGCATCCGACGGCGGATCAACCCTGACTCGATCTTTATCAGAAGGGCTCAAAGAATCCTCTCGTCTGAGATCGTCGAACTCGGATCGAAACCCTTCGTCTTCTTCCTCTTCCCCTTCGAGCTTGGAAGAGGTCCAGGAGGTGGATCGGACCTTGCGGCCTCGTTTGGGGAACTTAGGGTTAGGGTTTCGGTGCTTCTGGATGGAGGAGGCTAGGGTTAGGGTTTCGTTGGGTTTGGTGAAGGGTTTGTGGCGGCGGAGGAAGGGGTCGGAGGCGGCGGGCTGCTCGCCGATGTCGCCGAGGCGGACGCTGGGGCGGCGCTGGCGCTTGGAGGTGGCGGCGGCGGCCGCCGCGGCGGCGACTGTGGTGGGGTCGGGGGCGGTGGTGGAGGCGATGTTGGCGCCGTTGGAGGTGGGGTTCGGTGTGGGAGGGAGGAGGTCTGACATTGGGCTAGGGTTTTTGTGGGTGAGATTGCGAATGGTTTGCGAGTGACTTTGTGTGTGTTGGGGTTTTTGATTTTTGTTTTTTCTAGGGAATGTGGATGGCACGCGGAGGGAGAGGGGAGGAGATTTGAAGGGGATATAAAGAACTAGCATCCTGCACGTGTAAAATGGGAAAAGAAAAAAAAGAGAGGATAAACTGTCACATAAAATAAACCAAACAGCTTTTCTGTTGAAAAAAGAACCACGACCCCGAAGCTGGTAAAACCCTTATAAGTTTCCGGTTGTCAAAAATCTCATGTCTACGGTATCTGTATGGTTGTCTATTGTATCTAGTTATTATGCGATATTTATGTAGTTGTCTGCGATATGTATGACATATTTAGATATAGCACACAACTATACAGATACTGCATGAAAATTTTCTAAGGGGTTTTCAGCAACCGCGTTGAGAGTTTGAGGATTTTGTAGACGGGAAAACCTGCTTGGAAGGTTTTCTAAATTTACCCAAAAAAATTTGGCATGCACATGAACCCCTGATATTCGCATGCTCTGTGTGTGTGATCATTAATTCATGAGTGTTTTTTTGACTAAGTTTGTTCAATTCAAAAGGCGGAGTTTTGTATTAAATGTTGGTAGAGGATATAAAGCTAATAACATATGTATAAGAGAATGATACGGTTAGAATCATTTAATGGATTTTTCTGCTTTTATTGCACAGTTGTTTTTTGGGAAAATGACAAACTTTTGTTGAGAATTTATCAATTTTTTTACATATAAAGTATAATAATAGCAAGAAAGAGAAGAGACACCATTTATTTATTTATTTCCTTTTTCTTATTTTGCTTGAATACCTCTGTTTTTGGGTAAATTACAACCTAAAAAACCGCCCTAAACAATAGTGTATTTTCACTGAAATACCTTAAAATTCTTTTATCATAGTAAAATACCTTAGTTGCTACTTTTGGGGGAGGGGGAGGGGTTAGTGAAAAATTTGCTGGAAATCATAGTTTAATATAAGGCTTATTTCATGAAAACCACCCTGGTTTATCCAATTTGTCAAAATCACGCTCACATTTAAACTGTTTATAAAAACCTTCCGAAGTTTTGATCCGTTAAACAACCCCGCCGTTAGTTTTTAACTTAATGACTATATTACCCCCTCTTTCTCTAAATAATATTTTCAAACCCATTGTCTCAATATTCTTGCCGCGATAAACCCTAAAAATCTCTATCTCGATTCTGGATGAAAATTTGCATAACTTTATCAAAATTCCGATGTGAACTCCATCGATGACGAACACGGGAGACTTGACTCATGAATTGATGACGGATATTGTAACATTTCAGAAAAATAAAATATTATTTTTGGGAATTTTTATAATTAAATAATAAATATATTGAATATTTTAATAAGGCGGTATAATTAAATACCGATAAATTTGGTAAAAATTTGGAAAATTATAAAAATTACTAAAAAGAGGGTGTTTTATGTGATTCATGCAAATTATAAAAGTTTATGATTTATTTGACACTAATTTAGTGCTAATCGCGATTAAAAATCGCTAATCGGGCTTTAAGCGTATTTTGTGCACATGACATGCACATGTCATTTTTACACTTGTTACATTTTTATCATGGATTTTCTTCCTGTTTTATATTATGGTTGTTGTTTTATATTGAGAGAAGAAAAGAAAACATTAAAGAATTGAAGGATGGGCATGAGAGAGAGTGAGGTGAGGGGTTCCCTTGACTTGGTCTCATTCCCTCTCTCATTTTTCCTTCACCATTCTCTCTCCCTCTCAACCCCATGGCAGCACCTCCTCCCTCCCCCTCATCAAGCCACACAACACCATCAAAAACAACCCAAAACCCCATCTCCATTTCATTAAAAATGTGCACAAGCTCATGGGAAACACTTTGGACCAAGCAAGTTTTGATTTTGGACACTTGGGGTAACTCAAGAAGCCAAATGAGATAATTCCTATACCATTTGCATTGTATTCCTTCCTCTTTAGCTTCCATGTTTAATTAGAGGTGTTTTAGTGATGTTTAGTGAGGGTAGAAATTTCTAGTTAGGATTTATGGAATTCTTGAGTTGTGATGTGAGATTGAGATTAGTAGTAACCTTAAAACCCTTTTAGTGATATCATATTGGACCAAACCAGAGACAAAACCTCGAAATACGAACTTTAAAATTCTGCAGATATGGAAAAATTGTGGTTTTGTGTTGGTTAAATGAAATCTGCTAACATCCGGGTGACCTGAAAATTAATTAGCAAACACAGAGAGATCAGCAGGCACCTAGGAAGCATCACCCAAGACCCCAGCCCCTGAACCCTCTTCTTGGTCGCAAATAAAGTCTTTCTGTTGGATATAGTGCCCTCAAAGTCAATTATTGGATCGCAGGCACGTAATTGCAATGATTGAGGGAGAACCTATGCCGGTAGGACAGTCTTACTCAAGATGATAGTATGTTATCTGGTTTATCTTTATCATCGTGTACAGCTTTAGGTGACCTTGCAGATTACTATTACACATTGATAGAGTCCTTAGGATTCTTGCTTGACTACCGGCAGTATGATGGCGATCATATATATGAGAGTTGGGTAGTCTATAAGCACATCCTTAAAGTGGTCCCTAGTCATGGGAGTTTTCGAGACTGGGCATCGATACTCCATTAGTAGACTAGTGTATACAGTCGAGACCCTGACGAGGGACGGTGGCCGGTCTCACAATCCATTGGTGTCAGTTGGTTCACCTAAGATGTATACAGGTGCTCATTGGGTTATGAGTACACCGGACAGGACTCGCCGGGATCATGCTAGTTGGTATTATACCTGACGTCAGATAGCAGTTCCCTGGTGACATGTGTACAGGTTAGTTCATCGACCTGAGATCATCATTTGTCTCGTGTGAGTTCCCACTGTGCTTTGATTACTACCCTACCACGGCTCAAAGGAGTCGTGCAAACAGGTTTTAGTTGGGTACAGTCCCGAGCCACATGGAGGTAGTGAGCGGATCGGCAGGGGTTTCGTCTCTCCCGGTATCGGGGGTGAGATCGCGCTGTGTCTAGGAGAGCCATTACACGAAGTCCTTGGCCAAGGCAGGAGATTTACTGGTAGGTATTCCAGTAGTATCTCAGGGTGTTCTGGGCTACACTCCGACACGACTTGTACCGCTTTTGGAGGTCTGACTTTTACCAACCCCCTAGGCCCGACATGCGATACTCATAGACTAACGGACCGGACTGTACGGATATTGTCACTGACAGGCGCAGTAGGGTGTCAGGATGAGTTCGCTCATCGACCTCCCTTTTGGTCAGTACCTGGTAGCCCGTTACATACAGCTAGTACCACTGACGTGCCGGTGGTTAAATCCACAGCCAAAGTATTGACGAGTCTTTAGAGTCCCCCACAGACAGTTTCTCAAGTTTCGGGCGAAACGTTGTAGAGGCCGTATGGATTTATGGCAGGGTTCGAACGTACGCATGCACTTGTGCACGTTTCATGGTTCGGACGGATAATACTAGCGGGCTTTGGTTTAAACCGGATCCTAGTATTATACTGTGTAGATTTTGTCTCATTGCATTTGTATTCGGTCGGAATACAAATGCGGGTATGTATATACAGTTGCGGGGTTATCCCATAATTTGTTACGGGATCGCTTTTCGAAGTTGCCAGTTTGCATTCCCTTTTGGCCATTTTTCTTTCATTCCTTCTTTGGCTGAAATTAGTATGGAAGGGGGTTCTTTTTGCAAAAGTGAAGATTTATAAATGGAGGGGGGTTTCGTGGTGGGTGGGGCCCCAGCAGATTCTGGAAACACTTGGATAAGCTTGCTTCTTTTGTGCATTTATTGGTGCTTTAATGGTGAAGGGATTGAGAGGATTTTTGATGTGACATTTTTTCCTTGTGTTTGCCCCACTCTTTTACTTGTGCTTATCTCCCTCCTTTCTTGAAAATGGCCGAGCACCATTCCTGGACAGCCATGATTTTTGGTGTGAAAAATCGATTCATTTTGCAAAGAAAAATCCTTGAGCTCATTTCCATTTCATCTCCCTTTGAGGCAACTTCAATTAACCCTTGAGGCAAAGTGTTCTACGTAGATTCTACAGCAACCTTGGACACGTCGGCTAGCAAACTTCGTGTCCGAGTTGCCTCGGCTCAGAGGCGGGAGCCCGTAAAAAGACTCATTGATGTGGTGCCCTTCCGACGAGGAGACCGGAGATCGGAGATACCGCGAGGAGCTTGGGATGGTGGCCAAAGACCGAAGGACACGGATCGATCGGTATAGCTTTCCAACCCTTTCTCTAGTTGCTAGTTATAGGTTAATGGTTCGATCCGGGAATAAAGTCTGCGATAGTGCCGGTTTAAAGTTTAGAAAAAGTTTTCTTTTTCACATTTTGGCCTCGGACAGACGGCCGAGGCGCTACCGTAGACTTACATGGTATCAAAGCCACGCCATTAAGCTTTACTAGTTTGCTCTAACGTGTTTAGAACTTTGATCGAACAAAATTTCTGAAACCGCAATTTCAATAACGAAGTTTCTGTCGAATTTTTTTTGTGGTCGAAAAATTATTTTGAGTGCTGCAGAAAATCAGGCAGGCATTTCTAAGAAATCTGAGAAAATTTGGTACACTGTTTTCACTGTAGCGCCGCGGAACCATGGCCGTACCCACGTTTTGGCCGCGGTTCCACCACAGTACTGTAGCAAAACTGCACCAAAATTTCTATAGTGGTTTTTAACTTGGAATTGGGGTTTCTGGAATGTTTATTTTTGGCCCAGATTATTTTGAGTGCGGCAGTTATGCTTGGGGCCCACTTCGGAAAATTTTGTCGATCGAAAATTTTAAACATGTTAGCTTACAGTACTTACTTTATATCTGCGACCGTGAATGCCATTCGAGCGGTAAATCTTGTCTAATTGCTATAGCTCTTTTAGACGGATTTGCGAACGTGGCATTCACGTTGATGTTCTGTGTTGTGCTGTGATGTTGCGGATTTGTCGTGGTGGATAGCCTGGATGCAATGGTAGTACAGTTTGATTGTATTTGTACATTTGATATTGCGGGGCGAGCGTCCGACATGTGGACTGCCGTCACTGCCTGTTTGTATATTATTCTTTTGGGGCACGACCGGGCTGAGGTCGATGTACCCGTTGTTTATTTTATTTTCTGTACTAAGATTACCCCAAGGTGGAGTGCACGGATAGCCGGGTTCTAGAGGGCAACGGGCCCGCATCTCATGGCTTTGAGACGGAGGGGGCTTTACTCTAGAATTGGAGGGCTATTCGCCGCACTCGTAGGGGGTATAGGTTGATCCAAGGAGGGGTGCCCAAGTTACCGGATTCCGTGAAGTGCTGGGTGGCTCATTCACCTTGTTGAAGGGGGCCGCCTCTCTTCAGGTTTTGGCGGGTAACCTGCCGCGCCCGTAGGGATCTAGGTTTTCATTACACAGGCTATCCACACGACCAGGGGAACGTCGGGTTTCAGTAGCGGCTCTATGAAATCCGGGGATCCCAGATTATCTGTATTGTTCTGTGATGCTTATTACATTTCTGTGATGTTGCATTTTATCACGCCTTGAGCGATTATTATATATTGATATATGTACTAGTAGATGTTGTATATGTTTTACACCCGCGCTAGTCCAGTCCCCGCTCTGTCGTTATTTAAGTAACCTAACGGGTGATGATGGGACCCAGTGGCGAATGCGGATGGCATATACGTACATCGTATTTTCGTTCTTTATTGGTGTGATCAATTGATGGGACTGCATTGATTCGGATCAATGCAAGCTAAACAAACATGTTTGATATTGTTGGAACATTTTTCAAAAAGCTGTTATTGCAAGGACGTTCTCTTTTGTTTTGCACAGTGGTATTCGGTTATGAATATCCAGCACCTCAGTCGACGAGGCAAGGGCCGAGATCCCTTCACCGGGAGTGACCCCTTGGACAGAAGTTTGCGTCAGGGTAATAACTTCACTAGAGTCGATTACTTTTTGCTTTGCATCGTGGTATTCAGTTGGAATATCCTGCACATCATTCTACGGAGAAAGAGCCGAGATCCCTTCATCGGGAGTGACCTCTTTAGCAAAGGTTTTCGCCACTATATTTATAAAAAGCTATCCGGTTCCTTCAACGATATCAAGTTCATTACGTTAAAGGTTTTTCGCCAAAAACCATTTGTAGCCCTCTGTCATTTCAGACGGGTAGCACTTACTATTCATGCTATGTTTGTTGGCCAAAGTCAAGGCATAGTATATGGTAGCTATTTGTTACCTTTCTGTTGCATAGATAGATGCGTTGGTTTGGGACAGTCGTACTGCTTTGTTGGCCAAAGTCAAGAGTAGGTACAGGTGGGTTCAAATTAACCTGGAAAATGACGGGTAAAACTCGACATGTGACTTATGATTTGTTGCCCAAAGTCAAGGTCATAAGAGCATGGGGTAAAAATCACATCGGGAGTTTCTAAAGAAACTGAAACTTGCCAGGCATGCGCATACCTTCAGGAGTGTGATAACGTGAGTGGATTCCATCACGTTATCATGCGATGATAGTTGGATCCCGATTCCCACTGATGAGTTGCTTTACTCCTCGGGCGATCCCGACTAATTCTTCTTTCAGGTTTGGAGGAGATTTGGAGGTTACAGTGGGAGGTTTCCTGATTAGATAAATTGGTAACCATTCTGATCTAGGTTAGAGTGCACGCAGAGTGTTTCTTTTCTCTCTCTCTTTGGCAACGACCATGGCCCGACCCTTGACTATGACTCAGTGACCGAGTTGACCGAACCTTCTTATAACACTGGCTTTTGGATTGTCAGAGTTGCATACCTCATTGCCACTCCTTCTTTTACCCTTTTTCTCCAGAACACCTCGTATCACTATGAACATCCACTTCCATTGGATAAATCCATCGTATGGTTATATACGAACTCGAAGGAACTTGTTCCAGATTCGAGGATGGATTCTGGTTCTGGAGAAAATGAATAGGACTATTCAGTTGTCTTTTCTTTTTACCTTCTCTCAGGTTGCGAGTGTTCCTTGGATTAGGACGGTACACCTATTACGCTAATTGGATGGTCTTCTTCCAAACCATAGGCAGGTGCCGAAAGGTAGGGAATGAAGAAAGCCGATTAGCCTAAGTGTGGTGTACATAAGGTATTAAGTAAAGACAAATAAAGGGATTAGAAAGAGGGCAAAGTAAATTGCGACTGCTATTCACGACCAAACCAAGTATTTCATCGCCACTCCTACTTCACCTTTGTATTTCTCCAGAACAATCCGTATCACTACGAAGATCCACAGTTATTTGGATACTCCATCGTATGGTTATATACGAACTCGAAGGAACTTGTTCCAGTTCGGGGATGGATTCTGGTTCAGGAGAAATAAGAATAAGGTTTGTTCAGATTCATCTTTACCTTCTCTCGGGTTACGAGTGGTCCTAGGATTAGGACAGTACACCTATTACGCTTATTGGATAGTCTTCTTCCAAACCATAGGCTGGTGCCGAACGGTAGGAAAGGAAGAAAACCATTTAGCCTAAGGGGTGTACAGAAGGTAACGACTAAAGACATATAAAGGGATTTGGAGAGATGACAAAGAAATATACGGTTACAGTTGTGAATCTGATAATGGAAGAGGCATTACTAGGAATACCCGGATACCCCTTCGAGACATTTTCATGTTTCAGTTTCACTGTGCATTGTTAGTAGAGAACTGATTTCCCAATTAGGTACTTACTCCAGGGTATGTATTTACCAGGTATGATTCTCACACCTGTATGGTTTTACAGATAATGAGTGGGAGTAAGCTATTGGGAATTAGGTGATTGTCCTCATTATATCGGAATTCGTAGTAATTAGTGATATTTGAGGAAATCGCCTGGGCTGTTTGCCAGATGGCAACTATTTGGTTTTGAATATCCATTGTTATGCACCAATTTCAAATTGATATATCTGTACGTTTATTTTTATAAAGTGAGATATAACTTTTTGAAATTATGTCCATGACATTTACCTATATCAGTTGATGGTTAGGTAAGGAGCATTAAACAGCGGTGTAATTCTTCTTAACCATAAGTACAGTTTTCAACCTACGACGCATAGGGTTTGAGTTATTCAACTCAGGGGACTTATACAAAGCATTGTATATTGTCCAGTGTCCATTAGGACAGAGGGGCCGGTCCTCATACTATATTCTGTTTACTTTTGACTTCTCTAGTTTTAGATAAGTGTTTCGTAGAAACACAAGGTCCAAGTTTTGAGAAGTTGTAGGTATAAGAGTAAAGTGGAGAACCAGGTGTTGCAAGTATCGGGATTCTTCAAGGTGATCGAAGATGTAGATACTTGTATATGGTATTCAGTTAATAGTAATGGTTTTTGAGAAACTTGTTTATCTTTCAGGTTACTCATGTTTGGATGCACTCCTAAGTTGAGTAATGCTGATCAGCCTCTCTCCATTTAGTTGACATGCACTGGAGACAGCTGCATGATTTGAATCTGGTTCCAATTAAATTAGTGCCTCTGTTTCTATATTGGATATAGAACGGTTCATATCTTAACGATGTTAAGGTACGGGGAGTTGTCCGGTTTATGCTTAAAACCAGACTCTGGATAACTCAAGGCACGTTTCCGTAATGGTTGTTTGTGGGTTGACCTAGGCTATGACGAGGGTTAACTTTCTACCATCTGGAAAATCGATAGTGATATTGTTCTTGACTCGCCACAGTTTTCGTAAAATGGATTTTTTCAGAAAACAGTAGTGGGAGTATGGTAGAACTGGAAGTTATTCCAGAACCACAAACGATTACTGAAAATTTAATAAGAACATAAAGATTCAATCTGGATTGACATTCCATTGGCCACTTCGCAGATATGGTGGGTAACCTCAGGCACTCGAGAGGTACTTTGGTATGCTCAAAGACGGTGACAGAGAGGTTCTTGTTTACCCAGACTTGACACTACTGTTGTTCCAGGCTATGAGACCCGGCAGGAGGATGAGTATAGCGTCGTTCTGAACTGTCTTTAGAAGTGCATGTGAATATGACTCTGCCGGAGGGTTGTCGTAGTCAGTGGGAGCAGCGGAAGCTAAGTGGAGACCTGACACTACTGTTGTTCCAGGCTATGAGACCCGGCAGGAAGATGAGTATAGCGTCGTTCTAAACCAGTTTTAGAAGTGCACGTGTATATGATTCTGCCAGTGGGTTGTCGTAGCCAGTGGGAGCAGCGGAAGCATAGTGGACAAGTAGCTTGTGTCTGTTTATAGACTAAAGCAGATATAGCGGAGATAGATCATCTATTTCTGATGTGACAGTCATAGGTTTGACTTCATCATAATAGGGGATGGATCAGTTAAGAAGGTAGTAGGGTGTGATGTCCTGGTATTTGGATGACATACACAGAGTAGGAAGTGAAATTCCTAGACTACGATCGGTTATACTTTGGTTGTCACACAGTGGTTTCTCCACATAAGGCTTGGATATTATATCAGACATTCTGGTTACTAGATCTATGGTTTTAGATCTAGTTTGGATAGTTTCCCAATTTGGGTGCTTAGACAGCATTCTACAGGTGTTTTAGAATGGACGACTCCTGTCACGGTAGTATACCTGCAGGTGATGGAGTCATCCTCTCTAAAGGTGTCTTACAGACTAAAGGGGAGAGATATGTGCATGATTGACATATCACTTGCTTAGGCAATTGAGTCAATCATGAGATGTCAAGTATCACACCAGATGTTATTTTTGCACTAGATACAATAAGTTGATATTAATCCAATCCTGGAAAAACGATCGGAAGCAGTTTTAGAACATAAGTGGATGTTCTAGGGAAATGATAACGGCAGTCTCATTCGGGAGACGGTTATCATTCCAGGCTTCTAAGGTGACCTGGATGACAGAGTGACCGTCAGAGTTATAGTTTTCCCTCTGACGAGGGGCAGTAGTTTGGACAGATGGTCCAAGCGGATACTGAGGGAGGCATGGCGCAGGATACCGATTAAGTTCAGTTGACGATATAGTCTAAGAAGTTTGGATTTGGAGTTCATTTATGAACTAGGTCCCATCAGATATACAGACATATTCTAAGACAGGTATTGCTCAATTCGGGAGATGGCTTTCTCCGCGAACTTGAGATAAAGAGAGACATAGAAAGAAATATCAGAGCGGATCCACTCACTGAGGCTATTTCTCGAACGCAATAGTTTCACAAACGAGCTTTGTGAAACTGATTGGTAGAGGAGTTGGGTGTTTGGTATCACACGAGCTGTGAGTACATGACATCGCAATAATTAGCCTTGAGTGCAAGTGGGAGATTGTTGGATATAGTGCCCTCAAAGTCAATTATTGGATCGCAGGCACGTAATTGCAATGATTGAGGAAGGACCTATGCCGGTAGGACAGTCTTACTCAAGATGATAGTATGCTATCTGGTTTATCTTTATCATCGTGTACAGCTTTAGGTGACCTTGCAGATCACTATTACACATTGATAGAGCCTTTAGGATTCTTGCTTGACTACCAGCAGTATGATGGCGATCATATACGTGAGAGTTGGGTAGTCTATAAGCACATCCTTAAAGTGGTCCCTAGTCGTGGGAGTTTTCGAGACTGGGCATCGATACTCCATTAGTAGACTAGTGTATACAGTCGAGACCCCGACGAGGGGCGGTGGCCGGTCTCACAAGCCATTGGTGTCAGTTGGTTCACCTAAGATGTATACAGGTGCTCATTGGGTTATGAGTACACCGGACAGGACTTGCCAGGAACATGCTAGTTGGTATTATACCTGACGACAGATAGCAGTTCCCTGGTGACATGTGTACAAGTTAGTTCATCGACCTGAGATCGTCATTTGTCTCGTGTGAGTTCCCACTGTGCTTTGATTACTACCCTACCACGGCTCAAAGGAGTCGTGCAAACAGGTTTTAGTTGGGTACAGTCTCGAGCCACATGGAGGCAGTGAGCGGATCGACAGGGGTTTCGTCTCTCCCGGTATTGGGGGTGAGATCGCGCTGTGTCTAGGAGAGCCATTACACGAAGTCCTTGGCCAAGGCAGGAGATTTACTGGTAGGTATTCCGGTAGTATCTCAGGGTGCTCTGGGCTACACTCCGACACGACTTGTACCGCTTTTGGGGGTATGACTTTTACCAACCCCCTAGGCCCGACATGCGATACTCATAGACTAACGGACCGGACTGTACGGATATTGTCACTGATAGGCGCAGTAGGGTGTCAGGATGAGTTCGCTCATCGACCTCCCTTTTGGTCAGTACCTGGTAGCTCGTTACGTACAGCTAATACCTTTGACGTGCTAGTGGTTAAATCCACAGCCAAAGTATTGACGAGTCTTTAGAGTCCCCCACATACAGTTTCTCAAGTTTCGGGCAAAACGTTGTAGAGGCCGTATGGATTTATGGCAGGGTTTGAACGTACGCGTGCACTTGTGCACGTGTCATGGTTCGGACGGATAATACTAGTGGGCTTTGGTTTAAGCCGGATCCTAGTATTATACTGTATAGATTTTGTCTCATTGCATATGTATTCGGTCGGAATACAAATGCGGGTATGTATATACAGTTGCGGGGTTATCCCGTAATTTGTTACGAGATCGCTTTTTGAAGTTGCCAGTTTGCATTCTTTTTTGGCCATTTTTCTTTCATTCCTTCTTTGGCTAAAATTAGTATGGCAGGGGGTTCTTTTTGCAAAAGTGAAGATTTATAAATGGAGGGGTTTTTTATGGTGGCCGGGGCTCCAGCAGATTCCGGAAACACTTGGATAAGCTTGCTTCTTTTGTGCATTTATTGGTGCTTTAATGGTGAAGGGATTGAGAGGATTTTTGGTGTGACATTTTTTCCTTGTGTTTGCCCCACTCTTTTACTTGTGCTTATCTCCCTCCTTTCTTGAAAATGGCCGAGCACCATTCTTGGACAGCCATGATTTTTGGTGTGAAAAATTGATTCATTTTGCAAAGAAAAACCCTTGAGCTCATTTCCATTTCATCTCCCTTTGAGGCAACTTCAATTAACCCTTGAGGCAAAGTGCTCAACGTAGATTCTACAGCAACCTTGGACACGTCGGCTAGCAAACTTCATGTTCGAGTTGTCTCGGCTCAGAGGCGGGAGCCCGTAAAAAGACTCATTGATGTGGTGCCCTTCCGACGAGGAGACCGGAGATCGGAGATGCCGCGAGGAGCTTGGGATGGTGGCAAAAGACCGAAGGACATGGATCGATCGGTATAGCTTTCCAACCCTTTCTCTAGTTGCTAGTTATAGGTTAATGGTTCGATCCGGGAATAAAGTCTGCGATAGCGCCGGTTTAAAGTTTAGAAAAAGTTTTCGTTTCCTCATTTTGGCCTCGAACAGACGGCCGGGGCGCTACCGTAGACTTACACTTTCCGGCCGCAAATTTCAGCCAGACCTGGAGCTATGTGGTTCGTGTTTGGTCCATGTCCTAATTTGCTTTAAACTAGACCCTTGGCATATGCAAAATTGGCAAATTTGAGCTAGGGTAAAACCTGGGACCATTTTCAAGAGTTGATGCTTTGATTCGGAGTTTCGTTTCTCGTATTTTGAATTCTGGATTTTTAGTATTGTGTTTTACCCCGATCACTTGACGTTTGTACGATGATATCGAGGGTTATTTGGTGGTTTTCAAGGCATGGTCCATAGGTTCTAACCTATAGGCCTTTAGCGTGTCGTTTTGGTTTTGACTTGGATTTTAATACGCATTGCGATTGTGTTATATTTGTAGGTACCCTTGAATGGACATGAACGACAAGGACGAGCATGGTGACGTCGGCAACGGCAAGCGTAGAGCAAAGTGAATAGATTATATCTACGGGGGAAGTCGGGTGGATGGCGTATAGCACCCCCGCAGTTCATAGTATAGTGTATGGTATATATATAATATGGATATATTTATACGTTATTGTAGGATTGTGACTATCTAGATAGACTTTAGGAGTCATGGATGAATTTAGTACTTGGATGATAGCGTCGTTAGTTAGTGTAGTCGCGAATCCTAGAATGAGGTTTACACCCACACGCACACACATGCTCACTTTGTTTTACTTGTGCGTATATGGGGATATGTATATGTATACACACATAGGTACAGGACTATGTATACATGTACGTATACTTATACATGGATGATGAGGATTGTACATGGTATTTAGAGATGAGTCGATGAGATTGGGCATGGTGCCACGAGATCGGTGATATGATGTGGTTCATATTAGGAGATACAACATGCGATTTTAGCGGGCCTTTAGGCGTGTGTTTTCATACACACATATATATATGCAGAGGGTATCAGTTAGTACTAGACTTAGATCAGTACCCCAGTTCATGGGATATGATGATAAGGATACCAGATAAATGATGAGGTGAATGCGATATTTGACCCGTACCCAGATTGGGATGCCGTACGACGGATTACGTACGGGCTATATATTGATATTGATCCGCACTCTTGACTCGAGGATGTCATGTTATTTATTATATCGTATGTGATAATATCGAGGCGAGATCACCGACTATTATATATGTATATATATACCGACTCAGATTTAGATGGTTTCCATACCCTTTCGATTAGCTAATTAGTTAGATATGTAGTTTACTTAGTAGATGTTGGACTAGACCCGAGTCATACCTATTTCAAAAACTACCGAATCGTGAGTATTTTAAAGACATGCCAGGGGATTCTACAGATATTTTCAAAAGACGCATCTTTCTTAAAAACACTGTAGCCCTTATTTTTCTAAACACCACGATTCGTGTTATTTCAAATGGCACAACTGTATGACATATATATATTGATGTAGATTCTTCACTGTTGCGTTTTTATTCAATTTCTGCATATTCTTGCTATTCGCATCGCATTGCATGTTTTAATGTGTTTATTGTTATATTAAACCCATGCTGTCAGGACACCAGCACTATTATCGATGATGCGTATCTTCCACGTACACCTGCTTGCCGGCTCACACACTTCATCTTCGATAATTGCCATGTCACTACACAGTAGGATTGTTGCATCAGGATATGACTCCTTGTATGACATACTGGCACACATGCATATTGTACACTCATACTTGCGTATATACCTACTTGTACATCCATATTGGCGCACATGCATATTGTACACCCATACTTGCGTATATACCTACTTGTACATCCATATTGGTGCACATGCATATTGTATACTCATACTTGCGTATATACCACTTGTACATCCATATTGGCGCACAGGCATATTGTACACTCATACTTGCGTATATACCTACTTGTACATCTATATTGGCGTACAGGCATATTGTACACTCATACTTGCGTATATACCTACTTGTACATCTATATTGGCGCACAGGCATATTGTACACTCATACTTGCGTATATACCTATTTGTATATCTATATTGGCGCACAGACATATTGTACACTCATACTTACGTACACACATATTGTACACCCATACTTGCATACATACGTATTTGCACATAAATAGATGATCTGGCTTGATTTTGGAGATTTGGGAACCGCGAGATATATTTTAAAACTGGATTCATTCAAAAGAGCGGTTTTCCCTCGATGTTTGCATATTACTGTTTTATGTTGCATGATATACGGATATGCTTACATTTCTATTATATGTCGCATACATCATACTTTGTGATTATACGTTTTGAGATATGCTGTTTTCATGAGATTTCTGGATTTGAGAACCGTGGCTATTTCGAAAGAAAGTATGTATTGTTTAAAAACCCGGTTTCTCTTGATATGATATTTCAGTGCGTCCACCATGAGTTTTATCGGTTTTGATATGTATATTGTTAGTGTATATGCCCTAGAGACCATTACTGTGTCATACTAGTTTGTATATTACTTGATGGAAGCTTGAGATATTCACAGTTGTATAGACAATCTTACTCAAAATGGTAGTATGCTACTTGGTTTGTTTCTACTTTAATATGTACATGTGTTTCTTTTAGTATATCACCTATACACATTAGTGGAGCCCTTAGGATCTTTGCTTGATTACCAGCGTTGTGATGGCAGTCACACTCGTGGGGGCTGGGTAATCCACAAGCACATCCTTATACAGGTCCCTAGTCGTAGGACTATCGAGACAGGGCATCGATACTCCGGAGTAGACTAGCGTATGCGCTTCTCATCCCAGCAGGGGAGACGGTCTGTCCCACAGCCGTCGGTACGTCGTACTTGAGATAGTATGCGGGTGCTCGTTAGGTTACGAGTACACTGGACAGGACTCGTCGGGAACTGTTGGTTGGTACTATACCTATCGTCAGTTATCATTTCCCAGGTGACATGAGTACAGCTTAGTCTGCTGACTTGACACTGTCACTTCGCCTTGAGTGTGTTCCCACTGTACTTTGATTACTACCCTACCACGGCTCAAAGGAGTCATGCAAACAGGTAGTAGTTGGGTGCAGTCCCGAAGCACTTAGAGGCAGTGACGGTTAGACAGGATTCGTCTCTCCCAGTATTGGGAGTTGATATCGCGCTATGTCAAGGAGAGCCATTACACATAGTCGTCCCTGGCCAGGGCAAGCGAGATATACTGGTAGGTTTCTAGTGTTATCTCAGGGTGTTCTGGGCTACACTCCAACATGACTTGTACCGCTATTAGGGAACTGACGTTTACCGCCCCCTAGGCCCGCGATGCAATATTCTCAGACGAACAGACCGGACTGTACGGAGACTGTCACATTCAGGCTCAGTAGGAGTTTAGATGGGTTTCACCTCGTCAGTCTTCTTATCGGCATCTACCTGGGGACCGTTACGCACAGCTAGTGCCGTTTGCGGTCTGTGGTTAAACCCACTGCCAGCGTAGTGTCGAGTCTTTAGAGTCCCACACAGAGAGCTATTCGCCTTTAGGCAAAACAGAGTAGAGGTCGCATGGTTTTGCGACAGGGTTCGGTCACATCCGTGCACTTGTGCACGTTTAGTGTCCGGGCAGTTATTACTAGCAGGCTTTGGTTTAAGCCAGATCCTAGTATACGTTTTGGGATTGGTTTTATCTCGTTTGTATCCGTGTTCCTCGGAACGCGGATGTAGGTGTGTATGCACAGTTGACAGAGACAGAGGCAGAGGATTCTCATTAGGGTTGTTGACTGTTGACTTTTGCTAAACCCTAATGAGAATAAGAAATATGATTATTAATTATATTAATTAAGTATTATTGTGCCATGGTTGGGTTGAAAGGTTGACTTTGTTGACTTGTTGACTTTGTTGACCGGTTGACTAGGTTGGACTTATTAACCATCATCATGACAATGGCTATCATTTCATGGTATGACTTTTGCTTGCTTGCTTGTTCACAAATTGTATTTAATGCATGAAATGATATTGCCATTTGATATGAACCATCACAAAAATACTCAATTACTATTATTATCATGATTATTTTGGATTATGAAGAGAATGGTTGAAAAATTCTTGCTCATTCTATCATTTTGCATTCTCTCTCATGAAAGCTCTCCTCTTCCTCTTGCTCTCCCTCTTCCTCTAGCTCAAAAGCAAAAATCTCTCATGTGTTGAGAACCATTTGCCTTGGAGATAAAACCCTAAAACACTTCTCTACTCATCCTAAAGTCCAAGGTCTAGCAAGCCAAGGATTTTAGTATCCTCTAGATTGAGGTTGGAGCCAAAGGTAGAAGCTTTCGGGTGGATCTATCTTCGGCGCAAGGAGACGACGAGGTGAGGCCGGTCCGACCACCACAAGGAGTCGAAGAGAAGGAGTTCAAGTTTAGGTATAACCTCTAACCTAGTAGCTAAACTCTTAGTTAGGTTGTTAGATAGTTTGTTTAACAAAGATCCTTTTCTAGAGTCCATGTTACCCCCACCGAAAAAATCGTTTTTCACCATTTCCGCAACCCCAAAGAACCGGGGACGGGTAACATGGACTTACAGTGGTATCAGAGCCTAGTTAAACACTATCTAACATGTTAGCAAAGTAACTAGAAGTTCGATCGAAAAGAAAATCACAAAACATGCCCGGGACATGTACTTTCTGTCGATTTTTTTACAGCTCAAAAAATTATTTAACACATCTGAAAAATCGTCTCACGGTTTTTAGTGAACACAGCAGAAAAACGATCTACTGAACCGACCAACTCACCGCGGAAACGAGGCAAGAAGAGCTTCGTGCCGCAGATCCGCGGCCGAGTTGACTCGGCCGTGGATCGGTTTTGCTGCAGTGTGTTTCTTGGGGTGTTTTGGTATTTTTGGAATATGATTTTTCTGCCCAGATTTTCCAGAAAGCAAAATTTTTTTTTGGGTGGCTAAAAATCCGTATTTTGATCGAACTTCTAAAGACTTTAGCTAACGGGTTATATCTGTGATGTGATATATGTATTGAACGCCTGCTAATCGCTATACGTCGATTAGTGGGGGTTATACATATCTGTGATCTGTAATGTTGATGGTATGTGTATATGAATTCATTGGATTGTCGCGGATGAATAGCCGGGGGGTTGTGAGATGAGAGTTTTCTTTTTCTTTCAATTCATGTAATTTGTAATTGATATAATATTATTTGTATGGCCGCACATCCGGGATGAGGTTGTAACCGCCATTGTATAATTTCTTTTACTGTTTTTGCTCCTAGGATAGATCCAAGGAGGGGTGCACAAACTACCGGGTACCTTGAAGTGCCGAGTGGCCTACTCACGTTGTTGAGGGAGGTTGCTTCACTTCGGGTATTTGGTGGGTAGTTTGTCGCACCCATAGGGGTCTAGGGTGGGGTATTGGCTATTCATCGCGACCGTGTAATCCGCTTTTCGTTACAGGCTCGTACGGAATGCGGATTCCTAGTATATCCAATGTGTTCATCTGTGATCTGGAATGGCTATCATTGCATCTGACGAATGTATATATCTATATATGATATCTATTTAGGTGTTGCTTATGTTTTGCATCCGCGCTAGTCCAGCCCCTGCTCTGTCGTTAGTTAAGTAACCTAACGGGTAATGACGGGGCCCCGTGGTGAATGCGGATGGCATAAGCGTACGTCATATTTTCGTTGTTTTCTGCAATGGTAGGATTAAATGATGGGACGCATTAAAATTAATGCAAGAAAATAAACCAAAGTAAAGTCGTTGGAACAATTTCAAAAAAACCACTCGGTTTCTTTTCAAAAACCAACTTTTAAACGCGGAGCTTAAGCCACTCCTTTTAAAAGCTATCTCATTCCATCGATTATATCAAGTTCACTACTTCATGGTTTTGCCAAAACCATTCGTAGCCCTCCGTCATTTCACATGGATAGTCAATAGTATTCAAGTTATGTTTGTTGGCCAAAGTCAAGGCATAGTAATTGGTAGCTATTGGGTATTCATGTGCAGCATAGATAGATGCGTTGGTTTGGGACAGTCATACTGCCTTGTTGGCCAAAGTCAAGGGTAGGTACGGGTGGGTTCAAATTAACCTGGAGAATGATGGGTAGAACTTGACATGTGACTTATGATTTGTTGGCCAAAGTCAAGGTCATAAGAGCATGGGGCAAAAATCCACATCGGGAGTTTCTAAAGAACCAGAAACTTGCTAGCGCTGCATACCATTTGGAGTGTGATGATTCTGGTAGGATTCCTTCAGTTTTGTCACGCGATGATATTTGGATCCCGATCCTACTGTGAGTATATGCTACTCCTCGGGAAATTTCTCACTTAACGATCAATGCTATAAACCAAGTAGGTGTCTAGAAAGGTGTTAGCGGGGTTACGCCCCCAGGGAAAAGAGGTTATTTAATTAAGGAACTTCGCGAAAGCGTTGGAAAACCTCCCTCGAAGTACCAACACTGGCCTGGCTGAACGGTTAAGCAAGTATTGTACGGTGAGATTAATCCCGACTAGTTCTTCCTTTTTGGTTTGAGGAGAAATTCGAGAAACAGTGGGAGCCATCCTGTTTAGATTAATTAAAAACCACTCTAAACTTGCAAGAGCATCATGCTAAAGTGTTTCTTCTCTCTCTCCTAATTGCAGCGACCAATCGTCATGACCGGACTTAAGTTATTACTAGATAAAAACATACTGACAGGGCCAAACTACAAAGATTGGCTCAGGAATGTCAAAATGGCAATCACTTACGACAAGCTGGGATATCTCCTTACCACCAAAGCTCCCCCTATCCCAGGTCCCACCTCCAGCGTCGCGGATAAGGAAATCCGTAAGACCTGGGAGATCGACTGCGCGAAGGCCAAGTGCCTCGTGCTTGCCTCTATGGACAATGAACATCAGAGGAGGCACGAGAATATGGACCTAGAATCCATATTTCTCCATACAAAAGAACTGTATGGAGAGCAATCCCGTATCGCCAGATACGAAGTCTCGAAAAAGCTGTTTTCGGTGAGATTGGCCGTCGGATCATCGGTAGCGGAACACGTGCTTAAGATGATTGGCTATATTGAAGAGCTCGCGGACCTTGGGACCACGTTAGAGAACGAGCTCTATACTGACTTGATTCTCCAGTCCCTTCTTTCCACTTACGCCCAGTTTATCCTGAAGTTCAACTTGCAAGAAAAAGAAGTTGAACTTTCAGAACTCCTCAACCTGCTGAGGAGTGCAGAAGGCACCCTACAGAAAGGTAGGGAAATATCCACTTTGTTTGTTGGAGGACCTTCCTCTTCTAGGTCCAGGGCGAAAGCCAAGGGAAAGAAGAAGAAACCCCCCACCAAACCAAGGGGCGGTGTTAGTAAAGTGGAAACGAAGGGAAAAGCAAAAGCAACAAAGATAGCGGGGCAGCTTGTGGGAAAGGAAGAGTGCTTCTATTGTCATAAGAAAGGACACTGGAAAAAGGATTGCAGGGCTTGGAAGGCCAAGAACCAGGACCCGAAGCAAGTTGCGGCTTCGGCTTCAGGTGTGTATGTTATTGAAAACTGTCTATCAATAAACTCTACTTCCTGGGTATTGGATACCGAATCAGGATCTCATATCTGTAATTCCATGCAGGCACTGAGAAAGCGTAGGGTTTTGAAGGCAGGTGATATGACCCTTAGAGTTGCAAACGGAGCTGGCATGGATGCTAGTCCGTGGGGGACTATCACTTGGGAATGTCAGATGGACATGTTTTGGTTTTGCGTGATTGTTATTTTGTACCCAATGCAACTTGTAATATCATATCTGTATCTTTATTATCTAAAGAAGGTTATGAATTTGCATTTGTAAGCAATGTTGTAAACATTCACCTTAATCAAGTTTTGATTGGGTCAGGTACATTAAGCAATGGTATATACGTATTAAACCAACCACAGATTTTCAATGTCCAGAATACACACAAAAGAAAGTCTTCGGAAACAAATCAGGCTTTCTTATGACATTGTAGACTGGGTCACATCAATGAGAGAAGGTTGACGAAGTTACATACAGAAAGATATTTGGATCCGTTCCAATATCAATCATATGCAACTTGTTAATCCTGTCTCAAAGGAAAGATGACAAAGACTCCGTTTACTGGACACGGAGTAAGAGCGAGCGAGCTCTTGGGACTCGTACACAGCGACGTGTGCGGTCCTGTGTCTACACATGCGCGAAGCGGTTATTCTTACTTCATTACTTTTACGGATGACTTTTCAAGGTACGGATATGTCTTCTTAATGAAACATAAATCCGAAGCCTTTGGAAAATTCCAGGAATATAAGAATGAAGTAGAAAAACAAACCGGCAAAAGTATCAAGACACTGAGATCTGATCGAGGTGGTGAATACTTGAGTACCGAGTTCCTGGATTACCTAAAAGAGAATGGAATTCTCTCTCAGCTTACTCCTCCATACACTCCGCAACATAACGGTGTATCGGAGAGATGGAACCGGATCCTATTGGATATGGTACGTTCCATGATGAGTAACGCTGAGTTACCGCGATCATTCTGGGGATATGCACTAGAATCAGCTGCATATCTTTTGAACCGAGTTCCAACTAAGACAGTGCCTACCACACCATATCAGATGTGGTGTGGGAAGAAACCCTATCTTAAGCACATTAAGACATGGGGATGTCCAGCTTTTGTTAAAGAGCAGCATGTGGACAAACTCGAGGCACGCTCAGTACAGTGCAAGTTTGTGGGATATCCAAAGAACTCCAAGGGATATTTCTTCTATTGCGAAGAGGAACAAAAGGTTTTTGTTTCTCGTCATGCCTGCTTCTTGGAAACTGAGTTTTTGGAAAATCAGATAAGTAGGAGCGCAATAGAATTGGAAGAAATTCCAGAACCACGGGCTATTACTGAAATCTTAGAAGAACCAGAGGGTTCGAAAGAACATGACATTCCTACGCCGCTCCGCAGGAGTAGTAGGTAGTCTCATCCGCCCGAGAGATACTACGATTTTCTCATAGACGGGGATATAGAGGATTGCATCATTGATAGTGATGAGCCTACTAGCTTCCAGCAGGCCATTCAGAGCGTTGACTCAGTAAAATGGCTGGATGCAATGCGAACCGAAATGGAGTCCATGTACACCAACAAAGTATGGGCTTTGGACATTGCTCCAGATGGGGTAAAACCCGTAGGATGCAAGTGGATCTTCAAGAAGAAGATTGGTGTAGATGGACAGGTTGAGACCTATAAGGCTAGACTTGTTGCAAAGGGTTTTCGTCAAAGATCTGGTTTGGACTATGACGAAACCTTTTCTCCAGTGGCTATGCTGAAATCCTTTCGGATCCTTCTTGCCATTGCTGCCTTCCACGATTATGAGATTTGGCAGATGGATGTAAAGACCGCTTTTTTAAATGGAAATTTAGAGGAGTGTGTCTATATGGACCAGCCAGAGGGTTTCATTCAGAGTGGGAGCAGCGGAAAGGTGTGCAAGTTGCTTAAGTCCATCTATGGACTAAAGCAGGCATCGCGGAGTTGGAACATCTGTTTTGATGAGACAGTCAAAGATTTTGGCTTTATCAAAAATCCAGATGAACCATGCATCTATAGTAGATTTGTAGCAAGAACTGTCGTATTCCTCGTTTTATACGTGGATGACATTCTTTTGATAGGAAATGACATTCCTATGCTACAATCTGTCAAAGGGTTCTTGTCACACAGGTTCTCCATGAAAGACCTGGGTGATGCCACTTACATTCTGGGGATCCGGATCCATCGTGATAGATCCAAGAGGATATTAGGACTTTCGCAGTCCAGGTATATCGACACCATACTGAAAAGATTCAGTATGGAAGATTCCAAGCGCGGTAATCTACCGGCTTGTCACGGGATCACCCTCTCCAAAGAGATGTCTCCCAAGACTGATTTGGAAAGGGATCGCATGTCTATTATACCCTACGCTTCTGCGGTAGGCTCTATAATGTATTCGATGTTGTGTACCAGACCAGATGTAGCTTATGCACTGAGTGTGGTAAGCCGGTATCAGTCAAACCCTGGGGAGAAGTACTGGATAGCGGTAAAGAACATTCTCAAGTACCTGAGAAGGACTAAGGAGATGTTCTTGGTGTATGGAGGAAAAGACCTCCAGATCGAGGCCTTTGCTGACTCCAGCTTCCAGAGTGACAAGGATGATTCCAAGTCCATGTCGGGTTATGTCTTTACCCTCAATGGAGGGGCGGTGTGTTGGAAGAGTTCCAAACAGGAAACCGTTGCTGACTCGACAATGGAAGCGAAATATATCGCTGATTGCAATGCCGTAAAAGAAGCTGTCTGGATGAGGAAGTTCTTGACTGAACTTCAGGTGGTTCCGTCCATTGTTGATCCAATACCTCTGTATTGTGACAACAACGGGGCTATAGCTTTAGCGAAGGAACCCAGATCCCATCAGAAGTCCAGACACATCTTGAGGCGGTATCACCTGATCAGGGAGATCGTGGATCGCCAGGAGATCGAGGTTCGGAGGGCTGCTACGGAAGATAACACTGCATATCCATTCACGAAGGCCTTACCCCAGACTCAGTTCGAGCGGCTGATCGAGATGATAGGTCTTCGATACGCCAGTACATGGCCTTAGTGCAAGTGGGAGATTGTTAGTGTATATACCCTAGAGGCCATTACTGTATCATACTAGTTTGTATATTACTTGATGGAAGCTTGGGATATTCACAGTTGTATAGACAATCTTGCTCAAAATGGTAGTATGCTACTTGGTTTGTTTCTACTTTAATGTGTACATGTGTTTCTTTTAGTATATCACCTATACACATTAGTGGAGCCCTTAGGATCTTTGCTTGATTACCAGCGTTGTGATGGCAGTCACACTCGTGGGGGCTGGGTAATCCACAAGCATATCCTTATACAGGACCCTAGTCGTAGGACTATCGAGACAGGGCATCGATACTCCGGAGTAGACTAGCGTATGCGCTTCTCATCCCAGCAGGGGAGACGGTCTGTCCCACAGCCGTCAGTACGTCGTACTTGAGATAGTATGCGGGTGCTCGTTAGGTTACGAGTACACTGGACAGGACTCGTCGGGAACTGTTGGTTGGTACTATACCTATCGTCAGTTATCAGTTCCCAGGTGACATGAGTACAGCTTAGTCCGCTGACTTGACACCGTCACTTCGCCTCGAGTGTGTTCCCACTGTACTTTGATTACTACCCTACCACGGCTCAAAGGAGTCGTGTAAACAGGTAGTAGTTGGGTGCAGTCCCGAAGCACTTAGAGGCAGTGACGGTTAGACAGGATTCGTCTCTCCCGATATTGGGAGTTGATATCGCGCTGTGTCAAGGAGAGCCATTACACATAGTCGTCCCTGGCCAGGGCAAGCGAGATATACTGGTAGGTTTCCAGTGTTATCTCAGGGTGTTCTGGGCTACACTCCGACATGACTTGTACCACTATTAGGGGACTGACGTTTACCGCCCCCCTAGGCCCGCCATGCGATATTCTCTGACGAACAGACCGGACTGTACGGAGACTGTCATATTCAGGCTCAGTAGGAGTTCAGATGGGTTTCACCTTGTCAGTCTTCTTATCGGCATCTACCTGGGGGCCGTTACGCACAGCTAGTGCCGCTTGCGGTCTGTGGTTAAACCCACTGCCAGCGTAGTGTCGAGTCTTTAGAGTCCCACACAGAGAGCTATTCGCCTTTAGGCAAAACAGAGTAGAGGTCGCATGGTTTTGCGACAGGGTTCGGTCACATCCGTGCACTTGTGCACGTTTAGTGTCCGGGCAGTTATTACTAGCAGGTTTTGGTTTAAACCAGATCCTAGTATACGTTTTGGGATTGGTTTTATCTCGTTTGTATCCGTATTCCTCGGAACGCGGATGTAGGTGTGTATGCACAGTTGACAGAGACAGAGGCAGAGGATTCTCATTAGGGTTGTTGACTGTTGACTTTTGCTAAACCCTAATGAGAATAAGAAATATGATTAGTAATAATATTAATTAAGTATTATTGTGCCATGGTTGGGTTGAAAGGTTGACTTTGTTGACTTGTTGACTTTGTTGACCGGTTGACTGGGTTGGACTTGTTGACCATCATCATGACAATGGCTATCATTTCACGGGTATGACTTTTGCTTGCTTGTTTGTTCACAAATTGCATTTAATGTATGAAATGATATTGCCATTTGATATGAACCATCACAAAAATACTCAATTACTATTATTATCATGATTATTTTGGATTATGAAGAGGATGGTTGAAAAATTCTTGCTCATTCTATCATTTTGCATTCTCTCTCATGAAAGCTCTCCTCTTCCTCTTGCTCTCCCTCTTCCTCTAGCTCAAAGGAAAAAATCTCTCATGTGTTGAGAACCATTTGCCTTGGAGATAAAACCCTAAAACACTTCTCTACTCATCCTAAAGTCCAAGGTCTAGCAAGCCAAGGATTTTAGTTTCCTCTAGATTGAGGTTGGAGCCAAAGGTAAAAGCTCTCGGGTAGATCCATCTTCGGCGCAAGGAGACGACGAGGTGAGGTCGGTCCGACCACCACAAGGAGTCGAAGAGAAGGAGTTCAAGTTTAGGTATAACCCCTAACCTAGTAGCTAAACTCTTAGTTAGGTTGTTAGATAGTTTGTTTAACAAAGATCTTTTTCTAGAGTCCATGTTACCCCCACCGAAAAAATCGTTTTTCACCATTTCCGCAACCCTAAAGAACCGGGGACGGGTAACGTGGACTTACATATATACCCCATGCGAAGAGAAGTCGTGGGCCGTGTGCGGGTACTTGGTGGGGCCCGATATGATACCCCGGGGTAAGAAAGGGATGCTGTGTATACAGACGGTGAGCCTGGCAGAGGGACTACTACCTACCGATGATTGTATTTTGGGCTCAGCGGATATTCGGAGGATACCGACCGGAGTCGAGAGATGATATGGGCCGATCCGGACTGATGGAGCCCGATATATATGAGGATTTACGTGCCGATGCTGGGCACAGGTTTCATGATGTTTTCGAGTGTCGATGCTGGACACTCAGGTTCCATGATTTTGATGTGTCGCGAGGGACACACGTTGATTTATATCCTCATACTTCCATGCATATGCTTTATGATATTTACATGCATGATGTTTTTGTGTCATTGGTTGACACGTGGACGAGATCCACACGCATACAGGCATTGATTACATTATTGGATGATATCCACATACTTATAGACTTGATGCTATAGTTGGCACTGATTTCATTGATGATATCTCATATTTATGATATGTTGCTACCTGAGGCACTGACACGAGCACTTGGTATTACACTTGGTATAGATGTTTACCCTTGCCACCTTTCATGCTTCTGAATTTATCATATTGATGATATATATTACTGATCGTTTGACCTAGGATTGAATCATACATACGATTTCTACTTTGTGATGTTTTCTACTCACGAGTTGGCAACTCACCCCCGTTGTGCCACAGTTTATTGCAGGTTTTGCCGTACAGGTTTCATTGCGGCTTTGTTGGCACACTGCTTCTATTCCGGGTGATTTGCTTTGGTAGGTGGGTTCACTTGCATCGTGACCACCATTGTATTTTATTTACATTCAGTTGTATCTAGTAACTCCATCAACCAGACTTGTATATTATTTCAGACTTAGCAAACCAGTTGTTTATTCTTTCGACCTTAGAGTCGCGCGTTGTATTATTATGGTTTTCGTGATATTTTGAGTTTCCTTTTGAGTTCTGATCCTCACCCTTCGGCGTTGTATATTATATTACTTGTGTGGTTGTGACCGTCGATTTACGAAGAGCTATCTCCCGCTTGGGGATGCCTTTTATCATTGATGTATATATTATTCATGTTGTACCCCGTTCGGGGCCAGTTTTTACAAAGGAAACTCTGCCGAAATTTTCAGAAAAGACCTGGGATTTTAAAAACGCATAATTCGGCCTTATGCTATTAAAACCACTTGTTTTAAAACATGTTTTCTTCACTTCTTTCTTTAAAATGGTTTTAGATTTCTGGGCTTTTGGCTTACTTGAATTAGATGGGGTCCTATAGACTTCATATGATTCAAAGGCCAGTCACGTGCCATTTCGGGTCATGACAAAGTTGGTATCAGAGTGCTAGGTTAACCTTAGTTCGAGTCTAAGTTTGACTATGCGGAGCCTAGAGCGTTTGTATATATTCGGAACTTAGGCTTGACCTTACGGAACTTAGACTTAGTCGAGGGGGTATTAGACCCGAACTTTCGTCGCATAGGTTGACCTTGGTTGATGGAGTAGGTGACTTAAGGAGAGTGACGTACCGTGTGTATGTTCCGCGGCATACTTACGATACGCTACTCCGCTTAAGAAGCCTTAGGAAGTACATTTCCTTGCACAATATTATATTCATTTCTATGATCTATCCTCATCGATATCGGTTTATGGTTTTGCTGCCACGATTACACGGCAGAGAGAGCTACGGCTAGAGTTGCATCAGTATGAGCTCGTCGCTGACGAGAACTTACCAGGGCGTGATTCCAGGGACATACGATTGCATAGAGGTGTCGTTTTATTGTGTTTTCGCGCTAGGAGCGTTTGATGGATCGCTTTTACGAGATTTCTCGGACATGCAGATCAGCACTAGAGGGGCAGGTTACTGCTAGAGGCCAGCCAGAATGTGATGACCGTCGATGCACCGATTATTTGATGATTGAGACACTGTTCAGCGTGCAGACGGATGAACCAGTTATTGCTGTGAGCGACGAGATATCGCCCTATATGTTGGAGCTATTGCAGTACGAGCTGTACTTGAGATATGATAGAGGGTCGCTAGTCAACCGAGGATGAATGACTAGGACATGTTGTTCGTTCGCTTACCCCGATACGAGGTCATCAGATAGATTGATTCCAGCTAGATACGACTTCACGCAGGTACGTTGAGAGTTGATAGAGACGATCGAATGTCAGAAACCCATATTCTAAGTTTAAAGTATTCGGAAAGACATGCAAGCAATTCCATGGACCCTCTAGAAGAATGAAACCCTAACTCGACGTAATGACCATAGAACGCCTTTGAACCTTAGGGTTTGCGGCAGTTCAGCGGTGCCATTAGTGAGGCTTGGGTTTGCCCTTCTACGGTTGGTCCACAGGTGCTGTGGCATGTACTCGATATTATTAAACTGTACTCAAGATGTTGAGCTCTTGGGGGATTATAAGGTTTTGACGAATCGATCGAATAGTTCGACATCTTTCGGACATCATATGATGGGATGCATTGCTTGGGAGACTCCAGAAACGAGTATAGCCGTTGGAGCGCAGTCCATGCAGCCACGAAGAGACGAGTTCGAATCAGTCAACATTAGAGAAAAATGGGAGTAAGCGGTTCGTACGAGATCTTGATGAGATGACGTTCCCCTCCGCTGACATCAGAGATATGATACGCATACAGAGGCGTTGTATATGGGTATATCTTCCAGAAGGAGTCGTGATGAGTATGCAGCCGTTCCGGAACAAGAAAAAGACTTAGTAAAGGAGGATGACTTCCGGGCAGTTCGGCAGAAACGAGATTTGGGAGAGACTTCGACAAAACCTTTCTGGAATATATTACGAGAAGACTTGAACCTAGTAGTGGTCATTTTATGCACACCCAGCAGGCCAGAGTTCGGCACCGTTGACGAGACATGTTGTGAGTGACCACGACAGTTGGCCAGAGATTCTTAGAGGATGTGCTTGAGCGGGACTATTCCGCCATACTTGATTTCGGTATTTTAGGCGATCTATTCGCATGATTGAGTTTTGATGACTGAGTTTCATGACATTTGTTTTCATGCACCATGGTTGCACCTACTGGGTATTCATATGTTGTGCATAGTTATTACCCTTGAGATATACTTTATACACCGTTGTGTTGATTTATGATTTGTGCACAGTTATTGCACTTAATATCGTTTTTGTGCATTGGTCGCACATGTTTATGATTTCATGGATTTCATACAGTTGGGTTGATTTTGTGCATATGGTACGCACACGATTTGGTTGTTGCACTCAGTATAGTTCATATATGCTTGCAGTGCATTGATACGTATTTTGTGCACCACAGTTGCACCTGATTTCGTTTTGATGTCATTTGAGATATGATTGTGATTTCATGCCTAGGGCATGCATATGATTTGACTTGGGCTTTTGGCATAGTTTTCATGCACTTTTAGTATTTTGATTTGATTTGTGCACGCTGATACACATGGTTGTGAGATTATATTGTTGGATATAGTGCCCTCAGAGTCAATTATTGGATCACAGGCACGTGATCGCAATGATTGAGGGAGGACCTATGCCGGTAGGACAGTCTTACTCGAGATGATAGTATGCTATCTGGTTTATCTTTATCATCGTGTACTGCTTTAGGTGACCTTACAGGTCGCTATTACACGTTGATAGAGCCCTTAGAATTCTTGCTTGACTGCCAGCAGTATGATGGCGATCATATACGTGGGAGCTAGGGTCTATAAGTACATCCTTAAAAGGTCCCTAGTCATGGGAGTTTTCGAGACAGGGCATCGATACTCCGGAATAGACTAGTGTATACAGTCAAGACCCCGAAGAGGGGCGGTGGCCGGTCTCACAAGCCATTGGTGTCAGTTGGTTCACCTAAGATGTATACATGTGCTCATTGGGTTATGAGTACACCGGACAGGACTCGCGGGAACATGCTAGTTGGTATTATACCTGACGTCAGATAGCAGTTCCCTGGTGACATGTGTACAGGTTAGTTCATCGACCTGAGATCGTCATTTGTCTCGTGTGAGTTCCCACTGTGCTTTGATTACTACCCTACCACGGCTCAAAAGAGTCGTGCAAACAGGTTTTAGTTGGGTACAGTCCCGAGCCACATGGAGGCAGTGAGCGGATCGGCAGGGGTTTCGTCTCTCCCGGTATTGGGGGTGAGATCGCGCTGTGTCTAGGAGAGCCATTACACGAAGTCTTTGGCCAAGGCAGGAGATTTACTGGTAGGTATTCCAGTAGTATCTCAGGGTGTTCTAGGCTACACTTCGACACGACTTGTACGGCTTTTGGGGGTCTGACTTTTACCAACCCCCTAGGCCCGACATGCGATGCTCATAGACGAACAGACCGGACTGTACGGATATTGTCACTGACAGGCTTAGTGGGGTGTCAGGATGAGTTCGCTCATCGACCTCCCTTTTGGTCAATACCTGGTAGCCCGTTACGTACAGCTAGTACCACTGACGTGCTAGTGGTTAAATCCACAGCCAGTGTATTGACGAGTCTTTAGAGTCCCCCACAGACAGTTTCTTAAGTTTCGGGCGAAACGTTGTAGAGGCCGTATGGATTTATAGCAGGGTTCGAACGTACGCGTGCACTTGTGCACGTGTCATGGTTCGGATGGATAATACTAGCGGTCTTTGGTTTAAACCGGATCCTAGTATTATACTGTGTAGATTTTGTCTCATTGCATTTGTATTCGGTCAGAATACAAATGCGGGTATGTATATACAGTCGCGGGGTTATCCTGTAATTTATTACGGGATCGCTTTTTGAAGTTGCCAGTTTGCATTCCATTTCGGCTATTTTTCTTTCATTCCTTCTTGGCTGATTTTTCTTGCTTGTGAAGGGGTTCTTTGCAAATGTGAAAATTAGTAAAGGAGGTTTTTTTTGGGGTGCTGGGGCTCCAGCAGCTAGCTGAACCATCTTGAGGTTTCTAGATGTGCATGGTTCAAGGTTTTACATTAATTGAGATTGGATTGATTTGGATATTGGAAGTGAGGTTTTCTTTTTGCTTATGGTCACCATTTCTTACTTGTTTGCACTCACCCCTCCTCCTTAATTTCCTTGGCCGAGCACTACATGGGACAGCCCCTTCTTGGTGTGAGAATGATTCATTTTTCCATTTGCAACAAAATCTTATCTCATTTCCAAAGCTCATTTCTCCTCACACTTCCTAAAGGCAACTTCGATTAACCCTTGAGGCAAAGTGTTCTACGTATATTCTACAGCAATCTTGGACACGTCGGTTAGCAAACTTCGTGTCCGAGTTGCCTCGGTTCAGAGGCGGGAGCCCGTAAAAAGACTCTTAGATGTGGTGCCCTTTTCCGACGAGGAGAACGGGGATCGATCGAGATCGGAGATGCCGCGAGGAGCTAGAGACGATGGCTAAAGACCGAAGGACACGGATCGATCGGTATAGCTTTCTAACCCTTCTTTAGTTTGCTAGTTACAGGTTAATGGTTCGATCCGGGTGAAAGTATACGATAGCGCCAATTTCAAGTTTATGAAAAAGTTTTGTTTCCGCATTTTGGCCTCGGATCGACGGCCGGGGCGCTACCGTAGACGTACATTGGTATCAGAGCCACGCCATTTATCTTTACTAGCTAGTTCTAACTTATTTAAAACATCGATCGAACAAAATTTCCGAAACCGCATTTCCAATACTAAATTTTCTGTCGAAATTTTTTTGTCGTCGAAAAATTATTTTGAGTGTTTCAGAAAATCAGGCAGGCTTTTTTAAAACATCTGTGAAAATTTGGTAACATGATGCTACAGTTAGGTCACGGAACCATGGCCCTACCCATGTTTTGGCCGCGGTTCCGCTGCCATTATATTTCATCTCTGCACCAATTTTTCTACAGTGGTCTTAAACTTGGAATTGGGGTTTCTGGAATATTTTGTTTGGGCCCAGATTTGTTATAGTACTGGATTTGTGCTTGGGGCCCACTTCAAGAAATTTTGTCGATCGAAATTTTTAAATATGTTAGTTCACAGTGCTTACATTATATCTGCGATCGTGAATGTCATTCGAGCGGTAAATCTTGTCTAATTGCTATAGCTCTTTTAGACGGATTTGCGAATATGACATTCACGTTGATATTCTGTGTTGTGCTGTGATGTTGCGGATTTGTCGTGGTGGATAGCCTGGTGCAATGGTAGTACAGTTTGGTTATATTTGTACATTTGATATTGCGGGGCGAGCGTCCGACATGTGGACTGCCGTCACTGCCTGTTTGTATATTATTCTTTTGGGGCACGACCGGGCTGAGGTCGATGTACCCGTTGTACATATTTTACTTTCTGTACTAGGATTACCCTGAGGTGGAGTGCACTGATAGCCGGGTTCTAGAGGGCAACGAGCCCGCATCTCATGGCTTTGAGACGGAGGGGGCTTCACTCTAGAATTGGCGGGCTATTCGCCACACTCGTAGGGGGTATAGGTTGACCCAAGGAGGGGTGCCCAGGTTACCGGATTCTGTGAAGTGCTGGGTGGTCCATTCACTTTGTTGAAGGGGTCTGCCTCGCTTCAGGTTTTGGTGGGTAACTTTCCGCACCCGTAGGGGTCTAGGATTTCATTGCACAGGCTATCCACACAACCAGGGGAACGTCGGCTTTCAGTTGCGGCTCTATGAAATCCGGGGATCCCAGATTATCTGTATTGTTCTGTGATGCTTATTACATTTCTGTGATGTTGCTTTTATCACGCCTTAAGCGATTTTTATATATTGATATATATATATATACTAGTAGATGTTGTATATATTTTACACCCGCGCTAGTCCAGTCACCTCTCTGTCGTTAGTTAAGTAACCTAACGGGTGATGATGGGACCTAGTGGCGAATGCGGATGGCATATACGTACATCGTATTTTCGTTCTTTATTGGTGTGATCAATTGATGGGACTGCATTGATTCGGATCAATGCAAGCTAAACAAACCTATTTGATGTTGTTGGAACATTTTTCAAAAAGCTGTTATTGCAAGGACGTTCACTTTTGTTTTGCACAGTGGTACTCAGTTATGAATATCCAGCACTCAGTCGACGAGGTAAGGGCCGAGATCCCTTCACCGGGAGTGACCCCTTGGACAGAAGTTTGCGTCAGCGTAATAACTTCACTATAGTCGATTACTTTTTGCTTTGCATCGTGGTATTCAGTTGGAATATCCTGCACCTCATTCTACAGGGAAAGAGCCGAGATCCCTTCACCGGGAGTGACCTCTTTAGCAAAGGTTTTCGCCACTATATATTTATAAAAAGCTATCCGGCTCCTTCAACGATATCAAGTTCATTACGTTAAAGGTTTTTCGCCAAAAACCATTCGTAGCCCTCCGTCATTTCAGACGGGTAGCACTTAGTATTCATGCTATGTTTGTTGGCCTTCATCAAGGCATAGTGTATGGTAGCTGCTTGTTACCTTTCTGCTGCATAGATAGATGTATTAGTTTGGGACAGTCGTACAGCCTTGTTGGCCTTCGTCAAGGGCTTATACGGGTGGGTTCAAATTAACCTGGACAATGACGGGTAGAACTTGACATGTGACTTATGATTTGTTGGCCTTCGTCAAGGTCATAAGAGCATGGGGTAAAAATCACATCGGGAGTTTCTAAAGAAACCGAAACTTGCCAGATATGTGCATACCTTCTGGAGTGTGATAACGTGAGTGGATTCCATCATGTTATCATGCGATGATAGTTGGATCCTGATTCCCACTGATGAGTTGGTTTACTCCTCGGATGATCCCGACTAATTCTTCTTTCAGGTTTGGAGGAGAATTTGAGGTTACAGTGGGAGGTTTCCTGATTAGATAAATTGATAACCATTCTGATCTAGGTTAGAGTGCACGCAGAGTGTTTCTTTTCTCTCTCTCTTTGGCAGCGACCATGGCCCAACCCTAGACTATGACTCAGTGACCAAGTTGACCAAACCTTCTTCAAACACTGGCTTTTGGATTGTCTAAGTTGCACACCTCATTGCCACTCCTTCTTTTACCCTTTTCTCCGGAACATTTCGTATCACTACGAACATCCACTTCCATTGGATAAAACCATCGTATGGTTATATACGAACTCGAAGGAACTTATTCTAGATTCAAGGATGGTTTCCGGTTTTGGAGAAAATGAATAGGACTATTCAGTTGTCTTTTCCTTTTACCTTCTCTCAGGTTGCGAGTGTTCCTTGGATTAGGACAGTACACCTATTACGCTAATTGGATAGTCTTCTTCCAAACCATAGGCATGTGCCGAATGGTAGGGTATGAAGAAAACCGATTAGCCTAAGTGCGGTGTACAGAAGGTATTAAGTAAAGACAAATAAAGAGATTAGAAAGAGGGCAAAGTAAATTGCGACTGCTATTCACGACCAAACCAAGTATTTCATCGCCACTCCTACTTCACCTTTGTATTTCTCCGGAACACCCCGTATCTTTATGAAGATCCACAGTTTATTGGATACTCCATCGTATAGTTATATACGAACTCGAAGGGACTTGTTCCAGTTCGGGGAAGGATTCTGGTTCAGGAGAAATAGGAATAAGGTTTATTCAGTTGTATTTTATCTTCACCTTCTCTCAGGTTACGAGTACTCCTAGAATTAGGAGAGTACACCTATTATGCTTATTGGATAGTCTTCTTCCAAACCATAGGCTGGTGCCGAACGATAGGGAAGGAAGAAAACCATTTAGCATAACGATGGTGTGCAGAAGGCAGTGACTAAAGATAAATAAAAGGATTTAGAGAGATGACAAAGGAAGTATACGGTTACAGTCATGAATCTGGATAATGGAAGAGGCATTACTAGAAATACCAGGATACCCCTTCAAAACATTTTCATGTTTCAGTCTCACTGCGCGTTGTTAACAGAAAACTGATTTCCCAATTAATTCTTGCTCCAGGGTATGTATTTACCAGGTATGATTCTCACATCTGAATGGTTTTACAGATGATGAGTGGGAGTAAGCTATTGGGAATTAGGTGATTATCCTCATTATATCGGAATTCATTGTAATTGGTGATATTTGAGGAAATCGCCTGGGCTGTTTGCCGGACGACAGATATATGGTTTTGAATATCCGTTGTTATGCACTAATTTCAAATTGATATATCTGTACGTTTATTTTTATAAAGTGAGATATAACTTTTTGAAATTATGTCCATGACATTTACCTACATCAGTTGATGGTTAGGTAAGGAGTATTTAACAGCGGTGTAATTCTTCATAATCATAGTACAATTTTCAACATACGACGCACAGGGTTTGAGTTATTCAACTCAGCGGACTTATACAAAATATTGTATGTTGTCCTGTGTCCGTTTGGACAGAGGGGTTGGTCCTCATACTATATTCGGCTTACTTATGACTTCTCTAGTTTTTAGACAAGTGTTTCGTAGAAATACAAGGTCCAAGTTTTGAGAAGTTATAGGTATAAGAGTAAAGTAGAGAACCAGGTGTTGGAAGTATCGGGATTCTTCAAGGTGATCGAAGATATAGATACTTGTGTTTGGTATTCAGTTGATAGTAATGGTTTTGAGAAACTTGTTTCTCCTTCAGGTTACTCATAATTGGGTGCACTCCTAAGTTGAGTAATGCTGATCGGCCTCTCTCCATTTAATTGACATGCACTGGAGATAGCTGCATGATTTGAATCTGGTTCCAATTAAATTAGTGCCTCTGTTTCTGTATTGGATATAGAACAGTTCATATCTTAACGATGTTAAGGTACGGGGGGTTGTCCGGCTTATGCTTAAAACCAGACTCTGGATAACTCAAGGCACGTTTCTGTAATGGCAGTTTGTGGGTTAACCCGGGCTATGATGAGGGTTGACTTTCTACCATCTGGAAGATCAATAGTGATATTGTTCTTGACTCGCCACAGTTTTAGTGAAATGGACTTTTTCAGAAAACAGTAGTGGGAGTATGGTAGAACTGGAAGTGATTCCAGAACCGCAAACGATTACTGAAAATTTAATAGGACCTAAAGATTCAATCTGGATTGACATTCTATTGGCTACTCCGCAGATAAGGTGGGTAATCTCAGGCACTTGAGAGGTACTTCGGTATGCTCAAAGACGGTGACAGGGAGGTTCTTGTTTACCTAGACTTGACACTAGTGTTATTCCAGGCTATGAGACCCAGCATGAGGATGAGTATAGCGTCGTTCTTAACTAGCTTTAGAAGTGCACGTGTATATGACTCTGCCAGAGGGTTGTCATAGTCAGTGGGAGCAGCGAAAGCTTAGTGGACAAGTAGCTTATGTCTATTTATGGACTAAAGCAGATATAGCGGAGATAGATCATTTATTTCTGATGTGACAGTCATAGGTTTGACTTCATCAAAATAGGGGATGGATCTGTTAAGAAGGTAGTAGGGTATGATGTCCTGGTATTTGGATGACATACACATAGTAGGAAGTGATAATCCTATACTACGATCGGTTATACTTTGGTTGTCACACAGTGGTTTCTCCATATAGGATATAGATATAATATCAGACATTCTGGTTACTAGATCTATGGTTTTAGATCTAGATTTGGGTAGTTTCCCAATCTGGGTACTTAGACAGTATTCTAAAGGTATTTAGAATGGACGACTCCTGGCATGGTGGTGTATCTGCAGGTGATGGAGTCACCCTCTTTGAAGGTGTCTTACAGACTAAAGGGGAGAGGGATGTGCATGATTGGCAGATCACTTGCTTAGGTAATTGAGTCAATCATGAGATATCAAGTACCACACCAGATGTTGTTTTTGCACTAGATGCAATAAGTTGATATTAATCCAATCCTAAAGAAACGTTCAGAAGCAGTTTTAGAACATAAGTGGATGTTCTAGGGATATGATAACGACAGCCTCATTTGGAAGACAGTTATCATTCCAGGCTTCCAGGGTGACCTGGATGACAGAGTGACTGTTAGAGTTATAGTTTTCTCTTTGACGAGGGGCAGTAGTTTGGACAGATGGTCCAAGCAGATACTAAGGGAGGCATGGCGCAGGATACTGATTAAGTTCAGTTGACGATATAGTCTAAGAAGTTTTCTGGATTTGGAGTTCATTTGTGAACTAGGTCCCATCAGATATCCAGACATATTCTAAGACAGGTATTGCTCATTTCGGGAGATGGCTTTCTCCGCGAACTAGAGATTAAGAGAGACATAGAAAGAAACATCAAGGCGGATCCACTCGCTGAGGCTATTCCTCGAACGCAGTAGTTTCACAACCGGGCTTTGTGAGACTGATTAGTAGAGGAGTTGGGTGTTCGGTATCACACGGGCTGTGAGTATGCGACATCGCAATAATTAGCCTTGAGTGCAAGTGGGAGATTGTTGGATATAGTGCCCTCAGAGTCAATTATTAGATCACAGGCACGTGATTGCAATGATTGAGGGATGACCTATGCCGGTAGGACAGTCTTACTCGAGATGATAGTATACTATCTGGTTTATCTTTATCATCGTGTACGGTTTTAGGTGACCTTACAGGTCGCTATTACATGTTGATAGAGCCCTTAGGATTCTTGCTTGACTGCCAGCAGTATGATGGCGATCATATACGTGGGAGTTGGGGTCTATAAGCACATCCTTAAAAGGTCCCTAGTCATGGGAGTTTTCGAGACATGGCATCGATACTCCGGAGTAGACTAGTGTATACAGTCGAGACCCCGACGAGGTGCGGTGGCCGGTCTCACAAGCCATTGGTGTCAGTTGGTTCACCTAAGATGTATACAGGTGCTCATTGGGTTATGAGTACACCGGACAGGATTCGCCGGGAACATGCTAGTTGGTATTATACCTAACGTCAGATAGCAGTTCCCTAGTGACATGTGTACAGGTTAGTTCATCGACCTGAGATCGTCATTTGTCTCGTGTGAGTTCCCACTGTGCTTTGATTATTACCCTACCACGGCTCAAAGGAGTCGTGCAAACAAGTTTTAGTTGGGTACAGTCCAGAGCCATATGGAGGCAGTGAGCGGATCGGCAGGGGTTTCGTCTCTCCCGGTATTGGGGGTGAGATCGCACTGTGTCTAGGAGAGCCATTACACGAAGTCTTTGGCCTAGGCAGGAGATTTACTGGTAGGTATTCCAGTAGTATCTCAGGGTGTTCTGAGCTACACTCCGACATGACTTGTACGGCTTTTGGGGGTCTGACTTTTTCCAACCCCCTAGGCCTGACATGCGATGCTCATAGACGAACGGACCGGACTGTACGGATATTGTCACTGACAGGCTCAGTGTGGTGTCAGGATGAGTTCTCTCATCGATCTCCCTTTTGGTTAATACCTGGTAGCCCGTTACGTACAGCTAGTACCACTGACGTGCTAGTGGTTAAATCCACAGCCAGTGTATTGACGAGTCTTCAGAGTCCCCCACAGACAGTTTCTCAAGTTTCGGGCGAAACGTTGTAGAGGCTGTATGGATTTATGGCAGGGTTCGAACGTACGCGTGCACTTGTGCACGTGTCATGGTTCGGACGGATAATACTAGCGGGCTTTGGTTTAAGACGGATCCTTGTATTATACTGTGTAGATTTTGTCTCATTGCATTTGTATTCGGTCAGAATACAAATGCGGGTATGTATATACAGTTGCGGGGTTATCCTGTAATTTATTACGGGATCACTTTTTGAAGTTGCCAGTTTGCATTCCATTTCGGCCATTTTTCTTTCATTCCTTCTTGGCTGATTTTTCTTGCTTGTGAAGGGGTTCTTTACAAATGTGGAAATTAGTAAAGGAGGTTTTTTTTTGTGGTGCTGGGGCTCCAGCAGCTAGCTGAACCATCTTGAGGTTTCTAGATGTGCATGGTTCAAGGTTTTGCATTAATTGTGATTGGATTGATTTGGATATTGGAAGTGAGGTTTTCTTTTTGCTTATGGTCACTATTTCTCACTTGCTTGCACTCACCCCTCCTCCTTAATTTCCTTGGCTGAGCACTACAAGGGACAGCCCCTTCTTGGTGTGAGAATGATTCATTTTTCCATTTGCAACAAAATCTTATCTCATCTCCAAAGCTCATTTCTCCTCACACTTCCTAAAGGCAACTTCGATTAACCCTTGAGGCAAAGTGTTCTACGTATATTCTACAACAATCTTGGACACGTCGGCTAGCAAACTTCGTGTCCGAGTTGCCTCGGTTCAGAGGCGGGGGCCCGTAAAAAGACTCTTAGATGTGGTGCCCTTTTCCGACGAGGAGACCGGGGATTGATCAAGATCGGAGATGCCGCGAGGAGCTAGAGACGATGGCTAATGACCGAAGGACACGGATCGATCGGTATAGCTTTCTAACCCTTCTCTAGTTTGCTAGTTATAGGTTAATGGTTCGATCCGGGTGAAAGTATACGATAACGCCAGTTTCAAGTTTATGAAAAAGTTTTGTTTCCGCATTTTGGCCTCGGATCGACGGCCGGGGCGCTACCATAGACTTACATATATACCGCGGTATACCTGATTTGGATTGAGCTTTATTGTATACCGTCGATTTCGATTATGATGTTGATGTTGATTTCATGCACTCTGTGCATTTGATTTGGATTCTTGCGCATATTTGGTGCGTTTGGATTAGATTTTGCGCATGTTCGGCGTTTGATATTGGATTTCGTGATTTCGTGCATGTTGGATGCACCTGATTTAGATTTTATTCATGCATGATGGATGCACCTGATTTGGATTTTCGCGGATGTTGGGCGCATGTTATGAGGTGCGATTTTGGTGCACACCAGATGCACTAAATCGGGATTCTTCGTGCATATCAGATGCACCTGATATTGCTGTCAGGCACACGTTGTCTCTGACAGGTGTTTCGTGCACACCCGTTACACTTAGATGTTGTTTCTTTGCACATGTATGGCACATTCATGGATTTTGATTTCCGTGCGCACCAGACGCACGTAGCTTTCATATGCACATTTTGGGATTGATATCTTATGGAGCAGTACGTTTTTATGATATTTACTATTGTTTTCGTACTGAGCAGGACTACTCAGAGGACAGTACCTGGATGTATGTTGCATGGATTGATAGTTATCGAAGGGATTCCCAAAAAGAGAGCTATAGTCTCAGTATTTACCTACGTGTCTAATATGACACGAAACGTTTTAAACAAGGAAACCCTTCTAAATTATTTTCAAAAACGGTGGGACGTATATTTTAAACAAAGGATAAATATATATATAGTTATTTTCTTACAATAGACGTCCGCCACTGTGCCGCGATACGCGCATCGCACAGCAACATAAAAGGTTTGGCATGCATTTCCTTCAGATGGTTACATGTATAGTTTTGATTTATATCATATTAGTTTTCGTATTGGATTTGACATTTGTGTCTTCACCATGACACCGATGATTGTGGAATGCTTGACGGAGTTTTGATTTTGAGTTATCTGCTCATTTTCCATGCGCATGTATTGCGCTACGATATATTTTATGTATTGATGATTTCGGAGCCCCGACGACTTGGACTTTTACTGAAATGTTTTAGTATTTGAGGGGTTTAAATTTAAATTCGGGGATAGAATTTCTTTAAGGGGGAAGATTGTAACATTTCAAGAAATAAAATATTATTTTTGGGAATGTTTATAATTAAATAATAAATATATTGAATATTTTAATAAGGCGGTATAATTAAATACCGATAAATTTGGTAAAAATTTGGAAAATTATAGAAATTACTAAAAAGAGGGTGTTTTATGCGATTCATGCAAATTATGAAAGTTTATGATTTATTTGACACTATTTTAATTGCTAATCGCGATTAAAAATCGCTAATCGGGCTTTAAGCGTGTTTTGTGCACATGACATGCACATGTCATTTTTACACTTGTTACATTTTTATCATGGCTTTTCTTCATGTTTTATATCATGGTTGTTGTTTTATATTGAGAGAAGAAAAGAAAACATTAAAGAATTGAGGGATGGGCATGAGAGAGAGTGAGGTGAGGGGTTCCCTTGACTTGGTCTCATTCCCTCTCTCATTTTTCCTTCACCATTCTCCCTCCCTCTCAACCCCATGGCAGCACCTCCTCCCCCCCCTCTTCAAGCCATACAACACCATCAAAAACAACCCAAAACCCCATCTCCATTTCATTAAAACTGTGCACAAGCTCATGGGAAACACTTTGGACCAAGCAAGTTTTGATTTTGGACACTTGGGGCAACTCAAGAAGCCAAATGAGGTAATTCCTATACCATTTGCATTGTATTCCTTCCTCTTTAGCTTCCATGTTTAATTAGAGGTGTTTTAGTGATGTTTAGTGAGGGTAGGAAATTTCTAGTTAGGGTTTATGGAATTCTTGAGCTGTGATGTGAGATTGAGGTTAGTAGTGACCTTATAACCCCTTTAGTGATATCATATTGGACCAAACCAGAGACAAAACCCCGGAATACGAACTTTAAAATTCTACAGATATGGAAAAATTATGGTTTTGTGTTGGTTAAATGAAATCTGCTAACACTCGGGTGACCTGAAAATTAATTAGCAAACACAGAGAGATAAGCAGGCACCTAGGAAGCATCACCCAAGACCCCAGCCCCCTGAACCCTCTTCTTGGCCGCAAATAAAGTCTTCCTGGCCGCAAATTGCGGCCAGAACTGGAGCTATGTGGTTCGTGTTTGGTTCATGTCCCCATTTGCTTTAAACTAGACCCTTGGCATATGCAAAATTGGCAAATTTGACCTAGGGTAAAATCTGGGACCATTTTCAAGAGTTGATATTTTGATTCGGGGTTTCGTTTCTCGTATTTTGAATTCTGGATTTTTAGTATTGTGTTTTACCCCGATCTCTTGACGTTTGTACGACAATATTGAGGGTTGTTTGGTGGTTTTGAAGGCATGGTCCATAGCTTCTAACCTATAGGCCTTTAGCGTGTCGTTTTGGTTTTGACTTGGATTTTAATGCGCATTACGATTGTGTTATATTTGTAGGTACCCTCGAGTGGAAATGAACGACAAGGACGAGCATGGTGATGTCGACAACGGCAAGCGTAGAGCAAAGTGAGTAGATTATATCTACGGGGAAAGTCGGTAGATGGCGTATAGCACCCCCGCAGTTCGTAGTATAGTGTATAGTATATATATAATATGGATATATTTATACGTTATTGTGGGATTGTGACTATCTAGATAGACTTTGGGAGTTATGGATGAATTTAGTGTACTTGGATGATAGCGTCGTTAGTTAGTGTAGTCGCGAATCCTAGAATGAGGTTTACACCCACACGCACACACATGCTCACTTTGTTTTACTTGTGGATATACGGGGATATGTATATGTATACATATATAGGTACGGGACTATGTATACATGTACGTACACTTATACGTGGATGATGAGGATTGTACATGGTATTTGGAGATGAGTCGATGAGATTGGGCATGGTGCCATGAGATCGGTGATATAATGTGGTTCGTAGATACGACATGGGATTTTAGCGGGCCTTTAGGCGTGTGTTTTCATACACGCATATATATGCAGAGGGTATCAGTTTGTACTAGATTTAGATCAGTACCCCAGTTCATGGGATATGATGATAAGGATACCAGATAAATGATGAGATGAATGTGATATTTGACCCGTACCCAGATTGGGATGCCGTACGACGGATTTACGTACGAGTTATATATTGATGATTGATCCGCACTCTTGACTCGAGGATGTCATGTTATTTATTGTATCGTATGTGATAATATCGAGGCGAGATCACCGACTATTATATATGTATATATATATCGACTCAGATTTAGATGGTTTCCATACCCTTTCGATTAGCTTATTAGTTAGATTTGTAGTTTACTTAGTAGATGTTGGACTAGACCCGAGTCATACCTATTTCAAAAACTACCGAATCGTGAGTATTTTAAAGACAGGCCAGGGGATTCTACAGATATTTTCAAAAGACGCATCTTTCTTAAAAACACCGTAGCTCTTATTTTTCTAAACACCACGATTCGTGTTATTTCAAATGGCATAACTGTATGACATATATATATATTGTTGTAGATTCTTCACTGTTGCGTTTATTATTCAATTTCCGCATATTCTTCCTATTCGCATCGCATTGCATGTTTTAATGTGTTTATTGTTATATTAAACCCATGCTGTCAGGACACCAGCACCATTATCGATGATGCATATGTTCCACGTACACCTGCTTGCAGGCTCACACACTTCATCATCGATAATTGCCATGTCACTACACAGTAGGATTGTTGCATCAGGATATGACTCGTTGTATGACATACTAGCACACATGCATATTGTACACTCATACCTGCGTATATACCTACTTGTACATCCATATTGGCGCACAGGCATATTGTACACTCATACTTGCGTATATACCACTTGTACATCCATATTGGTGCACATGCATATTGTACACTCATACTTGCGTATATACCTACTTGTACATCGATATTGGCGTACAGGCATATTGTACACTCATACTTGCGTATATACCTACTTGTACATCCATATTGGCGCACAAGTATATTGTACACTCATACTTGCGTATATACCTACTTGTACATCTATATTGGCGTACATGCATATTGTACACTCATACTTACGTATATACCTACTTGTACATCTATATTGGCGCACAGACATATTGTACACTCATACTTATGTACACACATATTGTACACCCATACTTGCATGCATACGTATTTGCACATACATAGATGATTCTGGCTTGATTTTGGAGATTTGGGAACCACGAGATATATTTTAAAACTGGATTCATTTAAAAGAGCGGTTTTCCCTCGATATGTGCATATTACTGTTTTATGTTGCATGATATACGGATATGCTTACATTTTTATTATATGTCGCATATATCATGCTTTGTGATTATACGCATTGAGATATGCTGTTTTCATGAGATTTCTGGATTTAAGAACCGTGGCTATTTCGAAAGAAAGTATGTATTGTTTAAAAACCCGGTTTCTCTTGATATGATATTTCAGTACGTCCACCATGAGTTTTATCGGTTCTGATATGTATATACCCCATGTGAGGAGGAGTCGTGGACCGTATGTGGGTACATGGTGGAGCCCGGTATGGTACCCTGAGGCAAGAAAGGGATGCTGTGTATACAGACGGTGAGCCTGGCAGAGGGACTACTACCTACCGGTGATTGTATTTTAGGCTCGGCGGATATCCGGAGGATACCGACCGGAGTCGAGAGATGATACGGGCCGATCCGGACTGACGGAGCCCGATATATACGAGAATTTACGTGCCGATGCTGGGCACAGGTTTCATGATGTTTTCGAGTGTCGATACTAGACACTCAGGTTCCATGATTTTGATATGTCGCGAGGGATACACGTTAATTTATATCCTCATATTTTCATGCATATGCTTTATGATATTTACATGCATGATGTTTTTGTGTCATTGGTTGACACGTGGACGAGATCCACACGCATACATGCATTGATTACATTGTTGGATGATATCCACATACTTATAGACTTGATACTATAGTTGACACTGATTTCATTGATGATACCTCATATTTATGATATGTTGCTACCTGAGGAACTGACACGAGCACTTGGTATTACACTTGGTATAGATGTTTACTGTTGCCACCTTTCATACTTCAGACTTTATCATATTGAGGATTTATATTACTGATCGTTTAACCTAAGATTGAGTCATACATACGATTTCTGCTCTGTGATGTTTTCTACTCATGAGTTGGCAACTCACCCCCGTTATACCACAGTTTCTTGCAGGTTTTGCCGTACAGGTTTCATTGCAGTTTTGCTGGCACACTGCTTCCATTCCGGGTGATTTGCTTTGATAGGTGGGTTCACTTACATCGTGACCACCATTGTATTTTATTTACATTCAGTTATATCTAGTAACTCAATCAACCAGACTTGTATATTATTTCAGACTTAGAAAACCAGTTGTTTATTCTTTCGACCTTAGAGTCGCGCGTTGTATTATTATGGTTTTCTTGATGTTTTGAGTTTCCTTTTGAGTTTTGATCCTCGCCCTTCGGCGTTGTATATTATATTGCTTGTGTAGTTGTGACCGTCGATTGACGAAGAGCTAGCTCCCGCTTGGCGATACCTTTTATCATTGATGTATATATTATTCATGTTGTACCCCGTTCGGGGTCATTTTTTACAAAGGAAACTCTGCCGAAATTTTCAGAAAAGACCTGGGATTTTAAAAACGCATAATTCGGCTTATGCTATTAAAACCACTTGTTTTAAAACATGTTTTCTTCACTTCTTTCTTTAAAATGGTTTTAGATTTCTGAGCTTTTGGCTTACTTGAATTAGATGGGGTCCTACAGACTTCATATGATTCAAGGGTCTGTCACGTGCCATTTCAGGTCGTGATAGATATAATCTCGTTCGCGACTAGATCAAGGGAAAAGAATGTAGGCTTCAAGAATTATTTATTTTCTTTTTAGTGGTTAATTTGTGGGTGATGATTTTATGAATCATATGGATTTTGGTATTTGCCTGTTCCAGTTATCTAAGAAGGCCTCTTGATGAAATCATTAGAACTAAATTGATGCAAATCTATAGTCTCATGTTTAATTGAGATCAGAGGAGATCAATAAAGATTAACGCCTACTTAAGCAACACATTTTCTCAAATCATACTTTTAGTTACGTTAAAAATCTCAGGGTTTCGTAAAAGATATTTTTGATATAAGTCGAGATATAATGAGAGGGGGATAATTTCGGAATAAAACAAACTACAAAATTTAGTCACATGATGGTTTAAATTGAATGAAAACGTTAAAAAGCTAACGGTGGGGGATTGCTGTTTAACGGATCAAAACTTCAGGGGGGAGGGGAGGGGGGGTTGGTAACGGGTTTAAAAGTGAAGATGGTTTTGGACAATTGGGTAAAACACATGGTGGTTTCCATGAAATAAGCCTTAATTTAATTTGCTATAATAAGAAACTTTAAGGTATTTTAGTGTATATTCAAAATAAAGCAAATATACATGCATAAAACCACATGAAGGATATAGGTAAGTTCTAATGGTATGTGGAGGCAAGTATGAGTAATCAAAGATGGTTTTCTCATCTAAAGAATCGACTCCCCGATAAAAGGTCTCTAATTCTCTCCGCTAGACCCGTGAATAGAATTCATTGTAATTAATGGAATGCACAATTGAGTTCCCCGAAAGAGTTGCAGAAGCCATTTGGTTAGATGAAAAAGAAGTCAATACCAAATGAAAGTAGTCGGTTCATACAAAAAGGTGTGTACAACATAGATAAACAAGTTAAGTATAAACACACATCAACAAGGCATAAATAATGATACCAAAAGAAAATGGTTTGAAGTTAAAACATGTGCCAAATATATCCATATGAAAAAGATTTAAACAATTTAAAAACACATGGGTACAAACTCTCGCATTTATGATTAAAAACATAATTTAAGCAAGTAAGAGTGAGTCGTGGCATGAAAAACAAAAGATGCAAATCTAAACTAGTTTTCATACCAAGTTGTGCTCATGTTTAAAAGATCATAAGTTAAAGAAAATGAGCATACAAGAGATCACATATGAGCAAAAGAATAGCAATATAAGTAGCATTTCATACATGAACAAATGCACAAAAAGATATTCAAGATAATATTAGTGTATCACAAGGGGTATGAAAAAGTAACATACACAATTAGAATATCAACATTAAACACAAATGAATCAGCGATATTCTAAAAGAATATAGTAAGGAATACATTGCCTCACAAACTGATGAGCTAAGAAAATATTCCATTGAAATGCTCTTGCTCGTCACGATCCCGAATCCCACAAGTCGTCAATTGGTCCATATCTACAAAATAAGGTACGGAAGGGGATTTCGGTATCCAAGCTTTCTTGGATTCATACGAGTTAAGTTTGGGAAACCCATCTTGAAAATATTCCTAGAGGGGGGTACATATAAATACACTACCGATATACCCAAATTAAATTTTTTATCAAACACTTGCTAATACAAATCACAATTGTAAACTTAGATTAATAATATGCATACAATTGTGAAATTAAAACATATAGCAAGCACAATGAATCACAATCAAGCAAGAATGAGCATATAGATAGCATAAGTGATAGCAATGAAATTCCTAAGCTAATAAGCAAATAAGAGATAAGAAATTGCAAATTCAAACACAATGCGATTTATAGTGGTTCAGGAGATCTCCTAGTCCACGTTCTTTAGGCGTACGAGCCCGTTCCACTAAACTAAGGTTCGAGGTTTCGGCCGAAACTACCGATATGTGGTGGTTTCGTATCAGTTTCGATGGAGACCTATACGAAACCTGAAACAGATACGAAACCAACCATACAATATCGTTTCAGCTGAACCTTTAAAAACTTATCTTTTATACCATTATTACTGTCATTGTGATCATCGTAGGCCTTCGTTGTTAGAAAACCGCAAAAAAGTAAATATAAACCCTATATTAATACTTATCTAAGTACACGTTTCAACATATTTTGCATCATGGCTGGATTTTTAAACACTAGGATCATTGTCTTGTAATATAGAACCATAAATTTAAGTATTTAATATTTCTACACTTATTTATATTGTATTACCGTCAAAACTGAAACCCGAACCGAGATTAGCGAAACTAGCCGAAACCCAGCGAAGCTAATAAAATTATGAGAGCCCGAAACCGAAACTGAGTTCTTGAACATTGCAATAAACACGTCTTTTTCGAAGACAAACACGTTGCCCATAAGCAACCCACAACCCTGCTTCCAGTGGAGGCCAAACCAATACGTCTCCTTAAAAGACTACACGTTGTTCATCAATACAAACAACACTTTTTACAAGCTCTTCCCGCCTCTCTCTCAATACAACCACACATACTCACACTTGAGAACTTCTTCTCTCAACAAGCTCTTCTCACTTACAAGGCACTCTTGCACTCAAGAATTCTCTAAATGAAAAAAGAAGGCAAAATACAAGCCCAAGATTACTCTCAAAGGTGTTTTACAATTGAAGCACTAGTACTAAAGAATAATAGAACATCAAACTAGAAGCACTTGAGTGATTTTGTGTGTAAGAGTGATTTTAGATAAGAAAATGAATATTTGATCAGACTCTCACAAGAGATGAGATTTTTCTTTTGAAAATCACTTTAAAATATAGGCCATTGAAATCTCTAAGTGATTGAGGCTCAAAAACCAACATAAAATCTTTTTATAGCCCCCAAAGAAAACTAGACCTTATGGATCAAAATCAACAGAAAACGCTCATGGCAGACGTTTGAAGAATATCAGGGCAGACGTATGGCCTTTTAGAATATAAAACCTAACGACTATATTTTTAAAAAAAATCTTTACTGCAAACGTTTGAAGTTCATATAGGCAGACGTCTGAAGTAGAAAAAGTTTTGGCAAAAACATAACATTAGACGTCTGCCATGATGAGCTGCAGATGTTTGTGTTGTTAGAGTTTCTAGCATCCTAGCCTCTACAACCGCTGTCTATGCGGAACGAAAAACAGAAAATCGAGAGGCACTAGAAACTACAAAGCCTAGAATCTAAACCAAACACTTAAACTGGACATCTACAGAGAGGTTTATCTACTATGAAAGAAGGGTTATACCAAATGATCCATATTCTTCGGTCTTCAATCCCCTTCCTTAGCTTCTTATAGTCGCCGTGATCAAGCTTGACCGCCGACCTTCTCTTTGTCGAAGATGGTCTATCCAAGGTATTTGGTTCAAGGCTCTAGCTCTACACAAAAAATTAAGTGGAGCAACTAAAGGTCCTAGCTTGCTACATTAGGATGTCTAGAAATGTAGTGAGTTGTTCTAGTATTTTTCTACCTCACTTCCACCCTTGATTCTCAATACATGAGAATGTATGGAGGAAGAAGAAGGAGGAGCTCAAGAAAGGGAGAGAGAAAGAGAATGGTGGAATGAATCATTCAACGCTAAATGAAAAAGGCTTGCATGGTTTTGATCAAAGTAATTTTCAAATAGAAAATTGCAACCATACTTGAATAGTGCATACAAATGCAATAAACAAATACAATAAACAAATACAAAATCATTTCCATTGCCATTCTTTCTTCATTCCTCACCTTTACACCTCATTTCTATTTTTTAACAAAATAGAAAATCCATAATGAGATGTCCACCTTCTAGAATGTGTTCTTGTATAAATACATGAATACATTCCCGTATATAAATACCTATATTCATATCAAAATACGAATACCCAAAGATATAGAATAATACAATGAACATAATACTAGAATATACATATCAAAATATACATGTAAATTATTAAATCAATACTTGATTTAATAATCCGGCTTAATCATAAGCCGGCTAGTATTTTCATCTACCTGATTAAAGTCCGTATAGCTAGTACACATATTTAATCGAAACCCTGCACGTATCAAAATACAGCCACTACATCATTTCGTCTGAACCAGGGAAACCCTCTGTGTAGGACTCTAAAGACTTGACAGTACGCCGGCAGTGAGTTACTGGATAAATCCATAACCACAACCACATCAGCGGCACTAGCTGTACGTAACGGCTGCCCGGATATCTATCGAAAGGGAAGGCCGACGAGCAAGCTTATCTGAACCCCTACTGAGCCTATCTGTGACAATCTCCGTACAATCCGGTCTCTTCGTTTAAGAGTATTTCATACCGGGTCTAGGGGTGGTAAATGTCAGACCCTAATAACCCGATAATTTGTACCGATGTGACTCAGAACCAATTCGAGAAACTACTGATCTAACTATCAGTAAATTTCAACTGCTTTAGCCAAGGTCTTATGGTGCTGGCCAACCGAACACAGTGTGATATAGACTCCCTATACCGGGATAGACGAATCCCCAACAATCGCTCACTGCCTCCATATGGCTCGGGACTGAACCCAACTAAAACCTGTTTACACAATTCAGTAGAGCCGTGGTAGGGTAGTAATCTAAGTACAGTGGGAACTCATATGAGACAAATGACGATCTCAGGTCTAAAGACTAACTTGTACTCATATTACATGAGAACTGCTATTTGACGATAGGTATAGTACCATCTAGAAGTTCTCGGCAAGTCCGTCCAGTATACTCACCACAAGCGAGCACCTATATACGATCTTGGGTGCCAAAGACCAATGGCTGTGGGACCAACCATCGCCCATCATCGGGGTCTAGAAATGTATACACCAGTCTAATCTGGAACATCAAAGCCCAGTCTCGATACTCCAACGACTAGGGACATTTAAGGATGTTCTTATGGACTACCCAGCCCCTACATGTATGATCGCCATCATAATACTGGTAGTCAAGCAATAATCCTACGGGTTTTATCAACATATATTAACGATACGTAATAACAAGTAAAACATATACACATGTTAAAATAAAGACAAACCAAATAGTATACTATCATATCGAGCAAGAATATCCTGTACATACATATGTCCAAGCATCCACTATATATACATATATAATAATGGCCTCTAGGGCATACATATCCAACAATCACCCACTTACACTGAGGCCATATATTGGCGTATCAAGTACCCAACGTCTGCACTAGGGCCAGTTGTTGGCGTATCGCATACCCAATATCTTAAATAGTCTCTCGAACTATGCTTGAGGGAGGGCTTTGGTGAATGGATCCGTCGTGTTCTATTTTGTGTCTACTCTCCGAACCTCAATCTTTTGGCGATCTACGATCTCCCTGATCAGGTGATATCGTCTCAAGATGTGTCTGGATTTCTGACAGGACCATGGTTCCTTCGCCAAAGCCATAGCCCCATTGTTGTTGCAATACAATGGTATTGAATCAACAATGGATGGAACCACCTCAAGTTCAGTAATGAACTTCTTCATCTAGACCGCTTCTTTTGCGGCATCATTGGCAGCAATGTATTCAACCTCCATTATCGAGTCTACGACGGTGTCTTGTTTGGAGTTTTTCCAACAGACCGCCCTTCCGTTGAAGGTAAACACAAAACCCGAGACAGACTTGTTGTTGTTCTTGTCACTTTGGAAGCTCGAGTCGGTAAATGACTACACCTGGAGGTTTCCATTACTGTACACCAAGAACAATTCCTTAGTCCTTCTCAGGTACTTAAGAATGTTCTTTACTGCTGTCCAGTGGTTCTCCCTTGGGTTTGACTGATACCGACTCACCACGCTAAGCATGTAAGTTACATCTGGTCTGGTACATAGCATCGCATAGATTATAGATCCTACCGCCGAAATGTAGAGTATAATGCTAATGCAGGCCTTCACCTCATTAGTCTTGGGAGACATCTCTTTGGAGAGGGTGATTTCGTGCAACGTGAGTATATTACCGCGTTTGGAATCTTCTATACTAAATCTCTTTAGTATAGCCTCTATGTACCTGGACGGTGAAAATCTCAACAATCTCTTGGATCTATCTATGTAGATCTTAATCCCCAAAATATAGGAGGTATCACCCAGGTCTTTCATGGAGAACCTTTGTGACAAGAACAGCTTGATCGATTGTAGCATAAGAATATCATTTCCTATCAAGAGAATGTTATCCACGTATAAAACTAAGAATACGACAGTTCTTCCTACAATCTTCTTATATATACACAGCCCATCCTCGTTCTTGATGAAGTCAAATTTCTTGACTGTCATGACCCAGAATTGGAACGTGACTGACACTTGAATCACGTAAAGTCTATAGGACCCTACTGTAATCCAAGTAAGCCAAAAGCCCAAAAATCTAAACCTTTTTAGGAAAATAGTGGAGGTGGAGTTTTGAAATAAAGGTATAATGAAATCATGTTCTTTCTTTAGATGAATAAGTAATGTTATATGAAAATACAAGTCGGTTGTGTACTATAGTTGAAAACATTTTCGTCATTTGAAATTTGAGCAGCATCTCCTTTGTAAATTTTGATCCAAAAACAAAACATAACAACAATAGTATAAGCATCCCCAAGTGGGAGCTAGCTCTTCGCCAATTGGCGGAAACAACCACACGAATACAAATATACGACGCCCAAGGCGAAGATCAACACAGAAAGAAAATAAAGAAAACCGAAACATTATCAAATCCAATATAGGAATATATACAGGTCTCGACTCGAGATACAAAGAATATACAAACCGGTCTCTACGGCTACCAAATATACATAGTCTGGTTGATGGAGCTTTTAACTAGACACAAATGAATAAAGAATATACAGCAGTGGTTATGCTCTGTACTGTAACCCACCTACCAATGCAAATCACCCAGAAAAGAGCAATGTGCCAGCAAGCCGCTACTGAATCCGAGCGGTCGATCCTGCAAGAAAACTGTGGCACAACGGGGGTGAGTTACCAACTCGTGAGTAGAAGACATCACCAGGTAGAAATAGAATGTATGACGATCTCCTAGGTCATACAGTAATATAATAATAATAATATCGAGTGGTAATAAGGATGATAGAGTAAACATAAGTAAAATAATACTAATATAATCGTGCCCGTGTCATAATCCGGTACCATGTCATCTGTATCATATATGTGTGTATAGGTGTATCATCCAACGTGTGTCCATCAACGACACACCAAATCATCATAAAAAAACATGAGTGCCCAACATCGACACTTGAAAACATCATAAAACCCGTGTCCAGTATCGACACGTAAATCCTCATATCTCGGGCGCCGTCTTATCGGATCATCCCTCAAATCCATCTGATCACATGACTCTGGTCGGTATCTCTCGGATATCCACCAAGCCCATTACTATCACCGGTCGGTAGTGCTCCCCTGCCGGGCTCAACGTCTCTCTATACGATCTTTTTATCCCGGGGTACTGTACCGGGTCCACCATGTACCCGCAGACGGTGCCTCCTCTCTCCTCGAATCGGGTATACACATAACTCAGAACCGAGAAAACTCATGGTGGACACCACACATCATATCAAGAGAAACCGCGTTTTTAAAACAATAATAAGTTTTCAAAATGTATCTGCGGTTTCTCAAATCCAGAAATCTCATGAAAACCGAAATCTTATAAGCATAAACCAATAATGAAACAATGAGTATAGCACAGAACAAATCCGTAATGCATAACCAGTGTGTTCATATGAGCGTGTATCTAACTAAGTAAGAAAATACGATACCCGATCAAGTAAATGAGGTATGGGTACTAAACAATAACTAAAAAGTTATAGGTTACTAGATTATATGGTGAAGTAATGATTTCTAATGTGTACGTGGCATGGAAATTACCGATGATGAGTGTGTGAGCCGGCGAGTATGTGTATGTGCAACATGCGCATCATCGGTAATGGTGCGTGTGTCCTAGCAGACGATGTCATGCAAGATAAGGAAAGAACGTGATATGTATACCGCAAAAAAATGAGAATAATACGAGCATAGTAGAAGAAGGAAACTGTAAACGCAACAGTATAAAATACATAGCTACATATGAGGCATACTGTTATAACTTAAAATAGTGTGAATTGTTGTTTTTAGAAAAATAGGGGCTACGGTGTTTTTGAGAAAAAGATACCATTTGAAAATCCGTAGCGTCTTTTGAGCTTGTCATTTAAAAATGCACAACGATTTGTTAGTTTTGAAAATAGGCATGGCTCTAATTATACCCTAATATCTACTTAAGTGATTAGAAAACAATAATTTTTCGAGTCGATACATCCATAAGTCGGTGATCCAGTCTTATAATATCACGTACGATATAATCCATCGTACGGTATCATCAAGTCAAGAGTGTAGGGTTACTAGATACTCTCACAAGGGTCTATAAGGCATCAACCATGCTCGATTTAAAATTTAGACGTGCCGAACAACCCTAACCAAGATCTTTAAACTAGAGATTATGCGAAACAAAGCATGTTAAACACTTTAACATCTAAGAGTTTGGGATTACAACCTTTATAGTCCGGTCCTTCACTTCATAAGCTCCGTGTTGAGGTCCCTTCGCTGCGATCATCAAGAATCCGGACTCTAGAGAGGCTCCATAAAAGAAATATGCAAGCTTGCTTCCGATCTTCGATAACAAAGATGATCTACCTTGAAGTTTCATTAACACAAGCTCTCACTTATAAATGAAGTGAAGACCCTAATCCAAATGGCTAGGATAGATTAGGATGATGAAGTAGGATTTTAGCTCTTATTTATTTTCATTAACTCACTCATAATCATCACTAATGAAAAAGCTAGAAAGCTTTTCCATTAAGAACTCAAGGAAGAAGAAGAATCTTTTATGATGAATAATGAAACTCTAGTGAGGTTAGAAATGCAACCATGGGTTAAATATGAAGACTTAACCCATGTAGAGATTTTACTATGGTTAAAGGGTTGGGTTGGGTTAAAGAAATATCACAAAATATCATAAAATATCAAGGTCAAAGTCAAAGCTTCAAGAAGCTTCTTGAAAGCTTCATGAATGTTTAACCCTAATCCAAACCCTAACCACAATTAAACTCCACAAAACATGTTGCATTTATAACCCTAATATGTTACAATATTATATATCACATATAAAATATTTATTGTAACAAAATAAAATAATACAATTAACATATATCGCATATATATATCAATGCATTACCCGAGTGAGAAAAAGAATCTTTTAGTGAGCTCATATTAGTTAATGTAATTTAATATATCAAATATATAATTATACATTAAATTATCGAATCAACACTTGATCCGATAATCCGGCTATTTCATAAATAACCGACTAATATAATCTGTATCAGTTCATCGAATCAACACTTGATCCGATGACCCGGCTATATCACATATACCCGGCCGATATCTCATATCGCGAGAATCTAGTACGGTATCACATACACGTATTGTTCTCGGTCCCGCATATATCACATATGTGCTCCTACTCCGTTTTGCCTGAGCCAAGAAACCTCTGTGTAGGACTCTAAAGAATCGTCAATACGCCGGCAGTAGGTGATGATCATATCAAACACCCACAAGCTGTAAGCGGTCAACTAAACGTAACAGCCACCCAGGTATTGAGCGATCAGAAGATCAACAAGCAAGCGTGTACATTCTCCTGCGAATCCAATCAGTAACACTCCCGTACAGTCCGGTCTCTTCGTCTGATATGTCGCATATCTCGCCTAGGGGTGGAAAACGTCAGACCCCAGTAGCTTGATAAGTCGTTTCGATATGAGGTCTATAACAGTTCAAGAAACTACTGATAACACTTACCAGTAAATCTCAGCAACCCTGGCCAGGGATTTCTAGTTATAGCCAATCGAACACAGCACAACATCAACTCCCTATACCGGGAGAGACGAATCCCCTCCTATCGCTCATTGCTTCCATGTGATTCGGGACTGTACCCAAAAGCCACCTTTTTGCACGCCCTCTTGGACGTGGTATGATGGAAATCAAAGCACAGTGTGAATCACACAAGACTCTATGACGATCTCGGATCTACAGACTAACCTGTACCAGTGTCACCGGAGAACTGCCATCTGACGTGAGGTATAATACCATCTGGGAGTTCTCGGCGAGTCCGTCCAGTATACCCAGTCTCCACTGAGCACCCGTACACCATCCTTGATGTCAAACACCGATGGATATGTGATCATCCATCGCCCATCATATGGGTCAAGATGCGTATACGCTAGTCTACTCTGGTGTATCGATGCCCTGTCTCGATACACCCTCGACTAGGAACAGTTATAGGATGTACTCGTCGACTACCGTGGCCCCACTAGTATGATCTCATCATAGTCCCTGTAGTCGAGTACATATCCTAAGGGCTTTATCAACATGTAACATAGAGACAATCAGAGTACATGTTAAGATAAAGTACAACCAGATAGCATACTATCATGTCGAGCAAGAAAGTCCTCCCTATATATGTCCAAGCATCCATTACAATATATATCATATGTACAGTAATGGCTTCTACGGCATACATATAACTAACAATCTCCCACTTGCACTAGGGCCATCTGTTGTGGTATCACATACCCAACAAAATGCTGTGGTTGAAGTATCTCATACTCAACCATTCCATAAAAGTCTCTACTGGGAAAAAGGCCTTTGTGAGTGGATCCGCGCTGTTGTGTTCTGTGTCTACTCTCCTAACCTCGATCTCCCTGAAGATCAACCATCTCCATGATCAGGTGATACTGCCTAAGAATTATATCTGGATTTCTGATGGGACGGGGGTTCCTTGGCGTAAGCCACAACTCCATTGTCACACAATGGTAGGAACGAAGTTCATCTCATGAACTTATATATATCCAGACTGCCTCTTTGGTATCATCCTTGGTAACGATGTATCTTGCCTTTAATCGTCTAGTAAGTCACGGTATCTAGCTTGGAACTTTTCCAACATACCGTCCCTCCACTGAGGGTAAAGACAATGCCTGCGACTGACATTCAGTCGTCCTTGTCACCCTGGAACCTTTCTAGTGATTCTCCCCAGGATCGATTAATACCATCTCACTACAACTAGTGAGAATCCTAACATCTATTTAGATCTATCTCATAGATATAAAACCTAGGATTTAGCAGGTATCACCTTGATCCTATATGGAGAATCCTTGTGATAAGCGGAGATTGACCGAGCGTAGCATAGGAAACTCCTTCCCTATCAAGAGTATGTCATCCACGTACTCTACGAGGATCACCACCATACTCTCTACTATCTTTTTGTATATACAAGGTTCATCTACCATTTTGATGAAGTCAAACTCTTTGACTACCACATCAAAACAGACGTTCCAACTCCGCGATGCCTGATTTATCACATAAAACATCTTGCTCACGTTTCCGCTGCTCCCACTGTCTACAAAGCCCTCTGGCTGTGTATTTATAGACACTCTCTTTCAAATCATCATTTAGAAAAGCAGTTATGACACCTAACCGCCAGATATCGTAGTCATGGTATGTAGCCGTGGCAAGTAGGATCTGGATGGACTTAAGCATAGCTTTGAAAGTCTCAACTTTTCCATGTACACCAAGTAATCTTCTCAAGATATACTTACTCCTGATGGGGATTTAACCCTTCAGATAAAGCAACCAAAGTCCATACTTTGTTGGTGTATAAGGATTCCATCTCAGATCGCTAAGCATCCAGCCATTCTTACAGAGTCCCACTCTTGATGGCCTGCTCGAAACTAGTTGGCCCATCATCTCATGATGCAATCCTCGCTCCCACTGTCATAGAGAAACCGAAGTATCTCTCAGGTGGGTGAGGAACCCTACTAGATCGGCGGAGAGGCTGGGGTTCGTTGGAAACTATTGAATCCTTTGGTTCTACCAAATCATCAGCTGCAGTTTGTATAGCTGGAACCTTTCCAGTTCTACCTCATGACCAATAATTTCTTCACAAGAAATTCCCTTTCACAAAGGTGGCATACTGAGAAACAAAACATCTTTTGTTCCTCGGTTTGGTAGAAGATATTCCCTTGTGAATGCTTGGGATATCCAACAAACTTCTACAGAACTGACTTTGCCTCGAGCTTGTCCGGATTATACTTTTAGACATAGGCTGGACAACCCCAAATCTTAACTACCTTAAGAGATGGGCTCTTCCCATATCATATCATATATGAATTGGTAGGCAACTGATTTGATTGGAACCCTATTCAATAGGTATGCAGCTTCTCAAGTGCATAACTCCCTAAAAGGAAATAGGAAACTCAGTAGTACTCATCATAGAGCACACCATATCACATAGGGTGCTATTGCCCCGTCCCGATATACCATCGTGCTATGGTGTATACGGAGGAGTAATGCTGAGAGAGAATCTCGTTCTCCTTTAGAATAGTCCAGGAATTCCGTGCTCAAGTATTCTCCTCCTTGATCTCATCAAAGGACATAATACTTATACCCGTTTTTGGTTCTATACTTCTAACTTATATTCATTGAATTTCTCAAAAGTTCCAGACTTGTGTTTCAACAAGAACATATGTCCGGATCTTGAGAGATAATCGGTGAATGTAATGAAGTACAAAGAACCGGTCTTGGCATGTGTAGACAGGGGACCTTCATACATCAGCATGTATCAATCCCAAGAGTTCACTAACTCTTTCTCTATTTCCAATAAACAGAGCTGTGGTCATCATATCTTTGTGACATGAATGGCAAGTTTCACAAGATATAAATTCAAACTAATTCAAATATGCATCTAAATGTAACTTCAGCTAGTCGGGTTACATTGATATGACCTAGTCTACAATACCACAAGAACGATTCGTTCATTTCTGAACTATTCCTCTTGTGTGTGTTCTGTACTTTAAGAACTGATATTTTGATTTCGAACGTCTATGCTTTTAGATAACGTACCTGAACCGATCAACTCTTGATATAGGAAATGTTCAAAACATTATCCAACAATACAAAATTATATCATTCTTTACTAATAAAGAGACTGATATGATGTTGTACATCAGGTTCGGTATCTAATAACATTCGTTCAGAATCAATGTATTTGTTAATACAGAGTGATGTTACAAACAGACTTGGCTGCAACACTTGCACCGTTTCTATCTCATGAAACTTATCACCCGTTTTCAGTTCTCTACCTATTTGTAGTCCATGTAACAGATTACATATGCGGGATCCTGATCCGGTATCTCATACCCAGGACATAAAGGATACTGAGAAGCAGTTCTGTGTAATGAACACACCCGAAGAAGATGCATCAACATGCACTTTCTTCGTTTGGGCGGCACGGGAATTCTGGTAATCCCCTATTTCCTGCTCTGTCTTATAACAATTATAAGTTGGAGCGGGACCAACGTTCCCTAGCGCAGTATAACAAGTGGGTTCGGTCAATACATTCGTATTATTATCTTGATTAAGGCGTGACATAGTCGCAACCAGGAGAGAGAGAGAGAGAAGAAAACACTCATCGTGCGCTTTTACAAGATTAGATTGGTTATCAATTTATCTAATCAGGATGTCTCCCACTATTTTAGTCAAATCTTCCTTCAAACCCTAAAAGGAAAGACTAGCTGGGATTAATTATACCCTACAAGTTCGCCAATCTTTCAGCCAGGCCAGTGCCGGTACTTTGAGGGAGGTTCCCCGTGCTTTCCCACGGACCTAATTAAAGTAAACTTCATTTTCCCAGGGGCGTAACCTCGTTGACACCTTTCTAGACACCTACTTGATCGGCTAATTGTAATGTGTAAAACTCTCCCAGGAGTAACTCTTACTCGCAGCGGGTATCGGGATCCAACTATCTCATAGAAGGTATGCAATCTCATTGAAAATTTCAACACTTGAAATTCCTAATAATATTTTACCCCTAGCAGCTATATGACCTTAACATAGTCAACAAATCATAAGTGCTAGTCAAGTTCAACCCGTCATTTCCCGATTGAATTAAACCCACCCGTTCGACCCTTGACATAGTCAACAAAGTCGCACGACTACCCTAATCCAATCGCATCATATGCTTATACAGATAAGCACTAATCAGCTACCGCACACTACGCCTTAACATAGTCAACAAACGTAGCACGAATACTAACTATTACTTATCTGAAATGACGGAGGGCTACGTCAGGTTTTTAAGAAAACCCTTTGCGTAATGAACTTGATATCGTTGTAGAATCGAGTGATTTTAAATGGAGTGTTTTTGAGGCCTTTTCTAGTTTTGCTAAAGAGGTCACTCCCGGTGAAGGGATCGTCGGCTCTTTCCTCATCGAATAAGGTGCAGGATATTTCACAAATATCACTATGCAAAGTAAAAACTATAGAAACAATCAAAAGACAAACCGTGTTTGTAGCATCTGCTAGTTTCGCTAAAGAGGTCACTCCCGGTGAAGGGATCTCGGCTCTTTCTTTATCGAATAAGGTGCTGGATGTTCTACAAGGAACACCGCTATGCAAAGCAAGAACTAGAGCTACCTGTTTTTGAGACAAGTTTCTACAACATCTTTAGGTTTCTTTTATTTCATTAATCTCATTAATGAAGTCCCATTTTATTATGCTTCACAAGCATTACATTTGAAACGAAATCTGCAATATAACATATATCTCATATATATAATATTAAACATTCGTCTCAGGCAGTAATATGATCTCATCACAGAACATTGCAGCAAAAGAACATATATGAAATATTGGATATACCAGGACGTCCGTGTTTTAATACGAGCCTATATAAAACACGGATTCCACGGTCGCGATGAATAGCCAAACCCACATCCCTAGACCCCTACGAGAGAGGCAAGCAATGCTGCCAATTCTAGGGTTCGGAGACCCGGTCTTGACTCCTCGAGATGGTCTCCCACTGGATCCTAGAACCCGGTTACTTGTGCTCCCCGCCTTGGGTCTACTAAATGTGGAAAAGTAAATAATATACAATGGTGACATCATCCTCAGCCCGGAAGTGCCCCAATAAAAGAATATTACATACAATGAATTTTACATGAATGAAAAAGAAAAACTCTCATCTCACATAAAACCCTCGGCTATTCAAAACGCGACGATCCAATATAACATATCACAGCAACACATAATATCTCATATCATCAACGTAAGCAAGTATGCGTATCCTGATTGTCGTTGATGTATAGCAACGAAGCCGGCGATACACCACATACTACGCTTACGGTCACAAAAAGAAAGTGTAAAACTACAACAGTTGGAATCCGCAACCTCCTTAGACATCGCCTGCCTAACCAAATGAATTCCTTAGATATCGCATGCCTAACAATTATAAACCCCGCATTTTAGTCTCATTATCGAAAACTCTTTTCAATATCAAGTCGGGCAATTCAACAAGATTCCCGACATCCTGATCGAATGCTCGTCGCAAACTTTAGTAGACGGCCGCAGCCCCGGATGCCGTCGACGAAGTGCACTAAGGCGGAACACCGCTGCCGCGAGCATCCGAACGGATGCTTTTGGCGACGGGGTTCTCCTACAGTCACTTGGTCGGGGCTATGGGGTGTGGCTATCTATTAAGTTTACCCGGCGAGTATCCGCGTACGCTACGTGATTGCAACGGACTTTTGATCACATCAAAATTCAGTGGCAACCGATCATTTGAGACTAAACTGCTAGATTTATAACATTAAAATTAGTTATCTCATAACTACCTGTGGATTCCAAATATTGTATCACATTTCAGACAAAAAGACAGTGTTAAACTTTCCGATCGAATAATCAAACACCCAAGATTTCCCAAATAGCTCAACACTTGAGCGGAGTTCAAAAAATATCCATCACATGCCACAGTACCGATGGTCCAGCCGTAGAAGGGTCAAGCCAATACCTCACATGTAGCAACGTCGTACTGCCCCAAACCCTAAGGTTCAGAGGCAGTTCAGATGGTCACATAATTGAGTTAAGGTTTGTGTTCTTCTAGAGGGTCCACCGCGTTACTTGCATGATTTTCCGAAAGTTTCAAACTCGAGAAAAAATCCAACTTTTGAAAATTTTCCAAAAGGGGAAAAAGTGAGTTATTGATATCCGTTCGAACTTTTTAATAGGTTCTAAAATTACCCGGAAAAACTTAAACGAAGTTAAATTATCCGATCGAATCAACGAGTCCCCAATACATCCCAGAAAACTCAACACTTGAGTATAATTAAAAATACCCAGAAATATGAGGAAACACCTACGGACATTACTGTAGGAAAATAAAACCATAATCCCAGGAGACGGCCGCGGAACCGCCGCGCAAGCAAGGGTCTTGCCGCGGTTCCACGGCGCTTTAATGGAATTAAAGGGTCGTATTTTACAAATATCCTTATAATTCCCTGCTGATTTTTTTGAGTATTTTTAATATGAAAAAATCAACATTTTCGAAAAATTTCCAGAGAAGGGTATAAATCGGGGTTTCCGGGTTCGATCGGACTTTAAACTTCGTCTAGACTTCGCCAAAAGCTCTAGCTTGGATCTGATACCACTGTAGAGTTACTAGGCACTCTCACAAGGGTCTATAAGGCATCAACCATGCCCGATTTAAAATTTAGACGTGCCGAACAACCCTAACCAAGATCTTTAAACTAGAGATTATGCGAAACAAAGCATGTTAAACACTTTAACATCTAAGAGTTTGGGATTACAACCTTTGTAGTCCGGTCCTTCACTTCATAAGCTCCGTGTTGAGGTCCCTTCGCTGCGATCATCAAGAATCCAGACTCTAGAGAGGCTCTACAAAAGAAAGATGCAAGCTTGCTTCCGATCTTCGATAACAAAGATGATCTACCTTGAAGTTTCATTAACAAAAGCTCTCTCTTATAAATGAAGTGAACACCCTAATCTAAATGGCTAGGATAGATTAGGATGATGAAGTAGAATTTTAGCTCTCATTTATTTTCATTAACTCACTCATAATCATCACTAATGAAAAAGCTAGAAAGCTTTTCCATTAAGAACTCAAGGAAGAAGAAGAAGAATCCTTTGTGATGAATAATGAAACTCTAGTGAGGTTAGAAATGCAACCATGGGTTAAGTATGAATACTTAACCCATGTAGAGATTTTACTATGGTTAAAGGGTTGGGTTGGGTTAAAGAAATATCACAAAATATCAAGGTCAAAGTCAAAGTTTCAAGAAGCTTCTTGAAAGCTTCATGAATGTTTAACCCTAATCCAAACCCTAACCACAATTAAACTCCACAAAACATGTTGCATTTATAACCCTAATATGTTACAATATTATATATCACATATACAATATTTATTGTAACAAAATAAAATAATACAATTAACATATATCACATATATATATATATATCAATGTATTACCCGAGTGAGAAAAAGAATCTTTTAGTGAGCTCATATTAGTTAATGTAATTTAATATATCAAATATATAATTATACATTAAATTATCGAATCAATACTTGATCCGATAATCCGGCTATTTCACAAATAACCGACTAATATAATCTGTATCAGTTCATCGAATCAACACTTGATCCGATGACCCGGCTATATCACATATACCCGGCCGATATCTCATATCGCGAGAATCTAGTACGGTATCACATACACGTATTGTTCTCGGTCCCGCACATATCACATATGTGCTCCTACTCCGTTTTGCCTGAGCCAAGAAACCTCTGTGTAGGACTCTAAAGAATCGTCAATACGCCGGCAGTAGGTGATGATCATATCAAACACCCACAAGCTGCAAGCGGTCAGCTAAACGTAACAGCCACCCAGGTATTGAGCGATCAGAAGATCAACAAGAAAGCCTGTACATTCTCCTGCGAATCCAATCAGTAACACTCCCGTACAGTCCGGTCTCTTCGTCTGATATGTCGCATATCTCGCCTAGGGGTGGAAAACGTCAGACCCCAGTAGCTTGATAAGTCATGTCGATATGAGGTCTATAACAGTTCAAGAAACTACTGATAACACTTACCAGTAAATCTCAGCAACCCTGGCCAAGGATTTCCAGTTATAGCCAATCGAACACAGCACAATATCAACTCCATATACCGGGAGAGACGAATCCCTTCCTATCGCTCATTGCCTCCATGTGATTCAGGACTGTACCCAAAAGCCACCTTTTTACACGCCCTCTTGGACGTGGTATGATGGAAATCAAAGCACAGCGGGAATCACACAAGACTCTATGACGATCTCGGGTCTACAGACTAACCTGTACCAGTGTCACCGGAGAACTGCCATCTGACGTGAGGTATAATACCATCTGGGAGTTCTCGACGAGTCCATCCAGCGTACCCAGTCTCCACTGAGCACCCGTACACCATCCTTGATGTCAAACACCGATGGATATGGGATCATCTATCGCCCATCATATGGGTCAAGATGCGTATACGCTAGTCTACTCTGGTGTATCGATGCCCTGTCTCGACACACCCTCGACTAGGAACAGTTATAGGATGTACTCGTCGACTACCATGGCCCCACTAGTATGATCTCATCATAGTCCCAGTAGTCGAGTACATATCCTAAGGGCTTTATCAACATGTAACATAGAGACAATTAGAGTATATGTTAAGATAAAGTACAACCAGATAGCATACTATCATGCCGAGCAAGAAAGTCCTCCCTATATATGTCCAAGCATCCATTACAATATACATCATATGTACAGTAATGGCCTCTAGGGCATACATATAACTAACAAAGAGTGTGGATCAATCATCATGTACATCATATCACGTACGATATAATCCATCGTACGATATCATCAAATCAAGTGTGTGGCTCAATCATTATGTACATCATATCATATATGGTATAATCCATCGTACGATATCATCAAATCAAGGGTATAGATTTATGGTCACGTACATCCTATCCTCTCATCTAGTCTCATATCATCACACGTTATATCATCTCGTATCGTATTATGAACATATATATAGCCTAATCTTTATATAATATAATTTATCATATCGTATCCTGTCATTTCATCTCATATCCTGTAACATAGCCTCGTGACATCATATCCGATCATATCGACTCATATCATTATAACTTGTCATATCCTTATCTCGTGATGTTATGTTGAAGTTATCCTCAAACTTACATGTATACACACACACACATACACATATTATATACACACACATATCTGTGTGTGTGTAATATATATACCAATGGCTCAAGGCTAAGAAAATAAGAACTAAGGACATACCTCCCTACGAGTACGCTTACTATCGCCTATAGTCTCCTAGAACTCTATTAGCTAAGTATATGATCAAAAGAGTTTTATTTACCATAATCAGGACGGCGTCGCGTGTAGCTATCCGCGATGAGTACGGGTCGTCCGCAGGGAGACGGAGCGTTCTACGTTCTTGTTATCACGGGTTACTGCACGTGGCGGAATTGTTTGTTTCTAACCTATGTGTATATATGCAAAGTATAAGTTCTTAAGATTAGATATGTTAGTGTAAGTTAGTGAAGTTTGTACTCAATCCTTTGTGCCGAACTTGACTATTGAAGCTAGAGCAATCGGCAACAACGTGGATTAGGGTATTTAAGCACAGTATTAGTGAAATTTGGCTTATTGACCCTTGTCCGTCCGTTCTTTTCTCTTGGCTTTCGTCTTTGGCCAAACCAAATGCAACCGGTCGCGGTTAGAGATCACTGATACCTTGATAGGGTAGGATGCCTAATGGAGAGCTTGCGTAAAGTTTGGGCGGAGATCAAATAGAAAATATCGGGCAAAGGAAATGAGAAACGAAAACCTTAACTTACCTAACCATTCTATTTCATAACAACACCATATTCACAACCATCAAAACAACAAAGAAAAAAAGAGCAAAAGAATAATACAAAGAAAAGAATGAAACAACATTACAAGTAAGTAAATTTCAAGGTAATAAAATGCAAGTAAGTAAATGGTAACAATATAAAATTGCAAGTAAGTAAAGCAAGATAGAAAATACTAAGAACCAAGAACGCAAAAAGAAAGCTTCATTAACTTAAAGTGACAATACAAGCCATGGGTTCAATAACCTAAACTTAAACTTGCAAGCTTAATGAAGAGGTTGTAAGATCAAGAGAAGGCAAAGAACTCAAGGTGAAATGAAGACAAAATGAAAGCTTTATTGATTCCAAGTGAAGATACAACCATGAGTTCAATAACCAAAACTTAAACTTGCAAGCTCAATGAAGAGGCTGCAAGATCAAGAGAAGGCAAGGAACTCAAGCCAACTAGCTATGTACAAGAACTAAAATGAAAAAGAAACAAAAAGAGTATGAAGTCTTGGACAAAAGTATACAAAGTATGACCCCCTCACTTGCTCACTGATCTGCCTTTTATAGGCACAAAAGAAGATTAAACAAGTAATAAAAATGAGTTGATGTGACAACAAGGGAGAGCCAGCAGAAAGTTGGGGAGCATTGGGCATTGTGGGGCTGGCGAGATCGGGAATTGGTGGGGTGTCACCGGTTTTGTGTTGGTCATTGAGACTCGTGTTTCTTGTGTGATGTTGTGTGCTCTTCACAATTCCACTGGTATTGCTTGATTTCTCTGTAGAAGCTTGGGTTGTACTCAGTAGATTGGAGGAAGACTTGATACTTTATATCACATCACAACTTTTTGCATTTAATATTCTTGTCCCCCATGTGTGCTTTGGGCAACCCCCACCTAGGTCCAAGCATCCAAGAGTTGTGTGCACACTTGTATTATGTTGGACCAAAATTGTGTACACTTTATTTGTTGCAAAATAACTCTTTGGATATCGATCGGTTTTCAGTTCCGGTTGCAGTGTCGGCTCACAAACGTTATATCCATGATTTTGAGTGTGTTTCCAGTATTGTGTCACGGATACCTGTAATTTGTATTTACTGAGCAGACACTGATTAATAGTACTGTTGGGAACTCACCCGCGCGCGCAAACGCGTATGTTTTGAAAACAGATATGATTTTAAGGAAATAGAATGAGCACGCGAGATCGTTCTCGTTTTAAAATTTATAAACCGCAAGTGCACGGCGCATTGTAGCAAGCTGGCGGTACGGGGTCGATCCGCAGGGAATTGTGTATTAGGTCTTGTGATTTAAGATTCAACAAATAACGAATGGGTAGGTTTTGTCACTAAAAATAGAAAGAATACAAAAACAAAGAAAAATAAGTAAGGAAGAAATTGGTCGTGGCTTTGGCTCGGAAGGTCGAATCGCGACGATTCCTTCGACGCTCCCTTGATCATGAGTTGTTCGTCCTTACGTCGATCCCGGCATGAAGCATGATTTGTCAAGGCGGTTGTGAAGCACAAATCATCAAATTCCGATATTCTCCGCAAAACACGAAACGAGTCCGTTTCGTTCACTTACCGTTTGTATGTCGAAGATTGGGGTATCAACACTAAACACAAGGGTTAGAAAGCATACCACAACATTAAAAACACAAATTAGTGAGTGAGAACAAATGATTTCAGTGTTAAGTATGCTAAGTGTTTATGATGGTATATGGTATATGAAACTAAGAGGTTTGTCAAGTCACTTAATTACAAAATACCACATCCAAGCTTAGCAAACTTAACACCAAATTGATTCTAACCTTGGGCTTGCAAAATGGGGTTTGTGGAGAGAATATGGTATGTGATGAGGTTACAAAGTAACCATGGATTCAACATACCATATCAACCCATCCAAGTTACAATACTAAGTTTATAATCATATTAAGCACATTAAACATTAATCAAGAGGAAGAGGAGGCAAAGCCGTTCATCTCACTTCCTTACCATTACCAGAACCAAAGAAGATTAGTTATGCATCATAATGAAAAGAAAAACAAGGCAAGTAAAGAAAAGAAAGCAAGTAATAAAAGAAACAACAATATTATTAACACTTGAAGAAGAGATACAAGATATTGGTAACTTGTTCAACCTCCATAATGAAGCTCTCAAGAGAAAGCTTCACGAGGGAAGAAGAATAAACCAAGTTAAATCCCACCCACTCTCAAGACTAAACCAAAAACAAAAGAAACTATCAAAATGTATGCATTCTAGTAGTCCCCTTCCCTTGCTCACCGATCTGGCTTTTATAGGCACCAAACAAGATTAAACAAGTAATATAATTAAGGTGATGTGACTACAAGGAAAGGACAGAGAAAAGATGGGGACAAATGGGGCAGGGGGGCCGGCGAGCTCGGATTTCATGAGTGTGTGACCGGCCAAAATCTGAGCTTAGAGGCTCGGGTTGATGTGGTGGTTTTGTGTCTACTCCAATATCATCCTGGTGCTGTTTGATTTTCCTAAAATAACCTGATTTGTATTCAGAGATTTGGAGGGAACTTGAAGCAATGCATCACATCAAAACTTTTAGCATTTATTGCCCATCACACCACATATGTGCCTACTTGCATGAATTGAGCAAGGGCAGCCCCCATATAGTCCATGTCAAAGAGCTAGTGTCACACATGTATTGTGTTGGACCAAAAATTGTGTGCACATTTGTTTATTGTAAAAGAGCTCTTTGGATATCGGTTGGTTCTTTGTTCTGATTGCAGTGTCGGCTCCCAAATAATATATCCGTGATATTGAGTGTGTTTCCAGTATTTAATCACGAATACCTGTAATCTGTAATTACTGAGCAGACACTGGTTAATAGCACCGATATATAACAAAATAGATAATGAATGAGCGGTATTAAAATGCAGTTTTCTGAGATGAACAAGTACCGATCTATACAAAAAATAGATAATGAATTAGTGGTATTAAAATGCAGTTTTCCGAGATGAACAAATACCCCCAAACTTATCTTTTGCTCGTCCCGAGCAAAACAAAAAATCCTAATCTCACTTTCGCAGGGAACGCGATTGCACTGAGCTCGTGCAACAAGCCGTTAAACCTCCAGGTGTCCCTAGTAGGAGGAGTGTTTTCTCCTAAGGGTTTTCAGCGGATTACACCCACAAAATCCCGTCAAGTTAGTTTCATAAGTTAACGTCGATTCTACTCCTATAGTTTAGTATCTAGGTTAGAAATTCTATTATCCTAAATTAGAAATATTCAACCCTTATGTTTCACGTCTCTAATTTATTCAACCCCAGATCCTATACGTTTTATAGTTTAGAAAGATCTCGGTTTCTCTTGAGTTTTCCTTCTAAAGCGCAGTCTCCAATCCGAAATTTTTATCAACTTTAAGGAAAACATAAGTCTTATTCTTTATTCCTATCTTTCCTCCAAACATCGGTTGTATACCCCTACGTGTGTAAAATTTCACCCTTACACTTAAGAATTCAATTCAAGCTATAGTACCCTTGCCCTAATATCTAATACTACTTTTTTTCATTAATGATGGACGGTGTTGCTCACACACCTTTTACGTGACTATTAATACTTCTTGAGGCACTAACAGCCGATTACTGAATGTGTAAGCATAAAGCGTAAATAGCAGCTTTCAGGTCTTGACTTTATTTATTTATTTATTCTTTATTTTTCTTTGTTCAAGACCGGATATATTTTTCAATGATGCTCTTTTGGTGGTTAGCTTTAAATACCATTTTTTTCATACTAGGTTTTCATGTAAGAGTATTTCTAGGTATCCTCTACTATCCCAAGTTTCAATGTGCATGTATGTGCAGTTTGTAGGATATAAACTTTCTAAATTTGGACTCAAGAATAGAAACTATTTTTCAGACTTATCTTTCAGTAAAGATTTCAATATTTTCCCTTCATCTCGACTTAACTCATGAATTGAACTCAAGATTACCTACTTTATAAAAAAACTGCAAAGACGTTTAATTACTAAGGTTAAACAGAATGAGAGTTATTTTTAGGGTTTTAAATTCCTAAGCCTAGAGTTCAGTTATTTCTAACATATCAACTCAACTTTCGAAAATAAAAATCTAAGTTACCCTATTAGCTAACTTGACGATAAAGTTTTTATATTTTTGTAATTTTTTTTGATTTTTATGGGTTTAAAAAAAGTATGCAAATGAAAAATACACACATGAATGCGAAGGAAGAAAGCTTACCGAGCACACCCCCAAACTTAAACTTGACAGTGCCCTCACTGTCAGGCTACACCAAGAGGGTCAAAATTGTCGGCGCTCCCTACAAAATTTTTATAAAAAACAAAAAGCAAACCAAAAATATATACATAAAAAAATCCCCCCAAACTTAAGTGAAACAGTGTTTCCACTTTTTAACCGGTGAAATTCAGGATTAGAGGGGAGAGAACAGTATCAATCTATACAAGGCCTTATACAGGCCAAAAGTGAGCACCAACCATTCAAAATTTTTATCGGGATAAGGCCCGGGTTGGTGAAAGAATGCGGAGAGGAAAGAAATGGAGAATACGCGAGACCATATGGGTAAGGAAGTGGTATATGGTCCCGGTATATGAGGAGAAGAATGGCGGAAGGGAAAAAAATGGAGTACGAACTTGAGGGTGAAAATGGAGTGAATAAATTAGTACAATTTGTGATGAACGATGTGAAAAAAGCGATTGTACTAATCTATCAACCCGTCGAGAAATGGGGTCAAATCCCTCAAGATTCGTGAGAAAACATGGGTAGACCGAAATTGGTAAACCAGACATAGTAAATGAAAGTGATACGGTGTCTTGCGATGTAGGAAAGATAGAAAGGATGTAGGGAAGTGATTGAGGAATGGGATCGGTTAAAGATTCAGGAGGGTATACACAGTCAATGAAAGGGATATGATAAATTAGAAAATCCGACTCATCAAGTAAAACTGTTTCATCCTAAAAAATTTCCTCAATATTTTCCTCAAAAATTATCTCATCCATTCATTTATCATCAATATCTAGACGCATATGAAGTTCGGGAAAAACAATTAAGGACTCAGGATGATGTCCACACCGAAGTGAAAGGACATGATGAATTGGTGAGAGAAACTCATCCAAAATTGCGGGTTTATCATCCAAAATATTCCCAGCGTCGATATCCTCAATCAAGTGAAAATCAATCTCAGACACCTCATCAAAAGCATGGATTTTAATCAATTGTGGTTCTAGGATAGAGCTGTAGAGGTCAAAAGGTTTAGGATTGGTTTCACTTGGAATGGACCCTTCACAATCGGGTAAATCAAACACTATAAAGTCCCATAACTCATTAAACATTCTATTTTCAATAGGTGAATCATTTGGGACACTCGATAGACTTTCAAGACCGGAGTTGTGGAATTCAACTTGGAACGGGTAGGTTTGATTTGGAAGGGTGGACCGCTCACTCTCACGACTCAATTCCTCAATCTGTCCTACCGCCTCATCATACATTGGAAAATTTGGAGCTAGTTGGAAACCAGCTACCGGATCACTCGGTTGTATGAGGGCGGCCATGTACGCATTCAAATCTATCATCTGTTGGTATGATGCTACCCGAAAGTCTTCCAATGACTGTTCTAGACTAGACATAGCTTGTGAAGGGGTTTTAGTAAAAGATTCAAAGTTGTTTGGATACTGGAAACTCCCAAAAGGCTGTTCAGAAGCAATGTCTAGTGAGGGTGTAAAAGTCAGGTAGGATTGATAGGAATTGAATGGTTGGACAGGGTTAAGATCAACGTTATGATAAGAAGATGAATGAAATTGTTGATCAAAAAAATTTGCAGTGGTGAAAGGAGTGAAAGATCAGTTTCGGGATTGTTCAATACGTTCAGCAATAGACATAGGTCTTGGAGTTACAACAGGACTCTCAAAAGGGGTATCAATGTAAAAAGGTGGTGGAGATTGAAACGGTTGATACAAAGTGGATTGCGGAGTCCAGTTGTTTGACCTAGACGCGTCTATCCGATCTTTCAAAGAAAGTTTGGGCATGGAGGGATCGTTCGAAGTTCGACCAAAGCAAGAATCGTAAGAAGTAATGTCTGGTTGTGGCTACCAAAGTATGGCAAGAGTTTTTCTAGATGGGGTACCCATGATATGAAGAGAAGGAGAGGAGGAAGAATGTGAATTTTTTTATTTTATTTTTTTAAAAGTTATTTATTAACAGAAGAATGAATTTTACACACCAAAAAAATATCACGACACAAAATACCACACACCTAATCGGTCTAGGGTTCACCTAGGTCAACTAGACCTGCTCAAGAACTTGATTGTTGAAATAAAATTGTGTCGAGAAACGAGCTCAAAATATATTGATCACGAGGCCATGTAAGTGCAGAGATAAGGGGAGGTTTTCCAATGCTTTCGCGAAGATCCTTAATTAGATAACCCTTTCTCTTTTGGCAGTTTCGCCATGAACACTTTCCTAGACACCCCATGAATGATATACCGTTAAGCGGTATTCTAAACACAGTTAACTTCTTTTAATGAGCGTGAGGTCCTTAAAAGCTTAAAGTCTAGTTTGTTTTAAAATTTGTGTGGGTAAACGTTATGCTCAATTTTGTGATTTGTGGGCCACGGAAAAGGTGATGAAATCCTTTACCGTATATTGTGGGGTTCGCTTGCCCTTAAGTCTGTATTAATGGATGCAATGTGCAAATCAATGAAAAGGCTGTTAAAAACCTTTAAAAAAATTGATTTTTTATGTTTAAGCACGACACTGCAACAAATACGGGTTAGTTAATTTTAGCGTTTGCCAGCGAACTTGCAAAGAATCCTGCAAAGATAGTATATTGGATGCGTCGGATTTGAGAAGAAGGTGTTAGGAAATACGTACCAATAAGTTTTCGGGTTAAAAACCCCCCGTTGAAGTGAATCCGGCAAGCTTGAAAAGTTCTCTTGTGCAGGTCAAACTACCATGATCTTTGGCACTGTACTTCGCAATCACCCCAACTTTGAATGTACACTTTGCTCCATACGATCGCAGTTCGCAAATTCGTCAAATCTACAAATGTCGGAAAACAGATTATTAGTGTGAAAAAGCGATATGAATGCCCAAACACCTGCACACCCAAAATTATAAAAATCAAGCAATAAAATTGGGACAAAATTAGAACACTGGAGTACAGGGAAAAATTTTGTAGCAAAAGGGGGCGCTTGGGCCGGCGGCGCCGGAAAAAGGAGGGGTCTCACCGGATTTTTCTGTGAATTAGGGCTCAAATTTCTTCTGTGATCTAATTGTTCTACCAGTGTCTCAATGTTATTACTTAACTTTTTTAATTAGTTCCAAAATGGCAGCAGGTCAAAAATCCAGAGAACAAAATGTTAGCAATGTCAATTTTTTGTTGTTTTTTGAAAATTTTTGAAAATTTTTTCTTGTTTTTAGAATGGTGTTAGATGATATAAACAAGATTAACCCGAAATAATAAGAATAAAAATGTTACCGTTTCCCCGGCAACGGCGCCATTTGATTGACACGCTTTCGGCGCGTCGCGTTTTAAAGTTCTAAAGTTAACCGCAATCAGGACGGCGTCGCGTGTAGCTAGCCGCGATGAGTACGGGTCGTCCACAGGGAGACGGAGCGTTTTACGTTCTTGTTATGACGAGTTAATATGCGGGGTCGGAATGTTCGTTTCTAACCTATGCGTATATATGCAAAGTATAAGTTGTTAGGATTAGATAGATTAGTGTAAGTTAGTGAAGTTCGTACTCAATCCTTTGTGCCGAACTTGACTATTGAAGCTAGAGCAATCGGCAACAACATGGATTAGGGTACTTAAGCACAGTATTAGTGAAATCCGGCATATTGACCCTTGTCCGTCCGTTTTTGTCTCTTGGCTTTCGCCTCCGGCCAAACCGAACGCAACCGATCGCGGTTAGGGATCACTGATACCTTGGTAGGATAGGGTGCCTAACGGAGCGCTTGCGTAAGGTTTGGACGGAGATCAAATAGAAAATATCGGGCAAAGGAAATGAGAAACGAAAACCTTAACTTTCAACCATTCTATTTCCTAACAACACCATATTCACAACCATCAAAACAACAAAGAAAAAAAGAGCAAAGGAATGATATAAAAAAAGAATGAAACAACATTACAAGTAAGTAAATTGCAAGGTAATAAAATCCAAGTAAGTAAATAACAAGAATATAAAATTGCAAGTAAGTAAAAAAAGATAGAAAATACTAAGAACCAAGAACGCAAAATGAATGCTTCATTAACTCAAAGTGATAATACAAGCCATGAATTCAATAACTTAAACTTAAACTTGCAAGCTCAATGAAGAGATTGCAAGATCAAGAGAAGATAAAAAACTCAAGGTGAAATGAAGACAAAATGAAAGCTTTATTGATTCCAAGTGAAGATACAACCATGAGTTCAATAACCAAAATTTAAACTTGCAAGCTCAATGAAGAGGTTGCAAGATCAAGAGAAGGCAAGTAAATAAAGCCAACTAGCTATGTACAAGAACTAAAATGAAAAAGAAACAAAAAGAGTATGAAGTCTTGGACAAAAGTATACAAAGTATGACCCCCTCCCTTGCTCACCGATCTGCCTTTTATAGGCACAAAAGAAGATTAAACAAGTAATAAAAATGAGTTGATGTGACAGCAAGGGAGAGCCAGCAGAAAATTGGGGAGCATTGGGCATTATGGGGCCGGCGAGATCGGGAATTGGTGGGGTGTCGCCGGTTTTGTGTTGGTCATTAGGGCTCGTGTTTGTTGTGTGATGTTGTGTGCTTTCTGCAATTCCACCAGTATTGCTTGATTTCTCTGTAGAAGCCTGGGATGTACTCAGTAGATTGGAGGGAGACTTGATGCTTTATATCACATCACAACTTTTTGCATTTAACATTCTTGTCCTCCATGTGTGCTTTGGGCAACCCCCACCTAGGTCCAAGCATCCAAGAGTTGTGTGCACACTTATATTGTGTTGGACTAAAATTGTGTACACTTTATTTGTTGCAAAATAACTCTTTGGATATCGATCGGTTTGCAGTTCCGGTTGTAGTGTCGGCTCATAAACGTTATATCCGTGATTTTGAGTATGTTTCCAGTATTATGTCACGGATACCTGTAATCTGTATTTTCTGAGTAGACACTGGTTAATAGTACCGATCTATACAAAAAATAGATAATGAATGAGTGATATTAAAATGCAGTTTTCTGAGATGAACAGTATAAATATCTAATATATATATATAACTATATATACCTAATACCCTAATACTACGGTTGCGGGGGTGCTATACGCCATCCACTCGACTTCCCCCGTAAATATGTATCTACTCACCTACTATCCTCGCTCTAGCCGAAGTCGATGAATACTTTGCTCTCCTTCGTCGCCCCGGAAGCCTACGCGAATGTACCTACAAATCAAATTATATCGTATCGAAATCAAAATCAAATCCGAAAACTTATACGGCAAGCGAAACGTACATAGGTTAGAACCTATGGTCCACGAATGCAAGAACAACCAAACAACTCCCGACATTGATGTACGAACGTCAAACGATCGAGTCAAAACTCAAATATCAAAAACCAAGTTTCAAATATCATAAAATATCGCCAGAAATCATGTAAAACGACTCTAGATTTTTATTAATGTAAAATTAGACATTTTGCATGGTTATCTAAAAAGTGAGCTACAGACCAAGTTTCAGACCTTAACTCTAAAATTGGGCTGCAAATTAAGGTCAAATCGAATAAAACGGCGGCCAAAAGATGAAGGCTTGGGCTCGGGTTTCTACGGTACCTTCCTAGCGGTCTGCATATCTCACTGTATCTGCTATAAAATTTTCAGAGTTCTACAGTCATTCTAGATTCTAATTGATCACCACAATTCAACAAAAGCCGATGTTGGAAATTTCTAAGTTCGTGTTTAGGACTTCAAGCTCATTTTAGACAAGGCTATCCTCGCTACTAGGCCAAGGGACACTCACTACACCTCCCCTAACCACTACCACAAGTTTTCTCATCTAAATCTCATCCTAGAATTTTCTAAGACCAAAAAAACCTACACTTTTTAACTCTACACTAATACTTGAGGTTAGAAAACTTAAAACTTGAACAAAGGTGAAGGTTTTACCTCATGAAGCAACTTAAGAAAATTCCTAGGTGATCCAAAGTGCTCAAAACTTCCACTTGATCCCACCATGGTACTTGTAATGAACTTGGGAATAATTTTTGTGAAAGTTGTGAGATTTGGAGGTGGTTTTGAGGGTGTTTGTGGGGTGGTAGTGGAGGTGGTGGAGGAGTTGAAGAAATGAAAGAGGAGATGAAGAAGGAGGTGAAGAAAATGTTGAGATGAGACTTCATAGTTGCTAGAACCATCCTTCCGCCCCTCTCATTATCTTTCTTAATTATATCTAGGCCAATCATGTCTCCTCTATCTCTTCTTTTTTTCCATTTTTCTTTTCTTCTCTTTTTCATTTCTAAAATCAAAAGACAACAAACTAAAATGAACCATGCATGAAACAAAATGAAATGTGTCATGGCACATCAAATATGGTTAACAAAAAATGAATTTGGTTTAATGCATAATTAGTAATATACTAATCAAGTTTAACATAAATTTGTATGTAAATAATTGTATATTAATTTATAAAAAGCCTAATTTAAATAAATGCTTTTATAAATAATATTTCATTTTTAAATTCCAATTATTTTCCAAAAATATAGGTATATAACTGTTGGATATAGTGCCCTCAGAGTCAATTATTGGATCGCAGGCACGTGATTGCAATGATTGAGGGAGGACCTATGCCGGCAGGACAATTTTACTCAGGATAATTGTATACTATCTGGTTCGTCTCTATCATCGTGTACATGCTTTAGGTGACATTGTGGTTCACTATTACACGTTGATGGAGAATAGTATGCTACCATGGTTTGTCTTTATCATCGTGTACTGCTTTAGGTGACCTTACATGTCGCTATTACACGTTGATAGAGCCCTTAGGATTTTTTCTTGACTACCAGCAGTATGATGGTGATCATATACGTGGGAGCTGGGGTCTATAAGCACATCCTTAAAAGGTCCCTAGTCGTGGGAGTTTCGAGACTGGGCATCGATACTCCATTAGTAGACTAGTGTATACAGTCGAGACCCCGACGAGGGGCGGTGGCCGGCCTCACAAGCCATTGGTGTCAGTGAGATCACCTAAGATGTATACAGGTGCACATTGGGTTATGAGTACACCGGACAGGACTCGCTGGGAACATGCTAGTTGGTATTATACCTAGCGTCAGATAGCAGTTCCCTGGTGACATGTGTACAGGTTAGTTCATCGACCTGAGATCGTCATTTGTCTCGTGTGAGTTCCCACCGTACTTTGATTACTACCCTACCACGGCTCAAAGGAGTCGTGCAAACAGGTTTTAGTTGGGTACAGTCCCGAGTCACATGGAGGCAGTGAACGGATCGGCAGGGGTTCGTCTCTCCCGGTATTGGGGGGTGAGGTCGCGCTGTGTCTATGAGAGCCATTACACGAAGTCCTTAGCCAAGGCAGGAGATTTACTGGTAGGTATTCCAGTAGTATCTCAGAGTGTTCTGGGCTACACTCCGACACAGCTTGTACCGCTTTTAGGGGTCTGACTTTTACCAACCCCCTAGGCCCAACATGCGATGCTCATAGACGAACGGACCGGACTGTACGGATATTGTCACTGACAGGTTCAGTACGGTGTAAAAATGAGTTGGCTCATCGACCTCCCTTTTGGTCAATACTTGGTAGCCCGTTACGTACGGCTAATAACTCTGACGTGCTAGTGGTTAAATCCACAGCCAAAGTATTGACGAGTCTTTAGAGTCCCCCACAGACAGTTTCTCAAGTTTCGGGCGAAACGTTGTAGAGGCCGTATGATATATGGTAGGGTTCGATCTTATACGTGAGGTATTGCACGGATCATGATCGGACGGATCATACTAGTGGGCTTTGGTTTAAACCGGATCCTAGTATTAGATTTGTTGGATTACTTTAGTCTTGTCGCATTCGCATTCAGTCGGAATGCGGATGCAGGTATGTATATACAGATGAGGGGTATCCTTGTGATCCGTCATGAGTTTACTTTAGATGTTGCCGTATCTTTTTATTGTTGCAAACATTTGGATTAATGTTTGTTAAATGGAAATTGTGAGCTAGAATTCATCATTTGGAGCATTTATTGTGACACATGCACAAGTGGTGACTCATGGTCTCTTTTCTTATGCATGTGTCACATATTGTGATTGATTTGTGATGATATGAGAGGAAGAGAGAGAGAAGGGCTGCAATGAGGGGTTAGCTCTCATATTATTACTCTTACTTACTCTCATTTTATCACAACATCTCAACAAAAGAAGAGAAAGCCTTCTCTTCTTCTTCTTCTTCCTCTAGCTTACATTCTCCATTAATGGCAACACCTTCAACCTCCATCCAAGCAATGGATGCAAGAGACAAAGTGATCACAAACATTCTCTACAACACCTTGGACACGTCGGCTAGCACACTTCGTGCCTGAGTTGCTTCGGATGAAGCGGGAGCCCGTAAAAAGACTCGTAGATGTGGTGCCCTTTCCGACGAGGAGATCGAGACTGGGGTTGCCGCGAGGAGCTTGGGATGGTGGCCAAAGACCGAAGGACATGGATCGATCGGTATAGCATTCTATCCCTTCTCTAGATAGCTAGTTGTAGGTTAATGGTTCGATCCGGGTTTTAAGCATACGATAGCGCCGGTTTAAAGTTTTGAAAAAGTTTTCGTTTCCGCATTTTGGCCTCGGAAAGACAGCCGGGGCGCTACCGTAGATTTACATGGTATCAGAGCCACGCCGTTAACCTTCTCTAGCTTGTTCCAACGTATTTAAAATATCGATCGAACGAATTTCCAAAAACCACAATTTCAATGCATCAGTTTCTGTCGATTCTGTTCTGTGCTCGAAAAATTATTTGGTGCATTGCAGAAATTCATGCAGGCGTTTTTAAGAGATCTGTGAAAATTTGGTTTCATGTTGCCACTGTTCCGCCGCGGAACCGCGGCCATACCCATGCATTGGCCGCGGTTCCGCCGCCATTCCAAGTCAACAATCCACCAAAATTTCTACAGTGTTCTCTGTGTTGGAATTAGGGTTTTTGGTATATTCTGTTTGGGCCCAGATTTATTTTGGGTGCTACAGTTGTGCTTGGGGCCCACTTCGGGAAATTTAGTCGATCGAAAATTTTAAATATGTTAGTTCACAGTGTTTTCATTATATCTGCGACCGTGAATGTCATTTGATCGGTAAATCCTGTCTGATTGCTATAGTTCTTTTAGACGGATTTGCGAACGTGACATTCACGTTGATGTTCTGTGTTGTGCTGTGATGTTGCAGATTTGTCGTGGTGGATAGCCTGGATGCAATGGTAGTATAGTTTGGTTGTATTTGTACATTTGATATTGTGGGGCGAGCGTCCGACATGTGAATTGCCGTTACTGCCTGTTTTTATATTATTCTTTTTAGGGCACGACCGGGCTGAGGTCGATGTACCCGTTGTATAGTTTACTTTCTGTACTAGGATTACCCCGCGGAGGGGTGCACGGGTAGCCGGGTTCTAGAGGGCAACGGGCCCGCATCTCATGGCTTTGAGACGGAGGGGGCTTTACTCTAGAATTGGCGGGCTATTCGCCGCACTCGTAGGGGGTACGGATTGACCCAAGGAGGGGTGCTCAAGTTACCGGATTCCATGAAGTGCTGGGTGGTCCATTCACTTTGTTGAAGGGGACTGCCTCTCTTCAGGTTTTGGCGGGTAACTTGCCGCACCCGTAGAGGTCTAGGATTTCATTGCACAGGCTATCCACATGACCAGGGGAACGTCGGGTTTCAGTAGCGGCTCTGTGAAACCCGGGGATCCCAGATATCTTTATTGTTCTGTGATGCTTATTACATTTCTGTGATGTTGCATTTTATCACGCCTTGAGCGAATATTATATATTGATATATATACTAGTAGATGTTGTATATGTTTTGCATCCGCGCTAGTCCAGTCCCCGCTCTGTCGTTAGTTAAGTAACCTAACGGGTGATGACGGGACCCAGTGGCGAATGCGGATGGCATATACGTACATCGTATTTTCGTTCTTTATTGGTGTGATCAATTGATGGGACTGCATTGATTCGGATCAATGCAAGATAAACAAACCTATTTTGATGTTGTTGGAACAATTTTTCAAAAAGCTGTTATTGCAAGGACGTTCTCTTTTGTTTTGCACAGTGGTATTCGGTTATGAATATCAAGCACCTCAGTCGACGAGGCAAGGGCTGAGATCCCTTCACCGGGAGTGACCCCTTGGACAGAAGTTTGCGTCAGGGTAATAATTTCACTATAGCCGATTGCCTTCTGCTTTGCATCGTGGTATTCAGTTGGAATATCCTGCACCTCATTCTACGGGGAAAGAGCCGAGATCCCTTCACCGGAAGTGACCTCTTTAGCAAAGGTTTTCGCCACTATATTTTTATAAAAAGCTATCCGGTTCCTTCAACGATATCAAGTTCATTACGTTATAGTTTTTTTGCTAAAAACCAATCGTAGCCCTCCGTCATTTCAGACGGGTAGCACTTAGTATTCATTCTATGTTTGTTGGCCTTAGTCAAGGCATAGTGTATGGTAGCTATTTGTTACTTTTCTGCAGCATAGATAGATGCGTTGGTTTGGGACAGTCGTACAGCCTTGTTGGCCCTAGTCAAGAGCTTGTACGGGTGGGTTCAAATTAACCTGGACAATGACGGATAGAACTTGACATGTGATTTATGATTTGTTGGCCTTAGTCAAGGTCATAAGAGCATGGGGTAAAAATCATATCGGGAGTTTCTAAAGAAACTGAAACTTGCCAGGCATGCGCATACCTTCTGGAGTGTGATAACGTGAATGGATTCCGTCACGTTATCATGCGATGATAGTTGGATCCCGATTCCCACTGATGAGTTGGTTTACTCCTCGGACGATCCCGACTAATTCTTCTTTCAGGTTTGGAGGAGAATTTGAGGTTACAGTGGGAGGTTTTCTGATTAGATAAAGTGATAACCATTTTGATTTAGGTTAGAGTGCACGCTGAGTTTTTCTTTTCTCTCTCTCTTTGGCAGCGACCATGAGCCTACCCTTGACTATGACTCAGTGACCAAGTTAACCGAACCTTCTTAAAACACTGGCTTTTGGATTGTCTGAGTTGCATATCTCATTGCCACTCCTACTTTTACCCTTTTCTCCAGAACACACCGTATTACTACGAACTTCCACTTCTATTGGTAAAACCATCGTATGGTTATATACGAACTCAAAGGAACTTTTTCCAGATTCGAGGATGGTTTCCGGTTCTGGAGAAAATGAATAGGACTATTCAGTTGTCTTTCCCTTTTACCTTCTCTCAGGTTGCGAGTACTCCTTGGATTAGGACGGTATACCTATTATGCTAATTGGATAGTCTTCTTCCAAACCATAGGCAGGTGCCGAACGGTAGGGAATGAAGAAAACCAATTAGCCTAACGATGGTGTACAGAAGGTAATAAGTTAAGACAAATAAAGAGATTAGTAAGAGGGCAAAGTAAATTGCGACTGTTATTCATGACCAAACCAAGTATTCCTTCGCCACTCCTACTTCATCTTTGTATTTCTCCAGGACACTCCGTATCACTACGAAGATCCACAGTTATTTGGATAATCCATCGTATGGTTATTTATGAACTCGAAGGAACTTGTTCCAGTTCGGGGATGGATTCTGGTTCAGGAGAAATAGGAATAAGGTTTTATTCAGTTGTATTTTATCTTTACCTTCTCTCGGGTTGCGAGTGCTCCTAGGATTAGGACAGTACACCCATTATGCTTATTGGATAGTCTTCTTCCAGACCATAGGCTGGTGCCGAATGGTAGGGAAGGAAGAAAACCATTTAGCCTAAAGGGGTGTACAGAAGGTAATGACTAAAGACGGATAAAGGGATTTGGAGAGATGGCAAAGAAATATACGGTTACAAGTTGAGAATCTAATAATGGAAGAGGCATTACTAGGAATACCCGGATACCCCTTCGAAACATTTACATGTTTCAGTTTCACTGTATACTGTTAAAAGAAAACTGATTTCCCAATTAGACACTTGCTCCACGGTATGTATTTACCAGGTATGATTCTCACATCTGTATGGTTTTACAGATGATGGGTGGGAGTAAGTTATTGGGAATTAGGTGATCATCCTCATTATATCAGAATTCGTTGTAATTGGTGATATTTGAGAAAATCACTTGGGTTGTTTGCCGGACGGCAAATATTTGGTTTTGAATATCCGTTGTTATGCACCAATTTTAAATTGATATATCTGTACGTCTATTTTTATAGAGTGAGATATAACTTTTTGAAATTATGTCCATGACATTTACCTATATCAGTGGATGGTCAGGTAAGGAGCATTAAACAGCGGTGTAATTCTTCTTAACCATAAGTATAGTTTTCAACCTACGACACACAGAGAATGAGTTATTAGACTCAGGGGACTTATACAGAGTATTGTTTGCTGTCCAGTGTCCATGAGGACAGAGGGGTTGGTACTCGTACTATGTCCTGTTTACTTGTGACTTCTCTGGTTCTCAGAGATGTGTTTTGTAGAAACACAAGGTCCAAGTTTTGAGAAATTATAGGTATATGAATAAAGTAGAGAACCAAGTATTGCAAGTATCGGGATTCTTCAAAGAGATCGAAGATGTAGATACTTGTGTATGGTATTCAGTTGATAGTAATGATTATGAGAACTTGCTTCTCTTTCAGCTTACTCATATCTGGATGTATTCCTAAGTTGAGTAATGCTGATCGGCCTCTCTCCATTTAGTTAACATGCACTGGAGACAGCTGCATGATTTGAATCTGGTTCCAATTAAATCAGTGCCTCTATTTCTATATTGGATATAGAATAGTTCATATCTTGACAATGTTAAGGTACGGGGAGTTGTCCAGCTTATGCTTAAAACCAGGCTCTGGATAACTCAAGGCACGTTTCTGTAATGGCTGTTTGTGGGTTGACCCGGGCTATGAAGAGGGTTGACTTTCTACCATCTGGAAGATCAATAGTGATATTGTTCTTAACTCGCCACAGTTTTAATAAAAATGGATTTTTTCATAAAACAGTAGTGGGAGTATGGTAGAACTGGAAGTGATTCCAGAACCGCAAACGATTACTGAAAATTTGATAAGAGCCTAAAAATTCAATCTAGTTTGACATTCCATTGGCCACTCTGCAGATATGGTGGGTAACCTCAGGCACCCGAGAGGTACTCCGGTAGCTTCAAGGACGGTGACAGGGAGGTTCTTGTTTACCCAGACTTGCCATTGCTGTTGCTCCAGACTGTGAGACCCGACAGGAGGATGAGTATAGCGTCGTTCTAAACTAGCTTTAGAAGTGTACGTGTATATGACTCTGCCAGAGAGTTGTTGTGGTCAGTGGGAGCAGCGGAAGCATAATGGACAAGTAGCTTATGTCTATTTATAGACTAAAGCAGATATAGCGGAGATAGATCATCTATTTCTGATGTGACAGTCATAGGTTCGACTTCATCAGAATAGGGGATGGATCTGTTAAGAAGGTAGTAGGGTGTGATGTCCTGGTATTTGGATGACATACACAGAGTAGGAAGAGAAATTCCTATACTACGGTCGGTTATACTTTGGTTGTCACACAGTGGTTTCTCCACGTAGGACTTGGATATTATATCAGACATTCTGGTTACTAGATCTATGATTTTAGATCTAGATTTGGGTAGTTTCCCAATCTGGGTACTTAGACAACATTCTAAAGGTGTTTTTAGAATGGACGACTCCTGGCATGGTAGTTTACCTGCAGGTGATGGAGTCACCCTCTCTAAAGGTGTTTTACAGACTAAAGGGGAGAGGGATGTGCATGATTGGCAGATCACTTGCTTGGGCAATTGAGTCAATCATGAGATGTCAAGTACCACACCAGATGTTGTTTTTTTGCACTAGATGCAATATGTTGATATTGATCCAATTCTAGAGAAACATTCGGAAGCAGTTTTAGAACATAAGTGGATGTTCTAGGCATATGATAACGACAGCCTCATTCGGGAGACGGTTATCATTCTAGGCTTCCAAGGTGACCTGGATGACAGAGTGACTGTCAGAGTTATAGTTTTCCCTCTGACGAGGGGCAGTATTTTAGACAGGTGGTCCAAGCGGATACTTGTTAGTGTATATGCCCTAGGGGCCATTTTTGTATCATACTACCTTGTATATTACTTAATGGAAGGTTGGGATATTCACAGTTATATTAACAGTCTTGCTAAACATGGTAGTATGCTACTTGGTTTTATCTATCTTAATATGTGTGTACGTATTGATAGAGCCCTTAGGATCTTGCTTGACTACCAGCGTTGTGATGGCAGTCATAATAGTGGGGGCTGGGTAGTCTACAAGCACATCCTTTTTCAGGTCCCTAGTCATAGGATTATCGAGACAGGGCATCGATACTCCGGAGTAGACTAGTGTGTACGCTTCTCATCCCAATTGGGGAAATGGTCTGTCCCACAGCCATCAGTACGTCGTACTGGAGATAGTATACATGTGCTCGTTGGGTTATGGGTACACTGGACAGGACTCGCGGGGAACTGTTGGTTGGTATTATACCCGTCGTCAGTTAACAGTTCCCAGGTGACATGAGTACAGCATAGTCCGCAGACTTGACACTGCTGCTTCGCCTCGAGTGTGTTTCCACTGTTCTTAGATTGCTACCCTACCACGGCTCAAAGGAGTCGTGCAAACAGGTAGCAGTTGGGTGCTGTCCCGAAGCACTTGGAGGCAGTGGCGGTTAGACAGGAGTCGTCTCTCCCTGTATTGGGAGTTGATATCGCGCTGTGTCAGAGAGCTATTACGCAAAGTCCCTGGCCAGGGCAAGCGAGATTTACTGGTAGGTTCCAGTAGTTTCTCAAGGTGTAATGGGCTACACTCCGATACGACTTATACCGCTTTTAGGGGACTGACGCTTGCCGGCCCCTAGGCCCGATATGCGATAGTCCTAGACGAATAGACCGGACTATATGGAGATTATCACATCAGGCTCAGTAGGAGTTCGGATGTGTTTCCTCATCGGCCTTCTTATCGACATCTACCTGGGGACCGTTACGTACAGCTAGTGCCGCTTGCGGTCTGTGGTTAAACCCACTGCCAGCGTAGTAGTCGAGTCTTTAGAGTCCTACACAGAGAGTTTCCCTGCTCCAGGCGAAACGATATAGAGGTCGTATGGTTTTATGACAAGGGTTTGGACGCATACGTGTTTAAACGCACGTACGATGTTCGGACAGTTTTTACTAGCCGACTTTGGTTTAAGCCAGATTCTAGTATCGGATTATTGGATTGATACAGTCTAAAGTTTTTCCGTGTTTTCACGGATAGGAAGGGCGTTCTCGTAATTTGGCGGGAAGCTTCTAGAAGGATGATGACTTGAGGGTTTAGGTGGCATAAGCATTTATTGATTTAGTGACTCCTTTGTGTGATTCATTCATGTCATTAATGTTGCATTAAATGGTTAATGACTCATGTAGTGAATCACACATAATGAATAAATGAAGCATGATGATTAATCATTTGATTTATTTATTTGATAAATGATTATGCTTCATATATTCAAGAAGGATCATTATTTCATTATCATTCTCTTGCTCACCTTCTCTCTCTCTTCAAACCCTAATCCTACCCTCTCATGTGTTGAGATCAAGGATTAGCTAGACTATTTAATCCATAACCATACTCTATATTACCTAGGTGACTTTGATTAGCAATTGGAGAAACTTAGTTACCTCAAGATTAGAGGTAAAGCTTGGAGTAGAAGCTCTCGGGTGGATCGTCTATTACATAGAGGAGGCCGACGAGGAGGTGGATAACGAGAAGACGAAGGACTATGTTCATTTGGTATAATCTCTTTTCATAGTAGTTAACAACTCCTATGTTAGTGTTAGTTATAGTTTAGCAAAGATCCTTTCGGTTAGTCGATGTTAATATAAAGAACTTGATTGTTTTTCATATTTCCGCCTCCCCGCATCTCATGGGGTGTAGTACATCGACTTACAGTGGTATCAGAGCCTCGCTAAACAATAACTAACTTATTAGCAAAGTCGTTACAATTTCGAACGCAAAACGAACCAGAAAAAACATCGAAATCACCAAGTTTGTCGAATTTAAAATGAGGTCTAAAAATTTTTCAGGGACCTCTAAAAATACAAGCAGGAAAATATAAGAATACTGGAGAAAATTGGGTGCATGAATCGGCCAAACAGCCGCGGAACCGCGGCCGATCCAAGCGATCCGCCGCGGATCCGCAGCCGAGTTGAAGCCGATTCACCCCAATCTTCCCCAGTAACTCTTCTGTGATGTTTTTGTTTTTTCTGGAATGTTTATTTTCTGCTCAAGTCTCAGATGCACAGAGAAGTTTTTGGAGTAGAATCTAATGTGTTTGCTCGATCAAAATTATACGATATTTGGCTAATTAGATTATATCTGTGAACTGTATAATGTGTTCGTAAACCTCCCCAAACTGCTAGTATGTCGGTTGGCAGGGGGTTGCACATTTCTGTAATGATTTTACTGTTTGTGATTATGAACTTGATTGGATTGTTGTGATGATTAGCTGGGGTTTGAGATGGGTTATTATATTCATTCATTCGATGTAATTGTAATATGTTGTAATATTATTTTGCGGGGCACATCCAGGTTGCGGTTGTAGCCACCGTTGTATTATTTCATTTTTACTGTTTTTGCTCCTAGGATAGACCCAAGGTGGGGTGCACAAACTACCGGGTACTTTGAAGTGTTTAGTGGCCTACTCACGTTGTTGAGGGAGACCGCTTCACTTCGGCTACTTGGCGGGTAGTTTGCCGTACCCGTAGGGGTCTAGGGTGGGGTAATGGCTATTCATCACAACTGTGTAATCCGTCTTTCGTTGCAGGCTCAAAAGAAACGCGGATTGCTTGCATATCCAATAATGTTCATCTGTGATCTGGAATGCCTATTATTGCGTCTGATGAATGTACAATATCTATATATGATAGCTATTTAGACGTCACTTATGTTTTACACCCGCGCCAGCCCAACCCCCGCTCTGTCGTTAGTTAAGTAACCTAACGGGTGATGACGGGACCCAGTGGCGAATGCGGATGGCATAAGAGGCGTTGTATTTTCGTTGTTTTCTGCAATGATAGGTTAATGATGGGACGCATTATATTAATGCAAAGAAAATAAATCAAAGTTGAATCGTTGGAACAGTTTAAAAGAAACCACTCGGTTATTTTTAAAACAGAAGATATTTTTAATTGCGGAGCTTTAACCACTCCTTTTAAAAGGCTATCAGGTTCCTTCGGTTATATCAAGTTCACTACGTTCACGGTTTCGCCAAAACCATTCGTAGCCCTCCGTCATTTCATTTAGGTATTCAGTAGTATTCAAGCTATGTATTTTGACCAACGCCAAGGCATAGTGTTTGGTAGCTGCTGGGTATTCATTTGTTGCATAGATAGATGAGTTAGTTTGGGACAGTCGTATTATCATTTTGGCCAACGTCAAGGATATGTACAGATGGGTTCAAATTAACAAGATAATGATGGGTAGAACTTGACATGTGACTTATGATATTTTGACCATCGCCAAGGTCATAAGAGCATGGGGCAAAAATTTATATCGGGAATTTCTAAAGAAACTGAAATTTGCAAAGAGATGCATACCATTTGGAGTGTGATGAATGTTGGTAGGATTCCTTCAGCATTATCATACGATGATATTTGGATCCCGATCCTACTGTGAGTATATGCTACTCATCAGGAGATTCGTCACTTAACGATCAATGCTATAAACCAAGTAAGTGTCGAGAAAGGTGTCAGCGGGGCTACGCCCCCAGAGAAAAAAGGTTATTTAATTAAGGAACTTTGTGAAAGCGTTGGAAAACCTCCCTCGAAGTACTGACACTGGCCTGGCTGAACGGTTAAGCAAGTATTGTACAGTGAGAATAGTCCTGGCTAGTTCTTCCATTTTGGTTTGAGGAGGGATTTGAGAAACAGTGGGAGCCATCCAGTTTAGATAAACTAAAAACCATTCTAAACTTGCAAGAGCATCATGCTAAAGTGTTCTCTCTCTTTCTCCTAATTGCAGCGACCCAGAAAATGACAGGACTTAAGTTACTGCTAGAAAAAAATACACTGTCAGGGCCAAACTATAAAGATTGACTGCGGAATGTCAAAATGGCTTGGACCTATGATAGATCGGGGTATGTCCTCACCGCTAAGGCACCTGCTGTCCCTGGTCCCAAATCTAGTAATGCGGATAAGAAAATCCGCAAAACCTGGGAGTTAGATTGCGCGAAGGCCAAGTGCATCGTGCTTGCCTCGATGAATAATGAACATCAGAGGAGGCACGAGGATATGGATCTAGATGCCATATTTCTCCATACAAAGGAACTTTATGGAGAGCAATCTCATATAGCAAGATACGAGACCTCAAAGAACTTGTTTCAGGCGAGGTTGGCCGTCGGATCATCGGTAGGAGAACATGTCCTAAAGATGATTGGCTATATAGAAGAGCTCGCAGACCTTGGGATGACTTTGGATAATGAGCTCTATACAGACTTGATTCTCCAGTCCCTCCCTTCCACCTACGCCCAGTTTATTCTGAATTTCAACCTTCAAAGAAAAGAAGTTGAACTTTCAGAACTCCTTAACATGTTGAGGAGTGCAGAGGGCACCTTGCAGAGGGCAAGGGAAACACCCGCTATGTTTGTTCGCGGTGCTTCTTCTTCCAGGTCCAAGGCTAAGGCAAAAGGAAGGAAGAATAAGGCCGCCACCAAACCTAGAGGCGGTGTTAGTAAGGTGGGAGCGAAGGGAAAGAAAAAGATTGCGGTGCCAGTAGTGGCCAAGGATGAATGCTTCCATTGTCATAGGAAAGGGCACTGGAAGAAAGATTGCAAGGCGTGGAATGCCAAGAACCAGGAACCGAAGCAAGCCGTGGCTTCGACTTCAGGTGTGTTTGTAATTGAGAATTGTCTGTCAATCAACTCTACTTCCTGGGTATTGGATACCGGATCAGGATCTCATATATGCAATTCATTGCAGGCACTGAGAAACCATAGAGTGCTGAAGGTTGGTGATATGACCCTGATGGTTGTTAACGGAGCTAGCATGGGAGCTGTGTCCGTAGGGGATTATCACCTGGGATTGACGAGTGGACATATTTTGGTTTTACATAACTGTTTTTGTGTACCTAGTTTAACGTGTAATATCATATCAGTTTCCTTGTTATCAAATAAAGGTTATGATTTCACGTTTTTAAGCGATGTTAACATCCACCTTAATCATAGTTTGATTGGGTCCGGTACAATGGATAATGGTATATATGTCTTAAACCAATTACAGATTTTCAATGTCCAGAACACACTAAAAAGAAAGTCTCCAGATTTAAATAAGGCTTTCTTATGGCATTGTAGACTAGGTCACATCAATGAGACAAGGTTAACTAAGTTACATAGAGAATGATATTTGGATTTGTTCGAATATCAAACTTATGCCACTTGTCAATCATGTCTCAAAGGAAAGATGACAAAGACTCCATTCACTGGACATGGAGTAAGAGCGAGCGAGCTCTTAGGACTCATACAGCGATGTATGTGGTCCAATGTCTATACATGCAAGAGGTGGTTTTTCCTATTTCATTACTTTTACGGATGATTACTCTAGGTACGGATTCATTTATTTGATGAAACATAAATCCGAGGCTTTTGAGAAATTCCAAGAGTATAAGAATGAAGTAGATTACCAAACCGGCAAAAGTATCAAGACACTAAGATCTGATCGATGTGGTGAATACTTAAGTGCCGAGTTCCTAGGTTACCTAAAAGAGAAAGGAATTCTCTCTCAGCTTACTCCTCCATACACTCCACAGCATAACGGTGTATCGGAGAGACGGAATCGAACCCTGTTGGATATGGTACGTTCCATGATGAGTAATGCTGAGTTACCGCGATCTTTCTGGGGTTATGCGCTAGAATCAGCAGCATATCTTTTGAACATGGTTCCTACCAAGACTGTGCCTACCACACCATATCAGATGTGGAGTGGGAAGAAACCCTATCTTCAGTATCTGAAAATTTGGGGATGTCTAGCTTTTGTTAAAAAGCAGCATGCGGACAAGCTCGAGGCACGATCAGTACAGTGTAAGTTTGTGGGATATCCAAAGAACTCCAAGGGGTATCTATTCTATTACGCAGAGGAACAAAAGGTTTTTGTTTCTCTTAATGTCCATTTTCTAGAATATCAGTTTTTAGAAAAGGAAATAAGTGGGAGCGAAATAGAACTGGAAGAAATTCCAGAACCACAAACTACTACTGAAAGTTTAGTAGAACCAGTAGTTCAAGAAGAACAGGACATTCCGGCACCCCTCCGTAGGAGTAGTAGGCCGTCTCATCCGCCTGAGAGATACTACGGTTTTCTCATAGATGGGGATAGAGAGGATTGCATCATTGATGATGATGAACCTACTAGCTTCCAGCAGGCCATCCAGAGCGGCGACTCGGTACGATGGCTTGATGCAATGCGGAACGAGATGGAGTCCATGTACACCAACAAAATATGGACTTTGGACTTTGCTCCAGATGGGGTAAAACCCATAGGATGCAAATGGATCTTCAAGAAAAAGATTGGTGTAGATGGACAGGTGGAAACCTATAAGACTAGACTTGTTGCAAAGGGTTTTCGTCAAAGACCTGGTTTGGACTATGACGAAACTTTTTCTCCAGTGGCTATGCTCAAATCCATTCGGATCCTTCTTGCTATTGCCTCATTCCATGATTATGAGATCTGGCAGATGGACTTAAAGACGGCTTTTCTAAATGGTAATTTAGAAGAGTGCGTTTATATGGATCAGCCAGAAGGCTTCAATCAGAGTGGGAGCAGCGGGAAAGTGTGCAAGTTGCTTAAGTCCATTTATGGATTAAAGCAGGCATCACGGAGTTGGAACATCTGTTTTGATGAAACGGTCAAAGAATATGACTTTATCAAAAATCCAGATGAACCATGTATATATAGTAAAATTGTAGCACGAACTGTCGTATTCCTCGTCTTGTACGTCGATGACATTCTATTGATAGGAAATGATATTCCTATGCTACAATCTGTCAAAGGATTCTTGTCACACAGGTTCTCCATGAAAGACCTGGGTGATGCCTCTTACATTCTGGGGATCTGGATCTATCGTGATAGATCCAAGAGGATGTTGGGACTTTCGCAGTCCAAGTATATCAACACTATACTGAAAAGATTCAGTATTGGAAGATTCTAAGCGTGGTAATCTACCGGCTTGTCACGGAATCACCCTCTCCAAAGAGATGTCTTCCAAGACTGATTTGGAAAGGGAACACATGTCTATTATACCCTACGCTTCTGCGGTAGGCTCTATAAAGTATACGATGTTATGCACCAGACCAGATGTAGCTTACGCACTGAGCGTGGTAAGCCGGTATCAGTCAGACCCAGGGGAGAAGCACTGGATAGCAGTAAAGAACATTCTCAAGTACCTGAGAAGGACTAAGGAGATGTTCTTGGTTTACGGAGGAAAAGACCTCAAGATCGAGGCCTTTGCTGATTCCGGCTTCCAGAGTGATAAAGATGACTCCAAGTCCATATCAGGTTATGTCTTTACCCTCAATGGAGGGGCGGTGTGCTGGAAGAGTTCCAAGCAGGACACCGTTGCTGACTCGACGATGGAAGCGGAGTATATTGCTTCTTGCGATGCCGCAAAAGAAGCGGCCTGGATGAAGAAGTTCCTTATAGAACTTCAGGTGGTTTCTACCATTGTTGATCCAATACCTCTGTATTGCGACAACAATGCGAAGGAACCCAGGTCCCATCAGAAGTCCAGACACATCTTAAGGCGGTATCGCCTGATCAGGGAGATCATAGATCGCCGGGAGATCGAGCTCCGGAGAGTTGCTACAGAGGAGAACATTGCCGATCCATTCACAAAGGCCTTACCTAAGATTCAGTTCGAGAGGCTACTCGAGATGATCGGTCTTCGATATGCCAGTACATGGCCCTAGTGCAGGTGGGAGATTGTTAGTGTATATGCCTTAGGGGCTATTATTGTATCATACTAGCTTGTATATTACTTAATGGAAGCTTGGGATATTCACAATTATATTAACAGTCTTGCTAAACATGGTAGAATGCTACTTGGTTTTATCTATCTTAATATGTGTGTACGTATTGATAGAGCCCTTAGAATCTTGCTTGACTACCAGCGTTGTGATGGCAGTCACACTAGTGGGGGCTGGATAGTCTACAAGCACATCCTTTTTCAGGTCCCTAGTCGTAGGATTATCGAGACAGGGTATCGATAATCCGGAGTAGACCAGTGTGTACGCTTCTCATCTCAGTTGGGGAGATGGTCTGTCCCACAGCCATCAGTACGTCGTACTGGAGATAGTATACAGGTGCTTGTTGGGTTACGGGTACACCGGACAGGACTCGCGGGGAACTGTTGGTTGGTATTATACCCGTCGTCAGTTAACAGTTCCCAGGTGACATGAGTACAGCATAGTCCGCAGACTTGACACTGCTGCTTCGCCTCGAGTGTGTTCCCACTGTTCTTAGATTGCTACCCTACCACGGCTCAAAGGAGTCATGCAAACAGGTAGCAGTTGGGTGCAGTCCCGAAGCACTTGGAGGCAGTGGCGGTTAGACAGGATTCGTCTCTCCCGGTATTAGGAGTTGATATCGCGCTGTATCAGAGAGCCATTACGCAAAGTCCCTGGCCAGGGCAAGCGAGATTTACTGGTAGGTTCCAGTAGTTTCTCAAGGTGTAATGGGCTACACTCCGACATGACTTATACCGCTTTTAGGGGACTGACGCTTGCCGCCCCCTAGGCCCGATATGCGATAGTCCTAGACGAACAGACCGGACTGTACGGAGATTGTCATATCAGGCTCAGTAGGAGTTCGGATGGGTTTCCTCATCGGCCTTCTTATCGACATCTACCTCGGGACCGTTACGTACAGCTAGTGCCGCTTGCGGTCTATGGTTAAACCCACTGCCAGCGTAGTAGTCGAGTCTTTAGAGTCCCACACAGAGAGTTTCCCTGCTCCAGGCGAAACGATATAGAGGTCGTATGGTTTTACGACAAGGGTTCGGACGCATACGTGTTTAAACGCACGTACGATGTTCGGACAGTTTTTACTAGCCGGCTTTGGTTTAAGCCAGATTCTAGTATCGGATTATTGGATTTATACAGTCTAAAGTTTTTCCGTGTTTTCACGGATAGAAAGGGCGTTCTCGTAATTTGGCGGGAAGCTTCTAGAAGGATGATGACTTGAGGTTTTAGGTGGCATAAGCATTTATTGATTTAGTGACTCATTTGTGTGATTTATTCATGTCATTAATGTTGCATTAAATGGTTAATGACTCATGTAGTGAATCACACATAATGAATAAATGAAGCATGATGATTAATCATTTGATTTATTTATTTGATAAATGATTATGCTTCATATATTCAAGAAGGATCATTATTTCATTATCATTGTCTTGCTCACCTTCTCTCTCTCTTCAGACCCTAATCCTACCCTCTCATGTGTTGAGATCAAGGATTAGCTAGACTATTTAATCTATAACCAAACTCTATATTACCTAGGTGACTTTGATTAGCAATTGGAAAAACTTAGTTACCTCAAGATTAGAGGTAAAGCTTGGAGTAGAAGCTCTCAGGTGGATCGTCTATTATATAGAGGAGGCCGACGAGGAGGTGGATAACGAGAAGACGAAGGACTAGATTCATTCGGTATAATATCTTTTCATAGTAGTTAACAACTCCTATGTTAGTGTTAGTTATAGTTTAGCAAAAATCCTTTCGGTTAGTCGATATTAATCTAAAGAACTTGATTGTTTTTCATATTTCCGCCTCCCCGCAACTCGTGGGGTGTAGTACATCGACTTACAATACTGAGGGAGGCATGGCGCATGATACTGATTGGTTTCAGTTGATGATACAGTCTAAGAAGTTTGGATTTGGAGTTCATTTATGAACTAGGTCCCATCAGATATCCAGACATATTCTAAGACAGGTATTGCTCATTTTGGGAGATGTCTTTCTCCGTGAACTTGAGATAAAGAGAGACATAGAAAGAAACATCAGGACGGATCCACTAGCTGAGGCTATTTCTCGAACGCAATAGTTTCGCAAACGAGCTTTGTGAGACTGATTAGTAGAGGAGTTGGGTGTTCGGTATCACACGGGCTGTGAGTATGCGACATCGCAATAATTAGCCTTGAGTGCAAGTGGGAGATTGTTGGATATAGTGCCCTTAGAGTCAATTATTGGATCGCAGGCATGTGATTGCAATGATTGAGGGAGGACCTATGCCGGTAGGACAATCTTACTCAGGATGATTGTATACTATCTGGTTTGTCTCTATCATCGTGTACATGCTTTAGGTGACATTGTGGTTCACTATTACACGTTGATGGAGAATAGTATGCTACCATGGTTTGTCTTTATCATCGTGTACTGCTTTAGGTGACCTTACAGGTCGCTATTACACGTTGATAGAGCCCTTAGGATTTTTTCTTGACTACCAGCAGTATGATGGCGATCATATACGTGGGAGCTGGGGTCTATAAGCACATCCTTAAAAGGTCCCTAGTCATGGGAGTTTCGAGACTGGGCATCGATACTCTATTAGTAGACTAGTGTATACAATCGAGACCCCGACGAGGGGCGGTTGCCGGTCTCACAAGCCATTGGTGTCAGTGAGATCACCTAAGATGTATACAGGTGCTCATTGGGTTATGAGTACACCGGACAGGACTCGCCGGGAACATGCTAGTTGGTATTATAACTAGCGTCAGATAGCAGTTCCCTGGTGACATGTGTACATGTTAGTTCATCGACCTGAGATCGTCATTTGTCTCGTGTGAGTTCCTACTGTACTTTGATTACTACCCTACCACGGCTCAAAGGAGTCATGCAAACAGGTTTTAGTTGGGTATAGTCCCGAGCCACATGGAGGCAGTGAGCGGATCGGCAGGGGTTCGCCTCTCCCGGTATTGGGGGTGAGGTCACGCTGTGTCTAGGAGAGACATTACACGAAGTCCTTGGCCAAGGCAGAAGATTTACTGGTAGGTATTCCAGTAGTATCTCAGGGTGTTCTGGGCTACACTCCGACACGGCTAGTATTTCAGGGTGTTCTGGGCTACACTCCGACACGGCTTGTACCGCTTTTGGGGGTCTGATTTTTACCAACCCCCTAGGCCCGACATGCGATGCTCATAGACGAACGGACCCGACTGTACGGATATTGTCACTGACAGGCTCAGTAGAGTGTAAAAATGAGTTCGCTCATCGACCTCCCTTTTGGTCAATACTTGGTAGCCCGTTACGTACGGCTAATACCTCTGACGTGCTAGTGGTTAAATCTACAGCCAAAGTATTGACGAGTCTTTAGAGTCCCCCACAGACAGTTTCTCAAGTTTCGGGCGAAACGTTGTAGAGGCCGTATGATATATGGCAGGGTTCGATCTTATACGTGCGGTATTGCACGGATCATGATCGGACGGATCATACTAGTGGGCTTTGGTTTAAGCCGGATCCTAGTATTAGATTTATTGGATTACTTTAGTCTTGTCGCATTCGCATTCAGTCGGAATGCGGATGCAGGTATGTATATACAGGTGAGGGGTATCCTTGTGATCCGTCACGAGTTTACTTTAGATGTTGTCGTATCTTTTCATTGTTGCAAACATTTGGATTAATGTTTGTTAAATGGAAATTGTGAGCTAGAATTCATCATTTGGAGCATTTATTGTGACACATGCACAAGTGGTGACTCATGGTCTCTTTTCTTGTGCATGTGTCACATATTGTGATTGATTTGTGATGATATGAGAGGAAGAGAGAGAGAGAGGGGCTCCATGAGGGGTTAGCTCTCATATTATTACTTTTACTTACTCTCATTTTATCACAACATCTCAACAAAAGAAGAGAAAGCCTTCTCTTCTTCTTCTTCTTCTTCCTCCAGCTTACATTCTCCATTAATGGCAACACCTTCAACCTCCATCCAAGCAATGAATGCAAGAGACAAAGTGATCACAAACATTCTCTACAACACCTTGGACACGTCGGCTAGCACACTTCATGCCCGAGTTGCTTCGGATGAAGCGGGAGCCCGTAAAAAGACTCGTAGATGTGGTGCCCTTTCCGATGAGGAGATCGAGACCGGAGTTGCCGCGAGGAGCTTGGGATGGTGGTCAAAGACCGAAGGACACGGATCGATCGGTATAGCATTCTATCCCTTCTCTAGATAGCTAGTTGTAGGTTAATGGTTCGATCCGGGTTTTAAGCATACGATAGCGCCGGTTTAAAGTTTTGAAAAAGTTTTCGTTTCCGCATTTTGGCCTCGGAAAGACAGCCGGGGCGCTACCGTAGACTTACAATAACTATACCATTCTACGAAAACTCAAATCTATATTTGTATAATATTCATGAAATTTATTATTTTATTATTTAAATATAAAAATATTATTTTATATTTTCTGAAATGTTACATTGACCGTCTCATTAAAATAGATGTTTCGGCTCCGCGATGCCTGCTTTAATCCATAAATGGATTTAAGCAGTTTGCACACCTTCCCGTTTCTCCCATTATCCACGAATCCCTCCGACTGATCTATATAAACGCACTCTTCCAAACTTCCGTTCAGAAAAGCCGTTTTTATATCTATATGTCAGATTTCATAATCATGGAAGGCAGCAATGGCAAGTAAGATCCGAATGGATTTCAGCATAGCTACTGGAGAAAAGGTTTCATCATAGTCTACATTGGGTCTTTGACAAAAACCTTTTGCAACAAGTCTAGCTTTATAGGTCTCCACCTGTCCATCTACACCAATCTTCTTTTTGAAGATCTATTTACATCCAATGGGTTTTACCCCAGGAGGAACAATTTCCAAAGTCCAGACTTTGGTGATGTATATGGACTCCATTTCAAATCGCATTGCATCCAGCTATTTATCAGAGTCCTTACTGGTGATTGCCTGCTTGAAACTAATAGGACCATCTTCTTCCACGATGCAATCCTCTCGATCCCCGTCTATGAGAAAACCGTACTATCTCTCGGGCGGATGAGAAATCCTACTAGATTTCTGGAGTGGCCGAGGTTCGTCCGGAATTGTTGAATCCCGTGGTTCCACCAAATTTTCAGTCGTTGTTTGTGTATCTGTAATTTCTTCCAGTTCTACCATGCCCCACTGGTTTCTTTTGCAAAAAACTGCCATTCCAAAAAGGTGGCATTTCTATAGACAACAATCTTATGTTTCTCTACATGGTAGAAAAGATATCCTCGCGAATGCTTGGAATATCCCATAAATTTACACAATACTGAACGTGTCTCGAGTTTGTCCGGATTGTGCTTTTTAACATAAACCGGACACCCCAATATTTTAATGAATTTAAGACATGGTTTATTATCATTTGTTCAGTCGAAAATAATGCAATCTGGAACACATCAATTTCCTCATTATTCTAATCATCTAAGGATAGTTGATATAAATATAACACATATTACCAGTTTGTCTGGAAGATACCAATTACCATGTGTTGTACATTATAACCGGCATTATGAAGAAAATTGTGTGTAAATATTTCACGCATGATATTGTATATTTCAACACTTTTTATCAATATTTTGTGCAGAAAATTATTCAGGTCAAAGAACTAGAATCGCCAATTTGCCGATAAAACGCAGCAAGTCAAAGATTTAAAATCTGGCAGTGATTCACAAGAGATTAAATGATTCCACATATCAAAAGAAGACCCAAATGCCAATACCAAGACACCCCAGGAAAATGACCCAGAGATCACACCAAAAGGCCGCGGAACCGCGACCAATCCAGCCCGATCCACCGCGGATCCACGGCCGAGTTGGGGGCGCCAGTGACGAAACATCTCCAGAACCTTCTCTGTAACTGCCTAGCTTCCTCAAAACGCTTAATAAACACGTGGCTTCTTCTCGAAGGCTCTGCATAACAACCTTCTTCTAGAAGGCTCCTTGTAACAACCTCATTCTAGAAGGCTCTCTCTAACAACCTAGCTTATGAGGGAAGCTTAATTTGAGGGTATAAAAGAGGATTTAGATCTAATTTTTGGGGGTTACTCATTATTACACAATTGAGCCACAATTAAAATTCAATTCAAGTTGAGTGACACAACTTGAGATCCAATTAAAATCCAATCAAATGAAGATCCATTGAGAGCAAAATCAAGCGACAATCGAAGATCCTTTATTGCAATGCCGATCATCATCAAGAGCAAGAGATCCGCATCCGATCCACGACTCACGAAGATCGAGCCGAGCAAAGATCGACGACAAATTCCCTCTCAAAGGAGCGATTGAGAGATAGTCTTGTAAACTCGAGTTGAGAGGTGTAATTTGAAGGAGATTTAATAAAGGTGATAATTGTAATTCTCACTTTCTTTACATTCTTGCATTATGAAATTTCTTGTTCTTGATTCTTTAATTTTTATGATGCGTGAGTGAAATCTCCGTTTGTAAAGGATTCGAGAGAATCGGTAGATCAAGTGATGATAAAATCCCAATACTAATCTTAAGTCTTATGAGATTTGTGAACTTTAGAAAAAAGAATCATCAATGACCTAATTTGGATCGAGATCACATTCTTGCTAATTTCGTTGCAAATTAGGGATCAAATAATTGATGACTCTCCTTGCTAAAGGCTAGATTCGAATGATGATCAATGAAAAGACAAGGGATAGAGAAGGAAAAACCCTAGTTTCCTCAATAGACCCCTAATCTTTATTCATCACCATCATCTTAGCTACAATTCATCAATAGATAAGATAAGTCATTGTTAGATTCATCATTGCTACTGGTTTAATCGAATCTTTCAAGCTATTCTTCATATTCTTGATAATTCAAATTGATATTGGATATTTTCTTGATTTCTAATTCTTGAATATATTCTTGATTTTCTTGAAATGACAACTCAATTAAATCTTGAATTACTTTCTTGAATTTTCTTTTATATTTTCATTTCGACTCATCTAAACCAAGATCGAATAAGTACACGCATCTCAGTGGACAATCCGTATTCATTAATGAGCTACATCGACACCGTTAATTGATTGCGGTTATAAATTCTTTGGTTGTGATTACATCTCAAAACACGATCCGAAATTTTAGAATCAATCAAATGGCGTCGTTGCCGGGGATTGCGTGCTAATTTGTTCGTTATTGCTATTTGAGTTGTAATTTTATTATTCTATCAGAATTTTAAATCAAAATCGCATCAAGTGCTTAACGATTAGTTGTGAATTTTACAAGGAAAACTGGAATCTCTGCAGCAAGGGGAAAAATATTCAGATCATTCCATAGAGGACAGAGGAGCAACAGTAGCAGCAGTACCAAAAAACTTGCAAGGAACCGTTCATCTGATCGCGGAACCGCGGCAATGAGCTACATTCTGCGGCGGATCCGCGACATTCTTGACGATTCAGAGCTCCAGTTCTCTGTGGTATATTTCTCACTTTCTTATCTCTTCCCTGCTCTTGTCCAATAACCATTTTCTGCAGGATTCTTTGCAAAATTCGCAATGCCGCTAAAAGAAATTTGTTGCGTATTTTGATATTGGTTGTTTGCATATTTTAATACGGAAATTAAGGGGCAAAGACCAAATTCAGATTAGGTAGGGATTTCATTACCCTTCCTAAGCCCCAAAAATCACAAAACTAGCATTCACATCACCCTCATTAACTAAAAAAGATCTAGACAAGACTCTAAGGACCATTGCACTCAATTAGGACAGAAGAAGGTCGTGGGTAATCTATTGCTTATCCGCGTTTCTTTTGTGGTGTCTAAGGCAAGTGTGTCTAAGGCAAGTGGTTACATAATTAGGCCCACTACTTACGTAGCGGAGAACCTCCCACTTACCTGGCTACAGAAGGGATAAAGAGGCAATAGAAGATTTATCCTGCGATTTATCTTCTGGAAGTCTAGGAGCGGTCTAGTGACTTGACCTAGGTGACCATTAGATCTAGGGTTGCTCGTGCATTGTTGTGTGATTTTTCAAAATCCGTCTTTTTCAAAACCAAACACCAAACCAAATTTTCTCTAATTATCATAACGCTGCCACTTGTGCTAAACCATTTAGTGCATGCTCGGCTGGACACGGGATTCTAGTGCCCGTCTTGTCCGCGTTTCTCCTATCGACTCCGAAATCGGTAATTCTACATCTTCTTTTTCTTCTTCACACACCACATCTACTTCGATGGACGGATCTCCATCTAACTTCTTTAACACCACTCTGTCACCGCCCGCAGGTGCGCAGAATCCATCCTGCATCTCTCTCCAAGAGAGATGCTACCCTATTCGAGGTCCTCTTTCTACCTGTCTTTCCATTCCACCAGCCAATGGGGACAATTTCGAAATCAGAGCTCAATACATCAATCTTTTACCCAAATTTCACGGTCTCGAGTCTGAAGATGCATACATTTTTATTACCAAATTTGAAAACGTATGCGCTATGATGGGTACTTCACAACTGTCTGTGGATGCTATGCGTCTACGTCTTCTCCCGTTCACTTTGTGCGATTTAGCCAAAAAGTGGCTTTATAATACAGCTGCACATTCTATTTCAAACTGGGATGAATTCATCATAACTTTCCTTAAGAAATTCTATCCCAATCATAAGACAGCCCGAGTCCGTAGCGAAATAAATCAATTTACCCAGCTTCCCAATGAACAATTTTTGAAGTGTTTTGAATACTTCAAGGATCTGTTAGTTCAATGTCCTCATCACGGAATCCATCGATGGGATCTGTGCAGAATCATATATGAGGGCATTAATCTTACAACAAAACATGTGCTTGAATCCATATGTTAAGGCAACTTCATGTCTAAAGACGATGGTGAAGCTTGGAAATTTTTAGAAGATTTCGCTAAAAAACATTGCAATGGGAGAATGTAAGTTAATCATCGTGTAGGGATGGTATTCATCAACTGGATGTTTCCATAGGAGTCAAAGCTGAAATGGCGGCAATGCAAAAGAAGCTTGAAGCTATGGAACACAAATTTTTATTAGCCTCCCTAAATCAAATGACACTCCCCAAAACTGTCTGTGGATGCTGTTCTGATCCATCACATCTGACGGAAGAATGTCCATTGAATTCTCCATTTCAAGGTCAAGAGCATACTAATGCTGCTTTTCAGTAAAGATCTAGAAAAGATCCTTATTCTTCCACTTATAATCAGGGTTAGAGGAATCACCCTAATTTTTCTCAGAACCAACACCAAACTGAAAACACGGTTCCAAACCAAAATAACTTTCAAAGGGTCCCTCCACAACAACAGCAACCACTACAACTGACTCAGCACCCCTATCAATCACAAAACTTTCAAAATCCGGTCAACACTTCTGCACCGTATAATCCTTTGCAATTGACCGGTACCGATAATTCCTCTTCACTCGGACAAACCATGAATTTGATTCTGAAAAATTTCATGCAAGTTTCGGCTGAGATAAAGTCTTGTGTCGATAATATTAAGAAAGATACTGCCTCCCAAGGTGAGAGTATTAAGTCGATGGAAGAACAAATTGCACGATTGAATGCCGAAATGCGTGCTAGAGAGAAAGGGAAACTTCCGTCTCAACCCTTACCGAGTCCTGGGCATTCACAACACTACAATGTGAATGCCATTACAACGTTGAGATCCGGAAGAGTGCTGAATAATCAAGTCGGTGAAGAGATTGATAATCATGATGAATTAATCAAAAACACCCCAGCTTTCACTTCCACTTTTCCTTCCACTTCTACTTCCACTTCTCATCCTTGTTCGTCTACCCCACCACCTTCTTGCGAGCCTATTCTCCGTTTTTCTCAAGGCTCGAACCCTCAGCACACTTCTTCTAGTCAACCAGGGACGATCCCCACTCCTATTCTGGGATCTGTTCCACACACACTACCTTTTCCAATGTTGGATCCAGCAATTATTGCTAAAGCTTCTTATCCGAATCGGTTATGGGGAAACCAAACAATTCCACATATGGAGAAGATTATGGAAATGTTTAAACAGATTAACATCAACATCCCTCTTCTAGATGCTATACAACAAGTCCCGTCTTATGCGAAAATTCTTAAGGACTTGTGCACTAGGAAGAGAAAGACTCAAGTGCCAAAAAAGGTATTTATGACAAATAATGTTAGCACTGCTTTTACCCCACAATTACCAAAGAAACGTAAGGACCCTGGCCGTCCTATAATCTCGATTTTTATTGGGGGTAAAAACATTAACCGTGCTTTACTTGACCTTGGCGCAAGTGTTAACCTGCTTCCATATTTTGTTTACGAGCAGTTAGGGATTGGAGAGTGGAAACCAGCTCATTGCACTCTCCAAATGGCAGACCGATCAATCACCAAACCTAGGGGTGAACTAGAGGATGTGTTGATTAAAATCGGGGAATTTATATTCCCTGTGGACTTTATTTGTTCTTGATACACAGCCTGTAGCGAACCCACGGAACCAAATTCCGGTGATTCTTGGTCGACCTTTCCTAGCCACTTCCAATGCTGTCATTAATTGTCGAAACGGTTCTATGACTTTATCCTTCGGGATGATGTCAATTGAGCTGAACATTTATAAGATTGAAAGTCAGCCGTCTGAACCCTCTGCTCATATTCTTGATGTCCGTTCTGTCCACGAGATAGCTCTGAAAGCTGCAAGGTTGATGAACTTTGCTTTGATAATCTTGACGACATTAGCACATCAATGTTTGATCTTGCACATCTTAGTGAGGAAACTTTTGATGAGTCCACTCCTGAGTCTGAAACTTTTGACTCATCACTTTCCGAGTCTGTATCCTTTGTAGGCTACGAGCTTCTTCGTGAATCTGAATATCATTCTCTTACCCCACATTCTATTGTTTCTCCTCCAACATTAGATCTCAAATTGCTACCTTCTCATCTTAAATATGCATATTTAGGTGAGAATGAGTCTTTATCTATGATCATATCTGCTTCTCTTGCCTTAGAGCAAGAGAACGCTCTTTTGATGGTCTTGAGATCTAATAGGCAGGCTTTTGGTTGGACAATGACTGACATCAAAGGGATTAGTCGCTTGATTGTTGAACATCATATACATCTGATGGATGAAGCCAAGCCAACCCGAGAACCAGAGAGACGGTTGAATCCCATCATGAAGGAGGCGGTAAAGAAAGAAATTTTCAAATGCCTTGACAGTGGTATCATTTATCTAATCTTTGATAGCCAATGGGTAAGTCCAATTCATGTAGTCCCTAAGAAATCTGGCGTCACGGTCATGACAAATGATGCTAATAAGTTAATCCAGACACGCGCTCAAACTGGGTGGCATGTATGTATTGATTATAGAAAACTCAATGTCGCAACGAGGAAAGGCCACTTTCCTCTACCTTTCATTGACCAGATGTTAGAACGCTTAGCTGGACGTGAATATTATTGTTTCATGGACGGGTACTCTGGCTATAAACAGGTACCTATTGCCGAAAAGGATCAAGATAAAACCATATTTACTTATCCTTTTGGTACTTTTGCTTATAGACGCATGCCCTTTGGGTTATGCAGTACTCCCACTACATTTCAGCGGTGTATGATGGGGATATTCCCGGACATGGTCGAGAATTTTCTGGAGATTTTCATGGGCGATTTCTCGATATTCAGAGATTCTTTTGATGACTGCCTATCTCATCTTGACGCAGTTCTTACTCGTTGTAAAGATAAGAACTTAACCTTGAATTGGGAAAAATGCCATTTCATGGTCCAAGAGGGAATTGTGCTTGGACATGTCATTTCATGGAAAGGCATTGAGGTTGACAGAGCTAAAATAGATGTCATTCATAACCTTTCTCATCCCAAACGCGTCAAAGATATACGATCTTTTCTTAGCCATGCAGACTTTTACAGGAGATTCATTAAGGATTTTAGTAAAATTGTTAGACCCTTAACTCTTCTCTTGGCCAAGAATACAACCTTTCACTTTGACTCGGATTGTGAGGCTGCATTTGACTCACTTAAGAATTCCCTCACTACAGCCCTCGTTCTATCATCTCCTGATTGGAACCACCCGTTTAAGCTAATGTGTGGTGCAGTCTTAGGACAACGCATTGATAAGATGCCACATGTGATCTATTATGCATGTAAGACCTTGAATGATGCCCAAATTAATTATACAACTACCGAGAAAGAACTCTAGGAAGTTGTATTTGTATTAGAAAATTTCAGGCCTTACTTTATTGGCTCACCAATTGTTGTGTACACTGACCACTCCGCCTTAAAATATCTTTTATCGAAGAAAGATGCTAAAGGTAGGTTAATACGTTGGATCCTTCTATTATAAGAATTTGATCTCGTCATTCGAGATAAGAAAGGATGTGAAAATGTAGTAGCCGACCATCTTTTGCGCATCTCTTCTTCACCTGTGACCCTGCCAATTGATGACTCTTTTCCGGACGAACAACTCTTGAATGTATCCACTGAAGCTTTGTTCAGGGAATTATTTTGCAATAGGACTTATTCCCCGCGAATGGTCGAAACAGAACAAACATCGATTTCTATCCCAAGTAAAACACTTTTACTGGGACGAACCCTATTTGTTTAAGTATTGTCCTGACCAGATCATTCGCAGATGTGTCCCCAATGATGAATTCAAGAGCGTTCTATTTTTCTGTCATGATCAGGCATGTGGAGGTCACTTTGGTCCTCGAAAGACAGCGGAGAAGGTTTTGCAATACGGTTTTTACTGGCCAACTTTATTCAAAGATACATTTGATCATTGCAAAACCTGTCCATAGTGTCAACACACGGGTAGGATTTCTCGAAGAAATGAGATGCCACTTCAACCGATCTTGGTGGTTGAAATTTTCGACGTTTGGGTATTGATTTTATGGGTCCTTTTCCTAACTCTTTTGGGAATTTGTACATATTGCTTGCGGTTGATTACGTCTCGAAATGGGTGGAAGCTATTCTTTGTCGCACTAATGACAACATGGTTGTCATTAAGTTCCTTAGAGAAAATATCTTTTCGCGATTTGGACACCCTCGCGCTATCATTAGAGATAACGGGATGCATTTCTGTAATCGGTCTTTCGAGATTTTGATGCGGAAATATGCAATCAACCATAAACTTTCGACACCCTATCATCCTCAAACGAGCGGGCAAGCTGAGATTTCCAACAGGCAAATCAAACAAATTTTGGAGAAAACAGTTTCTAAAAACCGAAAAGATTGGTCAAACAAATTGACGGATGCTCTTTGGGCATTCCGTACTGCTTGTAAAACTGATCTCGGTATGTCTCCTTATCGTCTAGTGTTTGTTAAGACTGGCCACCTTCCGGTCGAGGTTGAACACAAAGCAATGTGGGCCATTAAAGAACTGAACTTTGACTTAAATCAAGGCTGCAACTTTCGGAAACTGCAATTAAACGAACTAAGCGAACTCCGCGATGAAGCTTACGATAATGCTATAATTATAAAGAATCGGACTAAAGTATTTCACGATAAAAACATTTTGAGAAAAACTTTTATCTCAGGTCAACAAGTCCTTCTTTATGATTCACGTCTCCATCTTCATGCGGGTAAGCTACGATCTCGGTGGAAAGGATCTTTTGTTGTGCGGTATGTATACCCGTACGGGGTAGTTGAGGTTGAAAATGTTAAAAAAAGTTCAATTTTCAAAGTGAATAGACATAGATTAAAACCGTATTTTTCCACTGACCTCTCGGAGGAGCTCCTGTTCTTACAGAAGCCGCTTTATAATGACTGATTTTCCTCCACCTCACCTCCATGTCTTAGTAATATTGTTTCATCTTTTAGAATGGAGGTGAGTCAACTTCTACATACATAAAATAATAATAATAATAATAATAATAAAAATAAAAATAAAAGTAAATAAATAAATAAAAAAATTGTACATAAATAAAGAATAAGTTTGGGGGAGATTCTCACGATCATATTTCATGTCCCCCGTTAATAAATTTTTTCCTCCCAAGTTTACAGGTTTTTGAGATTTAACAGATAGCAACAGTGAGGACACTGTTGTAAACAAGTTTGGGGGAGGTTTGTGCTTATTTACGCATCACTTTGCATCATACATTGCATAAGCACAAAATATATAATAAAAAAAATATGTACATAAGTAAGATAATAAAAGATTAGAAAGTGAAAAATTACATCTATTGGAAAAATTTAAGAAAACCAAAAAAATTAGAAGTTTTCTTAAACGAAACTAGTAATAAGTAGTTATGAGCCGTTGTCCCAAAGGTTAGTAAGATGAAAGAAGTCACTAGTCTGAGGATAAAAATAAGTCTGAAAAATAGTTCATATTCTGGAAGCCAAATATTTGAATGTTGATACCCTACTATACGCACTTACACACGTCTTGAAACTTGGGATAGTAGAGGATACCTTGAAATGCTTTTGTCTAAAAGCCAAAGTATGAAGGAAATAATAAATGAAGCATAAAAAATAAAATGGTGAAGAAAAATGAACACTGGTTTTATAATCACTAAGGCAGCATAAAAAAATATAGCGAGGGTGCTTCATCACCTAGTACCTTAGACCAACTGGTTTGGGAGTCATTGCTAAGCCTTATGTGTTGCAAGACGCGGAAATTGTTAATTACGCCTAACATGTGAGCACATTTAGTAATCGGTCGGTTAGTACCTCAAGCAGTATTAACGGTTGTATGAAGAATGTGTGAGCAATTCCATCCAAACTATTCACCAACTAAAATGTACTGTGGTGATGGACAAGAGTATGATAACTTGAATTGAATTCTCCGAGTGTAGGGATGTTCTTTACAAACACGTAGGGGTATATGATCGGTGTTTGGAAGAAAGGTAGGAATGAAGAATAAAGACGATATTTTATTGAGGGATGGTGATATTTCTAACATCTTTTCATGACTATTAAGATAGGGCTCATGACAACTGAAAAGCTAGTGTAGTTGGAAACTCTGATTTTTCAAAGTCTTTCTTTTACAGTTCTTATTTTTATATGTAACTTTCACAGTCTTCCTTTTATTATGGGATTTTGTGGGTGCAATCCGCTGAAAACCCTCAGGAGACAACACTCCTCCTACTAGGGACACCTAGAGGTTTAAAGGTTTGTTGCACGTGCTCAGTGCAATCGTATTTGCCTACGAAAGTGTGCTAGTTAGTTTTTTTAATAAAATTTTCTCCTTCTCTTGAATAAAAGATGTTTGCTTGAGACGATAAAAATTAAGTTTGGGGGAATTTATTCATTCGAAAATAATGCAATCTGGAACACATCAATTTCCTCATTATTCTAATCATCTAAGGATAGTTGATATAAATATAACACATATTACCAGTTTGTCTGGAAAATACCAATTACCATGTGTTGTACATTATAATCGGCATTATGAAGGAAATTGTGTATAAATATTTCATGCATGATATTGTATATCTCAACACTTTTTATCAAGATTTTGTGCAGAAAATTATTCAGGTCAAAGAACTGGAATCGCCAATTTGCCGATAAAACGCAGCAAGTCAAAAACTTAAAATCTGGCAGTGATTCACAAGAGATTAATGATTCTAAATATCAAAAGAAGACCCAAATGCCAACACCAAGACACCCCAGGAAAATGACCCAGAGATCACACCAAAAGGCCGCGGAACCGCGGCCGATCCAGCCCGATCCGCCGCGGATCCGCGGCCGAGTTGGGGGCGCCGGTGACGAAACTTCTCCAGAACCTTCTCTGTAACCACCTAGCTTCCTCAAGACGCTTAATAAACACGTGGCTTCTTCTCGAAGGCTCTGCATAACAACCTTCTTCTAGAAGGCTCTTTGTAACAACCTCATTCTAGAAGGCTCTCTCTAACAACCTAGATTATGAGGGAAGCTTAATTTGAGGCTATAAAAGGGGATCTAGATCTAATTTTTGGGGGTTACTCATTATTACACAACTGAGCCACAATTACAATTCAATTCAAGTTGAGTGACATAACTTGAGATCCAATTAAAATCCAATCAAATCAAGATCCATTGAGAGCAAAATCAAGCGACAATCGAAGATCCTTTATTGCAATGCCGATCATCATCAAGAGCAAGAGATCCACATCCGATCCACGACTCATGAAGATCGAGCTGAGCAAAGATCGACGACAAATTCCCTTTCAAAGGAGCGATCGAGAGCTAGTCTTGTAAACTCGAGTTGAGAGGTGTAATTTGAAGGAAATTTAATAAAGGTGATAATTGTAATTCTCACTTTCTTTACATTCTTGCATTATGAAATTTCTTGTTCTTGATTCTTTAATTTTCATGATGCGTGAGTGAAATCTCCGCTTGTAAAGGATTCGAGAGAATCGGTAGATCAAGTGATGATAAAATCTTAATACTAATCTTAAATCTTATGAGATTTGTGAACTTTAGGAAAAAAAATCATTAATGACCTAATTTTGATCGAGATCACATTCTTGCTAATTTCGTTGCAAATTAGGGATTAAATAATTGATGACTCTCCTTGCTAAAGGCTAGATCCGAATGATGATCATTGAAAAGATAAGGGACAGAGAAGGAGAAATCCTAGTTTCCTCAATAGATCCCTAATCTTTATTCATCACCATCGTCTTAGCTACAATACATCAATAAATAAGATAAGTCATTGATAGATTCATCATTGCTACTAATTTAATCGAATCTTACAAGCTATTCTTCATATTCTTGATAATTCAAATTGATATTGGATATTTTCTTGATTTCTAATTCTTGAATATATTCTTGATTTTCTTGAAATGATAACTTAATTAAATCTCGAATTACTTTCTTGAATTTTCTTTTATATTTTCATTTCGACTCATCTAAAGCAAGATCGAATAAGTACACGCATCTCAGTAGACGATCCGTATTCATTAACGAGCTACATCGACACCGTTAATTGATTGCGGTTATAAATTCTTTGGTTATGATTACATTTCAAAACACGATCCGAAATTTTAGAATCAATCACCACTCCATACTTCATATGGAATAGTAAGCACAGATTTGTACGGAACTTCATTCAATAGATATGCAACTGTCTCTAGTGCATGTCCCCAGAATAAAAGAGGCAACTCAGTATTGCTCATCATGGAGCACACTGTCACGACCCGAAGGTACGGAACGTGATTTCCACTTAAATTACGAAACGTCTTAAGGCCTAACGTAATCTAAGTAAGCCAAAGCCCAGAAATCTAAACCATTTAAAGCAAAAGAGTGAAGGAAAAATTATTTAAAGAAAGTGATTTTAACCAAATAAGTCACATTAACATTTAAAAAAAAATCAAATTCCCTGAAAATTTCGGCAGAGTCTCCTTTGTAAATACTGGCCCCTAAACGGATACAACACAAGAAAATACATATATCATGAATAAAGGCATCCCCAAGCTGGAGCTAGCTCTTCGCCAAAGGCAAAATCACAACCACATGCAATGAATATATCATAATAATGCAAAATAAGCATAAAAGCATCACGTCGGCTCAAGTGAGCATCGACACCAAACCACAAATACAAGTCTCACAAATCTCACCGTCTAGTCCAATATACAAGGGTAGATGGAGTATAATAGATACAAATAAAATACACGGTGGGAGCAAAAGAAAATCCTCCAAAAACCCACCTATGAGCAAGCTGCAAGCCGAAGCAAAGGAAGCAGAATATGAGTACACCCGCCGCTACTGTGCTGACGGATCAGACCTGCAAGATACTATGACATAACAGGGGTGGGTTGCCAACTCGTGAGTAGTAAGTAACATCTAATAACACTATCGTAAGCATGCACGCAGTGCGTCACAACCTACGTATATCAATATGATACGATGTACTAGCATGAATGCAACATGAATGCATAATCAACGCGAAATCATGATATGCCTGATATGAGAAGATCTATATCTTTAACTTGTTAAAACCTTTTATAAAATAAAACAGGATTATAATCAGTGAAATCGACAGAAATCCGTTTCAAATATCGACACAATATGTTTATCAGTGAAATCGACATAAATGTTCATGTCAAATATCGACACAATATGTTTATCAGAGAAATCGATAGAAATTTCCGTGTCAAATATCGACACCAAACCCTCAATATCTCGGGCCCTGTCAGTCCGGATCGGCCCATATCATCAAATCACACGACTACGATCGGTATCCTCCGGATATCCGCCACGCCAGACATCACCGATAGGTAGTCTGCCCCTGCCAGGCTCATCGTCATCCCTACAAAAACACTCTCGTTCCAGGATACCATACCGGGCCCACCATGTACCCGAAACGGTTCATTCTACTCCTCGAATCGGGTCTCGAAAACCAACAGCAATCATAAAAACTCATGGTGGACGACAATACATCACGAGAAAATCGCAACTTGCATTTTAAAATGATAATAAGTTTTTATAAAATTCTTGCGGTTTTCCCCAAAATTCAGAAATCTCATAAATACCGAAATCCTCGAGAAGAATCACAATATATAAATATGCCGATGATGATGGAAATCTATGGTACGGTAGTATATACCATACGAAATACGACCAGAAGCTATGCATGAATCATGATGCAATGAGGTATGTATACATGATTAACAATCTTACATATCCATTTAATGAGATGAATATGGAGGTATAAATATACGGATCATATACGATGCAAATGCAAAAATATCTATTCTAAGCAATTTCTATAATGTTCGTGACATAGCAATTACCAATGGCGTGTGTGTTCGCATAATTAGTTTATGTGCGGTAGGAACCAAAGGTAATGGTGCAAGTGTCCTATTAGATGATCACACACACACACACACACACACATTTATATATAACGATGCGCTGCAATGAGATAGCTAACTAGGAAACTACATATAATGCAAATACTATAAGTAATACTAAACCATCGGGCGCTTCGCGCCATCTAGACGATCCCCCTATAGATGTGTACATCTACTCACTGGGATGCCTCAGCTAATCTGATCCAATCTTAGCTTTATCTTTTCGCGCCACGTCCGACACCTCTGCACCTGATCCTAGAATCGCACACAAGCAATTTAGAGAATGAATATACGATTAGTTGTGTATACAAACGACACAAGTCAATCCACACGCACAACAAGACACGCACATACTTGGTGCACAAAACGCGCATCACGACAACGCCACAAATTACAACTAAGGTTGCTACATGTGACAACCACCAATCCTAGTACCCATTCGTACCAATTACATATCCACAATACTCAAAATATTATATGAATTAGGTTGTAGTTCAATTCAAGCTCAAACTTACTTAAAACCCATTTATTCCAGAAACCTAGTAAGCATCCATTTGCCATTTTTTTTCAAATCTACATATTTTAACAATTCTAGTGGCCACAATAATCATACAATAACTTAGTTAAGCTACACAAACCTTTACTAAAATTTTATCTCATCAATTTACATAAATCCGAAAAGTCTAGTTTGCAAAATTATCTAATTTGAAAATTTTTAAAGTAACAATTTTCAAATTAACAACTAAACTAGATTTTGCATATCTTAAAATGTTAAACCACTTATTATAACCATACTCAAATAATAAAAACCCTAACTTTTAATTCAAAGCCTTATCTTGGGAATTAAATCTTAACATTAAAACCATAATTAAACTCCTAATTAGCTAGATGGAAGTAATTAAACATCAATTTAAATATGGGGTTGGGATTTATACCTCACAAACATGAGATCAACATGCAAACTAAGCCTCCCAATTTGCTATCTTACTCTAAGATCCATAGTAGATTAGGCCAAGAAGAAATGGTTAAAGGTTTAATTAGGAGTTTGTGGGATTTTGTATGGATTTTTGAATGAATTTTTGTGGATTTTTAAGTGGAAAATGGGATGAAGAAATGGGGGTGCTGTTTGGGGAGGGCTCGGCCAGCAGCAAGAGGAAAAGAGAGAGAGAGAGAGAGAGAGAGAGAGAGAGAGAGAAATGGGTGGATGAGTGTAGAAACATCCTCACTTATTACATATATTAATCCCCCTTTTAGATTTTCTTTTCTTTTTATTTTTGAAGTGAGAAATGTGACGGACAAATTTTGAAGAGAGAGGGGGGCTGCTCATGAGGGGAGCTCGGCCACACTTGAAGAGGGAAAGAGAGAGAGTGTGGTGTGTTTTGGTGAGTGTGGAAACTTCTTTAATTATTACCTCTTTTAACTCCTTTCTTTAATTATCTAATTTCTTTTCAAATTAATTCTAGAAAAGTCTAGAACCATGGAGTAAATTTGAGAAAGAATTAGCATGTTACAAATCTTGGTTCTAAGTTTTCATGGTTCATTAAAATATAATTAACCCATTCTCATTTGTAATTAGCACTAATTAAATGTATAAATGAAAGCCTAAAATATTATTTAAAATAATTAATTAAGGAAAAATATTTAAGTAAACTAATAATTTATAAGTGACTAAATAAATACCAAATACAAGCAATTATATAATTAAATTAGATGTATTTAAGTCTATGATGAAAAATAATTGTAGTTAGGTTTTACGGAAAATACGATTTATTTTACCGATTATCAGAAAATTCACCTAAAGGATTTTATTTATTTATTTATTTTTAAAACGTTATAATCTTCCCTCTTAAAGAAATTCGGTCCCCGAATTTTAAATCTAACTACGCGTACTCTCATAAAGATGGTAATATTTCTTCCGCATCTTGTCCTCGGCTTCTCACTTGTCCTTTTCGCCGCTCTGGCCACGCCAAAGAACTAATACGGTCGGTATGACCTCGGACCTCGGTTTCTTCACCCGCCGATCTAGAATAACTATCGGCTGCTCGGTGAAGAAAGATTGCGCTCCCGCTGGATTGTCTGATGCTGTATCGTGTGAGAGGGTAAAGAAGGTACTTACGGAGCATCGATACATGAAACACGAGGTGAACATCTAGAAAGCTGGGTGGAAGAGCCAAACGATAAGCAACCGTGCCGATACTCTCGAGAATCTCGAAAGAACCCACATCTCTGGAATTAAGCCTTCCTTCCTTTCCTAATCTCAACATGCCCTTCATCGGAGAAACCTTCAAGAAAACATGATCGCCAACGGCGTCTATCAGCATTAAACTTCTGCCTGCTCTAGGCCGCTCTTATCCTATTCCAAATCAACTGAATCTTTTCGGTCGTGTCCCGCACAATATGTGGCCCCAAAATACTGCTCTTACCGAGCTCTATCCAACATATGGGCGATCGACATCTCTTCCCATATAACGCCTTAAAAGTTACCATCTGAATCCCTTCCTGGAAGCTGTTATTGTAGGAAAAACCTTGTTAAGGGCAAATGACGACCCCAATGCCATGAAATCTAGAACGCAAGCTCGGAACATGTCCTCAAGAATCTGAATGGTCTTCTCTGATTGACCGTCGGTCTGTGGATAGAAAACTGTACTGAAACTCAATTGGTGTCCAAAGCCTTCTGAAGTTCTTGCCAAAGTCGGCTGGTGAACTGGGTGTCCCATTCGGACACAATACAAGTCGAAACTCCATGTAGTCCCACAATCTCATCAACATACGTCTGAGCATACAGAACGATCCAAAAGTGGTCTTACTGGTAGAAAGTGAGCTGCTGTCGTCATTCGGTGTACGATCACCCAAAAAGAGTTATACTCTCGACTGGTCCTAGGTAGAACACAATAAAATCCATAGAAATTTGCTCCCATTTCCACTCCAGAATGGGCAAAGGTTGTAATTCTCCTGCTGACCTCTGATGCTTGGCCTTGACTTGCTGACAAGTCAGCATCGCGAAACAAAATCTGTGATCTCTCTCTTCATCCCAACACATCTGTAGACATATCTTACGTCATGATACATCTTGGTGGAAACCGGATCAACACTATATGTCGACTGGTATGCTTCCTCTAAAATCTCGTGTCTCAGTCCTTTGGAATCTGGCACACACAGTCGAATCCCAATTCATAGTACTCCCTAATCATCAATCATGAACTGTAAATATCTATCCTGTCGAACCTGCTCCATGATCTCTAGCAAACGAACGTCATCGGACTGTGCCTCCCTGATACGGTCAAATGCTGTGGACATGCACGGACATAGGCAAGTTGTCCCCCGATCGACGTAAACTTGAACTGTACTCGGCTGTCACAAGGAATCTGCTAATATGCCGTCGACTGTCTCTAAACTGTGCTTAAACAAGAAAAGCTACATCCGGGCCTCCGACTCAAAGCATCTGCCACAACATTCGCCTTGCCCGGACGATAAAGAATCTCACAGTCATAATTTTTCACTAGCTCCATTCAACTGTGCTATCTCAAAATTCAGATCTCGCTGCTGAAGAAAATGTACCTTAAACTCTTGTGGTCTGTGAATATCTAGCACGACTCACCGTATAAGTAGTGTCTCTATATCTTGAGTGCAAAATCCACCGCAGCCATCTCTAAGTCATGAGTAGAATAATTCTGCCCGTACTTCTTCAACTGCCGAGAAGCATCTCAATGAACAACAAAACCGCCTGATCCTTAAGGCAAAGATAATACTGGCGCCGACATCAAACGAGTCTTCAACTGCTGAAAGCTCTGCTCGCCTACCTCAGTCCAAAGAAAAGAAACTCCTTACCGGGCCAAACCTAAAAATGCTGTGAACCTCCATCACTGATACAGGTCTGGGACAGTGCTGAACGTTCTCGAACTTCTTCGGTTCCATACTTATCATCAGTCGTAACTACGTGTCCCAATAAATCCACACTATCCAACCAGAAACACACGTGGATAATTTAGCGAATAGCTGGTGCTCCCTCAAGGTCTGCAACAAAATTCTCAATTACTGCCCAGGCTTCACTCGACTCCAAAAGTACACTAAGACGTCCTCAATGAACACGATGCTAAACCGATCAAGAACGGCCTGGATATTTGGTTCATCCAATCCATAAACGCTGCTGGGGCATTGGTGAGCTTGAACGACCTCACCAAAACTCATAACGCCCGCAACTTGTGTGAAAAGAAATCTTCAGAATATCATCCTCTCGAACCCACAACTGGTAGTAGCCTGACCGCAAGTCAATCTTTGAGAAATGTTCCGCACAGTAACCTGATTCAACTGACGATAATCAATATATAGACGCTAACGGCCGTCCTTCTAATGAACAGGACAGGAGTTCCCTAAGGTGACGCCCTCAGACGAACAAGCCCTTAATCCAACAAATCCTGCAACTGATCTTTCAGTTCTTTAAGCTCCGCCGGGTCCATCCGATATGGCGGTATAGATAAAGGCTCCGTGCCGGAAATCAAGTCAAAACAAAACTCAATATCGCGTTCTGGAGACAAACTAAGAAACTTGTCAGGAAAGCATTTTGAAATTCCCTCACAATCAGAACCTCTGCGGCTCTAACATCACAAACATACGCCAAGAATCCTTGACATCCTTCCTCAAGAGATGACTAGTGCTAAGAGAAGAAATGAAACTAGAAAGGGTGACGCTACTGTCTCCCCGAAAAACAAGAACTGGCTCACCCAGGAAACTAATTATGACTGCTTGCTCACGGCAGTCCACGGACGCATAACACGTGGCTAACTAATCCAAAGCCAGAAGAACGTCAAAGTCTAACATATCGGGAAGAATTAAATCGACAAAAGAATCCTTATCTCCGATGCGAATGAATCGCGAACGAACAACATATTGAGCGACCAAAAGATTAGCCTGTGACAACGACGTCTATCTAACCGTCTCTGAGCTGGCATATTGGTACAAATCTGCTTTGGTCCAGAAACGACCGAAGTCTCAGAAATGCGCTCCTCTAGCAGTAAGGTTGCATCCATCGCGGCTGCATAAGTGTCAAAATGCTGGGTGCCTATAGCAAGCAATAACTGTATGTTCAATCTCCACACGAACCTCTTTATCCGTTTCTCTTCAGTGTCCTCCAGGTAAGGAGCATATCGAACCACCAAGAAATCGGAATGTCGTACTCGGACATTGTCCTCCCAGAAGTCTTACGCAAAGACTCAAAACTACGAGCTCAGACATCTCGAACGCTCTCCGGAAGGAAACGAGCAAGAAAGATAGCTATGAACTCATCCCAAATCATAGGAAGTAGATCTGCAGCTCGGCTTCTTTCAACTGACTCGTACCACGTCTAAGCAAGACCTCTAGACAAAAACTTGCAAACTCAACCCATATCTTGTCAGAACATCTCTGTGAACAACACATCCAGCCATCCCGTCGAGGATTGTCTACGTATCCTCTGCTGCATCTGTGCCGGTAAAAACAAACTGGAGGCCTCGGCCTCAAAACTCCTATAAGGATACGGAAAAAATCTCGATAACAACAGAAACAGCTGACTGAGCAACATGTACAATCACAGTTCCCTCAATAGGAGGGACATCATCGGCTCTCGAAGCCCGGCTAACCTCAACTAACAATCCAACATTAGTCGCAAGTCCTGAATGCTCGACTCCAGCCTAGCCATTTGTCCTAGAAAAGACGGACCACTCTGTCCCTGAGGGGTAGGCGTACCGCCCTAATCGGTCCTCGTCTCAAACGAAACTGCTCTAATCTCATTCCCGGCGGTGGCCCTCTTGGCCCTCGATATCTTCAGCGGCATAGTGGCTGGAACGAGGAACAGGATCGATAGGAACATTGCGATCGAATCCAAGGATTTCCGGAATCAAGAAGGGAAATACAAGCAATGTACATATATCCTAAGGTCACTTAGGCAGAGTACCGTATCGTAAGAATGCCGTGGAATATACACACGCTACGCCACTCTGCTTAAGTCACCTACTCCATCTACCAAGGGTCTTCCTACATTCAGAAAGGTAAAACCCTATGCTCTGATACCAACTTTGTCATGACCCGAAAGTACGGAACATGACTGGCTTAAATTACGAAACGTCTCAAGGCGCAACGTAATCTAAGTAAGCTAAAACCCAGAAATCTAAACCATTTAAAGCAAAAGAGTGAAGGAAAACTTATTTAAAGAAAGCGATTTTAACCAAATAAGTCACATTAAGATTTAAAAAAAATATCAAATTCCCCGAAAATTTCGGCAGAGTCTCTTTGTAAATACTGGCCCCCAAACGGGTACAACACAAGAAAATACATATATCATGAATAAAGGCATCCTCAAGCGGGAGCTTGCTCTTCGCCAAAGGCGGAATCACAACTACATGCAATGAATATATCATAATAATGCAAAATAAGCATAAAAGCAAAAAAGCATCACGTCGGCTTAAGTGAGCATCGACACCAAACCACAAATACAGGTCTCACAAATCTCACCGTCTAGTCCAATATTCAAGGGTAGATAGAGTATATTGGATACAAATAAAATACACGATGGGAGCAAAAGAAAATCCTCCAAAAATCCACCTATGAGCAAGTTGCAAGCCGAAGCAAAGGAAGCATAATAGGAGTACACCCGCCGCTACCGTGCTGACGGGTCAGACCTGCAAGATACTGTGGCACAACGGGGGTGAGTTGCCAACTCATGAGTAGTAAGTAATATCTAATAAGGCTATCGTAAGCATGCACGCAGTGTGTCACAACCCACGTATATCAATATGATACGATGTACTAGCATGAATGCAACATGAATGCATAATCAACGCGAAATCATGATATGTCTGATATGAGAAGATCTATATCTTTAACTTGGTAAAACCTTTTGTAAAATAAAACTGGATTATAATCAGTGAAATCGACAGAAATCCGTTTCAAATATCGACACAATATGTTTATCAGTGAAATCGACAGAAATGTCCGTGTCAAATATCGACACAATATGTTTATCAGAGAAATCGACAGAAATGTCCGTGTCAAATATCGACACCAAATCCTCAATATCTCGGGCTCCGTCAGTCCGTATCGGCCCATATCATCAAATCACATGACTACGATCGGTATCTTCCGGATATCCGCCGTGCCAGACATCACCGGTAGGTAGTCTGCCCCTGCCAGGCTTATCATCATCCCCACAAAAACACTCTCGCCCCGGGGTACAATACCGGGCCCACCATGTACCTGAAATGGTTCATTCTACTCCTTGAATCAGGTCTTGAAAACCAATAGCAATCATGAAAACTCATGGTGGACGACACATACATCACGAGAAAACCGCAACTTGCATATTAAAATGATAATAAGTTTTTATAAAATTCTTGCGGTTTTACCCAAAATCCAGAAATCTCATAAATACCGAAATTCTCGAGAAGAATCACAATATATAAATATGCCGATGATGATGGAAATCTATGGTACGGTAGTATATACCATACGAAATACGGCCAGAAGCTATGCATAAATCATGATGCAATGAGGTGTGTATACATGATTAACAATCTTACGTATCCATTTAATGAGATGAATATGCAGGTATAAATATACGGATCATATACGATGCAAATGCAAAAATATCTATTCTAAGCAAGTTCTATAATGTTCGTGACATAGCAATTACCAATGGCGTGTGTGTTCGCATAATTAGTGCACGTGCGGTAGGAACCAATAGTAATGGTGCAAGTGTCCTATGAGATGATCACACACACACACAATTATATATAACGATGCGATGCAATGAGATAACTAACTAGGAAACTACGCATATAATGCAAATACTATAAGTAATACTAAACCATCGGGCGCTTCGCGCCATCTAGACGATCCCTCCATAGATGTGTACATCTACTCACCGGGACGGCTCAGCTAATCTGATCCAATCTTAGCTTTATCTTTCCGCGCCACGTCCGACGCCTCTGCACCTGATCCTAGAATCGTACACAAGCAATTAAGAGAATGAATATACGATTAGTCGTGAACACAAACGACACAAGTCAATCCACACGCACAACAAGACACGCACACACTTGGTGCACAAAACGCGCATCGCGACAACGCCACAAATTACAACTAAGGTTGCTACACGTGACAACCACCAATCCTAGTACCCATTCGTACCAATTACATATCCACAATACTCAAAATATTATATGAATTAGGTTGTAGTTCAATTCAAGCTCAAACTTACTTAAAACCCATTTATTCCTAAAACCTAGTAAGCATCCATTTGCCATTTTTGTTCAAATCTACATATTTTAACAATTCTAGTGGCCACAATAATTATACAATAACTTAATTAAGCCACACAAACCTTTACTAAAATTATATCTCATCAATTTACATAAATCCGAAAAGTCTAGTTTGCAAAATTATCTAATTTGAAAAATTTTAAAGTAACAATATTCAAATTAACAACTAAACTAGATTTTGCATATCTTAAAATGTTAAACCACTTATTATAACCATACTCAAATAATAAAAACCCTAACTTTTAATTCAAAGCCTTCTCTTGGGAATTAAATCTTAACATTAAAACCATAATTAAACTCCTAATTAGCTAGATGGAAGTAATTAAACAGCAATTTAAACATGGGGTTGGGATTTATACCTCACAAACATGAGATCAACATACAAACTAAGCCTCCCAATTTGCTATCTTACTCCAAGATCCATAGTAGATTAGACCAAGGAGAAATGGTTAAAGGTTTAATTAGGAGTTTGTGGGATTTTGTATGGATTTTTGAATGAATTTTTGTGGATTTTTAAGTGGAAAATGGGATGAAGAAATGGGGGTGCTGTTTGGGGAGGGCTCGGCCAGCAGCAAAAGGAAGAGAGAGAGAGAGAGAGAGAGAGATGGGTGGATGAGTGTAGAAACATCCTCACTTATTACACATATTAATCCCCTTTTTAAATTTTCTTTTCTTTTTATTTTTGAAGTGAGAAATGTGATGGACAAATTTTGAAGCGAAAGGGGGTCTGCTCATGAGGGAGGGAGAGAGAGAGAGTGTGGTGTGTTTTGTTGAGTGTGGAAACTTCTTTAATTAATATCTCTTTTAACTCCTTTCTTTAGTTATCTAATTTCATTTCAAATTAATCCTAGAAAAGTCTATAACCATGGAGTAAATTTGAGAAAGAATTAGCATGTTACAAATCTTGGTTCTAAGTTTTCATGGTTCATTAAAATATAATTAACCCATTCTCATTTGTAATTAGTACTAATTAAATATATAAATGAAAGCCTAAAATATTATTTAAAATAATTAATTAAGGAAAAATATTTAAGTAAACTAATAATTTATAAGTGACTAAATAAATACCAAATACTAGCAATTACATAGTTAAAATAGGTGTATTTAAGTCTGTGATGAAAAATAATTGTAGTTAGGTTTTACGGAAAATACGATTTATTTTACCGATTATCAGAAAATTCACCTAAAGGATTTTATTTATTTATTTATTTTTAAAACGTTACACACACCATATCCAATAGGGTAAGATTCCTCCGCTCTGATACACCGTTGTGCTGTGGTGTATATGGAGGAGTAAGCTGAGAGAGAATACCATTCTCTTTAGAAAATCAAGGAATTCCGTGCTTATGTATTCACCTCCTCGATCAGATCGTAGGATTTTGATACTTTTTCCAGTATGGTTCTCTACTTTACTTTTATATTTTTTGAATTTCTTAAAAGCTTCAGATTTGTATTTTATCAGAAATACATATCCGAATCTAGAGAGATCATCAGTGAATATAATGAAGTATGAGAACCCACCCCTTGCATGTATAGACATTGTAACATATACATCACTGTGTATGAGCCCAAGAGCTCTGTAGCTCTTTCTCTGTATCCCGTGAATGGAGATTTGGTCATCTTTCTTTTGAGATAAGACCGACAAGTTTCATAAGATGAAAATTCGAATGGATTCAAATGTCCATTTTTATGTTACTTAGACAATCTTTTCTCATTGATATGACCAAGTCTATAATGCCACAAGTAGAATTCATTCGCTTCTGAACTCTTCCTCTTGCGTGTGTTTTGTATATTGAAAACTGTGTTTTGATTTAGAATGTAGATACCATTACACATTGTATCTTCTACAACCAATGACTGATTAAGGTAAATATTCATGATATTTCTATCTAGAATAAAGTTATATCCATCTTTATAGTGTAAAGAAACTGATATGATGTTACAAAGCATGAAAGATACATAATAGTAGTTGTTCAAAATCATAGTATTGCCGCTTGGCAATACAAGGTAGTATTCACCAATGGCAACAACATCAATTTGTGCTTCGTTCCGTACTCTAAGAGACATATCACCAGGTCCAACCATCCTACTTTTTCTCAGTTCTTGTAATAAATTACAGATACGAGATCCTGATCCGGTATCTACTACCCAGGAGGTAGGACTGACCTAAAAATAGTTATCAATATCAAAGACACCTGAAGGAGACGCAATTGTATGCTTCTTCTTCACCGGGGTCATCAAGGAATTCATGTAATCTTCTTTCCCTTGCTCAAGCTCGTGACATTTGTCACAAATCAGAGCCGAACCGACATTTTTTAGCCCCGCATAAGAATCCGGGTCGGTCAAATCATACATTTTATTATCTTGTTTAGGGCATGACATGGTTGCTACCTGGAGAGAGAAAGAGAGAGAGAGAGAGAAAAAAGAAACACTTAGCGTGTGCTCTTGCAAAATAAGATTGGTTATTAATTTATCTAATCAGGATGGCTCCCATTGTTTCCTTAAACTCTCCTTCAAACCTTAAAAGGAGAACTAGTCGGGATCATTTACATCTTACAAGTTTGCTAATCGTTCAGCCAGGTGGGTGTTGGTACTCCGAAGGAGGTTCCCAGTGCTCTCGCACAGACCTAATTAAAATAAACCTTGTTTCCGCAGAGGCGTAGCCCCGTTAATACATTTCTAGAAATCTAATAGGTTAGCTAATTATGAGGTGAAAAATATCTCCCAAGAGTAATCCTACTCATCAGTAGGATTGAGACCCAACTATCATCGTGTGATAATCTAGATGGAAGCAACTCTAGTCACTACACCCTAGAAGGTAAGCACCTTATGAAGGCAAGATTACTATTGATATTGAAACACTAGCAAGTTTCCTGTATATTTGAAACTCCCGATGTGATTTTTACCCCAAGGACCCAAGTGACCTTGACTAAGATCAAAATGTCAAAAGGTCACAGTCAAGTTATACCCGTCATTTTCTTGATTGCATTAGACCCACCTGTACGAGCCTTGACTAAAGATCAAAATGATCGCACGGCTGTCCTAACCAATCGCATTAACATACAACAGAAAAGTATTACATAGTTACTGAACACTATGTCTCAACTAAAGATCAAAATGTGTAGCACGAATACTCAGCACTACCAATCTGAAATGACAGAGGGCCACGACTGTTTTTTGGCGAAAAACCTTTAACATAATGAGCTTGATATTGTTGAAGGAATCGAGCAGTTTTGAAAAGGAGTAGTTTAGGCTCTGTTTTTGAAAACTAGTGCCTTTGAAGAAACCGAGTAATCTATAATAACACAAACTTTTGCTCAAGAGATCACTCCCTATGAAAGGATCTAGGCTCTTGCCTCTTTGAATGCGATGCGGGATATTCTTGACCAAATACCTCAATGCAAAGCAAAAGAATACGACTATAGTTTTTTGAAAAATTTGTTCCGACAATATCATTTAGGTTTATTTTTCCTTGCATTAATCAAAAGTAATGCGGTCCCATCAATTAATACCTATTATACTAGAAAAGAACGAAAATAGAATGTACGTATATGCCATCCGCATTCGCCACGGGGCCCCGTCATGCACCGTCAGGTTACTTAACTAACGGCAGAGCGGGAGTTAGACTAGCATGGATGCAAAACATATACAAAATTTATTTATCTATATATAAATATATAGTCACCTCAAGTATGATATAAGCAATATCACAGAAAAGCGATAAGCAATATTGGAAAGCGGATAATCTAGGAGCCCCGGGTTTCATTTGAGCTGCAAATGAAACTCGACGTTTCCCGGTTGTGTGGATAGCCTATGCAATGTAGAACCAAGACCCTTACGAGTGTGGAAAGTTACCAGCCAATCTCAGAAGCGAGACAACCCCAATCAACGAAGTGAGTGGGCTACCCAGCACTTCATGGAATCCGGTAACTTGAGTATTCCACCGTGGGTCATCCTATATCCCCTACGAGTGCGGCAAATAGCCCGCCAATTCTAGAGTAAGGCACCTCGGTCTCAACGCCATGAGATGGAGGCCTGTTGCCCTCTAGAACCCGTCTACTCGAGCACTCCGCCATGGGGTTTATCCTTGTACAGAAAAGAAATAATATACAATGGTGACATCGACCTCAACCCAGCCATGTCCCAATAAAAGAATATACAAAAAGGCAAAAACGGCTGTCCATATATCGGATGCTTTCCTCGCAATAATGAATATACAAATGAACTCAAAACTATACAACAAACATTGCACTAAAGGCTATCTATCACGACAATCCGTCGAAACTATCACAAAGATATCATAAGCAACATCACAAGTAAACAAGATGCGTGTAACCCCTTCTAATCAACGTATAACGATTAGAAGACGTTAAACAACAAATATGCGCATCACAGAAGCAAGTAATGAAAACTACGACAATAGAATTCCGCACACAAATAGCAAACACTATAAGTTTTCCAAAACCGGAAAAAACAGTTCACTAAATCCCAAATTTTCATTATTTTAAGCCAATCTGAAAGTCAAAACGAACTTGAAACTCGCCCGAATCTTCACAGAAGCGAAGTACCCAAAATTAACTATCGCCCGGAAGGGCTCGGGGTACCCACCCCCGAGGGCCACCACGAGGTGTCCTATAGGGGTAGGCAGACCCGAGACTACCCTTTTTGGGTAGTCTCGAGTCCCCACCCCAAGGCCAATTCATGGTGGTCTTTGGGGGTAGGCCTGACCATTGGCCCCCTCGAGGATCCCTGGGATACCCACGCAACACCCTACGGATTCTCGGCCCAAACCGTGAGCCCGCGGGAAGTGCAACATTCTAAAACTTGAAACATGGGACTGTTTTTGTCGGCAATTTTGCGCGACGAAAACGAAAAAATTCGAACATCGTAATTAACTAGTTTTTGTGTTTGGATGGCTCTGATACCATGTTAGAGTTCCTAGCGCCCTAGCCGCTACAACTGTGGCCTATGCGTAATGAAAAACAAAAAATCAAGAGGTGCTAGAAACTACAAACCGTAGAATCTAAACCAAATACTTAAACTGGACATCCACAAAGAGGTTTATCTACTATGAAAGAAGGGTTATACCAAATGATCTGTGTCCTTCGGTCTTCTAATCTCTTCCTTAACTCCTTGTAGTCGCCGTGATCGAGATTAACCGCCGGTCTTCCCCTTGTCGAAGATGATTCACCCGAGAGATTTGGTTCAAGACTCTAGCTCTACACTAAAAATCAAATGGAGCAACTAAAGGTCCTATCTTGCTACACTGGGATGTCTAAAGATGTAGTGAGTTGTTCTAGTATTTTTCTATCTCACTTCCACCCTTGATTCTCAACACATGAGAGTGTAGGGAGGAAGAAGAAGGAGGGACTCAAGAAAGGAAGAGAGAAAGAGAATGGAGGAATAAATCATTCAACACTAAATGAAAAAGACTACCATGGTTTTGATCAAAGCAATTTTCAAATAGAAAATTGCAACCAAGCTTAAATAGTGCATACAAATGCAATAAACAAATACAAAACCATTTCCACCACCATTCTTTCTCCATGTCTCACCTTTACACCTCATTTCTATTTTTTAACAAAATAGAAAATCCATAATGAGGTGTCCACCTTCTAGAATGTGTTCTTATATAAATACAAGAATACATTCTTGTATATACATACCCGTATTCGTATCAAAATACGAATGCCCAAAGAGATAGAATAATACAATGAACATAATACAAGAATATACATATCGAAATATATATGTAAATTATTAAATCAATACTTGATTTAATAATCCGGCTTAATCCTAATCCGGCTAGTATTATCATCCGCCTGATTAAAGTTCGTATAGCTAGTACATGTATTTAATCGGAACCCTGCACGTATCAAAATACGACCACTACATCATTTCACTTGAATCAGGAAACCCTCTGTGTGGGACTTTAAAGAATTGACAGTACACCGGCAGTGAGTTATTGGATAAATCCATAACAACAAGCATGTCAGCGGCACTAGCTGTACGTAACGGCTACCGGGTAGCTGTCGAAAGGGAAGGCCAACGAGTCATCCGAGCCTCTACTGAGCTTATCTGTGACAATCTCCGTATAGTGCGGTCTCTTTGTCTAAGAGTATCGCATACCAGGTCTGGAGGGTGGTAAACGTCAGATCTTAATAACCCAATAATTCGTGCCGATGTGAGTTAGGACCAATCCGAGAAACAACTGATCTAATTATCAGTAAATCTCAACTGCCTTGGCTAAAGTCTTATGGTACCGGCCAACCGAACACAGTGCGATATTGACTCCCTATCCCGGGAGAGACGAATCCCCAATAGTTGCTCACTGCCGTCATGTGGCTCGAGACTGTACCCAACTAAAACCTGTTTGCACGACTCAGTAGAGCAATAGTAGGGTAGTAATCTAAGTAAAGTGGGAACTCACATGAGACAAATAACGATCTCAGGTCTAAAGACTAACCCATACTCATGTCACCTGAGAAATGCTATTTGACGATAGATATAGTGCCATCTAGAAGTTCTCGATGAGTTCGTCCAGTGTACTCATCGCCGGTGAGCACCTATATATGATCTTAGGTGCCAAAGAACAATGGCTATGGGACAGACCATCGCCCCTCGTCGGGGTCTAGAAACGTATACACTAGTCTACTCCGGAATATCGATGTCCAGTCTCGATACTTCAACAACTAAGAATATTTAAGGATGTGCTTATGGACTACCTAGCCCCCATATGTATAATCGCCATCATAATACTGGTAGTCAAGTAATAATCCTACGGGCTTTATCAACATGTATTAGTGATAGATAATAACAAGTAAAATATATACACATGTTAAGATAAAGACAAACGAAATAGCATACTATCATATCGAGCAAGATTGTCATGTAAATACATATATCCAATCATCCATTATATATACATATACAGTAATGGCCTCTACGGCATACATATCCAACATGTGTTCCTTTCTGGGAAGCACAGAGCCAAAACCAGACTTCTAAATTTTAGATTGGCAGACGTCTAAAGTTTAAAAAATACCATTTGAAACCCTTCATCAGACGTCTGGTCCATTGACCTTCAGATGTCTATTTTATCTCAATTTTGTAAAATATATCTGAAATATAAGATATCAACAGTGCACAAATGTCTGAACTTCAACGAGGTAGACGTCTGGCCAAGCACAAAAAGATGAAATCTGGGTTTTAATAAACACAAAAGTTTTAAACTCGAAAACTCGAATATTGTAAACCTTTTGTGCTAGTGTGTGTGAGTGTTCAAGAGCTCTAAATGATATAACTATAGTCTATAGAGTGCTTACAAAGTTTCCTATGTCGGTATCACAAATTCTTCGAATTCTTGAATCTTTATCGTCTCGAGATCTTGAATTTTGATGCGCGATTGAACATGGCTTCATAGCTTCAAACTTGGACATGTCACATACAAGCATTGGTCGATTAATTTTCAATCTTACTTCAACTCATAACACTTCAAACTAGGACTTGGATTCTTGATGCAACCTTCATTTGAGATACGCGATTTTGGGGCCCTAAACGATGGAATTTCGCGATTCCGAGAGACGTCAATGCAATTCCTGCGGCATATTCATTGACCTAAATGATTTTGCGAGATCTTCGATTTGGCTAGTTGAATGTGCGAATCGGAAAAGATTTGATAGTTCGGGCTGCATCGCTTCTTAGCTACTCGTAGCTTGATCTGGATAAATTGAGAAGCACTCGTCCATATCGTCCAACCTCCATTATATAAATCCGTTTACGCTGAATAACCTCCATCATCCTATGTTTTCTTGTGTCATGAAAATATCCTAAAAGCCAATCTCAAACATGTTGGATATGTATACCCTAAAGGCCATTATTGTATCTATATACATGTTAATGTTAGAGATATGTATATACAGGACAATCTTGCTCAGTTATATAGTATATTATTTGAGTTGTCTTTATCATGATATGTGTATTTCTTTCTTATGATGCTTTGTATTGCTTGCACATATTGATAAAGACTCGATACAGTAGTATACTATTATGGTTTGACTTTATCTTAACATGTGCATATGTTATATATGTCGACCACATGTTGATAAAGCCCGTAAGATCTTACTTGACTACCGGCGTTATGATGGAGATCATACTTGTGGTAGCTGGGCATTCCATAAGCACATCCTTAAATGGTCCCTAGTCGCGTGAGTATCGAGACTGGGTATTGATACTCCAGAGTAGACTAGTGTATACGTTTCTAGACCCTGACAAGGGAAGATGGTTGGTCCCGCAGCCATTGGTCTGATGCATCTAAGATCGTATACAGGTGCTCACTGGGTGTGAGTACACTGGACGGACTCGCCGAGAACTTCCAGATGGTACTATACCTATTGTCAGATGAAAGTTCTCAGGTGACATGTGTATAGGTTAGTCTTTGGACCTGAGATCGTCATTTGTCTCGTGTGTGTTCCCACTGCACTTTGTCACTACCTTACCACGACTCTACTGAGTCGTGCAAACATGTTTTGGTTGGGTACAGTCTCGAGCCACATGGAGGCAGTGAGTGATTGTTGGGGATTCGTCTCTCCCGGTATTGGGAGTCGATATCGCACTATGTTCGATTGGTCAGGACCAAAAAACCTTAGCCAAGGTAGTTGGGATTTACTGATAGGTTGATCAGTAGTTTCCCGGATTGGTCCTGAGCTACATCAACATAAATTATTGGGTTATTAGGGTCTGATTTTTACCACCCACTAGACCCGGTATGTGATACTCTTAGACGAAGAGATTGGACTATACGAAGATTGTCACGGATAGGCTTAGTAGGAGTTCGGATGGGTTTGCTCGTGTCACGACCCACGTTAGGCACATGACCGGCACTTAGACCACGTAACGTCAACAGGCGTAACACAATTTAAGTAAGCCAAAAACCCAGCAATCTAAACCATTACAAGAAGGAAAAGATAGAAATATTTTTAAATCTCAAGCAAAACTTAAAGCTTAAGTTTGTTTTCATAAAAATTTCGGCAGCACCTCCTTTGTAAAAGCTAGCCCTGAAACGGGTACAAACATAAGATATAAGTAAAGCATCCCCAAACGGGAGCAAATCTCTCCCAAAGACGAAAACAACCACCACAAGAAGATATACAGCGCCGTAGCGAAGGGACAGCATAAAAGAGATAATCAACATAAACAAAGGCCGGCTCACACGAGCACGACACCCAGAGTCATAAGAATATACAACATCGATCCTCACAACTCGTCTCTAAATCAATACATGAAGATGGTAAATGGAGAGTACTAGATACAATAAGATATACAATGAACATCATCGGATAACCGCAAAACCCACCTATAGAAAAAGTCCTCACAGCCAACCGTAGCGGTATCCGCAAAAGTAGAGATAATAAGACGCTCTACCGCGACTACTCTGAGGGTCAGACCTACAAAACACCGTGGCACAACGGGGGTGAGTTTCCAACTCGTGAATAGTAAATAACATCATACTGTAATTGCAAGTATGCATGAACAGCGATAATTTATCACATGTAATCTGATAGCATAAGTATGGCAATATGGATATGCATTAATCATTATCAAGGTACACCACCAGGGTACTATATCTACATGAATCAAATGCATATCAAATAAATCCTTAGTGTGGGATAAATAATAAATCTCATGCATAAATCATCAGCATGGAAAAACCCTGGTGTCCATCAACGACACCACAAATCCAAAAATGCTCAGGAGCCGTCACCAGGACCGGCCCTCATATCCGTACATCTCATGGAACCTGAGTGTACAACATCGACACTCGAAACATCATGAAATACTTGTGTCCAACATCGACACGCAAATCTACATATCAGGGGCTCCGTCTGCCCGGATCGGCCCACGGGCTCCGGCAGTACGAATCGGCCCATATCCATCTCATGACTCCGGTTGATATCCTCCGGATAGCCGACGATCCAATACTATCACCGGTAGGCAGTAGTCCTCCTGCCAGGCTCATCGGCTAATCCATCGATATACCTTTCTTATCCCGGGGTACCATACCGGGTCCACCATGAACCCGCAACACGGCCTCATCCACTCCTCGCATCGGGTTTCTAACACAAGTCTCAGAATCGAGAACACTCATGGTGGACGCATCGAAATATCATAACAAGGGAAACCGGGTATTCAAAATAATACACGTATCTTAAAATATCCCCACGGTTCTCAAATCCAGAAAATTACATGAAATCCATATCTCAATGCGTAAATCCATGTAATATGATGTATGCAACATAGAACAGTAATAAGGGCATATCATGGGAAAACCTCTATTTAAATACAATAAGTTATTAAATATATCATGTGGTTCCTAATTTATCCAAAATCCAACGCAACATCATATAGAGGTGAACATGTAGCATAGCAAGGTATATGTATAAGCATATAGGTATGCATGCGAACTATATTTCATATGCTCACTCGCACAAGAATCAATGTCTCAATATCACTAATCAATCCAATATCACATATGTATATGTATTGTGCATGCCATGGCAATTATCGATGGTGTGTGTGTAGCATACAATTGGTGCTCGTGCGACATGAACCGTCAATAATAGTGCAGTGTCCAATGGGTACAAGTTCAGGCACAACAAGTAATAATATGTGATGAAGTTCATGCACAATCTCTATATGTGCATATAAACATGCGGCTAATATCATATCATATCTAGCCCTGACGCTTAACGCCATACGGGCGATTTCCCCATAGATGTTAAATCTACTCACCGACGATCTCGAGCTGGGTAAATCCAATCACCTGCTTCCTTTTCTTTGCAGCGTTCGAAGTCCCCGCCTGCGATCCTATTAACACAAAACATAATAAGTGCAAATATCAGAAATCGACCAATATCATGTACAAACTACGTTTGACCGACGCACCAACTCCAATCCAACTCTCAAGTGTCCGTCTAGTGGCTAACATGTGTAGCGACATCCCAAAACCAACCCAAGTGCAGCAGCTACACAAGATCACAAACGTGTCGGATAACGTAATGCGCGTAGTCAAAACACTAGATTATAGCAAAGTGATCCCAGATTTTGTATACTGTTAAAACATAAAAATCAAGCAGTACCAAACACTTCTAAACAACTGCAGACAGCTACCCTACAAAACCCAAGCCCCAACTCCACCAAAAGACCGAGCAAGCCGGATTCCCTCATATTGTAGTTCTAAACCATAACTACAATGCAACACAACAATAAAAATACCTAATTATCAGTTAGAGGTCATTACCTAGCCACTCTTGCTCAAAAATCCAATCTTTCCAAGCTCCAAGTCATCTTAGTGGCTAAAACAAGACTTGAGAAGAGTTTTAGTAGGATTTAATGAAGTTTTGCAAGGTTTTGTGATGAAGTAGTGAGGGTTTCAGTTGAGAGTTGAAGAGATGAAGAATTAATTGAGAAAGAGATAAGAATGAGAGAGTGAGGAGAGATAATGATGAGAGGGTGAGTGTAGGGTGAGTATACCCTTTACACTTACTCTCTCCCTCACCTACATTAATGCAAACATTAATGCCCTCCATGACTCACCTAGCCACCTCTCTTTAATCCAAAACAAGAAGATAACTCTACACAACAATGCTAAGTGTAAGGTTAACATGGCAAGAATTAGCTTAGGGTGCCATAGCTACTTAATAAGATTAACACTAACTAACCCCCACACTAACATGCACAAGTGTGTGCAAGCCAAAACAAATAATAATAAAATATTAATTAATTATTATAAAATGTGAGGAAACCAATTTGGTAAACTTTTCCATAAAAACCCGCATTATCACTCAATTAACACTAATCACATTCTAAGGTGTTACAATTTCCCCTCTTAAAAGAAATTCGTCCCCGAATTTAAAATTCTTACTATGCGTACCTTCAAAGAGATGAGGGAATTTCTTCCACATCTTGCTCTCGGCCTCCTAAGTGATCTCCTCACCAGTTGTGCTACGCCAAAGAACCTTCACAGATGGCAAGACCTTTGATTGAAGTTTTTTCATCTGCCGATCCAATATAACTATCGGCTGCTCGGTGAACGAAAGATCGGGCTCAAGCTGAACGGTCTGGTGGTGAATCATGTGAGAAGGATCATGAAGGTATCTACGAAGCATCGACACATAGAATATGGGTTGAACATCCGGAAAACTGGGTGGGAGCGCCAAACGATAGGCAACAGTACCAACTTGCTCAAGGATCTCGAAAGGACCTACAAATCTGGGACTAAGCTTTCTCTTTTTCCTAAATCTCATAATGCCCTTCATTGGAGAAATCCGCAGGAATACATGATCCCCCACTGCGAACTCAAGTCTGCGACGACGACGGTCGGCATAAGATTTCTGTCTGCACTGGGCTGCTCTCATCCTGTCCTGAATCAGCCGGATCTTCTCCATAGTCTCCTGAACTAGCTAGGGTCCCAAAATCCTACTCTCGCTGAGTTTGGTCCAACAGACTGGCGATCAACACTTCCTACCATATAAAGCCTCAAAAGGTGCCATATGAATAGTCTTCTGAAAGATGTTGTTGTAAGAGAACTCAATCAACGGTAAGTGACGATCCCAACTGCCACCAAAATCAAGCACGCATGCACGAAGTATATCCTCCAGAGTCTGTATAGTCCGCTCAGACTGACCATTGGTCTGCGGATGGAAAGTGGTGCTAAAGCTTAAATGAGTACCCAAAGCTTCCTGAAGCTTCTGCCAAAGACGGCAAGTGAATTGGGTGCCTCTGTCGGATACGATGCATGCGGGAACGCCGTGCAAACGCACAATCTTATCTATATACAACTGAGCATACTGAGCATAACCGAAAGTGGTCTTCACTGGAAGGAAGTGAGCCGCTTTCGTCAACCGGTCAACAATCACCCAAATGGAGTCATACCCCCGACTGGCCCTGGGTAGACCCATAACAAAGTCCATGGAAATCTGCTCCTATTTCCACTCAGGAATGGGTAAAGGCTGCAACTCTCCAGCCGGTCTTTGATGCTCAACCTTGACTTGCTGACAAGTCAAGCACCTCGAGACAAAGTCTGAAACATCGCGCTTCATCCCTTCCCACCAGTAAATGTCTCTCAAGTCACGATACATCTTGGTGGAAACTGGATGAACGTTAAAGGCTGACAGATGTGCCTGCTCTAAGATCTCGCGTCTTAACCCATCGGTATCAGGTACACACAAGCGAGTCCCGTAACGTAGCACACTCTGGTCATCAATCATGATCTCCAACTTCGTACCCTGCCGAACAAGCTTAAGAATCTCAGACAAACGGGCATCACTGGGCTGCGCCTCACGGATACGATCAAGTAGAAGTCGACGGGCGTGGACATTAGAAAGCTGTCCCTCAGTGGAAGTGAACTCAAACTGTACTCTACCATCGCACAAGGTCTGCCAATCTGCAGAAGACTATCTCTGAACTGCGCTCTGGGACAAGCTACCCCCGGGCCTACGACTCAAAGCATCAGCTACTACATTCGCCTTGCCCGGGTGATAAAGGATCTCGCAATCACAATCCTTCACAAGCTCCATCTACCGGCGCTGTCTCAGATTCAGATCCCGCTGCTAGAAGATGTACTTCAAGCTCTTGTGGTCCGTGAAAATCTGACACGACTTCTCGTATAAGTAGTGTATCCAAATCTTCAGTGCAAAGACTACCGCGGCCATCTCAAGATCGTGAGTAGGATAATTCTGCTCGTGTTTCTTCAGCTGCCTAGAAGCATAAGCAATCACTCTATCATGCTGCATCAGTACACAACCGAGCCCCACTCGAGAAGCATCACAGTAAACGACAAAACCACCCGATCTAGAAGGCAAAGATAGAACTGGTGCAGTCGTCAACCGAGTCTTCAACTGCTGAAAACTCTGCTCGCATGCATCAGTCCAAAGAAAAGGAACCCCCTTCCGGGTCAGTCCGTTCAGCGGTGCAGCGATACTCGAGAAATCCTGCATGAAACGGCGGTAATAACCAGCTAAGCCCAAAAAGCTGCGGACCTCTGTCACAGATACAGACCTGGGCCAAAACTGCACAGCCTCGATCTTTCTCGAGTCCACACAAATACCGTCTTCCGTCACCACATGACCCAGGAAGTCAGCTCTATTAAGCCAAAATGCGCACTTTGAGAATTTAGCATACAGCTGGTGCTTTCTCAATGTCTGCAAAGCAATCCTCAAGTGCTGCTCATGCTCCTCTCGACTCCTAGAGTAGACCAGAATGTCATCAATAAACACAATAATAAGCTGATCGAGGAACGGCCTGAAAATCCGGTTCATCAGATCCATGAACGCTGCTGGGGCATTGGTGAGTCTGAACGACATCACCAAAAACTCATAATGCCCGTAGCGCGTATGAAAAGCAGTCTTCGGAATGTCATCATTCCGAACCCGCAACTGATGATAACCCGAATGCAAATCAATCTAAGAAAAATGTTTCGCACCCTGGAGCTGATCAAACAAATCATCAATGCGAGGTAAAGGATAACTATTCCGCACCGTAACACGGTTCATTTGACGATAATCAATACAAAATCTCAAATCGTCGTCCTTCTTCTTGACGAATAGAATAGGAGCTCCCCAAGGTGAAACACTCGGATGTACAGTCCCCTATCAAGCAGCTCTTGCAATTGATCCTTAAGCTCTTTAAGCTCCGCGGGGGCCATCTGATAAGGCGGTATAGAATTAGGCCCCGCACTGGGAATCAGATCAATGCAAAATTCAATAGCGCTCTGGCGGCAAACCAGGTAACTCATCGGAAAAAACGTCAGGAAACTCTCGCACTATAGGAACCCGGTCCAACTGCTCTACTGTGGCTCCAGTATCATGAATGAAAGCCAAGAATCTCCGACATCCTCTCCTCAAAAGCCGACTAGCGCAAAGGGCTGAAATCAAATTATGAGGGGCGGCACCGTGGTCCCCCTGCATAACCCGAACAGACTCGCCCGGAAAACTAAGACTGACTGTCTTCTCACGGCAGTCCACAGACGCATAGTAAGCAGCTAACCAGTCCATGCTAAGGAGAATGTCGAAATCCAACATATCAAATCGACGGACGAATCTCTATCTCCCGAACGGAAAACGACCGAAACACATGTCGCGCAACAAAAGAATCGCCAACAGGAGTAATCACAACAAGCGGATGATCTAGTAAACACGACTCTCGGCCCAACCTCGGCACGAAGTGTGTAGAAACATACGAGTGCGTAGATCCCGGATCAAACAAAACATGTGCATCAAAAGAACATACAGAAAGAATACCTGAAACCACTGCATTGGACGCCTGCGCATTCTGATGAGTCAAGGCAAACACTCGAGCCTGTCCTCTACCGGCGACTGGCTGACCTCCGCCCCTACCACCCCGTTCTCTCTGAACAAAACCGACGCGACCACGACCTCTCTGAGCATGAGTCTTACGCGGAGCAACAACAGGCATAAGAGGCAATGCTCTCTGAGGTGGAGAAGGTGGTAAGGTAACATGTGGTACAGTTGCTTCGTCTTCAAGTGCCTTACTACAATTTCGGACCCAATGATACAAACTCCCGCACCAGAAACATCCAGATGCAAACTGCTGACCCTCCTGGGGATAAGAACTAAATAACTGGCCTCGTCCCGAGCCTCCACTACCCCCAGTACCTGAACGGAATCTGTCATGGCGTCTAAACGTCTGTCTCCATGCTGATACACCAGTATGAACCCTCTTCGGTTCCTGAACAACCGACGTTTCGGAAAGACGCTCCTCAACAAATAAGGCTGTGTTCACCGCTGCTGCATACGTATCACAATGCTGTACGCTAATAGCGAGGAACAACTGGGTAAGCAGGCCTGGAACAAACCTCCTAATCCGCATCTCCTCAGTAGCTACAAAATATGGAGCATACACAGATATCTCGGTAAACTGCACATCGTACTCTGACACCGTCATACCCTGAGTCTGGCGTAACGACTCGAAACTGCACGCTCGAGCATCTCTGACGCTCTGCAGAAGAAAACAGGCAAGAAACACCGTCACGAACTCAGCCCAGGTCATAGGAGAAAGACCTGCGGCTCTGCCCTTCTCTAAAGACTTGCACCACTTCTGGGAAAGACCCACTAGACGAAAACTCACGAACTCCACCCATCTCGCGTTGGAGCATCTCAGCGAACGATATATCCTGGCCATCCGATCGACAAACGACTGCGGGTTCTCAGCTGCATCAGTGCTTATGAAAACCGGAGGCTTCAGCCTCATGAACTCAGATAACAATACGGTGATCACCTCTGTAGCTGCAGGTATAACTGCCTGAACAGTAGGCACCAACATAGTCTCCGTAACAGGTGGGACAACCTCCTGTCGCTGCGCTCGACTGGCCTCAACCAATGACCCTATCATCTGGCGCATATCTTGCATACCGGTCTCAAGCCTAGCAATACGGTCCATCGAAGGTGGATTAATCTGTTCCTGTACAACGGGTGTACCGCCTGGGTCAGTCCTCGTCTCAGACGAGTCAACTCTGACCTCGACCCTCACGGCCGCTCTCTGTGCCCTCGTAGTCTTCGGCGGCATAAAGGCTGGATATGGAAACATGATTCGATAAGAATATAGAAATCGAATCACAAGGATGTATATAATCACGGAAGGAATTTCAAGCAATAAGTCCTAAGGTCACTTAGGCGGAGTACCATGTCGTAAGTATGCCGCGGAACATACATACGCTACGTCACTCTGCTTAAGCTACCTACTCCATCATACCAAGGTCATTCTACCCAAGTTAGGCACATGACCGGCACTTAGACCACGTAACGTCAACAGGCGTAACACAATTTAAGTAAGCCGAAAACCCATCAATCTAAACCATTATAATAAGGAAAAGATAGAAACATTTTTAAATCTCAAGCAAAACTTAAAGCTTAAGTTTGTTTTCATAAAAATTTCGGCAGCACCTCCTTTGTAAAAGCTAGCCCCGAAACGGGTACAAACATAAGATATAAGTAAAGCATCCCCAAAAGGGAGCAAATCTCACCCAAAGGCGAAAACAACCACCGCAAGAAGATATACGACGTCGTAGCGAAGGAACATCATAAAAGAGATAGTCAACATAAACAAAGGCCGGCTCACACGAGCACGACACTCAGAGTCACAAGAATGTACAACATCGATCCCCACAACTCATCTCTAAGTCAATACATGAAGGTGGTAGATGGAGAGTACTAGATACAATAAGATATACAATGAACATCATCGGATAACCACAAAACCCACCTATAGCAAAAGGCCTCACGGCCAACCGTAGCGGTATCCGCAAAAGTAGAGATAATAAGGCGCCCTACCGCGGCTACTCTGAGGGTCAGACCTGCAAAAACACTGTGGCACAACGGGGGTGAGTTGCCAACTCGTGAATAGTAAATAACATCATTTTGTAATCGCAAGTTTGCATGAACAACAATAATTTATCACATGTAATCTGATAGCATAAGTATGGCAATATGGATATGCAACAATCATGAACAAGGTACACCACCAGGGTACTACATCTACATGAATCAAATGCATATCAAATAAATCCTGAGTGTGGGATAAATAATAAATCTCATGCATAAATCATCAGCATGGAAAAACCCCGGTGTCCATCAACGACACCCCAAATCCCAAAATCCTCAGGCGCCGTCACCAGGACCGGCCCTCATATCCATACATCTCATGGAACCTGAGTGCTCAACATCGACACTCGAAACATCATGAAATACTCGTGTCCAACATCGACACGCAAATCCATATATCAGGGGCTCCATTTGGGGTGATCGGCCCGCGGGCTCCGGTAGTACGAATCGGCCCATATCCATCTCACGACTCCGTTCGATATCCTCCGGATAACCGCCGAGTCCAAAACTATCACCGGTAGGTAGTAGTCCTCCTGCCACGCTCATCTTCTAATCCATCGGCATACCTTTCTTGCCCCCGGGTACCATACCGGGTCCACCATGTTCCCGCAACACGGCCTCATCCACTCCTCGCATCAGGTTTCTACCACAAGTCTCAGAACCGAGAACACTTATGGTGGACGCATCGAAATATCATAACAAGAGAAACCAAGTTTTCAAAACAATACACGTTTCTTGAAATATCCCCACGGTTCTCAAATCCAGAAAATCACATGAAATCCATATCTCAATGCGTAAATCCATATAATATGATGTATGCAACATAGAACAGTAATATGAGCATATCAAGGAAAAACCGCTATTTAAATACATCAAGTTATTAAATATATCATGCGGTTCCTAATTTATCTAAAATCTAACGCAACATCATATAGAGGTGAACATGTAGCTATAGCAAGGTATATGTGTAAGCATGTAGGTATGCATGCGAACTATATTTCATATGCGCACTCGCACAAGAATCAATGTCTCAATATCACTAATCAATACAATATCACATATGTATATGTGTTGTGCATGTCATGGCAATTACCGACGGTGTGTATGTAGCATACAATTGGTGCTCGTGCGATATGAACAGTCAATAATAGTACAGTGTCCAATGGGTACAAGTCCAGACACAACAAGTAATAATATGTGATGAAGTTCATACACAATCTCTATATATGCATATAAACATGCAGCTAATATCATATCATATCTAGCCCTGATGCTTAACGCCATACGGGCGATTTCCCCGTAGATGTTAAATCTACTCACCGACGATCTCGAGCTAGGTAAATCCAATCACCTGCTTCCTTTTCTTTGCAGCGTTCGAAGTCCCCGCCTGCGGTCCTATTAACACAAAACATAATAAGTGCAAATCTCAAAAATCGACCAATATCACGTACAAACTACGTTTGACCGACGCACCAACTCCAATCCAACTCTCAAGTGTCCGTCTAGTGGCTAACATGTGTAGCGACATCCCAAAACCAACCCAAGTGCAGCAGCTACACAAGATCACGAACCGTGTCAGATAACGTAACGCGCGTAGTTAAAACACTAGATTATAGCAAAGTGATCCCAGATTTTGTATACTGTTAAAACATAAAAATCAAGCAGTACCAAACACTTCTAAACAATTGCAGATAGCTACCCTACAAAACCCAAGCCCCAACTCCCCCAAAAGACCGAGCTAGCCGGATTTCCCCATATTGTCGCTGGCTAAAACCGTCCAGGTGGGGTTCGTGCTTCAGGTGTACACTCAAGGTCACTAGTACATCACTACTACATTGCTTGATTTTCCAGTACACACTCAGGGTCACAGCAGAACACAGAGACTCCAATATGACACTAAAAATACGATATGTGCACAAAACTATATCTTTAGTGTTCTAAACTACAACTACAAGGCAACACAATAATATAAACACCTAATTATCAGTTAGAGGTCATTACCTAGCCACTCTTGCTCAAAAATCCAATCTTTTTAAGCTTCCATCTTAGTGGCTAAAACAAGACTTGAGAAGAGTTTTAGTAGGATTTAATGAAGTTTTGCAAGGTTTTGTGATGAAGTAGTGAGGGTTTTAGTTGAGAGTTGTGGAGATGAAGAAATAATTGAGAAAGAGATAAGAATGAGAGAGTGAGGGAAGATAATGATGAGAGGGTGAGTGTAGGGTGAGAATACCCTTTACAGTTACTCTCTCCCTCACCTCCATTAATGCAAACATTAATGCCCTCCATGACTCACCTAGCCACCTCTATTCAATCCAAAACAAGAAGATAACTCTACACAACAATGCTAAGTGTAAGGTTAACATGGCAAAAATTAGCTTAGGGTGCTATGGCTACTTAACAAGATTAACACTAACTAACCCCCACACTAACATGCACAAGTGTGTGCAAGTCAATACAAATAATAATAAAATATTAATTAATTGTTATAAAATGTGAGGAAACCAATTTGGTAAACTTTTCCTTAAAAACCCGCATTATCACTCAATTACCACTAATCGCATTCTAAGGTGTTACAGCTCGTCGGCCTTCTTTTCGACAGGTACCTGGGTAACCGTTACGTGCAGCTAGTACCACTGAAGTACTTATAGTTAAACCCACTGCCAGCGTACTGTCGAGTCTTTAGAGTCCCACACAGAGGGTTTTCATGCATCGGGCGAAATGATGTAGAGGCCGTATAGTTTACGGCAGGGTTCGATCACATACGTGTACTTTTGCATGTATGATGTTCGGGCGGATAATACTTGCGTGCTTTTGTTTAAGCCGGATCCTAGTATTATATTCTTGGATTATTTTGTCTCTTTGTATTTGTATTTTTCGGAATACGGATACGGGTATATATATACGGTGAGAGGTATTCTTGTAATTGTGCAAGATGTTTTAGAAGAAGACACATCATTATTGTTTTAACCATTTAGGTTAAATGGTTAATGAGTTGGAGGTATGAGGTGTTCATTTATCATTAAATGAAGTATGGCTACTTGGTGACTCATGGTTTACTATTGAGGCAAGGTGGATTCAAGATATTTTGGTGAATTATTTATGCTTGATATTATTCACATGAGTTAGACACTCTTCATGATTTTCTATGCTTATCACAAACACTCTCTCATCTCCTCCAAGCTTCATCTTCTTCTACCTCAAAACCCTAAAAGTCTCATGTTTTGAGAAACCTAGGGTTAGTGAGATAAATCAATCCATCATCATTCTCTACATTATCTAGGCTACTTAGATTAGCATACTAAGTAACCTAGTTACCTCGGTTTAGAGGTAGGACCTCAAAGTAGACACTTTCGGGTGGATCATCTTTGACGCGAGGAGGCCGTCATTCAAGCGCGATCCGTACATCTTTTGAGGAGCTAAAGAAGAGGAGTAAAGACTCGAAGGACTTGATTCTTTAGGTATAAACTTCGATCATAGTAGATAGCTTCTCTAGATGCTAGTTAGGTTTTATGGTAGATCCAGTTTAGGGTTATTCTAGCGCCAGTTTAAATCGTTATAAAAAATTTTGTTCCGCAAACCGGCCATGGATGATGGCCAGGGCGTTAGTGTAACCCAACATGGTATCAAAGACCACCCATAAAACCCAAACTAGCTAGTTTTAACGTGCTTAAAAGATCGATCGACAAATATTTCCGAATCAAAATTCCAAATTCCATGTTTCTGCCGATTTTCAAAAGTGTTCGAAAAATTATTTCCAGTGCCTTAAAAATTCGTGTAGGGTATTTTAGGAATTCATAAGAAATTTGGACACATAAGTCCATAAGACAGCAGCGGAACCGCGGCAGAACAAGCTTGTTTGCGGCGGTTCCGCGGTCGTTGTAGGGCTTCTGTGCACAAAATTTCTTATGGAGCTCTACTGTTTGGAAATGTGATTTCTAGGATGTTTAGTTTCTGTCCCATATTTGTTTGGGTACTGGATTGCACTTGGTGTTAGTTATATGTATGCCCTAGAGGCTATTACTGTACATGTGATGTATATTGTAGTGGATGCTTGGACATATAGAGGGTGGACTTTCTTGCTCGACATGATAGTATGCTATCTGGTTGCACTTTATCTTAACATGTACACTTATTGTTTCTCTATTACATATTGATAAAGCCCTTAGGATGAGTACTTGACTACCAGGATTATGATGCGGATCATACTAGTAGGACAGAGGTAGTCGGCAAGTACATCCTTCAAAAAGTTCCTAGTTGTGGGAGTATCAAGATATGGCATTGATACTCCAGAGTAGACTAGGGTATGCGCTTCTTGACCCATGTGATGGGCAATGGATGATCCCATATCCATTGGTGTTTGACATCAGAGAAGGTATACGAGTGCTCGGTGGAGACTGGGTACACTGGACGGACTCGCCGAGAACTCCTAGATGGTATTATACCTATCGTCAGATAGCAGTTCTCTGGTGACACTGGTACATGTTAGTCTGTCGACCCAAGATCGTCATAGAGTCTTGTGTGATTCCCACTGTGCTTTTATTTCCACCATACCACGTTCAAGAGATCGTGCAAAAAGGTGGTTTTTGGGTATAGTCCCGAGTCACATGGAGGCAATAAGAGATATGAGGGGATTCGTCTCTCCCGGTATTGGGGGTTGATATTGCGTTATGCTTGATTGGCCATAACAGGAAATCCCTGGCCAGGGTTGCTGAGATTTACTGGTAAGTGTTATCAGTAGTTTCTAGAACCGTTATGGACTTTGCATCGACATGACTTATCGGGCTATTGGGGTCTGACGTTTTACCACCCCCAAGCTGCGATATGCGACATATCTGACGAAGAGACCGGACTGTATGGTAGTGTTACTGATTGGATTCGCAGGAGTATGAGCAGGCATGCTTGTTGGTCTTCTGATCGCTCAATACCCGGATGGCCGTTACGTTTAGCAGACCGCTTGCGGCTTGTGGGTGACTGATATGATCACCACCTACTGCCGGCACATTGACAAGTCTTTAGAGTCCTACACAGAGGTTTTCTGGTTCATGCGAAACGAAGTAGGAGCACATATTTGATATGTGAGAGACCGAGATTAATGCGCGTATGTGATACCGCATTCTATTCTCATGATATATGATATCGCCCGGTTATATGTGATATAGCCGGGTTATCGGATCAAGTGTTGATTCGATAAGTTGTTACATTTGGTATTAGCCGGTTGCATGTGATATAACCGGATTATTAAATCAAGTGTTGATTTAATAATTTAATGTATAATTATATATTTGATATATTGAATTACATTAACTAATATCAGCTCACTTAAATTTTCTTTTTCTCACTAGTGTACACTTAGTATATATGTGAAATATATTAATGTACATCTTTTGTGTCATGCTAGATGCCACATGCTACATGGGTGTATGAGACTCACACCATGATTATAATAATGTGAGGTTTTATTTATTTAAAATAATTCAATATTAGTTGGAAATTGTCATGCTTGGAAGCTTGGAGAAGTTTGAAGCATCTTTGACTTAGTCCACTAGTTTTGTTTTACTTGTAGATATTTATTAACCTAACCATTATTGTTAGCCATGGTTTAATCTCTACATGATTTAGTGTATGACACTAACTCACCCATGGTTGCTATTCTCACCTCATGAGTTTTCATTCTCATCTCCACTTCATCTTCTTCTTCCTTATGAAAAAGCTTTCTAGCTTTTGAAATGGTGAAGAAATATTGTGAGAAAAATAAATCTAAAGTGAGCCCAATTCCTACTTCATCATCCTCAACTATATTAGCCATTTAGTTTAGGGTGTTTGCTTCACTAATCTACCATTAGTGAAGAGGTAGCATCAGCTTGAGTCTCTTCGACGTAGATCATCTTCGGCCTCGAAGACTTCGAGCAAGCTTGTTCATTTCTTCATGTGAACCCTTACTAGAGTTCGGGTGTTCACTACTTGGAGCGAAGGGACTACTACACGGAGCTTTAGAAGTGAAGGACCGGTCTACAAAGGTTGTATTCCTTATTCACTTAGATGTAAAGTTGTTTGCATTGTTGTTTCGTCTAAATCTCTAGTTAAGATTCTAGGGTTAGGGTTCTTTAGTATGGCAAAAATTTGAAAATGGTATGGATGATGCCTCCCGAAACCTTGCTGCCGCCCTAGGGAACCCTTCAGTGGTATCAGAGCCAAGCTAGAGATTTAAACGATATTTGTTAGATTACAAAACCGAAACAACTCCGAAACACCCAATATACAATCCTAGTTTCTGTCGATTTTTAAATGGCCTCTTCAAATTTTTTTAGCAACTGCAGAATGTTGAATGTGATATAACATGAACAATGTAGAAAATTTAGCCCTCCTCGATGGTTTTTGGCCGGCCAGATGAAGAAGAAAACCGGCCTGCTCTGTTTTGAAAAGAGGTTCTGGGTTGAATTTTTTAGGGTGTTCCAGGAACTGGGTTTTGGTATTTCAGGTGTTGCTTGTTTGCTAAATTTGCATGTAATGTTATCTTTATGCAAAGGCAATTCGGAGTGTTTCATAATCGTAATTCTAACATCTATTCGGGTTATTTAGGCGACGTTAAAAAGTTCGAACGGATATCAATAACCCATATTTTCCATCGCTGGAAATTTTCCAAGAGTTGGATTTTTTCCAAGTTTAAAATCTTCAGAAAATCATGCAAGCGATTCTGTGGACCCTCTAAAAGAACGATACCCAAACTCGACTTTTTGGATTGCGGAATCGCGGGCATACCTTAGGGTTTGCGGCAGTTCCGTGGCGACATGAGTGAGGCATGGGTCGGCCCTTCTACGGATGGTTTATAGGTGCTGTGGCATGTTTTGGGTACTTTTTTAACTCCGCTCAAGTGTTGAGCTTTTTGGGAAATTTTGGGTGTTTGTTTATTCGATCGAAAAGTTTAACATCGTCTAACTATCTGTGATTGTAATATTTGGAATCCACAAAATTAGTTATGTGATAACTAGTTTGAATTTTATAAATCTAGCAGTTTGGTCTCATTTGATCGGTTGCTACGGAATTTTGATGTGGATCAAAATTCTGTCGCAATTACGCAGTGTACGCGGATACTCGCCGGGTAACCTCACTAGATAGCCACGCCCCATAGCCCCGACCAAGTGACTGTAGGAGAACCCCGTCGCCAAAAGCATCTGTTCGGGTGCTCGCGGCCGCGGTGTTCCGCCTTAGTGCACTTCGTCGACGGCATCGGGGGTACGGCCATCTACTAAAGTTTCCGACGAGTATTCGATCAGGTTATCGAGAATCTTGTTGAATTACCCGACAGCTTATTGGAAAGTGTTTTCAATATCGAGACTAAAAGGTGGGGTTTATAATTGTTAGGCATATGATATCGAAGGAATTCATTTGGTTATCCATGAAATCCAAAGTATGTGATACATTGGGTTTATGATGTCTAAGGTGGTTGCAGATTCCAATTGTTGTAGTTTTTCACTTTCTTTTCTGCGACCGTAAGTGTAATATGTGGTGTATCGCCGGTTTCGTTGCTATATGTCAACGACAATTGAGATATGCATATTTACTTACGTTGATGACATGCGATGTTATGTGTTGCTGTGATATGTTATATTGGATCGTTGTGTTTTGAATAGCTGGGTTTTTTTTTTATGTGAGATGAGAGTTTTTCATTTTCATTCATGTAAAAGCTTGTATGTAATATTCTTTTATTGGGGCACTTCCGGGTTGAGGATGATGTCACCATTGATGTATATTATTTACTTTTCTGCATTAGGATAGACTCAAGGAGGAGAGCACAAGTAACCGGGTTCTAGGGTCCAGTGGGAGACCATCTCAAGGAGTTGAGACCGGGTCACCTAACTCTAGAATTGGTAGGATTGCTTGCCGCTCTCGTAGGGGTCTAGGGATGTGGGTTTGGATATTCAACGCGACCGTGGAATCCGTGTTTTATACTGGCTTAATTTAAAACACGAAATTCCTAGAATATCCAATATTTCATATGTGTTCTTCTGCTGCTGATATTCTGTGATGTGATCACTTTATATGTTGAGACGGATGCTTATATTTTATATATATGATATATAATAAATATTACTGCTTTCGTTTCTTCTGTGATGCTTAGGAAGCATAATTGATGGGACTTCATTAATGAGATTAATGAAATAAAAGAAACCTAAAGATGTTGCAGAATCTTGTTTTAAAAACTGGTAGCTCTAGTTCTTGCATTGCATAGCGGTATTCCTTGTAGAATATCCAGCACCTTATTCGATAAGGAAAGAGCCGAGATCCCTTCACCAGGAGTGACCTCTTTAGCAAAACTGGCAGATTCTACAACCCACTCGGTTTGTCTTTTGATTGTTTTTTTAGTTCATACTTTGCATAGTGGTATTTGTGAAATATCCAGCAGCTTATTTGATAAGGAAAGAGCCGAGATCTCTTCACCGGGAGTGACCTCTTTAGCAAAACTAGTAAAAACCTAAAAAAACACTCCTTTTAAAATACACTCGATTCTACAATGATATCAAGTCCATTACGCAAAGGGTTTTCTTAAAATCCTGTCGTAGGCCTCCGTCATTTCAGATAAGTAATATTTAGTATTCATGCTGCGTTTGTTGACCTCTGTTAAGGCGTAGTGTGCGGTAGCTGATTAGTGCTTATCTGCAAAGCATATAATGCGATTGGATTAGGGTAGTCGTACGACCTTGTTGACCTCTGTCAAGGGTCGTGCGGGTGGGTTTAATTCAATCATGAAATGGCAGGTTGAACTTGACTGGCAGCCTATGGTTTGTTGACCTTTGTCAAGGTCATAGGACGCTTGGGGCAAAAGATTATCGGGAATTTCAAGTATTGAAATTTGCAATGAGATTGCATACCTTCTGTGAGATAGTTGGATCCTGATACCCACTGCGAGTAAGAGTTACTCCTGGGAGAGTTTTACACATCACAATTAGCCGATCAAGTAGGTGTATAGAAAGGTGTTAATGGGGTTATGCCCCTGGGAAAACGAGGTTTATTTTAATTAGGTCCGTGCGAAAACACGGGGAACCTCCCTCAAAGTACCGACACTGGCCTGGCCGAAAGATTGGCGAACTTGTAGGGTGTAATTACACCCAATGGATTATTTGATCCATATTGATATTAATCCCGGCTAGTCTTACCTTTTAGGGTTTGAAAGAAGATTTGATAAAAACAGTGGGAGCCATCCTGATTAGATAAAATAATAACCAATCTGATCTTGCAAAAGCGCACACAGAGTGTTTTCTTCTCTCTCTCCTGGTAGCGACCATGTCACACCTTAATCAAGATAATAATATGGATGCATTGACCGAACCTGCTTATTATACTGAGCTAGGGAACGTTGGTTCCGCTCTATCTTATAACTGTTATAAGTCCGAGCAGGGAATAAGGGAATATCCGGATTCCTATGCCACCCATTCGAGGAATGAGCATGTTGATGCATATTCTTCGGGTGTGTTCGATTACCAAAAACTGTTTCTCTGTATCCTCTACGTCCTAGATATGAGATACCAGATTAGGATCCCACATATGTAATCTATTACATGGGCTACAGAAAGGTCGAGAACTGGGATTGGGTGATATGTCTCTAAGTGTTAGAGAATGGTGCAATTGTTGCAGCCAAATCAGTTGTCAAATATCACCTTATATTACCAATGGTAAATACATTGATTCTGAATGAATGTTATTACATACCGAACCTGATATACAACATTACATCAAATTCTTTATTGAGTTAAAGAAGGATATAATTCTGTATCGGGGGATAATGTTGTGAACATTTTCCTGAATCAAGTGTTGATTGGATCATGCACGTTATGTAATGGCATATATGTTCTAAATCAAACAACAGTTCAAAGTATATAGAACACACGCAAGAGGAGTTGTTTAGAAATGAACAAATCCTTCTTGTGGCATTGTAGACTAGGTCATATCTATGCGACACGACCAACTAAGTTACATAAGGATGAATATTAGAATCCGTTCGAATTTTCATCTTATGATACTTTCCAGTCTTGTCTCAAAGGTAAAATGACCAATACTCCATTTACTGGAAACATAGAAAGGGTTATTGAACTCTTGGGACAGATACATGATGATGTATACGGTCCTATGTCTATAAATGCCAGGGTTGGTTCTTGGTACTTCATTACATTCATCGACTATCTCTTAAGTTTCGGACATGTGTTCCTGTTGAAACACGAGTCTGAAACTTTTGAGAAATTCAAGGAATATAAGGTTGAAGTTAAGAACCAGAAGGGTAGAAGTATTAAAGTCCTACGATGTGATCGAGTAGGCGAATACTTGGGCATGGAGTTCCTGGAGTTTCTAAACAGAGAATGGGATTCTCTCTCAGCTTACTCCTTCGTATACACCACAGCACAACGGTGTATCGGGGGTGGAGATATCATACCTTATAAGATATGGCGCTCTCTATGATGAGTACTGCTGAGTTACCTGTTTCCTTTTGGTGTTATGCACTTGAAAAACTGCATACCTGTTGAATGGGGTTCCATCCAAATCAGTGCCTACCACTCCATATGAGATATGGTATGGGAAGAGAGCATGTCTTAAACGAGTTAAGATATAGGGTTGTCCGGTCTATGTTGAAAAGCAAAATCCGGACAAGCTCGAGGCAAGGTCAGATCTGTATAAGTTTGTCAAGATATTCCAAACATTTGCGAGGGTATAACCTAGCTGAGGAGCAAAAGGTGTTTTGTTTCTCAGCATGCCACCTTTTGTAGAACAGGAATTTATTATGAAGAACTTTTTGGTCATGAGGTAGAACTGGAAGGAGATCCAGCTAGACAAACTAACAGCTGATGATTTGGTGATGTTAGTTATATGTATGCCCTAGAGGCCATTACTGTATATGAGATATATATTGTAGTGGATGCTGGGACATATATAGGTAGGACTTTCTTGCTCGACATGATAGTACGCTATCCGGTTGCTCTTTATCTTAATATGTATACTTACTGTCTCTCTGTTACATGTTGATAAAGCCCTTAGGATGTGTACTCGACTTGCAGGACTATGATGAAGATCATACTAGTGGGGCCTGGGTAGTCCATGAGTACATCCTTCAAGGTTCCTAGTCGTGGGAATATCGAGACGGGGCATCGATATTCCAGAGTAGACTAGCGTATATTTTCTCGACCCATGTGATGGGCGATGGATGATCCCATATCCATTGGTGTTTGACATCAGAGATGGTATGCGGGTGCTCAGTGGTGACTGGGTACACTGAACGGACTCGCCGAGAACTCCCAGATGGTATTATACCTCACGTCAGATGGCAGTTCTCTGGTGACACTGGTACAACTTAATCTGTTGACCCGAGATCGTCATAGAGTCTTGTGTGTCTCCCACTGTGCTTTGATTTCCACCCTACCACGGCTCTACTGAGTCATGCAAACAGGTGGTTTTTGGGTACAGTCCCGATTCACATGGAGGCAATGAGCGATAGGAGGGGATTCGTCTCTCCCGGTATTGGGGGTTGATGTTGCGCTATACTCGACTGGCCATAACTGGAAATCCCTGGCCAGGGTTGCACTGATTTACTGGTAAGTGTTATCCGTAATTTCAGCTTGTTATGGACCTTACATCTGCATGACTTATCAAGCTGCTGGGGTCTGACGTTTACCACCCCTAAGCGAGATATGCGACAGATCAGACAAACAGACCGGATTGTGCAGTAAGTGTTACTGATTGGATTCGCAGGAGTACTAGCAGGCTTGCTTGTTGATCTTCTGATCGCTCAATACCCGGGTGGCCGTTACGTTTAGCAGACCGCTTGCGGCTTGTGGGTGTTTGATATGATCATCACCTACTGCCGGCGTATTGACGAGTCTTTAGAGTCCTACACAGGGGTTTCCTGGTTCAAGCGAAACGGAGTAGGAGCGCATATGTGATATGTGCGGGACCGAGATTGATACGATATGAGATACCGTATTCTATTCTCGCGATTTGTGACATTGATCGGTTGTATGCGATATAGCCGGGTTATCGGATCAAGTGTTAATTCGATAAGTTGTTACTTTTGATATTAGTCGGTTATATGCGATATGACCAGATCATTAAATCAAGTGTTGATTTAATGATTTAATGTATAATTATATATTTGATATATTACTTTAAATTAACTAGTATTTGTTCACTTAAGATTGACTTTCTCACTTTATGTGCACAAGTTGTATATGTGATATATGTTTGTGTAGTTTGCATCATGATTGATGATACATGCAAACACGGGTGGGTCGGTGACATACACCATGTTAATTATAATTTAGGTTTTTATTTATCTTAATTATTCAAAATGGTGGCTTCTTTTGTCATGGCTTGAAGCTTCATGAAGCTTGAAGCAACTTTGACAAAGTCCACTCATTTTGTCTTGATTAAGATATTCATTAACCAAACCATTATAATTAACTATGGTTTAGTCTCTACAAAGGTTAACTCACCCATGGTTGCAATATGATAGACTTCACTTGATTATTCTTTTGTTATAATTGATTATTCAATTCATTTTCTTTTCTTTCTTCTTCTTCTTCAAGAAGAAGAAAAGCTTGCTAGAAAATTTTCAAGTGAAGAAATAGAGTGAGAAATCCAAATCCAAAGTGAACCCACTTCCTATTTTATCATCCTCTACTACTTGCCATTTAGTTTAGGGTGTTCTCTTCACAAAGTTCATGACCTAGTGAAGATGGAGTTTGAGTTTGAGTCTCCTCGACGTAGATCATCTTCGGCCTCGAAGTCAACGACCTAGCCCGCTCATTTCTCCGAAGAAACCATCGCTAGAGTCCGGGATTCCGATGATCGTAGCGAAGGGACGTCAACACGGAGCTTTAGAAGTGAAGGACCGGATATACAAAGGTTGTAATCCCTTTCATTTGTAGTTAAAATGTTTTACTTGCTAGTTTTCGCATAATCCCTAGTATACGATCTTAGTTAGGGTTGTTCGGCACGGCTATTTTTTTGAATCAGGCATGGTTGATGCCTTGTAGAACCTTGTTAGAGTGCCTAGGAACCCTACAGTGGTATTAGAGCCAAGCTAGAGGTTTAGGCGAAATCTAGACGAAGTTTAAAGTCCGATCGAACCCGTAAAACCCGATATACCCTAATTTCTGGAAATTTTTCCAAAATGCGATTTTTTGTGAATTAAAAATACTCAAAAAAATCAGCAGGGTTTTCTAGGAATTAATGTGCAGCACGTACTCCTAACTCGATCAATGCGCCGCGGAACCGCGGCCATACCCTGGCTTGCGGGCGGTTCCGTGGCAAAAAAGGTGAATCATGGCACGTGGTTTGCACAGTAATGTCCGTCTCTAATTCTTGATTCTTCTGGATATTTTTATATTTACTCAAGTGTTGAGTTTTCTGGGGTGTATTGGGGACTCATTGATTCGATCGGTTAATTTAATTTCGTTTAAGTTTTTTCCGGGTAATTTTAGAAAGTGTTAAAAAGTTCGACCGGATATCAATAACTCACTTTTTCCCCTGCCGGAAAATTTCCAACTGTTGGATTTTTCCGTAGTTTAAGAACGTTCTAAGTCGTGCAAGTAACGCGATGGACCTTCTAGAAGACAACAAACCTTAACTCGATTATGTGACCGTCTTGAACTGCCTTTTGAACCTTAGGGTTTGGGGCAGTACGGCGTTGCCACATGTGAGGCGTTGGCTTGACCCTTCTACGGCTGGACCGTTGGTACTGTGGCATGAAATGGATGTTTTTAAATTTATTTCAAGTGTTGAGCTATTTGGGAAAACTTGGGTGTTTGATTATTCGATCGGAAAGTTTAACAATGTCTATTTATCTGGAATGTGATACAATATTTGGAATCCATAAGTAGTTATGAGATAACTAATTTGAATGTTATAAATCTAGCACTTTAGTCTCATTTGATCGGTTGCCACGGGAATTTGATGTGATCAAAAGTCCGTTGCAATCACGTAGAGTACGCGGATACTCGCCGGGTAAACTTAATAGACAGCCACGCCCCATAGCCCCGACCAAGTGACTGTAGGAGAACCCCGTCGCCAAAAGCATCCGTTCGGATGCTTGCGGCAGCGGTGTTCCGCCTTAGTGCACTTCGTCGACGGCATCCGGGGGGTGCGGCCGTCTACTAAAGTTTGCGACGAGCATTCGATCAAGATGTCGGGAATCTTGTTGAGTTGCCCGACATGATATTGAAAAGAGTTTTCGATAATGAGACTAAAATGCGGGGTTTATAAAAGTTAGGCATGCGATGTCTAAAGAATTCATATAGTTAGGCATGCGATGTCTAAAGAGGATGCGGATTCCAACTGTTGTAGTTTTACACTTTCTTTTCTGTGACCGTAAGCGTAGTATATTGTGTATCGCCGGCTTCGTTGCTATACATCAACGACAATCGGGATACGCATACTTGCTTACGTTGATGATATGAGATATTATGTGTTGCTGGATATGTTATATTGGATCGTCGTGTTTGAATAGCCGGGTTTTTTTTTATGTGAGATGAGAGTTTTTCATTTTCATTCATGTAAAATTCATTGTATGTAATATTCTTTTATTGGGGCACTTCCGGGTTGAGGATGATGTCACCATTGTATATTATTTACTTTTCCGCATTAGGATAGACCCAAGGAGGGGAGCACAAGTAACCGGGTTCTAGGGTCCAGTGGGAGACCATCTCAAGGAGTCGAGTCCGAGTCTCCTAACTCTAGAATTGGTGGGATTGCTTGCCGCTCTCGTAGGGGTCTAGGGATGTGGGTTTGGCTATTCATCACGACCGTGGAATCCGTGTCTTATAGGGGCTCAAAATAAAATACGGACGTCCTAGTATATCCAATATTTCATATGTTATTTTCTGCTGCGTTATCTGTGATGTGATCATGTGATATGTTCAGATAGATACTATATATAGTATATATGATATATTATATAGACGTTGCTTATGTTTTACACCCGCGCTAGCCTTGCCCCGCTCTGCCGTTAGTTACCTAACCTAACGGTGCAGATGGGACATCGAGGCGAATGCGGATGGCATAAGTGTACGTTGTATTTATCTGTGATGTTTAGGTGGACTTAAATGATGGGACATTCATTAATGAGATTAATGAAAGAAAATAAACCTAAAAGATGTTGTGGAATCGAATTTCAAAAATTAGGTAGCTCTAGTTGTTGCTTTGCATAGCGGTGTTCCTTATAGAACATCCAGCACCTTATTCGATAAGGAAAGAGCCGAGATCCTTTCACCGGGAGTGACCTCTTTAGCAATAATTAGCAGATGCTACAACCTTCGGTTTGTCTTTTGACTGCTTTTCTAGTTCTTGCTTTGCATAGTGGTATTGTGAATATCCTGCACCTCATTCGACGAGGAAAGAGCCGAGATCCCTTCACCAGGAGTGACCTCTTTAGCGAAACTAGTAAAAGCCTCAAAAGCACTCCATTTTAAAACCATTTGATTCTACAACGAGATCAAGTTCAAAGCGTTAAAGGTTTTTTTAAAAACCATCCGCAACCCTCCGTCATTTTATGAAGTAGAGTACTTAGTATTCGTGCTGCGTTTGTCGACCATAGACGAGGCGTAGTGTACGGTAGCTAAGTGAGGTCTTCCTACACAGCATATGATGCGATTAGTTAGGACAGTCATGTGACTTTGTTGACCTTAGCCAAGGGTCATGTGGGTGGTTCTAATTAATCACGAAATGATGGGTAGAACTTGACTAGTGCTTATGATTTGTTGACCATAGCCAAGGTCATAAGTGCTAGGGGTAAAAATCTTTATCAGGAGTTTCAAGTGTTGAAATTTGCAATGAGATTGCATACCTTCTATATGATAGTTGGATCCTGATACCCACTGCGAGTAATTGTTACTCCTGGGAGAGTTTTGCACTTTACAATTAGCCGATCAAGTAGGTGTCTAGAAAGGTGTCAACGGGGTTACGCCCATGGGAAAACGAGGTTTATTTTAATTAGATCTGTGCGAAAGCACGGGGAACCTCCCTCAAAGTACTGGCACTGGCCTGGCTGAAAGATTGGCGAACTTGTAGAGTGTAATTAATCCCGGCTAGTTTTTCCTTTTAAGGTTTGAAGGAAGATTTGATAAAAACAGTGGGAGCCATCCTGATTAGATAAAATATATAACCAATCTAATCTTGCAAGAGCGCATGCAGAGTGTTTTCTTCTCTCTCTCTCTCCTGGTAGTTACCATGTCACGCCTTAATCAAGATAATAATATGGATGTATTGACCGAACCCGCTTGTTATACTGAGCTGGGGAACGTTGGTCCCGCTCCAACTTATAATTGTTATAAGACTAAGCAGGAAATAGGGGAATACCAGGATTCCCATACTGCCCAAACAAAGAAAGTGCATACTGATGCATCTTCTTCGGGTGTGTTCATTACATAGAACCGTTTCTCTGTATCCTCTACATCCTGGGTATTAGATACCGGATCAGGATCCCATCTATGTAATCTGTTACATAGGCTACAGATGGTAGAGAACTGAGAACGGGTGATATGTTTCATGAGATAAAAACGGTGAAAGTGTTGCAGCCAAGTCTGTTGGTCACTATCACCCTGTATTATCAGAATACATTGATTCTGAATGAATGTTGTTAGATACCGAACCTGACATACAACATCATATCAGTCTCTTTATTTATTAAAGAAGGATATAATTTTGTATTGTTGGACAATGATTTGAACATTTCTTATGTCAAGAGTTGATCGGTTCAGGCACGTTATCTAAAAGCATATACATTCTGAATCAAACCACAGTTATTAATGTACAGAACACACACAAGAGGAAGAGTTCAGAAATGAACGAATCCTTCTTGAGGCATTGTAGACTAGGTCATATCAATGCGACCCGACTAGCTAAGTTACATTTAGATGCATATTTAAATTAGTTTGAATTTACATCTTGTGAAATTTGCCAGTCATGTCACAAAGATAAGATGACCGTAGCTCTATTTACTGGAAACAGAGAAAGAGTTAGTGAACTCTTGGGACTGATACATAGTGATGTGTGAAGGTCCCCAGTCTACATATGCCAGGACTGGTTCTTTGTACTTCCTTACATTCACTGATGATCTCTCAAGATTCGGACACATGTTCCTGTTGAAACACATGTCTGAAACTTTTGAGAAATTCAAAGAATATAAGATAGAAGTAGAGAACCAAAACGGGTATAAGTATTATGTCCTATGATGAGATCAGGGAGGAGAATACTTGTGCATAGAATTCCTGGACTATTCTAAAGGAGAATGAGATTCTCTCTCAGTATTACTCTTCTGAATACACCTCAGCACAACGGTGTATCGGGGCGGAGCAATCGCACCATATTAGATATGGTGTGCTCTATGATGAGTATTACTGAGTTACCTGTTTCTTTTTTTGGGGGTTATGCACTTGAGAAGCTGCATACCTATTGAATTGGGTTCGAATCAAATCAGTGCCTACCACTCTATATGAGATATAGTATGGGAAGAGCCTATCTCTTAAGCAAGTTAAGATTTGGGGTTGTCCGGCCTATGTCGAAAGCAAAATACGGACAAGATCGAAGCAAGGACAGTTCTGTAGAACTGGAAAAAGTTCCAGCTATACAAACTACAGCTGATGATTTGGTAGAACCAAAGGATTCTATAGTCCCCGACGAGCCTCAGCTTCTCCGCCGATCTGGTAGGGTTCCTCATCCGCCTGAGAGATACTTCGGTTTCTCGATGACAGTGGGAGCGAGGATTGCATCATGAGATGATGACCCAACTAGTTTCGAGCAGGCCATCGAGAGTGAGGACTCTGTAAGAATGGCTGGATGCTTAGCGATCTGAGATAGAATCCATGTACACCAACAAAGTATGGACTTTGGTTGCTATGTCTGAAGGGTTAAATCCCCATCAGGAGCAAGTATGTCTTGAGAAGATTACTTGGTGTAGATGGAAAGGTGGAGACTTTCAAAGCTAGACTTGTTAAAGGTTTTCGTCATCGACCAGGCATGGATAATGATGAAACCTTTTCCAGTGGCTATGCTTAAGTCCATCCGGATCCTACTTGCCATTGCTACATACCATGACTACGATATCTGGTGGTTGGGTGTCATGACTGCTTTTCTAAATATTGATTTAGAAGAAAGCGTCTATAAGAACACAGCCAGATGGCTTCGTAAACAGTGGGAGCAGCGGAAACCTGTGCAAGATGTTTTATGGGATAAAGCAGGCATCGCGGAGTTGGAACATCTGTTTTGATGTTGTAGTCAAAGAGTTTGACTTCATCAAAATAGTAGATGAACCTTATACATACAAAAAGGTAGTAGAGAGTAAAGTGGTCATCCTCGTATTGTACGTGGACAACATACTCTTGATAGGAAAAGAGTTTCCTATGCTACGCACGGTCAATCTCCGCTTATCACAAGGATTCTCCGTATAGGATAAAGGTGATACCTCATAAATCCTGGGTTTTGGATCTATGAGATAGATCTAAATGGATATTAGGATTCTCACTAGATGTAGTGAGATGGTATCAATCGATCCTGGGGAGAATCACTGGATAGCTTCCAGGGAGATAAGCACGACTGAATGTCAGTCGCAGGCATTGTCTTTACCCTCAGTGGAGGGACGGTATGTTGGAAGAGTTCCAAGCTAGATACCGTGGCAAACTAGATGATAAAGGCTGGTGACATCGCTATCAAAGATACTACCAAAGAGTATGTTTGGGTGTATATTGGTTCATGAGATGAACTAGATTCCTACCATTGTATGACAATGGAGGTGAGGCTTTGGCCAAGGAACCCCGGTCCCATCAGTGACCCAGACATATTCCAAGGCAGTATCACCTGATCATGGAGATAGTTGATCTCCAGGGAGATCGAGATTAGGAGGGTAGACTCAGAGGACAACACGTCGGATCCACTCACAAAGGCCTTTTCCCAGAGAGAGAGAGATGTTTATGGGATGGTTGAGTATGAGATACTGCAACCACTGCTACAGATGGCCCTAGTGCAAGTGGGAGATTGTTAGTTATATGTATGCCCTAGAGGCCATTACTGTATATGAGATGTATATTGTAGTGGATGCTGGGACATATATAGGTAGGACTTTCTTGCTCGACATGATAGTACGCTATCTGGTTGCTCTTTATCTTAACATGTATACTTACTGTCTCTCTGTTACATGTTGATAAAGCTCTCAGGATGTGTACTCGACTTGCAGGACTATGATGAAGATCATACTAGTGGGGCTTGGGTAGTCCATGAGTACATCCTTCAATGTTCCTAGCCGTGGGAATATCGAGACGGGGCATCGATATTCCAGAGTAGACTAGCGTATATCTTCTCGACCCATGTGATGGGCGATGGATGATCCCATATCCATTGGTGTTTGACATCAGAGATGGTATGCGGGTGCTCAGTAGTGACTGGGTACACTGAACGGACTCGCCGAGAACTCCCAGATGGTATTATACCTTACGCCAGATGGCAGTTCTCTGGTGACACTGGTACAGCTTAGTCTGTTGACCCGAGATCGTCATAGAGTCTTGTATGTCTCCCACTGTGCTTTGATTTCCACCCTACCACGGCTCTACTGAGGCGTGCAAACAGGTGGTTTTTGGGTACAGTCCCGATTCACATGGAGGCAATGAGCGATAGGAGGGGATTCGTCTCTCCTGGTATTGGGGGTTGATGTTGCGCTATGCTCGACTGGCCATAACTGGAAATCCCTGGCCAGGGTTGCACTGATTTACTGGTAAGTGTTATCAGTAGTATCATGCTTGTTATGGACCTTACATCGGCATGACTTATCAAGCTGCTGGGGTCTGACGTTTACCACCCCTAGGCGAGATATGCGACATATCAGACGAACAGATCGGACTGTGCAGTAAGTGTTACTGATTGGATTCGCAGGAGTACTAGCAGGCTTCCTTGTTGATCTTCTGATCGCTCAATACCCGGGTGGCCGTTACGTTTAGCAGACCGCTTGCGGCTTGTGGGTGTTTGATATGATCATCACCTACTGCCGGCGTATTGACGAGTCTTTAGAGTCGTACACAAGGGGTTTCCTGGCTCAAGCGAAATAGAGTAGGAGCGCATATGTGATATGTGCGGGACCGAGATTGATACGATATGAGATACCGTATTCTATTCTCGCAATTTGTGACATTGATCGGTAGTATGCGATATAGCCGGGTTATCGGATCAAGTGTTGATTCGATAAGTTGTTACTTTTGATATTAGTCGGTTATATGCGATATGACCGGATCGTTAAATCAAGTGTTGATTTAATGATTTAATGTATAATTATATATTTGATATATTACTTTACATTAACTAGTATTTGTTCACTTAAGATTGACTTTCTCACTTTATGTGCAAAAGTTGTATATGTGATATATGTTTGTGCACTAGTTTGCATCATGATTGATGATACATGCAAACACGGGTGTGTGTGTGACATACACCTTGTTAATTATAATTTAGGTTTTTATTTATCTTAATTATTCAAAATGGTGGCTTCTTTTGTCATGGCTTGAAGCTTCATGAAGCTTGAAGCAACTTTGACAAAGTCCACTCATTTTGTCTTGATTAAGATATTCATTAACCAAACCATTATAATTAACTATGGTTTAGTCTCTACAAAGGTTAACTCACCCATGGTTGCAATATGATAGACTTCACTTGATTATTCTTTTGTCATAATTGATTATTCAATTCCTTTTCTTTTCTTTCTTTTTCTTCTTCTTCATCAAGAAGAAGAAAAGCTTGCTAGAAAATTTTCGAGTGAAGAAATAGAATGAGAAATCCAAATCCAAAGTGAACCCACTTCCTATTTCAACATCCTCTACTACTTGCCATTTAGTTTAGGGTGTTCTCTTCACAAAGTTCATGACCTAGTGAAGATGGAGCTTGAGTTTGAGTCTCCTCGACGTAGATCATCTTCGGCCTCGAAGTCAATGACCTAGCCCGCTCATTTCTCCGAAGAAACCACCGCTAGAGTCCGCGATCCCGATGATCGCAGCGAAGGGACGTCAACACAGAGCTTTAGAAGTGAAGGACCAGATCTACAAAGGTTGTAATCGCTTTCACTTGTAGTTAAAATGTTTTACTTGCTAGTTTTCGCATAATCTCTAGTATACGATCTTGGTTAGGGTTGTTCGGCACGGCTATTTTTTTTGAATCGGGCATGGTTGATGCCTTGTAGAACCTTGTTAGAGTGCCTAGGAACCCTACAGGTGATACCAAAGGATTCAATAGTCTCCAACGAACCTCGGCCTCTTCGCGAATCTGGTATGGTTCCTCATCCACTTGAGAGATACTACGGCCTTCTCGATGACAGTGGGAGCGAGGATTGCATCATGGTAGATGATGGCCCAACTAGATTCAGGTAGGCCATCACAAGTGAAAACTTTGTGAAATGGCTGGATGCTATGCGATCAAAGATGGAATCCATATACACCAACAAAGTATGATTTTGAATGTTGCACCTAAAGGGGTAAAACCTATCGGGAGAAAATGGATCTTGAGAAGATCTTGGTGTAAATGGAAAAGTTGAGACTTTTAAAGCTATGCTTAAGTCCATCAGGATCAATGCAAGTATCGTGGAGTTGGAATATCTGTTTTGATGTGGCAGTCAAAGAGTTTGACTTCATCAAAATAGTAGATAAACCTTGTATATACAAGAAAGTTGTAGAGAGTAAGATTGTCTTACACGTATTGTACGTAGATGCCATACTCTTGATAGGAAATGGTTTCCTATGCTATACTCGGTCAAGCTCCTCTTATCATGAGGATTCTCCATGGAACATCTGGATGATACCTACTACATCTTGTGGATTATGATCTATGATGATAGATCTATATGGATGTTGGGAGTGTCCCAAATCCAGGTACATTAACACCATACTAAAGGGGTTTAGTATGGAGGATTCTAAGCATGGTGGTTCGCCCACTACCTCAGGAATCACTCTCTCCAAAAAGAATTCTTCCAAGACTAATTTGGAGAGAGCTCGCGTGCAAGGGATACCCTATACTTCGGCAGTAGGCTCTATCATGTATACGATATTATGTACTAGACCAGATGTAGCTAACTCACTAGGCGTAGTGATTGTTAGAGATTCTGCGTGTTCAAGTTTAGTTAATTACCGCAATCAAAATGGTTTCGCTTGTAGCTAGCCGGTTGAGTATGGGTCGTCCGCAGGGAGATGGGAATCTTTTTCTATGTGCTTTAACGAGTTAAGTCCAGTTTTCCAGATTTGTTTGTGATTATCTAAGTGTTAAAATGATATGTAAAGAGAGCTTGTTAGGGTTAGGATTAGGTTAGTTTGAGTTAGGAGTCTCCCACATCTTTCGTTGCCCCTCTTAATATCGGTGTTACGGTAATCGGCAACAACGGGGATTAGCACGACTAGGAAGGAACTTGCGAGTATAAGCTAGGCTTTCCAACGCATAAGTTCTTCCTTTTGGTGCTTGTCCGTCCGTTCTTGGCTCTTAGCCATAACCTCCGGTTAATTCAACCACAACCGGTCTCACTACGGAATCACTGCTATCATGTAGGATAGGGTGCCGTAAGGAGCGGATTGTGGTTCAATTAACGGGAGTTGAATTAAGCTGTTGGGCAAGGAAAGAGTGAGAGAGATTTCCTTCTCTCAAACTTCCCTTATCCTACCCTAACAAGTATTAAACTACTCACACATCATAATGAAAAGAAAACAAAACAAAAGAGGAAGATAGAAAGAAAGAGATTAGAAGATAACAACTAGCTATTTGCGACCTCACCTTGGCAAGGATCAAGCGTAAGCATCATGGTTGTTTTAAGGATAAAGAAAAAGAGAAAAGAAAGAAACAACAAGAAATAACAACAACTAAGTTAACAAATTAAAATTACAAGCAATTATAAAAGAACAAGACAAGATATAATAGCAAAAGGATCTTCTTTATTCATCATTCTTCACTCACAAAGCTCACTACAAGTTTTAATGGAGAAGAGATGAGAAGAGGAAGAAGAAACAAGTATTCTAAACCTAAAAAAATACAAGATTATGCACCCTTGGCTTCACAAGGTTCTGGGCTATTTATAGGCAGGGAACTGGAAATCTAGGGCAAAATTCTGCACCCATGTAAAAAGACCAAACAACCCTTGAAAATTGACCATCTGCGGCGCCAGTACGGCCGCGGATCCGCGGCCTATACCCCCTATTGGCCGTGGATCCGCGGCCCTATGGTGGAGTTAGGCCCTTCAACTTTTTGTGCTTCCCCGGTTTTCTTTGTACTTAATTCTGGTATATGCATTTTCTCAAATTGTCTTCACGATTTTCCCAGAATTTCTGTTGATCAAAAGGTGGATCTTTTGTCATGATTTTCTCGAGCTCCGCGTAGATTTCTTGGATCTTGTGTTGCCATGGAGCCTTGTGCATGAAAGTGACAATCGATTTGCCATTTTGTCTCCTAAACTGGTGTTGGCAACAGACGGATAAAGAGCGGAGATCCGTGTTTTATCTGTGGTTGGCAGGAACCCGGGTTTTGTCGTGTTTTTCCATGAATTTCACCGTTTGGAGCCGAGAACCTGTATCCTGCAATTGACTAGCAAACACGGCTCAAGAGTACCTACCGATAAACAATATGATAAAAATTGGGCGGTATAAAAATGCAAAAATCTGATATGAACAAATACCCCCAAACTTATCATTTGCTCGTCCCGAGCAAAGCCAACTTATTCACAAAAAATTTCCTAACCTCACTTTCGCAGGGAACGCGATTGCACTGAGCATGTGCAATAAGCCGTTAAACCTCTAGGTGTCCCTAGTAGGAGGAGTGTTGTCTCCTGAGGGTTTTCAGCGGATACTACCCACAAAATCCGGTCAAGCTATTCTTGTAAAACAACTAAGACTCAAACCCTAAAGTTTTGTTTCAGAAAATAACAATTCTATTATCCTAAGTCTAGACTATCGAACCTTTATTTTTCACACCTCGCTTCTTATTTAACTACAGCTTTTATATGTCTTTACGTGCAGTGCAAATAGTGTCGTTAAGTTCCAGAAGGGTCGAATAAAGTCCTCATGTCACACAATAAAGCCCAGATAAAAATTTTGAAAGGATCACATAAGTTTTATAAAGAGTTAAGCATTTTTCAAGTTTCGTCTTCCAGTAAGGTTTCAACTTCAGAATTTCTATCTTCCCTAACAGGAAACTAGGTCTTATTTTTCACTCCACCTTTTTCTTGTTTTCATTTCATACACACCTCTGTGAACGTGCAATAGTCTTTATCATAGAATAAAACCTTCATATCTCCGCTAAATTTTTTTTTTTATAAAAGCCTGTCTTTTATCAAGATTATTCTCACACAAAGAACCGTTAGGAATTTTAACTCGGAGAGAACACTTGCTTGATTTTGTTTCAAACTGGACTTTCTAGGCTTCTTAGCGAGCTTTGGGCCAATGCACCCAAACCAGTTGGCTTTAGGGCATTAGGTGTAGAAACACCCCAGCGGACTTAATTACTCAAGTTACCTAGGTCCACAAACAAAAGACAGTTGGGCGTGAAAATCATGATGATTTAATACGAACGGAGATATAGCCGGCAGTTCAATTATTTTTTTGGATAAAAGACGTGTTTAGTGGGTTTTGGTGTGTAATCATTCCAATCAAGTTCCAGATGGGTTATTTTTCAGACTTAGTTCCAATTACGGCATCAATAACATTCCTTCATATTCGCTTTACTTCATAAACTATTCTTGACATTACTTATTTCAGAACAAACCTATTTGATCCTCATAAAATCATTTATCTGTTAAAAGTTTTTAAACATAAAAGACTTGTCATCTAATTTCCAAAAACTCACGACACGTGTAGTGTGATGTAAAGACGTATATCAGCTATAGTTAACTTCAAAGGAGAGTTATCTTTCAGGTTTTCAAAATCTAAACATAAGATTTAGTTATTCCTATTTTTTCAAACAAAACCGTCGAAATGTTGAATCAGAGTTCTTCCACAAGATAACTTGACAGAAAAGTTTTTATGTTTTTAGAAAATTTTCAGATTTTTATGGATTTTATGGATTTTAATATGCAGATGCAAAATATACATATGAATGCGAAGGTAAGAAATGCGTACCGAGCGTACCCCCAAACTTAAACTGGACAGTGTTCTCACTGTCATTGCATGAAGAGATCATTTGAAGGTTCAAAATTGTCGGTTAGCGATACACAAATTTTTATTTGTTTTTGTTTTTAAAGAAAAGAAAAAGAATATACACAAATATATACAAAATGGTTTGTACATACCCCCAAACTTATTTGGAACAGTGTCCACTGTTCTTGGCTGGATAACCGAAGTTTGGTGGTAGGCAGAGGAAGATCATGCAAGGTAAACCGGCTCCTGTAAGAACAGGAGCTCCTCTGTTGGTTCGGCGCTAAGGTACGGTTTAAATCGGTGTCCGTTCACTTTGAAAAATGAACCGTCCTTTCGATTTTCCAAATCCACAGCGCCATGCGGATACACATTCCGCACAAAATACGGCCCTTTCCAGCGAGATCTGAGCTTTCCTGGATGGAAGTGAAGTCGGGTGTCGTAAAGCAGTACCTGCTGACCAGGTACGAAAGTTTTGCGCAAAAGGTGTTTATCGTGAAACACCTTCATTCGGTTCTTAACGACAACCGCGTTATCGTAAGCCTCATCCCTAAGCTCGCTCAGTTCGTTCAACTGCAGCTTCCGATGGCTGCCCGCATCTTCGAGAGACAGATTCAACTCCTTTATCGCCCAAAATGCGCGATGCTCTATTTCGACAGGTAGGTGGCAGGCTTTTCCGTACACAAGCCTATAGGGAGATATGCCAAGGTCGGTCTTATAAGTGGTTCGAAATGCCCAAAGGGCATCAGTGAGTTTCAGCGACCAATCCTTACGGTTCTTGGAAACCGTCTTCTCCAGTATCTGCTTGATTTGCCGATTTGAAACTTCGGCCTGCCCGCAGGTTTGGGGGTGGTAGGGCGTAGAGAGCTTATGATTAATGGAATATTTCCGCATCAAGGCCTCGAAAGTCGTATTGCAGAAATGGCTTCCATTGTCGCTAATGATCGCTCGGGGGTGCCCAAAACGGGAGAAAATGTTTTCCTTAAGAAACCTAACGACAACCTTGTTGTCGTTAGTCCGGCTGGGCACAGCCTCGACCCATTTAGAAACGTAATCAACAGCGAGAAGGATGTACAAGTTCCCAAAAGAGCTGGGAAACGGCCCCATGAAATCTATCCCCCAAACATCGAAAATCTCCACAACCAAGATTGGTTGGAGCGGCATCTCGTTCCTCCGGGATATCCGGCCCATGTGTTGGCACCGGGAGCAAGTCTTGCAATAGTCATGAGCGTCTTTGAAGAGTTGTGGCCAGTAGAAACCACATTGCAAGATCTTCTCAGCTGTCTTTCTGGGGCCAAAATGCCCGCCACACGCTTGATCGTGGCAAAATGACAGCAGACTCTTGAATTCCTCGTCAGGGACACACCGACGAATAATCTGGTCGGGACAGTACTTGAACAAATAGGGTTCGTCCCAGTAAAAGTGTTTTACTTTGGATAAGAAGCGAAGTCTGTCCTGACTTGACCATTCAGTCGGTAGTAATCCTGTGGCCAAATAGTTCACAATATCTGCGAACCAGGGTTCGCAAGATACTGTCAAGAGCTGTTCATCCGGGAAAACGTCATTGATCGGAATTGGAAGCGAAGGCGAAGAAGGAAGTCGTGAGAGATGGTCGGCAACTACGTTTTCACATCCTCGTTTGTCCTTAATGACAAGGTCAAACTCTTGAAGCAAGAGGATCCAACGTATTAACCGAGATTTTGCATCTTTCTTCGCAAAAAGATGGCGCAGAGCAGAATGGTCTGTGTAGACAATGACTGGAGAGCCGATGAGGTAGGGCCTGAACTTTTCTAAAGCAAATACAACAGCTAAGAATTCCTTCTCAGTTGTTGTATAATTGAGTTGGGCGTCGTTCAGGGTTCGGCTCGCATAATAGATTACGTGCGGCATCTTGTTGATGTGTTGTCCAAGGACAACACCAATGGCAAAGTCGGATGCATCGCACATAATCTCGAATGGGTGCGTCCAGTCAGGTGAAGAAAGAACGGGAGCAGAAGTGAGTGAGCGTTTTAGTGACTCGAAGGCAGTCACACAGCTCGAGTTGAAGTCGAATGGCGTATCCTTGGCCAGCAAAAGAGTCAAGGGCCTAGCAATCTTGCTAAAGTCCTTGATGAACCGTCTATAGAAACCGGCATGGCCAAGGAAGGCTCGGATATCTCTGACGCATCGGGGAGGAGGTAGATTGGAAATGACCTCAATCTTTGCTTTGTCAACCTCTATGCCATTTTGCGAGATGATATGTCCTAAGACAATACCTTCGCGCACCATGAAGTGGCATTTCTTCCAATTCAAAGTGAGATTCTTGTCCTTACATCGGGTAAGGACAGCGTCAAGATGCAGGAAACACTCGTTGAAGGAATCGCCGAAGATGGAAAAATCATCCATGAAGATCTCCAGAAATTTTTCCACCATGTCTGAGAAAATTCCCATCATACACCGCTGGAAGGTAGCGGGCGCATTGCATAACCCAAAGGGCATGCGACGATATGCAAACGTGCCGAAAGGACAAGTGAAAGTGGTCTTGTCCTGGTCTTTTTCGGCGATGGGAATTTGATTATAGCCGGAGTAGCCATCAAGAAAGCAGTAGTACTCGTGTCCGGCCAATCGTTCAAGCATCTGGTCAATGAAAGGTAGCGGAAAGTGGTCTTTCCGCGTTGCGGCGTTGAGTTTTCTGTAATCAATGCACACTCGCCACCCAGTTTGGGTGCGAGTAGGGATTAACTCGTTCGCCTCGTTAGTGATGACCGTGATGCCCGACTTCTTGGGGACAACATGAATGGGGCTAACCCACTGGCTATCAGAGATAGGGTAAATGATACCACTATCTAGACATTTTACGATCTCCTTCTTCACAGCCTCTTTCATGACTGGATTGAGACGTCTTTGTGGATCCCGGGCTGGTTTGGCATCATCCATCAGATGAATGTGATGCTCAACGATCAGGGGACTAATCCCCTTGATGTCCGCCATGGACCAGCCAAAAGCTTGCCTGTTGCTGTGCAAGACCGCGAGAAGGGCTTTCTCTTGCTCTGGAGCTAGAGAAGCCGAGATGATGACAGGTAGGGTCTCGTTCTCACCCAAGTAAGCGTACTTAAGGTGAGACGGCAAAGGCTTGAGTTCGAGCGTCGGAGGTGAAACGATTGAAGGCAAGATTGGTGCAGAGGTCTCGAACTCAAAGGACTCCAGCAAAGGTTCAAAATGAGTGTAAGCGACCGAGTCGGATGGTTCAGGTAACTCATCCGAAAATTCGAAGGATTCAAACTCGGGTTGTGAGCGGCTAAGATCGTTCAAGAACGTGAAACACTCGTAGTCGTTGTCGGGCACAGAAACAGCAGCAGGTTCGAAGAGAAATGCACTAGTGGTGTCAAGATTATCGTGATCAAACAGAAACTCCTCGAATTCACACTCTTCTGGGGTGATCTCCTGGATCGAGCAGACGTCCAGTATATGAGCATTAGGTTCGGCGGGCTGATTCTCCAACCTAAAAATGTTGAGTTCAATCGTCATGTTTCCAAAAGAGAGGTTCATCTAACCATTGCGACAATTGATCACAGCATTTGAGGTTGCAAGGAATGGGCGACCGAGTATCACCGGAATTTGATTCCGGGGGTTAGCTACAGGCTGTGTGTCTAATACAATGAAGTCAACGGGGAATATGAAGTCCCCGACTTTTATTAACACATCCTCTAGCTCACCCCTAGGATGGGTGATCGATCGGTCGGCCATTTGGAGAGTGCAGTGCGTGGGTTTCAGCTCTCCGACGCCTAATTGCTCGTATACTGAGTATGGAAGCAGGTTAACACTGGCACCAAGATCTAATAGTGCGCGGTTGATGTTCTTATCCCCAATGGTAATAGAAATCGTAGGACAGCCAGGGTCCTTCCGTTTTTATGGTAAAGATTGGGTAAGAGCATCACCCACAGCACTAGCCAAGAAAACATTCTTGGGTACCTGAGACTTCCTCTTTTTCGTGCACAAGTCCTTTAAGATTTTCGCGTAGGACGGGACTTGTTGGACAGCATCTAAAAGAGGAATGTTAATGTTAACCTGCTTAAATAACTCCAGAATCTTCTCCATTTGAGGATTTTGTTTATTAGACCTCAACCGGTTTGGAAATGGGATGTTTTAAAAATTGGTTGAGTCTAATGCTTGTGGAGGAGACTGTGGAGTAGGAACGGATCCTAGAACAGGTGTTTTCGTGGAGTGAGAAGTGGGTCCATTCAAAGCAGAAGAAGAGGAAGGAGAGCCTTGTGAAGAACGGAGAATAGGCTCAGAAGACGAAGAAGCAGGAGACGAAGAAGAAGAAGAAGAAGAAGAAGAAGAAGAAGCGGCCGGGGTGTCATCATTGATCCGTGTGCCGATGTTGTTTTGCAGCATCCTTCCTGATCTGAATGTGGTCACGGCACTCACATTATAATTCTGTTGTTCAAGAGCAACATGTACATTCTGTGGGTGACCGGGATTTAGGAGTGGTTGGGACAGGAGCTTCCCCTTCTCTCGCTCGCTTAAGGCCGCATTCAGTTGTGCAATCTGGGCCTCGATGGTTTTGATGCTTTGCCTGTGTGCGGCAGTGTGTTGCACTAAGGACTGAATGGAAGACTGGATGTTGGCAGTGGATTGTGTCGATTGTTTGACGAACGCCTCCAGACTTCGTTCGAGCGAGGAAACCTTATCGTTGTTTGACGGAACAAAGTTGTTTGGTGGAAAAGAATTGTTGGGTGCAAAGTTGTTCGTCTGATTTTGGAAAGGTTGGGGTTGGAAGGGCTGCTGAAACTGCTGTTGAGTTTGTTGGTGCGCTTGTTGTTGCGGCGGAGGGGCCCTTTGGTAATTGTTGCCTTGGAATTGATTCTGATTCTGATTCCAGGCGAAATTGGGGTGGTTCCTCCAACCGGGATTGTAGGTGGAAGAGTATGGATCATTCCTCGGTCTTTGCTGAAATGCAGTATTAACCTGATCCTGTCCTTGCGATGGTGGATTGTAAGGACACTTTTCGGTCAAGTGAGAAGGATCGGAACAACAAGCGCAAATGGTACGAAGGGGAAGAACAGGGGCAGAAGCAGGAGAAGAAAATTTGCTCTCTATGGCTTCAAGCTTTCTCGTTATTGCAGCCATTTCAGCTTTCATCGCAATAGAGACATCAAGTTGGTGAATTCCTACCCTAGACTGACCGGTAGAAGTGGAGGTAGAAGAAGAAGTCGTCGGTCTGGTGCTCTCCCATTGTAGCGTTTGCTCCGCAAGGTCGTCAAAGAACTGCCACGCTTCCTCGTCAGATTTCGATAGGAAGTGGCCCTGACAGATGGTTTCCAACAACTGCTTCGTTGCTGGGTTCAGGCCCTCGTATAAGGTTTGGCAAAGTTGCCATTTCTCTATACCGTGGTGAAGGCACTGAACAAGAAGGTCTTTGTACCGGTCAAAGCACTTCCAGAAGGGTTCAGAAGGAAGCTGAGAGAATTGGTTGATTTCATTTCGAATCCTTGCGGTTTTATGATTCGGATAGAATTTTTTTAGAAACGCTTTAACAAACTCGTCCCAACTGGTTATTGAGTGGGAAGCGGTGCTATACAGCCATTTTTCAGCGAGATCGCATAAAGTGAGCGGAATGACCCGTAGACGTATAGCATCGTCCGACAGCTGGGTGGTTTTCATCATGGCACAAACGTTTTGAAATTTATTGATGAAGATATAGGCATCTTCAGATTCAAGCCCATGAAATCGTGGAAGCATGTTGATGAAGTGGGGCTTAATTTCAAAATTATCCCCATTGGCCGGTGGAAGAGAAAGGCAGGTGGGAAGTGCAGAACGGGTAGGATAGAAACGATCCTGGAGCGCGATTCGCTGCGGCGCTACAACAGGCGGTGGTGGTGGGTTATTGGTCTCCGTAGGAGGTGGAGCCAATCCAGGGGTAGTCAAAGAGATGTTCGGATTAAATCCTGACATCGCGGAAGAGGAGGTTGGTGAAGGTGAAGGTGAAGATGGATGAACAGAATTCCGGTCAACGTCGGAGTTGGCCGGCAAAGGAAGGGGTGAAAGAGGAGTGGACGGAGTATCGACGTCTGAGTCGATCGCGTAGTCGGTAGCGACTAACGTAACGCAGACTAGACGGGCGCTAGTGTCCCGAGTCCAAGCGGACATACACTAAACGAGTTTAGTATAGTCAAAGCGGAGAAGGTGAGGGTAAGAAAACGTCAATGGAGAAAACGATGGGTGGAGGGTGAAAAATGGATTTGGCGACAAAAGGGCAAGTTTTTATAAAAGTTTTTGATTTTTTTCCTTTTTTTTTATTTTTAGAAAGAGATTTACAGAAATATGTACGGATATACGGCTTAAGTAATCACAAACAAGATATGCACAATCACACCTAGATCTAGGGTCACCTAGGTCTGCTAGACCTGCTCCAGAACTTGATTGTCGAAGTAAAACAGTGTCGAGAAACGGGCTTAAGATACACTGATCACGAGGCCAGGTAAGTGCAGAGATAAGGGGAGGTTTTCCAACGCTTTCGCGATGTTCCTTAATTAAATAACCCTTTCTCTTTTGGCGGTTGCGCCGTTAACACTTTCCTAGACACCCCGTAAACAATATACCGTTAAGCGAGGTTCTAAACACGGTCAACTTCTCCTAATGAGCGCGAAGTCTTTAGGGCTGAGTCTAGTATTTTTTTAATTTACAATGGACAATGCATATGCTTTTGTGATTTTTGGGGTCCTGGGAAGGGTGATGAAATCCCCACCCAATGTGAATTGGTTTCAAGCCCCTTAAGTCCGTATTAAAGAATGCAAAGCGGTAACAAATCAACTGCAAACAATTTTTATTTTTAGCGCGGCGCAAAGAATCCTGCACAAGAACAGTTTATTGGAAGGGGGAGAAGAGTTTGCTCAAAGAATGCTGCAGAAAACACAGTTTATTGGAGTCCAGAGGAGTGGGAGAGAGAAGAGAGAGACTCACAAAAATTTTGAAACCATGAAGGAGCCAAACGGCCGCGGTTCCGCGGCCTAACCTTACTTATGCCGCGGTTCCGCGGCAATAAGGTGGAATTGGGCTTCTGAATTTTTGGGGTGTGCTGTTCTGGGTCTCCTCTGCTTTTATGGAGTTGCTGAATCTTTGTTTGCTCACTGTATATGCTCCAGATATTTACAGTAGACTGTTTGCTTCGTTTTGATCCGTCGCGGTGTAGCCGCGAAATGTGGGTCTATCTTCCCACGTCTTTGGCACTGAACTTGAACTTCGTATATTCTACGTCTTGGCCACTGAACTCGAACTTCGTATTTTCCTGCACACTTGCACAAAAACTAATCAAAAATAACAAGATGATTTTTTTACAACGTATATTTTTTTTGTTTTGTTTTTCGGTTATATTTATATCCACAAGTTAACCCGAAATTACACAAAGAAATAAACTACCGTCTCCCCGGCAACGGCGCCATTTGATTGTTAGAGATTTTGCGTGTTCAAGTTTAGTTAATTACCGCAATCAAAACGGTTTCGCTTGTAGCTAGCCGGTTGAGTACGGGTCGTCTGCAGGGAGATGGGAATCTTTTTCTATGTGCTTTAACGAGTTAAGTCCAGTTTTCCAGATTTGTTTGTGATTATCTAAGTGTTAAAATGATATGTAAAGAGAGCTTGTTAGGGTTATTATTAGGTTAGTTTGAGTTAGGAGTCTCCCACATCTTTCGTTGCCCCTCTTAATATCGGTGTTACGGTAATCGGCAACAACGGGGATTAGCACGACTAGGAAGGAACTTGCGAGTATAAGCTAGGCTTTCCAACGCATAAGTTCTTCCTTTTGGTGCTTGTCCGTCCGTTCTTGGCTCTTAGCCATAACCTCCGGTTAATTCAATCACAACCGGTCTCACTACGGAATCACCGCTATCATGTAGGATAGGGTGCCGTAAGGAGCGGATTGTGGTTCAATTAACGGGAGTTGAATTAAGCTGTTGGGCAAGGAAAGAGTGAGAGAGATTTCCTTCTCTCAAACTTCCCTTATCCTACCCTAACAAGTATGAAACTACTCACACATCATAATGAAAAGAAAACAAAACAAAAGAGGAAGATAGAAAGAAAGAGATTAGAAGATAACAACTAGCTATTTGCGACCTCACCTTGGCAAGGATCAAGCGTAAGCATCATGGTTGTTTTAAGGATAAAGAAAAAGAGAAAAGAAAGAAACAACAAGAAATAACAACAACTAAGTTAACAAATTAAAATTACAAGCAATTATAAAAGAACAAGACAAGATATAATAGCAAAAGGATCTTCTTTATTCATCATTCTTCACTCACAAAGCTCACTACAAGTTTTAATGGAGAAGAGATGAGAAGAGGAAGAAGAAACAAGTATTCTAAACCTAAAAAAATACAAGATTATGCACCCTTGGCTTCACAAGGTTCTGGGCTATTTATAGGCAGGGAACTGGAAATCTAGGGCAAAATTCTGCACCCATGTAAAAAGACCAAACAACCCTTGAAAATTGACCATCTGCGGCGCCAGTACGGCCGCGGATCCGCGGCCTATACCCCCTATTGGCCGTGGATCCGCGGCCCTATGGTGGAGTTGGGCCCTTCAACTTTTTGTGCTTCCCTGGTTTTCTTTGTACTTAACTCTGGTATATGCATTTTCTCAAATTGTCTTCACGATTTTCCCAGAATTTCTGTTGATCAAAAGGTGTATCTTTTGTCATGATTTTCTCGAGCTCCGCGTAGATTTCTTGGATCTTGTGTTGCCATGGAGCCTTGTGCATGAAAGTGACAATCGATTTGCCATTTTGTCTCCTAAACTGGTGTGTGGCAACAGACGGATAAAGAGCGGAGATCCGTGTTTTATCTGTGGTTGGCAGGAACCCGGGTTTTGTCGTGTTTTTCCATGAATTTCACCGTTTGGAGCCGAGAACCTGTATCCTGCAATTGACTAGCAAACACGGCTCAAGAGTACCTACCGATAAACAATATGATAAAAATTGGGCGGTATAAAAATGCAAAAATCTGATATGAACACGTAGTGATAAGGAATTAATCGGATCTTGGGAGAATCACTGGACAGCTGTGGAGGACATTCTTAAGTACTTGAGAAGCACTAAATGGATGTTCTTGGGGTTTTTGTAACGGTGAACTCTAGTGAGAGTCCTTACCAATTCGAGCTTCCAGAGTGATAAGGATGACTGAAAGTCAGTCACAGTCATTGTCTTTACTCTCAGTGGAGGGACGATATGTTGGAAGAGTTCCAATCTAGTGTCACGACCCAAAGTTAGGCACGTGACCGGCACTTAGACCACCTAACGTCAACAGGCGTAACGCAATTTAAGTAAGCCGAAAACCCAGAAATCTAAACCATAACAAGAAGTAAATGATAGAAACATTTGGAAATCTCAAGCAAAACTTTAAAGCTTAGATTTATTTTCTTGAAAATTTCGGCAGCACTTCCATTGTAAAAACTAGCCTCGAAACGGGTACAAACATAAGATATAAGTATAGCATCCCCAAACAGGAGCAATCTCACCCAAAGGCGGAAACAACTACCACAAGCAGAAATACGACGCCGTAGCGAAGGAATAGACAATATAAATGAAACACAACATACTAGTGATAAGCAACATTGTAAAGGCTGGCTCACACGAGCACGTCACCCAGAGTCACAAAAATATACAACATCGATCCTCACAACTCATCTCTAAGTCAATACATGAAGGTGGTAGATGGAGAGTATTAGATACAATAAGATATACAATGAACATCATCGGATAACCGCAAACCCACCTATAGCAAAAAGCCTCACAGCCAACCGTAGCGATATCCGCAAAAGTAGAGATAATAAGATGCCCTGCCGCGACTACTCTAAGGGTCAAGCCTGCAAAACACTGTGGCACAACGAGGGTGTGTTGCCAACTCGTGAATAGTAAATAACATCATACGTGTAATCGCAAGTATGCACGAACAACGATAATCTATCACATGCAATCTGATAGCATAAGTATGGCAATATGGATATGCAACAATCATGATCAAGATACACCATCAAGGTACTACATCTACAAGAATCAAATGCATATCAAGTAAATCCTGAATGTGGGATGAATAATAAACCTTATGCATAAATCATCAGCATGGAAAAACCACGGTGTCCATCAACGACACCCAAATCCCAAAATCCTCAGGCGCGGTCACTCGGATCGGCCCTCATATCCGTACATCTCATGAAACCTGAGTGTCCAACATCGAAACTCGAAACATCATAAAATACTCGTGTCCAGTATCGACACGCAAATCCACATATCGCGGGCTCCGTCTGTCCGGATCGGCCTATGGGCTCCGGCAGTATGAATCGACCCATATCCATCTCACGACTCCAGTCGATATCGTCCGGATAACCGCCGGGTCCAAAACTATCACCGGCAGGTAGTATTCCCACTGCCAGGCTCATCGTTTACTGCGCGACATCCCTTATTTGCCCTGGGGAACCATACCGGGTCCACCATGAACCCGCAAACGGAATCATCCAACTCTTCGCATCAGGTTCTAACACAAATCTTAGAACCGAGAAAACTCATGGTGGACGCATCGAAATATTATATCAAGAGAAACCGGGTTTTCAAAATAATGCATACTTTCTTAAAATATCCCCACGGTTCTCAAATCTATAATCACATGAAATCCATATCTCAATGCGTAAATCCATGAAATATGATATATGCAACATAGAACAGTAATATGAGCATATCAAGGGAAAACCGCTATTTAAATGAATCAAGTTTTTAAATATATCATGCGGTTCCCAATTTCTCAAAAATCCAACGCAACATCATATAAAGGTGAACATGTAGCTATAGCAAGGTATATGTGTAAGCATGTAGGTATGCATGCATGCTACATTTCATATGCGCAATGGAATAAGAATCAATGTCTTAATGTCAATAACCAATACAATATCACATATGTATATATGTTGTGCGTGTTATGGCAATTACCGACGGTGTGTGTAGCATACAATTAGTGCTCGTGCAACATGAACCGTCAGTAATGGTGCAGTGTCCAATGGGTACAAGTCCAGGCACAACAAGTAATAATATACAATGATGCCCATGCACAACCTCAATATGTGCATATAAACATGCGGCTAATATCATATCATATCTAGCCCTGACGCTTAACGCCATACGGGCGATTTCCCCGTAGATGTTAAATCTACTCACCGACGATCTCGAGCTAGGTAAATCCAACCACCTGCTTTCCTTTTTTCGTGGCGCCCGAAGTCCCTACACTCGCCCCTAAAATCACACAAAATATAGCAAGTGCAACTCAAAAATCGACCAATAACACGTACAAACTACGTTTTACCGACGCACCAACTCCAATCCAACTCTCAAGTGTTCGTTTAGTGGCTAACGTGTGTAGCGACGTCCCAAAACCACCCCAAGTGCAGCATCTACACAAAGTACGCCAACCGTGTCGGATACCGTAATACGCGTAGTCGTAACACTAGAAACTAGCAAAGTGATCCCAGATTTTGTATACTGTCAATACCTAAAAATCTAGCAGTACCAAACGCCTCTAAACAACTGCAGACAACTAACCTACAAATCATAAGCCCTAACTCCCCTAAAAACCTGAGCTTGCTGGATCTGGCCCTGATCTCGCCGGTTTTCCTTGGTCGAGTGGGGTTCGTGCTTCAGGTATACACTTAGGGTCTCTAGTACAACACTACTATATTGCTAGATTTTACAGTAAAGATTCAAGGTAATAGCAGATCACAGAGACTCCATAATGACACTAAAAGTACGATATGTGCACAAAACTATACCTTTAGTGTTCTAAACAACAACTACAAGGCAACACAACAATATAAATACCAAATTAACAGTTTAGAGGTTATACCTATCCACACTTGCTCAAAAATCCTAGCTTCCCATGCTCCGAGTCATCTTAGTGGCTAAATCATGACTTGAGAAGTGTTTTAGTAGGGTTTAATGAAGGTTTGCTTGGTTTTTGTGATTAAGTAGCGAAGGTTTCAGTTGAGGGAAGAAAAGAAGGAAAATAATTGAGAATGAGAGATTGCAATGAGATAAGAATGAGAGGGATGAGTGTAGGGTGAGTGTATGCCTTACACTTACTCTCTCCCTCTCTTCAATAAATGCAAGCTTGCTTGCCCCCATGACTCATCAATGAATTTTGCCACCTCTCCCTTTCAAAAACAAAGGATAACTCTCACAAAAAAATGCTAAGTGCAAAGTTAACATGGCATGGATTTAGTTTAAGGTGCCATAGCTACTTAACAAGATTAACACTAATTAACCCCCAAGTGCACATGCACAAGTGTGTGCAAGCTAAAACAAATAATAATAAAATATTGATTAATTTTTTTATAAAATGTGAGAAAACTATTTTGGTAATCTTTTTACTAAAAACCCGCATTATCGTTTAATTAACACTAATCGCATTCTAAGGTGTTACAATCTCCCCCCTTAAAGAAAGTCATCCCCGAATTTAAAATTCTTACTATGCGTACCTTCGAAGAGATGAGGGAATTTCTTCCGCATCTCGCTCTCAGCCTCCCAAGTGATTTCTTCACTAGTCGGGCTATGCCAAAGAACCTTTACAGATGGAAAGACATTTGATCGAAGTTTCTTCACCTGCCGATCCAATATAACTACCGGCTGCTCGGTGAACGAAAGATTAGGCACAAGCTGAACGGTCTGGTGCTGGATCATGTGAGAACGATCATGAAGGTATCTATAAAGCATTGACACATGGAATACGGGGTGAACATCCGGAAAACTGGGCGGGAGTGCCAAACGATAGGCAACGGTACAAACCCGCTCATGGATCTCGAAAGGACCCACAAATCTGGGACTGAGCTTCCCCTTCTTCCCAAATCTTATCACCCCTTCTTCGGAGAAATCCGCAGGAATACATGATACCCCACTGCGAACTCAAGCCTGTGACGACGACGGTCGGCATAAGACTTCTGTCTGCACCGGGCTACTCTCATCCTGTCCTGAATCGGCTGGATCTTCTCCGTAGTCTCCTGAACTAGCTAGGGTCCCAAAATTCTACTCTCGCCGAGTTCGGTACAACAGACTGGCGATCGACACTTCCTACCATACGAAGCCTTAAAAGGTGCCATCTGAATTGTTTCCTAATAGTTGTTGTTGTAGGAGAACTCAATCAACGGCAAGTGACAATCCCAACTGCCACCAAAATCAAGCACGCACGCACGAAGTATATCCTCCAGAGTCTGTATAGTCCGCTCTGACTGGCCATCGGTCTGCGGATGGAAAGCGGTGCTAAAACTCAACTTGGTACCCAAAACTTCCTGAAGCTTCTACCAAAGACGACTAGTAAACTAGGTGCCTCCGTCGGATATGATGCATGCAGGAATGCCGTGCAAACACACAATCTCATCTATATACAACTGAGCATACTGAGCATAACCGAAAGTGGTCTTCACTGGAAGGAAATAAGCCGCTTTCGTCAACCGGTCAACAATCACCTAAATGGATTCATACCCCCGACTTGCCCTGGGTAGACCCACAACAAAGTCCAAGAAAATCTGCTCCCATTTCCACTCAGGAACGGGTTGTTAGTTGTATATATGCCCTAGAGGCCATTGTTGCACATATGATATATATTATAGTGGATGCTTGGATATATATAGTGAGGACTTTCTTGCTCGATATGATAGTATGCTATCTGGTTTCACTTTGTCTTAACATGTTGACTTGTATTGGTTTACTGTCTTGCTCTCACATGTTGATAAAGCCCTTAGGATATGTACTTGACTACAGGGGCTATGATGATATCATACTAGTGGAGCCAGGGTAGTCAAAGAGTACATTCTATAACTGTTCCTAGTCGAGGGTGTATCGAGACAGGGCATCGATACACCAGAGTAGACTAGCGTAAACGCATCTTGACCCATATGATGGGCGATGGATGATCCCATATCTATCGGTGTTTGACATCAAAGATGGTGTACGGGTGCTCAGTGGAGACTGGGTAGACTGAACCGACTCGCCGAGAACTCCTAGATGGTATTATACCAATCGTCAGATAGCAGTTCTCCGGTGACACTGGTACAGGTTAGTCTGTAGACACGAGATCGTCATAGAGTCTTGTATGATTCCCACTGTGCTTTGATTTCTACCATACCACATCTAAGAGGGCGTGCAAAACGGTGGCTTTTGGGTACAGTCCCGAATCACAAGGAGGCAATGAGCGATAGGAGGGGTTTCGTCTCTCCCGGCATAGGGAGTTGATGTTGTTCTGTGTTCGATTGGCTATAACTGGAAGTCCCTGGACATGGCTGATATGCAGTGCTACTGGTAAGAGTTATCAGTAGTTTCTCGACCTGTTATGAGCCTCACATCGACATGACTTATCGGTTACTGGGGTCTGTCGTTTACCACCCCTAGACCGGATATGCGACATATCAGACGAAGAGACCGGACTATACGGTAGTGTTACTGATTGGATTCATAGGAGAATGTACAGGCTTGCTTGTTGATCTTCTGATCACTCAATACCTGGGTGGCTGTTACGTTTAGCTGACCGCTTGCATCTTGTGGGTGTTTGATATGATCATCACCTACTGCCGGCGTATTGATGATTCTTTAGAGTCCTACACAGAGGTTTCCTGGCTCATTCAAAACGGAGTAGGAGCACATATGTGATATGTGCGGGACCGAAAATAATACGATATGAGATACCGTATTCTATTCTCGCGATATGAGATATCGGCCGGGTATATGTGATATAGCCGGGTCATCGGATCAAATGTTGATTCGATGAATTGGTACATGTTATATTAGTCGGTTGTATGTAATATAGCTGGATTGCCGGATCAAGAGTTGATTCGATAATTTAATGTATAATTATATATGTGATATATTACATTACGTTAATTAATATAAGCTCTCTTTATTGATTCATTTTCTCATGGGATAATACATTGATATATATGCGATATATGTTAATTGTATTATTTTCTTTTGTTACAAAATATATTGTATATGTGATATATAATATTGTAACATGTTAGGGTTACAAATTCAACATTGGTTTAGGGTTTAAACTTGGTTAGGGTTTGGATTAGGGTTAGCTTTTGCAGAAGCTTCATGAAGCTTTGACTTTTTCTTTAGCTTTGATATTTTGTGTAAATATTTGTTAACCCAATCCAAACCATTAACTCTAGTTTATTCTCTACATGAGTTAAAACCCTTCATGCTTAACTCATGGTTGAATAAGTAACCACAACAATAATTCATTATTCATCATAAAAGAATTATCTTCTTCTTCTTCTTCCTTGAGCTCTTGAAAAAGCTTCACTAGGTTTTTCTTTTGTGATGATATTGAGTGAGAATTTGAAAACAAAAGAGAGCATAATTCCTACTTCATCATCCTCATCTATTCTAGCCACTTAGATTAGGGTGTTCACTTCTCTATTAACTACTTTAGTGAAGTGTTAGCTTGGGTTTGAGATTCTTCAAGGTAGATCATCTTAGATCATGAAGACTACAAGCAAGGTGCCTCATTCACCTCATGAAGCCTCTCTAGAGTCGGAGTTCTTGATGATCGCAGCGAAGGGACCTCAACACGGAACTTATGAAGCGAAGGAATGGACTACAAAGGTTGTAATCCTTATCTCTTTATTTCTTTGTATGTGTTACAAATTTTGTTACCTAGAAATTCTAGCATGATTCTTTGTTTGCTTGCTTTGCACCTCTTTAGATAAAATGGCATGAGTGATGCTAACAAACCCTGGACTAGGTGCAAGGGAAGCCCAACAGTGGTATCAGAGCCAAACTAGAATTCTAGACACGGTGTTATAACAATTACGAAAACGAAAATCACTTCGAAATACGGTATTAGGAAACCCCATTCTTGCTCTCTGGAAATTTTACAAAATGTCCTTTAAAATTTTTTCAAACAAGTGCAAAATGATATTTGGGATAGAATATGAACATGTGAGAAATACGTGGGAAGGGGCTCGAATTTTGGCCGAGCCCATAGCCAAGAATTCCGGCCAGGCCGGCCCCACCACTTGCTCTGGACTCTGTATTTCCCCTATGGTCTTATGTCTCCAGTTTGGGTTTCCTAGTATTGTTTATTTAGCCCAATTTTCATGTGATGATTTGTTGGACCTGGGGCTAATCCGTAGTGTTTCGTAATCATATAACTTAACACTGTATTGGTAACCTTTACTATTTTTAGCTTCGAACTTCGCACACCACATTTTGTACCCTGCTTAAATTTCCAAGTGTTGTAATTTTCCGAAGTTGATTATATTCGTAAAATCGTGCAAGTACCCCTATGGACCCCCTAGAAGACTATAATAACATTAACTCGATTCTATGCCCACGGAACCACGTTCGAACCTTCGGGTTTGCCGTAGTTCCGTGGTGTCATAGGTGAGGCGTTGGTTAACTCCTTCTACGGCTGGTCCATGAACACTGTGGCACGGTTTTTGAGTGTTTTAACTTTGCTCAAGTGTTGAGCTCACGGGGGTAATTTGTGAGTGTATGTTGATTTGATCGAAACGTTAAACATCGTCTTGATATTCTGTGATTGTGATACAATATGTGGAATTCATATAGTTAGGCATGAAATCCGTAATATGTGATATTTCGGGTTTACGATGTCTAAGGAGATTATGGATTCCAAATGTTGTAGTTTTACACTTTCTTTTTTGCGACCGTAAGTGTAGTATGCAGGGTATTGCCGGCTTCGTTGCTATACATCAACGACAATCGGGATACACATACTTGCTTACGTTAATGATATGAGATATTATATGTTGCTGTGATATGTTATATTGGATTGTCGTGTTCTGAATAGCCGGGGTTTCATGTGAGATGAGGGTTTTTATTTTCATTCATGTAAAATTCATGGTATGTAATATTCTTTTATTGGGGCACTTCCGGGTTGAGGTTGATGTCGCCATTGTATATTATTTACTTTTCCGCATTAGGATAGACCCAAGGAGGGGAGCACAAGTAACCGGGTTCTAGGGTCCAGTGGAAGGCCATCTCGAGGAGTCGAGACCGGGTCTCCTAACCCTAGAATTGGCAGCGTTACTTGCCGCTCTCGTAGGAGTCTAGGGATGTGGGTTTGGCTATTCATCGCGACCGTGGAATCCGTTTTTATACAGGCTCGATATAAAACACGGACCTCCTAGTATATCCAATATTTCATATGTTTCTTCTTCTGCTGATATACTGTGATGTGATCATATTATATGCGTGAGAAGAATGCTTTATTATTGTATATATCATATATAATAAACGTTGCTTATGTTTTACACCCGCGCTAGTCCTGTCCCGGTATGCTGTTAGTTAAGTAACCTGACGGTGCATAACATAACATTGTGGCGAATGCGGATGGCATAAGCGTATGTTGTATTTTCGTTTCTTCTGTGATGCTTAGGAAGCATAAATGATGGGATTTATTAATGAGATTAATAAAAGAAAAGAATACTAAAAGATGCTGTAGAATCAAATTTATAAAAAGGGTAGCTACAGTTTTTTCTTTGCATAGTGGTATATGCGATATACCCTGCACCTTATTCGATGAGGAAAGAGCCGAGATCCCTTCACCGGGAGTGACCTCTTTAGAAAAACTGGCAGATGCTATAAACTCACGGTTTAGTTTTTGATTGCTTCTATAGTTATTGCTTTGCACATCGGTATTTATGAAATATCTTGCATCTTATTCGATAAGGAAAGAGCCGAGATCCCTTCACCGGGAGTGACCTCTTTAGCGAAGCTAGAAAAGCCTCAAAAACACTCCTTTTCAAAAATCACTTGTTTCTACAACGATATCAAGTTCATTACGCAATAGGTTTTCTGAAAAACCTGCGTAGCCCTCCAACATTTCAGATAGATACTACTTAGTATTCGTGCTACGTTTGTTGGCCTGCGTCAAGGCGTAGTTTGCGGTAGCTAACTAGTGCTTATCTGTAAACATAAAATGTGATTGGATTAAGGTAGTCGTACGATTTTGTTGGCCTGCGTTAAGGGTCGTGCGGGTGGGTTTAATTCAATCAAGAAATGTACGGGTTGAACTTGACTAGCGGACTATGGTTTGTTGGCCTACGTCAAGGTCACGGGACGCTAGGGGTAAAAGCATTATCGGGAATTTCAAGTGTTGAAATTTGCAATGAGATTGCATACCTTTTATGAGATAGATGGATCCGGATACCCACTGCGAGTAAGAGTTACTCCTGGGAGAATTTTGTTAGTTATATGTATGCCCTAGAGGCCATTACTATACATAGGATGTATATTGTAGTGGGTGCTTGGACATATATAGGGAGGACTTTCTTGCTCGACATGATAGTATGCTATCTGGTTGATCTTTACCTTAACGTGTATACTGTTTGTCTCTCTGTTACATGTTGGTAAAGCCCTTAGGATGTGTACTTGACTACTTGGACTATGATGCGGATCATACAAGTGGGAACATGGTAGTCCATAAGTACATCCTTCAAGGTCCCTAGTCGTGGGTGTATCGAGACGGGGCATCGATATACCAGAGTAGACTAGCGTATACCTTCTCGACCCATACAGATGGGCGATGGATGATCCCATATCCATTGGTGTTTGACATCAGAGATGATATACGGGTGCTCAGTGGAGACTGGGTACACTGGACGGACTCGCCGAGAACTCCCAGATGGTATTATAGCTTACGTCAGATGGCAGTTCTCTGGTGACACTGGTACAGAGTAGTCTGTTGACCCGAGATCGTCATAGAGTCTTGTATGGTTCCCACTGTGCTTTGATTTCCATCTTACCACGTCCAAGAGGGCGTGCAAAATGGTGGTTTTTGGGTACAGTCCCGAGTCACATGGAGGCAATGAGCGATAGGAGGGGATTCGTCTCTCCCGGTATAGGGGGTTGATGTTGCGCTGTGTTCGATTGGCTATAACCGGAAATCCCTGGCCAGGGTTGCTGAGATTTACTGGTAAGTGTTACCTGTAGTTTCTCGAACTGTTATAGACTTCATATCGACACGACTTATCGAGCTATTGGGGTCTGACGTTTACCACCCCTAGGCGAGATATGCGACATATCAGAGTCGAGACCGGACTCTACGGTAAGTGTTACTGGTTAGATTCACAGGAGTGTGAGCGGGCTTGCTCGTCGATCTTCTGATCGCTCAATACCCGGGTGGCCGTTACGTTTAGCAGACCGCTTGCGGCTTGTGGGTGTTTGATATGATCATCATCTGCTGCCGGCGTATTGACGAGTCTTTAGAGTCCTACACAGAGGTTTCCTGGCTCAAGCGAAACGAAATAGGAGCGCATATGAGATATGTGCGGGACCGAGAATATTGCGTGTATGTGATACCGTATTCCATTCTCGCGATTTGTGACATTGATCGGTTATATGCGATATAGCCGGGTTATCGGATCAAGTGTTGATTCGATAAGTTGTTACTATTGATACTAGTCGGTTATGTGCGACATGACCGGATCATTGAATCAATTGTTGATTTAATGATTTAATGTGTAATTATATATTTGATATATTACTTTGCATTAACTAGTATTGGTTCACTTTAAAGGATTTTCTCACTTGGATGTACAAGTTGTATATGTGATATACTTTTTGTGCATATTATTGTATCATGTTTGATGATACATGTTTACTTGGTTAAGTGTAAAGAATAAAACCATGGTTAAACTTATGATTAGGGTTTTGTTTTCTTTTTCATTTATTTGTCTATTTATTCTTTTTGGAAAAATAATAAGCATAAAGGAAAATGGTGGCTTAATTTGTTTTCTAGTTAAAGCTTCATGAAGCTTTGACTATGTGACCATTTTGTCTCATGCTTAACCCTAACCACTTCACTTAACCTTGGTTCATTCTCTACACTTAACCATGGTAACTATTATGATAAGAATGAATGGGATTATCTTTTCAAGAAAATCTTTTTATTCTATCATAATATTATCATCATCTTCTTCTTCTTCTTCAAGATGAAGAACCTTGACTTCATCAATGGTGATTGATGAAAAAGAGTGAAAAATCCAATTCTAAAGTGAACCCACTTCCTATTTCTTCATCCTCTACCTCTTGCCAAGTAGTAGAGTGTGTTTCCTTCACAAGTTTTCTTGACTTGGTGAAGTTGGATCTTGATCTTGTGATGCCTCGACGTAGATCATCTTCGGCATCGTCGTCGATGACCTAGCCCGCTTTTTCTCCGATGAAGCCGACGCTAGAGCCCAAGATCCGATTTGTACAGCGAGGAGACTTCAACGCGGACCCATGGAGGTGGAGAACCGGATCTACAAAGGTTGTATTTCCGTTTACTCTTAGTAAAGTAGTTTACTAGTTCTTGATCGCCTAGATTTCTAGTTAACGATCCGTAGTCTAGGGTTTCTTGGCACCGTAAACTTTGAAATTGGCATGGTTGATGCCTTGTGAGACCTCCTTAGTGTGCTTAGGAACCCTACAGTGGTATCAGAGCCTAGCTAGAGCCTTAGGCGATGCGTAGACGGAGTTTGAAGTCCGATTAAACCGAAACCCTAACACAAATTTGCTCTCTGGACTTTTTCCAAAAATTGGGTTTTTTCCAGATTAAAAATATGCAGAAAATTCAGCAGGAAATTCTAAGAATTACGGTGCAAAAATTACCTAATGATCTTTCTAAAGTGCGGTGTAACCGCGGCATTAGCGTGCTAATGCGGCTGTTCCGCGGCCATTTTGTCTCTTCTCCCATTGAATTTTGCACAGTAATTCCTATTTTGCAGTGCTGGTTTTCCTGGGATATTTTTTTTTGATGAACTCAAGAGTTGAGTTTTCTGGGTTGTATTGGGGACTCGGTGTTTCAATCGGATTGTCTAATTTTGTCTATATGGCTTTCCGGATATTTTAGAATATGTTAAAAAGTTCGACCGGATATAAATACCCAACTTTTCCCCTGTCGGGAAATTTCCAAGTGTTGGATTTTTCCGAGGTTTAAAGACGTTCTAAGTAGTGCAAGTAACGCGATGGACCCTCTAGAAGACAACAAACCTTAACTCGATTATGTGACCGTCTTGAACTGCCCTTTGAACCTTCGGGTTTAGGGCAGTACGGCGTGCCACATGTGAGGCATTGGCTTGACCCTTCTACGGCTGGGCCTTTGGTACTGAGGCACGAACTGAATGTTTTTTTAAACTTATTTCATGTGTTGATCTGTATCGGGAAAACTTGGGTGTTCGATTGTTCGATCGGAAAGTTTAACATTTTCTATCTTATTCGGAATGTGATACAATAATTGGAATTCACAAGTAGTTATGAGATAACTGAATGAATGTTATAAACATAGCACTTTAGTCTCACTTGATCGGTTGCCACGGAATTTTGATGTGATCAAAAGTCCGTCGCAATCACGTAGCGTACGCGGATACTCGCCGGGTAAACTTAATAGACAGCCTCGCTCCACAGCCCCAACCAAGTGACTGTAGGAGAACCCCGTCGCCGAAAGCATCCGTAATGGTGCTCGCGGCAGCGGTGTTCCGCCTTGGTGCACTTCGTCGACGGCGTCGGGGGTGCGGCCGCCTACTAAAGTTTGCGACGAGCATTCGATCAGTATGTCGGGAATCCTGTTGAATTGCCCGACTTGATATTGAAAAGTGTTTTCGATTTTGAGACTAAAATGCGGGGTTTATAATTGTTAGACAAGTGATTAGGCATGCGATGTCTATGAAGGTTGCGGATTCCAACTGTTGTAGTTTTACACTTTCTTTTCTGTGACCGTAAGTGTAATATGTGATATCGCCGGTTTCGTTGCTATATGTCAACGACAATTGGGATGCGCATATTTACTTACGTTGATGACATGTGATGTTATGTGTTGCTGGATATGTTATATTGGATCGTCGTGTTTGAATAGCCCGGGGTTTTTTATGTGAGATGAGTGTTTTTCATTTTCATTCATGTAAAAACTTGTATGTAATATTCTTTTATTGGGGCACTTCCAGGTTGCGGAAGATGTCACCCTTTGTATATTATTTACTTTTCCGCACTAGGATAGACCCAAGGAGGGGAGCACAAGTAACCGGGTTCTATGGTCCAGTGGGAGACCAACTCGAGGAGTCGAGTCCGGGTCTCCTAACCCTAGAATTGGTAGGGTTGCTTGCCGCTCTCGTAGGGGTCTAGGGGTGTGGGTTTGGCTATTCATCGCGACCGTGGAATCCGTGTTTTATACTGGCTCGTATTGAAAACACGGACGTCCTAGTATATCCAATATTTCATATGTTTCTTCTGCTGCGATATCTGTGATGTGATCATGTGATGTTCTGTGATAGATACAGTATATAGTATATATGATATATTATATAGGCGTTACTTATGTTTTACACCCGCGCTAGCACTGCCCCACTCTGCCGTTAGTTACCTAACCTAACGGTGCACGAGGGGACATCAAGGCGAATGCGGATAGCATAAGTGTACGTCGTATTTATCTGTAATGTTTAGGTAATTAAATGATGGGACTTCATTAATGTGATTAATGAAATAAAAGAAACCTAAAGATGTTGTAGAATCGAATTTCAAAATAAAACAGGTAGCTACAGTTCTTGCTTTGCACAGCGGTATATGTGATATATCCTGCACCTTATTCGATGAGGAAAGGACCGAGATCCCTTCACCGGGAGTGACTCCTTTAGCAATAACTGGCAGATGCTACACACTCAGTTTGTCTTTTGATTGCTTTTAAGAGTTTTTGCTTTGCACAGTGATATATATGATATATCCCGCACCTCATTCGACGAGGAAAGGACCGACGATCCCTTCACCGGGAGTGACTCCTTTAGCAAAACTAGAAAAGCCTAAAAAACATTCCATTTTAAAATCATTTGATTCTACAATGATATCAAGTTCATTACGCAATAGGTTTTCAGAAAAACCTGTCGTAGCCCTCCGTCATTTCAGATAAGTTGTATATAGTATTCGTGCTGCATTTGTTGGCTTTCGTCAAGGTGCAGTGTGCGGTAGTTATATGCTGCTTATCTGCTGCATACGATGCGATTGGATTAGGGTAGTCGTGCGGCTTTGTTGGTTTTCGTCAAGGGTCGTGCGGGTGGGTTTAATTCAATCAAGAAATGTACGAGTTGAACTTGACTAGCGGGCTATGGTTTGTTGGCTTTCGTCAAGGTCATAGCACGTTAGGGGCAAAATATTATCGGGAATTTCAAGTGTTGAAATTTGCAATGAGATTGCATACCTTCTATGAGATAGTTGGATCCCGATACCCGCTGCGAGTAATTGTTACTCCTGGGAGAGTTTTACACATTACAATTAGCCGATCAAGTAGGTGTCTAGAAATGTGTTAACGAGGTTACGCCTCTGGAAAAACGAGGTTTACATTAATTAGGTTCGTGCGAAAGCACGGGGGACCTCCCTCAAAGTACCGACACTGGCCTGGCTGAAAGATTGGCGAACCTGTAGCGTGTAATTAATACCGGCTAGTCTTTCCTTTTAGGGTTTGAAGGAAGATTTGATAAAAAACAGTGGGAGCCATTCTGATTAGATAAAATAATAACCAATCTGATCTTGCAAGAGCATACGCTGAGTGTTTTCTTCTCTCTCTCTCCAGGTAGCGACCATATCACGCCTTAATCAAGATAATAATACGGATTATTGACCGAACCCGCTTGTTATACTGAGCTGGGGAACGTTGGTCCCGCTCCAACTTATAATTGTTATAAGACAGAGCAGGTATTAGGGGAATACCAGAATTCCTTTGCCGCCCAAACGAAGGAAGTGCATATGATGCATCTTCTTCGGGTGTGTTCATTACAAAGAACTGTTTCTCAGTATCCTCTGCTTCCTGGGTATGTGATACCAGATCAGGATCCCAGATATGTAATATGTTACATAGGGCTACAGAAAGGTAGAGAACTGAGAACGGGTGATAAGTTTCATGAGGCAGAAAACGGGGCAAGTGTTGCAGCCAAGTCTGTTGGTCACTGTCACCCTGTATTACCAATACATTGATTCTGAACGAATGTTATTAGATACCGAACCTGATATACAAAATCGTATCTATCTCTTTATTAGTAAAGAAATGATAAAATTTTGTATTGTTGGATAATGTTTTGAACATTTCCTATATCAAAAGTTGATCGGTTCAGGCACGTTATCTAAAAGCATAGATGTTCTAAATCAAACTACAGTTCTTAGTATATGGATCACACACAAGAGGAAGAGTTCAGAAATGAACGGATCCTTCTTGATGCATTGTAGGCTAGGTCATATCAATGTGACCTGACTAGCTGAAGTTACATGTAGATGCATATTTAAATCAGTTTGAATTTACATCTTATGAAACTTGCGAGTCATGTCACAGAGATAAGACGATCATAGCTCTGTTTATTGGAAACAGAGAAAGAGTTAGTGAACTCTTGGGATGATACATGTTGATGTATGAAGGTCCCCTGTCTACACTTGCCAAGACCGGTTCTTTATACTTCATTACATTCTCTGATGATCTTTCGAGATTCAGACCTATGTTCCTGTTGAAACACAAGTCCGAACCTTGTGAGATATTCACAGAATATAAGATAGAAGTAGAGAACCAATATGGGTATAAGTATTATGTCCTTTGATGAGATCAAGGAGGAGAATACTTGAGCACGAAATTCTTGGACTTTTCTAAAGGTGAATGAGATTCTCTCTCAGCATTACTCCTCCGTATACACCATAGCACGATGGTATATCGGGGCGGAGCAATAACACCCTATGTGATAAGGTGTGCTCTATGATGAGTACTACTGAGTTACCTATTTCCTTTTAGGAGTTATGCACTTGAGAAGCTGCACACCTATTGAATAGGGTTCAAATCAAATCAGTTACCTACCATTTCATATGTGATATGGAAAGGGAAGAGCCCATATCTTAAGTTAGTTAAGATTTGGGGTTGTCCGGCCTATGTCTAAAAGCAAAATCCGGACAAGCTCGAGTCAAGATCTGTTATGTAGAACTGGAAATGTTCCAGCTATACAAACTACAGCTGATGATTTGATAGAACCAAAGAATTCAGTAGAGACCAACGAACCTCAGCCTCTCCGCCGATCTAGTGGGGTTCCTCACCCACCTGGGAGATATTTTGTTTTCTCGATGACAGTGGGAGCGAGGATTGCATCATGAGATGATGACCCAACTAATTTCGAGCAGGCCATCTGGAGTGGGACTCTGTAAGAATGGCTGGATGCTTAGCGATCTGAGATGGAATCCATGTACACCAACAAAGTATGGACTTTGGTTGCTATATCTGAAGGGTTAAATCCCCATCAGGAGCAAGTATATCTTGAGAAGATTACTTGGTGTAGATGGAAAAGTTGAGACTTTCAAAGCTAGACTTGTTAAAGTTTTTCGTCATAGACCAGGCGTGGATTATGATGAAACCTATTCAAGTGGCTATGCTTAAGTCCATCCAGATCCTACTTGCCACGGCTACATACCATGACTATGATATCTGGCGGTTGGGTGCCATGACTGCTTTTCTAAATGATGTTTTAGAATAGAGCGGCTATAAGTACACAGCCAGAGTGCCTCGTAGACAGTGGGAGCAGCGGAAACGTGTGCAAGATGTTTTATGTGATAAAGCAGGCATCGCGGAGTTGGAACATCTGTTTTGATGGATAAGTCAAAGAGTTTGACATCATCAAAATGGTAGATGAATCTTGTATAAACAAAAAGGTAGTAGGGAGTATGGTTGTGATCCTCGTAGAGTACGTGGATGTCATGCTCTTGATAAGAAAGGAGTTTCCTATGCTACGCTCGGTCAATCTCCGTTTATCACAATGATTCTCCATATAGGATAAAAATGATACCTCCTAAATCCTGGGTTTTGGATCTATGAGATAGATCTAATTGGATGTTAGGATTCTCACTAGTTGTAGTGAGACGGTATCAACCGATCCTAGGGAGAATCACTGGAAGGGTTCCACGGTGATAAGGACGACTGAAAGTCAGTCACAGGCATTGTCTTTACCCTCAGTAAAGGGACGGTATGTTGGAAGAGTTCCAAGCTAGATACCGTGACATACTAGACGATAAAGGCTGGATACATCGCTACTTAAGATTCTACCAAAGAGGAAGTCTGGGTGTATAATAGTTCATGAGATGAACTTCGTTCCTCCCATTGTGTGACAATGGAGTTGTGGCTTATGCCAAGGAACACCCGTCCCATCAGTGATCCAGACATATTCTAAGGCAGTGTCACCTGATCATGGAGATGGTTGATCTCCAGGGTGATCGAGGTTAGGAGAGCAGACTCAGAGGACAATACGGCGGATCCACTCACGAAGGCCTATTCCCAGAGAGAGACTTTTAAGGGATGGTTGAGTATGAGATACTACAACCACTGCTACAGATGGCCCTAGTGCAAGTGGGAGATTGTTAGTTATATGTATGCCCTAGAGGCCATTACTATACATAGGATGTATATTGTAGTGGGTGCTTGGACATATATAGGGAGGACTTTCTTGCTCGACATGATAGTATGCTATCTGGTTGATCTTTACCTTAACGTGTATACTGTTTGTCTCTCTGTTACATGTTGATAAAGCCCTTAGGATGTGTACTTGACTACTTGGACTATGATGCGGATCATACTAGTGGGAACATGGTAGTCCATAAGTACATCCTTCAAGGTCCCTAGTCGTGGGTGTATCGAGATGGGGCATCGATATACCAGAGTAGACTAGCGTATACCTTCTCGACCCATACAGATGGGCGATGGATGATCCCATATCCATTGGTATTTGACATCAGAGATGATATACGGGTGCTCAGTGGAGACTGGGTACACTGGACGGACTAGCCGAGAACTCCCAGATGGTATTATACCTTACGTCAGATGGCAGTTCTCTGGTGACACTGGTACAGAGTAGTCTGTTGACCCGAGATCGTCATAGAGTCTTGTGTGGTTCCTACCGTGCTTTGATTTCCATCTTACCACGTCCAAGAGGGCGTGCAAAACGGTGGTTTTTTGGTACAGTCCTGAGTCACATGGAGGCAATGAGCGATAGGAGGGGATTCGTCTCTCCCGGTATAGGGGGTTGATGTTGCGCTGTGTTCGATTGGCTATAACCGGAAATCCCTGGCCAGGGTTGCTGAGATTTACTGGTAAGTGTTACCTGTAGTTTCTCGAACTGTTATAGACCTCATATCGACACGACTTATCGAGCTATTGGGGTCTGACGTTTACCACCCCTAGGCGAGATATGCGACATATCAGAGTCGAGACCGGACTGTACGGTAAGTGTTACTGGTTGGATTCACAGGAGTGTGAGCGGGCTTGCTCGTCGATCTTCTGATCGCTCAATACCCGGGTGGCCGTTACATTTAGCAGACCGCTTGCGGCTTGTGGGTGTTTCATATGATCATCCTCTGCTGCCGGCGTATTGACGAGTCTTTAGAGTCCTACACAGAGGTTTCCTGGCTCAAGCGAAACGAAATAGGAGCGCATATGAGATATGTGCGGGACCGAGAATAATGCGTGTATATGATACCGTATTCCATTCTCGCGATTTGTGACATTGATCGGTTATATGCGATATAGCCGGGTTATCGGATCAAGTGTTGATTCGATAAGTTGTTACTATTGATACTAGTCGGTTATGTGCGACATGACCGGATCATTGAATCAATTGTTGATTTAATGATTTAATGTGTAATTATATATTTGATATATTACTTTGCATTAACTAGTATTGGTTCACTTTAAAGGATTTTCTCACTTGGATGTACAAGTTGTATATGTGATATACTTTTTGTGCATATTATTGTATCATGTTTGATGATACATGTTTACTTGGTTAAGTGTAAAGAATAAAACCATGGTTAAACTTATGATTAGGGTTTTTTTTTCTTTTTCATTTATTTGTCTATTTATTCTTTTTGGAAAAATAATAAGCATAAAGGAAAATGGTGGCTTAATTTGTTTTCTAGTTAAAGCTTCATGAAGCTTTGACTATGTGACCATTTTGTCTCATGCTTAACCCTAACCACTTCACTTAACCTTGGTTCATTCTCTACACTTAACCATGGTAACTATTATGATAAGAATGAATGGGATTATCTTTTCAAGAAAATCTTTTTATTCTATCATAATATTATCATCATCATCTTCTTCTTCTTCAAGATGAAGAACCTTGACTTCATCAATGGTGATTGATGAAAAAGAGTGAAAAATCCAATTCTAAAGTGAACCCACTTCCTATTTCTTCATCCTCTATCTCTTGCCAAGTAGTAGAGTGTGTTTCCTTCACAAGTTTTCTTGACTTGGTGAAGTTGGAGCTTGATCTTGTGATGCCTCGACGTAGATCATCTTCGGCATCGTCGTCGATGACCTAGCCCGCTTTTTCTCCGATGAAGCCGACGCTAGAGCCCAAGATCCGATTTGTACAGCGAGGAGACTTCATCGCGGACCCATGGAGGTGGAGAACCGGATCTACAAAGGTTTTATTTCCGTTTACTCTTAGTAAAGTAGTTTACTAGTTCTTGTTCGCCTAGATTTCTAGTTAACGATCCGTAGTCTAGGGTTTCTCGGCACCGTAAAATTTGAAATTGGCATGGTTGATGCCTTGTGAGACCTCCTTAGTGTGCCTAGGAACCCTACAAATTTTACACAGGACAATAAACCGATCAAGTAGGTGTCTAGAAAGCTGTTTACGGGGTTATGTCTCTGGAAAAACGAGGTTTATTTTAATTAGGTTAGTGCGAAAGCACGAGGAACCTCCCTCAAAGTACCAATACTAGCCTGGCCGAAAGATTGGCGAACTTGTAAGGTATAAATTATCCCGGCTAATCTTACCTTTTAGGATTTTAAGGAAGATTTGATAAAAAGCAGTGCGAGCCATCCTGATTAGATAAGATAATAACCAATCTAATCTTGCAAGAGCATACGCTAAAGTGTTTTTCTTCTCTCTCTCTCTCCAGGTAGTGACCATATCAGGCCTTAATCAAGATAATAATATGGATGTATTGACCGAACCCGCTTATTATATTGAGCAGGGGAATATTGGTCCCGCTCCAACTTATAATTGTTATAAGACAGAGCAGTGAATAGGAGAATATCTGGATTCTCACGCTACCCAAATGAAGAATAAGCATGTCGATGCATCTTCTTCAGGTGTGTTAGTTATTGAGAACTGTTTCTCAGTTCACTCTACGTCCTGAGTATTAGATACCGGATCGGGATCCCATATATATAATATGTTACATGGGCTACGAAAAGGTAGGGAATTGGGAGAGGGTGATCATTCTGTAAGAGTAGGGAATGGTGCAAATGTTGCAGCCAAAGCAGTTGGCGAATATCACCTTGTATTACCAAATGGTAATACATTGGTTCTGAACGAATGCTATTACATTCCAATCCTGATATGCAATCTTATATCAGTTTCTTTATTAAGCAAAGAAGGATATAATTTTGTAGTACAGGATAATGTTATGAATATATTCCTGAATCAAAAGTTTATTGGATCAGGATCGTTAAATAATGGCATATACATTCTCAACCAAACTACATTACTTAATGTACAAAACACACACAAGAGAAAGAGTTCAGAAATGAACGAATCCTTCTTGTGGCATTGTAGACTAGGTCATATCAATGCGACAATGCTAGCTAAGTTACATAAGGATGGATATTTGAATCCGTTCGAATTTTTATCTTATGATACTTGCCAGTCATGTTTCAAAGGCAAGATGACCAAAACTCCGTTTAGTGGACACGGAGAAAGTGCTACGGAACTCTTGGGACTGATACATAGTGATGTATGTGGTCCCATGTTTACACATGCCAGGGATGGTTCCTCATACTTCATTACATTCACTGACGATTTCTCAAGATATGGACATGTGTTCCTGTTGAAACACAAGTCTGAAGCTTTTGAGAAATTCAGAGAATATAAGAACGAAGTAGAGAACCAAACGGGCAAAAGTATTAAGATCCTTCGATCAGATCGAGGAGGAGAATACTTGAGCAATGAATTCTGGGATTATCTAAAAGAGAATGGGATTCTCTTTCAGCTTACTCCTCCCTATACACCATAGCACAATGGTGTATCGGAGCGGAGGAATCGCACCCTATTTGATATTGTGCGCTCTATGATGAGCACTGCTGAGTTACCTATTTCCTTCTGGGGGTATGCACTGGAAACAGCTGCGGACCTATTGAATATGGTTCCCACCAAATCTGTGCCATCCACTCCATATGAGATATGGGAGGGAAAGAGACCATATCTTAATTATGTTAAGATATGGGGTTGTCCGGCATATGTGAAAACACAGAATCCGGACAAGCTCGGGGCAAGGTATTTTCTGTGTAAGTTTATTGGATATCCTAAACATTCGCGCGGGTATATCTTCTACCACACCGAGGAACAAAAGGTGTTTGTATCTCGGCATGCCACCTTTTTAGAAAAGGAATTTCTTAAAAAAGAAATTTGTGTCAATGAGGTAGAACTGGAAGAAGTTCCAGCTACACAAACTGCAATAGAAGATTTGGTAGAACCAGAGGATTCAGTAGTTCCTGACGAACCTCAGCCTCTCCATCGATCTAGGAGGGTTCCTCATCCACCTGAGAGATACCACGGTTTTCTCATAGACGGTGGGAGTGAGGATTGCATCATGGAAGATGATGACCCGACTAGCTTCGAGCAGGCTATTACGAGTGGGGGCTCTGTGAAATGGCTGGATGCAATGCGATCTGAGATGGAATCCATGTACACCAACAAAGTATGGACTTTGGAAGTTGCTCCTGAAGGGGTAAAACCCATTGGGAGCAAGTGGATCTTTAAGAAGAAACTTGGTATAGATGGAAACGTTGAGACTTACAAAGCTAGACTTGTTGCAAAGGGTTTTAGCAGGTGTGGATTATGATGAAACCTTTTCTCTAGTGGCTATGCTTAAGTCCATCTGGATCTTACTTGCCATTGCTGCATACCATGACTACGAAATCTAGCAAATGGATGTTAAGACCGCCTTTCTAAATGGTGATTTAGAGGAGTGCGTATACATGACTCAGCCAGAGGGCTTCGTAGATAGTGGGAGCAGCGGAAAAGTGTGCAAGCTGCTTAAATCCATCTACGGGTTAAAGCAGGCATTGCGGAGTTGGAACATCTATTTTGATGTGGTAGTCAATGAGTTTGACTTCATCAAATACGTAGATGAACCTTGTATTTACAAGAAGGTTGCAGAGAGTAAGGTTGTTTTCCTCGTATTGTACGTGGATGACATACTCTTGATAGGAAATTATGTTCCTATGCTGCACTCGGTCAAGCTCTTCTTATCACATAGATTCTCAATGAAAGATCTAGGTGATGCCTCCTGCATTTTGGGAATAAAGATCTATAGAGATAGATCTAAACGGATACTGGGATTGTACTAATTCAGGTACATTGACATCATACTAAAGAGGTTTAGTATGGAAGAATCCAAGCGTAGTAACCAACCCACGATCTCTGGACCTACTCTCTCCAAAGAGATGTCTCCCAAGACTGATTTGGAGAGAGCTCGCATGCAAGGGATACCCTATGCTTCGGCAGTAGGCTCTATCATATACGCGATGCTATGTACCAGATCTGTTGTAGCATACTCACTAAGTGTAGTGAGTAGGTATCAAGCAGATCCTGGAGAGAATCACTGGACAGCTGTGAAGAACATTCTCAACTACTTGAGAAGAACTAAGGAGATGTTCTTTGTGTATTGTAACGGAGAACTCCAGGTGGAGTCCTTTACCGATTCGAGCTTCCAAAGTGATAAGGATGACTCTAAGTCGCACTCAGGATTTGTCTTTACCCTAAATGGAGGGGCAGTTTGTTGGAAGAGTTCCAAGCAAGAAATCGTGGCAGACTCGACGATGGAGGCTGAATACATCACTGCCAACGATGCTGCCAAAGAGGCTGTCTGGGTGAAGAAGTTCATCACTGAACTTGGTGTGGTTCCTTCCATTGAGCATCCAATACCTTTGTATTGTGATAACAATGGAGCTGTGGCTTTGGCCTAGGAACCCAGGTCCCATCAGTAGTCCAGACATATTCTGAGGCGGTATCACCTGATCTGGAAGATAGTTGATCGCCGCGAGATCAAGGTTAGGAGAGTTGACACGAAGGACAACACTGTGGATCCACTCATGAAGGCCATTCCCCAGATACAATTTGAGAGACTCTTCGGGATGTTGGGTATGAGATACTACAACAGCTGGCCTTAGTGCAAGTGGGAGATTGTTAGTTGTATATATGCCCTAGAGGCCATTGTTGTACATATGATGTATATTATAGTGGATGCTTGGATATATATAGTGAGGACTTTCTTGCTCGATATGATAGTATGCTATCTGGTTTCACTTTGTCTTAACATGTTGACTTGTATTAGTTTACTGTCTTTCTCTCACATGTTGATAAAGCCCTTAGGATATATACTTGACTACTGGGACTATGATGAGATCATACTAGTGGGGCCAGGGTAGTTATAGAGTACATCCTATAACTGTTCTTAGTCGAGGGTGTATCGAGACAGGGCATCGATACACAAGAGTAGACTAGCGTATACGCATCTTGACCCATATGATGGGCGATCGATGATCCCATATCCATCGGTGTTTGACATCAAAGATGGTGTATGGGTGCTTAGTGGAGACTGGGTACACTGAACAGACTCGCCGAGAACTCCTAGATGGTATTATACTAATCGTCAGATAGCAGTTCTCCGGTAACACTGGTACAGGTTAGTCTGTAGACCCGAGATCGTTATAGAGTCTTGTGTGATTCCCACTGTGCTTTGATTTCCACCTTACTACGTCCAAGAGGGCATGCAAAACGGTGGCTTTTGGGCATAGTCCTGAATCACATGGAGGCAATGAGCGATAGGAGGGGTTTCATCTCTCCCGGTATAAGGAGTTGATGTTGTGCTGTGTTCGATTGGCTATAACTGGAAGTCCCTGGCTAGGGCTGATATGGAGTGCTACTGGTAAGAGTTATCAGTAGTTTCTTGACCTGTTATGAGCCTCACATCAAAACGACTTATCGGTTACCGGGGTCTGTTGTTTACCACTCCTAGACTGGATATGCAACATATCAGACGAAGAGACCGGACTGTACGGTAGTGTTACTGATTGGATTCACAGGAGAATGTACAGGCTTGCTTGTTGATCTTCTGATCGCTCAATACCTGGGTGGCTGTTACGTTTAGCTGACCGCTTGCAGCTTGTGGGTGTTTGATATGATCATCACCTACTGCCGGCGTATTGACGATTCTTTAGAGTCCTACACAGAGGTTTCTTGGCTCAGGCAAAACGGAGTAGGAGCACATATGTGATATGTGCGGGACCGAGAATAATACGATATGAGATACCGTATTCTATTCTCGCGATATGAGATATCGGCCGGGTAAATGTGATATAGCCGGGTCATCAGATCAAGTGTCGATTCGATGAATTGGTACATGTTATATTAGTCGGTTGTATGTAATATAGCTGGATTGTCGGATCAAGAGTTGATTCGATAATTTAATGTATAATTATATATGTGATATATTACATTACGTTAACTAATATAAGCTCTCTTTATTGATTCATTTTCTCACGGGATAATACATTGATATATATGCGATATATGTTAATTGTATTATTTTCTTTTGTTACAAAATATATTGTATATGTGATATATAATATTGTAACATGTTAGGGTTACAAATTCAACATTGGTTTAGGGTTTAAACTTGGTTAGGGTTTGGATTAGGGTTAGCTTTTGCATGAAGCTTCCATGAAGCTTCATGAAGCTTCCATGAAGCTTCATGAAGCTTTGACTTTGTCTTTAGCTTTGATATTTTTTGTAGATATTTGTTAACCCAATCCAAACCATTAACTCTAGTTTATTCTCTACATGAGTTAAAACCCTTCATGCTTAACTCATGGTTGAATAAGTAACCACAACAATAATTCATTATTCATCACAAAAGGATTATCTTCTTCTTCTTCTTCCTTGAACTCTTGAAAAAGCTTCACTAGGTTTTTCTTTTATGATGATATTGAGTGAGAATTTGAAAACAAAAGAGAGCATTATTCCTACTTCATCATCCTCATCTATTCTAGCCACTTAGATTAGGGTGTTCACTTCTCTAATAACTACTTTAGTGAAGTGTTAGCTTAGGTTTGAGATTCTTCAAGGTAGATCATCTTAGATCATGAAGACTACAAGAAAGGTGCCTCATTCACCTCATGAAGCCTCTCTAAAGTCGGAGTTCTTGATGATCGCAGCGAAGGGACCTCAACACAGAGCTTATGAAGCGAAGGAACGGACTACAAAGGTTTTAATCCTTATCTCTTTACTTATTTGTATTTCTTACAAACTTTGTTACCCTAGAAATTCTAGCATGATTCTTTGTTTGCTTGCTTTGCACCTCTTTAGATAAAATGGCATGAGTGATGCTACCAAACCCTAGACTAGGTGCAAAGGAAGTCCAATACGGGTAAAGGCTGCAACTCTCCAGCAGGTCTCTGATGCTCAGCCTTGACTTGCTGACAGGTCAGGCACCTCGAAACGAAGTCCGAAACATCGCGCTTCATCCCCTCCCACCAGTAAATGTCTCCCAAGTCACGGTACATCTTGGTGGATCCTGGATGAACGCTAAAGGCTGACTGATGTGCCTGCTCTAGGATCTTGTAGGGTTCCTATGAATGACAGAAAGGTTTTGGGAGGCATCGTCCATGTCATTTTCAAAAATTTGCCGTTTTAAAGAACCCTAAACTAGAATCGTTAACTAGAGAATCAAACGAAACAAAAAGTAAACTACTTTACTTCTAAGTGATAACGAAAATACAATCTTTGTAGACCGGTCCTTCACTTCAATAGCTCCTTGTAGTAGTCCCTTCGCTGCGATCATGGAACTTGCGGACTCTTGCATGGCTTCTCAAGGTGAAAGGAACGAACTTGCTTGAAGTCTTTGAGGCCAAAGATGATCTACGTCGAGAGGACACCGACTCAAGCTACTACTTCACTAAATGAGAGATTAGTGAAGATAACACCCTATACTAAAGTGATAATCTAGTAGAGGATGATGAAGTAGGAAGTGGGCTCACTTTAGTTTTATTTTTCTCACAATATTTTCTCACTTGAACAAAACCTAGAGAGCTCTTGAGCTTTGAAGAAGAAGATGAACTCAAGAGATGAGAATGAACCAATGAGGTGAGAGAATCAACTATGGGTGAGTTTGTATCATATACTAACTCATGTAGAGACATAACCATGGCTAAATTATAATGGTTAGATTAATAAATATATTAAGTAAAATAAAATGAGTGGACAAAGTCAATGCATCCACAAGCTTCTACAAGCTTCATGCATATGAGTAATTATCCACTAATTTGGATTTACTTTTGTAACACCTTGGAAATGCGGTTAGTGTTAATTTATCTTTAATGCGGCTTTTTAGTAAAAAGTTTACCAAATCGGGTTCCTCGCATTTTATATCAATTAATTAATATTTTATTATTATTTGATATGGCTTGCACACATACGTGCATGTTAATGTGAGGGTTAGTTAGTGTTAATCATGTTAAGTGACCAAGACACCTTTATTAATCCATGTCCTAATTAACCTTGGCCAATATATTTTGTGTGAAAGAACTATCTTTTTTGGATTGAGAGAGATGTGGCTAATGAGTCATGAAGCATTAATGTGTGCATTTAATGAAGTGAGGGAGAGAGTGAGTGTAAGGCTTTGGTTCACCTTACACTCACCTCTCATCATTTAATCTCTCTCTTTCTCATTCTTTCTCACTCTCAATTATTCTTCATCTCTTCACTCCCAAAACTGAAACCTCACTCCCTCTTCACAAAAATCTTGCTAAACTTCACAAAATCCCATTTAAACACTTCAATATCTTGATTTAGCCACTTGGTTGCCTTGGAGCTTGGAAAGCTGGGATTTTTGAGCAAGAGTGGCTAGGTAGTGACCTAAAACTAATATTTAGGAGTTATATTGTTGTGTTGCCTTATTGTTATGGATTAGAACACTAAAGGTAGCATTTTGTGAAAATATCGTATTTTTAGTGTCAACGTGATGTCTTTTTGATCTGCTGAAGAACCAGGTATTTGGTTGAAAAGTTCCCATTACAGTGACCTAGTGTTGTGAGTTAGAACCCACCATAAAAACCTGAGACCATTCCCAAAATTCGAGGCCGCAATTTTATTGATTCTGGCCACAATTTGTGGCTAGAGTGGGGGCTGGGGTGATTCTTGGTCGTGGGGTATCTAAGGTTGTATGTAGTCTCATGGTACTTGCAACTTTCACAAATTGTCTGTGTAGAAAAATCTGGGATCACTTTGCTATAATCTAGTGTTTTGAATACGCGTGTTGCGTTATCCGACACGGTTCGTGATCTTGTGTGCTGCTGCACTTAGGCTGGTTTTGGTGTGTTGCCACACACGTTAGCCATTAGACGAACACTTGTGAGTTGGATTGGAGTTGGTGCGTTGGTCAAACGTAGAGTGTATGTGATATTGATCGATTTCTAAGATTTGAACTTATTATGTTTTGTGTTAATAGGATCGCAGGAGGGGACTTCGGACGCTGCGAAGAAAGGGAAGCAGGTGATTGGATTTACCTAGCCCTCGATTGTCGGTGAGTAGATTTAATATCTACGGGGAAATCGCCCGTATGGCGTTAAGCGTCAGGGCTAGATATGATATGATATTAGCCGCATGTTTATATGCACATATAGAGATGGTGCATGAACTTCATTTGCATATAGTTACTTGTTGTGCCTGAACCTGTATCCATTGTACACTGCACTATTATTGACAGTCCATGTTGCACGAGCACCAATTGTATGCTACACACACACTGTCGGTAATTGCCATGATACATACAGCATAAATATTCATATGGTATACCTTGCTATTGGTTAGCGACATAGAGGCATTTATTCTTGTGCGATGGCGCATATGAAATATAGCATACCTGTACACCTACATGCTTATACATATGCCTTTCTATACCTACATACTCACACATATACCTTGCTATAGTTATATGTTCAGCTTTATATGATATATATCGGTGGTATGGGACGCTGTTATATATATATATATATATATATATATATATATATATAGGATTCGGATACTTGGGAACCGCGTGATATATTTAATGACTTGATGCGTTTAAATAGCGGATTTTTCCCTTGATATGCTCATATTGTTGTTCTATGTTGCATATGTTATATTACATGGATTTATACATTTAAGATATGTTTTTCATGCGATTTAGGAATTTCAAGTGTCGATATTGGGCACTTATATTCCGAAAGATATATGGATATCAGAAAACCGATACATGGAACACGAGTGTCAAGGTTGGACACTTGGGTTTCGAGGAGCGTATGGATATCAAAAAACCGATACGTGGAACACGAGTGTCGAGGTTGGACACTTGGGTTTCGGGGAGCGTATGGATATCAGAAAACCGATACGTGGATCATAAGTGTCGATACTGGACACTTAGGATTCGAGAAACGTATGGATACGAGTATTTATGTGTCGATGCTGGGCACTAGTTTTCATGATGTTTTCGGGTGCCGATGTTTGACACTCAGGTTCCATGAGACTTATAGGTTATGAGGGCCGATTCTGAGGGGCCGATATGAGGGCCGTTCTGGGGGCCAGTCCTGGGGACGTGGTCTGAGGATATTGGGATTTGGGGGCGTCATTGGTAGACACCGGGTTTTTTCCATGCTGATGATTTGTGCATGAGATTATTTAATTATCCCGCACTCAATATTTAGTTGATATGCATTTGATTTATGTAGATATAGTACCCTGGTGGTGTACCTTGATCATGATAGTTGCATATTCATATTGCCATACTTATGCTACCAGAGTACATGTAATTGTTTATCACTGTTAGTGCATACTTGCGATTTCAGTATGATGTTATTTACTATTCACGAGTTGGCAACTCACCCTCCATTTTGTCGCAGGGTTTTTCAGGTCTGATCATCAGGGTGGTCGCGGCATGGTGCCTTATTATCTCTACTTTTGCGGATACCGCTACGGTTGTCTGTGAGGCCGTTTGCTTTAGGTGGGTTGCGGTTATCCGATGATGTACACTGTATATTTCTTGTATCTAGTACTTTCCATCTACCATCTTCATGTATTGACTTAGAGACGAGTTGTGAGGATAGATGTTGTATATTCTTATGACTTTGGTTGTCGTGCTCATATGAGCCGACTTTTTTTATATATGTGGATTATCTCATTTCTTCGCTACGGCGTCGTATATCTGTTGTGGTGGTTGTTTCCACCGTTGGGAGAGATTTTCTCTCGTTTGGGGATGCTTTACTTTTATCTTATGTTTGTATCCGATTCGGGGCTAGTTTTTACAAAGGAGGTGCTGCCGAAATTTTTATGAAAAACAAACTTAAGTTTAAAGTTTTGCATCAAGGTTTTTTTAAAGTGTTCTGTCTTTTCCTTCTTATAATGGTTTAGATTGCTGGGTTTTTCGGCTTACTTAAATTGCGTTACGCCTGTTGACGTTACGTAGTTTAAGTGCCGGTCATGTGCCAAATTTTGGGTCGTGACAAATTTAAATATTTAAAACTTACATTATAATTAGTATAGTGTAAGTCTCATACACCCATGTAGTGTGTATTAAAAAAATGACACAAAATAATATACATTAATATATACCACATATATATCACATGCACACAAGTGAGAAAAGTAAATACTTAAGTGAGCTAATATTAGTTAATGTAATCTAGTATATCACATATACAATTATATATTAAATTATCAAATCAACACTTGATTTAATAATCCGGCTATATCACATACAACCGACTAATATAATTTGTATTAACTTATCGAATCAACACTTGATTCGATAACCCGGCTATATCACATATAACCGACCGATACGAATAAATCGGGAGACTACAATACGGTATCACATATTCGTATTATTCTCGGTCCCGCACATATCACATATATGCTCCTACTTCATTTTGCATGAGCCAGTAAAACATCTATGTAGGACTCTAAAGATTCGTCAATACGCCGGCAGTAGGTGATGATCACATCAAGCACCCACAAGCCGTCAGCGGTACTACCTGGACGTAACGGCTACCCGGGTATTGAATGATCAGAAGATCAATAAGCAAGTCCGCTCTAACTCCTGCAAAATCCTGACAGTAACACTACCATACAGTCCGGTCTCTTCGTCTGATATGTCGTATATCAAGTCTAGGGGTGGTAAACGTCAGACCCCAATAACCGATAAGCCATGCCGATACGAGGCTCATAACGGGTCGAGAAACTACTGATAACACATACCAGTAATGTTAGTTGTATGTATGCCCTAGAGGCCAGTATTGTACAGATGATGTATATTATATTGGATGCTTGGACATATATAGAGAGGACTTTCTTGCTCGACATGATAGTATGCTATCTGGTTGCTCTTTATCTTAACATGTATACTTGTCTCTTTATACTGTCTTATAGTTACATGTTGGTAAAGCCCTTAGGATGTGTACTTGACTACCTGGACTATGATACGGATCATACTAGTGGGGACATGGTAGTCCATAAGTACATCCTTCAAGGTCCCTAGTCGTGGGTGTATCGAGACGGGGCATCGATATACCAGTGTAGACTAGCGTATACGTTTCTCGGCCCATGAGATGGGCGATGGACGATCCCATTTCCATTGGTGTTTGACATCAGAGATGGCATACGGGTGCTCAGTGGAGACTGGGTACACTGGACGGACTCGCCGAGAACTCCCAGATGGTATTATACCTCACGTCAGATGGCAGTTCTCTGGTGACACTTGTGCAGGTTAGTCTGTAGACCCGAGATCGTCATAGAGTCTTGTGTGATTCCCACTGTGCTTTGATTTCTACCTTACCACGTCCATGAGGGCGTGCAAAACGGTGGTTTTTAGGTACAGTCCCAAGTCATATGGAGGCAATGAGCGATAGGAGGGGTTTCGTGTCTCCCGGTATTGGGGGTTGATGTTGCGCTGTGCTCGATTGGCCGTAACAGGGAAGTCCCTGTTAGTGTATATGCCCTACGGGCCATTATTGTATCATACTAGATTGTATATTACTTAATGGAAGCTTGGGATATTCACAGTTGTATATATAGTCTTGCTAAAAATGGTAGTATGCTACTTGGGTTGTATCTATTTTAATATGTGCATATGTTTCTTGTAACGTATCACTTATACATATTAGTAGAGCCCATAGGATCTTTGCTTGATTACTAGCGTTGTGATGGCAGTCACACTAGTGGGAGCTGGGTAGTCTGTAAGCAACATCCTATACAGGTCCCTGGTCGATGGATTATCGAGATAGGGCATCGATATTCCGGAGTAGACTAAGTGTATACGCTTCTCATCCCAGTTGGGGAGATGGTCTGTCCCACACCCATCAATACGTCGTACTGGAGATAGTATACAGGTGCTCGTTAGGTTATGGGTACACCGGACAGGACTCGCAGGGGAACTGATTGGTTGGTATTATACCCGTCGTCAGTTAACAGTTCCCAGATGACATGAGTACAGCATAGTCCGCAGACTTGACACTGCTACTTCGCCTTGGGTGTGTCCCACTATTCTTAGATTGCTACCCGACCACGGCTCAAAGGAGTCGTGCAAACATGTAGCAGTTGGGTGCAGTCCCGAGCACTTGGAGGCAGTAGTGGTTAGATAGGATTCGTCTCTCCCGATATTGGGAGATGATATCGCGCTGTGTCAGAGAGCCATTACGCAAAGTCCCTGGCCAGGGCAAGCGAGATATACTGGTAGGTTCCAGTAGCTTCTCAGGGTGTAATGGGCTTGTAAGTGCTCGGCGGCGCCCCGGCCGTCGATCCGACGCCGGAAACGCGGAAACGAAAAACTTTGTGAAACTTGCAAACCGGCACCACCGCGCACTTTCACCCCGGATCGGGCCATTAACCTAGCTACTAGCAAACTAAAAGATGGGTAGAGAGTTATACCAAGCGATCCGTGTCCTTCGGTCTTCGTCTCCACTCCGATCTCCCGCGGAATCTCCGTCCGTCACCTCCTCGTCGGAAAGGGCACCACGTAGCCGGATTCTTTTACGGGCTCCCACCTCTGGACCGAGGCAACTCGGGTGCGAAGTTGGCTAGCTGACGCGTCCAAGATTTGCTGTAGATGTAGTGTAGAATGGTTGCCTCTTTGGGGTTATGAAGTTGCCATTTATGTGTAGGAGGAGAAAAAGACTTTGGAGGAAGAAGAATGGTGCTCTCATTTTTTTTACAAGGAATGAGATGATAAAAATTCACCCACCAAATGAACCTCTCTCTCTCTCATATAATGTGGCCGGCCCCTTTTAGGGTGAAGGAAAAAAAAAGACATCCAAAAAAAAATTGGGGAAAGAGAAAATGATAATCATGAACCAAGATAACCTCAAAGTCTTTCATCAAACCTTTCATAATCAATGCAAATCAAGTGGACTAGAAAAGAATCTCATGATGATAAGAAGACACAAAATGCAAGAAACCCCTCCACAATAAGTTATTTGCAAACTTGCAAATAACCCCCTCCATCGGAAAAGTCCGGCCGCGAAGGAACAAAGGAAAACCGGTCGGAACAGAATGCAAACTGGGAACTTCAGAAAACTGATCCCGTAATAAATTACAGGAAAACCCCGCTACTGCATATACATGCCCACATTTGTATTCCCACTGAATACAAATGCAAAGAGACAAAACTACACTGTCTAATACTAGGATCCGGCTTAAACCAAAGCCGGCTAGTAAAAACCCGTCCGATCACGATGTAGGGTTCCTAGGCACTCTAATGGAGTCTCACAAGTGATCAAACATGCACAAATCAAATTTTAGAAGTGCCTATAAACGCTAATACGGATCGTTAACTAGATAAATAGGCGAAGCAAGCAAGTAAACGGAAATATAGCTAAAGGAAAGGGGCTACAACCTTTGTAGATCCGGTTCACCACTTCCTAAGCTCCACGATGATCTCCCTCCGCTGTCCAAATTGAACCCTTGACTCTAGCATTGGCATCATCGAAGAATGGGCGGGCTTGATCGTCGGTTCGATGCCGAAGATGATCTACGTCGAGGCATCACAAGAACAAGCTCCAACTTCACCAAGCCTTGAAAACTTGTGAAGGAAACACCCTATACTACTTGGCAAGAGGTAGAGGATGAAGAAATAGGAATTGGGTAGACTTTAGTTTTGGATTTCCCACACTTTTTCATCAATCACCATTGATGTAGCAAGCTTTTTTCTCATGTTGAAGAAGAAGAAGATGAAGAAAAAGAATATGATAAGTATTATGTAAATGATAAATAAATCAATACTTATCATTTACTAACCCTTGGTTAGTTGTAGAGAATGGACCATGGTTAACTAGAATGGTTAGGGTTAAGTATAAGACAAGGATGGTGGACTAATTCAAAGCTTCAAGAATGTTCAACTAGCAAACAAAAAAAGCAACCATTCTTTTCTCATCTTTTTCCAAAATAAATAAATAAATAAATAAGGAAAAAGAAAACCCTAATCATAATCTTAACCATGGTCTAATTCTTTACACTAACCCTAGCTTGCATGTATCATCAAACATGATACAATCATGTGCACAAAATATATCACATATGCAATGTGCACAAAACAAGTGAGTAAATCCATTTAAAGTGAACCAATACTAGTTAATGCAAAGTAATATATCAAATATATAGTTATACATTAAATCATTAAATCAACACTTGATTTAACGATCCGGTCATATCGTATATAACCGACTAGTATCCAATGTATCGGCTTATCGAATCAATCCTTGATTCGATAACTAGGTTATATCGCATATAACCAATCGATACATTCATCGCGAGAATAGAATGTGGTATCACATACACGCATTATTCTCGGTCCCGCACATATCTCATATGCGCTCCTATTTCGTTTCGCTTGAGCCAGGAAACCTCTGTGTAGGACTCTAAAGACTCGTCAATACGCCGGTAGCGGATGATGATCATATCAAGCACCCATAAGCCGCAAGCGGTCTGCTAAACGTAACGGCCACCCGGGTATTGAACGATCAGAAGATCGACGAGCAAGCCCGCTCACACTCCTGTGAATCCAACCAGTAACACTTACCGTACAGTCCGGTCTGTTCGTCTGATATGTCGCATAACTCGCCTAGGGGTGGTAAACGTCAGACCCCAATAGCTCGATAAGTCATGCCGACTTGAGGTCCATAACATTCGTGAAACTATTGATAACTCTTACCAGTATATCACTGCAACCCTGGCCAGGGATTTCCTGTTATGGCCAGTCGTGCATTGCGCAACATCAACCCCCAATACCGGGAGAAACGAATCCCCTCCTATCGCTCATTGCCTCCATGTGAATCGGGACTGTACCCAAAAACCACCTGTTTGCACGACTCAGTAGAGCCGTGGTAGGGTGGAAATCAAAGCACAGTGGGAGACACACAAGAATCTATGACGATCTCGGGTCAACAGACTAAGCTGTACCAGTGTCACCAGAGAACTGCCATCTGACGTGAGGTATAATACCATCTGGGAGTTCTCGGCGAGTCCGTTCAGTGTACCCAGTCTCCACTGAGCACCCGCATACCATCTTCGATGTCAAACACCAATGGATATGGGATCATCCATCGCCCATCGCATGGGTCGAGAAGATATACGCTAGTCTACTCTGGAATATCGATGCCCCGTCTCGATATTCCCTCGACTAGGAACATTTCAAGGATGTACTCATGGACTATCCAGGCCCCGCTAGTATGATCTGCATCATAGTCCTGGAAGTCGAGTACACATCCTAAGGGCTTTATCAACATGTAACAGAGAGACGGAAAGTATACACGTTAAGACAAAGAGCAACCAGATAGCGTACTATCATGTCGAGCAAGAAAGTCCTACCTATATATGTCCCAGCATCCACCACAATATACATCCAATGTACAGTAATGGCCTCTAGGGCATACATATAACTAACAATCTCCCACTTGCACTATGGCTGTAACATTTTCAAAAATATAAAATATTAATTTTGGGAATTTTTATAATTTAATATTATTTTATTGATTATTTTAATATTAAATGCAAATAAATAGGAAAAATGTTAGAAAAAATTATGAAAAATTATGGAAAATTCTAAAATAGGGTAAATTAGTGGATTATGGCATTTTTAAGTTTTTGTGATTAGTTTGACAATAATTTAGTGCTAATCGCGATTAAAATCACTAATCGGGTTTTTTGGCAATTTTGTGCAAAACTTGCACATATCACTTTTTCTACACTTGTGCATTTTTCTAGCCATGGTTTTCTTTTGGGATTACTATTGATGTGAGAAGGTTTGGATTTTAAAAGAAAAGGAAAATATAATGATGAGGGTAGGTGAGAGAGAGGTGGACTTTGACTTAGCATACTTAGCCATTCTCCTCGTTTTCTGTGCACAGCCCCTGTTCCTCTAGTGTTGACCCAGGGTACTTCTAGTTTTGACAGATTCTATCTAGGGTGAAATCTGGGACATATATCCTAAGTTGCTATTTTGGATTCGTGTTTCCGTATTCCGTATTTTTGATTCTGAAATGGTGGAATGTGTTTTGCCTCGACTAATTGTCGTTTATACGACGATGTAGAGGATTTATTGATGGTTTTGAAGGCGTGCCATAGGTTCTCACCTATAGGCCCCCTTATCGTATCGTTTTGGATTTCATGCGCCGTTTTAGATTGGATTTGGTTTTAATGCGCATATACGATATTTTGATGTGTAGGTACCCATGAAGACTTCGGGACGACAAGCAAATACGTGGTGACGTCCGCAATTGGTGATGCAAGGTGAGTAGATTATATCTACAGGGGGAAGTCGGGTGGATGGCGTATAGCACCCCCGCAGTCCGTAGATAGATTACTATGTAGTTTATTGTGATATTAGGTGTATTGTGGATAATGTAGGGTTAGAAGTGACTAGTGTAGTTCATAGTCGCGAACCCTAGGGTAGAATTACACCTACACACACACCCTTGCTTATCACTTGTACTTGCACTGTGATTGATGATATGTGATGACTTTGGAGATGAGTCGATGATGTGGGCTGGGTGCCCTGGGATCGGTGATTTTATACGATTCATATGTGGGATATGACTTGTGATTCTTGCGGGCTTGGGATATGTGTTTACCCCCGCATGCATACTTACTGAGGTTACCGTTTTGTACTAGACATAGAGTAGTACTCCAGACTATATGATCTGACGATGGTGATATCTGTTATGTGATGAGACAGTGAGATACTGACCCCTACCCAGCTATGGGGATGCCGTACGATGATTTACCGTACGAGCCGATATTGATGATAGATCCGCACTCATAACTCGAGGATATCTTATGATATGACATTGAGGCGAGATCACCGACTATATACTTTTATACATGTATCGACTCAGATTTAGGTGGTTTCCACACCTACCCCTCCTGATTGACCGGATACTTAGATGTAGTTTGCATAGTAGATACTTCACTGTGGTGTTGACTACTAGATATCTGCATTTTCCTGCTATTCGCATTGCTGGCATATGTTCATTGTTATATTATTATCATGCTGTTAGGACACCAGCACCATTATCGATGATGCGTATGTTTCACGTACACTATTTGCCGGCTCACACACTTCATCATCGATAATTGCCATGCCACTACACTGTAGTATTGTTGCATTCATGATATGATTACTGCTTGGCATATTGTACACATGTACCTGTACACAAACATAGATGATTCTGACTTGATTGAGATTGAGGACCGCAAGATATTCTTTAAACTGATTCATTCTAAAGGAGCGGTTCCTCCCGACATATGTACATTACTATTCCATGTTGCATGATTTCCGATATGATTATCTCTCTTTACATGTCGCATACATCATGGATTGATTGCATAGCACATTGCATTGGATTTACTTCTTGATGTGGATTTTCATGTGATTTCTGATTTTGAGGACCGTGGGATTATTTAAGAAAAGATGTTCTTTTATGAAAACCCGGTACCTCGTGATATGATATTTGGGTGCGTCCACCACGCGTTTTCTCGGTGCTGAGACGTGTGCTTGAAACCCGATTCGAGGAGTGATGATCCGTTTGCGGGTTCGTGGTGGGCCCGGTATGGTTCCCCTCGGCGAGATGATCGATGGGTTATGCCGATTGAGCCTGGAGGCGGGCGAGTACCTACCGGTGATTGTATTTGAGCTCGGCGGATATCCGGGGGATACCGCCTGGAGCCGAGAGATGGGCGTACTGCCGGGGGCCGACGGGCCGCTACCGCAGACGGAGCCCAGAGATGGACATGGGTTGACTCGTGCTGCCGGGGCCGAGGGCCGATACCGCAGACGGAGCCCCATATGGATGAGGATTTACGTGTCGATGCTTGGCACGGGTTTCATGATGTTTTCCATGGTATTGTTTATATCCTCATACTTGCATACATGATGCTTACTGTCAGTGGGTGACAGGTGGACGGGTTCCACATATATACAGACATGGATCATATACAGACTGGATTTACACTTGTCATACTTCATTTGTATATATAACAGGGTATGAGGGCGCTGTTATATATACCCTTACACCAATATTAGTGGTATGGGACGCTAATATATGTGTATTGATATCATTGATATTTCATCATACTTACCTCATGCAGGCATACCTTACACTGATGACATGTTATTACCTGAGTACCTGGCACTACATACATGATTAGATGTTACCTTGCCACCTTATTACACTCAGATGCACTCTTGTGGATTGTATTACTGATCGTTGACTTAGGTTTATGTCTTGCATTCGGTTTCTGCTTGTAGATATTTCTATTCACGAGTTGGCAACTCACCCCCGTTGTGCCACAGTCCTTGCAGGTTCTGCCGTACAGGTTTCATTGCGGCATTTCTGGCACACTACCTTCTTGCGGGTGATTTGCTTTGGTAGGTGGATTCTTTCGCATCAAGAATCACCATTTTATTCATGTATTTCATTGTATCTAGAAATTGTCCATCAACCAAAAACTTGTATATTCTTTCAGACTTAGAGACAGTGTGGTATTATTCGACCTTAGAGTCGCGCTTAGTAGTATTGCGGTTTTCTTGCTGCTTTTTGAGCTTTCCTTGATTTTGATCCTCGCCACTTGGCGTTGTATATTATCATATCATCGTGTGGTTGTGACCGTCGATTGACGAAGAGCTAGCTCCCGCTTGGGGATGCCTTTATCATTTTATATATTGTTATTCATGTTGTACCCCATTCGGGGCCAGTTTTACAAGAGAAACTCTGCCGAAAATTTTAGAAAAGACTGTACGGTTTTCAAATGCACATTCGGCTTAGTTATTTAAAAACCTTGATTTCAAACATGTTTTTCTTCACTTCTTTAAACCAGTTTTCTTTACTTATTCTCAAAATGGTTTTAGATTTCTGGGCTTTTGGCTTACTTGGATCAGATGGAGTCCTAAAGACTTCATATGGTTCAAGGGCCAGTCACGTGCTCTTTCGGGTCGTGACAAAGTTGGTATCAGAGCGCTAGGTTGACCTTGGTTCGAGTCTAAGTTTGACTATGTGGAGCCTAGGGAGTTGTTTATATACGGAACTTAGGCTTGACCTTACGGAACTTAGACTTGGTCGAGGGGGTGTAAACCCGAACTTTCGTCGTTTTAGGATGACCCTTGGTTGATGGATTTGGTGACTAAAGTAGAGTGACGTACCGTTGGTATGTTCCGCGGCATACTTACGACACGCCACTCCGCTTAAGGAACCTTAGGATGTACATACTTTCGAGATCAGTGATTCTCTTTATATCCAGGATTATTCATCCATTTGAGATCCCCGATTCTATTAGTTTCATGATCATACCTTCATTGATACTGTTCCTTCCTATGATCATGTATCCACTTTGGATCTGTTGTTTCCCTTCTTGCCACTGATGTGCTCTCTTTGATACTCGATTGAGATTCCTGTCACCGTGTTTGAGCGCAGTTTGGGCTGCTGCTAGGGTTACGGCCGGTGTGAGCTCGTTTGGTACGAGGGCCGACCTTTGTGTTTTCTGGTGACATGGGAACGTCTCGAGTTAGTGTTGGTGATTGTGACCTCTAGTGGAGGCGAGTGCTTGGTCTTGCACCGGATGATCGGGCCTTTGTTAGAGCTGCCAGTTGAGAGAGGACTGTTGATGTACAGCATACCTCAGAGATGGTGATGTCGCCTACCATGCAGACAGATGGACCAGCTGTCGCTGAGATTGACAGGGTGTTGCTTTCGGAGCTTACGAGCTGAGATTGCCGGAGATTTCAGGCAGTTATGCGACAGATGATAGCTAGTCTACCCGATTTGAGAGACGAAGGTGATTCGTCCGATTTTGCGCCAGAGCGGGCCCAGTTGAGTTGAAGATTTCCAGCGTGGAGAGTTTTACTCAGATCTAGAGCAGGCTGATTCAGAGATGACCGCTTATGTATTGCCTTTCCTGGAGGATTGAGGCGTTGTTCGGCGTACAGGCATATGAGCCAGTTGTTGCTGCAAATGATGAGATATCGCCCAGATGATTGGAGCTACTGCAGCATGAGCATGTTCTTAGAGAGATGATAGCGAGTTGCTAGTCACCGAGGATGGATGACTAGGACACGTGGTGAGTTCGCTTACCCCGATGCGAGGTCATCAGGTGGATTGATTCCAGCTAGAGACGACTTCACGCAGATTCGTTGAGAGTCGATTGAGACGATCGAATGTCAGGAGCCTATTTTCCAAGTTTAAAGTATACGGAAAGACATGCAGGTGATTCTATGGACCCTCTAGAAGAATGAAACCCTAACTCGACTTAATGACCGTGTGACAGCCTTGGAACCTTAGGGTTTACGGCGGTTCCGCGGCGCCATTAGTGAGGCTTGGGTTTGCCCTTCTACGGCTGGACCACCGACGCTGTGGCATGTACTCGATACTATTAAACTGTACCCGAGATGTGAGCTCTTGGGGGATTATGAGGATCTGACGAGTCGATCGGATGGTTCGACATCTTTCGGATATCGTGATGGGACACTGCTTAGGAGACTCCAGGTGCGAGCATAGCCGTCGGAGCGCAGTTCGTGCAGCCATGATGAGACGAGTCCGAATCAGTCGACACTGATGCAGAGTGAAGAAAAGAGTTCGCAAGATATTTCGACGAGATGACGTCCCACTCCGCCGACATCAGAGATGTTATACGCACCCAGAGGCGTGGTATATGGATATACCTTCCAGAAAGAAGCGCGATAGGTATGCAGCCGTTCCGGAATAAGCTTTAGCTTCAGCATTGGATGATGACTTCCGGGCATTTCGGCAGGATTGAGATTTGAGAAAGGAACCTCGGCAGGACCTTTCTGGAGTACGATACGAGAAGACCTAGACCAGGAGTGGTCGTGTTGCGCACACCCAGCAGGCCAGAGTTCGGCATTGTCGACGAGGTAGTTGACCAAGTTCAGATAAAGGAACTTACCCAGATGCGTTGCGAATGGATCAAGGACGGACGAGTGATGAGTATTCCTCCGATGGTTGGGACGTGTTCCCGAGGACCAGTTCGGCCTGACATCTGCTACAGAATGATGAAGCTACAGAGTACGCGATTTCGAGTCCGTGTGAGAGACTTCAGATTGACCGTGGCCGAGAGCAGTGCAGTGTATAGTAGCTTGGCGTGACGTCATAGTGGACGACGATGGAGACAAGTGGAACCAGAGGTTCGTGTGAGACACTGACGAGCTGTCATTGCTTCTCGTCGAAACTAGAGACCTGATATGCTTACAGAAACGTTGGGATGTGACCAATTTCCGAGAAATGTTGTGCTGAGGACACAGATGTCTTTCCAGCGAGAAGAGATAGTATAAGAGAGCCAGCCTCTGTACAGATCGGCATAGGCATGATTGGAAGAGACCTTGAGCCGGATTCCTTCCAGGACATTGCTGCAATGATGTTTGCACCCAGGATCAGATGTGTGACGTGCATTCAGATAGCCAGAGACCGACGTCAGTGATATGCTGTCTTACGAGTGGTCGTGAGGTTTGACCGAGAGGTGACCAGAAAAGTGCCAGAACGGAATCGTCCCCGTTAGCACACCTGACAGGGCCGATGAGCCGATTGACCGCGTGATAGGTAATCCGCAGAGAAGATAAGGACCTAGAGAGTCAGAAGACGCCAGACCGTGAGCAAGAGGCAGGTAGATATCCTGCGCTGCTAGCAGTGGATTACACTGACTCCTTCTCGACCTTGAAGGAGAAACTACCGAAGACGGTATTTATGATTTGTGATTTTGTGATTCGATTATCACGTATCCGTCATTTTGGATTTTGGTATTTTGGGCGTTCTATTTGCACGATCTAGTTTTGGTGACTGAGTTTCATGATATTGGTTTCATGCACCCACTGGATATTTATATATTTTGCGCAGAGTTTTCATGCATTTTAGTGTTAGGCTTTGATTCGTGCACGCTGATGCACACGGTTGTGAGATTTTCCTTGCGGTACCCTGATTTTGGTTTGAGCCGCATTATATCGTTGATTTTGACCCGGATTTTGATGGTTGATTTTTGCACTCCGTGCTGGCGATGTGCTTTATGCCTGTTCGGTGTTTGCTATTGGATTTCGTGATTTCCGTGCATGTTGAGTGCGCAGGGTTTAGATTTTCATTCGTGCACGATGGATGCACCGGTTTGGATTTTCGCGCATGTTGGGCGCATGTTTTTAGATACGATTTTGGTGCACGCCAGATGCGCTAAATCGGGATTCTTCGTGCATGTCACATGCACCTGATTTATTTTGCTGTCAGGCACATACGATGCCCATGACAGATGCTTCGTGCACACCCGTTGCACTTGGATGTTGTTTTGTGCACCTGTTTAGCACATATATGGATTTTTTTTTGATTTCAGTGCGCACCAGACGCACAGGATGGTGTTATGTTTAGATTGGATGTCTACATGTGTAGTTCCGATCCATATCATATCGGTTTTGTATTGGACTTGACATTGTGTTTTTTTTACATTGACTCCGATGATTGCGGGATGCTTGACGGAGTTTTGTTTTCGAGTTATCTGCTCAGTACCCTTGCGCATGCATTGCGCTGTGACGTTCTATGTGTTGATGATTTCGGAGCCCCGACGACTTTGGTTTATTACTGAGATGTTTTTGTATCTGGGGGTTTAAATTTAAAATTCGGGGACCGAATTTCTTTAAGGGGGGTAGATTGTAACATTTTCAAAAATATAAAATATTAATTTTGGGAATTTTTATAATTTAATATTATTTTATTGATTATTTTAATATTAAATGCAAATAAATAGGAAAAATGTTAGAAAAAATTATGAAAAATTATGGAAAATTCTAAAATAGGGTAAATTAGTGGATTATGGCATTTTTAAGTTTTTGTGATTAGTTTGACAATAATTTAGTGCTAATCGCGATTAAAATCGCTAATCGGGTTTTTTGGCAATTTTGTGCAAAACTTGCACATATCACTTTTTCTACACTTGTGCATTTTTCTAGCCATGGTTTTCTTTTGGGATTACTATTGATGTGAGAAGGTTTGGATTTTAAAAGAAAAGGAAAAGAAAGGAAAATATAATGATGAGGGTAGGTGAGAGAGAGGTGGACTTTGACTTAGCATACTTAGCCATTCTCCTCGTTTTATGTGCACAGCCCCTGTTCCTCTAGTGTTGACCCAGGGTACTTCTAGTTTTGACAGATTCTATCTAGGGTGAAATCTGGGACATATATCCTAAGTTGCTATTTTGGATTCGTGTTTCCGTATTCCGTATTTTTGATTCTGAAATGGTGGAATGTGTTTTGCCTCGACTAATTGTCGTTTATACGACGATGTAGAGGATTTATTGATGGTTTTGAAGGCGTGCCATAGGTTCTCACCTATAGGCCCCCTTATCGTATCGTTTTGGATTTCATGCGCCGTTTTAGATTGGATTTGGTTTTAATGCACATATACGATATTTTGATGTGTAGGTACCCATGAAGACTTCGGGACGACAAGCAAATACGTGGTGACGTCCGCAATTGGTGATGCAAGGTGAGTAGATTATATCTACAGGGGGAAGTCGGGTGGATGGCGTATAGCACCCCCGCAGTCCGTAGATAGATTACTATGTAGTTTATTGTGATATTAGGTGTATTGTGGATAATGTAGGGTTAGAAGTGACTAGTGTAGTTCATAGTCGCGAACCCTAGGGTAGAATTACACCTACACACACACCCTTGCTTATCACTTGTACTTGCACTGTGATTGATGATATGTGATGACTTTGGAGATGAGTCGATGATGTGGGCTGGGTGCCCTGGGATCGGTGATTTTATACGATTCATATGTGGGATATGACTTGTGATTCTTGCGGGCTTGGGATATGTGTTTACCCCCGCATGCATACTTACTGAGGTTACCGTTTTGTACTAGACATAGAGTAGTACTCCAGACTATATGATCTGACGATGGTGATATCTGTTATGTGATGAGACAGTGAGATACTGACCCCTACCCAGCTATGGGGATGCCGTACGATGATTTACCGTACGAGCCGATATTGATGATAGATCCGCACTCATAACTCGAGGATATCTTATGATATGACATTGAGGCGAGATCACCGACTATATACTTTTATACATGTATCGACTCAGATTTAGGTGGTTTCCACACCTACCCCTCCTGATTGACCGGATACTTAGATGTAGTTTGCATAGTAGATACTTCACTGTGGTGTTGACTACTAGATATCTGCATTTTCCTGCTATTCGCATTGCTGGCATATGTTCATTGTTATATTATTATCATGCTGTTAGGACACCAGCACCATTATCGATGATGCGTATGTTTCACGTACACTATTTGCCGGCTCACACACTTCATCATCGATAATTGCCATGCCACTACACTGTAGTACTGTTGCATTCATGATATGATTACTGCTTGGCATATTGTACACATGTACCTGTACACAAACATAGATGATTCTGACTTGATTGAGATTAAGGACCGCAAGATATTCTTTAAACTGATTCATTCTAAAGGAGCGGTTCCTCCCGACATATGTACATTACTATTCCATGTTGCATGATTTCCGATATGATTATCTCTCTTTACATGTCGCATACATCATGGATTGATTGCATAGCACATTGCATTGGATTTACTTCTTGATGTGGATTTTCATGTGATTTCTGATTTTGAGGACCGTGGGATTATTTAAGAAAAGATGTTCTTTTATGAAAACCCGGTACCTCGTGATATGATATTTGGGTGCGTCCACCACGCGTTTTCTCGGTGCTGAGACGTATGCTTGAAACCCGATTCGAGGAGTGATGATCCGTTTGCGGGTTCGTGGTGGGCCCGGTATGGTTCCCCTCGGCGAGATGATCGATGGGTTATGCCGATTGAGCCTGGAGGCGGGCGAGTACCTACCGGTGATTGTATTTGAGCTCGGTGGATATCCGGGGGATACCGCCTGGAGCCGAGAGATGGGCGTACTGCCGGGGGCCGACGGGCCGCTACCGCAGACGGAGCCCAGAGATGGACATGGGTTGACTCGTGCTGCCGGGGCCGAGGGCCGATACCGCAGACGGAGCCCCATATGGATGAGGATTTACGTGTCGATGCTTGGCACGGGTTTCATGATGTTTTCCATGGTATTGTTTATATCCTCATACTTGCATACATGATGCTTACTGTCAGTGGGTGACAGGTGGACGGGTTCCACATATATACAGACATGGATCATATACAGACTGGATTTACACTTGTCATACTTCATTTGTATATATAACAGGGTATGAGGGCGCTGTTATATATACCCTTACACCAATATTAGTGGTATGGGACGCTAATATATGTGTATTGATATCATTGATATTTCATCATACTTACCTCATGCAGGCATACCTTACACTGATGACATGTTATTACCTGAGTACCTGGCACTACATACATGATTAGATGTTACCTTGCCACCTTATTACACTCAGATGCACTCTTGTGGATTGTATTACTGATCGTTGACTTAGGTTTATGTCTTGCATTCGGTTTCTGCTTGTAGATATTTCTATTCACGAGTTGGCAACTCACCCCCGTTGTGCCACAGTCCTTGCAGGTTCTGCCGTACAGGTTTCATTGCGGCATTTCTGGCACACTACCTTCTTGCGGGTGATTTGCTTTGGTAGGTGGATTCTTTCGCATCAAGAATCACCATTTTATTCATGTATTTCATTGTATCTAGAAATTGTCCATCAACCAAAAACTTGTATATTCTTTCAGACTTAGAGACAGTGTGGTATTATTCGACCTTAGAGTCGCGCTTAGTAGTATTGCGGTTTTCTTGCTGCTTTTTGAGCTTTCCTTGATTTTGATCCTCGCCACTTGGCGTTGTATATTATCATATCATCGTGTGGTTGTGACCGTCGATTGACGAAGAGCTAGCTCCCGCTTGGGGATGCCTTTATCATTTTATATATTGTTATTCATGTTGTACCCCATTCGGGGCCAGTTTTACAAGAGAAACTCTGCCGAAAATTTTAGAAAAGACTGTACGGTTTTCAAATGCACATTCGGCTTAGTTATTTAAAAACCTTGATTTCAAACATGTTTTTCTTCACTTCTTTAAACCAGTTTTCTTTACTTATTCTCAAAATGGTTTTAGATTTCTGGGCTTTTGGCTTACTTGGATCAGATGGAGTCCTATAGACTTCATATGGTTCAAGGGCCAGTCACGTGCTCTTTCGGGTCGTGACAATGGCCATCTGTAGCAGTGGTTGCAGTATCACATACTCAACCATCCCCTAAAAGTCTCTCTTTGGGAAAAGGCCTTCGTGAGTGGATCCGCCGTGTTGTCCTCTGAGTCTACTCTCCTAACCTCGATCACCCCGGAGATCAACTATCTCCATGATCAGGTGATGCTTCCTCAGAATTTGTCTGGGTCACTGATGGGACCAGGGTTCCAGGGCCAAAGCCACACTTCCATTGTCATACAATGGCAGGAACCTAGTTCATCTTATGAACGAGTTTACACCCAAACTTCCTCTTTGGTAGTATCTTTAATAGCGATGTTACCAGCCTTTATCGTCTAGTTTGCCACGGTATCTAGCTTGGAACTCTTCCAACATACCGTCCCTCTACTGAGGGTAAAGACAATGCCCGTGACTGACATTCAGTCGTCTTTATCACCCTGGAACTCTTCCAGTGATTCCTCCCAGGATCGATTGATACCATCTCACTACATCTAGTGAGAATCCTAACATCCAATTACATCTATCTCATAGATGAAAACTCAAGATTTAGGAGGTATCACTTTGATCCTATTTGGGGAATCCTAGTGATAATAGGAGATTGACCGATCGTAGTATAGGAAACTCTTTTCCTATCAAGAGTATGTTGTCTACGTACAATACGAAGATGACCACCTTACTCTCTACTACCCTTTTGTATATACAAGGTTCGTCTACCATTTTGATGAAGTCAAACACTTTGACTATCACATCAAAACAGACGTTCCAACTCCGCGATGCCTGCTTCATTATGTAAAGCAACTTGCACACGTTTCCGCTGCTCTCACTGTTTTACGAAGACCTCTGGCTGTGTTCTTATAGACGTTCTCTTCTAAATCAGTATTTAAAAAAGTAGTCATGGCACCCAACCACCAGATATCGTAGTCATGGTATGTAGCCGTGGCAAGTAGGATCTGGATGGATTTAAACATAGTCCCTGGAAAAGGTTTCATCATTATCCGTGCCTGGTTGATGACGAAAACCTTTAACAAGTCTAGCTTTGAAAGTCTCAACCTTTCCATGTACACCAAGCAATCTTCTTAAGATATACTTGCTCCTGATGGGGATTTAACCCTTCAGTTATAGCAACCAAAGTCCATACTTTGTTGGTGTATAAGGATTCCATCTCAGATCACTAAGCATCCAGCCATTCTTACAGAGTCCCTACTCTCGATGGCCTGCTCGAAACTGGTTGGGTCATCATCTCATGATGCAATCCTCGCTCCCACTGTCATCGAGAAACCGAGGTATCTCTCAGGTGGGTGAGGAACCCTACTAGATCGGCGGAGAGGCTGAGGTTCGTCGGAAATTATTGAATTCTTTGGTTCTTTCAAATCATTAGCAGTTTTGTACAGCTGGAACCTTTCCAGTTCTACAGAACTGATCTTGCCTCGATCTTTTCTGGATTTTGCTTTTGACATAGGAAGGACAATCCCAAATCTTAACTTACTTAAGAGATAGGATCTTCCCGCACCATATCTTATATGGAGTGGTAGGCACTGATTTGATTCGAACCTAATTCAATATGTATGCAGCTTCTCAAGCGCATAACTCCCAAAGGAAAAAAGGTAACTCAGTAGTACTCATCATAGAGCACACCATATCAAATAGGGTGTATCTGCTCCGCCCCGACATACCATCGTGCTATGGTGTATTCGGAGGAGTAATGCCGAGAGAGAATCTCATTCTCCTTTAGAATAATCCAGGAATTCCGTGCTCAAGTATTCTCCTCCTCGATCACATCAAAGGACATAATACTTATACTCGTATTTTGGTTCTCTACTTCCAACTTATATTCTGTGAATACCTCAAAAGCTTCGGACTTATGTTTCAACAGGAACATACGACTGAATCTTGAGAGATTATCAGAGAATATAATGAAGTATAAAGAACCAGTCCTGGCATGTGTAGACTGGGGACCTACATACATCAACATGTATCATCCCAAGAGTTCACTAACTCTTTCTCTGTTTCCTTTAAACAGAGCTATGGTCATCTTATCTTTGTGACATGACTGGCAAGTTTTCACAAGATGTAAATTCAAACTGATTAAATATACATCTAAATGTAACTTCAGCCAGTCGGGTCGCATTGATATGACCTAGTCTACAATGCCTCAAGAAGAATTTGTTCATTTCTGAACTCTTCCTCTTGTGTGTGTTCAATATACAAGGAACTGTAGTTTGATTTAGAACGTCAATGCTTTTAGATAACGTGCCTGAACCGATCAACTTTTGATATAGGAAGTGTTCAAAACATTATCCATCAATACAAAATTATATCCTTTCTTTACTAATAAAGAGACTGATATGATTTTGTATATCAGGTTCGGTATCTAATAGCATTTGTTCAGAATCAATGTATTCGTAATACAGGGTGACAGTGACCAACAGACTTGGCTGCAACACTTGCCCCGTTTTCTGTCTCATGAAACTTATCACCCGTTCTCAGTTTTTCTACCCTTTTGTAGCCCTATGTAACAGATTACATATCTGGGATCCTGATCCGGTATCATATACCCAGGATGCAGAGAATACTGAGAAACAGTTCTTTGTAATGAACACACCCGAAGGAGATGCATTATATGCACTTTCTTCGTTTGGGCGGCATAGGAATTCTGGTATTCCCCAATTTCCTGCTCTGTCTTATAACAATTATAAGTTGGAGCGGGACCAACGTTCCCCAGCTCAGTATAACAAGCGGGTTCGGTCAATACATCCGTATTATTATCTTGATTAAGACGTGATATGGTCGCTACCAGGAGAGAGAGAGAAGAAAACACTCTGCGTGCGCTTTTGCAAGATCAGATTGGTTATATATTTTATCTAATCAGGATGGCTCCCACTGTTTTTATCAAATCTTCCTTCAAACCTTAAAAGGAAAGACTAGCCGGGATTAATTACACTCTACAAGTTCGCCAACCTTTCAGCCAGGCCAGTGTCGGTACTTTGAGGGAGGTTCCCCGTGCTTTCGCACGAACCTAATTACAGTAAACCTCGTTTTACCAGAGGCGTAACCCCGTTGACACCTTTCTAGACACCTACTTGATCGGCTAATTGTAAAGTGCAAAACTCTCCCAGGAGTAACAATTACTCGCAGTGGGTATCGGGATCCAACTATCACGTAGAAGGTATGCAATCTCATTGCAAATTTCAACACTTGAAACTCCCGATAAAGGTTTTTGCCCCTAGCACCTATGACCTTAACTATGGTCAACAAATCATAAGTACTAGTCAAGTTCTACCCGTCATTTCGTGATTAATTAGACCCACCCACATGACCCTTAACTAAGGTCAACAAAGTCACGCGACTGTCCTAACTAATCGCATCATATGCGGTGTAGGAAGACATCACTTAGCTACCGTACACTGTGCCTTGACTATGGTCAACAAACACAACACGAATAATAAGTACTCTACTTCCTAAAATGACGGAGGGTTGCGGCTGGTTTTTGTGAAAACCTTTAACGCTTTGAACTTGATCTCGTTGCGGAATCAAATGGTTTTTAAATGGAATGTTTTTGAAGCTTTTCTAGTTTTGCTAAAGGGGTCACTCCCGGTGAAGGGATCGTCGGCCCTTTCCTCGTCGAATGAGGTGCGGGATATATCATATATATCACTGTGCAAAGAAGAAACTATAGAAGCGATCAAAAGACAAACCGAGTGTGTAGCATCTGCCAGTTATTGCTAAAGGAGTCACTCCCGGTGAAGGGATATCGGTCCTTTCCCCATCGAATAAGGTGCAGGATGTTCTATAATGAACACCGCGATGCAAAACAAGAACTGTAGCTACCTGTTTTTATTTTGAAATTCGATTCCACAACATCAATTAGGTTTATTTTCTTTCATTAATCTCATTAATGAATATCCCATCATTTAAGTCCACCTAAACATCACAGATAAATATAACATACGCTTATGCCATCCGCATTCGCCTCGATGTCCCGTCTGCACCGTTAGGTTAGGTAACTAACGCCAGAGCGAGGCAGGGTTAGCGCGGGTGTAAAACATAAGCAACGTCTATATAATATATCATATATACTATATATAATACCTGTCACAGAATATCACATGATCACATCACAGATAAATCACAGCAGAAGAAACATATGAAATATTGGATATACTAGGACGTCTGTGTTTTCAATACGAGCCAGTATAAAACACGGATTCCACGGTCGTGATGAATAGCCAATCCCACACCCCTAGACCCCTACGAGAGCGGCAAGCAACCCTACCAATTCTAGGGTTAGGAGACCCGGACTCGACTCCTCGAGTTGGTCTCCCACTGGACCCCAGAACCCGGTTACTTGTGCTCCCCTCCTTGGGTCTATCCTAATGCGGAAAATAAATAATATACATCAACGGTGACAACTTCCGCAACCTGGAAGTGCCCCAATAATAGAATATTACATACAAGTTTTTACATGAATGAAAATGAAAAAACACTCATCTCACATAAAAATATTGGATATATGTATGCCCTAGAGGCCATTATGTGATAGTGGATGTATCTGTACATATATATATATATATTCAGTTTGCATTCTTGCTCGACATGATAGTATGTTATCTGGTTATTCTTTATCTGACATGTTGATTTGATCATGCTTTTATTCATTCATACATGCTGATAAAGCCCCAAGGATATCTGCTTGACTACTCTGATTATGATGGAGATCATACTAGTGGGACATCTGTAGTCTATAAGCACATCCTGAAATGTCCCTAGTCGTAGGTGTATCGAGACGGGGTATCGATATACCAGAGTAGACTAGCGTATATGATACTAGACCCATGTGATGGGCGATGGATGTTCCCACATTCGTCGATGTTTGACATCAAGATCATATACGGGTGCTCAGTGGTGACTGGGTACACTGGACGGACTCGCCGAGAACTCCTATATGGAATTATATCTATCGTCGGATAGCAGTTCTTAGGTGACACTGGTACAGGTTAGTCTGTAGACCCGAGATCGTCATAGAGCCTTGTGTGTTCTCCCACTGTACTTTGATTGCCACCCTACCACGGCTCTACTAAGTCGTGCAAACAGGTGGCCGTTGGGTACAGTCCCGAGACACACGAAGGCAATGAGCGATAGGAGGGGTTTCGTCTCTCCCGGTATTGGGAGTTGATGCTGTGCAGTGTTCGACTGGTTATAACAGCAAGTCCCTGGCCAGGGCTGCTGAGATTTGCTGATAAGTGTTATCAGTAGTTTCTCGATCTGTTATAGACCATTCACCGACACGACTTATTGAGTTATTGGTGTCGACGTGACCATCCCTAGGCTCGATATGCAGCATATCTGAAGAAGAGACCGGACTGTACGGTAGTGTTACCGGATGGCTCGACGGGAGTTGTAGCAGGTTCGCTTGTTGTCTTCTGATCGCTCAATACCCGGGTGGCCGTTACGTTTAGCTGACCGCTTGCGGCTTGAGGGCACTTGATATGATCATTACCCTCTGCCGGCGTATTGACGAGTCTTAGAGTCCCACAAAGGAGTTACCCAGTCCAGGCGAAACGTTGTGGTGCGCATATGCGATATGCGCATGCACCCGATTGAAATATGTGTATATGATACCGAACATTGATCGGATGAATTCCTTTTGGTGGGGTCATATGAGATATGACCGGATTGATAAATCAAGTGTTGATTTATCATCTAACCATAAGTTATCTCACTTGAAACCTTTCTAGGGTTTGATGGATGTATGCATGCATGCATGTGTTTCTTTCTTCTTTTCTAGTTTTATGCACATGTAGATGTGCATACATGTACACATACATACATCAAACCATCATGGTTGATTATATATGGAAATGGTGGCAATATAAGCCTCACACCATAGATTATACAATGGATAATTATTTAATTTTGGTTTTAAAAAGAAAATGAAAAGGAAAGGATAATTATGCTAGTTTCTATATGCTTCTTTTAACTTAACCATTCTCACCCACCACTAAACCATGGTTATCTTTTCCTTTATCATTCTAAACCCAAGTTAAATTAATCATCTATCATTTAATCATGGTTGGAGTCAAGAAGGAATAAATATATATAGTGATATTTATTTTCTTTTGTAAGCTTAACCTTATGGTTATCATTTTATCTCTTGAAAGAAAAAGCCACCATTTTCATCCTCCTTCATCTTCTCCTCTCTAGTTTCTTTTAGTGAGTGAAACACAACCAAAGAAAGGTTTTTGAAGTGAGATCCAAAGCCACAACACCATTCTACTCAAGTCTAGCCAACTTGATTAGAGTGTTTACTTCGATTTTACAAAGTAGCGAGCTTGGACGGAGATCTCCGCGGTGGATCATCGTGGACACAAGGGGAGTTCAAGAGGACCTCGATTCAACACCAAAGAGCCTAAGGAGTGAAGCAAAAACGGGAGCTACAAAGGTTGTAGCCTTCAAACCCTAACTTTTGTTAGCTTAAAGTTTAGTAAACCCTAATTTTCTAGGATCTATCCTTTGCATGTTAGTTTAGCACCTTAAAAATTAAAACTTTGGGTCATGTGATGCTTCAAAACTCTTCATAGGATGCTATACTAACCTTACATTGGTATCAGAGCCGACCTAGAACGTTAGGCGACCTTTTTGCGAAGTGAAAAGTCCGATCGAACCAAAATACGGATTTATGGGTTGCTCTCTGGAAATTTTTTAAAAACTGACATTTTTCAGAATTAAAAATTCTCAAAAAATAGAGCAGGTAAAAATTAGACAATCTGGAAAATTCGTAGCCGTGAACAGTAACTTTGGCCGCGGAAGCGCGGCATAAGCAAGCTTAGGCCGCGCATCCGCGGCCATATAAGGGGCTCTTTGACAATTTTTTGCACAGTAATTTTCTTTACCTGCTACAGTATATTTTGAGTGTATTTAATCTGAATCTGCTGTTGAAAATTCTGGAGATGGTTTTGAACTCGTCGTTTCGATCGGAATTTTCATTTCGTATTTCTTTCCGGGTAAACTAGAAAGTATTGAAGTGTTTGAACGAATATCATTTACTCAATATTCACGGGGTTTAAATAGTTTAGAGATGTGTGCAAGTCTTTTTGCGGTGGTCCCTCTAGAAGACAACAAACCTTAACTCGATTATGTGGCCGTCTCGAACTGCCCTTTGAACCCTAGGGTTTGGGGCAGTACGGCGTGCCACATGTGAGGCGTTGGCTTGACCCTTCTACGGCTGGACCACCGCTACTGTGTCACACTCCGGATTTTTGGACCCTGCTCAAGTGTTGAGCTTTAGTGAATCTTGGGTGCTTGACAATTCGTTCGAAAACTTTAATACTGTCTGTTTATCTGGAATGTGATACAATATGTGGAATTCATATAGTGTAGACATGAAATACGAAATATGTGATATTTCGCATTTATGATGTCTAAAGAGAATCTGGATTCCAAATATTGTAGTTTTACACTTTCTTTTCTGCGACCGTAAGTGTAGTATGTTAGATATCGCCGGTTTCGTTGCTATACATCAACGACAATCGGGGTACGCATACTTACTTACGTTGATGATATGTGATATTATGTGTTGCTGAGATATGATGTGCAGGATTGTCGCGATCGAATAGCCGGGGTTTTTTTGTGAGATGAGAGTTTTATATTTTCATTCATGTAAATTCAAATGTAATGTAATATTATTTTATTTGGGGCACTTCCAGGTTGCGGTTGTGTCACCAGTGTTGTATATTATTTACTTTTCCGCATTAGGTTGGACCCAAGGAGGGGAGCACAGGTGACCGGGTTCTGGGGTTCAGTGGGAGGCCATCTCGAGGAGTCGAGACCGGGTCTCCTAAACTCCAGGATTGGTAGGGTCACTTGCCGCTCTCGTAGGGGTCCAGGGTGTGGGCTTGGCTATTCATCGCGACTGTGGAATCCGTATTTTCTATTCTGGCTAAATACTAAATACGGACGTCCTAGTATATCCCACGTTATATCTATATTTCTGCTGCCTGTGTTCTGTGATATCTGAGACGAATGACTTATTATATATATGATATATAGTAGACTTTGCTTATGTTTTACACCCGCGCTAGTCCCGTCCCGGTATGCCGTTAGTTAAGTAACCTAACGGTGCATAACGGAACATTGTGGCGAATGCGGATGGCATAAGCGTACGTGTTATTTTCGTTTCTTTTCTGTGATTGGCTTTAGGACTTAAATGATGGGATTACATTAATGTGATTAGTGTAAAGAAAATAAACCTAAAAGATGTTGTAGAATCGGATTTAATAACTACTCGGCTATTTATGAAAAAGCTACATTTCAAAACTGCGGAGCTTAAGCCACTCCTTTTGAAAACTGTTTGATTCTGCAACGATATCAAGTTCAAAGCGTTAAAGATTTTTTTAAAATCATTCGCAACCCTCCGTCATTTTAGAAAGTAGAGTACTTAGTATTCGTGCTACGTTTGTTGACTTTAGTTAAGGCGTAGTGTACGGTAGCTAAGTGATGTCTTCCTACACTGCATATGATGCAGATTAATTAGGACATTCATGCGACTTTGTTGACCATAATCAAGGGTCATATGGGTGGGTCTAATTGATCAAGAAATGACGGGTAGAACTTGACTGGTACTTATGATTTGTTGACCATAGTTAAGGTCATAAGTACTAGGGGTAAAAATTACATCGGGAATTTCAAGTGTTGAAATTTGCAATGAGATTGCATACCTTCCATGTGATGGTTGGATCCCGATCCCACTGTGGGCAATAGTTGCTCCTAGGAGAGTTTTACAATTTACAATTAGCTAACTCATTAGGTGTCTAGAAAGGTGTTAAGGGGGCTCCGCCTCTGGGAAAACGAGGTTTACTCTAATTAGGTCCGTGCGAAAGCACGGGGAACCTCCCTTAAAGTACCGACACTGGCCTGGCTGAACGGTTAGCGAAGTTGTAGACTGTAATTAATCCTGGCTAGTTTTTCTTTTTAAGGTTTGAAAGAAAAACTTGATAAAAAGCAGTGGGAAACATCGATTAGACAAGATAATAAACCAATCTAATCTATGCAACAGCTTTCGCTGAGTGTATTCTTTTCTCTCTCTTAATGGCAGATACCAATGACTGGACTTAAGCTTCTACTAGATAAAAACAAACTGAATGGGACCAACTATAAAGACTGGCTAAGGAATCTGAAGATCGCCTTGACTTATGATAAAGTATCATATGTCCTCACGGCTTCAGCCCCGCCCGTCCCAGGCCCAAAATCCTCAGTTGCGGATATTGAAGTCCGCAAGACATGGGACGCTGACTGTGCCACGGCAAAATGCCTCGCGCTTGCATCGATGGACAACACACATCAAAAGCAGCACGAGGACATGGACATTCACGGGATACTGCTCCATACAAAGGAGTTGTATGGGGAACAGTCCCGCGTATTACGATACGAAGCATCGAGGAAACTGTTTCACATGCGAATGGCCCCTGGCACACCAGTAGGAGACCATGTGTTGAAGATGATAGCTCTTATAGAAGAGCTTGAGGACCTTGGATGGACAATGGACAATGAACAATATATAGATATTATTCTGCAGTCCCTCCCCTCCACCTTTGCTCAGTTCATAGTGAACTTCAACATGCACGGCATGGAGAAGGACCTCCCTGAACTCCTTAATATGTTAAGGAGTGCAGAGAGCACTATGAAGTCAGCAAAGACTCCCGTTATGACCATTGGACAGTCTTCTTCTTCTCGTCCAAAAGCTAAGGCCAAGGGAAAGAAAAAGAAGAAACCCACTAATCCTAAGGGCGGGGTCAAAAAGGTGAAGGGAAGGGGAAAGTCCACGGCTGGAGACCCAGGGAAAGGCGAGTGTTTTCATTGCCACAAGACAGGACATTGGAAGCGCAACTGCACGGAGTACCTAAGTCTCAAGAAGAAGCATGGTGATGCTTCTGCTTCAGGTGCGTTTGTGACTGAAAACTGTTTTTCTATAAACTCTGCTTCCTGGGTATTGGATACCGGTTCAGGTTCTCACATTTGCAATTCTATGCAGGGGCTGAGAAATAGCAAGGTTTTGAGGACAGGTGACCATACTCTCCGCGTTGGAAATGGTTCCAATGTACATACAGTTGCAGTGGGAGAGTATCACTTGGGGTTGCCATCTGGATGTATTTTGATTTTGAATCCATGTTATTTTGTACCAACTATGCTATGTAATATAATATCCGTTTCTTTGTTAGACAATGAAGGGTATAATTTTGTATTGCAGAATAATGTTATGAACATTCACCTAAATCAAATGTTGGTTGGGTATGGTACACTTAACAACGGAATATATGTCCTAAATCAACACACAGTTTTCAGTATACAACACACTAATAAAAGAAAACTTTCAGAATTAAATGAAGCTTTTCTTTGGCACTGTAGACTTGGTCATATTAACGAAACAAGACTAAACAAGTTACACAAAGATGGATATTTAAACCCTTTTGAATATAAATCTTATGCGACTTGCCAGTCTTGTATCAAGGGTAAAATGACCAAAACTCCGTTTACCGGACACGGAGAAAGAGCTACTCAGCTCCTTGGCCTCATACATAGTGATGTATGTGGGCCGATGTCTACACAGGCTAGAGGCGGTTTTTCATACTTCATTACATTCACCGACGATTTCTCAAGATTCGGTCATGTATTTTTATTAAAACACAAATCCGAAGCTTTCGAGAAATTCATTGAATATAAACAAGAAGTAGAAAAACAAACCGGCTTGAGTATTAAGATGCTTCGATCAGATCGAGGTGCTGAGTATCTCAGTACAGAATTTGCAAACTTCCTAAAAGAGAATGGGATTCTCTCTCAGCTCACTCCTCCTTACACACCACAGCACAACGGTGTGTCAGAACGACGGAATAGGACCCTATTAGATATGGTCCGGTCCATGATGAGTGACGCTGAGTTACCAGTCTCGTTTTGGGGGCATGCATTGGAGACTGCGGCGTTTCTGCTAAACAGGGTTCCAACCAAAGCCGTGTCTACCACGCCATATGAGATATGGAATGGGAAGAGACCATCTCTTAAAAGAATTAAGATTTGGGGTTGCCCGGCCTATGTTAAAAAGCAGAATCCGGACAAACTCGAGACGCGGTCAGTCATGTGTAACTTTGTGGGATATCCAAAGAATTCTTATGGATATCTGTTCTACCACAAAGAGGAACAAAAAGTGTTTGTTTCTCAGTATGCCACATTCTTGGAAAAAGAGTTTTTCACGGATAGAGATGATGGCAAGGTGGTAGATCTAGAAGAGGTTCTGGAGACACAAACTACAAATGACGATTTGGTTGAACCGGCTGTTGCAACAGAAACTGATGAACCTCGGCCACTCCGTAGATCTGGTAGGACTTCTCGCCCACCGGAGAGGTACTACGGTTTCCTCATTGATGGTGACAGAGAAGACTGTATCATGGAAGATGATGATCCTACCAGTTTTCAGCAAGCTATCACGAGTGGTGACTCTGTGAAGTGGCTGGATGCCATGAGATCCGAAATGGAGTCTATGTACACCAACAAAGTATGGACTTTGGACGTTGTACCCCCTGGGGTAAAACCTGTAGGGTGCAAATGGATCTTTAAAAGAAAGATTGGTGTGGATGGGCAGGTAGAGACCTATAAGGCAAGGCTTGTGGCGAAAGGTTTTCGTCAAAGACCAGGTTTGGACTATGACGAAACTTTTTCGCCCGTAGCCATGCTTAAATCTATTCGGATCCTACTTGCTATTGCTGCTCACTACGACTATGAAATCTGGCAGATGGACGTTAAAACAGCATTTCTAAATGGAGATTTAGAAGAATGTGTTTATATGGATCAGCCAGAGGGCTTCATTGATAGTGGGAGCAGCGAGAAAGCTTGTAGATTGCTTAAATCCATATATGGGTTAAAGCAGGCATCTCGGAGTTGGAACATCTGTTTCGATGATGTTATCAAAGAGTTTGATTTCATCAAAAATCCAGATGAACCTTGTGTTTATAGGAAGGCTGTAGGAAGAGCTGTCACATTCCTCGTATTGTACGTGGATGACATTCTTCTGATAGGAAATGATATTCCTATGCTACAGTCGGTCAAATCATTCTTATCACTGAGGTTCTCCATGAAGGACCTGGGTGATGCCACATACATCCTGGGCATAAGGATCTATAGGGATAGATCCAAAAAGTTATTGGGATTGTCCCAAACCAGGTACATCAACACCATCCTAAAGAGCTTTAGTATGGAAGACTCCAAGCGGGGTGCCTTACCCGCTTGCCATGGAGTCACTCTCTCCAAGGATTCTTGTCCAAAGACCGATGAAGAGAGAGCTCGCATGAGCATTATACCTTATGCTTCGGCAGTAGGGTCTATAATGTATGCGATGTTATGTACACGCCCAGATGTAGCACTTAGTGTTGTAAGCAGGTATCAATCCAACCCAGGGGAGAACCACTGGACAGCTGTGAAGAACATTCTTAAGTACTTACGAAGGATTAAAGAATTGTTCTTGGTGTATGGTAATAAAGATCTCCAAATGGAGGCCTTTACCGATTCGAGCTTCCAGAGCGATAAGGATGACAGCAAATCTATCTCAGGGTTTGTATTTACCCTCAATGGACGGGCGGTAAGTTGGAAGAGTTCCAAACAGGATACCGTTGCAGACTCTACGATGGAAGCTGAGTACATTGCTGCAAATGATGCCGCCAAGGAAGCCGTCTGGATGAAGAAGTTCGTCTCGGAGCTAGGTGTAGTTCCAACCATTATTGATCCAATACCTTTGTATTGTGACAATAATGGGGCGATGGCGTTAGCCAAGGAGCCCAGATCCCATCAGCGGTCCAGACATATCCTGAGGCGCTTTCATTTGATCCGGGAGATTGTAGATCGCCGCGAGATCGAGATTAAGAGAGTAGACACAAAGAACAACGCCGCGGATCCATTCACCAAGGCTCTCCCTCAGCCGCAGCATGAGCGACTTTTTGAGATGTTGGGTATGAGATACGCCAATAACTGGCCTTAGTGCAAGTGGGAGATTGTTGGATATATGTATGCCCTAGAGGACATTATGTGATAGTGGATGTATCTGTACATATATATATATATTCAGTTTGCATTCTTGCTCGACATGATAGTATGCTATCTGGTTATTCTTTATCTGACATGTTGATTTGATCATGCTTTTATTCATTCATACACGCTGATAAAGCCCCAAGGATATCTGCTTGACTACTCTGATTATGATGGAGATCATACTAGTGGGACATCTGTAGTCTATAAGCACATCCTGAAATGTCCCTAGTCGTAGGTGTATCGAGACGGGGTATCGATATACCAGAGTAGACTAGCGTATATGATACTAGACCCATGTGATGGGCGATGGATGTTCCCACATTCATCGATGTTTGACATCAAGATCATATACGGGTGCTCAGTGGTGACTGGGTACACTGGACGGACTCGCCGAGAACTCCTATATGGAATTATATCTATCGTCGGATAGCAGTTCTCAGGTGACACTGGTACAGGTTAGTCTGTAGACCCGAGATCGTCATAGAGCTTTGTGTGTTCTCCCACTGTACTTTGATTGCCACCCTACCACGGCTCTACTGAGTCGTGCAAACAGGTGGCCGTTGGGTACAGTCCCGAGACACACGAAGGCAATGAGCGATAGGAGGGGTTTCGTCTCTCCCGGTATTGGGAGTTGATGCTGTGCAGTGTTCGACTGGTTATAACAGCAAGTCCCTGGCCAGGGCTGCTGAGATTTGCTGATAAGTGTTATCAGTAGTTTCTCGATCTGTTATAGACCATTCACCGACACGACTTATTGAGTTATTGGGGTCGACGTGACCATCCCTAGGCTCGATATGCAGCATATCTGACGAAGAGACCGGACTGTACGGTAGTGTTACCGGATGGCTCGACGGGAGTTGTAGCAGGTTCGCTTGTTGTCTTCTGATCGCTCAATACCCGGGTGGCCGTTACGTTTAGCTGACCGCTTGCGGCTTGAGGGCACTTGATATGATCATTACCCTCTGCCGGCGTATTGACGAGTCTTAGAGTCCCACAAAGGAGTTACCCAGTCCAGGCGAAACGTTGTGGTGCGCATATGCGATATGCGCATGCACCCGATTGAAATATGTGTATATGATACCGAACATTGATCGGATGAATTCCTTTTGGTGGGGTCATATGAGATATGACCGGATTGATAAATCAAGTGTTGATTTATCATCTAACCATAAGTTATCTCACTTGAAACCTTTCTAGGGTTTGATGGATGTATGCATGCATGCATATGTTTCTTTCTTCTTTTCTAGTTTTATGCACATGTAGATGTGCATACATGTACACATACATACATCAAACCATCATGGTTGATTATATATGGAAATGGTGGCAATATAAGCCTCACACCATAGATTATACAATGGATAATTATTTAATTTTGGTTTTAAAAAGAAAATGAAAAGGAAAGGATAATTATGCTAGTTTCTACATGCTTCTTTTAACTTAACCATTCTCACCCACCACTAAACCATGGTTATCTTTTCCTTTATCATTCTAAACCCAAGTTAAATTAATCATCTATCATTTAATCATGGTTGGAGTCAAGAAGGAATAAATATATATAGTGATATTTATTTTCTTTTGTAAGCTTAACCTTATGGTTATCATTTTATCTCTTGAAAGAAAAAGCCACCATTTTCATCCTCCTTCATCTTCTCCTCTCTAGTTTCTTTTAGTGAGTGAAACACAACCAAAGAAAGGTTTTTGAAGTGAGATACAAAGCCACAACACCATTCTACTCAAGTCTAGCCAACTTGATTAGAGTGTTTACTTCGATTTTACAAAGTAGCGAGCTTGGACGGAGATCTCCGCGGTGGATCATCGTGGACACAAGGGGAGTTCAAGAGGACCTCGATTCAACACCAAAGAGCCTAAGGAGCGAAGCAAAAATGGGAGCTACAAAGGTTGTAGCCTTCAAACCCTAACTTTTGTTAGCTTAAAGTTTAGTAAACCCTAATTTTCTAGGATCTATCCTTTGCATGTTAGTTTAGCACCTTAAAAATTAAAACTTTAGGTCATGTGATGCTTCAAAACTCTTCATAGGGTGCTATACTAACCTTACAAAAAAAACCCCGGCTATTCAAACACGACGATCCAATATAACGTATCCAGCAACACATAACATCACATGTCATCAACGTAAGTAAATATGCGCATCCCAATTGTCGTTGACATATAGCAACGAAACCGGCGATATCACATATTACACTTACGGTCACAGAAAAGAAAGTGTAAAACTACAACAGTTGGAATCCGCAACCACCTCAGACATCGCTTGCCTGATCAAATGAATTCTTTAGACATCGCATGCCTAACAATTATAAACCCCGTATTTTAGTCTCATTATCGAAAACACTTTTCAATATCAAGTCGGGCAATTCAACAGGATTCCCGACATTCTGATCGAATGCTCGTCGCAAACTTTAGTAGGCGGCCGCACCCCCGACGCCGTCGACAAAGTGCACCAAGGCGGAACACCGCTGCCGCGAGCACCCGAACGGATGCTTTCGGCGATGGGGTTCTCCTACAGTCACTTGGTCGGGGCTATGGAGTGAGGCTGTCTATTAAGTTTACCCGGCGAGTATCCGCGTACGCTACGTGATTGCGATGGACTTTTGATCACATCAAAATTCCATGGCAACCGATCAAGTGAGACTAAACTGCTACGTTTATAATATTCATTCCGTTATCTCATAACAATTTGTGAATTCCAATTATTGTATCACATTCCGGATAAACAGAAAATGTTAAACTTTCCGATCGAACATTCGAACACCTAAGTTTTCCCGAAACAGCTCAACCCATGAAATAAGTCTAACAGCATTCAGTTCATGCCTCAGTACCAACGGTCCAGCCATAGAAGGGTCAAGCCAACGCCTCACATGTGGCACGCCGTACTGCCCCAAACCCGAAGGTTCAAAGGGCAGTTCAAGACGGTCACATAATCGAGTTAAGGTTTATTGTCTTCTAGAGGGACCATCGTGTTACTTGCACTACTTAGAACGTCGTTAAACTACGGAAAAATCCAACAATTGGAAATTTCCCGGCAGGGAAAAAAGTGGGTATTTATATCCGATCGAACTTTTTAACATATTCTAAAATACCCGGAAAAACACACTGACAAAATTAGACAATCCGATCGATACACTGAGTTCCCAATACAACCCAGAAAATAAAACTCTGGAATGCAAATTAAAAATTCCCAGAAAACTCAGGAATATTAATATAAAATTACTGTGCAAATTCAATTGGCAGAACAGGCCGTACGGCCGTGGAAGAGCCGCACAAGCCAGCTTGTGCCGCTCTTCCGCGGCTACTTAATCGATTTAGGCCTTCCGTTTTGTACAGTAATTCTTACAATATTCTTCTTAATTTTCTGCATATTTTTAATTCACAAAAATCCATCAATTTCAAAAAAGTCCAGAGAGCATATTAAAATCGAGGTTTCGGGTCGATCGGACTTCTAATTCCGTCGGGACTTCGCCTAAGGCTCTAGCTAGGCTCTGATACCACTGTAGGGTTCCTAGGCACTTTAATGGAGTCTCACAAGTGATCAAACATGCACAAATCAAATTTTACAAGTGCCTATAAACCCTAATACGGATCGTTAACTAGATAAATAGGCGAAGCAAGCAAGTAAACGGAAATATAGCTAAAGGAAAGGGGCTACAACCTTTGTAGATCCGGTCCACCACTTCCTAAGCTCCATGATGATCTCCCTCCGCTGTCCAAATCGAACCCTTGACTCTAGCATTGGCATCATCGAAGAATGGGCGGGCTTGATCGTCGGTTCGATGCCGAAGATGATCTACGTCGAGGCATCACAAGAACAAGCTCCAACTTCACCAAGCCTTGAAAACTTGTGAAGGAAACACCCTATACTACTTGGCAAGAGGTAGAGGATGAAGAAATAGGAATTGGGTAGACTTTAGTTTTGGATTTCCCACACTTTTTCATCAATCACCATTGATGTAGCAAGCTTTTTTCTCATGTTGAAGAAGAAGAAGATGAAGAAAAAGAATATGATAAGTATTATGTAAATGATAAATAAATCAATACTTATCATTTACTAACCCTTGGTTAGTTGTAGAGAATGGACCATGGTTAACTAGAATGGTTAGGGTTAAGTATAAGACAAGGATGGTGGACTAATTCAAAGCTTCAAGAATGTTCAACTAGCAAACAAAAAAAGCAACAATTCTTTTCTCATCTTTTTCCAAAATAAATAAATAAATAAATAAGGAAAAAGAAAACCCTAATCATAATCTTAACCATGGTCTAATTTTTTACACTAACCCTAGCTTGCATGTATCATCAAACATGATACAATCATGTGCACAAAATATATCACATATGCAATGTGCACAAAACAAGTGAGTAAATCCATTTAAAGTGAACCAATACTAGTTAATGCAAAGTAATATATCAAATATATAATTATACATTAAATCATTAAATCAACACTTGATTTAACGATCCGGTCATATCGTATATAACCGACTAGTATCCAATGTATCGGCTTATCGAATCAATCCTTGATTCGATAACTAGGTTATATCGCATATAACCAATCGATACATTCATCGCGAGAATAGAATGCGGTATCACATACACGCATTATTCTCGGTCCCGCACATATCTCATATGCGCTCCTATTTCGTTTCGCTTGAGCCAGGAAACCTCTGTGTAGGACTCTAAAGACTCGTCAATACGCCGGTAGCGGATGATGATCATATCAAGCACCCACAAGCCGCAAGCGGTCTGCTAAACGTAACGGCCACCCGGGTATTGAGCGATCAGAAGATCGACGAGCAAGCCCGCTCACACTCCTGTGAATCCAACCAGTAACACTTACCGTACAGTCCGGTCTGTTCGTCTGATATGTCGCATATCTCGCCTAGGGGTGGTAAACGTCAGACCCCAATAGCTCGATAAGTCATGCCGACTTGAGGTCCATAACATTCGTGAAACTACTGATAACTCTTACCAGTATATCACTGCAACCCTGGCCAGGGATTTCCTGTTATGGCCAGTCGTGCATTGCGCAGCATCAACCCCCAATACCGGGAGAGACGAATCCCCTCCTATCGCTCATTACCTCCATGTGAATCGGGACTGTACCCAAAAACCACCTGTTTGCACGACTCAGTAGAGCCGTGGTAGGGTGGAAATCAAAGCACAGTAGGAGACACACAAGACTCTATGACGATCTCGGGTCAACAGACTAAGCTGTACCAGTGTCACCAGAGAACTGCCATCTGACGTGAGGTATAATACCATCTGGGAGTTCTCGGCGAGTCCGTTCAGTGTACCCAGTCTCCACTGAGCACCCGCATACCATCTTCGATGTCAAACACCAATGGATATGGGATCATCCATCGTCCATCGCATGGGTCGAGAAGATATACGCTAGTCTACTCTGGAATATCGATGCCCCGTCTCGATATTCCCTCGACTAGGAACATTTCAAGGATGTACTCATGGACTATCCAGGCCCCGCTAGTATGATCTGCATCATAGTCCTGGAAGTCGAGTACACATCCTAAGGGCTTTATCAACATGTAACAGAGAGACGGAAAGTATACACGTTAAGACAAAGAGCAACCAGATAGCGTACTATCATGTCGAGCAAGAAAGTCCTACCTATATATGTTCCAGCATCCACCACAATATACATCCAATGTACAGTAATGGCCTCTAGGGCATACATATAACTAACACACGATGCGTGCAATACCGCACGTATCTGATCGAACCCTGCCATATCTCCATACGGCCTCTACAGCGTTTCGCCCGAAACTTGAGTAACTGTGTGTGGTGGACTCTAAAGACTCGTCAATACTATGGCTGTGGATTTAACCACTAGCACGTCAGAGGTATTAGCCATACGTGATGGGCTACCAGCTATTGACCAAAAGGGACGTCGATGAGCGAACTCATCCTGACATCCTACTGAGTCTGTCAGTGACAATATCCGTACAGTCTGGTCCGTTCGTCTATGAGCATCGCATGGCGGGCCTAGAGGGTTGGTAAAAGTCAGACCCCCAATAGCGGTACAGGTCGTGTCGGAGTGTAGCCCAGAACACCCTGAGATACTACTGGAATACCTACCAGTAAATCTCCTGCCTTGGCCAAGGACTTTTCATGTACTGGCTCTCCTAGACACAGCGCGACCTCACCCCCAATACCAGAAGAGACGAACCCCAGCAGATCCGCTCACTGCCTCCATGTGGCTCAGGACTGTACCCAACTAAAACCTGTTTGCACGACTCCTTTGAGCCGTGGTAGGGTAGTAATCAAAGCACAGTGGGAACTCACACGAGACAAATGACGATCTCAGGTCGATGAACTAACTTGTACACATGTCACCAGGGAACTGCTATCTGACGTTAGGTATAATACCAACTGGCAGGTTCCCGGCGAGTCCTTTCCGGTGTACTCATAACCCAATGAGCACCTGTATACATCTTAGGTGAACCAACTGACACCAGTGGCTAGTGAGACCGGCTACCGCCCCTCGTCGGGGTCTCGACTGTATACACTAGTCTACTCCGGAGTATCGATGCCCTGTCTCGAAACTCCCACGACTAGGGACCTTTTAAGGATGTGCTTATAGACTCCAGCTCTCACGTATATGATCGCCCTCATACTGCTGGTAGTCAAGCAAGAATCCTAGGGGCTCTATCAATGTGTAATAGCGACTCGTAAGGTCACGTAAAGCAGTACACGATGATAAAGATAAACCAAATAGCATACTATCATCTTGAGTAAGACTGTCCTACTGGGACAGGTCCTCCCTCAATCATTGCAATCACGTGCCTGTGATCCAATAATTGACTCTGAGGGTACTATCTCCAACAATCTTCCACTTGCACTCAAGGCTAATTATTGCGATGTCGCATACTCACAGCCCGTGTGATACCGAACACCCAACTCCTCTACTAGTCAGTCTCACAAAGCTCGTTTGCGAAACTATTGCGTTCGAGGAATAGCCTCAGTGAGTGGGTCCGCTCTGATGTTTCTTTCTATGTCTCTCTACATCTCAAGTTCGCGGAGAAAGCCATCTCCCGAAATAAGCAGTACCTGTCTTAGAATATGTCTGGATGTCTGATGGGACCTAGCTCATAAATGAACTCCAAATCCAAACTTCTTAAACTGTATCGTCAACTGAACTTAATCAGTATCCTGCGCCATGCCTTCCCTCAGTATCCACCTGGACCATCTGTCAAAAATACTGCGCCTCGTCAGAGGGAAAAATATAACTCTGACAGCCACTCTGCCATCCAGGTCACCTTGGAAGCCTGGAATGATAACTATCTCCCGAAGGAGAATGCTGTTATCATATCCTTAGAACATCAACTTATGTTCTAAAACTGCTTCCGACTGTTTCTCCAGGATTGGATCAATATCAACTTATTGCATCTACTACAAAAACAACATCTGGTGTGGTACTTGACATCTCATGATCAACTCAATTGCCTAAGTAAGTGATCTGCCAATCATGCGTATCCCTCTCCCCTTTAGTCTGTAAGACAGCTTTAGAGAAGGTGACTCCATCACCTGCAGGTATACTACCATGCCAGGAGTTGTCCATTCTAAATACTCATAGAATGCTGTCTAAGTACCCTGATTGGGAAACTACCCAAATCTAGATCTAAAACCATAGATCTAGTAACCAGAATGTATGATATAAGATCCAATTCCTATGTGGAGAAACTACTGTGTGACGACCAAAGTATAACCGATCGTAGTATATGAATATCACTTCCTACTCTGTGTATGTCATCCAAATACCAAGACATCACACCCTACTACCTTCTTAACAGATCCATCCCTTATTCTGATGAAGTCATACCTATGACTGTCACATCAGAAATAGATGATTTATCTCCGCTATATCTGCTTTAGTCTATAAATAGACATAAGCCAACTGTCCATCAATGCTTCCGCTGCTCCCACTGACTACGACAACTCTCTGGCAGAGTCATATAGACGTGCACTTCTAAAACTATAACGACGCTATACTCATCCTCCTGCCGGGTCTCACAGTCTGGAACAACAGCAATGGAAAGTCTGGGTAAACAAGAACCTCCCTGTCAGCGTCTTTGAGGCTACCGGAATACCTCTCGAGCGCCTGAGGTTACCCACCATATCTGCGGAGTGGCCAATGGAATGTCAAACCAGATTGAATCTTTAACTTCTTATCAAATCTTCAGCAATCATTTGCGGTTCTGGAATCACTTCCAGTTCTACCATACTCCCACTACTGTTTTCTGAAAAAATCCATTTTTATTAAAACTGTGGCGAGTCAAGAACAATATCACTATTGATCTTCCAGATGGTAGAAAATCAACACTCGTCATAGCCCGGGTCAACCCACAAACAGCCATTACAGAAACTTGTCTTGAGTTATCCGGAGTCTGGTTTTAAGCATAAGCCGGACAACTCCCCGTATCTTAACAATGTCAAGATATGAACTGTTCTATATCCAAGAAACAGAGGCACTGATTTAATTGAACCAGATTCAAATCATGCAGCTGTCTCCAGTGTATGTCAACTAAATGGAAGAGAGGCCGATCAGCGTTACTCAACTTAGGAGTACTTCTAATTATGAGTAACCTGAAAGAGAAGTCAGTTCTCTTAATCATTACTATCAACTGAATACCATTCACAAGTATCTACATCTTCGATCACCTTGAAGAATCCCGATACTTGCAATACCTGGTTCTCTACTTTACTCATATACTAATAACTTCTCAAAACTCAGACCCTGTGTTTCTACGAAACACCTGTCTAAAACTAGAGAAGTCATAAGTAAACCGAATATAGTACGAGTACCTACCCCTCTGTCCTAATAGACACTGGACAATACACAAAATTCTGTATAAGTCCCTTGAGTCAAATGACTCATTCACTGTGTGTCGTAGGTTGAAAACTGTACTTATGGTTAAGAAGAATTACACCGCTGTTCAATACTCCTTACCTAACCATCCACTGATATAGGTAAATGTCACGGACATAATTTCAAAAAGGTATATCTCACTCTATGAAAATAGACATACAGATATATCAATTTGAAATTGGTGCATAACAACGGATATTCAAAACCAAATATTTGCCGACCGGCAAACAACCCAGGTGACTTCCTCAAATATCACCAATTACAACGAATTCCGATATAATGAGGATGATCACCCAATTCCAAATAACTTACTCCCACTCATCATCTGTAAAACCATACAGATGAGAGAATCAAACCTGGTAAATACATACCCTGGAGCAAGTGTCTAATTGGGAAATCAGTTTTCTTTTAATAGTACACAGTGAAACTGAAACATTGAAATGTTTCGATGGGGTATCCCGGTATTCCTAGTAATGCCTCTTCCATTATCCAGATTCACAACTGTAACCGTATATTTCTTTTCCATCTCTCCAAATCCCTTTATATGTCTTTAGTCATTACCTTCTGTACACCCCTTTAGGCCAAATGGTTTTCTTCCTTCCCTACCGTTCGACACCAGCCTATGGTTTGGAAAAGACTATCCAATAAGCATAATGGGTGTACTGTCCTAATCCTAGGAGCACTCGCAATGCGAGAGAAGGTGAAGATAAAAGACAACCGAATAAACCTTATTCCTATTTCTCCTGAACCAGGATCCATCCCCGAACTGGAACAAGTTCCTTTCGAGTTCGTATATAACCATACGATGGAGTATCCAATAAACTTGGGATCTTCGTAGTGATACGGAGTGTCCTGGAGAAATACAAAGGTGAAGTGGGAGTGGTAATGAAATACTTGGTTTGGTCGTGAATATCAGTCGCAATTTACTTTGCCCTCCTTCTAATCCCTTTCTTTGTCTTAACTTAATACCTTCTGTACACCGTTTAGGCTAATTGGTTTTCTTCATTCCCTACCGGTCGGAACCTGCCTATGGTTTGGAAGAAGACTATCCAATTTGCATAATAGGTGTACTATCTCCTAAACCAAGGAGTACTCGCAACCTGAGAGAAGGTAAAAGGAAAAGACAACTGAATAGTCCTATTCGTTTTCTCTAGAACCAGAAACCATCCTCGAATAAATTCCTTCGAGTTCGTATATAACCATACGATGATTTTGTCCAATGGAAGTGGACGTTCGTAGTAATACGGGGTGTCCTGGAGAAAAGGGTAAAAGTAGGAGTGGCAATGAGGTTTGCAACTCTGACAATCCAAAAGCCAGTGTTAAAGAAGGTTCGGTTAATCTTGGTCACTGAGTCATAGTCTAGGGTCGGGTCAATGGTCGCTGCCAAAGAGAGAGAGAAAAGAAATACTCAGCGTGCACTCTAACCTAGATCAGAATGGTTATCACTTTATCTAATCTGGAAACCTCCCACTGTAACGTCAAATTCTTCCCCAAACCTGAAAGAAGAATTAGTCGGGATCACCCGAGGAGTAAACCAACTCATCAGTGGGAATCGGGATCCAACTATTATCGCATGATAACGTGACGGAATCCGCTCACGTTATCACACTCCAGAAGGTATGCGCATATCTGGCAAGTTTCAGTTTCTTTAGAAACTCCCGATGTGATTTTTGCCCCATGCTCTTATGACCTTGACTTTGGCCAACAAATCATAAGTCACATGTCAAGTTCTACCCGTCATTGTCCAGGTTGATTTGAACCCACCCGTACAAGCCCTTGACTAAGGCCAACAAGGCTATACGACTGTCCCAAACCAACGCATCTATCTATGCAGTATATGAACACCCAATAGCTACCAAACACTGTGCCTTGACTATGGCCAACAAACACAGCTTGAATACTATTGACTATCCATATGAAACGACGAAGGGCTACGAATGGTTTCTGGCGAAAACCTTTAACGTAATGAACTTGATATCGTTGAAGGAACGGATAGCTTAATAAAAAATATAGTAACGAAAACCTTTGCTGAAGATGTCACTCCCGATGAAGGGATCTCGGCTCTTTCCCCGTAGGATGGGGTGCAGGATATTCCAACTGAATACCACGATGCAAAGCAAAAGTAAACGGCTATAGTGAAGTTATTGCCCTGACACAAACTTCTGTCCAAGGGGTCACTCCCGGTGAAGGGATCTCGGCCCTTCCCTCATCGACTGAGGAGCAGGATATTCCAACTGAATACCACGATGCAAAACAAAAAAGAACGCCCTTGCAATAACAACTTTTTGAAAAATGTTCCAACAACATCAGAATAGGTTTGTTTATCTTGTATTGATCCGAATCAACGCAGTCCCATCAATTGATCACACCACAAAAGAACGAAAATAATGATGTACGTATATGCCATCCGCATTCGCCACTGGGTCCCGTCATCACCCGTTAGGTTACTTAACTAACGACAGAGCGGGGACTGGACTAGCACGGATGCAAAACATATACAACATCTACTAGTATATATATCAATATATAATATTTCGCTCAAGGCGTGATAAAATGCAACATCACAGAAATGTACAGCATCACAGAACAATATAGATATCTGGGATCCCCGGTTTCATAGAGCCGCTACTGAAACCCGACGTTCCCCTGGTCGTGTGGATAGCCTGTGCAATGAAATCCTAGACCCTACGGGCGCGGCAAGTCACCCGCCAAAACCTGAATCGATGCAGCCCCCTTCAACAACGTGAATTGACCACCCAGCACTTTACGGAATCCGGTAACTTGGGCACCCCTCCTGGGTCAACCTATACTCCCTACGAGTGCGGCGAATAGCCCGCCAATTCTAGAGTGAAGCCCCCTTCGTCTCAATGCCATGAGATGCGGGCTCGTTGCCCTCTAGAACCCGGCTATCCGTGCATCCCTCCGCGGGGTAATCCTAGTACAGAAAGTAAAATATACATACAACGGGTACATCGACCTCGACCCGGTCGTGCCCCAAAAGAATAATACAAACAGGCAGTGACGGCAGTCCACATGTCGGACGCTCGCCCCGCAATATCAAATGTACATATAAAACAAAACTGTACTATCATTGCATCCTGGCTATCCCCACGACCAATCCGCAACATCACAGCACAACACAAAACATCAACGTGAATGTCACGTTCGCAAATCCGTCTAAAAGGGCTATAGCAGATAGACTGGATTTACCGATCGAGTGACATTCACGGTCGCAGATATAATGTAAATACTGTGAACTAATATGTTTAAACTTTTTGATCGATCAAAATTACCTAAGTGGGCCCCAAGTAGTACTGTAGCACTCACAGAAATTCTGGGACCAAAAAGAATATTCCAAAAGCCCCATGTTCAACTCAGAGAACTACTGTAGAAATCTGGAGCAATGATGACACTTTTCGGTAGCGGACCTGCGGCCAAAAGGGGGTTAAGGCCGCGGTTCCGCGGCTATATAGTGGCATCACATGACCATTTTTCTAGAGTGTTCTCCATATACCCTGCACACATTTCTGAAACACCCTGAAAAATTTTTAGAGCCCAAAAAAATTTCGACAGAAACTGTGCATGTGAAAATACGGTTTTTGGGATTTTTTTGATCGATCGAGTTTTAAACATACTAGAGCAAGCTAGACTAGGTTAACGGCGTGGCTCTGATACCAATGTAAGTGCATGGCGGCGCCCCGGCCGTCGATCCGATGCCGGAAACGCGGAAACGAAAAACTTTGCGAAACTTGCAAACCGGCACCACCGCGCACTTTCACCCCGGATCGGGCCATTAACCTAGCTACTAGCAAACTAAAAGATGGGTAGAGAGTTATACCAAGCGATCCGTGTCCTTCGATCTTCGTCTCCACTCCGATCTCTCGCGGAATCTCCGTCCGTCACCTCCTCGTCGGAAAGGGCACCACGTAGCCGGATTCTTTTACGGGCTCCCACCTCTGGACCGAGGCAACTCGGGCGCGAAGTTGGCTAGCCAACGCGTCCAAGATTTGCTATAGATGTAGTGTAGAATGGTTGCCTCTTTGGGGTTATGAAGTTGCCATTTATGTGTAGGAGGAGAAAAAGACTTAGGAGGAAGAAGAATGGTGCTCTCATTTTTTTACAAGGAATGAGATGATAAAAATTCACCCACCAAATGAACCTCTATCTCTCTCATATAATGTGGCTGGCCCCTTTTAGGGTGAAGGAAAAAAAAATACATCCAAAAAATAATTGGGGAAAGAGAAAATGATAATCATGAACCAAGATAACCTCAAAGTCTTTCATCAAACCTTTCATAATCAATGCAAATCAAGTGGACTAGAAAAGAATCTCATGATGATAAGAAGACACAAAATGCAAGAAACCCCTCCACAATAAGTTATTTGCAAACTTGCAAATAACCCCCTCCATCGGAAAAGTCCGGCCGCGAAGGAACAAAGGAAAACCGGCCGGAACAGAATGCAAACTGGCAACTTCAGAAAACTGATCCCGTAATAAATTACAGGAAAACCCCGCTACTGCATATACATGCCCGCATTTGTATTCCCACTGAATACAAATGCAAAGAGACAAAACTACACTGTCTAATACTAGGATCCGGATTAAACTAAAGCCGGCTAGTAAAAACCCGTCCGATCACGATGCGTGTAATACCGCACGTATTTGATCGAACCCTGCCATATCTCCATACGGCCTCTACAGCGTTTCGCCCGAAACTTGAGTAACTGTGTGTGGTGGACTCTAAAGACTCGTCAATACTATGGCTGTGGATTTAACCACTAGCACGTCAGAGGTATTAGCCATACGTGACGGGCTACCAGCTATTGACCAAAAGGGACGTCGATGAGCGGATTCATCCTGACACCCTACTGATCCTGTCAGTGACAATATCCGTACAGTCCGGTCCGTTCGTCTATGAGCATCGCATGGCGGGCCTAGAGGGTTGGTAAAAGTCAGACCCCCAATAGCGGTACAAGTCATGTCAGAGTGTAGCCCAGAACACCCTGAGATACTACTGGAATACCTACCAGTAAATCTCCTGCCTTGGCCAAGGACTTTTCATGTACTGGCTCTCCTAGACACAGCGCGACCTCACCCCCAATACCGGGAGAGACGAACCCCTGCAGATCCGCTCACTGCCTCCATGTGGCTCGGGACTGTACCCAACTAAAACCTGTTTGCACGACTCCTTTGAGCCGTGGTAGGGTAGTAATCAAAGCACAGTGGGAACTCACACGAGACAAATGACGATCTCTGGTCGATGAACTAACCTGTACAAATGTCACCAGGGAACTGCTATCTGACGTCAGGTATAATACCAACTAGCAGGTTCCCGGCGAGTCTTTTCCGGTGTACTCATAACCCAATGAGCACCTGTATACATCTTAGGTGAACCAACTGACACCAGTGGCTAGTGAGACCGGCTACCGCCCCTCGTCGGGGTCTCGACTGTATACACTAGTCTACTCCGGAGTATCGATGCCCTGTCTCGAAACTCCCACGACTAGGGACCTTTTAAGGATGTGCTTATAGACTCCAGCTCTCACGTATATGATCGCCCTCATACTGCTGGTAGTCAAGCAAGAATCCTAGGGGCTCTATCAATGTGTAATAGCGACTCGTAAGGTCACCTAAAGCAGTACACGATGATAAGGATAAACCAAATAGCATACTATCATCTTGAGTAAAACTGTCCTACTGGGACAGGTCCTCCCTCAATCATTGCAATCACGTGCCTGTGATCCAATAATTGACTCTGAGGACACTATCTCCAACAGGGCTTCGCTCCGACACGACTTATACAGCTATTAGGGGACTGACGCTTGCCGCCCCTAGGCTTGATATGCGATAGTCTTAGACGAACAAACCGTACTGTACGGAGATTGTCACATCAGGCTCAGTGGGAGTTCGGATGATTTTCCTCATCGGCCTTCTTATCGACATCTACCTGGGGACCGTTACGTACAGCTAGTGCCGCTTGCGGTCTGTGGTTAAACCCACTGCCAGCGTAGTGTCGAGTCTTTAGAGTCCCACACAGAGAGTTTTCCTGCTCCAGGCGAAACGATATAGAGGTCGTATGGTTTTACGACAAGGGTTCGGACGCATACGTGTGTTTACGCACGTATGACTTTTCAGACAGTTTTTACTAGCCGGCTTTGGTTTAAGCCAGATTCTAGTATCGGGTTATTGGATTTATACAGTCTAAAGTTTTTCCGTGTTTTCACGGATTGGAGGGGCGTTTTTGTAATTTTCCGGGAAGCTTCAAGAAGAGTGGTGACTAAGGAGTTAAGGTGGCATGAGCATTAATTGCTTAATGACTCATTTGTGTGATTCACCCTTTGCATTAAATGATTCATTAATGAGTTAATGAGTCATATGATGAATCGCACAAGGTGAATGCATCAACCATGATGATTAATCATTTATATTATTTATTTGATTAATTGTTATGGTTGTTATATTCTAGTGAGTTCATTTTTCTTCTCGTTCTCATCTTCACCTTCTCTCTCTTCAAGCTCACTCTCTCTTCAAACCCTAACCCTAACCTCTCATGTGTTGAGATCAAGGGTTAGCTAGACTAATACATCCATAACCTCACTCTATATCCCCTAGGTAGCTTAGATTAGCATTTTAAGCAACCTAGTTATCTCAAGTTTGAGATTAAGCTTGGCGTAGGAGCTTTCGGGTGGATCGTCTTTGATTCGAGGAGGCCGTTGAGGTGCCGATATTCCAAGGAGCCTACGAGGAGTGGAGGACCGCGATGAAGACCCGAAAGACAAGTAACGTGAGGTATAACTTTGTATCCGGGTAGTTAAACCTTTAGTAGATAGTTAGCAATGGTTTAGATACGATTCATACGCTCAAGTCCGTGTTACGAAGCTTTGATAATCGTTTTTCATATTCCGCCTCCCCGCAAGTTCGTGGGGTGCGTGACATGGACTTACAGTGGTATCAGTGCCAACTAAACCATTACTAGCTTGTTAGCAACTGATTAGAAGTTCGATCGACGGAAAACACGAAAACAAAAAACCGAAAACCCTAAGTTTCTGTTAATTTTAAAAGTGTATGAAAAATAATTTGACATACCTTAAAATTCACAGCAGGGAATTATATGAATACTGGGAAAATACGATGACCCAACTCGACTTGACGACCAAGGAACCGCGGCCAAAGTGTGCTTTTGGCCGCGGATCCGCGGCCGAGTCAACTCCGAGTTGACTTGGATTTTCACAGTAATTCATATTTTGGTGTTTTTTGTTTTCCTGTATGTTCTGTTTTTACCCAGGTTACTTCAGTGCAGGTTTGCTTTTGGGGTAGACACGGAATATGGTAATCGATCGATATTCTAAGATATTTGCTAATTGGGTTTTTATCTGTGATGTTTAATGTGTTCGTAAACCTCCCCTAACTGCTAGTATGTCGGTTGACAGGGGGTTGCACATTTCTGAAATGTTTACTGTTTGTGTATATGAACCGTGTTGGACTGTTGTGATGATTAGCCGGGGTTTGAGATGTGTTTAATATTCATTCATTCAATGTAAATGTAATTTGATATAATATTCTTTTGCGGGGCACATCCAGGTTGCGGTTGTAGCCACCGTTGTATTATTTCTTTTTACTGTTTTTGCTCTTAGGATAGACCCAAGATGGGGTACACAAACTACCGGGTACGTCAAAGTGTTTAGTGGCTTACTCACGTTGTTGAGGGAGACCGCTTCACTTCGGGTACTTGACGGGTAGTTTGCCGAAACCCGTAGGGGTCTAGGGTGGGGTAATGGCTATTCATCACAACTGTGTAATCCGTCTTTTATTGCAGGCTCAAAGCAAATGCGGATTGCTAGTAAATCCAATAAAGTTCATCTGTGATCTGGAATGCTTATTATTGCGTCTGACGAATGTACAATATCTATATATGATAGCTATTAGACGTCACTTATGTTTTACACCCGCGCTAGCCCAGCCCCTGCTCTGTCGTTAGTTAAGTAACCTAACAGGTGATGACGGGACCCAGTGGCGAATGCGGATGGCATAAGAGGACGTGGTATTTTCGTTGTTTTCTGCAATGATAGGATAAAAGATGGGACACATTATTATAATGCAAAGAAAATAATCCAAAGTTAAATCTTTGGAACAAATTTAAAAGAAACCACTCGGTTATTTTAAAAAAGCAGAATTTTTAATTGCGGAGCTTTAACCACTCCTTTTAAAAAGCTACCAGGTTCCTTCGATTATATCAAGTTCACTACGTTCACGGTTTCGCCAAAACCAGTCGTTGCCCTCCGTTATTTCTTATGGATGGTCAGTAGTATTCAAGCTATGTATTTTGACCAACGCCAAGGCATAGTGTTTGGTAGCTGCTGGGTATTCATTTGTTGCGTAGATAGATGAGTTAGTTTGGGACAGTCGTATTATCATTTTGGCCAACGTCAAGGATATGTATGGATGGGTTCAAATTAACCTGGATAATGACGGGTAGAACTTGACATGTGACTTATGACATTTTGACCAACGCCAAGGTCATAAGAGCATGGGGCAAAAATATACATCGGGAATTTCTAAAGAAACTGAAATTTGCAGAGAGATGCTTACCATTTTGGAGTTTGATGAATGTTGGTAGGATTCCTTCAACATTATCATACGATGATATTTTGGATCCCGATCCTACTATGAGTATATACTACTTATCAGGAGATTCGTCACTTAACGATCAATGCAATAAACCAAGTAGGTGCCTAGAAAGGTGTCAGCGGGGTTACGCCCCCAGAGAAAAGTGGTTATTTAATTAAGGAACTTCGCGAAAGCGTTGGAAAACCTCTCTCGAAGTATCGACACTGGCCTGGCTGAACGGTTAAGCAAGTATTGTACGGTGAGAATAGTCCTGGCTAATTCTTCTTTTATGGTTTGCGGAAGGATTCGAGAAACAGTGGGAGCCATCCTGTTTAGATAAACTTAAAACCATTCTAAACTTGCAAGAGCATCATGCTAATAGTATTTTCTTCTCTCTCTCTTAAATTGCAGCGACCTTGTGACCACACATAGGTTACATCTAGATAACAAATTGACCGAATCTGACTTATATAACTGGCAAAGGTCTGTCCAAATGTCCATTGCCTATGACAAGCTGGACTACCCTATTACTACTCAAGATCCCGCCGTCCCAGGTCCAGTTTCCACCGTCACGGATATGGATATCCGCCAGACAAGGGAAAAGGATAAAGTGAAAGCCAAATGCCTCATGTTAGCTTCAGTTGATGGTGTATACCAGAAGCAGCACGAGAAGATGGACTCAGTTTCCATCTTTCTCCATAACAAAGATTTATATGGAGAGCGGTCTCATATCGCAAGATATGAGACCTCGACCGAATTAATTCAAGCGAGGTTGGCTGTCGGGTCATCTGTAGGGGACAACGTCCTTACAATGACTAGTTATATTGATGAGCTCCAGGACCTGAAGATGACGTTGGGAAACAGGTCAGATGCTGACTTGATTCTACAGTCTCTACCTTCTACCCTGAAGGAAACCAGGGAAGTAGAAGGAAAGAGAAGGGCAAAAGTTTCGGGACTGAATGTAGTAAAAGAAGGTTGTTCCTATTATTATGGGATTGGGCATAGGCAGAATGATTGCAGGGCTTTGGAAGCCAGTAGCCAAGATACAAAGCATGTTGTGGATTCAGCCTCAAGTGTGTTTGTTATTGATAACTGTTTGTCAATTAACTCTACTTCCTGGGTATTAGATACCGGAGCAGGATCTCATATCTGTAATTCATTACATGCTTTGAGAAACCATAAAGTTATAAAGTTAGGTGATTGGTCTCTCAAAGTTGCAAACGGAATGATAGTGAATGCTGAATCCGTGGGAGAATATCGCCTAGGTTTGACAAGTGGGCATATATTGATTTTACGTAACTGTTTATATATACCTAGTATGACTTGTAATATCATATCAGTGTCCTCACTTTCGAGAGAGGGATATGATTTTACATTCGTAAGCGATGTAGTTAACATCCACCTAAATCAAGTTCTGATTGGGTCAGGTACATTAGATAATGGCATATACGTATTAAGTCAAGCTCAGGTTTTCATTGTCCAGAATACACTTAAAAGAAAGTCTCCGGAATTAAATCAGGCTTTCTTATGGCATTGTAGACTAGGTCACATCAATGAGAGAAGGTTGACTAAGTTACATAGAGAAGGATATTTGAATCCGTTCGAATATCAATCTTATGCTACTTGTGAATCTTGTCTCATGGGAAAGATGACAAAGACTCCGTTTTCTGGACACGGAGGAAGAGCAATCGAGCTCTTGGGACTCATACACAGTGACGTGTGCGGTCCAATGTCTACACATGCGCAAGGTGGTTATTCCTACTTCATTACTTTTACGGATGATTTCTCTAGGTATGGATATATCTTTTTAGTGAAGCATAAATCTGAGGCCTTTGAGAAATTCTAAGAATACAAGAATGAAGTGGAAAAACAAACAGGCAAGAGTATAAAAACACTGAGATCTGATCGAGATGGTGAATACTTAAGAGCCGAGTTCCTGGGTTACTTAAAAGAGAATGGAATTCTCTCTCAGCTTACTCCTCCATACACACTACAACACAACGGTGTATCGGAAAGGAGGAATCGAACCCTATTAGATATGGTTCATTCCATGATGAGTAACGCTGAGTTACCGCAATCATTCTGGGGATATGCACTAGAATCAGCTGCATATCTTTTGAACCTAGTTCCTACCACACCATATCAGATGTGGAGTGGGAAGAAACCCTATCTTAAGTATCTAAAGATTTGGGGATGTCCGGCTTTTGTTAAAAAGCAGCATGCGGACAAGCTCGAGGCACGATCAGTATATTGTAAGTTTGTGGGATATGCAAAGAACTCTAAGGGGTATCTATTCTATTACGCAGAGGAACAAAAAGTTTTTGTTTCTCGTCATACCCACTTTCTGGAACATCAGTTTTTAGAAAAAGAAACAAGTGAGAGCGTAGTAGAACTGGAAGAAATTCCAGAACCACAAGCTATTACTGAAAGCTTGGAAGAACCAGAAGGTTCAGGAGAACGGGACATCTCGACGCCACTTCGTAGGAGTAGTAGGCAATCTCATCCACCCGAGAGATACTACGGTTTTCTCATAGACAGGGATAGAGAGGATTGCACTATTGACTATGATGAGCCTACTAGCTTTCAGCAAGCTATTCAGAGCGGTTACTCAGTAAAATGGCTGGATGCAATGCGGACCGAAATGGAGTCCATGTATACTAACAAAGTATGGACTTTGGACATTGCTCCAGATGGGGTAAAACCTGTAGGATGCAAATGGATCTTCAAAAAGAAGATTGGTGTAGATAGACAGGTTGAAACCTATAAGGCTAGACTTGTTGCAAAGGGTTTCCGTCAAAGACCTGGTTTGGATTATGACGAAACCTTTTCTCCAGTAGCTATGCTTAAATCTATTCGGGTCCTTCTTTCTATTGCTGCCTTTCACGATTATGAAATCTGGAAGATGGACGTAAAGACGGCCTTTCTAAATGGTAATTTGGAAGAAAGCGTCTATATGGATCAGCCAGAAGGATTCATTCAGAGTGGGAGCAGCGGTAAAGTATGCAAGCTGCTTAAGTCCATTTATGGACTAAAGCAGGCATCGCGGAGTTGGAACGTCTTTTTTGATGATGCTGCCAAAGAATTTGACTTTATCAAAAATCTAGATGAACCATGCATATACAGTAAGATTGTAGGGAGAGCTGTAGTATTCCTCGTCTTGTACGTGGATGGCATTCTCCTAATAGAAAATGATATTCCTATATTACAGTCAGTCAAAAGATTCTTGTCACATAAATTCTCCATGAAAGACCTGGGTGATGCCACCTACATTCTGGGGATCCGGATCTATCGTGATAGATCAAAGAGGATGTTGGGACTTTCGCAGTCCAGGTACATAGACACCATAGTGAAGAGATTCAGTATGGATGATTCTAAGCGCGGTAATCTACCGGCTTGTCACGGAATCACCCTCTCCAAAGAAATGTCTCCCAAGACTGATTTGGAAAGGGATCGCATGTCGATTATACCCTACGCTTCTGCGGTAGGCTCTATAATGTATGCGATGTTATGTACCAGACCAGATGTAGCATACGCATTGAGCGTAGTAAGCCGGTATCAATCAAACCCAGGGAAGAATCACTGGAGAGCAGTAAAGAACATTCTCAAGTACCTGAGGAGGACTAAGGAGATGTTCTTGGTGTATGGCAGAAAAGACCTCCAGATGGAGGCCTTTGCCGACTCCGGCTTCCAGAGTGATAAGGATGACTCCAAATCCATGTCGGGTTATGTCTTTACCCTCAATGGAGGGGCAGTCTGTTGGAAGAGTTCCAAGCAGGAGACCGTTGCTGACTCAACGATGGAAGCGGAGTACATAGCTGCTTGCGATGCCGCAATAGAAGCTTTCTGGATGAAGAAGTTTCTCACAGAACTTCAGGTGGTTCCTACCAGTGTTGGTCCAATACCTCTATATTGTGACAACAATGGCGCTATAGCTTTAGCGAAGGAACCCAGGTCCCATCAGAAGACCAGACACATCTTAAGGCGGTATCACCTGATCAGGGAGATCGTAGATCGCCGGGAGATCGAGGTGAAAAGAGTAGAGACAGAGAATAACATTACTGATCCATTCACAAAGGCCCTTCCTCAGACGCAGTTCGAGAGGCTATTCGAGATGATAGGTCTATGATATGCCAGCTCATGGCCCTAGTGCAAGTGGGAGATTGTTAGTGTATATGCCTTAGGGGCCATTATTGTATCATACTAGATTGTATATTACTTAATGGAAGCTTGGGATATTCACAGTTGTATATACAGTCTTGCTAAAAATGGTAGTATGCTACTTGGTTTGTATCTACTTTAATATGTGCATATGTTTCTTGTAACGTATCACTTATACATATTAGTAGAGCCCATAGGATCTTTGCTTGATTACCAGCGTTGTGATGGCAGTCACACTAGTAGGAGCTGGGTAGTCTGTAAGCAACATCCTATACAGGTCCCCGGTCGTTGGATTATCGAGATAGGGCATCGATATTCCGGAGTAGACTAAGTGTATACGCTTCTCATCCCAGTTGGGGAGATGGTCTATCCCACAGCCATCAATACGTCGTACTGGAGATAGTATACAGGTGCTCGTTAGGTTACGGGTATACCGGACATGACTCGCAGGGGAACTGATTGGTTGGTATTATACCCGTCGTCAGTTAACAGTTCCCAGATGACATGAGTACAGCATAGTCCGCAGACTTGACACTGCTACTTCGCCTCGAGTGTGTCCTACTGTTCTTAGATTGCTACCCTACCACGGCTTAAAGGAGTCGTGCAAACAGGTAGCAGTTGGGTGCAGTCCCGAGCACTTGGAGGCAGTAGTGGTTAAATAGGATTCGTCTCTCCCGGTATTGGGAGATGATATCGCGCTGTGTCAGAGAGCCATTACGCAAAGTCCCTGGCCAGGGCAAGCGAGATATACTGGTAGGTTCTAGTAGCTTCTCAGGGTGTAATGGGCTTCACTCCGACACGACTTATACAGCTATTAGGGGACTGACGCTTGCCGCCCCCTAGGCTTGATATGCGATAGTCTTAGACGAACAGACCGGACTGTACGGAGATTGTCACATCAGGCTCAGTGGGAGTTCGGATGATTTTCCTCATCGGCCTTCTTATCGACATCTACCTGGGGACCGTTACGTACAGCTAGTGCCGCTTGCGGTCTCTGGTTAAACCCACTGCCAGCGTAGTGTCGAGTCTTTAGAGTCCCACACAGAGAGTTTCCCTGCTCTAGGAGAAACGATATAGAGGTCGTATGGTTTTACGACAAGGGTTCGGACGCATACGTGTGTTTACGCACGTACGACTTTTCAGACAGTTTTTACTAGCCGGATTTGGTTTAAGCCAGATTCTTGTATCGGGTTATTGGATTTATACAGTCTAAAGTTTTTCCGTGTTTTCACGGATTGGAGGGGCGTTCTCGTAATTTTCCGGGAAGCTTCTAGAAGAGTGGTGACTAAGGGGTTAAGGTGGAATGAGCATTAATTGCTTAATGACTCATTTGTGTGATTCATCCTTTGCATTAAATGATTCATTAATGAGTTAATGAGTCATATGATGAATCACACAAGGTGAATGCATCAACCATGATGATTAATCATTTATATTATTTATTTGATTAATTGTTATGGTTGTTATATTCTAGTGAGTTCATTTTTCTTCTCATTCTCATCTTCACCTTCTCTCTCCTCAAGCTCACTCTCTCTTCAAACCCTAAACCTAACCTCTCATGTGTTGAGATCAAGGGTTAGCTAGACTAATACATCCATAACCTCACTCTATATCCCCTAGGTAGCTAAGATTAGCACTTTAAGGAACCTAGTTATCTCAAGTTTGAGATTAAGCTTGGCGTAGGAGCTTTCGGGTGGATCGTCTTTGATTTGAAGAGGCCGTTGAGGTGCCGATATTCCAAGGATCCTACGAGGAGTGGAGGACCGCGATGAAGACCCGAAGGACAAGTAACGTGAGGTATAACTTCGTATCCGAGTAGTTAAACCTCTATTAGATAGTTAGCAATGGTTTAGATAAAATTCATGCGCTCAAGTCCGTGTTACGAAGCTTTGATAATCGTTTTTCATATATTCCGCCTCCCCGCAAGTTCGTGGGGTGCGTGACATGGACTTACAGTCTTTGGCCAGGGCTGATTTAGAGATTTACTAGTAAGTGTTACCAGTAGTTTCTCGACCCGTTATGAGCCTTACATCGGCACGACTTATCGGTTATTGGGGTCTGACGTTTACCACCCCTAGACTTGATATGCGACATATCAGACGAGGAGACCGGACTGTACGGGAAGTGTTACCGGCAGGATTTTACAGGAGTTGGAGCGGGCTTGCTTGCTGATCTTCTGATCGCTCAATCCCCGGGTAGCCGTTACGTCTAGCTAGTACCGCTGACGGCTTTTGGGTGCTTGATGTGATCATCACTTACTGCCGGCGTATTGACGAGTCTTTAGAGTTCTACATAGAGGTTTTACTGGCTCGGGCAAAATGAAATAGGAGCGCCTATGTGATATGTGCGAGACCGAGAATGATGCGTGTATGTGATGCCGTATTCTATTCTCGCGACTTTTTGTATCGCGAGGTTATATGTGATATAGCCGGGTTATCGAATCAAGTGTTGATTCGATAAGTCGATACATTGGATGTTAGTCGGTTATATGTGATATGACCGGATTATTAAGTCAAGTGTTGATTTAATATTTTATTGTATAATTGTATATTTGATATACTAGTTTACATTAACTAACACTTGTTCACTTTAGGGTTTTTCTCACATGAGCACAACTTTAATGTATATATATGATATATATTTAAATTGTGTTTTCTTAATGTATCATGATTGATGATACACATGACTTGGGTGTATGAGACTTACACCATGCTATTTATTTATGTTGGATTTTGATATTCAAAGTAATTACAAAATTAGTGGAGGATTAGCTAAATGCTTGAAGCTTGTGGAAGCTTGTAGAAGCATTGACTAATTCCACTAAATTTGTTTTTACTATGGATATTTCTTAACCCAACCATAACTATTAGCTAGGATTAAGTCTCTACAAGAGTTAGTATATGATACTCACTCACCATGGTTAGTTTTCTCACTTGATCATTATCCTCATCTCTTTTCTTTTGTTCATCTTCTTCTTTCTTGAGTTCAAAAGAAAAGCTTGCTAGGGTTTGATCCAAAGTGAGATAGATTGTGAGAAACAAAATTCTAAAGAGAACCTACTTCCTATTTCTCCATCCTCTACTAGACTAGCACTTTACTTTAGGGTGTTTCCTTCACTAATTCTCAAGTTAGTGAAGTAGAAGCTTGAGTTGGCATCCCCTCGACGTAGATCATCTTCGGCCTCGAAGACTTCAAGTAAGGACGCGTCTTTCGCCTCGTAAAGCCATGCAAGGGTCCGGGAGAACCACGATCGCAGCGTAGGGACTTCAACAAGGAGCTAAAGAAGTGAAGGACCGATCTACAAAGGTTGTATTTCGTATTCACTTAGTCGTAAACGTAGTTTACTAGCATATGAAACCCTAATATTCTAGCAACGATCTTGCTTAGGGTTATTCGGCACGGCTAAAATTTTAAACGGACATGTTTGATGCTTCCTTGACCCTTGTTAGAGTGCCTAGTAACCCTACAGTGGTATCAGAGCCTAGTTAGAGTATTAGGCGATGTGTTAGCGAAGTTAAAACTCCGATCGAACCCGGAAACGTCAAAGTTAACCCCCTCTCTGTACATTTTTTAAAAACTGGGTTTTTTCTGAATTAAAAATACCTAAAAAAAATCAGCAGGGAATTATAAGAATTACCACAAAATACGAGCTCCTAATTCCTTATATGCACCGCGGAACCGCGGTCCCACCCCACTTCTGGCGGCGGTTCCGCGGCAGTAAAGATGAATTGTGAGCAGTGTTTTGTGCAGTAACCTCCGTAGCTATTCCTATATATTTCTGGGTATTTTTAAATCTGACTCAAGTGTTGAGTATTTTGGGGTTTATTTTTAAATCGTCGATTCGATCGGAGAATTTAATTTTGTTATGTTATTCCGGATAATTTAGAAAGTATTAAAATGTTCGAACGGATATCATTAACTCAATTTTTCCCGACACGAAAAACATTCAAGTGTTGAATTTTTCTCGGGTTTAAATCTTTCGGAAAATCGTGCATGTGACGCGATGGACCCTCTAGAAGACAACAAATCTTAACTCGATTATCTGACCGTCTTGAACTGCCTTTTGAACCTTAAGGTTTGGGGCAGTACGGCGTGCCACATGTGAGGCGTTGGCTTGACCCTTCTACGGCTGGACCGTTGCTACTGTGACGTATTCTGGAACTTTTGAACTCCGCTCAAGTGTTGAGCTATTATGGAAATCTTGGGTATTTGATTATTCGATCGGAAAGTTTAATACTGTCTGTTTATCTGGAATGTGATACAACATGTGGAATTCATATAGTTAGGCATGAAATGCGAAGTATGTGATATTTCGGATTTACGATGTCTAAAGAGATTGTGGATTCCAAATGTTGTAGTTTTACACTTTCTTTTCTGCGACCGTAAGTGTAATATGTGATATCGCCGGTTTCGTTGCTATATGTCAACGACAATTGGGATGCGCATATTTACTTACGTTGATGACATGTGATGTTATGTGTTGCTGGATATGTTATATTGGATCGTTGCGTTCAGAATAGCCGGATTTTTTTATATGAGATGAGAGTTTTTATTTTCATTCATGTAAAATTAAATGTATGCAATATTCTTTTATTGGGGCACTTCCGGGATGAGGTCGATGTCACCATTTGTATATTATTTACTTTTCCGCACTAGGATAGAGCCAAGGAGGAGAGCACAAGTAACCGGGTTCTGGAGTCCAGTGGGAGACCAACTCGAGGAGTCAAGTCCGGGTCTCCTAACTCTAGAATTGGTAGGGTTGCTTGCCGCTCTCGTAGGGGTCTAGGGGTGTGGGTTTTGCTATTCGTCGCGACCATGGAATCCGTGTTTTATAGAGGCTCAAAATAAAATACGGACGTCTTAGTATATCCAATGTTTCATATGTTTCTTCTGCTGCGATATCTGTGATGTGATCATTTGATGTTCTGTGATAAATACTGTATATAGTATATATGATATATTATATAGACGTTACTTATGTTTTACACCCGCGCTAGCCCTGCCCTGCTCTGCCGTTAGTTACCTAACCTAACGGTGCATGAGGGGACATCGAGGCGAATGCGGATGGCATAAGTGTACGTCGTATTTATCTGTGATGTTTAGGTGATTTAAATGATGGGACTTCATTAATGTGATTAATGAAAGATAAGAAACCTAAAAGATGTTGTAGAATCAAAATTTTCAAATAAAAGGGTAGCTACAGTTTTGCTTTGCATAGCGGTATATATGATATACCCTGCACCTTATTCGATGAGGAAAGAGCCGAGATCCCTTCACCGGGAGTGACCTCTTTAGAAAAACTGGCAGATGCTACAACACTCGGTTTGACTTTTGACTGCTTTTGGAGTTTTGCTTTGCATAGCGATATATATGATATATCCTGCACCTTATTCAATGAGGAAAGAGCCGAGATCCCTTCACCGGGAGTGACCTCTTTAGCAAAACCAATGAAAGCCTCAAAATCACTCCATTTTAAAATTTCACTCGATTCTACAACGATATCAAGTTCATTACGCAATAGGTTTTTAGAAAAACCTGTCGTAGCCCTCCGTCATTTCAGATAAGTCCTGCTTAGTATTCGTGCTGCGTTTTGTGACCTTGTCAAGGCGCAGTGTGCGGTAGCTGACCAGTATTTATATGTTTATGCATATGATGTAGATTGGATTAGGGTAGTCGTACGGCCTTGTTGACCTTGTCAAGGGTCGTGCGGGTGGGTTTAATTCAATCAAAAAATGACGGGTTGAACTTGACTTACGGTCTATGGTTTGTTGACCTTGTCAAGGTCATAGATCGTTTGGGGCAAAATATTATCGGGAATTTCAAGTGTTGAGATTTGCAATGAGATTGCATACCTTCTATGAGATAGTTGGATCCCGATACCCACTGCGAGTAATTGTTACTCCTGGGAGAGTTTTACACAGGACAATTAGCCGATCAAGTAGGTGTCTAGAAAGATGTCAACGGGGTTACGCCTCTGGGAAAACAAGGTTTACTTTAATTAGGTCCGTGCGAAAGCACGGGAAACCTCCCTCAAAGTACCGACACTGGCCTGGCTGAAAGATTGGCGAAGTTGTAGGGTGTAATTAATCCCGGCTAGTCTTTCCTTTTAGGGTTTGAAGGAAGATTTGATAAAAACAGTAGGAGCCATCCTGATTAGATAAAATAATAACCAATCTGATCTTACAAGAGCATACGCTAAAGTGTTTTCTTCTCTCTCTCTCCAGATAGCGACCATTTCATGTCTTAATCAAGATAATAATATGGTTGTATTGACCGAACCCACATGTTATACTGTGCTGGGGAACGTTGGTTCCGTTCTTTCTTATAAGAGTTATAGGACTGGACCGGATATAGGGGAATACCAGGTTTCCTAAGCCACCCGTGTGAAGAAAGTACATGTTGATGCATTTTCTTCGGGTGTGTTCGTTACGGAGAACTGTTTCTCCATTTGCTCTACGTCCTGGGTATTAGATACCGGGTCAGGATCCCACATATGTAATCAGTTACATGGGCTTAGGAAAGGTAGAGAACTTGGAGAAGGTGATAAAGACATAAGGGTTGGAAATGGTGCAATTGTTGCAGCTAAAACCGTCGGGGAATATCACCTTGTATTGCCAACTGGTAATACATTGGTTCTGAATGAATGCTATTACATGCCGAACCTGATATCCAACATTATATCGGTTTCTTTACTAACTAAAGAGGGATATAATTTTGTATTACAGGATAATGTTATGAACATTTTCCTTAACCAAAAGTTGGTTGGATCAGGCACGTTGTGCAATGGCATTTATGTTCTAAATCAATCAACAGTTTTGAGCATAACAAACACACACAAGAGGAAGAGTTCAGAACTGAACGAATCTTTCTTGTGGCATTGTAGACTGGGTCACATCAATGCGACACGACTAGCTAAGTTGCATAAGGATGGATATTTGAATCCATTTGAATTTTCATCTTATGACACTTGCCAGTCATGTCTCAAAGGCAAGATGACCAAAACTCCGTTTACGGGACACGGAGAAAGAGTTACGGAACTCTTGGGACTGGTACATAGTGATGTTTGCGGTTCCTGTCTACACATGCCAGGGATGGTTCTTCGTACTTCATTACATTCACTGACGATCTCTCTAGGTTCGGATATGTGTTCCTGATGAAACACAAATCAGAAGCTTTTGAGAAATTTAGAGAATATAAACAAGAAGTCGAGAACCAAACCGAAAAAAGTATTAAAATCCTTCGATCTGATCGAGGAGGTGAATACTTGAGCAAAGAATTCCTGGACTTCCTAAAAGAGAATGGGATTCTCTCTCAGCTGACTCCTCCATATACACCAAAACACAACGGTGTATCGGAACGGAGGAACCACACCTTATTAGATATGGTGCGCTCTATGATGAGCACAGCTGAGTTACCTTTTTCCTTCTGGGGGTATGCACTGGAGACAGCAGCATACCTATTGAATCAAGTTCCATCTAAATCTGTACCTACCACACCATATGAGATATGGAGTGGGAAGAGACCATATCTTAAACGAGTTAAGATATGGGGTTGTCCGGCCTATGTCAAAAGACAAAATCCGGACAAACTCGAGGCACGGTCAGTTCTTTGCAAGTTTGTGGGATATCCAAAGAATTCATATGGGTATTTTTTCTACCACGGTGAGGAACAAAAGGTATTTGTTGCTCAACATGCCACCTTTTAGGAAAATGAATTTCTTGTAAAAGAAATTAGTGGCAAAGTGGTAGAGCTGGAAGAGGTTCCAGATACACAAACTGCAACTGAAGATTTAGTGGAACCGGACGATTCGGTAGTTCCCAATGAACCCCAGCCACTCCGTCGATCTAGTAGGGTTCCTCGCCCACCTGAGAGATACTACGGTTTTCTCATGGATGGTGGGAGCGAGGATTGCATCATGGTTGATGATGACCCAACTAGCTTCGAGCAGGCCATCACGAGTGGAGACTCAGTGAAATGGCTGGATGCAATGCGGTCCGAGATGGAATCCATGTACACCAACAAAGTATGGACTTTGGAAGTTGCTCCTGAAGGGGTAAAACCCATTGGGAGCAAGTGGATCTTCAAGAAAAAACTTGGTGTAGATGGGAAAGTGGAGACTTTCAAAGCTAGACTTGTTGCAAAGGGTTTTCGTCAAAGACCAGGTGTGGACTATGATGAAACCTTTTCTCCAGTGGCTATGCTTAAATCCATCCGGATCATGCTTTCCATCGTTGCATATCATGACTACGAAATCTGGAAAATGGATGTTAAGACCGCCTTTCTAAACGGTGATTTAGAAGAGTGCGTGTACATGACTCAGCCGGAGGGCTTCGTAGATAGTGGGAGCAGCGGGAAGGTGTGCAAGCTGCTTAAATCCATTTATGGATTAAAGCAAGCATCGTGGAGTTGGAACATCTGCTTTGACGTCGTTATCAAAGAATTTGATTTCGTCAAAAACGTACATGAACCTTGTATCTACAAGAAGGTGGCAGAGAGTAAGGTTGTCTTCCTCGTATTGTACGTGGACGACATACTCTTGATAGGAAATGACATTCCTATGCTGCAATCGGTCAAGCTCTTCTTATCACAAAGATTCTCAATGAAAGATCTTGGTGATGCCTCCCACATATTGGGAATTATGATCTATAGAGATAGATCTAAAAGGATATTGGGATTGTCCCAATCCAGGTACATTGACACCATACTAAAGAGGTTTAGTATGGAAGAGTCCAAACGTGGGTTTTTACCCACGATCTCAGGGCTCACTCTCTCCAAAGAGATGTCTCCCAAGACTGATTTTGAGAGAGCTCGCATGCAAGGGATACCCTATGCTTCGGCAGTAGGCTCTATCATGTACGCGATGCTATGTACCAGACCCGATGTAGCATACTCACTAAGTGTAGTGAGTAGGTATCAAGCTGATCCTGGAGAGAGTCACTGGACAGCTGTGAAGAGCATTCTCAAGTACTTACGAAGGACTAAAGAGATGCTTTTGGTGTATGGTAACGGAGAACTCCAAGTGGAGTCCTTTACCGATTCGAGCTTCCAGAGTGATAAGGACGACTCTAAGTCGCAGTCGGGATTTGTCTTTACCCTTTACGGAAGGGCGGTTAGCTGGAAGAGTTCCAAGCAGGAAACCGTGGCAGACTCGACGATGGAGGCTGAATACATCGCTGCCAACGATGCTGCCAAAGAGGCTGTCTGGATCAAGAAGTTCATTACTGAACTTGGAGCGGTTCCATCCATTGAGCATCCAATACCTTTGTATTGCGATAACAATGGAGCGGTGGCATTGGCCAAGGAACCCAGGTCCCATCAGCGATCCAGGCATATTTTGAGGCGGTATCACCTGATCCGGGAGATAGTTGATCGCCGGGAGATCGAGGTCAGGAGGGTTGATACGAAGAACAACACAGTGGATCCACTCACCAAGGCCATTCCACAGATACAGTTTGAGAGACTCTTCGGGATGCTCGGTATGCGATACTACAGCAGCTAGCCCTAGTGCAAGTGGGAGATTGTTAGTTGTATGTATGCCCTAGAGGCCAGTATTGTACAGATGATGTATATTATATTGGATGCTTGGACATATATAGAGAGGACTTTCTTGCTCGATATGATAGTATGCTATCTGGTTGCTCTTTATCTTAACATGTATACTTGTCTCTCTATACTGTCTTATAGTTACATGTTGGTAAAGCCCTTAGGATGTGTACTTGACTACTTGGACTATGATACGGATCATACTAGTGGGGACATGGTAGTCCATAAGTACATCCTTCAAGGTCCCTAGTCATGGGTGTATCGAGACGAGGCATCGATATACCAGTGTAGACTAGCGTATACGCTTCTCGACTCATGAGATGGGCGATGGACGATCCCATATCCATTGGTGTTTGACATCAGAGATGGTATAAGGGTGCTCAGTGGAGACTGGGTACACTGGACGGACTCGCCGAGAACTCCCAGATGGTATTATACCTCACGTTAGATGGCAGTTCTCTGGTGACACTTGTGCAGGTTAGTCTGTAGACCCGAGATCGTCATAGAGTCTTGTGTGATTCCCATTGTGCTTTGATTTCCACTTTACCACGTCCATGAGGGCGTGCAAAACGGTGGTTTTTGGGTACAGTCCTGAGTCATATGGAGGCAATGAGCGATAGGAGGGGTTTCGTCTCTCCCGCTATTGGGGGTTGATGTTGCGCTGTGCTCGATTGGCCGTAACAGGGAAGTCCCTGGCCAGGACTGATTTAGAGATTTACTGGTAAGTGTTACCGGTAGTTTCTCGACCCGTTATGAGCCTCACATCGGCATGAGTTATCGGTTATTGGGGTCTGACGTTTACCACCCCTGGACTTGATATGCGACATATCAGACGAGGAGACCGGACTGTACGGGAAGTGTTACCGGCAGGCTTTTACAGGAGTTGGAGCGGGCTTGCTTCTTGATCTTCTGATCGCTCAATACCCGGGTAGTCGTTACGTCCAGCTAGTACCGCCGACGGCTTGTGGGTGCTTGATGTGATCATCACCTACTGCCGGCGTATTGACGAGTCTTTAGAGTCGTACATAGAGGTTTTACTGGCTCAGGCAAAACGAAATAGGAGCGCATATGTGATATGTGCGAGACCGAGAATGATGCATGTATGTGATACCGTATTCTATTCTCGCGACTTTTTGTATCACGAGGTTATATGTGATATAGCCGGGTTATCGAATCAAGTGTTGATTCGATAAGTCGATACATTGGATGTTAGTCGCTTATATGTGATATGACCGGATTATTAAGTCAAGTGTTGATTTAATAATTTATTGTATAATAGTTTATTTGATATACTAGTTTACATTAACTAACACTTGTTCACTTTAGGGTTTTTCTCACATGAGCACAACTTTAATGTATATATATGATATATATTTAAATTGTGTTTTCTTAATGTATCATGGTTGATGATACACATGACTTGGTTGTATGAGACTTACACCATGCTATTTATTTATGTTGGATTTTGATATTCAAAGTAATTACAAAATTAGTGGAGGATTAGCTAAATGCTTGAAGCTTGTGGAAGCTTGTGGAAGTATTGACTAATTCCACTAAATTTGTTTTTACTATGGATATTTCTTAACCCAACCATAACTATTAGCTAGGGTTAAGTCTCTATAAGAGTTAGTATATGATACTCACTCTCCATGGTTAGTTTTCTCACTTGATCATTATCCTCATCTCTTTTCTTTTGTTCATCTTCTTCTTTCTTGAGTTCAAAAGAAAAGCTTGCTATGGTTTGATCCAAAGTGAGATAGATTGTGAGAAACAAAATTCTAAAGAGAACCCACTTTCTATTTCTCCATCCTCTACTAGACTAGCACTTTAGTTTAGGGTGTTTGCTTCACTAATTCTCAAGTTAGTTAAGTAGAAGCTTGAGTTGGCATCCCCACGACGTAGATCATCTTCGGCCTCGAAGACTTCAAGCAAGGACGCGTCTTTCGCCTCGTGAAGCCATGCAAGGGTCCGGGAGAACCATGATCGCAGTGAAGGGACTTCAACAAGGAGCTAAAGAAGTGAAGGACCGATCTACAAAGGTTGTATTTCGTATTCACTTAGTCGTAAACATAGTTTACTAGCATATGAAACTCTAATTTTCTAGCAACGATCTTGCTTAGGGTTATTCGGCACGGCTAAAATTTTAAACGGACATGTTTGATGCTTCCTTAACCCTTGTTAGAGTGCTAGTAACCCTACAAGTAAATCTCTAAATCATCCCTGGCCAGAGACTTCCCTGTTATAGCCAATCGAGCACAACGCAACATCAACCCCCAATACCGGGAGAGACGAAACGCCTCCTATCGCTCATTACCTCCATGTGATTCACGACTGTACCCAAAAGCCACCATTTTCCACATCCTCTTGAACGTGGTAAGGTGGAAATCAAAGCACAGTGGGAATCACACAGGACTCTATGACGATATCGGGTCTACAGACTAACCTGTACCAGTGTCACCAGAGAACTGCTATCTAACGATAGGTATAATACCAACTAGGAGTTCTCGGCGAGTCCGTCCAGTGTACCCAGTCTCCACCGAGCACCCTTATACCATTTCTGATGTCAAACACCAATGAATATGGGATCATCCATCGCCCATCTCATGGGTCGAGAAGTGTATACGCTAGTCTACTCTGGTATATCGATGCCCCGTCTCGATACACATATGACTAGGAACATTAAAGGATGAACTTATAGACTACCATAGCCCCACTAGTATGATCTGTATCACAATCCTGGTAGTCAAGTACACATCCTAAGGGCTTTACCAACATGTAACCATAAGATAGTATCAAGAGACAAGTATACATGTTAAGATAAAGTGCAACCAGATAGCATACTATCATGTCGAGCAAGAAAGTCCTCTCTATATATGTCCAAGCATCAACTATAATATACATCATATGTACAATAATGGCCTCTAGGGCATACATACAACTAAAAATCTCCCACTTGCACTAGGGCCAGCTGCTGTGGTATCGCATACCCAACATCCCGAAGTGTCTCTCGAACTGTATCTGGGGAATGGCATTCGTGAGTGGATCCGCTGTGTTGTTCTTCGTGTCAACTCTCCTGACCTCGATCTCCCGGCGATCAACTATCTTCCGGATCAGGTGATACCGCCTCAGAATATGCCTGGATCGCTGATGGGACCTGGGTTCCTTGGCCAAAGCCACCGTTCCATTGTTATCACAATACAAAGGTATTAGATACTCAATAGATGGAACCACTCCAAGTTCAGTTATGAACTTCTTCATCCAGACAGCCTCTTTGGCATCTTCATTGGCAGCGATGTATTCAGCCTCCATCGTCGAGTCTGCCACGGTTTCCTGTTTGGAACTCTTCCAACATACCGCCCCTCCATTGAGGGTAAAGACAAATCCTGAGTGCGACTTAGAGTCGTCCTTATCACTCTGGAAGCTCGAATCGGTAAAGGACTCCACTTGTAGTTCTCCGTTACCATACACCAAGAGCATCTCTTTAGTCCTTCGTAAGTACTTGAGAATGCTCTTCACAGCTGTCCAGTGACTCTCTCCAGGATCTGCTTGATACCTGCTCACTACACTTAGTGAGTATGTTACATCGGGTCTGGTACATAGTATCGCGTACATGATAGAGCCTACTGTCGAAGAATATGGTATCCCTTGCATGCGAGCTCTCTCCAAATCAGTCTTAGGAGATATCTTTTTGGAGAGAGTGAGTCCTGAGATCGTGGGTAAAAACCCACGCTTAGATTCTTCCATACTAAACCTCTTTAGTATGGTGTCAATGTACCTGGATTGGGACAATCCCAGTATCCTTTTAGATATATCTCTATAGATCTTAATTACTAAGATGTAGGAGGCATCACCTAGATCTTTCATTGAGAATCTTTGTGATAAGAAGAGCTTGACCGATTGCAGCATAGGAATGTCATTTCCTATCAAGAGTATGTCATCCACGTACAATACGAGGAAGACAACCTTACTCTCTGCCACCTTCTTGTATATACAAGGTTCATCTACGTTTTTGACGAAGTCAAACTCTTTGAAAACGACATCAAAACAGATGTTCCAACTCTGCGATGCTTGCTTTAACCCGTAGATGGATTTAAGCAACTTGCACACCTTTCCGCTGCTCCCACTGTCTACGAAGCCCTCTGGCTGAGTCATGTCACGCATTCTTCCAAATCACCATTTAGAAAGGCGGTCTTAACATCCATTTGCCAGATTTCGTAGTCATGGTATGCAGCGATGGCAAGCATGATTCTGATGGATTTAAGCATAGCCACTGGAGAAAAGTTTTCGTCATAATCCACACTTGGTCGTTGACGAAAACCCTTTGCAACAAGACTAGTTTTGAAAGTCTCACCTTTTCCATCTACACCAAGTTTTTTCTTGAAGATCTACTTGCTCCCAATGGGTTTTACCCATTCAGGAGCATCTTCCAAAGTCCATACTTTGTTGGTGTACATGGATTCCATCTCAGACCGCATTGCATCCAGCCATTTCACAGTGTCCCCACTCGTGATGGCCTGCTCGAAGCTAGTTGGGTCATCATCCTCCATGATGCAATCCTCGCTTCCACCATCAACGAGAAAACCGTAGTATCTCTCAGGTGGATGAGGAACCCTACTAGATCGGCGGACAGGCTGAGGTTCGTTGGGAATTACCAAATACTCTGGTTCCACCAAATCTTCTGTCGTAGTTTGTATAGCTGGAACTTCTTCCAGTTCTACCTCCTTGCCACTAATTTCTTTTCCAAGAAATTCCTTTTCTAAAAAGGTGGCTGTAGGGTGTTTTTCGTCACCCCATTGAGATGGGAATAAGCGCGCGCTGGTCGGGCGCAGTACAGATTCCCCCTGCCTATGGTAGGCCGGGGTTTATTGATTGTGGGGATCCGAATCTCCAGCAGCCGCGGACTAAGCTGCCATTAATTACCCCTCGCATTTGGAGCGAAGGAACCGCCGATTGACGGGTTAAACTGATCATGCGAACTCAATATGCAGTGCGTTGGTGTGTGTATTTTTTTTGTTTTGTTCCACTTGTAAAAAAAAAGATATATATATATATATATATACAGATATATTTTCTATATATATAAAAACAAAAATAAATAAGTAAATAAATATTTAGAGATTTTTTTTTAATTTATTATTATTTTTTTTAATTTTAAAATATTATTTATAATTTATTTAATATTTATTTAATATTTTTTTAAATAAAAAAAGGATTAAATAAGGAAAAGAAGGAAGAAAAGAAGAAAAGAAAAGAAAATAATGGGGTCCATCACATGCTCAGCATGTGACCCGTCACATGCTCAGCATGTGAGGGGGCCGTCACATGCTTAGCATGTGGCCCACCACATTCTTTGCATGTGACCCGCCACATGCTTTGCATGTGTCCCACATCATATGGTAAGCATGTGATGGGGCCGTCACACATGCTTAGCATGTGACCCGTCACATGCTTTGCATGTGACCACTTTTTTTTTTAACGTGGTGTTTAACTCCAAAAGAATTTTATATGGCTAAAAACATTATAATGTGGAGTTAAACTCCCCAAAAAAAGATTTTTACTGTGGAGTTAAACTCCAAAAAAATTTCTGCAGTGGAGTTGAACTCCAAAAGAATTTTATTTGTGGAGTTGAACTCCAAAAGATTTTCTGTAGTGGAGTTAAACTCCAAGAGGATTTTATTTGTGGAGTTGAACTCCAAAAGATTTTCTCCTTTCTCCTTTGAGAAGAAACCCAAAATGGGTTCTCTTGAAACTCCAAGATCTAGATCTTGGATGATAAAAAAAGAGACCCTTTTTCTTCTCTTGATGGAGTTTTGGGAGATGGGTTTATGGTAAAACCTTTTTTAGTTTTTTTAAAAAAAAAGGAGAGCTAAGCTCTTGATTTATTTGGAAAATGAGAAGGAAGGGGAAGAACTTGAGAAAGAGAGAGTGGAGGCACAAACCCTAGTTTTTTTTAGGGAATGAAAAGTGTTTATTGTTCATCATCATGTTGCCTTATATAGGCTTACATATTTACATATAGCCCCTTGGGCTTTACAAAATGGCATTTTGCCCATCCCATGGCTCATGTGCCATTTCTTTTTTGCACATAAGCCATGGGCTTACAAGAATTTGGCTTTATGCCAATTTTGTTTACATTCATGCATAAAAAATTACATAAAAATTATTTATGACATGATTTTGCTGTTGGCATGAGGGAGGCTGGCCGCGAGCTCGACTTGGGCATGTGCCCGCTTGACCTGGGCTTAGGCCCACCTAGCTTGGGGGTTGACCTTGACTTTGACTCGGTCAACCGGGGTGTAAATTTTTACCCCAACAAATTGTCCCCCATCAATAAATGCACACCGCACATGTGGGTCGTGTGCATGAAATTGATGGATCTTCTTTCACGTGGAGGCGACTTGCTTTCGTTCCCACTTTTTAGGATGCACTGCCCTTGTTACGACGTAGACGGTCGACGCTTGATGCGTCTCCGAGACGGAGTGTCCATGGTAGACGTTTCCCTAGCCCGGAGCGATCCGGTTCCTGCTTTGTAGGAAGCTTGCACTGCCCTTTTTGCGACATGGACGGTCGACGCTCTGATCCGGAGCGATTTGGTTCCCGATTTGTGGGAAGCCTGCACTGCCCTTTTTACGACGTGGACGGTCGACGCTCTGATCCGGAGCGATTTGGTAGACATGTCTCCGGCACGGAGTGTCGCTGGTCGACGTTTCCCCGAAGCGGTGTGCCGCTGGTTGACGTGTCCCCGGCACGAAGTGTCTGCTTGACGTTTCCCCGGCATGGAGTGTCGCTGTCGGACATTTCCCTGATGCGGAGTGTCTGTGTTGGACGTTTCCCCGATGCAGAGTGTCGCTGGTTGACGTGTCCTTGGCACAGAGTGTCTGCTTGACGTTTCCCCAGCACGCAGTGTCGCTGTTGGACGTTTCCCTGATGCGTAGTGTCTGTGTTGGACGTTTCCCCGATGCAGAGTGTCGCTGGTTGACATTTCCCTGATGCGGAGTGTCTGTGTTGGACGTTTCCCCGATACAGAGTGTCGCTGGTTGACGTGTCCCCGGCACGGAGTGTCGCTGATCGACTTTTTCCCGGCGCGGAGTGTCAGGTTGACTTTTCCCCGGCACGGAGTGTCGCTGATCGACTTTTCCCCGGTGCGGAGTGTCGGGTTGCTTTTCCCCGGCACGGAGTGTCGCTGATCGACTTTTCCCCAGCGCGGAGTGTCGCTGGTTGACTTTTCCCCGGCACGGAGTGTCGCTGATCGACTTTTCCCCGTCGCGGAGTGTCGGGTTGACTTTTCCCCGGCACGGAGTGTCGCTGATCGACTTTTCCCCGGCGCGGAGTGTCGGGTTGACTTTTCCCCGGCACGGAGTGTCGCTGATCGACTTTTCCCCGGCGCGGAGTGTCGCTGGTTGACTTTTCCCTGGCACGGAGTGTCGCTGATCGACTTTTCCCCGGCGCGGAGTGTCAGGTTGACTTTCCCCGGCACGGAGTGTCGCTGATCGACTTTTCCCCGGCGCGGAGTGTCGCGGGTTGACTTTTCCACGGCATGGAGTGTCGCTGATCGACTTTTCCCCGGCGCGGAGTGTCGGGTTGACTTTTCCCTGGCACGGAGTGTCCGTGATCGACTTTTCCCCGCGCGGAGTGGCGCGGGTTGACTTTTCCCCGGCACGGAGTGTCGCTGATCGACTTTTCCCCGGTGCGGAATGTCGGGTTGACTTTTCCCCGGCACGGAGCGTCGCTGATCGACTTTTCCCCGGCGCGGAGTGTCGGGTTGACTTTTCCCCGGCGCGGAGTGTCGGGTTGACTTTTCCCCGGCACGGAGTGTCGCTGATCGACTTTTCCCCGGCGCGGAGTGTCGGGTTGATTTGATTCCGAGGCGGAGCATAATTCCGGCAGGGAAGGTAGATATCCCGAGGCGAAGCATGATTTCGACACGGGGTAAATTCTGGGACGGAGCATGATTCCGCCATAGAGGTTGTTGGTTTGATTTGATTTGGGTTGACATCAGCATCGCTACACTGGAATATAGTACCAGGGGCGAATCGTCATCTGTCTTGAGAGGATTTGGGAATTGTTTTTTTTGTTTGGCATCTGAATTGCTGCACTGGAATAATGCCAGGAGCAACTCATCATTTGCCCCTGGAGGATTTGGATTTGGTTTTTTGTTTGGCATCTGCATTGCTGCACTGGAATAATGCCAGGAGCAACTCATCATTTGCCCCGGGAGGATTTGGGAATTGGTTTTTGTTTGGCATCTGCATTGCTGCACTGGAATAATGCCAGGAGCAACTCATCATGTGCCCCGAGAGGATTTAGGAATTGGTGGCTTAGGAGACAGGTTTAGATCCCTGTCACCTAAGGCTTTTCAATTTTATGGGCCGTAAGGGTCCCATAAAAGCATTTTCTCCCTACGAGTCGAAAGGATCTCATAGGTGTATTTTCTCCTTAGGAGTCGTGGGGACTCCTAAGTGTGTTGCTCCTTTGTGAGTCGTAAGGATCTCACGCGGGAATTTTCTCCTCACAAAGTCGAGAGGACTTTGCGAATGCATTTTTTCCCTCGAGTTTGCGCCCTTTCGGGTTTTCACAAACTCGCCGGCAGTCCTGCTGTTTTTACTCACGGAGCCCTTTCGGGTTTTCATCCGTGCCCATTTTACTTGTGGACATACAATCCTTTTTATTATATATTATTTCTTCTTATTTTTTTAATTTTTGGTGGGACTTTGAATGCTGTCTCACCGGTAGAACTTGAGAGGGATTGGGATTGTTTTACGCCCATGGATTGTATACGGTTTTGCAAGATGTACGATCCAGACCGTAGGGCCGGAAAAATTTTGGGACTTTATTGGCGTCTGCATCGCTGCACTGGAATATAGTACCAGGAGTGACTCATCACTCGCCACTTGGGGATTGGGATTTGGAATTTGGTTGGCGTCTGCATCGCTGCACTGGGATATGGTACCAGGAGCGACTCATCATTCGCCACTTGGGAATTGGGGAGCGATGGCTTAGGAGACAGGTTTAGATCCCTATCGCCTAAGGCTTTTCAATTTTATGGGCCGTGAGGGTCCCATAAAAGCATTTTCTCCCTGCGAGTCGAAAGGATCCCGCAGGTGTATTTTCTTCTTAGGAGTCGTGAGGACTCCTAAGTGTGTTTTTCCTTTGTGAGTCGTAAGGATCCCACAAAGGTTTGTTCTCCTCATGTATCGTGAGGACACGTGAGTGGATTTCCCTTGTTCCCAGTTTAATGACTTAGAGGTCGACTGTTTCCAGTTTAACGACTTAGAGGTCATCTGTTTCCAGTTTAAAGACTTAGGGGTCCATGGTTTCCAGTTTAACGACTTAGCGGTCATCTATTTCCAGTTTAAAGACTTAGAGGTCTACTGTTTCCAGTTTAAAGACTTAGAGGTCTTCTTTTTCCAGTTTAACGACTTAGTGGTCATCTATTTCCAGTTTAAAGACTTAGAGGTCTACTGTTTCCAGTTTAACGACCTAGAGGTCATCTGTTTCCAGTTTAAAGACTTAGGGGTCTACTGTCTCCAGTTTAATGACTTAGAGGTCATCTTTTTCCAGTTTAACGACTTAGTGGTCATCTATTCCCAGTTTAAAGACTTAGAGGTCTACTGTTTCCAGTTTAACGACTTACAGGTCATCTGTTTCCAGTTTAAAGACTTAGAGGTCTATTGTTTCCAGTTTAATGACTTAGAGGTCATCTGTTTCCAGTTTAAAGACTTAGAGGTCTATTGTGCCCAATTTAACGACTTGGAGGTCTACTGTTTCCAGTTTAACGACTTAGAGGTCATCTATTTCCAGTTTAAAGACTTAGAGGTCTACTGTCTCCAGTTTAACGACTTAGAGGTCATCTTTTTCTAGTTTAACGACTTTGTGGTCATCTATTTCCAGTTTAAAGACTTAGAGGTCATCTGTTTCCAGTTTAACGACTTAGAGGTCGATTGTTTCCAGTTTAACGACTTAGAGGTCGACGGTTTCCAGTTTAACGACTTAGAGGTCATATGTTTCTAGTTTAAGGGTCTATTGTGCCTAGTTTAACGACTTAGCGGTCATCTGTTTCTAGTTTAAAGACTTAGAGGTCGACGGATGGCGAGCTTGAAATTTTGCTCCTGGCACCTCTGCTTCGGTGTTCATCATTTGCCTATTCCTGTTGGGGGAGCGATGGCTTAGGAGACAGGTTTAGGTCCCTATCGCCTGAGGCTTTTCAATTTTATGGGCCGTGAGGGTCCCATAAAAGCATTCTCCCTACGAGTCGCAAGGATCCCGCAGGTGTATTTTCTCCTTAGGAGTCGTGAGGACTCCTAAGTGTGTTTTTCCTTTATGAGTCGTAAGGATCCCACAAAGGTTTGTTCTCCTCATATATCGTGAGGACACATGAGTGGGCCTTCTCAATGGAGCATAATTCCAAAGGCGGAGACCAGCTGCGTAGCTGGTGATTGTGGTGGGCCATGGGTATGAAGAGAATTATTGAGCCTGTGGATTGTATACGGTAGTCAATTTGGGGACTAACCGTAGGGCCAGAAGAATTTAGGGAAATTGGATTTTGGTCGGCGTCTGCATCGCTGCACTGGAATATGGTACCAGGAGCGACTCATCATTCGCCGTTTTTTTTTGTTTTTTTTAGTTTTTGTTGTTGTTGTTGTTTTTACCACGACTGCTCTATTATTTCAGCTTATCTTATCGCGAAGATCGCGATTACCCTATCATTTCGTCTTTTATTCGCGGTTGCCCCATCATTTCGGCTTTATTTTCATCTTTATTTTACTCGCTGATTTTTATTGCGAGTTGCCCCATCATTTCGTCTTTTCTGTATTTTTCTTTTATTTACACATTTTTTGTCTATTTACATATATATATATATATATATATATATATTTACATTCCCAGTTTAACGACTTAGAGGTCGATTGTTCCCAGTTTAACGATGTGGTGGTCATCTGCTTCCAGTTTAACGACTTAGTGGTCCATCATTCCCAGTTTAATGACGTGGTGGTCCTCTAGATCAGAAGCTTGGAGAAGATACCCGATTGAGCAGTTGTCAAAGGCACCGCTGGAGCTTACCCGAAATGCCTTATTACTTTGTCGGTGTTGATGGACTTGCCCCCAACTGGGGCCAAGGAAAGTCGTTCAAATACCGACTTGCGTTCGAAGATGGCAATTGAAAATTGTTAACCTCCTCCTGCGTAAAAAAAACATGATTTCAGGACAGGCAATCGATATGTATATTGATTGAGTTTACATGAACGCTTAACCCGAAATATGGGAGGAGTGATAGGTCCTACCGGGCGTGCCAGAATCTGTAGGGTATTTTTCGTCACCCCATTGAGATGGGAATACGCGCGCGCTGGTCGGACGCAGTACAGATTCCCCCTGCCTACGGTAGGCCGGGGTTTATTGATTGTGGGGATCCGAATCTCCGGCAGCCGCGGACTAAGCTGCCGTTAATTACCCCTCGTATTTCGAGCGAAGAAACCTCCGATTGATGGGTTAAACTGGTCATGCGAACTCAATATGCAGTGCGTTGGTGTGTGTGTATTTTTTTTGTTTTGTTCTACTTGTTAAAAAAAAGATATATATATATACATATATATTTTCTATATATATAAAAACAAAAATAAATAAGTAAATAAATATTTAGAGATTTTTTTAATTTATTATTATTTTTTTTAATTTTAAAATATTATTAATAATTTATTTAATATTTTTTAAATATTTTTTTAAATAAAAAAAGGATTAAATAAGGAAAAGAAGGAAGAAAAGAAGAAAAGAAAGGAATGGGGTCCATCACATGCTCAGCATGTGACCCGTCACATGCTAAGCATGTGAGAAGGCCATCACATGTTTAGCATGTGACCCGTCACATGCTTAGCATGTGAGGGGGCCGTCACATGCTTAGCATGTGGCCCGTCACATGCTTTACATGTGCCGCCCGCCACATGCTTTGCATGTGCCGCCCGCCACATGCTTTGCATGTGACCCGCATCACATGTTAAGCATGTGATGGGGCCGTAAGCATGTGACCCGTCACATGCTTAGCATGTGACCCGTCACATGCTATGCTAAACTTTTTTTATTTTTTTTAAATTTTTTTTAACGTGGAGTTCAACTCCAAAACAATTTTATATGGCTAAAAAAATTATGCTCAGCATGTGAGAAGGCCATCACATGTTTAGCATGTGACCCGTCACATGCTTAGCATGTGAGGGGGCCGTCACATGTTTAGCATGTGACCCGTCACATGCTTAGCATGTGAGGGGGCCGTCACATGCTTAGCATGTGGCCCGCCACATGCTTTACATGTGCCGCCCGCCACATGCTTTGCATGTGACCCACATCACATGTTAAGCATGTGATGGGGCCGTCACATGCTTAGCATGTGACCCGTCACATGCTTAGCATGTGACCCGTCACAGAGTTCAACTCCAAAAGAATTTTATATGGCTAAAAAAATTATAATGTGGAGTTAAACTCCCTCAAAAAAGATTTTTACTTTGGAGTTAAACTCCAAAAAAATTTCTGCAGTGGAGTTGAACTCCAAAAGAATTTTATTTGTGGAGTTGAACTCCAAAAGATTTTCTGTAGTGGAGTTAAACTCCAAGAGGATTTTATTTGTGGAGTTGAACTCCAAAAGAATTTTATTTGTGGAGTTGAACTCCAAAAGATTTTCTCCTTTCTCCTTTGAGAAGAAACCCAAAATGGGTTCTCTTGAAACTCCAAGATCTAGATCTTGGATGGAAAAAAAGAGACCCTTTTTCTTCTCTTGATGGAGTTGGGAGATGGGTTTATGGTAAAACCTTTTTTAGTTTTTTTATAAAAAAAAAGGAGAGCTAAGCTCTTGATTTATTTGGAAAATGAAAAAGAAGAGGAAGAACTTGAGAAAGAGAGAGTGGAGGCACAAACCCTAGTTTTTTTAGGGAATGAAAAGTGTTTATTGTTCATCATCATGTTGCCTTATATAGGCTTACATATTTACATATAGCCCCTTAGGCTTTGCAAAATGGCGTTTTGCCCATCCCATGGCTCATGTGCCATTTCCTTTTTGCACATAAGCCATGGGCTTACAAGAATTTGTCTTTATGCCCATTTTGTTTACATTCATGCATAAAAAATTACATAAAAATTATTTATGACATGATTTTGTTGTTAGCATAAGGGAGGCTGGCCGCGGGCTCGACTTGGGCATGGGCCCGCTTGACCTGGGCTTGGGCCCACCTAGCTTGGGGATTGACCTTGACTTTGACTCGGTCAACCGGGGTGTAAATTTTTACCCCAACAGTGGCATGTCGAGAAACAAACACCTTTTGTTCCTTGGCGTGGTAAAAGATATACCCGCGTGAATGTTTGGGATATCCAACAAACTTACACAAAAAAGACCTTGCCTCGAGCTTGTCCGGATTTTGTGTTTTTACATATGCCGGACAACCGCATATCTTAATATAATTAAGATATGGTCTCTTTCCTTTCCATATCTCATATGGAGTGGTTGGCACAGATTTAGTGGGAACCATATTCGATAGGTCTGCAGCTGTCTCCAGTGCATATCCCCAAAAGGAAATAGGTAACTCAACAGTGCTCATCATAGAGCGCACCATATCTAATAAGGTGCGATTCCTCCGCTCCGATACACCGTTGTGCTGTGGTGTATACGGAGGAATAAGCTGAGAGAGAACCCCATTCTCTTTTAGATATTCCAGGAACTCCGTGCTCATGTATTCACCTCCTCGATCAGATCGTAGGATTTTAATACTTTTACCCGTTTGGTTTTCGACCCCATGCTTATATTCTTTGAATTTTTCAAAAGTTTCAGACTCGTGTTTCATCAGGAACACATGTATGAATCTTGAAAGATCGTCTGTGAATGTAATGAAGTACGAAGAACCATTCCTGGCATGTGTAGACATAGGACTACATGCATCACTATGTATCAGTCCCAAGAGCTCACTAGCTCTTTCTCCGTGTCCTGTAAACAGTGTTTTGGTCATCTTGGCTTTGAGACATGATTGGAAAGTGTCATAAGATGAAAATTCGAACGGATTCAAATATCCATCCTTATGCAACTTAGCCAGTCGTGTCGCAATGATATGACCCAGTCTACAATACCATAAGAAGGATTCGTTCATTTATGAACTCTTCCTCTTGTGTGTGTTTTGTATGCTAAGAACTGTGGTTTGATTTAGAACGTATTTGCCATTAATTAACGAGCTTGATCCGATCAACTTTTGATTCAAGAAGATATTCATAATATTATCCTGTACTACAAAATTATATCCTAATAAAGAAACTGATATAAGATTGCATATCAGGGTCGGAATGCAATAGCATTGTTCAGAATTAATGTGTTACCATTTGGTAATACAAGGTGATATTCGCCAACTGCTTTGGCTGCAACATTTGCCCCATTCTCGACTCTTACGGAATGATCACCCATTCCCAGTTCTGTACCTTTCTTTAGCCCATGTAACATATTACATATGTGGGATCCCGATCCGGTATTTAATACTCAGGACGTAGAGTGAACTGAGAAACGGTTCTCAATAACTAACACACCCGAAGAAGATGCATCAACATGCTTATTCTTCGTTTGGGCGGCGTGGGAATCCGGATATTCCCCTATTCCCTATTTAGTCTTATAACAATTATAAGAAAGAACGGAACCAATGTTCCCCTGCACAGTATAACATGAGGGTTTGGTCAATACATCCATATTATTATCTTGATTAAGATATGACATGGTCGCTACCTGGCGAGAGAGAGAGAAGAATACAGTTTAGCGTATGCTCTTGCAAGATCAGATTGGTTATTATTTTATCTAATCAGGATGACTCCCACTGTTTTTTATCAAATCTTCCTTCAAACCCTAAAAGGAAAGACTAGCCAGGATTAGTTACACCCTACAATTTCGTCAATCTTTCAGCCAGGCCAGTGCCGGTATTTTGAGGGAGGTTCGCCATTCTTTCGCACGGACCTAATTAAAATAAACCTCGTTTTCCCAGAGGCATAACCCCGTTGATACCTTTCTAGACACCTACTTGATTGGCTAATTGTCCTGTGTAAAACTCTCTCAGGAGTAACTTTTACTCACAGTGGGTATCGGGATCCAACTATCACATGGAAGGTATGCAATCTCATTGCAAATTTCAACACTTGAAATTCCCGATAATATTTTGCCCCTAGCGTCCTATGACCTTGATGCAGGCCAACAAACCATAGTCCGCTAGTCAAGTTCAACCCGTCATTTCTTGATTGAATTAAACCCACCCGCACGACCCTTGACGTAGGCCAACAAAGTAGTACGACTACCCTAATCCAATCTCATCTTATACCGCAGATAAGTACTAGTTAGCTACCGCGCACTACGCCTTGACGCAGGCCAACAAACGTAGCACGAATACTACGTAGGACTTATCTGAAATGATGGAGGGCTACGACAGGTTTTTCAGAAAACCTTTTACGTAACGAACTTGATATCGTTGTAGAATCGAGTGATTTTGAAAAGGAGTGTTTTTGAGGCTTTTATTAGTTTTGCTAAACTGGTCATTCCCGGTGAAGGGATCTCGACTCTTTCCTCATCGAATAAGGTGCGGGATATATCACATATATCACTGTGCAAAGCAAGAAACTCTAAAAGCAATCAAAAGACAAACCGAGTGTTGTAGCATCTGCCAGTTATTGCTAAAGAGGTCACTCCCGGTGAAGGGATCTCGGCTCTTTCCTTATCGAATAAGGTGCGGGATATATCACATATATCACTATGCAAAGCAATAATTGTAGCTACCCTTTTTGAAAATTTGATTCTACAACATCTTTTAGGTTTCTTTTTCTTTCATTAATCATATTAATGAATTCCCATCATTTAAGCTTCCTAAGCATCATAGAAAATGAAACAAAAATACAACGTACGCTTATGCCATCCGCATTCGCCACAGTGTCCCGTTATGCACCGTTAGGTTACTTAACTAACGGCATATCGGGACGGGACTAGCGCGGGTGCAAAACATAAGCAACGTCTACTATATATCTCATATATAATGTAGATCCATTCATCTCAGAATCCACAGTGATCACATCACAGAGCAGCAGAAGAAACATATGAAATATTGGATATATTACGAGGTCCGTGTTTTATTTTGAGCCTATATAAAACACGGATTCCATGGTCACGATGATAGCCAAACCCACATCTCTACACCCCTACAAGAGTGGCAAGCAACCCTACCAATTCTAGAGTTAGGAGACCCGGACTCGACTCCTCGAGTTGGTCTCCCATTGGACTCTAGAACCCGGTTACTTGTGCTCCCCTCCTTGGGTCTATCCTAATGCAGAAAATAAAATAATATACAACAATGGTGTCATCATCCTCAACCCGAAAGTACCCCAATAAAAGAATATTACATACATTGAATTTTACATGAATGAAAATAAAAACTCCCATCTCACATAAAACCCCCGGCTATTCAAAACGCGACGATCCAATATAACATATCACAGCAACACATAACATCACATGTCATCAACGTAACTAAATATGCGTATCCCAATTGTCGTTGACATATAGCAACGAAACCAGTGATACACTATATATTACACTTACGGCCGCAGAAAAGAAAATGTCAAACTACAACATTTGGAATCCACAATAACCTTAGACATCATAAACCCAAATTATTACATACTTTGGATTTCATGCCTAACTATATGAGTTCCAAATATTGTATCACATTCCAAAAATTGCTAGACGATGCTAAACATTCCAATCGAATCAACAAACACCCAAAATTACCCAAAAAGCTCAACACTTGAGCGTAGTTTAAAATTATTCAGCACATGCTACAGTACCAATAAACCGGCCGTAGAAGGGTCAACCAAGGCCTCACATGTGGCATCGTTGAACCACCACAAACCATAGGATTTAGTGGCAGTTCTGACGGTCACATAATCGAGTTAGGGTTTCGTAAAGGGTCCATCGCATAACTTTCATGATGTTCTGAAAGTTTTAGACCAAGGAAAAATCCAACACTTGGAAAATTTCCGGCGAGGGTTAAAATGGGTATTTGATATCTGATCGAACTTTTTAACACCGTCTAAACTAACCCGAAAAAATGTTAGAATTATGACTATGAAACACTCCGAGTTGCCTTTATAGTAAATTAACATCACATGCAAATTTAGCAAAATCAAACAACACCTGAAACATCAAAACCCAGAGAATGGAACACAGGCAAAATTTGAAGGGTGGTGCTCGGTTTTTGGCCGAGATGGGGGGGGGGGGTGGCCGACCACTTTCAAGCCAAATGGCTTCAAATTTTGCTAGTGTTAATGTCACATCACATACAACATTCTGTACTTGTTTAAAAAAATTTTAGAGCTCATATAAAAATCGACAGAAACATGGTTTTGATGTGTTAAGTTTCGGAGTTGTTTCGGTTTCGTAATCCTACACTATCCGTCTAATTCTCTAGCTAGGCTCTGATACCACTGTAGGGTTCCTATGAATGACAACAAGGTTTTGGGAGGCATCGTCCATGCCATTTTCAAAAATTTGCCGTTTTAAAGAACCCTAAACTAGAATCGTTAACTAGAGAATCATACGAAACATAAAGTAAACTACATTACTTCTAAGTGATAACGGAAATACAACCTTTGTAGACCGGTCCTTCACTTCAATAGCTCCTTGTAGTAGTCCCTTCCCTGTGATCATGGAACTTGCGGACTCTTGCATGGCTTCTCAACGTGAAAGGAACGAACTTGCTTGAAGTCTTCGAGACCGAAGATGATCTACGTCGAGGAGACACTGACTCAAGCTACTACTTCACTAAATGAGAGATTAGTGAAGCTAACACCCTATACTAAAGTGCTAATCTAGTAGAAGATGATGAAGTAGGAAGTGGGCTCACTTTAGTTTTATTTCTCTCACAATATTTTCTTACTTGAACAAAACCTAGAGAGCTCTTGAGCTTTGAAAAAGAAGATGAACTCAAGAGATGAGAATGAACTAATGAGGTGAGAGAATCAACCATGGGTGAGTTTGTATCATATACTAACTCATGTAGAGATATAACCATGGCTAAATTATAATGGTTAGGTTAATAAATATCTTAAGTAAAACAAAATGAGTGGACAAAGTCAATGCATCCACAAGCTTCTACAAGCTTCATGCATATGAGTAATTATCCACTAATTTGGATTTACTTTGTAACACCTTGGAAATGCGGTTAGTGTTAATTTAGCTTTAATGCGGGTTTTTAGTAAAAAGTTTACCCGAAATGGCACGTGACTGAAACTTGAATCATATGAGGTCTATAGGACCCTATCTAATTCAAGTAAGCCAAAAATCCCAGAAATCTAAACCATTTCAAAGAAGAAGTGAAGAAAACTTATTTTAAAATAAATGGTTTTAATAACATAAGCCGAAGTATGCATTTTTAAAATCACAAGTCTGTTCTGAAAATTTCGGCAGAGTTTTCTTTGTAAATACTGGCCCCAAAAGGGTACAACATGCATAATATGAATAAAGGCATCCCCAAGCGGGAGCTAGCTCTTCGTCAATTGACGGTCACAACTACGCAAGAAATATAATATACAATGCCAAGGGCGAGGATCAAAACTCAAAAGGAAACTCAATAACATCAAGAAAACCCATAATAATACAACGTGCGACTCTAAGGTCGAAAGAATAACAACTGGTTTTCTAAGTCTGAAATAATATACAAGTCTGATTGATGGAGTTTACTAGATACAACTGAATAAATGAAATACAATGGTGGTCACGATGCAAGTGAACCCACCTACCAAGCAATCACCCGGAAAGAAGCAGCGTGCCAGCAAAGCCGCAACGAAATCTATACGGCAAAACCCGCAAAAAACTGTGGCACAACAGAGGTGAGTTGCCAACTCGTGAGTAGAAGACATCACCGAGCAGAAATCGTATGTATGACTCAAACCTAGATCAATACGATCAGTAACATATAACCTCAAAATGATAAAGCCTGAAGCACCTAATAATGGCATGGGTAAACATTTATACATAAGTATAATACCAAGTTCTCGTGTCAGTGTCTAAGGTAGCAACATATCATAAATATGAGGTATGAATGCAATATAATGAAAACAGAATACATCATGAATGAGAAAACTGTTTTTTTTATTTAGTGAGATTTCTTTATATATATAAATCGAGGTATCATCAATGAAATCAACATGAAATTAGTGTCAAGCATCGACACAAAACATATATCCCAATATCTCAATATCTCAGGCTCCGGCAATCCGGACTGGCCTGCAACCTCGAATCTCAATTCTAGGGCTCCGGCTCTCTGGACTGGCCCATATCATCAAATCTCAAAACCTCAGGCTCCGGCTATCCGGACCGGCCTGAACTCCGATCAGTATCCTCCGGATATCTGTCGAGTCACAATAAAATCACCGGCCGGTAGTGCTCCCATGCCAGGCTCAACGCCATCATCTGTGACCATCTTGCCCCGGGGTACCGCACCGGGTCCACCATGCACCCACAGACGGTTCCTCCTCCTCCTCGAATTGGGTGTATGATATCGCTCAAGAGCCGAGAAAACTCATGGTGGACATATCTCAAATCATTTCATGAGAAAACTGCAACTTTCATTTTAAAATGATAATCAGTTTATAAAATCTTTGCGGTTTCTCCAAATTCAGAAATCTCATGGAAATCCGAAATCCCAATCTCAAGGGTAAATAAATAATGAATACTGGGCTCCGGCAATCTGGACTGGCCCATACTATCGCATGGCAAATGAATATATAAATATGCATGAAAATCACAGTAATAAATGCAATGTCTAAGCTATCAGATAAAAACAAGCGCACTAGTACCATGTCGAAACTATCAGCTAACAATTTATACTAATGAATAATGTTTTCTAATATTACGTGACATGGCAATTACCGATGATGATGTGTGTGAGCCGGTAAGCAGGTGTACGTGGAGCATACGCATCATCGATAATGGTGCTGGTGTCCTGACATCATTATTTTAATAATAACTAAAGAAAACACAATATAAGCATGCAATACGATGCGAACATCAATAATATGCAGAACATGAATAATAACGCAACATGTAAGAATATACATTTATATATGAGTCATACAGTTTTGCCATTTGAAATAACACGAATCGTGGTGTTTATAAAATAAAGGCTACGGTATTTTTAAGAAAAGGTACATCCTTTGAAATATCCGTAGAATCCCTTGGCCTGTCTTTAAAATACTCACGATTCATTAGTCTTGAAATAGGCATGACATGAATCTAGGCTAACATCTACAAGTAAACTACAGGACTAAACTAACAGACTAATCGAAAGAGATAAGGAAAACCACCTAATTCTGAGTCGATATATATATAATAGTCGGTAATCCCGCCTCATTAGTATCACATACGATACAATATATAATATGACATCCTCGAGTCAAGAGTGCGGATCTATCATCAATATATAGCTCGTACGGTAAATCCATCGTACAACGTCCCAATCTGGGTACGGGTCGAATATCATACTTATCTCATCATTTATCTGGTATCCTTATCATCATAACATGAATGGGGTACTGATCTAAAGTCTAGTACATACTGATACCATCTACATATATATATGCGTGTATATGAAAACACATCGCCTATGGACCCGCTATAATATCATAGCGTATCTCATAATACGAACTAAAACATATCACCGATCTCGTGGCACCATGCCCAATCTCATCGACTCATCTCCAAATATCGTATACTATCCTCATCATCCATGTATATGTATACATACATACATACATACATACATACATATATATATATACATAGTCCCATACCTATGTGTGTATATATATACATATCCCCATATACGCATAAGTAGTAAAATATATGCAAGTGTGTGTGCGCGTGTATGCAATTCTTAACTCTAGGGATTCGCGACCAAGAAACTACACTATAAGCGTTTTCTTACAACTACGCTAAACTAACCCAAAGTCATGAAATCATCTCTTGCTAAGTATGCACATCATAAAACACATAAGTATATATATCATAACGCATTCGCGTTCAATGCTACGAAACTGCGGGGGTGCTATACGCCATCCACCCGACTTCCCCCGTAGATATATGTCTACTCATCTTGATCTTCGCTTGCCGATGCCGATGTCTCCACGCGCTTTCTTGTCATCTCGAAGTTCTCGTGAGGTTACCTACACATCATAACATATCGTGCCACATAAAAATCTAATTCAAAACCAAAACGACACATGAATCATACATAGGTTAAAAACTATGGTCTAATCACACAAAGGAGCCCAAAACACCCGATATTAACGTACAAAATATCAAGTGATCGAGATAAAACCAAATATCAAAACTCCAATTCATAAACATCATAAAACATAAAGCAGCAACCTTGAAAACATGCTCCAGATTTTAGTTCAGGGGAAAACAAGGTGCACAAACAGTACTGGGGTGATGTATAGGGGGTATGTGATCTACAGAAGAAGCCTAGGCACCCAATTCCTCACTGTGGCCGGCCACAAGCCCCAAATTTCCGGCCTGCTCGGTTTGGGGGGTTCTGTTGGGGCTCGTTTTCACAGGGTGGTCTCGTAGGGTCTTAATTAGGTCAATGGTATTGTTTGGTTTTCTTGAAAAACTCCCGGGTCACTCCAGATTCCCTGCACCCTCAAATTAACACACAAAACCGACATCGAACATATTTCCTCTCAAGTCTTGGTCTTCTCAGGATTCGTATCATTTCAGGGGTTTTATGGTCACTACTAGGCCTCATTCACCACCACAACTCAAGAATCTCACAACTCTCTTCTAGGAATTTTCAAAGTTCACTAAACCGCATTAAAACACTTCTAAATTTGTATAGGTGCTAAAGTAATTGAAAAACAATACTAATGGTGCAGATTTTACCTTATTTGGCAACTCAAGAAATTTCTTGAGTTGCCCCAAGTGCTCAAAATCCATCATTTCTTGGTCCAAGGTGCTTGTGAGGAGCTTGTGCATGTTTTCAATGAAAAGGAGATAGACTTTTGATGAGTTTTTGGTGTTGTTGTGAGGAGGTGAAGGGGGGATGAAGGAGAGGGCTGCCATGAGTGATGGAGGGAGTGAGAAGGATGAATGAAGAATGAAGGAAGAAAGCCTATGGTCAACTTGACCCCTCACCTCTCTCTCTTCTCTCTCATGCCCATACCTCCTATTCTTTATTCATTTTTTTCCTTTTTTTTTCTTTTCCTTTTCTTTTCTATTCTTTTCAAAACAAATCCATACATGAAAAAGGAAAAGACATGATAGGAAAAATGTAACAAGTGTTTGTAAATGTGACATGGTGCATGTCATTTGCACAAAACCGGATTAATGTAAGATTAGTGATATTTAATGGCGATTAGCATTAAATAGAGTATAAATAACTTGTAAAATTTGTAATTTTCATAAATCACATAAATCCCTCAAAAACACCATCTAATTGGATCTTCCTAATATTTTCCAATTTATCGGTATTTAATTATACCGCACTAATAAAATATTCATAATATTTATTATTTAATTATAAAAGTTTCCAAAAATAATATTTTATTTTTCTGAAATGTTACATTCTCTCTCAGCTTACTCCTCCGTATACACCACAGCACAACAGTGTATCAGAGCGGAGGAGCCGTATCCTATTAGACATGGTTCACTCCATGATGAGTAGTGCTGAGCCGTCTTTCATTCTGGGGGCATGCGCTACAAATAGCGGCATACCTTTTGATTCAGGTTCCTTCTAAATCTGTGCCTAAGACTCCGTATGAAATATGGAGCGGAATGGAACAATGTCTTAAGCGTATTAAGATATGGGGTTGTTCGACCTATGTGAAAACACAGAAACCGGACAAACTAGAGACACGGTCAGTTCTATGTAAGTTTGTGGGATATCCAAAGCATTCGCATGGATATCTGTTCTACCACACTGAGGAAAAAAAGGTGTTTGTATCTCGCCACGCCACCTTTTCAGAAAGGGAATTTCATGCAAAAGAAATTATTGGGAGTACGGTAGAACTGGAAGAAACTTCAGAACCACAAACTGAAACTAAAGATTTGGTGGAACCGTTAGATTCAGTGGTCCCAGACGAACCTCAGCCACTCCGCTGATCTAGTAGGATTTCTTATCCGCCCGAGAGATACTACGGTTTTCTCATAGACGGGGATCAAGAGGATTGCATCTTGGAAGAAGATGATCCTACTAGTTTCAGGCAAACTATTATCAGTAGGGACTCTGATAATTGGCTAGATGCTATGCAATCTGAGATGGAGTCCATGTACACCAATAAATTGTGGACGATATTGCTCCACCTGGGGTAAAACCCGATGGATGCAAATGGATCTACAAAAGGAAGTTTGGTGTAGATGGGCAGGTGGAAACTTATAAGGCTAGACTCGTTGCAAAAGGTTTTCGTCAAAGACCAGAAGTGGACTATGAAGAAACCTTTTCTCCAGTGGCTATGCTCAAATCCATTCGGATCCTACTTGCCATTGTTGCCTTCCATGACTATGAAATCTGAAAGATGGACGTAAAAACGGCTTTTCTAAACGGAAGTTTGGAAGAGTGCGTTTATATGGATCAGCCAGAAGGTTTTGTAGACAGTGGGAGCAGCGGGAAGGTGTGCAAGTTGCTTAAATCCATTTATGGATTAAAGCAGGCATCGCGGAGCTGGAACATCTGTTTTGATGAAACGGTCAAGGAATTTGACTTCATCAAGAACGAGGATGAGCCATGTATTTATAAGAAGATTGTAGGATGAACTATTGTATTCCTAGTCTTGTACGTGGACGATATTCTTTTGATAGGAAACGATATTCCTATGATACAATCGGTCAAGCTATTCTTGTCACAAAAGTTCTCCATGAAAGACCTGGCTGATGCATCGTACATTCTAGGGATTAAGATATACAGAGATAGATCTAAAAGATTATTAGGACTTTCGCAGTCCAACTACACAGAGACCGTACTAAAGAATTTAGTATGGAAGTTTCCAAGCGCGGTAACATAACTGCATTGCACGGAATCACCCTCTCCAAAGAGATGTCTCCCAAGACAGACGAGGAGAGGGTTCACATGAGCATTATACCCTATGCTTCGGCGGTAGGATCTATAATGTATGCGATGCTATGTACCAGACCAGATGTAGCATACGTGCTGGGCGTGGTAAGCCGGTATCAGTCTAACCCGGGTGAGAATCATTGGACGGCTGTGAAGAACATTCTCAAGTACCTGGGAAGGACTAAGGAGATGTTCTTAGTATACGGTAATGGAGACCTCAAGGTCGAGTCCTTTACCGATTCAATCTTTCAGAGTGACAAGGATGACAACAAGTCTGTTTTGGGTTTTGTGTTTACCCTCAACGGAAGGGCGGTGTGTTGGAGAAGCTCCAAACAGGACACCGTCGCAGACTCGACGATGGAGGCTGAATACATTGCTGCGAACGCCACCACAAAAGAAGTGGTCTGGATGAAGAATTTCATTACTGAACATCAGGTAGTTCCATCCATTGTTGATCCGATACCTTTATATTGCGATAACAATGGGGCTATAAGTTTAGCGAAGGAACCACGGTCCCATCAGAAATCCAGACACATCTTAAGACAGTATCACCTGATCAGGGAGATCATAGATCGCCAGGAGATCGAGGTCAGGAGAGTGGATACAAAAGACAACACCATGGATCCATTTACGAAGCCCTCCCTCAAGCGCAGTTCGAGAGACTTTTTGAGATGTTGGGTATACGGTACGCCAATAGTTGTCCTTAGAGCAGACTTTGGGTATTCGATACGCTAATATATGGCCTTAGTGCTAGTGGGAGATTGTTGGATAAGTATGCCCTAGAGGACATTATTGTATTTGTATAAATGTGGATGCCAGGAATATGTATGTACATGACAATCTTGCTCAGTTATATAGTATATTATTTGAGTTTTCTTTATCATGATATGTGTATTTCTTTCTTATGATGCTTTGTGTTGTTTGCACATATTGATAAAGACTCGATACAGTAGTATATTATTATAATTTGACTTTATCTTAACATGTGCATATGTTATATATGTCGACCATATGTTGATAAAGCCCGTAGGATCTTGCTTGACTACCAGCGTTATGATGGCTATCATACTTGTGGCAGCTGGGCAGTCCATAAGCACATCCTTAAATAGTCCCAAGTTGCGTGAGTATCGAGATTAGGCATTGATACTCCAGATTAGACTAGTGTATACGTTTCTAGACCCTGACGAGGGGCGATGGTTGGTCCCGCAGCCATTGGTCTGATGCACCTAAGATCGTATGCAGGTGCTCACTGGGTGTGAGTACACTAGACAGATTTATGGAGAACTTCCAGATGGTACTATACCTATCGTCAGATGATGTTCTCAGGTGACATGTGTACAGGTTAGTCTTTGGACCTGAGATCGTCATTTGTCTCGTGTGAGTTCCCACCGTGCTTTGATCACTACCCTACCACGGCTCTACTGAGTCATGCAAACAGGTTTTGGTTGGGTACAATCCTGAGCCACATGGAGGCAGTGAGTGATTGCTGGGGATTCGTCTCTCCCGGTATTAGGAGTCTATATCGCACTGTGTTCGATTGGTCAGGACCATAAGATCTTGGCCATGGCAGTTGGGATTTACTGATAGGTTGATCAGTAGTTTTCCGGATTGGTCTTGAGCCACATCAGCATGAATTATCGGGTTAATAGGGTTTTACGTTTACCACCCCTAGACCCAGTATGCGATACTCTTAGACGAAGAGACCGGACTCTACGGAGATTGTCACGGATAGGCTCAGTAGGAGTTCGGACGAGTTTGCTTGTCGGCCTTCTTTTCGACGGGTACCTGGGTAGCCGTTACCTATAGCTAGTACCGCTGACGTGCTTGTGGTTAAACCCACTGCCAGCGTACTGTCGAGTCTTTAGAGTCCCACACAGAGGATTTCCCTGTTTCGGGAAAAATGATGTAGACGCCGTATAGTTTTACGGCAGGGTTCGATCACATACGTGTACTTATGCAGTATGATGTTCGGGCGGATAATACTAGCGTGCTTTGGTTTAAGCCGGATCCTAGTATTATATTCTTGGATTATTTTGTCTCTTTGTATTTGTATTTTTCGGAATACGGATACGGGTATATATATACGGTGAGAGGTATTCTTGTAATTATGCAAGATGTTTTAGAAGAAGACACCTCATTATTGTTTTAACCATTTAGGTTAAATGGTTAATGAGTTGGAGGTATAAGATGTTCATTTATCATTAAATGAAGCATGGCTACTTGGTGACTCATGTAGTGACTCATGGTTTATTATTGAGGCAAGGTGGATTCAAGATATTTTGGTGAATTATTTATGCTTGATATTATTCACACGAGTTAGCCATTCTTCATGATTTTCTATGCTTATCACAAACACTCTCTCATCTCCTCCAAGCTTCATCTTCTTCTACCTCAAAACCCTAAAAGTCTCATGTTTTGAGAAACCTAGGGTTAGTGAGATAATTCAATCCATCATCATTCTCTACATTATCTAAGCTACTTAGATTAGCATACTAAGTAGCCTAGTTACCTCGGTTTAGAGGTAGGACCTCAAAGTAGACACTTTCGGTGGATCATCTTTGACGCGAGGAGGCCATCGATCAAGCGCGATCCGTTTGAGGAGCTAAAGGAGAGGAGTGAAGACTTGAATGACTTTATTCTTTAGGTATAAACTTCGATCATAGTAGATGGCTTCTCTAGTTGCTAGTTAGGTTTTATGGTAGATCCGGTTTAGGGTTATTCTAGCCCCGGTTTAAATCGTTATAAAAAAATTTTATTCCACAAACCGGCCACGGATGTTGGCCAGGGCATTAGTGTAACCTAACAAAACACAACCAAGCATATCATATACAATATTATGAAATTTAAGTAAGATAGTAAACACAAGTATATGAACATTCATTGTTTTTGATATCTCAATCATGAATAGTATATCAATATCAAGATATAACTCAAACTCAAAATATGAGATATTGATATACTAACTATATAAACATGATATAAGAGAAGCAAGATATAGATTACATGTATATATAAATTCATATTGTGAATTACCAAAACAATGAATGAGAGTAATATATTGATATCAAGAATACAACACAAGTATATCATGAGATATTGATATATTACTCGATATACATAAGATATAGGATATGTAAGCTAAACATCAAGTGTATACGAGTTCAGTGTCGATATGATATGCAAGATAAGCAAGTGACACTACATGAACTATTCATGTTTAAGCTATCATCAAAACTAAATAAATTGATCATCAAAATCCATAAGCTATCAATCTCCCCCTTTTTGATGATGACAAAATGTGAATAGGAAATAGTATATCTATATCAAATAAAACCAAATATCTAATATTGATATACTAAATCTCCTATTATTCTTCTCCTTTTTGATATAATAAAAAAGAGTATTTATGGAATTTAGAACGATTAAACTACTCCCCCTAAACATATACGTACACCTAAAGTGAATCAAATGTTTGAATCACTCTCCCTAAATGTATGCATAGGTGAATACTAGGAAATGGATACGAGCATAGGGAAAATGCAAATTTTTAAAAAGAGACTCAACTCATATCCAAAAGCATGTATATGTAAGATATGAAAAAAACAAGTATACATGCAACAAATATCCACATATGCAAGATATAAACAAGTTCTAATGGCATGTGGAGGCAAGTATGAGTTGATACAAATTGAAAATGAACAATTTTGAAAGCGAAGTTCAACTCATACACAAAAACATGTTTTGAAAACGATATTCAATGAAAAGCTTAAAATATGCACCAACTCATAAGTAAAACAAGTTTTGAAACTTATGAATTATAATACATGTCGTAATATGAACCATAGGATATCAATAGAAAAACATAATAGTATTAAACATGTACAAAGTGTGTGTGCGTTTCTTTAAAATTATGGAATTTTAAAAAGTACACAATATAAGAATTGGGAAGTAAATACGGTCATAAGCGTGAGATTTACCTTTCCTAAACGCTTGAATCTCCAAAGTGCGAGAAGCAAGCCAAAACAATCGATTCATGAGTGTTATCTCACAATCACTTGAATACCAAACCATTAGAGTTCAAAAGTAATATATGATGGAATACAAGTGATACTAAACTCATGAATATATCAAACTATGCACAAGGAACTAAGATGAAACCAATTAAAAGGTTCAAAAATGCATTATACTTAAATAAATAGATATTAATTGAAAACAATATGAAACCAATTGGAAATAATTGAGGAACGTATGTGAGTGCAAACATGAGTAACTGTCTCATCTTAAGTATCGAATACAAGGGTCTCTAATTCTCTATGCTATACCTTTAGGATTCGTTGTAATTAACGAAATCCACAAGTAGGTCCTTTAAACGGGTTGCAGAATGTATTTGGCAAGATGAGATAAGAATTCAATAATAATGAATAATTATACTCATGCAAGAAGCGTGTGTGCAACAATCAGGCATGTTTAAGCATAAACATACAATAACAAGGCACAAAGTAAAGATACCAATTGAAAATTGGTTCATGTTAAAAACATATGCCAAAATGTATACATTGAAAAAGATTTAAACAATTTAAATCTATATAGATACGAAATCTTACTTATAAGATTAAAAACATATTTTAAACAAACGAGAGTGGTTTATGGTAAGAAAACTAAAGAATATGCAAATCTAAATCTAGTTTTCAAACCATATTGAGCTCAAGTTTAAATGATCAAAAGGTTAAAAAAACAAATGAGCAGAAGAAATCACATATGAGCAAATAAATGATACCAATTGTGAATATCAATTGAAATATCTTAAGAATTGCAACTTATATATGAACAAGAACTAAAAGATATGCAAGTTAACACAAGTGCAATACATGGGGGTATATCTAAATAACACACAGTCAAATAGAATATCAACATTTAAGCGCAAATGAATATATGATATTCTAAGCAAGTATAGCAATAAATACGATACCCCACAAATTGATGAGCTATAACAAGTTTTCCTTTTGAATTGCTTTTGCTCATCACTTCCCGAATCTCTCAAGTCGTCAATTGGTCCACACCAAAAAATAGGATATGGAAGGGGATTTTGGTATCCAAGTTTTCTTAGATCCAATAGGGTTAGCTTTAGGAACCTACCTAACATTGGCATGCGAAGATATATTCATTTTTAACATACAAGCAAATGCGAAACGTCCATATGCACCACAAGAATGACAAGTGTGAGTGTGTGTATGCATGGAAGATCTAGATATGTCAATAGCATGCAATATAGTAAGTGTATGATGTGTTCTTAAAAGATGGTTTTAAACTAAATCTATAAATATATGCATGAGAATGGGCATGATATTTAGTAAAATGTGAAGCATATTTGACACGTCTAGAAGAAGAGGGTTTTTGCAACATTGAAGATTTAAAACTAATATCTCTTCGATTTAAAACGTTCTCCTCCTTTCTATGTAAAGAATCAACACTTGAAACCTTAGCAAGTGAGGCAACCAAAATCTCATTTTTCTTCTTGAGAGAAGCGTTTTCGAAAACTAGAGATTTTTGAGATAAAATAGACGATTTCAAAAAATCAATCTCAGTTTTAAAACTTGAAATCGTATCAATATTTTCTTTTCTCAAGATCTCATAAGTTAAAAGCAACTTCTCCTTTTCCTTTTCAAGAGACGTAAAATCATAAGTCAATACATCATAAGAATCAAGTGAAGATTTTAAACACTTAATTTCACTTGTAAGATTTGAAATCAAAATATCATTTTTATTTCTCAAAGCATTCCAAGATAAAACCAAATTTTCATTTTCTACTTTTAAAGAATCAAAAGAAATATATTGTAAATCAAGTATTGAAAGTAGCCCATTCTTCTCAAATTCAAGCTTATCAATTAAATCCTTTTGAGAGTCATGAGTAAAAGATAAAGCATTATATTTGGCAATCATCGCCTTATTAAAAATCATAAAAGAATCATAATAAGTCATCAATTCCTCTCTTTCAATATTAAAATCATAAGAGCATTTTTCGAGAAATTTATTTCAAGATGCAATAACATTAAAATTTTCATAGAGATCATGATAGGCATCTAACAATTGATCATAAGTAAATTTTTAATATCAATGGACGAAATACTTATATCCTCATGATCAATGCACCCCTTAGCACTCTCCAAAGAGTTGGATCGTCTCTTTTGATTCGCTTTTGGTTGAGACACATCCAAAATTGCGAATGTAGCTGCCTTCTCTATTTTATTGCAAGCTACGTGCTCCTTTGTAGATTTGCTCCAATGAGCACCAAATTCCATGAGCCATCTTGCAAGAAGAAAGATTGTTAAAAATATTAACATCTAAAGCAAATTGTAAACATTGAATAGTTTTAATATTTAAAGAAAACAAATCTTTATCATGACTACTCTATTTATATTTAGCAATAGTAGGAATAGAATAATCGTTCATAACAATTTTCCAAAAATCCCTACCCCGACATTCAAGAAAACACTCCATCTTTATTTTCCACAACTTAAAATTATTTCCATAAAAAACAGAAGGATCATAAATAGAATAAGAGCAAGATGAAGCTATGGATCACTCTAGGATGTTAAGCCTACAAAAAAATGAGTACCAAGCTTTGATACCAATTGAAAATATTACTAGGGAATGAATAGGAATACACTACCGATATACCCAAATTAAAAATTCTATCAAATACTTGCTAATACAAACACAATTGTAAACTTAGACTAATGATATGCCAATAAAGATATAGCTAAGCATACATACAATTGTGAAGTTAAACATATAGCAGGCACAATAAATCACAATCAAGCAAGAATGAGCATATAGATAGCACAAGTGATAGCAATGCAATTTCTAAGCTAATGAGCAAATAAGAGATAAGAAATTGCAAACTCAAACACGAGACAATTTATAGTGATTCAAGAGATCACTTAGTCCACTTTCTTTAGGCGCACGAGCCTGTTCCACTAGACATGTCTTTTTCGGAGATAAACACGTTGCCCGCAAGCAACCCACGGCCATGCTTCCACTGAAAGCTAAACTAATAAGTCTTCTAAAAAGACTACACGTTGTTCGCCACTATGAACAACACTTCTTACAAGTCCTTCTTGCCTCTCTCTCAATACAACCACACGTGCTCCTCTCAACAAGCACTTCTATCTTACAAGACACTCTTGCACTCAAGAATCCTTTCAATGAAGAAAGAAGGAAAAATACAAGCCTAAGATTACTCCTAAAGGAGTTTTACAATTGAAGCACTAATACTTAAGGAGAATGGAATATCAAAATAGATTACTTACAAGAGATGAGATTTTTCTTTTGAAGATCACTTTAGAATATAGGCCACTAAAATTTCTAAGTGATTGAGGCTTAAAAAAATAACAAAAAAACTTTTTATTGTCCCCAAAGAAAACTAGCAGTTATGGGTCAAAGTCAGTAGAATACGCTCATAGAAGACGTCTGGCCTTTTAGAAAATAACCCAACCGCTATATTTTTGAAAAAACTTAACCGCAGACGTCTAAAGTTCAAATAGGTTGACATATGAAGCAGAAAACGTTTTGACAAAAACATAATATTAGACGTCTGCCACGATGAGCTGCAAACATCTGTGTTCTTTTCTGGGAAGCATGGAGCCAAAACTAGACGTCGAAAGTCCAGATTAGCAGACATCCAAAGTTTAAAAAATGTCTTTTGAAACCCTTCATCAAACGTCTAGTCCATTGACCTTCAGACGTCTGTCTCATCTCAATTTTAGAAAACATATCTAAAATATCAAATATCAACAGTGCACAGATGTCTGAACTTCAATAAGGCAAACGTCTGGCCTAGCACAAAATGCTGAAATTTGGATTTTAATAAATACGAAAGTTTTAAACTCGAAAACCCGAAGATTGTAAAACTTTTGTGTTAGTGTGTGTGAGTGTTCAAGAACTTTAAATAATATAACCATAGTCTATAGAGTACTTATGAAGATTCCTATGTCGGTATCGCAAATTCTTCGAATTCTTGAATCTTTTGTAAGTTATGTATATGCCCTAGAGGCCATTGTTGTACATATGATGTATATTATAGTGGATGCTTGGATATATATAGAGAGGACTTTCTTGCTCGACATGATAGTATGCTATCTAGTTTTACTTTGTCTTAACATATTGATTTGTATTGGGTTACTGTCTTGCTCTCACATGTTGATAAAGCCCTTAGGATATGTACTTGACTACTAGGACTATGATGTAGACATACTAGTGGGGCCAGGGTAGTCCACAAGTACATCCTATAACTATTCCTAGTCGAGGGTGTATCGAGACAGGGCATCGATACTCCAGGGTAGACTAGCGTATACGCATCTTGACCTATATGATGGGTGATGGATGATCCCATATCCATCGGTGTTTGACATCAAAGATGGTGTACGGGTGCCTAGTAGAGACTGGGTACACTGAACGAACTCGCCGAGAACTCCTTGTTGGTATTATACCTATCGTCAGATATCAGTTCTCTGATGAAACTGGTACAGGTTAGTCTGTATACCCGAGATCGTCATAGAGTCTTGTGTGATTCCCACTGTGCTTTGATTTCCACCTTACCACGTTCAAGAGAACGTGCAAAACGGTGGTTTTTGGGTACAGTCCCGAATCACATGGAGGCAATGAGCGAAAGGAGGGGTTTCTTCTCTCCCGATATTGGGGGTTGATGTTGCGCTGTGTTCGATTGGCTATAACTGGATTTCCCTGGCCAGGGCTGATATGGAGATCTACTGGTAAGTGTTATCAGTAGTTTCTCGACCTGTTATGAGCTTCACATCGACACGACTTATCGGTTACTGTGGTCTGACGTTAACCACCCCTAGACTGGATATGCGACATATCAGACGAAGAGACCAGACTGTACGGTAGTGTTACTGATTGGATTTATAGGAGTTAGAGCAGACTTGCTTATTGATCTTCTGATCCCTCAATACCCAGGTGGTCGTTACGTTTAGCTGACTGCTTGCGGCTTGTTGGTGTTTGATATGATCGTCACCTACTGCCGGCGTATTGACGAGTCTTTAGAGTCCTACATAGAGATTTCCAGGCTCAGGCAAAACGGAGTAGGAGCACATATGTGATATGTGCGGGATCGAGATTGATACGCGTATGTGATACCGTATTCTATTCTCGCGATATGTGATATCGGCCGGTTATATGTGATATAGCCGGGTTATCGGATCAAGTGTTGATTCGATGAAATAATATATATATATATATATATATATATTATATGCTCACTTAAATATTTATTATTCTCACTTATGATGCATTTAACATATATGTGATATATGTTTATTGTATTGTTTTCTTTATTTACATGAATATTATATATGTGATATATAATATTGTGACATGCTAGGTTACACATGCAACATGTATGTATGAGACTCATACCATGCTAGGGTTTATGTTAGGGTTTCATTTATCATTAAGTAATTACAAATTAGTGGATTTAATCAAAGCTAGAAGCTTGTAGATAAGCTTTGACTTAGTCCACTCTTTTGTTTCTATTTAAGATATTTTGTGACCTAACCATTAACCCTTACCATGATTAATTCTGTAACAACCCTAAACTTTCTGTATAACTTTCTGTACAATTTTTCAAAAAAATACAGATAGGGGTACTTTTGCCTGAGCACAAGTTATAAATTTGTTTTGCTTTTTAATAGAAAGAAGGAGCTTGTAGCTCATTGTTAATACCTTGCACTGCTGAACCAACCCACCAGAGTTCAAATCCCATACCCCACATTATTTTTAATATTGTTTTATTTTAATACTTTTTGAAGTCCAAGGGTTTACACGTGCATAACTCGTAAAAACCCTACTACACTAAATAAACAAACTGTCCCAGGGGGTAAATGGAGCGGCGAGGAACCCAAAGCACCCCGACTCGGCCGGAATCGGCCGACGACCCGGCCTGTTAGTGTATATGCCCTAGAGACCATTACTGTATCATACTAGCTTGTATATTACTTAATGGATGCTTGGGATATTCACAGTTGTAATGACAGTCTTGCTCAAAATGGTAGTATGCTACTTGGTTTGTTTCTACTTCAATATGTGCATGTATTTCTTTTAGCATATTGCTTATACATATTAGTGGAGCTCTTAGGATCTTTGCTTAATTACCAGCGTTGTGATGACAGTCACACTAGTAGGGGCTGGGTAATCTACAAGCACATCCTTACACAGGTCCCTAGTCGTAGGATTATCGAGACGGGGTATCGATATTCCGGAGTAGACTAGTGTATACGCTTCTCATCCCAGTAGAGGAGATGGTCTGTTCCATAACCATTAGTACGTCGTACTGGAGATAGTATGCAGGTGCTCGTTAGGTTACGAGTACACCGGACAGGACTCGTAAGGAACTATTGGTTGGTACTATACCTATCGTCAGATAACAGTTCCCAGGTGACAGGAGTACAGCTTAATCCGTCGACTTGACACTGCTACTTCTCCTCGAGTGTGTTCCCACTGTACTTTGATTACTACCCTACCACGGCTTAAAGGAGTCGTGCAAACAGGTAGTAGTTGGGTGCAGTCCTGAAGCACTTAGAGGCAGTAGCGGTTAGACAGGATTCGTCTCTCCCGGTATTGGGGGTTGATATCGCCCTGTGTCAGGAGAGCCATTACACAAAGTCCCTGTCCAGGGCAAGCGAGATTTACTGGTAGTGTTTCCAGTAGTTTCTCAGGATGTTCTGGGCTACACTCCAACATGACTTGTACCTCTATTAGGGGTCTGACGTTTACCGCCCCCTAGGCCTGACATGCGATACTCTTAGACGAACAGACCGGACTGTACAGAGATTGTCACATTCAGGATCAGTAGGAGTTCGGATGGGTTTTCCTCATCGGCCTTCTTATCGACATCTACCTGGGGACCGTTACTACAGCTAGTACCGTTTGCGGCCTGTGGTTAAACCCACTGCCAGCGTAATGTCGGGTCTTTAGAGTCCCATATAGAGAGTTTTCCTGCACTGGGCAAAAGGTGTAGAGGCCGTATGGTTTTACGGCAGGGCTACGATCACTTACGTGCACTTGTGCACGTATGATGTTCGGGCGGACAATACTAGTGGGCTTTGGTTTAAGCCGGATCCTAGTATTGTATAGATGGATCAGTTTTGTCTTCTAGTATTCGTATTCTACGGAATGCGGATGCGGGTGTGTATGCACGGATGTGAGGAGCGAAGAAGGAGATGCCTCATTAGGGTTTTGACTATTGACTTGGTCAAAACCATTATGAGATGGAGGAAAATGTTTACTAATCTTTTTAATGATAATTGTGTTATGGATAATTGGTTTGACCATTTGACCATGTTGACCGGTTGACCTAGTTGACCATTGTTGACTTAGATATTTTTGTGAGCACTAGATATTTTCTTGGCTTGGATTTAACTTGACATGATAATGGTCAAATCAAGGTTGCCATCACAATTATCATAATAAAAGATTTGTTTTATTTTTCCTCATGGTTCATTATCTTGTTCTCATTCTCTCTCATCAAATGAGAGCTCCCATGCTTGCTTCTTCTTCCTCCTCTCTAGAAAATCCTATAGCTCTCATGTGTTGAGAAAATTAGGATTTAGATAGACAAACAAAACCATCTTCTTACTCTACATCACCTAGGACATCAAGCTTAGCAAACTTGTTGCCCTAGTTACCTCGGCTTGAGGTGGAGCTCGGACTATAGACTCTCGGGTGGATCGTCTTCGACTCAAAGAGGCCGTGGAGGTGACCAAGATCCGGATCGATCCTCGGAGCTCATGTAGATGAGGAGGACAATGGAGAAGACCCGAAGGACCGGTATCATGAGGTATAATCTTTCTATCACAGTAGATTAAACCTCTTGTAGTTCGTTAGAAATGGTTTGGCAAAGATCCTTAGTTTAGTCTATGTTGCTTTTGTAAGAAAGTTTTGATTTTTACTTGTTCCGCCTCCTCGCTAGCTAGCGGGGTGAGCGACGTAGACTTACACGGCCGACTCGGGCCACCGCAGCCGGCCGGACTCGGCCGGACCGCCGAGTCGTCGACAGAAAATTTCTGCCTCTTCACCTCCCCATCACTCCTGCACACTTTATTTCCTTGGATCGGTTCTAGAGACCCTTTAAAACCCTAATTACTCCATTTTTAATCATTTTAATACTTTTTAATACAATTTTCAATTCACCCTTTCACCTACCATAAACCCTAGCCTTACCCTATAAATACAACCCCTAAACACACACACCCTCACTCCAAAATTCTGATAAACAACTCTCAAGAAAATCTCTAGAAGTTTAGTGTGCAATTGAAGTTAGCAAAAGGCGAAATCTTCGGCGAAATTCTGACGACAACCCTAGGAGCTCCCGGCGAAGAAACGATGCACCGGCGCCTCCTACCGCTTCCTCTCTTTCTTTTCTAAGCTCTAAACCTGTATGTACCACCTCCCTCTTCTCTATTCTATTCTAAAAAATTTTAATACTAAAACCCGACGGAAGTGGAGTTAATCCGACTTCCGATTCGGTTTTTTCTTAAAAATTCCATCTTTTCTTAAATACAACATATCAAACTCTTAAATCTTGACTATTAATCATTAACAAAACATGTTGAACAAATTTCATAGCAAAATATTTTATTTTTTAATTTTTACCGCTCTTTTTCAGTAAAATACCATGTAGTATACTTTCGACTTTAAAACATCATTAATCTTGCTATACTTTAAAATCGATCATGAGGTAATGACCTACCTCTTCGCAACACTCATATGCAATTTAGCACAATATCTTTTGGGAAATATAGATTCGGGAAATACCGTTTTACATAAAACTACCTTTTACTATTAAAACCGTTTTCTATAAGATTACGTATTTTTACAAATCTTTGCAAAGCGCCACTACAACTCATTTTTGGGGAACCCGACTGGGATGTTGCGGATTATCGCACATCCCTGATCTTAGTAGTGCGAGATTCAGACCTCCGCAAGGAGCATTCGGTCTCGAGAGATTTAAAAGTACAAATATCTTAAGAAAATGAGATTTCTAAAAATATAATATATTAAAAATTATTTATATATATATATATATATGTATCATCAAAATATCTATTTTTGATATAATATAAATATTCCAACTTTTCTAAATCAACGAAAATACCATGAAATTCCATACAAGTTCAATATTACAACTAAATACCCTATATTATGAAAATAGGTTATTTTTACTAGAAATATCATAAATATAAAATCTACATCTATAACAACTTTAAAGAAGATAATTAAATACTTGGGCTGTATTTTGAAAATTATACAAAAGTATTTTTATATAAAACACTCTCAAGTTCTATAAATTACCCTAAGGACCCTAGTAAATATAGGTTTAAGTGGCACCAATCTCTTGAGCCTCAGGGACCCGTAGAAGTGGGTGCTTGCCTATTTAAGCTAGACAACTTAACGACAGTGTTATCAACACGGTAATCGTATTTGAAAAAGACACAAATCCTGCCGCCCATGTGCAGCGGTTACCGATAACATCAAAACAATCAGGACTTCAATTTCTTTTCTAATTGTTTTAACTCAGACTGAGTCTCTTTTTAATAATCTGACTTGAATATGATTCAAGTGCAATCTACAATCTACAATCCAACATGAATTCTTGAATACTTAAATTCAATCTATTCAATCTATATTGACTAAACCGAACCATGGATATACTTCCATTTACATGATTCTCCAGTTACATCCATTTACTGATATCATGGTTTCGGCAAGTCATCCAATTATACAATCTATATTACCAGACAATACAAGTCTTCCATTTACATTTACAAAACAGTACGAACAACACATTTATAATCCATCTATACAAGACAATACAATTTACAATACAATACAACAATGCAATCAAGACATCGCGGGGTTTTTAAGAGGTAGATTGGTACGGAAGGTGTTAGCAGTGGCACGAGACTGCAAGATTTAAGACACCTAACCTATATTCCGTTGCTGTTGTCCCGTGGCATAAACGGTTCCTTGTACTACACGTGCCTCTAGTCTCTAGCATATAGAGACTCTTCTCGTATACACTGGCATTCTTCTGTACCAAGCTATAAACAACAGCCTTAACCATATAATACAACTTTAAAAGCTACCTTCTTTTTCAGTCTATTCTATTTCTCCTTTATCTTTGGGACTTACCAAGCGATTGTTCGTTGATGACATTCCTTCTCTTTCTTCTTTGGAATGTTGTCAGGTGATCTGGACACCCAGGAGATCGAGCTTACTAGTGAGGACTTGGACCAGCTTGTCTACGACCCAGAGCTCTAGTTTTATTGTACACATTTTTATTTAGTACTTTTCATTTCTGTTATGCCACTGTTTAGGCATTGCTTTCATTCAGCTGTATTTACTTTACTATGTATTGTAAAAAGAATGTGAATAAATAAAATTGTTGCTTTATTATATCTTTTCTCTTGTGCATTTACATTTATATTGCTTAGATACGCTTAGCGTATTTACTTCAGAGTAAATACGTAGCGGCCTCGTCGCGTCCTCTGCCTGTACACTGGGAAGCGGGGCATGACAAATTCTCTACATGGGTTATTGTATAGATAATATACTCACCCAAGGGTTGCATTTGAACCATGATAGATTTTTTTCATCACTTGAGATATTTCCTTCTTCTTCTTCTTCCTCATCTTATTTTTGCTCTCTAGATTTTGAGATCAAGAAGAAAAATAGTGAGAAATTAAATACTAAAGTGAGCTAAATTCCTACTTCATCATCCTCTTCTATACTAGCCATATAAATTAGTGTGTTAGCTTCACCAATTCCGTATTAGTGAAGAGTGAACTTGAGTCCGTGTTTCCTCGACGTAGATCATCACAGACTTTGAAGACTTCAAGCAAGGATGCATCGTACATCTTGTGGAGCCTATCAAGAGTTCGGGAGCTCATGGATCGCAGCGAAGGGACTACTACTCGGAGCTTTTGAAGCGAAGGAACGGACTACAAAGGTTGTAATCCCTATCACTTAGATATAAAGTTGTTTACATGCAAAGTTAACCTTAATTCTCTAGTTCGATTACTTGGTTGGTTTTTTTAGCACCCCAAAATTTTAATATAGCATGTTTGATGCTTGCCAAAACCTTGCTAAGGTGCTAAGCTAAACCTACAGTGGTATCAAAGACAAGCTAGAGCATTAGGCGTTGTCTAGACGAAGTTAGAATTCCGATCAAACTCCGAATAGCCGAAACGTACCCCTTCTCTGGAAATTTTTCAAAATGTTGGAATTTTCCATGTTCAAAATATTCAGAAAATCATGCAGGGAATTCTATGGACACATCTGAAGAACGAAACCCTAACTCGTCCAAGTGACTGCGGATCCACGGCTAAAACATGGTTTTGGCGGCGGATCCGCGGCGCCACTTGAGAGGCTTGGGTCGGGCCTTCAGTTGTATGTCCGTAGGTGATGTAGGATGTTTCTGGTTAACTTTAACTGTGCTCAAGTGTTGAGTTCTCTGGAAAATTTTGGGTGTTTGTTGATTCGATCGGAAAGTTTAACATCGTCTAGCTTTTTCTATAATGTGATACAATATGTGGAATTCATATAGTTAGGCATGAAATCCGTAATATGTGATATTTCGGGTCTATGATGTCTAAGGTGATTGTGGATTCCAAATGTTGTAATTTTTCATTTTCTTTTCTGTAACCGTAAGTGTAATATGTTGTGTATCACCGGTTTCGTTGCTATACATCAACGACAATTAGGATACGCATATTTACTTACGTTGATGACATGTGATGTTATGTGTTGCTGTGATATATTATATTGGATCGTCGTGATTAGAATAGCCAGGGGTTTTATGAAAGATGAGAGTTTTTATTTTCATTCATGTAAAATTCATTGTATGTAATATTCTTTTATTGCGGCACTTCCGGGTTGAGGATGATGTCACCATTGTTGTATATTATTTACTTTTCCGCATTAGAATAGACCCAAGAAGGGGAGCACAAGTAACCGGGTTCTAGAGTCCAGTGGGAGACCAACTCGAGGAGTCGAGTCTGGGTCTCTTAACTCTAGAATTGGTAGGGTTGCTTGCCGTTCTCGTAGGGGTCTAGGTATGTGAGTTTGGCTATTCATCACGACCATGGAATCCGTGTTTTTACTGGCTCAAATAAAACACGGAATTCCTAGTATATCCAATATTTCATATGTGATTCTTCTGCTGCTGATATTCTGTGATGTGATCATTTTATATGCGTGAGACGAATGCTTATACTATATATGATATATAAATATTATTGCTTTCGTTTCTTCTGTGATGCTTAGGAAGCATAAATGATGGGATTTCATTAATGAGATTAATGAAAGATAAAGAAACCTAAAAGATGTTGTAGAATCAAATTTTCAAAATGGGTAGCTCTAGTTTTTGCTTTGCATAGCGGTATTCCTTGTAGAATATTCAGCACCTTATTCGATAAGGAAAGAGCCGAGACCACTTCACCAGGAGTGACCTCTTTAGCGAAACTAGCGGATACTGCAACTCACTCGGTTATGTTTTTGATTGCTTCTATAGTTCTTGCTTTGCATAGCGGTATTCCTTTTAGAATATCCAGCACCTTATTCGATAAGGAAAGAGCCGAGATCCCTTCACCGGGAGTGACCTCTTTATCGAAACTAGTAAAATCCTCAAAAAAACTCCTTTTCAAAATCACATGTTTCTACAACGATATCAAGTTCATTACGCACAAAGTTTTCATAAAAAAAAACCTGTCGTAGACCTCCGTCATTTCAGATAAGTACTATTTAGTATTCTTGCTACGTTTGTTGACTATGTTAAGGCGTAGTATGCGGTAGCTAATTGGTGCTTATCTGCTAAAACATGAGATGTGATTGGATTAGGGTAGTCGTACGACTTTGTTGACTATGTTAAGGGTCGTGCGGGTGGGGTTTAATTCAATCGGGAAATGACGGGTTGAACTTGGCTAGCGCTTATGATTTGTTGACTATGTTAAGGTCATAAGTTGCTAGGGGTAAAAGCATTATCGGGAATTTCAAGTGTTGAAATTTGCAATGAGATTGCATACCTTCTATGAGATAGTTGGATACCGATACCCGCTGTGAGTAAGAGTTACTCCTGGGAAAGTTTTACACTTTACAATTAGCTAACCCATTAGGTGTCTAGAAAGGTGTTAATGGGGTTACCCCTAAGGGAAAATGAGGTTTATCTTAATTAGGTCCGTGCGAAAGCACAGGGTACCTCCCTCAAAGTACCGGCACTGGCCTGGCTGAAAGGTTAGCGAAATTGTAGACTGTAATTAATCCCGGCTAGTCTTTCCTTTTTAGGGTTTTTTGAAGGAAGATTTGATTAAAACAGTGGGAGCCATCCTGATTAGATAAGATAATAACCAATCTAATTTTGCAAGAGCATACGCTAAAGTGTTTTCTTTTCTCTCTTCAGGTAGAGACCATGTCACGCCTTATTCAAGATAATAACATTGATGTATTGACCGAACCCGCTTGTTATTCTGAGCAGGAGAACGTTGGTTTCGTTCTTTCTTATAATTATTTTAAGACTGAACAGGAGATAGGGGAATATCAGGATTCACACGCCGCCCAAATGAAGAAAAAGCATGTTGATGCATCTTTTTCGGGTGTGTTAGTTATTGAGAACTGTTTCTCAGTTCACTCTACGTCCGGGGCATTAAATACCAGATCAAGATCCCACATATGCAATATGTTGCATGAGCTAAGGAAAGGTAGAGAACTGGGAATAGGTGATCATTCCGTAAGAGTAGGGAATGGTGCAAATGTTGCAGCCAAAGAAGTTGGCGAATATCACTTTGTATTACCAAATGGTAATATATTGATTCTGAACGAATGCTATTACATACCGAACCTGATATGCAATCTTATATCAGTTTCTTTATTAAGTAAAGAAGGATATAATTTTGTAATACAGGATGATGTTATGAACATCTTCCTAAATCAAAAGTTGATTAGATTAGGCTCGTTACATAATGACATATACATTCTAAATCAAACCACAGTTCTTAATGTACAAAACATTCACAAGAGGAAGAGTTCAGAAATGAATGAATCCTTCTTGTGGCATTGTAGACTTGGTCATATCAATATGACACGACTGGCTAAGTTGCATAAGGCTGGATATTTTGATCCGTTCGAATTATCATCTTATAAAACTTACCATTCATGTCTCAAAGGAAAGATGACCAAAACTCCGTTTAGTGGACACGGAGAAAGAGTTACCGAACTCTTGGGACTGATACATAGTGATGTATGCGGTCCCATGTCTACACATGCCAGGAATGGATTCTCGTACTTCATTATATTCACTGACGATCTCTCAAGATACGGACATGTGTTCCTGTTGAAACACAAGTCTGAAACTTTTGAGAAATTCAAAGAATATAAGCACGAAGTAGAGAACCAAACAGGTAAAAGTATTAAGATCCTTCGATCTGATCGAGGAGGAGAATACTTGAGTAATGAGTTCCGGGACTATCTAAAAGAGAATGGGATTCTCTCTCAGCTTACTCCTCCGTATACACCACAGCACAATGGTGTAACGGAACGGAGAAATCGCACCCTATTAGATATGGTGTGCTCTATGATGAGCACTGCTGAGTTACCTATTTCCTTTTGGGGTTATGCGCTTGAGACAGCAGCATACCTATTGAATCAAGTTCCATCTAAATCTGTACCTACCACACCATATGAGATATGGAGTGGGAAGAGACTATATTTTAAATGAGTTAAGATATGGGGTTGTCCGGCCTATGTCAAAAGGAAAAATCCGGACAAACTCGAGGCCGATCAGTTCTATGCAAGTTTGTGGGATATCCAAAGAATTCACAAGGATATATTTTCTACCACGCTGAGGAGCAAAAGGTGTTTGCTTTTCAATATGCCACCTTTTTAGAAAAGGAATTTCTTACAAAAGAAATTAGTGGCGAAGAGGTAGAGCTGGAAGAAGTTCCAGCAGCACAAACTGCAACTGATGATTTATTGGAACCAGAGGATTCAATAGTTGCCAACGAATCTCAGCCTCTCCGCCGATCTAGTAGGGTTTCTCATCCACCTAAGAGATACTACGGTTTTCTCATTGATGGTGGGAGCGAGGGCTGCATCATGGAAGATGATGAACCAACTAGTTTCGAGCAGGCCATCACGAGCGGGGACTCTGTGAAATGGCTGGATGTAATGCGATCTGAGATGGAATCCATGTACACCAACAAAGTATGGAATTTGGAAGTTGCTCCTGAAGGGGTAAAACCCATTGGGAGCAAATGGATCTTTAAGAAGAAACTTGGTGTAGATGGAAAAGTTGAGACTTTCAAAGCTAGACTTGTTGCAAAGGGTTTTCGTCAACGACCAGGTGTGGATTATGATGAAACTTTTTCTCCAGTAGCCATGCTTTAGTCCATCCATATCTTACTTGCCATTGCTGCATACCATGAATACGAAATCTGAAAATTGAATGTTAAGACTGCCTTTCTAAATGGTGATTTAGAGGAGTGCGTGTAAATGACTTAGCCAGAGGGCTTCGTAGACAGTGGGAGCAGCAGAAAGGTGTGCAAGCTGCTTAAATCCATCTACGGGTTAAAGCAAGCATCGCGGAGTTGGAACATCTGTTTTGATGTTGTAATCAAAGAGTTTGACTTCATCAAAAACGTAGATGAACCTTATATATACAAGAAGGTGGCAGAGAGTAAGGTTGTCTTCCTCGTATTGTACATGGATGACATACTCTTGATAGGAAATGATGTTCCTATGCTGCACTCGGTCAAGCTCTTCTTATCACAAAGATTCTCAATGAAAGATCTAGGTGATGCCTCCTGCATCTTGGGAATAAAGATCTATGGAGATAGATCTAAGAGGATACTGGAATTGTCCTAATCCAGATACATTGACACCATACTAAAGAGGTTTAGTATGGAAGAATCCAAGCGTGGGAACTTACCCACGATCTCTGGACTCTCCAAAGAAATGTCTCCTAAGACTGATTTGGAGAGAGCTCGCATGCAAGGGATACCCTATGCTTCGGCAGAAGGCTCTATCATGTACGCGATGCTATGTACCAGACCCAATGTAGCATACTCACTAAGTATAGTGAGTAGGTATCAAGCAGGTCCAGGAGAGAGTCACTGGACAGCTGTGAAGAACATTTTCAAGTATTTGAGAAGAACTAAAGAGATGTTCTTGGTGTATGGTAACGGAGAACTCCAGGTGGAGTCCTTTACTGATTCGAGCTTCCAAAGTGATAAGGATGACTCTAATTTGCACTCGGGAATTTTCTTTACCCTTAATGGAGGGTCGGTGTGTTGGAAGAGTTTCAAATAGGAAACCGTGGCAGACTCGTCGATGGATGCTGAATACATCGTTGCCAACGATGCTGCCAAAGAGGCTGTCTGGATGAAGAAGTTCATTACCGAACTTGGTGTGGTTCCGACCATTGAGCATCTAATATCTTTGTATTGTGATAACAATGGAGCTGTGGCTTTGGCCAAGGAACCCAGGTCCCATCAGAGATCGAGGTATATTCTGAGGTGGTATCACCTGATCCGGAAGATAGTTGATCGCCGGGAGATCGAGGTCCGGAGAGTAGATATGAAGGATAACATTGCGGATCCATTCATGAAGGCCATTCCCCAGATAAATTTTGAGAGACTGTTCGGGATGTTGGGTATGAGATACTACAACAGCTGGCCTTAGTGCAAGTGGGAGATTGTTAGTTATGTATATGCCCTAGAGGCCATTGTTGTACATATGATGTATATTATAGTGGATGCTTAGATATATAGAGAGAGGACTTTCTTGCTCGACATGATAGTATGCTATCTGGTTTCACTTTGTCTTAACATGTTGACTTGTATTGGGTTACTGTCTTGCTCTCACATGTTGATAAAGCCCTTAGGATATGTACTTGACTACTAGGACTATGATGTAGAACATACTAGTGGGGCCAGGGAAGTCCATAAGTACATCCTATAACTGTTCCTAGTCGAGGGTGTATCGAGACAGGGCATCGATACTCCAGGGTAGACTAGCGTATACGCATCTTGACCCATATGATGGGCGATGGATGATCCCATATCCTTCGGTGTTGGACATCAAATATGGTGTAGGGTACTCAGTGGAGACTGGGTACACTGAACGGACTCGCCAAGAACTCCTTGTTGGTATTATACCTATCATCAGATAGCAGTTCTCTGGTGACACTGGTGCAGGTTAATCTGTAGACCCGAGATCGTCATAGAGTCTTGTGTGATTCCCACTATACTTTGATTTCCACCTTACCACGTTCAAGAGAACATACAAAACGGTGGCTTTTGGGTACAGTCCTGAATCACATGGAGGCAATGAGCGATAGGAGAGGTTTCGTCTCTTCCGGTATTGGGGGTTGATACTGCGCTGCGTTCGATTGGCTATAACTGGAAGTCCCTGGCCATGGATGATACGGAGATCTACTGGTAAGTGTTATCAGTAGTTTCTCGACCTGTTATGAGCCTCACATCAACACAACTTATCGGTTACTGGGGTCTGTTGTTAACCACCCCTAGACTGGATATGCGACATATTAGACAAAGAGATCGAACTGTACAGTAGTGTTACTGATTGGATTTGCGGGAGTTAGAGCTGACTTGCTTGTTGATCTTCTGATTGCTCAATACCCGGTGATCGTTACGTTTAGCTGACCGTTTGCGGCTTGTTGGTGTTTGATGTGATCATCACCTACTGCCGGCATATTGACGAGTCTTCAGAGTCCTACATAGAGGTTTCCAGGTTCAGGCAAAACGGAGTAGGAGCACATATGTGATATGCACGGGATTGAGATTGATACGCGTATGTGATACCGTATTCTATTGTAACGTTTTAAAAATAATTAAAATTTTTTTTAGATAAATAAAACCCTTTAAGTGAATTTTCTGATTTTCGGTAAAATAAAAAGTATTTTTCGTAAAAATTAACCATAATTATTTTTCATTATAAATTTAAAAAGACCTATTTTAATCATGTAATTACTAGTAAATGGTGTTTATTTAGTCACTTATAAATTTTTAGTTTAATGAAATATTTTTCCTAAATTAATTATTTTAAATATTAACATAAGCTTTTAAATATACATTAAATTAGTGTAAATTACAATTTGCAATGGGTTTATTTTTCAAAAGTGAACCATGACAAATTAGAATTAGGTTTTTAGCATGCTAATCCCTTCTTGAATTGTCTTTAAAATTCTAGAGTTTTCTATGATGAATTGAATTAAGAAAATTAATAAAATAAAGAAATTTATGAAAAGGCATAAAAGGTGTATTTCTTTGGAGAATGTTCTACACTATTCTTCATTCCTTCTTCCTCTCTTTTCCTCACCTCATGGCCGGCCTCACCTCCATAGGTAGCCCCAAAATTTTCCCCCCATCATTTTTGCATTAAAAATCATCAAAATTCATCAAAAATTCCAAAAATAAACCTCAAAAATCAACATTTAACCTCTACCATTTTCCTTTGACCTATTTAGCATGGAATTCGGAGTTGGAAACCATTATTTTGGAAGCATATTTTCATGTTTGGATCTCATGCTTTGAAGGTATAATTTTTATTCTTATGATTAATTGTTGTTAAATGCTTTTATTTAGCATATTTAGATTTTCTTAATTAATTCTATTTGCAAGTTTAAAATTCAAGATAGGGTTTCTAAAATCAAGTTAGGGTTTTTATTAATTAAGTAGGGTTATAATAAGTAGCTTAATATTTTTAGAAGGGAAAAATCTAGCATGGTTGATATATTATAATTTGTGCATTCAAGTTTGTTTAAATTAAGCAATTTTGCTAACTAGATTTTTATAAATTATTTATATTGTGGTTTTAATGAGAATATTAACATGTTAAAGGAATGAAAGACCTAATCTAATTATTACTTTCAAATTGTTAGTTAATATAATGTGATAAATATGCTATTTCGTTAAACTAGGTTTTAGAAATTAATTTAAAATGTAGTATTAAAAATATAATTAGGGATTTAGCTCATTCTTAAGGTTTCATGGAGTGGTATAACACTTTAATAGATACAAAATCAAGTTTAGTAGTGGAATTGTGAATTTTTGCTTAACAAGTGTTAATTTTAGCTAATTTGCAAACTAGAAATTTTAAATTAAGACAAAATGGTGTGAGAAAAATACAGTAATGGTTTCTAAAATCTAGTTATGTGATTTAATGAATATTATGACCATTAGTTTCATTTAAACATCAAGTTTTGGAGTAAAACGGTAAATTGGCGTTTTCAGGTTTTTACGAAATCGGACGATTTGATCGATTTTAGGGTTTCGATGATTTAAACCATGTTTTATATTATAAATAATGAGTTTTGAAACTACAAGTTGTTTGTTGGTGTTTTATCTCGATCAATCGGCGTTTGTACGCCGATATCGAGCGATAATGGTTCCTTTGCATGAGCGGGTCATAGGTTTTAACCTATGCGCGTTTCGTGCATCATTTTGGTTTTATCCGTGATTCAGTTATGAAATTATATATGCTTGCGTATAGGTACCCGTCATGTGGACTTTGGACGAGGAAGAAGAGGAGGGCGACATCGTCTTCGGCAGACAAGGACCAGGTGAGTAGATGTATATCTACGGGGGAAGTCGGGTGGATTGCATTTAGCACCCCCGCAAACGTAGAATAGGAATATTATTTATTGTCATTAGGGAGTCGGACGTGACCTTAGATTCTTGGCGAGTAGGACCCTATTAAAGACCTTAGGTTGGACTAGACTGATTTAGATAGACTTTACCAGAGGAGGAATATTTTGGAGGAAATTCGTAGGTTTCAGGTAGACACACACACGCACACACAGAAACTTGGCTTGGTGTATATGTGTATGTGTATATATAAGTAGGAATGTGTGTAGGTGTATATATACACAACATGTATATGTGATATAAGGATGTTATATGATACATGGGGATGAGACGATATAACTGGGCTTGATGCCGTGATCTCTTGGCTATACAGTCATATTATGATCTTAGCGGATCGTTGGAAAATGAGAGAATGGATATGTATACATAAACGATAATAGGTGATGATTACATTGAGATATACGAGACTCTAGAATAGAACCCGGACCGTAACCTGTGACTTGATTACGATATGATATATGTGTGACTTGGTTATGATATGATATATGTGTGACTTGGTTATGATATGATATATGTGTGACTTGATTACGATATGATATATGTGTGACCTGATTACGATATGATATATGACATGATATTTCTGAGGAACAATTGACGACGTATATGTTCGCAGACAATGATATATGATTGATGATATTGAGATGTATGCGATTACAGTATAGTAACTTTGATCATGACATTATTTGATGATGATATTATACGAATGATGATGTACGTAGGTGATACTTGACCCGTACCCCGATATTGGGATGCCGTACGATGGATTTTACCGTACAAGGTATAAATATGATGATTGATCCGCGCTCTTGATTCGAGGAAGCCATACTACATACGTGATGCTATTGAGGTTGGATCGCCGACTATTACAGATATGGACTCAGACCTTAGGTGGATTCTTATTTCCTATCGACTAGTTGCTTTAGTTTAGTTCCTTAGGGGGTTAGATAGATACTAGTTGAGGCTCGAGTCATATAGTTGTAGTTAGATATGTATATTCCAAATGAGTGTTTAGTACACATTTTACCTTTACATTCAGATTGAAATCATCAAGTTGCATGTTCATACATATGTTTCTTTAGTCAGTATGAAACTCTGCCTGTTAGGACACCAGCACCATTACCGATGATGCGCATGTCCCACGTACACTTATTAGCCGGCTTACACACACATCATCGGTAATTTCCATGTCACGTACCCTTTAGAACATATTATCTTTTATGATAGAATCAGCTAAAGGCTAGATCTATATAGTATTGTGATTACTCTCAGGTGTTAGTCTAGACATTGCATTTATTACTTAGACATTTCATGCATTCACATTTTCATGTTATCATGCAGTATTATGGGGCTTATGTCGACACTTACCATTTACTTACTCATGATTTTGGGATTTTGGATTTCTATGAGATTTCTGGATTTTGGGGAAAACCGCAAGAATATATATAAAAACTTCTCTCCCTTTGTCCCTCTCTTTTTAAAATATAAGTTGCGGTTTTCTCGTGATGTATGTGTCGTCCACTATGAGATTTCATGTTTTCTGTTAGATTTCGAGACCCGATTCGAGGAGTGGATGAACCGTCTCGGGTACATGGTGGGCCCGGTATGGTACCCCAGGGCAAGAAGATCGAGTTGTAGACGATGAGCCTGGCAAAGGAAGACTATCTACCGGTGATGTCTGGCGCGGCGGATATCCGGAGGATACCGACCGTTGTCATGAGATTTGATGATATGGGCCGATCCGGACTGACGGAGCCCGAGATATTGAGACTATGAGGTATTGAGACTTGAGATTTACATGTTTTGTGTCGATACTTGACACGGATTTCCATGGATTTCATCGATGATGTTTCAGACTTCTATACAAATTTTACTATGGTGAAAGTTAAAGACTTTTTATACAGATATATCCATATTTCAGGGTTGATTGTTTTACATTCATGGTGCATGCATACTCATTCACACGACATATTACTATTTGAGACACTGACACGAGCACGGAGCATTTGCACTTACGCGTAGTTTATTACCCTGCACTACTAGATGACTAGTGATATATTAGTATATTATTATGACCTAGGATAGCGTCGTGCATTCGATTTCTTTTCGCAGATATATTCTACTCACGAGTTGGCAACTCACCCCGTTGTGCCAAATTTTATTACAGGTTCGATGTATAGGTTTCCTTGGCAGTTTGCTGGCACATCATTTCATTCAAGGTGATTTGCTTGGTAGGTTAGTTCACTTGTATCAGGACCGCCGTTGTTCTTTTATTATTTTATTGGTATCTAGTAAGCTCCATCAACCAGACTTGTATTACTTGATAAGTTTAAAGGACCGGTTATTTATTTTGACTTTAGAGTCGCGCTTGTATTATTATGGTATATGGTGGATTTGTTTTCTTTTAAGTTTTGAGCCTCGCCCTTTGGCGTTGTATATTATTGTGCTTGGTATGGTTGTTTTCGCCTGTTGGCGTAGAGCTAGCTCCCGCTTGGGGATGCCTTTTTACTGTTTGTATATATATTATTTTTGCTTGTACCCGTTTGGGGCCAGTTTTTACAAAGGAGACTCTGCCGAAATTTTTGAGAAAATTTGATCTTGTTTTTAAACTTGTTTTCCTACATGTTTTCCTTTATCTCTTCTCTGAATGGTTTAGATTTCTGGGCTTCGGCTTACTTAGATTACGTTGCGCCTTTAGACGCTCCGTAATTTAAGTGCCGGTCACGTTCCGTACCTTCGGGTCGTGACAAAGTTGGTATCAGAGCGCTAGGTTTAACCTTTGTTTAAGTCTTGGGTGACCCTTGGTTGATGGAATAGGTGACTTAGGTAGAGTGACGTACCGTGGGTATGATCTGCGGCATACTTACGATACGCTACTCTGCTTAAGAAGCCTTAGGATTTACATTTCTTTGCACCGTATTTCATCCGTTCCTTTGATCTATCTTCGTCGATATCGGATGATGTTTCTGTTACTACGGTCGCACGGGCAGAGGGAGCTGCTGCTCGAATGCGATAACCATTAGGGTATCGTTTATTCTTGAGGATTGAAGCATCGTTGAGCGTGCGGAAGAAGGGTATTCACATGCCGTCCAGATGAAGTTAAAGGGTTCGAACGATTGTCAGAGACCCATTTTCTCAAGTTTAATGTATTCGGAAGAACATGCAGGTATTTTTATGGACCCTCTAGAAGAATAAAACCCTAAATCGACATAATGACCATGAGAACGCCTTTGAACCTTAGGATTTACGGCAGTTCCGCGGTGCCATTAGTGAGGCTTGGGTTTGCCCTTCTACGGCTGGTCCGCAGATGCTGGGGTACGTACTGGATACTTTTAAACTGTACTTGAGTGTTGAGCTCTTGGGGAATTATGGGATTTTGATGAATCAATCGAAAAGTTTAATGTAGTCCGGATATCAGGTGAAGGGATAGATTACGCGGGAGGCTCTCGATATGAGCATAGCCGTTTGCAGCGCAGTCAGCACTGCGATGAGGAGACGAGTCCGAATCAGTTGACATTAGAAATGCGCACATTGACGATAGTGTTTACGATTGTGATTTGGTAATTTAAATTTCATATTTCCGTTGTTTGGATTTTGGTATTTTGAGAATTTTGTTCTACGATTGGTATTTCTTATGTGTACATTCATTACACTCTATTCGTGTTTCATATGTCAGTTGTATTGATGTTGTTTTGTACATACCCAGTACACTCGATTTGGTTTTATACCTTTTGAGATATTGATTTGGTTTCGTGCATATGGGTTGCACATGATTTTGATGTATGCTTCGACATAGTTTTCATGCATTTTTTTTTCGTACCGTGATTTCGATTTTTATATTCGGTGTATGTTTTTCGTACACCATGTGTACTTGATTGAGATTCTTGCGCACACTTGGCGCACTTGATGCGATTTTGTGCACACCAGATGCACTAAATAGGAGTTTTGTGCAGATTAGATGCACCTGATATTATTGTCATGCACGCCCGTTGCACTTGACAGATGTTTTTGGTGCACACCTATTGCACTCGGTTTTGTTCTGTGCGTATTCGAGGCATCTGTATTTGGTTTCGGTTTTTGTGCGCACTGGACGCACATGATATTTTTATACTATGATTGGGATTGATTTCATTTTGAACAGTATGTTTTTATAATGATTACTATTTGGTTTAGTAACCAGGCGGGACGTGTAGGTTAATTAAAAGATATATATATGTATAGCTATTTTTTTTAAAATAAACGTCCGCTACTTATGCCGTGACACGTACATCGCACAGCGATTTTAAAAAGAGGTTTTTGCATGCTTCTTTATTAAGATGTTTAGACGATTTTACTATGATGCGTACTATATATAAGTTGTTGATTTGATGTATATTATGTTGGTTTTCGTATTGGGCTTGGATATTCTATTTTCACCATGACTCCGATGATTGCGTTATGCTTGACGGAGTTGATTTTTGTTATGTATTGATGATTTCGGAGCCCCGACGATTTGAGTGTTTTGGCTGAATGTTTTAGTAATTAGGGGGAGTTTTAATTTAAATTCGGGGACCGAATTTCTTAAAGGGGGGAAGATTGTAACGTTTTAAAAATAATTAAAAAAAATTAGATAAATAAAACCCTTTAAGTGAATTTTCTGATTTTCAGTAAAATAAAAAGTATTTTTCGTAAAAATTAACCATAATTATTTTTCATTAGAAATTTAAAAAGACCTATTTTAATCATGTAATTACTAGTAAATGGTGTTTATTTAGTCACTTATAAATTTTTAGTTTAATGAAATATTTTTCCTAAATTAATTATTTTAAATATTAACATAAGCTTTTAAATATACATTAAATTAGTGTAAATTACAATTTGCAATGGGTTTATTTTTCTAAAGTGAACCATGACATATTAGAATTAGGTTTTTAGCATGCTAATCTCTTCTTGAATTGTCTTTAAAATTCTAGAGTTTTCTATGATGAATTGAATTAAAAAAATTAATAAAATAAAGAAATTTAAGAAAAGACATAAAAAGTGTATTTCTTTGGAGAATGTTCTACACTATTCTTCATTCCTTCTTCCTTTCTTTTCCTCACCTCATGGCCGGCCTCACCTCCATGGGCAGCCCCAAAAATTTTTCCCCATCATTTTTGCATTAAAAATCATCAAAATTCATCAAAAATTCCAAAAATAAACCTCATAAATCAACATTCAACCTCTACAATTTTCATTTGACCTATTTAGCATAGAATTTGGAAACCATTATTTTGGAAGCATATTTTCATGTTTGGATCTCATGCTTTGAAGGTATAATTTTTATTCTTATGATTAATTGTTGTTAAATACTTTTATTTAGCATATTTAGATTTTCTTAATTAATTTTATTCGCAAGTTTAAAATTCAAGATAGGGTTTCTAAAATCAAGTTAGGGTTTTTATTAATTAAGTGGGGTTATAATAAGTAGCTTAACATTTTTAGAAGGGAAAAATCTAGCATGGTTGGTATGTTATAATTTGTGCATTCAAAATTGTTTAAATTAAGCAATTTATCTAACTAGATTTTTATAAATTATATATATTGGTGTGTTAAAATTCTAATTAAGGTTTTTATCATTATATTGTGGGTTTAATGAGAATATTAACATGTTAAAGGAATGAAAGACCTAATCTAATTATTACTTTCAAATTGTTAGTTAATATAATGTGATAAATATGCTATTTCGTTAAACTAGGTTTTAGAAATTAATTTAAAATGTAGTATTAAAAATATAATTAGGGCTTTAGCTCATTCTTAAGGTTTCATGGAGTGGTTTAACACTTTAATAGATGCAAAATCAAGTTTAGTAGTGGAATTGTGAATTTTTGCTTAACAAGTGTTAATTTTAGCTAATTTGCAAACTAGAAATTTTAAATTAAGACAAAATGGTGTGAGAAAAATATAGTAATGGTTTCTATAATCTAGTTATGTGATTTAATGAATATTATGACCATTAGTTTCATTTAACCATCAAGTTTTGGAGTAAAACGGTAAATTGGCGTTTTCAGGTTTTTACGAAATCGGACGATTTGATCGATTTTAGGGTTTCGATGATTTAAACCATGTTTTATATTATAAATAATGAGTTTTGAAACTACAAGTTGTTTGTTGGTGTTTTATCTCGATCAATCGGCGTTTGTACGCCGATATCGAGCGATAATGGTTCCTTTGCATGAGCGGGTCATAGGTTTTAACCTATGCGCATTTCGTGCGTCATTTTGGTTTTATCCGTGATTCAGTTATGAAATTATATATGCTTGCGTATAGGTACCCCTCACGTGGACTTTGGACGAGGAAGAAGAGGAGGGCGACATCGTCTGCGGCAGACAAGGACCAGGTGAGTAGATGTATATCTACGGGGGAAGTCGGGTGGATGGCGTTTAGCACCCCCGCAAACGTAGAATAAGAATATTATTTATTGTCATTAGGGAGTCGGACGTGACCTTAGATTCTTGGCGAGTAGGACCCTATTAATGACCTCAGGTTGGACTAGACTGATTTAGATAGACTTTACCAGAGGAGGAATGTCTTGGAGGAAATTCGTAGGTTTCAGGTACACACACACACACACAGAAACTTGGCTTGGTGTATATGTGTATGTGTATATATAAGTAGGAATGTGTGTAGGTGTATATATACACAACATGTATATGTGATATAAGGATGTTATATGATATATGGGGATGAGACGATATAACTGGGCTTGATGCCGTGATCTCTTGGCTATACAGTTATATTATGATCTTAGTGGATCGTTGGAAAATGAGAGAATGGATATGTATACATAAACGATAATAGGTGATGATGACATTGAGATATACGGGACTCTAGAATAGAACCCGGACCATAACCTGTGACTTGATTACGATATGATATATGTGTGACTTGGTTATAATATGATATATGTGTGACTTGGTTACGATATGATATAAGTGTGACTTGATTACGATATGATATATGTGTGACGTGATTACGATATGATATATGTGTGACCTGAGTATGATATGATATATATGACATGATATTTCTGAGGAACAATTGACGACGTATATGTTAGCAAACAATGATATATGATTGATGATATTGGGATGTATGCGATTACAGTATAGTACCTTTGATCATGACATTATTTGATGATGATATTATACGAATGATGATATACGTAGGTGATACTTGACCCGTACCCCGATATTGGGATGCCGTACGATGGATTTTACCGTACGAGGCATAGATGTGATGATTGATCCGCGCACTTGATTCGAGGAAGCCGTACTACGTACGTGACGCTATTGAGGCTGGATCGCCGACTATTACAGATATGGACTCAGACCTTAGGTGGATTCTTATTTCCTATCGACTAGTTCCTTTAGTTTAGTTCCTTAGGGGGTTAGATAGATACTAGTTGAGGCTCGAGTCATATAGTTGTAGTTAGATATGTATATTCCAAATGAGTGTTTAGTACACATTTTAGCTTTACATTCAGATTGAAATCATCAAGTTGCATGTTCATACATATGTTTCTTTAGTCAGTATGAAACTCTGCCTGTTAGGACACCAGCATCATTACCGATGATGCGCATGTCCCACATACACTTATTTGCCGGCTCACACACACATCATCGGTAATTTCCATGTCACGTACACTTTAGAACATATTATCTTTTATGATAGAATCAGCTAAACGCTAGATCTATATAGTATTGTGATTACTCTCAGGTGTTAGTCTAGACATTGTATTTATTATTTAGACATATCATGCATTCACATTTTCATGTTATCATGCAGTATTATGGGGCTTATGCCGACACTTACCATTTACTTACTCATGATTTTGGGATTTTGGATTTCTATGAGATTTCTGGATTTTGGGGAAAACCGCAAGAATATATATAAAAACGTCTCTCTCTTTCTCCCTCTCTTTTTAAATATAAGTTGCGGTTTTCTCATGATGTATGTGTCGTCCACCATGAGATTTCATGTTTTCTGTTAGATTTCGAGACCCGATTCGAGGAGTGGATGAACCGTCTCGGGTATATGGTGGGCCCGGTATGGTACCCCGGGGCAAGAAGATCGAGTTGTAGATGATGAGCCTGACAGGAGAATACTACCTACCGGTGATGTCTGGCGCGGCGGATATCCGGAGGATACCGACCGTTGTCATGAGATTTGAAGATATGGGCCGATCCGGACTGACGGAGCCCGAGGTATTGAGAATATGAGGTATTGAGACTTGAGATTTACATGTTTTGTGTCGATGCTTGACCCGGATTTCCATGGATTTCATCGATGATGTTTCAGACTTCTATACAAATTTTACTATGGTGAAAGTTAAAGACTTTTTATACAGATATATCCAGATTTCAGGGTTGATTGTTTTACATTCATGCTGCATGCATACTCATTCACACAACATATTACTATTTGAGGCACTGACACGAGCACGGAGCATTTGCACTTACACGTAGTTTATTACCCTGCACTACTAGATGACTAGTGATATATTAGTATATTATTATGACCTAGGATAGCGTCGTGCATTCGATTTCTTTTCGCAGATGTATTCTACTCACAAGTTGGCAACTCACCCCCGTTGTGCCAAATTTTATTACAGGTTCGATGTACAGGTTTCCTTGGCAGTTTGCTGTCACATTATTTCATTCAGGGTGATTTGCTTGGTAGGTTGGTTCACTTGTATCAGGACCGCCGTTGTACTTTTATTATTTCATTGGTGTCTAGTAAGCTCCATCAACCAGACTTGTATTACTTGATAAGTTTAAAGGACCAGTTATTTATTTTGACCTTAGAGTCGCGCTTGTATTAGTATGGTATATGGTGGATTTGTTTTCTTTTGAGTTTTGAGCCTCGCCCTTTGGCGTTGTATATTATTGTGCTTGGTATGGTTGTTTTCGCCTGTTGGCGTAGAGCTAGCTCCCGCTTGGGGATGCCTTTTTACTGCTTGTATATATATTATTCTTGCTTGTACCCGTTTGGGGCCAGTTTTTACAAAGGAGACTCTGCCGAAATTTTTGAGAAAATTTGATCTTGTTTTTAAACTTGTTTTCCTACATGTTTTCCTTTATCTCTTCTCTGAATGGTTTAGATTTCTGGTCTTTGGCTTACTTAGATTACGTTGCGCCTCTAGACGCTCCGTAATTTAAGTGCTGGTTACGTTCCGTACCTTCGGATCGTGATATCTATTCTCGCGATATGTGATATCGGCCGGTTATATGTGATATAGCCGGGTTATCGGATCAAGTGTTGATTCGATGAAATAATATATAATATATATGTATATATATATATATTATATGCTCATTTAAATATTTATTATACTCACTTATGATGCATTTAACATATATGTGATATATGTTTATTATATTGTTTTCTTTGTTACATGAATATTATTTATGTGATATATAATATTGTGACATGCTAAGTTACACATACAACATGTATGTATGAGACTCATACCATGCTAGGGTTTATGTTAGGGTTTCATTTATCATTAAGTAATTAAAAATTAGTGGATTTAATTAAAGCTAGAAGCTTGTAGAAGCTTGTAGATAAGCTTTGACTTAGTCCACTCTTTTGTTTCTACTTAAGATATTTTGTGACCTAACCATTAACTCTTACCATGGTTAATTCTCTACATGGGTTAGTATGTGGATGATATACTCACCCAAGGGTTGTATTTGAACCATGATAGATTTTTTTCATTACTTGAGATATTTTCTTCTTCTTCTTCTTCTTCTTCTTCTTCCTCATCTCATTTTTGCTCTCTAGATTTTGAGATCAAGAAGAAAAATAGTGAGAAATTAAATACTAAAGTGAGATAAATTCCTACTTCATCATCGACTTCTATACTAGCCATATAGATTAGTGTGTTAGCTTCACTAATTCTGTATTAGTGAAGAGTGAGCTTGAGTCCGTGTTTTCTCGACGTAGATCATCATAGACTTTGAAGACTTCAAGTAAGGATGCATCGTACATCTTGTGGAGCCTCTCAAGAGTTCGGGAGCTCATAGATCGCAGCGAAGGGACCACTACTCGGAGCTTTTGAAGCGAAGGAACGGACTACAAATGTTGTAATTCCTATCACTTAGATGTAAAGTTGTTTACATGCAAAGTTAACCCTAATTCTCTAGTTCGATTACTTGGTTGGTTTTTTTAGCACCCCAAAATTTTAATATAACATGTTTGATGCTTGCCAAAACCTTGCTAAGGTGCTAAGCTAACCCTACATCTTTGTCGTCTCGAGCTCTCGAACTTTGACGTGCGCTTGAACTTGGCTTCATAGCTTCAAACTTAGACATGTCACACACAAACTTTGGTTGATGAATCTTCAATTTTACTTCGACTTATAACGCTTCAAACTAAGGCTTGGCTTCTTGGTGCAACCTTCATTTGAGATACGCGATTTCTGGGCCAACGATGGAATTTCGTGATTCTGAGAGAAGTCAATGCAATGCCTGCGGCATATCCATCGACCCATACGATTTTGCGAGATCTTCAATTTGGCTGGTGGAATGCTCAAATCGAACAAGATTTGACAGTTCAAGCCGCATCACTTCTTAGCTACTCGTAGCTTGATCTTGACAAATTTAGAAGCACTCCTCTGTATCCTCCAACCTCCATTAGATAAAGCCATTTATGCTCAATAACCTTCATCCTCCTTTGTATGCTTGTGTCGTGAAAATATCCTGAAAACCAATCTTAAACACGACCAAGCATATCATATACAGTGTTATAAAATATAAGTAAGATAGTAAACACGAGTATATGAACATTCATTGTTTTTTATATCACAATCATGAATAGTATATCAATATCAAGGTATAACTCAAATTCAAAGTATGAGATATTGATATACTAACTATGTATACATGGTATAAGAGAAGGAAGATATAGATCACATATATATACAAATTCATATTGTGAATTACCAAAACAATGAATGCGAGTAATATATTGATATCAAAAATATAACACAAGTATATAATGAGATATTGATATATTACTCGATAGATACAAGATATAGGATATGCAAGCCAAACATCAAGTGTATATGAGTTTAGTGTTGATATGATAAGAAAATGACACTAAACGAACTATTCATATTTAAGCTATCATTAAAACTAAATAAATGGATCATCAAAACCCATAAGCTATCATATCTAACGTTGACATGCAAAGAGATATTCCTTTTTAAGGTACATACATATGCCTAATGGCCTTGTGCACCACAAGAATGACAAGTGTGAGTGTGTGCATGCATGGAAATCCTAGATGTGTTAATGTAAGATAAAGCAATAGTATGATGTGCATGATTCTTGAAAGTTTATTTCAAGTTAAATCTATAAAGATATGCTTGTAAATGAATATGAGATTTAACAAGAATGGAAGCACGTTTGACAAATCTAGACGAAAAGGGTTTTTGAATTTTCAAAGTATTTTTAACGCCTCTTCAATTTAAAACTTTCTTTTGCTTGCTAAGAGGGGAAACAAGATTTTCTTTTGGTTTTGAAATTTTAACAAGTGAAGTAACCAAATCAACTGTCACGACCCGGAAAAGGCACGTGACTGGCACTTGAATCATGTGAAGTCTATATGACCCCACCTAATTCAAGTAAGCCAAAAGCCCAGAAATCTAAACTTTTTAGAGAAAATAGTGGAGGTGAAGTTTTGAATATAATGGTATAATGAAAACAAGTTTCTTTCTTTAAAAGATAAGTAATAGTATACGAAAAACCAATATTTTGTAGCTATCTTGAAAACATGTTTGGTCATTGAAAATGTCGGCTGCACCTCCTTTGTATATTTTAGCCCGAAAACAAATATAATTAATAATAGTAAAATGCATCACCAAGCGGGTGCTAGCTCTTTGCCAATTGGCGGAAACAACCACGCAAGTAATATAAATATACAACGCCGAAGGGCGAGGATAAAAACTCGAAAAGAAGTAAGGAAAACATGCACCATCAAGAAAATCAGAAACCAATAATAAATACATGAGCACGACTCTTAGGTCGAAAGAATATACAAACTGTGGTTATCTAACTTTACGAATATACATAGTCTGGTCGATGGAGCTTTTAACTAGATACAACAGAAATAATATAAAAGTACGATGGTTGTCACGATGCAAGTGATCCCACCTACCAAAGCAATCATCCGGAAGAAGGTGGTGTGCCAGCGAAGCCGCTGCGGAACCTGTACGGCTAAACCTGCAAGAAACTGTGGCACAAAGGGGGTGAGTTGCCAACTCGTGAGTAGAAGATATCACCGAGTAGAAACCGAATGTATGACTATCTCCTAGGTCATACATTACAAAATAATAATAATAGTAACACGACAACATCGAGTAACAGTACAGGTAATAATATAGACATATGTGTAAAGTCAGGTACTTGTGCCTGTGTCATAAAGTGATAACATACACATGTAAATATATGCATGAATGTAAATGCATCAATGAATGTGTGCCCAGCAACGACACACTAAATCAAGATAAAGCCTGAGTGCCCAGCATCGACACTCGAAAACATCATGAAAATCGTATCCATCTGTAATATAATATTCTCATATATTTCGGGCGCCATATCTTCAGAATGACCCTCAAATCCATCTCATGACTCCGGTCGGTATCCTCCGAATAATAGTCGGGTCCAACATAATCACCGGTCGGTATTGCTCCCCTGCCGGGCTCAACGTATCTCAATACAATTCTCTTGCCCCGGGGTACCGCACCGGGTCCACCATGTACCCGCAGATGGCGTCTCTCTCCTCGAATTGGGTATGTGTACACACGTGGCTCAAGAACCGAGAAAACTCATGGTAGACGCCACACATCATATACCATGTGAAAACCGCAATTTCTGTTTTGAAATGATAATAGGTTTATAAAATTCCTTTGCGGTTTTCCCCAAGTCCCGAAATCTCATGAAAATCGAAATCTAAAATCATGAGCTAAAATGGACAATGAATATCGGTATAGAGTCTAACTGCAGTATAAAATTAGAATGTAGGTAAACAATGCATGAGGCATCTAAATACAAAATATAATGTTATAATTAGCATATGATATCAGAAATGCTACTTAGCCACAACAATCAGTGTATTCAAGGTAATAACGGCGTCTACAGTTTGCGTGACATGGCAATTACCGATGATGATATGTGTGAGCCAGCAAGCAAGTGTATGTGGAACATACGCATCATCGGTAATGGTGCAGGTGTCCTAACAGACGAGATCATAATAGAAAGCAAACAGCATAAGCGCCAATAAGGTATATACAACTATATATGAGCCATACCGTTTATCATGTTCAAATAGCATGAATCATTGTTTTAGAAAAGTAGGGGCTACGTTGCTTTGAGAAAAGAGATGTCTTTTGAAAATCCGCAGCGTCCCTTGAAAAAGCCTATGATTCGTCAGTTTTGAAAATAGGTATGACTCGAGCCTAAGTTAACCTATAGCTAAGTAACTAAAGACTAAACTAAGAACCTAGTTGAAGGTGATAAGAAATCTATAATACTCCGAGTTGATATATCTAAAAGTCGGCGATCAAGCCTCATATCGTCACGTACGGTAACAATACCACGTAAGACATTCTCGAGTCAAGAGTGCGGATCAATCATCATATATTCTCGTACGGTAAAATCCATCATACGGCATCCCCAAAATCAAGGGTACGGGTCACATATCATATATAAATCATCATTCGTACGGTATCAATCATCGAACTAAATCAATATCATAAATCAGTGGTACAGATCTAAGGTCTCGTACAATCTATTATTTCATCAAATCACATGTTATCGCATGTTTGAATACATATCGTCCAACGATCCTTTGTTATATCATATCATATACGGTGTCCTCGACTCAATCACATATTATAAACTCACGGCATCATGCCCGATCATATCGACTCAAATCCATATAACATATTCTATCCTCATCTCACGTGTATATGTACACACACACACACACACACACACACATATATACACACACAAACATATATACCAAGTGTATGCGTGTGTGCGACTAAGTAAATCGACGACTCACGACTAAGGAACTAAACTAAGAGTAAAATGTCCTACAAGTACGCCGAATCTAGTCTATAGTCTCCTAGTAACCTTATTTACTAGGTATCCAAGTCTCACATAAACATTATATATATATCCTACGGTTGCGGGGGTTCTATACGCCATCCACCCGACTTCCCCCGTAGATATACATCTACTCACCTGGAAAGTCCTCGCTTAGTCGAAGTCGATGTGCTTCGTCGTCTCGGAATTCCACGCGAAGGTACCTACAAATTAACACATATATCGGAACGTTATTAAAACCAAGTCCGAAAACCGATACAGCACACGAAGTGCTTATAGGTTAGAACCTATAGTTTACGCATGCAAGAACAACTAAATAACCTTCGTCATTGACGTATAAACATCCAACGACCAAATCTCATCAAGAATTTCATAAATCCAAGTTTCATACATCAAAAAATATCGTCAAACCCAACTCAAAAGCTCCCAGATTTTTGTACAGATAGATAGGGACAAAACTAACAATACAATAGCTAGGTTATGAGGAGTATGAGCTACAAGCAAAACCCAAACACCAGAAGCCAAAATTTAGCTGACCAAACTGCTACAGTAACCGTCCCCGCCTCCCCAACCTTGGAATTTAGGTCTCATTCTTCTGTGGTAGTTTTCTAGTGTTCTAACTAAGTCAATGTGGTTGTTTTTTTCTTATAAACATCCCAGGTTGCTCCAGATTCCATTTTGAGCATCAAAATCACAGAAAACTGACACGAGGAAATCCTTAGTTCGTGTATTTGGTTCTATTCTTTGGTCGATGCCAGTAAACACCACTAAGGTCATGTAAAACGCTCACTGGACCTCATTTACACTTTCACAATTCAAAATATCCTTCACCCTCTTTTGGAATGTTCAAACTACACTAATCTTCACTAGTTTAATTCTAAACTACACTAGGACATTAGGAAAACTAAAAACATAACCAAAGGTGTAAGATTATACCTCATTTGGCAACTCAAGAAATTTCTTGAGTTGCCTAAAGCCTTCAAAATCCAAACTTGAGGCCTCCATAGGGTTTGTAGTGAGGTTGTGCACCATTTTTGTGAAGGCTTGAGTGGTTTTTGGTGTGGATTTAGGTGGTTTTTTTAGGGTGGTAGAGGGTGGAGGAAGAGGAGGAGTAGAAGGAGAAGAAGAGAAGAAAATGAAGATGAGAGAACAACATATGTGCCATGGTCAATGAAGACCCCTCTCCCCCCCCCCTCTCTCTCTCACACCAAGCCCATACCTATATGTCTCCAAAATATCTCCTAATTTCATTTTCTATTTCTTTTCTATTAAAACCCAAAACCATATAAAGTAACAAAAGAATTAAGCCATGGTTCAAATAAAATGCAACAAGTTTTTGTAACATCTCATGTCGCATGTCACAAAACGTAAACACGATTAATGCATGATTAGTAAATATTAATCAAGTTTAGTAATAAACTCGTATACAATTAATTGTATATGATTTTATAAAATGTCCAAATCAACTTAACAACTTCAAAATCAATAGTTATATTAATTTTCCAAATTATTTTCCAAACTATCGGTATATAATTATACCCTTTCATTTAAAAATAATTCTCATACTTAATAATATTTATGAATTTATTATTTAATAATTTAAATTTCTAAAATAATATTTTATTTTTCTGAAATGTTACAATCTTCCCCTCTTAAATAAATTCGGTCCCCGAATTTAAATTTAAACCCCAAAATACGAAAACATTTCAGCCAAAAAAATTCAAATCAACGGGGCTCCGAGTGTCATGAATACATAAAACATATCGTATTGCAATACACGTGCATGAAAGCGAGGGAAAAACTCAAAATCAAAACTCCATCAATTATCACGCAATCATCGGAGTTATGACGAAAATACATATGTCGAAATCCAATACGAAAATCAAACATGATATAATCGAAACTATAACATGTATATAGTACGCATCGTTGTGAAATCGTTAAATATCCGAATAAAAACGCATGCAAAACCCTTTTTTTTCAAATTGCCGTACGATGCGCAAATCACGGCACAAGTAGCGGACGTTCCTTTATAAGGAATAACTATATATATATATATATTTATCTTTTGTTTAACATACACGTTCCGCCTTTTGAAAATAATCTTAAGAAGGGTTTTCTAGTAATTTCTCATGACACTCACGGACACGTAAGAAACTAGTGAGACTATAGCTCCTTTTTGAAAATCCCTTCCGTAAATATCGATGCATGCAAAAATACTCAGGTACTGTCCTCAGACTAGTCATGCTCGGTTCCTACACCAAATAGTAAATATTGTAAAACATACTGCTCCAAAGGAAATCAATCCCAAAAATGTATACAAGAATATCACGTGCGTCTGGTGCGCACGGAAATCGAAATAAAAAACAGGTTCCATACATATGCACAGAAACAAATTTAAGTGCAACGGGTGTGCATGAAAACATATGTCGAATGCAACAGATGTGCACGACAACAATATCCGGTGCATCTGATATGCATGAAGAATCTCTGTTTAGTGCATCTGGTGTGCACAAAATCGCATCTATTACGCCATGTGCGCACAAAAATTCCAATCAAGTGCACAAGGTGCACGAAAACGGATATCGAGTATAAAAATCGAAATCAACGGTATACGACATACACCAAATCAAATCAAGTAAACCGTGGTATATAAACTCAGAAACATGTGCATCTATACGCGCAAAACCGTATCAAATCCTGAAAATGGGTGTAAACTACACCGAAAGTATAAGTAAAAATCATGTGCATACCATATGCATGAGATCAAATCAAATGTATCGGAGTGTACGGAATTAAAATCAAATATCTCAGAATGTGTAAGAATCAAAATCAAGTGCAATAGGTATGGACAAAACGAAAATCAGTACAACTGATACATGAGAATACCAATCAAGTGCAACTGTGGTGCACATAGAAAATATCAATCATAAAATGAATCGTCAAAATACCGAAATCCAGAACAACGGAAATGTGATATCCAAATCACTAAATCGCAAATCATAAATACCGTCGTCAATGTGCCCCTCCTTCAATGTCGAAAGGTGCCAGTGCATCCAAAGCTGGCAGAGCAAGATATCTACTTGCTCCTGTTTACGGTCTGGCGCCTTCTGCTTTTAAGTCCTTGTTTCTTTCTGCGGATTACCTGTTACATGACTCCTCGGCCCAACAGCCCGATACAGAATAACAACGGAAACAGTTCTGCTCTTGCACATTCTCTAAAGATCCCCTGACCAATTATTATGGTCGTTCGTAACGTATCTCATCAATGATGGAAAACTCTGGCCCACTGAGTGTGCGTGATACTTACGATCTTGATCCAAGTCTTGTTGTGTAGTATTCTAAAAAGATTCCGTCGGGGTCTCTCCCAAATCTTGTCTCTGCCAAACTACCCGGAAGTTATCACCCTTTACTTAATCCATTTCTTGTTCTGGCACAGTTGCATTCTCTTCATGACTTTTCTCTAGAATTATGGCTGCATTTAACACCTCTGCATAGGCATCCAGTCTCTGATGTCAATGGAGTGGAACATCATCTCATCAATATCTCGTACGAACCTCTTACTCCGTTTCTATTCAATGTGGACCAATTCGGAATCATCTCTTCGTAGCTGTGTGGACTGCGCTCCAAACTGCTGCACTCATATCTAGAGTCTCCTTTCCGAAGCTACGAACTCGGCATCTCAAATATCCTGTAGTAGGCATCTGGCCAATTACATTCTCGGGAACTCGCCCAAATCATCAGAGCGATGCGCTTACGCTCGTCTAGTCTCGATCGACTCACCATATGCCTGTGTGAGGTCCTCTTCTAGCTGAAGTTAGTCAATCTGATGATCTCGCATCAAGGTATCCAAACGAACAACATATCCTAGTCATTCATCCAGGGGTGACTAGCGATCTTCTATCATATCCCCATGTATAAACTCATGCTACATTAGTTTCACAAGTCTAGGGGCAATATCTGTCAAACTCAGCAACACTCGTTCGCATGGTAGACAATACCTCCATCATCTGGAGTAGATCTCGAACGTTCGCGTCAATGAGAAATCCCTAGTAAAACGATGTATCAATGCATTCATGTGTGACCAAGATACATCCTGGTCAGTCTTCGTCCATGACGAGCTCGTGCTGATCGTATATCTAGCCGCAGCTCTCTCTATTCGTGAAACCATGGTAACGGAAACCACAATCCGATATTGATGAGGATAGATCATAAGAATGAATAGAAATACAATGCATGAGAAATGTACATCCTAAGGCTTCTTAAGTGAAGTAGCATATCGTAAGTATGTCGCAGAACATACACACGGTATGTTACTTTACTTATGTCACCTACTCCATCAACCAAGGTCAACCTACGCGACGAAAGTTTGGGTTTAATACCCTCTCGGCTAAGTCTAAGTTCCGTAAGGTCAAGCCTAGGTTCCGAATATATATATATATATATATATATATATATATATATATATATACGCCCTAGACTCCACATAGTCAAAACTAGACTCGAACCAAGGTTAAACCTAATACCAACTTTTTCACGGCCTGGAAAAGGCACGTGATTGGCATTTGAATCATGGGAAGTCTATAGGACCCCACCTAATTCAAGTAAGCCAAAAGCCCAGAAATCTAAACCTTTTAGGGAAAATGGTAGAGGTGAAGTTTTGAATATAATGGTATAATGAAAACAAGTTTCTTTCTTTAAAAGATAAGCAATAGTACACGAAAAACCAATGTTTTGTAGCTATCTTGAAAACATGTTTGGTCATTGAAAATTTTGACAGCACCTCCGTTGTATATTTTAGCCCGAAAACAAATACAATTAATAATAGTAAAAGGCATTCCTAAGCGGGAGCTAGTTCTTCACCAATTGGCGGAAACAACCACACAAGTAATATAAATATACAATGTCGAAGGGCGAGGATCAAAACACGGAAAGAAGTAAGGAAAACATGCATCATCAAGAAAATCAGAAACCAATAATAAATACATGAGCGCGACTTTAAGGTCGAAAGAATATACAAACTGTGGTTATCTAAGTCTACGAATATACATAGTCTGGTCGGTGGAGCTTTTAATTAGATACAATAGAAATAATATAAAAGTACGATGGTGGCCACGATGCAAGTGATCCCACCTACCAAAGCAATCACCCGGAAGAAGGTGGTGTGCCAGTGAAGCCGCTACAGAACCTGTACGGCTAAACCTGCAAGAAACTGTGGCACAACGGGGGTGTGTTGCCAACTCGTGAGTAGAAGATATCACCGAGTAGAAACTGAATGTATAACTATCTCCTAGTTCATACATTACAAAACAATAATAATAGTAACACGACAACATCGAGTAATATTACAGGTAATAATATTGACATATGTGTACAGTCAGGTACTCATGCCTGTATCATAAAGTGATAATAGACACATGTAAATATATGCATGAATGTAAATGCATCAATGAATGTGTGCCCAGCAACGACACAAAATGAAGATAAAGCCTGAGTGCCCAGTATCGACACTCGAAAACATCATGAAAATCGTATCCATCTGTAATATAATATCCTCATATATCTCGGACGCCGTATCATCAGACGGCCCTCAAATCCATCTCATGACTCCGGTAGGTACCCTCTGGATAAAGTTGGGTCCAACATAGTCACCGGTCGGTAGTGCTCTCCTGCCTGGCTCAACGTCTCTCAATATGATCCTCTTGTCCCGGGGTACCGCACCGGGTCCACCATGTACCCACAGACGGTGTCTCTCTCCTTGAATCGGGTATGTGTACACACGTGGCTCAAGAAATAAGAAAGCTCATGGCGGATGATTGATCATCTTCGTGTGTATTTGGAAAAGTTTTAATCATAACCAAGGAAATTTATACCGCAATCAATTAACGGTGTCGATGTAGCACGTTAACGAATATGGATCGTCCACCGAGATGCGTGAATTTGTATGATCTTGCCTTAGATGAGTCGAAATGAAAATATAAAAGAAAATTTAAGAAAGTTGATTCAAGATTTGTGAGATTTCATTTCAGGAAACATAAAGAAAATAGATCTAGAATCAAGAAGATTTCCAAACCAATTTAGTTATCAAGATTATGAAGAATAGCTTGTAAGATTCGATCAAATTAGTAGTAGTGATGAATCTAGAGATGACTAATCTTATCTATTGATAATTTGTAGCTAGAACGATGGTGACGAATGAAGATTAGTGATCTATTGAAGAAACTAGGGTTTCTCCTTCTCTATCCCTTGTCTTTTCATTGATCATCATTTGGATCTAGCCTTTAGCAAAGAGAATCATCAATCGTTTAATCCCTAGTTTGCAACGAAATTATCAAGAATGTGATCTCGCTCCAAATTAGGTCATTGATGATTCTTTTTCCTAAAATTCATAAATCTCATAAGACTTAAGATTAGTAAAAGGATCTTATCATCACTAGATCTACCGATTCTCTTGAATGCTCAACAAGCGGAGATTTACTCAAGCATCATGAAAATAAAAGATTCAAGATCTAGAAATTTCATAGTGTAAGAATATAAAGAAAGCAAGAATTAACTAATTATCACCTTTATTGAATCGACGACTAATTACACATTCCCTCAATTCGAGGTTACAAGATGTTGCTCTCGATCGCTCCCTTTGAAGAGGTAACTAGATTCCGTCGAAGCTCGCTCCGTTTTATCTCCGTGAGACTTGGATTGTCGTGGATCTCGCGCTCTTTGATGAAGATTGGCTTCGCGAATAAAGGATCGATGGTTGCTTGCTTGATTTGCTTCTCAAAATGATCTTGATTTGGTTTTGGATTTGGATTTGGGCTAGGGTTTTGGATCAAGTTGTGTCACTCAACTTGTGGAAATTTAGCTCAATCTTCAACCCTAATTAATGAACTAATGAACCCCTCAACCCTAGATCTAGATCTCCTTTTAAATTTAAATTCAAATTTCCTTCCTAAAAGCTAGGTTGTTAGAGAGAACCTTCTAGAATAAGGTTGTTGGAGAGAGCCTTGTAGAATGAGGTTGTTACAAGGAGGCTTCTAGAGTAGGTTGTTATAAGACGGCTTCTAAAAAAAGGTTGTTATAAGGAGACTTCTAGAAGAAGATTGTTGCAGAGAAGTTTCCAGAAGAAGTCTGTTATAATGGAGCATCTCAAGTAAGCGAGGTTGTTAGAATGAAGCTTCTGGAGAGACACGTCACCCTAATCTCTCAACTCGACCGCGGAACCGCGGCAACTCGGCCGACTCGGCCGCGGATCCGCGGCCATTTAATGAGATCTCTGCATCATTTTTCTGTGCTTTTCTTCTGTTGATGTTTGGGTCTTCTTCTGATATCTGGAATCTTTTTATCTCTTCTCAATTTCTGCCAGATTTGAATTCTTTGACTTGCTGTATTTTATCGGCACTTTTGTGATTCCGGTTCTTTGACCTGAAGAATTTTCTGCACACAATCTCAGTGAAAAGTGTTCAGATAAAAAATATCATGCGTGCAATAATAAACACTCAATTTCCCTCATAATGCCGGTTATAATGTATAATACATGTTATTTGATATTTTGCGACGAATTGCTAATATGTGCTATATTTATACCAAACACCTTTAGATGATTAGAAAGAGTAGGGAAATTGATGGGTTAAGAATGCAATATTTTCGACTGATCAAATTCCCTAAAACTTAATTTTGATCGTCTCGAGCAAACTTGTTTTATTCAAGAGAAGGAGAAAATATAACAAAAAGAAAAACTAACTAGCTCACTTTCGTAGGCAACGCGATTGCACTAAGCACGTGAAACAAGCCTTTAAACCTCTAGGTGTCCCTAGTAGGAGGAGTGTTGTCTCCTGAGGGTTTTCAGCGGATTGCATCCACAAAATCCAATAATAAAAGGAAGACTGTGAGTTACATGTAAAGATAAGAATTATAAAAAAAGACTTTGAAAATCAGAGTTTCCAAATACAATAGCTTTTCGGTTGTCATGAGCCCTATCTTAATAGTCATGAAAAGATGTTAGAAATCACATCATCCCTCAATAAAACATCGCCTTTATTCTTCATCTCTACCTTTCTTCCATACACCGATCATATAACCCTACATGTGTGTAAAGAACATCCCTACACTCAGAGAATTCAATTCAAGCTATCATAGTCTTGTCCATCTACCTCAGTACTTTTTAATTAATGAATATTTAGATGAGATTGCTCACACATTTTTCATGCGACCGTTAATACTTCTTGAGGTACTAACCGACCAATTACTCATGTACTTGCTTATTAAGCGTATTAGTATTTTCCTCGTCTTGCAACACCTAAGGCTTAGCAGTGACTCCTAAACCAGTTGGTCTAAGGCACTGGGTGATGAAGCACCCTCGCTATATTTTTTTTATTGCTCCCTTGGTGATTACAAAACCAGTGTTCATTTTTCTTAACCATTTTATACTTTATTTTTCATTCATTATTTCCTTCATACTTTGGCTTTTAGACAAGAGCATTTCAAGGTATCCTCTACTATCCCGAGTTTCAAGACGTGTGTAAGTGCGTATAGTAGGGTATCAACGTTCAAATGTTTGGCTTCCAGAATAGAACTATTTTTCAAACTTATTTTTATCCTTAGATTAGTGACTTCTTTTATCTTACTAACCCTTAGGACAACGGCTCATAACTACTTATTACTAGTTTCGTTTAAGAAAACTTCTAATTTTCTTGGTTTCTTAAATTTTTCTAATCTTTTGGATGTAATTTTTCACTATCTAATATTTTATTATCTTATTTATGTACAATTTTTTTTATTATATGTTTTGTGCTTATGCAAAGTATGATGCAAAGTAATGCGTAAATAAGCACAAACCTCCCCCAAACTTGTTTAGAACAGTGTCCTCACTGTTGTCATATGTTAAGTCTCAAAAACCTGTAAGCTTGGAAGAAAATTTATTAGCGGAGTAAATGAAATATGATCGTGAAAATCCTCCCCCAAACTTATTTTTGGCTCACAATTTTGAGGACGACTTTTATTTTCAAGAGCCAAAAATACACCCCCCCAAACTTGAGTTAAACAGTGTTAATCTTTTAAAATCACAAGAGGGGGTCAAAGTTACTGGTCAATGCAAAACTTTACAAAGACCGAAAGTCAACACCAACCATTCAAAGATTTTATCAGTGTAGTGCACCGGTTGGTGGAAGAACAAGTTGAAAATAGCCAAGAAGAAGTGGGGAAAAGATATGTAGTGTAAAAGAATGTGTTTGCGTCTCGTTATGGAGAGACGACATAGTGATTGTGATGGATTACTCGCATTCTCTTTATAGTCCAGAAGAAGGGGTGGAGGCTCAATTTCTTTTTGGAGTTGATTCATCTCAACACCCGTGTTTGTTGAGAATGCAAGTCTATCAGCGAACATTTCCTTGAAGCTTTCATCAATATCCTGAAGAATATTCTCATTTGAAAGAACATGATGATACTCAGACTCCATGAAAAATTCAGAATAAGCGTTAGATGTTGACCCAGACAACTCAAAAGAGGGGTCCGTATGTATATGATATATATCTGGGTCAAAGAACAACGTATAAAGGAAGTCTGGATCTGTATCGTGAAGCTGATCAGATTCATTGCTGTCGACATCCATTAATTCGACAGAACATACTCGAGCATGAGGATCGGAGGGTTGACTTCCCAACTTGTAAATGTTGAGCTTAATTGACCTATTCCCGAAAGATAGGTTCATAGAGCTGTTTCGACAATTGATTACAGTATTGGAAGTAGCCAAAAAGGGTCGACCGAGAATCACCGGAATTTTGTTCCGTGGGTTCACTACAGGCTGTGTATCAATAACAATAAAGTCCATAAGGAATACAAATTCCCCGATTTTTATCAACACATCCTCAAGTTCACCTCTAGGTTTGGTGATTGATCGGTCGGCCATCTGGAGAGTTATGTTCGAGGGCTTTAACACTCCGATACCTAGTTGCTCATAGAATGAATATGGAAGCAAGTTAACACTAGCGCCAAGGTCAAGTAAAGCACGGTTAATGTGTTTATCCCCAATAGAAATAGAAATAGTAGGACAGCTAGGGTCCTTACGTTTCCTTGGTAATTGTTGAGGAAAATCTGTGTCTACAGTACTCGACATGAACACTTTTTTCGGCACTTGAGTCTTTCTCTTTCTAGTGCATAAGTTCTTAAGAATTTTCGCATAGGACGGAACTTGTTGTATAGTATCTAGGAGAAAGATGTTGATGTTAACTTGCTTAAACATTTCCACAAGCTTCTCCATTTGGGCATTAGGTTTGTTGGCCCTCAATTTGTTTGGAAATGGAGCTCTATCAATAAGTGTTGGGTCCATCATTTGTGGAGAAGTTTGTGGGGGTGGGAAGGATGAAGTGGGAGGAGGGTTCGAGCCTTGGGGAAAACGGAGAATAGGCTCGGAAGAAGAAGGTAAATTAGACGAAATAGGGTAAGAAGTAGAAGTGGGAATGGAAGTAGAAGTAGAAGTCTGGGGTTCAATTGATTCCTCAACATCAATCTGTTCACCCACATGATTGTCTAGCACTCTTCCATATCTCAACGTGGTAAGTGCATTCACATTATACTGCGAAGGTCCAGGATCAGGTGGGGGTTAAGCTGGAAGTTTCCCTTTCTCTCTAGCACTCATTTCGGCTGTTAATTGTGCAATTTGTGCTTCCATCAATTTAATAATCTCACCTTGGGAGGCGAAGTTTTTCTTTATATCATCGATAGAAGACTTAAAATCAGCCGACATTTGAATAGAATTTGTTGGAAGCAAACTCATGGTTTGTTCAAGTGCATAGGTATTATTGGTATCGGCAGAAAAAGGATCAAAGTTGTTGGCCGAGTTTTGAAAATTTTGTGGTTGATAGGGGTGCTGACTCAGTTGTGGTGGTTGCTGTTGTGGTGGAGGGACCCATCGAAAGTTATTCTGGTTTAGATCCGTGTATTGAGTTTGGTGTTGGATTCAAGAAAGATCAGGGTGATTCCTCCAATCTTGATTATATGAGGAAGAAGAAGGATCGTTTCCAGGTCTTTGCTGAAATGCAGCATTAGTGTGACCTTGAAACGGTATATTCAAAGGACATTCTTCCGTCAAATATGATGGATTTGAACAGCAACCACACACAGTTTTGTGAAGTGTGTATTGGTTTAGAGAGGTTGCAGAGATTTTGTTTTCTATAGCGTCGAGCTTCCTTTGTATTGCGGTCATTTCGGCTCTCATTGTGACGGAAACATCGAACTGATGGTTACCTTCCCCAGACAATGGTGGTCTAACACTTTCCCATTGTAATGAGTTTTGAGCTAAATCTTCTAGGTATTTCCAAGCTTCACCACCATATTTAGACAGAAATTGACATTGACATATGGTTTCAATCATCTGTTTTGTCATGAAATCAATCCCTCATAAAGAATTCGACACAGATCCCATCTAGGGATTCCATGATGAGGACATTAGATAAGATCCTTGAACCGTTCAAAGTATTTCCAAAATGGTTCATTGGGAAGTTGGGTAAATTTGAAGATTTCGCTCCGAACACGGGCGGTCTTATGATTGGGATAAAATTTCTTAAGGAATGCTGCAACGAATTCGTCCCATGTTGAAATAGAATGTGCGGTTATGTTGTAAAGCCACTTCTCGGCTAAATCGCACAATGTGAATGGGAGAAGACGTAAACGCATAGCATCCACAGACAGTTGTGAATTACCCATCAAAGCATATACGTTTTCGAATTTTGTGATAAAAACGTATGCGTTTTCATACTCGAGCTTGTGAAATTTGGATAAAAGTTTGATGAAATGAGGTTTAATTTCATAATTGTCCCCATTGGTTGGCGGAATAGAAAGACAGGTAGGAAGGGGAACACGTGTAGGATAGCATCTCTCTTGGAGAGAAATGCGTGGAGGATTCTGCGCACCTGCGGGGGGTGGCAGAGTGGTGTTAAAGTTTGATGGAAATCCGTCCATCGCGGTCGTGGTGGGTGGTGGGAAAGAAGACGAAGAATTACCGACTTTGGGGTCGATAAAAGAAACGCGGATAAGACGGGAAAAAGAATCCCGTGTCCAGCCTAACATGTGCTAAACGATTATAGCACAAATGGCAGCGTTGGTGATAATTAGGGGAAAGTTGGTTTGGTGTTTGTTTTGAAAATACGGGTTTTGAAAAATCAAATCACAAAAATTGCACACACCACCCTAGATCTAATAGTCACCTAGGTCAAGTCTCTAGACCGCTCCTAAACTTCCAGAACACAAATCGCAGGATAGATCCTCTACTGCCTCTTTATCCCTTCTGTGGCCAGGTAAGTGCCAGGTAAGTGGGAGGTTCTCCGCTACGTAAGTAGCGGGCCTAATTAAATAACCACTTTCCTTAGACAAACTTGCCTTAGACACCACAAAAGAAACGCGGATAAACAATAGATTACCCACGACCTTCTTCTGTCCTAAATAAGAGTGACGGTCCTTAGAGTCTTGTGAAGGGTAATGCGGATGCTCGTTTTGTGATTTGTGGGGCTTAGGAAGGGTAATGAACTCCCCAATTTGGTTGTTACCACTTAATTTCCGTATTAAAAATATGCACAAACAACCAATTTCAAGAAACGCAACAAATTTTTATTTTTGAGCGGCGAATTATTTTTGCAAAGAATCCTGCAGAAAAGTTGTTATTGGACAAGATCAGAGAGAATAGGAGAGAACAGAGAATATACCAGAGAAGTTTGAAGCTCTGAAGAACTTAAACAGCGCGGAACCGCCGCAAAAACCTTCAAACCGCCGCGGATCCGCGGTGGAAATGAGGAAATAGGTGATGAAAATTTTCCTGTTGGTTCCTGTGATCCTCTGGATTTTGTAAATCTTCTCTGAATCTTGATCTCACAGCTAAAATGATTCCAGATTTCCTCGCGACAATTCAAACACTAATCGTTAAGCACGTGAAACGATTCTTGAATTAAAATTTGATGGAATAATAATTTTTCAACTCAAATTGAAAAAACGAACAAATTACGCACGCATCCCCGGCAACGATGCCATTTAATTGATCATCTTCGTGTGTATTTAGAAAAGTTTTAATCATAACCAAAGAAATTTATACCACCATCAATTAACGGTGTCGATGTAGCGCGTTAACGAATACGGATCGTCCACCGAGATGCGTGAATTTGTTTGATCTTGCCTTAGATGAGTCGAAATGAAAATATAAAAGAAAATTTAAGAAAGTTGATTCAAGATTTGTGAGATTTCATTTCAAGAAACATAAAGAAAATAGATCTAGAATCAAGAAGATTTCCAAACCAATTTAGTTATCAAGATTATGAAGAATAGTTTGTAGGATTCGATCAAATTAGTAGTAGTGAAGAATCTAGAGATGACTAATCTTATCTATTGATAATTTGTAGCTAGAACGATGGTGATGAATGAAGATTAGGGATCTATTGAAGAAACTAGGGTTTCTCGTTCTCTATCCCTTGTCTTTTCATTGATCATCATTTGGATCTAGCCTTTAGCAAAGAGAATCATCAATCGTTTAATCCCTAGTTTGCAACAAAATTATCAAGAATGTGATCTCGCTCCAAATTAGATCATTGATGATTCTTTTTCCTGAAGTTCACAAATCTCATAAGACTTAAGATTAGTAAAAGGATTTAATCATCACTAGATCTACCGATTCTCTTGAATGCTCAACAAGCGGAGATTTACTCAAGCATCATGAAAATAAAAGATTCAAGATCTAGAAATTTCATAGTGCAAGAATATAAAGAAAGCAAGAATTAACTAATTATCACCTTTATTGAATCGACGACTAATTACACATTCCCTCAATTCGAGGTTACAAGATGTTGCTCTCGATCGCTCCCTTTGAAGAGGTAACTAGATTCCGTCGAAGCTCGCTTCGTTTTATCTCCGTGAGACTTGGATTGTCATGGATCTCACGCTCTTTGATGAAGATTGGCTTCGCGAATAAAGGATCGATGGTTGCTTGCTTGATTTGCTTCTCAAAATGATCTTGATTTGGCTTTGGATTTGGATTTGGGCTAGGGTTTTGGATCAAGTTGTGTCACTCAACTTGTGGAAATTTGGCTCAATCTTCAACCCTAATTAATGAACTAATGAACCCCTCAACCTTAGATCTAGATCTCCTTTTAAATTTAAATTCAAATTTCCCTCCTAAAAGCTAGGTTGTTAGAGAGAACCTTCTAGAATAAGGTTGTTGGAGAGAGCCTTGTAGAATGAGGTTGTTACAAGGAGGCTTCTAGAGGAAGCTTGTTATAAGGCGGCTTTTAAAAAAAGGTTGTTATAAGGAGACTTCTAGAAGAAGGTTGTTGCAGAGAAGTTTCCAGAAGAAGTCTGTTATAATGGAGCATCTCAAGTAAGCGAGGTTGTTAGAATGAACCTTCTGGAGAGACATGTCACCATAATCCCTCAACTCGGCCGCGGAACCGCGGCAACTCGGCCGACTTGGCCGCGGATCTGCGGCCATTTAATGAGATCTCTGCATCATTTTTCTGTGCTTTTCTTCTGTTGATGTTTGGGTCTTCTTCTGATATCCGAAACATGTTGTTCGGTGCTTCTGGCTCTGCCACCAAGGTTCACTTTTTTTTGCATTCAAATCAATCTTCTTTCATCCGATTGACTCAAACTTTTTGGAAAAAAGCTGGAATCTTTTTATCTCTTCTCAATCTCTGCCAGATTTGAATTCTTTGACTTGCTGTATTTTATCGGCAATTTTGTGATTCCGGTTCTTTGACCTGAAGAATTTTCTGCACACAATCTCAATGAAAAGTGTTGAGATAAACAATATCATGCGTGCAGTAATAAACACTCAATTTCCCTCATAATGCCGGTTATAATGTATAACACATGTTATTTGATATTTTGCCGACGAATTGCTAATATGTGCTATATTTATACCAAACACTTTTAGATGATTAGAAAGAGTAGGGAAATTAATGGGTTAAGAATGCAATATTTTCGACTGATCAGTGGACGCCACATATCATATCACGAGAAAACCGCAATTTCTGTTTTGAAATGATAGTAGGTTTATAAAATTCCTTTGCAGTTTTCCCCAAGTCTTGAAATCTTATGAAAATATAAAATCTAAAATCTTGAGCTAAAACGGACAATGAATATCGGCATGGAGTCCAACTGCAGTATAAAATCAGAATGTAGGCAAACAATGTATGTGGCATCTAAATACAAAATATAATGTTATAATTAGCATATGATATCAGAAATGCAACTTAGCCACAACAATAGGTGTATACAAGGTAATAACGGCGTCTACAGTGCGCGTGACATGGCAATTCCTGATGATGATGTGTGTGGGCCGGCAAACAAGTGTACGTAAAACATACGCATCATCGGCAATGGTGTAGGTGTCATAACAGACGAGATCATAATAGAAAGTAAATAGCACAAGCAACAATAAGGCATATACAACTATATACGAGCCATACTGATTGTTCGCGTTTTGCGTATTTTTTTTAATTACCGCAATCAAGACGGTGTCGCTTGGTAGCTAGCCGGTTGAGTACGGGTTGATACACAGGGAGATGGAATCTTTTTCTTTATATTTAAACGAGTTAAATCTAAATATTTTGGGTTTTGTGTTAAGATCTACTAACGAGATAAAAGATGATAAAGGACTTGCTGGGGTTAGGATTAGGTTAGTTCGAGTTAGGAATATCTCACCTCTTTCAGTGCCCTTTTTTTAATATCGGTGTTAAGGTAATCGGCAACAATGGGGATTAGCACGACTAGGAAGGAACTTGCAAGTATAAGCTAGGCTTTTCATGCTTAGTTTCTTCCTTTTGGTCCTTGTTCGTCCGTTCTTGTCTCTTAGCCCTAACTGTTGGGTTAACCTAGCACCTCATGAAGGGTTTGGAAGCATCACATGTACCAAAGATTGAATTTTTAGGGTGCTAAGTTAACAAACATAGAATCGTTCCTAGAAAAATTAGGGTTTCATAAACTACACATCATCACATGAAAGAAATGCTAGGGTTTTGAGAGTACAACCTTTGTAGCTCCCTACGCTAGACTCCTTGGCCACTTGAGGGTTGGAGGAGGGTTCGCTTGAAGTCTCCTAGTGTCCACGACGATCCACCCGAAGCTCCTAGTCCAAGCTTGCAACTTCACTTTTCAAGAGAAGAAATGAAGATAACACTCTAAACAAGTGGGCTAAACTTGTGTAGAATGATTTTGTGGTGGCTTTTCTCACTTCAAAAACCTAACTTGATGAGTATATTGCTCACTACAAAAGTCTAGAGAGCAAATGGTGAAGGAGGAAGAAGATGATGGCTTTCTTTTAACAAGAGTAAAAAGATAACTCATTAAAAGAAAAATGAAAATATATGTATATATATTTATTCCTTCTCATCTCAAACCATGGTTAAAAGTTTAAGATATTATTTAATTTGAGTTAAATCACAAAGAGAAGGTTAACCCATGGTTAGAAGTAGGTGAGCATGGTTAGGTTAAGGAAGAGTGTAGAAACTCACCATGAATTATCCTTTTCTTTATTTCTTTTGTTTTAACAAAAATTAAATAATAACTCATATATTTAAACCATGGTGTGAGTCTTGTATTGCCATCATTTTCAATGTGTAATCAACCATGAAGGATGATGTATGTATGTATGTATGTATGCACATCCATATGTGCATGAAACTAAAAGAAAGAAAGCATACATGCATGCATACATCCATCATGTACAAGAAAAGATTTCAAGTGAGAAAACTAATGGTTAAATGATAAATCAATACTTGATTTATCAATCCGGCCATATCACATATGACCCCACCAAAAGCAAGCCGCCCGATCAATATACGGTATCCTATACGCGCATTTTAATCGATTCCATGCGCATATCGCATACGCGCACCACAACGTTTCGCCTGGACTAGGTAAATCCTTTGTGGGACTCTAAGACTCGTCAATACGCCGGCAGTGGGTGATGATCATATCAAGCACCCCCAAGCCGCAAGCGGTCAGCTACACGTAACGGCCACCCGGGTATTGAGCGATCAGAAGAAAACAAGCGAACCTGCTACAACTCCCGTCGAGCCAACCGGCAACACTACCGTACAGTCCGGTCTCTTCGTATGATATGTCGCATATCAAGTCTAGGGGTAGTAAACGTCAGACCCCAATAACTGATAAGTCGTGCCGATGTGAGGCTCATAACGGGTCGAGAAACAACTGGTAACACTTACCAGCAAATCCCTGAATCAGCCCTGGCCAGGGACTTCCCTGTTACGGCCAATCGAGCACAGCGCAACATCAACCCCCAATACCGGGAGAGACGAAACCCCTCCTATCGCTCATTGCCTCCATGTGACTTGGGACTGTACCCAAAAACCACCGTTTTGCACGCACTCATGGACGTGGTAAGGTGGAAATCAAAGCACAGTGGGAATCACACAAGACTCTATGACGATCTCGGGTCTACAGACTAACCTGCACAAGTGTCTCCTGAGAACTGCCATCTGACGTGAGGTATAATACCATCTGGGAGTTCTCGGCAAGTCCGTCCAGTGTACCCAGTCTCCACTGAGCACCCGTATACCATCTCTGATGTCAAAAACCAATGGATATGGGATCATCCATCGCCCATCTCATCGGTCGAGAAGAGTATACGCTAGTCTACACTGGTGTATCGATGCCCCGTCTCGATACACCCACGACTAGGGACCTTGAAGGATGTACTTATGGACTACCATGTCCCTACTAGTATGATCCGCATCATAGTCCAGGTAATCAAGTACACATCCTAAGGGCTTTACCAACATGTAACCATAAGACAGTATAAAGAGACTAGTATACATGTTAAGATAAAGAGTAACCAGATAGCATACTATCATATCGAGCAAGAAAGTCATCTCTATATATGTCCAAGCATCCAATATAATATACATCATCTGTACAATACTGGCCTCTAGGGCATAAATACAACTAACAATCTCCCACTTGCACTAGGGCCAGCTGTTGTAGTATCGCATACCAAGCATCCTGAAGAGTCTCTCAAACTGTATCTGGGGAATGACCTTCGTGAGTGGATCCGCTATGTTTTTCTTCGTGTCAACCCTCCTGACCTCGATCTCCCGGCGACCAACTATCTTCCGGATTAGGTGATACCGCCTCAGAATATGCCTGGATCGCTGATGGGACCTGGGTTCCTTGGCCAAAGCCACCGTTCCATTGTTATCGCAATACAAAGGTATTGGATGCTCAATGGATGGAACCACTCCAAGTTCAGTAATGAACTTCTTGATCCAGACAGCCTCTTTGGCAGTATCGTTGGCAGCGATGTATTCAGCCTCCATCGTCGAGTCTGCCACGGTTTCCTGCTTGGAACTCTTCCAGCTAATCGCCCCTCCGTAAAGGGTAAAGACAAATCCCGACTGCGACTTAGAGTCGTCCTTATCACTCTGGAAGCTCGAATCGGTAAAGGACTCCACTTGGAGTTCTCCGTTACCATACACCAAGAGCATCTCCTTAGTCCTTCGTAAGTACTTGAGAATGCTCTTCACAGCTTTCCAGTGACTCTCTCCAGGATCATCTTGATACCTGCTCACTACACTTAGTGAGTATGCTACATCGGGTCTAGTACATAGTATCGCGTACATGATAGAGCCTACAGCCGAAGCATAGGGTATCCCTTCCATGCGAGCTCTCTCCAAATCAGTCTTGGGAGACATCTCTTTGGAGAGAGTGACTCCAGAGATCGTGGGTAAGTTCCCACGCTTGGATTCTTCCATACTAAACCTCTTTAGTATGGTGTCAATGTACCTGGATTGGGACAATCCCAATATCCGTTTGGATCTATCTCTATAGATCCTAATTCCCAATATGCAGGAGGCATCACCAAGATCTTTCATTGAGAATCTTTGTGATAAGAAGTGCTTGACCGATTGCAGCATAGGAATGTCATTTCCTATCAAGAGTATGTCGTCTACGTACAATACGAGGAAGACAACCTTTCTCTCTGCCACCTTCTTGTAGATACAAGGTTCACCTACGTTTTTGACGAAATCAAACTCTTTGATAACGACGTCAAAGCAGATGTTCCAACTCCGCGATGCTTGCTTTAATCCATAAATGGATTTGAGCAGCTTGCACACCTTCCCGCTGCTCCCATTGTCTACGAAGCCCTCTGGCTGAGTCATGTACACGCACTCTTCTAAATCACCGTTTAGAAAGGCGGTCTTAACATCCATTTGCCAGATTTCGTAATCATGATATGCAGCAATGGCAAGCATGATCCTAATGGATTTAAGCATAGCCACTGGAGAAAAAGTCTCGTCATAGTCCACACCTGGTCTTTGACGAAAACCCTTTGCAACTAGTCCAGCTTTGAAAGTCTCTACTTTCCCATCTACACCAAGTTTTTTCTTGAAGATCCACTTGCTCCCAATGGGTTTTACCCCTTCAGGAGCATCTTCCAAAGTCCATAATTTGTTGGTGTACATGGATTCCATCTCGGACCACATAGCATCCAGCCATTTCACCGAGTCCCCACTCATGATGGCCTGCTCGAAGCTAGTTGGGTCATCATCCTCCGTGATGCAATCCTCGCTCCCACCATCCATGAGAAAACCATAGTATCTCTCAGGTGGGCGAAGAACCCTACTAGATAGGCAGAGTGGCTGGGGTTCATTGGGAATTACCGAATCCTCTGGTTCCACTAAATCTTCAGTTTGAGTTTGTGTAGCCGGAATTTCTTCCAGTTCTACCTTGTTGCCACTAATTTCTTTTGCAAGAAATTCCTTTTCTAAAAAGGTGGCATGTAGAGAAACAAACACTTTTTGTTCCTCAGCATGGTAGAAAAGATATCCATGTGAATGTTTGGGATATCCCATAAACTTGCATAGAACTGACCGTGCCTCGAGTTTGTCCGGATTTTGCCTCTTGACATAGGCCGGACAACCTCATATCTTAACTCGTTTAAGACATGGTCTCTTCCCACTCCATATCTCATATGGTGTGGTAGGTACAGATTTAGATGGAACTTAATTCAATAGGTGTGCTGCTGTTTCCAGCGCATATCCCCAGAAGGAAATAGGTAACTCAGCTGTGCTCATCATAGAGCGCACCATATCTAATAGGGTGCGGTTTCTCCGTTCTGATACACCGTTGTGCTGTGGTGTATATGGAGGAGTCAGCTGAGAGAGAATCCCATTCTCTTTTAGGAAGTCCAGGAATTCATTGCTCAAGTATTCACCTCCTCGATCAGATCGAAGGATTTTAATGCTTTTCCCGGTTTGGTTCTCGACTTCTAGTTTATATTCTCTAAATTTCTCAAAAGCTTCTGATTTGTGTTTCATCAGGAACACATATCCGAATCTAAAGAGATCGTCAGTGAATGTAATGAAGTACAAAGAACCATCCTTGGCATGTGTAGACATGGGACCGCATACATCACTATGTATCAGTCCCAAGAGTTCGGTAACTCTTTCTCCGTGTCCCGTAAACGGAGTTTTGGTCATCTTGCCTTTGAGACATGACTGGCAAGTGTCATAAGATGATAAGTCAAACGGATTCAAATATCCATCCTTATGCAACTTAGCTAGTCGTGTCGCATTGATGTGACCCAGTCTACAATGCCACAAGAAGGATTCGTTCAGTTCTGAACTTTTCCTCTTGTGTGTGTTTGTTATGCTTAGAACTGTTGATTGATTTAGAACATAAATGCCATTGCACAACGTGCCTGATCCAACCAAATTTTGGTTACGGAAAATGTTCATAACATTATCCTGTAATGCAAAATTATATCCCTCTTTACTCAACAAAGAAACCGATATAATGTTGCATATCAGGTTCGGCATGTAATAGCATTCATTCAGAATCAATGTATTACCAGTTGGTAATACAAGGTGATATTCCCCGACGGTCTTAGCTGCAACAATTGCACCATTTCCAACTCTTATGTTTTTATCACCTTCTCCAAGTTCTCTACCTTTTCTAAGCCCATGTAACTGATTACATATATGGGATCCTGACCCGGTATCTAATACCCAGGACATAGGGAAAATGGAGAAACGGTTCTCTGTAACGAACACACCCGAAGAAAATGCATCAACATGTACTTTCTTCATTCGGGTGGCATGGGAATCCTGGTATTCCCCTATGTCCTGTTCAGTCCTATAACTCTTATAAGAAAGAACGGAACCAATGTTCCCCAGCACAGTATAACTTGCGGGTTCGGTCAATACATCCATATTATTATCTTGATTAAGGCATGACATGGTCGCTACCTGGAGAGAGAGAGAAGAAAACACTTTAGCGTATGCTCTTGCAAGATCTGATTGGTTATTATCTTATCTAATCAGGATGGCTCCCACTGTTTTTATCAAATCTTCCTTCAAACCCTAAAAGGAAAGACTAGCCGGGATTAATTACACCCTACAACTTCGCCGATCTTTCAGCCAGGCCAGTGTCGGTACTTTGAGGGAGGTTCCCCGTGCTTTCGCACGGACCTAATTAAAGTAAACCTCGTTTTCCCAAAGATGTAATCCCGTTGACACCTTTCTAGACACCTATTTGATCGGCTAATTGTCCTGTGTAAAACTCTCCCAGTAACAATTACTCGCGGTGGGTATCGGGATCCAACTATCTCATAGAAGGTATGCAATCTCATTGCAAATTTCAACACCTGAAATTCCCGATAATATTTTGCCCCTAACCCCCATGACCTTGACAAAGGCCAACAAATCATAGGATGCTAGTCAAGTTCAACCCGTCATTTCTTGATTGAATCAAACCCACCCGCACGACCCTTGAAAAAGGCCAACAAGGTCGTACGACTACCCTGAAACAATCTGCATCATATGCATAAGCAGATAAGCACTATTCAGCTACCGCACACTACGCCTTGACAAAGGCCAACAAACGCAGCACGAATACTAAACAGTTCTTATCTGAAATGACGGAGGGCTACGACAGGTTTTTCTGAAAACCTATTGCGTAATGAACTTGATATCGTTGTAGAATCAAGTGAAGTTTTGAAATGGAGTGATTTTGAGGCTTTCATTAGTTTTTCTAAAGAGGTCACTCCCGGTGAAGGGATCTCGGCTCTTTCCTCATCGAATAAGGTGCGGGATATATCATATATACCACTGTGCAAAGCAAAACTCCAAAAGCAGTCAAAAGTCAAACCGAGTGTTGTAGCATCTGCCAGTTTTGCTAAAGAGGTCACTCCTAGTGAAAGAATCTCGGCTCTTTCCCCATCGAATAAGGTGCAGGGTATATCATATATACCACTATGCAAAGCAAAACTGTAGCTGCCCTTTTTGAAAATTTGATTCTACAATATCTTTTAGGTTTCTTTTCTTTCATTAATCACATTAATGAAGTCCCATCATTTAAGTCACCTAAACATCACAGATAAATATGACGTACACTTATGCCATCCGCATTCGCCTCGATGTCCCCTCGTGCACCGTTAGGTTAGGTAACTAACGACAGAGTAGGGCAGGGCTAGTGCGGGTGCAAAACATAAGTAACGTCTATATAATAACGTCTATATAATATATCATATATCCTATATACTGTATCCATCACAACATATCAAATGATCACATCACAGATATCGTAGCAGAAACATAGATATAATATGGGATATACTAGGACGTCCGTATTTAGTATTTAGCCAACAATAGAAAATACGGATTCCACAGTCGCGATGAATAGCCAAGCCCACACCCTGGACCCCTACGAGAGCGGCAAGCGACCCTACCAATTCTGGAGTTTAGGAAACCCGGTCTCGACTCCTCGAGATGGTCTCCCACTGAACCCCAGAACCCGGTCATCTGTGCTCCCCTCCTTGGGTCCATCCTAATGCGGAAAAGTAAATAATATACAACACTGGTGGCATCAACCTCAACCCGGAAGTGCCCCAAATAAAAGAATATTACATTACATTTGAATTTACATGAATGAAAATATAAAACTCTCATCTCACATAAAACCCCCCGGCTATTCAATCGCGACAATCCTGCACATCATATCTCAGCAACACATAATATCTCATATCATCAACGTAAGTAAGTATGCATACACCGATTATCGTCGACGTATAGCAACGACAATCGGCAATACCACTACATACTACACTTATGGTCACAGAAAAGAAAGTGTAAAACTGCAATATCTGGAATCCACATTCTATTCAGACATCGTAAATGCGAAATATCACATACTTCGTATTTCATGTCTAGTAATATGAATTCCACACATTGCATCACATTCCAGATAAACAGACAGTATTAAAGTTTTCGAACGAATAATCAAATACCCAAGATTCCCTAAAGTTCAACACTTGAGCGAAGTTCAAAAACCCGGAGTGTGACACAGTAGTAGCGGTCCAGCCGTAGAAGGGTCAAGCCAACGCTTCACATGTGGCACGCCGTACTGTCCCAAACCCTAAGGTTCAAAAGGCAGTTCAAGACGGTCACATAATCGAGTTAAGGTTTGTTGTCTTCTAGAGGGTCCACCACAAAACTTGCACGTATCTCCAAAATATTTAAACCCCATGAAAAGTGAGCAAATGACACTCGTTCGAACACTTCAACACTTTCTAATTTACCCGGAGAAGACACGAAATCAAAATTCCGATCGAATCGTCGAGTCCAAAACCATCTCCAGAATTTTCAGCACTTAAATCAGATTAAAAATATATACATACAGTTATAAACATTACTGTATAAAAAGGAGTCATAAGAATTACTGTGCAAATAGGAATCAATGAAGCCTCTGTATGGCCACGGAGCCGCGGCCTAAGCAAGGATTTGCCGCGGTTCCGCGGTGGTTTGTACGGATTATGGGTTCGTATTTCACAGTGTTTCTTAGTTTTTCCTGCTGTATTTTTTAAGTATTTTTAATTCTGAAAAACAACAGATTTTAAAAAATGACCTTAGAAGGTACCGAAACGTCGTATTTTGGTTCGATCGGAGTTTTTGCTTCGTAAAAGTATCGCCTAATGTTCTAGGTCGGCTGTGATACCAATGTTAGGTTAACCTAGCACCTCATGAAGGGTTTGGAAGCATCACATGTACCAAAGATTGAATTTTTAGGGTGCTAAGTTAACAAACATAGAATCGTTCCTAGAAAAATTAGGGTTTCATAAACTACACATCATCACATGAAAGAAATGCTAGGGTTTTGAGAGTACAACCTTTGTATCTCCCTACGCTAGACTCCTTGGCCACTTGAGGGTTAGAGGAGGGTTCGCTTGAAGTCTCCTAGTGTCCACGACGATCCACCCGAAGCTCCTAGTCTAAGCTTGCAACTTCACTTTTCAAGAGAAGAAATGAAGATAACACTCTAAACAAATGGGCTAAACTTGTGTAGAATGATATTGTGGTGGCTTTTCTCACTTCAAAATCCTAACTTGATGAGTATTTTGCTCACTACAAAAGTCTAGAGAACAAATGGTGAAGGTGGAAGACATGTGATGGCTTTCTTTTAACAAGAGTAAAAAGATAACTCATTAAAAGAAAAATGAAAATATATGTATATATATTTATTCCTTCTCATCTCAAACCATGGTTAAAAGTTTAAGATATTATTTAATTTGAGTTAAATCACAAAGAGAAGGTTAACCCATGGTTAGAAGTAGGTGAGCATGGTTAGGTTAAGGATGAGTGTAGAAACTCACCATGAATTATCCTTTTCTTTATTTCTTTTGTTTTAACAAAAATTAAATAATAACTCATATATTTAAACCATGGTGTGAGTCTTGTATTGCCATCATTTTCAATGTGTAATCAACCATGAAGGATGATGTATGTATGTATGTATGCACATCCATATGTGCATGAAACTAAAAGAAAGAAAGCATACATGCATGCATACATCCATCATGTACAAGAAAAGATTTCAAGTGAGAAAACTAAAGGTTAAATGATAAATCAACACTTGATTTATCAATCCGGCCATATCACATATGACCCCACCAAAAGCAAGCCGCCCGATCAATATACGATATCCTATACGCGCATTTTAATCGGGTCCATGCGCATATCGTATACGCGCACCACAACGTTTCGTCTGGACTAGGTAACTCCTTTGTGGGACTTTAAGACTCGTCAATATGCCGGCAGTGGGTGATGATCATATCAAGCACCCCCAAGCCGCAAGCGGTCAGCTAAACGTAACGGCCACCCGGGTATTGAGCGATCAGAAGAAAACAAGCGAACCTGCTACAACTCCCGTCGAGCCAACCGGCAACACTACCATACAGTCCGGTCTCTTCGTCTGATATGTCGCATATCAAGTCTAGGGGTGGTAAACGCCAGACCCCAATAACTGATAAGTCGTGCCGATGTGAGGCTCATAACGGGTCGAGAAACTACTGGTAACACTTACCAGCAAATCTCTGAATCAGCCCTGGCCAGGGACTTCCCTATTACGGCCAATCGAGCACAGCGCAACATCAACCCCCAATACCGGGAGAGACGAAACCCCTCCTATTGCTCATTGCCTCCATGTGACTCGGGACTGTACCAAAAAACCACCGTTTTGCACGCACTCATGGACGTGGTAAGGTGGAAATCAAAGCACAGTGGGAATCACTTAAGACTCTATGACGATCTCGGGTCTACAGACTAACCTGCACAAGTGTCTCCTGAGAACTGCCATCTGACGTGAGGTATAATACCATCTGGGAGTTCTCGGCGAGTCTGTCCAGTGTACCCAGTCTCCACTGAGCACCCGTATACCATCTCTGATGTCAAACACCAATAGATATGGGATCATCCATCGCCCATCTCATAGGTCGAGAAGTGTATATGCTAGTCTACACTGGTGTATCGATGCCCCGTCTTGATACACCCACGACTAGGGACCTTGAAGGATGTACTTATGGACTACCATGTCCCCACTAGTATGATCCGCATCATAGTCCAAGTAGTTAAGTACACATCCTAAGGGCTTTACCAACATGTAACCATAAGACAATATAAAGAGACTAGTATACATGTTAAGATAAAGAGTAACCAGATAGCATACTATCATATCGAGCAAGAAAGTCATCTCTATATATGTCCAAGCATCCAATATAATATACATCATCTGTACAATACTGGCCTCTAGGGCATACATACAACTAACAATAACCTCCGGTTAATTCAACCACAACCGGTCTAACTTGGGAATCACCGCTATCATGCAAGATAGGGTGCCGTAGTGAGCGGATTGTGGTTTAATTAAGGGGAGTCCGAATTAAGGTGTTGGGCAAAGAAAAGAGTGAGAGAGATTTCCTTCTCTCAAACCTTCCTTCTCCTGCCTTAACAAGTGAGAAATTACTCACCCATTAAAAAGATAAAAATAAAACAAAAGGGAAGGTAGAAAGAATTTTAGGTTAAGATGAATTACAACTAGCTATTTGAGACCTTACCTAGACAAGGATCCTACTCAAGCATCATCGTTGTTAATGATAAAGAAAATAGAAGAAAAAAAAAACAAAAGAAAAACAAGAAATAAATTCTACTACTAGATTAACAAATAAAAATTGCAGATAATAAAATGTGATAAGAAAAATGCGAGAAAATAAAAGAACTAACTTTCTTTTTATTAATAACCTCTCAAAGCTCTCTACAATTTTGAATTGAGAAATATAAAGAAGAACAGAATTAAAATCCTAGATCTAAAAAATAAAAAGAGGCATGCTAATTTGGATTTTAGCTTTCCTATTTATAGATAGAAAAACCCTAGGTTGATATTCTGATCTATATACGAAATTACAAAACTACCCCAAGAGAGCCGAGTCAAAGAACCGACACTGCCACCGACATGCGCAGAACGCGGCCGCGGTTCCGCGGCAGAAGTGCCTGATTGGCCACGGTTCCGCAGCCAATTGGTTAAATCGTGGGGCCATCTTTTCAGGGCTTCTCCATGTTGCTTATATCGTCTGTTTTATTTACTTGGTGTAAGTCCATGCTACCTCTCCCGGTATTTACGGGCTTGCGGAATTTGATGAAAAACAATTTTCTCGAGGTGGTAACATGGACTCAAAACGGATCTTTGTTAAACTATCTACCTAACAACCTAACTACGAGTTGTTAACTACTCGGTTAGGGGGTTATACCTTTCTTTCTTGAACTCCTTCGTCTTCATCTCTTGATGGTGTACGGATTGGCTTCACCCCGTCGTCTCCTTGCGCCGAAGATCGATCCACCCGAAAGCTTCTACCTTTGGCTTCTTCTTCGAACTTTGAAGAAACTAGTTCACTTGGTTTGCTAAACCATGTGAACTAGAGTGAGTAGAGAAGAGTGTGATGAGATTTTCTCTATGGTTCTTGCTTCTCAACACATGAGACAAGTGAACCATAGACAAGAGAGAGAGAGCAAGAGGAAGAGGGTGAGAGCAAGAGAATGAGAGAGCCAAAAACCAAGAGAGAGAAAAAATAAAGAAAGAATGAGCCTCTCTTTTGTCATACACCCTCTCATAATCCAAAAGCATCATGAGCCATAATTTTAATCAAGTATTATTATGTGATGGTTCATATCATGTCAAAGGCAATATCATTTCCATGCACTCATTTTGCAAACCACAACAAGCAAGCAAAAGTCTTTGGATGAAAATGACAACCATTGTGATGATGATAGGTCAACTAGTCCAACCTAGTCAACCGGTCAACAAAGTCAACAAGTCAACAAAGTCAACCCCTCAACAACCATGTTACTATAATAATTAATTAATATTATTGCTAATTATGTTTCATATTCTCATTAGGGTTTAGCAAAAAGTCAATAGTCAACAGTCAACAACCCTAATGAGAATCCTCTGCCTCTGTCTCTCTGTCAACTGTGCATAGACACCCGCATCCGCGTTCCGAGGAACACGCATACATACTGGATAAAACCAATCCCAAAATGTACACTAGGATCTGGCTTAAACCAAAGCCCGCTAGTGTTAACTGTCCGGACACTGTACGTGCACAAGTGCACGGATGTGACCGAACCCTGTCGCAAAACCATGCGACCTGTCGCAAAACCATGCGACCTCTACTCTTTTACCTAAAGGCGAATAGCTTTCTGTGTGGGACTCTAAAGACTCGACACTACGCTGGCAGTGGGTTTAACCACAGACCGCAAGCGGCACTAGCTGTGCGTAACGGTCCCCAGGTAGATGCCAACAAGAAGACTGACGAGGTGAAACCCATCTAAACTCCTACTGAGCCTGAATATGACAGTCTCCGTACAGTCCGGTCTATTCGTCTGATACATCGCATGGCGGGCCTAGGGGGCGGTAAACGTCAGTCCTCTAATAGCGGTACAAGTCGTGTCAGAGTGAAGCCCAGAACACCCTGAGATAGCACTGGAAACCTACCAGTATATCCCGCTTGCCCTGGCCAGGAACTACTCGTGTAATGGCTCTCCTAGACACAGCGCGATGACAACCCCCAATACCGGGAGAGACGAATCCTGTCTAACCGTCACTACCTCCAAGTGCTTCGGGACTGCACCCAACTACTACATGTTTGCACGACTCCTTTGAGCCGTGGTAGGGTAGTAATCAAAGTACAGTGGGAACACACTCGAGGCGAAGTGACAGTGTCAAGTCAGCGGACTAAACTGTACTCATGTCACCTGGGAACTGATAACTGACGATAGGTATAATACCAACCAACAGTTCCCGACGAGTCATGTCCAGTGTACTCGTAACCCAACGAGCACCCGCATACTATCTCAAGTACGACGTACTGACGGCTGTGGGACAGACCGTCTCCCACACTGGGATGAGAAGCGCATACGCTAGTCTACTCCGGAGTATCGATGCCCTGTCTCGATAGTCCTGCGACTAGGGACCTGCATAAGGATGTGCTTATAGATTACCCAGCCCCCACTAGTGTGACTGCCATCACAACGCTGGTAATCAAGCAAAGATCCTAAGGGCTCTACTAATATGTATAAGCGATATGCTAAAAGAAACACATGCACATATTAAAGTAGAAACAAACCAAGTAGCATACTACTATTTTGAGCAAGATTGTCAATACAAGGTGAATATCCCAAGCTTCCATTAAGTAATATACATACTAGTATGATACAGTAATGGCCTCTAGGGCATATACACTAACAATCTCCTACTTGCACTAAGGCCATGTACTGGCGTATCGAAGACCTATCATCTCGATCAGCCGCTCGAACTGAGTCTGGCGTAAGGCCTTCGTGAGTGGATCAGCAGTGTTATCTTCCGTATTTACTCTCTTCACCTCGATCTCCCGGCGATCAACGATCTCCCTGATCAGGTGGTACCGCCTCAAAATATGCCTGGACTTCTGATGAGATCTGGGTTCCTTCGCTAAAGCTATAGCGCCGTTGTTGTCACAATACAGCGGTATTGGATCAACACTGGTAGGAACCACCTGAAGTTCCGTGAGGAACTTCATCATCCAGACAGCTTCCTTTGCGGCATCGCAAGCAGCTATGTACTCCGCTTCCATAGTTGAGTCAGCAACGGTTTCCTGCTTGGAACTCTTCCAGCAAACCGCCCCTCCATTGAGGGTAAAGACATAACCCGACATGGACTTGGAGTCATCCTTGTCACTCTGGAAGCTGGAGTCAGCAAAGGCCTCAATCTGGAGGTCTTTTCCGCCATACACCAAGAACATCTCCTTAGTCCTTCTCAGGTACTTGAGAATGTTCTTTACTGCTATCCAGTGTTTCTCCCCTGGGTTCGACTGATACCGGCTTACAACGCTCAATGCGTATGCTACATCTGGTCTGGTACACAACATCGCATACATAATAGAGCCTACCGCAGATGCGTAGGGTATTGATGACATGCGAGTCCTTTCCAAATCAGTCTTGGGAGACATCTTTTTGGAGAGGGTGATTCCGTGACAAGCCGGTAGATTACAGCACTTGGAATCTTCCATACTGAATCGTTTCAGTATGGTGTCGATGTACCTTGATTGTGAAAGTCCCAACATCCTCTTAGATCTATCACGATAGATCTGGATCCCCAGAATGTAGTTGGCATCGCCCAGGTCCTTCATGGAGAACCTCTGCGACAAGAATTCTTTGACTGACTGTAGCATAGGAATATCATTTCCTATTAGGAGAATGTCATCGACGTACAAGACGAGGAATACGACATTTCTCCCTACAATCTTACTGTAAATGCTGGTTCATCTGGGTTTTTGACAAAGTTGAATTCTTTGACAATATCATCAAAGCAGATGTTCCAACTCCGCGATGCCTGCTTGAGTCCATAGATGGACTTGAGCAACTTGCACACTTTACCGCTGCTCCCACTCTGAATGAATCCCTCTGGCTGATCCATATAGACACACTCTTCCAAATTTCCATTTAGAAAAGCCGTCTTTACGTCCATCTGCCAGATTTCATAATCGTGGAAGGCAGCAATGGCAAGAAGGATCCGAATGGATTTGAGCATGGCTACCGGAGAAAAGGTCTCGTCATAGTCCAAACTAGGTCTTTGACGAAAACCCTTTGCAACAAGCCTAGCTTTATAGGTTTCAACCTACCCATCTACACCAATCTTCTTTCTGAAGATCCATTTGCAGCCTACGGGTTTTACCCCTTCTGGAGCAAAGTCTAAAGTCCAAACTTTGTTGGTGTACATGGACTCCATCTCGGTCCGCATTGCATCCAGCCATTTTACCGAGTCACCGCTCTGAATGGCTTGCTGGAAGCTTGTAGGCTCACCATAATCCATGGTGCAATCCTCTCTATCCCCGTCTATGAGAAAACCGTAGTATCTCTCGGGCGGATGAGACTGCCTACTACTCCTGCAGAGTGGTGCAGGAATGTCCGGTTCTCCTGAAACTACTGGCTCTTCCAAGCTTTCAGTAATAGCTTGTGATTCTGGAATTTCTTCCAGTTCTATTGCGCTCCCACTTATCTGATTTTCCAAAAATTCAGTTTCCAAGAAGTGGGCATGCGCAGAAACAAAAACTTTTGTTCTTCTGCGGAATAGAAAAGATACCCTCTTGAGTTCTTTGGGTATCCCACAAACTTACACAGTACTGAGCGTGCCTCGAGCTTGTCCGCATGCTGCTTTTTTTCAAAAGCTGGACATCCCCATACCTTAAGATACTTAAGACAGGGTTTCTTCCCACTCCAAATCTGATATGGGGTGGTAGGCACAGTCTTGGTTGGAGTCTTGTTCAAGAGATATGCAGCTGCTTCTAGTGCATAACCCCAGAAAGATCGCGGTAACTCAGCCTTACTCATCATGGAATGAACTATATCTAATAGGGTCCGATTCCGCCTTTCCGATACACCGTTGTGTTGTGGTGTGTATGGAGGAGTCAGTTGAGAGAGAATTCCATTCTCTTTTAAGTAGTCCAGAAACTCGGCACTCAAGTATTCTCCACCTCGATCCGATCTTAGAATCTTGATACTTTTGCCGGTTTACTTTTCAACTTCATTCTTGTATTCCCGAAATTTCCCAAAGGCCTCGGATTTGTGCTTCATTAAGAAGACATGTCCATACCTAGAGAAATCATCTGTGAAAGTAATGAAGTATGAATAACCACTTCGCGCATGTGTAGACATTGGACCGCACACATCACTGTGTATGAGTCCCAAGAGCTCGCTCGCTCTTACTCCGTGTCCAGTGAACGGAGTCTTTGTCATCTTTCCTATGAGACAAGATTCACAAGTGGCATAAGACTGATACTCGAACGGATTCAAGTACCCTTCTTTATGTAACTTAGTTAATCGTGTCTCATTAATGTGACCCAGTCTACAATGCCATAAGAAAGCCTGATTTGTATCCGGAGACTTTCTTTTAAGTGTGTTCTGGACACTGAATATCTGAGCTTGATTTAATACGTATATCCCGTTATTTAATATACCTGACCCAATCAGAACTTGATTTAGGTGGATGTTTACTACATCGCTTACAAAAGTAAATTCATATCCTTCCTTAGAAAGTAAGGATACAGATATGATATTACAAGTCGCACCTGGTACATACAAACAGTTACGCACAATCAATATCTGCCCAGTTGTCAGTCCAAGATGATATTCCCCTACGGATTCAGCATCCATGCTCATTCCGTTAGCAACCCTGAGAGTCATATCACCTTTCCTGATAACCCTACGGTTTCTCAGAGCCTGTAATAAATTACAGATGTGAGATCCTGATCCGGTATCCAATACCCAGGAAGTAGGGTTAACTGACATACAGTTCTCTATTACAAACACACCCGAAGCCGAAGCCACAACATGCTTCGAATTTTAGCTACTGGCTTTGCAAGCCCTGCAATCCTTCTGCCAATGTTCATTCCCGTTACAATAGGAACGTCCCTCTTTTACTACATCCAGTCCTGAAACTTTTGCCCTTGCTTTTCCTTCTTCTTCCCTGGTTTCCTTCAGGGTATAAGCAGAGGGCATGGACTGTAGAATTAAGTCGGTACTTGACCCATTCTCCAACGTGGTCTCCAGGTCCGTGAGCTCAAAATAGCTGGCTTCTGTAAGGACGTTGTCCCCTACAGATGACCCGACAGCCAACCTCGCTTGAAGCAATTCGTTCGAGGTCTCATATCTTGCGATACGAGATTGCTCTCCATATAAATCTTTGTTATGGAGGAAGATAGAAACTGAGTCCATCTTCTCGTGCTGCCTCTGGTTTGCACCATTAACTGAGGCTAACACGAGGCACTTGGCTTTCGCACAATCCTTTTCCGATGTCCTACGGATGTAAATATCCGTGACAGGGGAAACTGGACCTGAGACGGTAGGGGTATGATCAGTTAAGAGGTGTCCCAGCTTGTTATGGGCAATGGACATCTGGACAGACCTTTGCCAGTCAGGTTTAGTCATTTTATTATCTAGATGTAACCTAGGTGCGGTCACAGGGTCGCTGCAATTAAGAGAGAGAGAAGAAAACACTTAGCATGATGCTCTTGCAAGTTTAGATTGGTTTTTAATTTATCTAAACAGGATGGCTCCCACTGTCTCTCGAATCCCTCCTCAAACCATAAAGGAAGAATTAGTCGGGATCAATCTCACCGTACAATACTTGCTTAACCATTCAGCCAGGCCAGTGTCGGTACTTCGAGGGAGGTTTTCCAACGCTTTCGCGAAGTTCCTTAATTAAATAACCTCTTTTCCCTGTGGGCGTAGCCCCGCTAACACCTTTCTAGACACCTACTTGGTTTATATCATTGATCGTTAAGTGAAAAAGTTCCCGAGGAGTAGCATATACTCACAGTAGGATCGGGATCCAAATATCATTGCGTGACAAAACTGAAGGAATCCTAGCAGAATCATCACACTCCAAATGGTATGCATCGCTAGCAAGTTTCAGTACTTATGAAACTCCCGATGTGGATTTTTGCCCCATGCTCTTATGATCTTGACGAAGGTCAACAAATCATAAGTCACATGTAAAGTTCTACCCGTCATTGTCCAGGTTAATTTGAACCCACCCGTATATACCCTTGACGAAGGTCAACAAGGTAATACGACTGTCCCAAACCAACGCATCTATCTATGCTACATATGAACACCCAACAGCTACCAATCACTATGCCTTGACGAAGGTCAACAAACATAGCTTGAATACTATTGAATATTCATATGAAACGACGGAGGGCTACGAATGGTTTTGGCGAAACCGTGAACGTAGTGAACTTGATATAATCGAAGGAACGGGATAGCTTTTAAAAGGAGTGGCTCAAGCTCCGCATTTAAAAGTTGGTTTTGAAAAGAACCGAGTGGTTTTCAAAGTGTTCCAACGACTTTTACTTGGTTTATTTTTCTTTGCATTAGTTCTTTTAATGCGTCCCATCATTTAATCCTACCATTGCAGAAAACAACCAAAATATGAAGTACGCTTATGCCATTCGCATTCGCCATGGGGCCCCGTCATTACCCGTTAGGTTACTTAACTAACGACAGAGCGGGGGCTGGGCTAGCGCGGCTGTAAAACATAAGCAACGCCTAAATAATATCATATATAGATATATTGCAATGATAGCCATTTCAGATCACAGATGAACACATTGGATATACTAGGAACCTGCAATTCGTATGAGCCTGTAATGAAAAGCAGATTACACGGTCGCGGTGAATAGCCAATACCCCACCCAAGACCCCTACGGGTACGGCAAACTACCCGCCAAGTACCCGAAGCGAAGCAACCTCCCTCAACTCCGTGAGTAGGCCACTCGGCACTTCGGGATACCCGGTAGTTTGTGCACCCCCTCCATGGGTCTATCCTAGGAGCAAAAACAGTAAAAAGAAATTATACAATGACGGCTACAACCCCGACCCGGTTGTGCGGCCATACAAATAATTATTACATCAATTTACAAATTTACATGAATTGAAAGAAAAGAAAACTCTCGTCTCACAACCCCCGGCTATTCACCCGCGACAATCCAATGAATTCATATACACATACCAATAACATTACAGATCACAGATTTGTATAACCCCCACTAATCGACATATAGCGATTAGCAGACCTTCAATACAAATATCACATCACAGATAAATACCCGTCAGCTTAAGTCTTTAGAAACTCGATCAAAATACGGTTTTTAAAACCCCAAAAACAAAATTTTCTTTCTGGAAAATCTGGGCTGAAAAAACATATACCAAAATTCCCAAAATAACCCACTGAGTAGACTGCAGTAAAGAAGATCCAGAGAAGAGGTTAATCGGCCGCGGAACCGCGGCAATAGCAAGCTATTGCCGTGTTTCCGCGGCGGTTTGATGGGTTCATAGGACCGTCTTTCTGTTGGAGATAGTGCCCTCAGAGTCAATTATTAGGTCACAGGTACGTGATTGTAATGATTGAGGGAGGACCTATCCCGGTAGGACAGTCTTACTCGAGATGATAGTATGCTATCTGGTTTACCTTTATCATCGTGTACTGTTTTAAGTGACCTGACACGTCGCTATTACACGTTGATAGAGCCCCTAGGATTCTTGCTTGACCACCAGCAGTATGAGGGCGATCATATAAGTGGGAGCTGGGGGTCTACAAGCATATCCTTAAAAGGTCCCTAGTCGTGGGAGTTTCGAGACTGGGCATCGATACTCCATTAGTAGACTAGTGTATACAGTCGAGACCCCGACGAGGGGCGGTGGCCGGTCTCACAAGCCACTGGTGTCAGTTGGATCACCTAAGATGTATACAGGTGCTCATTGGGTTATGAGTACACCGGACAGGACTCGCCGGGAACATGCTAGTTGGTCATATACCAGACGTCAAATGGCAGTTCCCTGGTGACATGTGTGCAGGTTAGTTCATCGACCTGGGGATCGTCATTTGTCTCGTGTGAGTTCCCACTGTACTTTGATTACTACCCTACCACGGCTCAAAGGAGTCGTGCAAACAGGTTTTAGTTGGGTACAGTCCCGAGCCACATGGAGGCAGTGAGCGTATCTTCAGGGGTTCGTCTCTCCCGGTATTGGGGGTGAGGTCGTGCTGTGTCTAGGAGAGCCATTACACAAAGTCCTTGGCCAAGGCAAGGAGATTTACTGGTAGGTATTCCAGTAGTATCTCAGGGTGTTCTGGGCTACACTCCGACATGACTTGTACCGCTTTTGGGGGTCTGACTTTTACCAACCCCCTAGGCCCGCCATGCGATACTCATAGACGAACGGACCGGACTGCACGGATATTGTCACTGACAGGCTCAGTAGGGTTGTCAGGCTGAGTTCACTCACAGATGTCCCTTTTAGTCAATACTTGGTAGCCCGTTACGTATTGGCTTATACCTCTGACGTGCTAGTGGTTAAATCCACAACCGAGGTGTTGACGAGTCTTTAGAGTCCCCCACATTCAGTTACTCAGCTTTCGGGCGAAAGGTTGTAGAGGCCGTATGGAGATATGGCAAGGTCCGATCAGATACGTGCGGTATTGCACGGATCAGGATCGGACAGTTTGTACTATAGGTCGTATGGTTATATGGCAGGGTTCGATCAGATACGTGCGGTATTGCACGGATCAGGATCGAACAGATATTACTAGCCGGTTTTGGTATAAGCCGGATCCTAGTATAGTACAGTGTAGATTTTGTCTCATTGCATTTGTATTTCGGTCGGAATACAAATGCGGGTGTGTATGCACAGTATCGGGGTTTTCCTGTAATTTATTACGGGACCAGTTTTTGGAGTTGCCAGTTTGCTTTCCGTTTCGGCCAATTTCCTTTGTTCCGTTCATTGGCCGAAGATTGGTGGAGGAGGGCTTATTTGCATTGTTGCAAATAAGCATTTGTGGAGGGGGTCTTTGCATATTATCATGTCATGATACTTGTCCCATCATTTGACTTCATAAACTCATGATTGCTTGACTTTGTATATCATCATGGTTGTTGATGATGAGGTTGGTGGTAGGTGGTTGAGTGTGGGTTTTGATTTGGTGATCATTTCCTTTTGCATGATAGTCTTCTCTCTCTCTCCCTTTTGGTATTATTATATGACACTCTCATTCTCTCCTCTCTTGATGTCATGGCCGGCCTTCCCTTGGAAGGGTTGTCCAAGTTTTTTGAGGGTGGAAATCTTGTTCATTTTATGCTCCAAAAGCCTACAAGTTCCTCCACATAATCCTTGTATCATCCCTCCACCAAAAGGCACCTCCATGAACCCCAAATGAGACACAATTCTCTACTACACATTGTACAGCAAACCTTGGGCACGTCGAGTAGCCGGCTTCGTGCCCGAGTTGCCTCGGCATTGAGGTGGGAGCCCGTAAACAAAGTAGGCGATGTGGTGCACTTCCGGCGACGAGGAGGAGACGGGACTTTTCCGCAGGAGATCGGGACCATGACGAGAAGACCGGAGGACTTGGATCGTCGGTATATCTCTATTCCCTTTCTTGTAGATAGCTAGGACTAGTTAATGGTTACGATCCGGGTGTTTAGTGCGCGGTGGTGCCGGTTTGCTAAGTCCGCAAAATTTAAGTTTTTCACCGCTTCCGCATTCTGGCGTCGGATTGACGGACGGGGCGCCGCCGTGCACTTACAGTGGTATCAGAGCCTCGCCATTAACTTAGTCTAGCTTTGTGTAATGTGTTTTTCAGTTCCGATCGATCGAAATGTTCAAAAACCCGTATTTGCCCACATCAGTTTTCTGTTGAAACTTTTTGGTCCCCAAAAATTTTTCAGGTTGTAAAATATTGATGTACTGGAAAATCTAAGAGCTCTGTAAAAATTCGACGAAGTAACTCCACAGTGGGAGCGCGGAACCGCCGCGAAAACCACCTTACCGCCGCCCTTCCGCCGCACACTGTGGAGATCACTTCACCAATTTTTTACAGAGGCCTTCTGGGCTTAAAATATGGGTTTTGGAATATTAAAATTGGGCCCAGGTTTTCTGTGAGTGCTACAGTTTTGATTGGGGGCCCACTTGTTAATTTTTGGTCAATCGGAAAATTTTAAACACATTTTTCACAGTATTTACATTATATCTGCGACCGTGAATGTCACTCGATCGGTAAATCCGGTCTAACTGCTATAGCCCGGTTAGACGGATTTGCGAACGTGACTTTCACGTTGATGTTCTTTGTTTATGCTATGATGTTGCGGATCGGTCGTGGGGGATAGCCTGGATGCAATGCTAGTACAGTTGTGGTGGTATTATGTACATTTGATATTGCGGGGCGAGCGTCCGACATGTGGACTGCCGTCACTGCCTGTTTGTATTATTATTTTGGGGCACGACCTGGTTGCTGTCGATGTACCCGTTGTATGTATATTTTACTTTCTGTACTAGGATTGCCCCGCGGAGGGGTGCACGGATAGCCGGGTTCTGGAGGGCAACAAGCCCGCATCTCATGGTATTGAGACGGAGAGGGCTTCACTCTAGGATTGGCGGGCTATTCGCCGCACTCGTAGGGGGTATAGGTTGACCCTGGAGGGGTGCCCAAGTTACCGGATTCCGTGAAGTGCTGGGTGGTCCATTCACGGCGCTGAAGGGGGCTGCCTCGCTTCAGGTTTTGGCGGGTGACTTGCCGCGCCCGTAGGGGTCTAGGATTACATTGCACAGGCTATCCACACGACCAGGGGAACGTCGGGTTTCAGCAGCTCTGTGAAACCCGGGGATCCCAGATATCTGTATTGTTTCTGTGATGCTGTTCATTCTCTGTGATGTTGCATTTTATTCACGCCTTGAGCGAATATAATATATTGGTATATATATTAGTAGATGTTGTATATGTTTTGCATCCGCGCTAGTCCAGTCCCCGCTCTGTCGTTAGTTAGCTAACCTAACGGGTAATGACGGGACCCAGTGGCGAATGCGGATGGCATATACGTACATCAGTATATTTTCGTTCTTTTTGGTGTGATCATTGATGGGACTGCATTGATTCGGATCAATGCAAGTTAAAAACAAACCTAATCTGATGTTGTTGGAACACTTTTCAAAAAGCTGTTATTGCAAGGACGTTCACTTTTGTTTTGCATCGCGGTATTCATTTAGAATATCCTGCTCCTTAGTCGACGAGGCAAGGGCCGAGATCCCTTCACTGGGAGTGACCCCTTGGACAGAAGTTTGCGTCAGGGCATTAACTTCACTATAGCCGATTACTTTTGCTTTGCATCGCGGTATTCATTTGGAATATCCTGCACCCCATTCTACGGAGAAAGAGCCGAGATCCCTTCACCGGGAGTGACCTCTTTAGCAACGGTTTTCGTCACTATATTTTTAAAAAAGCTATCCGTTCCTTCGACGATATCAAGTTCATTACGTTAAAGGTTTTCGCCAGAAACCATTCGTAGCCCTCCGTCGTTTCATATGGGTGGTCAATAGTATTCAAGCTGTGTATGTTGGCCAAAGTCAAGGCACAGTGATTGGTAGCTATTGGGGTATTCATATGCAGCATAGATAGATGCGTTGGTTTGGGACAGTCGTACTGCCATTTTGGCCAAAGTCAAGGGTATGTACGGGTGGATTCAAATTAACCTGGAGAATGACGGGTAGAACTTGACATGTGACTTATGATATGTTGGCCAAAGTCAAGGTCATAAGAGCATGGGGCAGAAATCTCATCGGGAGTTTCAAAAGAACTGAAACTTGCCAGATATGCGCATACCTTCTGGAGTGTGATACCGTGAGCGGATTCCGTCACGTTGTCATGCGATGAGAGTTGGATCCCGATTCCCACTGATGAGTTAGTTTACTCCTCGGGTGTTCCCGACTAATTCTTCTTTCAGGTTTGGAGGAGAATTTGAGGTACAGTGGGAGGATTCCAGATTAGATAAATTGGTAACCATTCTGATCTAGGATAGAGTGCACGCTGAGTGTTTCTTTTCTCTCTCTCTTTGGCAGCGACCATTGACCCGACCCTAAGACTTTGACTCAGTGACCAAGTTGACCGAACCTTCTTAAACACCGGCTTTTGGATTGTCAGAGTTGCAAACCTCATTGCCACTCCTACTTTTACCCTTTTCTCCAGGACACCCCGTATTGCTACGAACGTCCACTTCCATTGGACAAAACCATCGTATGGTTAGATACGAACTCGAAAGAATTTATTTGAGGATGGTTTCCGGTTCTGGAGAAAACGGATAGGATTATTCAGTTGTCTTTTCCTTTTACCCTCTCTTAGGTTACGAGTACTCCTTGGTTTAGGGGTAGTACACCTATTACGCAAATTGGATTGTCTTCTTCCAAACCTTAGGCTGGTGCCGACCGGTAGGGAATGAAGAAAACCAATTAGCATAACGATGGTGTGCAGAAGGTATTAAGTTCAGACAAAGCAAGGGATTAGTAAGAGGGCAAAGTAAATTGCAACAGATATTCACGACCAACCAAATATTTCGTTACCACTCCCACATCACCTTTGTATTTCTCCAGGACACTCCGTATCACTACGAAGATCCACAGTTTATTTGGATACTCCATCGTATGGTTATATACGAACTCGAATGGAACTTGTTCCAGTTCGGGGATGGATTCTGGTTCAGGAGAAATAGGAATAAGGTTTATTCGGTTGTCTTTTATCTTCACCCTCTCTCATTGCGAGTGTTCCTAGGATTGGGACAGTACACCCATTATGCTTATTGGATAGTCTTCTTCCAAACCATAGGCTGGTGCCGAACGGTAGGGAAGAAAGAAAACCATTTGGCCTAAAAGGGTGTGCAGAAGGTAAAGACTAAAGACATATGAAGGGATTTGGAGAGGTGGCAAAGAACTATACGGTTACAGTCGTGAATCTGGAAGAGGCACTACTAGGAATACTAGAATACCCCATCGGAACATTTAAATGTTTCAGTTTCACTGTGTAATGTTAAAGGAAAACTGATTTCCCGATTAGATACTTACTCCAGGGTATGTATTTACCAGGTACGATTCTCACATCTGTATGGTTTTACAGATGATGAGTGGGAGTAAGTTATTGGGAATTGGGTGATCATCCTCACTATATCGGGATTCGTTGTAATCGGTGATATTTGAGGAAATCACCTGGGCTGTTTGCCGGTCGGCAAATATTTGGTTTTGAATATCCGCTGTTATGCACCAATTTCAAATTGATATATCTGTACGTCTATTTTCATAGAGTGAGATATACCTTTTTGAAATTATGTCTGTGACATTTACCTATATCAGTGGATGGTTAGGTAAGGAGCATTAAACAGCGGTGTAATTCTTCTTAACCATAAGTACAGTTTTCAACCTACGACACACAGTAAATGAGTTATCAGACTCAAGGGACTTATACAGAGTATTGTATGTTGTCCAGGGTCCATCAGGACAGAGGGGTTGGTCCTCGTACTATATTCGGTTTACTTATGACTTCTCTAGTTTTTAGACAGGTGTTTCGTAGAAACACAGGGTCCGAATTTTGAGAAGTTATAGGTATTTGAATAGAGTAGAGAACCAGGTGTAGCAAGTATCGGGATTCTTCAAAGAGATCGAAGATGTAGATACTTGTGTATGGTGTTCAGTTGATAGCAATGACTAAGAGAACTTGCTTCTCTTTCAGGTTACTCATAATTGGAAATGCTTCCTAAGTTGAATAACGCTGATCGGCCTCCTTCCATTTAGTTGACATGCACTGGAGACAGTTTCATGATTTGGATCTGGTTCAATTAAATCAGTGCCTCTGTTTCTATATTGGATATAGAACAGTTCATATCTTAACATTGTTAAGGTACGGGGAGTTGTCCGGTTTATGCTTAAAACCAGACACTGGACAACTCAAGGCACGTTTCTGTAATGGCTGTTTGTGGGTTGACCCAGGCTATGACGCGGGTTGACTTTCTACCATCTGGAAGATCAATAGCAATATTGTTCTTGACTCGCCACAGTTTTAAATTAAAAATGGATTTTTTCAGGAAAACAGTAGTGGGAGTATGGTAGAACTGGAAGTGATTCCAGAACCACAAACGATTACTGAAGATTTGATAAGGAACCTAAAGATTCAATCTGGATTGACATTCTATTAGCCACTCCGCAGATAAGGTGGGTAACTTCAGGCACCCGAGAGGCACTACGGTAGCCTCAAGGACGGTGACAGGGAAGTTCTTGTTTACCCACAATTGCCATTGCTGTTGTTCCAGGTTACGAGACCCGGCGAGAGGATGAGTATAGCGTCGTTCTAAACCAGTTTTAGAAGTGTACGTCTATATGACTCTGCCAGAGGGTTGTCGTAGTCAGTGGGAGCAGCGGAAGCATTGGTGGACAGGTTGCTTATGTCTATTTATAGACTAGAGCAGATGTAGCGGAGATAGATCATCTATTTCTGACGTGACAGTCATGGGTTTGACTTCATCAAAATAGGGGATGAATCTATTGAGAAGGTAGTAGGGTGTGATATCCTGGTATTTGGATGATATACACAGAGTAGGAAAAGAAACTCCTACACTACGATCGGCTATACTTTGGTCATCACACAGTTGTTTCTCCACAAAGGAAATGGATTTTATATCTGACATACTGGTTACTGGATCTATGGTTTTAGATCTAGATTTGGGTGGTTTCCCAATCAGGGTTCTTGACAGCATTCTAAGAGTATTTAGGATGGACGACTCCTGGCACGGTAGTGTACCTGCAGGTAATGGAGTCACCCTCTCCAAAGGTGTCTTACAGGCTAAAGGAGAGAAGGACGTGCATGATTGGCAGATCACTTGCTCAGGCAATTGAGTCAATCGTGAGATGTCAAGTACCACACCAGATGTTGTTCTTGCACTAGATGCAATAAGTTGACATTAATCCAATCCTAGAGAAACGGTTGGAAGCAGTTTTAGAACATAAGTAGATGTTCTAGGGATATGATAACGACAGCCTCATTCAGGAGACAGTTATCATTCCAGGCTTCCAAGGTGACATGGACGACAAGGAGGTTGTCAGAGTTATAGTTTTCCTTCTGATGAGGGGCAGTATTTTGGACAAGTTGTCCAAGGCAATACTGAGGGAGGCATGGCGCGCAGGATACTGATTAAGTTCAGTTGACGATACAGTCTAAGAAGTTTGGATTTGGAGTTCATTTATGAGCTAGGTCCCATCAGACATCCAGACATATTCTGAGACAGGTATTGCTCTTTTCGGGAGATGGCTTTCTCCGCGAACTTGAGATATAGAGAGACATAGAAAGAAACAACTAAGCGGATCCACTCACTGAGGCTATTCCTCGAACGCAATAGTTCCGCAAACGAGCTTTGTGAGACTGACTAGTAGATGAGTTGGATGTTCGGTATCACACGGGCTGTGAGTATGCGACATCGCAATAATTAGCCTTGAGTGCAAGTGGGAGATTGTTGGAGATAGTGCCCTCAGAGTCAATTATTAGGTCACAGGTACGTGATTGTAATGATTGATGGAGGACCTATCCCGGTAGGACAGTCTTACTCGAGATGATAGTATGCTATCTGGTTTACCTTTATCATCGTGTACTGTTTTAAGTGACCTGACACGTCGCTATTACACGTTGATAGAGCCCCTAGGATTCTTGCTTGACCACCAGCAGTATGAGGGCGATCATATAAGTGGGAGCTGGGGGTCTACAAGCATATCCTTAAAAGGTCCCTAGTCGTGGGAGTTTCGAGACTGGGCATCGATACTCCATTAGTAGACTAGTGTATACAGTCGAGACCCCGACGAGGGGCGGTGGCCGGTCTCACAAGCCACTGGTGTCAGTTGGATCACCTAAGATGTATACAGGTGCTCATTGGGTTATGAGTACACCGGACAGGACTCGCCGGGAACATGCTAGTTGGTCATATACCAGACGTCAGATGGCAGTTCCCTGGTGACATGTGTGCAGGTTAGTTCATCGACCTGGGGATCGTCATTTGTCTCGTGTGAGTTCCCACTGTACTTTGATTACTACCCTACCACGGCTCAAAGGAGTCGTGCAAACAGGTTTTAGTTGGGTACAGTCCCGAGCCACATGGAGGCAGTGAGCGTATCTTCAGGGGTTCGTCTCTCCCGGTATTGGGGGTGAGGTCGTGCTGTGTCTAGGAGAGCCATTACACAAAGTCCTTGGCCAAGGCAAGGAGATTTACTGGTAGGTATTCCAGTAGTATCTCAGGGTGTTCTGGGCTACACTCCGACACGACTTGTACCGTTTTTGGGGGTCTGACTTTTACCAACCCCCTAGGCCCGCCATGCGATACTCATAGACGAACGGACCGGACTGCACGGATATTGTCACTGACAGGCTCAGTAGGGTTGTCAGGCTGAGTTCACTCACAGACGTCCCTTTTAGTCAATACTTGGTAGCCCGTTACGTATTGGCTTATACCTCTGACGTGCTAGTGGTTAAATCCACAACCGAGGTGTTGACGAGTCTTTAGAGTCCCCCACATTCAGTTACTCAGCTTTCGGGCGAAAGGTTGTAGAGGCCGTATGGAGATATGGCAAGGTCCGATCAGATACGTGCGGTATTGCACGGATCAGGATCGGACAGTTTGTACTATAGGTCGTATGGTTATATGGCAGGGTTCGATCAGATACGTGCGGTATTGCACGGATCAGGATCGAACAGATATTACTAGCCGGTTTTGGTATAAGCCGGATCCTAGTATAGTACAGTGTAGATTTTGTCTCATTGCATTTGTATTTCGGTCGGAATACAAATGCGGGTGTGTATGCACAGTATCGGAGTTTTCCTGTAATTTATTACGGGACCAGTTTTTGGAGTTGCCAGTTTGCTTTCCGTTTCGGCCAATTTCCTTTGTTCCGTTCATTGGCCGAAGATTGGTGGAGGAGGGCTTATTTGCATTGTTGCAAATAAGCATTTGTGGAGGGGGTCTTTGCATATTATCATGTCATGATACTTGTCCCATCATTTGACTTCATAAACTCATGATTGCTTGACTTTGTATATCATCATGGTTGTTGATGATGAGGTTGGTGGTAGGTGGTTGAGTGTGGGTTTTGATTTGGTGATCATTTCCTTTTGCATGATAGTCTTCTCTCTCTCTCCCTTTTGGTATTATTATATGACACTCTCATTCTCTCCTCTCTTGATGTCATGGCCGGCCTTCCCTTGGAAGGGTTGTCCAAGTTTTTTGAGGGTGGAAATCTTGTTCATTTTATGCTCCAAAAGCCTACAAGTTCCTCCACATAATCCTTGTATCATCCCTCCACCAAAAGGCACCTCCATGAACCCCAAATGAGACACAATCCTCTACTACACATTCTACAGCAAACCTTGGGCACGTCGAGTAGCCGGCTTCATGCCCGAGTTGCCTCGGCATTGAGGTGGGAGCCCGTAAACAAAGTAGGCGATGTGGTGCACTTCCGGCGACGAGGAGGAGACGGGACTTTTCCGCAGGAGATCGGGACCATGACGAGAAGACCGGAGGACTTGGATCGTCGGTATATCTCTATTCCCTTTCTTGTAGATAGCTAGGACTAGTTAATGGTTACGATCCGGGTGTTTAGTGCGCGGTGGTGCCGGTTTGCTAAGTCCGCAAAATTTAAGTTTTTCACCGCTTCCGCATTCCGGCGTCGGATTGACGGCCGGGGCGCCGCCGTGCACTTACAGTTTCTACAGTAGCCTCTAAAAACCCTGAGTCGATTTTTAAAGCATGATTTATTACTTTTACAGCACTTTGAAAATCGACAGCAAGTTTGATATCCGGGTGTATTTCGCGACTTTTTCTCCGATCGAATTTCTAGTTACTATGCTAACATGTTAGGTAGTGTTTAACTTGGCTCTGATACCACTGTAAGTCCATGCAACCTCTCCCGGTACTTACAGGCTTGCGGAATTTGATGAAAAACAATTTTCTAGAGGCGGTAACATGGACTCAAAACGGATCTTTGTTAAACTATCTACCTAACAACCTAACTACGAGTTGTTAACTACTCGGTTAGGTGGTTATACCTTTCTTTCTTGAACTCCTTCGTCTTCATCTCTTGATGGTGTACGGATCGGCTTCACCCCGTCGTCTCCTTGCGCCGAAGATCGATCCACCCGAAAGCTTCTACCTTTGGCTTCTTCTTCGAACTTTGAAGAAACTAGTTCACTTGGTTTGCTAAACCTTGTGAACTAGAGTGAGTAGAGAAGAGTGTGATGGGATTTTCTCTATGGTTCTTGCTTCTCAACACATGAGACAAGTGAACCATAGACAAGAGAGAGAGCAAGAGGAAGAGGGTGAGAGCAAGAGAATGAGAGAGCTAAAAACCAAGAGAGAGAGAAAATAAAGAAAGAATGAGCCTCTCTTTTGTCATACACCCTCTCATAATCCAAAAGCATCATGAGCCATAATTTTAATCAAGTATTATTATGTGATGGTTCATATCATGTCAAAGGCAATATCATTTCCATGCACTCATTTTCCAAACCACAACAAGCAAGAAAAAGTCTTTGCATGAAAATGACAACTATTGTGATGATGATGGTCAACTAGTCCAACCTAGTCAACCGGTCAACAAAGTCAACAAGTCAACAAAGTCAACCCCTCAACAACCATCTTACTATAATACTTAATTAATATTATTGCTAATTATGTTTCATATTCTCATTAGGGTTTAGCAAAAAGTCAATAATCAACAGTCAACAGTCAACAACCCTAATGAGAATCCTCTGCCTCTGTCTCTCTGTCAACTGTGCATAGACACCCGCATCCGCGTTCCGAGGAACACGAATACATACTGGATAAAACCAATCCCAAAACGTACACTAGGATCTGGCTTAAACCAAAGCCCGCTAGTGTTAACTGTCCGGACACTGTACGTGCACAAGTGCACGGATGTGACCGAACCCTGTCGCAAAACCATGCGACCTGTCGCAAAACCATGCGACCTCTAATCTTTTGCCTAAAGGCGAATAGCTTTCTGTGTGGGACTCTAAAGACTCGACACTACGCTGGCAGTGGGTTTAACCACAGACCGCAAGCGGCACTAGCTGTATGTAACGGTCCCCAGGTAGATACCGACAAGAAGACTGACGAGGTGAAACCCATCTGAACTCCTACTGAGCCTGAATGTGACAGTCTCCGTACAGTCCGGTCTGTTCGTCTGATACAACGCATGGCGGGCCTAGGGGGCGGTAAACGTCAGTCCCCTAATAGCGGTACAAGTCGTGTCGGAGTGAAGCCCAGAACACCCTGAGATAGCACTGGAAACCTACCAGTATATCTCGCTTGCCCTGGCCAGGAACTACTCGTGTAATGGCTCTCCTAGACACAGCGCGATGTCAACCCCCAATACCGGGAGAGACGAATCCTGTCTAACCGTTACTGCCTCCAAGTGCTTCGGGACTGCACCCAACTACTACCTGTTTGCACGACTCCTTTGAGCCGTGGTAGGGTAGTAATCAAAGTACAGTAGGAACACACTCGAGGCGAAGTGACAATGTCAAGTCAGCGGACTAAGCTGTACTCATGTCACCTGGGAACTGATAACTGACGATAGGTATAATACCAACCAACAGTTCCCGACGAGTCCTGTCCAGTGTACTCGTAACCCAACGAGCACCCGCATACTATCTCAAGTACGACGTACTCACGGCTGTGGAACAGACCGTCTCCCACACTGGGATGAGAAGCGCATACGCTAGTCTACTCCGGAGTATCGATGCCCTGTCTCGATAGTCCTGCGACTAGGGACCTGCATAAGGATGTGCTTATAGATTACCCAGCCCCCACTAGTGTGACTGCCATCACAATGCTGGTAATCAAGCAAAGATCCTAAGGGCTCTACTAATATGTATAAGCGATATGCTAAAAGAAACACATGCACATATTAATGTAGAAACAAACCAAGTAGCATACTACCATTTTGAGCAAGATTGTCAATACAAGGTGAATATCCCAAGCTTTCATTAAGTAATATACATACTAGTATGATACAGTAATGGCCTCTAGGGCATATACACTAACACTTGGTTTCTCAGAATCTCTTCAATTTCCTTCCGGATTTCCAACAGTGCAGAATGATGTAGACTTTTGCCTTGAGCTCCACGTTGAAGTCTTGGATCTTGTGCTGCCCTTGTGCTTTGTGCATTGAAGTGCTGATTGAAACGATTTTCCGTTGTGTATGTAGAAAATTAAGTGTAGAAAATTAAGTATAGAAATCACAACCAAAAATTATTTGACCGCAATCAATAACGGTGTCGAATGTAGCGCGTTAGTAAGTGCGGATCGTCCACAGGGAAAGTGTAATCGTTCGTGTTTCGAATTAGATGAGTTGAAACTTTAAAGAAAAGAAAACAAAAAATTCATTATTTGTAAAATTGAATATCAAGAATTAGAAAAATCTAGATCTAAGAAAACATTAAAATCAAGAATTGAGATGTATGATGATTTCCAAACCAACAATCAAGATTCGAAGTGTAGCTCGTAGGAGTAGATCGGATCTATAGATGTGATGAGATCTAACGATTTCATATTCTTATCCATTAACAAATTGATACTAGATAGATGACGATTTATCGAGGTAAAGGATCTTGCGAAGAAACTATGGTTTCCTCATCTTGTCCTTTGTCCTTTCGATGAATCTCATTCACAAACTAGCTTCAAGTAAATCAAATGATCGATCGTTGATCTCTAGTTTCGAGCGAACACAATCAAGAAAGCATCGTCTCGAAACTAGGTCATCGATCATTCGATTTACAAGAATTTACAAACGTTATAGGATTTAAGAATTGTAAAAGAGTCTAAATCATCATCATCTATCGATCGTCACAACTCCTACATGAGCGGAGTTTTACTCAAACATCATAATATCAAACACAATCACAAATTGAGATCGAATCATAATGCTTGAATTAAAAGATAAGCAAGATATAGAAATTTCACCTTTATTTATCGACAAATTTCGTTACAACTCTCTTGAAATTTACAAAAGGAAGGAACTAAATCGTCGATTTCGGCTTCGCTCGGCTCCTTGAGTCGCGGATCTCCTTGGATCTCTTGCTCCGATGAAGTCTGGCGTCGCTTTCTAAAGGATCGAAGGCTTCTCACTTGAATGGTACTCGGGATCTTGATCTTGATTTTGGAATTGGAATTAGGGTTAGGGTTTTGAGGCACAAGTTGTGTCACTCAACTTGTGGGTGGAAGATGAAGGATAATTTCTTGAACCCCCTGGACCCTAGATCTAGGCTCCTTTTTATAGACCTCAAAACCTTAAATTTAGGATTTCAAATTTCAAATTTCCCTCCAAAAGTTTGTTAAATAGAGCCTTCTAGAAATAGTTTGTTTGGCCGAGCCTTCTAGATGGAGCCACGTGTAGAATCTGGAGTCTTCTGGAAGCTTGGGCTGTTATTGGGGACACGTGGAGAAAATCTGGAAGCTTGATGACGTCACCGCGCCGCGAATCCGCGGCTCAAGCCGGCTCCGGCCGCGGATCCGCGGCTCGTCAGAAGCCTTGGGGCTTGAACTCCTCTGGTCTTTCTTGGGCTGACATTTGGGCCTTTTTATGATATGTTGAATTTTATATTTCCCTCTAGATTGCTACCAGATCTCAAGTCTTTGAGTTGGCGTAATTTTTTATCAGCACTATGACAATTTTGGCCTTTCTTCTAGACTTTCCTGCACAGACTTCAAAACAAGTGTTGCGCAATACAAGGATGATGCGATGCCATGATAAACAGTCAATTTCCCTAAAAATGTCGGTTTTAATATACAGTACAGGTAATTCAGTATTATCCAGGTGTTTTGCTAATATGTGCAATATGAATACCGAACAGCTCTAGATAAATGCAAAAGATAGGGAAATTGACGTGTTAAAAATGCAGTATTTTCGACTGATCAAATTCCCCCAAACTTATTTTCGGTCGTCTCGAGCGAACTGTTTTATTAAAAAGAGAAGGAGAAATTAAAGAAAGAGAAAAACTAACTAGCACACTTTCGTAGGCAACACGATTGCACTGAGCACGTGCAACAAGCCTTTAAACCTCTAGGTGTCCCTAGTAGGAGGAGTGTTGTCTCCTGAGGGTTTTCAGCGGATTGCACCCACAAAATCCAATAATAAAAGAAAAATCATGAATATTACATTTAAAGACAAGAATTGTAAAAGAAAGGCCTTGAAAATTAGGGTTTCCAACTAAGCTAGCTTTTCGGTTGTCATGAGCCCTATCTTAATAGTCATGAAAAGATGTCAGAAATCATATAACCCCTCAATAAAACATCGTCTTATTCTTCATTCCTATCTTTCTTCCAAACATCGATCATATCACCCTACGTGTGTGTAATAAACATCCCTACACCCGGAGAATTCAATTCAAGCTATCATACTCTTGTCCATCCACCTCAGTAAGAATTCAATTCAAGCTATCATACTCTTGTCCATCCACCTCAGTACTTTTTAATTAATGAATATTTAGATGAGATTGCTCACACACTTTCATGCGACCGTTAATACTTCTTGAGGTACTAACCGACCGATTACTCATGTGCTTGCTTATTTGGTATTTTTCCTCGTCTTGCACCACCTAAGGCTTAGCAGTGACTCCCAGACCAGTTGGCCTTAGGGCACTAGGTGAAGAGGCACCCTCGCTATATTTTTTTATTGCTGCCTTGGCGATAACAAAACTAGTGTCCATTTTTCTCACCATTTTATATTTTCTTCATTTTTTTATTATTTCCTTCATACATCGGCTTTTAGACAAGAGCATTTCAAGGTATCCTCTACTATCCCGAGTTTCAAGACGTGTGTAAGTGCGAATAGCAGGGTATCAATGTTCAAAATGTTTGGCTTCCAGAATAGGAACTATTTTTCAGACTTATTTTTATCCTTAGATTAGTGACTTCCTTCATCTTACTAACCCTTGGGACAACGGCTCATAACTACTTATTACTAGTTTGTATAGGAAAACTTCTAATTTTCTTGGTTTTCTTAAATTTTTCTAATCTCAAGGATGTAATTTTTTCACTATCTAATCTTTTATTATCTTATTTATGTACAATTTTTTTTTTATATTTTCGAATTTTTTAAAATATTTTATAGGTTTTCAAAAATGTTTTGTGCTTATGCAAAGTATGATATGCAAATGATGCGAAAATAAGCACAAACCTCCCCTAAACTTGTTTTCAACAGTGTCCTCACTGTTGCCATCTGCTAAATCTAGAAAACCTGTAAGCTTGGGAGGAAATTTATTAACGGGGGCAAAATATTTCAGTGAAGATCCTCCCCCAAACTTATTTTTGGCTTATCTTTTATAAAAATTTTCTTTTCAAGAGCCCGAAAAAAAATGTACCCCCCAAAACTTGAGTTATGCAATGTTAACCTTTTGAAAATCACATGAGGGGATCAAAAATCCTTAGTCGATGCCAAGCTTTGCAATGACCGAACATTAACACCAACCATTCGAAAATTTTATCAATGCAGTGCTCTGGTTGGTGGAAGAAGAAGTGGGGAAAGGGTAAGTAGTGGAATAGAATGTGTGTGCGTCTCATTTTGGAGAGACTATGCAGTGAATGTGATGGATTGCTCGCATTCTTTTTACAGTTCAGAAGAAGGGGTGGAGGTTCAATATCATTGATTGGGAGATGATTCATCTCAACACCCGTGTCATTCAAAAATGCGAGTTCTTCAGCGAAGATCTCCTCAAAAGTCTCATCGTTACCCCGAAGAATAATGTCATCACAAAGTGCGGGTGATCTTCACTCTATAAACGGTTCATAATCAGTGTTAGATGTTGACCCGGACATCTCGGTGGAAGAGTCCGTATGTGTATGATATATCGTTGGGTCAAACAATAACATATGAAAAGAGTCAAGATCGGTATCATGAGGATCGTCAAATTCGCTGCTGTCGACATCCATTAAGTCGACAGAACAGACCTGAGCAGTAGGATTGGAGGGTACACTTCCCAACTTGTAAATGTTCAGCTCTATTGACCTATTCCCGAAGGATAGGGTCATAGAACCATTACGACAGTTGATGATAGCGTTGGAAGTGGCCAAAAAAGGGTGACCTAATATCACCAGAATTTGATTCCGTGGGTTCGCTACAGGCTGTGTATCAAGTACAATAAAATCCACAGGGAATACAAATTCCCCGATTTTTATCAACACATCTTCCAGTTCACCCCTAGGTTTGGTGATTGATCGGTCAGCCATCTAGAGAGTTATGCTCGAGGGCTTTAACACTCCGATACCTAGTTGCTCATAAACCGAGTATGGAAGCAAGTTAACACTAGCGCCAATGTCTAGTAGAGCACGGTTGATGTGTTTTCCCCCAATAGAAATAGAAATAGTAGGACAGCCAGGGTTCTTACGTTTCCATGGTACTTGTTGGGGGAAAGCCGTGTCTACAGTCTTTGCCATGAATATCTTCTTGGGCAGTTGAGTCTTCCTCTTCCTAGTGCACAAGTTCTTAAGAGTTTTCGTATAGGACGGAACTTGTTGGATGGTATCTAGGAGAGGGATGTTAATGTTAACTTGCTTAAACATGTCCATAATCTTCTCCATATGTGGACTTGATGAGTTAGCCTTTAACCGATTAGGATAAGGTGCTTTAGCAATAAGCGCTGGGTCCATCATAGGAGAAGGAAGTGTGTGTGGACCCGATCCCAGAATAGAGGTGGGGATCGTCCGTGGAGAACTAGAAGAGATGGGCTGAGGTGGCGAGCCTTGTGGGAAGCGGAGAATAGGCTCGCAAGAAGGTGGTGGGGTAGAAGAACTGGGGTCAGAATTAGAAGTAGAAGTGGAAGAAAATGTCTCAGCCGGGGTATCATCGATAGATTTTTCAGTGTCATCAATCTCTTCCCCAACATGATTGTCAAGCACTCTTCCAGATCTCAACGTGATTGCATTCACATGATGTGAATAGCCAGGATTGGGTAAAGGTTGAGCTGGAAGTTTCCCTTTCTCTCTTGCACTCATTTCAGCTTTTAATCGTGCAATTTCTTCTTCCATCGATTTAATAGTCTCGCTTTGGGACGCAGAGTTTTTCTCAATTTTATCGACGGAAGACTTTATTGTCCAAAGCAAATTCATGAATGAAGAGGATTCATCAGTCCCGGTCAACTGCAAAGGATTAGACGGTGCAGATGTGTTGACCGGATTTTGGAAGTTTTGTGCTTGGAAGGGGTGCTGACTCAATGGAAGTGGTTGCTGTTGTGGTGGAGAGACCCTTTGGAAATTATTTTGGGTTAGAACCGTGTTTTGAGATTGTGATTAGTTCCAAGCAAAGTTAGGGTGATTCCTCCAACCCTGATTATAAGTGGAAGAAAATGGATCGTTTCTAGGTCTTTGTTGGAAAGCAGCATTGGTATGCTCGTGACCTTGAAACGGAGAATTTAGTGGACATTCTTCCGTGAGATGAGAAGGATCAGAACAGCATCCACATACAGTTTTGGAGAGTGACATTTGATTTAAGGTGGCAGCTAAAAATTTGTTTTCCATAGCGTCGAATTTCTTGTGTAAAGCTAAAATTTCAGCTCTAACTCCTATGGAAATATCATTGCCATCCCTAGACGATTGACTCACACCCTCCCACTGTAAAGATTTTTCAGCGAAATCTTCTAGGAATTTCCAGGCTTCCCCATCATCTTTGGTCATGAAGTTGCCTTGACACGTGGATTTAAGGGTCTGTCTTGTGTTAGGATTAATGCCCTCATAAATGATTCGGCACAGATCCCATCTGGGGATTCCGTGATGTGGACATTGAACTAACAGATCCTTAAAGCGTTCAAGACATTTCGAGAATGTTTCATTTGGAAGCAGGGTGAATTGATTTATTTCTCTACGGACTCGAGCTGTTTTATGATGTGGGTAGAATTTCTTAAGGAATGCTTTGACGAATTCTTCCTAATTTGAAATGGAATGTGCGGTTGTGTTATACAGCCACTTCTCAGCTATATCGCACAAGGTAAATGGGAGAAGACGTAGACGCATAGCATCCATAGAAAGCTGTGAGGTTCCCATCATTGCGCATACATTTTCAAATTTGGTGATAAAGAAATATGCGTCTTCAGTCTCGAGACCGTGATATTTGGGTAGAAGGTTGATGTATTAGGGTTTTATTTGAAAATTTTCCCTGTTGGCTGGTGGAATGGAGAGACAGGTCGAAAGAGGACCTCGTGTAGGATAGCACCTCTCTTGGAGAGAGATGCGGGGTGGATTCTGCTCACCAACGGACGGCGGCAGAGTAGTGGTAAAGAGGTTCGATGGAGATGGATCCATCGATGTGGGTGTGGTGGTGGGTAAAGAAGAGGTAAATATAGAAATACCGACTTTTGGGTCGATCGAGGGAACGCGGACTAAACGGGCACTAGAATCCCGTGTCCAGCCTATCTTGCACTAAAAAGGGTTAGTACAAGTGGCAGCATGAATTATAATTAGGGGAATGAATGAATGTGATTGGTGTTTGTTTTGAAAATATACGGATTTTTGAAAAAATGATGCGATCACAACAAATGCAACAAGCAACCCTAAAATCTAGTGGTCACCTAGGTCAAAGCTCTAGACCGCTCCTAACTGCCAAAAGATAAGTCGCAGGATAAATTCTCCACTGCCTCTTTGTCTCTCCTGTGGCCAGGTAAGTGCCAGGTAAGTGGGAGGTTCTCCACTACGTAAGTAGTGGGCCTAATTAAGTAACCACTAGCCTTCGACACACTTTCTTTAGACACCACAAAAGAAACACAGATAAGCAATGAATTACCCATGGCTTTCTTCTGTCCTAAGTGAGCGCGACGGTCCTTAGAGTCATCTCTAGATATTTTTTAGTTAATGAGGGTAATGCGGATGCAAGTTTGTGATTTTTGGGGCTTAGGAAGGGTAATGAACTCCCCACCTAATCTGGATTTGGCTGTGCCCCTTAATTTCCGTATTAATATGCAAACAACCAAAAATCAAAACACGCACAATTTATTTTGCTTTTGCGGCGCTGCGATTTATATGAAAAGAAACCTGCAGCAAATTGTCAATTGGAGCAGATGAGGAAGAAGATAAGAAAGTCAGGAAAATACCAGATAATTTTGGTACAGTGTTGCCTCAGAGTAGCGGCGGATCCGCCGCAGATGCTCCCTAATGCCGCGGAATCGTGGTTGATAGTACTGTTCACTGTACAAAAATTCTTCAACAAGCTCCTGTTCAATTCTTCAGCTCTCTGGAATTCTCTGAAAAAAATTTCCACAGCTCCACAAATTCCAGATTTCCTCGCAACAAATCACAACGAATTGTTTAGTGTTTTGCGCGAATTTTGATCTAAAAATATAGATGGAATAAATTTTTCAACTCAAATTTCAAAAAACGAACAATTAGCGCACTATCCCCGGCAACGGCGCTATTTGATTGAAACGATTTTCCGTTGTGTATGTAGAAAATTATGTATAGAAATCACAACCAAAAATTATTTGACCGCAATCAATAACGGTGTCGAATGTAGCGCGTTAGTATGCGCGGATCGTCCACAGGGAAAGTGTAATTGTTCGTATTTCGAATTAGATGAGTTGAAACTTTAAAGAAAAGAAAACAAACAATTCATTATTTGTAAAATTGAATATCAAGAATTAGAAAAATCTAGATATAAGAAAACATTAAAATCAAGAATTGAGATGTGTGATGATTTCCAAACCAACAATCAAGATTCGAAGTGTGGCTCGTAGGAGTAGATCGGATCTATAGATGTGATGAGATCTAACGATTTCATATTCTTATCCATTAACGAATTGATACTAGATAGATGACGATTTATCGAGGTTAAGGATCTTGCGAAGAAGCTAGGGTTTCTTCATCTTGTCCTTTGTCCTTTCGATGAATCTCATTCACAAACTAGCTTCAAGTAAATCAAATGATCGATCATTGATCTCTAGTTTCGAGCGAACACAATCAAGAAAGCATCGTCTCGAAACTAGGTCTTCGATCATTCGATTTACAAGAATTTACAAACGCTATAGGATTTAAGAATTGTAAAAGAGTCTAAATCATCATCATCTATCGATCGTCACAACTCCTACACGAGCGGAGTTTTACTCAAACATCATAATATCAAACACAATCACAAATTGAGATCGAATCATAATGCTTGAATTAAAAGATAAGCAAGATATAGAAATTTCACCTTTATTTATCGACAAATTTCGTTACAACTCTCTTGAAATTTACAAAAGGAAGGAACTAGATCGTCGATTTCGGCTTCGCTCGGCTCCTTGAGTCGCGGATCTTCTTGGATCTCTTGCTCCGATGAAGTCCGGCGTCGCTTTCTAAAGGATCGAAGGCTTCTCACTTGAATGGTACTCGGGATCTTGATCTTGATCTTGATTTTGGAATTGGAATTAGGGTTAGGGTTTTGAGGCACAAGTTGTGTCACTCAACTTGTGGGTGGAAGATGAAGGATAATTTCTTGAACCCCCTAGACCCTAGATCTAGGCTCCTTTTTATAGACCTCAAAACCCTAGATCTAGGATTTCAAATTTTAAATTTCCCTCCAAAAGTTTGTTAAAGAGAGCCTTCTAGAAATAGTTTGTTAGGCCGAGCCTTCTAGATGGAGCCACGTGGAGAATCTGGAATCTTCTGGAAGCTTGGGCCGTTATTGGAGACACGTGGAGAAAATCTGGAAGCTTGATGATGTCACCGCGCCGCGGATCCGCGGCTCAAGCCGGCTCCGGCCGCGGATCCGCGGCTCGTCTGAAGCCTTGGGGCTTGAACTCCTCAGGTCTTTCTTGGGCTGACATTTGGGCCTTTTTATGATATGTTGAATTTTATATTTCCCTCTAGATTGCTACCAGATCTCAAGTCTTTGAGTTGGCGTAATTTTTTATCAGCACTATGACAATTTTGGCCTTTCTTCTGGACTTTCCTGCACAGACTTCAAAACAAGTGTTGCGCAATACAAGGATGATGCGATACCATGATAAACAGTCAATTTCCCTAAAAATGCCGTTTTTAATATACAGTACAGGTAATTCAGTAATATCCAGTTGTTTTGCTAATATGTGCAATATGAATACCGAACACCTCTAGATGAATGTAAAAGATAGGGAAATTGACGTGTTAAAAATGCAGTATTTTCGACTGATCAAGTGCCTAATGATTTTCCATTTGTCCCTTGAACTAGTAGGCGGCATCATACGGATGGTTAGCGGAGATCAGTATTCATCTGTTGTTGGTCGTAGTCCCGCATTTGTTATGACTTTTCATGAATTTCACTGTAAAACTGAGAACCTGTAACCTGCAACTATTTAGCAGACATGGACTTATATGCAATGTGATTAAGAATGGGCGATATAAAAATACAAAAATCTGATATGAACAAATACCCTTAAACTTATCTTTTGCTCGTCCCGAGCAAAACCAATTTTATTCTCAAAAAATCCTAACTTCACTTTCGCAGGGAACGCGATTGCACTGAGCTCGTGCAACAAGCCGTTAAAGCTCTAGGTGTCCCTAGTAGGAGGAGTGTTGTCTCCTGAGGGTTTTCAGCGGATACTACCCACAAAATCCGATCAATTTGGCTGTTGACTTTAATTCTTCAATTTATTATTCTAGCAAGAAATTCTTTTATCTTTAACTTAGAAATCATCAACCCGTATTTTTCACACTTCCTTTTTATTTATCTTAAGATCATATACGTTTTGCCAATTTATAAAGCTTTCATCATCTCCTAAGTTTTCCTCCTAAGGCACGATCTTAACTCAGGAATTTTTATCATCTCTACTGAAAATATAAGCCCTATCTTTTATTCTTATCTCTCCTCCAAACTCCAATTATATACCCCTACGTGTGTGTAATTATCACCCGTACACTTGGAAATTCAATTCAAGCTACCATACTCTTGTCCATCTTCCAAAATACTTTTAGTTGGTGAATTTTAGATGAAATTACTCACACATTCTTCATGCGACCGTTAATACTTCTTGAGGTACTAACCGACCGATTACAAAATGTGCTTGCGCATTTAGACTTTATTTCTCGTCTTGCAATACCTAAGGCTTAGCAGTGACTTCCAAACCAGTTGGTCTAAGGCACTAGGTGATAAAGCACCCTCGCTATATTTTTTATTTATGCTTCCTTAAGCAATTACAAAACCAGTGTTCATTTTTTTATCTCTTTATTCACCACTTATACTTTTATTTTATTTTCCTTCATACTAAGGATTTTAGACAAGAGCATTTCAAGGTATCCTCTACTATCCCACGTTTCAAGGTGTGTGTAAGTGCGTAAAGTAGGGTATATATTTTCATAATTTGGACTTAAGGTTCAGAATTATTTTTTCAGACTTATACTTCAAATAAAGCTTTCAATACTCTTCCCTTATTTCGACTTAGCCCAAGAACTGAACTCAAAATTTGCCTATTTCTAAATAAACTATAAGGACGTATATTTTCTATAGTCAAATTTTAAGAAAGGTTATTTTTAGGGTTTTTAATTTACTAAGCTTAGGATCTAGTTTTTTCTAACTAGTCAACCGTCATCTTGAACTTGAGTCAAATATAGCCAAAATTGAAATTTTCAATTTTTATAAATTTTTTTTTAAAAAAAATTTCAATTTTTTTGTTTTTAATTTTTATATAATTTTTTTTATAAAGATGCAATGCGGAATTAAATATCCAAAGAGAAAACAAATATGTACAAAAAAAATTAAAAATATGCAGATGCAATGCAAAGATAACTATTTACAATACCCCCACCCCCAAACTTATTAATAGCAGTGTCCTCACTGCTCCCTGTGGCGTCTACTAAACGCAGCCTCACTGGTCCCAGCCTCACCTCTATCCGTCCCCCGTCCTCTCGATCGTGAACGTGATCTTTCCTCTCTTGCTAGGAGGGTAGACATCCCCTCTTCCAAGCTCGTTATACGCTGATCAAAGTTATTCAGCATCCCTATCACTCTTTCTACCCCCTATGGGTTCGTCGAATTAAGCGCGCTTGCGTAGCGGGGGTAAGATCTTCGTCGCTCGCTGTGGAGCTCGAGCTAGGGATTTTGGCCATCATGTCCTCGGCCGGCTCGGTGCGCGACCATAAATCATGTAAATGTGTGTAGGATGTGGAGACACCTTCAAGAAGGGGTCGAATTGGAATCCCACTATGCATATAAAATTCAAATTCCTCAACAGGAAGGAAATGGTGACACAGTTGTGTCACTAACATAGGGTATGGATAATTGACAACCCTCTTGCCAGCGCCAATCGAGTGAAGCAGCACTGTGCACATATCGTAACTAGGGTTTCGAGTCATTAGTGTGTGCACTATGTATAGGGATGGTGTGAAAAATGTTGTGTTGTGCGAACTATCAAAAATATTGTTTTTTGCCCAATGGCACACAGTTAAGACGTTCGCAAACAGCGTGAGAGCCTGAATACCCTTTCGGGGTTCCCTAGAACAGTCGTTTCCCATTAAGGGTTGGTAGTCCTCAAATCGGAGGGGTTGATCATGAATGGGGAGTTGTAGTATTAATGTGACTTCATGAATGAAGTCCCTATCAATTAAAATTTCCCGATCTCCCCACATTAATCTAATGTACCTGTGTTGTGCAAGACAATCTTCCTCCATACATTCGTAGAAACGGGCAACTAGATCCGGAAGCGCGAATGCATTCGGATGGTTAAATAACAAAAAGTTCCATCCGCGCCTTCGGATCTCATCACCGAAATAACTACCATAAATATTATGTGCAAACAATTGGGAGAAACCTTTCAAACTGAAGTGTGGGTGCCATTACAAAGAGTAAATGCAGAATTTCTAAATTAACAGAGAAGAGTTTAGAAGATCGTACCTCCTCTGAAAATTTCAGAGGGTGACGAGGCTAAGCGGCGGCGAAAGCGTGGCCAGATGCAGGGAAATGCGGAGGTTGGGCGGCGGCTTGGTGCGATCTCGCTTCTCTTTCTGCTGCGGCGGCTAGGTTTTTGTTTGAGGGAAAATTTTAGGGTTATGTAAATTCAGAAGAGGGGTCGGGTTATTTTTATAACGGTTATTGGTTATTTGTACAAAAGCCCCCTAAAAAGTGGAATTTAATTTGTAAAGGAAAAATTTGTAACATTTCAAAAAATTAAAATATTATTTTTGGGAAATTTTTTATAATTAAATAATATTATATTGAATATTTTATTAAGGCGGTATAATTAAATACCGATAAATTGGGGAATTTTTTTGAAAATTATGGAAATTACTAAAAGAGGGTGTTTTATGTGAATTATGAAAATTTTAAGTTTTTATGATTTATTTGACACTATTTTAGTGCTAATCGCGATTAAAAATCGCTAATCGCAGATTAAGCGTGTTTCGTGCACATAGCATGCACAATTTTTTTTCCACACTTGTGCATTTTTCTACCATGATTTCATTTGGGTTTCCTATTCAAATTTTAAATGAATGAGAAGAGAAAAGAAAAGAAAATAAAAAAGAAAAGAAAACAATATTATAAGGGGTATGGGCAAGTGAGAGAAAGTGAGGGGTCAAGAGAGAGCCATTCCCACTTGTTTCCCTCTTCTTCCTTCATTATTTTCTCCCCCATTTTTCTCTTGTGCTGCTGCCCTCATCCCCCCCTCCACAAATCACCCCACTTCATCTCCAAAACAAACTCAAAACACCATTCCCACATCACAAAAGTTGTACACAAGCTACCCTTTGGACCAAGAAAGTTTGAGTTTTGGTGCTGTAGGGGATTCTTGGGTCCCTAATGAGGTAATCCTTTCACAATTAGTGTAGTGTTTCATATGTTTAAGCCTCTTTTCAAGTTTAAAATCGATTTGGCGAAGTTTAGTGCACTTTGGACATTTCTAGAGAGGGTTAGGGTTTGATTGGAGTTGTGATTATGAATTGAGGCCTAATGGTGACCTTAAACCCCTCCCAATTGATAGAAACCTAGACCAATCCCATTGAAACCCAAAATACGGAATTTTAGAACTTTTCATGTCGGTTTGTGAGGTATTTGGGTGTGTAGGGAAATCTGGAATGAACTGGAACATTTACGAGATAAATAAACAACTTCAGGAGCTTAGATTAACTACCAGGAGACCACCCTGCCAATACGAGACGATTCCACCCTACCAAAACTGAGGAGGCCAGAAATATGGGGTATGTGGCCGGCCATGGGGTGGGGGTTGGGGCCCAGGTTGCTCCAGTAGGTCATATGCACCCTATACATCACCCCAGTATTGTTTGCTTGCCTTGTTTTGGCCTGAGTCAAAATCTGGGACCACTTTTCTGGGTTGCTGCCATGTGTTTCATGATGCTTATGGATTTAAGTTCTGATATTTGTGTTTGTACTCGGTCACTTGACGTTTGTACGTCTATCCCGAGTGTTATTGGGTTGAGTTGCGAGATGCAAACTATAGGTTCTAACCTATAGGCTTTTAAGCGTGTCGTTTTGGTTTTCATGTGTTGTTTTGGTTTCGATTTGGTTTTAATGCGATGCGATACATGTGGCATGTAGGTACCCCCGTGATGATTCGAGACGATGAAGAAGATGATGGCGGCGTCGACATCGGCAAGCGAAGATCAAATTGAGTAGATTATATCTACGGGGGAAGTCGGGTGGATGGCGTATAGCACCCCCGCAGTTCGATATTTAGTATGTTATATATACTATATATATGATAGCTTTATGTGTGGCATGGATATTCAAGATATGTTTAGGTGTTCAATGGTTAGATTAGGGTTATTAGAAGTGAACTAGTATAGCTTCTTAGTTGCGAACTCTAGAATAGGTTTACACTCACACGCACACACATGCTTACTGTTATACTTGTGCGTATATGGGGATACATATATATACACACACACAGATAGGTATGGGACTATGTATATATATACACGTATACCTAAACTTGGATGATGAGGATAGTGGATGATATTTGGAGATGAGTCGACGAGTTTGGGCATGGTGCCATGAGATCGGTGATATGATGTGGTTCGTATTATGAGATACGACATGAGATTTTAGCGGGCCTTTAGGAGTGTTTTCATACACGCACATGTATCTATATAGATGGTATCGGTTTGTACTAGACTTAGATCAGTACCCCAGTTCGTGAGATATGAGGATAAGGATACTAGATAATTGATGAGATAAATGTGAGATTCGACCCGTACCCAGATTTGGGATGCCGTACGACGGATTTACGTACAAGCTATATATCGATGATAGCTTTCCGACTCGAAAACCGCTCACTGTTCGGGCTCACCGGACAGGGAGTCAGGTTTCACAGAAGCTTGAGCCTTGCGCGCACTCATGACTCGAGGATGCCATATGATCTATTTTGTATCGTATGTGATACTATTGAGGCGAGATCATGCACTATTATATTTATATGTATCGACTCAGATTTAGGTGGTTTCCTTACCATTCGGTTGTTCCTGTAGTTTACTTGTAGATGTTAGACTAGACTCGAGTCATACCTATTTCAAAAACTAACGAATCGTGGGTATTTTAAAGACAGGCTAAGGGATACTACGGATATTTTCCAAGGATGTACTTTTTCATAAAAACACCGTAGCCCTATTTTCTAAACACCACGACTCGTACAACTTTCAAATACCAAAAACTGCATGACTCGTATATAGGAATGTATATTTCTTTATTGCTGCATTATTATTCATTTACCATTTATTCTACTGCTCGCATTGCATTGCATGCTTATATGTTATTGATTCATATTCCTTTGTGCATATGACATATAGCATACCTGTATACCTATATGCTTACGCATATGCCTTTACATAGTTGCATGCTCATATTACTATTTCACGTTGCATATATTATAATTCATGGATTTCGCACTGCGATATGGTTTCATATGATGTTTTCTGGATTGTTTTACCCCTGCGTATATATATCAGTAGTATGGGACGCTGAAATATATATGTATACCCATCGTATATTTATATTAGTGGTATGGGATGCTGACACACATACACACACACACCTACATAATATATCATCATGATGATCTATGCAATTTACTTATTCATTTTATACGAGTGGGGCCTATATGGTCGATGTGAGGGGCCTTTATGGTCGATGTGAGTGGGGCCTTTATGGTCGATGTGAGGGGCCTATGTGCCCGATGTATGGATGGCATGTTTTATTTCGTAATTCGCATTTATTTTATATGTATTGCTTCATGTATTAGTAGTACCTGATAGAGTACCTTTCATGACTGTTGCATATACATATTGCCATTTATTGCTTCATGTATTAGTAGTACCTGATAGAGTACCTTCATGAATGTTGCATACATATTGTGTGGATATATGAGATTTATTGATATTGGGATATTGATATATATATATTTTGTGTCGATACTTCACACTGATTTTCTGATGATTTCATTGATGATACTTCCATGTTTATATAAAAAAATCTCACTATATTAATAAAAAAAAATTCTCATTCATGATGTCTTATGTTTTCATTTTACCGCATTCATACCTTATATTTACGATATTTTGCTACCTGAGGCACTGACACGAACACATGGGATTACACTTATGTTTAGATGATTATCCTTGCCTTTTTATTATGCTTTAGACTTTATCATAATGTGGATATATATATATATACATTACTGATCGTTTGACCTAGAATTTAGTCATCCATACGATTTCTGCTCTGTGATGTTTTCTACTCACGAGTTGGCAACTCACCCCCGTTGTGCCACAGTTTCTTGCAGGTTTTGCCGTACAGGTTTCGTTGCGGCTTTACTGGCACACTGCTTTCCTTCCGGGTGATTTCTATGGTAGGTGGGTTCGCTTGCATCGTGATCACCATTGTACGTTTATTTATATTCAGTTGTATCTAGTAAAACTCCATCAACCAGACATGTATTTATTTCAGATTTAGCGACTAGAGTTGTTTATTCTTTCGACCTTAGAGTTGCGTGTTGTATTATTATGGATTTCATGCTGTTTTGAGTTTCCTTTTCAGTTTTGATCCTCGCCCTTCGGCGTTGTATATTATATTGCTTGCGTGGTTGTAACCGTCAATTGACGAAGAGGTAGCTCCCACTTGGGGATGCCTTTTATCATTGTGCATATATTATTCATGTTGTACCCCGTTTGGGGATAGTTTTTACAATGGAAACTCTGCCGAAATTTTCAGAAAAGACTTGAGATTTTAAAAATGCATGTTCGGCTTACTTATTTAAAAACCTTGTTTTTAAAACATGTTTTCTTCACTTCTTTAAAACTAGTTTTCCTTCACTTATTATTTAAAATGGTTTTAGATTTCTGGGGTTTTGGCTTACTTGAATTAGATGAGGTCCTATAGACTTCATATGATTCAAGGGCCAGCCACGTGCTATTTCGGGTGGTGACAAAGTTGGTATCAGAGTGCTAGGTTGACCTTGGTTCGAGTCTAAGTTTGACTATGCGGAGCCTAGAGCGTTTGTATATATACGGAACTTAGGCTTGACCTTACGGAACTTAGACTTAGTCGAGGGGGTATTAGACCCGAACTTTCGTCGCATAAGTTGACCTTGGTTGATGGAGTAGGAGACTTCAGTAGAGTGACGTACCGTGTGTATGTTCCGCGACATACTTACGATACGCTACTCCGCTTAAGGATCCTTAGGATGTACATTTCCTTGCACGATATTATATTCATTCCTATGATCTATCCTCATCGGTATTGGTTATGATTTTGCTGCCACGATTACACGGGCAGAGAGAGCTATGGCTAAAGTTGCAGTCAATACGAGCTCGTCACGAACAAGGACTGGCCGGGGCGTGAATCCAGAGACATATGATTGCATGGAGAGGCGTCGTTTTATTGTGTTTTCGCACCATGAGCGTTTGATGGATCGCTTCCACGAGTTTTCTCGGACGTGCAGATCAGCACCAGAGGATTGAGCCACTGATAGAGGCCAGCCAGGATGTGATGACCATTGATGTATCACTTATTCATGATGATTGAGGCACTGTTCAGCGTGCAGATGAATGAGCCAGTTGTTGCTGCGAACGACGGGATATTGCCCCAGATGTTGGAGCTATTGCTGTACGAGTTGTACTTAGAGATATAATGGAAGGTCGCTAGTCACTCAAGGATGAATGACTAGGACATGTGGTTCGTTCGCTTACCCCGATGCAAGGTCATCAGATAGATTGATTCCATCTAGAGACGACTTCATGCAGGTACGTTGAGAGTCGATGGAGACGATCGAATGTCAGGAGCCCATTTTCCAAGTTTAAAATATTCGGAAAGGCATGCAAGCGATTCTATGTGTAAGTGCATGGCAGCGCCCCGGCCGTCAATCCGACACCGGAATGCGGAAACGAAACTTTTACAAAACTTGTAAACCGGCACTACCGCGCACTATAAACCCGGATCGTGCCATTAACCTAATGCTAGCAAACATGAGAATGAGTAGGAAGCTATACCGAGCGATCCGTGTCCTTAGGTCTTCGGCCTCCATCCCGATCTCCCCGCGGAATCTCCGGTCTTCATCTCCTCGTCGGAATGGGCACCACATCGCCGGGTTCTTTTACGGGCTCCCACCTCTGGACCGAGGCAACACTGGCACGAAGTTGGCGAGTCGACGTGTCCTAGAATACTGTAGGCTAGTGTAGAATAGTTTGTCTCTATTGGGGTTGAAGTTGCCATAATGATGGAGGTGAAATGAACTTTGAAATGAACTAGAATGAATTTGCATGAATCAACCTCTTTTCTTTTTCAACCAAAAGTAACTCCTCACCCTCTCCAAAAATTCTCTCTCCCATCTAAAGTGGCCGGCCAAAAATATGAGGAAAGAAAATACAAGGAAGGTGAGCACAAGCTAGGTGAATGGGTGAGCATAAGAAAATGTTTGATGATAAAGCGGTATATTTGTCACACCCATTTCCAAATCAAATCCCATCACCATTAATGCAAAACCATGATGAAAGAAAAAGCAAAGATACATAAAATATCATGAAGCCTCCACATCACAAAAACCCCTTCCACAATTGCTAATTTGCAAATATGCAAATTGGCCCCTCCATCAGAAAAATCCGGCCATGAAAGATCAAAGGAAAACTGGTCGAAACGGAATGCAAACTGGCAACTTTAGAAAAATGATCCCGTAATAAATTACAGGAAAACCCCGTGACTGTATATACATACCCGCATTTGTATTCCGACCGAATACAAATGCAATGAGACAAAATCTACACTGTACAATACTAGAATCCGACTTAAACCAAAGCCCGCTAGTATTATCCGTCTGATCATGATCCGTGCAATACCGCACGTATATGATCGAACCCTGCCATATCTCCATACGGTCTCTACAGCGTTTTGCCCGAAACTTGAGAAACTGTCTGTGGGGGACTCTAGAGACTCGTCAATACTTTTGGCTGTGGATTTAACCACTAGCACGTCATAGGTATTAGCCATACGTAACGGGCTACCAGGTATTGACCAAAAGGGACGTCGATGGGCGAACTCATCCAGACACCCTACTGAGCCTGTCAGTGACAATATCCGTACAGTCCTGTCCGTTCTTCTATGAGCATCGCATGGCGGGCTAAGGGGGTTGGTAGAAGTCAGACCCCAAAAGCGGTACAAGTCGTTTCGGAGTGTAGCCCAGAACACCCTGAGATACTAATGGAATACCTACCAGTAAATCTCCTGCCTTGGCCAAGGACTTCGTGTAATGGCTCTCATAGACACAGCGCGACCTCACCCCCAATACCGGGAGAGACGAACCCCTGCAGATCCGCTCACTGCCTCCATGTGGCTCGGGACTGTACCTAACTAAAACCTGTTTGCACGACTCCTTTGAGCCGTGGTAGGGTAGTAATCAAAGTACAGTGGGAACTCACACGAGACAAATGACGATCTCAGGTCGATGAACTAACCTGTACACATGTCACCAGGGATCTGCTATCTGACGTCAGGTATAAGACCAACTAGCATGTTCCCGGCGAGTCCTGTCCGGTGTACTCATAACCCAATGAGCACCTGTATACATCTTAGGTGAACCAACTGACACCAGTGGCTTGTGAGACCGGCCACCGCCCCTCGTCGGGGTCTCGATTATATACACTAGTCTACTCTGGAGTATTGATGCCCTGTCTCGAAAACTCCCACGACTAGGGACCTTTTAAGAATGTGCTTATAGACCCCAGCTCCCACGTATATGATCACCATCATACTGCTGGCCGTCAAGCAAGAATCCTAAGGGCTCTATCAACGCGCAATAGTGACCTGTAAGGTCACCTAAAGCAGTACACGATGATAAAGATAAACCAGATAGCATACTATCATCTTGAGTAAGACTGTCCAACCGGCATAGGTCCTCCCTCAATCATTGCAATCACGTGCCTGTGATCCAATAATTGACTCTGAGGGCACTATATCCAACAATCTCCCACTTGCACTCAAGGCTAATTACTGCGATGTCGCATACTCACAGCCCGTGTGATACCAAACACCCAACTCCTCTACTAATAAGTCTCACAAAACCCGTTTGCGAAATTATTGCGTTCGAGGAATAGCCTCAGTAAGTGGATCCGCCCTGATGTTTCTTTCTATGTCTCTCTTGATCTCAACTTCGCAGAGAAACCCATCTCCCGAAATGAGCAATACCTGTCTTAGAATATGTCTGGATATCTGATGGGACCTAACTCATAAATGAACTCCAAATCTAAACTTCTTAGACTGTATCGTCAACTGAACTTAATCCGTATCCCGCGTAATGCCTCCCTTAGTGTCCGCTTGGATCACCTGTCCAAAACACTGCCCCTCGTTAGAGGGAAAACTATAAGTCTGACAGTCACTCTGTCATCCAGGTTACCTTGGAAGCCTGGAATGATAACCGTCTCCTGAATGAGGCTGTCGTTATCATATCCCTAGAACATCCACTTATGTTCTAAAACTGCTTTCGAATGTTTCTCTAGGATTGGATCAATATTAACTTACTGCATCTTGTGCAAAAAACAGCATTTGGTGTGGTATTTGACATCTCATGATTGACTCAATTGCCTAAGCAAGTGATCTGCCAATCGTGCACATCCCTCTCCCTTTTAGTCTATAAGACACCTTCAGAGAGGGTGACTCCATCACCTGCAGGTACACTACCGTGCCAGGAGTCGTCCATTCTAAAACACCTTTAGAATGCTGTTTAAGTACCCAGATTGGGAAACTACCCAAATCTAGATCTAAAACCATAGATTTAGTAACCAGAATGTCTGATATTATATCTATATCCTTTGTGGAGAAACCACTGTGTGACAACCAAAGTATAACCGACCGTAATATAGGAATTTCACTTCCTACTCTGTGTATGTCATCCAAATACCAGGATATCAGACCCTACTACCTTCTTAACAGATCCATCCCCTATTCTGATGAAGTCAAACCTATGACTGTCACATCAGAAATAGATTATCTATCTCCACTATATCTGCTTTAGTCTATTAATAGACATAAGCTATCTGTCCTCCAATGCTTCCGTTGCTCCCACTGACTACGACAACCCTCTGGCAGAGTCATATAGACGTACACTTCTAAAGCTAGTTTAGAACGACGCTATACTCATCCTCCTGCCGGATCTCACAGTCTGGAACAACAGCAATAGAAAGTCTGGGTAAACAAGAACCTCCCTGTCACCGTCCTTGAGGCTACCAGAGTACCACTCGGGTGCCTGAGGTTACCCACCATATCTGCGGAGTGGCCAATAGAATGTCAAATCAGATTGAATCTTTAGATTCTTATCAAATTTTCAGTAATCGTTTGCGTTTCTGGAATCACTTCCAGTTCTACCATACTCCCACTACTGTTTTCTGAAAAAATCCATTTCTTTTAAAACTGTGATGAGTCAAGAACAATATCACTATTGATCTTCCAGATGGTAGAAAGCCAACCCTCGTCATAGCCTGGGTCAACCCACAAACAACCATTACAGAAACGTGCCTTGAGTTATCCAGATTTTGGTTTTAAGCATAAGCCGGACAACTCCCCGTACCTTAACATAGTTAAGATGTGAACTATTCTATATCCAATATAGAAATAGAGGCACTGATTTAATTGAACCAGATTCAAATCATGCAGCTGTCTCCAGTGCATGTCAACTAAATGGAAAAAGGCCGATCAGCATTACTCAACTTAGGAATACTTCCAATTATGAGTAATCTGAAAGAGAAGCAAGTTCTCTTAATCATTACTATCAACTGAATACCATACACAAGTATCTATATTTTCGATCACCTTGAAGAATCCTGATACTTGCAACACCTGGTTCTCTACTTTATTCATATACCTATAACTTCTCAAAACTTGGACCTTGCATTTCTACGAAACACTTGTCTAAAAACTAGAGAAGTCATAAGTAAACAGAATATAGTACGAGAACCAACCCCTCTGTCCTAATGGACACTGGACAACATACAATACTCTGCCTAAGTCCCCTGAGTAGAATCACTCAGACCCTGTGTGTCGTAGGTTGAAAACTGTACTATGGTTATGAAGAATTACACCGCTGTTTAATGCTCCTTACCTAACCATCCACTGATATAGGTAAATGTCATAGACATAATTTCAAAAAGGTATATCTCACTCTATAAAAATAGACGTACAGATATATCAATTTGAAATTGGTGCATAACAGCGGATATTCAAAACCAAATATTTGCCGTCCGGCAGACAACATAGGTGACTTTCTCAAATATCACCAATTACAACGAATCCCGATATAATGAGGATAATCACCCAATTCCCAATAACTTACTCCCACTCATCATCTGTAAAACCATACAGATGTGAGAAACAAACCTGGTAAATACATACCGTGGAGCAAGGGCTAATTGGGAAATCAGTTTTCTTTTAACAATACACAGTGAATTTGAAACATTGAAATGTTTCATAGGGGTATCCGGGTATTCCTAGTAATGCCTCTTTCATTATCCAGATTCACAACTGTAACCGTATATTTCTTTTCCATCTCTGCAAATCCCTTCATATGACTTTAGTCATTACCTTCTGTACACCCTCTTAGGCTAAATGGTTTTCTTCCTTCCCTACCGTTCGGCACCAGCCTATGGTTTGGAAGAAGACTATCCAATAAGCAAAATGGGTGTACTGTCCTAATCCTAGGAGCACTCGTGATCGCACGCTTTTGGCGTGTCGGATGTTCAAAGTTCTAAAGTTATAACCGCGATCAGGACGGTGTCACTATGCAGCTAGCCGGTTGAGCACGGGTCGATCTACAGGGAGATGGTTGTATGTCCGTTCGAGTTTTAGACGAGTCAATGAAGAATGTGTATATGTTTGTTCAAGTCTATCTTAAGTGTTTTATATGCAAATATAAAGTTGTTAAGAAAAAGATACGAAAGTGTAAGCTAAAGAAATCCGCACTCAAAACCTTTGAGCCGAGTCTTGACCAATTGAAGCTAGAGCAATTGGCAACAACGTGGATTAGGGGATTTAAGCACGGTATTCGTGGAATCCGGCTTATTTACCCTTGTCCTTCCGTTCTTGTCTCTTTCTTTCGCCTCCGGCCAAACCGAAGGCAACCGGTCGCGGTTAGGAATCACCGTTACCTTGGTAGGGTAGGGTGCCTAACGGAGCCCTTGCGTATCGTTTGGGCGGAGTTCAATGGAAAATAACGGGAAAAGGAAATGAGCAAAGAAACATTAACTTACAATATCGTATTTATTCTTAACAACAATAATTACAACCATTCACAAAACGAACCAAAAAGAGAGAACAAAAAGATAAACAAAGAAAAGAAAAGATTACAAGCAAGTAATTAAAGTGCATGGTAATAAATTGCAAGTAATAAAAGACAAGAATGTAAAATGCAAGAAAGTAACACTAAGAACCATAGAGCTCAAGACAAGCATGGGATCAATAGCCAACCCTTAAACTTGCAAGCTCAATCAAGAGGTTGCAAGATCAAGAGAAGGGTAAAGAACTCATGTGAAATGAAGCACAAAAGAGAGAACAAAATGATACAACCCCTTGAGATCAATGACCAAAGCTTAAACTTGCAAGCTCACTTAAGAGGTTGCAAGATCAAGTTAAGGTAGAGAGCTCAAGGGGGAAGCTAAGCAAAAAAGAATGATACAAAAACCCTCATCTTCATTTAACATCCACTCAATGCTCTCACTACATTTTCATGGAGGAAAGAATGAAGAAGAAGAATAAGAAGACTAAAAACTAGCAAAAAGAGGCTTAAGCATGAACTCCCTTGGCTTGGCAAGAACTGGGGTATTTATAGGCAGGGAATTGGAAACCTAGGGCTAGAATCTGGCTCCATATATAAAGTCCAAACTACCCCTAAAAAATCATCATACAAAGAGCCCACATGGCCGCGGTTCCGCGGCCTAAGCACGCTCATGCCGCGGAACCGCGGCCATATAGAGGGGTTAGCTTGTCGTTTTCTTGTGGGTTTCTGGTGTTGCTATTTGCTTCTGTTTAACAGGTCCAGAATGTCAAGATTCTTCCATGATTTTTTCAGATCAGCAATTGTCCAAAATGGCATCAAAAATAATACTTTTGACCTTTTCTCCCTCGAGCTCCGCGCACCTATTGATTCTTATGCTGCCCCCCCTCATGCTCTGTGCTTTTCCGAGACACGAATGACCACTGTCATATTTCTTGTCTCTGGAACTGGTAAGCGGCACTGGACGAATACGGATGATCGGAACCCGGCTTTTATCTGCTGTCAACAGATGTTCTATATTTTGGCGTAACAGTGGAGATTTTGTATCAATTGCGTTATTTTGGACTAGAAACCTGTGGCCTGTAAATATGTAGCAAACACGGATTAAAAGCACATGCCTATAAACAAACGAGCGTAAGAATGGGCGGTATAAAATGCAATATTCTGGTATGAATAAATACCCCCAAACTTAACTTTTGCTCGTCCCGAGCAAAACCAATTATTCACAAAAATAAAATCCTAACCGCATTTTCGCAGGTAACGCGATTGCACTGAGCGTGTGCAACAAGCCGTTAAACCTCTAGGTGTCCCTAGTAGGAGGAGTGTTGTCTCCTGAGGGTTTTCAGCGGATACTACCCACAAAATCCCGTCAAGCTAGTTTTGCGAAATAACTATGATTCAAATCCTAAAGTTTTGTTTTTGAAAATACAATTCTATGATCCTAAGTCTAGACTATCGAACCCTTATTTTTCACACCTCGCTTCTTATTTAACTAAAGATTTTATATGACTTTACGTGCAGTGCAAATAGTGTCGTTAAGTTCCAGAAGAATCGATTAAAGTCATCATGTCACACAATAAAGCCCAGATAAAAATTTTAAAAGGATCACATAAGTTTTATAAAGAGTTAAGTATTTTTCAAGTTTCGTTTTCCAGTAAAGTTTCAACTTCAGAATTTCTATCTTCCCTAACAGGAAACTAGGTCTTATTTTTCACTCCACCTTTTTCTTGTTTTCATTTCATACACACCTCTGTGAACGTGCAATAGTTTTTATCATAGAATAAAATCTTCATATCTCCGCTAGAAATATTTTTTATAAAACCTGTCTTTTGTCAAGATTATTCTCACACAAAGAACCGTTAGGAATTAGAACTCGGAGAGAACACTTGCTTGACTTTGTTTTAATCTGGACTTTCTAGGCTTCTTAATGAGCTTTGGGCCAATGCACCCAAACCAGTTGGCTTTAGGGCATTAGGTGTAGAAACACCCAAGCAGACTTAATTACTCAAGTTACCTAGGTCCAAAAACAAAAGATAATTTGGCGTGAAAATCATGATGATTCAATGAGAACGGAGATATAACCGGCAGTTCAGTTATTTTTTGGATAAAAGACGTGTTTTAGTGGGTTAGGTGTGTAATCATTCCAATCAAGTTCCAGATGGGTTATTTTTCAGAATTAGTTCCAATTAAGGCATCAATAACATTCCTTCATTTTCGCTTCACTTCATAAACTATTCTTGATATTACTTATTTCAGAACAAACCTATTTGATCCTCAGAAAATCATTTATCTACTTAAAAGTTTTTAGACACAAAAGACCTGTCATCTAATTTCCAAAACTCACGACACGTGTAGTGTGATGTGAAGACGTATATCAGCTATAGTTAACTTCAAAGGAGAGTTATCTTACAGGTTTTCAAAATCTAAAAATAAGATTTAGTTATTCTTATCTTATCAAACAAAACCGTCGAAATGTTGAATCAGAGTTCTCCCACTAGCTAACTTGACAGAAAAGTTTTTATGTTTTTAGAAAATTTTCTGATTTTTATGGATTTTAAATAGGTATGCAAATGCAAAATATACAAATGAATACGAAGGTACAAAGCTTACCGAGCACACCCCCAAACTTAAACTTGACAGTGCCCTCACTGTCAGGCTACACCAAGAGAGTCAAAATTGTCGGCTCTCTCCAAAAGAAAATTTATACAAAAAAGAAAACCAAAAAAAATATATATATACAAAAAAAGGGTTCCCCCCAAACTTAAGTGAAACAGTGTTTCCACTGTTTAAGCGGTGAAGTTCAGGATTAGAGGGAAAGAAAACAGTTTCAAACTATACAAGGCCTTACACAGGCCAAAAGTGAGCACCAACCATTCAAGATTTTATCGCTATAATGTACAGGTTGGTGGAAGAAGGCGTAGAGAAAAGAGAGAGAGAGAATACGCGAGACCGTATGGAGATAGAATTGGTATACGGTCTAGGTATATGAGAAGAAGAATGGCGGAAGGGAGAAAGAAGTGGAATACGAACTTGAGGGTGGAAATGGAGCGAATAAATTAGCATAATTCGTGATGACCGATGTGTAAAAAGCGATTGTGCTAATCTATTAATCCGTCGAGAAATGGGGTCAAATCCCTCAAGATTCGTGAGAAACCATGGGTCCGCCGAACTTGGTAAACCAGACACTGGAAGTGAAAATGATACGGTTTCTTGCAATGTCGGAACAATGGAAAGGATGGAGGTAGGTGATTGAGGAAGGTTATCGGTTAAAGGTTCAGGAGGGTGTACACAGTCAACGAAAGGAACAGGATGAATTGGAAAATCCGACTCATCAATTAAAGCTAGTTCATCCTCAAAAATATCCTCAATAGTCTCCTCAAAGTTAAGCACATCCATGCGTTTATCCTCAAGATCCAGACGCATATGGGGTTCGGGAAAAACATTTAATGACTCGGGATGATGAATTGGAGAGAAAAAGTCAGCTAAATCTATGGGTTCATCATCCAAAATATTCCCAGCGTCAATATCCTCAATCAAGTGAAAATCTATATTCTCAGACACCTCAACAAAAGCATGGATATTAATCAATTCAGGTTCTAAGATGGAGGTGTAGAGGTCCAAAGGGTTGGATGCGGTTCACTCGAAAGGGACCCTTCACAATCGGGCAAATCAAACACTACAAGGTCACACAACTCATTATCTGTTCTATCTTCAATTGATAAATCATTTGGGACACTCGATAGACTTTCAAAACAGGAGTTGTGGGATTCAAGTTGAAACGAGTAGGTTTGATTTGGAAGGGTATATGACTCACTCTCTCCGCTCAAATTCTCAACCTGTCCTACCGCCTCTTCATACATTGGAAAATTTGGAGCTCGTTGAAAACTAGCTACCGGGTCACTAGGTTGTATGAGGACAGCCATGGAAGCATTCAAATCCATCATCTGTTGGTACGACGCTACCCTAAAGTCTTCCAATGACTGTTCCAGACTAGACATGGGTTGTGAAGGGGTTTCAGTAAAAGATTCAAAGTTGTTTTGGTACTGGAAACTCCCAAATGACGGTTCAAAAGCATTGTCTAGGGAAGGTGTAAAAGTCGGGTAGGACTGGTAGGAATTGAATGGCTGGACAGGGGTAAGATCAACATTTGGATACGAAGGTTTATGAAATTGTTGATCCCAAGAATTTGAAGTAGTGAAAGGAGTGAAAGATCGGCTATGAGATTGTTCAATACGTTCAGCGATGGACAAAGGACGACTTGCAAAAGGGGTATCAACATAAGCGGGTGCGGGAGGTTGAAAAGTTTGATACAAAGTGGAATGCGGAGGGCAAGTGTTTGTCCTAGACGCGTCTATGCGATCTTTCAATGACATTTTGGGCATGGAGGGGTCGTTCGATGTTCGTCCAAAGCAAGAACCGTAAGAAGTTATGTCTGGTTGTGGGTACAAAAGTTCGGCAAGAGTTTTGCGAGGTGGGGTACCCATGATATGAAGAGAGAAAGAAAGAAAAGCAGAGAAAAGGAGGGGAAAAAAAGATGTGATTTTATTTTAATTTTTTAATTCGTTTTTTTTAGTTAGCTATTAACAAAAGATTGAAATATACACACAAAAAGAATCTGGACCAAAAACAATCACGACACAAAAATCACATACACCTAATCGTTCCAGGGTTCACCTAGGTCAACTAGACCTGCTCCAGAACATGATTGTCGAAGTAAAACTGTGTCAAGAAACGGGCTCAAGATACACTGATCACGAGGCCAGGTAAGTGCAGAGATAAGGGGAGGTTTTCCGACGCTTTCGCGAAGGTCCTTAATTAAATAACCCTTTCTCTTTTGACGGTTTCGCCGTTAACACTTTCCTAGACACCCCGTAAACAATGTACCATTAAGCGTGGTTCTAAACACAGTTAACTTCTCCTAGTGAGCGCGAAGTCCCTAAGGCTTAAAGTCTAGTTTCTTTTAAAGTTTGTGCGGGTAAACGTTATGCTCAAGTTCGTGATTTGTGGGCCACGGAAAAGGTGATGAAATCCTTTACCGTATGTTATTGGGTTCGCTTGCCCTTAAGTCCGTATTAATGTATGCAATGTGCAATTCAATAAAAAATCTATAAAGAATCAAACAATCGTTTTTTAGTTTAAGCACGGCACTGCAACAAATACGGGTTAGTCAATTTTTAGCGTTTGCTAGCGAACTTGCAAAGAATCCTACAAAGAATAGTATATTGGATGCGTCGGATTTGAGAAGAAGGTGTTAGTAAAGTATGTACCGTTAAGATTTTGGGTTAGGAAACCCCCGTTGAATCAAATCCGGTAAGCTTGAAAAGTTCGCTTGCGCGGGTCAAACTTCCCGGATCTTTGGCACTGTACTTCGTAATCACCTTAACCTTGAACGTATACTTTGCTCCCCACAATCGCAGTTTGCAAATCTGCAAAAATCTGAACACTTGCATACAAAAATGATCAAAAATAACAAAATGATTTTTTTTATTATAAATATATACAAAAAGAATATTAACCCGAATAACAAGAAAGAAAATACACTACTGTCTCCCCGGCAACGGCGCCATTTGATCGCACGCTTTTGGCGTGTCGGATGTTCAAAGTTCTAAAGTTATAACCGCGATCAGGATGGTGTCGCTATGCAGCTAGCCGGTTGAGCACGGGTCGATCCACAGGGAGATGGTTGTATGTCCGTTCGAGTTTTAGACGAGTCAATGAAGAATTTGTATATGTTTGTTCAGTTTTAACCTATGTGTTTTATATGCAAGTATAAAGTTGTTAAGAAAAAGATACGAAAGTGTAAGCTAAGGAAATCCGCACTCAAAACCTTTGAGTCGAGTCTTAACCAATTGAAGCTAGAGCAATCGGCAACAACGTGGATTAGGGGATTTAAGCGCGGTATTCGTGGAATCCGGCTTATTTACCCTTGTCCTTCCGTTCTTGTATTTTGCTTTCGCCTCCGGCCAAACCGAACGCAACCGGTCGCGGTTAGGAATCACCGTTATCTTGGTAGAGTAGGGTGCCTAACGGAGCGCTTGCGTATCGTTTGGGCGGAGTTCAATGGAAAATAACGGGAAAAGGAAATGAGTAAAGAAACATTAACTTACAATATCGTATTTATTCTTAACAACAATAATTACAACCATTCACAAAACGAACCAAAAAGAGAGAACAAAAAGATAAACAAAGAAAAGAAAAGATTACAAGCAAGTAATTAAAGTGCATGGTAATAAATTGCAAGTAATAAAAGACAAGAATGAAAAATGCAAGAAAGTAACACTAAGAACCATAGAGCTCAAGACAAGCATGGGATCAATAGCCAACCCTTAAACTTGCAAGCTCACTTAAGAGATTGCAAGATCAAGAAAAGGCAAAGAACTCATGGAGAATGAAGCACAAAAGAGAGAACAAAATGATATAACCCCTTGAGATCAATGACCAAAACTTAAACTTGCAAGCTCACTTAAGAGGTTGCAAGATCAAGTTAAGGTAGAGAGCTCAAGGGGGAAGCTAAGCAAAAAGAATGATACAAAAACCCTCATCTTCATTTAACATCCACTCAAAAGCTCTCACAACAATTTAATGGAGGAAAGATGAAGAAGAAGAAGAAGAAAACTAAAAGCTAACAAAAAGAGGGCATGAGAATGAACATCCTTTGGCTTGGCAAGAACTGGGGTATTTATAGGCAGGGAATTGGAAACCTAGGGCTAGAATCTGGCTCCATATATAAAGTCCAAACTACCCCTAAAAAATCATCAGATGAAGAGCCCACATGGCCGCGGTTCCGCGGCCTAAGCACGCTCATGCTGCGGAACCGCGGCCATATAGAGGGGTTAGCTTGTCGTTTTCTTGTGGGTTTCTGGTATTGCTATTTGCTTCTGTTTAACAGGTCCAGAATGTCAAGATTCTTCCATGATTTTTTCAGATCAGCAATAGTCCAAAATGGCATCAAAAATAATACTTTTGACCTTTTCTCCCTCGAGCTCCGCGCACCTATTGATTCTGGTGCTACCCCCTCGTGCTCTATGCTCGTCCGAGACACGAATGACCACTGTCATATGTCTTGTCTCTGGAACTGGTAAGCGGCACTGGACGGATACGGATGATCGGAACCCGGCTTTTATCAGCTGTCAACAGATGTTCTATATTTTGGCGTAACAGTAGAGATTTTGTATCAATTGCGTTATTTTGGATTAGAAACCTGTGGCCTGTAAATATGTAGCAAACACGGATTAAAAGCACATGCCTATAAACAAACGAGCGTAAGTATGGGCGGTATAAAATGCAATATTCTGGTATGAACAAATACCCCCAAACTTAACTTTTGCTCGTCCCGAGCAAAACCAATTATTCACAAAAATAAAATCCTAACCGCACTTTCGCAGGGAACACGATTGCACTGAGCGTGTGCAACAAGCCGTTAAACCTCTAGGTGTCCCTAGTAAGAGGAGTGTTGTCTCCTGAGGGTTTTCAGCGGATACTACCCACAAAATCCCGTCAACCTAGTTTTCCGAAATAACTATGATTCAAACCCTAAAGTTTTGTTTCAGAAAATACAATTCTATGATCCTAAGTCTAGACTATCGAACCCTTATTTTTCACACCTCGCTTCTTATTTAACTAAAGATTTTATATGACTTTACGTGCAGTGCAAATAGTGTCGTTAAGTTCCAGAAGGATCGATTAAAGTCATCATGTCACACAATAAAGCCCAGATAAAAATTTTAAAAGGATCACATAAGTTTTATAAAGAGTTAAGTATTTTTCAAGTTTCGTTTTCCAGTAAACTTTCAACTTCAGAATTTCTATCTTCCCTAACAGGAAACTAGGTCTTATTTTTCACTCCATCTTTTTCTTGTTTTCATTTCATGCACACCTCTGTGAACGTGCAATAGTCTTTATCATAGAATAAAACCTTCATATCTCCGCTAGAAATATTTTTTATAAAACCTGTCTTTTGTCAAAATTATTCTCACACAAAGAACCGTTAGGAATTTTAACTCGGAGAGAACACTTGCTTGACTTTGTTTTAATCTGGACTTTCTAGGCTTCTTAACGAGCTTTGGGCCAATGCACCCAAACCAGTTGGCTTTAGGGCATTAGGTGTAGAAACACCCCAGCGGACTTAATTACTCAAGTTACCTGGGTCCAAAAACAAAAGATAATTTGGCGTGAAAATCATTATGATTCAATGTGAACGGAGATATAACCGGCAGTTCAGTTATTTTTTGGATAAAAGACGGGTTTTAGTGGGTTAGGTGTGTAATCATTCCAATCAAGTTCCAGATGGGTTATGTTTCAGAATTAGTTCCAATTAAGACATCAATAACATTCCTTCATTTTCGCTTCACTTCATAAACTATTCTTGATATTACTTATTTCAGAACAAACCTATTTGATCCTCAGAAAATCATTTATCCATTTAAAAGTTTTTAGACACAAAAGACCTGTCATCTAATTTCCAAACTCACGACACGTGTAGTGTGATGTGAAGACGTATATCAGCTATAGTTAACTTCAAAGGAGAGTTATCTTTCAGGTTTTCAAAATCTAAAAATAAGATTTAGTTATTCTTATCTTATCAAACAGAACCGTCGAAATGTTGAATCAGAGTTCTCCCACTAGCTAACTTGACAGAAAAGTTTTTATGTTTTTAGAAAATTTTCTGATTTTTATGGATTTTTAAATAGGTATGCAAATGCAAAATATACAAATGAATGCGAAGGTAGAAAGCTTACCGAGCACACCCCCAAACTTAAACTTGACAGTGCCCTCACTGTCAGGCTACACCAAGAGGGTCAAAATTGTCGGCTCTCTCCAAAAGAAAATTTATACAAAAAAGAAAACCAAAAAAATATATATATATATACAAAAAAAAAGGTTCCCCCCAAATTTAAGTGAAACAGTGTTTCCACTGTTTAAGCGGTGAAGTTCAGGATTAGAGGGAAAGAAAACAGTTTCAAACTATACAAGGCCTTACACAGGCCAAAAGTGAGCACCAACCATTCAAGTTTTTATCGCTATAATGTACAGGTTGGTGGATGAAGGCGTAGAGAAAAGAGAGGGAGAATACGCGAGACTGTATGGAGATAGAATTGGTATACGGTCTAGGTATATGAGAAGAAGAATGGCGGAAGGGAGAAAGAAGTGGAATACGAACTTGAGGGTGGAAATGGAGCGAATAAATTAGCACAATTCGTGATGACCGATGTGTAAAAAGCGATTGTGCTAATCTATTAACCCGTCGAGAAATGGGGTCAAATCCCTCAAGATTCGTGAGAAACCATGGGTCCGCCGAACTTGGTAAACCAGACACTGGAAGTGAAAATGATACGGTTTCTTGCAATGTCGGAACAATGGAAAGGATGGAGGTAGGAGATTGAGGAAGGTTATCAGTTAAAGGTTCAGGAGGGTGTACACAGTCAACGAAAGGAACATGATGAATTGGAAAATCCGACTCATCAATTAAAGCTGGTTCATCCTCAAAAATATCCTCAATAGTCTCCTCAAAGTTAAGCACATCCATGCGTTTATCTTCAAGATCCAGACGCATATGGGGTTCGGGAAAAACATTTAATGACTCGGGATGATGAATTGGAGAGAAAAACTCAGCTAAATCTACGGGTTCATGATCCAAAATATTCCCAGCGTCAATATCCTCAATCAAGTGAAAATCTATATTCTCAGACACCTCAACAAAAGCATGGATATTAATCGATTCAGGTTCTAAGATGGAGGTGTAGAGGTCAAAAGGGTTGGGTGTGGTTTCACTCGAAAGGGACCCTTCACAATCGGGCAAATCAAACACTACAAGGTCACACAACTCATTATCTGTTCTATCTTCAATTGATAAATCATTTGGGACACTCGATAGACTTTCAAAACAGGAGTTGTGGGATTCAAGTTGAAACGAGTATGTTTGATTTGGAAGGGTATATGACTCACTCTCTCCGCTCAAATTCTCAACCTGTCCTGCCGCCTCTTCATACATTGGAAAATTTGGAGCTCGTTGAAAACTAGCTACCGGGTCACTAGGTTGTATGAGGGCAGCCATGGAAGCATTCAAATCCATCATCTGTTGGTACGACGATACCCTAGAGTCTTCCAATGACTGTTCCAGACTAGACATGGGTTGTGAAGGGGTTTCAGTAAAAGATTCAAAGTTGTTTTGGTACTGGAAACTCCCAAATGACGGTTCAAAATCATTGTCTAGGGAAGGTGTAAAAGTCGGGTAGGACTGGTAGGAATTGAATGGCTGGACAGGGGTAAGATCAACATTTGGATACGAAGGTGAATGAAATTGTTGATCCCAAGAATTTGAAGTGGTGAAAGGAGTGAAAGATCGGCTATGAGATTGTTCAATACGTTTAGCGATGGACAAAGGACGACTTGCAAAAGGGGTATCAACATAAGCGGGTGCGAGAGGTTGAAAAGTTTGATACAAAGTGGAATGCGGAGGGCAAGTGTTTGTCCTAGACGCGTCTATGCGATCTTTCAATGACATTTTGGGCATGGAGGGGTCGTTCGATGTTCGGCCAAAGCAAGAACTGTAAGAAGTTATGTCTGGTTGTGGATACAAAAGTTCGGCAAGAGTTTTGCGAGGTGGGGTACCCATGATATGAAGAGAGAAAGAAAGAAAGGCAGAGAAAAGGAGGGGAAAAAAAGATGTGATTTTATTTTAATTTTTTAATTTGTTTTTTTTTAGTTAGCTATTAACAAAAGATTGAAATATACACACAAAAAGAATCTGGACCAAAAACAATCACGACACAAAAATACCACACACCTAATCGTTCTAGGGTTCACCTAGGTCAACTAGACCTGCTCCAGAACTTGATTGTCGAAGTAAAACTGTGTCGAGAAACGGGCTCAAGATACACTGATCACGAGGCCAGGTAAGTGCAGAGATAAGGGGAGGTTTTCCGACGCTTTCGCGAAGGCCCTTAATTAAATAACCCTTTCTCTTTTGACGGTTTCACCGTTAACACTTTCCTAGACACCTCGTAAACAATGTACCATTAAGCGAGGTTCTAAACACAGTTAACTTCTCCTAATGAGCGCGAAGTCCTTAAGGCTTAAAGTCTAGTTTCTTTTAAAGATTGTGCGGGTAAACGTTATGCTCAAGTTCGTGATTTGTGGGCCACGGAAAAGGTGATGAAATCCTTTACCGTATGTTGTGGGGTTCGCTTGCCCTTAAGTCCGTATTAATGTATGCAATGTGCAATTCAATAAAAATTCTATAAAGAATCAAACAATCGTTTTTTAGTTTAAGCACGGCACTGCAACAAATACGGGTTAGTCAATTTTTAGCGTTTGCTAGCGAACTTGCAAAGAATCCTGCAAAGTATAATATATTGGATGCGTCGGATTTGAGAAGAAGGTGTTAGTAAAGTACGTACTGTTAAGATTTTAGGTTAGGAAACTCCCGTTGAATCAAATCCGGTAAGCTTGAAAAGTTCGCTTGCGCGGGTCAAACTTCCCGGATCTTTGGCACTGTACTTCGTAATCACCTTAACCTTGAACGTATACTTTGCTCCCCACAATCGCAGTTTGCAAATCTGCAAAAATCTGCACACTTGCACACAAAAATGATCAAAAATAACAAAAAGATTTTTTTTATTATAAATATATACAAAAAGAATATTAACCCGAATAACAAGAAAGAAAATACGCTACTGTCTCCCCGGCAACGTCGCCATTTGATCGCACGCTTTTGGCGTGTCGGATGTTCAAAGTTCTAAAGTTATAACCGCGATCAGGATGGTGTCGCTATGCAGCTAGCCGGTTGAGCACGGGTCGACCCACAGGGAGATGGTTGTATGTCCGTTCGAGTTTTAGACGAGTCAATGAAGAATTTGTATATGTTTGTTCAGTTCTAACCTATGTGTTTTATATGCAAGTATAAAATTGTTAAGAAAAAGATACGAAAGTGTAAGCTAAGGAAATCCGCGCTCAAAATCTTTGAGCCGAGTCTTAACCAATTGAAGCTAGAGCAATCGGCAACAACGTGGATTAGGGGATTTAAGCACGGTATTCGTGGAATCCGGCTTATTTACCCTCGTCCTTCCGTTCTTGTCTCTTGCTTTCGCCTCCGGCCAAACCGAACGCAACCGGTCGCGGTTAGGAATCACCGTTACCTTGGTAGGGTAGGGTGCCTAACGGAGCGCTTGCGTATCGTTTGGGCGGAGTTCAATGGAAAATAACGGGAAAAGGAAATGAGTAAAGAAATATTAACTTACAATATCGTATTTATTCTTAACAACAATAATTACAACCATTCACAAAACGAACCAAAAGAGAGAACAAAAAGAAAAACAAAGAAAAGAAAAGATTACAAGCAAGTAATTAAAGTGCATGGTAATAAATTGCAAGTAATAAAGGACAAGAATAAAAAATGCAAGAAAGTAACACTAAGAACCATAGAGCTCAAGACAAGCATGGGATCAATAGCCAACCCTTAAACTTGCAAGCTCACTTAAGAGGTTGCAAGATCAAGAAAAGGCAAAGAACTTATGGAGAATGAAGCACAAAAGAGAGAACAAAATGATATAACCCCTTGAGATCAATGACCAAAGCTTAAACTTGCAAGCTCACTTAAGAGATTGCAAGATCAAGTTATGGTAGAGAGCTCAAGGGGGAAGCTAAGCAAAAAGAATGATACAAAAACTCTCATTTTCATTTAACATCCACTCAAAAGCTCTCACAACAATTTAATGGAGGAAAGATGAAGAAGAAAAGAAGAAGAAAACTAAAAGCTAACAAAAAGAGGGCATGAGAATGAACATCCTTTGGCTTGGCAAGAACTGGGGTATTTATAGGCAGGGAATTGGAAACATAGGGCTAGAATCTGGCTCCATATATAAAGTCCAAACTACCCCTAAAAAATCATCAGATGAAGAGCCCACATGGCCGCGGTTCCGCGGCCTAAGCACGCTCATGCCGCGGAACCGCGGCCATATAGAGGGGTTAGCTTGTCGTTTTCTTGTGGGTTTCTGGTGTTGCTATTTGATTCTGTTTAACAGGTCCAGAATGTCAAGATTCTTCCATGATTTTTTCAGATTAGCAATAGTCCAAAATGGCATCAAAAATAATACTTTTGACCTTTTCTCCCTCGAGCTCCGCGCACCTATTGATTCTTGTGCTGCCCCTGTAGGGTTCCTGGGCACTCTCAAGAGGTCTCACAAGGCATCAACCATGCCAATTTCAAAAATTACGGTGCCGAGAAACCCTAATACGGATCGTTGGCTAGAAGTTTAGGCGACAAAGCAACTAGTTAACTCTTAACTACAAGAATACGGAAATACAACCTTTGTAGATCCGGTCCTCCACCTCCTAAGCTCCGCGATGAAGTCCTCTCTGCTGACCAAGTGCAATCCCAGGCTCTAGCGTCGGCTTCATCGGAGAAGAAGCGGGCTAGGTCATCGACAACGATGCCGAAGATGATCTACGTCGAGGCATCACTAGATCAAGCTCCACCTTCACCAAGCCATGAAAACTTGTGAAGGAAACACCCTATACTACTTGGCAAGAGGTAGAGGATGAAGAAATAGGAAGTGGGTTCACTTTAGAATTGGATTTCTCACACTTTTCATCAATCCACCATTGATGAAGTGAAGCTTTCTTCATTGAAGAAGATGAAGAAGAAAGTGTTATGATAAGTTAATTAATCTTGAAAAGAAAATCAATACTTATCATATAATGAACCATGGTCAAGTGTAGAGATTAAACTAGGGTTAGTGGGAATGGTTAGGGTTAAGGATGATATAAGAATGGTTGACTTGATCAAAGCTTCAAGAAGCTTCAACATAAAAACAAAACAAGCCACCATCCTTAAAACTTTCCAAAATGAATATATAAATAAATAAATAGATAATAAGAGAATAAAAAAAACCCTAACCACTCTCACAACCATGGTTTAATCTTCACACAAATCCAAGTTAACATGTATCATCAAACATGACACAATCAAGTGCACAAAACTATATCACATATACAACTTGTGCAATGCAAGTGAGAAAATCCATTTAAAGTGAACCGATACTAGTTAATGCAAAGTAATATATCAAATATATAATTATGCATTAAATCATTAAATCAACACTTGATTCAATGATCCGGTCATGTCGCATATAACCGACTAGTATCCAATGTATCGGCTTATCGAATCAATCCTTGATTCGATATCTAGGTTATATCGAATATAACCAATCGATACATTCATCGCGAGAATGGAATACGGTATCACATACACGCATTATTCTCGGTCCCGCACATATCTCATATGCGCTCCTATTTCGTTTCGCTTGAGCCAGGAAACCTCTGTATAGGACTCTAAAGACTCGTCAATACGTCGGCAGCAGGTGATGATCATATCAAACACCCACAAGCCGCAAGCGGTCTGCTAAACGTAACGGCCACCCGGGTATTGAGCGATCAGAAGATCGACGAGCAAGCCCGCTGACACTCCTGTGAATCCAACCAGTAACACTACCGTACAGTCCGGTCTGATCGTCTGATATGTCGCATATCTCGCCTAGGGGTGGTAAATGTCAGACCCCAATAGCTCGATAAGTCGTGTCGATATGAGGTCTATAACAATTCGAGAAACTACTGGTAACACTTACCAGTAAATCTCAGCAACCCTGGCCAGGGATTTCCTGTTATAGCCAATCGAACACAGCGCAACATCAACTCTCTATACCGGGAGAGACGAATCCCCTCCTATCGCTCATTGCCTCCATGTGACTCGGGACTGTACCCAAAAACCACCGTTTTGCACGCCTTCTTGGACGTGGTAAGATGGAAATCAAAGCACAGTGGGAACCACACAAGTCTCTATGACGATCTCGGGTCAACAGACTACTCTGCACCAGTGTCACCAGAGAACTGCCATCTGACGTAAGGTATAATACCATCTGGGAGTTCTCGGCGAGTCCGTCCAGTGTACCCAGTCTCTACTGAGCACCCGTATATCATCTCTGATGTCAAACACCGATGGATATGGGATCATCCATCGCCCATCTGTATGGGTCGAGAAGGTATACGCTAGTCTACTCTGGTATATCGATGCCCCATCTCGATACACCCGTGACTAGGGACTTTCAAGGATGTACTTATGGACTACCATGTCCCCACTAGTATGATCCGCATCATAGTCCAGGTAGTCAAGTACACATCTTAAGGGCTTTACCAACATGTAACAGAGAGACAATCAGTGTACACGTTAAGGTAAAGAGCAACCAGATAGCATACTATCATGTCGAGCAAGAAAGTCCTCCCTATATATGTCCCAGCATCCACTACAATATACATCCTATGTATAGTAATGGCCTCTAGGGCATACATATAACTAACAATCTCCCACTTGCACTAGGGCCATCTGATAGCAGTGGTTGTAGTATCTCATACTCAACCATCCCATAAAAATCTCTCTCTAGGAACAGGCCTTTGTGAGTGGATCCGCTGTGTTGTCCTCTGAGTCTACTCTCCTAACCTCGATCTCCCTGGAGATCAACTATCTCCATGATCAGGTGATACTGCCTTAGAATATGTCTGGATCACTGATGGGACCTGCATTCCTTGGCATAAGCCACAACTCCATTGTCACACAATGGGAGGAACATAGTTCATCTTATGAACCAATATACACCCAAACAGCCTCTTTGGTAGCATCTTAAGTAGCGATGTATCCTTCCTTTATCGTCTAGTATGTCACGGTATCTAGCTTGGAACTCTTCCAACATACCGTCCCTTTACTGAGGGTAAAGACAATGCCTGCGACTGACATTCAGTCGTCTTTATCACCCTGGAACCCTTCCAGTGATTCTCCCCAGGATCAACTGATGCCATCTCACTACAACTAGTGAGTAGCCTAACATCCATTTAGATCTATCTCATAGATCCAAAATCCAGGATTTAGTAGGTATCATTTTGATCCTATGTGGAGAGTCATTGTGATAAGCGGAGATTGATCGAGCGTAGCATAGGAAACTCTTTCCCTATCAAGAGTATGTCATCCACGTACTCTACGATGATCGTCACCATACTCCCTACTACCTTTTTGTTTATACAAGGTTCATCTACCATTTTGATGATGTCAACTTCTTTGACTAATCCATCAAAACAGATGTTCCAACTCCGCGATGCCTGCTTTATCATATAAAATATCTTGCACACGTTTCCGCTGCTCCCACTGTCTACGAGGCACTCTGGCTGTGTACTTATAGACGCTCTATTCTAAAACATCATTTAGAAAAGCTGTCATGACACCCAACCACCAGATATCGTAGTCATGGTATGTAGCCATGGTAAGTAGGATCTGGATGGACTTAAGCATAGCCACTTGAAAAGGTTTCATCATAATCCACGCCTGGTCGATGACGAAAACCTTTAACAAGTCTAGCTTTGAAAGTCTCAACCTTTCCATGTACACCAAGTAATCTTCTCAAGATATACTTGCTCCTGATGGGGATTTAACCCTTCAGATATAGCAACCAAAGTCCATACTTTATTGGTGTATAAGGATTCCATCTCAGATCGCTAAGCATCCAGCCATTCTTACAGAGTCCCTACTCTCGATGGCCTCCTCGAAACTAGTTGGGTCATCATCTCATGATGCAATCCTCGCTCCCACTGTTATAGAGAACCGAAGTATCTCTCAGGTGGGTGAGGAACCCTACTAGATCGGCGGAGAGGCTAAGTTTCGTTGGTAACTATTGAATCCTTTGGTTTTATCAAATCATCTGCTGTAGTTTGTATAGCTGGAACCTTTCCAGTTCTACATTACAGACCTTGCCTCGAGCTTGTCCGGATTTTGTTTTTCAGACATAGGCTGGACAACCCCAAATCTTAACTAACTTAAGAGATGGGCTCTTCCCTAATCATATCAAATATGAAGTGGTAGGCAACTGATTTGATCAGAACCCTATTCAATAGGTATGCAGCTTCTCAAGTGCATAACTCCCAAAAAGAAATAGGTAACTCAGTATTACTCATCATAGAGCACACCTTATCACATAGGGTGTAATTGCTCCACCCCGATATACTATCGTGCTATGGTGTATACAGAGGAGTAATGCTGAGAGAGAATCTCATTCTCCTTTAGAATAGTCCAGGAATTCCATGCACAAGTATTCTCCTCCCTGATCTCATCATAGGACATAATACTTATACCCGTATTTTGGTTCTCTACTTCTCGCTTATATTCTGTGAATATCTTAAAAGGCTCGGACTCATGTTTCAACAGGAACATATGTCTGAATCTTGAGAGATTATCAGAGAATGTAATGAAGTACAAAGAACCAGTCCTGGCATGTGTAGACAGGGGACCTTACATACATCAACATGTATTATCCCAAGAGTTTACTAACTCTTTCTCTGTTTCCAGTAAACGGAGCTATGGTCATCTTATCTCTGTGACATGACTGGCAAGTTTCACAAGATGTAAATTCAAACTGATTTAAATATGCATCTATGTGCAACTTAGCTAGTCGGGTCACATTGATATGACCTAGTCTACAATGCCTCAAGAAGGATTTGTTCATTTTTGAACTCTTCCTCTTGTGTGTGTTCTGTATACTATGAACTGTAGTTTGATTTAGAACATCAATGCTTTTAGATAACGTGCCTGAACCGATCAACTTTTGATATAGGAAATGTTCAAAACATTATCCAACAATACAAAATTTTATCATTTCTTTACTGATAAAGAGACTGATATGATTTTGTATATCAGGTTCGGTATCTAATAACATTCGTTCAGAATCAATGTATTGGTATACAGGGTGACAGTGACCAACAGACTTGGCTGCAACACTTGCCCCGTTTTCTGCCTCATGAAACTTATCACCCGTTCTCAGTTCTCTACCTTCCTGTAGCCCTATGTAACATATTACATATGCGGGATCCTGATCCGGTATCATATACCCAGGACGTAAAGGACACTAAGAAACAGTTCTGCATAATGAACACACCCGAAGATGATGCATCAGCATGCACTCTCTTCGTTTGGGCGGCAAGGGAATTCTGGTAATCCCCAATTTCCTGCTCTGTCTTATAACAATTACAAGTTGGAGCGGGACCAACGTTCCCCAGCACAGTATAACAAGCGGGTTTGGTCAATATTCCGTTTTATTATCTTGATTAAGGCGTGATATGGTCGCTACCTGGAGAGAGAGAGAAGAAAACACTCAGCGTGCGCTCTGCAAGAATAGATTGGTTATTATTTTATCTAATCAGGATGGCTCCCACTGCTTTTCATCAAATCTTCCTTCAAACCCCAAAAGGAAATACTAGCCGGGATTAATTACACACTACAAGTTCGCCAATCTTTCAGCCAGGCCAGTGTCGGTACTTTGAGGGAGGTCCCCCGTGCTTTCGCACGAACCTAATTAATGTAAACCTCGTTTTCCCAGAGGCGTAACCCCGTTGACACCTTTCTAGACACCTACTTGATCGGCTAATTATAATGTGTAAAACTCTTCCAGGAGTAACTCTTACTCACAGCGGGTATCGGGATCCAACTATCTCATAGAAGGTATGCAATCTCATTGCAAATTTCAACACTTGAAATTCCCGATAATATTTTGCCCCTAGCAGCTATATGACCTTAACATAGTCAACAAATCATAAGTGCTAGTCAAGTTCAACCCGTCATTTCCTGATTGAATTAAACCCACCCGCACGACCCTTAACATAGTCAACAAAGTCGCACGACTACCCTAATCCAATCACATCATATGCTTATGCAGATAAGCACTAATTAGCTACCGCACACTACGCCTTAACATAGTCAACAAACGTAGCACGAATACTAACTAGTACTTATCTGAAATGACGGAGGGCTACGACAGGTTTTTCTGAAAACCTATTGCGTAATGAACTTGATATCGTTGTAGGATCGAATGAATTTTAAAATGGAGTGTTTTTGAGGCTTTTCTAGTTTTGCTAAAGGAGTCACTCCCGGTGAAGGGATCGTCGGTCCTTTCCTCGTCGAATGAGGTGCGGGATATATCATATATATCATTGTGCAAAGAAAAAACTCTTAAAAGCAATCAAAAGACAAACCGAGAGTGTAGCATCTGCCAGTTATTGCTAAAGGAGTCACTCCCGGTGAAGGGATCTCGGTCCTTTCCTTATCGAATAAGGTGCAGGATATATCGTATATACCGCTGTGCAAAGCAAGAACTGTAGCTACCTGTTTTATTTAGAAATTCGATTCCACAACATCTTAGGTTTCTTTTTATTTCATTAATCTCATTAATGAAGTCCCATCATTTAAGTACCTAAACATCACAGATAAATACGACGTACACTTATGCCATCCGCATTCGCCTCGATGTCCCCTCGTGCACCGTTAGGTTAGGTAACTAACGGCAGAGCGGGGCAGGGCTAGCGCGGGTGTAAAACATAAGTAACACCTATATAATATATCATATATACTATATAAAGTATCTATCACAGAACATCACATGATCACATCAAAGATATCGCAGCAGAAGAAACATATGAAATATTGGATATACTAGGACGTCCGTGTTTTCAATACGAGCCAGTATAAAACACGGATTCCACGGTCGCGATGAATAGCCAAACCCACACCCCTAGACCCCTACGAGAGCGGCAAGCAACCCTACCAATTCTAGAGTTAGGAGACCCGGACTCGACTCCTCGAGTTGGTCTCCCACTGGACTCCAGAACCCGGTTACTTATGCCCTCCTCCTTGGGTCTATCCTAGTGCGGAAAAGTAAATAATATATAAACGGTGACATCTTCCGCAACCTGGAAGTGCCCCAATAAAAGAATATTACATACAAGTTTTTACATGAATGAAAATGAATAACACTCGTCTCACATAAAAAACCCCCGGCCATTCAAACACAACGATCCAATATAACATATCCAGCAACACATAACATCACATGTCATCAACGTAAGTAAATATGTCCATCCCAATTGTCGTTGACATATAGCAACGAAACCGGCGATATTACATATTACACTTACGATCACAGAAAAGAAAGTGTAAAACTACAACAGTTAGAATCCGCAACCAGCATAGACATCGCACGCCTTATCAAATGAATTCCTTAGACATCGCATGCCTAACAATTATAAACCCCGCATTTTAGTCTCATTATCGAAAACACTTTTCAATATAAAGTCGGGCAATTCAACAAGATTCCCGACATCCTGATCGAATGCTCGTCGCAAACTTCAGTAGACGGCTGCACCCCCGATACCGTCGACGAAGTGCACCAAGGCGGAACACCGCTGCCGCGAGCACCCATAACGGATGCTTTCGGCGATGGGGTTCTCCTACAGTTACTTGGTCGGGGCTATGGAGCGAGACTGTCTATTAAGTTTACCCGGCGAGTATCCGCGTACGCTACGTGATTGCGACGGACTTTTGATCACATCAAAATTCCGTGGCAACCGATCAAGTGAGACTAAACTGCTATGTTTATAACATTCATTCAGTTATCTCATAACTTCTTGTGAATTCCAATTATTGTATCCCATTCCGGATAAATAGAAAATGTCAAACTTTCCGATCGAACAATCGAACACCCAAGTTTTCCCGATACAGATCAACACATGAAGCAAGTCTAAAAACATTCAGTTCGTGCCTCAGTACCAACGGTCCAGCCGTGGAAGGGTCAAGCCAACGCCTCACATGTGGCACGCCGTACTGCCCCAAACCCGAAGGTTCAAAGGGCAGTTCAAGACGGTCACATAATCGAGTTAAGGTTTGTTGTCTTCTAGAGGGACCATCGCGTTACTTGCACTACTTAGAACGTCGTTAAACTACGGAAAGAACCAACACTTGGAAATTTCCCGACAGGGGAAAAGGTGGGTATTTATATCCGGTCGAACTTTTTAACATATTCTAAAATTATCCGGAAAGCCACACAGACAAAATTTGATAATCCGATCGAACATTCGAATCCCCAAAACAACCCCAGAAAATTCAACTCTTGAATAAATATTAAAAATTCCCAGAAAACTCAGCACCTTCCAACATGAATTACTGTGCAAAAAGTAAACAGTGATTACATTTATTGGCCGCGGAACCGCCGCAGAAGCCAAGCTTCTGCCGCGGTTCCGCCGCACTGTAGCAGCTTCACTTGAAAATTTTTGCATCGTAATTCTTAATTTTCCCTGCTGAATTTTTTAGCAATTTTTAATTTGGAAAAATCCACGTTTTTGAAAAAAGGACAGAGAGCATTTTTTGAGTTGGGGTTTCGGGTCGATCGGACTTCAAACTCCGTCTAGACTTCGCCTAAGGCTCTAGCTAGGCTCTGATACCACTGTAGGGTTCCTGGGCACTCTCAAGAGGTCTCACAAGGCATCAACCATGCCAATTTCAAAAATTACGGTGCCGAGAAACCCTAATACGGATCGTTGGCTAGAAGTTTAGGCGACAAAGCAACTAGTTAACTCTTAACTACAAGAATACGGAAATACAACCTTTGTAGATCCGGTCCTCCACCTCCTAAGCTCCGCGATGAATTCCTCTCCGCTGACCAAATGCAATCCCGGGCTCTAGCGTCGGCTTCATCGGAGAAGAAGCGGGCTAGGTCATCGACAACGATGCCGAAGATGATCTACGTCGAGGCATCGCTAGATCAAGCTCCACCTTCACCAAGCCATGAAAACTTGTGAAGGAAACACCCTATACTACTTGGCAAGAGGTAGAGGATGAAGAAATAGGAAGTGGGTTCACTTTAGAATTGGATTTCTCACACTTTTCATCAATCCACCATTGATGAAGTGAAGCTTTCTTCATTGAAGAAGATGAAGAAGAAGAAGAAAGTGTTATGATAAGTTAATTAATCTTGAAAAGAAAATCAATACTTATCATATAATGAACCATGGTCAAGTGTAGAGATTAAACTAGGGTTAGTGGGAATGGTTAGGGTTAAGGATGAGATAAGAATGGTTGACTTGATCAAAGCTTCAAGAAGCTTCAACATAAAAACAAAACAAGCCACCATCCTTAAAACTTTCCAAAATGAATATATAAATAAATAAATAGATAATAAGAGAATAAACAAAACCCTAACCACTCTCACAACCATGGTTTAATCTTCACACAAATCCAAGTTAACATGTATCATCAAACATGACACAATCAAGTGCACAAAAGTATATCACATATACAACTTGTGCAATGCAAGTGAGAAAATCCATTTAAAGTGAACCGATACTAGTTAATGCAAAGTAATATATCAAATATATAATTATGCATTAAATCATTAAATCAACACTTGATTCAATGATCCGGTCATATCGCATATAACCGACTAGTATCCAATGTATCGGCTTATCGAATCAATCCTTGATTCGATATCTAGGTTATATCGAATATAACCAATCGATATATTCATCGCGAGAATGGAATACGGTATCACATACACGCATTATTCTCGGTCCCGCACATATCTCATATGCGCTCCTATTTTGTTTCGCTTGAGCCAGGAAACCTCTGTGTAGGACTCTAAAGACTCGTCAATACGCCGGCAGCAGGTGATGATCATATCAAACACCCACAAGCCGCAAGCGGTCTGCTAAACGTAACGGCCACCCGGGTATTGAGCGATCAGAAGATCGACGAGCAAGCCCGCTGACACTCCTGTGAATCCAACCAGTAACACTACCGTACAGTCCGGTCTGATCGTCTGATATGTCGCATATCTCGCCTAGGGGTGGTAAATGTCAGACCCCAATAGCTCGATAAGTCGTGTCGATATGAGGTCTATAACAATTTGAGAAACTACTGGTAACACTTACCAGTAAATCTCAGCAACCCTGGCCAGGGATTTCCTGTTATAGCCAATCGAACACAGCGCAACATCAACTCCCTATACCGGGATAGACGAATCCCCTCCTATCGCTCATTGCCTCCATGTGACTCGGGACTGTACCCAAAAACCACCGTTTTGCACGTCCTCTTGGACGTGGTAAGATGGAAATCAAAGCACAGTGGGAACCACACAAGACTCTATGACGATCTCGGGTCAACAGACTACTCTGCACCAGTGTCACCAGAGAACTGCCATCTGACGTAAGGTATAATACCATCTGAGAGTTCTCGGTGAGTCCGTCCAGTGTACCCAGTCTCTACTGAGCACCCGTATATCATCTCTGATGTCAAACACCGATGGATATGGGATCATCCATCGCCCATCTGTATGGGTCGAGAAGGTATACGCTAGTCTACTCTGGTATATCGATGCCCCATCTCGATACACCCGCGACTAGGGACTTTCAAGGATGTACTTATGGACTACCATGTCCCTACTAGTATGATCCGCATCATAGTCCAGGTAGTCAAGTACACATCCTAAGGGCTTTACCAACATGTAACAGAGAGACAATCAGTGTACACGTTAAGGTAAAGAGCAACCAGATAGCATACTATCATGTCGAGCAAGAAAGTCCTCCCTATATATGTCCCAGCATCCACTACAATATACATCCTATGTATAGTAATGGCCTCTAGGGCATACATATAACTAACAGCCCCCCCTCGTGCTCTGTGCTTGTCCGAGAAACGAATGACCACTGTCATATGTCTTGTCTCTAGAACTGGTAAGCGGCACTGGACGAATACGGATGATCGGAACCCGGCTTTTATCAGCTGTCAACAGATGTTCTGTATTTTGGCGTAACAGTGGAGATTTTGTATCAATTGCGTTATTTTAGACTAGAAACCTGTGGCCTGTAAATATGTAGCAAACACGGATTAAAAGCACATGCCTATAAACAAACGAGCGTAAGAATGGACGGTATAAAATGCAATATTCTAGTATGAACAAATACCCCCAAACTTAACTTTTGCTCGTCCCGAGCAAAACCAATTATTCACAAAAATAAAATCCTAACCGCACTCTCGCAGGGAACGCGATTGCACTGAGCGTGTGCAACAAGCCGTTAAACCACTAGGTGTCCCTAGTAGGAGGAGTGTTGTCTCCTGAGGGTTTTCAGCGGATACTACCCACAAAATCCCGTCAAGCTAGTTTTGCGAAATAACTATGATTCAAACCCTAAAGTTTTGTTTCAGAAAATACAATTCTATGATCCTAGGTCTAGACTATCGAACCCTTATTTTTCACACCTCGCTTCTTATTTAACTAAAGATTTTATATGACTTTACGTTCAGTGCAAATAGTGTCGTTAAGTTCCAGAAGGATCGATTAAAGTCATCATGTCACACAATAAAGCCCAGATAAAAATTTTAAAAGGATCACATAAGTTTTATAAAGAGTTAAGTATTTTTCAAGTTTCGTTTTCCAGTAAAGTTTCAACTTCAGAATTTCTATCTTCCCTAACAGGAAACTAGGTCTTATTTTTCACTCCACCTTTTTCTTGTTTTCATTTCATACACACCTCTGTGAACGTGCAATAGTCTTTATCATAGAATAAAACCTTCATATCTCCGCTAGAAATATTTTTTATAAAACCTGTCTTTTGTCAAGATTATTCTCACACAAAGAACCGTTAGGAATTTTAACTCGGAGAGAACACTTGCTTGACTTTGTTTTAAACTGTACTTTCTAGGCTTCTTAACGAGCTTTGGGCCAATGCACCCAAACCAGTTGGCTTTAGGGAATTAGGTGTAGAAACACCCCAGCGGACTTAATTACTCAAGTTACCTAGGTCCAAAAACAAAAGATAATTTGGCGTGAAAATCATGATGATTCAATGCGAGCGGAGATATAAACGGCAGTTCAGTTATTTTTTGGATAAAATACGTGTTTTAGTGGGTTAGGGGTGTAATCATTCCAATCAAGTTCCAGATGGGTTATTTTTCAGAATTAGTTCCAATTAAGGCATCAATAACATTCCTTCATTTTCGCTTCACTTCATAAACTATTCTTGATATTACTTATTTCAGAACAAACCTATTTGATTCTCAGAAAATCATTTATCCATTTAAAAGTTTTTAAACACAAAAGACCTGTCATCTAATTTCCAAAACTCACGACACGTGTAGTGTGATGCGAAGACGTATATCAGCTATAGTTAACTTCAAAGGAGAGTTAACTTTCAGGTTTTCAAAATCTAAAAATAAGATTTAGTTATTCTTATCTTATCAAACAAAACTATCAAAATGTTGAATCAGAGTTCTCCCACTAGCTAACTTGACAGAAAAGTTTTTATGTTTTTAGAAAATTTTCTGATTTTTATGGATTTTTAAATAGGTATGCAAATGCAAAATATACAAATGAATGCGAAGGTAGAAAGCTTACCGAGCACACCCCCAAACTTAAACTTGACAGTGCCCTCACTGTCAGGCTACACCAAGAGGGTCAAAATTGTCGGCTCTCTCCAAAAGAAAATTTATGCAAAAAAGAAAACCAAAAAAAAATATATATATATACAAAAAAAAGGGTTCCCCCCAAACTTAAGTGAAACAGTGTTTCCACTGTTTAAGCGGTGAAGTTCAGGATTAGAGGGAAAGAAAACAGTTTCAAACTATACAAGGCCTTACACAGGCCAAAAGTGAGCACCAACCATTCAAGATTTTATCGCTATAATGTACAGGTTGGTGGAAGAAGGCGTAGAGAAAAGAGAGGGAGAATACACGAGACCGTATGGAGATAGAATTGGTATACGGTCTAGGTATATGAGAAGAAGAATGGCGGAAGAGAGAAAGAAGTGGAATACGAACTTGAGGGTGGAAATGGAGCGAATAAATTAGCACAATTCATGATGACCGATGTGTAAAAAGCGATTGTGCTAATCTATTAACCCGTCGAGAAATGGGGTCAAATCCCTCAAGATTCGTGAGAAACCATGGGTCCGCCGAACTTGGTAAACTAGACACTGGAAGTGAAAATGATACGGTTTCTTGCAATGTCGGAACAATGGAAAGGATGGAGGTAGGTGATTGAGGAAGGTTATCGGTTAAAGGTTCAGGAGGGTGTACACAGTTAACGAAAGGAACAGGATGAATTGGAAAATCCGACTCATTAATTAAAGCTGGTTCATCCTCAAAAATATCCTCAATAGTCTCCTCAAAGTTAAGCGCATCCATATGTTTATCCTCAAGATCCAGACGCATATGGGGTTCGGGAAAAACATTTAATGACTCGGGATGATGAATTGGAGAGAAAAACTCAGCTAAATCTACGGGTTCATCATCCAAAATATTCCCAGCGTCAATATCCTCAATCAAGTGAAAATCTATATTCTCAGAAACCTCAACAAAAGCATGGATATTAATCAATTCAGGTTCTAAGATGGAGGTGTAGAGGTCAAAAGGGTTGGGTGCGGTTTCACTCGAAAGGGACCCTTCACAATCGGGCAAATCAAACACTACAAGGTCACACAACTCATTATCTGTTCTATCTTCAATTGATAAATCATTTGGGACACTCGATAGACTTTTAAAACAGGAGTTGTGGGATTCAAGTTGAAACGAGTAGGTTTGATTTGGAAGGGTATATGACTCACTCTCTCCGCTCAAATTCTCAACCTGTCCTACCGCCTCTTCATACATTGGAAAATTTGGAGCTCGTTAAAAACTAGCTACCGGGTCACTAGGTTGTATGAGGGCAGCCATGGAAGCATTCAAATCCATCATCTGTTGGTACGACGCTATCCTAAAGTCTTCCAATGACTGTTCCAGACTAGACATGGGTTGTGAAGGGGTTTCAGTAAAAATTCAAAGTTGTTTTGGTACTGGAAACTCCCAAATGACGGTTCAAAAGCATTGTCTAGGGAAGGTGTAAAAGTCGGGTAGGACTGGTAGGAATTGAATGGCTGGACAGGAGCAGGATCAACATTTGGATAAGAAGGTGAATGGAATTGTTGATCCCAAGAATCTGTAATGGTGAAAGGAGTGAAAGATCGGCTACAGGATTGTTCAATATGTTCAGCGATGGATAAATGACGACTTGCAAAAGGGGTATCAACATAAGAGGGTGGGGGAGGTTGAAAAGGTTGATACAAAGTGGATTGCGGAGGGCAAATGTTTGTCCTAGACGTGTCTATCCGATCTTTCAAAGAGATTTTGGGCATGGAGGGATCGTTTGACGTTCGGCCAAAACAAGAACCGTAAGAAGTAATGTCTGGTTGTGGGTACCAAAGTTCGGCAAGAGTTTTGCGAGGTGGGGTACCCATGATATGAAGAGAGAAAGAAAGAAAGGAAGAGAAAAGGAGGGGAAAAAGAATGTGATTTTTTATTTTTTATTTATTTTTAGTTAGAAATTAACAAAAGAAAGAAATATACACACAAAACGAATCTGGACAAAATCAATCACGGCACAAAAATACCCCACACCTAATCGTTCTAGGGTTCATCTAGGTCAACTAGACCTGCTCCAGAACTTGATTGTCGAAGTAAAACTGTGTCGAGAAACGGGCTCAAGATACACTGATCACGAGGCCAGGTAAGTGCAGAGATAAGGGGAGGTTTTCCAACGCTTTCGCGAAGTTCTTTAATTAAATAACCCTTTTCTCTTTTGGCGGTTTCGCCATTAACACTTTCCTAGACACCCCGTAAACAATATACCGTTAAGCGAGATTCTAAACATAGTTAACTTCTCCTAGTGAGCGCGAAGTCCTTAAGGCTTAAAGTCTAGTTTCTTTTAAAGTTTGTGCGGGTAAACGTTATGCTCAAGTTCGTGATTTGTGGGCCACGGAAAAGGTGATGAAATCCTTTACCGTATGTTGTGGGGTTCGCTTGCCCTTAAGTCCGTATTAATTTATGCAATGCGCAATTCAATAAAAAATCTATAAAGAATCAAACAATCGTTTTTTAGTTTAAGGACGGCACTGCAACAAATACGGGTTAGTCAATTTTTAGCGTTTGCTAGCGAACTTGCAAAGAATCCTACAAAGAATAGTATATTGGATGCTTCGGATTTGAGAAGAAGGTGTTAGAAAAGTACGTACCGTTAAGATTTTGGGTTAGGAAACCCCCGTTGAATCAAATCCGGTAAGCTTGAAAAGTTCGCTTGCGCGGGTCAAACTTCCCGGATCTTTGGCACTGTACTTCGTAATCACCTTAACCTTGAACGTACACTTTGCTCCCCACAATCGCAGTTTGCAAATCCGCAAAAATCTGCACTCTTGCCTACAAAAATGATCAAAAATAACAAAAAGATTTTATTTTATAAATATATACAAAAAGAATGTTAACCCGAATAACAAGAAAGAAAATACGCTACCGTCTCCCCGGCAACGGCGCCATTTGATCGCACGCTTTTGGCATGTCGGATGTTCAAAGTTCTAAAGTTATAACCGCGATCAGGACGGTGTCGCTATACAGCTAGCCGGTTGAGCACGGGTCGATCCACAGGGAGATGGTTGTATGTCCGTTCGAGTTTTAGATGAGTCAATGAAGAATGTGTATATGTTTGTTCAAGTCTATCCTAAGTGTTTTATATGCAAGTATAAAGTTGTTAAGGAAAAGATACGAAAGTGTAAGCTAAAGAAATCCGCACTCAAAACCATTGAGCCGAGTCTTGACCAATTGAAGCTAGAGCAATTGGCAACAACGTGGATTAGGGGATTTAAGCACGGTATTCGTGGAATCTGGCTTATTTACCCTTGTCCTTCCGTTCTTGTCTCTTGCTTTCGCCTCCGGCCAAACCGAACGCAACCGGTCGCGGTTAGGAATCACCGTTACCTTGGTAAGGTAGGGTGCCTAACGGAGCGCTTGCGTATCGTTTTGGCGGAGTTCAATGGAAAATAACGGGAAAAGGAAATGAGCAAAGAAACATTAACTTACAATATCGTATTTATTCTTAACAACAATAATTACAACCATTCACAAAACGAACCAAAAAGAGAGAACAAAAAGATAAACAAAGAAAAGAAAAGATTACAAGCAAGTAATTAAAGTGCATGGTAATAAATTGCAAGTAATAAAAGGCAAGAATGAAAAATGCAAGAAAGTAACACTAAGAACTATAGAGCTCAAGACAAGCATGGGATCAATAGCCAACCCTTAAACTTGCAAGCTCAATCAAGAGGTTGAAAGATCAAGAGAAGGGTAAAGAACTCATGTGAAATGAAGCACAAAAGAGAGAACAAAATGATACAACCACTTGAGATCAATGACCAAAGCTTAAACTTGCAAGCTCACTTAAGAGCTTGCAAGATCAAGTTAAGGTAGAGAGCTCAAGGGGGAAGCTAAGCAAAAAAGAATGATACAAAACCCTCATCTTCATTTAACATCCACTCAATGCTCTCACTACATTTCCATGGAGGAAAGAATGAAGAAGAAGAAGAAGAAGACTAAAAACCAGCAAAAAGAGGCTTAAGCATGAACTCCCTTGGCTTGGCAAGAACTGGGGTATTTATAGGCAGGGAATTGGAAACCTAGGGCTAGAATCTGGCTCCATATATAAAGTCCAAACTACCCCTAAAAAATCATCAGACGAAGAGCCCACATGGCCGCGGTTCCGCGGCCTAAGCACGCTCATGCCGCGGAACCGCGGCCATATAGAGGGGTTAGCTTGTCGTTTTCTTGTGGGTTTCTGGTGTTGCTATTTGCTTCTGTTTAACAGGTCCAGAATGTCAAGAATCTTCCAGGATTTTTTCAGATCAGTAATAGTCCAAAATGGCATCAAAAATAATACTTTTGACCTTTTCTCCCTCGAGCTCCGCGCACCTATTGATTCTTGTGCTGCCCCCCCTCGTGTTCTGTGCTTGTCTGAGACACGAATGACCACTGTCATATGTCTTGTCTCTGGAACTGGTAAGCGGCACTGGACGGATACGGATGATCGGAACCCAGCTTTTATCTGCTGTCAACAGATGTTCTGTATTTTGGCGTAACAGTGGAGATTTTGTATCAATTGCGTTATTTTGGACTAGAAACCTGTGGCCTGTAAATATGTAGCAAACACGGATTAAAAGCACATGCCTATAAACAAACGAGCGTAAGAATGGGCGGTATAAAATGCAATATTCTGGTATGAACAACTCGCAACCCGAGAGAAGGTAAAGATAAAAGACACCTGAATAAACCTTATTCCTATTTCTCCTGAACCAGAATCCATCCCCGAACTGGAACAAGTTCCTTTCGAGTTCGTATATAACCAAACGATGGAATATCCAATAAACTGTGGATCTTCATAGTGATACGGAGTGTCCTGGAGAAATACAAAGGTGAAGTGGGAGTGGTAATGAAATACTAGGTTTGGCCGTGAATAGCAGTCGCAAATTACTTTGCCCTCCTTCTAATCCCTTTATTTGTCTTTACTTAATACTTTCTGTACACCAAACTTAGGCTAATCGGCTTTCTTCATTCCCAACCGTTCGGCACCAGCCTAAGGTTTGGAAGAAGACTATCCAATAGGCGTAACGGGTGTACTATCTTAATCCAAGGAGCACTCGCAACCTGAGAGAAGGTAAAAGGAAAAGACAACTGAATAGTCCTATTCGTTTTCTCCAGAATCGGAAACCATCCTCGAATAAATTCCTTCGAGTTCGTATATAACCATACGATGGTTTTATCCAATGGAAGTGGACGTTCGTAGTAATACGGGGTGTCCTGGAGAAAAGGGTAAAAGTAGGAGTGGCAATGAGGTTTGCAACTCTGACAATCTAAATACTTGTGTTTTAAGAAGGTTCGGTCAATTTTGGTCACTGAGTCATAGTCAAGGGTTGGGCCATGGTGGCTGCCAAAGAGAGAGAGAAAAGAAACACTCAGCGTGCACTCTAGCCTAGATCAGAATGGTTATCAATTTATCTAATCAGGAAAGCTGCCACTGTAACCTTAAATTGTCCTCCAAACCTAAAAGAAGAATTAGTCGGGATCACTGATTGTTGTGAAAAAGTGTTTGTAGTAGAATAACCGCAATCAAAACGGTGTCGCGCGTAGCTAGACCGAGATGAGTACGGGTCGTCCTCTGGGAAACGTTGAATATTTTACTCTTACTTTAGATGTGTTGAAAAAGAGAGGAGGAAGAAAGAATTTGTTGAATGGTTTTTAGATCTACGTTAAGCAAGAATGCAAAAATATAGATCTAGATTATTTTAAGGATGTAGTTAATATAATAAGGGGGCTTGTAGGGTTCGTTAGGATTTAGTAGTTATGAACGATTAATTAAAAGTTACCCTTTTATCCTTTAATAGATTTAAAACTAGAACGACGGTGATGCGTGTAGATTAGGGTTTCTGGAGGGAAAAGGAATCCCACTCTTAACCCTTATCTCGACACGGAACTCCGTTCCTATCTAGCCTTTACCAAAACAATCATTAATCTAATCTCTAATCGCGGTCGGGACTAGCAAAGAATTGTTAGCGCGCCCGATTAGGATGTTAATGATTCTTTTGATAAAGTTCATAAACTTTATAGGACTTAAAAAGGGTTTAGGGATGTTCATCGTCCATTAGCCTACCCTAATCCTACGAACCCTAACAAGCAGAGAATTACTCGCGAATGTTGGGAAAAGAAGAAGAAAAGACAGAGAGGGAAAACATAATGTAAAATGCAAAAGAATTAAATAAAATAACTACCTTTATTAATCAACTTGAACAATCTACACTTTATTCCGTAGAAAATGATTACAAAAACTTGATTTGCTTCTCGATCTTTCCTAAGGAGGTAGACGAACAGTTGATAATCAGCCTGGATGCGTGAGTGTCTGGGACTTCGTGATCTCGTCGGCTTGATAAATTTTCCAAGAGGCTCTCGGTGTCTTTTTATAGTGCCAAATCCAGAACTCAAGCTTCTAAATTAGAAAGTAAGCAGCAAAGATCTTCCCTAAAAATTCTCAACTTCCAATTCCATATAACTGAGGCGGATCCGCGGCATAAAGGGGCTAATGCCGCGGATCCGTGGCCATCTCATCATGGCCGTTGGTCAAACTTCTGGGGATGTCTCGTAGTGACATTTGGCGATCCTTGGAATCTTCAGAATTTGGAAATCTTCTCGTGGTTGCTGCCAGACTTGGTCTCCAAGTTTTGATTCTTAATTAGGCATGTCTTCTTCAACAACTTGATTTGCTTGATTTTAGTCTTTGAAAAATTCTGCACAACTTGGAAAAATTCTGCACAACAACTCAAATAATATTTAGTAGACTTTGTTCTACTAGGATTTGGTCAATGAATTTATTTGCATACATTTTCCTACCAAATGCTAATTATAATATATCAACACATGGAAAATAGTATTTTTACACATAAACCCTCATATGTATGATATATTATAATAAAGTCTTTTTTTAATATGAAAATTATAGGAAAAATGTAATAACAAATGTGCAGTTTAATCAACCGAACAAATACCCCCAAACTTATCTTTGATCTTCCCGAGCAAACTAGTTTATTCAAGAGTAGGAGAAGAAGAAAAAGGAGAAAACTAAGCACACTTTCGTAGGCAAACACGATTGCACTGAGCACATGCAACAAGCCGTTAAACCTCTAGGTGTCCCTAGTAGGAGGAGTGTTGTCTCCTGAGGGTTTTCAGCGGATTACACCCACAAAATCCTATAACAAAAGAGAGATGGTGAAATTTACATATAAAAATGAGAACCATAAAAGAAAGACTTTGAAAAGAAGAGTTTCCAACTACACTAACTTTTCAGTTGTTATGAGCCCTATCTTAATAGTCATAAAAAGATGTTAGAAATCACATTATCCCTCAATAAAACATCGTCTTTATTCTTCATTCCTATCTTTCTTCCGAACATTGATCATATACCCCTACGTGTGTATATAGAACATCCCTACACTCGGAGAATTCAATTCAAGCTATTATACTCCTGTCCATCTACCTTAGTACTTTTTAATTTGATGAATACTTAGGTTTGCTCACACAATTTCATGCGACCGTTAATACTTCTTGAGGTACTAACCGACCGATTACTCATGTGCTTGCTTATTAGGTGATAATATTTTCCTCGTCTTGCACCACCTAAGGCTTAGCAGTGACTCCCAGACCAGTTGGCCTTAGGGCACTAGGTGAAGAGGCACCCTCGCTATATTTTTTTATTGCTGCCTTGGCGATAACAAAACCAGTGTTCATTTTTCTTTTCACCATTTTTATATTTTCTTCAATTTTTTTCATTTCCTTCATACTTTGGCTTTTAGACAAGAGCATTTCAAGGCATCCTCTACTATCCCGAGTTTCAAGACGTGTGCAAGTGCATATAGTAGGGTATCATCATTCAAATGTTTGGCTTCTAGAATAGAAATTATTTTTCAGACTTATTTTTATCCTCAGATTAGTGACTTCCTTCATCATACTAACCCTTGGGACAACAGCTCATAACTACTTATTACTAGTTCGATTAAGAAAACTTCTAATTTTCTTGGTTTTCTTAAACTATTCCTATCTTTTGGATGTAATTTTTCACTTTCTATTCTTTTGTTTAAAAAAAAAAATTTTAATGCCCAGTTGCAAAGATAATTCAGTGAATACAAAGCTCCCCCCAAACCTGTTTTCAGCAGTGTCCTCACTGATGTAGCCTTTTGAGAGTCATGGACCTGTATACTAGGGGAGAGATATAAGAGGTAAAATAATAGTTAAATGAAAAATTCCCCCAAACTTGTTCTTTGACACGCACAGATATTCAATCAAATCCATGTTTTACTCACCTCTATTCTTTAAAATGAGAAAATGTTACAAAAACATAGAGGTGAGGTGGAGGAAATTTAGTTTTGATAAAGCGGCTCTTGTAAAAACAGGAGCTCCTCCGCGGGGTCAGCAGAAAAATACGGTTTTAATCTATGCCCATTTACTTTAAAAATTGAACCGTTTTTCAAATTTTCGACTTCAACTGCCCCGTGCGGGTGTATATACCGCACCACAAAAGGTCATTTTCAACGAGATTTAAGAATACCCAGATGAAGATGGAGACGGGAATCATAAAGAAGAACTTGTTGCCCCGATGTGAAGGTTTTTCTAAAAAGATTTTTATCGTGGAACACTTTAGTCCTGTTCTTTACTATCACCGCACTATCGTAAGCTTCATCGCGGAGTTCGCTTAGCTCATTCAATTGCAGCTTCCGATAGCTGCCTGCATGATCAAGATCAAAATTAAGCTCTTTAATAGCCCACATAGCTTTATGTTCGATCTCGACGGGAAGGTGGCATGCCTTCCCAAACACAAGACGGTATGGAGACATACCAAGATCGGTCTTATAAGCGGTGCGGAATGCCCAAAGAGCATCCGTCAATTTGGTTGACCAATCTTTAGGGTTCTTAGAAACCGTGTTCTCCAATATCTGTTTGATCTGCCTATTTGAGATCTCAGCTTGCCCGCTTGTTTGGGGACGATAGGGCGTAGAGAGCTTGTGAGTGATTGAATATTTCCGCATCAAGGCCTTGAAAGACCAATTGCAGAAATGTGTCCCGTTGTCGCTAATTATAGCGCGAGGGTGTCCGAATCGCGAAAAGATATTTTCTTTAAGGAACTTAATGACAACTTTGTTGTCATTAGTGCGACACGGTATAACTTCCATCCATTTCGAGACATAATCAACCGCTAACAAGATATATAGATTCCCAAAGGAGTTGGGAAAAGGGCCCATAAAATCAATACCCCACACATTGAATATTTCCACAACCAATATAGGTTGGAGCGGCATCTCGTTCCTTCATGAAATCCGATCCAAATGCTGACATCGCGGACAAGTTTTGCAATGTTCAAATGCATTTTTAAATAATGTTGGCCAATAAAAGCCACATTGCAAAACTTTCTCCGCCGTTTTGCGAGGACCAAAATGACCGCCGCAAGCCTGATCATGACAAAATGATAACACGCTCTTGAATTCATCGTTAGGGACACACCTGCGAATGATTTGATCGGAACAATACTTGAATAGATAAGGTTCATCCCAGTAAAAATATTTTACTTGGGATAGAAATCGAAGTTTGTCTTGTTTCGACCAATCACTAGGAATAAGTCACGTCGCAAGATAGTTCACGATATCCACGAACCAAGGTTCGTAGGATACATTCAAGAGCTGTTCGTCAGGAATGAGTCATTTATCGGCACGGTCACAATTAGTGAAGAAGTGATGCGTGAAAGATGGTCGGCTACAACGTTTTCACATCCACTCTTGTCTCGGATGACAAGATCAAATTTTTGTAACAATAGGATCCAACGTATTAGCCTGGCCTTCGCATCCTTCTTCGATAAAAGATGTCGTAGGGCGGAGTGATCTGTGTAAACCACAATAGGCGAGCCAATCAAGTAGGGCCTGAATTTCTCTAATCCAAATACAACTGCCAAGAGTTCTTTCTCGGTAGTTGTGTAATTTATTTGTGCATCATTCAAGGTCCTACTTGCATAGTAAATTACATATAGTATCTTATCAATATGCTGTCCTAAGACAACACCAATAGCAAAATCTGATGCGTCACACATAAGCTCGAACGGGTGGTTCCAATCCGGAGTTGATAGAACGGGGGCTGTAGTGAGCGATCTTTTAAGTGATTCAAAAGCAGCCTCACAATCCGAATCGAAGTGAAATGTAGTATCCTTGGCCAATAGAAGGGTTAAGGGTCTAGCAATTTTGCTAAAGTCCTTAATGAATCTCCTATAAAATCCTGCATGGCCAAGGAAGGATCGTATATCTTTGACGCATTTTGGACGAGAGAGATTATGAATGACATCTATTTTAGCTCTGTCAACCTCAATGCCTTTTCATGAAATTATATGTCTAAGTACAATACCTTCTTGGACCATAAAATGGCATTTTTCCCAATTCAAAGTCAAGTTCTTATCCTTACAGCGGGTAAGAACCGCGTCAAGATTACGAAGGCAGTTCTCAAAGGAGTCCCCAAAAATGGAGAAATCGTCCATGAAAATTTCTAGAAAATTTTCCACCATATCTGAAAATATCCCCATCATGCACCGCTGAAATGTAGCAGGAGCGTTGCATAACCCAAAGGGCATGCGTCTATAAGCAAAAGTTCCGAAAGGAAAAGTAAAAGTGGTTTTATCTTGATCCTTTTCGGCGATGGGGACCTGGTTATAGCCAGAGTATCCGTCTAAGAAACAATAGTATTCGTGTCCCGCTAATCGTTCTAACATCTGGTCAATGAAAAGTAGAGGGAAGTGATCTTTCCTCGTCGCGGCATTGAGTTTCCTGTAATCAATACATACGCGCTACCCAGTTTGGGTGCGTGTTTGGATTAACTCATTAGCCTCATTAGTGATGACCGTGATGCCAGACTTTTTAGAGACCACATGAATTGGACTCACCTATTGGCTATCAGATATGGGGTAAATTATTCCACTATCAAGGCACTTGACGATTTCTTTTTTTACCGCCTCCTTCATAACGGGATTTAACCGTCTTTGTGGGTCTCGGGTTGGTTTGGCTTCATCCATCAAATGTATGTTATGTTCAACAATTAAGGGACTAATCCCTTTGATGTCGGCCATTGTCCAACCAAATGCTTGCCGATTTGATCTCAACACTGCCAAAACTGCATTCTCTTGCTCTAAGGCTAGAGAAGCGGAAATAATCACTGGCAAAGTCTCATTCTCTCCTAAATATGCATATTTAAGATGAGAAGGTAGCGGTTTGAGATCAAGAATTGGCGGAGAGACAATAGAAGGTGGGGTAAGAGAATGATATTCGGACTCCCCAAGAGGTTCAAAACTTGCTTAAGATATTGACTCGGAAAGTGCTGCTGACTTTTGCAACGAGTCAACGGGTTCAATCCCAAGGTCGGACTCATTGAACATATCTCACTATGAAGTGGTGCAAGATCAAACGATGTTTTATTAGTGTTGTCGAGAACATCAAAGCAAAGTTCCTCATCCATGCAGCTTTCGGAAGCTATCTCGTGGATGGAACAAACATCCAGCAAATGAGCAGAAGGTTCTGATGGCTGACTTCCTAGCTTATAAATATTAAGCTCAATTGTCATTTTCCCGAAGGATAAGTTCATATAACCGTTACGACAATTTATTACAGCGTTAGAAGTTGCTAGGAAGGGTCGACCAAGTATCACCGGGATTTGATTGCGTGGGTTTGCCACAGGTTGTGTATCTAAAACAATAAAGTCCACGGGAAATATGAATTCCCCGACTTTAATTAACACATCCTCTAGTTCGCCCCGAGGTTTGGTGATCGATCGGTCTGCCATCTGGAGAGTACAATGGGAGGGTTTTAACACTCCAATTCCTAACTGCTCGTATACTGAATAAGGAAGCAAGTTAACGCTAGCGCCTAGATCGAGTAAAGCACGATTAATATTTTTACCCCCAATAGAAATAGAGATTGTAGGATATCCGGGGTCCTTACGTTTCTTTGGTATTTGTTGGGTAAAAGCCGTGCTAACATTACTCGTCATGAAAACCTTCTTAGGCACTTGAGTTTTTCTCTTCCTAGTGCACAAGTCTTTAAGGATTCTTGCATAAGATGGGACTTGTTGAATAGCCATCTAGGAGAGGAATATTCACGCTAACTTGCTTAAACATTTCCACAATCTTCTCCATTTACGGGTTAGGTCTGTTGGCCCTTAATCTGTTTGGAAATGGAGCTCGGTCAATAAGTTTTGGGTCCAACGTTTTTGGAGAAGACTGTGGGGACGGATTCGATCCTAAAATTGGAGTGGGAATCGACTTAGATAGATTTGGCGAAATGTTCGAGCCTTGGGGAAAACGGAGAATAGGCTCGGATGAAGGTGGGAGACTAGACGAATTAGGGGAAGAAGAAGAAGCTGGGGTATCAAATGTGTCACTAACATCAAATTGCTCACCCACTCGGTTATTCAGCACTCTCTCCGATCTCAACGTAGTAACGGCATTCACATTATGATTTTGTGAATGGCCAGGATTCGGTAGGGGTTGAGATGGGAGTTTCCCTTTCTCTCTCGCACTCATTGCGGCGTTTAACTGTGCGATTTGGTTTTCTAATGATTTAATACTCTCACCATGGGAGGCGGAGTTTTTCGTTATGGTATCAAAAGAAGACTTCATCTCAGCCGACAATTGCATGGATTGTTTCATGAACATATCCAAAGTTTGTGCAAGTGAGTTGTCAGTACCGGCCACTTGTGGTGTAGAAATGTTGGCCGGATTTTGGAAATTCTGTGACTGAAAGGGGGGCTGATTCTGTGGTTGTGGTTGCTGTGGAGGAGGTCTTTGATAATTGCTTTGTTGGTTTTAGTTCCAAGCAAAGTTAGGATGATTCCTCCATCCTTGATTGTACGTGGAAAAATAAGGGTCGTTTCTAAGTCGCTGCTGAAAAGCAGCATTAGCTTGAAACGATGCATTCATAGGATATTCTTCCGTTAAGTGTGAAGGATCCGAACAGCAACCACAGACGGTCTTAGGAAGTATGACCTGATTTAGGGAGAATGATGAAAATTTGTTCTCAATAGCGTCGAGTTTCTTCTGTATCGCTGCCATTTCGGATTTTACTGCGATAGAAATATCGAGCTGGTGAATATCTCCCTTAGTTGAAGGTGGTCTTACGCTTTCCCACTGCAACGTGTGTTCAGCAAGGTCTTCCAGATATTTCCACGCTTCACCGTCATCTTTAGACATGAAATTGCATTGACACATTGTTTCAAGCATCTGCTTTGTCGCTGGATTAATGCCCTCATATATAATCCGACATAAATCCCATCTTTGTATTCCGTGATGGGGGCATTGGACAAGCAGATCTTTGAAACGTTCAAAACACTTCCAAAATGGTTCATTGGGAAGCTGGGTGAACTGGTTGATCTCGCTTCTAATATGGGCAGTCTTATGGTTTGGGTAAAACTTCTTAAGAAGTGCTATGACAAATTCATCCTAATTAGTGATAGAGTGTGCGGCAGTATTATAAAGCCATTTTTCTGCCAAGTCGCACAGTGTGAATGGGAGAAGACGTAAGCGCATAGCATCTAAAGTCAATTGTGAAGTACCCATCATTGCGCATACGTTTTCGAATTTGGTGATGAAAACGTACGCGTCTTCCGACTCAAGCCCGTGAAATTTGGGCAGCAGATTGATGTAATGGGGTTTAATTTCGAAATTATCCCCGTTAGGTGGTGGAAGAGATAGACAAGTGGGAAGAGGACCACGGATAGGATAGCATCTCTCTTGGAGAGAGATGCGCGGTGGATTCTGCGCACTTATGGGCGGTGGCAGCGTGGTGTTATAATCTGATGGAGTGCCGTCCATCTCGGTTGTGGTGTGTGGTGGGGGAAAAGAAGATGAGGAAGTATCGACTTCGGCGTCGATAGCAGGAATACGGACAAGACGAGCACTAGGATACCGTGTCCAGCCGAGAATGCACTAAGCGGGTTTAGTGCAAGTGGCAGCGTGTGTGTGATTTAAAATTGGTTTGTTTTTGAAAAAGTGGGACTCAAGACAAATCACTCTAAAATGCACAAGCAACCCTAGAACTAAGGTCACCTAGGTCCAGTCTCTAGACCGCTCCTAGACTTCCAAAGGACAAGTCGCAAGATCAATCCTCTACCGCTTCTGTACTACCCTTATAGCCAGGTAAGTGCCAGGTAAGTGGGAAGGAACCACAGTAGTGGGCCTAATTAAAAACCACTAGCCTTTGACACATTTGCCTAAGCACTACAAAAGTAATGCGGATAAACGATAGATTACCCACGACCTTCCTCTATCCTTATTGAGCGCGACAGTCCTTAGAGTCTGGTCTAGATATTTTTTTAAATTAATGAAGGGTTGATCTAGATGCTCGGTTTGTGATTTGTGGGGCTTAGGAAGGGTGATGAAATCCCCACCTAATCTTGATTTGGTCTTTGCCCCTTAAAGTCCGTATTAAAATATGCAAAACAAAACCAATCACAAAACTTTTGCAAAAAGATTTTTGAGCGGCGCTATTTTGCAAAGAATCCTGCAGAAAATAGATTTTATCGGATTTGAGAGGAGAGAGAAGGAGTTGAAAAAGATACCAGAGAATTGTGAACCCTAGATCCCCTTGCTAATGCCGCGGTTCCGCCGCAGGAGGGAAGGATCGGCTGATGAAATTTTTTCTGTGCCCTTCTTTGCTCCTCTGGATCTCTCAGAATGTCTCTGTCTTCTGTTTTCCTTAATTCTGTGACTCCAGATCTCCTTGCAAAATTCACGCACAAATCGTTAAATATGCAATTTGCAGTTTTGTGTTAATAATGATATGAATCGTCTAAGAATTCAACACAAATAGTAAGAATATAAAATTATGCACGTATCCCCGGTAACGGCGCCATTTGATTGTTGTGAAAAAGTGTTTGTAGTAGAATAACCGCATTCAGAACGGTGTCGCGCGTAGCTAGACCGAGATGAGTACGGGTCGTCCTCTGGGAGGCGTTGAATCTTTTACTCTTACTTTAGATGTGTTGAAAAAGAGAGGAGGAAGAAATAATTTGTTGAATGGTTTCTAGATCTACGTTAAGCAAGAATGCAAAAATATAGATCTAGATTATTTTAAGGATGTAGTTAATATAATAAGGGGGCTTGTAGGGTTCATTAGGATTCAGTAGTTATGAACGATTAATTAAAAGTTACCATTTTTATCCTTTAATAGATTTAAAACTAGAACGACGGTGATGCGTGTAGATTAGGGTTTCTGGAGGGAAAAGGAATCCCACTCTTAACCCTTATCTCGACACGGAACTCCGTTCCTATCTAGCCTTTACCAAAACAATCATTAATCTAATCTCTAATCGCGGTCGGGACTAGCAAAGAATTGTTAGCGCGCCTGATTAGGATGTTAATGATTCTTTTGATAAAGTTCATAAACTTTATAGGACTTAAAAAGGGTTTAGGGATGTTCATCGTCCATTAACCTACCCTAATCCTACGAACCCTAACAAGCAGAGAATTACTCACACATGTTGGGAAAAGAAGAAGAAAAGATAGAGAGGGAAAACATAATGTAAAATGCAAAAGAATTAAATAAAATAACTACCTTTATTAATCAATTTGAACAATCTACAATTTATTCCGTAGAAAATGATTACAAAAACTTGATTTTCTTCTCGATCTTTCCTAAGGAGGTAGACGAACAGTTGATAATCAGCCTGGATGCGTGAGTGTCTGGGACTTCGTGATCTCGTCGGCTTGATAAATTTTCCAAGAGGCTCTCGGTGTCTTTTTATAGTGCCAAAGCCAGAACTCAAGCTTCTAAATTAGGAAGTAAGCAGCAAAGATCTTCCCTAAAAATTCTCAACTTCCAATTCCATATAACTGCGGCGGATCCGCGGCATAAAGGGGCTAATGCCGCGGATCCACGGCCTTCTCATCATGGCCGTTGGTCAAACTTCTGGGGATGTCTCGTAGTGACATTTGGCGATCCTTGGAACCTTCAGAATTTGGAAATCTTCTCGTGGTTGCTGCCAGACTTGGTCTCCAAGTTTTGATTCTTAATTAGGCAAGTCTTCTTCAACAACTTGATTTGCTTGATTCTAGTCTTTGAAAAATTCTGCACAACTTGGAAAAATTCTGCACAACAACTCAAATAATATTTAGTAGACTTTGTTCTACTAGGATTTGGTCAATGAATTTATTTGCATACATTTTCCTACCAAATGCTAATTATAATATATCAACACATGGAAAATAGTATTTTTACACATAAACCCTCATATGTATGATATATTATAATAAAGTCTTTTTTTAATATGAAAATAGTAGGAAAAATGTAATAACAAATGTGCAGTTTAATCAACTGAACAATCATCCGAGGAGTAAACCAACTCATCAGTGGGAATCGGGATCTAACTATCATCGCATGATAACGTGATGGAATTCACTCACGTTATCACACTCCAGAAGGTATGCTCATATCTGGCAAGTTTCAGTTTCTTTAGAAACTCCCGATGTGATTTTTACCCAATGCTCTTATGACCTTGAGTTTGGCCAACAAATCATAAGTCACATGTCAAGTTCTACCCATCATTATCCAGGTTGATTTGAACCCACCCGTACCTACCCTTGACTTTGGCCAACAAGGCAGTACGAGTGTCCCAAACCAACGCATCTATCTATGCTGCAGAAAAGTAACAAATAGCTACCATACACTATGCCTTGACTTTGGCCAACAAACATAGCATGAATACTAAGTGCTACCCGTCTGAAATGACGGAGGGCTATGAATGGTTTTTGGCGAAAAACCTTTAACGTAATGAACTTGATATCGTTGAAGGAACTGGATAGCTTTTTATAAAAATCTAGTGATGAAAACCTTTGCTAAAGAGGTCACTCCCGGTGAAGGGATCTCGGCTCTTTCCCCATAGAATGAGGTGCAGGATATTCCAACTGAATACCACGATGCAAAGCAAAAGGCAATCGGCTATAGTGAAGTTATTGCCCTGACGCAAACTTCTGTCTAAGGGGTCACTCCCGGTGAAGGGATCTCGGCCCTTGCCTCGTCGACTGAGGTGCCGGATATTCATAACGTCCTTGCAATAACAGCTTTTTGAAAAATTATTCCAACAACATCAGAATAGGTTTATTTAGCTTGCATTGATCCGAATCAACGCAGTCCCATCAATTGATCACACCAATAAAGAACGAAAATACGATGTACGTATATGCCATCCGCATTCGCCACTGGGTCCCGTCATCACCCTTTAGGTTACTTAACTAACGACAGAGCGGGGACTAGACTAGCGCGGATGCAAAACATATACAACATCTACTAGTATATATATCAATATATAATATTCGCTCAAGGCGTGATAAAAATGCAACATCACAGAAATGTAATAAGTAACACAGAACAATACAGATATCTGGGATCCCCGGGTTTCATAGAGCCGCTACTGAAACTCGACGTTCCTCTGGTCGTGTGGATAGCCTGTGCAATGAAATCCTAGACCCCTACGGGCGTGGCAAGTTACCCGCCAAAACCTGAAGCGAGGTAGCCCCCTTCAGCAACGTGAATGGACCACCCAGCACTTCACGGAATCTGGTAACTTGGGCACCCCTCCTTGGATCAACCTATACCCCCTACGAGTACGGCGAAGAGCCCGCCAATTCTAGAGTGAAGCCCCCACCGTCTCAACGCCATGAGATGCGGGCCCGTTTCCCTCTAGAACCCGGCTATCTGTGCACCCCTCCGCAGGGTAATCCTAGTACAGAAAGTAAAATATACAACGGGTACATCGACCTCAGTCTGGTCGTGCCCCAAAAGAATAATATACAAACAGGCAGTAACGGCAGTCCACATGTCGGACGCTCGCCCCGCAATAACAAATGTACATATACAACCAAACTGTACTAATATTGCATCCAGGCTATCCACCACGACAAATCCGCAACATCACAGCACAACACAGAATATCAACGTGAATGTCACGTTCGCAAATCCGTCTAAAAGGGCTATAGCAGTTAGACAGGATTTACCGATCAAGTGACATTCACGGTCGCAGATATAATGTAAATACTGTGAACTAACATGTTTAAAAGTTTCGATTGACTAAATTTCCCGAAGTGGGCCCCAAGCACAACTGTAGCACTTAAAAATAATCTGGGCCCAAACAAATTATTCCAGAAACCCCTTTTTCAAGTCATGAACCCCTGTAGAAAAAATGGAGAATTGTTGCTACAGTTCCGCCGGGGAAACGCGGCCAAAAGGGGGTTACGGCCGCGGTTCCGCCGCGCTCCAGTAACATCAGAATACCAAATTTTCACAGATTTCATAAAAAACCCTGCCTGAATTTATGCAATGTACCAAATAATTTTTTGACAACAAACAAAATTCGACAGAAACTGTTACATTTGAAAACGCGGTTTCGGAATTTTTGTTCGATCGAGTTCTAAACACGTTAGAGCAAACTAGACTGGGTTAATGGCGTGGCTCTGATACCAGTGTAAGTGCACGGCAGCGCCCCGGCCGTCAATCCGACGCCGGAATACGGAAACGAAACTTTTACAAAACTTGTAAACCGGCACTACCGTGCACTATAAACCCGGATCGGGCCATTAACCTAATGCTAGCAAACATGAGAATGAGTAGGAAGCTATACCGAGCGATCCGTGTCCTTCGGTCTTCGGCCTCCATCCCGATCTCCCCGCAGAATCTCTTGTCTTCATCTCCTCGTCGGAACGGGCACCACATCGCCGGGTTCTTTTACGGGCTCCCACCTCTGGACCGAGGCAACTCGGGCACGAAGTTGGCAAGTCGACGTGTCCAAGAATACTGTAGGCTAGTGTAGAATAGTTTGTTTCTATTAGGGTTGAAGTTGCCATAATGATGGAGGTGAAATGAACTTTGAAATGAACTAGAATGAATTTGCATGAATCAACCTCTTTTCTTTTTCAACCAAAAGTAACTCCTCACCCTCTCCAAAAATTCTCTCTCCCATCTAAAGTGGCCGGCCAAAAATATGAGGGAAGAAAATACAAGGAAGGTGAGCACAAGCTAGGTGAATGGGTGAGCATAAGAAAAGGTTTGATGATAAAGAGGTATATTTGTCACACCCATTTCCAAATCAAATCCCATCACCATTAATGCAAAACCATGATGAAAGAAAAAGCAAAGATGCTTGAAATATCATGAAGCCTCCACATCACAAAAACCCCTTCTATAATTGCTAATTTGCAAATATGCAAATAAGCCCCTCCATCAGAAAAATCCGGCCATGAAAGATCCAAGGAAAACTAGCCGAAACGGAATGCAAACTGGCAATTTCAGAAAAACGATCCCGTAATAAATTACAGGAAAACCCCACGACTGTATATACATACCCGCATTTGTATTCTGACCGAATACAAATGCAATTAGACAAAATCTACACTTTACAATATTAGGATCCGGTTTAAACCAAAGCCCGCTAGTATTATCCGTCCGATCATGATCCGTGCAATATCGCACGTATATGATCGAAACCTGCCATATCTCCATACGGCCTCTACAGCGTTTCACCCGAAACTTGAGAAACTGTCTGTGGGGGACTCTAGAGACTCGTCAATACTTTTGGCTGTGGATTTAACCACTAGCACGTCAGAGGTATTAGCCATACGTAACGGGCTACCAGGTATTGACCAAAAGGGACGTCGATGAGCGAACTCATCCTGACACCCTACTGAGCCTGTCAGTGACAATATCCGTACAGTCCGGTCCGTTCGTCTATGAGCATCGCATGGCGGGCCTAGGGGGTTGGTAAAAGACAGACCCCCAAAAGTCGTACAAGTCGTGTCGGAGTGCAGCCCAGAACACCCTGAGATACTACTGGAATACCTACCAGTAAATCTCCTGCCTTGGCCAAGGATTTCGTGTAATGGCTCTCCTAGACACAGCGCGACCTCACCCCCAATACCGGGAGAGACGAACCCCTGCAGATCCGCTCACTGCCTCCATGTGGCTCGGGACTGTACCTAACTAAAACCTGTTTGCACGACTCCTTTAAGCCGTGGTAGGGTAGTAATCAAAGTACAGTGGGAACTCACACGAGACAAATGACGATCTCAGGTCGATGAACTAATCTTTACACATGTCACCAGGGAACTGCTATCTGACGTCATGTATAAGACCAACTAGCATGTTCCCGGCGAGTCCTGTCCGGTGTACTCATAACCTAATGAGCACCTGTATACATTTAGGTGAACCAACTGACACCAGTGGCTTGTGAGACCGGCCACCGCCCCTCATCGGGGTCTCGACTGTATACACTAGTCTACTCTGGAGTATCGATGCCCTGTCTCGAAAACTCCCACGACTAGGGACCTTTTAAGGATGTGCTTATAGACCCCAGCTCCCACGTATATGATCGCCATCATACTGCTGGCCGTCAAGCAAGAATCCTAAGGGCTCTATCAACGCGCAATAGTGACCTGTAAGGTCACCTAAAGCAGTACACGATGATAAAGATAAACCAGATAGCATACTATCATCTTGAGTAAGACTGTCCAACCTGCATAGGTCCTCCCTCAATCATTGCAATCACGTGTCTGTGATCCAATAATTGACTCTGAGGGCACTATATCCAACACTATGGACCCTCTAGAAGAATGAAACCCTAACTCGACATAATGACCGTGTGAAAGCCTTTGAACCTTAGGGTTTGCGGCAGTTCCGCGGTGCCATTAGTGAGGCTTGGGTTTTCCCTTCTACGGCTTGTCCACCGATGCTGTGGTATATACTCGATACTATTAAACTGTACCCAAGATGTTGAGCTCTTGGGGGATTATAAGGTTTTGACGAATCAATCGAATGGTTTGAGTTCATTCGGATGCTATGCGATGGGATGCATTGCTTGGGAGACTCCAGATATGAGTATAGCCATTGGAGCACAGTCCATGAAGCCACGATGAGATAAGTCCGAAGCAGTCGACAGCAGAGAAAAGTGGAGTAAAAGGTTCGTACGAGATCCTGATGAGATGACGTTCCACTCCGCCGACATCAGAGATGTGACACGCATGCAGAGGCGTTGATTATGGATATATCTTCCAGAAGGAGTCACGATGAGTATGCAGCCGTTCCGGAATAAGAAACAGATATAGTAAAGGATGGTAACTTCCGGGCAGTTCGGCAGAAACGAGATTTGAGAGAGACTTCGACAGGACCTTTCTGGAATACTATACGAGAAGACTTGGACTCAGGAGCGGTCATATTGCGCACACCCGGTAGGCCAGAGTTCGGCATCGTCGACGAGATAGTTGGCCAGAGATCTGTAGAGGATGTGCCAGAGCGGGACTGTTTTCGTCGTCATTCCATATTTGGCCGTTGAGCCAAGGAGCTATGCACTTAGCAATCTGCAGTGAGAGACGAGAGCCTAAGGGCGCCAGACGATAGGCCATGAACAGGGGGCAAGTGTAAGTCTACGGTGGCGCCCCGGCCGTCAATCTGAGGCCAAACGCGGAACAAAAACTTTTACAACTGGCGCTATCGTATACTTTAACCCGGATCTTGCCATTAACGCTAAACTAACAAACTGTAAAGAGGCAGAAAGGCTATACCGATCGATCCGTGTCCTTCGGTCTTTAGCCATCATCCCATGCTCCTCGCGGCACCTCCGATCTCCTGTCTCCTCGTCGAGGTGGCACCACGTCAACGGATCTTTATACGGGCTCCCGCCTCTATACCAAGGCAACTCGGACATGAAGTATGCTAACCGACATGTCCAAGATAAAGTAGAGAATGAGTGGAATACTTTTTCTCAAACACCCTAGGGTTCTCATCACATGAGAGGGTTAGGGTGGAGGCTGAAGAAAATGCAAAGAGGTGGAAATTGTGAGCTCAAGAAACCATCAAGAGAGCAAAGACCCAAGCATAAAACTTGTGATCATCTCCTTTTCTCTTTCTTTTATGAGTAGATATATAAGGTTGTGTAAAGAAAATATCTCATAAAAATATCTCCCAAAAATATCTCCATAAACCCTAAATTATCTACACCCAAAACAAAACATCATTAATTCTATCATGACTCACTTAGTGACTCATTAGCATGAGTCACTAATGAACATGCTAGAAGAAATGTGTCACCATGAATGAGTCATACTTTCCAAATCTAATAATCATTTAAACCAAAATGATTAACCCAAAAAGAAATGCATCTTCTAAAGTAATCTCGTAACGGATTACGAGAATACCCCTCACCTGTATATACATACCTTTATCCGTATTCCGATCGAATACGAATACGATGAGACTAAAAATATTTTGACTCAATATAATACTTGGATCTGGCTTAAACCAAAGCCCACCAGTATTATCTGTCCGAACCATGACACGTGCACAAGTGCACGTCCATGTTCGAACCGTGCCATAAAACCATACGGCCTCTACAACGTTTCGCCCGAACTTGGGAAACTATCTGTGGGGGACTCTAAAGACTCGTCAATACCCTGACAGTGGGTTTAACCACAAGCACGTCAGCGGCACTAGCTGTGCGTAACGGCTGCCCATGTATTGACCGTAAGGGAAGCCGATGTGCGAACTCATCCTGGAACCCTACTGAGCCTATCAGTGACAATATCTATACAGTCCAGTCCGTTCGTCTATGAGCATCGCATATCCGGCCTAGGGGGCTGGTAACGTCACCCCCAATAGCGGTATAAATCGTGTCGGAGGGTAGCCCTGAACACCCTGAGAAACTACTGGAATACCTACCAGTAATTCTCACCTGCCTTAGCCAAGGAATTGGTGTAATGGCTCTCCTAGACACATCGCGATCTCACCCCCAATACCGGGAGAGACGAATTCCCTGCCGATCCGCTCACTGCCTCTATGTGGCTCGGGACTGTACCCAACTAAAACCTGTTTGTACGACTCCTTTGAGCCGTGGTAGGGTAGTAATCTAAGCACAGTGGGAACTCACACAAGACAAATGACGACCTCAGGTCGATGAACTAACCTGTACACATGTCACCAGGGATCTGCTATCTGACGCTAGGTATAATACCAACTAGCATGTTCCCGGCGAGTCCTGTCCGGTGCACTCATAACCCAATGAGCACCTGTATACATCTTAGGTGATCCAACTGACACCAATGGTTTATGAGACCGGCCCCCGCCCCTTTCCGGGGTCTCGACTGTATACACTAGTCTACTCCGGAGTATCGATGCCCTATTTCGAAACTCCCACGACTAGGGACCACTTTTAAGGATGTGCTTATGGACTACCCAACTCTCATGTATATGATCGCCATCATACTGCTGGTAGTCAAGCAAGAATCCTAAGGGCTCTATCAACGTGTAATAGTGATCATGTCACCTAAAGCTGTACATGACGATAAAGGCAAACCATATAGCATACTCTCATCTTGAGTAAGACTGTCCTACCGGTATAGGTCCTCCTCAATCATTGCAATCACGTGCCTGCGATCCAATAATTGACTTTGAGGGCACTATATCCAACAATCTCCTACTTGCACTTAAGGCTAATTATTGCGATGTCGCATACTCACAGCCCGTGCGATACCGAACACCCAACTCCTCTACTAATCAGTTTCACAAAGCTCGTTTGTAAAACTCTTGTGTTCGAGAAATAGCCTCAGTGAGTGGATCCGCCCTGATGTTTCTTTCTATGTCTCTCTTAACTTCAAGTTCGTGGAGAAAACCATCTCCCGAATTGAGTAATACCTGTCTTAGAATATGTCTGGATATCTGATGGGACCTAGTTCATAATTGAACTCCAAATCCAAACTTCTTAGACTATATCGTTCAACTGAACCTAATCAGTATCCTGCACCATGCCTCCCACAGTATCCTGTTGGACCACCTGTCTAAATTACCCCCTCGTCTGAGGGAAAACTATAACTCTGTCATCCATATCACCTTGGAAGCCTGGAATGATAACCGTCCCCCGAAGGAGGCTGCCGTCATCAAATCCGTAGAACATCCACTTATGTTCTAAAACTGATTCCGAATGTTTCTCCAGGATTGGATTAATATAAACTTATTACAGCTAGTGCAAAAACAACATCTGGTATGGTACTTGACATCTCAGGATCAACTCAATTGCCTAAGCAAGTGATATGTCAATCATGCACATCCCTTTCCCTTTTAATCTGTATGATACCTTTAGAGAGGGAGACTCCATCACTTGCAGGTACACCACCATACCAGGAGTCGTTCATTCTAAAACACCTTTAGAATACTGTCTAATTACCCAGATCGGGAAACTACCCAAATCTAGATCTAAAACCATAGATCTAGTAACCAGAATGTCAGATATTATATCCATATCCTTTGTGGAGAAACAACTGTGTGACAACCACAGTATAACCGATCGCAGTATAGGAATTTTACTTCCTACTCTGTGTGTGTTATCCAGATACCAGGACATCACACCCTACTACCTTCTTAACAGATCCATCCCCTATTCTGATGAAGTCAAACCCATGACTGTCACATCAAAAATAGATGATCTATCTCCGCTATATCTGCTTTAGTCTATAAATAGACATAAGCTACTTGCCCACTATGCTTCCGCTGCCTCCACTGACCATAACAACCCTCTGGCAGAATAATATATACGTGCACTTCTAAAACTAGTTTAGAACAACGCTATACTCATCCTCCTGCCGGGTCTCACAGACTGGAACAACAGTAGTTTCAAGTTTGGGTAAACAAGAACCTCCCTGTCACCGTCCTTGAGGCTACCGAAGTACCTCTCGGGTGCCTGAGGTTACCCATCATATCTGCGGAGTGGCTAATAGAATGTCAAACTTGATTGAATCTTTAGGTCTTATTAAATTTTCCGTAATCGTTTGCGGTTCTGGAATCACTTCCAGTTCTACCATACTCCCACTACTGTTTTCTGAAAAAAAAAATCCATTTTACTAAAACTGTGGCGAGTCAAGAACAATATCACTATTGATCTTCCAGATGGTAGAAAGTCAACCCTCGACATAGCCCGGGTCAACCCACAAACTGCCATTACAGAAACGTGCCTTGAGTTATCCAGAGGTTTTAAGCATAAGCCGGACAACTCCCCGTACCTTAACATCGTTAAGATATGAACCATTCTATATCTAATATAGAAACTTTGGCACTTATTTAATTGGAACCAGATTCAAATCATGCAGCTGTCTCCAGTGCATATCAACTAAATGGAAAGAGGCTAATCAGCATTTACTCAACTTAGGAATGCATCCAATTATGAGTAACCTGAAAGAGAAACAAGTTTCTCAAAACCATTACTATCAACTGAATACCAATCACAAGTATCTACATTTTCGATCACCTTGAAGAATCCCGATACTTGCGACACCTGGTTCTCTACTTTATTCCTATACCTATAACTTCTCAAAACTTAGACCTTGTATTTCTACGAAACACTTGTCTAAAAACTAGAGAAGTCATAAGTAAACAGAATATAGTACGAGGACCAACCCCTTTGTCCTAATGGACACTGGACAACATACAATACTCTGTATAAGTCTGCTGAGTTGAATAACTCAGAACCTGTGCATCGTAGGTTGAAAACTGTACTTATGATTAAGAAGTACTTCGCGGTTCAATGCTCCTTACCCAATCGTCAACTGATATAGGTAAATGTCACGGACATAATTTCAAAAAGTTATATCTCACTTTATAAAAATAAATGTACAGATATATCGGTTTGAAATTGGTGCACAACAACGGATACTCAAAACTAAATACTTTTCGTCCGGCAAAAACCCAGGCGATTTCCTCAAATATCACCAATTACAACGAATTCCGATATAATGAGGATGATCACCTAATTCCCAATAACTTACTCCCACTCATCATCTATAAAACCATACGGATGTGAGAATCATTCCTGGTAAATACATACCCTAGAGTAAGTATCTAATCGGGAAAACAGTTTTCCTTTAACAATGCATAGTGAAACAGAAACATGAAAATGTTTCGAAAGGGTATCTGGGTATTCGTAGTAATGCCTCTTCCATTATCCAAATTCATGACTGTAACCGTATATTTCTTTGCCATCTCTCCAAATTCCTTTATTTGTCTTTAGTCGTTACCTTCTATACACCATCGTTAGGCTAAATGGTTTTCTTCCTTCCCTACCGTTTGGCACCAGCCTATGGTTTGGAAGAAGACTATCCAATAAACGTAATAGGTGTATACTCCTAATCCTAGGAGTACTCGCAACTTGAGAGATGCTGATGATAAAAGACAACTGAATAAAATCTTATTCTATTTCTCCTGAACTGGAGAAAAAACAAAGGTGAAGTAGGAGTGGCGATGAACTACGCGGTTTGGTCGTGAATGATAGCAGACGCAATTTACTTTGCCCTCTTTCTAATCTCTTTATTTTGTCTTTACTTATTACCTTCTGTACACCCTACTTAGGCTAATTGGTTTTCTTCATTCCCTACCTTTCGGCACCTGCCTATGGTTTGGAAGAAGACTATCCAATAAGCGTAATAGGTGTACTCTCCTAAACCAAGGAGCCCTCGCAACCTGAGAGAAGGTGATGATAAAAGACAACTGAATAAACCAATTCAATTTCTCCTGAACCTGGATCCATCCTCGAAGAAGTCCCTTCGAGTTCGTATATAACCATACGATGGATTTATCCAATGGAAGTGGATGTTCGTAGTAATACGAGGTGTTCTGGAGAAATGCAAAGGGTAAAAGAAGTAGCGGCAATGACTTATGCAACTCAGACAATCCAAAAGCCAGTATTTTAAGAAGGTTCGGTCAACTTGGTCACTGAGTCATAGTCTAGGGTCGGTCAATGGTTGCTGCCAAAGAGAGAGAGAAAAGAAACACTCTGCGTGCACACTAACCTAGATCAGAATGGTTATCACTTTATCTAATCAGGAAACCTCCTACTGTACCGTCAAATTCTCCTCCAAACCTGAAAGAAGAATTAGTCGGGATCACCTGAAGAGTAAACCAACTCATCAGTGGGAATCGGGATCCAACTATCATCGCATGATAACGTGAAGGAATCCACTCACGTTATCATACTCTAGAAGGTATGCGGATGCCTGGCAAGTTTTCTGTATGTTTGAAACTCCCGATATGGATTTTTACCCCATGCTCTTATGACCTTGACGTTGGCTAAAATGCCATAAGTCACATGTCAAGTTCTACCCATCATTATCTTGTCAATTTGAACCCACCCGTACATACCCTGACGTTGGCCAAATGGCAGAACGACTGTCCTAAACCAACTCATCTATCTATGCAACAGATGAATACCCATCAGCTACCAAACACTATGCCTTGGCGTTGGTCAAAATATATAGCTTGAATACTACTGAATACCCAACTGAAATGATGGAGGGCTAAGGCTAGTTTTTGGCAAAAAACCTTTAACGTAACGAACTTGATATCGCTGAAGGAACCTGATAGCTTTTTACAAAAATATAGTGGCGAAAACTTTTGCTAAAGAGGTCACTCCCGATGAAGGGATCTCGGCTCTTTCCTCGTGGAATGAGGTGCAGGATATTCCAACTGAATACCGCGATGCAAAGCAACATGTAATCGACTATAGTGAAGTTATTACCCTGACGCAAACTTCTACCCAAGGGGTCACTCCCGGTGAAGGGATCTCGGCCCTTACCTCGTCGAATGAGGTGCAGGATATTCCAACTGAATACCACTGTGCAAAACAAAAGACAACGTCCTTATAATAACACTTTTTGAAAAATTTTCCAACAACGTCAAACAGGTTTGTTTTCCTTTGCATTGATCAGAATCAACGCAGTCCCATCAATTAATTACACCAGAAAAGAACGAAAATAAAATGTACGTATATTCCATCCGCATTCGTCACTGGGTCCCGTCATCACCCGTTAGGTTACTTAACTAACGACAGAGCGGGGACTGGACTAGCGCGGGTGTAAAACATATACAACATCTACTAGTATATATACCAATATACAATAATCGCTCTAGGCGTGATAAATGCAACATTACAGAAAAGTAATAAGCAATACAGAACAATACAGATAATCTGGGATCCCCGGGTTTCACAGAGCCGCAACTGAAACCCGACGTTCCCCTGGTCGTGTGGATAGCCTGTGCAATGAAAACCTAGACCCCTATGGGTGCGCCAAGTCACCCGCCAAAACCTGAAGCGAGGCAGCCCCTACAGCAAAGTGAATGGACCACCCTGCACTTCACGGAATCTGGTAACTTGAGCACCCTTCCTTGGGTCAACCTGTACCCCTACGAGTGCGGCGAATAGTCTGCTAATTCTAGAGTGAGGCCCTCTGCCTCTCAAAGCAATGAGATGCGGACCCGTTGCCCTCCAGAACCCGGCTATCCGTGCACTCCGCCGCGGGGTAAATCTAGTACAGAAATGAAAATATGTACAATGGGTACATCGACCTCAACCTGGTCATGCCCCAAAAGAATAATATACAAACAGGCAGTGACGGCAGTCCATATGTTGGACGCTCGCCCCGTAATATCAAATGTACAAATAAATCCAAACTGCACTACCATTGCACACAGCTATCCACCACGACAAATCCGCAACATCACAGCACAACACAGAACATCAACGCGAATGTCCCATTCGCAAACCCGTCTAAAAGGACTATAGCAATTAGACACAATTTACCGCTCAAATGACATTCATGGTCGGAGATATAATGTAAGTAATGTAAACTAACACATTTAAAATTCAGATCGACAAAACTTCCCGAAGTGGGCCCCAAGTACTACTCTAGTACTCAAACAAAATCTGGGCCCAAACAAAATATTCCAGAAACCACAATTCCATATGAAAGACACCCAGAAGAAAAATGGTGCACTGAAGCCCTAAAACGGCGGCGAAACCGCGGCCAATTCATGGATTGTGCGGCGGTTCCACGGCGGTCTTGAAGGTTCAGTCGACCAAATTTCTTCCAGAGTCTTAGAAAAGCCTGCATGATTTTCTGACATACTCAAAATAATTTTTAGACGACAAAAAATATTCGACAGAAACTTTAATTTTGGAATCGCGGTTTTGGAAATTTCGTTCGATCGATATTTTAAACATGTTAGAACATGCTAGTAAAGAATAATGGCGTGGTTCTGATACCATGTAAGTCTACGGCAGCGCCCCGGCCGTCAATCTAAGGCCAAACACGGAACAAAAACTTTTACAACTGGCGCTATCGCATACTTTAACCCGGATCTTTCCATTAACGCTAAACTAACAAACTGTAAAGTGGTAGAAAGGCTATACCGATCGATCCGTATCCTTCGGTCCTTAGCCATCATCCTACGCTCCTCGCGGCATCTCTGTTCTTCTGTCTCCTCGTCGAGGTGGCACCACGTCAACGGATCTTTATACGGGCTCTCGCCTCTATACTGAGGCAGCTCGGACATGAAGTATGCTAACCGACATGTCCAAGATGAAGTAGAGAATGAGTGGAATATTTTGTCTCAAACACCCTAGGGTTCTCATCACATGAGAGGGTTAGGGTGGAGGTTGAAGAAGATGCAAAGAGGTGGAAATTGTGAGCTCAAGAAACCATCAAGAGAGCAAAGACCCAAGCATAAAACTTATGATCATCTCCTTTTCTCTTTCTTTTGTGAGTATTTATATAAGGTTGTGTAAAGAAAATATCTCATAAAAATATCTCCCAAAAATATCTCCACAAACCCTAAAATATCTACACCCAAAGCAAAACATCATAATTCTATCATGACTCACTTAGTGACTCATTAGCATGAGTCACTAATGAACATGCTAGAAGAAATGTGTCACCATGAATGAGTCACACTTTCCAAATCCAATAATCATTTAAACCAAAATGATTAACCCAAAAAGAAATGCATCTTCTAAAGTAATCTCGTAATGGATTACGAGAATACCCCTCACCTGTATATACATACCTGTATCCGTATTCCGACCGAATACGAATACGATGAGACTAAAAATATTCCGACACAATATAATTCTTGGATCCGGCTTAAACCAAAGCCCACCAGTATTATCTGTCCGAACCATGACACGTGCACAAGTGCACGTGCATGTTCGAACCGTGCCATATAACCATACGGCCTCTACAACGTTTCGCCCGAACTTGGGAAACTATCTGTGGGGGACTCTAAAGAATCGTCAATACTCTGGCAGTGGGTTTAACCACAAGCACGTCAGCAGCACTAGCTGTGCGTAACGGCTGCCCATGTATTGACCAAAAGGGAAGCCGATGAGTGAACTTATCCTGGAACCCTACTGAGCCTATCAGTGACAATATATGTACAGTCCGGTCCATTCGTCTATGAGCATCGCATATCCGGCCAAGGGGCTGGTAACGTCAGACCCCCAATAGTGGTATAAGTCGTGTCAGAGGGTAGCCCTGAACACCGTGAGAAACTACTGGAATACCTACCAGTAATTCTCACCTACCTTGGCCAAGGACTTGGTGTAATGGCTCTCCTAGACACAGCGCGATCTCACCCCCAATACCGGGAGAGACGAATTCCCTGCCGATCCGCTCACTGCCTCTATGTGGCTCGAGGCTGTACCCAACTAAAACCTGTTTGCATGACTCCTTTGAGCCGTGGTAGGGTAGTAATCTAAGCACAGTGGGAACTCACACGAGACAAATGACGACCTCAGGTTGATGAACTAACCTGTACACATGTCACCAGGGAACTGCTATCTGACGCTAGGTATAATACCAACTAGCATGTTCCCGGCGAGTCCTGTCCGGTGCACTCATAACCCAATGAGCACCTGTATACATCTTAGGTGATCCAACTGATACCAATGGCTTGTGAGACCGGCCACCGCCCCTCGTCAGGGTCTCGACTGTATACACTAGTCTAGTCCGGAGTATCGATGCCCTATCTTGAAACTCCCACGACTAGGGACCACTTTTAAGGATGTGCTTATGGACTACCCAACTCTCACGTATATGATCGCCGTCATACTGCTGGTAGTCAAGCAAGAATCCTAAGAGCTCTATTAACGTGTAATAGTGATCATGTCACCTAAAGTTGTACACGATGATAAAGTCAAACCAGATAGCATACTATCATCTTGAGTAAGACTGTCCTACCGGTATAGGTCCTCCTCAATCATTGCAATCACGTGCCTACGATCCAATAATTGACTTTGAGGGCACTATATCGAACAACAAGTAGATATCTTGCTCTGCTAGCATTGGATGCACCGACACCTTCTCGACTTTGAAGGAGGACATATCGACGACGATCTTTATGATTTGTGATTTGGTGATTCGATTATCACGTATCCGTCACCTTATATTTCGGTATTTTGGGCGATCTATTCGCATGATTTAGTCTTGATGGCTGAGTTTCATAATATTTGTTTTCATGCACCATGGTTGCACCTACTGGGTATTCATATTTTGTGCATAGTTATTACCCTTGAGATATGCTTTATACACCATTGTGTTGGTTTATGATTTGTGCAAAGTGATTGCACTTGATATCGTTTTATGCCTTGGCTGCGCATGTTTATGATTTCATGGATTTCATACAGTTGGGTTGATTTTGTGCACATGGTATATACACGATTTGGTTTTTGCACTCGGTATAGCTTATATGTGCTTGTAGTGCATTGATATGTGTTTTGTACACGCAGTTGCATACATTTATGATTTTTACACCTTGGTACACTCGGTGTTGCTATTTACGCATTGAGTTACTGTATTGGATTTCATGATTTCGTGCATGTTAGATGCACATGATTTAGATTTTATTCGTGCATGATGGGTGCACCTGATTTGGATTTTCGCGCATGTCGGGCGCATGTTATGGGATGCGATTTAGGTCCACACCAGATGCACTAAATCGAGATTTTTCGTGCATATCAGATGCACCTGATATTCCTGTCGGGCACACCTATTGCCCTTGACAGATGTTTCATGCACACCCGATGCACTTAGATTTGTTTTTGTGCACACGTATAGCACATTCATGGATTTTGATTTCCGTGCGCACCAGACGCACGTAACATTCATATGCACATTTTGGGATTGATTTGTTATGGAGCAGTACGTTTTGATGATATTTGATATTTGTTTCGTACTGAGCAGGACTGGTCAGAGGATAATACCTGGATATATTTTGCATGCATTGATAGTTATCGAAGGGATTTCCAAAAAGGGAGCTATAGTCTCAGTATTTACCTACGTGTCTGATATGACACGAAACGTTTAAAACAAAGAAACCCTTCTAAATTTTTTTCAATACGGCAGTACGTACATATTAAATAAAGGATAAGTATATATATAGTTATTTCTTGCAATAGACGTCCTCCACTGTGCTGCGATACGCGCATAGCACAGCAATATGAAAGGTTTGGCATGCAATTCCTTCAAATATTTACATGTATAGATTTGATATCTACATGTATAGTTTTGATAGATATCATATTGGTTTTGTTTGGATTTGATATTTGTGTCTTCACCATGACTCCGATGATTGCGGGATATTTGACGGAGTTTTGTTTTTGAGTTATCTGCTCATTGTTCATGCGCATGCATTGCGCTATGATGCATTTTATGTATTTATGATTTCGGAGCCCCGACGACTTGGACTTTTTATTGAGATGTTTTAGTATTGAGGGATTTAAATTTAAAATTCGGGGACCGAATTTCTTTAAGGGGGGAAGATTGTAACATTTCAAAAAAATAAAATATTATTTTTGGGAATTTTTTTATAATTAAATAATATTATATTGAATATTTTAATAAGGCGGTATAATTAAATACCGATAAATTGGGGAATTTTTTTGAAAATTATGGAAATTACTAAAAGAGGGTGTTTTATGTGAATTATGAAAATTTTAAGTTTTTATGATTTATTTGACACTATTTTAGTGCTAATCGCGATTAAAAATCACTAATCGTGGATTAAGCGTGTTTTGTGCACATAGCATGCACAAAGTTTTTTTTCACACTTGTGCATTTTTCTACCATGATTTCATTTGGGTTTCCTATTCAAATTTTAAATGAATGAGATGAGAAAAGAAAAGAAAATAGAAAAGAAAAGAAAACAATATTATAAGGGGTATGGGCAAGTGAGAGAAAGTGAGGGGTCAAGAGAGAGCCATGCCCACTTGTTTCCCTCTTCTTCCTTCATCATTTTCTCCCCCATTTTTCTCTTGTGCTGATGCCCTCATCTCCCCCTCCACAAATCACCCCACTTCATCTCCAAAACAAACTCAAAACACCATTCCCACTTCACAAAAGTTGTGCACAAGCTCACAAGCTACCCTTTGGACCAAGAAAGTTTGAGTTTTGGTGCTGTAGGGGATTCTTGGGTCTCTAATGAGGTAATCCTTTCACAATTAGTGTAGTGTTTCATATGTTTAAGTCTCTTTTCAAGTTTAAAATCGATTTGGCGAAGTTTAGTGCACTTTGGACATTTCTGGAGAGGGTTAGGGTTTGATTGGAGTTGTGATTGTGAATTGAGGCCTAATGGTGACCTTAAACCCCTCCCAATTGATAGAAACCCAGACCAGCCCTACTGAAACCCAAAATACAGAATTTTAGAACTTTTCATGTCGGTTTGTGAGGTATTTGGATGTGCAGGGAAATCTGGAATGAACTGAAACATTTACGAGATAAATAAACAACTTCAGGAGCTTAGATTGACTACCAGAAGACCACCCTACAATTACAAGACGATTCCACCCTACCAAAACCGAGGAAGCCGGAAATATGGGGTATGTGGCCGGCCATGGGGTGGGGGTTGGGGCCCAGGTTGCTCCAGTAGGTCATATGCACCCTATACATCACCCCAGTGTTGTTTGCTTGCCTTGTTTTGGCCTGAGTCAAAATCTAGGACCACTTTTCTGGGTTGCTGCCATGTGTTTCATGATGTTTATGGATTTATGTTCTGATATTTGTGTTTGTACTCGGTCACTTGACGTTTGTACGTCTATCCCGAGTGTTATTGGATTGAGTTGCGAGATGCAAACTATAGGTTCTAACCTATAGACTTTTAAGCGTGTCGTTTTGGTTTTCGTGTGTCGTTTTGGTTTCGATTTAGTTTTAATGTGATGCGATACGTGTGACATGTAGGTACCCCCGCGATGGTTCGAGATGATGAAGAAGATGATGGCGGCGTCGACATCGGCAAGCGAAGATCAAGATGAGTAGATTATATCTATGGGGGAAGTCGGGTGGATGGCGTATAGCACCCCCGCAGTTCGATATTTAGTATATTATATATACTATATATTTGATAGCTTTATATGTGACATGGATATTCAAGATATGTTTAGGTGTTCAATTGTTAGATTAGGGTTATTAGAAGTGAACTAGTATAGGTTTTTAGTTGCGAACCCTAGAATAGGTTTACACTCACACGCACACACATGCTTACTGTTATATTTGTGCGTATATGGGAATACGTATACACACACAGGTATAGGACTATGTATATATATACACGTATACCTAAACTTGGATGATGAGGATAGTGGATGATATTTGGAGATGAGTCGATGAGTTTGGGCATGGTGCCATGAGATCGGTGATATGATATGGTTCGTATTATGAGATACGACATGAGATTTTAGCGGGCCTTTAGGCGTGTTTTCATACACGCACATGTATCTATATAGATGGTATCGGTTTGTACTAGACTTAGATCAGTACCCCAGTTCGTGAGATATGAGGATAAGGATACTAAATAATTGATGAGATAAATGTGAGATTCGACCCGTACCCAGATTTGGGATGCCGTACGACGGATTTACGTACGAGCTATATATCGATGATAGATCCGCACTCATGACTCGAGGATGCCATATGATGTATTTTGTATCGTATGTGATACTATTGAGGCGGGATCACCGAGTATTATATTTATATGTATCGACTCAGATTTAGGTGGTTTCCTTACCATTCGGTTGGTCCTGTAGTTTACTTGTAGATGTTAGACTAGACTCGAGTCATACCTATTTCAAAAACTAACGAATCATCGGTATTTTAAAGACAGGCCAATAGATACTACGGATATTTTCAAAGGATGTACTTTTTCATAAAAACACTGTAGCCCTATTTTCTAAACACCACGACTCGTACAACTTTCAAATACCAAAATCTGCATGACTCGTATATAGGAATGTATATTTCTTTATTGCTGCATTATTATTCATTTACCATTTATTCTACTGCTCGCATTGCATTGCATGCTTATATGTTATTGATTCATATTCCTTTATGCATATGACATATAGCTTACCTGTATACCTATATGCTTACGCATATTCCTTTACATAGTTGCATGCTCATATTACTGTTTCACGTTGCATATATTATAATTCATGGATTTCGCATTGCGATATGGTTTCATATGATGTTTTCTGGATTGTTTTACCCCTGCGTATATATATCAGTGGTATGGGACGCTGAAATATATATGTATACCCATCGTATATATATATTAGTGGTATGGGACGCTGACACACACACACACACACACACACACACACACCTACATAATATATCATCATCATGATCTATGCAATTTACTTATTCATTTTATATGAGTGGGGCCTATATGGTCGATGTGAGGGGAGTGGGGCTTTTATGGTCGATCTGAGGGGCCTATATGGTCGATATGAGTGGGGCCTATATGGTCGATGTGAGGGGCTTATGTGCCCGATGTATGGATGGCATGTTTTATTTCGTAATTCACATTTATTTTATATGCATTGCTTCATGTATTAGTAGTACCTGATAGAGTACCTTTCATGACTGTTGTATATACATATTGCCATTTATTGCTTCATGTATTAGTAGTACCTGATAGAGTACCTTCATGAATGTTGCATACATATTGTGTGGATATATGAGATTTATTGATATTGGGATATTGATATTTATATTTTGTGTCGATACTTGACACTGATTTTCTGATGATTTCATTGATGATACTTCGATATTTATACAAAAAAATCTCACTATATGAAGAAAACAGTTTTCTCATTCATGATGTCTTCTGTTTTCATTTTACCGCATTCATACCTCATATTTACGATATTTTGCTACCTGAGGCACTGACACGGACACAAGGGATTACACTTATGTTTAGATGATTATCCTTGCCTTTTTATTATGCTTTAGACCTTATCATATTGTGGATATATATACATTACTGATCGTTTGACCTAGGATTTAGTCATACATACGATTTCTGCTCTGTGATGTTTTCTACTCACGAGTTGGCAACTCACCCCGTTGTGCCACAGTTTCTTGCAGGTTTTGCCGTACAGGTTTCGTTGCGGCTTTACTGGCATACTGCTTTCTTCCGGGTGATTGCTATGGTAGGTGGGTTCACTTGCATCGTGACCACCATTGTACATTTATTTATATTCAGTTGTCTCTAGTAAAACTCCATCAACCAGACATGTATTTATTTCAGATTTAGAGACTAGAGTTGTTTATTCTTTCGACCTTAAAGTCGCACGTTGTATTATTATGGATTTCATGCTGTTTTAAGTTTCTTTTTCAGTTTTGATCCCCGCCCTTCGGCGTTGTATATTATATTGCTTGCATGGTTGTGACCGTCAATTGACGAAGAGCTAGCTCCCGCTTGGGGATCCCTTTTATCATTGTGCATATATTATTCATGTTGTACCCCGTTTGGGGCCATTTTTACAAAGGAAACTCTGCCGAAATTTTCAGAAAAGACTTGAGATTTTAAAAATGCATATTCGGCTTACTTATTTAAAAACCTTGTTTTTAAAACATGTTTTCTGCACTTCTTTAAAACTAGCTTTCTTTCACTTATTATTTAAAATGGTTTTAGATTTCTGGGCTTTTGGCTTACTTGAATTATATGAGGTCCTATAGACTTCATATGATTCAAGGGCCAGTCACGTGCTATTTCGGGTCGTGACAAAATTGTATTATTATTTGTTTATTTAATAGAACTGAATATTTACAAAAATACCCCCGATAATTTGAAAATTTTTTTTATTATTTTTTTTCATTTTTATATAATTACAAGTGTTACATACCCCCAAACTTATTTGAAACAGTGTTTCCACTGTTTATGACTGGATAACCGAAGTTTGGTGGTAAACAGAGGAAGATTAGTCTGTGTAAATAGGCTCCTGCAACATCAGGAGCTCCTCCGATGTGTCCGCGGTGAGGAACGGTTTTAGCCTATGTGCGTTCACTTTGAAGAGTGAACCGTCCTCAGGATTTTCTAAATCGACCGCACCGTGCGGATATACAGTCCGCACAAAATATGGTCCTTTCCAACGAGATCTGAGCTTCCCGGGATGGAAATGTAACTGGGTGTCGTAGAGAAGTACCTGTTGACCAGGTGTGAAAGTTTGGCGCATAAGGTGTTTATCGTGAAACACCTTCGTTCGGTTCTTAATGACAACCGCGCTCTCGTAAGCTTCATCCCGAAGCTTGTTCAATTCGTTTATCTGCAGCTTCCGATGGTTTCCCGCATTATCAAGAGATAAATTCAATTCCTTGATCGCCCAAAATGCACGATACTCTATTTCCACTGGAAGGTGGAAAGCCTTTCCGTAAACAAGCCGATAAGGAGACATGCCAAGATCGGTCTTATAAGCAGTTCGAAATGCCCAAAGGGCATCAGTAAGTTTTAAAGACTGATCCTTACGGTTTTTGGAAACCATTTTCTCCAAAATCTGATTGATTTGCCGATTTGAAATCTCGGCTTGCTCACATGTTTGGGGGTGGTAGGGCATTGACAGCTTATGATTAATGGAATATTTCCGCACCAAGGACTCGAAAGTCCTATTACAGAAATGAGTTCCATTGTCGCTAATGATCGCGCGGGGATGTCCAAACCGGGAGAAAATGTTTTCCTTAAGAAATCTAACGACAACCTTGTTGTCGTTAATCCGGCTATGCACAGCCTCGACCCACTTAGTAACATAATCAACAGCGAGAAGAATATACAAGTTCCCAAAAGAATTGAGAAATGGCCCTATAAAATCAATCCCCCAAATATCGTAAATCTCCACAACCAAGATTGGTTGGAGTGGCATCTCGTTTCTTCTGGATATCCGGCCTAAGTGTTGGCACCGGGAGCAAGTCTTGCAGTAATCATATGTGTCTTTGAACAGTTGTGGCCAGTAGAAACCACACTGCATGATCTTCTCGGCTGTCTTTCTGGGGCCAAAATGCCCGCCACACGCTTGATTGTGGCAAAACGACATCACGCTCTTGAATTCATTGTCAGGGACACACCGACGAATAATCTGGTTGGGACAGTACTTGAACAGATAAGATTCGTCCCAGTAAAAGTGCTTCACTTGGGATAAGAATCGAAGTCTGTCCTGACTTGACCACTCGTTTGGTAGTAATCCTGTTGCTAAATAATTCACAATATCTATGAACCAGGGTTCGTATGATACTGTCAAGAGCTGTTCATCTGGAAAACATCGTTTATTGGAAGTGAAAGCGTCGGCGAAGAAGCAAGTCGTGAAAGATGGTCGGCTACTACGTTTTCACATCCTCTTTTGTCTTTGATGACAAGGTCAAACTTTTGGAGTAAGAGGATCCAACGTATCAGCCGAAATTTTGCATCCTTCTATGCAAAAAGATGGCGTAGAGCAGAATGGTCTGTGTAAACAATGACCGGAGAGCCGATTAAGTAGGGCCTGAATTTTTCTAATGCAAACACAACAGCCAAGAATTCCTTCTCAGTTGTTGTGTAATTTAACTGGGCATCGTTCAGGGTTCGGCTAGCATAATAGATTACGTGCGGCATCTTGTCGATGTGCTGCCCCAGGACAACACCGATAGCAAAGTCGGATGTATCGCACAAAATCTCAAATGGATACGTCCAGTCAGGAGAAGAAAGTACGGGAGCAGAAGTGAGTGAACTTTTAAGTGATTCAAATGCAGTCACACAGCTCGAGTTGAAATCGAATGTGGTGTCCTTGTCCAACAGAAGAGTCAAGGGTCTAGCAATTTTGTTGAAATCCTTGATAAACCGTCTATAGAAACCGGCATGGCCAAGAAAAGCTCGGATGTCTCTAACGCACTTGGGAGGAGGAAGATTGGAAATGACCTCAATCTTAGCTTTATCCACCTCATTGCCATTTTGCGAGATGATATGTTTTAAGACAATACCTTCGCGCACCATGAAGTGGCATTTCTCCCAATTCAAAGTTAGGTTTTTATCCTTACACCGGGTAAGGACAGCGTCGAGATGCTGTAAACACTCATCAAAGGAATCGCCGAAAATGGAGAAATCATCCATGAATATCTCCAAGAATTTTTCCACCATGTCTGAGAAAATTCCCATCATATACCGCTGGAAGGTAGCAGGTGCATTCATAACCCAAAGGGCATGCGGCGATAAGCAAACGTGCCGAAAGGATAGGTGAACGTGGTTTTATCCTGATCCTTTTCTGCGGTGGGAATCTGGTTATAGCTGGAGTAGCCATCAAAAAATCAGTAGTACTCGTGTCCAGCCAATCGTTCAAGCATTTGGTCAATAAAAGGTAACGGAAAGTGGTCTTTCCGCGTTGCGGCGTTCAGTTTTCTGTAATCAACACACACTCGCCACCCAGTTTGGGTGCGAGTAGGGATTAACTCATTTTTCTGATTGGTGATGACCATTATGCCTGACTTTTTGGGGACAACATGTATCGGACTGACCCACTGACTATCAGAGATAGGGTAAATGATACCACTATCAAGACATTTTACGATCTCTTTTTTCATAGCCTCCTTCATGACTGGATTGAGTCGCCTTTGTGGATCCCTAGCTGGTTTGGTATTATCCATCATATGAATGTGATGTTCAATGATCAAGGGACTAATCCCCTTGATGTCCGCCATAGTCCAGCCAACTGATTTCTCTGTAAGACCGTCAGAAGGGCTTTCTCTTGCTCTGAAGCTAGAGAAGCCGAGATGATAATAGGGAGGGTCTCGTTCTCACCTAAGTAAGCATACTTGAGGTGAGAAGGCAACGACTTGAGTTCGAGTGCCGGAGGTGAAACGATTGAAGGAAAAATCGGCGAAAATGTCTCGAACTCGAAGGATTCTAACAAAGGCTCAAAACGAGTGTACGCGACCGAGTCGGATGGTTCAGCTAACTCGTCCGAAAATTCAAAGGATTCAAGCTCGGGTGGCGATAAGTCATGATCGTTCAAGAAACTGAAACACTCATAATCACTGTCGAAAGCAGTATCAGATTCAAGGAGGAACGCACTAGTGGCGTCAAGATTGCTGTGATCGAACATAAATTTCTCGAACTCACAGTCCTCAGGGACGATCTCCTGGATCGAACAAACGTCTAATATATGAGCATTAGGTTCGGAGGGCTGATTCCCCAACATAAAAATGTTGAGTTCAATTGTCATGTTTCCAAAGGATAGGTTCATCGAACCATTTCGACAATTGATCACAGCATTCGAGGTCGCTAGGAATGGACGACCGAGTATCATCGGAATTTGATTCCGGGGGTTAGCTACAGGTTGTGTGTCTAAAACAATGAAATCAATGGGGAATATGAAGTCCCCTACTTTTATTAACACATCCTCTAACTCAACCCTAGGATGGGTGATAGATCGGTCGGCCATTTGGAGAGTACAGTGTGTAGGTTTCAGCTATCTTATACCTAATTGTTCATACACCGAATACGGAAGCAGGTTAACACTGGCACCAAGATCCAAAAGTGCGCGGTTGATGTTCTTATCCCCGATAGTTATTGAAATCGTAGGACAGCCAGAGTCTTTTCGTTTTTGAGGTAAAGTTTGGGTAAGAGCATCACTCACGGCACTAGCTAAGAAAACCTTCTTGGGAACCTGAGATTTCCTCTTCTTAGTGCACAAGTCCTTCAAGATTTTTGTGTAGGAAGGGACTTGTTGGATTGCATCCAAGAGGGGAATGCTATTTAAACAACTCCACAATCTTTTCCATGTGTGGATTTTGTTTATTAGACCTCAACCGGTTTGGAAATGGAATGTTTTGGAAATAGGTTGAGTCCAATGCTTATAGAGTTGGAACGGATCCCAGTGCTGGTGTTTCCGTGGAGTGAGATGTGGTTCCGTTCGGAGTAGCAGCAGAGGAAGAGCCTTTTGAAGAATGGAGAACAGGCTCAGAAGAAGAAGAAGAAGAAGAAGAAGAAGAAAAAGAAGCGGTCGGGGTGTCATCATCTATACCAACGTTGTTGTGCAGCATCCGTCCAGATCTCAACGTAGTCACGACACTCACATTATGGTTTTGTTGTTCAAGTGCAACATGTGCATTATGTGGGTGATCAGGATTTGGGAATGGTTGAGATGGAAGCTTCCCCTTCTCTCGCTCGCTTAAAGCTGCATTTAGTTGTGCAATCTGGACTTCAATGGTTTTGATGCTTTGCCCTTGCATAGCAGTGTGTTGCACCAAAGACTGAATGGATGACTGGATGTTGGCGTTTGATTGTGTCGATTGCTTAATAAATGCCTCAAGACTTCGTTCTAGCGAGAAAACCTTATCATTGTTTGACGGAAAAAATTGTTTTGAGAAAAAGAATTGTTGGGTGCAAAATTGTTCGTCGGATTTTGAAAAGGTTGAGGTTGGAAAGGTTGCTGATATTGATTTTGAGCTTGTTGTTGGGGAGGAGGAGGCCTTTGAAATTGTTGCGGCCTTGAAATTGTTGTTGGTTCTGATTCCAGGCGAAATTGGGGTGGTTCCTCAAACCAGGATTGTAAGTGGAAGAGTATGGATCATTTCTTTGTCTTCGCTGAAATGCAGCATTGACCTGATCCTGTCCTTGAGCAGGTGGGTTGTAAGGACACTCTTCGGTCAGATGGGATGGATCAGAACAACAAGCGCAGATGGTACGAGGGGGAAGAGCAGGGGCAGGAGAAGAAGATGAAAATTTTCTCTCAATTGCTTCTAGTTTTCGTGTGATTGCAGCCATTTCAGCCTTCATTGCAATTGAGAGATCAAGTTGATGAACGCCTGCCCTAGAGGGACCGGGAAGAAGTAGTAGATGAAGTGTTCGGTCTGGTGCTTTCCCACTGAAGCGTTCGCTCCGCGAGATCGTTGAAAAATTGCCAAACTTCCTCGTCAGACTTGGATAGGAAGTGTCCTTGACAAATGGTTTCCAGTAACTGCTTAGTTGCTGGGTTCAATCCTTCATATAAGGTCTGGCAAAGTCGCCATCTCTCAATACCGTGATGAGGGCACTGAACAAGAAGGTCTTTATATCGGTCAAAGCACTTCCAAAAATGTTCGGTAGGAAGTTGGGAAAATTGATTTATTTCGTTTCGTATTCTCGCGGTTTTGTGATTTGGGTAGAATTTTTTAATAAATGCTTTTACAAACTCATCCCAACTAGTTATGAAATGAGACGCGGTGCTATACAGCCACTTTTCAGCAAGGTCACACAGAGTGAAAGGAATGACTCATAGCCGTGTAGTATCGTCGGACAGTTGGGTAGTCTTCATCATTGCACAGACGTTCTGGAACTTGTTGATGAAAATATAGGCATCTTCGGATTCCACTCCGTGAAATTTAGGCAACATGTTGATGAAGTGGGGATTAATTTCGAAATTATCCCCATTTGCCGGCGGAAGTGAAAGACAGGTAGGAAGTGCGGAGCGAGTAGGATAGAAACGATCCTGGAGCGCGATTCATTGTGGTGCTTCAACAGGAGGTGGTTGCGGGTTATTCGCACCCAGTTGAGGTGGAATCAGTCCCGAGGTAGGTAAAGGGTTGTTAGGATTGAATCCTGACATCTCAGAAGATGAAGATGAAAGTGAAGATGTACAAATAGAATTCCGGTCGACGTCGGAGTTGGCCGGCAAAGGTAAAGGTGAAAGAGGTGTGGAGGAAGTTTCGACGTCAGAGTCGATCGCGTAGTCAGTAGCGACTAACGAAACACGGACTAGGCGGGCACTAGTTTCCTGAGTCCAACCGGACATACACTAAACACGTTTAGTATAGTCAAATCGTAGAATGTGAGGGTAAGAAAACGTCAATGAAGAAATGCGGATGAAAGGTCGGGGAAATGTGATTCTCGCGACAAAGGGTAAGTTTTTATAAAAAAATTTGTTTTGTGTTTGTTTTAGAAAAGAGTTTTGTAAAAATGTGTACGGACTTACTTCAAACAATCACAGTTAAAACATGCACAATCAAACCTAGGGCTACGGTCTTCTAAGTCTACTAGACTGCTCCTAACTGTTCTAAAGTGACAAGTTGTAAGATAACCCTTAAATCGACTCTTCACTGCCAATTGTGGCCAGGTAAGCACAAATGAAGAAAGGATGGTTCCGCTCACGAATCACCATGAGACGGGCCTTTTAAAATTACCTTTCTCACTTGTCTAGCCTAGGCACCACAAAGTCAAGTTTAGATAAACGAATGAATGCCCACAACCTTCCTCTGTCCTATTGAGCACGATAGTCCTTAATTGGCTGAGTCTAGATATTTTTTAATTAATCTCAAGGGTGATGCATATGCTTTTAGTGATTTTTAGGGTCTTAGGAAGGGTAATGAAATCCCCACCCAATCTTAATTGGTGTTATAGCCCCTTAGATTCCGTATTAATTATGCAAAGCAGTAACACACCAAAAATCTAAAATACTTGCAATTTTTTTTTATTTGGCAGCGCAAAAATCCTGCACAAAAAATAATTTATTGGATAGGAGAAAGAGAATCTGTGCAAAGAAACCTGCAGGAAAAATATTTCAGTGGAGTTCAGAGGAGCGGAAAGGAGAAAAGAGATACTTACAGAGAAAATTGGGTGCCGACGTCACCAGTTGACTGCGGTTCCGCGGTCAAATCCTTGATTCTGCCGCGGTTCCGCTGTTGAACAGTTGGTTTGGATCTTCTGACTTTTTCCCTGTGCTGAGTTGGTTCTCCTCTTTCTGTTTAGATCCCCTGATTCTGGATTTGTTCACTGAGTTTGCTCCAGTTCTGAATCAGGCCTTCTTCCAATCCTGCACACTTGCGCAAAGATTTTTCAAAAATGACAAGATGATTTTTATTATTTTATGTTTTTTAATTTTTTCAATTTTTATATTTTTAATCAACCGGAAATTTCACAAAGAAAGAAACCACCGTCTCCCTGGCAACGGCGCCATTTGATTGTTCTCGTTTTGCGTTTTTTTAATTACCGCAATCAAGACGGTGTCGCTTGGTAGCTAGCTGGTTGAGTATGGGTCGATCCACAGGGAGCTGGAATCTTTTTCTTTATATTTTAACGAGTTAAATCCAAATATTTTGGGTTTTGTGTTAAGATCTACTAACGAGATAAAAGATGATAAAGGACTAGCCAGGGTTAGGATTAGGTTAGTTAGAGTTAAGAATATCTCACCTCTTTCAATGCCCTTTTTTTAATATCGGTGTTAAGGTAATCGGCAACAACGGGGATTAGCACGACTAGGAAGGAACTTGCAAGTATAAGCTAGACTTTCCATGCTTAGTTTCTTCCTTTTGGTCCTTCTCCATCCGTTCTTGTCTCTTAGCCTTAACCTCCGGTTAATTCAACCACAAACGGTCTAACTTAGGAATCACCGCTATCATGTAGGATATGGTGCTGTAGTGAACGGATTGTGGTTCAATTAAAGGGAGTCCGAATTAAGGTGTTGGGCAAAGAAAGGAGTGAGAGAGATTTCCTTCTCCCAAACCTTTCTTCTCCTACCCTAACAAGTGAGAAATTACTCACCCATTAAAAAGATAAAAATAAAACAAATGGGAAGGTAGAAAGAATTTTAGGTTAAGATGAATTACAACTAGCTATTTGAGACCTCACCTAGGCAAGGATCTTACTCAAGCATCATCGTTGTTAATGATAAAGAAAATAGAAGAAAGAAAAAACAAAAGAAAAACAAAAAATAAATTCTACTACTAGATTAACAAATAAAAATTGCAGATAATAAAATGCGATAAGAAAAATGCGAGAAAATAAAAGAACTAACTTTCTTTTTATTGATAACCTCTCAAAGCTCTCTACAATTTTGAATTGAGAAAGATAAAGAAGAACAGAATAAAAATCCTAGATCTAAAAAATAAAAAGAGGCATGCTAATTTGGTTTTGATCTTTCCTATTTATAGATAGAAAAACCCTAGGTTTACATTCTGATCCATACACGAAATTACAAAACTACCCCAAGAGAGCCGAGTCAAAGCACCGACACTGCCACCGACATGCGCAGAACGCGGCCGCGGTTCCGCGGCAGAAGTGCCTGATTGGCCGCGGTTCCCCGGCCAATTGGTGGAATCGTGGGGCCATCTTTTCAGGGCTTCTCCATGTTGCTTATATCTTCTGTTTTATTCACTTGGTTTCTCAGATTCTCTTTAATTTCCTTCCAGATTTCCAACAGTGCAGAATGATGTGGACTTTTGCCTTGAGCTCCGCGTTGAAGTCTTGGATCTTATGCCGCCCTTGTGCTTTGTGCATTGAAGTGCCTAATGATTTTCCATTTGTCCCTTGAACTGGTAGGCGGCTCATACAGATAGTTAGCGGAGATCAGTATTCATCTGTTATTGGTCGTAGTCCCGCATTTGTTGTGACTTTTCATGAATTTCACTGTAAAGAGCTGAGAACCTGTAACCTGCAACTATTTAGCAGATATGGATCAAAAGTACCTACTTATATGCAATGTGATTAAGAATGGGCGATATAAAAATGCAAAAATCTGATATGAACACATACCGTTTATCATGTTTAAATAGCATGAATCGTTGTTTTAGAAAAGTAGGGGCTACGGTGCTTTGAGAAAAGAGATGTCTTTTGAAAATCCGCAGCGTCCCTCGTTTTATTCTTTGAAAAATCCTACGATTCGTCAGTTTTGAAAATAGGTATGACTCGAGCCTAAGTTAACCTATATCTAAGCAACTAAAGACTAAACTAAGAACCTAGGTGAAGGTGATAAGAAATCTATAATACTCCGAGTTGATATATCTAAAAGTCGGCGATCCAGTCTCATATCGTCACGTACGGTAATAATACCACGTATGACATTCTCGAGTCAAGAGTGCGGATCAATCATCATATATGTCTCGTACGGTAAAATCCATCGTACGGCATCCCCAAAATAAAGAGTACGGGTCACATATCATATATAAATCATCATTTGTATGGTATCAATCATTGTACTATATCAATATCATAAATCAGTGGTATGGATCTAAGCTCTCGTACAATCTATTATTTCATCAAATCAGATGTTATCGCATCTTTGAATACATATCGCCCAACGATCCTTTGTTATATCATATCATATACGATGTCCTCGACTCAATCACATATCATATGTTGGGTTCCTAAGCACGACAGCAAGATTTCGGGTGGCATCATCCATGCCAATTTAAAATTTTGCCTTGCTAAAAGAACCCTAACCTAGAATCATTAACTAGAGATTTAGACGATACGATATGTAAACAACTTTACAACTAAGTGAACTAGGAATACAACCTTTGTAGACCGGTCCTCCACTTCAATAGCTCTGTGTAGTAGTCTCTTCATTCCAAGTAGTGATCTTGTGGACTCTAGAACGGCTCCACAAGGTGAAAGGAACGAGCTTGCACGAAGTCTTCGAGGCCGAAGATGATCTACGTCGAGGAGACACTAACCCAATCTACTACTTCACTAATGAGGAATTAGTGAAACTAACACCCTAAACTAAATGGCTAATCTAGTAGAGGATGATGAAGTAGGATTTTTGCTCACTTTAGAATTAATTTTCACACTCTTTTTCTTCTCCTCTCAAAAACCTAAAGAGCTTGGCTCGTGAAGAAGAAGAAGAAGAAGCAAATAATATATGAAAGAGTGAATGGCAACCATGGGTGAGTTTGTATCATATACTAACTCATTAGAGACATAACCATGGTTAATGAGAATGGTTGGGTTAATAAATATCTTAAGTAAAACAAATTAATGGACCAAGTCAATGCATCTACAAGCTTCCACAAGCTTCATGCATGTGACTAATTTCCATCTAATTTGGATTTACTTTAAATAAATAATCCTCACATTATCATGAGCATGGTGTAAGTCATGTATTGTTTATCATCAAGCATGACACAAAAAAATGTATATTAACATATATCACATATATATACTATATGCACACAAGTGAAAAAAAGAAATATTTAAGTGAGCTAATATTAGTTAATGTAATCTTGTGTATCAAATATACAATTATATATTAAATTATCGAATCAACACTTGATTTAATAATCTGGTTATATCACATATAACTGACTAATATCATATGTATCATCTTATCGAATCAACACTTGAATCGATAACCCGGCTATATCACATATAACCGACTGATACTAATATCGCGAGAATACAATACGGTATCACATACTCGTACTAATCTCGGTCCCGCACATATCACATATGCGCTCCTACTTCGTTTTGCCTTAGCCAGTAAACCTCTGTGTAGGACTCTAAAGACTCGTCAATACACCGGCAGTAGGTGATGATCACATCAAGCACCACATGCCATCAACAGTACTAGATGGACGTAACGGCTACCCGGGTATTGAGCGATTAGAAGATCAACAAGCAAGCTTCTCTAACTCCTATAAAGCCTGTCAGTAACACTACTGTACAGTCCGGTATCTTCGTCTGATATGTCGCATATCTATTCTAGGGGTGGTAAACGTCAGACCCCAGTAACCGACAAGTCGTGCCGATGTAAGGCTCATAACGGGTCGAGAAACTACTGATAACACTTACCAGTAGATCTCCATATCAGCCCTGGCCAGGGACTTCCTGTTATGGCCAATCGAGCACATCGCAACATTAACCCCCAATACCGGGAGAGACGAATCCCCTCCTATCGCTCATTACCTCCATGTGATTCGGGACTGTACCGAAAAGCCGCTATTTTGCACGTTCTCTTGAACGTGGTAAGGTGGAAATCAAAGCATAGTGGGAATCACACAAGGCTCTATGACGATCTCGGGTCTACAGACTAACCTGTACCAGTGTCACCAGAGAACCGCTATCTGACGATAGGTATAATACCAACCAGGAGTTCTCGGCGAGTCCGTTCAGTGTACCCAGTCTCCACTGAGCACCCGTATACCATCTTTGATGTCAAACACCAATGGATGTGGGATCATCCATCGCCCATCATATGGGTCAAGAAGCGTATACGCTAGTTTACTCTGGAGTATCGATGCTCTGTCTCGATACACCCTTGACTAGGAAAAATTATAGGATGTACTTGTGGACTACCCTTGGCCCCACTAATATGATCTCCATCATAGTCCTGGTAATCAAGTATACATCCTAAGGGCTTTATCAACATATGAGAGCAAGACAGTATCACAGTACAAATCTACATGTTAAGACAAAGTGCAACCAGATATCATACTATCATGTCGAGCAAGAAAGTCCACTCTATATATGTCCAAGCATCCACTATAATATACATCATATGTACAACAATGGCCTCTAGGGCATATACATAACTAACAATCTCCTACTTGCACTAAGGCTAGTTGTTGCAGTATCTCATACCCAACATCCCGAAGAGTCTCTTAAATTGTATCTGGGGCATGGCCTTCGTGAGTGGATCCGGTGTGTTGTTCTTCGTGTCAACTCTTCTGACCTCGATCTCCCGGTGATCAACTATCTCCCGGATCAGGTGATACCGCCTCAGAATATGCCTGGATCGCTAATGAAACCTGGGTTCCTTGGCCAAAGCCACTGCTCCAGTGTTATCGCAATACAAAGGTATTGGACGCTCGATGAATGGAACCACTCCAGGTTCAGTTATGAACTTCTTCATCCAGACAGCCTCTTTAGCAGTATCGTTGGCAGCGATTTATTCAGCCTCCATCATTGAGTCTGCCACGGTTTCCTACTTAGAACTCTTCCAAGAGACCGCCCCTCCATTGAGGGTAAAGACAAATCCCGAGACCGACTTAGAGTCGTCCTTATCACTTTGGAAGCTCGAATCGGTAAAGGACTCCACTTGGAGTTCTCCGTTACCATACACCAAAAACATCTCTTTAGTCTTTCTCAAGTACTTGAGAATGTTCTTCACAGCTGTCCAGTGACTCTCTCCAGGATCTGCTTGATACCTACTCACTACACTAAGTGAGTATGCTACATCGGGTCTGGTATATAGCATCACGTACATGATAGAGCCTACTGCCGAAGCATAGGGTATCCCTTGCATGCGAGCTCTCTCCAAATCAGTCTTGGGAGACATCTCTTTGGAAAGAGTGAGTCCAGAGATCGTGGGTAAATTTCCACGCTTGAATTCTTCCATACTAAACCTCTTTAGTATGGTGTCAATGTACCTGGATTAGAACAATCCCAGTATCCGCTTAGATCTATCTCTATAGATCTTAATTCCCAAGATGTTGGAGGCATCACCTCGATCTTTCATTGAGAATCTTTGTGATAAGAAGAGCTTGACTGAGTGCAACATAGGAACATCATTTCCTATCAAGAGTATGTCATCCACGTATAATACGAGGAAGACAACCTTACTCTCTGCCTCCTTCTTGTATATATAAAGTTCATCTACATTTTTGACGAAGTCAAACTCATTGACTACGACATCAAAACAGATGTTCCATCTCCGCGATACTTGCTTTAACCCGTAGATGGATTTAAGCAGCTTGCATACTTTCCCGCTGCTCCCACTATCCACGAAGCCCTCTGGCTGAGTCATGTACACGCTCTCTTCTAAATCACCATTTAGAAAGGCAGTCTTAACATCCATTTGCCAGATTTCGTAGTCATGGTATGCAGTGATGGCAAGTAGGATCCGGATGGACTTAACCATAGCCACTGGAGAAAAGGTTTCATCATAATTCACACCTGGTCGTTGAAAAAAACCTTTTGCAATAAGTCTAGCTCTGAAAGTCTCAACTTTTCCATCTACACAAAGTTTCTTCTTAAAGATCCATTTGCTCCCAATGGGTTTTACCCCTTCATGAGTAACTTCCAAAGTCCTTACTTTGTTGGTGTACATGGATTCCATCTCAGATCGCATTGCATCCATCCATTTCATAGAGTCCCCACTCGTGACGGCCTGCTCGAAGCTAGTTGGGTCATCATCTTCCATGATGCAATCCACGCTCCCACCATCAACGAGAAAACCGTAGTATCTCTCTGGTGGATGAGGAACCCTACTAGATCAGCGGAGAGGCCGGGGTTCGTTAGGAACTATCGAATGCTCTGGTTCCACTAAATCAACAGTTGCAGTTTGTGCTGCTGGAACTTCTTCCGGCTCTACCTCTTTACCACTAACTTCTTTTACAAGAAATTCCTTTTCTAAAAAGGTGGCGTATTGAGAAACAAACACCTTTTGCTCCTCAGCATGGTAGAAAATATATCCTTATGAATTCTTTGGATATCCCAAAAATTTGCAAAGAACTGACCGTACCTCGAGTTTGTCTGGATTTTGCCTTTTGACATAGGCCGGACAACCCCATATCTTAACTCATTTAAGATATAGTCTCTTCCCACTCCATATCTCATATGGTGTGGTAGGTAAAGATTTAGATGGAACTTGATTCAATAGGTATGCTGCTGTTTCAAGCGCATAACCCCAAAAGGAAATAGGCAACTTAGCAGTGCTCATCATAAAGCGCACCATATCCAATAGGGTGCGATTCCTCCGCTTCGATACACCGTTGTGCTGTGGTGTATATGGAGGAGTAAGCTGAGAGAGAATCCCATTCTTTTTCAGATAGTCCAGGAACTCATTGCTCAAGTATTCTCCTCCCCGATCTGATCAAAGGATTTTAATACTTTTACCCGTTTGGTTCTTGACTTCATGCTTATATTCTTTGAATTTCTCAAAAACTTCAGACTTGTGTTTCAACAGGAACACATGTCCGAATCTTGAGAGATCGTCGGTGAATGTAATGAAGTACGAGGAACCATTCCAGGCATGTGTAGACATGGGACCGCATACATCACTATGTATCAGTCCCAAGAGTTCTGTAACTTTTTCTCCATGTCCAGTAAATGGAGTTTTGGTCATTTTGCCTTTGAGACATGACTGTCAAGTTTCATAAGATGATAATTCGAACGGATTCAAATATCCATCCTTATGTAATTTAGCTAGTCGTGTCGCATTGATATGACCTAGTCTACAATGCCATAAGAAGGATTCGTTCATTTATGAACTATTTCTCTTGTGTGTGTTTTGTATATTAAGAACTGTGGTTTGATTTAGAACGTATATGCCATTATTTAACGAGTCTGATCCAATCAACTTTTGATTCAAGAAGATGTTCATAACATTATCCTGTACTAAAAAATTATATTCTTCTTTACTTAATAAAGAAACTGATATAAGATTGCATATCAGGGTCGGTATGTAATAGCATTCGTTCAGAATCAATGTATTACCATTTGGTAATACAAGGTGATATTCGCCAACTGTTTTGGATGCAACATTTGCACCATTCCCTACTCTTACGGAATGATCACCCATTCCCAGTTCTCTACTTTTCTTCAGCCCATGTAACATATTACAAATGTGGCATCCCGATCCGGTATCGAATACCCAGGACGTAGAATGAACTGAGAAACAGTTTTCGATAACAAACACACCCGAAGAAGATGCATCAACATGCTTATTCTTCATTTGGGCAGCGTGGGAATCTGGATACGTCCCTATTCTCTGCTCAGTCTTATAACAATTATAAGAAAGAACGGAACCATCGTTCCCCTGCTCAACATAACAAGCGGGTTCGGTCAATACATCCATATTATTATCTTGATTAAGGCCTGACATGATCGCTACCTGGAGAGAGAGAGAGAAGAAAACACTTTAGCGTATGCTCTTGCAAGATTAGATTGGTTATTATCTTATCTAATCAGGATGGCTCCCACTGTTTTTATCAAATCTTCCTTCAAACCCTAAAAGGTAAGACTAGCCGGGATTAATTACACCTTACAAGTTCGCCAATCTTTCAGCCAGGCCAGTGTTGGTACTTTGAGGGAGGTTCCCCGTGCTTTCACACGGACCTAATTAAAATAAACCTCGTTTTCCCAGGGGCGTAACCCCGTTAACACCTTTCTAGACACCTACTTGATCGGCTAATTGTGATGTGTAAAACTCTCCCAAGAGTAACTTTTACTCACAGTGGGTATATGGATCCAACTATCCCATAGAAGGTATGCAATCTCATTGCAAATTTCAACACTTGAAATTCCCAATAATATTTTGCCCCTATCAACTTACGACCTTAACATAGTCAACAAATCATAAGCGCTAGCCAAGTTCAACACGTCATTTCCTGATTGAATTAAACCCACCCGCACGACCCTTAACATAGTCAACAAAGTCATATGATTACCCTAATCCAATCACATCTCATGCTTTAGCAGATAAACACTAATTAGCTACCGTACACTACGCCTTAACATAGTCAACAAACGTAGCACGAATACTAAGTAGTACTTATTTTAAATGACGGAGGGGTACGTCAGGTTTCTAAGAAAACCTTTTGTGTATTGAACTTGATATCGTTGTAGAATTGAGTGATTTTTGAAAAGGAGTGTCTTTTTTAGGCTTTTAGTGGTTTTGCTAAAAAGGTCACTCCCGGTGAAGGGATCTCGGCTCTTTCCTTATCGAATAAGTTGTAGGATATTTCACAAATATCACTATGCAAAGCAAGAACTAAAAGAAGCAATCAAAAGAAAAAACCAAGTGGGTTGTAGTATCTGCTAGTTTCACTAAAGAGGTCACTCCCGGTGAAGGGATCTCGGCTCTTTCCTCATCGAATGTGTTGCTGATATTCTACAAGGAATACCGCTATGCAAAGCAAAAACTAGAGCTACCCTTTTTGAAAATTTGATTCTACAACATCTTTTAGGTTTCTTTCTTTTTCATTAATCTCTATGAAGCATAAATGATGGGACTTCATTAATCTCATTAATGAAGTCCCATCATTTATGCTTCCTAAGCATCACAGAAGAAACGAAAATACAACGTACGCTTTACCATCCGCATTCACCACAGTGTCCCGTTATGCACTGTTAGGTTACTTAATTAACGGCACAGCGGGGCGGGACTAGCGCGGGTGTAAAACATAAGCAAAGTTTATCATATATCATATATACAATAATAAAGCATTCGACTCACGCATATAAAGTGATCACATCACAGAATATCAGCAGCAGAAGATAACATATGAAATATTGGATATACTAGGAATTCCGTATTTTAATTTAAGCTAGTATAAAACACGGATTCCACGGTCACGATGAATAGCCAAACCCACATCCCTAGACCCCTACGAGAACGACAAGCAACCCTACCAATTCTAGAGTTAGGAGACCTGGACTCGACTCCTCGAGATGGTCTCCCACTGGACCCTAGAACCCGGTTACTTGTGCTCCCCTCCTTGGGTCTATCCTAATACGGAAAAGTAAATAATATATAATAATGGTGACATCATCCTCAATCCGGAAGTGCCCCAATAAAAAAATATTACATACAATGAATTTTACATGAATGAAAATAAAAAAACTCTTATCTCACATAAAATCCTGGCTATTCAAAACACGACGATCTAATATAACATATAACAGCAACACATAACATCACACGTCATCAACGTAAGTAAATATGCGTATCACAATTGTCGTTGACATATACCAACGAAAACAGTGACACACCACATATTACACCTACTGTCGCAGAAAAGAAAATATCAAACTACAACATTTGGAATCCATGGTCACCTTAGACATCATAAACCTGGAATATCTCATATTTCGGATTCCATGCTTAACTTTATGAATTCCGCATATTATATTACATTCCACAAATAGCCGGACGATATTAAACATTCCGATCGAATCAACAAACACCCAAACTTTCCCTGAGAGCTCAACACTTGAGCAGTGTTAGAAATACCCAGAACCATGCCACAGTACCCATGGACCAACAGCTGAAGGCCCGTCCCAAGCCTCTCAAGTGGCGCCGCGGAATCGCCCCCAAAACCATGTTTTGGCCGCGATTCCGCGGTCACTTAGACGAGTCAGGGACTCGCTCTTCAAGTGGGTCCATGGAATTACCTACATGATTTTTAGAGTATTTTTAACATGAAAAATTCTAAATTTTTGAAATTTTTCCAGAGAGGGGTCCAAAATTGGGTTTTCGGGGTTCGATCGGACTTCTAACTTCGTCTAGACAATGCCTAAAGCTTTAGCTTGGATCTGATACCATTGTTGGGTTCCTAAGCATGATAGCAAGGTTTCGGGTGGCATCATCCATTCCAATTTAAAATTTTTCCATGCTAAAAGAACCCTAACCTAGAATCTTTAATTAGAGATTTAGACGATACGATATGTAAACAACTTAACAACTAAGTGAACTAGGAATACAACCTTTGTAGACCGGTTCTTCACTTCAATAGTTCCGTGTAGTAGTCCTTTCGCTCCAAGTAGTAATCTTGCGTACTCTAGGACGGCTCTACAAGGTGAAAGGAACGAGCATGCACGATGTCTTCGAGGCCGAAGATGATCTACGTTGAGGAGACACAAACCCAAGCTACTACTTCACTAATGAGGGATTAGTGAAGCTAACACCCTAAACTAAATGGCTAATCTAGTAGAGGATGATGAAGTAAGATTTTTGCTCACTTTAGAATTAATTTTCTCACTCTTTTTCTTCTCCTCTCAAAAACCTTGAGAGCTTGGCTCATGAAGAAGAAGAAGAATAAATGAGAGAGTGAATGACAACCATGGGTGAGTTTGTGTCATATACTAACACATATAGAGACATAACCATGGCTAAAGAGAATGGTTGGGTTAATAAATATCTTAAGTAAAACAAAATTAGTGGACCAAGTCAATGCATCTACAACCTTCCACAAGCTTTATGCATGTGACTAATTTCCATCTAATTTGGATTTACTTTAAATAAATAATCCTCACATTATCATAAGCATGGTGTAAGTCTCATACACCCATGTATTGTGTATCATCAAGCATGACACAAATAAAATGTACATTAATATATATCGCATATATATATACTATATGCACACAAGTGAGAAAAAGAAATGTTTAAGTGAGCTAATATTAGTTAATGTAATCTAGTATATCAAATATACATTTATACATTAAATTATCAAATCAACACTTGATTTAATAATCCGGCAATATCACATATAACCAACCAATATCATATGTATCATCTTATCGAATCAACACTTGAATCGATAATCCGGCTATATCACATATAACCGACTGATACTAATATCGCGACCGATACTAATATCGCGAGAATATAATATAGTATCACATACTCGCACTAATCTCGGTCCCGCACATATCACATATGCACTCCTACTTCGTTTTGCCTGAGCCAGTAAACCTTTATGTAGGACTCTAAAGACTCGTCAATACGCTGGCAGTAGGTGATGATCACATCAAGCACCCCCAAGCCGTCAGCGGTACTAGCTGGACGTAACGGCTAACCGGGTATTGAGCGATCAAAAGATCAACAAGTAAGCCCACTCTAACTCCTGTAAAGCCTGTCAGTAACACTATCGTACAGTCCGGTCTCTTCGTCTGATATGTCGCATATCTAGTCTAAGGGTGGTAAACGTCAGACCCCAGTAACCGACAAGTCGTGCCGATATAAAGCTCATAACGGGTCGAGAAACTACTGATAACACTTACCAGTAGATCTCTATATCAGCCCTGGCTAGGGACTTCCTGTTATGGCCAATCGAGCACAGCGCAACATCAACCCCCAATACTGGGAGAGACGAATCCCCTCCTAACGTTCATTGCCTCCATATGATTCGGGACTATACCTAAAAGCCACCGTTTTGCACGTTCTCTTGAACGTGGTAAGGTGGAAATCAAAGCACAGTGGGAATCACACAAGGCTCTATGACGATCTCGGGTCTACAGACTAACATGTACCAGTGTCACTAGAGAACCGCTATCTGACGATAGGTATAATACCAACTAAGAGTTCTCGGCGAGTCCGTTCAGTGTACCCAGTCTCCACTGAGCACCCGTATACCATCTTTGATGTCAAACACCAATGGATGTGGGATTATCCATCGCCCATCATATGGGTCAAGAAACGTATACGCTAGTATACTATGGAATATCGATGCCCTGTCTCGATACACCCTCGACTAGGAACAATTATAGGATGTACTTGTAGACTACCCTTGGCCCCACTAGTATGATCTCCATCATAGTCCTGGTAGTCAAGTATACATCCTAAGGGCTTTATCAATATGTGAGAGCAAGATAGTATCACAATACAAGTCTACATGTTAAGACAAAGTGCAACCAGATATCATACTATCATGTCGAGCAAGAAAGTCCTCTCTATATATGTCCAAGCATCCACTATAATATACATCATATGTACAATAATGGCCTCTAGGGCATATACATAACTAACATCATAAACTCACGGCATCATGCCCGATCATATCGACTCAAATCCATATAACATATATTATCCTCATCTCACGTGTATATGTACACACATATATATACACACACAAATATATATACCAAGTGTATGCGTGTGTGCGACTAAGTAAACCGACGGTTCACGACTAAGGAACTAAATTAAGAGTAAACTGTCCTACAAGTATGCCGAATCTAATCTATAGTCTATTAGTAACCCTATTTACTAGGTATCCAAGTCTCACATAAACATTATATATATATATAGTATCCTACGGTTGCTGGGGTGCTATATGCCATCCACCCGACTTCCTCCGTAGATATACATCTACTCACCTGCCAAGTCCTCGCTTAGTCAAAGTCGATGTGCTTCATCGTCTCGGAATTCCACGCGAAGTTACCTACAACTCAACACATATATCGCAACGTTATTAAAACCAAGTCCGAAAACCGATACGGCATACAAAGTGCTCATAGGTTAGAACCTATAGCCTACGTATGCAAGAACAACCAAATAACTCTCGTCGTTGACGTACAAACGTCCAAAAACCAAATCTCTTCAAGAATTTCATAAATCCAAGTTTCAAACATCGAAAAACATCGTCAAACCCAACTCAAAATCTCCCATATTTTTATACAGATAGATAGGGACAAAACTAACAATACAGTAGCTAGTTTACGAAGAGTATGAGCTACAGGAAAAACCCCAACATCAGAAGCCAAAATTTGGCCGACCAAACTGTTACAGTTACCGTCCCCGCCGCCCCAACCTTGGAATATGGGTCTCGTTCTTCTGTGGTACTCTTCTAGTATTCTAACTAAGTCAATGTGGTTGTTTGTTTTTCTTATAAACATCCCAGATTGCTCTAGATTCCATTTTGAGCATCAAAAATCACAGAAAACCGACACGGGGAAATCCTAAGTTCGTGTATTCGGTTCTATTCTCCGGTCCAGGCCGGTAAACACCACTAAGGTCATGTAAAATACTCACTACACCTCATTTACACTTTCACAATTCAAAATATCCTTAACCCTCTATTGGAATATTCAAACTACACTAATCTTCACTAGTTTAATTCTAAACTACACTAGGACATTAGGAAAACTAAAAACTTAACTAAGGGTGTAGGATTATACCTCATTTGGCAACTCAAGAAATTTCTTGAGTTGCCCAAAGCCTTCAAAATCCAAACTTGAGGCCTCCATTGGGTTTGTAGTGAGGTTGTGCACCATTTTTGTGAAGGCTTGAATGGTTTTTGGTATGGATTTGGGTGGTTTTTTAGGGTGGTAGAGGATGGAGGATGAGGAAGAGGAGGAGGAAAAGGAGAAGAAGAGAAGAAAATGAAGATGAGAGAACAACATACGTGCCATGGTCATTGAAGACCTCTCTCTCTCTCTCTCTCTCTCTCACCCTCACCAAGCCTATACCTATATGTCTCCAAAATATCTCCTAATTTTATTTTATTTTTCTTTTCTATTAAAACCCAAAACCATTTAAAGCATCAAAAGAATTAAGCCATGGTTCAAATAAAATGCAACAAGTGTTTGTAACATGTCATGTTGCATGTCACAAAACGTAAACACGATTAATGCATGATTTGTAAATATTAATCAAGTTTAGTAATAAACTCGTATACAATTAATTGTATATGATTTTATAAAATGTCCAAATCAACTTAACACCTTCAAAATCAATAATTATATTAATTTTCCAATTATTTTCCAAACTATCGGTACATGATTATACCCTTTCATTTAAAACTAATTCTCATACTTTATAATATTTATGAATTTATTATTTAATAATTTAAATTCCCAAAATAATATTTTATTTTTCTGAAATGTTACATCAACATTCTGTTTCTTGAGAGAAGGGTTTTCAAGAACAAGAGAATCTTGAGATAAAATAGACGATTTTAAAATATCTATCTCACTTTTAAAACTTGAAATCGAATCAATGTTTTCTTTTCTCAAAATCTCACAGGATAAAAAAAATTCTCGTTTTCATTTTTGAAAGACAAAAAATCACAAGTCAATATATCTTGAGAGATAAGGGAAGATTTCAACAGAGCAACTTTGTTTTTAAAACTTGAAATCAAAGCATCATTTTCTAGTCTTAAGGAATTACAAGTGGAAACAAAATTTTTATTTTGAAGCTTCAAAACATCAATGGAAACACAAATGTAAATCAAGTTTTGAAAGTGGCTCATTCTTCTCGGATTCTAATTATCAATTAAGGCAACTTGAGAATCATGAGCACAAATTAAAGCACTAAATTTGGAAATCAAATTTTTGTTGAAAATCTCAAAGGAATCATAACAAGAAATCAAATTACTTCTCTCATTTTCAAAATTAGAAATTTGATTTTCTAGGAAACTATTTTTTGATGCAATCACATTATAACTACCGTGAAGTGTATTGAAAGCATTAAGCAATTGATTATGAGCAAGTTTGCGGAAGTCATAAGAAGGACTACTTACAACCGACACTCCTTTGTTGGCTCCATAAAGTTAGTCGTTTCTTTTGATTTGCTTTTCGCTGAGACGCATCCAATGTCGATATAGACGTCGTTCTCTTAGTTTTCTCTCTTTCATTGCACATGGATTGCTCTCCATAAATGTTCTCTAGTGAGCACCATATATCATGAGCGGTCTTGCCAGAAGAGATATTTTTAAGAACATCAACATTTAAAACACAATGTAGAATATTTAGTGCTTTAATGTTCAAAATAAATAAATCTTTTTCATGGGTACTCTACATAGATTTTGCAATAGAAGGTATAGAATACTCATTATCAACAATTTTCCATATACTCCTATCAAGAGATTCAAGAAAACATTGCATCTAAATTTTTCAAAAAACAAATCTACTTCCATCAAAATAAGGAGGATCATGAATAGTTACTTTCGATGGAAGGGTAATTTTGTAAAGAAGATGCCATCGGATCAACTCTAGGATGTTAAGACTAACAAATAAGAGCACCAAACTCTGATACCAATTGAAAACACTTAGGAGGCCGATACAAAAATAGTCTTAGAGGGGGTGGGGGGTGAATGGGGGTGAATGGGACTATGCAAATAATATGCCGAATTTAAAAATCTATCAAACACTTGCTAATAAGACATCTTAATTGTAAACTTAGACAAAGATAAACTAATAGAGATATAGCTAAGCACAATTACAATTGTGCAACAAGCATATAGCAAGAGGTAATAATCACAAGTATGAGCATATAGAGCAAGAAGGGCAAAGCATGCAATTTCTAAGCTATGAAAATAAAGCAAGAGAGATAAGAAATTGCAAACGCAAACACAAAAGATTTATAGTGGTTCGGCGTCCCGATAACGTCTCGATCCCTAGTCCTCTTGCTTCAGGCTTTCGAGCCCGTTCTCTTTAACTTCACGTCTCCTCTGAGACAAACACGTCACTCGACATACGAGTGACTCCTATCTTTGCAAGCTCTTGCACTTCTTCCTTACAAAGGCACTCTTGTACTCAAGAATTCTCACACAAAGAAAGAAGACAAATTTTCACTCTTCTGTCTTATAATGACACTTTTGCACTCAAGATTTCTCACACAAAGAAAGGAAGATGATACAATTAAGCACAATATTCTCAAGGAGTTTTTCTCACGCTCTCTCTAATACTCTTCAAGTATGGATACACAAATATGAGCTTTTGAATTTTTCGTATGTGAGAGAATGAAGATATAATCAAAATAAATATTTTGCTCTCATAAGATGTGGGAAGATCACTTGGGATATTCAAGTTTAGTTTTGGAGTTTTGGAAGTGATAACCATGAAAATTGGTTTAGAAAACCTATTTAAAGCATCCTACAAAAAACTAACCGTTTTAAATGATGTCATCAAAAAACAGTATCGACAAACGTCTGCAGTTCAAATGTCCAGACGTCTGAAGTTTAATAAAAAAGTCCCAACAGCTATATTTTTGAAAACATTTTAACATCAGACGTCTGCTCATTAAAGCTTCAGACGTCTATCGATAACTTTTAAAGAAACAATTAAAAGTACAGATCGAAGGCAGACGTCTACTCCGGAGTATCGATGCCCTGTCTCGATAATCCTACGACTAGGGACCTTAAAAAGGATGTGCTTGTAGACTACCCAGCCCCCACTAGTGTGACTGCCATCACAACGCTGGTAGTTAAGCAAAATCCTAAGGGCTCTATCAATATGTATTCGCGATATGCTAACATATACACATATTAAGATAGATATAAACCAAGTAGCATACTACCATGTTTAGCAAGACTATTAATATAACTGTGAATATCCCAAGCTTCCATTAATTAATATACAAGTTAGTATGATACAATAATGGCCCCTAGGGCATATACACTAACAATCTCCCACTTACACTAGGGCCATGTACTGGCGTATCGAAGACCTATCATCTCGAGTAGCCTCTCGAACTAAATCTGAGATAAGGCCTTTGTGAATGGATCTGCAGTGTTCTCCTCTGTAGCAACTCTCCGGACCTCGATCTCCCGACGATCTATGATCTCCCTGATCAGGTGATACCGCCTTAAGATGTGTCTGGACTTCTGATGGGACCTGGGTTCCTTTGCTAAAGCTATAGCCCCGTTGTTGTCACAATACAGAGGTATTGGATCAACAATGGATGGAACCACCTGAAGTTCTGTGAGGAACTTCTTCATCTAGACTGCTTCTTTTGCGGCATCGCAAGCAGCGATATACTCCGCTTCCATCGTCGAGTCTGCAACGGTGTCCTGCTTGGAACTCTTCCAGCACACCGCCCCTCCATTGAGGGTAAAGACATAACCTGACAAGGACTTGGAGTCATCCTTGTCACTCTGGAAGCTGGAGTCAGCAAAAGCCTCGATCTTGAGGTCTTTTCCTCCGTAAACCAAGACCATATCCTTAGTCCTTCTCAGGTACTTTAGAATGTTCTTTACTGCTATCCAATGCTTCTCTCCTGGGTCTGACTGATACCGGCTTACCATGCTTAGTGCGTAAGCTACATCTGGTCTGGTGCACAATATCGCATACATTATAGAGCCTACCGCAGAAGCGTAGGGTATAACTGACATGCGATCCCTTTCCAAATCAGTCTTGGGAGACATCTCTTTGGAGAGGGTGATTCCGTGACAAGCCGGTAAATTACCACGCTTAGAATCTTCCATACTGAATCTTTTCAGTATAGTGTTGATATACCTGGACTGCGAAAGTCCCAACATCCTCTTGGATCTATCACGACAGATCCAGATCCCCAGAATGTAAGAGGCATCACCCAGGTCTTTCATGGAGAACCTGTATGACAAGAATCCTTTGACAGATTGTAGAATAGAAATGTCATTTCCTATCAAGAGAATGTCATCCACGTATAAGATAAGAAATACGACAGTTCGTGCTACAATTTTACTATATATACACGGTTCATCTGGATTTTTGATAAAGTCATATTCCTTGACCGTTTCATCAAAACAGATGTTCCAACTCCACGATGCTTGCTTTAGTCCATAAATGGACTTAAGCAACTTGCACACTTTCCCGCTGCTCCCACTCTGATTGAAAGCTTCTGGCTGATCCATATAGACGCACTCTTCTAAATTACCATTTAGAAAAGCCGTCTTTACGTCCATCTGCCAGATCTCATAATCATGGAAGGAAGCAATGGCAAGAAGGATCTGAATGGATTTGAGCATGTTTCATCATAGTCCAAACCAGGTAGTTGACGAAAACCCTTTGCAACAAGTCTAGCCTTATAGGTTTCCACCTGTCTATCTACACCAATCTTTTTCTTGAAGATCCACTTGCATCCTATGGGTTTTACCCTATCTGGAGCAAAGTCCAAAGTCCATACTTTGTTGGTGTACATGGACTCCATTTCGTTCCGCATTGCGTCCAGCCATCTTACTGAGTCGCCGCTCTGGATGGCCTGCTGGAAGCTAGTAGGTTCATCATTATCAATGATGCAATCTTCTCTATCCCTGTCTATGAGAAAACCGTAGTATCTCTCAGGCGGATGAGACGGCCTACTACTCCTGCGGAGGGGTGCGGGAATGTCCTGTTCTTCTTGAACTTCTGGTTCTACCAAACTTTCAGTAGTAGTTTGTGGTTCTGGAATTACTTCCAGTTCTATTGCGCTCCCACTTGTTTCCTTTTCTCAAAACTGTTGTTCTAGAAAATGGGCATTACGAGAAATAAAAACCTTTTGTTCCTCTGCGTAATAGAAGAAATACACCTTGGAGTTCTTTGGATATCCCACAAACTGACATTGCACTGATCATGCTTCGAGTTTGTCCGCATGCTGCATTTTAACAAAAGCTGGACATCCCCATATCTTCAGATACTGAAGATAGGGTTTCTTCCCACTCCACATCTGATATGGCGTGGTAGGCACAGTCTTGGTAGGAGCCCTGTTCAAAAGATATGCAGCTGATTCTAGTGCATAACCCCAGAAAGATCGCGGTAACTCAGCATTACTCATCAAGGAACGTACCATATCCAATAGGGTTCGGTTCCGTCTTTCCGATACACCGTTATGCTGTGGAGTGTATGGAGGAGTAAGCTGAGAGAGAATTCCTTTCTCTTTTAGGTAACCCAGGAACTCGGCACTTAAGTATTCACCACCTCGATCAGATCTTAATGTCTTGATACTTTTGCCGGTTTGGTTTTCTACTTCATTCTTATATTCTTGGAATTTCTCAAAGGCCTCAGATTTATGTTTCATTACGAAAATGAATCCATACCTAGAGTAATCATCCGTAAAAGTAATGAAATATGAAAAACCACCTCTTGCATGTGTAGACATTGGACCACATACATCGCTGTGTATGAGTCCTAAGAGCTCGCTCGCTCTTACTCCATGTCCACTGAATGGAGTCTTTATCATCTTTCCTTTGAGACATGATTGACAAGTGGAATAAGATTGATATTCGAACGGATCCAAATATCCTTATCTATGTAACTTAGTTAACCTTGTCTCATTGATGTAACCTAGTCTACAATGCCATAAGAAAGCCTGATTTATATATGGAGACTTTCTTTTTAGTGTGTTCTGCACATTGAAAATCTGTAATTGGTTTAACACATATATACCGTTATCTAGTGTACCGGACCCAATCAAACCATGATTAAGGTGGATGTTAACAACATCGCTTACAAACATGAAATCATAACCTTCTTTTGATAACAACGATACTGATATGATATTACACGTTAAACTGGGTACACAAAAATAGTTATGCAAAACCAAAATATGTCCACTCGTCAATCCAAGGTGATAATCCCCTACGGACACAGCACCCACGCTATCTCCGTTAGCAACCTGGAGGGTCATATCACCAACTTTCAGCACTCTACGGTTTCTCAGTGCCTGCAATGAATTGCATATATGAGATCCTAATCCAGTATCCAATACCCAGGAAGTAGAGTTGATTGACAGACAATTTTCAATTACAAACACACCTGAAGTCAAAGCCACAGCTTGCTTCGGGTCCTGGTTCTTGGCAATCCAAGCTTTGCAATCTTTCTTCCAATGGCCTTTCCTACGACAGTGGAAGCACTCGTCCTTTACCACTACTGGCACCGCAACCTTTGCCTTTCCCTTAACTCCCACCTTACCAACACCACCTCTTGGTTTGGTAGCGGCCTTCTTCTTCCTTCCTATGGCCCTTGCCTTAGACCTGGATGAGGAAGCACCACGAACAAATATAGTGGGTGTTTCCCTTGTTTTCTACAAGGTGCCCTCTGCACTGCTCAACATGTTAAGGAGTTCTGGAAGTTCAACTTCTTTTCCTTGAATGTTGAAATTCAGAATAAACTGGGCGTAGGTGGAAGGAAGGGACTGAAGAACCAAGTCTGTATATAGCTCGTTCTCTAATGTCGTCCCGAGGTACGCGAGCTCTTCTATATAGCCAATCATCTTAAGGACATGTTCTCCTACAGATGATCCGACGGCCAGCCTCGACTGAAACAAGTTATTCGAGGTCTCGTATCTAGCTATACGAGATTGCTCTCCATACAGTTCCTTCGTGTAGAGAAATATGGATTCGAGATCCATATTCTCGTGCCTCCTCTGATGTTCATTATTCATAGAGGCAAGCACGATGCATTTGGCCTTCGCGCAGTCAATCTCCCAGATCTTGTGGATTTCCTTATTCGCGACACTGGATTCTAGACCAGGGACAGCAGGTGCCTTAGTAGTAAGGACATACCCCAATTTGTCATAAATAATTGCCATCTTGACAAATAATTGCCATCTTGACATTCCGAAACCAGTCTTTATAGTTTGGCCCTGTCAAAATATTTTTATCTAATAGTAACTTAAAGCCTGTCATGTTCTGGGTCGCTGCAATTGAGAGAGAGAGGGAACACTTTAGCATGATACTCTTGCAAGTTTAAAGTGGTTTTTAATTTATCTAAACAGGATGGCTCCCACTGTTTTTCGAATCCCTCCTCAAACCAAAAAAGAAGAACTAGTCAGGACTATTCTCACCGTACAATACTTGCTTAACCGTTCAGCCAGGCCGGTGTCAGTACTTCGAAGGAGGTTTTACGACGTTTTCACGAACTGGGGGCGTAGCCCCGCTGACACCTTTCTCGACACCTACTTGGTTTATAGCATTGATCGTTAAGTGACGAATCTCCTGATGTGTAGCGGATACTCACAGTAGGATCGGGATCCAAATATCATCGTATGATAAAGCTGAAGAAATCCTACCAAAATTATCACACTCCAAATGGTATGCAACTCTTTGCAAATTTCATTTTCTTTAGAAATTCCCGATGTAAATTTCTGCCCCATGCTCTTATGACCTTGGCGTTGGTCAAAATGTCATAAGTCACATGTCAAGTTCTACCCATCATTATCTTGTTAATTTGAACCCACCCGTACATACCTCTGACGTTGGCCAAATGATAGTACGACTGTCCTAAACCAACTCATCTATCTATTCAACAAATGAATACCCAGCAGCTACCAAACACTATGCCTTGGCGTTGGTCAAAATATATAGCTTGAATACTACTAAATACCCAAATGAAATGACGGAGGGCTACGAATGGTTTTGGCGAAACCGTGAACGTAGTGAACTTGATATGATCGAAGGAACCTGATAGCTTTTAAAAGGAGTGGTTAAAGCTCCGCAATTAAAAAATTATCTTCTGTTTTAAAATAACCGAGTGATTTCTTTTAAACTGTTCCAACGATTCAAATTTGGTTTATTTTCTTTGCATTAATATAATGCGTCCCATCATTTAACCTATCATTGCAGAAAACAACGAAAATACAACGTTCTCTTATGCCATCCGCATTCGCCACTGGGCCCCATTATTCACCCGTTAGGTTACTTAACTAACGACAGAGCGGGGGCTGGGCTAGCGCGGGTGTAAAACATAAGTGACGCCTAATAGATATCATATATAGATATTGTACATTCGTTAGACGCAATAATAGGCATTCCAGATCACAGATGAACATATTGGATTTTCTACGAATCCGCATTCCTTTTGAGCCTGCAAAGAAAGACGGATTACACAGTCAATAGCCAAAACCCCACCCTAGACCCTACGGGTACGGCAAACTACCCGCCAAATACCCGCAGTGAAGCGGTCTCCCTCAACAACGTGAGTAGGCCACTAAACACTTTTAAGTACCCGGTAGTTTGTGCACCCTACCTTGGGTCTATCCTAGGAGCAGAAAACAGTAAATGAAATAATACAACGGTGGCTACAACCTCAACCCGGATGTGCCCCGCAAACGAATATTACAACAAATCACTAATTACATTTGAATGAAAGAAACACTCGTTTCACATCCCCGGCTATCCATTCACGACAATCCAACAAGTCCACAAACACAAACCAGTAAAAATCATTACAAAAATGTGCAACCCCCTGCTAACTGACATACTAGCAGTTAGGGGAGGTTTACGAACACATTAAACACAACACAAATATAATAAAGTTAGCCAAACATCTTAGAATTTCGATCAAGCAAACACAAATGAATCTACTCCAAATAATTCTCTGTGCACATAAAACCTGAGCAGAAACAAATCATCCCAGAAAACACAATATCAACACAGAAGAATAACTGAGCAAATTTGGGTTGACTAGGAGTCAACTCGGCCGCGGATCCGCGGCGGATCGCTTGGATCGGCGGCGGTTCCACGGCGTTATGGTCGAGTCACGATCCCAAATTTCTTCACAATTCTCAAAATTCCCTGCTTGTATTTTTAAGGGTCCCTGAAAAATTTTTAGATCCCGTTTTAAAAACGACAGAAACATGGTGAAAATGATGTTTTTTCGGGTTCGTTTTGCGATCAAATTTCTAACGACTTTGCTAACATGTTAGTTATGGTTTAGCTAGGCTCTGATACCAATGTAAGTCGACGTTAGACACCCTACAAGTTGCGGGGAGGCGGAATATGTAAAACAATCATTTTGTTTAAACTAATATCGACTAACTTTACGGATCTTTGCTAAACCCTAACTAGCAACTATATAGAAGTGATTATCTACTATGATAGATGATTATACCTAATGATTCAAGTCCTTCTTGTTCTTGTAGTTCACCTCCTCGTCGGCCTCCTCGATGTGATAGAAGTTCCACCCGAGAGCTACTTCTCCAAGCTTTAACCTCTCACTTGAGGTAACTAGATGGCTATGAGTGCTAATCAAAGTAACCTAGATGATATAGAAGAGGATTAGGGATCTATTCGTCTTGCTAACCCGTGGATCTCAACACATGATGTAGGGTTCCTAGGCAATCTTAGAAGGGTTTATAAGGCATCAACCATGCCCGAATAAAAATTTAGACTTGCCGAACAACCCAAAGCCGAGATCTTTGCTAGATTATTAGGGTTTAACATGCAAGTAAACATCTTTACAACTAAGAGCGAGGGATTACAACCTTTGTAGTCCGCTCCTTCGCTTCATAAGCTCTGAGTAGAAGTCCCTTCACCGTGATCCACGATCTCCCGGACTCAAGAGAGGCTCCACAACCCGAATGATCCATGCTAGCTTGTAGTCTTCCTTTTCTCCGATGATCTACCTCGAAGTTTCTATAACTCAAGCTCTCTCTCTCACTAAAGAGATGAACACCCTAATCTAATGTGCTAGATTAGAAGTGGATGATGAAGTAGGATTTATGCTCTCTTTTATTATCTTTTTCTCACACTAATCCATTACAAAATGAAAACCTAGAAAGCTTTTGTGAGCTCAAGGAAGAAGAAGGAGAAGGAAAATCCTTTTGTGATGAATAATGAAAATGTAATGATTATCACAAATGCAACCATGGTTGCAAATAATATATGCTAACCATTGTAGAGACTTGACTAGGGTTAAGGGTATGGTTTGGGTTAAGAAATATCTTACAAATATCAACACAAAATATCTTAGCTCATGACAAAAGAAAAACCTTCTAGAAGTTTCATGAATGGACTAACCCAAATCAAACCCTAACCTTGTTTAATCTCCACTAAACATGTTGCATTAATAATCATATCATGTTACAATAATATATATCACATATATATTATATATTTATAACAAAAGAAAATAATACAATTAATATATATCGCATATATATCAATGTATTATCCGGTGAGAAAATGAAATAATAAAGCGAGCCAATATTAAATAATGTAATGCAATATATCATATATTATTATACATTAAATTATCGAATCAACACTTGATCCGACAATCCGGCTATATCGAATATAACCGACTAATATATCATGTATCGATTCATCGAATCAACACTTGATCCGATGACCCGGCTCATATCAAAATATCGCGAGAATATAATACGGTATCTCATATCACATTATCCTCGGTCATGCACATATCACATATGTGTCTCTACTCCATTTTTCCTGAGTCAAGAAACCTATGTGTAGGACTCTAAAGAATCATCAATACGCCGGTAGCAGGTGATGATCATATCAAACACCCACAAGCTGCAAGCGGTCAGCTAAACGTAACAGCCACCCAGGTATTGAGCGATCAGAAGATCAACAAGCAAGCCTGTACATTCTCTTGTGAATCCAAACAGTAACACTCCCGTACAGTCCGGTCTCTTCGTCTGATATGTCGCATATCAAGTCTAGGGATGGTATACGTCAGACCCCAGTAACCGATAAGTCGTATTGATGTGAAGCTCATAACAGGTCAAGAAACTACTGGTAACACTTACCAGTAAATCTCTATATCAGCCCTGGCCAGGGACTTCCAGTTATAGCCTATCGAACACAGCACAACATCAACTCTCTATACCGGGAGAGACGAATCCCCTCCTATCATTCATTGCCTCCATGTGATTCGGGACTGCACCCAAAAGCCACCGTTTTGCACGCCCTCTTGAACGTGGTAAGGTGGAAATCAAAACACAGTAGGAATCACACAAGACTCTTTGACGATCTCGGGTCTACAGACTACCCTGTACCAGTGTCACCGGAGAACTGCCATCTGACGTGAGGTATAATACCATCTGGGAGTTCTCGGCGAGTCCGTCCAGTGTACCCAGTCTCCACTGAGCACCCGTACAGCATCTCTGATGTCAAAACACCGATGGATATGGGATCATCCATCGCCCATTATATGGGTCAAGATGCGTATACACTAGTCTACGCTGGTGTATCGATGCCCTGTCTCGACACACCCTCGACTAGGAACAGTTATAGGATGTACTCATCAACTACTCTGGCCCCACTAGTATGATCTCATCATAGTCCCAGTAGTCGAGTACATATCCTAAGGGCTTTATCAACATGTGAGAGTAAGACAGTAAACATATATAAGTCAACATGTTAAGATAAAGGAAAACCAAATAGCATACTATCATGACGAGCAAGAAAGTCCTCTATATATATATCCAAGCATCCATTATAATATACATCATATGTACAACAATGGCCTCTAGGGCATATACATAACTAACAATCTCCCACTTGCACTAAGGCCAGCTGCTGTAGTATCTCTTACCTAGCATCCCGAATAATCTCTCAAACTGTATCTGGGAAATGGCCTTCGTGAGTGGATCCGTAGTGTTGTCCTTCGTATCTACTCTCCTGACCTCGATCTCCCGGCGATCAACTATCTCCATGATCACGTGATACCGCCTCATAATATGTCTGGACTTTTGATAGGACCTGGGTTCCTTGGCCAAAGCCACAGCTCCATTGTTATCATAATACAGAGGTATTGGATGCTCAATGGATGGAACCACACCAAGTTCACTAATGAACTTCTTTATCCAGACAGCCTCTTTGGCAGTATCGTTGGCAGCGATGTATTCAGCCTCCAGCATCGAGTCTGCAACGGTATCCTGTTTGGAACTCTTCCAACACACCGCCCCTCCATTAAGGGTAAAGAAAAATCTCGAGTGCGACTTAGAGTCGTCCTTATCACTTTGGAAGATCGAATCGGTAATGGACTCCACCTGGAGTTCTCCGTTACCATATACCAAGAACATCTCTTTAGTCCTTCTCAAGTACTTGAGAATATTCTTCACAGCTGTCCAGTGACTCTCTCCAGGATCTTCTTGATACCGACTCACTACACTTAGTGAGTATACTACATCGGGTCTGGTACATAGCATCGCATACATGATAGAGCCTACTGCCGAAGCATAGGGTATCCCTTACATGCGAGCTCTCTCCAAATCAGTCTTGGGAGACATCTCTTTGGAGAGAGTGAGTCCAGAGATCGTGGGTTGGTTCCCACACTTGGATTCTTCCATACTAAACCTCTTTATATGGTGTCAATGTGCCTGGATTGGGACAATCCCAGTATCCTTTTAGATCTATCTCTATAGATCATGATTCCCAATATGCAGGAGGCATCTCCTAGATCTTTCATTAAGAATATTTGTGATAAGAAGAGCTTGACAGACCGCAGCATAGGAACATCATTTCCTATCAAGAGTATGTCATTGACGTACAATACGAGGAAGACAACCTTACTCTCTGCAACCTTCTTATAAATACAAGGTTCATCTATATTTTTTATGAAGTCAAACTCTTTGACTACAACATCAAAACAGATGTTCCAACTCCGCGATGCGTGCTTTAACCCATAAATGGATTTAAGCAGCTTGCACACCTTTCCGCTGCTGCCACTATCTACGAAGCCCTCTGGCTGAGTCATGTACACGCACTCTTCTAAATCACCATTTAGAAAGGCGGTCTTAACATCCATTTGCCAGATTTCATAGTCATGGTATGCAACAATGGCAAGTAAGATCCGGATGGACTTAAGCATAGCCACTGGAGAAAAGGTTTCGTCATAATCCACACCTGGTCGTTGACGAAAACCCTTTGCAACAAGTCTAGCTTTGAAAGTCTCAACTTTTCCATCTACACCAATTTTCTTTTTAAAGATCCACTTGCTCCCAATGGGTTTTACCCCTTCAGGAGCATTTTCCAAAGTCCATACTTTGTTGGTGTACATGGATTCCATCTCAGATCGCATTGCATCCAGCCAATTCACAGAGTCACCACTCGTGATGGCCTGCTCGAAACTAGTCGGGTCATCATCTTCCATGATGCAATCCTCGCTCCCATCATCAATGAAAAAACCGTAGTATCTCTCAGGTGGATGGGAAACCCTGCTAGATCGGCGGAGAGGCTGTGGTTCGTCGGGTACTACTGAATGCTCTGGTACCATCAAAATATCTGTTGTAGTTTGTGCTGCTGGAACTTCTTCCAGTTCTACCTCAGAGCCACTAATCTCTTTTACAAGAAATTCCTTTTCTAAAAAGGTGGCGTGTTGAGCAACAAACACCTTTTGTTGTTCACTGTGGTAGAATGGATATCCATTTGAATGTTTAGGATATCCTATAAACTTACAAAGAACTGATCGTGCCTCGAGTTTGTCCGGATTTTGCCTTTTGACATAGGCCGGACAACCCCATATCTTAACTTGTTTAAGACATGGTCTCTTCCCACTCCATATCTCATATGGTGTGATAGGTACAGATTTTGATGGAACCTGATTCAATAGGTATGCTGCTGCTTCAAGCGCATAACCCTAAAAGGAAATAGGCAATTCAGCAATGCTCATCATAGAGCGCACCATATCTAATAGGGTGCGATTCCTCCGCTCCGATACACCGTTGTGCTGTGGTGTATAAGGAGGAGTAAGCTGAGAGAGAATCCCATTCACTTTTAGATAGTCCAGAAACTCATTGCTCAAGTATTCTCCTCCTCGATCAGATCGAAGGATCTTAATACTTTTGCCCGTTTGGTTCTCTACTTCGTGCTTATATTCCTTGAATTTCTCAAAAGCTTCAGACTTGTGTTTTATCAGGAAAACATGTCCGTATCTTGAGAGATCGTCAGTGAATGTAATGAAGTAGGAAGAACCGTTCCTGGCATGTATAGACATGGGACCACATACATCACTATGTATCAGGCCTAAGAGTTCCGTAACTCTTCCTCCGTGTCCACTAAACGGAGTTTTGGTCATTTTACCTTTGAGACATGAATGGCAAGTATCATAAGATGATAATTCGAACGAATTCAAATATCCATCCTTATGTAACTTAGCTAGCCGTGTCGCATTGATATGACCAAGTCTACAATGCCACAAGAAGGATTCGTTCATTTCTGAACTCTTCCTTTTATGTGTGTTTTGTATATTAAGGACTGTATTTTGATTGAGAATGAATATGTCATTATGTAACGAGCCTAATCCAATCAACTTTTGATTCAGGAATATGTTCATAACATTATCCTGTACTATAAAATTATATCCTTCTTTACTTAATAAAGAAACTGATGTAATGTTGCACATCATGTTCGGTATATAATAGCACTCATTCAGAATCAGTGTATTACTAGGTAATACAAGATGATATTCGCCAACTGCTTTGGCTGCAATACTTGCACCATTCCCTACTTGAACGGAATGATCATCTTTTCCCAATTCTCTACCTTTAAGTAGCCCACGTAACAATTTACATATGTGGGATCCCGATCCGGTATCTAATACCCAGGACGTAGGGTGAACTGAGAAACAGCTCTCAAAAACTAACACACCCGAAGAAGATGCATCAACATGCTTGTTCTTCGTTTGGGCGGCGTGAGAATCCAGATATTCTCCTATTCCCTGCTCAGTCTTATAACACTTATAAGAATGAACGGGACCAACGATCCCCTGCTCAGTATAATAACTAGGTTCAGTCAATACAACCATTTTATTATCTTGATTAAGTCCTGACATGGTCGCTGAGAGAGAGAGAAGGAAATACTTTAGCGTATACTCTTGCAAGATTAGATTTGTTATTATCTTATCTAATCAGGATGTCTCCCACTGTTTTTATCAAATCTTCCTTCAAACCCTAAAAGGTAAGATTAGACGGGATTAATTACACCCTACAATTTCGTCAATCTTTTAGCCAGATCAGTGTTGGTACTTGAGGGAGGTTCCCCGTGCTTTCGCACGGACCTAATTAAAATAAACCTCATCTTCTCAGAGGCATAACCTCGTTAACATCTTTCTAGACACCTACTTGATCGGCTAATTGTCCTATGTAAAATTCTCCCAGGAGTAACTCTTACTCGTAGTGGGTATCAGGATCCAACTATCTCATAGGTGGTATGCAATCTCATTGCAAATTTCAACACTTGAAATTCCCGATAATACTTTTGCCCATAGTGTGCTATGACCTTGACAGAGGTCAACAAACCATAGTACACTAGTTAAGTTTAACCCGTCATTTCTTAATTGAATCAAACCTACTCGCACGACCCTTGACAGAGGTCAACAAGGTCGTACGACCACCCTAATCCAATCACATCACATGCTTTACAGATAATTACTAATCAGCTACCACACACTACGCCTTAACAGAGGTCAACAAACGCAATACGAATACTAAATAGTCTTTATCTGAAATGACGGAGGGCTACGCAGGTTTTTAAGAAAACCATGAGCGTAATGAACTTGATATTGTTGTAGAAACAAGTGATTTTTGAAAAAGGAATGTTTTTGAGGCTTTTCTAGTTTCGCTAAAGAGGTCACTCCCGGTGAAGGGATCTCAGCTCTTTCCCCATCGAATAAGGTACAGGATATATCATATATACCGCTGTGCAAAGCAAGAACTATATAAGCTATCAAAAACTAAACCGTGAGTTTGTAGCATCTGCCAGTTTAGCTAAAGAGGTCACTCCCGGTGAAGGGATCTTGGCTCTTTCCTCATCGAATAAGGTGCAGGGTATATCATATATACCGCTATGCAAAGCAAAACTGTAGCTACCCTTTTTATAAAGTTTTGATTCTACAATATCTTTTAGATTTCTTTTCTTTTTATTAATCTCATTAATATATCCCATCAGCTTATGCTTCCTAAGCATCACAGAAGAAACGAAAGCAGTAATATTTATATATCAGCATATATATATATATATATATATATATATATATATATAAGCATTCGTCTCAGGCAGTAATATGATCTCATCACAGAACATTGCAGCAGAAGAACATATATGAAATATTGGATATACTAGGATGTCCATGTTTTTAATACGAGCCTGTATAAAACACGGATTCCACGGTCGCGATGAATAGCCAAACCCACATCCCTAGACCCCTAGGAGAGCGGCAAGTAACACTTCCAATTCTAGGGTTAGGAGACCCGATCTCGACTCCTCGAGATGGTCTCCCACTGGACCCTAGAACCCGTTACTTGTGCTCTCCTCCTTGGGTCTACCTAATGCGGAAAAATAAATAATATACACTGGTGACATCAACCTCATCCCGGAAGTGCCCTAATAAAAGAATATTACATACAAATGAATTTTACATGAATGAAAATAAAAACCCTCATCTCACATAAAACCCCCGACTATTCAGAACACGACGATCCAACATAACATATCACAGCAACACATAATATCTCATATCATCAACGTAAGTAAGTATGAATACACCGATCGTCGTTGATGTATAGCAACGAAAACCGGCAATACAACTACATACTACACTTACGGTCACAGAAAATAAAGTGTAAAACTACAACATTTGGAATCCACAATCTCTTTAGACATCGTAAATCCGAAATATCGCATATTTCGCATTTCATGCCTAACTATGTGAATTCCACATATTGTATCACAGTCCAGATAAATAGACAATATTAAACTTTCCGATCGAATAATCAAATACCCAAGAGTTTCTAAATAGCTCAACACTTGAGCGGAGTTCAAACAATTCCAGAATAAGTCACAGTACCAATGGTCCAGCCGTAGAAGGGTCAAGCTAATGCCTCACATGTGGCACGCCGTACTGCCCCAAACCCTAAGGTTTAGAGGTAGTTCAGACGGTCACATAATCGAGTTAAGGTTTGTGTTCTTCTAGAGGTCCACCGCGTTACTTGCACGTTTTTCCGAAAGATTTAAACTCAAGAAAAATTCAACACTTGAAAGTTTTTCGTGCCGGGAAAAATGAGTTATGATATCCGTTCGAACATTTTAACAGTTTCTAAAATATCCGGAAAACAAAACGAAATTAAACTATCCGATCGAATCAACGAATTCAAAATAATTCCCAGAACGCTCAACACTTGAGTCAGATTAAAAATACCCAGAAGTAGCCCCAAATACCTACGGATGTACTGTGCCAAAAAACTAACCCTAATGCTACAGTGCTGCCGCGGAACCGCCGCAGAAGGCATGGTTCGGCCGCGGTTCCACGGCGCTTTAGTGGCATTTTGGTGTCGTTTTGCACAGTAACTCTTAGAATTCCCTGCTGATTTTTTTTGAGTATTTTTAATGCAGAAAAAATCACATTTTTACAAAATTTCCAGAGAGGGGGTCATTTTCGACGTATCGGGGTTCGATCGGACTTTTAACTTCGTATACACGTCGCTTAATACTCTAGCTACGCTCTGATACCACTATAGGGTTCCTAGGCACTCTTAGAAGGGTCTATAAGGCATCAACCATGCCCGAATAAAAATTTAGACGTGCCGAACAACCCAAAGCCGGGATCTTTGCTAGATTATTAGGGTTTAACATGCAAGTAAACATCTTTACAACTAAGAGTGAGGGATTACAACCTTTGTAGTCCGCTCCTTCGTTTCATAAGCTCCGAGTAGAAGTCCCTTCTCCGCGATCCACGATCTCCCAGACTCAAGAGAGGCTCCACAACCCGAATGATCTATGCTAGCTTGTGGTCTTCCTTTTCTCCGATGATCTACCTCGAAGTTTCTATAACTCAAGCTCTCTCTCTCACTAAAGAGGTGAACACCCTAATCTAATGGGCTAGATTAGAAGTGGATGATGAAGTAGGATTTATGCTCTCTTTTATTATCTTTTTCTCACACTAATCCATTACAAAATGAAAACCTAGAAAGCTTTTGTGAGCTCAAGGAAGAAGAAGGAGAAGGAAAATCCTTTTGTGATGAATAATGAAAATGTAATGATTATCACAAATGCAACCAAGGTTGCAAATAATATATGCTAACCTTTGTAGAGACTTGACTAGGGTTAAGGGTGTGGTTTGGGTTAAGAAATATCTTACAAATATCAACACAAAATATCTTAGCTCATGACAAAAGAAAAACCTTCTAGAAGTTTCATGAATGGACTAACCCAAATCAAACCCTAACCTTGTTTAATCTCCACTAAACATGTTGCATTAATAATCATATCATGTTACAATAATATATATCACATATATATTATATATTTATAACAAAAGAAAATAATACAATTAATATATATCGCATATATATCAATGTATTATCCGGTGAGAAAATGAAATAATAAAGCGAGCCAATATTAGATTATGTAATGTAATATATCATATATATTATTATATATTAAATTATCGAATCAACACTTGATCCAACAATCCGGCTATATCAAATATAACCGACTAATATATCATGTACCGATTCATCGAATCAACACTTGATCCGATGACCCGGCTCATATCAAAATATCGTGAGGATATAATACGGTATCTCATATCGCATTATCCTCGGTCATGCACATATCACATATGTGCCCCTACTCCGTTTTGCCTGAGTCAAGAAACCTCTATGTAGGACTCTAAAGAATCGTCAATACGCCGGTAGCAGGTGATGATCATATCAAACACCCACAAGCTGCAAGCGGTCAGCTAAACGTAACAGCCACCCAGGTATTGAGTGATCAAAAGATCAACAAGCAAGCCTGTACATTCTCCTTTGAATCCAAACAGTAACACTCCCGTACAGTCCGGTCTCTTCGTCTGATATGTCGCATATCAAGTCTAGGGGTGGACGTCAGACCCCAGTAACCGATAAGTCGTGTCGATGTGAGGCTCATAACAGGTCGAGAAACTACTGGTAACACTTACCAGTAAATCTCTATATCATCCCTGGCCAGGGACTTCCAGTTATAGCCAATCGAACACAACACAACATCAACTCCCTATACCGGGAGAGACGAATCCCCTCCTATCGCTCATTGCCTCCATGTGATTCAGGGTTGCACCCAAAAGCCACCGTTTTGCACGCCCTCTTGGACGTGGTAAGGTGGAAATCAAAGCACAGCTGGAATCACACAAGACTCTTTGACGATCTCGGGTCTACAGACTACCATGTACCAGTGTCACCGGAGAACTGCCATCTGACGTGAGGTATAATACCATCTGGGAGTTCTCGGCGAGTCCGTCCAGTGTACCCAGTCTCCACTGAGCACCCGTACACCATCTCTGATGTCAAAACACCGATGGATATGGGATCATCCATCGCCCATCATATGGGTCAAGATGCGTATACGCTAGTCTACTCTGGTGTATCGATGCCCTGTCTCGACACACCTTCGACTAGGAACAGTTATAGGATGTACTCATCGACTACTCTGGCCCCACTAGTATGATCTCATCATAGTCCCAGTAGTCGAGTACATATCCTAAGGGCTTTATCAACATGTGAGTGTAAGACAGTAAACATATACAAGTCAACATGTTAAGATAAAGGAAAACCAAATAGCATACTATCATGACGAGCAAGAAAGTCCTCTCTATATATATCCAAGCATCCATTATAATATACATTATATGTATAACAATGGCCTCTAGGGTATATACATAACTAACACATGAGAGTTTATGGTTAGTTCTTTAAAGAGAGAGAGCTTGAGGAGAGAGAATATGAAAGTGAGAATGATATGAATTATGTCTCATTTTTGATATATGATGAAGCATAAAGAATATCAAATAAATCATTATTTGATATTAACAACCATGCTTCATTTAGTACATACAATGAATCATCTCATGAATCATTAAGCAATAAATGCTTCATTAACTCATTTGGATGATTCATCTCATGAGTCACTAATCTATTTAATGCAAATAACACCTAAGCTCTCCACCTCATCAAACTTCTAGAAGCTTCTCGACAAATTACGAGAATGCCCCTCCCATCCGTGAAAACACGGAAATACTGAGACTGTATAAATCCAATAATCCAATACTAGAATCTGGCTTAAACTAAAGCCCGCTAGTAAAAACTGTCCGAATATCGTACGTGCATAAAAACACGTATGTGTCCGAACCCTGTCGTAAAACCATACGACCTCTATATCGTTTCGCCTAAACCAGGGAAACTCTCTGTGTGGGACTCTAAAGACTGACACTACGCTGGCAGTGGGTTTAACCACAGGCCGCAAACGGTACTAGCTCTACGTAACGGTCCCCAGGTGGATGTTGATAAGAAGGCCGATGAGGAAACCCATCCGAACTCCTACTGAGCCTGATGTGACAATCTCCATACAGTCCGGTCTGTTCGACTAGGACTATCGCATATCGGGCCTAGGGGGCGGCAAGCGTCAGTCCCCTAAAAGCGGTATAAGTCGTGTCGGAGTGAAGCCCATTACACCTTGAGAAGCTACTGGAAATCCTACCACTAAATCTCGTTTGCCCTGGCCAGGGACTTTGCGTAATAGCTTTCCAAATACAGCGCGATATCAACTCCCAATACCGGGAGAGACGAATCCTATCTAACCGCCACTGCCTCCAAGTGCTTCGGGACCGCACCCAACTGCTATCTGTTTGCACGACTCCTTTGAGCCGTGGTAGGGTAGCAATCTAAGAACAGTGGGAACACACTCGAGACGAAGTAACAATGTCAAGTCTGCGGACTATGCTGTACTCATGTCACCTGGGAACTGTTAATTGACGACGGGTATAATACCAACCAACAGTTCCCTGCGAGTTCTGTCCGGTATACCCATAACCCAACGAGCACCTGTATACTATCTCTAGTACAACGTACTAATGGCTGTGGGACAGACCATTTCCCCTGCTGGGATGAGAAGCGTACACACTAGTCTACTCCGGAGTTTCGATAATCCTACGACTAGGGACCTTAAAAAGGATGTGCTTGTAGACTACCGAGCCCCCACTAGTGTGACTGCCATCACAACGCTGGTAGTCAAGCAAAATCCTAAGGGCTCTATCAATATGTATTCGCGATATGCTAATATATACACATATTAAGATAGATATAAACCAGGTAGCATACTACCATATTTAGCAAGACTGTTAATATAACTGTGAATATCCCAAGATTCCATTAAGTAATATACAAGCTAGTATGATACAATAATGGCCCGTAGGGCATATACACTAACAATAACAAGTTAATAAACACAAGTATATGAGCATTCATTATTTCGATATCACAAACTATGAAATGGTATATCAATATCAATATATAAATCAAATGCAAATCATACACATACATGTTATATGAAAACCAAGACATAGAACACATGTATATATATAAGTATTTATGATGTCTAACAAGTAGGTAAGATAATGGAATACGACATCATAAATAACTATTCATATTTCGAGTCATCAAAACAATGAATTAGAATAATATATCAATATCAAAATATATAACACAAATAAAGTATGAGATATTGATATATTACTCGATATACACAAGTTATATGATATGCAAATTAATAAACAAGTGTATACAAGTTTGGTATCAATAGGTAAACAAGATAAATTATGTGGCACCAAACAACTATTCATGTTTAAGTTATCATCAAAACAAAGAGAGAATGGAAAATACTAACACATAAAAATTCCTTTATGTTGTTTAATTTGATGCAAGCCCCTGAAATTTTCTTGAATTCATATCCCTTGAAATCTTGCTATTTAATATAAGATCCCTCAACTCCTTTACTATTGTCCAAACTAGTTTTTTGCATGTGCAATACAAGTGTTACGAAGAAAGCAAGCGAGTTGGGTGCAAACTACAAAAACATACATATAGATTTATTATTGAGAATCTAGAACAAGCATGCAAAAGACACAGCTTGGTGTAATTCGTTATAAGATATAATAAAAAATAATTTTGCAGAGTTGGTAAGTATTTAATCATCATCTTTTCAATGATTTTTTGCAAGTTTGAGGGACCTTTTAAAATTTAAAATTTAAGAGTCTAATAAAGATAGTTGTTGTTGTTGTTGTTGTTATTTAGGGAGGGGTAGATTGTCTGCATTATAAAGAAATATTTGAATATTTAAATATGAATTGATAACATTAGTGGGTGTAACCGAGTCGCATTTGAATTAGCTGAACACTGTCCAATTTATGCTCGGCTTATCTTGGCTCGGCTCGAGTTCATCGCGAGCTGATAGAGATGGCTCATGTTCGGCTTATGGGCTTGTCGAGCTCAAAATGAGTCAAAGTTAAGCTCGGTTTCAAAACAGAAAAAGAGAAGCTTTTTGAAAGAGGAGGTCGATTTCAATGGTCATGGAGTCTTTGATATGATTGCTTGGCCTGGAGGCCTGGAGAACATGACAAGTGAGTAAAAAAATTATGTTCATGGGTTTGGGGTGTTTGAAGGGTAAATTGTCAAAAAGTCCCTAGTCCGCTCGAGAGTTGTCTATAAGCCCCTATTATTTTCAAAATTGTTGGAAAGGACATACCGTTCGAAATCTTTGTGAAAAATCCCTTGGGTTGTATTTCATTTAGGCCGTATATTTCCTTAACCGATTGGATATTACAGGCAACCGATTGGATATTACAGGCAACTGCAATTGTTTAGATATTACAGGCAGATGGTATACATGGGTTTTGATTGGGCCCAGGGGTCTTTTAACAAGCGCAAAAAGCCCAGGTTTTTACACAAGTTTGAAGCATGCAATTTTTTTGACAATTTACCCAACTTTTTTTTGACAATTTACCCAATTTTCAATGTATAAAAGGCAACAGTTGGATTTTGGGAAGTGAGCAAGCCGCCCATACGTATCTTTTATACCTTACATATGCTTCCTTGCTTTTGGGAGTTTAGTATAAAATATGACATATAGCAGAAAATCAAAATTTAAGCACTTATTGTACTGTAACCGAGTCGAACTCAAGCTTATATTGGACGAGCTCGGCTGAGTTCAGCTCGTTTAGTAAACAAGCCAATAATTTCAACTCAAATTCGGCTCATTTATTAATGAACCGAGCTTGAACGAGTCAATATCGAACAGAACTCGGACCGAACCCGAGCTGGCTTGTTCAATTAGCACCCCCAGATAGGTAGCCTAGAATGCGTTTAATTTTGAGAGGACTTTTTTTATAACTTTTTCACACAAAATTAAATGCCAAATAAATCGATGCAAAAAGACAATTAATTCAGAGACTCTAAAGAGTGCATTATAAGAGGAGAGGTTGGTACAATAGTTAGTTTTGATTCAAGATTAAGCGAATGTTGCATTACTTTCTACTTGAACTATTTGGCCCTGGTTGGATATTGAGATAGGATCGGTGTAGTTTATTTTTAAGTGGAGGTAAAGAGCAAACTATGGTTTACTAGTCTCAAACTCTGAAAATGGAGTTTACAAAACTTTGATCAGATTGGAGTTGAGAAACTGCAGTGATGGAGGTCCTTTTCGGTTCTCTTTCAGATGTTGTCTTCTGTCGATCTCCAGGTGGATCTTGGAGGTGATCTCCTATTGCGTATGGGTCTCAATAGGTTTTGAGGAGATTGGTGACTTCGAGGAGTGTAGCCCCGAGTACCTGTAAGGAAGTCCCAGGATGGTTTGGTACCACCGAGGACGCTCCGACGATCAAGTTAGTACGAGATCCGAGAAGAGTAACGGCTAAGTGGAGTAAAAATGGCTTACTTGACCTCTCTGTGATGGGGGTTTATATAGTGGAGGCAGCACGCAGCAGCAGGCGTGAGAATCTCGCAAGCAGTTACGCTCCCGACGTCATGCCCGCGTAAAGAGCGGATCGCCCATTTAATGGGGATTGTGATGGCGTGGGGCGTGGGATGTTGCTGGCGGAGAATCTGCGCATGGCGAGATTTGCGGAGCGGCGGTTATGCCTGTGAGAGGTGGAGTTAGTCGGTCGGAGGACCGAGGAAGATGGCCTCGGTTGGAGAGCTTGGGGATGAGCGAGAGGACCGAGGAGTCTTGGTCCTGTGGCAGCTCGGGGCAAGATGAGAGGCCGAGGAGGCCAATTTTCAGGAGGCTCTGAGGTGAGCCAGCTTGTGCTTGTAGGTCGGGTACAAGGGTGGCCTGGTCGGCCCCTGTGGGCCGTTTCTTCTGAGTTCCGGGACACGTCATCTGCCACGTGTCCTGATCTTGGAGATCGCCAATATTGAGCATCATCATTAGACCCCCATTCTTGTCTCGACCAGCTAGCGGGTCGGGTCAGGAGTGGATTGCCGGGCCGCCCGGGGTGAGCTCCCTCTTAAGGTTTCGTCGGAACGCGTCCCCGGGCTGTCAGCTGTCTCTTCTGTCAGTGAATCAGGGCGAGATCTCTACATTTAAGGAAGGTGCGCCGGTTCGCGCATCCTGCCACTGAAGCGACGGTCCATGTGTCAAGCGTCGGTTGGCCGACGCGACGTGTGCAGACCTGCGACGCCTGATGGGGTGCGGTCAAGTGTGGGAACGACAAGTGGAGCAATCGGAACCGTTGGACGCGAGGAAGCGTTTTAGCGGGAGATGAAGGGCGCCATTGGATGTGGTCGTTTAAGGTGATAAGTAGAGGTGGGGCCCACTCCAGGACCCCTACTCTTTCTTATTTCCTTTCTTCTAAGTCTTGGCTTGCTCGGCGCTCTTCCTCTTTTGGGTTGGATACCTGATTCGTTCCCACTCTTCGGGTTTTTCATTCCGGGGGGAGGCCGGCAGCGCGGCCGCGCCCCCAGCTGGCTCACGCCCCGCGCCGAATGTTCCACCGGGGATAGGGCCGTCCACCTCGTTGATGGCTCCCGGTGATCGTTCCGGCGGCGGCCAGAGACGTCCACGGTCATCCGAGTCCCAGACAAGAGATGTAGGAGAGGGCGAGGACGGGGTCCCCTTTAAGAGGAAAAGGACAATCTCTCATGCACCGTCGTCGGGGGTTCCTGAGAGGATTCCCGTGCAGGGGGGTGATGCTGTCTTCACGGCTCCATCTGGGCTTTCCGTCGTTGCCGGCCTGCTCACCGGGATGGAAGAGTCGGCCGGGGGTGGCTTCCGCACGGCACCCTGAGGGTCCAAATGGAGGCCATAGCCTAAAGGGCGGTCCAGGTAAGAACTCTTCTACGCGTTGTTTTTGACCTTCCTTTCTTTGGCTCGAGCGTCTCCAAGTTTCTCATTCGTTTCTCGTCAGGTCCTTCAACACCGCGCCCTCGCTGTTCGTATGGAGGCCGAGGGGGCGTTCCACGCGTCGAGACCGGTAGAAGCTTTTCCTTCAAAGGCCGAGGTCCTGCGGCGTGACCTGCATCTGGAAAGGGCGAAGGCTGATGTCCTGGCAGACCGAGCAGAGGTTGCGGAGCTCGCCAATTCAGTAAACCGGGGTGCCTATCGTCGCCTGAGCGTATCCCACCGAGTTGCCGAGAGGAAGCTGGCGGATCTGGCCGATCGTTTCGTGTCCATGGAGAAGGAGAGAGACGCCAGTAGGGGGATGCCGAGGCGGCGCTTGTGGTGGCCAAGACTGCCGAGGTACGGGCTAGGAAAGCTGTGGCCGATTACAAGGTGTCAGAGAAATTTTACGTCGAGCTTGACGAGTATTCCGCCGTCGTGTGGAATAAGGCTTTGGATGCCGTGAAGGAGCAGCTTCCCGAGTTCGCCGATGGCGAGCTCCGTGCTCGGGTCCCACTCCTAGTGGCAAGGCCTCCGGCAGACAACGATGAGGGAAGCGAGGCGCACCCCTGGTGGCAAGGCCTCCGGCAGACAACGATGAGGGAAGCGAGGCCTCCGGTGGTGAAGCCTTCAGCAAACCGCGATGACTGTGATGAGGGGAGCGAGGTGCCGAGGGGGGTTTGCGACTAAGCATTTTTGATGTTTCCTCGTCCCTCTTTTGTAAGCGTCTGGAACTTTGTAAGGCTGGGAAGCCCCCAATACCCCTGTAAACGTTTTACTTGTGCGAATAAAACTCTTGCTATTGCATCGCTTTACACTTTATCTTTTGGATGTGAAGAGTGTTCGTAGAATATCCTTGCTTGCTTTGTTGGGCTTCCATTTCAGGCGATCGTACGTCAAGTTGCTTTCGGTTACTTGCCAAGCGTGCCGAGCGCTGCTGAGAAGGAGGCATCTCCACGGCCCCGGGGTCGAAGGGGGATCGCTCAGACTTGGATATACCTGATGCCCCTTGTTGGGGCCTCGGATCCTCTGCGTCTGATGGGCAGAGGGATGTCCGCCGTATTTGTGCCGAGCATGAATGGGAAGCTGCTCGGCTGCTTCTTGGCGAGGGCCTTTGACTTCTGGCATTGCGAGCAACGACTAGTAGATGGGGATGGTCGGGCGAGGGTCGGGCTCGACTTCCTCTGGAATGACTTCGGATCCTTAGAGTTGGAGAGGCTGTAAGAATCCCACTAAGGATGACCGGGCAATGAAGCTGTGCGGTTGCCTCTCGGCGAGGGTTTTGATCTTTGGCGTCGTGGGTAGGCAACTACCAGCCTGGGATGACCGAGCGGGGTAGCCGCTCGGATGCCTTTGCGAGGGCTTCGATCCCTGGCGTCATGGGTAGGGAGCTACCAGCCGGAGGTAGCCGAGCACGGTAGCTGCTGAGCTGCCTCTAAGGAGGACTTTGATCCTTAGCGTTTGAAGGGCCGTAAGAAGCCCACTAAGGATGACCGGGCAGTGAAGCTGCGCGGTTGCCTCTTGGCGAGGGCTTTGATCTCTGGCATCGTGGGTAGGAAACTACCAGCCTGGGATGACCGAGCGGGGTAGCCGCTCGGATGCCTCTTATGAGGGCTTCGGTCCCTGGCGTCATAAGTAGGGAGCTACCAGCAGGAGATGACCGAGCAGGATAGTTGCTCGGTTTACCTCTTGCGAGGACTTTGATCCTTCAGGACGGGGACCGAGCAGGGTTACTGCCTAGTGCCTCTTGGCGAGGACTTTGATCCCTGTCGGTTGTGGTAGGAAGCTACCAGCCGGGGATAACCGAGCAAGGGCCCGACTGCCTCTAGGAGGACTTTGGTCCTTAGCGCGGGAGGGGCTGTAAGAAGCCTACCACGGACCCTTGGCCGGGCAGGGTTACTGCCAGGTGCCTCTAGGCGAGGGCTTTTGTCCTGAAGGATAGCCGAGCGAGGGACCCTCGGGCTCGACTGCCTCTGGGAGGGCTTTTGATCCCTGTCGGTCGTGGTAGGAAGCTACCAGCTGGGGATAGCCGAGCAGGATAGCAGCTGAGCTGCCTCTAAGGAGGACTTTGATCCTTAGCATTGGAGGGGCCGTATGAGGCCTAATAAGGATAACCGGGCAGTGAAGCTGCGCGGTTGCCTCTTGGTGAGGGCTTTGATCCGTGGCGTTGCGAGTAGGGAAGCTACCGGCCAGGGATAGCCGAGCAGGGGAGCCGCTCGGCTGCCTCTACGGAGGACTTTGATCCTTAGCGTTGGAGGGGCCTTAGGAGGCCGGCTAAGGATAACCGGGCAGGGAAGCAGCGCAGTTTCCTCTTTGGTGAGGGCTTTGGATCGCAAAGACATGACTTTGTTGGTCTTGGCCTCACTGGTATAGCTTGAGCTTCTCGGCGTTTTAGGCCATGGGAAGTTGCGTCCATCCGCGTCTTGTAAGCTATAGGCTCCGCCGGGGAGCACCTCAGAGACGAGGAAAGGACCATCCCACTTCGGGGAGAACTTGTGTAGTCTGCCTTGATCAATGAACTCATTTCGCCGTAGGACCAGATCTCCGGTCTGGAAGGAGCGGCGCTTGACCCGAGCGTTGTAGTATCGGGTAGTTTGTTGTTGATAAGCGGCGGCCCCGATCTGAGCCCGGTCTCTCTTCTACGACAAGATGTCCAGGTTGGTCCATAGCGCCGAGGTGTTCGCATCATCGTCGAAGTGCTTGACCCGATGACTGGTAAGTCCGATCTCCGCTGGGACCATTGCCTCGGTCCCGTAGCAGAGGCTGAAGAGGGTTTCCCCGGTGGGGGTCTTCTTTGACGTGCGTGGGGCCCATATGACCCGGGGCAGTTCTTTGACCCAACTGCTTTGTCGCCCTTCTAGGTGGGTCCGGAGACCTCGGAGGACGTCTCGGTTAGAGACTTCGGCCTGCCCGTTGCATTGGGGATGCACGACCGCGGCAAACTTCATAAGGATATGGTATTCTTTGCAGAAGTTCTTCACTTTCTCGTTCTCAAAGTTCGTCCCGTGGTCGGTGATGATACATCTCGGGATGCCGAACAGGAGTATCAGATTGTTTTGCGGGAACTTGATGGTCGTGGCGGCGTCCGGTTTTCTGATGGGGACGGCCTCGATCCACTTGGTGAAGTAGTCTACTGCGACGAGGACGTATTTGTTCCCGCCTGTACCAGTAGGGGACTGGCCGATCATGTCCAATCCCCACTGGGCGAACGGCCATTAGGATGTTAGGGTGGTCAGCTCGGTAGCGGGGAGGCGAGGGATGCTGCCGTAGAGCTAGCAACTCTTGCATCTTCTGACTAGCTTCTGGGCGTCCTCATGAACAGCAGGCCAGTAGTACCCCTGGAGCAACGCCGTTTGGATCAAGGTTCGGGCCCCTTGGTGCGCACCACCAACCCCCTCATGGATCTCCCGGAGGATGTAATCGGCTTCATGGGGGTCGATGCACCAGAGCAAGGGCTGAGTGAAGGATTTCTTGTAGAGCTTCCTATTGCTCCAGATGAAGTGGTGGGCTTCAGCCCAGAGACGGCGAGCGGCTCACCGATCTTCTTGGAGCGTACCGTCCTTCAGGAATTCCACGAGGGGCTTCCTCCAGTCTCAGTCGCCTTCCTGTCCTGCATATACGTGGAGTGTTGTCGCTCCATCTTCCACGCTGGGCTGAGGCAAGGTTTCGAAGAGGATAGACCGCTTATTGTTGGCCAAGTATGACGAAGCCAGCTTGCTCAGGGCGTTGGCTTGGGCATTCAGCTTCCTGGGATTGCTCTACTTGGACTTCGTCAAAGTTCCTCCGGAGTTTCCTCACCTTGTCCAGATACTTCATCATCAGAGGCTCCCGAGCTTCAAAGCGGCCGGTTACTTGACCGACGATAAGGGCCGAGTAACTACGGATCCGAATTGTCTTCAGTCCCAGCCCGGCGGCCATGCGCAGTCCAGCCAGGAGGGCCTTATACTCTGCCGCGTTGTTCAAGGCTTTGAAACCGAGCATCAGAGAGTACTCCATTTCCGCCTCGTTCGGGCACCGGATAATGAGGCCGGCACCACAGCCTTCCTCGGTGGAAGACCCGTCGATGTAGATGACCCACTCAGGAACCGAGCTAGGCCTTTCCGCGATGGGACACTGAGTTGCGAGGGGCGGCGTGGGCTCCGGCTCCTTGCTAGGGATGGTGCATTCAATGATGAAATCGGCCAGGGCCTGCGCTTTGATAGCCTGCCTCGGGCGATATTTTATGTTAAACTGAGATAGTTCCCACCTCCACTTTTCTACAAGGCCCAAGGAGTCTGGAGATGCAAGTGTTAGTTATATGTATGCCCTAGAGGCTATTACTGTACATATGATGTATATTGTAATGGATGCTTAGACATATATAGGGAGGACTTTCTTGCTCGACATGATAGTATGCTATATGGTTGTACTTTATCTTAACATGTACTCTGATTGTCTCTATGTTACATGTTGATAAAGCCCTTAGGATATGTACTCGACTACTGGGACTATGATGAGATCATACTAGTGGGGCCACGGTAGTCGACGAGTACATCCTATAACTATTCCTAGTCGAGAGTGTATCGAGACAGGGCATCGATACACCAGAGTAGACTAGCATATACACATCTTGACCCATATGATGGGCGATGGATGATCCCATATCCATCGGTGTTTGACATCAAGGATGGTGTACGGGTGCTCAGTAGAGACTGGGTACACTGGACGGACTCGCCGAGATCTCCCAGATGGTATTATACCTCACGTCAGATGGCAATTCTCCGGTGACACTGGTACAGAGTAGTCTGTTGACCCGAGATCGTCATAGAGTCTTGTGTGATTCCTACTGTGCTTTGATTTCCATCATACCACATCCAAGAGGGCGTGCAAAAAGGTGGCTTTTGGGTACAGTCCCGAATCACATGGAGGCAATGAGCGATAGGAGAGAATTCGTCTATCCCGGTATAGGGAGTTGATGTTGTGCTGTGTTCGATTGGCTATAACTGGAAATCCCTGGCCAGGGTTGCTGAGATTTACTGGTAAGTGTTATCAGTAGTTTCTTAAACTGTTATTGACCTCATATCGACACGACTTATCAAGCTACTGGGGTCTGACGTTTACCACCCCTAGGCGAGATATGCGACATATCAGACGACAAGACCGGACTATACGGGAGTGTTACTGATTGGATTCGCAGGAGAATGTACAGACTTGCTTGTTGATCTTCTGATCGCTCAATACCTGGGTGGCTGTTATGTTTAGCTGACCGCTTGCAGCTTGTGGGTGTTTGATATGATCATCATCTGCTACCGGCGTATTGACGATTCTTTAGAGTCCTACACAGAGGTTTCTTGACTCAGGCAAAATGGAGTAGGGGCACATATGTGATATGTGCAGGACCGAGGATAATGCGATATGAGATACCGTATTATATTTTCGCGTTATTTTGATATGAGCCGGATCATCGGATTAAGTGTTGATTCGATGAATCGGTACATGATATATTAGTCGGTTATATTCGATATAGCCGGATTGTCGGATCAAGTGTTGATTCGATAATTTAATGTATAATAATATATATGATGTATTGAATTACATTAACTAATATTCGCTCACTTATTGATTCATTTTCTCACCGGGTAATACATTGATATATATGCGATATATGTTAATTGTATTATTTTCTTTTGTTACAAATATATATTATATATGTGATATATAATATTGTAACATGATCTGATTACTAATGCAACATGTTTAGTGGAGATTAAATAAGGTTAGGGTTTGAATTGGGTTAGTTCTTTCATGAACCTTCTAGAAGGTTTTCTTTTGTCATGAGCTAAGATATTATGGTTGATATTTTAAGTGACTCATTCTTAACCCAACCCAAACCTTTAGCCCTAGTTAAATCTCTACATGAGTTAGCCTTGTCATAGTTGACCATGGTTGCATTTGTAATCATATATCATTTCATTATTCATCACAAAAGGATTATTCATTGTTCATCTTCTTCTTCCTTCTTGCAAAGTTTTCTAGCTTTGATTCTTGTGATGAAAATGCGTGAGATTATGAAAATAAAATAGAGCTAAATTTCTACTTCATCATCCTAATCTATCCTAACCATTTAGATTAGGGTGTTCACTTCATTTGAGAGTGAGAGCTTGTGTTTAAGAAACTTCAAGGTAGATCATCTTAGTTATCGAAGATCGGAAGCAAGTTTGCATCATTCTCTTCGTGGAACCTCTCTAGAGTCTGGGTAAATGATGATCGCAGCGAAGAGACCTCAACACGAAGCTTATGAAGCGAAGGACCGGACTACAAAGGTTGTAATCCTAAACTCTCAGATGTTAAAGTGTTTAACATGCTTTGTTTCGCCTAATCTCTAGTTTAAAGATCTTGGTTAGAGTTGTTCGGCACGTCTAATTTTTAAATCGGGCATGGTTGATGCCTCGTAGACCCTTGTGAGAGTGCCTAGTAACCCTACAGTGGTATCAGAGCCAAGCTAGAGTTTTAGGCGAAGTCTAGGCGAAGTTTAAAGTCCGATCAAACTCCGAATACCCGTATAAACCTAGTTTCTGGAATTTTTCAAAAAATTGTTTTTTTTCATATTAAAAATGCTCAGAAAATTCAGCAGGGTATTATAGGAATTACGGTGAAAAACGAGCTTTTAACTCCTTCAGAGAGCCGCGGAACCGCGGCAATAGCCTACCTTGGGCGGCGGTTCCGCGGCTAAATAGTAGGATTAGAGTTTTGTTTTCACACAGTAAAATCCGTACAGATCTCCTGATGTTTCTGGGAATTTTTAATTTACTCAAGTGTTGAGTTTTCTGGCTTGTATTGGGAGCTCGTTGATTCGATCGGAAAGTTTAACTTCGTTTAATTTTTCCCGGGTTATTTTTAGAACGTGTTAAAAAGTTTGACCGGATATCAATAACTCACTTTTTCCCCTGCCGGAAAATTTCCAAGTGTTGGATTTTTCCATAGTTTAAGGACGTTCTAAGTCGTTGAAGTAACGCGGTGGACCCTCTAGAAGACAACAAACCTTAACTCGATTATGTGACCGTCTGAACCGCCTCTAAACCTTAGGGTTTGGGGCAGTACGGCGTGCCACATGTGAGGCGTTGACTTGACCCTTCTATGGCTGGACCATTGGTACTGTGGCATGTGATGGATATTTTTAAACTAATTTCAAGTGTTGAGAACTATTTGGGAAAACTTGGGTGTTTGATTATTCGATCGGAAAGTTTAACATTGTCTATTTATCTAGAATGTGATACAATATTTAGAATCCACAAGTAGTTATGAGATAACTAATTTGAATGTTATAAATCTAGCAGTTCAGTCTCAATTGATTGGTTGCCACGGAATTTTGATGTGATCAAAAGTCCGTCGCAATCACGTAGCGTACGCGGATACTCGCCGGGTAAACTTAATAGATAGCCACGCCCCATAGCCCCGACCAAGTGACTGTAGGAGAACCCCGTCGCCAAAAGCATCCGTTCGGGTGCTCGCGGCAGCGGTGTTCCGCCTTAGTGCACTTCGTCGACGGCATCCGGCGGTGCGGCTGTCTACTAAACTTTGCGACGAGCATTCGATCAGGATGTCGGGAATCTTGTTGAATTGCCCGACTAGATATTGAAAAGAGTTTTCGATATTGAGACTAAAATGCGGGGTTTATAATTGTTAGGCATGCGATGTCTGAGGAATTCATTTGGTTAGGCATGCGATATCTAAGGAGTTTGCGGATTCCAACTGTTATAGTTTTACACTTTCTTTTCTGCGACCGTAAGCGTAGTATGTGGTGTATCGCCGGTTTCGTTTCTATACATCAACGACAATCGGGATACGCATACTTGCTTACGTTGATGATATGAGATATTATGTGTTGCTGTGATATGTTATATTGGATCGTCGCGTTTTGAATAGCCGGGGGTTTTATGTAAGATGAGGGTTTTTATTTTCATTCATGTAAAATTCATTTGTATGTAATATTCTTTTATTGGGGCACTTCCAGGCTGAGGATGATGTCACCCTTGTATATTATTTACTATTCCACATTAGGTAGACCTAAGGCGGGGAGCACAAGTAACCGGGTTCTGGGGTCCAGTGGAAGACCATCTCGAGGAGTCGAGACCGGGTCTCCTAACCCTAGAATTGGCAGTGTTGCTTGCCGCTCTCGTAGGGGTCTAGGGATATGGGTTTGGCTATTCATCGCGACCGTGGAATCCGTGTTTTATACAGGCTCGTATTAAAATACTGACGTCCTAGTATATCCAATATTTCATATATGTTCTTCTGTTGCATTGTTCTGTGATGAAATCATATTACTGCCTGAGGCGAATGTTTATATTATATATATGAGATATATGTTATATTGCAGATTTCGTTTCAAATGTGATGCTTGTGAAGCATAATAAAATGGGACTTCATTATTGAGATTAATGGAACTAAAAGAAATCTAAAGATGTTGTAGAAACTTGTTTAAAAACTGGTAGCTCTAGTTCTTGCTTTGCAGAGCGGTGTTCCTTGTAGAACATCCAGCACCTTATTCGATAAGGAAAGAGCCGAGATCCCTTCACCGGGAGTGACCTCTTTAGCGAAACTAGCAGATGCTACAAACTCGGTTTGTCTTTTGATTGTTTTTATAGTTTTTGCTTTGCATAGTGATATTTGTGAAATATCCTGCATCTTATTCGATGAGGAAAGAGACGACGATCCCTTCACCGGGAGTGACCACTTTAGCAAAACTAGAAAAGGACTCAAAAACATTCCATTAAAAATCACTCGATTCTACAACGATATCAAGTTCATTACGCAAAGGGTTTTCTTAAAAACCTGTCGTAGCCCTCCATCTTTTCAGATAAGGACTGTTTAGTATTCGTGCTGCGTTTGTTGGTTTTTGTCAAGGCGTAGTGTGCGGTAGCTGAATAGTACTTATCTGCTTATGCATATGATGCAGATTGGATTAGGGTAGTCGTACGACCTTATTGGCCTTTGTCAAGGGTCGTGCGGGTGGGTTTGATTCAATCAGGAAATGACGGGTTGAACTTGACTAGCAGCCTATGGTTTGTTGGCCTTTGTCAAGGTCATAGGAGGCTTGGGGTAAAATATTATTGGAAATTTCAAGAGTTGAAATTTGCAATGAGATTGCATACCTTCTATGAGATAGTTGGATCCCGATACATACTGCGAGTAAGAGTTACTCCAGGGAGAGTTTTACACATTACAATTAGCCGATCAAGTAGGTGTCTAGAAAAGTGTCAACGGGGTTACGCCCCTGGGAAAACGAGGTTTATTATAATTAGGTTCGTGCGAAAGCACGGGGAACCTCCCTCAAAGTACCGGCACTGGCCTGGCTGAAATATTGGCGAACTTGTAGCGTGTAATTAATCCTGGCTAATCTTTCCTTTTAGGGTTTGAAGGAAGATTTGACTAAAACAGTGGGAGACATCCTGACTAGATATATTAGATAATCAATCTAATCTTGCAAGAGCATATGCTGAGTGTTTTCTTCTTTCTCTCTCCAGGTAACGATCATGTCACGCCTTAATCAAGATAATAATACGGATGTATTGACCGAACCCGCTTGTTATACTGAGCTGGGGAACGTTGGTCCCGCTCCAACTTATAAATGTTATAAGACAGAGCAGGAAATAGGGGATTACCAGAATTCTCGTACCACCCAAACGAAGAAAGTGCATGCTGATGCATCTTCTTTGGGTGTGTTCATTACAGAGAACTGTTTCTCAATATCCTTTACGTCCTGAGTATGTGATACCGGATCAGAATCCCGCAAATGTAATCTGTTACATGGGCTACAGAAAAGTAGAGGACAAAGAACGGGTGATAAGTTTCATGAGATAGAAACGGTGCAAGTGTTGCAGCCAAGTCTGTTGGTTGTTATCACCCTGTAATAGCAAATACATTGATTCTAAACGAATGTTATTAGATACCGAACCTGATATACAATATCATATCAGTCTCTTTATTAGTAAAGAAGGATATAATTTTGTATTGTTGGATAATGTTTTGAACATTTCCTATATCAAGAGTTGATCGGTTCAGGCACGTTATCTAAAAGCATTGACGTTCTAAATCAAACTACAGTTCTTAGTATACAGAACACACACAAGAGGAAGAGTTCATAAATGAACGAATCCTTCTTGAGGCATTGTAGACTAGGTCATATCAATGCGACCCGACTAGCTAAGTTACATTTAGATGCATATTTAAATTAGTTTGAATTTATATCTTGTGAAACTTACTGGTCATGTCACAAAGATACGATGACCATAGCTCTGTTTATTGGAAACAGAGAAAGAGTTAGTGAACTCTTGGGATTGATACATGCTGATGTATGAAGGTCCCCTGTCTACATATGCTAAGACCGGTTCTTTGTACTTCATTACATTCTCTGATGATCTCTCAAGATTCAGACATATGTTCCTGTTGAAACACAAGTCCGAAACTTTTGAGATATTCACAGAATAAATTAGAAGTAGAGAACCAAAAACGGGTATAAGTATTATGTCCTTTGATGAGATCAAGGAGGAGAATACTTGAGCACGGGATTCCTGGACTATTCTAAAGGAGAATGAGATTCTCTCTCAGCATTACTCCTTCGTATACACCATGGCAGGATGGTATATCGGGGCAGAGCAAAGCACCCTATATGATATGGTGTGCTCTATGATGAGTACTACTGAGTTTCCTATTTCCTTTCGGGAGTTATGCACTTGAGAAGCTGCATACCTATTGAATATGGTTCAAATCAAATCAGTTGCCTACCACTTCATATGTGATATGGAATGGAAAGAGTCCATATCTTAAGTATGTTAAGATTTGTGGTTGTCCAGCCTATGTTTAAAAGCATAATCCGGACAAGCTCAAGGCAAAGTCAGTTCTGTAGAAGTTTGTTGGATATCCCAAGCATTCGCAAAGGAATATTTTCTACCAAACCGAGGAACAAAAGATATTTTGTTTCTCAGCATGCTACCTTTGTGAAAGGAAATTTCTTGTGAAGAAATTAGTGGTCATGAGGTAGAACTGGAAAGAGTTCCAGCTATACAAAACTGCAGCTGATGATTTAGTTGAACCAAAGGATTCAGTAATTTCCAACGAACCTCAGCCTCTCCTCCGATCTAGTAAGGTTCCTTACCCACCTGAGAGATACTTCGGTTTCTCTATGACAGTGGGAGAAAGGATTACATCATGAGATGATGACCCAACTAGTTTCGAGCAGGCCATCAGGAGTGGGACTCTGTAAGAATGGCTGGATGCTTAGTAATCTGAGATGGAATACTTATACACCAACAAAGTATGGACTTTGGTTGCTTTATCTGAAGGGTTAAATCCCCATCAGGAGCAAGTATATCTTGAGACGATAACTTGGTGTACATGGAAAAGTTGAGACTTTCAAAGCTATGCTTAAGTCCATCCAGATCCTACTTGCCACTGCTACATACCATGACTACGATATTTGGTGGTTGAATGTCATGACTGCTTTTCTAAATGATGATTTGGAAGAGAGTGTCTATAAGTACACAGCCAGAGAGCTTCGTAGCTAGTGGGAGCAGCGGAAACGTGTGCAAGATGTTTTATGTTGATAAATCGGGCATCGCGGAGTTGGAACATCTGTTTTGATGTAATAGTCAAAGAGTTTGACTTCATCAAAATGGTAGATGAACGTTGTATATACAAAAAGGTAGTAGAGAGTATGGTGGTGATCCTTGTAGAGTACGTGGATGTGGATGACATACTCTTGATAGGAAAGGAGTTTCCTATGCTACGCTCGGTCAATCTCCACTTATCACAAGGATTCTCCATATAGGATCAAAGTGATACCTCCTAAATCCTGGGTTTTGGATCTATGAGATAGATCTAATTGGATGTTAGGAATCTCACTAGTTGTAGTGAGATGGTACCAATCGATCCTGGGGAGAATCACTGGAAAGGTTCCAGGGTGATAAGGACGACTGAATGTCAGTCGCAGGCATTGTCTTTACCCTCAGTGGAGGGACGGTATGTTGGATGAGTTCCAAGCTAGATACCGTGACTTACTAGACGATTAAAGGCAAGATACGTCATTACCAGGGATGCTACCAAAGAGGCAGTCTGGATATATTTAAGTTCATGAGAGTGACAATGGAGTTGTGGCTTATGCCAAGGAACCCCCGTCCCATCAGAAATCCAGATATAATTCTTAGGCAGTATCACCTGATCATGGAGATGGTTGATCTCCAGGGAGATCGAGGTTAGGAGAGTAGACACAGAGAACAACAGCGCGGATCCACTCACAAAGGCCTTTTTCCCAGTAGAGACTTTTATGGGTTGGTTGAGTATGAGATACTTCAACCATAGCTAATTGTTGGGTATGTGATACCATAACAGATGGCCCTAGTGCAAGTGGGAGATTGTTAGTTATATGTATGCCCTAGAGGCCATTACTGTACATATGATGTATATTGTAATAGATGCTTGGACATATATAGGGAGGACTTTCTTGCGCGACATGATAGTATGCTATCTGGTTGTACTTTATCTTAACATGTACTATAATTGTCTCTATGTTACATGTTGATAAAGCCCTTAGGATATGTACTCGACTACTGGGACTATGATGAGATCATACTAGTAGGGCCACCGTAGTCGACGAGTACATCCTATAACTGTTCCTAGTCGAGGGTGTATCGAGACAGGGCATCGATACACCAGAGTAGACTAGCGTATACGCATCTTGACCCATATGATGGGCGATGGATGATCCCATATCCATCGGTGTTTGACATCAAGGATGGTGTACGGGGGCTCAGTAGAGACTGGGTACACTGGACGGACTCGCCGAGAACTCCCAGATGGTATTATACCTCACGTCAGATGGCAGTTCTCAGGTGACACTGGTACAGAGTAGTCTGTTGACCCGAGATCGTCACAGAGTCTTGTGTGATTCCCACTGTGCTTTAATTTCCATCATACCACGTCCAAGAGGGCGTGCAAAAAGGTGGCTTTTGGGTACAGTCCCGAATCACATGGACGTAATGAGCTATAGGAGAGGATTCGTCTCTCCCAGTATAGGGAGTTGATGTTGTGCTGTGTTCGATTGGCTATAACTGGAAATCCCTGGCTAGGGTTGCTGAGATTTACTGGTAAGTGTTATCAGTAGTTTCTCGAACTGTTATAGACCTCATATTGACACGACTTATCAAGCTACTGGGGTCTGACGTTTACCACCCCTAGGCGAGATATGCGACATATCAGACGACGAGACCGGACTGTACGGGAGTGTTACTGATTGGATTTGCAGGAGAATGTACATGCTTGCTTGTTGATTTTCTGATCGCTCAATACCTGGGTGGCTGTTACGTTTAGCTGACCGCTTGCAGCTTGTGGGTGTTTGATATGATCATCACCTGCTACCGGCGTATTGACGATTCTTTAGAGTCCTACACAGAGGTTTCTTGACTCAGGCAAAACGGAGTAGGGGCACATATGTGATATGTGCAAGACCGAGGATAATGCAATATGAGATACCGTATTATATTCTCGCGTTATTTTGATATGAGCCGGATCATCGGATCAAGTGTTGATTCGATGAATCGGTACATGATATATTAGTTGGTTATATTCGATATAGCCGGATTGTCGGATCAAGTGTTGATTCGATAATTTAATGTATAATAATATATATGATATATTGAATTACATTAACTAATATTAGCTCATTTATTGATTCATTTTCTCACCGGGTAATACATTGATATATATGCGATATATGTTAATTGTATTATTTTCTTTTGTTACAAATATATATTATATATGTGATATATAATATTGTAACATGATATGATTACTAATGCAACATGTTTAGTGGAGATTAAACAAGGTTAGGATTTGAATTGGGTTTGTTCTTTCATGAACCTTTTAGAAGGTTTTCTTTTGTCATGAGCTAAGATATTATGGTTGATATTTTAAGTGACTCATTCTTAACCCAACCCAAACCCTTAGCCCTAGTTAAATCTCTACATGAGTTAGCCTTGTCATAGTTGACCATGGTTGCATTTGTAATCATATATCATTTGATTACTCATCACAAAAGGATTATTCATTGTTCATCTTCTTCTTCCTTCTTGCAAAGCTTTCTAGCTTTGATTCTTGTGATGAAAATGCGTGAGATTATGAAAATAAAATAGAGCTAAATTGCTACTTCATCATCCTAATCTATCCTAGCCATTTAGATTAGGGTGTTCACTTCATTTGAGAGTGAGAGATTGTGTTTAAGAAACTTCAAGGTAGATCATCTTACTTATCGAAGATCGGAAGCAAGTTTGCATCATTCTCTTCGTGGAACCTCTCTAGAGTCTGGGTACATGATGATCGCAGCGAAGGGACCTCAACACGGAGCTTATGAAGCGAAGGACCGGACTACAAAGGTTGTAATCCCAAACTCTCAGATGTTAAAGTGTTTAACATGCTTTGTTTCGCCTAATCTCAAGTTTAAAGATCTTGGTTAGGGTTGTTCGGTACGTCTAATTTTTAAATCGGGCATGGTTGATGCCTCGTAGACCCTTGTGAGAGTGCCTAGTAACCCTACAGCAAGGATAGCCCCCAATGGGCCCTCGGTGAGGACGTTGATGGTGTTTGCTTGGAAGTATGCTACAGCTTCTTTGAGGCCACCACGAGGGCTAAGAAAATCTTCTCTATGGCCAGATATCTTGTTTCTGCGTCCTTAAATACATGGCTCACATGGTACACCGGCTTCTGCGCTCCACCGACCTCTCGGACGAGCACCGAGCCTGCTGCTTGATCAGATACCGCCAGATACAGCGGAGCTCATCTCCTTCAACTGGTCGGGTGGGCAGTGGTGGCGTCGCGAGGTGCTTCTTCAATTGGTTGAAAGCGGCCTGGCACTCCTCCGACCATACGAACCTCGGGATCTTCCTCAGAGCTTTGAAGAACGGGAGGCATTTCTTCCCCGACCTGGACATGAAGCGGCTCAGAGCTGCGACTCGTCTCGTGAGCCGCATGATCTCGGCGTTGGTCTTGGGCGCGGCCATGTTGAGGATGGCATCGATTTTCTCTAGGTTAGCTTCGATTCCACGATGAGTGGCTTTGAAACCGAGGAACTTCCCCCGGTGACTCCGAATGCGCACTTGGCGGGGTTTAGCTTCATCTTGAACTTGCGGAGCACTTCGAAGGCCTCGCCCAGATCCCTAGACCTCCAGATTCCTGCCGATCTATAGCTTGAACATGCGATTGACTAACCGTTGGTACGTGGCTCCGGCGTTCTTGAGGCCGAAGGGCATCACCTTGTAGCAATATACCCCCGGTCCATTATGAATGCGGTGAGATCTTCCTCTTCCGGATTCATACGGATCTGATTGTAGCCGGAGAAGGCATCCATGAAGCTCAGCAGCTCGTGGCCGGCCGAGCTATCGACGAGCTGACCTATCCGAAGGAGAAGGTAGTTGTCCTTGGGGCAGGTCTTATTGAGGTCGGTGAAGTCGACGCACATGCGCCACTTTCCGCTTGACTTCTTGACCAGAACTACGTTCGCCAGCCACTCCGAGTAAGGTACATTCCAAACGAAGTTGGCGGCGAGAAGTTGATAAACCTCATCTTCGATAGCCTTCTATTTGACAAGGAAGAAGCTTCGCTTTTTCTGTCTGACGGGTCGGGTCGCAGGATCAACCCCGAGCTTGTGGGAAATGATTTTGGGGTCGATCCCAGGAATGTCAGCGGGTGCCCAGGCAAAGACGTCGGAGTTATTTCTGAGGAAACTGATCAGGTCATCTCGCTGAGTCCTTGTCAGGAGTGATCCGACCTGGACGGTTTTTTCATCGTCCCCTTCTGTCAGGGGCACCTCGGTCAATGGTTCGACCGGTGTCCCCCGGACCTCCTTCCGCTCCTCTCGGGTGTCCAGAGAACCCTTGATGTCGTTATTTACCCCAGTGTCGTCAGCCGGCTGCTCGGACGAAGATGCTTCGGTAAGGCATATCTTCGCGACCTGCTGGTTCCCGTAGACCCGACCTATCCCGCCCTGATCGAGAGGGAACTTCATCGCTAAGTGGTAGGTCGATATCTGTGCTTGGAGGGAGTTCAGCGTCGAGCGGCCGAGGAGGACGTTGCAGGCCGACGGGACTTTTGCTACGATGAAGTCCACAGGCAACGTACGGGTGCGGCCGGGCTCCCCGACGTTGAACTACAGGGTGACCACTCCTTCCGCCGGGATGGAGTGGTTGGTGAACCCTGAAAAGACGTGGGAGCCCCATGCGCAGAAAGCAGTCCTGGAAAAGGATGTCTGCCGAGCTGCCCGAGTCAACAAGTATCTGGTGGACCTCGTACCGATGGATTCGGGCCGTGATCACAAGGGGGTCGTTGTGGGGCATGGATATGCCGTGGAGGTCCCCGTCGCCAAAGGTGATAGGCTCGTAGCCCCTGGCCTTTTTGCTCGGGCGGCCGTCGGCGGCCGTTGCCGGCGTGGGGTGCTGAGTCTCGCGGAAGCTCGACTGGCACTCTGTCGCCTTGACCATAGTTCTTGATAGGCCTCGGTTCCTTCCGGCGAGGTCCTTTGGGCAAGGCTCGAGGTGAGGCTCTCCGATGTGGGGCTTCAAGGTTGACTGGGACGGATAACTGCTGGAGTCTGTGAGGCGGTGGCCGGTGGAGGAGTCGACGACATTCGGTGGAGGCTCACCCGTGCCTCCATGGAGGGGGAGGCTGTAGCGGGTGCTTGGATCTTCGGGTTGATCGCTTGCCATGTGGATGGAGATCGGAAGACCAACTTTGTTTTTGTGGAAAATCGTTTCCTACAAACGGCGCCAACTGATGGAGGTTCTTTTCGGGTCTCCTTCAGATGTTGTTTTCCGTCGATCTCCCAGTAGATCTTGGAGGTGATCTCCTATTGCGTGTGGGTCTCAATGGGTTTTGAGGAGATTGGTGACTTCGAGGAGTGTAGCGCCGAATACCTGTAAGGAAGTCCCGGGGTGGTTTAGTACCACCGAGGACCCTCCGACGATCAAGTTAGTATGAGATCCGAGCAGATTAATGGCTAAGTGGAGTAAAATTAGCTTACTTGACCCTTCTGTGATAGGGTTTATATAGTGGCGGAAGCACGCAACAGCAGGCGCGAGAATCTCGCCAGCAGTTACACACCCGACGTCACGCCCGCGTTAAGAGCGGATCGCCCAATAATAGGGATCGTGATGGCATGGGACGTGGGATGTTGCTGGAGGTGAATCTGTGCATGGTGAGATTTGCGGAGCGGCGGTTACACCTGTGAGTAGTGGAGTTGGTCGGTCGGAGGGCCGAGGAAGATGGCCTCGGTTGGGGAGCTCGGGGACGAGCGAGAGGACCGAGGAGTCTTGGTCCTGTGACAGCTCGGGGCGAGCTGAGTGGCTGAGGAGGCCAATTTTCAGGGGGCTCTGAGGTGAGCCAGCTTGTGCTTGCAGGTCGGGTACATGGGTGGCCTGGTCGGCCCCTGTGGGCCCTTTCTTCTGAGTTCCGGGACACGTCATCTGCCACGTGTCCTGATCTTGGGGATCGCCAATATTGAGCATCATCATGCAGTTATCTCAACATTTGGCCTAAGATAACTACAGTTATCTTGATGGTGCTCAATATTGGCGATCCCCAAGATTAGGACACGTGGCAGATGACGTGTCCTAGAAATCAGAAGAAAGGGCCTACAGGGACCGACCAGGACACCCCTATACCCGACCTACACGCATGAGCTGGCTCTCCTCGGGGACCCCTACAAATGGGACTCCTCGGCCCCTCAGCTCGCCCCGAGCTGCTACAAGACCCAGACTCCTCGGCCTTCTCGCTCGCCCCTGAGCTCCCCAGCCAAGGGCGTCTTCCTCGACCCTCCGACCAACTCCACCGCTCACGGGCATAACCGCCGCTCCAAAAATCTCGCCATGCGCAGATTCTCTGTCAGCCATATCCCACGTCCCACGCCATCACGATCCCCATTAATGGGCGATCCGCTCTCCGCGCGGGCATGACGTCGAGAGCATAACTGCCGGCGAGATTCTCGCGCCTGCTGCTGTGTGCTACCACCGCTATATAAACCCTCATCACATAGGGGTCAAGTAAGCCATTTTTTACTCCATTTGGCTGTTATGCTGCTCGGATCTAGTATTAACTTGATTGTCAGAGGGTCTTCGGTGGTACCAAACCACCCCGGGACTTCTTTGCAGGTACTCGGCGCCAAACTCCTCTAAATCACCTATCTCCTCAAAACCCATTGAGATCCGCACACAACGGGAGATCACCTCCAGAATCCACCAGGAGATCGACAGAAGACAACATCTGAAGGAGACCCGAAAAGGAGCTCCATTAGTTGCCGCCGTCTGTGGGAAATGCAAACTACACAAAAACAAGGTTGGCCTTCCGATCTCTGTCCACATGGCAAGTAACCATCCTGAAGATCCGGGTACCAGCCGCCGCCTCCCCCTCACTGAAGGCGCGGATGAACCCCCTCCGGCGACCATCATCAACGCCCTCGCCAGCCGAATAGATCGGCTTCAATCCCTCGTAGAGGCGCTCATCCGTGTCCAAACGGCCGGGCCTGGGTCCCAGATCGCCGGTCCTCCGCCTCCAGAAGGCTCTACCCCCGTCGGCACGGCTGACCGCCGGTAGGCTACGACTCCAGACCACGGATCTCACGGGCCGATACTCCCTGAGGCCCGTTGGGCACCCTACGGCTCCACACCAAGGTCCGCCGCCGGAGCGCCTCACCTCGAGCCTCCTCATGACCCATACCCCCCTGAGGAGATGTCGGTCACCTCGCTTGCCCACAGGCATGACCGACGCCCCCTCCCTCGATGGGGTCGTACAGAAGGGGCTCACCTCGACGGCTCGAGGGCTACCTCGCCCGGGGATCTGAGGAACCTCATCGAGAGGAACCAGGGCCATGCCTAGACACAGGTCTCCCATAGCAGAGGCCAGGGATCATAGGGCGCCGAGTCTTCGGGGTACCACGGCCGACTCGACGACCTCGAAAAGAAGATCACGGGCATGCGCCGGGAAGGTCACCTCTCGGCCAACGGGGCTGAGTACGCCGCCAACTCACTCACCAAACCATTTACCGAGGGACTGCTCGCTGTCCACGTCTCCTCGCGCAACAAGCCCCCAAAGGTCTCTCTGTTTGACGGGAAGACCGACCCAAAAGACCATTTGGATGCCTTCACGGTGAGGATGAGCTTCCAGGACCATTCCGACGCCACCCAGTGCAAGGCCTTCCTAGCCACCCTCATCCGCGCAGGTCGAGACTGGTTCCGAGGGCTCGAGCCTCGCTCAATCTTGACCTTCGACGAGCTGGCTACTCAGTTCCTCGGCCACTTCGTTGGGAATCGTCGGCAGAAGCGCACGGTCGACTACCTCTTCACAATAAAGAGCGGAGATAAGGAGACGTTCAAGGCTTACATCACCCGCTTCTACAACGCCCTCCTCGAGGTCCCCGAGCACCGGGACGAGACCGTCATCACGGCGCTCAGATCTGGCCTTAGGCACAAGGAGTGGTTGCGCTCCTTTGCGTTGGCACAGCCTAGGACCATGGCCGAAGTCAATGTGTGGACCGAGCGTGAGGTTCAGCTGGAGTCCGAGGTGAACGCGAACCTCTCCCGAGCAGAAAGGCCCGATCTGATGAAGAGGGCTCGGGAAGAGAGGACGGGGCGTCAGTATCCCTATCACCCGAAGTTCCAGGAGTACACCGCGCTCAACGTCTCATTCCCAGTGTTACTGGAGGAGGCCCAAGGTGAGGGGTTCTTCAAGTTCCCCTCAATCCCGCGTCATGCCTCGAAGCGAACCCGGGACCCTTACTACGCCTTCCACCAGACGTTAGGCCATGCCACGGAGGATTGTAAGTAACTTTGGGACTACATCAAGGAGCTCATCCGATCGGGGCACCTCGCCGCCTACTTAAGGGACAAACGGCAGGCCGACCGCGAACATGAGCAGCGTCCTCCTCCCGCTGAGCTGACCATCGGCCAGATCATGATTGTCTCAGCAGATGACCATTCCGGCGCTCGAGAAGCCCCGTGCCCGGTGTCGAGCACGAAGACCAGCAACTAGATGGTCGGGCGAAACTCTATGAAGATTCGGCCGAGCAGCTACCCTGCCCGGTTGTCCTTAGCCAGCCTCCTCAGGCTTCCCCAGTGCTAAGGATCAAAGTCCTCTGCAGAGGCAGCCGAGCGGCTCCCCTGCTCGGCTATACCTGGCTGGTAACTTCCCTACTCGCAATGCCAAGGATCAAAGCCCTCACCAAGAGGCAACCCAGCAGCTACCCTGCTCGGTTATCCCTGGCGGGCAGCTTCCCTACCGCAACGCCAAGGATCCAAAAGCCCTCACCAAGAGACAACCCAGCAGCTACCCTGCTCGGTTATCCCTGGCGGGTAGCTTCCCTACCGCAACGCCAGGGATCAGAAAGTCCTCCTAGAGGAAGTCGAGCCTAACCGTCGCTCGGCTATCCCTGGCGTGTAGCTTCCCTACCGCAACGCCAAGGATCAGAAAGCCCTCCCAGAGGCAGTCGAGCCCGAAGATCCCTCGCTCGGCTATCCTTCAGGACAAAAGCCCTCACCATGAGGCACCGGGCAGTAACCCTGCCCGGCCAAGGGTCCTTGGTAGGCTTCTACAGCCCCTCCCGCGCCAAGGACCAAAGTCCTCCCAGAGGCAGTCGAGTCCTTGCTCGGCTATCCCCGGCTGGTAGCTTCCTAACGCAACCGACATGGATCAAAGTTCTCTCCAAGAGGCACTGGGCAGCAACCATGCTCGGTCCCCATCCTGAAGGATCAAAGCCCTCGCAAGAGGCAACCGGGAAGCTACCCTTCTCGGGCATCTTCGGCTGGTAGCTCCCTACCCATGACGCCAGGGATCGAAGCCCTCGCAAGAGGCGTCCGAGCGGCTACCCCGCTCGGTCATCCTAGGCTGGTAGTTGCCTACCCACGGCGCCAGAGATCAAAGCCCTTGCCAAGAGGCAACCGCGCAGCTTCACTGCCCGGTCATCCCTGCTCAATTAATCCCGGCGTGCAGCTTCCCTACCGCAACGCCCGGGATCAGAAAGCCCTCCCAGAGGCAGTCGAGCCCGAGGATCCCTCACTCGGCTATCCTTCAGGATAAAAGCCCTCGCCAAGAGGCACCGGGAAGTAACCCTTCTCAGTCCCCATCCTGAAGGATCGAAGCCCTCGCAAGTGGCAACCGAGCGGCTACCCTGCTCGGTCAACTCCGGCTGGTAGCTCCCTACCCATGACGCCAAGGATCGAAGCCCTCGAAAGAGACCTCCGAGCGGCTACCCCACTCGGTCATCCCAGGCTGGTGGTTTCCTACCCACGACGCCAGAAATCAGAAGCCCTCGCCAAAGTGCAACGGAGCAGCTTCCATCCACCCTCGGCACAAATAAGGCGGACAGCCCTCTGCCCACCGCATGCAGAGGATCTGAGCCACCAACAAGAGGCATCAGGTCTATCCGAGTCTCGAGCGATCTCCCCTCGACTTCGGGGCCATGGAGATGCCTCCTACTCAGCAGCGCTTGGCACGCTTGACAAGCAATCGAAACCAACTCGATGGGTGATCGCTAGGCAAGCAGCCGACCTGACATGGACCTGACATGGAAGCCCAACAGCGCAAGAAGAGAAATTTTACAAGCAATCTTCATGAACAAAAGACAAAGTCCAAACCGATGAAACCAAAGAAAAAGTTTTATTACTAAAAGGCAAAGCCTTTACAAAGGGTACTTTTGGCTCCCCAGCCTTACAAAATGCCCGGAGGCTTACAAAATTCCAAAAGCAACAAAAGAAAAGGAGGAGGAAGACGAGGGCTTTAGGCTTCGGGGCTAGGAGCGACCTCGGGGCCCTCAAAATCCACCACGAGGCTAGCTAGGTCCTCGGTGACTTCCTCGCTAGGAACCTCCTTCCCCTGCTCATCGGCGTCCGTGAGGGGGTATTCGGCCCGGAACTCTTCGTCGGCGAACCCCGGCACCCGGGCCTTAACGGCGTCGAAGGCCTCGTGCCAGATGAGGGTCGTGGCAATGGCCATGTCATCGTAGTAGTCTTTCGACTTCTTGTAGCCATCTAATGCCTTCGCCGCCGAGAGATCGGCCAACTTCGCCGCCCTCAAGTCGGCCGACTTCGCCGACTTGGCCGCCGCCTCCATCTCCTTCCGGAGGGTTTTTACCATCTTCTTCAGGTTGCCGGCAAGCACCTGAGCGTCCTCGAGCTTGGCCTCGGCAGCCGCGGTGGCCTCACGGTGCCGAGCGACCTCCCGCTTCCCGGCCTCCACCTCGCCCTCCAGGGCGGCGATCCTCGCCGTCACCGCCTCCAGCTCCCGCTTGGAGCTCTTTTCCAGCGAGGCGAGCTGGCCCGCAGCCTTCATCGCCGGGGCTATCACCTCGGCCTCCATGCTTAAGGCGAGGGCAACGTGCTGGAGAACCTGAAAGGCAGGAGAGAGATCAGAAAGACGAGGGAGGCACCGAATCTCAAATAAAAACCAAGCACTTACCTGAACGGACTCCTGGGCGATGGACGCCAGCTGAGCCCTGAAGGTCCCCCCGGGGACTCTACCCCCGGCCGATGTCCCTATCTCGTGCAACAGGCTATCCGCAACGGATAGCCCCGAAGGCACTGCGAACTGGAAGCCCCCTTCCACCACCATGATCAGCGAAGACGGTCCACGAGATGACCTCCTCTTGAGCAGCTCTGAGGGAGAGCCGATCTCCTCCTCCGAGGTCGGATCCTCCAGAATCCGAGCCCGCTTCCGGCCCGACACTCTGCCGGGCCCCGGGGATGGATCCGCCTCCGAGCGCTTACGGGACCACCGGAGGAGAAGGAGCCGGGGCAGGCTTTGAGCGGGAAGAGCCGGCACCCCCCCGCCTTCGTGACCTTCCTCGGCTGGCGCATGGAAGCTCAGAGCGAGTCCATATCCATGGGTCCTGCACAAAACCGAATGAAAAGAGGTCAGCGACACAAGCAATATACTAGCCAAAAAGCAAGCCTAAACTTACCGACAAGCTCAACGGGGCTGAGCCCGGCCCAACTCAGCACCCTCTCAGACAGCACGTCGAAACGGGGGATGGGCTCCCACGACGCCACTCTCACCGCGACGGGGTCACTGGACTGGTTCCCCAGCAAGCATTTCTCCCTCAACCACTGTGTAGGCATGGGCCAGTCCTCGCCCTCGAGGGGGGAGGGGGGAAACAAAGAACTTCTTCTTCCAGTCGTGAATGGAAGAAGGCAGGGCCACAACCCATGTCCCGGCAGGGCCCCATATCGCTTTCTAAAGGAAAGGTAGACCCACCTCGGGTCGCCCGCTCGACCACCAGGGTGATTTTTGAAGACGACGGAAGAATCAAGGAGGGAGAGGCTGAAAGGAATCGCCTGTAACTTCAGGTGGATCAGGAACTCGAGGAGAATCCTCCACGAGTTCGGCACCAACTGGCCAGGGGCTAACCCGAAAAAGTTCAGCGCTTCGACGGCCTCAGGAGAAAAGAGCAAGCGTATTCTACCACAAAAAGCTTCTAAGTACAGGGCGATCTCCCTGCCCCGTACCTGGTCTGCCCTCTCTCCCACCTTGGACATACGAAGCGTATATCGCGGGAGGATGTGGAAGCGAGCTCGAACATTGGCGAACTCATCCTCATGCCTCACCCAACACGAGGCACCAGGGGCCAACGTCTACCGCCTCCTCCCTGGGGGCTGCCCCCGCTGCACGATCCCGGGAAGAGGGCCCGACCCCTGCTCCCCGGGAGGACTCAGGCTCACCTAAAGGGTCCCTAGAACCTACCCCGACGACATCTACTGACTTGACAAAGGAAGACATCTAACCTTGAGAAGGAGGGTCCTCGGGAAACGAAAGCGGAAGAAAAAAGACGAGCGCTGAGCAATCAGGACTTAGAACGGGGAAATATGAAAGAGTAGGGGCCCTGGAACGGGCCCTACCCCTATTTATCACAGCGAGCGACCTCATCCAACGGCTCCCTTCGTTTCCTGCCAAAATACCTCCACGCATCCAACGGCTCCGATTGTTCCACTTGTCGTTCCCATGCTGGACAGCACCCCTGCAGGCGTCGCAAGTCTGCACACGTCGCGTCAGCCAACCGACATTTGACACGTGGAACGTCACTTCAACGGCAGGAGGCACGAACCGGCGCACCTTCCTTAAATGCAGAGATCTCGCCCTAATTTGCTAACAGGAAAGACAGCTGACAGCCCGGGAATGCGTCTCAACGAAACCTTAGGAGGGAATGCACCCCGGGCGGCCCGGCAGTCCATTCCTGACCCGACCCGTTAGCCGATCGGGACATAAGTGGAGGGCTAATGATGGTGCTCAATATTGGAGATCCCCAAGATCAGGACACGCGGCAGATGACGTGTCCCAGAACTCAGAAGAAAGGGCCCACAAGGACCGACCAGGCCACCCCTGTACCCGACCTACACGCACGAGCTGGCCCTTCTCGGGGCCCCCTGCAAATGGGCCTCCTCGGCCCCTCAGCTCGCCTCGAGCTGCCACAAGACCCAGACTCCTAGGCCTTCTCGCTCGCCCCCGAGCTCCCCAGCCGAGGACGTCTTCCTCGATCCTCCGACCAACTCCATCGCTCATGGGCGTAACCGCCGCTCCGCAAATCTCGCCATGCGCAGATTCTCCGCCAGCCATATCCCACGTCTCACGCCATCACGATCCCCATTAATAGGCGATCCGCTCTCCGCGCGGGCGTGACATCGGGAGCATAACTGCCAGCGAAATTCTCGCACCTGCTGCTGCGTGCTACCACCGCTATATAAACCCGAGGGGTCAAGTAAGCCATTTTCTACTCCATTTGGCCGTTACGCTGCTCGGATATAGTATTAACTTGATCGTCGGAGGGTCCTCGGTGGTACCAAACCATCCCGGGACTTCTTTGCAGGTACTCGGCGCCAAACTCCTTTAAATCACCTATTTTCTCAAAACCCATTAAGATCCGCACGCAACGGGAGATCACCTTCAGAATCCACCGGAAGATCGATGGAAGACAACATCTGAAGAAGATCCGAAAAGGAGCTCCAACATATCTCAACACCAAAATAGCAGCCAAACAATCCATAATGGTTTCCACTTCTTCATGCCCCCCTGCCCCTGCCCAAACCATCATAGCAAGGTCTTTCATCTCAACTAGTTATCAAGCAAATGAAGTTGGAGGGCTCAAAAGCTCAAATTAGTTCTTGGTTTTTAATGAGTCTGGCTATCTCTACGGCGTATTTTTTCTTCTTAACCCTCCACATCCAAATTGTAAGTGTTGTAAGTTTTACCCCAAATGTTAGGATTAGTTAAGTGAGGCAGAGAGAAGAAAGAAAGATGTTGGATTTCTTGAATGATAATAATTAGGTAATAGCAGGAAACGAAAATGATAATAACCAAGTGGATTAATGGTAAACAGTATGATGAGGTTAGTTTTGAATGGAATTAACTAACAGGGGCTTGTTTAAGTGATTTAAGATTTGAGAGACCTTGAAGCAAATAGTAAGATTTTAAGGACTAAATGAAATTCAATAAGGGACTTATATCGAAAGACCATTTTTATTTTGTTTGGTTTTGTTGTTGATGCAAAACCAAAAAGTCGGCCCGACTATTGCCCTTGAGGAACGTGAGAAACTCGAATACTTATCCTTTTGTGGAGATTGATTTAGCTCTGCAAATTTTATATGAGAGATCGTAGGAAATTTTTCTTACTTCTTTTCATTTATTGGGATATTATTCGTTACCTTTTCAAAGCTTCAGGTTGTTCATATTTAATAATTCTTATGTAATTGTTTACATAAAAATGTGACATTCGGTTAAACGGACCGAATGAGGCAAGATAGGGAATGGTTAATTGGACCCAAATCATTTAGGGTTGTCACGACCCAAAATAGCACATGACTGACACTTGAATCATATGAAGTCTATAGGACCCCATCCAATACAAGTAAGCCAAAAATTCCAGAAATCTAAACCATTTTAAAGAAGAAGTGAAAAAAACTTATCTTTAAAGCAAAAGGTTTTAATAACATAAGCCGAATATGCATTTTTAAAATCTCAAGTTTTTTCTGAAAATTTCGGTAGGGTTTCCTTTGCAAATACTGGCCCCAAAAGGGTACAACAAGCATAATATGAATAAACGCATCCCCAAACGGGAGCTAACTCTTCGTCAATTGACGGTCACAACCACGCAAGCAATATAATATACAACGCCGAAAGACGAGGATCAAAACTCAAAATTATTAAGAAAACCATAATAATACAACGCGCGATTCTAAGATCGAAAGAATATACAACTGGTCTTCTAAGCCTATAAAATATACAAGTCTAGTTGATGGAGTTTTACTAGATACATCGGAATATAAATAAAGTATAATGGTGATCACGATGCAAGTGAACCAACCTACCAAAGCAATCATCCGGAATGAAACCAGTATGCCAGTAAAGCCGCAACGAAATCTGTACGGTAAAATCTGTAAGAACTGTGGCACAACGGGTGTGGGTTGCCAACTTGTGAGTAGAAAATATCACAGGGCAGAAATCGTATGTATGACTCAATTCTAGGTCAATACGATCAGTAAGATATATTCTCAATATGATAAAGTCTGAAGAATGATAAGGTGGTAAGGGTAAACATCTATACATAAGTGTAATACCAAGTGCTCGTGTCAGTGCCTTAGGCAACAACATATTATAAATATGATGGTATGATGAAAACAGAATATATCATGAATGAGAAAACTGTTTTCTTAATATAGTGAGATTTCTATATAAACATTTAAGTATCATCCATGAAATCATCAGAAAATCAGTGTCTAGTATCGACACAAAATATAAATCTCAATATCTCAATATCTCAGACACCGGCTATCCGGACTTGCCTGTATCATCAAATCTCAATATCGCAGGCTCCGGCTATCCGGACTGGCCCGTATCATCAAATCTCAATAAAATCACCGGTTAACAATGCTCCCCTGTCACAGGCTCAAATGCCATTCTCTGCGATCTTCTCTCCCCGGGATACCGCACCGGGTCCACCATGCACCCACAGACGGTTCATCTCCTCCTCGAATCGGGTGTATGATATCGCTCAAGAGCCGAGAAAACTTATGGTGGACATATCACAATTATAACATGAGAAACCGCACTTTTATCTTTTAAAATGATAAAAGAGTTTATTAAATCTTGCGGTTTCTCCAAATCCAGAAATCTCATGGAATATCCGAAATCCAACTTGAAAAATCAATAATAATGAATACTGGGCTCCGGCAATCCGGACTGGCCCTTATAATATTGCATGACAAATGAATATAAAATTATGCATGAAATATTAAGCAAAGATTGTAATAATGAATTAACATATGAAACAATAACATATAGGAACTATAATCAAGCAAGCCATATCAATGAAATAATATTCTCTAACTGTGCGTGACATGGCAATTACCGATAATAATGTGTGTGAGCCGACAAGCAAGTGTATGTGGAGCATACGCATCATCGGTAATGATGCTGGTGTCCTGACAGAATGGTTTCATAATCATTATAGTACACTATAAACATGCGATGTGATGATAACAACATAATAAATGGCAAATGAATAGTAATGCAACAATATGTAACATTTTGAAAATTTGGAAATAAATAAAATTATTTAATTAAATAATAATGTGTTAAATTAAAAAGTTATTAAAACCAAATAAGACAATTTCATAAGAAGTATGTTAAACAAATTAAATTAAAATTTTAGTATGTAATATAAATAAATTATAAGGGTTTTAAAGTGAAATTTAGCTTCAATTTAATAAAAAGGGTGTTTTATAATAACATAGGTTGTGAAGGGTATTTATAAAAAGTTTAGGATTTTGTGCAAAATGGAAAATTGTTAAGGGTGTAAGTAGTAAAGGGGTTAGATAAAGTTAGTTCAGAATTTTAATCAAGATAATTCATTTTAGAAATGATAAAATATTGCCGCCACCTCCTCTCATGCATAACACACTCCCCACACCTCCTCCTTACATGAAACTACCACATCTTGCTTGATGACACCTCCTCCTTCACCATATCCTTCCTTTTTATCACATATCTCCTGTAATCAGATCATTCATCTAATTTAAAATTTAAAAATTTAAAAGATAGAAAAAAAAAAACAAAGAAGAACCAAAGAAAAGAGAAGAGATGAACTAAGCCTAGGATTTCCTCACCATCAAGCTAAGAGTTAGGAGCTAAGGGTTTGGGTGTTTTGGAGGAAGCTTTTCAATCATCTTTAGTTGGTAAAATCCTAACTCAGTAGAATAGATTATGGGTTTTGTTTAAGTTTGAAATCATAGTGTCCATAATATCGTATTTTAAGCAAAATTGGACCCTGTAGTAATCTGCTGTAGGTTAGATAAATATTAACTTAACAAAACAGTGCTAAAATGATGTATGTTAAACCTAGAACAAACCATAGGAACACGAACCAAGGGGATCGGTTTTAGGCCGGCGAGACATAGAGAAATTCCGGCGTCGCCGAATTTTTGATTGGGGTTGATGTTTTGGTTTATTGGGTAGATATCTGTGCAGAATTTTGGATCATTTAGTATTGTTTAAATGAGTTAGTTTAATTGTATATAAAATCTAGAAGCTAATATCGGAAAAGATATCTAAAAAACAAATACGACACGGGTAAAACGTAACGCGATCTCTTTTCTGTCGCGATGCAGAATTGTGTTAGATTCCAGTGAGGTTTAGTGCTGGATAGTTGAAATAGTCGTATGCAATATAACTAGTACGTAAGAACTTGTGTTTTCATATTCGCCGTATCGGAATGTAGCTGTTTCCTTATACAATTTATTGTAATGTTAGATTCCAATACGGAAACTTTGGAGGCCATGAGGAAAGGAAAAGGATTGGCGATTCCTGAGTAGATACGACGTATTTCCGGTGAGTAGATTTACATCTACGGGGGAAGTCGGGTGGATGGCGTATAGCACCCCCGCAACCTTATAATTATTATTATGATATCTACTTTGGTTTAGCTTTTCGTCAAAGCATTTATATGATATTTCATCTTGTATACCCTCCATGTGCATAAGTTTCATATGTAGTTTTAAATAAGATATACGTGATATTTGATCCCTGCGATGTGGGTATGAATTGATAAGTTTGTACGAGAGATCATGCCGTACTTAAGATAATATGGATATAGCGATATGATGAGCTATAATAGAAGAATTTATACGTATCGTAAATGATGAACTTTGTATGCCGAATAACGGCCAATTTATTTTTTGACTCGTAGAGATAGATTATTTTCTGTTTTAGGAAATAATACTGGTATGAGCTATATTATTTTAAAAAAAAACCCGGTTCGTTGTCTTTTAAATAAACTACCAGGATGCGTGCCAATTTCTAAAACAAACATCTCTTTTAAATCTTAGGCAGCTTCCTTATTTTCAACTTAACGTTCCGATCATTTCTAAAAATAATGGTATAGCTCATAACAAGTAATTACAATAACTATGTTTAGACCTCTTATAGGGTTGTATTATGTATTCTATATTATATGTTTCCGTGTTACGCACACTCTGGTAGAACACTGCACAAATACCAATGAGTACTATGTTGCACAAACACTTAAATATATGTTACACTACACCTCATTGGTACTGCCATGTCACTGTAGAATCGTTCTGATATATGTGTGTTAATATGTAGATTGTTACACCGTAGAACACTTGCACAAATACTAATGATTTCCATGTTGCATGAGCACAGACGCGTATGTTACACTACACATCATTAGTAGTGCCATGACACATTGGAATTGAAATCATTATGTTATGTGATAGGATTTCGTAGCCTTTTCCTATTTATGATGTAGTACTATAGATGCTGTATATGATTTCTTGGGATTTCTGAGTATTTTACTCCTGATGATATATATATATATATATATATATATATATATATATATATCGGTTGTATGGGATACTGTTACACACACACACACACACACACACATATAGTATATCATCAATACAAACTATTCAATTATTCTTATTCCTTACTTGATATTTGATATGATGAGTAAAACGTCCACCATGAGTTTTGTGTTTTCTGGTTTTGTTCCAGACCGAGTGGGGGAGCTATACGGTCGTGGATTTTTATGCTATCCAGACTGAGTGGGGGAGATATACAGTTGGATACATGATGGACCTGGTCGAGACCGAGGGGCAGGATAGCCGCATTGAGACGGGGGAGCCTAGCGAGGATACTCGATATCGGAGATAGAATTGAGGACGGCAGATATCCAGGGGATACCAACCGGAGATTGAGATGAGCACGGCAGCTATCCAGGGGATACTGACCGGGGTTCGATTAGGTACGGCAGATATCCAGTGGAAACTGATCGTAGCCAGGATATCGGGTGACGATCATCTATTGAGATGGTGTCGACGGTATCTGTATTTACGTGTCGATGCTAGATACGAGAGATTTCGGATTTCAATGTCGATGCTGGGCATCTATTTGTATATTGATGTGATCATTATCATGAGGTACACAGTTAGATATTTATTTATTGGATTTCACCAGGACTGATCCGGGGGACAGTACCTGTACATATTTGTACTGACATTCACAGACAAAAAGGGAATTCCAATACGGATAATAGATTCATGGTTTTGACTCATATGACATTGAGGTAGTATACTTGGGATAACATGATAGTTAGTATTGCACATTTGCATATCATATAGTATATCGATACAGATTATGATAGTACTATATTTATGACCTAGGTAATCGTCATGCATTTCGATTTCTACCTTTAGATGCACTTTTATTCACTGAGTTGGCAGCTCATCCCTGTTGTGCCACAGTTTCTTGTGGGTTTTATCGCTTGGATTATCAGCGGTTTGGGCACACATTCTTTTGGGGATTGATGGGTAAGTGGGTTATTCTTGTATCATACTCACTCTTGATTATTCATTTATTCTTGTATCTAGCGAAAACTCCATTAACTTAGAAATGATATATTATGGACTTAGAAGCGAGGAATAGAGTAGTGTCTTGAGTTGTCGCACTCTTTGGAGTCGACTTCTGTTTTAGATTGTTTGGTTGCTCCATTGTTTGGACGTGGAGACTAGCTTCCGTTAGGATGCTATTTTATTATGCTGTATCGGGTTTTTATAAAAATGCAAAGGAGGTGATGACAAGTTTCAAAACATCACAAGGGCTTTTCAACATACTTAGTTAAATCTAGATGTTATTTTAAATTGATTTTATTGGCTGATTATTTAAACCCCACCTCCAATATTTTTCAAAAAGGGTTTAGATTCCGGGTTTCGGCTTAGTTAAACCGCGTCGATGTCTTGAGATGTCACGTGATTTAAGTGCCGGTCACGTGCCATATTTGGGTCGTGACAAAGTTGGTATCGGAGTATTTGGTTTAACCTTTGTTCGAGTTTAGGTTGACTATATGGAGTCTGGGGATACATTTTTTCCTAGGCTTGACCTTATAGGACTTGGAGTTGACTTTGGGGGTCTTATACCCAAACTTTCGTTATATAGGTAGACCTTTGTTGATGGAGTAGGTACTAAGTAGTGTGACGTACCATACATATGTTCCGTGGCATAATTACGATATGATACTCCACCTAAGTTACCTTAGGATTTATATCTTGAGATTTTTCCTTCTATTCCTTAAGTTGATCTATCTTCGTCTGTGCATGATTGGTTGTTCGATCACCATGTTATGAGGGCCAAGAGGGATACAGTTAGAGATACTGTCAGAGCAGACTTGTCTGGGACAAGGACTGACTGGGTTGACTTTTCGATGATATAGAGACGTCGTTTATTCATATATGATCGAGTTCAAATGGCAGGACAAGTTCTTCGGGATCCGCACCAGATGGTAGAGTCATTGTTAGAACTCAGGCAGACTTGAGACATGATGTTTTCCCCTCTCCGAAGATTATGGTGTTGGGTACTGTTCAGACAGCAGTATCAATCTTTGCTAAGATTATTGAGATGTTAATTCCGGAGTTCACGAAGTTATAAGTGTAGATAGACCAACAGGATTCATAGACGTTCAGAGGTGAGATGGTTAGGATTTTAAATCTGTTAGTTATATGTATGCCCTAGAGGCCATTACTATACATAGGATGTATATTGTAGTGGATGCTGAGATATATATAGGGAGGACTTTCTTGCTCGACATGATAGTATGCTATCTGGTTGCTCTTTACCTTAACATGTACACTGATTGTCTCTCTGTTACATGTTGATAAAGCCCTTAGGATGTGTACTTGACTACCTGGACTATGATGCGGATCATACTAGTGGGGACATGGTAGTCCATAAGTACATCCTTCAAGGTCCCTAGTCGTTTGTGTATCGAGACAGGGCATCGATATACCAGAGTAGACTAGCGTATACCTTCTCGACCCATACAGATGGGCGATGGATGATCCCATATCCATTGGTGTTTGACATCAGAGATGATATACGGGTGCTCAGTGGAGACTGGGTACACTGGACGGACTCGCCGAGAACTCCCAGCTGGTATTATACCTTACGTCAGATGGCAGTTCTCTGGTGACACTGGTACAGAGTAGTCTGTTGACCCGAGATCGTCATAGAGTCTTGTGTGGTTCCCACTGTGCTTTGATTTCCATCTTACCACGTCCAAGAGGGCGTGCAAAACGGTGGTTTTTAGGTACGGTCCCGAATCACATGGAGGCAATGAGCGATAGGAGGGGATTCGTCTCTCCCGGTATAGGGAGTTGATGTTGCGCTGTGTTCGATTGGCTATAACCGGAAATCCCTGGCCAGGGTTGCTGAGATTTACTGGTAAGTGTTACCAGTAGTTTCTCGAATTGTTATAGACCTCATATCGACACGACTTATCGAGCTATTGGGGTCTGACGTTTACCACCCCTAGGCAAGATATGCGACATATCAGACGATCAGACCGGACTGTACGGTAGTGTTACTGGTTGGATTCACTGGAGTGTGAGCGGGCTTGCTCGTCGATCTTCTGATCGCTCAATACCCGGGTGGCCGTTACGTTTAGCAGACCGCTTGCGGCTTGTGGGTGCTTGATATGATCATCACCTGCTGCCGGCGTATTGACGAGTCTTTAGAGTCCTACACAGAGGTTTCCTGGCTCAAGCGAAACGAAATAGGAGCGCATATGAGATATGTGCGGGACCGAGAATGATACCAGTATGTGATACTGTATTCGATTCTCGCGATTTGTAACATTGATCGGTTATATGCGTTATAGCCGGGTTATCGGATCAAGTGTTGATTCGATAAGTTGTTACTATTGATATTAGTCGGTTATATGCGATATGACCGGGTCGTTAAATCAAGTGTTGATTTAATGATTTAATGTATAATTATATATTTGATATATTACTTTGCATTAACTAGTATTGGTTCACTTTAAATGGATTTTCTCACTTGGAAGTTCACAAGTTGTATATGTGATATACTTTTGTGCACTTGATTGTATCATGTTTGATGATACATGTTAACTTGGTTAAGTGTAAAGATTAAACCATGGTTAAGTTAATGATTAGGGTTTTGCTTTTCTTTCTTATTTATTTATTTATTTATTTTGGAAAGAATAAAGAGAAAATGGTGGCTTTCATTGTTTGTAGTTGAATCTTCATGAAGGTTTGACTTTGTAACCATTTTGTCTTCATGCTTAACCCTAACCATTTAAACAAACCATGGTCTATTCTCTACACTTAACTAGGGTTAGGATATGATAAGTATTCATATTATTTTCTATTTTGAAAATACTTATGATATTCTATCTTCTTCTTCTTCATCTTCTTCAATGAAGAAAGCTTGACTTCATCAATGGTGGATTGATGAAATGAGTAAGAAATCCAATTCTAAAGTCTACCCACTTCCTATTTCTTCATCCTCTACCTCTTGCCAAGTAGTATAGGGTGTTTCCTTCACAAGTTTTCATGGCTTGGTGAAGGTGGAGCTTGATCTTGTGATGCCTCGACGTAGATCATCTTCGGCATCGTCGTCGATGACCTAGCCCGCTTTTTCTCCGATGAAGCCGACGCTAGAGCCCGGGATTTGATTTGGACAGTAAGGGGACTTCATCGCGGAGCTATGGAGGTGGAGCACCGGATCTACAAAGGTTGTATTTCCGTTTATACTTTAGTTAAGTTGTTAACTTGCTCGTAGTTTCGCCTAATATCTAGTTAACGATCCGTATTAGGGTTTCTCGGCACTTGTTAAATTTGAAATTGGCATGGTTGATACCTTGTGAGACCTCTTGAGAGTTCCTAGGAACCCTACAGTGGTATCAGAGCCTAGATAGAGCCTTAGGCGATGCGTAGACGAAGTTTGAAACCCGAACGAACCCGAAACCCTAACACAAACATGCTCTCTGGACTTTTTCCAAAATCTGGAGTTTTTCGATATTAAAAATATGCAGAAAAATCAGCAGGAAATTCTAAGGGATTCTGTAAAATTCGTGTGCCTAATTCCATCAATGCGCCGCGGTTCCGCAGCACGAGCATGGCTCGTGCGGCGGTTCCGCGGCCGTTTTGTCTTATGTGGCATCGAATTTTGCACAGTAATTCATAATTTGCAGTGCTGGTTTTCCTGGGAATTTTTAATATTTTTTCAAGAGTTGAATTTTCTGGGTTGTTTTTAGGATTCGAATGTTCGATCGGATTATCAGACTTTGTCTATGTGGCTTTCCGGATATGTTAGAATATGTTAAAAGGTTCGACCGGATATAAATGCCCAATTTTTCCCCTGCCGGAAAATTTCCAAGTGTTGGATTTTTCCGAGGTTTAATGACGTTCTAAGTAGTGCAAGTAATGCGATGGTCCCTCTAGAAGACAACAAACCTTAACTCGATTATGTGACCGTCTTGAACTGCCCTTTGAACCCTCGGGTTTGGGGCAGTACGGCGTGCCACATGTGAGGCGTTGGCTTGACCCTTCTACGGCTGGACCGTTGGTACCGAGGCATGAACTGGATGTTTTTAAACCTGTTTCATGTGTTGAGCTGTTTCGGAAAAACTTGGGTGTTTGAATGTTCGATCGGAAAGTTTAACATTTTCTATTTATCTGGAATGAGATACAATAATTGGAATTCACAAGTAGTTATGAGATAACTAAATGAATGTTATAAACATAGCACTTTAGTCTTACTTGATCGGTTGCCACGGAATTTTGATGTGATCAAAAGTTCGTCGCAATCACGTAGCGTACGCGGATACTCGCCGGGTAAACTTAATAGATAGCCTCGCTCCACAGCCCCAACCAAGTGACTGTAGGAGAACCCCGTCGCCGAAAGCATCCGTTCGGGTGCTCGCGGCAGCGGTGTTCCGCCTTGGTGCACTTCGTCGACGGTATCGGGGGTGCGGCCGCCTACTAAAGTTTGCGATGAGCATTCGATCAAAATGTCGGGAATCTTGTTGAATTGCCCGACTTAATATTGAAAAGTGTTTTCGATTTTGAGACTAAAATGCGGGGTTTATAATTGTTAGGCATGTGATGTCTAAGGTATTCATTTGATTAGGCATGCGATATCTATGGAGATTGCGGATTCCAACTGTTGTAGTTTTACACTTTCTTTTCTGTGACCGTAAGTGTAATATGTGACATCGCCGGTTTCATTGCTATATGTCAACGACAATTGGGATGCGCATATTTACTTACGTTGATGACATGTGATGTTATGTGTTGCTGGATATGTTATATTGGATCGTCGTGTTTGAATAGCCGGGTTTTTTTATGTGAGATGAGTGTTTTTCTTTTTCATTCATGTAAAAACTTGTATGTGTAGGGTTGCTATGCACGCGCACAAGGGTCTACGAGGCATCAACCATGCCCGAATAAAAATTTAGCCGTGCCGAACAACCCGAATACGGAACTTTAAACTAGAGATTAGGCGAAAACTAACATGCTAAACATTTTAACACTAAGTGAGAGGGATTACAACCTTTGTAGATCCGGTCCTTCACTTCATATGCTCCGTGTTGTGGTCCCTTCGCTGCGATCATCGGGATCCGGACTCTCGAGAGGTTCCACGAAGAGAAAGACGCAACCTTTGCTTCCGATCTTCGATACTAAGATGATCTACCTTGAAGTTTCTTTAACACAAGCTAACACTCATGAAATGATGTGAACACCCTCATCTAAATGGCAAGGGAAGATGAGGATGATGATGTAGGATTTTTGCTCTCTTTATTTATCTTTTTCTCATATTTATTCATCACTTTGGAAAAATCAAGCAAGCTTTTTCATGAAAGAATGAAGGAAGAAGAAGATGAATAATGTTATGAATCCTTTTGTGATGAATAGGAAAAGGAGATAATGATCAATTATGCAACCATGGTTCACTTAACCATTGTAGAGAATTAACCAAGGGTTAGGGTTTGGGTTGAGTTAAGAATGAGTCACACACAAATATCTTTATCATGACAAAAAGAAAAGCTTCTAGAATCAACTAGAAGGTTTAACCCTAATCCAAACCCTAATCATGTTTAAACTCCACAAAACAAGTTGCATTAGTTATCATATCATGTTACAATATTATATATCACATATATAATATTTATCGTAACAAAATAAAATAATACAATTAACATATATCGCATATATATCAATGTATTACCCGAGTGAGAAAAAGAATCTTTTAGTGAGCAAATATTAGTTAATGTAATTTAATATATCATATATATTATTATACATTAAATTATCGAATCAACACTTGATCCGACAATCCGGCTATATCGCATATAACCGACTAATATTTATCCGTACCGATTCATCGAATCAACACTTGATCCGATGACCCGGCTGATATCAAATATCGCGAGAATAGAATACGGTATCACATATCGCATTATCCTCGGTCCCGCACACATATCACATATGTGCTCCTACTCCGTTTTGCCTGAGCCAAGAAACCTCTGTGTAGGACTCTAAAGAATCGTCAATACGCCGGCAGTAGGGCATGATCATATCAATCACCCACAAGCTGCAAGCGGTCAGCTAAACGTAACAGCTACCCAGGTATTGAGCGCTTAGAAGATCAACCAGCAAGCCTGTACATTCTCCTGTGAATCCAAACAGTAACACTCCCGTACAGTCCGGTCTCGTCATCTGATATGTCGCATATCTCGCCTAGGGGTGGTAAACGTCAGACCCCAGTAGCTCGATAAGTCGTGTCGATATGAGGTCTATAACAGTTCGAGAAACTACTGATAATACTTACCAGTAAATCTCAGCAACCCTGGCCAGGGATTTCCGGTTATAGCCAATCGAACACAGCACAACATCAACTCCCTATACCGGGAGAGACGAATCCCCTCCTATCGCTCATTGCCTCCATGTGATTCGGGACTGTACCCAAAAGCCACCTTTTTGCACGCCCTCTTGGACGTGGTATGATGGAAATCAAAGCACAGTGGGAATCATACAAGACTCTATGACGATCTCGGGTCGACAGACTACTCTGCACCAGTGTCACCGGAGAACTGCCATCTGACGTATGGTATAATACCATCTGGGAGTTCTCGGCGAGTCCGTCCAGTGTACCCAGTCTCCACTGAGCACCCGTACACCATCCTTGATGTCAAACACCGATGGATATGGGATCATCCATCGCCCATCATATGGGTCAAGATGCGTATACGCTAGTCTACTCTGGTGTATCGATGCCCTGTCTCGATACACCCTCGACTAGGAACAGTTATAGGATGTACTCGTCGACTACCGTGGCCCCACTAGTATGATCTCATCATAGTCCCAGTAGTCGAGTACATATCCTAAGGGCTTTATCAACATGTAATATAGAGACAATCAGAGTACATGTTAAGATAAAGTACAACCAGATAGCATACTATCATGTCGAGCAAGAAAGTCCTCCCTATATATGTCCTAGCATCCACTACAATATACATCGTATGTACAGTAATGGCCTCCAGGGCATACATATAACTAACAGTATGTAATATTCTTTTATTGGGGCACTTCCAGGTTGCGGAAGATGTCACCGTTTGTATATTATTTACTTTTCCGCACCAGGATAGACCCAAGGAGGGGAGCACAAGTAACCGGGTTCTGGAGTCCAGTGGGAGACCAACTCGAGGAGTCGAGTCCGGGTCTCCTAACTCTAGAATTGGTAGGGTTGCTTGCCGCTCTCGTAGGGGTCTAGGGGTGTGGGTTTGGCTATTCATCGCGACCGTGGAATCCGTGTTTTATACTGGCTCGTATTGAAAACACGGACGTCCTAGTATATCCAATAATTCATATGATTCTTCTGCTGCGATATCTGTGATGTGATCATGTGATATGTTCTGTGATGGATACTTTATATAGTATATATGATATATTATATAGACGTTACTTATGTTTTACACCCGCGCTAGCCCTGCCCCGCTCTGCCGTTAGTTACTTAACCTAACGGTGCACGAGAGGACATCGAGGCGAATGCGGATGGCATAAGTGTACGTCGTATTTATCTGTGATGTTTAGGTACTTAAATGATGGGACTTCATTAATATGATTAATGAAATAAAAGAAACCTAAGATGTTGTAGAATCGAATTTCAAAATAAAAACAGGTAGCTACAGTTCTTGCTTTGCACAGTGGTATATATGATATATCCTGCACCTTATTCGATGAGGAAAGGACCGAGATCCCTTCACCGGGAGTGACTCCTTTAGCAATAACTGGCAGATGCTACACACACGGTTTGTCTTTTGATTGCTTTTAAGAGTTTTTGCTTTGCACAGTGATATATATGATATATCCCGCACCTCATTCGACGAGGAAAGGACCGACGATCCCTTCACCGGGAGTGACTCCTTTAGCAAAACTAGAAAAGCCTCAAAAACACTCCATTTTTAAAATCATTTGATTCTACAACGATATAAAGTTCATTACGCAAAAGGTTTTCTTAAAAACCTGTCGTAGCCCTCCGTCATTTCAGATAGGTAATAGTTAGTATTCGTGCTGCGTTTGTTGACTCAGTCAAGGCGTAGTGTGCGGTAGCTGATTATTGCTTATCTGCAAAGCATATGATGCGATTGGATTAGGGTAGTCGTGCGGCCTTGTTGACTCAGTCAAGGGTCGTGCGGGTGGGTTTAATTCAATCAGGAAATGACGGGTTGAACTTTACTTGCGGTCTATGGTTTGTTGACTCAGTCAAGGTCATAGATCACTTGGGGCAAAATATTATCGGGAATTTCAAGTGTTGAAATTTGCAATGAGATTGCATACCTTCTATGAGATAGTTGGATCTCGATACCCGCTGCGAGTAAGAGTTACTCCTGGGAGAGTTTTACACATTACAATTAGCCGATCAAGTAGGTGTCTAGAAAGGTGTCAACGGGGTTACGCCTCTGGAAAAACGAGGTTTACATTAATTAGGTTCGTGCGAAAGCACGGGGGACCTCCCTCAAAGTACCGACACTGGCCTGGCTGAAAGATTGGCGAACTTGTAGTGTGTAATTAATCCCGGCTAGTCTTTCCTTTTAGGGTTTGATGGAAGATTTGATAAAAAGCAGTGGGAGCCATCCTGATTAGATGAAATAATAACCAATCTATTCTTGCAAGAGCGCATGCTGAGTGTTTTCTTCTCTCTCTCTCCAGGTAGCGACCATATCACGCCTTAATCAAGATAATAATACGGATATTTGACCGAACCCGCTTGTTATACTGAGCTGGGAACGTTGGTCCGGCTCCAACTTATAATTGTTATAAGACAGAGCAGGAAATTGGGGATTACCAGAATTCCCGTGCAGCCCAAACGAAGAGAGTGCATGCTGATGCATCATCTTCGGGTGTGTTCATTACAGAGAACTGTTTCTTAGTATCCTTTACGTCCTGGGTATGTGATACCAGATCAGGATCCCAGATATGTAATCAGTTACATAGGGCTACAGAAAGGTATAGAACTGAGAACGGGTGATAAGTTTCATGAGACAGAAAACGGGGCAAGTGTTGCAGCCAAGTCTGTTGGTCACTGTCACCCTGTATTCCAAATACATTGATTCTGAACGAATGTTATTAGATACCGAACCTGATATACAAAATCATATATATCTCTTTATTAGTAAAGAAATGATAAAATTTTGTATTGCTGGATAATGTTTTGAACATTTCTTATATCAAAAGTTGACCGGTTCAGGCACGTTATCTAAAAGCATTAATGTTCTAAATCAAACTACAGTTCTTAGTATATGGAACACACACAAGAGGAAGAGTTCAGAACTGAACGGATCCTTCTTGAGGCATTGTAGACTAGGTCATATCAATGTGACCCGACTAGCTGAAGTTACATGTAGATGCATATTTAAATCAGTTTGAATTTACATCTTGTGAAACTTGCCAGTCATGTCACAGAGATAAGATGACTATAGCTCTGTTTATTGGAAACAGAGAAAGAGTTAGTGAACTCTTGGGATGATACATGTTGATGTATGTAAGGTCCCCTGTCTACATATGCCAGGACTGGTTCTTTGTACTTCGTTACATTCTCTGATAATCTTTCAAGATTCAGACCTATGTTCCTGTTGAAACTTGAGTCCGAACCTTTTGAGATATTCACAGAATATAAGCTAGAAGTAGAGAACCAATACGGGTATAAGTATTATGTCCTTTGATGAGATCAAGGAGGAGAATACTTGAGCACGGAATTCCTGGATGATTCTAAAGGAGAATGAGATTCTCTCTCAGCATTACTCCTCCGTATACACCATAGCACGATGGTATATCGGGGCGGAGCAATCACACCCTATATGATATGGTGTGCTCTATGATGAGTACTACTGAGTTACCTATTTCCTTTTTGGGAGTTATGCACTTGAGAAGCTGCATACCTATTGAAAAGGGTTCAAATCAAATCAGTTGCTTACCACTTCATATGTGTGGAATGGGAAGAGCCCATGTCTTAAGCTAGTTAAGATTTGGGGTTGTCCGGCCTATGTCAAAAAGCAAAATCCGGACAAGCTCGAGGCAAGGTCTGTAATGTAGAACTGGAAAGGTTCCAGCTATACAAACTACAGCTGATGATTTGAAAGAACCAAAGAATTCAATAGTTACCAACGAACCTCAGCCTCTCCGCCGATCTGGTAGGGTTCCTCACCCGCCTGAGAGATACTTCGGTTTCTCTATGACAGTGGGAGCGAGGATTGCATCATGAGATGATGACCCAACTAGTTTCGAGCTGGCCATCAGGAGTGAGACTCTGAAAGAATGGCTGGATGCTTAGCGATCTGAGATGGAATCTATGTACACCAATAAAGTATGGACTTTGGTTGCTATATCTGAAGGGTTAAATCCCTATCAGGAGCAAGTATATCTTGAGAAGATTACTTGGTGTACTTGGGAAGGTTGAGATTTTCAAAGCTAGACATGTTAAAGGTTTTCGTCATCAACCAGGCGTGGATAATGATCAAACCTTTTCCAGTGCCTATGCTTAAGTCCATCCAGATCCTACTTGCCACGGCTGCATACCATGACTACGATATCTGGTGGTTGGGTGTCTTGACTGCTTTTCTAAATAATGATTTGGAAGAGAGCGTCTATAAGTACACAGCCAGAGGGCTTCGTAGACAGTGGGAGCAGCGGAAACGTGTGCAAGATGTTTTATGTGGTAAAGCAGGCATCGCGGAGTTGGAACATCTGTTTTGATGTGGAAGTCAAATAGTTTGACATCATCAAAATGGTAGATGGACCTTGTATATACAAGAAGGTAGTAGGGAGTATGGTAGTGATCCTCGTAGAGTACGTGGATGACATACTCTTGATAGGGAAGGAGTTTCCTATGCTATGCTCGGTCAATCTCCGATTATCACAAGAATTCTCCATAATAGGATCAAAGTGATACCTCCTAAATCCTGGGTTTTGGATCTATGAGATAGATCTAATTGGATGTTAGGATTCTCACTAGTTGTAGTGAGATGGTATCAATCGATCCTGGAGAGAATCACTGGAAGGGTTCCAGGGTGATAAGGACGACTGAAAGTCAGTCACAGGCATTGTCTTTACCCTCAGTAAAGGGACGGTATGTTGGAAGAGTTCCAAGCTAGATATCGTGGCATACTATACGATTAAGGCTCGATACATCGCTACTTCAGATGCTACCAAAGAGGCAGTCTGGATGTATATTAGTTCATGAGATGAACTTCGTTCCTCCCATTGTGTGACAATGGAGTTGTGGCTTATGCCAAGGAACACCCATCCCATCAGTGATCCAGACATATTCTAAGGCAGTATCACCTGATCATGGAGATAGTTGATCTCCAGGGTGATCGAGGTTAGGAGAGTAGACTCAGAGGACAACACGGCGGATCCACTCACAAAAGCCTTTTCCCAGAAGAGAGACTTTTATGGGATGGTTGAGTATGAGATACTACAACCACTGCTATCAGATGGCCCTAGTGCAAGTGGGAGATTGTTAGTTATATGTATGTCCTAGAGGCCATTACTATACATAGGATGTATATTGTAGTGGATGCTGGGACATATATAGGGAGGACTTTCTTGCTCGACATGATAGTATGCTATCCGGTTGCTCTTTACCTTAACATGTACACTGATTGTCTCTCTGTTACATGTTGGTAAAGCCCTTAGGATGTGTACTTGACTACCTGGACTATGATGCGGATCATACTAGTGGGGACATGGTAGTCCATAAGTACATCCTTCAAGGTCCCTAGTCGTGGGTGTATCGAGACAGGGCATCGATATACCAGAGTAGACTAGCGTATACCTTCTCGACCCATACAGATGGGCGATGGATGATCCCATATCCATTGGTGTTTGACATCAGAGATGATATACGGGTGTTCAGTGGAGACTGGGTACACTGGACGGACTCGCCGAGAACTCCCAGCTGGTATTATACCTTACGTCAGATGGCAGTTCTCTGGTGACACTGGTACAGAGTAGTCTGTTGACCCGAGATCGTCATAGAGTCTTGTGTGGTTCCTACTGTGCTTTGATTTCCATCTTACCATGTCCAAGAGGGCGTGCAAAACGGTGGTTTTTGGGTACGGTCCCGAATCACATGGAGGCAATGAGCGATAGGAGGGGATTCGTCTCTCCCGGTATAGGGAGTTGATGTTGCGCTGTGTTCGATTGGCTATACCCGGAAATCCCTGGCCAGGGTTGCTGAGATTTACTGGTAAGTGTTACCAGTAGTTTCTCGAATTGTTATAGACCTCATATCGACATGACTTATCGAGCTATTGGGGTCTGACGTTTACCACCCCTAGGCAAGATATGAGACATATCAGACGATCAGACCAGACTGTACGGTAGTGTTACTGGTTGAATTCACTGGAGTGTGAGCGGGCTTGCTCGTCGATCTTCTGATCGCTCAATACCCGGGTGGCCGTTACGTTTAGCAGACCGCTTGCTGCTTGTGGGTTCTTGATATGATCATCACCTGCTGCCGGCGTATTGACGAGTCTTTAGAGTCCTACACAGAGGTTTCCTGGCTCAAGCGAAACGAAATAGGAGCGCATATTAGATATGTGCGGGACCGAGAATGATACCAGTATGTGATACTGTATTCGATTCTCGCGATTTGTAACATTGATCGGTTATATGCGTTATAGCCGGGTTATCGGATCAAGTGTTGATTCGATAAGTTGTTACTATTGATATTAGTCGGTTATATGCGATATGACCGGGTCGTTAAATCAAGTGTTGATTTAATAATTTAATGTATAATTATATATTTGATATATTACTTTGCATTAACTAGTATTGGTTCACTTTAAATGGATTTTCTCACTTGGAAGTTCACAAGTTGTATATGTGATATACTTTTGTGCACTTGATTGTATCATGTTTGATGATACATGTTAACTTGGTTAAGTGTAAAGATTAAACCATGGTTAAGTTAATGATTAGGGTTTTGCTTTTCTTTCTTAGTTATTTATTTATTTATTTTGGAAATAATAAAGAGAAAATGGTGGCTTTCATTGTTTGTAGTTGAATCTTCATGAAGGTTTGACTTTGTAACCATTTTTTCTTCATGCTTAACCCTAACCATTTAAACAAACCATGGTCTATTCTCTACACTTAACTAGGGTTAGGATATGATAAGTATTCATATTATTTTCTATTTTGAAAATACTTATGATATTCTTTCTTCTTCTTCTTCATCTTCTTCAATGAAGAAAGCTTGACTTCATCAATGGTGGATTGATGAAATGAGTGAGAAATCCAATTCTCAAGTCTACCTACTTCCTATTTCTTCATCCTCTACCTTTTGCCAAGTAGTATAGGGTGTTTCCTTCATAAGTTTTCATGGCTTGGTGAAGGTGGAGCTTGATCTTGTGATGCCTCGACGTAGATCATCTTCGGCATCGTCGTCGATGACCTAGCCCGCTTTTTCTCCGATGAAGCCGACGCTAGAGCCCGGGATTTGATTTGGACAGCAAGGGGACTTCATCGCGGAGCTATGGAGGTGGAGCACCGGATCTACAAAGGTTGTATTTCCGTTTATACTTTAGTTAAGTTGTTAACTAGCTCGTAGTTTCGCCTAATATCTAGTTAACGATCCGTATTAGGGTTTCTCGGCACTTGTTAAATTTGAAATTGGTATGGTTGATGCCTTGTGAGACCTCTTGAGAGTGCCTAGGAACCCTACAAAATCCGTTGTGGCGTTTCGTTACGAGATCGGTGAAATTGATGTATTTCTTCCGATGGAGTTTGTTCAGACCAGATGCAAGTAGTTCAAGAAGGAGATCGTGTAGTAAGGTTTTCTCCGATAAATTGGGACGAGTTTTCGAAGGTGAGATTAGCCAGAATTTTTAGGGTATCAGCAGTAACAGATTCGCTAAATTTTCCAAGTGTGCTTTCTGGCTGGATAGTGTAGATTTCTTGGGTCTGGCCGGTTATTACAGACGTTTTGTGCAGGATTTTTCTTGGATCGCTGCACCGTTGACCGGTTTGACTAGGAAGGAAATTCCATTTCTTTGGACAGATGCATGTGAACAGAGTTTCCAGCAGTTAGAGACTCGATTGACGAATGCACCTGTCTTATCGTTATCGTATGGGTCAGATGGTTTTGTTGTGTAGTGTGATGCATCTCGAGTGAGTTTAGGCTGTGTATTGATGCAGCACGACTGGGTTGTAGCTTTTGTTTCTCGACAGTTGAAGAGGCACGAGCAGAACTACCTCACTCATGATTTGAAGATGGCTGCTGTAGTATTCGCGCTGAAGATTTGGAGGCATTACTTGTACGGTGAGTCGTATCAAATCTTCACAGGTCATAAGAGCTTAAAGTATATTTTTCAGCAGAGGGATATGAATCTAAGGCAGCGTAGATGGAGGGACTCGTGAAGGATTACGATTGTGAGATCCTCTATCATCCAGGCAAAGAAAATGTTGTGGCAGATGCCTTGAGTCGGAGGCCTAGAGATAGCTTATCTCATCTGCACGCCTTACAGAGGCAGTCTTCTACAGACTGGAAGATTTTATGTGATAGTCGTGTACAGTTCGAGTTCACATTGGCAGGAGGACAGTTAGCACATGTTCGCACCATCCTTAGTCATCGGATCGTATTCTGGAGACACAGCCGTAGAGGCTCGTATGTCAGAGATTATGGCTTAGGTTAGGCAGGGCAGAGAGTCGGAGTTTGTGATTGATGACAGTGGGGTATTACATTTTGGGAACCGTCTTTGTGTGACAGATTCATATGGACTGAGATGTGAGGTCTTAGCGGAGGCCTATAGATTGGTATACAGTATTCATCCTGGTTCCACCAAGATGTATCATGACTTGAAGGATGTTTATTGGTGGGAAGGAATTGAAGATGGATGTTGTGGAGTTTGTTTCAGGATGCTTGATTTGTCAACAAGTCAAGGCAGAGTATCAGAGGCCGGCTGGAGAATTGCAGCCCTTACCCATTCCGGAGTGGAAATGGGAACAGATTTCCATGGATTTCCTTATGGGTCTACCCAGGACTAGCAAAGGGTATGATTCCATTTGGGTGATTGTAGATAGATTGATAAAGGCAGCTCACTTTCTTCCGGTGAAGACGACGTATGGGTTTACGTAGTATGCTCAGAATTATATCAACGAGATTGTCCGATCGCTGGGAGTTCCAACGAGCATAGGGACAGATAGGGGTACCTAGTTTACTGACAGGCTATGGCAAAAACTTCAAGAAGCTCTTGCTACACGATGAAATTTTTGTACAGCTTTTCAACCACAGATAGATAGTTAGTCCGAGCGGACCAGTCAGACTATAGAGGATATGCTTCGAGCTTGTAGCCTTGATTTCGGTGGTAGTTAGGATCGCCACCTACCTTTGATAGAACTCTCGTACAACAATCGTTTTCAGGAGACGATCCAGATGGCAACCTTTGAAGCTTTGTATGGAAGGAAATGTTGATCGTTTGTTTGCTGGACGGAACTAAGCGGGAGTAACATTTTGGGACCGCAGGTAGTACAGGAGACTACAGAAAAGATTCAACTGACACGAGACAGAATGAGAGCGACCCAGTGCAGACAAAAATCATATGCAGATCGACGACGTCGTAAACCCATGTTTAATGTGGGAAATCATGTATTCCTTCGTGTATCTCCGATGAAAGGTGTGATGCGTTTTGGGAAGAAGGGGAAGCTCAGCCCCCAGTTATGTTGGACCTTACGAGATTCTGGAGAGAGTGGGTGCTGTAGCTTATCGTTTAGCACTTCCACCAAGTTTTTCCGATGTGCATCTGGTGTTTCACGTTTCGATACTTCACAAGTATCTTCACGATCTTTCTCACGCGATCTAGCATCATACCTTACAGCTTGAGCCGGATTTATCCTACGCAGTGCAGCCTGTAACTATTCTAGACAGGCAGGCAAAGAAATTAATATCAAGGGTACTTCCATCTGTAAGGGTTCTTTGGCAAAAAGGAATCGCGAGGAGATTACTTGGGAAACCGAGAATGCGATGCGAAATGAGATTTCCAAGTATTTAGAGGGTATGTCTAGTTAATTTTAAATTCGGGGACCGAATTTTCTTAAGGGGGAATATTGTAACATTTTGAAAATTTGGAAATAAATAAAATTATTTAATTAAATAATAATGTGTTAAATTAAAAAGTTATTAAAACCAAATAAGACAATTTCATAAGATGTATGTTAAACAAACTAAATTAAAATTTTAGTATGTAACATAAATAAATTATAAGGGGTTTTAAGTGAAATTTAGGTTCAATTTAATAAAAAGGGTGTTTTATAATAACATAGGTTGTGAAGGGTATTTATATATAGTTTAGGATTTTGTGCAAAATGGGAAATTGTTAAGGGTGTAAGTAGAAAAGGGGTTAGATAAAATTAGTTCAGAATTTTAATCAAGATAATTCATATGAGAAATGATAAAGCATTGCCATCACCTCCTCTCATGCATAACACACTCCCCACACCTCCTCCTTACATGAAACTACCACATCTTGCTTGATGACACCTCCTCCTTCACCATATCCTTCCTTTTTATCACATATCTCCTGTGATCAGATCATTCATCTAGTTTAAAATCTAAAAATTTAAAAGATAGAAAAAGAAAACAAAGAAGAACCAAAGAAAAGAGATGAGATGATCTAAGCCTAGGATTTCCTCACCATCAAGCTAAGAGCTAGGAGCTAAGGGTTTGGGTGTCTTGGAGGAAGCTTTTCAATCATCTTCAGTTGGTAAAATCCTAACTCAGTAGAATAGATTCTGGGTTTTGTTTAAGTTTGAAATCATAGTGTCCATAATATCGTATTTTAAGCAAAATTGGACCCTATAGTAATCTTCTGTAGGTTAGATAAATATTAACTTAACAAAACAGTGCTAAAATGATGTATGTTAGACCTAGAACAAACCATAGGAACACGAACCAAGGGGATCGGTTTTGGGCCGGCGAGACATAGAGAAATTCCAGCGTCGCCGGATTTTTGATTGGGGTTGATGTTTTGGTTTGTTGGGTAGATATCTATGCAGAATTTTGGATCATTTAGTATTGTTTAAATGAGTTAGTTTAATTGTATATAAAATCTGAAAGCTAATATCGGAAAAGATATCTAAAAATCAAATACGACATGGGTAAAACGTAACGCGATCTGTTTTCTGTCGCGATGCAGAATTGGGTTAGATTCCAGTGAGGTTAAGTGCTGGATAGTTGAAATAGTCGTATGCAATATAACTAGTACATAAGAACTTGTGTTTTCATATTCACCGTATCGGAATGTAGCCGTTTCCTTATACAATTTATTGTAATGTTAGATTCCAATACGGGAACTTTGGAGGCCGTGAAGAAAGGAAAAGGATTGGCGATTCCTGAGTAGACACGACGTATTTCTGGTGAGTAAATTTACATCTACAGGGGCAGTCAGGTGGATGGCGTATAGCACCCGCAACCTTATAATTATTATTGTGATATCTACTTAGGTTTAGCTTATCGTCGAAGCATTTATATGATATTGCATCTTGTATACCCTCCATGTGCATAAGTTTCATATGTAGTTTTAAATGAGATATACGTGATATTTGATCCCTGCAATGTGGGTATGAATTGATAAGTTTGTACGAGAGATCATGTCGTACTTAAGATGATATGGATATAGCGATATGATGAGCTATAATACAAGAATTTATACGTATCGTAAATGATGAACTTTGTATGCCGAATAACGACCAATTTATTCTTTGACTCGTAGAGATAGATTATGTTCTGTTTTAGGATATAATACTGGTATGAGCTATATTATTTTAAATAAACTATCAGGATGCGTGCCAATTTCTAAAACAAACATCTCTTTTAAATTTTAGGCAGCTTCCTTATTTTCAACTTAACGTTCCGATCATTTCTAAAGATAATGGTATAGCTCAAAACAAGTAATCACAATAAGTACGTTTAGACTTCTTATAGGGTTGTATTATGTATTCTATATTATATGTTTCCGCGTTACGCACACTCTGGTAGAACACTGTATAAATACCAATGAGTACTATGCTGCACAAACACTTAAATATATGTTACACTACACCTCATTGGTACTTCCATGTCACTGTGGAATATATGTGTTAATATATAGATTGTTACACCGTAAAACACTTGCACAAATACTAATGATTTCCATGTTGTACGAGCACAGACGCGTATGCTACACTACACATCATTAGTAGTGCCATGACACATTGGAATTGAAATCATTATGTTATGTGATAGGATTTCGTAGCCTTTTCCTATTTATGATGTAGTACTATAGATACTGTATTTGATTTCTTGGGATTTCTGAGTATTTTACTCCTGATGATATATATATATATATATATATATATATATATATATATATATATCGGTGGCATGCGATACTGTTATATATACATACATATATAGTATATCATCAATACAAACTGTGCAATTATTCTTATTCCTTACTTGATATTTGATATGATGAGTAAAACGTCCACCATGAGTTTTGTGTTCTGGTTTTGTTCCGGACCGAGTGGGGGAGCTATACGGTCGCGGATTTTTATGCTATCCAGACTAAGTGGGGGAGATATACAGTTGGATACATGGTGGACCCGGTCGAGACCGAGGGACAGGATAGCCGCATTGAGGCGGGTGAGCCTAGCGAGGATACTCGATACCGGAGATAGAATTGAGCACGGCAGATATCCAGTGGATACTGACCGGAGATTGAGATGAGCACGGCAGCTATTCAGGGGATACTGACCGGGGTTCGATTAGGTACGGCAGATATTCAGTGGATACTGATCGTAGCCAGGATATCGGGTGACGATCATCTGTTGAGATGGTGTCGACGGTATCTGTATTTACGTGTCGATGCTAGACACGAGAGATTTCGGATTTCGATGTCGATGCTAGGCATCTATTTGTATATTGATTTGATCATTATCATGAGGTACACAGTTAGATATTTATTTATTTGATTTAACCAGGACTGATCCGGGGGACAGTACTTGTACATATTTGTACTGACATTCACAGACAAAAAGGGAATTCCAATACGGATAATAGATTCATGGTTTTGACTCATATGACTTTGAGGTTGTATACTTGGGATAGCATGATAGTTAGTATTGCACATTTGCATATCATATAGTATATCGATACAGATTATCATAGTACTATATTTATGACCTAGGCAATCGTCATGCATTTCGATTTGTACCTTTAGATGCACTTTTATTCACTGAGTTGGCAGCTCATCCCCGCTGTGCCACAGTTTCTTGCAGGTTTTACCGCTTGGATTATCAGCGGTTTGGGCACACATTCTTTTGGGGATTGATGGGTAAGTGGGTTATTCTTGTATCATACTCACTCTTGATTATTCATTTATTCTTGTATCTAGCGGAAACTCCATCAACTTAGAAATGATATATTATGGACTTAGAAGCGGGGATTAGAGTAGTGTCTTGAGTTGTCGCACTCTTTGGAGTCGACTTCTGTTTTAGATTGTTTGGTTGCTCCATTGTTTGGACGTGAAGACTAGCTTCCGTTAGGATGCTATTTTATTATACTGTATCGGGTTTTTATAAAAATGCAAAGGAGGCGATGACAAGTTTCAAAACATCACAAGGGTTTTTCAACATACTTAGTTAAATCTAGATGTTATTTTAAATTGATATTATAGGCTGATTATTTAAACCTCACCTCCAATATTTTTCAAAAAGGGTTTAGATTCCGGATTTCAGCTTACTTAAACCGTGTCGATGTTTTGAGATGTCACGTGATTTAAGTGCCGGTCACGTGCCACATTTGGGTCGTGACACAATAATAGGCGGAACTTGAATAATAACGTAACAATAAAGAATCTACATTTCTATATATGTGTCATACCGTTTTGCTATTTGAAATAATATGAATCATGGTGTTTTGAAAATAAGGGTTATGGTGTTTTTAAGAAAAGGTACATCCTTTGAAATATCCATAGAATCTCTTGGCCTGTCTTTAAAATACTCACGATTCTTTAGTTTTGAAATAGGTATGACTCAAGTCTAGTCTAACATCTACAAGTAAACTACAGGACTAAACTAACAGGCTAATAGAAAAGGTAAGGAAACCACCTAAATCTGAGTCGATATATATATATATATATATATATATATATATATATTATATAGTCGGTGATCCCTCCTCAATAGTATCATATACGATACAATATATAATATGACCTCCTCGAGTCAAGAGTGCGGATCTATCATCAATATACAGCTCGTACGGTAAATCCATCGTACGGAATCCCAAATCTGGGTACGGGTCGAATATCACATTTATCTCCTTATTCATCCGGTATCCTTACCATCACATATCGTGAACTGGGGGTACTGATCTAAGTCTAGTACATACTGATACCATCTACATATATATATGTGTGTGTGTATGACAACACATCGCCTAGGGACCCGCTATAACATCATGCCGTATCTCATAATACGAACCATATCACATCACCGATCTCATGGCATCATACCTAATCTCATCGACTCATCTCCATGTATTATACACTATCCTCATCATCCATGTATATGTATACGTGTATATATATATATATATGTATACGTGTGTATATATATATATATATATATATATATAGACACACACACACACAGTCCCATACCTATGTGTGTATGTATATATACATATCTCCATATACGCACAAAAAAATAAAATGTATGCGAGTGTTTGTGTGTGTGAGTGTAAACCTTATTCTAGGGTTCACGACTACAACTAACTACGACACTATCAAATAGTTATACTAAAATTAACACATGATCTTCTAAGATCCTACTTACTAATCATCTAAGTTTCACAATAAACATATTTAAATAAATAGGTATACGTATTCGTATACGACACAACGAAACTACGGAGGTGCTATACGCCATCCACCCGACTTCTCCATAGATATATATCTACTCACCTTGATCCTCGCTTGCTGGAGTCGATGATGCCACGCTCATCCTCGTCGTGTCAAAGTCCACGTGTGGGTACCTATATGTCATAACATATCGTGTCGCATTAACATCCAATTCAAAACCAAAACGACACGCTAAAAGGCTATAGGTTAGAACCTATGGACTACGCATCCAAGAGTAACCAACAACTCTCGACGATTGACGTGCAAACGTCAAGTGATCGAGACAAACACAAAAACCAAAATTTCAAGTTAACAGAATTCGCAAAACGAAATCAGAAACGATGCAAAATACTTCCAGATTTTATCCTAGGTGAAATTACCCAATATTGCACATGTGGAGGGACTATTTACTAGACAAAGGAGCTATGAACCAAACACGAAGCACCAAGGCAATACCCTGGCCGCAAATTGCGTCCAGGAAGGAATTATTTACGGCCAAGTTTAGGGTATAGGGGCTAGGGTTTCAGTGGTAACTTCCTAGGTGTCTACATGACTCCCTGTGTTTGCTAAATAAATTTTAGAGGCTCCGGATGTTAGCAGATCTCCAATTCTCATCACAAATTCCAGAAATTCCAATGTCGGCAGATTTCCAAGTTCGTGTCTTGGGGTTCCACTCTCTGGTTTTGCCCAGAATTTATCACTAAAGGGGTTGTATAGCCTCTACTAACCTCAATTACACAATCACAACTCAAAAGTCCCTCAAACCCTAACTAGAATTTTTCAAAGCTCACGAAATAACACTATATCGATTCTAAACATGTATAGGTGCTAAGGTGAATGAAATACAATGCTCATGGTGAAAGAATTATCTCATTTGGCAACTCAAGAAATTTCTTGAGTTGCCCCAAGTCTTCAAAATCCGATTTTTCTTGGACCAAAGTGCTTGTAGTGAGCTTGTGCATCTTTTTTGTGAAAGGGAGATAGAGTTTTTGTGTTGTTCTGGGTGTGTATGTGAGGGTTGAAGGGGAGGCGAAGGAGAGGGCAGCCATGAGAGAGGAGGGAGTGAGAATGATGAAGGAAGAATGAAGGAAGAATGCCCATGGTCCAAGGTTGACCCCTCACCCTCTCTCTTCTCTTCTCTCTCTTGCCCATACTCATTTTTTTATTCCTTTTTCTTTTGTTTTCGTTTTCTTTTCTTCTCTCTTGAATTAAAACCATGCATGAAAGCAAGAAGGAAACCATGGTAGAAAATGTGACAAGTGCTAAAATGTGACATGGTGCATGTCACATGCACAAAACAAGCTTAATGCACGATTAGTAATATTTAATCGCGATTAACATTTAAAATTGTATATTATTAATTATAAAAATTCATAATTTACCTAAATCACATAAAACACTCTCATTTCAGAAATTCCTAAAATTTTCCAAATATTTCCCAATTTATCGGTATTTAATTATACCACATTATTAAAATATTCATAATATTTATTATTTAATTATAAAAATTCCCAAAAATAATATTTTATTTTTTTTTGAAATGTTACAGTCTTCCCCCATTAAAAAAATTCGGTTCCCGAATTTAAATTTAAACCTCTCAAATACTAAAACATTTCAGTAAAATGATCCCGTCGTCGGGGCTCTAAAATCATAAATACATAAATCATATCTTAGCGCAATGCGTGCGCATGAAAAATGAGCATATAAACCAAAGTCAAAACTCCGTCAAGCATCCTGCAATTATCAGAGTAATGGTGAAGACACCAATGTCAAAATCCAATACGAAAACCAACATGATATACATCAAAACTATACATGTACACATCGTTGTACTTCGTCAAAATATCTGAATAAATGCATACCAAACCTTTTTCAAATTGCTGCGCGATGCGCGTATCACAGCACAAGTGGCGGATGTTTATTGTAAGAAATAATTCTCTCTCTCTCTCTCTCTATATATATATATATATATATCTTTGTTTAACATACGTCCCGCCATTTGAAAAAATAATTTAGAAGGATTTCTTTTGTTAAATGTCTCGTGTCATCTAGGACACGTAAGTAAATACTGAAACTATAGCTCCTTTTTGGAAATCCCTTCGGTAACTACCAATGCATGCAAAAATATATTCAGGTACTGTCCTCGGACTAGTCCTGCTCAGCTACTATACCATATAGTAAATATCATAAAACATACTGCTCCAAAAGAAATCAATCCAAAATGTATATATGAATGCCATGTGCGTCTGGTGCGCACGGAAATCGAAATCAACAAATGTACCCTACATGTGCACAGAAACAAAATGTAAGTGCAACGGGTGTGCCTGACAGCAATATCAAGTGCATCTGATATGCACGAAGAATCTCGATTTAGTGCATCTGGTGTGCACTAAAATCGCATCAAGCGCGTCAAGTCTGCGCAAAATCTAACTCAAGTGCACAAGGTGCACGAAAACAAATATCGAGTATCACAATCGAAATCGACGGTATACAACACATCTCAATCCAACTCCAAATCAGGTATACCGTGGTATATAATCTCACAACGATGTGCATCAACGTGCACAAAAATCGAATCAAAATGCTAAAAGTGCATGAAAACTATGCCGAAAGCATAAGTCAAATCACATGCATGTCATAGGTATGAAATCAAAATCAACCTCTCGAATGACATCAAATCGAAGTCAAGTGCAACCGTAGTGCACAAAATCTCAATCATGCAAATAAATCGTCCAAAATGCCAAAATCAAAGATAGCGGAAATAGTTCCGCTCTAGCACATCCTCTAAAGATCTCTGGCCAACTGTCATGATCACTCATAACATATCTCGTCGACAATGCCGAACTCTAGCCTACTGGGTGTGCGCAATATGACCAATCCTGGGTCCAAGTCTTCTCGTATAGTATTTCAGAAATGTTCTGTCGAAGTCTCCCCTAAATCTCATTTCTGTCGAACTGCCTGGAAGTCATCATCCTTTACTAAATCTGTTTTTTGTTCCGGAACGGCTGCGTACTCATCGCGACTCCTTCTAGAAGATATATCCATGTACAACGCATCTGCATGCGTATCACATCTCTAATGTCAGCGGAGTGGAACGTCATCCCATTAAAATCTCGTACGAACCTCTTACTCCACTTTTCTCTAATGTCGATTGATTTCAGACTCGTCTCTTCGTGACTGTATGGGCTGCGCTCCAACGGCTATACTCGTATCTGGAGTCTCCCAAGCAATGTATCTCATCACATGATATCCGAATGACGTCGAACCTTTCGATCGATTTGTCAAGGTTCCATAATCCCCCAAGAGCTCAACATATTAAGTACAGTTTAATAATATCGAGTACATGCCACAGTACCTGTGAACCAGTCGTAGAAGGGCAAACCCAAGTCTCACTAATGGCACCGCAGAACTGCCGCTAACCCTAAGGTTCAAAAGCGTTCCCATGGTCATTATGTCGAGTTATGGTTTCATTCTTCTAGAGGGTCCACAGAATTACTTGCATGTTTTTCCGAATACTTTAAACTTGGAAAAATGGGTTTCTGACATTCGATCGTTTCCTTTCGACTCCCAATGTACGTGCTAGAAGTCGTCTCTAGCTGGAATCAATCAGTCTGATAATCTCGCATCGGGGTAAGCAATGAATCACATGTCCTACTCATTCCTCCGTAGGTGACTAGCGATCTTCTATCATATCTCTAAGTATACTCGTGCGGAAATAGCTCCAAACATCTGGGGCGATATCTCATCATTCGCAGCAACAACTGGCTCATTCGTCCGCATGCTGAACAGTACCTCAATCATCACTAATAGTCGGTGCATTGACGGTCATCACATTCTGGCTGGCCTCTAGCAGTGGCCCAATCCTCTGGTGCTGATTTGCACGTCCAAGAAATCTCATAAAAGCGATCCATCAAACGCTCATGGCGCGAAAACAGAATAAAACGACGCCTCTATGCAATCGTATGTCCCTGGAATCACGCCCTGGTCAGTCCTCGTTCGTGACGAGCTCAAGCTGACGCAATTCTAGCCGTAGCTCTCTCTCTGTCCGTGTAATCGTGGCAGCAAAAACCATAAACCGATATCGATGAAGATAGATCATATGAATGAATATAATAATGTGCAAGAAAATGTACATCCTAAGGCTTCTTAAGCGGAGTAGCGTATCGTAAGTATGCCGCAGAACATACACACGGTACGTCACTCTCCTTAAGTCACCTACTCCATCAATCAAGGTCAACCTACACGACGAAAGTTCGGGTCTAATACCCCTTCGACCAAGTCTAAGTTCCGTAAGGTCAAGCCGAGGTTTCGAATATATACAAACGCCCTAGGCTTCGCATAGTAAAACATAGACTCGAACCAAGGTTAACCTAGCGCTCTGATACCAACTTTGTCATGACCCGAAATAGCACGTGACTGGCACTTGAATCATATGAAGTCTATAGGACCCCATCTAATTCAAGTAAGCCAAAAATCCCAGAAATCTAAACCATTTCAAGGAAGAAGTGAAGAAAACTTATCTTTAAAGCAAGAGGTTTTAATAACATAAGCTGAATATGCATTTTTAAAATCTCAAGTATTTTCTGAAAATTTCGGCAGAGTTTTCTTTGTAAATACTTGTCCCAAAAGGGCACAACAAGCATAATATGAATAAAGGCATCCCCAAGCGGGAGCTAGCTCTTCGTCAATTGACAGTCATAACCACGCAAGCAATATAATATACAACGCCAAAGGGCGAGGATCAAAACTCAAAATCATCAAGAAAACCATAATAATACAACGCGTGACTCTAAGGTCGAAAGAATATACAACTGGTCTTCTAAGTCTATAAAATATACAAGTCTGGTTGATGGAGTTTTACTAGATACAGCTGAATATAAAAAAAGTACAATGTTGGTCACGATGCAAGTGAACCCACCTACCAAAGCAATCACCCGGAATGAAAGCAGTGTGCCAGCAAAGCCGCAACGAAACCTGTACGGAAAAACCTGCAAGAACTGTGGCATAACGAGGGTGAGTTGCCGACTCGTGAGTAGGAAATATCACAGAGCAGAAATCGTATGTATGACTCAATCCCAGGTCAATACGATCAGTAATATATATCCTCAATATGATAAAGTCTGAAGCATGAGAAGGTGGCAAGGGTAAATATCTAAACATAAGTGTAATACCGAGTGCTCGTGTCAGTGCCTCAGGTAACAACATATCATAAATATGAGGTATGAATGTGGTATGATGAAAACAGAATACATCATGAATAAGAAAATTGTTTTCTTAATATAGTGAGATCTCTATATAAACATTTAAGTATCATCAATGAAATCTTCAGAAAATCAGTGTCAAGTATCGACACAAAATATAATTCTCAATATCCCAATATCTCAATATCTCAGGCTCCGGCTATCCGGACTGGCCTATATTATCAAATCTCAATATCTCAGGCTCCGGCTATCCGGACTGGCCTGTATCATCAAATCTCAATAAAATCACCGGTCAGCAATGCTCCCTTGTCACAGGCTCAAACGCCATTCTCTGTGATCTTCTCGCCCCGGGGTACCGCACCGGGTCCACCATGCACCCACAGACGGTTCATCTCCTCCTCGAATCGGGTGTATGATATCGCTCAAGAGCCGAGAAAACTCATGGTGGACATATCACAATCATAACATGAGAAAACCACACTTTTATCTTTTAAAATGATAAATGAGTTTATTAAATCTTGCGGTTTCTCCAAATCCAGAAATCTCATGGAAAATCCGAAATCCAACATGAAAAGTCAATAATAATGAATACTGGGCTCCGTTAATCCGGACTGGCCCTTAGAATAATGCATGACAAATGAATATAAAAATATGCATGAAATATCAAGCAATGAATGCAATAATGAATTAACATATGAAACAATAACATATAGGAACTATCAATGTCAATGAAATAATATTCTCTAAAATGTGCGTGACATGGAAATTACCGATAATGATGTGTGTGAGCCGGCAAACAAGTGTATGTGGAGCATACGTATCATCGGTAATGGTGCTGGTGTCCTGACAGCATGGTTTCATAATCACTAAATTACACTATAAACATGCGATACGATGATAACAACATAATAAATAGAAAATGAATAGTAAATGCAACAATAATAGGCGGAACATGAATAATAACGTAACAATAAAGAATCTACATTTCTATATATGTGTCATACCGTTTTGCTATTTGAAATAATACGAATCGTGGTGTTTTGAAAATAAGGGTTACGGTGTTTTTAAGAAAAGGTACATCCTTTGAAATATCCGTAGAATCCCTTGGCCTGTCTTTAAAATACTCACGATTCGTTAGTTTTGAAATATGTATGACTCAACTCTAGTCTAACATCTACAAGTAAACTACATGACTAAACTAACAGGCTAATCGAAAAGGTAAGGAAACAATCTAAATCTGAGTCGATATATATATATATATATATATATATATATATATATATATATATATATATATATAATAGTCGTTGATCCCGCCTCAATAGTATCATATACGATACAATATATAATATGACCTCCTCGAGTCAAGAGTGCGGATCTATCATCAATATACAGCTCGTACGGTAAATCCATCGTACGGCATCCCAAATCTGGGTACGGGTCGAATATCACATTTATCTCCTTATTCATCTGGTATCCTTATCATCACATATCGTGAACTGAGGGTACCGATTTAAGTCTAGTACATACTGATACCATCTACATATGTATATGCGTGTGTATGATAACACATCGCCTAGGGACCCGCTAATATCATGTTGTATCTCATAATACGAACCATATCACATCACCGATCTCGTGGCATCATGTATAATCTCATCGACTCATCTCTATGTATCATATACTATCCTTATTGTCCATATATATATATACATACATACATACATAGTCCTATAACTATGTGTGTGTGTGTGTGTATACATATCCCCATATACGCATAAAAAATAAAATGTATGCGAGTGTGTGTGTGAGTGTAAACCTTATTCTAGGGTTCGCGATTACAACTAACTACGATAGTATCAAATAGTTATACTAAAATTAACCCATGATCTTCTAAGATCCTACTTACTAATCATCCAAGTTTCACAATAAACATATTTAAATAAATAGGTATACGTATTCGTATACGACACAACGAAACTGCGGGGGTGCTAAACGCCATCCACCCGACTTCCCCCGTAGATATATATCTACTCACCTTGATCCTCGCTTGCTAGAGTCGATGACGCCACGCTCATCCTCGTCGTCTCGAAGTCCACGTGAGGGTACCTATATGTCATAACATATCATGTCGCATTAACATCCAATTCAAAACCAAAACGACACGCTATAAGCCTATAGGTTAGAACCTGTAGACTACACATGCAAGAATAACCAACAACTCTCGATGATTGACATGAAATCGTCAAGTGATCGAGACAAACACAAAAACCCAAATTTCAAGTTAACAGAATTCGCAAAACGATGCAAAACACTTCCAGATTTTACCCTGGGTGAAATTACCCAATTTTGCACATGTGGAGGGGCTATTTACTAGACAAAGGAGCTATGAACCAAACACGAAGCACCAAGGCAACACCCTGGCCGTAAATTGCAGCCAGGAAAGATTTATTTGCGGCCAAGTTTAGGCTATAGGGGCTAGGGTTTCAGTGGTAACTTCCTAGGTGTCTACATGACTCCCTGTGTTTGCTAAATAATTTTCAGAGGCTCCGGGTGTTAGCAGATCTCCAATTCTCATCACAAATTCCAGAAATTCCAATGTCGGCAGATTTCCAAGTTCATGTCTTAGGGTTCTACTCTCTGGTTTTGTCCAGAATTTAACACTAAAGGGGTTGTATAGCCTCTACTAAGCTCAATTACACAATCACAACTCAAAAGTCCCTCAAACCCTAACTGGAATTTTTCAAAGCTCACGAAACAACATTATATCGATTCTAAACATGTATAGGTGCCAAGGTGAATGAAATACAATGCTCATGGTGAAAGAATTATCTCATTTGGCAACTCAATAAATTTCTTGAGTTGCCCCAAGTCTTCAAAATCCGATTTTTCTTGGTCCAAAGTGCTTGTAGTGAGCTTGTGCATCTTTTTCATGAAAGGGAGATAGAGTTTTTGTGTTGTTTTGGGTGTGTTTGTGAGGGTTGAAGGGGAGGTGAAGGAGAGGGCAGCCATGAGAGAGGAGAGAGTGAGAATGATGAAGGAAGAATGAAGGAAGAATGCCCTTGGTCCAAGGTTGACCCTTCACCCTCTCTCTTCTCTTCTCTCTCTTGCCCATACTCATTTTTTATTCCCTTTTCTTTTCTTTTTCTTTTGTTTTTGTTTTCTTTTATTCTTTCTTGAATTAAAACCATGCATGAAAACAAGAAGGAAACCATGGTAGAAAATGTGACAAGTGCTAAAATGTGACATGGTGCATGTCACATGCACAAAACAAGCTTAATGCACGATTAGTAATATTTAATCATGATTAGCATTTAAAATTATATATAATTAATTATAAAAATTCATAATTTACCTAAATCACATAAAACACTCTCATTTCAAAAATTCCTAAAATTTTCTAAATATTTCCCAATTTATCTGTATTTAATTATACCGCATTATTAAAATATTCATAATATTTATTATTTAATTATAAAAATTCCCAAAAATAATATTTTATTTTTTTCTGAAATGTTACAAGGGCCAAACCGGTTACTTAAGAAACCGGGTCAATATAATCAAGGAAGATACGAAGGATCCGAATAAGGTTTTATGAGAGATTTATAATTAATGAGAAGTTGGTAGTTGCGAAGCTTAAGCACCAAACAAGAGTGTAATTGATGCTTTAATCAAGGAAAATCTTGGGTCTTGAACTATTTCCCAACAAACCATAGTCTTATAAATACCAGAGTTGAATACGAAGGATGGAACATCTCTCAATCCATCAACCAATTATCAATTTTCCTTGTTCTAGGATTTCTCGGCCACCCTACAGTAGTTCATGTAATCTAGATCTTCAGTGATCAACGCATTTCCATCGAGACCCTGTCGAGACTTGAAACAACTAGCCCTCCTCAATCAGGTATGCTTCTACGTTCCTTTAGATTTATAAAAAGCAAAATATCAAGAGGAAGGAACGCCCCTCGGCCCTCCTTTCGGCACGCCAGTACTCATATAGCATTAATTAGGGTATGCCCAAGGGCGCCGAGGGACGGATCAGGTCTATTATCATGCCTACGAGAGGTTCATATGTCCATTCCTACTTTCGTAACATGATAATAGAACTGATCTCGGCCTCCGACTGTATCGATCTTGGTGGTCATAATATAGAGGATTTAGACGTCCATTCCTGCCCTTATGTTGTGATTCCGGGATTGGTCTTAGTTTAGGTGAGACGATCGTCCTTCTGCTCGGTATGGTAATAAACGACCGAGCGATTTAGACGTCCATTCCTGTGCTCCGGTATTGAGAGTAGGCCGAATGGTGTGGCCGATGAATCATGATTCAACTAAAGGCCCGCTGTGTAGGAGATTTAGTGTCCATTCACGCCCTTGCACTCGGTCTTCAAGACGAGATCATGATCCAAGGGTTTGAGAGTTTGTTTTTATTATCAGATCATATGTAACTGTAACCCAATTTTATCAATAATATGATAGATGGATGGCTGTTATCATTGTTCTGTTGTTTATAAATTTCTGTCCATGCAACCAAGGGGTCTATTTCTATTTTATTACGGAAGAATGTTCTTCTCATCCTCTAACAACAACCCATCCATCAAGGCATATATTGTCGCGTTAATTATTTTTGTCTTTAGTACAAATATAATTTTAGAGCGAACATCCATTTTGGCACGCCCGGTGGGACCCCTCTATTGTATGGTACAAACCTAGTCTGATACTAGCAAAGATCCTGATTTCCAGCACTTGTCATTAGCAGAAAGTACCACACGGCAGAAAACCAAGTGGTCACGGAAGATGAGTGATGACAGTAATAACCATAATCAAAATAAAGCACCTCCGAACGAGAGCGACCCACTACGTCAAATAGGGCTTCAAGTTCGGCGAATCCTCCACCGAACAACGATGACCCGCCGACGAATCTCACCAACAACGAACTACTCGAGGAGATTAACCGGCGGATTGACCAGATGGCGGCGCTTTTGGCCGCCAGATGATGGAAGCGAACCGGTAAGCTTTCCAGGCTTTACCAGCGATGCTGATCCAGGCACAACAGCCTTTACAAGAAGTAATGAACTCGACCAACAGAAGTTCCAACCAAACAATTGTAGCTATGGATAGGTTGGCGGCGGCGGCCAAATCTTTGGAGACTTGTAACAACCCTAATTTTTCTATACAAATTTTTTCAAATATTTTTTCAAAATCCATAAAGGGGTATTTTAGACTGAGCACAAAATATAAATAATTATTTTGCTTTTTAATTACAAGTTAAAAGAATGTAACAACTCCATTTTTTAGTGTACAAAAATTTGCTTTAAAATTAATGTATACTTTGGGTATTTACATTTACTGTTATTACTTTAAGTAATAAATTAGCTCCATAATTACAAGAAGGGGCTTATAGCTCATTGGTAATACCTTGCATTGCTGAATCAAGCCACCAGAGTTCAAATCCCATACCCCACATTATTTTTAATATTAATTTGTTTTAAATTTTTTAGAAGTCCAACAGTCAACACGTGATAACTCCAAAATTTCCCACTACACATGAAAAACTAAATGTTCCAGAGCCTACATCAGGAGACCCCCCACCTTCCGAGCTCTCGACTCGGCCTGACTCCGCCGAGTCGGCCGGCAGACCCGCCGACTCGGGCCTGTGCCGCCGGCCGAACTCGGCCGGTCGGCCGAGTCGTCAGCACAAAAAGTGTGACTTCTCCCCTTCCCAACTCCCCTGCATACTTTAAATGTTCATATCGTTTCCAGAGAGCCTTTAATACCTCTTTTACTCCATTTTTAATGAATTTTAATACATTTTTACACTTTTTAAATTAAAACCCTTCATCTACCCCAACCCTATAAATACTACCCCTACCCTCTACCCTCTCACCCTAAATTCTAATCCAACTCTCAAAAAATTTCCAACAAACCTTGTGTACTTTGAAATCGAGCACGAAGCGAAACTACGGCGAATTTTCCGGCGAGCTTCCGACGATCATTCTAGGAGCTCCCGGCGATGAAGCGACGCACCGGCGACTCCTCCCGTTCCACCTCCCTCTCTTTGTTGTCCTAAACCTGTAAGTTCTTAAATTCTACGTCTCTTTTCTTTTCTAAAATACGGATTTACAAACCCGATGGAATCGGAACCAATCCGATTTCCGATTCGGTTTCTTTATAAAACTTCATTTCTCGTTAATACAATTATACTTAAACTCTCTTATGTTGACTATTAAACACTAATCAACTAAATTGATCAAGTTTCATATCACAAAACAATTGCTTTTTCATTTTACCGCATTTTTTTCTTGTAAATACCATATAGTTTCAATTCCACCTTCAACATCACAAAACTTGCTATACCTTTAAGTAGATTACGAGATAATGACCTACCTCCTCACACACTCATATGCAACATAGCACAATACCCTTGAGAATATAGAATACGGGAAAACGACATCATTGCAAATAAATACCATTTACTTAATAAAACCGTTTTCTAAAGGACTTTGTATTTATAGAATCTTTGCAAAGCGCCGCTACAACCCATTTTGGGGAACCCGTTCGGGATGGTGCGGATTATCGCACATCCTCGGCTTAGTAGTGCGAGATTCAGACCTCCGCAAGGAGCATTCGGTCTCGAAAGATTTAAAATAAAACATCTTAAGAAAATGAGATTTTTAGAATATAAAATATCTATTAAAATTATTTTTGTATAAATATACGTATATTTATCATTAAAATACCTATTTTGTTATGATATAAATATTCCACCTTTTTCTAAAAATCACAAGAATCAATTTTACACTAAAATACCATACAAAACCAATATTACAAGTAAATACCATTTATTATGAAATTAGGATATTTCCACTAGAAATATCGCAATATAAAATCTACATTCATTACAACTCTAAAGACGATTAATAAATATTTGGGGTGTATTTTGAAAAGTGTATACAATTATTTTTACATAAAACCCCCTCAAGTTCTATAAACTACCCTAAGGATCCTAGTAAACATAGGTTTAAGCGGGACCAATCTCTTGAGTCTCAGGGAGCCGGAGAAGTGGGTGCTTGCCTATTTAAGATAGACAACTTAATAATGGTGTTATCAATACGGTAATCGTCTTTGAAAAAGATACAAATCCTGCCGTCCATGTGCAGCGGTTACCGATAACATAAAAACAATCAGGACTTCAATTTACTTTTCTAATTGTCTGACTCAGTTTGAGTCTCAGTATAATCTGACTGGAATATGATTCAAGTAAAATCTACAATCTACAATCTACAATTTACAATATTACAATTCAACATGAATCCATGAATCCATTATTCCATATATTAAATCTATCAACTTGACCGAACCGAACCATGGATATACATTCCTTTCACATGATTATACAGTTACATCCATGATTCTACAGTCACATACATGATTCTCCAGTTACATCCGTTTACTGATATCATGGTTTCGGTCAGTCATCCAAACATACAATCTATATTACATGACAATTCAAGTTGCAATACAATACAACAATACAATCAAGATAACACGGGGTTAAGCGGTAGACCGGTATGGAAGGTGTTAAAAGTGGCATGAGACTGCAAGATTAAGACACCTAACCTGAATCCAATTGCTATTGTTCCAGGTTGTATAACGGAGCCTTGTACTTCCATTTGCCTTTAGTCTCTAGCATATAGAGACTCCTCTCGTATACACTGGCGTCCTTCTGTACCAAGCTATAAACAACAGCGTTAATACTAAATACAACATTATAACAATATAATACAACTTTAAAAGCTATCTTCTTATTCTGTCTATTCTACTTCTCCCTTATCTTTGGGACTTACCGAGCGATCTGTTCGCTGACGACATTCTCTTTCTTTTTTCTTTGAATGTCGTCAGGTGATCTGGACCCATCAGAGATCGAGCCCACTGCTGAAGACTTGGACCAGTTCAGTGAAGACCCCGAGCTCTAGTCATTGTACACATTTCCTTTCAGTACTTTACATTTCTGTTATGCCATTGTTTAGGCATTGCTTTTTATTTTAGTTGTATTTACTTTCCATGTATTGTACAGAAAGAATGTGAATAAATAAAGTTGTTGTTTAGTTTATATCTCTTGTCTCTTCTGCTTATTTTTATATTGCTTAGATACGCTTAGCGTATTTACTTTAGAGTAAATACGTAGCGGCCTCGTCCCGTCCCCTTCGCCGTATACCGGGAAGCGGGGCGTGGCAGGTTTTGTTGGTGGCCCATGCAGGTCCGAGCTATATGAAATCCTATCATGCAGTTCTGTTCTGCGTGAACAACCTAAGCAATATAACACAAGAACCAGCAACTAAAACATTCTTTACAATTCATGTTCCTTGAATCTTACAATTTCATATTCCTTGAATCTTATCATTTCATAAACTTTGAATCTGTCCAAACCCAAAATTCTCTCGCCTCTTTTACAATCATACTAAAACCTTCGCATCCTTTCATTCCTTCACACATTTTTCATACACTATCAACTACTTCTAACACCTTGTAACACCTTAGCTGCCATAGAAGCCAAGACAGTTGACCAAGATAACACTAGTATTTCACTTTCACATTTTTAAAACCCTTGCACCACCTTATTAGTTTATTTCATACGCTGTCAGTACTTCAGTCACTAAACTTTCTTGAATCTATTACACTTTCCTTTTATAATTTTCGAGGACGAAATTTTTATAAGGAGGGTAGAATGTAACAACCCTAATTTTCCTATACAAATTTTTTCAAATATTTTTTCAAAATCCAGAAAGGGGTATTTTAGCCTGAGCACAAGATATAAGTAATTATTTTACTTTTTAATTATAAGTTAAAGGAATGTAACAACTCCATTTTTTAGTGTACAAAAATTTGCTTTAAAATTAATGTATACTTGGGGTATTTACATTTACTGTTATTATTTTAAGTAATTAATTAGCTCCATAATTAAAAGAAGGAGCTTGTAGCTCATTGGTAATACCTTGCATTGCTGAACCAAGCCACCAGAGTTCAAATCCCATACCCTATATTATTTTCAATATTAATTTTTTTAAAATTTTTTAGAAGTCCAACAGTCAACACGTGATAACTCCAAAATTTCCCACTACACATGAAAAACTAAATGTTCCAGAGCCTACATCAGGAGACCCCCCACCTTCCAAGCTCCCGACTTGGCCTGACTCGGCCGAGTCGGCCAGCGGACCGGCCGACTCGGCCCGGCGCCGCCGGCCGGGCTCGGCCGGTCGGCCGAGTCGTCAACACCAAAAGTGTGACTTCTCTCCTTCCCAACTCCCCTGCATACTTTAAATGTTCAGATCGTTTCCAGAGAGCCTTTAATACCTCTTTTACGCCATTTTTAATGAATTTTAATACATTTTTACATTTTTTTAAATTAAAACCCTTCATCTATCCTAACCCTAGCCAAACCCTATAAATACCACCCCTACCCTCTACCCTCTCACCCCAAACTCTGAGCCAACTCTCAAAAAAATTCCAACAAACCTTGTGTACTTTGAAATCGAGCACGAGGCGAAACTACGGCGAATTTTCCGGCGAACTTCCGACGATCATTCTAGGAGCTCCCGGCGACGAAGCGACGCACCGGCGACTCCTCCCGTTCCACCTCCCTCTCTTTGTGGTCCTAAACCCGTAAGTACCCAAATTCTACCTCTCTTTTTCTTTCTAAAATACGGATTTACAAAACCCGACGGAATCGGAACCAATCCGATTTCCGATTCTGTTTCTTTATAAAACTTCACTTCTCGTTAATACAATTATACTTAAACTCTCTCATGTTGACTATTAAACACTAATCAACCAAATTGATCAAGTTTCATATCACAAAACAATTGCTATTTCATTTTACCGCATTTTTTTCGTGTAAATACCACATAGTTTCAATTCCACCTTCAACATCACAAAACTTGCTATACCTTTAAGTAGATCACGAGGTAATGACCTACCTCCTCATACACTCATATGCAATATAGCACAATACCCTTGGGAATATAGAATACGGGAAAACGACATCATTGCAAATAAATACCATTTACTTAATAAAACCGTTTTCTAAAGGATTTAGTATTTATAGAATCTTTGCAAAGCACCTCTACAACCCATTTTGGGGAATCTGTTCGGGATGGTGCGGATTATCACACATCCTCAGCTTAGAAGTGCGAGATTCAGATCTCCGCAAGGAGCATTCGGTCTCGAAAGATTTAAAATACGACATCTTAAGAAAATGAGATTTTTAGAATATAAAATATATATTAAAATTATTTTTGTATAAATATATGTATATTTATCATTAAAATACCTATTTTGTTAGGATATAAATATTCCACCTTTTTCTAAAAAATCACAAGAATCAATTTTACACTAAAATACCATACAAAACCAATATTACAAATAAATATCATTTATTATGAAATTAGGATATTTCCACTAGAAATATCGCAATATAAAATCTACATTCATTACTGTAGGGTTCCTAGGCACTCTCAAGAGGTCTCACAAGGCATCAACCATGCCAATTTCAAATTTTACAAGTGCCGAGAAACTCTAATACGGATCGTTGACTAGAATTTTAGGCGAAATACCAACCTAGTTAACAACTTAACTATAAGTGAGAAGCTACAACCTTTGTAGATCCGGTTCTCCACTTCCTTAGCTCCACGTAGACGTCCTCTCGCTGTCCAAGTCAGATCTCGGACTCTCGCATTGGCTTCATCGGAGAAATGAGCGGACAAGTCGTCGGCTACGATGCCTAAGATGATCTACGTCGAGGTTACAAAAGATCAAGCTCCAACTTCACCAAGTTGTGAAACTTGTGAAGAAAACACCCTATACTACTTGGCAAGAGGTAGAGGGTGAAGAAATAGGAGGTGGGTTCACTTTAGAATTGGATTTGTCACACTTTTGCTCAAGATGCCATTAATGGTGGCAAGCTTTTTCTTGAAGAAGAAGATGATGAAGAAGATAGAATATGATAAGTGTTATATAATAATTGAAAAAGAATTCATTCTTATCATATTCTCAACCATAGTTAAGTGTAGAAAATGAACTAGGGTTAGTTCAAATGGTTAGGGTTAAGCATGAGACAAGAATGGTGACTAAGTCAAAGCTTCATGAATCTTCAACTAAAAACAAACAAAGCCACCATTCATGTTTATCTATCAAAAATGAATAAACAAATAAATAAATAATCAAGCAAAACCCTAATCATCAACTTAACCATGGTTTAATTCTTTACACTTAACCAAATAAGCATGTATCATCAAACATGATACAATCATGTGCACAAAAGTATATCACATATACAACTTGCACATCCAAGTGAGAAAATCCATTTAAAGTGAGCCAATACTAGTTAATGCAAAGTAATATATCAAATATATAATTATAGATTAAATCATTAAATCAACACTTGATTTAACGATCCGGTCATATCGCATATAACCGACTAGTATCCTATGTATCGTCTTATCGAATCAATCCTTGATTCGATATCTAGGTTATATCGCATATAACCAATCGATACATTCATCGCGAGAATGGAATACGGTATCAAATACACACATTATTCTCGGTCCTGCACATATCTCATATGCGCTCCTATTTCGTTTCGCTTGAGCCAGGAAACCTCTGTGTAGGACTCTAAAGACTCGTCAATACACCGGCAGCAGATGATGATCATATCAAGCACCCACAAGCCGCAAGCGGTCTACTAAACGTAACGGCCATCCAGGTATTGAGCGATCAGAAGATCGACGAGCCAGCCCGCTCACACTCCTGTGAATCCAACCAGTAACACTTTTCGTACAGTCCGGTCTGTTCGTCTGATATGTCGCATATCAAGTCTAGGGGTGGTAAACGTTAGACCCCAATAACCGATAAGTCGTGCCGATATGAGGCTCATAACGGGTCGAGAAACTACTGGTAACACTTACCAGCAAATCTCTGATCAGCCCTGGCCAGGGACTTCCCTGTTATGGCCAATCGAGCACAGCGCAACATCAACCCCCAATACCGAGAGAGACGAAACCCCTCCTATCGCTCATTGCCTCCATGTGACTCGGGACTGTACCCAAAAACCACCGTTTTGCAGGCCCTCATGGACGTGGTAAGGTGGAGATCAAAGCACAGTGGGAATCACACAAGACTCTATGACGATCTCGGGTCTACAGACTAACCTGCGCAAGTGTCACCTGAGAACTGCCATCTGACGTGAGGTATAATACCATCTGGGAGTTCTCGGCGAGTCCGTCCAGTGTACCCAGTCTCCACTGAGCACCCGTATACCATCTCTGATGTCAAACACCAATGGATATGGGATCAGCCATCGCCCATCTCATGGGTCGAGAAGCGTATACGCTAGTCTACTCTGGTATATCGATGCCCCGTCTCGATACACCCACGACTAGGGACCTTGAAGGATGTGCCTATGGACTACCATGTCCCCACTAGTATGATCTGCATCATAGTCCAGGTAGTCAAGTACACATCCTAAGGGCTTTACCAACATGTAACTATAAGACAGTTTAAAGAGACAAGTGTACATGTTAAGATAAAGAGCAACCAGATAGCATACTATCATATCGAGCAAGAAAGTCATCTCTATATATGTCCAAGCATCCAATATAATATACATGATCTGTACAATACTGGCCTCTAGGGCATACATATAACTAACAATCTCCCACTTGCACTAGGGCCAGCTGCTGTAGTATCGCATACCGAGCATCCCGAAGAGTCTCTCAAACTGTATCTGGGGAATGGCCTTCGTGAGTGGATCCGCCGTGTTGTTCTTCGTGTCAACCCTCCTGACCTCGATCTCCCGGCGATCAATTATCTCCTGGATCAGGTGATACCGCCTCAGAATATGCCTGGATCGCTGATGGGACCTAGGTTCCTTGGCCAAAGCCACCGCTCCATTGTTATCGCAATACAAAGGTATTGGATGCTCAATGGATGGAACCACTCCAAGTTCAGTAATGAACTTCTTGATCCAGACAGCCTCTTTAGCAGCATCGTTGGCAGCGATGTATTCAGCCTCCATCATCGAGTCTGCCACGGTTTCCTGCTTGGAACTCTTCCAGCTAACCGCCCCTCCGTAAAGGGTAAAGACAAATCCCGACTGCGACTTAGAGTCGTCCTTATCACTCTGGAAGCTCGAATCGGTAAAGGACTCCACTTGGAGTTCTCCATTACCATACACCAAGAGTATCTCTTTAGTCCTTCGTAAGTACTTGAGAATGCTCTTCACAGCTGTCCAGTGACTCTCTCCAGGATCAGCTTGATACCTGCTCACTACACTTAGTGAGTATGCAACATCGGGTCTGGTACATAGCATCGCGTACATGATAGAGCCTACAGCCGAAGCATAGGGTATCCCTTGCATGCGAGCTTTCTCCAAATCAGTCTTGGGAGACATCTCTTTGGAGAGAGTGACTCCAGAGATCGTGGGCAAGTTCCCACGCTTGGATTCTTCCATACTAAACCTCTTTAGTATGGTGTCAATGTACCTGGATTGGGACAATCCCAATATCCGTTTGGATCTATCTCTATAGATCCTAATTCCCAATATGCAGGAGGCATCACCAAGATCTTTCATTGAGAATCTTTATGATAAGAAGAGCTTGACTGATTGCAGCATAGGAATATCATTTCCTATCAAGAGTATGTCGTCCATGTACAATACGAGGAAGACAACCTTACTGTCTGACACCTTCTTATAGATACAAGGTTCATCTGGGTTTTTGACGAAATCAAACTCTTTGATAACGACGTCAAAGCAGATGTTCCAACTCCGTGATGCTTGCTTTAATCCATAAATGGATTTAAGCAGCTTGCACACCTTCCCGCTGCTCCCACTGTCTACGAAGCCCTCTGGCTGAGTCATGTACACGCAATCTTCTAAATCACCGTTTAGAAAGGCGGTCTTAACATCCATTTGCCAGATTTCGTAATCATGATATGCAGCGACGGCAAGCATGATCCGGATGGATTTAAGCATAGCCACCGGAGAAAAGGTTTCGTCATAATCCACACCTGGTCTTTGACGAAAACCCTTTGCAACAAGTCTAGCTTTGAAAGTCTCCACTTTCCTATCTACACCAAGTTTTTTCTTGAAGATCCACTTGCTCCCAATGGGTTTTACCCCTTCAGGAGCAACTTCCAAAGTCCATACTTTGTTGGTGTACATGGATTCCATCTCGGACCGCATTGCATCCAGCCATTTCACTGAGTCCCTACTCGTGATGGCCTGCTCGAAGCTAGTCGGGTCATCATCTTCCATGATGCAATCCTCGCTCCCACCATCCATGAGAAAACCGTAGTATCTCTCAGGTTGGCGAGGAACCCTACTAGATCGGCGGAGTGGCTGGGGTTCATTGGGAACTATTGAATCCTCTGGTTCCACCAGATCTTCTGTTGTAGCTTCTGTAGCTGGAACCTCTTCCAGTTCTACCTCATGACCACTAATCTCTTTTTCAAGAAATTCCTTTTCTAAAAAGGTGGCATGCCGAGAAACAAACACTCTTTGTTCCTCAGGGTGGTAGAAGATATACCCTTATGAATTTTTGGGATATCCTATAAATTTGCATAGAACAGACCGTGCCTCGAGTTTGTCCGGATTTTGTTGTTTGACATAGGCTGGACAACCCCATATCTTAACATAATTAAGACATGGTCTCTTCCCTTTCCATATCTCATATGGAGTGGTAGGCACTGATTTGGTGGGGACCATATTCAATAGATGTATGGCTGTCTCAAGCGCATACCCCCAGAAGCAAATAGGTAACTCAGCTGTGCTCATCATAGAGCGCACCATATCTAATAGGGTGCGGTTCCTCCGTTCTGATACACCGTTGTGCTGTGGTGTATATGGAGGAGTCAGCTGAGAGAGAATCCCATTCTCTTTTAGGAAGTCCAGGAATTCATTGCTTAAGTATTCACCTCCTCGATCAGATCGAAGGATTTTAATACTTTTTCCGGTTTGGTTCTCGACTTCTTGTTTATATTCTCTAAATTTCTCAAAAGCTTCAGACTTGTGTCTTATCAAGTACACATGTCCGTATCTTGAGAGATCGTTAGTGAATGTAATGAAGTACGAAGAACCATCCCTGGCATGTGTAGACATGGGACCGCATACATCACTATGTATCAGTCCCAAGAGTTCGGTAACTCTTTCTCCGTGTCCCATAAACGGAGTTTTAGTCATCTTGCCTTTGAGACATGACTAGCAAGTGTCATAAGATGAAAATTCGAATGATTTCAAATATCCATCCGTATGCAACTTAGCTAGTCGTGTCGCATTGATGTGACCCAGTCTACAATGCCATAAGAAGGATTCGTTCAGTTCTGAACTCTTCCTCTTGTGTGTGTTCGTTATGCTCAGAACTGTTGATTGATTTAGAACATAAATGCCATTGCACAACGTGCCTGATCCAACCAACTTTTGGTTACGGAAAATGTTCATAACATTATCCTGTAATACAAAATTATATCCCTCTTTACTCAATAAAGAAACTGATATAATGTTGCATATCAGGTTCGGCATGTAATAGCATTCGTTCAGAACCAATGTATTACCAGTTGGTAATGCAAGGTGATATTCCCCGACAGTCTTAGCTGCAACAATTGCACCATTTCCAACTCTAATGTCTTTATCACCTTCTCCAAGTTCTCTACCTTTCCTGAGCCCATGTAACTGATTACATATATGGGATCCTGACCCGGTATCTAATACCCAGGACGTAGAGCAAATGGAGAAACAGTTCTCTGTAACGAACACACCCGAAGAAAATGCATCATTATGTACTTTCTTCATTCGGGTGGCTTGTGAATCCTGGTATTCCCCTATGTCCTGTTCATTCCTATAACTCTTATAAGAAAGAATGGAACCAACATTCCCCAGCACAGTAAAACATGCGGGTTCAGTCAATACATCCATATTATTATCTTTATTAGGGCATGACATGGTCGCTACCTGGAGAGAGAGAGAAGAAAACACTTTAGCGTATGCTCTTGCAAGATCAGATTGGTTATTATCTTATCTAATCAGGATGGCTCCCACTGGTTTTTATCAAATCTTCCTTCAAACCCTAAAAGGAAAGACTAGCCGGGATTAATTACACCCTACAACTTCGCCAATCTTTCAGCCAGGCCAGTGTCGGTACTTTGAGGGAGGTTCCCCGTGCTTTCGTACGGACCTAATTAAAGTAAACCTCGTTTTCCCAGAGGCGTAACCCCGTTGACACCTTTCTAGACACCTACTTGATCGGCTAATTGTAATGTGTAAAATTCTCCCTGGAGTAACTCTTACTCGCAGTGGGTATCGGGATCCAACTATCTCATAGAAGGTATGCAATCTCATTGCAAATTTCAACACTTGAAATTCCCGATAATATTTTGCCCCAAGCATCCTATGACCTTGACGGAGGTCAACAAACCACACGGTGCAAGTCAAGTTCAACCCGTCATTTCTTGATTGAATCAAACCCACCCGCACGACCCTTGACGGAGGTCAACAAGGTCGTACGACTACCCTAATCCAATCTGCATCACATGTATTAAGCAGATAAATACTAGTTAGCTACCGCACACTACGCCTTGACGGAGGTCAACAAACGTAGCACGAATACTAAGTAGGATTTATCTGAAATGACAGAGGGCTACGTCAGGTTTTTCTTAAAACCTATTGCGTAATGAACTTGATATCGTTGTAGAATCAAGTGAAGTTTTGAAATGGAGTGATTTTGAGGCTTTTCTAGTTTTGCTAAAGGGGTCACTCCCGGTGAAGGGATCGTCGGCCCTTTCCTCGTCGAATGAGGTGCAGGATATATCATATATATCGCTATGCAAAGCAGAAACTATAAAAGCAATCAAAAGACAAACCGAGTGTGTAGCATCTGCCAGTTATTGCTAAAGGAGTCACTCCCGGTGAAGGGATCTCGGTCCTTTCCTCATCGAATAAGGTGCAGGGTATATCATATATACCTCTGTGCAAAGCAAGAACTGTAGCTACCTATTTTATTTAAAATTTGATTCTACAACATCTTTTAGGTTTCTTTTCTTTCATTAATCACATTAATGAAGTCCCATCTGTAGGGTTCCTAGGCACCCTAATGAGGTCTCACAAGGCATCAACCATGCCAATTTCAAATTTAAACGGTGCCGAGAAACCCTAGAACGGATCGTTGGCTAGATTTCTAGGCGAAAATGAAACTAGTTAACAACTTAACTAAAGTTTAAACGGAAATACAGCCTTTGTAGATCCGGTGCTCCACCTCCATAGCTCCGCAACGAAGTCCCCTCGCTGTCCAAATGAATTCCCGGGCTCTAGCGTCGGCTTCGTCAGAGAAATGGCGAGCTAGGTCGTCGATGTCCATGCCGAAGATGATCTACGTCGAGGCATCGCTAGATCAAGCTCCAACTTCGCCAAGTCAAGAAACTTGTGAAGGAAACACACTCTACTACTTGGCAAGAGGTAGAGGATGAAGAAATAGGAAGTGGGTAGACTTTAGAATTGGATTTCTCACTTGTTTCCATCAATCACCATTGATGGAGCATAGCTTTCTTCACTTGAAGAATGGAAGAATAAGAAGAATATTATGATAAGATTAATTAGAAAAGAAAAGAATAATCATTCTTATCATAAAGGTAACCATGGTAAAGTGTAGAGAGTGAACAAGGGTTAGTGGAGTGGTTAGGGTTAAGCATGAGACAAAATGGTGACATAGTCAAAGTGTTCATGAAGCTTCATGAAAGATTAAAAGAATGCCACCATTTTTCTCACCCTTTTTCTTTTTCCAAATGAATAACTAAATAATAAATAAATAAATGAAAAAGAAAACAAAACCCTAACCATTCACAACCATGGTTTAATCTTTACACTTAACCAATAAAGCATGCATCATCAAACATGATACAAACATGTGCACAAAATCATATCGCATATACAATGCGCACATCCGAGTGAGAAAATCCATTCAAAGTGAACCGATACTAGTTAATGCAAAGTAATATATCAAATATATAATTATACATTAAATCATTAAATCAACACTTGATTTAACGATCCGGTCATATCGCATATAACCGACTAGTATCCAATGTATCGGCTTATCGAATCAATCCTCGATTCGATAACTAGGTTATATCGCATACAACCATTCGACACATTCATCGCGAGAATGAAATATGGTATCACATACACGCATTATTCTCGGTCCTGCACATATCTCATATGCGCTCCTATTTCGTTTCGCTTGAGCCAGGAAACCTCTGTGTAGGACTCTAAAGACTCGTCAATACGCCGGCAGCAGGTGATGATCATATCAAACACCCACAAGCCGCAAGCGGTCTGCTAAACGTAACGGCCACCCGGGTATTGAGCGATCTGAAGATCGACGAGCAAGCCCGCTCACACTCCTGTGAATCCAACCAGTAACACTACCGTACAGTCCGGTCTGATCGTTTGATATGTCGCATATCTCGCCTAGGGGTGGTAAACGTCAGACCCCAATAGCTCGATAAGTCGTGTCGATATGAGGTCTATAACAATTCGAGAAACTACTGGTAACACTTACCAGTAAATCTCAGCAACCCTGGCCAGGGATTTCCGGTTATAGCCAATCGAACACAGCGCAACATCAACCCCCTATACCGGGAGAGACGAATCCCCTCCTATCGCTCATTGCCTCCATGTGACTCGGGACTGTACCCAAAAACCACCGTTTTGCACGCCCTCTTGGACGTGGTAAGATGGAAATCAAAGCACAGTGGGAACCACACAAGACTCTATGACGATCTCGGGTCAACAGACTACTCTGTACCAGTGTCACCAGAGAACTGCCATCTGACGTGAGGTATAATACCATCTGGGAGTTCTCGGCGAGTCCGCCCAGTGTACCCAGTCTCTACTGAGCACCCGTATATCATCTCTGATGTCAAACACCGATGGATATGGGATCATCCATTGCCTATCTGTATGGGTCGAGAAGGTATACGCTAGTCTACTCTGGTATATCGATGCCCCGTCTCGATACATCCACGACTAGGGATTTTGAAGGATGTACTTATAGACTACCATGTCCCCACTAGTATGATCCGCATCATAGTCCAGGTAGTCAAGTATACATCCTAAGGGCTTTACCAACATGTAACAGAGAGACAATCAGTATACACGTTAAGGTAAAGGGTAACCAGATAGCATACTATCATGTCGAGCAAGAAAGTCCTCCCTATATATGTCCCAGCATCCACTACAATATACATCCTATGTATAGTAATGGCCTCTAGGGCATACATATAACTAATAATCTCCCACTTGCACTAGGGCCATCTGATAGCAGTGGTTGTAGTATCTCATACTCAACCATCCCATAAAAAATCTCTCTCTGGGAACAGGCCTTTGTGAGTGGATCCGCTGTGTTGTTTTCTGAGTCTACTCTCCTAACCTCGATCTCCCTGGAGATCAACCATCTCCATGATCAGGTGACACTGCCTTAGAATATGTCTGGATCACTGATGGGACGGACGTTCCTTGGCATAAGCCACAACTCCATTGTCACACAATGGGAGGAACATAGTTCATCTCATGAACCAATATACACCCAAACAGCCTTTTTGGTAGCATCTTAAGTAGCGATGTATCCTGCCTTTATCGTCTAGTATGTCACGGTATCTAGCTTGGAACTCTTCCAACATACCGTCCCTTTGCTTAGGGTAAAGACAATGCCTGTGACTGACATTCAGTCGTCTTTATCACCCTGGAACACTTCCAGTGATTCTCCCCAGGGTCGATTGATACCTTCTCACTACATCTAGTGAGAATCCTAACATCCATTTAGATCTATCTCATAGATCCAAAACCTAGGATTTAGTAGGTATCACTTTGATCCTATATGGAGAATCATTGTGATAAGCGGAGATTGATCGAGCGTAGCATAAGAAACTCCTTTCTTATCAAGAGTATGTCATCCACGTACTCTACGAGGATCACCACCATACTCCCTACTACCTTTTTGTTTATACAAGGTTCATCTACCATTTTGATGATGTCAAACTCTTTGACTACTTCATCAAAACAGATGTTCCAACTCCGCGATGCCTGCTTTATCCTATAAAGCATCTTGCACACGTTTCCGCTGCTCCCACTGTCTACGAAGCCCTCTGGCTGTGTACTTATAGACGCACTCTTCTAAAACATCATTTAGAAAAGCTGTCATGACACCCAACCACCAGATGTCATAGTCATGGTATGTAGCCGTGGCAAGTAGGATCTGGATGGACTTAAGCATAGGTACTTGAAAAGGTTTCATCATTATCCATAGCTGGTCAATGATGCAAACTTTTAACAAGTCTAGCTTTGAAAGTCTCAACTTTTCGATGTACACCAAGTAATCTTCTCAAGATATACTTGCTCCTGATGGGGATTTAACCCTTCAGATATAGCAACCAAAGTCCATACTTTGTTGGTGTATAAGGATTCCATCTCAGATCGCTAAGCATCCAGCCATTCTTACAGAGTCACACTTCTGATGGCCAGCTTGAAACTAGTTGGGTCATCATCTCATGATGCAGTCCTCGCTCCCGCTGTCATAGAGAAACCGAAGTATCTCTCAGGTGGGTGAGGAACCCTACTAGATCGGTGGAGAGGCTGAGGTTCATTGGAATCTACTGAATCCTTTGGCTCTATCAAATCATCTGCTGTAGTTTGTATAGCTGGAACCTTTCCAGTTCTACATTACAGACCTTGCCTCGAGCTTGTCCGGATTTTGTTTTTAGACATAGGCCGGACAACCCCAAATCTTAACTAGCTTAAGACATGGGCTCTTCCCTTATCATATCACATATGAAATGGTAGGCAACTGATTTGATTGGAACCCTATTCAATAGGTATGCAGCTTCTCAAGCGCATAACTCCCAAAAGGAAACAGGTAACTCAGTATTACTCATCATCGAGCACACCTTATCATATAGGGAGTGATTGTTCCGCCCCGATATACCATCGTGCTATGGTGTATACGGAGGAGTAATGCTGAGAGAGAATCTCATTCTCCTTTAGAATAGTCCATGAATTCCTTGCTCAAGTATTCTCCTCCCTGATCTCATCATAGGACTTAATACTTATACCCGTATTTTGGTTCTCTACTTCTAACTTATATTCTATGAATATCTCAAAAGGTTCGGACTTGTGTTTCAACAGGAACATAGGTCTGAATCTCGAAAGATCATCAGAGAATGTAATGAAGTATAAAGAACCAGTCTTGGCAAGTGTAGACTGGGGACCTACATACATCAACATGTATCATCCCAAAAGTTCATTAACTCTTTCTCTGTTTCCAATAAACAGAGCTGTGGTCATCTTATCTTTGTGACATGACTGGCGAGTTTCACAAGATGTAAATTCAAACTGATTTAAATATGCATCTATATGTAACTCTAGCTAGTCGGGTCACATTGATCTGACCTAGTCTACAATGCCTCAAGAAGGATTCGTTCATTTCTGAACTCTTCCTCTTGTGTGTGTTCCGTATACTAAGAACTGTAGTTTGATTTAGAACATCAACGCTTTTAGATAACGTGCCTGAACCGATCAACTTTTGATATAGGAAATGTTCAAAACATTATCCAACAATACAAAATTTTACCGTTTCTTTACTAATAAAGAGACAGATATGATTTTGTATATCAGGTTCGGTATCTAATAACATTCGTTCAGAATCAATGTATTGGTAATACAGGGTGACAGTGACCAACAGACTTGGCTGCAACACTTGCACCGTTTTCTGCCTCATGAAACTTATCATCCGTTCTCAGTTCTCTACCTTTCTGTAGCCCTAAGTAACAGATTGCATATCTGGGATCCTGGTCTGGTATCACATACCCAGGACGTAAAGGTTACTGAGAAACAGTTCTCTGTAATGAACACACCCGAAGATGATGCATCAGCATGCACTCTCTTCGTTTGGGCGGCACGGGAATTCTGGTAATCCCCAATTTCCTGCTCTGTCTTATAACAATTATAAGTTGGAGCGGGACCAACGTTCCCCAGCTCAGTATAACAAGCGGGTTCGGTCAATTATCCGTATTATTATCTTGATTAAGGCGTGATATGGTCGCTACCTGGAGAGAGAGAGAAGAAAACACTCAGCGTGCGCTCTTGCAAGAATAGATTGGTTATTATTTTATCTAATCAGGATGGCTCTCACTGCTTTTTATCAAATCTTCCTTCAAACCCTAAAAGGAAAGACTAGCCGGGATTAATTACACACTACAAGTTCGCCAATCTTTCAGCCAGGCCAGTGTCGGTACTTTGAGGGAGGTCCCCCGTGCTTTCGCACGAACCTAATTAATGTAAACCTCGTTTTCCCAGAGGCGTAACCTCGTTAACACCTTTCTAGACACCTACTTGATCGGCTAATTGTAATGTATAAAACTCTCCCAGGAGTAACTCTTACTCGCAGCGGGTATCGGGATCCAACTATCTCATAGAAGGTATGCAATCTCATTGCAAATTTCAACACTTGAAATTCCCGATAATATTTTGCCCCATGCGATCTATGACCTTGACTGAGTCAACAAACCATAGACCGCAAGTAAAGTTCAACCCGTCATTTTTCGATGGAATTAAACCCACCCGCACGACCCTTGACTGAGTCAACAAGGCCGCATGACTACCCTAATCCAATCACATCATATGCTTTGCAGATAAGCAGTAATCAGCTACCGCACACTACGCCTTGACTGAGTCAACAAACGTAGCACGAATACTAACTATTACCTATCTGAAATGACGGAGGGCTACGATAGGTTTTTAAGAAAACCTTTTACGTAATGAACTTTATATCGTTGTAGAATCAAATGATTTTAAAAATGGAGTGTTTTTGAGGCTTTTTCTAGTTTTGCTAAAGGAGTCACTCCCTGTGAAGGGATCATCGGTCCTTTCCTCGTCGAATGAGGTGCGGGATATATCATATATATCACTGTGCAAAGCTGAAACTATAAAAGCAATCAAAAGACAAACCGAGTGTGTAGCATCCGCCAGTTATTGCTAAAGGAGTCACTCCCGGTGAAGGGATCTCGGTCCTTTCCTCATCGAATAAGATGCAGGATATATCATATATACCGCTGTGCAAAGCAAGAACTGTAGCTACCTGTTTTATTTTTGAAATTCGATTCTACAACATCTTAGGTTTCTTTTATTTCATTAATCACATTAATGAAGTCCCATCATTTAAGTACCTAAACATCACAGATAAATACGACGTACACTTATGCCATCCGCAGTCGCCTCGATGCCCCCTCGTGCACCGTTAGGTTAGGTAACTAACGACAGAGCGGGGCAGGGCTAGCACGGGTGTAAAACATAAGTAACATCTATATAATATATCATATATACTATATACTGTATCTATCACAGAACATCACATGATCACATCAAAGATATCGCAGCAGAAGAATCATATGAAATATTGGATATACTAGGACGTCCGTGTTTTCAATACGAGCCAGTATAAAACACGGATTCCACGGTCGCGATGAATAGCCAAACCCACACCCCTAGACCCCTACGAGAGCGGCAAGCAACCCTACTAATTCTAGAGTTAGGAGACCCGGACTCGACTCCTCGAGTTGGTCTCCCACTGGACCCCAGAACCCGCTTACTTGTGCCCTCCTCCTTGGGTCTATCCTAGTGCGGAAAAGTAAATAATATACAAAGGGTGACATCTTCCGCAACCTGGAAGTGCCCCAATAGAAGAATATTACATACAAGTTTTTACATGAATGAAAATGAAAAACACTCATCTCACATAAAAACCCCCGGCTATTCAAACACGATGATCCAATATAACATATCCAGCAACACATAACATCACAAGTCATCAACGTAAGTAAATATGCATATCCCAATTGTCGTTGACATATAGCAACGAAAACGGCGATATCACATATTACACTTACGGTCACAGAAAAGAGTGTAAAACTACAACAGTTGGAATCCGCAAACTCTTTAGACATCGCATGCCTAGCCAAATGAATTCCTTAGACATCGCATGCCTAACAATTATAAACCCCGCATTTTAGTCTCAAAATCGAAAACACTTTTCAATACCAAGTCGGGTAATTCAACAAGATTCCCGACATCCTGATCGAATGCTCGTCGCAAACTTCAGTAGACGGCCGCACCCCCGATACCGTCGACGAAGTGCACCAAGGCGGAACACCGCTACCGCGAGCACCCGGACGGATGCTTTCGGAGACGGGGTTCTCCTACAGTCACTTGGTCGGGGCTATGGGGTGAGGCTGTCTATTAAGTTTACTCGGCGAGTATCCGCGTACGCTACGTGATTGCGACGGACTTTTGATCACATCAAAATTCCGTGGCAACCGATCAAGTGAGACTAAACTGCTATGTTTATAACATTCATTCAGTTATCACATAACTTTTGTGAATTCAATTGTTGTATCACATTCCGGATAAACAGAAAATGTTAAACTTTCCGATTGAACATTCGAACACCCAAGTTTTCCCGATATAGATCAACACATGAAATAAGTCTAACAATATTCAGTTCGTGCCTCAGTACCAACGGTCCAGCCGTAGAAGGGTCAAGCCAACGCCTCACAAGTGGCACGCCGTACTGCCCCAAACCCGAAGGTTCAAAGGGTAGTTCAAGACGGTCACATAATCGAGTTAAGGTTTGTTGTCTTCTAGAGGGTCCATCGCGTTACTTGCACTACTTAGAACGTCGTTAAACTACGGAAAAATCCAACACTTGGAAATTTCCCGACAGGGGAAAAATTGGGTATTTATATCCGGTCGAACTTTTTAACATATTCTAAAATTTATCCGGAAAGCCACATAGACAAAATCTGATATTCCGATCGAAACACCGAATCCCCAAAACAACCCCAAAACACTCATCTCTATAATAAATATTAAAATATCCCAGAAAATACAGCACAACTATTGAGGAATTACTGTGAAACTTTTACTGTGTGAATCGACCGTACGGCCGCGGATCCGCCGCATGAGCCATGCTCATGCCGCGGAACCGCGGCGGTTTAGATGAATTAGGTCCACGAAATTTACAGTAATTCCTACAAAACCCTGCTTGATTTTCTGCATATTTTTAATTTCGAAAAATCCACAATTTTCAAAAAAGGACAGAGAGCATGTTTGGAATTGGGTTTCGGGTTCGTTCGGACTTCAAATTGCGTCTAGACTTCGCCTAAGGCTCTAGCTAGGCTCTGATACCACTGTAGGGTTCCTAGGCACCCTAATGAGGTCTCACAAGGCATCAACCATGCCAATTTCAAATTTAAACGGTGCCGAGAAACCCTAGAACGGATCGTTGGCTAGATTTCTAGGCGAAAATGAAACTAGTTAACAACTTAACTAAAGTTTAAACGGAAATACAACCTTTGTAGATCCGGTGCTCCACCTCCATAGCTCCGCAACGAAGTCCCCTCGCTGTCCAAATGAATTCCTGGGCTCTAGCGTCGGCTTCGTCGGAGAAATGGCGAGCTAGGTCGTCGCTGTCCATGCCGAAGATGATCTATGTCGAGGCATCGCTAGATCAAGCTCCAACTTCGCCAAGTCAAGAAACTTGTGAAGGAAACACACTCTACTACTTGGCAAGAGATAGAGGATGAAGAAATAGGAAGTGGGTAGACTTTAGAATTGGATTTCTCACTTGTTTCCATCAATCACCATTGATGGAGCATAGCTTTCTTCACTTGAAGAATGGAAGAAGAAGAAGAATATTATGATAAGATTAATTAGAAAAGAAAAGAATAATCATTCTTATCATAAAGGTAACCATGGTAAAGTGTAGAGAGTGAACAAGGGTTAGTGGAGTGGTTAGGGTTAATCATGAGACAAAATGGTGACATAGTCAAAGTGTTCATGAAGCTTCATGAAAGATTAAAAGAATGCCACCATTTTTCTCACCCTTTTTCTTTTTCCAAATGAATAACTAAATAATAAATAAATAAATGAAAAAGAAAACAAAACCCTAACCATTCACAACCATGGTTTAATCTTTACACTTAACCAATAAAGCATGCATCATCAAACATGATACAAACATGTGCACAAAATCATATCGCATATACAATGCGCACATCCGAGTGAGAAAATCCATTCAAAGTGAACCGATACTAGTTAATGCAAAGTAATATATCAAATATATAATTATACATTAAATCATTAAATCAACACTTGATTTAACGATCCGGTCATATCGCATATAACCGACTAGTATCCAATATATCGGCTTATCGAATCAATCCTCGATTCGATAACTAGGTTATATCGCATACAACCATTCGACACATTCATCACGAGAATGAAATACGGTATCACATACACGTATTATTCTCGGTCCCGCACATATCTCATATGCGCTCCTATTTCGTTTCGCTTGAGCCAGGAAACCTTTGTGTAGGACTCTAAAGACTCGTCAATACGCCGGCAGCAGGTAATGATCATATCAAACACCCACAAGCCGCAAGCGGTCTGCTAAACGTAATGGCCACCCGGGTATTGAGCGATCTGAAGATCGACGAGCAAGCCCACTCACACTCCAGTGAATCCAACCAGTAACACTACCGTACAGTCCGGTCTGATCGTCTGATATGTCGCATATCTCGCCTAGGGGTGGTAAACGTCAGACCCCAATAGCTCGATAAGTCGTGTCGATATGAGGTCTATAACAATTCGAGAAACTACTGGTAACACTTACCAGTAAATCTCAGCAACCCTGGCCAGGGATTTCCGGTTATAGCCAATCGAACACAGCGCAACATCAACCCCCTATACCGGGAGAGACGAATCCCCTCCTATCGCTCATTGCCTCCATGTGACTCGGGACTGTACCCAAAAACCACCGTTTTGCACGCCCTCTTGGACGTGGTAAGATGGAAATCAAAGCACAGTGGGAACCACACAAGACTCTATGACGATCTCGGGTCAACAGACTACTCTGTACCAGTGTCACCAGAGAACTGCCATCTGACGTGAGGTATAATACCATCTGGGAGTTCTCGGCGAGTCCGTCCAGTGTACCTAGTCTCTACTGAGCACCCGTATATCATCTCTGATGTCAAACACCGATGGATATGGGAACATCCATCGCCCATCTGTATGGGTCGAGAAGGTATACGCTAGTCTACTCTGGTATATCGATGCCCCATCTCGATACACCCACGACTAGGGACTTTGAAGAATGTACTTATAGACTACCATGTCCCCACTAGTATGATCCGCATCATAGTCCAGGTAGTCAAGTATACATCCTAAGGGCTTTACCAACATGTAACAGAGAGACAATCAATATACACGTTAAGGTAAAGGGTAACCAGATAGCATACTATCATGTCGAGCAAGAAAGTCCTCCCTATATATGTCCCAGCATCCACTACAATATACATCCTATGTATAGTAATGGCCTCTAAGGCATACATATAACTAATACCATCATTTAATTCACCTAAACATCAAAGATAAATACGACGTACACGGGTGCAAAACATAAGTAACGTCTATATAATATATCATATATACTATATACTGTATCTATCACAGAACATTACATGATCACATCACAGATATCGCAGCAGAAGAAACATATGAAACATTGGATATACTAGGACATCCGTGTTTTCAATACGAGCCAGTATAAAATACGGATTCCACGGTCGTGATGAATAGCCAATCCCACACCCCTAGACCCGTACGAGAGCGGCAAGCAACCCTACCAATTCTAGGGTTAGGAGACCCGGACTCGACTCCTCGAGATGGTCTCCCACTGGACCCTAGAACCCGGTTACTTGTGCTCCCCTCCTTGGGTCTATCCTAATGCGGAAAAGTAAATAATATACAAAAGGTGACAACTTCCGCAACCTGGAAGTGCCCCAATAAAAGAATATTACATACAAGTTTTTACATGAATTAAAATGAAAAACACTCATCTCACATAAAAACCCCTGGCTATTCAAACACGACAATCCAATATAACATATCCAGCAACACATAACATCACATGTCATCAACGTAAGTAAATATGCGCATCCCAATTGTCGTTGACATATAGCAACGAAACCGGCGATATCACATATTACACTTACGGTCACAGAAAAGAAAGTGTAAAACTACAACAGTTGGAATCCGCAACCTTCTTTAGACATCGCATGCCTAATCAAATGAAATACTTAGACATCACATGCCTAACAATTATAAACCCCGCATTTTAGTCCCATCATCGAAAACTCTTTTCAATATCAAGTGAGACTAAACCGCTAGATTTATAACATTCATCCAGTTATCTCATAACTATTTGTGAATTCCAATTATTGTATCCCATTCTGGATAAATAGAAAATATTAAACTTTCCGATCGAACATTCGAACACCCAAGTTTTCCCGAAACCGTTCAACACATGAAATAGGTTCAAAGACATTCACTTCATGCCTCAGTACCAACGGTCCAGCCGTAGAAGGGTTAAGCCAACGCCTCACATGTGGCACGCCGTACTGCCCCAAACCCGAAGGTTCAAAAGGCAGTTCAAGACGGTCACATAATCGAGTTAAGGTTTGTTGTCTTCTAGAGGGACCATCGCGTTACTTGCACTACTCAGAACGTCCTTAAACCACAGAAAAATCCAACACTTGGAAATTTTTTCGGCAGGGGAAAAGTTGGGTATTTATATCCGGTCGAACTTTTTAACATATTCTAAAGTTATCCGGAATCCACATAGACAAAATCTGATAATCCGATCGAATCATCGAATCCCCAAAACAACCCCAGAAAATTCAACTCTTGAATAAATATTAAAAATTCCCATAAAACTCAGCACTGTGAAAGAGGAATTACTGTGCAAATATGGAGGGCTGACGTCACCAGAGAGCCGCGGAACCGCCGCAGAAGCTAGGCTTCTGCCGCGGTTCCGCCGCAGATTTGAGGTATCATTGGTCAAATTTTGCACCGTAATTCTTATAATTCCCTGCTGAATTTTTTAAGCATTTTTAATCTGGAAAAAACCCAGTTTTTGGAAAAAGTTCAGAGAGCAATTTGGTTTTTAGGGTTTTGGTTCGATCGGGTTTCAAACGTCGTCTACACTTCGCCTAAGGCTCTAGTTAGGCTCTGATACCACTGTAGGGTTCCTAGGAACTCTCAAGAGGTCTCACAAGGCATCAACCATGCCAATTTCAAATTTTACAAGTGCCGAGAAACTCTAATACGGATCGTTGACTAGAATTTTAGGCGAAATACCAACCTAGTTAACAACTTAACTATAAGTGAGAAGCTACAATCTTTATAGATCCGGTTCTCCACTTCCTTAGCTCCATGTAGACGTCCTCTCGCTGTCCAAGTCGGATCTCGGACTCTCGCATCGGCTTCATCGGAGAAATGAGCGGACAAGTCGTCGGCTACGATGCCTAAGATGATCTACGTCGAGGTTACACAAGATCAAGCTCTAACTTCACCAAGTTATGAAACTTGTGAAGAAAACACCCTATACTACTTGGCAAGAGGTAGAGGGTGAAGAAATAGGAGGTGGGTTCACTTTAGAATTGGATTTGTCACACTTTTGCTCAAGATGCCATTAATGGTGGCAAGCTTTTTCTTGAAGAAGAAGATGATGAAGAAGATAGAATATGATAAGTGTTATATAATAAATGAAAAAGAATTCATTCTTATCATATTCTCAACCATAGTTAAGTGTAGAGAATGAACTGGGGTTAGTTCAAATGGTTAGGGTTAAGCATGAGACAAGAATGGTGACTAAGTCAAAGCTTCATGAATCTTCAACTAAAAACAAACAAAGCCACCATTCATGTTTATCTATCAAAAATGAATAAACAAATAAATAAATAATCAAGCAAAACCCTAATCATCAACTTTACCATGGTTTAATTCTTTACACTTAACCAAATAAGCATGTATCATCAAACATGATACAATCATGTGCACAAAAGTATATCACATATACAACTTGCACATCCAACTGAGAAAATCCATTTAAAGTGAGCCAATACTAGTTAATGCAAAGTAATATATCAAATATATAATTATAGATTAAATCATTAAATCAACACTTGATTTAACGATCCGTTCATATCGCATATAACCGACTAGTATCCTATGTATCGTCTTATCGAATCAATCCTTGATTTGATATCTAGGTTATATCACATATAACCAATCGATACATTCATCGCGAGAATGGAATACGGTATCACATACACGCATTATTCTCGGTCCTGCACATATCTCATATGCGCTCCTATTTCGTTTCGCTTGAGCCAGGAAACCTCTGTGTAGGACTCTAAAGACTCGTCAATACACCGGCAGCAGATGATGATCATATCAAGCACCCACAAGCCGCAAGCGGTCTGCTAAACGTAACGGCCATCCGGGTATTGAGCGATCAGAAGATCGACGAGCCAGCCCGCTCACACTCCTATGAATCCAACCAGTAACACTTTTCGTACAGTCCGGTCTGTTCGTCTGATATGTCGCATATCAAGTCTAGGGGTGGTAAACGTCAGACCCCAATAACCGATAAGTCGTGCCGATGTGAGGCTCATAACGGGTCGAGAAACTACTGGTAACACTTACCAGCAAATCTCTGATCAGCCCTGGCCAGGGACTTCCCTGTTACGGCCAATCGAGCACAGCGCAACATCAACCCCCAATACCGGGAGAGATGAAACCCCTCCTATCGCTCATTGCCTCCATATGACTCGGGACTGTACCCAAAAACCACCATTTTGCACGCCCTCATGGACGTGGTAAGGTGGAGATCAAAGCACAGTGGGAATCACACAAGACTCTATGACGATCTCGGGTCTACAGACTAACCTGCACAAATGTCACCTGAGAACTGCCATCTGACGTGAGGTATAATACCATCTGGGAGTTCTCGGCGAGTCCGTCTAGTGTTCCCAGTCTCCACTGAGCACCCGTATACCATCTCTGATGTCAAACACCAATGGATATGGGATCAGCCATCGCCCATCTCATGGGTCGAGAAGCGTATACGCTAGTCTACTCTGGTATATCGATGCCCCGTCTCGATACACCAACGACTAGGGACCTTGAAGGATGTGCCTATGGACTACCATGTCCCCACTACTATGATCTGCATCATAGTCCAGGTAGTCAAGTACAAATCCTAAGGGCTTTACCAACATGTAACTATAAGACAGTTTAAAGAGACAAGTGTACATGTTAAGATAAAGAGCAACCAGATAGCATACTATCATATCGAGCAAGAAAGTCATCTCTATATATGTTCAAGCATCCAATATAATATACATGATATGTACAATACTGGCCTCTAGGGCATACATACAACTAACAATTACAAATCTAAAGACGATTAATAAATACTTGGGGTGTATTTTGAAAAGTATATAAACGTATTTTTACATAAAACCCCCTCAAGTTCTATAAACTACCCTAAGGACCCTAGTAAACATAGGTTTAAGCGGGACCAATCTCTTGAGCCTCAGGGAGCCGGAGAAGTGAGTGCTTGCCTATTTAAGGTAGACAACTTAATAATGGTGTTATCAATACGGTAATCGTCTTTGAAAAAGACACAAATCCTGCCGTCCATGTGCAGCGGTTACCGATAAAATCAAAACAATCAGGACTTCAATTTACTTTTCTAATTGTCTGATTCAGTTTGAGTCTCAGTATAATCTGACTTGAATATGATTCAAGTACAATCTACAATCTACAATTTACAATATTACAATTCAACATGAATCCATGAATCCATTATTCCATATATTAAATCTATCAACTTGACTAAACCGAACCATGGATATACATTCCATTTACATGATTATACAGTTACATCCATAATTCTACAGTTACATACATGATTCTCCAGTTACATCCGTTTACTGATATCATTGTTTCGGTCAGTCATCCAAACATACAATCTATATTACATGACAATTCAAGTTTCAATACAATACAACAATACAATCAAAATAACACGGTGTTAAGGGGTAGACTGGTACAGAAGGTGTTAAAAGTGGCACGAGACTGCAAGATTAAGACACCTAACCTGAATCCAATTGTCGTTGTTCCGGGTTGTATAACAGAGCCTTGTACTTCCATTTGCCTCTAGTCTCTGGCATATAAAGACTCCTCTCGTATACACTGGGATCCTTCTGTACCAAACTACAAACAACAGCGTTAATACTAAATACAACATTATAACAATATAATACAGCGTTAATACTAAATACAACATCAAAAGGTAACTTCTTATTCTGTCTATTCTACTTCTCCCTTATCTTTGGGACTTACCGAGCGATCTGTTTGCTGGCGACATTCTCTTTCTTTATTCTTTGAATGTCGTCAGGTGATCTGGACTCGTCAGAGATCGAGCCCACTACTGAAGAATTGGACCAGTTCAGTGAAGACCCGGAGCTCTAGTCATTGTACACATTTCCTTTCTGTACTTTACATTTCTGTTATACCATTGTTTAGGCATTGCTTTTTATTTCAGTTGTACTTACTTTCCATGTATTGTACAGAAAGAATGTGAATAAATAAAGTTGCCGTTCAGTTTATATCTCTTGTCTCTTGTGCTTGTTTTTATATTGCTTAGATACGCTTAGCGTATTTACATTAGAGTAAATACGTAGCGGTCTCGTCCCGTCCCCTTCGCCGTATACCGGGAAGCGGGGCGTGACAAGACTAATCCTCGATATTTCGGTGTCCCGAATCCGGTGGCTCCTAGAGCAGGTTCGGCTCCGAATGCACCAAATAACAACCCTGGCGGGCATACGTACGCAACACCGCCACACCCTGAATTTCCCCGTTCCAGGAGCCAGCCACGCTTACCCAAACCAAAATCATAGGGGAAATATTGTTCCCCAGCCCATGTTCGAACCTACCGCTCCAAACCAGACCGGGGCTAGACCGGACGGCAGACATGGATTGCCTCCTAGAGGCAAACTTGGTACGCTCCAGCCGGTGGCCAAAATTTCAGCGAGCAAGAACGCAATACACTGACCCGAGGACTGTTTAATGCGCCAGCTGCATGATTTAGATGGTTCAATGATGACATTGATCCTAATGAAAAACCAGCGTATCGTCATTAGCCGAACCGACAGGCTTTTCCCAATGCGTCTAATGCGCTTCAGCCACGGATAGAGAACAAAGGGAGTGCTGTAGAAAGTGTAACGGTTCTGAAATCACTGTACAGAAATTTACTTGTTATTGTACAGAAAAGAGTATTATAGCATGTGTAAGAGTTAAAAGTTATTTTTGTTAAATAAAAGCAAGAAACAATTTATAGCTCACTGGTAAAGTCTCTAAACTGTTGTAACGTAGCCTTTATGTTCGATTCTCATCAGACACAATTATTTTTTTATTTTTATTTTTTAATTTTTGGAAGCCTAAGAGTTTCACGTGTAGTACTTAGAGAAATGAAAAGTTTCAGAAAAATCAAACAGGCGCAATGAGGTATAGACACCTAAAAACCAACGTGGCACGAATCTCGAGGCGATTACCTCAAATCCGACCGCCTATTCTCCCATATAGGCCGGCGCCGACGGTCCAGAATGCTCCAATTGGCTCTATGCTTTGCGCACACACCCCTTCGACTCCCCTTAACTCCTCTGCACTGTTTGATTTCCCTGCAATCAAACAGAGACCCATCATTTCACCATTTAATGCATTTTAATCCAAAATTTTAATTTCCAAACCCTAATTCTTCACTATAAATACCACCCCATGTCTTAGCTCTTCATCATTCTTAAATTCCAGCAAAAATTCTCTCAAAACTCTAGAAGTGCCAAGTGGAGTTAAGCCCCTCAAGTTGAGTAGCGAGCCAAACTCGACGACCGAAGCATCTCTGACAAAACCACGACCCACGAGAGCTTCTTCAACCTCTTCTTAACCTTCTAAAAACTGTAAGTCCCTTCATCCCCCTCTCTTTCTATCTCAGATAACTTTTTAAAACGAACTGACAAAAGAGGTGTTATCTCCGATATAGTTTTCTTTTTAACATTTGTAAGCCATGTGATAAGCAAATGATATCAAACTAATATGCTATACTAATCCAAACCTTATTCACATCAATTAGTTTTTATTTGTAACAAATTTTCACATGAAACAACATATAAGGAACTTTGTCATTAAAATATCTTGAACTTTAGTGTAAGCTCTTTTCGATATCTAGTATACCCAAACTGTAACGTTTTGAAAATCATTTCGATGAAATTTCGAAAAAACGGTAAAATAAGGGGGTTTTCTGTAAAAAGTCAAAATGCAAATATTTTTATTATAAAATTTAATATACATATTCTAGCTATGTAATTGCTAGTATTTGGTGTTTATTGACCCACTGGTGAAATTTCAAATTTTCTGAAAATTTTTCCGAAATTAATTATTTTAATATTATTTTAAGCCGTCACTAATAAATTTTATTAGGGAAAATTACAAATTGGAATGAGTTGAAACAAATTTTGTGCATCATAAAACTTTAAATAAAATTTTATCATGTGGCTTTTGAAACAAAATCGTTTGCCAAAACGGTTTAGAAATTATTGAAGAAAAAATGCTTTTTTTAGTGTAAATGGATGTTTAGGGTATTGTATTTGTCATTTTTCATCACCCCACACCCATACCCACACTCACACACCCGCATTTAATTCTTCCCTTGGCTGAATTCAGCAGCCCCACCCATTTTCCCCACTTGAATTTCAAAGAAAAGAAAAGAAAGAAAAGAAAAGAAAAGAATAGAAAATGATAGAAATTGAGTGAACTTTGACTAGATTTATCTTTCCCCACCTCACTCTCTCTCCTCCCTCACCCAATCCCCACAAATTCTGGACAAAACCTGCACACAAATAGCCCCCTCTTGATTCTTCTCCATTTCATTGCAAAACCCACAAAATTCCACCAAAAATCCAAGTCAAAAATCCCACAAAAACAAAATCCAATCTCTACCCATTATTTCTTTGCCCAAGCTAGCATGGATCTTGGAGGAAATTTGGCATTTTGGAGGCCATGATCTTCATGTTGATCTCTTGATCATGAGGTATAAAAATTCTTCCATATTTGTTAATTGTTAGTTGTATGTTTAAAGCAAACTTGTTTAGGTGTTTAAAAAAAATATAAATAAAGGGGTTTTGAATTCAAGTTTAGAAATTCAAGTGGATGGTTTTGGATTATAGTTACGGTTTTGTTGTATGATTATGGTTGCAAGTGGAATTCTTCTTTTTGTGGAATGTGAAACATAATCAAATTGTTAAGTTGAAATTGTAATATTTAAACTATTTTACTTACTAGATTTTTGGAATATTATTGAATGTCTTAGATTAAAATATAATTATGGTTTCATGTCATTATTAGTATTATAATAAGTGGTTTAATGCCTTTGGACCATGCAAAACCAAGGTTATTTGTAAAATTGTGAATTTTACTTTAAAAAGAGTTAAAGTCGGTATTTTTGCAAACTAGTTTTTTTTGAACGTATGTGGTTTGGTGAAATTAAATCGTGGAAATGGTGTGTATGGATTATTTAAGTTATTTAATAAGTATTATGGCCGCTAGAATTGTTTAAACGTCGAGTTTTGTACTAAAACGGGTAATTTTGCTTGCTAGTTTTTTGGAAAAACGGCTTTTAAAGTGAATTTGGGGTTTTTGTGAGTTTTAACCTATTTTATATTAAAATTAGTGTTCGTGAATGTGCAAATGAGTGTATTTGGGTTTTTCTCGATGGTCTGGCATTTGTACACCGACGTCGAAGGTTTTTGGGTTGATTTGTGAAAGCAACCATAGGTTTTGACCTATGTGGGATTCGTGTGTCGTTTTGGTCATGAGTCGGATTTTAATGCGATACGATGCGTTGTGATATGTAGGTACCCCCATGTGGACTTCGAGAGGACAAGCAAACGCATGGAGACGTCGGCACCGGCAAGAGAGGACCAGGTGAGTAGATTTATATCTATGGGGAGAAGTCGGGTGGATGGCGTATAGCACCCCCGCAGTCCGTAGTGTAGCTCATATATATATATGTTTATATAGGTGTTTTACGATACGAGAATGTTCATTCATGTTATGTTTATGTGTTCATGGAGTACCTTTGGGTTAGTTGCGAAACCCTAGAGTAGTTGTTATACCCACATACGCACACACAGACTTGCATACTTTACTTTCTTGTGCGCAGATTGGGATGTGTATATATGTATATATGCATGGGTATGGGACTATGCATATGTACATTCATATACGCATGCATGGATAATGAGGATAGTACTTGGGATTTAAGATGAGTCGATGAGATTTGATTTGAAGCCGTGAGATCGGTGATATAGCAGGGTTCGTATTTGAGATACGACATGACGTTGTAGCGGGTCCTTGACGTAGTGTTTCACACACGTCCATGCATACTTAGGCGGTATCAGTATTGTACTAGACGTAAATCAGTACCCCGATCATGATATTTGATAAAGAGGATACCAGGTGAATAGTATGATGAATGTGATATTGACCCGTACCCAGATTTGGGATGCCGTACGACGGATTTACGTACGAGCTATATTTTGATGATTGATCCGCACTCTTGACTTGGGATGTCTGGTTATAGATATGGTATCGGATATGATATTATTGAGGCGGGATCACTGACTAAGATATATATATACATGTATGTATATGTATCGACTCAGATGTTAGGCGGTTTCCTTACCTGCAGTCCAGCTTGTTAACTTAGTCCTTTAGTTTAGTTTAGTTGTTAGATTAGATTCGATTCTTACCTATTTCAAAAACTAACGAATCGTGGGTATTTTAAAAGACAGCCCAAGGGATCCTACGAATATTTCAAAAGACGTATCTTTTCATAAAAACACCATAGCCCCTATTTTCAAAACCCCATGATTCGTGTTATTTCAAAAGGCACCATTTGTAGGATTTATATTAGGGTAATGCAGATTAGTTATCGTTGTGTTTAGTATTTAGCTCCCGCTCATTATTACTGTTCGCTCCGCATCGCATACTTATATTATAATTTCTTATTGCATTGTTGATATCATACTGTTAGGACACCAGCACCATTACCGATGATGCGTATGTACCACGTACACTTGCTTGCCGGCTCACACACATCTTCATCGGTAATTGCCATATCACGCACACCTTAGAAAATATTATCGCCTAATGTAGCTTGTTAACTAGTAGTTTTGACATGATGATTAGTTGCTTGCATTATATGCTAGTTTAAACATTGTAGTTGTTACTTGTCACTTCGTGCATACTGTTATTCATTATATGTCGTATTCATGGATGCTCATGCTAATATTCATGGTTTTACATGCTTTTGATGATTCGGATTTCCATGATATTTTCTGGATTTGGAGGAAAACCGCAAAACATATATAAACTGCTTTCTCTCTTTTTAAATAAAAAAATGCGGTTTTCCCATGATGTATGAGTCGTCCACCATGAGTTTGCTGATGGATTTCGAGACCCGATTCGAGGAGATGGATGAACCGTTTCGGGTACATGGTGGGCCCGGTGCGGTACCCCGGGGCGAGAAGGTCGTGTTGTTGATGTTGAGCCTGGCAGGGGAGCACTACCGACCGGTGATTTTACCCGACGCGTCGGATATCCGGAGGATACCGTCGTGGTCTTGAGATAGATGGTAGGGGCCGGTCTGGATTGACGGCGCCCTAGATATTGTGATTGAGATTTTGAGATTTTGAGATATTGAGGTACAGAGATTGTGATACAGAGATATCGAGATATTTGGACACTTGTTTTGTGTCGATGCTGGGCACTGTTTTATGCTGATTTCATTTATGGTACCTCACTTTTAAAATACAGAAATCTCACTGATTTATGAAAGCAGTTTTCTTCAGTACATGCATTCATACATCATCCATATGATATATTGCTACCTGAAGCACTGACACGGGCCCATGAGATTACACTCGGTTAGATATTACCCTAGCCATTGTTATAGGCTGCATGTTATACATATATTTGAGGATATATTATGATCATTGACCTAGGTTGCGTTATTTATGCGATTTCTTTCCGTAGATATTTTTCTATTCACGAGTTGGAAACTCACCCCCGTTGTGCCCCAGTTTCTTGCAGGTTTGCCGTACAGGTTTCATTACGGCTTTGCGGGCATAGTTTCTTTCGGGTGATTTTCTAGTAGGTGGGTTTACTTGTATCGTACCCCCATTTTATATCTTGTATATCATTATTCTGCTGTATCTAGAAGTTCCATCAAGCAAACATGTATTTATTTTGAGATAGAGACCAGTGATGTTATTCCTTCGACCTTAGAGTCGCGCGTTATATTTCTGTGGTTTTCTTGTGGTTTTGAGTTTCCTTTTGAATTTTGATCCTCGCCGTTGGCGTTGTATATTATATTGCTTGTGTGGTTGTGACCGTCGATTGACGAAGAGCTAGCTCCCGCTTGGGGATGCCTTTTTATTGATTTCGTATACTATTCATGTTGTATCCCGTTTGGGGGCCAGTATTTACAAAGGAGACTCTGCCGAAATTTTCGGGAAATATTTGATGTTTTTTTTAAAACCGCATAATTCGGCTTATGCTATTAAAACTACTTGTTTTAAATTGGTTTTCCTTCACTCTACTACTTTTCTTGGTTTGGATTTCTGGGTTTTCGGCTCACTTAGATTACGTACGCCTCGAGACGTTCGTAGTTTAAGTGTCGGTCATGTTCCGTACTTTCGGGGCGTGACACAAACCATAGAACCTTCACGGGGTAATGACCTACCCCACACGCACACTATTGTTTCATAGCACGGTATTCTAAGTATATGTACAATTTAAAGTAAAAGAACCTTTTCATTAAAATACCACACCGTTTCAAAACGAGTTTCTTTAAATCGGTATTTCGAAATCGTTGGCAATTACGCCTCTACAACCCTCGTTAGGGGACCCGCTAATGGATGGTGTGGATTATCTCACATTCTTGGGTCAGTAGAGCGAGATGCAAAACTCCTCACGGATTATTCGGTCTCGAAAGGAATAAAAAAATACGGTTTTTAAGAAACACGACTTTTTCTAATAAAAACTAATTTTTGGAAAAATTATATAAAATTATGAAATCCGTATTTTCAATAAAAACAAATTAAGAAACTATATTTTTAAAATAAAAGATTAAAATTTGTTAATAAAATACCACCAAGTTTCCAAAAGAACTAGGTTTCATAAAAATACCACAAACTTTCGAAAAGCTGGGTTTTATCACCAAAACACCACAACAATTAAAATAAATTTTCTTAAAAAACCCTAAATATTATAAATCACCATAGAGATTTATTTTCAAACTATATTAAAGTATTTTTCATAAACCCCCCTCGAGATATGCAAACAATATTTTAAGGACTTTAAATAAATATAGGTTTAAGCGCGATCAATTCTCTTGAGCTCCGGAGAGCCGGAGAAAGTGAGTGCCTGCTTATTCAGGTTAGATAACTTAACGGAGTTATCAATGGCAATTGTCTTGGAAAAAGACACAAATCCTGCCGTTCATGTGCAGCAGTTGCCGATTTCTCCTAAACTTAAGAGTTTAACAATTTACATCAATTCACATGAAAAAATATGAACTCAAATCTAAACTTGAACTCGAACTTGAATACAAACTCGAGCTATAATCTAAACTCAAATATGTACTCAAATCCAATCTACTCGAACCAACTTGACTCGAATCCAGATTGCAATTGTCATGACTCGCACATTACTCGACTCACTCAAATACAATCTACACCTTTTGCAATCTAGGGTTTCGGTCAAGACATGTCAATCAATTAATCAAATCAATCAAGTATATTAGCCAGTTATATATATTATACACGGGGTGTTTGGGATAGTTTCTTGTGTGAATCCAACGGAGCTTCAGGAGTCCTGTATTAACCTCTTTTTTTATTTTCCTCGAATATCAGTCGGATTGACTCATCCACAGCCCAGAGCCCTGTTACTAACACATGAAATAGGCCCGTGTTTTCTTGCTCTTGGGGCCCTACTCTTGAGCTCGTGAATACTTCTACGACTGTGTTGACATTCACACTTGGAACTTAACATTAACATAATGACCACCTAGAGACCTATAGTATATACTTACCCATGATCATATACTCTTATTCGTCATTTATATATATATATATATATATATATTCTACTCTTGTCATTTTCTTTACTCTTCCCGATCTTTGGGACTTACCGAGCACTAGTTCGCAGATAGGCATTCCGCCCACTTTTTTCTCTTGGAATATTCATCAGATACAGCCGAGATGGAGGAGGTTGGACCCACAGAGGAGGACTACCACCAGATCGCTACTCAGGGCAAGCTCAGCTTCATTTTTTCTCTCCAGATTATGTATGCCATTTGTTTGGCATTTTCTTTATTGTATTTACTTTCCAGCATAAACTCTTGTATTTGTAAATATTGGAAGTTGAATGTAAATAAAGATATTTGTTGAAAATTTTTTACAGTCTCAATTTATTCTTGCATTGTGTATTATTGTTTCAGTACGCTTATTATATTTATTTAGGGAATGATCTTCTCTGAATAAATATACCGTAGGCTTGCCATGTCACCATTTCCGTCTATTGGGAAGCGAGGCGTGACAGGTTTTATTGGTGGCCCATGCAAGTCAGTTCTGTATGAATTCGTAAACAATATACCATAAGAATTAATGAGTTCAACAAACATTTACATTCCTTGCATTTCAAATTCCTTAAATCTATCCTAACCTATCTTTTATGTCAAGGTGATGGACTCTCCGAACAATACCAGCACAAACGTCAACGGCAATACTCCACTGCCTACTCTACCACCACCATCTACCGTTGCAGCTCCTATCAATGAGCAAACGGTACTGCTTGAGGCTATCAAGAGCCTATTGGAGGGTCAGAAGCAGTAGACTACTATCCTCATGCACTGCCCCGAAGCCAAAGCACCTGGAGTTGAGCAGTTTCGAGCACTGCACCCAAAACACTTCTCGAGAAAAAAGAGCCCGCTTGAGGCAGAAGAATGTGCTCAAGTGATCGAAGATGATCCGGTAGCAGCTTAAGTGCCAGATATTTCCTGGGTGAGAGTTTCTAAGTTGCAACTGACCGATAACGCCATAGTTTGGTGGAAGGCTGAGGAGAGCCGTTTCGCACAACCGATATAATGGAGAACATTCCGAGACCTCTTCAATGCTAAGTACTTCCCTGAGACTGCCCGTTTTGATATGGAGCAGCAGTTCATCCATCTATAGCAAGGCTCGATATGAGTCAAGTCTGTGGATGAATATGATGTCGAGTTTACCATGCTTAGCCGGTTCGCTGAACACCTTATTCTTACTGCTGAGATCCAGGCACAACGAATTCAGTAAGGGTTGGACCTTGAAATCCAAGCTGCACTCGCTATAGGGGATTTCCTAACCCATGAACATGCTTTGAAGGTTGCCCGACGCTATGAGGCAGTTATGAAGAAGAAGGGCATGCTGCAGACTGCCGGTGTGAAAAGTCCTGTGCACCAGATCATAGGAGGGGCCTCTTCCAGACCAGCTTTTAACGGACCGTCTCAGAGGCCAGTAGGTTCGTTCGCCAACAGCAGGACAGACTTTTGCATCTACTACAAAAGAACAGGGCATCTTGTGAAGAACTGTCGCAGGGCGAACAACTTATGCCTGATCTGTAGGTTTTCTACTCACGCCATTGGAGAATGCCTACAGAACCGAGGACTCAACAACTCACCAGCTTGACCGGCGATCCAAGCTCCTCATAGCAGGTTAGCTGTACCAGCTCCCCACATCCAAACCACTCAACCCCAACCCCAAGTGTTTAACTAGGCATAAAGGAAAGTGCCGCGATGCCAAGCATTCACCATGTCAGTCGAAGAGGCCGAAGCTACGGGTCAGGTTATCACTGGTAAATCCCTTCCTTATTCTGTTTCAAGTCCTTTCAGTTCATAATCAACTTATATCTGTTATACCTAAACCTATCCCATACGACTTAGGTACAATCTCAGTAACCTCCCTCCCTGCTCTAGCGCTTTTCGACACTGGGGCATCACATTGCTTTATATTGCAACGGTTCGTCTGAACTCATGCGATCACAATTAAACCGCTCGTATTCAGCTGGAATGTTAGTTTAGGGAACGACGTTCTAAAAGCGACTTTGGGATACGATCTGTGTCCAGTGGTCTTCTGCAGTCGAGAATTTTATGCGGACTTCAAGATGCCGGACATACCAAATTTCGACGTAGTCTTAGGAATAGACTGGCTGGGAACTTTCTTCGCTACCATCAACTGTCGCCAAAAGAAGGTAGTGTTCGAAATACCAGATCATCCAGTGTTCTATTTCAAGAGTGGAGACCGTACCTTGGAACCTAGCGTTTACAAAGAAAAACCAAAGAAGGAAAAGGCTGCAGTATTGCAAGCGGAAGAATCGAAGCCAGAGATAGTTTGAGAGTTCGAGGATGTATTCTCGGAAGATATATCAGATTTGCCTATCGATCGATCTCTTGAATTTAGCATCAATTTACAGCCCGGCGCACAACCGGTAATAAAAGCTCCATACCGATTAAATCCGAAAGGATTGAAGGAGATCTGCATTTAGTTGGACGAACTCCTGAAGAAAGGTTGGATTCATACCAGTACTTCAACCTGGGGATCTCTGGTGCTACTGGTGAAGAAAAAGGAAGGGTCCTACAGGATGTGTATGGATTATCGAGCTCTGAACGAAGTGACAATTAAGAACAAGTATCCATTACCGCGCATCGATGATCTTTTCGATTAGTTAAGTGGGTCTTGTGTCTTTACAAAGCTAGATCTTCGTTCGGGTTACCATCAGGTGAAGGTCAAAGAGTCTAAAATTTCGAAGACGTCGTTTAGGACTTGTTATGGTCATTATGAATATCTCGTAATGCGACTTGGAGTGACCAATGCACCTGGCATCTTTATGAACCTAATGAACCAAGTTTTCCGAGAGTGCCTGACAGATTTGTTATCATTGTTGGATATGTATGCCCTAGAGGCCATTATTTTATAATACTAGTTTGTATAATACATTTTGGAGGCTTGGGATATATATACGGGTTTACGACAGTCTTGCTTGATATAGTAGTATGCTACTTGGTTTGTTTCTATCTTAATATGTTTATATGTTTCTTTTAACATATCGCTAAAAACATATTGATGGAGCCCTTAGGATCTTTGCTTGACTACCGGCGTTGTGATGGCGATCACACTTGTGGGGGCTGGGTAGTCTACAAGCACATCCTTATTTTGTTCCCTTGTCGTAGGATTATCGAGACAGGGTATCGATACTCTAGAGTAGACTGGTGCATACGCTTCTCGTCCCAGCAGGGGAGATGGTCTGTCCCACAGCCATCAGTACGTCGTACTGGAGATAGTATGCAGGTGCTCATTAGGTTATATGTACACTGGACAGGACTCGTCGGGAACTGTTGGTTGGTATTATACCTATCATCGGTTAACAGTTCCCAGGTGACATGAGTACAACTTAGTCCGCTGACTTGACACTGTCACTTTGCCTCGAGTGTGTTTCTACTGTTCTTAGATTACTATCTTACCACGGCTCTATTGAGTCGTGCAAATAGGTAGTAGTTGGGTGCAGTCCCGACGCACTTGGACGCAGTGACGGTTAGACAGGATTCATCTCTCCCGGTATTGGGAGTTGATATCGCGCTGTGTCTAGGAGAGCCATTACACATAGTCGTCTCTGACCAGGGCAAGCGAGAATTACTGGTAGTGTTTCCAATAGTTTCTCGGGGTGTTCTGGGCTACACTCCAACACGACTTGTACCACTGTTAGGGGACTGACGTTTACCGCCCCTCTAGGCCCGCCATGCGATACCCTCAGACGAACAGACCGGACTGTACGGAGATTGTCACATTCAGGCTCAGTAGGAATTCGGATGGGTTCACCTCATCGGTCTTCTTATCGGCATCTACCTGGGGACCGTTACGTACAGCTAGTACCACTTGCGGCCTGTGTTTAAACCCACTGCCAGTGTAGTGTCGAGCCTTTAGAGTCCCACACAGAGGGTTATTCGCTTTTGGGCAAAACAGAGTAGAGGTCGCATGGTTTTGCGACGGGGTTCGTTTACATCCGCGCACTTGTGCACGTTTGGTGTCCGGGTAGTTATTACTAGCGGGCTTTGGTTTAAGCCAGATCCTAGTATTTTTTTTGGGATTGGTTTTGTCTCATTGTATTCGTGTTCCTCGGAACACGGATGCGGGTGTGTATGCACAGTTGACAGAGACAGAGGATTCTCATTAGGGTTATTGACCGTTGACTTTTTCCAAACCCTAATGAGAACGAGAGATATGATTAATGATATTAATTAAGGATAATTATGCCATGGTTAGGTTGACCATTTGACTTTTGTTGGCCTTTTGACTTTGGTTGACTGGTTGACTATCGTTGACATTTTGACCATCATCATTTCACATGAAAGATGCTTCTCGATTCTTGCAAATTTCATTTAATGTGAAATGATAATGGTCATTTCAAAACTAACCATCACATTTTCACTTAATAATTATTATTATTATTATTTCTCTCATATAAGCATGGTTGTAGATTTCTATTCTCATTCTCTCTTGCTCTTTCTCTCTCATG